>JAMPIT010000484.1:0-2400000 GCA_026261815.1 Monarcha castaneiventris obscurior | reverse complement strand
CATCCTTGGAAATCTCTTTGATTCTCCTTCAACTGCTGGCATTTCTCTACCCTTCCTGTACCACACCCCAAACCATACTGTTGGGGTCTCTGTTTAAAGAGTGTCTTGCTGCTGAAAGGTCACAATAAAAACTCTCTTTCCTGAGAAAATTTCACTCTTCCACTTCTTAGTTTCACTCTAAGACATCAGAAAGTGCAAATAAAGGGTTTAAGGGGTTTTACCCAATGATAGCCTGTGTGATTATGTCCCTGAGCTGATTATAATCATCTGGGCTGTTTTAATGAGGGATTTTGACACGTGGGCTGCAGAGTCACCCCTCTCGTTCTACCTCTCCTTGGTACCCCCATTCCTGGAAGTGCCCAAGGCCAGGCTGGATGGGGCTTGGAGCAACCTGGGATAGTGGAAGGTGTGGAACAAGATGGGCTTTAAGGTCCCTTCCAGCCCAAGCCATTCCTGTAGTTTCAACAAGGGTGGTATTAATAAATTAATAATCAGAGGAATACACAGAGCCTGAGGATTGAGCTCCAGCTTTTACCAGAGATACACAGAGGATAAAATATGCTGTTTACCAACTGAAACAACAATCAGGCTGATTTAGGCTATCAGCTCTCTCATAGCACAAGACAAAATTAAAATGCGCTACAGTGAAGTTAATTTGAGATGTTTGTTTTTTCACTACACTTTATGCACCAAGAGGAGAAAAATTGGTTGAACAAGTTCCATAAGCAAGATGAAATAACTGGTGTTCAGGAGATAACAGGGAGATCTCTGTGTGGAAAAGGACCCTGGTAAATCATTCCTGTCTTCTCTTGCAGAAGCAGACTGAGCTGGGAGATTTCATCCAGGACTAATGCACTGATAGAAGTTAAATCAATGTTTTTGGGATTTAAGTATGGGTAATAACTCCTTGTGCCATTTCATAGATTGTTGGAATGGTTTGGGTTGGTAGGGACCTTAAAGACCCCCAGTTCCAACCCTCCACATGAGCAGGGACACCTTCCACTATCCCAGGGTGCTCCAAACCCCATCCAGGGGGTCTTCAACATTTCAGGTTGAAGTAGCAAATCTTTTTAATAGACCAGGTGCAGGGCTGACTTCCCCAAAATGTAAAATTTCATGAAATCAGGCAGAAATGTGGGGACCAACTTTTCAGAATAGCAGTGGCATAGGCTGAAGGCAAATTGTTCAAGGACATGGATCCCTTTGGATTTCAGTGTTTGATGCTGGAACCAAAAAGAAAGGTCCAGACTTAGTCTCGGGAGTAGAAAATAACCCATAAAATGCCCCTCATTTAGTAGAACCTTTAAGGTCTGGAAAGACCAAGATCATCAAGTCCAACCTCTCCTCACACATTTTGTCCAAGAGTTCCAAGTGCAAGTTTATGGAAGAAGCACCAGAATTTCCAAGGGAATGTTTCACATAATTGTTTTATCCACTCCATTTCCATACAGGAAAATGCACGTCAGCCAAGCTCTTCTTTTATGCAGGAAACACAAGCAAGCTCTGACCTTGCTGACATTTAGGGGGCTTGATCACTGGCACTAAATGCTTAACAAGCAGAGATTTGATTGTGTGGCACAAAGCCTGCATAAATTTATTTTTAATAGTCTGATAAAATCCCTTGCATGGGTGAAAGATGCACAAAGATTTGGATAGAGGACAGGACTCTCCCCAGAAAGATTTACGTGGTGACTGTGTTATGGGAAGAGTGATGTTAAACTGCTGGGAACTGTTGGAGTGAGAGCTAAATAGAATGGGCTAAATATTCTCATTTTACAGAGGACATGAAAATCAGATTCTAAAATATTCACTCTAAAAGCATGTTCTAAAGCTGTGTAAAAGTACATTCTGAAAATACCCTTGGAGATAAGGTGTGGTGGGCATGGGAGTGTTCGGGCAAAGGCTGGGCTTGGTGATCTCAGAGGTCTTTTCCAACCCTAATGGCCCTGTCATTCTGTGAAAAATATGGAAGTATCTGACTCCAGTAAAGCTGTCCTTTGTCAGGTTTGTTATCTACTGATATCAGCCCTGTGAACATCCCCAGACTGAGATGTCTGGACAAGGACAAACATCCTCAGACAAGGACAAAGATGCAGGACAAGGAGCATCCAGAGCAAGCCTCCTGTAGGTTTCCCCAACATTTTGGGATGATTCTGAGCAAATAAAACCCTTCCCAAGCTGAGCTTTGCCTCTCACTGAGCTCTCTCCTTTGCAAGGTTTATCCTTGTAGGCTTTTATGCACCCCTGAAATATACTGGGGTTTAAAACACAAGCCAGGCTGATCCTTGGGTACAGCCCCTCTTATCACAGCTCTACAAGGCAGCAGCAATACAAAATCATCCTGTGGGACACAAAAACTGGCCTGCATCAGTTAATTTTCATTAGTTTTCATTCAACTTCATTATAATCATAAGCAATGATCTGTTTTAAGAGAGTGGAGTTTTAATTAAGCTGATCTTTGAGGAAGAAGTTGATGGGATTACATAAAGAGAGCTCTTTTTCAGCATAATGAAAGTTGGGATAACTTTACCAAATTCAATTATTTCTTCCCAACGCAGCATGAGAAATATTTGGGGAACGACTGAAACAATTCTTAGAGCAAATTATAGCCCTGTCAGAGAACAAGAAATCAGTGTGTCAAAACACGAGGATATTTCTGTGCAAAGCATCCAGCAAGTGACTTCATACAGACGATCCCTGTCTGAATATTATATTCCTCATTAAATTTATCTACAGCTGGAAAGAGGAATATTTTCTGTTTGCCTTTGGAAATTAAAAAAAATAATAACCCAAATGAAAAACATCCTCAAACATAATCCAAAGAAGGATGCAGGAAAATGTTATGTTTTAATTCATCTAAGCTCACCCAGTGCTGTAAAAACCTAGGTACAGCTTTACAGCTTTTGTGAGCCCCAAATAACTCCATTTTCTGCAGTAAAACCAGATCTATAAAATCCCACTCACTCTTCTCATGAGTACATTTTTAATAAGTGGATTTTATGTACTGGTTGCCTAAAAGAAGGGCTGATATTATAGCCACTGTTAGACCATGGATGCTGCACTGTTCATATTTTCAATTACACCAAATGGTGATGAAGGCAGAGATGCTCAAAGATCCTCCTGGTGAGCCCTGGGGAGACTGGCTGGAAAAACAGAGCTGGTGAAATTCCTCCTCCCATGGACCTGCTCCCACTGACTTTAATACCAGGCTGGAAATGGGGGAACCAGAGGAACAAAGAGGGAGCAACAGCACCCGAAGGTTTTTTTGTATCATCTTCTAAAACCAATATCACAGAATCCCAGAATGGTCTGGGTGGAAGGGACCTTAAATCCCATCCCATTTCACCCCCTGCCATGCAGGGACACCTTCCACTGTCCCAGGCTGCTCCAGCCTGGCCTTGGGCACTGCCAGGGATCCAGGGGCAGCCACAGCTTCTCTGGGCACCCTGTGCCAGGGCCTGCCCACCCTCACAGGGAACAATTCCTTCCCAAGATCCCATCTAACCCTTCTCTCTTTCAGTTTGAAGCCATTCTCGCTTGTCCTGTCCCTACAGTTCCTAATGAAATATCCATGTTTTTTCTTTTCTTCTTCTAAATGAAGATGGATTTTTTTTTAAGTTTACACCCGGCATTTTCTTGCAGGGCTGAAATGTGCTGAGCAGGGAGACCCAAGTCTTTAAAGGATGCAAAAATCATAGAGAAAATTGAATATATTTGCTGGTTTTAATCCACTTTTTCTCTCTCGCTGGGAGAACTGTGCCTATGATGCAGCAGTTACAGATTTTAATTCCTAATACCTTATCATTAACTAGAATACTCAGACATTACCTGGTCAAGTGTAGCTAAATAATTGCCCCTATTTGTTTCATTTTTAACCATCTCCAACCTGTGTCCCCAGAATCAACAACTCCCTGCTTCCCTGCACTCCTGCTCCACAGGGACAGCAAGGAAGCAGCTGTTGGATGAATACATCAGTGGTGCTGGATCCTTCCTTGATGCAATTCCTGTTGATTTTCATTTCTTCAGCAAGTTTGAGCCAGGAAATCCTGGAAGTCAAAGCATCATTGCTGCCCTTCAGGTCCCTATTGCTAATTAATACTATTTTCATCGATGAGGGTCTATAAAAATCAAAATAAGAAAATTCAGAGCCACCTAGAAATGCCTATTAGAGATGTAAAGCTTTACTGCAGACCCTCAATCAGAACCTACTCAAATTACCAATAAAATCTGCTTGACTTTCCTGCCCACCCAGAGCCCTCACAGGAGAGGATTCATGGAATTCCATCCTACCACAGCAGATTTGTGAGCACTTCTGCCTTTTTTTCATGATTATTTGCACTAAATGGGTGGTCAAAGCCCTGTGGTTTGAGAGAAGAAGATTGACAGGGCCTCACCTTAGAGAGGAACTGAGATTGTTGCTCAGAGTAGATATTAAGCCCTTATTGTTTAAATATTCAAATAGAAATATAGGCGAAAAGGCTTCAAATAATTTACTATTTTCACTAGCTCTAATATTTGCACATTTGACTTTAATTTTCTTTCTCTTTAAGCATTAGTCACCTCCCCAACATATTAAAAATCAAGATGAAATAATGGATTTTCAGGTTACTCGAAGGTAACTCTCACCTTACGCAGCAACATTTTATTTTTCTCAGGGAATGTGGGAAGTTTAAGAACTCCACGCTCGATTTGAGTTCAGTAGAAAAACTCTTACAGCCAAGATTTCTCAGTTTCTGCAGACGCTTTTACTTTTTAACACTTTTTTACATTAATTAATTTTGGTGAGAAAGGGGACCATTAACGCTCTGACACCGGGAGCACAGCCAGGGGCCTCAGGTTGGGCAGACACGGCTGACAGCGCTGCAGAGGAAATAAATTGTGGTGGTTCTGTGCACTAGAACAGCAATTTTCCCAAAAAGCAGAAAGTTTGAGGGCTGAGATTTGCCAGAAATGCCTTCTTTCTCCCCATTTCCCTCAGAAAACCATTGTTTCCAAAAGTCAAATTGGCAAAGAGCAGAAGATGGGGAAAAGTGAAAAATGTGTGATATAAGAAATGCCCCCTGGAACTGGAAGTAGAAGTGGAGTCAGATTGAGGAAGAACTGAGGGAGAAAAGGAGCAGGGTGTCCTATGGCAGGGCGGGAATTTTCCATCCTCCCCCTGGTTAATTAATTCAATAATTAACCCTCAGTATTAGAACAGGAATTTCTTACAGGCATTGGGATGATGCAACGTGGAAAATGCCAAATGAGGAAGAGTTAGGAAGTACCAGAAGTGAGTTTTTTTTCAGACTCCACTGAACAGCACAAAGTGTCATCTGCTGGCAGTTTGTTTTCCCAGAGGTTTGGGAAAATCCATGTGTGGACTAGAAAAATGGTGACAGAGTCACTGGGGACTTGCAGAAGCATGGACACACAAGGGAAAATAAATACAGTGGGAAAAGAAAGGGTATGAGTGTTACAGAAACTGCAGGAAATTCATGGGAATGATGGAAAATGGGTCAGGGGGTGGCAGTGGCACCAGGAGAGAGCCTCGTGCTTGCACCAGTGTCAGTGCAAGAGATGGAATAAGTGACATTTGGAAGCACTTGGAAAAACGTGACCTCACAGAAACCCACAATCAGTGAGGTTGGAAAAGAGTTGCACCCTCGTGGCTGATCCCAACCTTGTCCCCAGCCCAGAGCTCTGAGTGCCACCTCCAGCCCTTCCTGGGACACCTCTGTCGCAGTGTCGGACACGAACACACAGATCCAAACAGCAGGGCCAAGACAGGAGAGCAGACAGAAGACTCTGCCTACATTTTCTGCTTCTTGTATCTCTTTTAAAACAACCATACATTGGTAGATGAGGATAACACCTCTGCAATTCTACAGGATAGGAACATAGTCTATCATCTTTCTTCGCCTTGGAGAAAGGAATGAAAAACAATCCAGAAGTTCAGAAAACAATCTAGGCCGGTTAGAAAAACAAGAGCTATGTTTATAGAAAATGCATGAGAAATTCTGCTACAGAAGTAAAAACACAGAACAGTAGAAAAATCCAGGGCGACACACCTCCAGGGATGGGGACTCCAAACCTCCCTGGGCAGCTCTTTCCAAGGCCTGAGCACCCTTTCCATGGGGAAATTCCTGCTGATGTCCAACCTGAGCCTCCCCTGGCCCAGCCTGAGGCCGTTCCCTCTCCCCCTGTCCCCTCTGAAGAACTGCCAAGTGTTCGATAAAAGAAAGCCACACTTGAAAGAAGTAACTTGGTTTGCAGCTAGGCCAATTTCTGTAAATGAAGAGGTTCTGTGCATTTCTCTGTTTCAGTGTGGGTTTCTGAGCTCTCCCTCTCCCAGCTGAGTGGCTCCTGGCAGCTGACACCATTAGGTGACATTTGGTGCCCTGGGCTTGCAGGCAGGAGTCTCTCTGTGGTCTCCTCCTCCACAGGGCACAGAGGGTGGACATTGATCCAGTGACCATTCAGCACAACTGGGAAGGGAAGAAATGAAAGGACACTGCAATTCCCTGGCTCCCTGCTCCAAGTTCTCTCCCTTGAGGAAAATCAATGCAAAATGTGAGCCACTTATCTGATATTTCACATCCAGGAAGGCACAAGTATGAACACAACCCTGAAAATTTAGAAATGCACGACTGGTGCTTCCTCAGATGTTTTTTTCTTTAAAAAATACATTTAAAAAATAGCAAAAGAAACACAGGCGTAAAAATAAAAGCAAAAAACCACATCTCACACAAAACCCTGAAGAAACAAAGAGCTAAGCAAGCTCCCCAAATTTTATGAGTAGAAGATCATGGCAGGATTAGCCACAAAGCCATTAAAAAGTCTCACTAAGGTCACTGTGATTGCCTGGAGAGCAAAGGTTGTTCAGCAGTGATTGCGCTTCAAAACACAAACCACATCCAGTAACACCCCCAGCTGTAGCAAAAATAACTCCAATAAAAACCTTCCTACTTCTTTTTGCTTATACTTTTTAAATTTCCTTGGCCAACCATTTCCAAGCGGGGCTGTCCTGGTGTTAAAGAGCTTCCAGTTCCATTTCAGATAAAGCTCCAGCTATTGATCGGAGCATTTCCCACCCCGAGAACCAGGACACGAGGGTTTGAAACCTGTTTTTTCTGTGGCAGCAGAGCAGCTGGAAGCGTAGGAACTATTCAGGCTCCTCTCTGAGCATCATTCCCAGCTCCAGAGGTCACCTTTGCTGGGGGGATCATTAATAAGCTGCACATTTTGCAAGGATTAACACCCACTAAACCTTGGCATTTATTCCAGAGACGGAGATCAATGGGGCACTTTAGCACAGGACTAACAACATCCCTGAGCTGCTTCCTTCCCTCTTTAATCATCTTGGAGGGGGGGTGCAGAGGCAGCAGTTCAGAGGGTTTGTTTTCTGGTTTATTTGTGGAGCTGGGAACTAATTAATCCCCTCGTTATCAAAGCAGAGCCTCTGGTTGGGCTTGTCCATAACTCTGCTCTGTCACTGTGAAATGGAGACCTGAACAAACCACATGGAGACAAAGCCTGAAGTTCAGGCAGAGAAAAGAGCTTTGTGGAATACAAACAAGGGATAAAGTTGCCTAATTCTGCTTCTTTGATGGATCTAGCATGGAAGGAAAAAAAAGACCAATAAGCTTTATACTTTGAATTGTGTCTTTTTACACTCAGCAGAAAAATCTGTTTGAACATTTATCTGTGTTAAACCTGCAAATCTCTTTTTTTTTAGTGTCATGTCCCCATCGTGTGTGTGTGTCCCAAGTAAAATAAAATCTACAAAACCTGCAGAAGAAACATTTATTCTGTATGAAGGTGTATTTCTTATAATTGACATTATTTTTCCTGTACTCCCATTCTTCCACAGAACTCACGGTGCTAAAACACACGGAGAAGGCACTTAGTGCTCTCTCTCCAGTCACAGGGTAAGAGCATAATAAGGATTTAAAAATAATAATTTAAAATATATTTACACAAAAAGGTAAAAATTGTGAATATTGCTTCCAGAAAAAAATTCCTTTCCTTTATCTAGAAGGCTGCAGGAATAAGGAGCTTCATTGCTGGAGTGATTGGACCACCTCCCTTCCTCGTGGTGGTCACTTGCCCAGAAGTCATGCAGAATTCAGGTTGGGTTGGGTTGGATGGGTTTTCTCAGCTGTTTCTCTGCTCCAGCAGCAAACCTTTTTGGGAATTCAGAGTGCACTATTTCATTTTTGTGGGATTTAAAGACCTCTTTTTTGCAAGAGCAGATCATTCCCCAATGCCTGCACTGTTCAACTACCAAGCCTGTCCAGCAGCTCAATTCACTTCCCAGCACATCTTAATTTTTACAAAGCAACTGAATTATGATGGATTTTTGCTCCCAGGTTTCCAATATCTGTCTCTGACAAGACTTTAAGGAATATTCAGGAGACAAAGGTGCTGTAACTCCATGAATCTGAAACTACATCACTTCTGTATTGAAAAACAATTGCAAGGTTGCATTCATGAAAAATTATGTTGAAATTTACTTTAGAATGTGTCTAACAGGATTGAGGGGAAACGAAGTCCATAATTTGGGGAATGTTTACTGAATTAGCACTGTAAAATTAATTAATTCAATCTTACTTGAGCAGTGCCCTGGATTCATAAAGATGAGCTACCTGGGGTAGGGGAAGGTGTCCCTGCCCATGGCAGAGGATTGGAATGAGGTGATCTTTTAGGTCCCTTCCAACCCAAACCCTTCTGCAATTCTGTGATTCAGAATTTTGGAGTAACCAAACCCCTCTGCATGGTGTAAACACCAAAGGACAATTTAGGTTGGTTAATGGACGAATTTGAGAGCAGAAGGTGGCACTGACTGAGTAAAGCATCCCTGTTGGAACCCAAGGCACGCCTCTGGCTGCCCTGGGAGCTCAGGGCACACCTCGGGCTGCCCTGGGGGGTCAGCAGCCCCAGCAAGGGGGTCCCAGCCCCTGGCAAGAAGCCCAGAATGGCACCGGCTTTGACCTCAGCCCATGGGAGAAGTTACCAACACTGCCAGAATCATTGCAAGCCACCAGAGTGTGAAAATGAGTAGTGGGTTAGTATTTTACAAGGTAAAAAAAGTAGATTTTAGGGTTTTTAATAGGAGCACGAAGGGTTTAAGATGGAGGATTTTGGGCATTGCCCTATTCTTCTTCTCCTTCTCCTCCATCTTCTCTGGTGGTGGTGGCACAAAATGATTGGTAGAATGAAAAAGAGGCAGAAATTCCGTGTCTAGAACAGGTGCAAATGAATTGGTACAGAACAGTAACTAATAAATGCGTTGTGAAGAATGGTTGGATGATGGAAAGGGCACAGAAAGGCCGGGACAGCCCAGGGCTGGGCAGTGCCCGCTCGGACTCGGCTGCATCAGATGTGCGGCCGGAGCTGAGAGCTGGCAGAGAGAAGGAGAAATCAACAACCTGAAACAACATCTGCAGCCGTTTCTCATCTGCTGGGGCTCGAGGTAAAACTTCCCAGAGGTGAAGATAAAGAACCTGCATTTGTGCAGAGTACCCAACTCCCACACATCCCATCATGGGATGGGATCATATTCCTTTGTTAAAAAACCCTTATTTTGGGCCTTGAATTTTGCCTTTGTGGTCTCAGGGATTTGCCCTTGAGCAAGTTGATGCTTGTGCACAGCAGAGACTTTAGATCATGTTAGTCCTTGATCTAATTCAGTTACAAAGTTGATAAAGACACGTTGGGTTTATCTCCACTGTCTAAAGGAGAGATAGAAAAGCTGACAGAGGCACAGGGAGCTGGAAGGCTCCGGCTCCTGAAGGCACAGTGACAAAACCCCACGTGTATCATTCCAAGGCATCTCCAATTTCCACCGAGGAAACAGAGGAGGAAGTGTCTCCCACACCGAGTTTTTGCAAGAGACACCTTGGCCCAACTTCTAATTCCCTCCTGTCTCCAGCCTGTGCTCCCAGCTCTCTCCTGTCTGCTTTAGAGACCAGATCCTATCTCCCAGGTATTTTTAGCCCACGACAGCGTCCTGAAAGCTGCACAAGGACATCGTGCACTTCATCCTGAGACAGGGAAACTTCTGTCACTCCAGAGCCAACTTTTGAGGTGACTGGAGGCCCATCCCAGGCTGCTGAGGTTGCCCCAGTTTGCAGGAGTTGTCTGTGCCCTGACACTGTCGAAACTCCAAAAGCAGCAGCCCTTCCTTAATGTGGAAAAGTTTTGTTCAGGGGATTTCTGACAGCTGGAAGCACAACAAGGTTACAGAGGTTTGGTTGGGGTTTTTTGATCATCAATGTTTGCTTTGGTTTTGTTTCTTTTTTTTAATTTTTTTTTTTTAATGATAGACTATCACAATTCTTCAAAAGCAAAATATTTGACAAAGAAATGTCAATCTCAATGAATTTTTGTTTTGACAGAGTATTGGGCAGACCTACAACATTTGGGTAACATGCAAATGTTTTATCCTGACTTCTAGGGAAAGGCCGTTTTAATATTCAAATTTATCATCACTTTCTGTGTCATTTCTCAAAGATATGGGTCGAATCTTTAATAGGGTATAAGATAGTTCAGAAAAATCTGAATCAGAACTTTACAAGTTCTGATAAAAGGAAAATTCAGATGTTCAGAAGTTCAAAATTCAGCCATTGAAGTGTTACAGTCTTTCTTGAATGAAAAAACTGAGACCATAGAAAGGTTTGGGTTGGGAGGGACCTTAAAGCCCATCCAGTGCCACCCCTGCCATGGCAGGGACACCTCCCACTGTCCCAGGCTGCTCCAAGCCCTAATGTCCAACCTGGCCTTGGGCACTGCCAGGGATCCAGGGGCAGCCACAGCTTCTCTGGGAATTCAATCCCAGCCCCTCACCACCCTCACAGGGAACAATTCCATCCCAAGATCCCATCCAGCCCTGCCCTCTGGCAGTGGGAAGCCATTCCCTGTGTCCTGTCCCTCCATCCCTTGTCCCAAATCCCTCTGCAGCTCTCCTGGAGCCCCTTTAGGCCCTGGTAGGGGCTCTGAGCTCTCCCTGGAGCCTTCTCCAGGCAAAGCACCCCCACCTCTCCCAGCCTGGCTCCACAGAGATCTTGAAATGAACAATTAATCTTTTGAAGAGACATTTCTAATATTTTTTTTCCATTCTCAGTTGGAAATGGAAAAGTTTTAACAGCATTGATTTCCTCAGCAACTGAAAAATTCTGTTCCCACTCTTGTTAGACAAGAACTGCGTAAGGAAATTATTTGATTTTGACATAGAAAAGGCTAAATTTTTAATAAACTTTTAAAATTGGCTACGAGAAGCTTGGGTTAATCTGTTGCAAGCAACTTTTAGTCTATTTACTCTTGATACCACTTAGAAAAAGCCCTGTAATTCTTTAAAAGAAAATTTTAATGAGGAAATACCTAAAATTCCATTTTAAATTTTATTCCTAATTAAAAATAGAGCTGCTAATTATAATGCCTATCTCCTTTAGAAGGTGCTGCAAGGCTTAATTAATTGTCGGTAAAGCTCATTTGAGAAGCGCACAGGACGGGAGAGTAAAATTGTTTATGATAATCAGGAGGAGGCTCTGAGAGCTCTGAACAAGGCTGGCAGGGGCTGCTGGGCACCTGGGTGGGCATTCCAGGAGTTCCCATGTCCTGCTGTCCCCATTTCACAAACCAGGATCAGACCAGGACACCCGAGGTGCTTCCAACATCATAAGAGAAGTCTCCAGGAGAGCTGGAGAGGGACTGGGGACAAGGGATGGAGGAACAGGACCCAGGGAATGGCTTCCCACTGCCAGAAGGCAGGGATGGATGGGATATTGGGATGGAATTGTTCCCTGGGAGGGTGGGCAGGCCCTGGAATGGAATTCCCAGAGCAGCTGTGGCTGCCCCTGGATCCCTGGCAGTGCCCAAGGCCAGGCTGGACATTGGGGCTTGGAGCAGCCTGGGACAGTGGGAGGTGTCCCTGCCATGGCAGGGGTGGGATGGGGTGGGATTTGAGGTCCTTCCAACCCAAACCACTCTGGGGTTCAGTGATGAACACAAATAACTTTTCCTCACTAACAGAAGGACGCTCCCCTGCCTGGCTCTGCCTTTTCTCTGCTGAAACAGTCCCAAGAGGGAAAATGGAAATCTAAGAAGGTTTGAAGTTCGTATCAGAATTTGTCTGTGCCACTTTAGACAAGCAAGTGTCCCCTCCCTTTTATTTTACATTTGTTTGATATTTAGTGTAGGAAGGGGCAGTTAATGTTTCAGGAGGTCAGTGGGTGCTGGGATGGCATTCAAGTGACAGCTCCCACCCCACGAGTGAACCTTACAGAGCTCAGGACGCGATTGTGGGCACCAGGACTAAACAAAACTGTTTCCACTCCTGCTCTAAACCTAATCCCATGTAGTGACCCAGTTTTTGAGGAGAGAGGTTTGTGATTACCTGACAGGAGCTCATATTTGTACGAGAGGAACAGCAAGAGCACATTTAATCTTTCATGCTCCGCTCTGACAGCTGCGCTTTCGCTCGCTCAGCTTTCTTGAAGGATGAGCCAGGCAGAGCTAATTTTTATACATCCCAAATTTCCAGACAGGGATATGCATAAACTGTAGGAGCTGTTTATCTGATTGAGGCACTAATTGTGTGGGTCCTAGCTGGAGCAGCACGGGGAAGGCTGCGCATTTCACGCTTAATACCAGGCAAGAGACACGCAATGCTCAGTGGATAAAAGGCTCCTAGTCCCAGCTGGGAAAACAGTTCCATTATCTCCCAGCTGCACAGACCTTCCATACGGCTCCGTTCTGCCTCGCTGATCGCTCTGCCTCGCTGAGAGCTGCACAAGTCCTGCAGAAAATTGTAAAGATCCTGAGACATTTCCCTGCTCAGAGCTGTAAGTACAGAACCGCGCTGGCTGCTGCAGTGTGCGTGCTGCTGGGGAGCTGCGTTTGCCGGGCTGCCTTTTTATCCTTCCTCGGTCATTTGCATTTGCAGAAGGGGGGGAGAAGGGGGAAAATTCGCTGCTTTATTTCTGCTGCGTGTCTGGAAGTGGCTGGTGCTCCAAATGTGTGCGTTCTGGGCAGAAAAGGACGTGTAGAATAGATTTGTATGCGTGTGAGGGCTGAGGCAAACAGAGCCCAGACTGTGCTGGTCACAGCACCACAGGTACATTACTGAGGCTACCACAGCTCTGTGCTGCAGTGAAACGGGCAACACGGAGCATGACACTGCTAATTTTGGCACTTTCAGATGACTTTCTACAGCGTATTAAAAGCTGAGGTGGGTAGTGAGAGCCTAACCTCATTTCTGCCAGCTGAAGGTGGAAAAGCAATAAACATAAATCTGCAGGAAAACGTAGGTAAGTCCTAAAAACAAAGTTTCCCCCTGTTGCTCATTTGAATCAGCAAAGGGAAATATAAAGCAAGTTCACAGCCTGTACTGAACTTTGGGGCTGCATCCAAAGGTTTGCAGGAGTGTTGGTTTGGATATTGTTATTTATTTGCACTGCATGACACAGCTTTAAAGGATACAACACTTCATCCAAAGTTTGGGAAGTCTGTGGTTCCAGCAGCAAGTGCCTGGCTAGAACTTTCTGTTAAATCCTATAATCCCATGGTGCTTTTTGGGTGAATCCTTGGAGTCAGGCAGTGGTTGCATGTGGAAAGGGGCTCCTGCAGCAGCTTTTGCACAAGCAGGATGCTCCAAGCTGACGATTTCCTGTAGCACTTATAGAGCTGAATGATCAAGCAAGATGCAAATGCTCGGTCAATAACAGTTTCTTGTCCTTTTATCAGCACTGCAACCCTTTGCAGATAAATATTATGCGTTAAAATCCAGGTATTTCCTCCTCTGAAGTAGCATTTCCACCTCCCCTCCTTTTATTTTTCTCCCCCAAAGAGAGGAGCCTTGAGAGCCTTCCACACAAAGTTCTGGAACTTCAGAGAGTTTCTGTGTGTGCCACTAAACCCTGCGGTGTTTGTGATTCCAGGCACCACATCCCCACAAATAACCCATCCTCAGCAGCCAGCTTTGCCTTTGGTGCTCCAGAGGCACTGTGTCAGTGTTTCACATTCCAGGAGTCTCTGCTTCACAGGTTTTATGACACTAAAAAGTCCCAAATCAGTACCTATATGAAGTTAGCAACAACCATAGATCACATTTTAGTGTGTAAAAAAGAAAAATAAAACCCCCCAATGTTTGCAGCTGCGGGTTTCAAATGCTGGTGAGCTACTGCTGGCCATGGATTGCAAGTTTTACCTTCCATGCTGAGGATAAAATTATAAATAATCCATAACAACTTAAGTGCTTTAAATCAAGCAGGAGCCATGTCTCTTTTCCTTAGCTTCCAGCTTTATGACCACCATTAAAAAGGTTTGTGGTGCATAATAAGCTACCCTAAAATTAATTTCTTGCCATTGAAGCAAGTCTTTCCCTCACAGAACAAGGTGCCAGTGTCCCCAAGGGGTCTTAAAACACAAAGCTGGGTGGCTCAAAGCACTGTTTGTGTTTGGAATGAGAATTTTCATTAGAAGATATTTTGTGAGTATGTGAGAATAGATCAGATCTACAAAACAGCATCAAATTTGTATTTTCCCCCAAAAACAGTGTTAGCTGCATGTTACTACAATATTCCTTCTGTTTAAAACTGAGTTTATTGCAGAAGATTAGCACAGATTGGCCTCTACTCACCTTCCTCACAGACAAAGAGACACAAAAATCATCTTAATGGTGCCCTGCTTGTCCCCAGCCTCTCACCCACCCTGTCCCTGGAGCAAGAGGAAAACCAGCAAGTCTGGCCCAAAAAGTCATTTATTCCTTCTTCCCAAAGGCTGCACTCAGAGATGGTCACAGCTCTGTGCTTGGGCAAGTTTGTAGCCTCACCTCTGCAAGAGGGAATCTCCCCAGAAGTGGAGACAGAAAGAAAATCAGGCATGGTTTTACAACTACAGCTCCCTCTGTGGTAAAAACCATCCCTGGGACACTAAAAAAACCCCAGACACAGCAGAATTTAGGTGATTAGGTGACCTTGTTTGCATCCAAAAATTATCAGGCTCCACAACTCTCTTATTTACACAAAGGCTTCCCACAAGTGCAGAGTATGCAAGGGAAAAACACGCACCTCCAAAAGAGAGCAAAGCACCTTCAAGTGCCTCAACCACAGTAAATAAGAACAACCCCTATCAAAACAGATCAGGGCGCTGTAATTAAGAGTCCTTCACCTTTTGGAGATAAAAATCCACACACAGCAAGCGTGAGCCAGAGCACCAGAGGTATGGAAACCCTGCCTCAGTGCTGGGAAGGTGCTGAACACACCCCATCAGCACAGAGTAAAGAGCCAGCGAGATATTTCTGCATTAAAACACCCCACAGGGACCTCAACTCATCAGTCTCAAAGGCTGGAGGAGAAGCAGTGAGGAAAAGCTGGAGTTTTTCCACACCTTCCTGCTCCCAGCTCTGTCTCCTCTCCCCCAGGAAGCACCTCTGGCCGTGGCTTTTCCTGGTGGATCAGATGCAGCTGCTCAGCACTTCCTGCTGCTTTTATTCCTGAGGGCACAGGTGTTTCTTTCTATTGGTTTTGGGACTGCAAAAATGATTTTTCTCTCTTGTTGCAGCCTTCCAGGGCCTGGAGGGGCTTCAGGAGAGCTGGAGAGGGATTTGGGACAAGGGATGGAGGGACAGGATCCAGGGAATGGCTTCGCACTGCCCGAGGGCAGGGATGGATGGGATATTGGGAAGGAATGAGGGTGGAGAGCGACTGGAATGGAATTCCCAGAGGACCTGTGGCTGCCCCTGGATCCCTGGCAGTGTCCAAGGCCAGGCTGGATGAGGCTTGGAGCAGCCTGGGACAGTGGAAGCTGTCCCTGCCCATGGGATGAGATGAGCTGTAAGGTCCCTTCCGAGCCAAGACATTTTATTATTCTACAATCTCATTCTGGGGTCTTTGTGTTTTGGGTTTCCTGCAAGAGTTAAAACTCCAGAGCACGTGGTGCTCAGGGGAACCACCGAGAGAGAGGGGTGGGGAGGAAGGGGCTGCAGAGAAGAGTAACTTCCCTCACTTGGAGCCTCTGACGTATTTTTAGCCTCTAAAGACCAGAAGGAATGGATCAAGTGAGTCAGAAAGGCAATTTGTTTTATTAAAATTCTTGACAGCATCCGCTGTAATGCTCTTGTTAGAAGAGATGGAAAACATCAGAAAGATGAGAGAAGCTGTGTTCTGTCCTTGCTCTTACACAACACAATAACGTGGAAAGGAGCGGAATTGACTTCCCAATAACTGCTTTTATTGGCTGTTTCCAAACTCAAGAGACCCAGGCACACAATGACCCTCCCCAGGCTCTGATCCCAGCTCCCACCAGAGGCAGCTCAAACAAATAAAAACATTCTGACTACTTTCCCTACAATGAATCCTGACTTGTCTTCGGGACATCCTGATGTGATTGCCAATAGGATCTATTTTCTTTATAAGAGTCTTCAGAAAAAAATATAATTGTTTGGTATTTGGTAATGAATTCAGCTCTCCCATGGCTGTGACCAAAATATGAGGATCCCAAATCCCTCTTTAGGAAGGAATCTTTTATTAACACTCTCTTATTAAACTTACCTCTTATTAAATGGGGGAAGATTGGCTGGCAAACAAGGATCCTCTGCTGTAAAAAGTGGTGTAAAAATCAAGTGTGTGCCTCTGAGCAGCGCCTGATTTTAATTCCCATCCCTGTGATTTACACTGGGAATAGAGAACCTGGTTGGGATGAAGTTCTGCACCACGTTTCTCACTGAAATGAATGAAATTTCAGACATTTAGTGATTATTTCTGCTTCAAACACTCCTTTTCCTTGTGTGTGTATTGGAGGTTTCACCACGTCCCACTGCCTGGTGCATGGTGAGGTCAGGACATCAGGAATGGGCCTGCCTGGATCACAAAATGCTTGGCACTGTTTCTGAAACCCTGGTGCACCTGAGCAATTGAAATCCATTTCTCCCAGACATTGATTCCCTCGCTGAGTTTGGTGTGTACAGAACACAAGTGGTACCTTTGGTGACAGAAATGGGGATTAAAAGCACTGAAGTTTCTGCAACTTCATCTCTTCAAGCAGTTTCTGATAATCCTACCATGAAATTACAAAACCAGCGGGAGCAGAGCAAACCTCCCTGGCAATTGTGCTCCCTCCATTTGTAAAGGAAGCCAGATAAGGTGTGGATTGTTATCAGCTAAATGGGACAGCTGTGTCACATGGGCTCACCAGCATCCCACCCCTCAGCTGAAAATCCTCAGTCACAACAGAATTTGGGCTGCTGTGCAGTGGATCTGTGGATCCCTGCCTTTCCCAGGGCATTGCAGCTTCCAAGGTGTTTGTCCTTGAGCCAAGGAAAGAAAACCAAAACTAAAATTCTCCCCAGAACCAGCACAGAGCCACACTGGGAGTCCACACCATCAGAGCTGCTGCTTCCCCCTCGTGCCTCAGTTTCCCTTCTCTGGTCTATCAGCTAGCAGCCACTATTCCAGCTCTCCCTGATGCTTTAGAGTGGGATAACCCTGGCTGCTGACTGCTGGGAGCTGTTTTACACACGGCACTGGCCCTGGTACCACCACAGCATTTAAGCTCTCCTCACACTGATGACATTGTGCTGATTTCTGTAATTTACCCACTTAGCCCCAAACGGGTTTGTTTTCCTTCAGCTGATAATAGCAGGGAGGCTCTGCAGTCCCCAGTGAGGAAATTTCTCTCCCAGAAATTGTTTTGTCTGCTGGTTGAGCAGGAGCACTTGGGCTGCACAGCGGGTTAGAGGTGTTACCCCTGTTAAAGTCACTTAAGCTGCCACCTTTCCCTCAGCACTGATATCATTAGTGGTGACACATTGCTGCAGCCTCTCCACAGAGGTCACCTGGCCCTTTCTGGAGCTATCACACAAAGTTAAAAGCCAGATATATTATATTTAACCCTCTCCTTTCCTGTGCTACTCCAAAACCACTGGAGGTGCAGGTCTAATTTCTTCCCTGAATGCACTCTGGTCTCTCTATTCCACCAAATCCATGAGTAAGATTGGTAATTTTAGTCCTGGCTTAATTTTCCCACCCCAAAATCCAAATAAATACCAATATTTGCTATACAGCTATAATGCCTGGGCAGCTGCATTCCCATCTGTTTGTGAGGGCAGAGCCACAGGGGAAAGACTTGTCAGAGGGATCTTCTACTTACAAGGAAAATCTTCATTTCCTACATCATTGAAATAAGAATAGTCATTCATGGATTCTTATGCAAAAGCCTGGGCTCGTGGAAGGTGCTCCTGCCCATGGCAGGGGGTTGGAATGAGATGATCTTGATGGTGCCTTCCAACCCAAAGCATTCCAGGATTCTCTGGAAAGCCTTACATAAAAATAAACAGACTCATTATTTAGGAGAGAATTCTTGTAGAGCTGAATGGACTCTAAATATTTGTTGTTGCTGTTTAAGTACCAAGAAGCTTTTGACCAGGATAAAGTCAGGCTGATACCTGTGCAAACATTCCCAGGAAAAACACCTGTCCTAGGCTGGAGGTGTGGGGTGGTGAGAAATGCAGGGGTGGTGAGGAAGGGTGAGGAGGTGGAGTCCCCATCCCTGGAGCTGCCCAAGGAAGGGCTGGAGGTGGCACTCAGTGCTCTGGGCTGGGGACAAGGTGGGGATTGGGCACAGCTTGGACTCAGTGACCTCAGAGGGCTTTTCCAAGCTCAGTGACTCTGGGATTCTGGGAAATGCCCTTGCTCAAGTGTCACAGTGTCGGACACGAACACGCAGATTCAAGCAGCAGGTCCAAGGCAGGAGAGCGTCCCAAAAGAGAGCTCCCTTCTTTATTCTCTCCTTTTATATCTTTCTTAAAACAACCATACATTGGTAGATGAGGTTAACACCTCTGCAATTTCACAGGATAGGAACACAGTCTATCACCTTTCTCCGCCTAGGAGAAAGGAATGAACAACAATCCAGAAGCTCAGGAAACAATCTAGGCCGGTTAGAAAAACAAGAGCTATGTTTATAGAAAATGCATGAGAAATTCTGCTACAGAAGTAAAAACACAGAACAGTAGAAAATCCAGGGCGACACTCAGGTGGGCAAGGAGGAGAGAGCAGAGTCCACGACTGAGAGTCCCTGACTGAGAGCCCATGGCAGAGTCCATCACTGAGAGCCCATGGCCGAGTCCATGCCGTGTCCTCAGCGCACTCCTGCTCAGCCCTTCCTGTCCCCTGTGTGCTGGGGCAGCAGCTATAGGCTTAAAGCACCATTTGGCCACTTTTCCATGCATTTTTCTGCCTGTTTATAGGATTATCCGCCCCCTGTGCTGCTGCCATGCCCCAAACGTGACTCAGTTCCATGGGTCCATCCTTGCCGTGGTGCCTGGGCTGCTCCATCCCCCTCTGCTGCCCCTCCCCAGGTCTGATTCCATCTGAGACATCACCTCAGCTTTCAGTCGCTGCCTGAAGCAAAGGAGAATCCTGGCTTATGAACCTGCTCACAATTGCTGCAGTTCCAGCCAAGAATAAACTGTTCTTAACCTAAATACTCCTCTGAGGACACTGAGCTTGGGGGAAGAAACATAACTGTGCTGTATCTAGTGCAGGCAGGGATAGGAGAGCCTGGATATGCTGGATAACTTGGGAAAGCAGTTGGGAAGAGAGTGGAGGGAAAGGAGAGCGGTGGTGAATGCAGCTAAACAATAATGACCACTTTGGATTGCAGTAAATGCAGTGTTTCCAAATAAAAATAGACTATTGAAGCTACAAAGAATGGAAAGGCTGCCAGAGTGAAAGATTGGTCCAAAAGCAACCCAAAAAATGCCTCAAGGAGAAGGAAAACTGAAGTTTGTTGAAATCCCTTCCACAGTGGGGATGAGGTGGGGCTGTGGTTGGCGCTGGGCATCACAGGGAGCAGCACCCATGCAATAATTGATATGGCAAATTAAAGAGTGGGAAAAATGATAGAGCAAAGTGGGCAAAGCTCAGTGCAAGAAGAGCTGGTGTGGGGTTAAATTGGCAGGAAAAAGATTTTTTCACTTTAATGCAATACGCCCACTAAGGTGAGCCAGGATCTACCACAGAATCTTAGAGAAATCTAGCTAACAAGAGGCTTCACAGGTATTTTGGGATGCTGTGAGGAAAGTTATGGGGAGTGCTAGTTGGAATTATTCTGTACTTGAGGTATTTCAGCATTAATTCAGAGATTACTCATTTTCAAGTTAGTCTTACGGAAGGTGTTGAATAATGGATGATATTAAAATTTGGGTTAGGGATTCAGGGGATTGATCTGGAAGGCATAGGTGAGACATCCCCAAAATCAAACTTCCGTCAAAAATTTGCAGAATAAAAGTTACGTTTGAAGTGCAAGAACTGAGAAAAAGCACCTTTCTCACTGATTCAGGCAAAATAAAAATGACTAAGCCTGTCACGACTTTACCTCTTTGTCTGGCTGACTTTCTCAGCAAGATTGATTCCAAATCCATCTAAGCCCTGAAAGGAATTAGCAGGAAAGCGCTTTGTTGGAGGATACTGAGGGGGTGGGCTGAGCAGCCAGAGAAGCAGCAGCAACAGCCAAAAATAAAGCCCCAGCCCTGACTAACCAGGGGGCCCTGTTAGGTTCACTGAAGTACGAGTAAGTCATAAAACCTCTCGCTTGAATCCACAGAGGCAAAAGCAATGCTTTGAGAGAATAAAAAGCAGGTTGGGAAGTGTTTGTGAGATCATAAAATCAGAGAGCAGAGTGGGAGAGACCTTAGAGATCATCCAGCCCCACCCCTGCCATGGCAGGGACACCTCCCACTGCCCCAGGCTGCTCCAAGCCCCAATGTCCAGCCTGGCCTTGGGCACTGCCAGGGATCCAGGGGCAGCCACAGCTGCTCTGGGCACCCTGTGCCAGGGCCTGCCCACCCTCACAGGGAACAATTCCTGCCCAATATCCCATCTAATTCTGCTCTCCTTCAGCTTAAGCCATCCCCCCTTGTCCTCTCTCTCCATGCCCTTGCACAAAGTCCCACTGACCCTTCTTGTAGCCAGGAGCAGGAAGGCTTCATCCAGAGAAAGGCCCTGGATTGGATTTGGAGGCAGATTCACAGTGTTATATTTGACTGAATTTATACAAATGTATGTAAATATATATTGAAAGTAGAAGAACTTAATAAAGCAGAAGGGCTGCAGCCGTGCTCATCCTTTACAGAGATGTGCAATAAAAACTCCAGACCCTTAAAGCAAGGAGGTGAGGCACAAACAATCTGTTATTACTGGTGTTAATGACAATTATTCTATCCAGAAGTGTCCTAGGCCAGGTTGGACGTGGCTTGGAGCAGCCTGGGATAGTGGAAAGTGTCCCTGGCTATGGCAGGGGTGGAATGTGAGGAACTTAAAGGTCCCTTCCTTAACCCAACCCAAACCCCTTTGGGCTCCTGTGAGTGCAGGGCAGTAGGAGCTGGGCATTTGGAGCAGCATTATTTGCACACCTATTGGCAGGTGAGGCTGAGGCACCAATATTTGACCCTCTGTGCCCTGGTGATGGATGGAGCAGGGCAGAACGTGACCCAGGAGCAACAAATCCGCCCTGCAGTCCCACTCCTTGTGTTTGAGCCCAGCTCTCAGACCAGGCCTTACCCGGGGCTGATCACCAGGCCACAGCCTGTGCAATTAGCCACTCCAATAATCAGTCTGCCTCTGATGAATTACAGCCCTGGCTGGGGATGGTTCAGAATAAATGATCTGGGATGAAGGGTGTGACAGGTGACAGAGCATTTGTAATGGGCTGTACAGCTATTAAACCTAATGCAAAATAAAAGGGGCCACTAAAATCAGTGTAAAAATAATCAGAAATAAAGCTACAAATCTATATTAGGCCGTGGTTGTTGACCTGGCATGACAGACTGAAAATTAACCTTGTTCTGCAGAAATGCAGGAGGGTGTCAGGGAGGATCTCAGGTCACTTTAGTGCTGCCACACTCAAGCTCTGGGCATTTGAGGGGTTGTTTCTCCTGTCACATTGCAAATTTTGGCTACTCCCCAACTGCTGTACCCAAGCCTACCTGGGCTGGCCATGGACAGGCAGCAAAAAGTGCAAGAGATGCCTCCAGGAAGGGCAGAGAAGATGCTACTGCACTAATCAGCCCCTGGAGATTTGGGTTGAACTCTTGCTGTCCTCTGAAGCCCTTCCTGACTCGGAACTTACACCCCAGGCTGGACAGGGCTCAGGGCAACCTGGGAGAGTGGAAGGAAGAGCTGATCTCTTTCTGAGCCACACAGAGGAAGGGACAAGGGCATCTCTAGGCTGTTTCCAGGAATTTACATTCTTCAGAGATGTTTCTGGTGGCTACACAGTTAAAAAACCCCAAAATGGACGTTTCTGATTTGCTTTTATTTCAGTGTTTTGGAGGAGCAGTAATGCTTTGGGTAAAATTCAAATCAATGCAAACCTCATAAACCAATAAAAGTTTATAGATGGTTATCCAATATGTAATTTGTTACACATTTTTTCCTGTGGCTTCTGTTTATTGAGACATAAAGACTTTGCTTTTTTTAAGGGAGATTTTATGTGAGGAGGGCATAAGAAGGAATAACCTTTCATACCTGTTGTGCCATAAACTAAATTACTCTTAACCCAACCCATTTATCTTGTAGTGGCAGCCTAATGAGACCAAAGGAAGCAGAAACAAACTGCCTGGAATTTTCTTGAAGGGAAAACTTTTATTTCCATCAAGCCTGTAGCTTGCCAGATTGGCCACATGGATGTCACAGTGGATAATATCAGATGCTCTGGACAATAATCCAAGAAAAGGATGAGGCTCTAAAGCTTGGGAAAGGGAGTTTTACCCCACACATCACAGGGTGTGAGTGTGGAAGAGCTGTTCAGGGGTAGCTGCACACTCTGTGTTTGTTTCCTGGGAGGAATTTCCTGCAGGATGTGAGTAACAGAGGGAAGGGAAGGAAGTCTGAGCAGCAGCCTGGGAGCTGCTCCAGTAAAGATCATCATGGCTTTGGTGATTTGGAGCAGGAGGGCTGGAAAAGCTCTCGGGAAGAATGATCCTCACCCTAGTGGGGAAATTCACTGCAATGCCTTGTGCTTCTGACTAAGATGTTCTTTTTCTAATACAGCTTTTCTCTTTGCAATATCCTTTGGCCTGTACACATCATTTTTCCCAGTGTAATTTCAAAGCAAAGCAGAAAAACTTGGGAGCAAATGCGACCTTTCTTTTTATGTTTTATTTTTCTGAGCCAGACACACAAACATAAAAGGAGCTTTTACTCGGTAGGTCCTGCTTGAAGTATGAGTGCACTGACCTGGGGATACACACAGAGTAAAAGCCTATTTTGAGGCTGTCTCATAAGTTAAGTGAAGCTCCAGGTCTTTGGAAAGATGATCTAAATCTTGCTGGAATCAGTGGGATGTGTTTCTCTTTCCCAGGACTGATTCAGCCCTTGCATGCTGCTTATCAGCTCCATTAATTCCTGGGTGATTTCCCCTCCACACGATGCAGCTGTGGCTGAGAGATTGGGCTGGGTACCGGAACTGAAATAGGTGGTGATGAACTCGCAGTCTGATGAGGACTGATTTGCCTGTTAAAGAAAGAAAAGCTCAAGGCAGTGGATCCCTTCAGACCCCAAACTTGCTATTTCCCTTAAAGGATGACAGATTTTTGTGAGAGGAGCAGACCAAGAGAGGAATAGAAACGCTCTGTGTGTTACTCTCAGCATAGAACTGGTGAAAAAAATGAATCTATGTCACTATGAGGTAACAATATTATTTTATATGTCAAGCAAGAAAGACAAATAGTCCATTATTTAGATCAGCACCAGTAAATGGATGTTTTTAAGACTGAAAAGCAGGGCCATCTTCTTCTTATCATCTCCATTCAATCTCTTAAACTCTTGCTGAACCTATAACAGAGCCTGGGCTGCAAGGGGGAGCGAGCCAAGGCTCAGAGTGACACAGAGTGGCATCAGCAGGAGTTATTAGAGGAATTTATGAGCACAATCAGACATGGGCATGACAAGAAGTTGGGGAAGAGCTGCAGTATCCCAGGAAACAATCTGCATTATTAAGAGCAGAACTCCAGGGAAGGTGTGATGAGTTTGACAAAGTGCAGACACTTCACTTTGGGATCCTCTTCAAAGTCTCTTCCTCAAAACCAGAAGCACTTTTAAGCCCATTAGAGACCAAACTCTATTTCGGGGTTTTACCACTGCAGTTCCAAGGAAATGTGTAGGAACTCATGGATGGAGCAGCTTTGCAGGGATGTGAGGCTGAAAAGGAAGCCCTTACAATGCTGTTTCTGCAGTGGTTGGGATGGGTTTGAGAGTCCTGGGAAAGCACCAGGCTGGGATTGGCCAAGGCTCCAGAGGTGGCTCCAAACTGGTGTCAGTGTTGGTGTGAAACTGGGCTGAACCTTCCTGAAACAGGGCATAACCAGTACAGCTTCCTGAGTGTTCAGAAAAGGATGTGGGAAGACTTCAAATGGAAAAAATTGTTAAATATTTTGGATGCTTGTCCCATGGAAACGCCAGAGGGGAAGGAAAGTATGGATACTGAAAAAGCTCCAGCAGAGAATTTCTTCAGCTCTCTGCAGCAGTTTGTGAGAGTTCTGTCTTTCCCATGCAGATTACTTTGAACAAGATTCCAGTACTGTAAACTCCTTGCACCTGCGGGTTGTTTGGCAGAATTGTTATGGCTCTAACTAGAAACCATTCAGAGATGGTGTCTTAGAACTTGACCAATCCCCTTAGGGGGTGGATGGCAAAACCAATCACCTTATGCCACTCAATGCACTTTGTGAACTAACAGAGAAAAGTCTTCTGAGAATTCATTAAAGTGATTCCTTTTATCCCTGAGCCTGGACTTTGTGGTGTTTCTCTACTTGGCCACGGTGAGAACAGCGACAGGAAAGCTGCAACCACAGGGGTTTGACTGTTCAGGTTTACCAGTCAAACTGTTTCAAAGGATTTATTCTTTCCTTTTAATTTTCCTTTGAATTTCCAATTCAGCAAAACACCTAAATACATGTTTACAGTTGATATGAGAGTGATCCTACAACCACAGCAAAGAATACACCTGAAAATATGTTAATTATTAATTTCTGCTATGGAGCAGCCATTCCGCAAAGCTGGCATTAGACAGACACTGAAACAGGGAGCTTAAATTCTAAAAAAACCTTTAAATTCCATGTTTTCCTTGAACAAACCCTTATTTTTTCTCTGGAATATTAGCAGCGTTAAATAGCCAGCCTCCAGTTTTGAAGGGAATTTATCTTGGGCACCTTTAAAAACTGAGGGAAAATTTGGGATGTTGACTTGGTTTTTTTTATTGACGTGGAAAATGAAAGTGTGATTCCTTGTTAACAAATGTACTCAGGGGTTTCTTGGGACAGAACATTTTTTTTCATGTTCTAAATGTCGTGGGTTTGGCTTAAAACAAAGGACAACCTTTCTAAGAGGTTTAGTGAAATCTTGTGCTTTAATAGTGACTCCAAAAGGCAAAAGTTGCTTTTGATAAGGGATAGAGGAATGATAAGAGGATGAGGAAAGATCCCCTTTGCTATGGAAAGATAGATTTTGTTATTCTTAAATTCCACTGAACCAACAACTGTAGGAGTTTATGACAAACAGTGATGCAGGAATAAAACCAGAGAAAATTCACTTTTTGTGCCACCACAAAAACACAGCCAGGGATGGATCAAAGCTGCTTGGGAAGTACAGAGAAACACGATATAAAAGTGGAATGGAAATTGCAGATCAGGGGGATGAAAAGAGAAGGAAAACCAGCTAAACATGGAGGTGAATTTTCACCATCTCCCTTTAACTGGCACAACAGCAATATTCAAACCCTCGGGATTCTGCAGCACGGTGATTTCTGTGGTTAATTGTGAGTTTTCCCTGCACTTTTCCTGGGTGCTCAGGACTGTGGTGGTGAGGGATGGGAATAATTCCCCAGCACCCCGTTGTAATTTGGGCATTTAATCAGCAGAATCATTTGCAGAAGGACTTTGCCAAGGAAGTGCTCCTCAGAACGGCCTTGGGTGAGACAGCAGAGTGTTTAATTCACTTTTTCTTTTCTGCTTTAGAACAGATCATTTGGCACTGTACAGGCTCCCCTCAATTTTTCTCTGTGATTCCAACAACACCTTTTGGTGCATAAAAGAGAGTGGGAATGAATAGAAGGGGATAAAAGAGGCTCCTTGGAGAGCTGCTGTTACGAGGCAACAGGTGAAAGTCCTGGTAGCTTTCAATGTCCAGTTTAATGGAGGAGGAAACAAAGCAGAAATTAAAAGGAAGTTCTGCCTCTGGGAAAAAAAAAAATGCACTGCCAGGAAAAATCTCTCTCTAAATATTTATATCCAGTCCTGGCCTTTCATGGCCCTTCACGTTCTTGAATTTTAGAATTGGTTTCTTTTAAATAACTGCATACATAAATAAGTGCATCCTAAATGAATCTCTCTATGTATTAGGAAACTCTAAGTGAAATTATTATTCTTATCGTGAACCAGATAAATTTAAAGAGTTCTTCTTCCAAATGTATTTGGTCCTGGTTCCCAGCTGGTGCAAATTTGCATTTCTCCATAAGGTCAAAGTTTTCCTGCTCCTGCCCTGGAGTAGCCAACCCTGTTTACCTGTCAGAAACCCAGAACACCTCCAGAATAGCAAGTTCAAGTTCCTCAGTGTGCCCAGGAAGGGAAAACATTCCTAAATCCTGATTGCTATTCCAGCTAACATTTTGATTTCTAACCTGTTCTGAGTCAGTAGGAATTGTCTGCTGCATATCCAGCAGATGCAAATGCATCAATCCCTGCATGTGTGACTTGTTTGGAGTGCAGGGCAATTATCCAGGAATAAAATCAATTTCTAACAAATCATCCGCCGTGTGCAAAGCAAGACTCTAATAGTAATTAAAGTCATAAAATGGATTAATGTTTCTCTCTATCTCTTTCTTTTACCCACTGGTAAAAACAGCTCATGCAGGAGTTCTAGGAAAGAGCATGAGCTGCAGAAGAAATTAATTAATAAGCAACAAATAATCACAAATCAATTCATTTTAGGCCTAGGATTACACAATGCTTTTCAAGCAACTTGATGCAATTGATCTCTGTCATGTAACCTGACTTTGAAGTGACTTTGAAGGAATATAGATGTTCCTAGGGAACTTGTAGCAAAAATAAAAACATATTTAATTGTATAAAAAAGGAAAATAGATTAGACTCGCTTTAAATGTGCCAAAATGTTCTCTGCAATAAAAAGTTGTGCTTCTATTTAACTCACACTAACTTGTGCTTCTCCAATATACTCAAATACACAGCTCATAATCAAGTTTTCTTCTCAAATTGCCAATTTAAATACAAAAAAAGTCTATAAGTTATTCCCTGGCTTGAAACACGACCATCTTATCAAAATCAAAACAGCGGTTAATGTTGTTGAAGTTGTTAAAGAAAGACACGGCTATTTATATTTATTAAACCCTAATAACTCATTAATTTTAATTGAGAACAGTGGACCTTCTGTTCAGTCTGGTCAGACTCTGTTGAGCAGGAAATTCCCAATTTCCAACCCTTGTCCTTCCTCCTCCCTGGCTTGGCTGGTGTGGAGCAGCCCTGTCACGATCCGCTAACACAAGTGGGGATTGTGATGGTTCGTTAACTGAATTTCAGAGTGCAAAAGAAACACAAACGGGGAAAAGTATTAATTTCAATCAGCACAATGCAATTTATTGTGCACCAACGCAGTGTGATCGTGATAGAGAGGGGGAGAGAGAGGGAAAGAAAGAGGGAGAGAAAGAGGGGGGTTATTGCTACCAACGGCTGGCGGAGTCCTCGTGGTCTTCGTCTTCTTCTGTGGGGAGATCTCGCTGTTCTCACCGTGGCCGAGTAGAGAAACAACACAGAGTCCACCTCAGAGTCAAGTGGCAGCAGCCATTTAATGAATTCTCCAAAAACTTTTATATGTTAGTTCACAAAGTGCATTGAGTGGCATAAGGTGATTGGTTTTGCCATCCACCCCCTAAGGGGATTGGGCAAGTTCTCAGACACCATCTCTGAATGGTTTCTAGTTAGAACCATAACAATTCTGCCAAACAACCCGCAGGTGCAAGAAGTTTACAGTACTGGAATCTTGTTCAAAGTAATCAGCATGGGAAAGACAGAACTCTCACAAACTGCTGCAGAGAGCTGAAGAAATTCTCTGCTGGAGCTTTTTAGCATCCATAGGGGTCAATTGGGGTCTTCTTGGAGAGTCCTTTTGTACCCTTTTCGGGAGTGAGGGGCAAACGGGCAAACAGGTGTGAGAGCAATGCCCAGAGGTGTGAGAACAATGCCCACAGGTACAAGAACAATGCCCCCTGTCTCAGGTTAATGGCACAGAACAGGCAGTGGGCAGCAGGTCCCACGCTGTCCCTGCCACTGTCACAGCAGGACCAACACAGCCCATCACAAACTGCCAGGAATGTTGTGCTGGTTTTGGCCAAAATCTAGCAATCTATCCTCTGGGAGAAAGTCAGGTTACAACCACCCTTCCCCCCACCAGGTTCGGGAAAGAAATTCCTCGAAGGAAAGTGAAGGAGATAAAACCTATTTATTAACAAACACACAGGAAAAGGATAATAATGCTAAATAGTAAAACCCCTCAGTATAACGAGAAAACCTGGGAAGAAATTGGAGTCCTCTTGTAGGTGTGGGCCCTCCTTCTCGGAGCTGCCGTGGGGGGTGGCCTTAGGCCCCCTCCGGGCCTGAAGAGAAGTTCTCCTGATGTGTTCTGATGGTGTTGAAACAGTCCCGAAGAGAAAAAAAAGGAAGAAAAAAAACCCCACCAAAGTCCTAGGAAACACACTGGAGAAAAAGGGAAGGAAAAAACCCCAAAAAGCTGGCTTGAAGAGACAGGCAGGGAGCTCCCTCCATGCTCCTGCAGCCGGAGAACGCAGAGGAGTCTCTGTCTCTGTGTCCTTGGGAACTGCTTTGGAAAGTTCATTTGTTTTTCCCTCCCCTCTCAAGCTCAGGTTAAAGGCACAAAATTAATTTTTTTTTTTTTTTTGGCATAGAGCCGTGATAGGGGATACCCATCATAGAGTCACCCCAAGACAAATATGCACCATGGGCACGTTGTGCTTGGTTAGCTCTCCACCTTGGGCAGGCCCAGGCTCAGGGTCTCATTCTCTGTAGATGGTCGTGAGACAGATGAAGGGTCTTCAAACCATCTCTTACAGACCCTCAGTGCATCCCCAGCCTCGTGCTCAGAGCATCCCTGTGCTCCCTCAGCACCCTCAGAGCATCCCTCTGCTCCTCGCTCTTGCCTCACCCAACCCCTCTCTGGATTTTCCGTGGGAGATCCTTTTGAAACTCCAGCTTTTCTCCTTGGCTGTTGTTTAAAGGACTTCCTCCTCTTCCTTTCCTTCTGCGTTCCACCAGCACCCAGCTCTCGAGGTAAATAATTTGTATTCCTCTTCCCATCTCCAGATCATCTTGAAACCTGTCTAGACATTAAAGCAATCTGTTTGCTGCACTGATTATTCCACTTGGCTATATCCCCTATCTCAAAGTACATAGATTATGCTGAATTAAGTCCAATTTCATCCAGAAACCAACTGATTATTTTCTTCCTTTTCCTCATTATCCAAGAGATTCTAAATGATAGCAATAAACAGCAACAGCATCACCAAGGAGGAAGGGAATGGGAAGGATCCTCATTTCACACTGAATCATTTACTTGTTAAACAATAAGCCTTGAAATTAACTTTCCCTCCTGACACCCCTGCGTGCACATATGCAAATAAAATGATTACAGGCTTCATCTTGGGCAAAAGTAATGGTCATGGATGGTTCAGCTAATCTTAAAGTCACCCTGGAACTGCCGCCCTGCTTGTTCCTATTTATGTTGGTTAGAATTCCACCTAATCCTGGTTTAAATCTGTGGCCACCCAGGTCAGCCTAGAACCAGTCCTGGCCACTTTATTTATTGCTGCACTGCAGTGTATGGCTATGAAAAAAATCTAAATATTTCCTGACAGCTCTCGGGGGAAATCTCCAGTTCATCATTTCCTTTCATGGTACTATTAATACTTCCTGACAGGCTGAAAGCCAGTTGTTAATAATTTGGCGGATTTCCAGCTTCTTGTCTAAAATTAGCTTCAGTTTCACTTTTTTTTTTTTTTTTTGCAAATCTTAACCCCTGATCCAGCAATTTCTGAGGCAAGAGTGGCAGGTGGATGCCCTGGTCCCCTTCTGCAGGTGTTTGTCCAAGCCTTGAACCTCCTGGTTCAAAAGAGCGTTGCTCCAAATCCCAAACTCCAGGGATGTTTTGCTCAACTGCACGTTCCCTTTGGGAAGAAAGTTTGGTGGATTGGTGGGGTCTTTGTGTCCAGTGGGCAAAGAAATTGCCATTTTTCTTTTTAAAGGTGTTGTGAAGGCCACCAGCTGAAGGACCAGACGTGTAAGAAATGCAGCAGCAAAAGTAATAAATACTGAAGATACTGTTTTATTTGAAAGGAGAGCCCCATAAAGATATCACAATGAATTTAATATGGATTTTAATAAAAAGATCTGGGATATTGGATGTGAAGAAGCAAAAGATTAAACTGCAAACACCAAATAAGAGACTTTAGGGTGGCACAAATGAAAGCATTGCTGGGATATGAGGCTCCTAGAGAAACAACTGCTGCATGAGATCTTGAAAGAGATGAAGTCTTCAAGATATCATTGTAAAAGTTTATCAACAATTCCTTTATTAACCTCAATATCTTTGAAGAAATCTGCACACTGTCTTTTGATGATATTCTAATTTTGATCCTCTTTTTACTGAAGAAATGGGAATTTCACTGCTAACTTCAGTTGAAACAGAATCAATTTTTGTATCATTATTACACTGATAATATTTGGAAGGAGGTTTTCTTAAGCTTTTACTCATAGATATGAAGTAGATATTAAACTTTTCACCTGGGAAGAATAATGTAGACTCTTCATTCCCAGTATTTGGGTGCCATCAGGATGTGCAGCTTTAGTGTTTGTGAACACGTTAAAGGAAAAGTGGTAATTGGTTTACAGGTGATATTGCCAGGTTTGGTAAATTAAACACTTTCAGATCTCTTCAAAAACTGTATTTCATAATGTGTTGAATTGAAAATTGATCCACACTTCAGCCAAACCTTGGAAGCTTTTTATCAGACTTTTTCCATCTCAATTTTTGCTCAGTAATTCCTGCAGACTGCATTGAGTGATGAGGAGAGAATCTTCTCACTGTTGGAAATTATCTTTATGATGAAAACTTCTAAATTCTAATTCACATGGCAAATGTTCTCTTCTGTAGCTCACAGAAGTCTCTAAAGACTACACTGATTTTATCCCACCAATACTTCCAGGACAGGTTTCACCCAGGTGTTGGAGCTCCATCCCCACATATTTAGGGATTAAATGAGAGCAGCATTGTTTTAGCCCAAGAATGAGCCAAGCTTTTGTGTTTGGGCCCTGCAGTTCTGCCAGTTCCCTGACAAAGAGCTGGAAATTCCCCTACCAGGATGACTGGAATGGCCCAGGAGTACTGAAATCATAATCCAAACCCTTAGATGAAGTTAATGTGAAGTTGTCATCACTTTGTAGCAGACATGAACATATTTCTGTCATGTCTTTAAGCATTTTGATTTGATTCTATGTGAGAATTTGGGCTTTAGGCAGTTCTGATACAGAATTCACTTTACCTTATTCAACATAACACAAGTGTTCAATAACTGGGATTATTCCTGGTTTGCTTCCATAAACATTTTGATGGCAGGTGACACTTCCAGTGCTGGTGCTGAGGCATGGAAGGGGATCAAACTAAAAGATCTCTGTCCTGATAAGAGGAAAGAGACTGAGATGACCAAAGCATAGTGTTGGAGCTAAGGATTAGATCCTGCTGCCATCCTGAGGAAGGAGATCCAGAAGGGGCTGAGGATGGGTCAGTCCAAGCTCCCAGCTCTCTTTCCAGTGATAACCCCTGTGGAAGGTTGGGGAATAGCTGGATCTTGACTCCTTCTGGGCTTAGGCTGTCACTGGGCTCCACGTTCAATGTGTTCTCAAGTCCCTAACATACGGAATCAATTCTGCCCTTCCTGTTGTGCTTCATACAAAGAGAGACTTCAACTGCACAAAAAAAGGGAAGTGAAATGGAAAATGGTGTCTGAGGTTAATTCTTCCAGCTCACCTCCAGCATCTGTGTCTGCAAATGGAAAGGATGGAATCCCAGCAGCACATCATTTTTGGGGAGCCACTTTCCGTATCTCCTATGGATTCTCCAGAGCTGGAATGAGATTTGCCTTCCCTCAGTTGCTGGAAACATGGGAGCTAAATGCTGCTCTCACTGCTGCAAATCTTTCTTTTACCTTTTCCATTTTGCCCCAGGAAGCTTTTGAGGCTGACATTTTTCTATGTCTCAAACAACATAAGATAAATTATTACTCTGCTTTGGCTCACTCTACTGCTGCCTCACTTCTGTTTAGTTTTTGAAGAGTTCTGAGCTAGAAATGCACTGTAAAAGACACCAGTGCTTATCCCAGCTGCAAATTTAATGCAGAAAACACATTTTCCAAGACTCAGAAGCAGTAATTTCTGCTCAGAACAGAAAACACAGCAGAGCCACACGGAGCACAGCTGCAGGAGGGAAAGAGACCTTGTGTTCCTTGATACCACATTTCAGCATCTAAAAGATGAGGAACTGACTCCCTGTGCTGCCTCCAGGAATATCAGTGATGAACACTAACGGTCATGGAATATTTCTCAGCTACTTAAACTGGAACTGTTTCTTTTTACCTTCTATAGGGTGAAATGGTGTGACTAATTAACAAAAAAATTAGTTCATTGAATTTTTTAAGGGACACATGTAATGATGTGCCTCACTTAATTAAGCAACAAGTATTTTGTACTGAATTTGGACATTTTTACATATAAATGATGTTCCAAAAGGTAAATCTGCATGTGACAGAGACCGCAGAATAGAAATTACTCCAAACTAATATACTGAATTATAGCTATAGGTTGTCTTTGATGGACTTGACTCATGCCAAGTTCAGATGCAAGCCCAGAAATAAATGGACACAGAACCCATAGAAAAGGGATTATAAAGAGGAATGCACTTATTGGGATTTTACTTATGATGAATTCAGGCCCACAATTCTGGCAGTGGGATAAGTTCCCTTGAGTGCCATGAATCACTCTGGGCTGTTTCAACCTGAACTGGGAAAATATTTCATCCAAAAAGGGATTTGTGGAGGAGTCTGGACTGAAGCCAATCCTTGGCACAGCTGGAGGTGTGCAAACAACCCCAAATCCCAGGATATTGGCACCCAACACTCCCCACACTCAGATCCTTCCTCTGTAGGTCCCAGAGAGAGACCAATAGACCAGACAGGTTTATAATGAACAGAAAAGTCTTCACCACTCTTCAAACAAAACCAATTTCTGTGCCAGTCTAATTCCACCACGCCACACCACACCGAGATAATTCTGTATTTATTTATCAGGTAGAAAAATAGCACCATAATTTTATATATTAAAAAAAAAAACAACCCAACTGTTGAGATGATTGAACAAAATTTTCCCTTTGTATTCTATGTACATAGACTCATGTATATACACACATATATAGACACGTAGGCTATAAAAAGCTGTCTCCATCCCTAAGTTACAGGAATCACCACCAGAAATGCTGGTTCATGAGCAGTGTGAGTGTGAGAAGCAAAATTTGATATTGTTTCAGCCTTTCAGGCTGATTAGTGGCATTGCAGAGTAAGTAAATGAAAAAAAAGAGTGCCAAATGCAACCCCAAATGACGTGGCTGGATGGGATAACTGCACCTGGGTTCAGCATGAGGGCTGGGATGGGGTTACACTCAGTATATTCATTATCTCTTAAGCACTTTGCTGTGGAAAGACATTTTAATGCTGATTTAACAGCACAACCCACTGGGGCTTCTATCTTTCAGCCTTTCTGTTTGGGTTAAATACAGCAAAATCTCTCATTGGCTCCTGCCTGTTGAGGCAGGGTTATTTACAGCTGGGGATACCCACACAGTGTTTGCCTACTGCACTGAACCAGCTCAGACACTCATGAAAGAGGGAATGGAAGAGTGGCACTCCCTGAGAGCTTTCCAGCAATTCCAGTGGGATCCTGGAACAGATGGGACGTTCTGCAGTGCCCTGATGGCACAGGAGGCCTTGCTCTTTCAGCTTCCCAGTTTAAGCTCCCTAATTGTTGCTGTGAAAATATAAACATGGGGAAAAAAATCAAAATAATTTTAAAGATATTTAAATCCTGCTGTGTCTTGCACTTGACTTTTAAAGAAGGTGTGAATCCTTATGAGGATCCTTAAAATCATGGAGTGGTTTGGATTGGAAGGGACCTTAAAAATCACTTTGTTCCACCCCCTGCCATGGCAGGGACACCTTCCACTACTCCAGGTTGCTCCAAGCCCCGTCCAACCTGGCCTTGAGCACTTCCAGGAATCCAGGGACAGCCACAAATTCCTTGTGCCAGGGCCATTTCAATGCTGGTGAATCCATTTGGGAAGGTGAGTGAGGCCTCATCAGACACTAGAGCACAGTCCAGCCCATTCTCCTCAAATGTCTTGATGTGGGGAGTTTAGGACACAAAAGCCTCTGTAGTGTCCCACCCTGTAGGATCTCAATGTCACCTGAAACACCACAAGCTGCTTGGTCGGATTTAGGAAAATGTTTTGAAAACACAAGATTTAAACCCTCCCCGAAGGCTTTCTGCACTGAATTTGAATTGCAAACGAGCCACAGTATTTTCCCTTTCCCTAGGAAAAGTAAGCAATAGCAGTCAGGAGTGAAAACCAAATAAAAACCCAAGTCCTTTTGTGAAAGAGGAAAAATAGGAGTGATCAGTATCGGAAACCTTTGTTAAACAGCACGGGGTACTTTTCTCCCTCAAAATATGGTTCAATAATTCTAAATAAGCAGTAAGTACTCCAACAGCATACGTAAATCTTGTTGGAGCCTGGAAAACTGGGAGCTTCTGCTCCTGCTCTGGTAGCTGCAAGTGTTTGCTATTCACTCTGTTGTGGATATCTGGAAAATAGTTTGAGTGCAGAAAGCGCCTCAGGGATAAAAAGTTTGAAAAGAAAAATGTAGCTGTATATCATTGGCATTCATGAGAAAATTCACATTAGATGCCTTCAAATCAGGTGCTCGGGAGACAATGGAGAGATCAGGAGCAATGGTGTGCCAGGAATGCAAGGCTGCCTGGGACAGGCTTATTTCCTGGCACATGAGGAATGCAGAAGCGAGGAAGGCCGAATTCAAAAGATGATCTAGCTGTGTGGGAGCTGCTGGGAGGGAAAGCTGAGGCTGCAGGATGGAAAGGCTGTGCATGCACTCCCTGGATTAGAGCCTTCCTCTCCACATCTCCATTCCTTTCTCCTCCCATACCCACAGCAGGGCTCATCCTCTAGGTGGTTCCACCAACAAACCAGGCCTGGAGTGAAGCTCCTCCACCAGCACCACTGTGGAACCAGGCCCCAAATCCCTGCTGTTCAACATTTTTTCTCCCACCAGGTCAAAGAGTTGCTCTTTCTGCAAGCACAGCTACATTTTGCCATGGGTAAAAATGTCAATTTGCTGGAATTTAGCTGAGAGCAAAATCTCATCATTCCCAGTGCCTGGCAGGTTTTAGCCCAGTTCGATGTCACATCACCACCTGAACCAAGTTTTGCTTTTACAAAACTTAACAGGAAATTGTGGCAGAAGTGGGAAACGGGGCCTATTTTCATGAAAATTCAGATGACACCAGAGCATTTTGTCCTTTGGCACAGATTTGGTCTTGTAAGGGTTTTGCTTCTCAACAAATAAGTGGTTGTGGAAATTAAGGGTCTTGAAAAACCAAAGCCTCAGCATGAGGCGGGGCTCAGTAAAGACCAAGATATTGGCACTTATGTTAATGTGTTAAATATATGCCAGATCATTCTAATTAATAAATGAATCCATATCCTGTCCCCTTCTAAATGCCAAGGAAAGCAGCAGCACAAGTGCAACCTTCAGCCACACAGCAAGACAGCCTTTCCCTCTGTGTGCTGAGTGCCAAGTCCATACTCAGCTCCCACTTCTAGCCTGAATTTTTCAATATCCCAGATGTCCAGGAGGGAATGTTTGATGACAGCAATACTTGGGATAGCAGTGGTATTACCCAGAGTGTTTGCAAGGAGCAGCAGGTGCTGCACAACTCATCCATGCAGAGCCATTGCTGACCTGGGTATTTTATCCACCTTTTCCCATTTATTCACCTCCTGCACATCCCTCTGTGTCCCTCACGTCACATTTGGGTGTCTCAGGAGCAGATATCGCTCCTTCCCCCACAGATAAGGAGGAAAAATGACAGGTATAAAGTATCTGAGGACTGAGTTCTTTCCTATGGACTTGTTTTCTCTAATGGGAAAACAACAAAAAATGATGTTGCCTACTTCTGTAACAAACATATTTGTATAAATTACATCCTGCTGACAAATGGACACGCAATCAGGATTTTTAGGAGGAAGTGTAATGTTTCCCCCATGATCATATTTAACATATTTTGTTTTCCATCTATCTCTCTGCTCAAACCATGGCATAACAATTAGAATAAGTGATAGCAGCACATCCAGAAAACAAAGGGTATGATGGCAGAATTTATCTTGTTACATTTCTTGATTTAATGCCAGTCTGGGATTTCTGGTCTGAACCAGATTTTTCTTATGCTATAAATATTTCAGTTTTTTCATTTATTCTTGATTTAGTTTGACAGTAAATAATCCCATGGAAGCTGCTGTTGGAAAGATGTTGTAAAAATTATTAAGTGCCTGCTTGCCAGTTCGGTCCTTGTGTTTGTCAGAGGGAAGGGAGTAAAACAGTTGGGTTACTTAAAGGAAATATGTGTGTGTGTATATTTACAGTAATGCCCCATAATTTGCAGTCCTAGGAGCAGAAGAATTACAGTTCTGAGGATTGATCAATACCTTGTATGAATACAAAGAGTTTGGGTTGTATATTCTGGATATTGGCGGCTGCAGGTTTTCGTTTCAGGATTCCAAAAGACTCATCCATAACCCAAAGAGAGGAGAAAAGAAAGCAGGGAGGGCTTCAAAAGGAGATTTCCTTGCAAAGAAAGGATCTCTCCTCTTGGGAAAGGCAGGGTCTGGCCAGTTATTTGGCCTTTATTGGCTATTTTTTGTTTGGAATAGTTTTTGTTTGGAATACCAGGAGACATGTGAGTAACTCTGGATGGTTTAGGTCCATTTCTGATTTTCTTTGGTAACTCTTGCACATTTAGCAGGGATTTCTGTGCTAGGTAACTCACACACCAACTGTGGAAGAGCCAGAAACGGGATATATTTGAGAGACCTTGAGGAAAAGGAGTTGGGTGGGAGCAGCACTGGGAAGTGCTCCCTGTCCAAGGAAATGAACCACAGAAAAATACCCAGCACGGGAGGAGAATCCAAATAGAAATGCCAAGGAAAACACGTGGGGATGTGCAAAATTCGTGGCGATAACTTCAGCAAAAGGGGATAAATTGCAGCTAAACACTGACTGTTATCTGCTATCAGCCAGCTTGGCATCCTCCAGGACGATTTGTCAGTAAATGGGCAATTTGAGCCTCCTCACCCCGTGCTGCTGCTGCACACACAGGTCCTGGGTGCTCAGGGAAATTTTTCCCTCCTGCAAAGCTATAACCAGGGAAAAAAACCCTAAAACTGGGACACAGGTAAAGTCACAAAATTAATACACGAGGATTTACCATGACATCTAAGTAATTAATTAAAATCCTGACTTACATTTTTTGATCTGGATACATTCTGTTCAGGAAGGACGAGGGAAAACAAATGTAAAGTGTTTTTTTTTTTTTTGTCTCAAATACCACAGATATGTACACGAGCTTCAAGACAAATATTGGCAAGCAGGAGAAAGGGTGTGAAATAAATATGATGTGATTCAATAAGGAAAAGCACCAGGTTTTCCACTGAAGCAGAAATAATCAATGCCTCCCTTCAGTATCGACAGGTGGTTTAAAGGAGGGGTTGGAGTGGAACCTGAACTGAAGGCAAATGTTTGAAAAAAAGCACCAAAAAGTATTTAAAAAAGAAAGGAAATATTGATTGAGGGTATTTAGGTGCAGTTAGTGCTGCTCGGGGCAGGGTTGATGTATAAAGGCACAACCCAGCTCCTCCTTCTCTGTTTCTACTTCGACAGAATTATAATTTAGTGCTTTTAAATCCTTTTCCTTTCAAACACTTATAAATTTTGCAAATGTTCTTCAGTAGATCTCAGCTGTGTGCGAAGTAGGACATCATGAAAGGCTAAAAGAAACTCTGGGGTTTTTCCATCCTTTTCTTCCAAAACTTAGAAGCTTGTCAAGGTTTGATCATTCCTCGGGTTTCTGTCTCCCTTGAGGCCACCTGCAATTTTTAGGTGAAATTTATAGAAAATATGAACAGAATGAAGCCCCTTAGAGAAGTGGAATGGCTTCCAGAAGATCTGGATTTCTTAATTTTGTAAAAAACATCTCTCTCACTCCTATCAGCAGTGAGTTCCAGGGCAGCCCTGTATGAGATCTTTTCACACTGCTGTGAAAAATGAGACAAGTGAGGAGAGAATATGGATCCATAAGTGTGGCTCATAATTGTAATTTCTCAGTGGAAAATTTTCCGCACTGAAAAGGTTTGGAATGATTTTACAATTTTGTAAACTCATTTTATTAAGTGATTTCTGGTTTCAGCTGCTTTATGAACTGATCCCCAACAGTAAATTACCCATTTGCCCTTTGGGAGTATAGGCCAAACAGATACTTTTTCCTGGCTTAATTCATCATCTGTTGACTGAAATGTCAAAGGAAATTAAAGGAAATTGTTATGTAAATCCTTACGGGCGGATGGTTCATTTCTGAAGGATAAAGCTTCACACAGAAAAGGTGATTTTCTTCTTTTACATGGGGTGTGTGGGACACTGTGATCCCTTCTCCTCCCGTGGGAGATCAATCATTTGCATCAGGATCTGCTCACGTTACACCTTCACCAAAGGATCCTGTCTGGGACCAGAACCACACCTCTATGGAATTATGGAATTAAAGACAGATTTGGGTTGGGAGGGACCTTAAAGCCCATCCAGTGCCACCCCTGCCATGGCAGGGACACCTCCCACTGTCCCAGGCTGCTCCAAGCCCCAGTGTCCAACCTGGCCTTGGGCACTGCCAGGGATCCAGGGGCAGCCACAGCTGCTCTGGGAATCCCATCTCAAACCCTCCCCACCCTCCCAGGGAGGAATTTCTTCCCAAGATCCCATCTCCTGCTGCCCTCTGGCAGTGGGAAGCCATTCCCTGGGTCCTGTCCCTGTCCCCAGTCCCTCTGCAGCTCTCCTGGAGCCCCTTTAGGCCCTGCCAGGGGCTCTGAGTTCTCCCTGGAGCCTTCTCCTCTCCAGGTGAGCACCCCCAGCTCTCTCAGCCTGGCTCCCTATGATGGAACAAAAAATATCTTAAAGTCTGATGAACATTTAGGAGTTGGGAAAAGCCCATTTTTCCAAACAACTTTTCTTCCATCCCAGCACTGTCTGGCAGAGGGACCACAGGCAGACTTTTCTTTCCTGCCTGGAGAAACTCCCTCTCATCCCAGAGATCTCTGTGCCATGGAGTGGATGGGAGAAACCCCAACATTACCTATGGTTTTCTTTCCAGCTTTGTGTCATTTTGGGATTATTTACATTACCTAAGATTTCCATTCCAACTTTGTGTCATTTTGGGATTATTTTTATGCCAGCATGATCCTATCCAGACTATTTATGCCATTTATAGTGTCTGAGTCTCCAAACGGCGCAGTAGAACTTGATTTTACCTGGGGAAATTTGGGATATTTATTTGGAGTCTGGACTTTAATTGCCCAATATCTCTTCCTGTTTTTGCAGAATATCCAGGTAGTCACAGGAAGACACGCTTTACTTTCTTCCACTGATTGGATGGGAGGAATTTTTGACCTTGGAAAGTGGAGATGGTGTTGCTATGGAAACTAATAAGTCTGCTGCCATTCATGAGCTGCAGCACAGGTAAAATGTTCCACTATTAGTGTTTGTGATTGATAAATCTCTATCAGTGTCATAATTCTGGGAGAAAGGAGAAGCAATTACCAAAATTAACAGTCCTTTTCTGTATGAACAAGTGACTAAGGAGCTTTTCATTAGGACACACTTTAATTTTAAACAACTCCAGGTGCTGCCTTTGAACCAGGAAAACACTTTGCAAGATCATAAGAAAGCTGGAATCCAGGTAATGGCTTTAAAAAATAGTCTAAGCTGTAAAAGTGAGAAAGAAAAGCAATTGTTACTTGGGAGACAACGTCATAAAGACATTTCTTGGCCAGCATCAGCAAATGAGGATGGATTGAAAACCAGACCAGTCTGGGAGCACTGAATGAATGGTTTGGATTCCACATTTCATATCACACCCTTCAAATGTTTCCATACAAGTGAAGTGTCTTTAAATCACAGTTAACAGAAAGGCAAATTAAAGCATTTATTTACGAAGTCCAAAAATGGGTGTGAATCACAAGGACTATCAATATAAATACACAAAAAGGAAAGAAAATTTTTCTTAAAACCCAGAGCGAATACAAACATTCCCTCTTTGCCTCCTGCTGGAGCAATGATGGACCCTCATCCTCCCACCCTGGCATCCTGACACTCCTCAGGCTGCAATCAAAGGACGAAGTGTGGTTGGAGGAAGCAGGACTGAGCTCCCCCATTCTCCTTCTTGAATATCCCTTGTGCTTAATTAAAATATCAACAGTTTGTAGCATATTGTGAGGTAAAATGTTCTTTTCTGCCTGACTGGGCATTGCTCACAGTGAGGGTTTGGTATTCTGAGTTTGTTCCTTCTCTGAACCTTTCTTCTAATTAAAAGCATATAACTTGACAATCCTGCTTCATAAACCCATAAAAATGGGATTAACTCATGTGGCTCATTACAGCCTCGTCTCCAAACAGGCACTGAATGGGAGCTGAGCTCTTTGAGGTTATAATGAATTTGGAGATGGACTGACCCTTCACACTTGGCTGTGATAGAAACCATGACAACTGACTTTTGTCTCCAATTAATGTATTGAACTCTAAATAGCCAGGATATTACTCATGTACTTACAAGGAAATTGTATTAAAGTAACCTCAAATGATACTTAAATTAATTATGTAGTGCATGAGTCAGCAGCTGTTTGAAGTGAAGAAACAGAGCAGAGGGCAGACTTCAGTAGCATTTTAAAATACAATTTAAATGAAACCCGATGCTGTTTTATCTAAACGTAAAATATAAACCTCGGGATAAAAAAAATGTAAACCTTGGGAGCAGACTTTCTGTTAAATCAACACAAAGTTTCTATTTCAGTAACAAACAACCGGCATGTTAAGGACTAAAAATCTTGGAATACATAAAATATTGTAAGATATAAAATACTTCAGGTGAGCAGTTGCTCATTTAAGCCCAGCCTTGCTGAACTAATCACAACGACCACGTGTTTAGGACCCAAACCTTCCTTTAAATTTCCCTCTGCCCAACTCAGCCCTCCTGGGTACCTCTCACAGATTGTTCCCTTCTTTACTACTCTGTGTAAAGCACTTGTAGCAATCTTTCAGAGCACACGATTCCCCTGTAATTCCTTGATTTCTTGGGAAATAGATGCTGATCCTGGAATCTGAATTGCTGGAGGAGCAGGACAGCTGCATGAGGGACAAGATATTCTTACACCCATGATTTGTACCTCCAAAAGGAACCTTTTCCTTCACCTTTTTTACCCCCAAAACTTTCATATTTGAAACTGTTTGTCATCTTCATCATTCTTGCCAGAGAATCATCTTTAATGAGCCCAGTCCAGGGCTCTAAACCTGAGTTAAAATGTACCGGGAGCTCACTTTTAGTTGAACATGTTCAGCTTTTAAAGACTTAAAAATAGCTAAAAATGTAAATGTTCCATATTCCCAGGCACCAAGAGCAGCTCACAATGGCACTTTTGTCCTGCTCCTGCTCTCAATTAAAGGAACAGCAAATGTCCCACTGGCTTCACTGGGATGAGTTAATTTATACCTGGGTATAAATTATTAATTTATACCTGGGTATAAATTAACTCCATCGATTTCAGCGGAGCTCTGCCGATTTTCACTCCAGGACAATGTGAAATATGCCTGATGGTAACAGTCAAACTGCACTTATGGCAAAACTCCTCTGATTTATCACAAGGAACGTTCACATCCATTTAGGAATAATAGAGCTGAGAGGGAAAATGAGGAAGTGGTCCTGATGCTGAGCAGAGCAGTTTTGTAGGCTGGGGATGGAAAGGTAATTCAGGGTGTTGGATGGCATTGGTCACTCATTTCCTCCTTGTTTCTACCTCAGTTCTACCTGACATGTAGAATGAAAATGATTTTGACCTATAAATTAATTTTAAATCTCAGGATTAAATGTGCTGTGCAGAAGAGCTGGGTATTATTAGCCCCCAAAATGGCAATTCAATTACTCAAAAATCAAACTGCCCTCTATATTCTCTTTATAGGGAAAAATCGTGGGAAGAATAATGTTCCCTCCAACTCTTATTTTCCAGCAGAGCTTTTTTCTGTGTCTCAATGAGGGTCTTTAGGGTTTTTTTGCGGTGCCTTAGGGGAAAAAATAAAATAAAGTAATGCATGCACAGTGACACAGCGAGGGAACAGATTAGATTTTTTTTCATAACCCATTGCTATTTAAATGAGATAATCTGATCTAAGCAGAGCACCAGAGGCAAGAAGGGTGATGAAGATAAACTCAGAGATCATTACTTTAAATTCTGTGTACTTGCTATAGGGATGTACAACAACCATCTGATGTCGTTGAAATTTAAACATTATTTGATATGAATATGTTAAGAAAGAGCCTTCACTGTCTGGATTAAAGATGTGGACAGGATTTTGGGATGTTGAAATGAACAGACCTATCCAAAGTGCTCAATAAAATGAAATAATTGTCTCTTCACACCAAAACTCTCTCACGTTCTCCTCCTATGGCTGTTCCTGGGTCGTGCTGGCTCCTCTGGAGTTGATGTGTGAGGCAAGTTGCCAACAAAATCTGAAGGAGGGAAGATTTTATTTTCATTTTTAAATCATATTTCTGTCTTAAGCATCCATCAGATGCACCTCAGGCTGTTCTTTGGGTGTGGGTGCCAGGTCAGGTTCTCCATCAGGTTGGATTTTCCTCATGTCTGTCTCTCTGGTCCCTGCATTATTTCCTCTGCAAATAAGTAGCTACCTTTAATTATTTCTAGAGTCTGCCTTCCTCCTGGACAGCTTCTCCACATTTTTCTGTGTTCCTCCCATTCCTAAAGGGAAATGGCACCTCTCTGACCTGATTCCTGGTGGCTTCTGCCCTCCAAATAAATCCATGCAGGGAGAGGTGGCCTTTGCAACTCTCCTTTGTTCTGCTGATGGTCTCAACCCCACTGTGGAAGCAAAGGGGTTTTTTCCAGGATTAAAGCTAAAGAAAAAGGAGAATGGCAGTAAATTCCACCAGGCTGTTTGGACAATATAAATATTCCAAGGCCTACCAGCCAGTCTGACCTGAATTTTGGAAATGAGGCATCAACTGTATTTTTACACAGCCCTTTGGCTTCTTGCCTCCAAATCAATCGAAGCTGCAACTGCAACCTCCCGGGCTGGATTTTTGGCCCATCATTTTGAAACTGCTAAATTAGAGAGAGACATTTCCTGATGTAAAGTGTCCTGATCCTCCTTTGGGTCACAGCAGGATGAATATTGAATACATCACATCCCACGCTTGCCTGCAGTCTCTCGCAGATTTATTGTTAGCATAACAGCACCTTTAGGGATGGAACAGCAGACCATATATTTTAAGACAAGTGACATCTTTGCTATTTCTAACAGCAAAATGTGGAGAGGAACTAGTCCAGCCTGGAAATGTTAAGGCTTCTCTGAACAACCTGAGACATTTGGAGGTCTGCTGATGAGTCAGACAATGACGATAATTAGGTGTCCCGTAGACAACATGGAGGTTTTCATGGGAAATAAAAAGTTGTAATTCTGTAAATGACTTGCAAGACTGTGGCAGGACAGAGCTGATACAGGATTGGTACAGGCTGATTCCCAGGAGAGGGAGGGGGGATGTTTGAAGAATTTTTGTTTCCATTCTGTGGGCTGCCAGGAGGTTCAGCTCATTCCCCAGCATCAGTGAACAACAACCATCCTCTTGATGCCTTAAGAAGCCTCCCAGAAACAGAGACCAGACAGGATAAGGGAATAAAGGTCGGGATTTATTGAAGGGCCTTCAAGGTACCCCCTGGGGAGCCAGAGGCTGCTGCCAAAAATGGACCCCAAGATGGACCCCAGGTCACGAGTTCTTCACACCTTTATAGGTTTGGTTCATTTGCATACCACGGTTAATTCTCCAGTTAAAGCCCCAGTTTAATGATGGAATTCCCCTCAGCTTGCTCCCCCCTTAGAGGCTTTGGGTTACACATTTTGGGCCTAGAAGAGCCTGGCTGTCCTTGAAGGCAAAGCCTGGAGAGGCTTTGTTGTGTCTGCCCAGCACGAGAGAGCAGGAATTACAGGCTACAAGGAACTGCAGAGTTACACTCTGAGCAGTACAGGATTTGAAAATATAAAAGTTAAAACCTAAGGCATCACTCTGGTGCAACAAAGCCAGGAAAAGAGGAAACCTAATGCCCCAAAGATGCACTTCTATATTTAGGGAATGTGAGGGGGTTTGAAGCTTTCCACCAGACAGACATAAAGCCACCTCAAAGCTCCATCCTGAGTGGACACCAGTGCCACAGCGCCGTATTTCCCAAGGACTCCACACCACTTCAAACCTGGATAGACAGAACTGGATAATTTAATATTCCCCACCATGGGCTAGACTCAGTCTACAGAAGAATCTCCCTCATTGTGCTTCACGTCCCAGAAAAACCCCTTTTTTTGAATTCCCCATAGTGCACGGACATGGTGGAGAAGAGGTGAGAGCTCAGGTGCTGCTTTGAGGGTGCACTTTGAGATTGGGGCCTGCATTGATTTTGCTGTCAGGGAAATGTTATTTACAGTTCCTGGCATGAGGTGGAGATGCTGGAATTCATGGAAGTCATCACCAGAGGCCTGTGTTTTCTGTATGGCTCTGGTGTCTAAGCTCTATAGTCCTTGTCTATTTTTACACTGGTTTAAATAATTATTGCTTCCTAATCTTTTCAATTAGTTACTTTACATTCTTTTTTCCCCTTTTATTTAAATTTTACATGATTTCTTCCTGTTTCATATCAAACCATTTCATCTCCCAGCACAAAAGGCTCATTAACTTTGTAAAATAACATCCTGGTACTTTAGAAGTCATTAAAGATTTTTCTCTTTTTTTTTTGTTTGCAACAGCTTCAAAGACAATTCAATTTTACTTTATTATCACTGCCAAGAAGCTGAAATTAGCAGGTGATTAAAGACTTCAAATATTTTGAGCATTTTCTATTGTCAACAATGGCAAATTTAAGTATAAAGAAATTAAACTTGAGAAGGCCCAATAACATATTACTGAAGCAGTTTATTGAAACACAAAAGTTTCAAGGCAAATTGCTGGTTTTAAAGTAATTGCTTTAAACTGAGAGTGGGTTTAGATCAGATTTTAGAGATAAATTGTTCCCTAGAAGGGGTTGAGGCCCTGGCACAGATTGCCCAGAGAAGCTGAATTTTGAGATCCCCCATTTCAGGGTTACTGACATGGATTTCCTTGGAGTTTAATAGCCAATTCCACTCCCTTTTTATCTCCACAACCAGTGCCTCAATTAAAGAACTGACATGTGAAACCTTAGATTTTATTAGGGAGAGAACGACAGCCATAAAATCATGGAATCACTGAAGGGTTTGGGTTGGAAGGGACCTTAAGGATCATCTACTTCCACATCCTACATGAAATGGAGAGAAACCCACCTGTGGTCTAATTTTTCCCTAGCAGAAATGAGAAAAATTTAATTTTTTTCCAGAAATCAGACCTTGGAAATGCGAAAAACATTATTAAGTCTGCTTTATTTTGAAATGAAAGCCAGAATCAAACTTCCCTGCTGTTTAATATTCCCACCCAGCAGCTCTGCACACCCTGACACGGGTGAAGACCTTGCCCACAAACTTTTAAGTGCTGCAACAATATCTGCGACTTCCACGTAATCACAGGCTGATCATCCCTCCCATTGTTTGCAGAAGCTGGAAAATAAAACGTCTGGAGTTATTGATTCGCTACTTCTTTTTCATTTAGCGCCTATTGATCGCTGTTTATGTGTGTGTTTCTTGTTGAGCAGGAATTAACTTTGAAAACTTCTTGGAATTCACTGCATCCACACCTAGCTGACATTCCTGGGGAAATCTTGCAGCCACGATCCCACTCCAGCTGGGGGTTTCAAAAATGGGCATTTTCTCCTCTGGTCTCTTGGCAGCAAAAAAGAAAAGTCATATACACAAAGGGTTTTTTGATGTACCCATAAAATGTACCATTATTATGATTGGCACTTGCCTGGCACAGGAAATGTGCTTGTCACAGGGTTTGAGCTTCCAGAGTCATTTCCAACCCCTCAGGATGATTTAGGCCGTGGTTATCAGGCCTACGTTACAAAAATAAACCTCTTGGGGTTAGGAGGCATTTTTTCCCCCCTATCTGCAGGAGGAAATAATTTCCAACCCCTCAGGATGATTTAGGCCGTGGTTATCAGGCCTACATTACAAAAATAAACCTCTTGGGGTTGGGAGGCATTTTTTCCTCCCTATCTGCAGGAGGAAATCTTGTGATTGCCACCAAAATTGTTTGTGGATTGTGGATGGGAAGGCAGCTCTGGGACAATGTGAGGGAAATAGGGATGGATTAGTCCAGTGGGGCCATGTGTGAGGGCTGCATGGAAATATCTGGGATAGCTCAGGGCAGTTTTCTGGCTGAAGCTGTCACAGCTGGGCCATGTGTAAAGCACTCCTTTTATTTCTCTTGTGATATTTAGATCCCACAGTTTTCCCAGTTTTAGCTCCAAAACCATTCAGAATCACAAGCCAACCACACTTCCCAGGAGACTGAATTCTAGTCCTGAACCAGCCCATAATAACGTGAATGGATTATTTTTATTTACCTTACATTTGTTTTTCACCTTCCAGAACACCCCTTTTCTCTATTACTCCATCCATACTTAGGATTAAACTCTTAAAAAAAAAAAAAAAATTGAAAGCAATGTTTGATTGTCACGGAATTGCACAGTTTCAGGAGCTGGAGAAACAGCCCCACATGCAGCATGTGAGGATTTATGTCAGCAGTTGCTCTGGCTGCTGGCACAGTTATCACCATCAGCATCCAAAGGCAGATAAGGCTCTCTGAGGCTTCTCTTGCAGGAGGTAAGAGGGGAACAAGAGGGCAAATTTGGAGTGTGGAGGCAGAGTTCAGGCACAGAGGGGACCTGCAGCCCCCACTTCCCTGGGTCTCTCTGCTTCCCTTTGTGTGCAGGGGAACCCTCGTGTGCCAACCCTTGTCCTGTGGGTCAGGCACTGGCCAAAGTCCCGCCTGGTTTGCAGCAAGAGGAAAATTTATAAAGCTTATTTTGATATATTTGATTTTTAGACCCCTTTAGAGGTTTAGCAGTAGCGCTTTTTTCCCTTCTGCACAGCATAACCAGTATTTTGGCCTGTGTTCAGTATTAATATCTGCTTTATTGTTCTATTCTAATTACAATGTCATTATTAAAGGGGCCCTATGTCTTTCTGTGACAGATATTGCATCTCATTGTTAGTGGATCTTGGTTATTCCATGCTTATTGTTATTAATAATTTGTAGCAATTGGATTGGTATTAGAATATTACTTTGCTAAATCACTTTTGCTGCTAATTAAGGCACTGTGTGTGACGTTGTTTAGCTCCAAGCATCATCGTCCTGCTTTTCAGCCTGCTCTAATTACCTGTAATTCATTCATTTCTACTTAGAAATCAGGTCTTTTAATCAAACTCCTTCGAGCTCAGCCGTGGTGGGAGCTGCTCTTGGTGGGAATGAAAAGTTCTCATGGACAAAGATATTTGTGATGACAAATGCACCTTTCACTGCAGCCCTGGAGCTCCTTAGAAATAGAATAATTGTCCTCAATGCTTCCAAACACAATAGAAGGAGGAAGGTTCTGAGGGAAAAGTGAAAGATGACTGGAAAAATCCAACTCTTCAAAGTATCAGCAAGGAAATCGCTGTAGCTTTAAATTGTCTTCTGTGCACAAAACGTCTGTGAGATCAGATCTGTCACACTGTTTGCTGGGGGAATATTTCCTCTGAAGAAGCAACATCATGTCGTTATTTGCCTGGGCAATTTATTCACTTTGGCTGCCAAACAAACAGGAGACACACAAAGGTCATGCTTGAGTCATGAGTGAAAACTCACATTAATGGCCAGGGGGCTTCCTGGTGTGTGTCTGGCATTAGCAGGACTCTCTCTTAGTGACAGAACCTCTGACATATCCTGAATATTGCAACAGTTTGAGGAAAAGCAGAAAAAAGGTTTTATTTCTGTGCAATTCTTTCTGCAGCCATTTTAGGGGAATGTAAAAAAGGTGCAGATATTTGTGCTGAAGTTGTGCTGGAGCTGATCTGCAAACACACCTGCACACACCTGCAGCAGCTTCACCTTTCTTTTACCACGGGATCACAGAGTGATGGAATCATATGGGTTGGGAGGGACCTTAAAGCTCATCCAGTGCCACCCCTGCCATGGGCAGGGACACCTTCCACTGTCCCAGGCTGCTCCAAGCCCCATCCAACCTGGCCTTGGGCACTGCCAGGGATCCAGGGGCAGCCCCAGCACCAACAGCATCCCAGTATCCCAGGGAGGAAGGCTCTGAGGCAGGCAGGGATTCAGGCATCACTCCAAAGCCAGTGGAAGGTTATTTCCATGAGGCGTTGGTTATTTCTGTGCATTGATCTCCAGCCTGGGTGGAATTTTTGCCACAGGATTTCCTTAAAAGCAGGTGCAAAGCTCGTTATCATTTGGGAGAACTGGCTGGGAAAACAGCAGTCTGCTGTAAAATCAGAGCACATTGTGCCTTGGGATTGGCTGCTCCTTTGCTGGGTGCTCTGAGCCACATTGGGGCTTGTGTTGTTTCACTTCCCTGCAAGTACCCAGGCTCCTCCCAAACCTTGAGATAGTCTCCATCTCAGTGCCCTGAGCTCACCCTGAAAAATTTAGAATATTTCAGAGTAAAATCTATCCAAACTTTGGCCCACATGCTCAGAAGTGATTTATGGAATGCAATTTCTTCATCCTCTAACATTGTCTCACTTCATACACTTTATGCCAAATCGGTTTTGATGATTTATTACTTTTCCTACAGCTGATAAAAAAAGTTGGTATCAATACAATGTCAACAAAACTGCAGGAGTTAATCTCTAGTAACTTACTGAGCATTAATCAGATTCATATTTCAGTTGTATTAGTCTAAAGCTACTAAAATCACTGATGGTTTAACACAACTTAAATCAGAATATGATGTGATACCTCCAACTGCTGTTTCTATTTAGATTTATTCTGATTTACACTGAAAATGGTAGAAATAAAAGACTTTTTTCTGTGTCTTTCTTGTACATTTGTGAGTTTGCAAAACACAAATAATTTGCTCTAGGCCAGACAAAATGTAACCATTTCTGCAATAGATATTGAATTCATATTTGCCTGACAAGTGACCTTATCAGCTATAACTTGTCATCTCCTAATTAGTCTACATTTATTTTATTCACTCAATTAACCCCCAGCCTCTCTAGGAGATAAGTTGGTGATACACGAAATTATGTGTGGTGCTGCAATTAAAATGGTGCTGCACATGTACTCCACAAATTTGCCTTAAAGAAAGGTAAACCTCATTAATATCCCACCAGTCTGACTGCAAATTAAAATGGGCTTATTGCCAGTGATGCCACTGACTTTCAGTGCTCACTGGCAGGGAACAACAACGTCTTTTCTTCAGAGAATCTAAGAATAATCACATAAGCCTAAAAGTGCACAGTGAGATGTAGAGAGCAGAAATATCTACATGTTATTAAACCTCTCCTTCCCAGGGAAATACCCAAGTTCTTAATTTTTAAAAACTACTACTGTGATTTACAGATTAACAGTGACCTGAAAGGTGAGCACTAGAGTTTGTCTGGAAAAGACTGAAACCCTATGAACAGAATCCAGCCTGATTCACATTTTGTGCCTTGAAATAACTTGGGTTAAGAGTTTTGGATAAAATCTGAACCAGGTGATCAACAGAAATTCATGCAAATTTTAAGGAAAGTGAATCTGAATCAAGACTTCTGTCCCAGTCTGATATGTGTAAAATGCTTGTGCATATACACAACTCAGTTGTAGGAGAAATTGAGACAAGAGAATTGTTGTCAGCCCAAGGGTGGATGTCCACTGCAAGTCAAAATAATAAAATAAACATTTATTGTATTGGACTGGCATTTTACTCAAACGCCTGCATAGTTTTCAAGAAATTAGAGACGTGAAAACACAAACATGCAGAAAATGAATGTGGTGAAACAGGACGTGTTGTAAATTCAGTCAGATACAGTTACTGAGGAGAGGGAACATGGAACACCCCCCTCTCTTTGCTTTGAAACTCTGCAGTCCAAACCTGCTGAAATTAGAGCCGAATCCATCATTGATTATGTCATTCCCCAGAAATATGGCCTTGAGCAGATTTGTCATAACTCTGCTGGCGATGCTGCTCCGTGGGCACGGCAACCATCAGTCAGGAGGATACAATTTCCCAACGGCTACAAGTCAAGCAAATGTGTTCTCAGCCTTGTGGGACGAGTTCTGCAGGAGATGTGTGGCTCCAGGCTGTGATGGATGGGCAGGAGCAGGGCAGCTCCTCACACACCTCTGTGGTGTGATCAGGGTTTAATCCTTAGGGAAGGACAGGCACTTCAACTCTGAAATGCCACGGAAACCTGGGGAAAAGGGAAGTGCTGGCTGCCCATCCCTGGAAGTGTCCAAGGCCAGGTTGGATGGGGCTTGGAGCACTCTGGGATGGTGGAAGGTGTCCCTGCTCATGGCAGGGGTGGGGCTGGATGGGATTGAGGTCCCTTCCAGCCCAAACCATTCCATGGTTCAATGACTCTATGATCCAGCCTGAATCCAACACTGGGCCTTTTGTCTTCACAGCCTGAAATTCTCCACCACCTCTCCATCTCTTGATTTCTTTTGATTTACAATCTCATCCTTACATTATTTTCACTTTTTGGATTTTATCTTCTCATTTCATTTCCTCTTTGCATTTATTACATTTCACTGCTCACATTACCTCCCCCCCCCCCACTTAAAACACTCTGTCCCAGCTCAGGTGAAGAGAAGCAGCCCCTACATCAAGCGTCCTCTATCCATTGGCATCAAAACACTTCCCTTTTTTTTTTTATTTTTCCCAATCTGCTGCAGTTTGAATTTCACCAGTGGCAGAGATGAGATGACTAATCCAATTTCCCTCTATGCAGAGAGCCCTCTTGCATTTCTCTCTGCACTTCTACTTTTTCCCTGAATAGCCGTCATTTAATGCCCCGTTATCTTGGATGGCACTCATTTAGTGGTTTATTAAGCAGTAATTCAGCAGCCTGTTATCAGTTTCTACTAGAGCTGGGGAAAATATGCCAGCCAAGTACACGAGATTTCCGCAGAATTACTGCGGTTTTGTGATTTTTGGATTAAAGAAAAATTACCCCAAAGTAACAGATATGAAATGTTTTCCCTGCATTGCATTATTGGCCCCGTGCTAAAGCTCCCATCAGGCCATTTTGACTGTAGATTGTCTGATTTTTATTTCTGTTTCCAGCCCAAGCAGTGAAATTTTACAAAATCACAGAGAACTCAATGGACTGAGAAGTCCTAAACCTGGACTCACTTTTTCTCCCGCACTCATGTCCTTTCTGAACGTTTCCATGGGGGTAAAAAGATACAAATTAATTTCTTAGAGCTTCTTAAATACCAGGGAGCTGAAGTGAAATAATGGGCGAGGGTAGAAACCAAAGTGTGCCCTAAATACGGCAGCATGGAGGGATCAATGTAAATCCCAGCAGGAAAAAAAAGGGGTTGTGAAATAATTTTGATGATAGAAGAGGTAAAGGCTTGATTGGAAATTACAGCTTGTATAAGTGGATGAAAATAGGAGTATTTTTTATGAATAAATCATTTCTGTTTCCTAAAATTGCTGCATTTTACCCAAAAATGAAAGTAGAGATAAAAAGGAGAAGGTAAGAGGGTGATGGAGCAGCTAAACTGGCACTGGCCATGGAACAGCTGCCAGAACTATGGAATTTTTCATATCTGCTCATGGAAAGCATTTCTGGTTCTGGTTTCTCTCTGGAAACTTGCACAGGAGTTACAGGAGGACAAATGGTACAAACTCTTCCATGGGCTGTCATTCCAGGCCCTCCAGGCTCCTGTGTGGAGTGAGAGCCTCGGGAAGGGTTCACAGGGACACCTCAAGCCCCTGGGTTTTGGGCTGCTGCTGTTTCTGGTTTGAAATTATGTCAAGCATAGACATCAGGCAGTGTCTTAATGGGATAACATCCAATTTCCCCTGGATTTTCAGCCTGCTGACATGGACAGCAACATTTCCCCTCCACGTGTCCCTGGCTCGCAGCCCTTCCTGCTGATCCCTTCCTTTTCCATCTCTGCTCCAAGGCAGAGTTTCAGTGCAGCCCCATCAGCCAGAATTTCCCCCCTCCTTTCAGCTGGGTTTTGTTTTGTTGTTTATGCTGTCATTTCTCTTTTGGTTTTTTTTCAGAGAACACATCAGATAAAGGTCATTTTTCCTTGAATGGAAAAGCACAGTAATTTTGACAGTGAGACATTCCCAGCTTGCTCTACATCAAAAATGTTGATATTAGCTCCTTTAAAATAGAGACTAGAGACAAAAATTGCCTGAGCAACTCGGTGGCTGGCAGTTATTTCCCAAAAAATGAGCATTTGCAAAGTTATGCTTGTGACTTCTGCTAAATTCCAGGCTGCCATTACTCGAAGGATTTTAACTTCATTTGCGTTTGCTCAGGAAAAAAAAAAAAAAAATCATCATGAAGGTATTAAAGAGCCACAAAAGATGATGGCTTCAAACAGTGTCTTTTGGCTGATCCATAATCATTTGCTTTGGCAATTTTATTGGGGAACATTAAGGCTGATCACTAACTCTGTGTTCCTAATTATTTCTGAAATATTGTGCTGTTTTCTGTGCTGAAGTGTGGAACGAGCAGAGCAGTGGGCTGCTTGGGATTGCAATGTTCTAACTGGGTTTTAATCAATGAGTGATAATGAGAGCTTGTGTTTTGACTTTCCCTTCTTAATTGCCAGTAATAAAGCAGATCCTCATTGATGATATTTAGCAGAGTTCAGTTTCATTCATCTCTGTTTATTCTATTTATTTTGAAAGTGCCTGGGAGCTTTCAGTGTGCTAGACACAATAACAGAATATACACTGCTAATTATATTTTCCTTGCCTGATGTTTTCCACACCAGAGGATGCTGCTGCCTTTTCCTGGGGAGTGTTTGCACCTCCCTGTTTTCAGCAGCTTTCTGGAATGCAGTAGGAGTCAAAGGATAAAACCATGCCCCGTGAAATCCCAACCACATTTTGCTGTTTAAATCTCTATTTCCCTTCTGCTGCTCATGATAGTTGGGTTTTTTTTTTTTGTTTTTTTTTGGCCAGGATACCAAAATAAGAATTAAACATAAATATCCTCAAGATGAGGCACATCTGCAGGTGCTGCTGGTCAGGAAAACTCATCTCACCCAAACAGCCACAACAAAGCCACACCAGGTCTGATTTACCTCAGGTACATCTTCACTGGTCAGTTGTCAATTTTGCAACCTGGTTTTTGTGTAAGAAAGACCATTTTTTTTTCTAAAAGTTTAAGTTCCAAGTTTTGTTTTGGTCCTTCAGATGGATGCCAGTACTGTGATGACAAATGCATGCAAATCAGTCAGTCAATACAATAAATATTTTGATAATATCCTGCCTGAATAATCTAATTTAAATCAGGACCTGCCTTCGGTTTAAAAAGTTTTAAATATCCCTTGCATTCCTCTTCAATTATATGTAAGAAAATAAAGAGTTTTTTAATCTTGCCTCGATCATTGCTTGAGATGATTTATATCCCAAGATTTTCTTCCCAAGTTATCAATCATCTGAAAGCAAGAAGTGGGTGGCAGCCTGAAATTTCTACATCAGATCTTTCTGTGTCCTGAGGAATTTTTGACATGGCAGAAATTTGGGCTACAAAAATAAATGGTCTCCACATGCTCTTCTATTATCTCCAAGATCTCCATAATTTCTAAGTGTTATCCCAGGATATAAACCTTGCTATCTACATATAAAATCATTGCTGATGTCAAGTTCTTACAGCTAATTCCTGACTGGTTTAATTCACGCCTCTTTTTTAAGCCCTGGTGAGAAAAACAAGCACCTGGCAAGGAGCCATTTTGTTCCAGTTATTCAAAATAAATAAACAAGGTTTAAATTATTTGTACAAGGAGCTTAAACGCCCTCCTGCATTATAGTGCTGTAGAACAGAGATTGGATCTGGGTTTCTACAAACTCTGGGGCTCACAGCGCTGCAGAACCGAAACAAAACTTCACATTAAAACATTTTCCTGTTGAGCACGAGTGGGAATTACCAAGTGTGGCCTCTGGAAACAAAGAGGAATCGTTGCTTGCTTTAGTAAATTCAAACTATTTGCAAACCAGCCCCTTCCATGACTTCATTCCAGCATGGCTGGATCTTTGAGTGCAGCACTTCTCCTTTGTCCTCCTCTGTCTCCAGAGTCACTGGGTGAGATGAAGGGCTCCAAAGGCCCAAATGGCTCTGAAATTTCCCCAAATTTCTTTATTTTTTTCCTTGTTTTCTGTATAAGCAGAACTTCTCGTTGTTATGTGCTTATCCAAGTCATTGTTTCACTCTCTTCCCTCAACGAAATTTGGGAGTCGCCACAGAAAATTCCAATGACAAAAATCTGAGCTTAATCACTCCCCACCCTCTAAGAGAGCAAAGCACAGCTGCATCTTAAACAGAGAAAAGTTAGAGAGAAACAAAGGCTGGCTTTATTTAAGTGGCAGGATATTAAATGATATAGCTGTTATCTCTTCCTGTAGTATAAATTATTGAATTAAGCCTTCAGTCAGTTTGGCAACAGTGCCAAATGAATATTACAGGAGTACAATGCAGCAAACAGAATCTGTCATTGGATCTGGAGCTCCCTTAGAACTGAAATTACAGTGAACAAAATGCACTAGATGGGAAAAGGTTCGTTATTATTTATTCATCTTGCCCAGTAACACAAAAAACTAATGAAATTTCATTGAGAAGGGGGCACGTCAGGATTAGTATCCATCAGCAGGGCACATCCCTCCAACTTCATCAGGGATATTTGTCTCCATAATTAGATGTCTGTTCCACGAGAGTTCTCCATCTGAAGGACATGCCCAAGTTCATGACATGAAACAAATCACCCACGCTAATGAAAAGGTGATTTTCACCTCTTATTTCACTTGCCTGCATCTCCCACAATTGCACAAAGCCTTCAGAAAACCTTTTCATAAAGCCAAAATGAGTCAGGCCCAGGTAGCAATTTCAGCTCTGTTGCTCACGTTTGTTTATTTTTCAGGAAAATATTCCATTATTAACACAGGTGACACGTGGGTGTATTTATAGCCCCTCTCCCAGAGCACCTTTCCACACATCCCCGAAATGAATTGGTCGTAAATCTGTGCTCATCTCCAGTGGAAAGCTTCAATCAGTGCAGCTCCACTGAATGCTCTCCACAACCCATCCATTAGGAGCAATTTTCCTTCTCTGCAACTTGAACTCCTGCTCTGGAATCTTCAGGGAATATTTGGGGGTTTGTAGGGAACATGGAATGCTGTAAACCTGAGGTTTGATTGCTGTACTCGGGGTGACATCAGGAGAAAACGTCACATCTTGGCATTTAGGGATCCATCTGAAATTATTTTGGGATTAGAACGTGTGTATCTGTTAGATGGGTAATAAATTCACTTCTACCCAAATTTATTCCCAGAAAGTGTTGAGGCAATACTGGTTATCACAGGAGAACTTTTAAAAAATGTTGGGAACATCACATTTTGACCAAATCTTTTGTCACTATACATATTTAATTGAAAAAGGCTCATAATTCTCACAAATATGACAGTTTTTGCATAATACTTCCTTAATTATCACCTGTGATATATTACACCCTAATTTTCTATGCTAGATTCTGTCAATAATGGTTATATTAGGAATTAAATCCATATTTTGGAGTTTTATTGTTTGTTTTCACACCCAAGGAAAATGTGCTGTCAGTTCATAACCTGAACCTGATTTTTGCCACATCAGCCTCAGCTCACCCTACCTGCCCCACCACAGAGAGCCTGTTTGAACAACAGGAGAAATATTGGAATATTTGCCTCATTTCTCAAGGAACACAATTGACAGGATGCAGAATCCATTTATTGAAAACATTTCAGGTTTCTGTGCCATTTAGAGCTGGAGGAGCCTTAATTAAATAAAAGTTATGTCTCCAGACTCAAATCAAGAGTGGGGTTCTCTGAGTGAGCCACAGGCATCTTCCACCCACCACACATGGGAAGAGGGGACACAGGAAGGGGCACTTGGAGTGCCAGCTCCTGGGAAATGCCACATTCCAGCCGTGCCTCCTTTCATCTGCCTGCCCTCACTATTTTTCCAAATCTCAAGGAAGGGGAACCATTTTCCCAGATGGAAGAGCCTCAAGTTGAGCCAGGGGAAGTCTAGATTGGATATTAGGGGAAATCTCTTTATGGAAAGGGTTCTAGAGGATTGGAACAGGCTGCCCAGGGCTATGGTGGCATCAGTAACATTGGAAGTGTTCAAAAAAAGTGTGGATGTGGCACTTGAGGACATGGTTGAGTGCTGAACGTGGTGGTGCTGAGTGGATGGATTTGCTGCTTTGGAAGTCTTTTCTGGCCGCAATGATTCCGTGATTCTGTGAAAGGGATACCTTGCATTCTTGGCTGTCACTTTAAAGACAGTTTCATTTATAAACTCTGGGCTCCAGTGCCAAATTCCCCATCATTACTGAGAGTTTTTCCCACTTCAGCAGTGCTAGGACTTCCCCCCGTGGGCCTCCTCAGTGCCTCCCCTTCTCCCAACATCACAGGGAGCTAAATGTCTCCCTGGTTTGGTGTCAGCTAACACAGACACCGTGGGATTCCACCAGTACTCCCAATTTGACTCTTTCAATAGCAGATGAGACTTGAAAGGAGCCCTGTGTCTCTGGAGCTCTGCACATCAACATCTGAAGGGAGAAAACACATGAAAGTTGAAGGCCCTTTGGGAAAATCCTACAGGTTTCAGGTTGCTTCTTCCTTGCTCAAACCTATGAGGTCTAATGGCCCTCTTTTGTGTTGCTGCTTTGCTCTCGGAGCTGGGTGTCACTGCGAGGGAGTGAGGCAATGCTGCCTCTGCTGCCTGTGCTCCTGGCAAGTGGTTTTTCTTCCTCAGAACACTTTCATGGCCCTTTTTCTGCTTCCTCTTCTCCCAATAAGTGGTTTTTCTTCCTCAGAACACGTTCATGGCCCTTTTTCTGCTTCCTCTTCTCCCAACAAGTGGTTTTTCTTCCACAGAACACTTTCATGGCCCTTTTTCTGCTTCCTCTTCTCCCGTCTTCTCTTCCAGTGTCAAAATCTGACTCCTTGAAAGGATGTGTGGTACTTTAGGTGGTACCAAGCAGAGTTTCATCCATTACCTCTCATTTTGCATCTCTCAGGCTGCTTTTAAAGTCCTTGAGCTCCCTGGTCCAGGCCTTTGAGGAGGGAAATAATCATTTCATTCTGCTTCTGACAAGATTCAATCAAAAACCCCAGTGCTCTTTGCAGGGAAACACTCCATGACATTTAAAAATCTGCAGATCCCATAAACTCCCTGTCTTCCAATTAAAAATTACAAACTTCTTCAGCTGAAAAATTAAACAGATTTTGAATAAGTTGGATTTTTCATAATTTTTCTGCTGTCATTTGAAGGGGGAAGGGTCTAATTCACCTGTCCTATCCCTTTTGCTGGAGCTGATGGGTGTTTTACTATCACACTGATTTAAAAGAGGCCTCTTAATCAGGTGTCAGCTTTGGCCCATAAAGTCATATTAATGTTTTGGATCAGATATGAAGCTCTATCTTAGGCACATTAAGAAAGATTCATTAGAAACTCACTACCTCTGGAATTTACAGCCTTCCTGGAGCTTAATAGCCTGGATAAATTCCTCCTTATCTGCTTTGCTTATGTGAATTATGGCAGTTTTGCATTTAGAAGCTTCTTCTTATGATCTTCCGTGAGGATTCACTGCTGTGGTACATCCAGAATCATGGAATGGTTTGGGTTGGAAGGGACATCAAAACTCATCCAGTTCCACCCCACAGGGACACCTTCCACTATCCCAGCTTGCTCCGAGTCTCAGCCAGCCTGGCCTTGGACACTTCCAGGGATCCAGGGGCAGTCACAGCTTCTCTGGGCCCTCAGACCACCAGAACTCCCTGTTCCTGGTTCTGGAGCAGTGAATCCTCTGGAGTTTGGCTCCCTGGAGCTGATTCTCCCAGGAAAACCTAAAACCTTTCCCTGCAAATGGGGAATGGTGTTTCTGGGACACTCTCAGTTTCACCAAACAGATTTTATCTGCTGTCATCGCTCAGTTTGGAGTAATGGCAATTCCAACTGCACTTTGCAAAAAAAAAAACCTGATGGGAAGGAAGATCTGTGTAGGAAAGGGATAAAAGTCAGCTGATTTACAATATTGGCCTGCTGAGTTATCTTTGCTCCCATTACAGACTGGGCCTGGGCCAGCCTAAACTGCTCTTGGGTTGTTCTTTGCATTTCCAGCTGGGCAGAGGCCTCACAAGGAGCTGAAACTGAAACCAACCAGAGTCAGACACAGGAAGGACAGGGAGCAGGATTTGGCTGGAAATTAGGTTGATTAAGTGTGAACTCCAGATTTGTGCTTCTTTCTCCCTGTCTGGATGAGGCAGAGCATAAATATTTCAATATTTCTTGTGGCTGAGTAAAACCTCTTTAACCCCATTTAGCAGGAATGTGAGGGTGAGATATAAGCACCCACTGCCTATGAGACAGTGACAGGGAGCACTGGGACATTCCCTCCTAATTCCATAATTATGGAAAAACCTCTTCCTCCTCTTCATTGGCACTGTGCTAATCCCTGCATTGGCTGAAGACAATATCAAGTAATGAATGAAGGAATGTTGCTTCATTTTCCTGCCTTAGCTTTGAATTCAGGCTGCCATAATTACAGTCTTTATGGAGATCAAACTGATTTGGCACCATAAAGAAATACATTTTAACTTCTTATCAAATATTGCATAACAAGAGTTTATATTTTCTTTCAAGCACCACGCTGAGGATCCGCACATGATTTTTATGTATAGAAACGATACATTTAATCAAATATTTGTATTCGAATCGATTTTTTTTAAAAAAAATCTGAATTATTTAAATCTTAACAAAAGCAAACAGCTCTACGAGAATGCATTTGTCATGTGTATCTCTGGAGAAATCATGGGGATTGTATTGAACCTGGAGGATGGAGAAGAAATATATGGCCATTCTCTATAGGAAACACAAAAGGATGCACCAGGAAATTAGAAATGACCAGCCTGACCTTTTCTATAAATAAGAGATGGACTCCTAGGACACCATTGGCTCTGAGAGTGCACATCATTTCTCACAAATTGGATGTTATTCTCTGCTGCAGATCAGCCAGCAAGAAAAGGATATTAAAGAGAAAACAAAACAACAGCAAGGAGCTGCCTTTACTAAAATTCATGGGCAGTATTTTTGTGACAGGGACTGTGACACGTCCACTGGAAAGCAGCTGTAAAATATTATGTCCTTATTCTACACAGTGAGGGCCCACTGCACTAAGGACATGGGAAGGGGATATAAAATCAGGATATTCAATAGTCTGAAAATGATAAATGAGTCCAAATTCCATTTAGGAAAAAACATGGGAAATTAATTCCAGGTTTACCAAAATATTTACATTTTCATGAGGTGAAGCAGGGATTTTTATGTACAACAGGTAGTTCCCCTCGCCCAGCCAGGTACATGGATTTAAAATGCAGAATGATGATCCCTGGGTCATTTTGGGGCTTCAGAAAAACTTCTCCCTGGCAGTTCTGTGAAGGTAATGAGAAGGGCTGAGAAAATGGACCCAGAAGGGAAGAAAATTCCTCCCAAAGTAAAGACAAGTCCAAGGGTCAATTGTAGAAACAGTGAAAAAAGAAACCTTCAAATTTGTCAAGGGATTAAACCTGGAGGAGTGGCAGGAAAAAAAACAAAGATTATTTAAGCAGACCCAGCCACCATCTCAGAGAGCTGCTCTGCCTTGCCCCAGTGGTTTGCAGAACAAATTGTCTTCTCCCCTGCTCCCCAGAACAAGGAAGGTCACCACAAAAAATAGAAATAGTTCTGGTTTGCCTTGCAAGCAATCATTTCACTTTGAATATGAAATAAATGTTGATTATTTAATGCTACTCCTGTTTTAAAATGAGTGAAAAAGGGAGGGGAAAAAAGCCCAAAACACCAATAAACAAACAAACAAAAACCCCATAAACAACCCCAAACCGAGGCCAGTATAAAAAAAGTGTACATAGAGTATACAAAAATAATGTCTCAGAGGGTGGGAAGGGTTAGAGGAGCAGGAGGGGAGGGATTCCCTCAGACTGTGCTGTGACCAGGGAGCCCCAAACACAAAACCACAATGCCACAATTCCCTCCTTTCCTGCTGCCAGTCCCGACCCACAACACAAGGATGAGGTGGGTGGGCACATTCAATGTGCCCATGGAGCTTCCATGGGAAATATGCACAGGGCCTTCACTGCCACCTGCAAAGTAAATCACCAGCACCTGAGCTCTGCCATTTTATTATCAATCAGCCTTGAAATATTTCCTCCTTAATAGTCCAGTGTCTGGAGGTGGATTCTCTGCTGAATACCACAGCAGAGCTTAACTTGCAGCTGAAAGCAAAGGACTCCAAAGGACAATTTTATGTGGAAGGACACGCTAAAGACACCTAATGTTAAATTATTGTTTTTCTTTCGCAGGGGAAGAAACCCTTCATGGGCCTATTTTTATCCAAGAGCCATATGATATCACTTATTCCATGGGCTCAGCAAATGCAGAGATCCTCCTGAACTGCACAGCCAAAGGATATCCACTGCCGTACTACAGGTGAAGTCAACCTTGGGGAAATTTTGTCTCACTGTCACTCTTTGAAGTGGGTTTTAGTCACTGCACCACCATAAATAAACACCCCAAAATGTGCTGGGTGCTCACAGCAAGAATTGACAAAGTTTAGAGTAAATTTGAGGAATGAAGGAGAAATATTTTTGCTGCTTTGGTGTAAACAAAATTAACACAGGGAAAGAAAATAATTGAAAATCACCCCCAAAGTGTTTTAAAATATACAGAATTAATTCTAAATCCACAGAACAGTTGTGAAAAATAGGAAAATGGAAGTGCTGCACACCTGTAGTTGATAAAACTTTCCATACATTAATAAATGCTTGGAAAGCAGAAAAGCAACATCCTTCCACTCTTTTAATTCCAACATTTCATGTGCACATTTATGGTGTTTGCTTATCTCCAATACCTTGCAAGACTCACTTCATAAAACCTTGGTACAGAGGATTTTTTGTTTATCCAGTATCTATGGACTCATCATTTACCATATAACTTGTTGTCCCAAGGATTTGGAAATCCAAGTTGGAGAAGAGGAAAAACTGGGAATCTATTTAAAAAAAAAAAAAAAAAAGGGCATTGTGCTTTCTTCAGAAAAGAATGGGGAAAGGAATGGTTGAGGTGAAAGAAAATTATATATAAAAAATAAATCATTCATGCAAGACATGAAAGAAAATCATGGCCTATCAAATTCTTAGAGAATATTTATTGGAGAGCTTTTAACTGCTCCCACCACAGGCTCCCCTGGAAAGTGCCACCACTGGATATCAGCTTGGCTTTTGGACTTCATGGCTTGATTTGTCCCCAGACATTGTGCTATGAAAGAAACCCTTAATTTCCTTTATGAAAGGAAATTAATTAACCCTTAATTATTAAGGGTTAACCCTTAATTAATTAACCCTTAATTTCCTTTATGAAAAGAACCTTTAATTTCTTTTTCACAGTGCAACTTCTCCTCCTATGAGTAGAAATCCTCACTTATTTCCCATTTGTACTCCCTGTTCTCAGTGTGAACATCAACTGGTTCAGGCCATGAATTTCAAGTCTTTCCAGTTCATGCACCCTTTGGTTTCACATCGATTGAAGCAGCTTCCTAAAAATTCCTGGACTCTCGTATCCTCCCATGGATTCTTCCCACCCACAAAGAGCAGAGACAGCAGCTTCCAGCAGGCAGGAGAGCTGGGAAGTCTCCCCATCACTTATTTGATATCCACATTTTACCTTTAGTTTTTTCTATGCACCCATAATTAAATTCCCTGGGCTTCTGTCCCATAAGGACATTTTGCAAAGCCTCAGTGGCTCCAGGGAGATGGGATCCACATCTGGGTGTGGATCCTGGAGCCCCGAGGTCAATTAGAATTAACAGACTGTCCCTGCTGCAATTACACCACGATTTGGAGGGAACAGGGAGCTTTTCACTTTGCTTTGATTTCACCACAGCTACTGCTGGCTTTGTCAGATAAGGATTGAGTCCATATATTTAAAGTTCTGACAATTTTAGAGAAATCAAGCCCGGTATGAAATTTTAATCATCTCCTTTGCTGAGTGATGGCAGAGAACAGCAAGGACTGCTGGAGGTTTCTCTTTGATTCAGAAACACAGAACCACTCCAACAGGAAGAAAGTTAGATACGAATTAATTTGCTATTTAGCACTTTTTTACATCAAGAAATATGCTGAGATATGCCTTTGCTTGAAATAAAAAAAAAAAATGCTTAGCATTTCCTAAAAGTTTTATTTTATTGGGTACTCTTTTATTCTTACAAACTTGTCAAATATAGTGATAATTTTTTTGCAACTCCTCCTCAAAATACTGCATGTCTGAGAAGCACGGTGCAAGAATTGTGTAGAGCTGTAGGTGGAAGGGCTGAGTAATAAAAATCAGACACAGTTTTCCTGTCGGAAGTAACAGAGAACACAGATTACACTGGAGACAAAAATATGGATGGAAGCATCTCTAAAACCATTAAGAAATCTCTATAAATGTTCTGAGAAATATCATTTTATCTCCTATGTCTTTTTTATAAAGTCAGAATTGCCTATAATATCAGGGACATTATTCCAGGTGTTTCCTGGTGTGATGTTGGTGGTAAATAAACACAACTTTTAAAATTAGATTTATCGTCTTTTGCACTTAAGCTTTTTTGGTTATAGTCACCAGAGGGTTTATCACCAACTAACTCAATGAATTTTACATAATTTTTTTTACTTACAGCCTATGCATGAACACCCTGCAGTGTTTCCAGCAGTATTTTGACATTTTCGTTTGATTTCAGGTGCTCTCTTTTCCTGCACTTCCACTCAATATCCAGAGCAATCCCACAACCCTGCATTTTCATGCAAGTTGGTAACTGAGGGTGTTTTCCCCTCAATAATCTTCTCAGAGAGGAGTCAGTGGAACCAATAAATAAATCCAGGGGCAGCATAAGCAGCATTCATTAGAACAACATTTTAATATTTCACCCCAACTCAGAGTGCTGCACTAAAAGGAGATCAAGAGATTCAAATCCAATCCAAATCCAAGCACCTCGAGGAAAACTGGAGCACACAAATGCAAGGGAGGGAACAGAGCACAAAGTCTACCAGGATTGCAAATGACACCAAATATGTTCATAATCATTGGATCAAGCTGGAGAACGATTCCCAGTAATCCCAAAAATCCACCCTTGAAAAAGAAATTGCAACTCAGCTCTCATGTCCTTGTTCCCTGGAATGCTGTTCCCTGGCTTAGTGCAGATTCTGCCCCAAAAATGGGCTGGGATTAAAAACCCCTTCACCCTCTGGTGTCTTGTTCTCAGTCAAGAGTTTTCAAACTTCCTGTACTCCTCCTCACTGGAAATGCTGTACATGAAGTGGGTTTTTCTTTTCCCAATTACAAGAAAGCCTCAGGTGGCTTGGCAGCACATTTCCATTGGAATGTAAAATAAACTGAGAAATCTAGAACACAATGAAGTCTTAAACATATTGGTACTTTTATTATAGCAGCACACTGAAAAGATAATTTATTAAATCGTGTGAGCACATACCCACTCACAGTCCTTGGGCTCCCGGGGAACTGATCAATTGAGCATCAGAATACAGGAAATTTTTTAAAGTTTAGGTTCTGAAACATTTGGTGAAAGAAAAACAATCCAGGATGCACTTCCTATAATTGAGGAAAAGTATTTTCCAATGGTTGCATGAAAAAATTCACAAAAATACATAGATAATCCCTGCCTTAATGAGCTTTTGTTAAAAATTCCCTAAAATAATTATCCAGATTTCTGTGAATTAATACACTGAAGAACACACAAAGTCATTAAATCATTGTCTGCCACATGAATTCATTAATTCGCTTCCTTCAGTGATGTAAACATATTAATTAGGGAAAAAGCCCACACCAGGAGCTGAACCCCTGATCTATATGCAAAGTTTAATAATCATTGTACCATGGTGATTAGAATGATTATGGGGATACTGTGAAGAATTCATTTGCAGCAACTAAGCCAACATCTTTGCATTTGTTTGGAAAAACAATTATAGATCTTAATTGGGAGCCATGCAATGATGACAGCAGTTATTTCAGTGATTGATTCTGAAATTAAAGAGAACTGGCAAATTAACTACCAGAATATCTTAGATTAGAAAATGAAAAGCTTTAGACAACTTGTAGCAAATGTAAATCCTGAAATATGGCAGAATCCTAACGCTGGGATGTGATCCCTTCAGAAACCCAGACAAGGCTTCCTCACCTTTGCTTTTAAATTTAAAAAATAGCCCAAATAGCCTAAAATAACAGCAAAAACTAGACCAGCTATTGCAAATATTAAAAAAAAGAATCCAACAGAGGTAGAAAAACACAAAAAATAGGCTGGAATTTGTAGGAAGAATTCCTGAGGGTTGAGTGTTGCATCCAAATCTCTCAGTGTGGATGAATTCATGGAAGGGGAGGCATCCAGAGAAATTATTTCATGCTATTAGAATTTGCTCACAGAATTCCATTGATTTCATATTAATCAATCATTATCTTTCAAAACAACAAGTGCTCACCTGAAGGTCAGGACACACCCTGTATTTGTGATTTCCCTGGGAGCCCAGAATTGCATTTCACAGCCCAGTGTGGGAATCCTCCTGCACAAAACCAACCCCTGGGCAGTGTGAGTGTGTGGAGAGAGGCCTGGGGGTGGCTGGCAATATCTTGTGCTGTGTATCCAGGTCAGATTTCCAGGGATAAAGTGTGAGTGTGCTTCAATTTGCTACCAGGGAGAGCTGCCCTCTCTGTCAGGAACCCTGCACATCAGCAGAAATGGAAAATTTTTATGCTGTGATCCTTCAGATAATTTACAAGGATATGATTGCCCTTGGTTTGGGCACTGCCAGGAACCCAAAGTGAGCCATTGGCATCCTCTGTGTGATCCTTCAATCCAATGGAGGGCTCAGAATCATACCCAGAGATCAACAGAATTTATAAAGGCTGAGGAGATGGCTCTGGATATAAAATCAGGAGAAGAAAACACCTGGTTGTGTAGTTTTAGGATTGCTGAGCACCTGAAAAGTGGCATTAACAAACCCCAAACTTGCAGGCCTCAGTGGCTGCGTCCTTTATCCTTCCTTTGGCCCTCACACGAGCAAGGAAAATCCAACCCTAATGTGACTAATGGCAAAGCCACAAAAATTCCCTCCCTGAAACACACAGTATTTATTTTCTTTGAAAGAGAAATATTATTTTGACATCTGTAAACAGCTGGGTAATGTTGCAGACACAATCCATTTCCTGCTTAGTGGACTAACAGGGACAAATTATGATTTAAAATAGCAGCCCTCTCATCATTAAATGATCAGTTTCAGCCTTGCTGTACAAAAACTTCCCTCTCAGCTTTTGTTCTGCCCTCTGAAGTGCAATCCTTCCTGATCTACATCGCCACAGCGTTTTGGTTGCCAAATTCATGATTAATCATTTGCAAAGCACATTCAGGTCCCATTCATATTATAAAAATAATGTAGTTCTAGACAAGGTATAAAGCCCCCTCCTGACTGAATGGGTAACTTTGTGTGAATAAGTTATAATTACTTTTGGTGGACATTTGGGTGAACACTGGTGACTAAAGTAAAGATTTTCCAAAGAATACCATTATTGCTATCATTAAGATTGATGTAAGAAGCAGTCGTGTGTGAAAAATGATCTAATTTTGTGGTATTTAACTACATTTTTATCATTACAGGTATGCTACAGCACACTATTTAAGATAAATATGAATAGGCTCTGTAAATTATAAGCATAATTTGATTTTTTTCCCCTCAAAGGTGGAAGCAAAATGGCACAGATATTGATCTTACCATGAGTTATCACTACAGGTTGGTTGGAGGCAGCTTGGCAATCAATAACCCACATAAAAATCAGGATATTGGAACATACCAGTGTTTGGCCACAAATTCATTTGGAACAATTCTGAGCAGGAAAGCAAAGCTTCAATTTGCATGTAAGTTGGGAAGATCATCTTTATTAGAGCATTATTTTCCTATTAATTCTGCACATGGACTGTAATTTATTGGGTAATTAAAGGATCTTTGGGGATTCTGTCCAAAAGGTTTGACTTCCTTCAGCACCGCTTATTCCTAAAAAACCAAAATGTTCCTAGTAAATATTAATAAGAAAACCAGACATCTGATGGCTGCTGCCCTCGGGAGGCAGAATAAAACTCAGGAAATTGAAAGGTCAAGGAAGATGAGCACAATTATTTTCACTTAATAAAGGCGTTTCCACTTTTTAGGACAGTGGTTTTGTTGTTATCCCACAGGTAGCTACAGCTGGGGGAGGGAATTGTTGCAAAAAGTTCTGCTTTGAGTTTTCTGTAGATAACGAGGTCTAATTGAGACACAAAAACATTGCTCCCCTAATTGCCACACTGATATTTCCTTAGTTACCAAAGAAACTCTCTTTTTTCCTTACACAATGTGTAAAAGTGTGAGCTACGCCCTGAGATATTTCATATTTCAGCTCCCTCAGGTCGAGCACGTTGTCTGTCTTGAGACGATTTAAAATTTATTTCATCTTTGCTCCCCGTTTCACTTCTTCACAACTTCACAACCTTTTTCACAAGGTTTGGATGTGGTGACCGAGTTCTGTGAATGCCCTGGGGAGAGGGGGAACAACAGTGGCAACCAAAAAACTCCAGATATTCCCTCCAGCCTTATTTTTTTTTCAGTCTAAAGCTCAGAGCAGTCTGTTGCTGGGAGAAAGCAATTGTTTTCAAAGCTCATTAATAAAACATGTGTCTAAAGCCAACCTTGTGTCGCTATTTCAGACACCAGCAAACAGATTAATTATTAATCTTGTTCCATTTCTCATAGCAAACCTCGTGTCACAGGGGTTACACAAAGGAGACATCAGAGGTCAGGCTGGTTCACAGAGTCTCTTTCAGCAGAGCTGATCAAAAGGTGTATCACTGGTATCTCATTTAATAATATTTTACCCTGAATTTCTCAAAGAGCTTTGATTTCCAAGAGCTGGTCAAATGTAAAAAGAATAAAAATTTGATTCATTATTTTACCACTTTTTTTTCTGAAACGTTTTTTCAAGCCAGTCTTCCTGTGTGGAAAATTATTTCAAGATTTGGAGATGAAAGTTGTTTAGTGACAGAACAAATTCCGTTTTAGAAAGGAGCAAGAACAGACAACCTCAAAATTGTCCATGGAGTCTGTAATCCCCAAGGAACCAAGGCAGGCCAGGGAGGAAGCTGGGAGAAGACCTAAGGAAAGGGAAGATCCGTAAATGAAGGCACAAATGAAGTGTAAAAAAAATTTTTTAAAAAAGGGGGGAGAAAGGAAAAACAGGAATATCTGTAACAGAAAGAAGGCTCTGGTGATTATTCAGGATTTAATTTCAAGCAGTTCCTTTATTTAAGCTTTGTACCCCCACCCAAACACTTCCCAAAGTTCCTGCAGGGAGCAGATCCCAGAGCTGGGTCTGGTTTGGCCCCAGCTCTCAGCCTGCTCCAGTCCTCCAGCTCTAACAGCCCCACAGAAGGCTAAATTTATCCCATAATCAAGCACTACACCACTTTTCTAGTAGTGCTGACAGATATTTACATCCTTCCCCATGGAGAAGAGAGAGGACAGACAAATCAAAGGCTGTTATTTACACTGACAAACTCAAATTTACAGGAAAATGCTTCAATTTAGTGGCATCACTGCAGAACCGTGAATTTTAAGTTGTCTTACAATAGGGAAAAAAAAACCCACAGTACATGGGAAATGTCATAATGACCTGATGAGAATAGTGGAACAAATTACCTTGAAACACTTATTTCACAGTCAACATTTCCTTGTTTCTTATTTTCATGTTGCCATCCAATTTAATTCTTTGTTTCAACCAATACTTCAGGCTATATCTTCAAATCCAGGCAGGCAGCACGTTGCTGTTATGACACTTTCATTCAGCACCTCACAAAATGGGATTTTTCCCTGGACTGGAATGCCTGGCATATTATTGCCATCTCCCTGATAAAGAATTGAATCAAACCTATTATCCGAGGAGCAGGGTTTATGTGTATTTGTCTCTTTACTACAAGGTAACTAACTCTGAGTTGGAGCTTGAATTAATGATACCTCCAGAAACCTATTCAACATGTCAACTTAATATGTGAAAAATACTTTTTTCCTCTGTTCAAGAGAGGAAGTTCTCCGAGAAGCAAAATAAATGCGGGACGAGATTAGAAATATGTCTTCAGATTCAGCTGGAGTTTGGTGCTTATCCTCTATTAAAACCAGAGCTGTCAAAGGCAAGCTGCAGGAGGAATATTGTACAGAAGGCAGTGGCATAGATTATTAAAGCTACAAGCTGAAAACGAGAGACAGCATCAGGGAGGGGGAGCGCATAAATGCATTAGCAGGATGCACGGGATGGCAGGCCCTTGGCACCCCTGCTTCCTGCACAAGGGCTCTTTTGTCACAAATAAGCCTGAAAGCTCCCTGTAAATCCTGCCCATCTCCCAGTCCCCTGCCTGCAGTACCCTTGGAGCAGCCCACGGGTGCTCTGCAGGAGCTGGAGTTGTTGAGGTGGAAGTTGTTGTAAAGCTTTGCTGCCAGGCCTCGGCTTGTGCAGCCAGAGCCAAGCACAGGAGCAGGGTCCCCGTCCAGGCTGGAGTCTGGGCTCATGGCCTGCCATGCACAGGGCTTTTCCCCTTCCAGCTCAGTGGTGACATCCAGCAGGAGGTCCCCTGGAACACTACAGCTCAGCCTGAAGGGAAGTCAAAGGCCTGGGGAGTCCATCTTGGAACTAGGCCTGAGACAGCTTGAAGGAAGAGATGAGGACATGGAAGGTTTTCCTTCAGCTTTTAGAATCACAGAATCATTAGAGAACACAGTCTTAAGCTGCACCAGGGGAAGTTTAGGCTGGACATCAAGAAAACAATCTTCACAGAAACAGTGATTGGGTGTTGGAATGGGCTGCCCAGGGAGGCAGTGGAGCCCAGTCCCTGGAGGTGTGTGAAAAAGCCTGGATGAGGCACTCAGTGCCATGGTTTGGTTGATAAGGTGGTTTCAGGTCATAGGTTGGACTGGGTGATCTCCAAGGTCTTTTCCAACCCCTCTAATTCTGTGATTCTGTGATTAAGGATGGAAAAGACCTCCAAGGTCACCCAGTCCAGCCTTTGCCCAATTCCCCCCTGCTCATAAACCACATCACAAAATGCCACAGCTACTTGTTTTATGAGCACTTCCAGGCATGGGGATTCCACCACTGCCAGTTCCAAAGCTTGGCCACTCTTTCAGTGATGAAATTTTTCCTAAGGCGTTTTTGTTTAAGGCATTTCATGCCTTAAAACAGACAAACAAAAAACCTGTTAGGGAAAACTGCTTCAGTATGGCTTCAACCAGAACTTTCTCCAAAGCCACAGGGGATTTGCTTTAATTATTTCCTCAGTTTTAAGCAAAAATAACTGTGTGCAAACAACTGGTCTTGAGGGAAATCCCCGTAACAGGCTGCATGAAACAGCCTGTCCAGGCCTGTTACTTGTTCTTTTACTTCCCAAACACATCCATAGCAAAGGCATTAAGAGAGATGCAGGAGAAATAAGAAATGCAATTAAACAAACTGGAATAAAAAAGGACTCCACAATGAAAAAGAATCACATGTGAACCTAATTCATAAATATTTAGGGCACAAACCCAGAAAATTCAGTATTAATTGAAAGCATCTTGCTGCTTAGGGATCTTAAATTCGATTCTCAGTCAAATTATTCTACCCTTGATGATAAAAGTTATGCTGATTGCAGCTTTCTCAGACCCGAAATTCTGCGAAACAATGACAACAATCTAAATTCATGCCTAGAATTAGTCACTTTGCCCTGAACCACACAGGAGGGCACCCAGTGGAGCCATTAGACTCCATATTTTAAAGTTCCCCACAATGCTACAGACCCAGGAAGGATTTCTCCTTGGAGTTTTTGGGCTCCAACCATATTCTTCTGGTTTTCAAAGTGGTGCTCGAGGGTTTTGCTTGGTGCTTATTCTCAACAGCGTTTTTCCAACACTGCCACCCTCCCTGCTCCTGGCCAGTGATGATGTGCTCACAGCAGTGGAGCTGAGAGCGACAGTGCTGGAGCACTTGGAATAAAATCTGCAGCTCCCAAGAGCTTCCACGTGCTTCTTGTCAGAGACAGAAGACACAGTTTTGCTGAAATAACAAATTAGAGGCAATAATTCCTCATGGACTGAGTTTTTGCCATTCTGAAACACAGAAGTAACAGTCCATCATTAGCGTTTAACCATTTCAGGGAGGAACATATTAAACCAAATCAAATCCATTTAGTGTTTGCTGGATGGTGACAGGCTGAGCTTTAGCCCTGTTGGAGGGGCTGGCTGGGAGATGCTCAGCCAGCATGAAAGCCCACTTTTCATCTGATTACTTCATCGTGTTATTTACCTTTGAGTGCACACAAATTACAGAAACATCACAAGGCAATCCAGCAGCCTCAAGATGTCATAACCCTTTTCACTGGCAGTGTATGCTTTGAAACAGAAAATGGAAAAATCAATAGGCTTGGATCAGATAGGCTGAATTTGCGAAGTCTGGACATGCATGAATTTAAGGCTAAATGACACCTACACTTCTGGCTGGGTTGTGTTGTGGTGCTGTGTGTGTCCAGAAATCCCTCTGCAACAATTGTATTTGATTAAAAGGTGTGCTAGCTGTTGTAACTACCACCTGGAGTAAAGCTCTCTGGGTCTTTAAGCTGATTGTTAATTCATCACTGCACACGAGGGCTGGAATACTGATCAGGCTCCCTGGCAGTTGGATTGCAGGAATGAACTCTGGCAGTGCCTTTCTTTTTCAAAAGGAGGCATAAACTGCTCAGTTCAGTGCTCAGCAGGCACTCAGGGATGACCAGCTGATAACTGAAGAGCAGGAAGGAGGAAGAGCTCAGCTTGCCAGTGTCAGGAAAAGGTCATCATCAAAAATACAAAATGCATCCCCAAAAGTTTGGCTTGGTTTTCTACACTCCCTTTTCCTCTTTAGGGACACATCAGGTAAAGCCATAGACTTGCCTATATCCACACAGAATCATGGAATGGCCTGGTTGAAAGGGATATTAAAGATCATCCAGTTCCATCCTCTGCCACCTTCCACTGTCCCAGGCTGCTCCCAGCCTCATCCAACCTGGCCTTGGGCACTGCCAGGGATCCAGGGGCAGACACAGCTTCTCTGGGCACCCTGTGCCAGGGCCTGCCCACCCTCACAGCCAAGAATTTCTTCCCATTATCCCATCTAACCTTGCCCTCTGCCCTTTTGGAAGCCATTCCCCCTTGTCCCTCCAGGCTCTTTTCCAAAGTCTCTCTCCTTCTTCCTTGTAGCTCCTTCAGGCACTCGAAGGTCACAATTAGATCTCCTGGAAGTTTCTCTTCTCCAGGCTGAACAATCCCAAGCCTCTGTCCTCATTCTAATATGATTCTCTACCCTACACATGCTGAGTAATGCACTGACCCCACCTCTCTGCTTTAAAAGGTGGCCTTATTTAAAATCCTAGAATGGTTTGGAAAGGACCTTAAAGATCATCTCATTCCAACCCCACTTCCACAGGCAGGGACACCTTCCTCTGATGCAGAAACACATCCCAGATGCAGATAGGTGGAGAATCAGCCATAAAATTCTCCTTTCTGTGCTCTGCACAGCCTTCCTGGTGGTCCTGGGAACACCTCCCAGTCTGCATCTTCCCGTGAGCCAGTGAGGACAAAATGCAACCTGCAGTGGGAGCACTCGCTGTGGATCGATCCTGTCTGCAGGATGGAAGTGCTGCTGTCATCTCTTCCATGTGTCACTAAACAGGCTCACGCTCAAAATTGCCTTTTGGACTTTGAAGCACAGGTACAGAATCCAATATCGCTGCAGCAGCAGCAGCAGCCACCCTCCCTGGTGTGGGGAGGTGAGGGCCAGGCTCTGAGCAGAATGAGTTACAGGAAACAAACCCTGTATTTTGTCAAAATTCTGCTTGGAGTGAAGAGAAAGAGAACTTTCATTTATCACTTCTGATTGTTGTGGACACTCTGTGCCAATGCTGCAGCTCTCTCTGCAGCAGTTCCCATGGCAGGAGACCCCATCAAGGTCTTTGCTTAATGGATGCTCTCCGTGGAGCAGACCCAGCAGCCTCAGGCATGTTTGCTTTATTTCACAGTGTTTCCTCAGAAAACCAGGAAAAACCTGGTGAGAACCATTGTTGTAAGGAATATGACATTTCCAGGAACAGCAGCCCCAACTCTCCCAGCTGTCTTCACAGGAGAAGTGCTCCAGCCCTCTGAGCAACTTGGTGGCCTCCTCTGGGCTGATTCCAACAGGGAAGGATCTCTAAGGGGTCTCCATCCTGCTCTACCCACCCCAAATGGGGGCACTGGGCATCCTTCAAGGCTGCTTTGAGCAGAACACATGCAGAGAACCCTCTAAAGTGATGCAACTTAATCACTCCAAGACCAAATCCGCTGCAAGACCTCACCACACTCAGCTCATCTTCCTGTATCTCCTTTGAGCTTCCCAGCGTTCATTTCTTTGCAGAATTTTGTGCAACACAGAGGCTCTCCCAGGCTCCAGGAAAAGCAGGAGCCACCACTCAGCAGTGAGGAAGCAGGAAGCCTGGAAGGGTTTCACCTGCCTGCTGACAGAACGAGGCAGGGTGACAACAGAGTTTCCATTTTAAAGCGCTGATATCACAAGGATAGGATTATGCAAATCTCCTGACATTCCTGAAGACACAGAGAACAGCCTGGAATCTTAAAGCCAGAAGTTATGGGCGTGTCTCCATAAGGAAGGGGCTTTGCTTTCTCCATCATCCCCTATTTTAGTCTTCTCTGCATTCTCAGAGCCCATGTGATGTCCATGGACACCAAGTGCAGCCACGGCCTCCTCTCTCCTGTTAAACACAACCTGAAGCCAATGGGAGCAACATTCCCTGTTTATTTTATGTTGTAACAGACCAGGAAGCATCAGAAATTCCACTTTTCTACCCCTCCAATGGTTTAAACCTCTCTCCCAGAGTACTTAACCACCGTGTTCAAGGCTCTGCTGTATCAGCACTTGCTTAAAGCTGCTTTATTCCAGGTTACTTCCTTAGACTTCCCTTATAAAAGGAGGTGTTTTTATCTATGAAACAGAGATCTGCATTTCAGAGAGGTTGTAAGGAGCATTACAGGCAGTGAACCAGGGAGATAAAGTAGTAATAGGGAACACAGAAGTATTTGAAGATTATCCTTTAGTTCTCTATTACTTACTCTTCTTTAGTTCCTTTAAAAATGTTTATCCTAAATCAACCCATTGCCAGTTGTATTGGAAAAGCAATATATGTGATTGAGATATGGGGGGGAGCAAAGCATCCACGGGTCCCAGAGCTGATAGATTCTGATTGATAAAATTTAATACTTGGGAAGGATAAAACCAGTCTATATTTGCAGTCTGGGTGATTTGCTGTTTTATCTGCTCTCCTTTCATTACAGACAAGATGATGTAGATTCCAATAAATTATTGAGTGAAATATCCACGATGTTCACATGAGATTCTTTGTTTTTTTGGTGTGACAAAAAAAGTTATGGTAGGGGTTGGCAAGGGAAAAAAAATAACTAAATTACTTGGAATAAATGATTGGCTTTTTTTTTTTAAAATCAAAACAATTAAATTAATTGATCAGTTATTTCTGCAGTGAAGGTCGATCCTGTGTAAATGTTTTAAGGTACCAGATAAACTTGTCTGTTCTGTAGCTTATATTGAAGAAGGAGATCAGTGTGTAACATTTGGACTTTTCCTGGAGTGAAGGAATGAGGTCGCAGGCGTTGCTTTTCTCAACAGGAAAACCACATCTGGCACAGAGAATGCACTGAGCTGGAAATACCCATCTCTAAATGCTACAGCAAGAACAACAAATAGTGTAACCTACACCTGAAATCCCACTGACAAGATTCACATCCAAAAATCCCCTACATCAATCACTCGGGTAAATCTTGAAATTCCCATTGGAAGGAATTCTTTGAGGGCTTTGCAGCTGGAATGAGGGAGATAAAGCAGTGGTGGCTGGGGGTAACTCGGGGTAATCCTACAAGAAGTAATTAATTCTGTGCTGGATCAAGATCTCCAAAGGGCTGGGCAGGAATTTGGGAAGGGCAGAAATAGGCACGGACAGTGTGTGAGAGCCCCCTCTTCCTTGCCAGTTTTCCTCTCTTCCTTGCCATTTTTCATTGTATGCATTATAATCCTCGATTATTATTTTGTTGGTAGAAACATTATAAAAAGAATTAGTTGCCTGAAGTGGGACTGCAGCCCATCAGAACCCAGGACAGGGATGCAAGAGGAACTTCCTGCAGGACCAGGGCACAGCTACAGGTCCTCAACAACAAGGTGGAGGTCTGAGGGAAGGGAGAAATTCCTGAACCATCTCCACGTAGTTAAAACCAGGTTGCTGTGGGAGCAGTGGGAAATATGAAGGAGAAAAGGGTTTGGATAGGAATTAACCCCCCTGCCAAAAGGACATTTGCCAGTGCCATCCCCTGTGAAAGTCAGGAAAAATCAGTGTAGTTGTGGCAGGGATAAATCTGGCCCTTGAGGTTCAGCCCAGGAAGAGAAATCTGTCTTTAAGAGCTCTCCAATCTGGAGAAAACTCCTGCAGACGGCGAAGTGACTCTGGTGATGACAGGTGACAAATGAACTGTGCCGTGACAAGTGAGAAAACTGTTCAGGAATATAAAATATTAAACACATATTCCCTTGGTGCCCCTCCCTGGGAGAGGGGCAGCTCCTCAGCTGTGCCTCTGGCCTGCAGATGGGCTTTGGAGCAGGAGCCCTAAGGCTGCATCAACACTTACTGCTCAGAGCAAGTCCTGTGCTCAGCTCAGAAGAAAAATTTAATATTTTATGCTGCTAACGCTGTAAAAGCAGGGCAAAAAATAACAAAGGCCAGATGTAGACCAGCTCTACAGCTTCCCAGCATATGTTTCTGTGCTCTGGGTTTCTTGGTGCATGAACAAAAATCAAGCCAGCTCAGGGTTTTTCACCCCCCTCAACTCACCCTCTGTTTAATTTAATTGTGACCTTCCACTTTTTTCCCCTAGAGAAGCTTGGTATTACTTTGTAAAGGGCATTTTCACTCTTTAATTGAATAAGACAATCAGGCTATGGCAGGAATTATTGCTCCCCACCTTGAAAATTAGTGCCTGGATTGGCCATTCAGATCATTTAAGCTGAATTGAGGGCCCGGGGTCTGTGTTGATCCTAAAGTGTAAATTACAGGTCCTCTCCCTTGGAAGCTCCAAAGTCATTTAACTGGGTAAGGAAGCACTGATGAAGGTCCTTGGATGATTACACAGCTTTGGAGAAGGACAGGACCCAGTGGTTGTGGTTTTCTCTCTCTTTTTGACAAGGAACTCCATCAGGGAGTTTTGGGGGACAGGGCAGCTTTCCTTTTAGCCACAGTGGGTTGCAGTGTTCCCCTAAGGTGGAAATGAGAACAAAAGTGGGAATTCCGGTGGATTTTTAACCTGTCCTGGTGAATGGAGATGCTCAAGCATTGCCCAGGCTGCTCCTGGCTGTCTCAGCTCCAAATCTTTCAGACCTGAAGTGTTAGAGGCTCCCGAGTGCTTCAAATGGAGCAGGAGAACTCAGCAGGTGTTGAGGAGAAAATTCAAGTATTTAAAAAGCAGGAAATGGGGAATACTAAGCAGCTTTCAGACACCTTAATTAGAGATAACACTGCTCTTAATCTCAGAATTGAATTCATAGAAAATCAATTAGAACATTTAAAAAATTGAGATTAGATGCTAACGGGAAAAGATTAATGTATTGACAGCATTATCAAGACAAAGGAACTGTCAGAGGGTTTGTTCAGCAAGTTTAGTGCAGTTCAGAAAGCTGAGAAAGAGAATTTACTTTGCAGTGGAAGTTGTAGGGAAGGAGATTAGCCTTTCCTTTGGGAGATATTTGGATACGTGGAGAAAGAAAGATACTTCCATAACACACCCTGTAGTACCCAGGCTGAAAGAGATCGGTGCTCGTCTCCTGCAAGGCAATTTAGCACAAAAACACTGAGGAGAAGCAGAAAACAGGGATTGATGTCCAGGAGGGTGGATTCTGGAGTGGTCTGGGCAGCCACAGCCTGTAGCTAAAAGGGCTTTCACCCCAAATTTTTTGGGACTTCCTTTATGTGAAAGTAAAAAAAAAACAAACCCAAAATCTGGAAGTACAGGGCTTTCCAAAATTTGAGATCATTTTAAAGATCCAATAGGCTTCATTTTTATTATTTGTGGTTATAACAGACCTAAATTCTCTGATTCAGCCATCAGATTCAGATCCAAAATGGGGCCCCTGATTCATTCCAGTCAGAGCACAGGAAGGTACCAAATTGTCAGCTGCTAACACAGGTGCTGGAAATGCTCACAGCAAATCATATCCGTGAGCTTCCTTGGGAAACTGCTGAGCTTGTCCTTGTGTCCCACTTCCCTGGGAGGAAATTCCTGTTGTGCTGCATCACTGCAGGAACACCGCTCCTGTTGCAATACATCACAGGCAATAAGAGACACAGAAAAAAGGGACAGAAGTGATCTATCACAATTTGACACAGCCACATGGAAATGTGAGGAATTGTATTGATTTGTCCTCAGGAGCGTGGGTAATTTGTAAGGAGCTCTTGCTCCTCATGCCTTAACATTCGTTGCACATTTCAATAGCGAGTAATTGCAACCATTATATTTGGGATTATGTAATGACAAAACATTTATGAGGGGGAAAAAAAATCAAAAGTTCAAGAAAGCATGAAATCACATTAATTCAGATGAACTGTGGTAATTATGCAAGGTGATAAATTGGAGTTTCTCTAATTGTCTGTAACAATTTCATATATTAAAACACCCAAGTTTCCTTGGAGAATTCTGTGCTCCTTCTTAAGATGGACTGGTTTGGAATGGACTGGTTTGGATGGGCTGTCCCTGAGCAGGTTTGGGAGTTCAAACACGTGACTGGGAGGTTGAAATGAATGAGTTGCTGTTTGTGATTAGGTTTTTGTTCCTACCAGACATATTTAAGAAGCAGTTCCCTAATCCCAGGAAAACTGACCTTGTGTTCACTCTGTTGTGTGGTTAAATCTGTGACTCTGACACCTGTAAGGCAGTTTTATATGAAAAAAAACAAACAAAAACCCCAGATGTGTGGGTAAGAGTGGTGGTGGGGAAATTAGAATGAATATATTAATGAACAGTCAGCAGTTAGATGTTGCTTGAAGCAACCTGGTCTAGTGCAAGGTGTCCCTGCCCATGGCAGGGGGTGGAACAGGATGGGCTTTAAGGCCCCTTCCAACTCAAACCACTCTGGGATTTATGATTATCTCTATTATTATGAACTTTAAAACATTAAGGAAAAAGTAATGCATGGCTGAACCCATTAATTAACCTATTAATTAATGCAAGTGCTTCAGCAGGAAAGATTTCTGTCCATCACTTCCATTCTGTTTCTGTCTCCAGAGGCCATTTTTGCAGGCAAACTCCTCACCCACCCTGGGTTTGCTTCTCTCACTGGCAGGTTTGTGCTCAACAAAGTGACACCGATGGTCACCTTCATCCAACACTGATATTCTTCTCAACCTCTGTTTTTATTCTGTTTAAAATCTACCTGGAAGATGTTCAGTGTCGCACTTGGACATGAAAAGAACCACGGAGACTCAGCTTAGTTCAGGACAGGAGAGAAGCCAGGAAAAGCCCCAGCTGTTTATTTTCAGTCATTTATATATCTTTTTAGAAGCCACCGTGGATTGGAGGATGAGGTTACCACCTCCCCAATCACACTGGTCAAACGAAGTCTATCATATTTCTCCGCCTCAGGAGAAAGAATGAAAACAATAAGGACAGTTAGAAAAATATGGGTATGTTTACAGAAAAGTGCGTGAGGAACTATATCACAGAAATGAAAACATGGGAAGACTGCAAAACTCAGGGCAGCAGTTCAGGCCATAAATCAGGATAAAGGCAGGTTGAACAGGGTTTGGAGTGACCTGGGATAGTGGAAGGTGTCCCTGCCCATGGCAGGAATGGAATGGGATGAGCTTTCAGGTCCTTCCAGCCCAAACCATCCTGTAATTCTGTGATAATATCCTCGACCTCAATGGGTAAAATTGGGTTACACCAACTGAAAAAGCTCTGGCCATTCCTTGGGCCCATTCCTTCTCCCCATTCCTCCCTTCACTCCCGGTGAGGAGCTGGCAGCCTCCTCCACCTCAAGAATTCCTGCTCCCCTCGGAGAAAGCCGTGCCATTCCCTAGCTCCATCCCACAAAATGCCACATGTTTGGGGTGTTGTGAGCACAGCCCCGCCTCGCTGAGCTCTGCAGCATTCCCGGCCGGAGACCAGGCTGTGCCACACACAGCTGAGTCCATACATTCCCACTCTTCGTGGGAAGAATCACTTGTGCATCTGAGCATTTTGCTTGGCCTCCACGACCTCATTATCACATCCAACTGATTAATTGTACTCCAGCAAGAGCAGTCTGCCAACGCGCACAGATCACAGGGAAAAAAACGTGGTTTTTTGTTAAAATTCGCAGCTGAGAGAGCAATGGAGTGTGAGGGAACTCGTTGTTCTTCAAGTGAGATAAATACAGACAAAGAATGAAAGGAATTATGTAGGAACTAGGTGATAATTTATTTATAGATCTCTGCAGAAACACTGAAGTTAGCAAATATACCATCTGTTAAATAGTCATCTTATTCCTAAGTGCATATTAGCAAACTAAATGTGTGCCAAACACCTGATCTTAGCCTTCTTATTTGATACTCCTTTTGACAAGCAACATTCTGCTTTATTAGGTTATGTCATGTTATGTTATAGAGCTGTGCTAGGGAACAGGAGCTGGGAGAACACCGTGGTTGTGCTCTCTTGGTGTAAATGCACACCCAGGGCGAAGAGAAGTGGTTTTGACAGCAGCCAGAATTTCAGAATAACAAGAGTAAAGTAGAATATCTGCATTTATATCCTCAGGTAATTCTTTTTTTTTCTACATATGCACTTAACACATTTCGAATTGCAGTAAGTTGTTGAAAATACAACCCCATAGGTGGGAAAACGGACAGAGAAATCTTGGTGGCAAAGACAAACATTATTTCTGGGGGTCCACCTCATCCCTCTCTCACCCACCTGGACTGCAAAGCAAAAGTAGATTATTTAACAGCTCATTATTGAACCCATTTGAATGAGGTGTCGCAATATTCCATGGGAGATGTTGCCTGCCTGGAGGAAGAGTCCAATAAAGATGGAAGCAGAAGCAACACTGACTCCACTAATGAATTCTCTTTATCTATCTTGCCTTGGTTTGCTTTTTCAGAGGTTTGGGCATTTTTTGTTCTTCAATGATTCTTTATTACAGAGACAGACACTGAATAAATTTGCTTTGTACAATTATCTATCAAAATCAATCAAAGCAAAAGATCATTTCTGGTTTGGCCTGTGAAATTCTGGGGAGGTGAGGGTTTCTAAAAGATGCAGTGTGATGAAGACCTTGGAGTTAAGCAGTGGAATGGATTCTCTAAAGAAAATGTCTTTTCCCAAAGGTCTTTAGAAACTGGGTTAAATAAGGACATTGCATACTTGTCCCTGCCATGGGTGAGATGAAGAGATTAAATGATGATTTATGTGCCTCCACAGCTGCTTTTTTATACCTATGATTAATAAGCATAAAGGGATGGAAATCTTTTCTCCTGCACTGGAAAATCCGAGTTGCTTTGTGAAACAAAACTACAAACGTGCCATGAAAGAGCCCAAACTCCTGCCTGGGGGTTTTGACCCTCAAGGTTGAAAAGTGGAGACTGAAAAGGCACAGCCAACTTTTTCCCCACATGGATTCAGCTGAAAGGGAGTGGGTTTAGATGGGAAATTGGGAAGAAATTCTTCCCTCTGAGGGGAACAGGATGCCCAGAGAAGCTGGGACTGCCCCTGGATCCCTGGAAGTGTCCAAGGCCCGGTTGGACGGGGCTTAGAGCAGCCTGGGATGGTGGAAATTGTCTCAGGGGTGGAGCTGGATGAGCTTCAAGGTCCCTCCCAACCCAAACCATTCCGTGATTCCATTATACAATCAAAAATGGTCCTGCTCCCTATAAAACAGTGGATCCCTAAGAGATATCAGCTTTTAATTATTCAAGTCAGGGACACTTGTCATGGTTTTAATGGAGAGACACAGACAGGTGACACAGCACCTAAAATGAGAGTAAAAATGATAACATGACATATTGTGTCATTAAACTAAAAATTGCTACTAGCAGCTCATTACTTTCCAAAATCCATTCCCATTTCAGAGCGAGGTATTACACAGCTAATTCTCAATTGTCAGGAAAACCTATTCCTCCTGCTGCTCTGCACTTCCTTTATTTTTTTTCCCCCCTCCTTTCTCGGATGTCTCATAACAAGTGAAATTTTGTTCTCAGCAAAAAAACCAGGGCTGATTTACCACAGTGAAAATATTGGGAAGCATTACTCAGACTGCACGGATTTTCCATACTGCCCGAGTTTTTTGAGGGTTTAGCTCTATTTTTAAGTAGAAATTGCAGGTTTTTTTGTATTAGCCACTGAGGGAAAGAGGAAAAGGAGCTGTGACCATTTTGTTGCCAGTGCCTGAAACCTAAAAAATCTGAATTTTTGCACCTATCCAGTATTTTTTTTTAATTTTAATATAATAAATAAGATAATTTGAAGGCATTTTTTCCCCTTCTCCCAGAGCACAAAGCCTCAGACCAGGCACCCCGAGCACATCTTGAAGTTTGCTCAAGGGACCACTTTTCCACACAAATATTTGGTGCTGGCCTTTTTCTTCTCAGAGAACAATCCCCAGGAAAGAAAGAAAATGTGGTCAATTTTCTCAGATGGAATTTTCAAAATGAGCAAATAAATCCACAGTTTCAGAAACTGGCCTAAGCCTAAGTATGAAACCAAGCTCTAATTAATCATATTACACCCATCTACTATTTTCTCTTTCGTTTAGAATTACAGGATGGAATACAACTAAATAAATGAATTTTTTTCTATTTTTCTTGGACCTTCTTGTGGTTTTTTTTTCCCCTCGGACTACCCATAATCCAAGGCAGAGCTGTAGCCAGCAGGCAATTAAAAGAACATCAGCGTTTAAAGCCCTTTCCCACTGTATTGACAGGCCCCATCCATTGTGCCATGACAGCACGAGGAGGTGCTACAGGTGCTTAATTCAATCCAGCCCCCTCTGAGCTGACAATGTCTTCATAGGAGACCAATATCCAGGAGATGAAGAGGAGGAAAAGAAAAATTAACTGTGTAAAGTTCAGCTAAAGGGGAGAAAATTGATATATTGACATAAATAGCTGAGGCTGTACAGGTAGCAATCGTTATTGCTCTGACCAGCGAGGGCTGCTTGTCTCTATTGAACTCTGGCTCAGGTTGGTGTTCAGCTGATGAAAAATGGAACAATTGTTTGAAACAAGAATCTGCAGCAAGGTAAATAAATTGGGCTTAGGGCAGGCGGTTTGCAGCTCTGTGGTATAAAGGGAAGCTGATATTTATTGTGTTAAAGCATATTTTGAATATGTTTCGAGCAATCATTTCCCAAATGGCTCTGGCCATTCTCATTAGGATGAGAACTGGATCAAAAAGTAAATAATCTTTTTTTTTTTTTAAAGCATGACTTTTTTGTCAAGTTTTGCAATTGAATTAAAGGGAATCAGGCTGATAATTCTTCAACATCTCAGTGAAACGTGAGGAAGCAGCAGATTGAGTGTGGTGTCAGACTGGGTAAAAAATAGACATGAAAAGCCATAAAAATCAGCAGTGGGAGATGAGCATGGACATAGTCATACAGGAGATTTCCCATTGAAAGTCCCCTTTCTCTCCCCTTTAAAACCAGTGCTAAAGCTCAAGGCAATTAAAACATATCCAAGTATTTCAGCCAGTTTGGGACAGAACAGAAACTTTAAGAAAACAACACATTTTTATCATCATTTAAACCTACACTCTGTGGGAGTCCTGCTGATCTTTAATTATCACTTTTATATATAGAACACAGCTGTTCTTTATTTCTATAGAAAAGGAAACACCACCAAAGGTATTTTTTTTTCCAACTCATGTAGATTAAGTCTTGCAAATTCCAAAAAATGTTGCTGGAAAAAGTCATGGAATAATAGACTGGCTTTGGAAGTAGGAATTGTAAACACAAATTCTCAGAGTGGCAGTAGAACTGCTGTAGGAATAAATATTTTGTGAATGCCAAAGGACTTGGTAATGGTTGGACTGGATGATCTGGGACATCTTTTCCAGCTTTAATGATCCTGGAATTCCATGCTATCAGATTGGACGAGGGATTTTCCCATACAATTTCTCAATGAAATTATATTCTGCTGTCCAATATGTGACTCTGCTCTTGAGTGAATAAATTGGATAGATTGGGACGCAGTTGGGAATAAATCTGATGGACAATAACCAGGCTTTGTTTTCTCCTTCTCCCTCAAGACCTGGAAAACTTCGAGACGAGAGCGAGAAGCCCGGTGTCGGTGAGAGAGGGACAAGGAGTAGTCCTGCTCTGTGGAACTCCTGCCCACCACGGAGGTACGGTGAGGGACAGCCCCGAGCCACCCTCATCCACCTCTCTGCCTCAGGAGAAGCACAATTCCCTAAGGGTACGGTGAGGGACAGCCTGAGCCACCCTGCTCTGCCTCAGGAAAAGCACAATTCCCTGTGGGTACGGTGAGGGACAGCCCCAGCCACCCTGCTCTGCCTCAGGAAAAGCACAATTCCCTAGGACAGCCCGAGCCACCCTGCTCTGCCTCAGGAAAAGCACAGTTCCCTAGGACAGCCCGAGCTACCCTGCTCTGCCTCAGGAAAAGAACAATTCCCCATGGGTACGGTGAGGGACAGCCTGAGCCACCCTGCTCTGCCTCAGGAAAAGCACAATTCCCTGTGGGTACGGTGAGGGACAGCCCCCAAACCACCCACACCCCAGCCACCCTGCTCTGCCCCAGGAAAAGCACAATTCCCCATGGGTACGGTGAGGGACAGCCTGAGCCACCCCTCCTCTGCCCCAGGAGAAGCACAATTCCCTAGGACAGCCCGAGCCACCCTGCTCTGCCTCAGGAGAAGCACAATTCCCTATGGGACTAGCACTGGAATTTGCTTGTGCATCAGTTACTGGGTTTACAACAAATTTGGATTTTGTTTCTTTAAAAGACGCTGGGTTCACACTTTTTTAGGGCCCTGTTTTATTGTTTTGTGAGGGAGTAGGACCTGCCATTCCTTGAGACACAGCAAAGACAGCATGAAGGTCTTCAAGGCTCTTTGTTGCCTTTCCTGGTTATCCCAGAGCCTTGGTCCTCATGGAAGGGCAGAAGAGCAGCCCTCAGCAATTCTTCCTACACCAGAACTACCCCAGCTCTCCATGGAATGGCTCTTTTCCCTTTTAGTGCTTGCTGCTGCAATGCTCTCATTTGAATCCTGCACCAGTCACGTTGGATTTGTCATTAAGGTTTGACTTCTGCTCTTGAATCCCTGATTTTATTCCTGCCTGATAATCATAGAACATATTAAATTGGAAGGGGTTTCTGGAGAGGTGAACTGCCTGATTAAAAGGGGGCTGCCCAGATCAGGGTTCTTAGGAATTGTCAGTGCTTCAGATGGGCAATGAAAAGGAGTTTGCTGAGGAATTGATTTGGGGGTGCCTTTGCCTATTGCTGCTTCCCTACCACAAGACTTGTAGATGTTCCTCTGTGGGTGGGGTAAATCCAGGTGAAAATTTTACCCTAGCAGAGGAGGTATCTATTAATAAAGAGGAAATATCAATGACAAAGCTACCAAATCATCTTGTTCTGGACCTAAAGAATCAGCAGTTGTTGGATGATTCACGTCCTGCTTCTGGCAGCAGTGACCACACATCCACAGGAGCTGCAGTTTTCCATCTCCTGCTCCCAGCAATCCTCAATTCTTCTTAAAGAAACAGAGTTATAAGACAAACTCCCAGGAGAAGGTAAATAGTGATCTAGAAAGAGGATACAGGATTTCAGAGAGGAAGAAAAAGCCATCAATCAATAGAAACCCCTCCAGTCCTACAGGGAAGAATTGTCAGTTCTCTGGGTGTTTACAGCCATGTCAGAGGAGGAAATAATCAAGGAGACGAAGTGAAACCTGGTCCTTAAGGGCATGAAAGGCTTCAAAGAGTTCCTCAAATGTATCAGTGGGAGAGGCAGAAAGACAACACATCCATCCTAGAGCCAGTGAAGTAGCCATTTTCCTCCTGCTGCAGGCTAAAATGATTATTTGACAAATAGGAAGGAGGGGAAGAAAACATTCAGAACAAATAAATGGTTACCAGGTGAGTTCCCCCCAGATTACTTGAACTGGCAAAATGGCATCCAGGAGCAAAGCCTTTCCCAGAGTGTTCCTGCAGCTGGGGCTGGGAGCTGCTGACCAGCAGGCCTGGAAAATGCAGTCCCTGAAATAACAAGTCCCCAGAGAGCTGAGCCCGGGTCCTTTTGTCATCTCTAACCACTGTGTTTAGGCTCCAAAACCATCTGCCACAGGGATGAAGTCCATGGTGTGAGCCATGGTAAGTCAGAGGCTATTTCAGGATGCTTGGGAAGTTGTTTTTGTTGGACAGGATTGTATATTTAGTTTTGGGGGTTTTTTTAATTGAAACCCTTGCATCCACCTCACAATACCTGCAGGAGGAAGGATTACTAACTGTGCTTCCAGCTCCCATTACAAGTGTTCTGTGCAGCACTTTAAATGTGTCAGGAATTAGAGAGATGTCAAGGAATTTGGAAGATAAGCCCTACCAGCAGGGAAAGAGTTGCCTTTCCTGTGATGCAATGACTTGAAGGAAGACAGGAACCCTCTGTACAGCAGTTGTTTGAAGCAGCTGCTATTAATATAGGAAATTTGAAATAGGAAGCTCTGGGTAAAACCTCCTGCCAACCTCTAAAAGTCAGTATAACAATAGAAGAAGAGGAATAGAAATAATAGAATGGAAAACAAGGAGGGTTCATTAATTCCATTCCTCCCTTATAACATCCAGAAGATGGAACAAGAGCTCCAGAAGCGTTTCTACCTCCCGTGGTCTCTAGGGAAGTGCCTCACTTCTTTTTCTACCCCTCACATTGCCAAGTTTATCTGGTCCTGCTCACAGGAAAACTCTGCAGAGCTCATCAGGGCACTCAGCTGCTTATCAGACACCACAAGTATTGATCCATGGTCAAAAATAGTTAAAATATTTAAAGTTTAATTGGAATTAAACTTGATTTTCCAATGCATTTGACAAGGAAAGATGTGCTGCTTCTTTTTTGTATGCTGGTTTCTTGACTGAGAGAGCTGCCAACCTATTTTTGTACCAGAGAAATGAGTGATTCACTTAAAGAGAAGATAAGAATGTATTAGTCAGCTATAAAACAAAAAAACAGACAAACAAACCCCAGCAAGCAAACAAACAAATGTACAAAAAGGCTGCTCCAGCAGCTTTCACATCAGCTTTAAACTACCTCAGAGAACAAAAAGAGAATTCCATATTGCTGTGGACTAATATTAGGACTTTCCAGATAAACCAAACAGAAGCATGGAAGAAAAAAAGACCCACCGAAGTTTATATCTTAGATCAATTGAGACATTAAAAATTACAGTTAATGAACACAAAAATCACAGCCTCTAATTAGCTCTAAAAGCAATAGCAGGGCTGCCCCAGGTTACCTGACCCACCCAAACCCTCTGTTCCCTCAAGCAGCTCCTGCTCACCTATTTATGCACAGGTTTCTTGTTATTTATGAGGCTCATTACCACACCTTCTAAAGTTCAGTTGTGCCATCCCTCTGCTTGTTAGAGAGGCTCAGCAGGGCAGGGGGGCCCAGGTGAGCTGCATTTTTATTCCTGAACCAGATCCCTTCTCTGCTTTTAGTTCTTTAGGTCACCCCTTTTTCCCTGTGCAATCAACATAACTAATATTTATTTATTTATTTATAACTATAATTATATTTTTATAATTATTTTTATATAACTATATATTATTTATTTATAATTATATTATAATATAATTATAAATCTAAAAAATAATATTTATTTATTTAAATAAATAACTAGTGGCAAAAAAAAGCAGTTCATAGAGAGCTCTGAGGCAGGGAAAGGCATGGAGGGAGGAGGCTGGGAGAAGCCTTAATTTCTGCACCTACACGTGAGCTTGACCTGCCTGTGCTTAAGAAGCTGCTGCCTAAATGGTAATACTTGACATGAGGCTGTGGGGTGGACTGTTGTTCATTTATTTTCTTAGAAGTGAAGCCTGATCTAAAGCTTGTTTCCTTCGAGCTGGCTCCCTGCAGAGCTTTAAGGAAGTTGCTAATCTTGTTAGGAGCAGCAGGATCACTCTGCATTTGCATTTATTTGTGTTCAAGAGCTGCCAGGGCCGGAGTGGGACGGAGGCTTTGGGCTTTCCTCTGTGCTGACATTGCTGTAGGGAGGTTAAATAAACCCCAAAACACTCCTAAGGAAGTAGGAGCCCTATGGACCTGCCCAGGGGGTAAAAATTCCCAATCCTCAGCCTGCAGAAGGTTGGGAAAGGAGGTGAAACTGGGCTTTGGAGAGGATGGGATGAGATGAGCAGCGCTGTGAAAGGGCCTTTGATTTCTGCATTTTATATTAAACGCTGCACTTGGTGAAGTGCATCATCTGAAAGGGAGGGTTTGAAGTGTCTCTGCCTTTATCAAACTCACTGCCTGAGTCCTGGGCTGAGAGTCCCTTTCTCTCTGCTCCTATGAATCTTTAATCCAGTTTTCCCACAGCTCCGGAGGGAGGGAGAGTCACCTCCCTGAGCCTGGCCTGGAGCTGCCCTGCTGCAGATCCAACAAGATTGATTGGGATTTGCTGGGGCTGAGGGAAGCACTGGAATGTTCAATTTCCCAGATCAGTATATCAGGAATTATCAGCTGCTCCTCTTTCCCAGCTGAGCTCTGAAGGAAAACTCTCAGAGCTGGGAGAAGCTCTCCAGCCTGGCCAAGCTCAGGAATTGCCCACCTGGAAGGTGAGGTGGATTAACCAGCTTTTGGGGTTTCTGGGGTGAGAAGGGACACTCAGCACAATCACTTCCCTTGGATTAAAAAAACCCCAAATAAACACACCCTAATACTGCAGCACTATAAAATAGCTCCTGCTCTGCCATGAAAGTGGGAGCAAAGGGCTTTTTCTCCTTTCTTTGGCTCAACCAGTGGATCTGCTGATCTGATTTAATCCAAGTGACCCAAAATGGAAGATTTTATAACACAGTGCTGGGTTTTCTACTCCATTACCTGTTGCTGTAGTAACTTTCCAAGAAAAGACACTGAGTAAGGGAGGAGGTTGCTGGTATTATGCCTTAAAAGCATGAGAGAAAGTTCAGTCTCCAAAGTTTGGCTCCTTTCTCTTGAGATTTCATCTAACTCCCACTGAAGTCAATTAAAATTAGGGTTTCTACAGAGTTTAGTGGAGCTGAATTAGGCTCTAGGCAAGGATGGCCTGCGGATGGGTGATGATGAACCTGCAGTTAGGAGAGGGGGAGTGTTTATATCCCTTATACTGGGGGAAAAGGGATTTAAATATGAGTAAGAGGGGCCTGTGCTTGTTCCCATTTAATGGGAAAATTCATCAATAGTCCCTGAAGCAATGGTGGGGAGCAGAGAGGGAGAGAGGCACAGAAACTCCAGAAAATGAAGTCAGCTGGAACCCCCTGAGAACTGAAATCAGGACAGAAAAGGTCTGGTTCTCTTTCAGTGATTAATTAATTCACAGACTGACCTCCTGAAGAATGCCTGTGTAGCATAAAGTTGGCTTTAATAGAGTTTAGTTTTGTTTTATTTTATTCCATCCTGCACAGAAAATTTAGCTGCATCACCTGCTCCCACGGCTGGAGTCTGGGATTTGGTTCCATGCCATAAAATGTTTTAAGGATCCTTCCTGGGAATCCTTTTGGAGTCTTGGTAGGTACAGGGATCCCTTAGAGAGGGTCAGGGCTTTCTGCAGCCCTACAATTTCCACCACCAGAACTTTGGCAGGGAAACTTCCAAACTGCTTTTCCCTATCAGTCATTTTTTAAATTACTTCCAGTTTCTCTTGGATACACTATCCTGGCATGGGAATCTGGGCATCCAAATGTCAGGTTCAATCACTCAGAGTGGTTTTATTGCCCAGAGGTGCCTTAGTGCAGGTCTGGGTGAGCAGGAAGGCAAGAATTCCAGCTGGCAAGAAAAGCACATCGGAGAACCAGCCCTCAGTGTTTTGGGAAATCTGGGGACATGGCATATCCAAGGTATTTCTTCCACAGAAATGTTGACAAGATTTAATTGAACATAGATTGGAGTATTTACCTTGCAAATCTTCAGCATTTTCCATAGAGTCCCCATCTTGCAGCTTAGAGACCTTAAAAAAAATTAGTTGAAATCAGAATTTTGCACACTTGGGTCTGCTTGCCCAGACAGTCTGCATCAGCAAAACTTGAGCCTGAGACAGGAAAAGTGTCTGTGTATCTCTGCAAGACAGAGCAGCTCACGGCTGCCTCCCTCATTCCTGATCCTTCCTGTAGGAAAACCCCTCCATCTCCAGATTTTCCCCTGCACATGGATGCTTTAAGGCACCTCAGAGTCCATGGGCAGGTAAATGTGCCAGCGTGGGGCTTTAATCCTGGGGGTGAGCACACGTGCCTGCACACACTTTGGGTTACACTGAGAATTAATTGCTGCATCTCCCGGGTTTACTGCAGACCTCGGAAAAGTTTCGCATTATCTGCAGTAAAACGGAGCCCATTGCAGGATTTAGCCAAGTATAGAAAGTGTCATTGATTGCTCCCTGGAGATGCATCATTTCTAATGAGAGTCCTAAAATGCTGCAAGCTGATAACATAAAACTCCACAAAACTACTGGAGTTTGCAGACTTATTACCATACTGCTCCCATGCCGGAGCTGAGGGGGGGAGAGCGACGTAAATAATCTTTTTGGAATGGGGTTGTTGATGGGGGAAATGTGTAAAAATGAAGCCGTTGGCAGAACACTGTTGGCTTATGAATTATGCATTTAATTAAGGGGAGCTAAACTGGTAGATTTGAAAAGTTCTGATTTACTGTGGCTTGTAAAAGGCAGGATTTGAGTCCTGCTCCTGCTGTTGGGTGTGGAGCAGCTGCAGAGCAGGGCTGGCAGGACACCCTAGGTGACCCCACACTGCTCTGAACCTGCTCCTCGGTGCCCAAGGCTTGGCCCAAAAGCAGGGAATGGTAAATTCCCAAGGATATCTGTTTTTTCTGGGTGGGCTGGTCAAATAAATCAGTTTTAAGTTGCCTGGTCTTCTAGATCTACATTATGAAGGTTTGCATTGTGGAGCACCATGTGGGAAAAGGGGGCAAAAAAGGGGCAGGAAGTGAGAATAGGGCAAAAAGTATGGAAGATAAGGGGATGTTTGTTATCAAGTGTGCCATAAGATCAAATACTGAGTAATCTCCAAAGTACTTGTGTGCAGCTCAGCTCCTCCCTCCACGAAAACCCAATGATCACGCTCCATGTTACCCATTTAATTATTCCATATTGAGGGTGAAGAAAGGAGCTGCAGCACTGAGCAGCAGTTTGCTCTCTGGATTTTCAGAGGGAAAGCGCCACAAACAGAAATGATTTACTAAAGCAGCTTTCCCACGCCGTTGCAGCACTGCCATTCCCGCTTAGGAGCGGGCTAAGCAGGAAAATGAGAAGTAGCAGGCAACAGAATCTGCTGTGACCTCCTGAAGTGGCTTGAAATGAGTTGAAAACTCGAGCAGTGCTTACCTGGCCTGTGCTAATTTGTGCATCCCCAGTGCTTTTCCCTGCAGCTGCCTCGTTCTTCTCCGCCGGGGAGTGGGTTCCGCTGGGAGGGATGTGTGACGTGTGTCTCATGTTTTCCAGACTTGTCCTACACGTGGATCTTCAACAATAACACCCTGTACCTTCAGGAAGACAGCCGGCGCTTCGTTTCCCAGGCAACAGGAAACCTGTACCTGGCCAAGGTGGAGCCGTGGGATGTTGGGAATTACACGTGTGCCGTGAGCAGCGCCGCAGCACAGCGCCGAGTGAGGGGGCCTCCCACTGCCCTCACCCTCCGGGGCGATGGTGAGGCAACAGCGGGGCTTGGCTGCCTCAAAACATCCTGCTGCTCCTTGTCTAGCTGTTGGGAGTTCACCCTCTCCAAGGGAAAATCCCCCCAGGGAGGGTTGTGCAGTGGGGCACGACCACACAGTGAGGTTTGGGCTGTCAGGATGGGGGTGAGGAGATGAACACGCAAAGAAAGTTCTCAGTGTCACTGAACAACAAGAGAATGTTACGTGGCACTTTAATATTTCCCACCTCGTGCCCGTGTTGAGGTTTAAATCCAACAAATCTTTCTAAATTTACTATCTAAGTATAGCTCAAGTAGCAAATCCAGAGAGCTGCTTCAGATCGAGCTGCCAAGGTGAGAAACTCCCCTGCACATGTACAAATGCCTTCCTGGCAACACTGGTAATTAAATGCTCTCAGGCAGAAATACAGACCTGGAAATCTGTACACAAAGTTTGCTTTGTGCGTTTGCCCACCTAAATTTCAATATACTCGTGCTGTTTGCAAAGCAATGGCAACGATCAGGGACAAAAGTCTGTGCAGAGTTGGATTTGGAGGATAAACAAAACTCAGCTGTTATGGAATAACACTTTCACTGCGAGGCTGTGCTGTTCAATAACGTCAGCAGATCACACAGAGCAAAGCTGCACTTCCTCAGCTCCAGCGTTAATAATTTGGTGCAAACTGTGATTGCAAATGTTCAAGATCTTTTCTGATTCCTTTTTGTTTCTTTTCATCACTCCATTCCTTTTCTCAGACTCCTTCTACCAGTCTCTCTATCTTCTCCCATTCACTCTGGTGGCCTCTGGATTGGCTCCAATGCTGGCAACCTCTAAGGCAACAGTGGAAGCTGTTATGTGCAATATTATTCAGATTATGTTAAATATAGAACAAGAATTGGTTCATTTTCTGTGTGGGATCTGGGCAAAGACACTGCAAGAGAATACCTGATTTATGTTCATTCATACTGTTGGAATGAGTTTCACTGCGAGACACATAAAAGACATTTAAGAAGTTCAGCTAAAAGTTTAGTTTCCTAAATCCATCCCAAACCTGCTGCAAAATTAAATGCCCTAAATTAATACTGGATTATCTGTGATTTATCAGATGTTCAGCCAGACTTTCAAATATGATAATTCCATCTAATTACCTCGGCCTTCCTCAAGTCTGCAGCTCACATTTGGATGTTTTAAAGAACTTTTAAGTGTTTTGCAAGTGGTTTGGACATGGAATTTTCTAATTTTCTTGCACACAGGATCAACTCAGTGTCCTGAGAGTGACTAGTGGCAAAAGCATTGCTTGATAAGAGGCGTGAACCCAAAATTATCTCTGAAACCTTGACGTGCAGCAGACTTGTGATGTAAAACTCATACAAAGTCACGCTCTTTTACTCCTAAATGCAGGGAATGTAGAGATTTCACAGAATTGTCAGCACAGGGTTGAACTCCACCCAGGAGGTTAAACCTGCTCCATCATGTGCTGCTCTCCATGGGTGGAACATAAGGCTCTGAAGTGATTCATGCCACCCTTCCTTTTACCCCGAAATTCTGTCACACGAGGCAGGCCTGGGGCTCAGCTGGAGCGAGTGTTTGCTGTTCCACAGGTGTGATGGGGGAGTACGAGCCAAAGATTGAGGTGCGTTTTCCAGACACCACCTACGCGGCGGAGGGATCCTCTGTCAGGCTGGAGTGCTTTGCCCTCGGAAAGTAAGAGTTTTGTTTTTATTAAATGTGGGGTTTAGCTCTGCTCCTTTCGTCTTTGCACGTTGGAATTATTCTGGTCAGAATGGGATTGGTGAATCTTATCTTTTTGCTTTGATTGTGCTATGTGCGCCCAAGGAAATGAGACAGAACACTCTGCTGTAACTGAAGCTCACTTGGGTGCAGCTTGAAGCAGGGGGAGGGAATGTGGGAAGAGGAGGGAAAACTGGAACAAAGATTTTCTTTCTTGAGAGCAATTTTAACTGAGATGAGACCTGAGTAGAGGTGACAGCAATCAGTGTAACTGCACCGTCACACCTGAGGGATATCAAAATAGGAGTGGGTTTTTTTTTCCTGTGTGACATCACAGAATCAAGAATGGTTTGGGTTGGGAGAAACCTTAAGGATCATCCAGTGCCACCCCTGCCATGGCAGGGACACCTTCCATTGTCCCAGGCTCTCCAAGCCCCAATGTCCAGCCTGGCCTTGGGCACTGCCAGGGATCCAGGGGCAGCCACAGCTGCTCTGGGCACCCTGTGCCAGGGCATGCCCACCCTCACAGGGAACAATTCCTTCCCAATATCTCATCTAAACTTACTCTTCTTCAGTTTGGAGCCATTCCCCTCTGTCCTGTCACTCCAGGCCCTTGTAAATTGTCTCTCTCCATCTTTCTTGTTCATTCAGGATTTGAGAGGCCACAGGGGGAGGTCACCCCAGAGCTTCTCCTCTCCAGGTGAACAATCCCAGCTCTCACAGCCTTTCCTCCCAGCAGAGCTGCTCCATCCCTCTGACCGTCCTGGTGCCTCCTCTGGGCTCTCATTGCTAAGAATCAGATGTGGGGAATCAGGATGTGTTTGAAGAGCATGTGGGATCTCCTGACCCTCCTGTCTCCAAAGCAATGCTGAAGAGCCCTGGGAAGACCCAACAGCAGCCCTTCCTTCCAAAAATCCATTTTCCTGCATTTTTCCAAGTTTTCTTGCACTGCTGTGCCCATTCCCAGCCTCAAAGGTGGCTCAAGCAGCTGCTCTGCATTCAGGGAGCAGCTGGGGGACTGAATCACTGTAACCAGCCTGCAAACCCCAGGCTTTCCAATGAGCATCATTTTCCCTGGAAAAGCCCAAATAACCCTTCAATTGTTGACCTCTATTTAGTTTAAGTTCACTTTGACAATCCATTTTTAGGCTGTAAGCTTTTGAAGTGTTTAGAGCTTTCCCAGAGGTTAAAAGCCTGACTTGCAGACAGCACAAATTAATCAAATGTTCCTCTGGAACCTACACTGAGAAGCAGAAAAATAAAGCAAATAAAAAGTTAACAAGATTGAAACAGCCTTGCCCTTCAGATGAGATTTCTATACAAACTAATACTAGAATGAATTTTTATTAAAGGTGTGTGCACTTTTTTGGCCCAAAAGTGGTACCAAACTTTAGCACTCCTACTGAGGCTGATTTTCTTTTCCAAATACTGTCAAGCTTCTTCTCTTGAAATACCTCCTTAATTGTGTGTTAGTCCGTGCAGGCTTTACATTTCAAGTTGTCATTTCTTGTTTCCATCTGTTGCATGGAAAGCACTGAACAACGACAGAGAAAAAAACAGTAAATGAGCTGCACAAAGCAGTGACTTCTTAGGGAAGGGGTAAAGATGGGTCATGTTAATGTGATGCACAGATTTGGTGATTTTAAGAACATCATAAGGAGAAAAAAGGGACTGAAAGGACATATGGATAATGAGATCCCTCAGGGACACCCTTCTGTGCAGTGCTGAGGTATGGCTGAGAGGGTTAATGCAGCTTTAATGCAGATTTTCTTCCTCATGGGCAGGACTGCAGCTGAAAGCAGCACTGCCGTGCTCCCCTGGAGTTATCCTGCCTAAATACCAGGGGTCCACGGGCCAAAATCAATTTCCCACACACTGCTATCCCACTGCTGAGTGCACCACGTGTTGGAGGTGCTGTTTGGGAGCAGAGGCTCTTTGGTGGTGATGCTGGAGAATTTATCAGAATTTCTTCTCTTAAATTTAATTTTTTTTTAGTTTAGCTGTCTCGTACAGAACTGCACAGGTTTCAGTCTGGTTTTTTGTCTCTAAGCAGAGCCTTAAACCACCTTTTCACCAACATGTCCTCCAGTGGAAAAGCTTTATTTCAGAGCTGCCATTTAGATGTGAATAAAGCGAGCGAGATTGCTGGTGAAACACTCTTAACTTATTAGATAAGGCCATATTTCTGAAGGTATGCAGGTGATTAGTGGCATTGTGAAAAGCTGGAAGTTTCCTGCCTCCAACTGTTCTCAATTGCAGGCAGAACCATCTAAATGCAGCAGCGTGGCTGCCTGCACCTCCAGATCCCCAAATTCCCCTGAAACCCTGGCCCCTGCTATTGTCTGTTTATGTTAAAATCAATTCAGCCCAGCATTTGTTGAGCTGTACCTCTGATCTGCCACAAGCACTGGTGGTTATTATCTCGCTTGGATTTCAGAACTGCTTCCCCATTATCCATAATTTTCTATATTCACACTGTTAGGCCGCTGGCTCAGACAATGCCGCGGCTGCTGCTACCTGGGCACTGTGAATAACAGAAATCTCTCACACTGAAGGCACATCATAGGCAACCCGCTGGGGTTTTGGTCTGCAAAAGTCTTAAATGAAAGTAGTTTTGTGGTATTTAGTGAAATAGCATCTCTTTTCTGGATGGAACAGCAAATCACACCAATTGGGCCTCGCTCAAAAGGCATTTCCGCAGTTCAAACGCAGCTACGAGAGGCCAGACTCATGGCTGAGTTTAAAACTCAGTTGAAAACATCTTAAAGATGCCTTTTTTTGCACGTGGGGGAGCTCAAAGTCACCCAAAATGTGCTCCTGTGGGACACCCTGGGGTGGGTACATTCCACATATCTCTGTTGCAAAGCTCTTTTTGCATTTCACATTAAAATATCGCTAAGGATTTTTACAAGTCATCTGCTTGCTCCAGAAATTTTTCTTGTTTTGAGGAAAATAAGTAAAAGGGGGTCCAAGAGTCAGTATTTATCCTTGGAAAGAGGGTTTGGAGGGATGGATCCCAAATGGACAAAGGATCTCAGGCCAGTCCTTGACTTTGAACCTTGTTTTGTAGAGCAGACACCACAAATAGTAGAGAAGATTTTGAAAAGGAAATCAGTGCTTGCTGTGATGGAAATGTAAGAAAAAGTGCAGCTCTCTGATGAGTCTAAACAAAAAACTGCACCTTGTACTTAATCCTTTAAAAGAGGGAAAACTGAAATATGAAATAGTAGCTCCACTATTTCAAATCCTGCAGCCTGTGGCAGTTTAATAGAAGAGATGAGACTTTGTGTTCTGCACCAATATTCATTACGATGGCAGTGTTTAATATTATGCCAGTATTAAAAGTCCTGGTTTGGATCAAGCTCTATTAATCATGCCATATATCCAAATTATTGTTCCTTGTCTTTCAGGGGATTGAGCACCATGGAAAGAATTATGTTCAGTTGAGTTATACTGTGCTGCTGCTTTCTGTAGATTTCTCTCAAAATAACTTTTTTTTTCTGTTGCACAAATAAGAATAGTCCCTGGAATGAAAATAAGCAAAGTAGTTTCCATGTCTGGTGCACATATTTATTAAACTGTGTCTGTGGTTTATGTTTTTCCTCACTCCCTTCTCAAAGAAAGGGAAATAATCAGTTCAGAATCCCTGCAGATGGGCTGTTACCAGCTGAGGTTGTACAAAGCATATGTGAACAATATAAAACAAAATTTCTTTCACCCCAGAGTATTCATTTTTCATGGGAAGATCCCACCTATTCCTCTCAATGTGTTCATGGAAGGGTTTTTCTAACAGCTTTTGGAATAAGTAGACAACCACACAGCTCCAAGGGGGCTCTAAATCACCATTTTTACTAAATTTACATTAAAATCCCAGGCTTCACCTCTGGTATATTCTCAAGTTGTTTGTGTAGGAGGCTTCAAAAGGGTCAGTTACAAGATTCTGAAATCATAGAGATGGGAACGACCTTTGGCACTACAAGTGAAGTTTTCAGCCCCCATGCCTGATCAAAGCAAGGCCTGAGGATTTGTTCTTTCAGGGCTGGGCAGTTCCCCTCTCACACAGTTCAGGTTGTGCCTCCAGGAGAGTGAGACTCAACACCTTGCAGAAAACTGCTGTTTTCAGGTAATCCATCAGGAGGATCCAAAATTAAATGCTTTAATTATGCTGCTCCTCAGATCCTAATTCTTCCTGGTGTCAGTGGTGATGCAGCTTTCAAAGCTCAGCTCGGGCTCATTTGTCTAACGAGCCACGGGCTTTATTACCCCAAATGCAGATTGAATTTCCCTCTGAAGGGCCCCCAGATGCACAGGACAAAAGATGAGGCACGGTCCCAATGCATCATCTTTGCTGAAGAAGGTGAAACTTCCCTCCTGGTGTGGGTTCTAATTCTGCAGACAAATTAATTTCACGTTCCCTGTGACAAGAACTTGTCACCAACCACAAAATATTTTCCATCTCCTTTTCTTTCCCAGTTAGTAACTTATGGTTTTGTGATTCTGCCGCCTGTATGGTGGAATATAAATTAAATTAGTGCTCCTGGATGCTCTGAAGGTTTCAAATAAACTGCAGATTTATGTACTAAGACAGTCTCATATTTATGCACTGTTTTCTTATTTACTCAGGAGAAAGCCAGACTTTGTCTATGAAGTGTAATAAATTTGGGAAGTGTGCTCATTGTTTCTTTATGTATTCCAAAACTTTTAGGCCCAAGCAGTTATGGTTTTAATCTGGTTGTTGGGAGGGACTAAGTGACAGAAAGGCCCATGAGGGGCAGGGCCACCCCAAACCTGCGTGGGCAGGCACTGGTCTGTGCAGCAATGTCAAATCCTGATTTTCCAAGGAATATGAACCCGCAAAATAATCCCACAAAAATTCACAAGGCTCTATTTATTGTACTAGGTGTTGTATATATTTACCTACACCTAAAGAACAGTTTCACTTCTTAAAACATCAATTTCTAAACAGATGATTTGTTCCAAAACCCAGTTTAATTAAACTAAATTGTACATTTAGAGTCATGGTTGTTTGGAGGTTTTTAACCTTGAAAGGTTTCACATGGCCTGGGTAAGAGTTGCTATTAAGAGATTTGGTTATAAAGATGTAAACTAGCAGCAGAAAAAGGTAAACCCAGCCCAAAACCCTGTTTTCTACGAAATACAGTGACTGAAGATGCTGAGAATTCTATAAATGAGGTATCACTAAAGAAATGCAGATATTTTCTAGAAGGTCCTTCCCATGGAATTGGCTGAGCTGTGGATCCTCCCAGATTCTGCTCCTTTACCTGTAGCTCAGGTGGAGCTGCTGTCCTGACATAGGAATTCCTTCTGATAAAATCAAGGCTCCCTGTCAGGAAAACAAAGTGCTGTTAATTATTTATTGTCTTGAAACACAGCAAAGCTGATGAACTCCAAGGTTTCTCTGTCCTGCTCAGCTGACACCAGGAGTGAGTTTCAAACACCCTCACGTTTGGCCAAAAATGAGCTGAGCTCGCCCTGAAACATCCCCAAGGATGTCATTATGAGTCTGTGGTGTGGAGAAGGAGAGCAGGGCAGTGCCTTCAGCTCCAACCCTGGCAAAGCTGACTTGACAAGTTGACAGAAGGGGCCTTTTCCCACCGAGTGCTGCCTCTGGCCTTGGTGTCAGCACAGAATTCCCTCACTCGTGAGTAGTCAGTGCTGAGAGAAAACAAATGGCTGAGACAATAAGAAATATGGAGATGAAGCTCTTCCAGGTGGCAGAATGCATCTAATTATTGTTTTCTTCTCCCATACGGCTGTTAGTTCCCTTTAATCTCTTTGTCACACAAAAAAAAAAAAAAGCTAAAATTCAATCCAGAAGAGATGCTTTTAAAGCAAGCAGTTCAATGCTCCTGGCATTCTGCAGGCTGCTGTTGCACAGTTGCTGCTCACCCAGTGTTTAATATGCAGGAGGATTCACAAAGGCAGCCATGCTCTCCTTCGTATGGATCCATCCAGCACCAGGCTGGGAAGCTCCCCTGGCTGTTTTCCTGCTTTCCTGGAGCACGGCACTCATGAGCCAGAGTTGGTTTGTGCTAGAGCTGTGCTCCTCTTAAACACCTCAAGGTGTCTGGCTTTCTAAAGAACTGGAATTAACCTGCTGTGGAGAAATCCTGCAGGAATGCTGTCGTGCAGGATTCATTTGGAGGAAGGAACACTCGAGAGAGGCCTCGTTGCTCTCTCCAAACACCTGAAGGGAGCTTGAGCCAGGTGGGGATGGGCTCCTCTCCCAGGCCACCAGCAGGACAACAGCCTCAAGCTGCAGCAGGAGTGGTTTGGATTGGATTTTGGGAAAAATTCGTTCGTTGAAAAAGTGGAGAAACATCAGGAAGGGCTGCCCAGGGAAGTGGTGGAGTCAGCAGCCCTGGAAGGCTTCAAACCACAAGTAGATGTGGCACATCCTGATGTGGTTTAGTGAGCAGGGATGTTAGTGCAGGAACACATAATCACTGGATGATTATATGGATCCATCTTTTATTAAGAGCGCTGGAAATCAGGGGTATAAACCCAAATCTGACTCCGACATGGATTTGAGATGGATACATTTTATACCCTTTCCTTACATAACTGTTGTATAATCATATGTTAATCATCAACTTGATATTGTTCTACTGTGTGTATTGTTTCCACCCAAGCATGGGTTTAAGCCCCCTCCCCACAACGTCCCTCATGATTGTTGTCCCTTCCCCGCGATTCTTGTTGTAATTAACATTACATATGTAATTTAACTATACAATACAATAATACTATACAATAATATAACTATACAAATATAAATTTAACTATATTTCCTAAGCAATCATCGCATTTAACTTCATCACCTACCACACAGGTGGGTGCACCAGGTACAGGTTCACATGATTTTAGCACAGACAATGCCCACTCCCCTTCCCAAGACCTATCTTAACTACCATGATTTTTAGAAACATTTTAACCCTATGCTATCATGGAGGTGTTGGTGGAAGGTTGGACTTGGTGATCTTGGAGGTCTTTTCCCACCTGAATGGTCCTGTGATTCTACACCAAGATTTCTGGAGGAGACAGCACCTTTTAGCAATCCACTCAGGAAAAGCAAACCCTCATAAATTGCCTAGGAAGGAATGATATTAAACAACATCTGAAATAGCTTTTGGTCTCGTTGTAAAGGGGAGTTAATAAAGGTGGTGGTGATCGTGGCTGTTGTCCAGAAAGATCTGGAATTTTTACAACTGGAACCAAAATGGGGAAAAGTAGAATAAAATCTCAGTTGTTCTTTGCAGCTCTTTCATTGGCTCACAACCTCTGACGTGTCCCAGTCCCTCCTGTTTGTAGGAAATTGTTCAGAGAACTCACATTTCTCCCAAATCCTGGTTCTTCTTGCTTTGAGGGAAGTTGTAGCTCATCACACAGACTCAAAATGCAGAAATCAGGCCCAAACTTCCTGAATTATTAAGAAATTAATCCAAACTGTATTTGTGACTTGATTTCTTTGTTCAATAAACAAGGACTTGAACTTAAATAATTTAAGGTGTGAGCAGTTACAGTCTCTGCTAAAAAGGAATAAATCCTTTGTAAGTCAGCACAGCAGGCAGAGACCTTGGAGACTGGAAACAAGGACTTTTAATTTCCATGAAAGTTGTGTTTTCAATTGCTGCTGATGCAACTTCCAATGGAAAAGAAGTCAGCATTTAGCCAAAGCCTCTGTAAAAAGCTCAAACCTGAATTTGTTAGAAAAAGCAACTCAGTTCAGTTTGCAGATACAGCAAACAACTGTGAAATCCAAGACTATTAATATTTCAAAGTGTTTTGGTGACACAGTAGATCATGAAAGTGAGGCTCCCATGGTTTGTGATATTACCAGAAATCCAAGAAGTATTTATAGCTGCCTTCACACTTCACTGTTTTTTGTTGTATGGGATACATTGATCCAAATATAAATGAAAATGATAGAAAGCTTCAAAAACATGACAAAAGAAATATTCCTTTTTGTCCCTATCTCCTTCCAGCCTCGATGTTTTGTTCTTTCCTCAATTCGCTGTTTCTCCTCTACCTTGGCTCCCATTTTTTATATTTAGATTTATTGGTATTTTTAGATCTTTTGAAATCTTGGCCAGTATTTCCTATTTTGGCATGTGAAAATACCTTTAGTACTACAGGGAATTTGTTTGCTGGGAGAAACAGTCAATAACTCTGGACTTCTGTAGTGTTTATTTGGACTTGCAAAGTTGTTCCTTCAGTGTCACAGGGTTTAGAAACAGGTTTGAGCCCCAAGTAAGAGTTATTAAGGAGAAAATACAAATTGGCCTAAGGAAAATTCATAGAATTGACTGAAGATTTCATCCCACTTTGGACCAGTGCTCCTGAATAAATTGGACATGTTATAAAATCTCAGTCTTATATGAACCTCTGTATGTCATCCTTAGAAATTATTTCTTTTTAAAAAACTCCTACTCTCCAGAAAGGATTCTACATTCTTTTTCCTCTGCTTTAACCAATGCTCTCTCTTTTTCTCTAATAAATACAACTCTTCAGCCCTGTCCCAAGTATTAGCTGGAAGAGGTCTGATGGGAAATCCTTGGCAAAGAAAATCCAACACAACAGGACCAGAGGAGTTCTTGAAATCCCCAACGTCCAGCAGGAAGATGAAGGCTCCTACGAGTGCATTGCAGGAAACACTCGAGGAACAAACATTGCAAGAGGTCAATTATTTGTCTATGGTAAGCAGATTAATTGAATTTTGATTTGTAATATAGAGCAGGATGTGTTTTGCAGATGAAGTCTCTCAGCCCCTTGCTGGAAGTAGAAAGTGCAGGTCAGGTTAAGCTGATTAAGAGCTGATTGGGGGCTCTCAGTGACCTTCAGTGAATTACAGCCTCAGCAAATAAAGAGATTTTGCATCAAAGCTCAGCTTGGAAATGTGGGAAGTTGGAAAGGCTAACACAAGGCAGAGAGGAATCCCTGTACATTTCTGTGAGATATCAAAGGCAGTGAGGGGGTCAGGTCCAGCAGCAGATGCAGAGCAGGGAAGGATTCGGGAGCCTTCAGCTCATGGCAGTGAAGGTGATTTCACCTCCTCTTTGAGCTGAGCTCTGTTGTCCCATAAACAGATGAGGACAAAGCAGGGGGAACTCATCCCATTCCTCCCTCTCCTTCCAGCTTGGCTAAAAGTGGAGAAAAATCTGGGAAGCTCCTCTCCCTTTGCTTGTCCCTTCCCGTGTGCATTAATTCCCTGCAGTCCCAGTCACACGGGATGGGCCCTCATAGCCAGGGTGAATTATGTCTCTTTAGTCCAATTGTTAACACCAGGGAAAGCAACATATTTTGACAGGAATAAGAGGAGACATCTTTTCTTTACCTCATAAATCTTTCAAAGGAGAAAGCAAAAGAAAAAAAAAAAAAAGAAACATAACAGTGAGGAGAAAAAAATCACAGCAAGCCAGACTGAGCCTCCAGTTAACATCTGTTGAGAAGACTCTGGCAAGTATTTTCCTTTTTTTTTGAAGTAAATCTCTTCTAATGAAGAGATACAAGCTTTGCTGATAAGCTACCAGGCTCCTGCAGCCATGGCCAATATCAAGATATATGCCAGGAATAGAACAGTCTGCTGCTGGTTTAAATATTTCATTATTTCCTTGCTTTCAGGGGGTAGTTGTTGCTCTCATTGCACACCAATTTTTTTCACCACGTCAATCAGGCAGTTCCATTAAAATTAAGTTCAGTAGATTACCTGGACGTGATTGATAACAGCACAGGCAATTATAAAATTATGATCAGTTCATTCAGTCTAAAACAATGTGCTTATTAACTGTGCTTTGTACATTAATTAATAGCTGTTCATAGTGAAATGTATAAACAGTGCTCATGAAGACTTGGCGTGAGGTTTTTTTGTCATATTAGGAGTGTGCTGGTAAATTATCTCTGTAATTGATTTCCTCTTGCTCCTTTTCTGTTCTCTGGGGGTTTTCCTCTGGAGGAAGGTTGTCTCCAAGAAACAGGGATTCTTTCCTGGACACTGCTTTGAGTGTGATGCCTCCAGCCCACGCTTCAGACTCTGACGGCAGTAAAAATTACACGTCATTAGAAGGACTTTTAAGCAGGGTGAACTCCATCCTTATAGGATCTTAGAGCACCTAAAGGGGCTCCAGGAGAGCTGGAGAGGGGCTTTGGATAAGGGATGGAGGAACAGGACACAGGGAATGGTTTCCCACTGCCAGAGGGCAGGGTTAGATGGGATATTGGGAAGGAATTGTTCCCTGGGAGGGTGGGGAGGCCCTGGAATGGAATTCCCAGAGAAGCTGTGGCTGCCCCTGGATCCCTGGAAGTGTTCCAGGCCAGGTTGGATGGAGCTTGGAGCAACCTGGGACAGTGAAAGGTGTCCCTGCCCATGGAATGAGGTGTTATTTATTCTCCCACCTCCCTCCTGACACCCGTTCTCAATGTCAGCCTTCCCCAGGAGAATCCCTGCTCAGCCCAGCCCTTGAGTCTCAGTTGTCTACAGAGCTTCTGTGGCATTCCCACAAATTCTGCTTTTACACCTCAGTGAATTTCTTTAGAAGAAGACTTTGCAGAAATTAGGGGTCCTGGTGCTTATCAAGCATATCCTGAATTTCAGGCATCTAAAAATCACCATTCCTGCACATTTTGGTCACAAAAATGGATGAAATCTTAACCAAACTGTCTACCCATGAACCACTTTATTTCTATTATTTTCCCAAGCTTGTCCTGAAGTTTAATGCCAAGGAATTGTTGTACAGAATTCACTTGCAGCATAATAAAAATGTGTTGAACAGATATTAATTAGCCCTGCTCAGTTCATTAATTAATAGCAGCATACCTCAAGCAAAATCACTTTTCTCCTGCTTAAAATGCTTTGTATATTCTTTTCAGCACCCCCTGAATGGGATAAAAAAATCCAAAATGCCTTTCTGTCTCTCAATGACAGTTTATTTTGGGAATGTAAGGCAAGAGGAAAACCAAGCCCTTCCTACAGCTGGTTAAAAAATGGCCAGCCCCTCGTGTCAGAGGTAAGATTCCTGTTGTCTTCTTTGATTATTCACCCTTTTTTTTTCATGATTTAGTCATAAAATTCAATTCACAGTAGATTAAACTAAAAAAATAAAACAGGTAAAGATTCATATATCAAAATAAATATAATAGCCCAAACTCTTTGCAACACAGAGCCTGAGTTTTTGGACTTCATCTTTATTGGAAATGTATGAAATTGCAGTTTAGAGAGAGAGAAACACCAATTTCTTCATGTGAATTATCTAATTGCTACAAGACATGGCTGTAGGTATAGAAGGTCTTAAAAATATGAATTATATTTGGTGAAAGAAATACTAAATACATTTGTGGATGTAATCTGCAGTGTGGGGAACTGGTAGGATGCCAAAGGACTGGAAGAGGATTCTAGAGCTGGAATTGCAAAATGATCAGCATTGTATTGCACTTTTCTTCTGTTTCTGTTCTTCATCAGTATCTGGGTGGGCCTTTGGTCTCGTGCAGAGTGGCTGCTCTCCTGTTGAGTTAATCCTTTACCTTAATTAATCAGTCAGGTCTGAAAATCAGCTGAGTTGGAGCTGAATCTTTTCTGTGCTTTGCAGAGGAAGAATAGACCAAAGAAAGCCATGTACAGGTATAAGGAAAAGACAGCTAAGTGCAAAATGTCACTTAAATGACCAAGTGGGAAGGGAAATAAGAGTGCAGGAGGAGAGGGGAAGTTTGGAGCTCCAAGACTTGAGGACCACGATCAGATCCTTCATCAGCCAGGTCCTTGAGGACCCGGCTTCCAGGCACAATCCCTGCATTCCTGTGCTTGCCAAGCTCTGGCACATCCATCCTCCAGCCTTCAGCTGTTGGCACCCTCATGGAGAAGGTGTGACAAGAGGCTCTTTGCATTCTGCTGAGGCCAAGTTTTCCTTTAGTTTTTAATCAAGCCTCCATCCAGCATCTCTGAGGCACACGAGGGCTCATCCACAAGGCTTTTTCACTTGGATGAAAAAAAATAATGCTGTGATTAATTCCTGCCTAGCAAGAGCACATACAGGAGAATTTCCGAAACATATGGGCCGAATTAGCACCTGCTGGGCTGCAGAACCAGCATTTATTTGGTTTAGTTGTATTTATTTAAAGAAGTTGGAGTAGGGTCCAATCTTCCACATAATTTTCTGCTGGATCAGTCCTAAACATACCCAACATTCATCTGGGGAAAATGGCCAGAATTTATCTGGATTGCAGTTTTTCTGAACCTGCTCATTGTACTCATTGTCACCTCTTTCTGAGCAAGATTATCTTGTTTCTCTCGCTCTGGAGGCAGCAATATTTAGAGTCTGTCACTCTTCAATTGCACCGTTTCAATAAAGAGCAATGAAACGCTCGACAGACACATTTTGAACCAGCATTTTCACAGCACTTAGAGTGTGCTGTAACTGCAGTTCTTCAGGCAGCAGAATGCTGGATGCTATTGCTCAATGGACAGAATGGACACTTTGGAGGGGAAAGTACAAGGGAGATGTAATAAAATATTCAGTTTGTCACAGCACCCTGCGTGTCAGAATTCTCCCAGGAAGAATAACATCCAGATGCTGTTTACCCTGGGGCTGATACTGATCGTCTCCTCTTTGTCAAACCTCTCTGCCTGACCACCTGGCTGGTCATCCCAGCATTATTCCTGCTCGTGTACACGGCGTGCTTTCTTCTTCCCTTTGTCTGGGCAGCTCAAAAGAGCCAGCAGAGAACAGTGGGGAATTTGGGATAAGTACGGAACACAGGCCTCGCTTCAGAGAGGGGATTTGTATTCAAAGGATGTTTGTAAAAATAGAATGCATTGAGAGGATAGCAAACAGCCTGGAGGTAAAACTAAGTATGCAAAAGATATCTGTAGCGAGAGCCTCGAAAAAAATTATCAGTGGCTAAGTAATGTAATGTTGTTAATTAGTTTGCCACACACCAGCCATGCAGCCCCGGGCTGTGCTCTCATTATGTTTCCAAGCTAAACAAGCTTGGGCTGGGTCACTTCGTGGTTGGGAGACCTCCAAGGAAAAGCTGGGGAATTGGAAAATGTGCCCTGGATGTGGGTGACGGCCCCCAGAACCCCAGAACCCTGGGCATGATGCCTTAAGAGGCTTCCCAGAAACAGAAACCAGACAGGAGTAAGGGATTAAAGGTCGGGATTTATTTGAAGGGCCTTCAAGGTACCCCCTGGGGAGCCAGAGGCTGCCTCCAAAAATGGACCCCAAGATGGACCCCAGGTCACGAGTTCTTCACACCTTTATAGGTTTGGTTCATTTGCGTATCAGGGTTAATTCTCCAATTAAAGCCCCAGGTCAATGATGTAATTCCCCTCAGCTTGCCCCCCCTAGAGGCTTTGGGTTACACATTTTGGGCCTAGAACAGCCTGGCTGTCCTTGAAGGCAAAGCCTGGAGAGGCTTTGTTGTGTCTGCCCAGCACGAGAGAGCAGGAATTACAGGCTACAAGGAACTGCAGAGTTACACTCTGAGCAGTACAGGATTTGAAAAATAGGAAAGTTAAAACCTAAGGCATCAGGCTGATCCCAGCAGGAAGGGGGGATTCTGTCCCTGTGCTCAGGTGAGACCCCACCTTCAGAGCTGCCCCAGCCCTGTCCCAGCACAGGAGGGACCTGGAGCTGCTGGAGAGAGGCCAGAGGAGGCACCAGGATGAGCAGAGGGAGGGAGCAGCTCTGCTGGGAGGAAAGGCTGGGAGAGCTGGGATTGTTCACCTGGAGAGGAGAAGTTTTGGGGTGACCTCACTGTGGCCTTCCAGGGCTTGAAAGAAAGATGGAGAGAGAATATTTACAAGGGCCTGGAGTGACAGGACAGAGAGGAATGGCTTCAAACTGACTGGGGCAGAGCTAGGTGGGATATTGGGAAGAAATTCTTGGCTATGAAGGTGGAGAGGCCCTGGCACAGGGTGCCCAGAGCAGCTGTGGCTGCCCCTGGATCCCTGGCAGTGCCCAAGGCCAGGCTGGATGGGGCTTGGAGCAGCCTGGGACAGTGGAAGGTGTCCCTGCCCATGGCAGGGGGTAGAATCGATGGACTTTAAGATCCCTTCCAACCCAAACCATTCTGGCATTCTATGACAGATATTTAAGATGTTTAACACTTCACAAATACATTTGAGACACTTTTGGCTGTTCATCAAGCACTGGAGTGCATCCCCCAACAATGTACTCCAAACTCTTCAATTCCTGCTCCAGAGGCAGGAGAGCCAGACTGAAGGAGCAGCAGCATCCTAGCAGTGATAGCTGTTGTTCAGGCTTGCACTTGGTGATGGGATTTATATTCCCTGTGGGTGTCGTCCAAACTCATCTGTTTTGGGGAATTTTTTTTTTCTCCTCCTCAGTGCTGCATTTTGCAGTGCAGCTTTTATTGTCTCCAGAGGTTGTAAAATCACAAGATATTTAGCTTTAAGTTACAATTGCAGCATGAAACAGGCTTTTTTCTGTTTTCCGAAACAGAGCAAGTAAAACTTCTTTTAATACACCAAATTCCAGGCTCTGGTCCAAATATCCCCACTGTGCAGCTTCCCCTATTTCAGCAGAATTGCTGAAGAAAGTTGGTGAGTGTAGAAATCCAAGCCTGGAGGAGAATGCTCTCCCTGTGTCTGAGCAGCTGCCTGGGGCTTTCCAATTGGAATTTAAGTGGCGCTTTTCCAGCAGAGCTTTTCCAGTGGCTCATTGTTCTGTGACTCTTGGTGTGATGATGTTCGAAAGGTTCCCATTATTGGAGCACCTCTGTGTCCCGTGGAGCTTTTCTGCTCACCTGGGGTTTTCACCATCAGGTTTATGTGATGGGATGATGGAATGATGTTCCACCAGCCAGGGATGAGGTGCTGCTTCTCAGGATCCAGGTGGAAGAAGCCAGAGTGTGGAACATCCCTACAGGTGGCTCCTTCTGTGCCACCTTCATGGTGAAGGATAACCACAGATTCCCAGCTCAGCAGTGCAGGGAAACACCAGGAAAACCTGCCCAAAGCCACTACTGGCAACATGTGCCTGGATTTCCTGAAAAGCTCGAAGAGCTCAGAGGGCTGAAAACACAACCAGCACCACGCAGCGAGGTGCACATCCTATTTCTGATGTATCCATCCTCACTGCTCCCAAGAAAACAACATTTCTGCTTCTGAATTGTGATCAGGTGCATCAGCGTGGTGCTAAAAAACCTCTTCTGTGTTCACTCATCGCTGTGCCAATGTTTTCCTTGTTTTCCTCTTATCAGGAACGAATTCAAATAGAAAATGGGACTCTCCTCATCCCCATGCTGAATCTGTCAGACTCGGGCCTCTATCAGTGCATGGCAGAAAATAAATATGACACAATTTATGCCAATGCTGAGCTGAGGGTGATCGGTGAGTAAATGTCACTAAAATGAGCGGGAACCCAGTAAAAAGGACGCTCGTTGAAAATAAATTGAATTTAAGAAAAGAAGAGATGAAATCCCACCTGGCAGTTCAAACCTGATATTTCTTTGCTTTTCACCCACGTGGAAATGTGGTTTTGTTTAGTTTCATTTCATGGCTTGTTCAGGGGAAGAATCTAATCCATGTGTGGCCTTTTTTTATTATCACATATACACTAGTTTAATGAATGCTGTTTCTTGCTTAGTTTGAGTTATTAACAGTTATTCTGCAGGTTTTGAAAGTGATTTCAGAAAGCAGGGGAAATAGTTTGAGCTATAAACAAAGAGCATATGGCAAATATGGACATAAATAACATGGAAAAAGGAACCTCGTTAATGAGATGAACATGAATGGAATTGGCTTATATATTATAAAAGTATTCTGTTCTAGATTTCAAAGCGTAAAGTTTGCTCAACAGCCAAATATCAGTGAACCCAGTAAAAACACAGACTTTAGGAGAACTCAACGTCTTGTGTTTTCTCCTCCTCCAAGAGTGAATTTCACATAAACTGCTGGAAAAATAAACATATTTTCAGAAAACAGAGCAGGTTAATGAAAAGAAAGCCAGAGCAGAACTGTGTTTGTGACAGAATACTCTCTGCAGATGAATACATGTGGCCGGATCAGGAGTGTGAAGTTTATCCTGCTCAGGAATCTTGTCTTCCATCACGGATAGATCAGTTCTCTCAGTCTCCAGATTTCCTCAGGAAAGTTTGTCAGAGCACACAGCTCTGGATAGAGAGCTTTGGAAACAGAATTAGAATTCTTTGGTACTTAGACACATTTTTAATGTTAGATTTCGATTTACTTTTGCAGGAATCTTAAAACCAAAACAATTATTGAATTCACCGACTGAACTTCGGCGAGGTTAGTAATGTCTCTTCTTCCTTCTCTCCTTTTAGCTGCAGCCCCCGATTTTTCCAGAAATCCCGTGAAGAAGCTGTCTGTTGTTCAGGTTGGAGGGGAAGTTACAATCGGTTGTAAACCCAGCGCTTCTCCCAGAGCTGTTGTTTCCTGGAGAAAGGGCTCAGAGGTTCTGCGCCAGAGCAAAAGGTACGGGCAGCAACCAGCGCCTGGGCCCTGTGATTTTCTCTGTTCTAATATCATTTAAAGCTCATCGAAGCACAGCTGGCTCAGGATTGCTTTTGGCAGCTCAGTGATGGAAAACGTGGATGCCAGAGGCCTCTTTGTCTTTAGAGAGGCCGTGGAGTTCTGTGGGTACAGAGCGGGATGAGCGCGGAGCTGGGGAGAGCCCACGCGGGTAAATGTGTGATCCATACGTTTGTGCTCAGCAGCACTTAATTCATGGCAAGCCACGGGGCTGGAGGGGATCAGCTCCACGAGAAGACAGCCCTGGAGGCTCAGGGAAGCAGGATGTGCCCCCAGGCTGAGGCAGGATTGCTCTGCAGCTGTACAGGCTGTGCAATAACCCCCGGCACAATCAGCCTCCCTGCCCTGTCACTCCCAGTTAGGCAGGGTTTGGCTGCTGGCCCAGCACCTGGGACACACCCTCACCTGTTGGAACCCAAGGCACGCCTCTGGCTGCCCTGGGAGCTCAGGGCACGCCTCGGGCTGCCCTGGGAGCTCAGGGCACACCTCGGGCTGCCCTGGGGGGTCAGGAGCCCCAGCAAGGGGGTCCCAGCCCCTGGCAAGAAGCCCAGAATGGCACCGGCTTTGACCTCAGCCCATGGGAAAAATTGCCGACTCAGCACGAGGCATTGCAGAACAAGAGAAGTTGAAAATGAGCAGTGGTTTAGTATTTTACAAAGTAAAAAGTAGATTTTAGGATTTTTAATATGAGGATGAAGGGTCTAAGATGGAGGATTTTGGGTGTTGCCCTGTTCTTCCTCTTCTTCTCCTCCATCTTCTCTGGTGGTGGTGGCACAAAATGATTGGTAAAATGAAAAAGAGGTAGAAATTCCGTGTCTAGAACAGGTGCAAATGAATTGGTATAGAACAGTAACTAATAAATGCGTTGTGAAGAATGGTTGGATGATGGAAAGGGCACAGAAAGGCCGGGACAGCCCAGGGCTGGGCAGTGCCCGCTCGGACTCGGCTGCATCAGATGTGTGGCCGGAGCTGAGAGCTGGCAGAGAGAAGGAGAAATCAACAACCTGAAACAACATCTGCAGCCATTTCTCATCTGCTGGGGCTCGAGGTAAAGTGTCCCAGAGGTGAAGATAAGAACCTGGATTTGTGTGGAGTGCCCAACTCCCACACTCACCAACTCCTTTGGGTCCCCTGGCTTTGGTGAGGACTAATTCCTGATTTCTGAGCTGCCAGGAGCCATCTCTGTTGTTGTATTTCGATGCTCTCAGGCACAGGGATTGTTGGGGTGGACAATCCCCAGGGAGTTGCATTCCATGATCCCTGTGGGTCCCTTCCAGCTCAGGCTATGCCATAATCCTATTATTCCACACTGATGGCAATTAAATGGTGAAATATTAAAATCAAAGGGTCTTACTGGCAGAAATGATGGATATTATATGCAACCCAGAGCCCTGAGGATATTTCCATACACAAATGGAGACAGATGGATGAAATGGGCACTAGTGTCTTCAGAAATGCTGGGAATGTCTGAGAGTCCTTCTCAGCATCTCTTTTGGTTCACAAATATAACAGCAACCCTCTTTTGTCACATTCTGTTGTCAGCCTTGGAAATCTATAATCAGTAATTCAAAAAGCTCTGGTGACTGAACACCAGATTTTGCACACAGGACCAGCTGCTCGAGGAGGTTACTTTGGGTCACATCAGACTTAAAATGATGAAAATTCTCTAAAACATTATCCCGAACTGGGACAAAATAACTATTTCCCTGTGCCATGCAGCAGGAATGTACAATAGAGAAAAATCACAGGAGTATTTGTGAAAGAAGGGGCAGATCTGAGAATTTTACACAGGTGCTGGCAATGGAACAGGAAAATTTGGGTGAGCAATCCATCCCATGGCCATAGAGAACTTCCCAACGATTTCTCCCCCCTTGAGTAGTGGCAATTTTATTTCCATTTTACCCACTCACTATGAAAAAATACTTTTCTAACAAGTGTTTAATCAAATCTTTATTTGTCTTTCGACTGCATTTTGATTGTGTGGCCTATTCCAGAGGCTGAGCTAAGCCTGGATCTTGAGGTTCCACTACTCTGATATTCCCCACCTGATTTACTGATAAAAAAGAATATTTACACACTCCATCCAGTATTTACTTGTGCTGCTGTATTAATTTACTAACAATAATTCCTGAGCATCCCAGAAGGCTCCTGCTGCTGGGCAGGAGCAAACAGCAGGAGCAGGATTTACAAAGGGAGACAATTTTTTTTGGATTTACAAAATTGCCAGTGTGGCCACTGGTGCAAAGTGGAATTTGTGAGGCTGTTTGATTATTAAATGACAAACTGGCTAATGCCGTGCTTCAAAAGGAAGGGAAATAAATCAGTGTTAGTCCAGAGATCTCTCTGACAGAAAACAAAATGAAGGAAGGGTTTGTGTGACTGTAAAGCATATGTCTAATTAAAGTGCTGAAATTACACACAAAAAGAGAGGGAACGTGGTCTGCCTTTCTCCACAGATATGAATAAACCCAGACAAACCCTTATTTCTGCTCCCTTTTTATCGTGCTGCACTTATAACCTTTATGGGCTCCTTTACTGGCCTTTTAAAAAATATTTGGTGGGGTTATAGTTGCTAGAAAAAGGAAATACCAATCCCTTCCAGTTCTGGCAGCCAAACTGTGATGGGCTCATTCTTAAATAAGTAAGATCATGCAGCTTCTTTTAAATTATTTAGATAAATTTGATCTTTTGTTAAAGCAATAGTGAAACCAGACCTATTCCACCCAAAGGGGGAAGAATATTCCTTCTTTTTTGCATTTTTCCTTTCACTCCCAAGAAAGTTTATTCCTGATAGTGCTGAATGTGTGGTAACCACCCTCCCTGATCAGCTGAACTCTTGATAAGACAGGAGAACTCAGCTCTATATTAAATTCAATTCGTGAGGGTATAAAGATGTGTGATAAATAGGAACACTAATTAATAGATTATCCATATTAATAAACGCACAATTAAATATTTTTACTTAGATTTCCCTGAGTTCTTGAGGTCATTTTTAAGTTTAGAGCGCTGCAGTATTTGGGCCCCTGCTATCTGAAAAATATCTTACAGTTTTTTGAAGGGAAATTTTCTTGCCAGGGTTCAGCAGTGAATGTCCTCAGCCCTCAGTCCCCTTTTCTGGGCAGAGTTTCCTCCAGCCCCACTTGCCTTTTCCATCCTTTCTGTGGCTCAAACCCATCATTGCTCAGCTCTTCAGCAGCTTGGCTGCTCTCATTTCTGTAAAACACTTTCTTGCACTTGAAGCACACATGTAAATCCTGCAGAAAATGCCCAAATAATCACTTTTTCACATTAGATGGTGAATTAATCCTGAACATACCAGTTCCAGATCTGTTTATTGTTCCCAGCCCTCTCCATTGATTATTTTCCCTCAAAATTTTCAGAAATAACTCCATTCCACTCTTATTGACAGGGCTCAGCCCCTGAGTACTGGGATTTATCCATGCTCCACGCTGCTGGCACCTTAGAGAGGGAATTTGAGGTCATCAGCTGCAAGAACCCAAAGGAAATCCCAAAGCTGGCTCATCCTGGGTTGTTTTCCCTGCTCCCTCCTCACTTGATATCCAACAGCTCAGCTTCAGGTGCTCTCTTGGGCATTTAACCTCCTTCTTTGGGTCCAAGTTTGGAGAAAGGGGGTTTTGGGAGCAATGCCACTTCTCCAAGGGACAGCAGTTTGGCCTTTGTGGAATAAAGGACTTTTCCTGGCGTTTTGGCTCAGTGTAGGAATGAAACACAACAAAACCCCAGCTTTGTGCTCCAAACTCCCTCCCCGTGGAGTCTGACACAGATTTCAGCTGTTTTCATGTGTGTCACATCCTCAGTGCATGCAACAGGAGTTTTCTTCATCTCACTTCTCACTTCTATCCCCTCATATCCACTGAGGAAACGAAGGAGAAGAAAGGAACAATTCATATATTAAATAAAACAAATTTGCAAGTCTAGACACTGATCTCATCACAAACGCCTGCCTTCATGCCTTCAGTGAATTCAGATTCGGGACCCTCGTGGAAAAGTTATTTTACAAAAAATTCCTTTTGATGGAAGCATTTTAATAAATGGGAATTGGGCCTCGTTTTGCTTTGCCAGAGAGAGGTGCTATTCCCCCAGCCTGGGCTGAGGATCCCCGAGCACTGCAGTGAATGTGGATAAACATATGTGATTCACTTCACTCAGAATTTCAATGAGGAGAGCTGAGGGAAAACTGAGAAATGAGGTAGGCTGGGAGAATGCATTAGTCATATACAGCACTTTCCATGCATTAATAATCAGTAATAAGCAAATATTCATAATTTAAATTGTTTTTTGGGGGCCGGGATAAAGTACATTTAGTGATCATAAAATATGCTCAATATCTGCTGGCTCCACAACTTGCTTGTAGGACACAGTTCAGTCCCAGCTCTGTGAGGATGGGAATGGATGTTCTGCCACGAATAAAGCTGGTGGATTCTGTGTCCTGTGGCACGCTTGGTTGTGGTGTTTTACACTCAAGTTGTTGCCCTTATTCAGAGGAAACATGGGAAAACAACGACATGGAAAGCTCTGTTCCATCAACACTGTGGAAAGAGAACAGAGCAGAGGTTGTGACTGGGTGGGGGAATTATCTGGGAATTGCTGAGCTCTTGGAGCTGCCCCTTGGAGCCTCAGACTCGAGGGCATCTCCTGCTCCCACATGAACAGCCAGGACCCAACAGGTTTCCTTGGGATCTGTTCTCCCACCACCCTCTGAGCACTCTGGGCCACCCCCTGCTTGTGCTTTCCTTCTGCTCCTCTGCTGTTCACAGCCAGATTCCAAAACCATGAGCATGTTTAAATTATTATTTAAATGGGGTTTTTGTAAAATTAAATTATTTATTTATTTTTAAATAAATAAATAATAATTTATTAAATTATTATAAATAAATTATTTATTAAATTTATTTATTAATTAAATTAATAATTAAATGTTAAATAACATTTAAACTCTTTTGCTCTTTGGGAAAAGGATTGTTTTGTGTCTGTGGATGAAATTAGACAAATAGGGAGTTCAAAGGTCTGCAGCTGCTCCTGCAACTCCAATCTCTGCTCCCTGTGAGCAGGGACAGGACCCAGGGAAAGGCTGGAGCTGTGCCAGGGAGGTTTAGGTTGGATTTTAAGGAAAGGTTCTTCCCCAGAGGGTGCTGGGCACTGCCCAGGCTCCCCAGGGAATGGGCACGGCCCCGAGGCTGCCAGAGCTCCAGGAGGAGCTGCCAGGGATGCCCAGGGTGGGATTTGGGGTGTCTGTGCAGGGCCAGGGGTTGGACTGGATGAGCCCTGTGGGTCCCTCCCAGCTCAGCTCATCCTGTGATTATTTGGTAAACAGGAGAAGTCCTCAATCCCCTGATCAAATACAACACACACAATGTATTGCCTGTGAAACAGCATTTCAGCTCCAACCAATTTGAGCAGAAATGTGTCAGGACAGTTCAGCAAACTTCAGGGAAACATTTCAATTACCAGAATGTCAGCGCTGTTGGTTTAGCTTCAGAATATCCGTTATCCTTAAAAATAAATAAAAAAATCAAGACCAAATGGATAGAAAATTCCAAAATTTGCACTAGTGTGCTAACAAAGGAGGAGATTGATGGCACTTGACTATTCTTTAGCTGAAGTCAATATGCAGCCTGAGGGAGTTATTTACTTTTACTTGGCAGGTGCCTCCCTCTCAAATGAGACACCAAACTTAGACAAGCAAAGCTGGGGGAATGAAACCCATCCACAGTGTCTGAAAAAACCCTCAGCTGCCTTGAAGTCAAAGCAGATGAGTAGCACAGACAAAGAGGAGCTTTGCTTGTCAGGCTGCTCAGTGCCGCAAACCACCCTGCTTTCCTCACCCACTGCTGGCACATAAAATACCCCAGATATTTGCATGCACCAAGTTCCACATAAAATCCATTTTTCTTATGATAGGCCAGCACTTACTTTTCTGTTCCCAGCTTCCTACAGCACTGCAGTTGGGTGAAGAGCACTGGGATATTAATTTTACTATTATTTTATTTTTTAAGGCTGGTTTTTGAAGCCTAGCTTAAGTGTATCTCTGGTTTTATCCTCCTTGCTTTTCTACCACGAGGAGCTTTGCATAGCTTTGATGAGATGCCTTAACCCTTCTATCTTATCGGTGTCTGTGTGCTTGTAAAGAAGTTCATTTCCTATTTTAGTATTTAAATAGAGCACTTGAAGTGTGGGCATCAGCAATCAGAGCAACTCCAGCTATCTCAGACACCACTGCTGAAAGTCAACATGAATACAAATTAAGCTGATCTGTTGATGAAATCCCACTTTTGCCTGGAGAACCAATGAGATTGATTCCACATCTGCTAAATTTGATTAATCACTTCAGCTCCACTCCTTGCATACAAACAGATTGACAGGAATCAAAATTACAGATTTACCTGCCTGCCTTCAGCTCTTGGTCTGAAGTCCCTCATTAAGACATGAAAACTCCTACAAAACCTGGCCTTGCTGTTTGGAAGTGTTTTTTATCTCTGCAGCCCCAGTGTCACAGCACATTTGGTGCTAACCAGACAAACCCCACCCTCACACCACTCCTGAGGGAATGCTGAGAGCTGCAGGAAATGTTTTCTAGCTAAAAATACCCACTGCTGGCATCACAGTGGTCCTGGTTTCAGAGGGAGCAGGAAAGAGAAGGATATTGCAGAGGATGGGGAGAGGCAGCTCCAGTGTGTTTACTGAGGATTTATTCACTCTCAGCAGGGAAGTTTGTCTGGTTTTGGGGTCAGTTGTAGGCATTTTCCAGCCTCCTGAGCAATGCCACTGGGTCTGGGAGGAACATCACACGTGGCAGCACTCACAGCAACCACCAAAACTCGTGCTATTGGCATAAGAGAAGTCTTACAGCCAAAGGGCTGTCAGAAACCACCCCAAACTCTCCTGAAGCACCTTCAGTCTTTCCTTCTTCTCCATATTTCTGGTTATTTTGTTCTTGTTCCCCATGCTGAGGGTGAAGGCAGGGGAATGGAAAACCTGACTGAAAGATGAGGAGGGAGATAAGGAGAAGGAAGAACAAGCAGAGACGATGGGAAGAAAAAGGCAATATTTTATTTTTCCTCCTTTATCTTATTTTCCTTTGTTTTCCCCCTTTCTTCCCTCCCTGTTCTGTCTCCATTTGAAGCCAAGGCACTGAAGAGTAATGAGGAGGCAACAGGGGACCCCCATTGCTACCTGACCCAGGCAGCAGACAGAGGATCTTGGTGCAGGGGCAGACAGGAGCAAAGGGCTTTTCCTTTCTTTTCTCTTTCCTTGGAGAGTTTCACAATGGAATGAGCCAATAAACCTGATTTCATCCTGTACCACTGAGTGCCCAGTGCCAGTGCTTAGCCCAGCAGACAGTGCGAGCCTGGAGGAAGCAAAAGAAGCAGATGTTCTCCTGTGAAAGAGGGAAAGAATGACAACCTTGTGCTGCTGGCTTTATTGCAGCTCCCCTCCACAGGACACCTCTCTGATAGAATCTGAAATCATTCCCACTCAAGTCATGGCAGCCTTGTTAAGGTGAGCCTTTCCAAGGGGCTGTCCTGCATGCTGAGGTGTCCCAGGAAATCTGTCACTCCTCCCTGCATGCTGAGGTGTCCCAGGAAATCTGTCACTCCTCCCTGTCACGAGGAATTGCAATAATCCCAACCCCAGTGAGTCTCAGCGCTGTGCCCTCTCCCCCTTCCAGCTCGTGTCCTGTCCCTGCTCCATGCACATTTTCTGCTGGATGTTCAGGACTCCATCCAAAGCCAGCTAATCTCATTGGATTTTTTCCACTGAGCAGGCTGGGAATCAAAGTTCCTAATTAGGAGTCGACAGAAAAAAAAGTAATGAGAGAATGCAACCTTCTGTGCTACGCTTCCAGTCCAAGTTGTGCTGCCATGCACATCGTTACTGCTGGGGGATTGCTGTGGCATCAAAAATGCCAGGGTGGGGTGGAAATCATGGCCCAGATTTGGAAATCATTGCCCAGCTTTGGAAATTTGGAAATTATTTGGAAATTTGGGAATTTGGAAATGATGGCCCAGATTTGGAAAACCTGCACCAAATTTGGAAAACCATGGCCCAAATTTGGAAAACCTGCACCAAATTTGGAAAACATGCCCCAAATTTGGAAAACCTGGCCCAAATTTGGAAAACGTGACCCAAATTTGGAAAACACACCCCAAATTTGGAAAACATGGCCCAAATTTGGAAACCATGGCCCAGATTTGGAAAACATGGGTCAAATTTGGAAAACCTGCACCAAATTTGGAAACCATGGCCCAGATTTAGAAAACGTGTCCCAAATTTGGAAAACTTACACAAAATTTGGAAAACATGCCCCAAATTTGGAAAACATGGCCCAAATTTGGAAAACATGACCCAAATTTGGAAAACCTGCACCAAATTTGGAAAACCTGCACCAAATTTGGAAAACATGGTCCAAATTTGGAAATCATGGCCCCAATTTGGAAAACATGCCCCAAATTTGGAAATCATGGCCCCAATTTGGAAAACATGCCCCAAATTTGGAAAATATGCTCCAAATTTGCTGCACAGGCACCAAATCAAAAATTCTGATTCCCAGAGTTCTCAAACAAAGTGTAACGTGAGAGGGAAGAGAGCAGGGTGTGTTGAGGAGGTGACATAAAATGGGATATTGATTTACAAAGATTCAATCAAAAGAATCACAGAATATCCCAGGTTGGAAGGGACCCACGAGGAGCATCAAGGTCCAGCTGCTGGCCCTGCACAGGACACACATGATGGGCACAGGGGCTGTGGCCAGGCAGTTTCTAGGCATGGTGGAGAAAGAGTCTTCCAGGGAGGGATTTCTGGGATCATTTGGAGTGGGAAGGGTCATGTGAGGGAGAGCACAAAAACAGCACCTTGAAAAAGTGGCTGAAGCTTGGCCAAGATGAAGGTTTGGAGGAGGCCACAGACAGCTCTGGTTTATCCATGGGGTTTTGGTACAAAGGAATGTTGCTCTTTCATTGCTCCTTATCCACAGATTTTCAGTGAAAGGGAAATCTGGAAAAGGAAGGGAGAAGCTGAAGGACACACATGAGTGACAGAATGTGCCTCACACATCAAAAAGACAGAACTTTCCTATGGTCTGTGGTATTTAGAGCAAGGACGTGGGTCTGGGGCTTCAGTGAACCATAGCCAGTGCCCATCATTGTCCCTCAAACTGGGCATAAATTCACCAGCCCAGGGAGGATTGTCCCAGGATTGCAGGCACACAGGGAGCCCAACCAACAGGCACAAGAAATTAGAGGTGGTGAGACCTGGCTGGATTGGGGCTTGGAGCAGCCTGGGACAGGGGAAGGTGGTGCCATGGCAGGGGTGGCACTGGATGGGCTTTGAGGTCCCTTCCACCCCAAAACATCCCAGGGTTCTCTGATTCTCTTTTGGGGGTGAGTTCCAGGGTTTCTGAAATCCAACCAGGGCCATGCTGGTGTCAGCTGGTGTTGTCTGGACAGAATTCTTTAAGGTTACCAGCAGGTTTTATTGTTCTTGTGCTTCTGAAATGTCTTCTGACAAGCAGAGAGGGAAGCAGCTTCCTGCAAGTGAATGAAACTCCCACGCAGAGGGTAATTCAGGGCCTTCTATACTGTTGAAATGCTACTTAAATCCCGTATTAAGGGCTTAGTTTTACATCTGGAGTGAATTTGGTTGCGTGAAGGGCTGAGTCAGAACTCCTGATAGTGTCTGGATGGTGAAAATGATGATTAATGCTGGGATTAGGATAGTGACAGTGTGGACACCCCAGCCCGTGCTGGAAGAGCTTTTGTCTGATGTAGCAGACTTACAAAGATTTCATAAAACCAGCAGAACTTGGAAAACAGAGAAATTGGCAGCTGTTTTATTTGGCAATTCAGTTCCTTTTCTGGTTGTCTTTCCCCTGCACACAGAGCTGCTGTTGCCCAGTATTCCCAGGCTGCGAGTTCTGGGATGTGTCACTACAAGAGATTTGGGCACAGGGTGTTTTTGCCTCTTTTTTCTTTGGCCATCACAGAGGAACATCTGCCTCACATTTAATCCTTAAGTGTGTTACAGACAGGGCAAAGCAGTTTTGGCTATTTTATGTTAAAGGCAGTAGCAGCTCCTGAAAATCCTGTGTTTTCTCTGGAATCTGTGTGATGGAGTCTAGCTCAGTTCAGATGTCTGTATATATTTACATAAATAAGTATTTGTGGTCCCAGTTGCAGGGATTTGGTGCAAAAATAATTCTATTTTTAGGAAGATAGGGGAGAATTTTAAGAAATAGGAAGGAACCCTTCTAGCGTCACATTCTATAATTTCTGATAAGACTTTTTCTACAATATTTTAATAAGACTGTTCACCTGGATTGTGTAATTTTGTTTTGATCCAAATAGTTAAAAGATTATAATGGCATTTATTTGATTTCCAGTTAATTGTCAGTCAACCCTGAAGCTCATTTATATCAGCATGCAGATAAGGAAAATCTTTTAAGCACAGTTTATTAAATGGCAACACCATTAGCATACAAATTATGCTCAGAATAGAATAAACAGGTACAAAGATCATTAACATATGATACAGACAGTCAGATCTCAGATGGGATTCAGTGGGACCTTTTCAAAAATACCAGGGCTGTCAGCAGCAGGGACAAGTCATTCACTCAGTCAAACTTTACTCACATTTCCATCTGCATAAATCTCTGCTAATTCCCAGTCACTTGGGAGCTGTGCTCGTCTTTCTGCCCCTCACTCACTTCCCTTTGTAGTTTTTAGTGCAGCTTCTGCTGCTCCTCAATCTTTGTAAAATTAGAGGAGTCAGATATTGTCTCAGTGTCTGGCAGCGTGTCTGGAGAAATTTATAAACAATATGTCTTTGCACAGCCTGGAAATAAAGAGGGGGTTTGCTCCTGAGCAGCAAAGGGAGGCTGAGCAGACACGGTTTCAAATAGGATTTCTCAGATAATAAAAATTACTTTGCCTCTGATTCCATCAGATCCAGATTCCTCCCTTTTTATCAGCACAGTGCCGGGATGAGGCCGCAATAACGCCGGGAGGTGTCAGATGTTCGAGGCAGGCAGGAGACAAGAAGAGGGAATCTTTACAAAGTATCAGGGTTACTCTATTTGGAAAGGAATTACGCCCTTGAAGGGAGAGCTGCCCTCCTGGCAGTGCTGAAACCTGCAGAATTCAGCCCAGTTTTACACCGACCCAGCTCGAGATTTTGATGGGAATTTCACAGACCTTTTCTGTGTTGAATCCATGCATTTCATATCCATGAATTAACATCCCCCCTCTCCCAAAAACAGACTGAACGATGCAGCAGTGCACAAAGCTACCCCTGCTGCACTTTTAAATCTAATGACTTGACACCTCTTTCTTTTCTCAGATTTTATTTCTTCTATCAGCCTTGTTAAATACATATTATTCTTTCATGCTCCTAAGTTCAAAGCAAATAGCCATCAACAATCTTTTGTTCACACAAGACAACACGTTCGGAGATGGTTTGTTTGGCCTGGTTAATTAAAAGCTGTACCTATCATCCCTGCTTGATTTCTCAAGTTCTTTACTTAAAAAGTATGTGTGACAATTTTAATGAGCTCTCACTTCTTCCCCACAGCCTCGTGGCTTCCGCACAAACTTTGCAAACTCTTCCTTTTGAACATCACACGGAGCTCTGACTCCAGCAGATCCTGGGGAGGCTGTTTGTTTTCCCTTCCTGCACATGGTGCTCATCTCCTCTCCTGATGGAGCCACTCAGAGGGGAATTGCAATATTTATATCTGATGCGCTTAAAGTAAAAGAGTCAGGTTAGGTTAGGAATGAGGAAGAAATATTTCACAGTGCAGGTGTCAAAACACTGCCACAGGATGCCCAGAGCAGCTGTGGCTGCCCCTGGATCTCCCCTGGAAGTGTCCAAGGTCAGGTTGGACACTGGGGCTTGGAGCAGCCTGGGACAGTGGGAGGTGTCCCTGCCCATGGAACTGGATGGGCTTTAAGGTCCCTTCCAACCTGAGCCAATCCACAATTTTATATGGAATAATATTTCCCTGTATTCCCAATTTGCCCTGGTGTGCAGGAGCTTTGCATGAACCAGATTTTCATCTCTTCCTTTCCTCACAGCAGCTCGGGTTAATTGAGCTGTTCACCCAGAGGCAGCACCAGGCAGGAGCACAGGAGGCAGCAGGACTCTGACCAGGATTTAAGCATTCTGTAAGCCAGAGATGCCAGTCTAGAGTTAGGCCCGTGCTTAAGCAATCCCTTTCTGCCTCAGGGCTTTATCAACAGCTGGGTCCCGAGTTGTTCCTTCTCCTGCTCTCACAGCCATGCAGTTATCAGATCCGCTTCAGATCTCGTGCTTTTGGTCCTTTGACAGGCACTTAATTTACTTATTGAGAGAAGTCCAGTTTTCCTGGCAGACAAAATATTCTCCCTGCATCGTGTTGGACAAGTTAAACTTTTCTGTCTCGCCGCAGCACTGGGAATTACCTTGTCTGGTGATGCAGCTGCTAAGAATTATTATCTGTAGCCTTCACACAGCCTCAAATGTTGTGAAAAGGAATGGTTTCCAGCACGCCTTTCAGCAGGTGAGACGTGCCTTTCACAGCTTCTTTCTAAACCATTTCTCAGAGCTTGATCCAAAGCACATTAAAGGCAATATCCCCCTTGCCTCCTGCATCACAGCTCGCTGGTTTGGGAGAGAAATGGGAGAGGACGAAGTGCAGCCCCTCTGAACCCACCCACAGCACAAAATCAGGGCTCTGGGGGAGTTTAGGGCAGCTTTGCTGCTCTTGGCACCTGGGGCAGTGTTTCACAGGGCACTGCTGTTTTTCTTCTTGCATTTGAAATGCATAGTCTTGATTTTCTGCTGTGCTCTGTCTTTCCACCCCTCTTCTGACACAGACCTCAGGACAGCTGGAAATGTCTCACTTTTTAAAAGAATTTTCTTTAATTCCCTTCCCCACTAAACTAATTACTCTGGAGTCCTTTGTGCTCTTACACAAATTGTGCCCGAGTATCTTATTTACTGCTCGCTCTAATTGTCGTTAGGTAGCGTGACTTGTTTCAAACAACTCTGCAGCTTTTATCGAGCAGCTTTTCTCTTTGCCAAGCTCCATTTTGATCCATTGAAAGAGCCATTCCATCCCCAGCCTGCCCAGCCATTGAAATATTGTTTCAGAAGAGCATTTCCTCAGATCAAACGTGACACTGTCAGCTCTTGAGTGGGTACAAACCCCTCTTAGTGGCTAAATGAGAGAGATGGGAATTATCAAGGTCTCGATTCATCATGAAGAATACAGGGATGAAAAATCTGAGGCATGACCAAGCTTCAGTGAAAAAGCTGTAACTAGAATCCACAGGGGCTAAGACAGAGCTTTCAAAGCTTCTCCCCTTTGCTGTTCTGTATTTTACAGACTGTTTTTTCCTGTGTATTTACCTACATTGAAGCTTTTGGGGACGGAGGTTATCTTTTGTAATTTTTTTTTTTTTTTTTTTTTTTTGCTTTATGCCACTTCTGGATTTTAATTTGCACCTAAGAGCTTTTAGGTGCAACTGCAGTAAAAGTAACAGGTCATCAATATTTGATGGAGAGAAAGACACTGAGATGGCTTGTTAGAAATTATTATTCAGGTACCCAATTTATGAACATTTGCTGATTCACACTGGAATCTCTTTGGATGTTGTTTGATGAACACTGTATGTTACCCAAGCACTCGATTGCATCCCCACTTTTATCACCAGCAGTTCTTCTGGTGGTTGGTGCAAGCTGACGTGAAGAAATGCATCATTAATGCAAAAAATATTGCAGAGGCAGGAGGGGAATGCTTGGAAATGTTTCTTCATATTCGAAGCTGCCTTTGAAACAGTGTTATTGGTGTGTCCCCACACAGAGGGAGGGGAAGGACCCAGGGGCTCCTGTGTTGATGCACAGGTGTGACACAGCTCAGTTCAGGGGATCACAGAATTTCATCCTGAATGTCCTGAGCTGGAAGGGATCCACAGGGATCACCCAGTGCAGCTCCTGGCCCTGCACAGACTCCCCAAATCCCACCCTGGGCATCCCTGGCAGCGCTGTCCAAGCCCTCCTGGAGCTCTGGCAGCCTCGGGGCCGTGCCCATTCCCTGGGGAGCCTGGGCAGTGCCCAGCACCCTCTGGGGGAAGAACCTTTCCCAAAAACCCAACCTAAACCTGCCCTGGCACAACTTCATTCATCCTTCCTTATCCAAAAAGTATCAATCAGCTGATCCATCACTGTATTGGCTTTGGTGCTTCCTGTTCTGCTCTGCTCCAGTTCAATATGATGGATTATTAAACGTGAACTGATTTCCTCCCTGTGCCACCAGTGGCAAACCAGAGCTGCTGCCCTACCTGGTGATTATTGCCAAGGAAACAAAGATTTTTCATTCAAGCCTAAATCCCTTCCCCTCTCAGCTGCACTCCCCAGTGAGAGCCCAGCACCACAGGCACATCTCTGCTCCTGCCAGTCCCAAATCCACCTTGCCCTGCTCAGGAGAAGATCTTTGTGCAGGGAAAGGTCAGATGAGTGTGGGAGACAGGAAACCGGGGATAGGAGCATGAAAATCACCAGAAATGCAAGTTTATGCTTCTCTTTCTCAGCTGAGAGGCTGGGAGGGTGTAACAGAAGCAGGACAAGGTCTGATGTGTGTTCCACTTGCAGCTACAAATGTATAAATGCCAGAATGGGAAACAGAAACACACTGTGACTTTTTTTTTTTGTGTTTAATGGTTCTGATGCTCCTGCCAGCTCAAGCTTCTGCTCTTGTGACTGTTCATTTCCTTTAATAATTCAGTACATCACCCAATCTTATGTTGTTAGTAATAAATATTAAATACTCAAGCTGTGATGCATGAATTAGATATTTTCTATTTTATGAAAGGAGCCTTGTATTAGAGTTAAATGTCAATTAAATGAGGGATATAAAAAATGATGCAGTGCTGCTGTGAGTGAATGGAGCCTGGTTTCCTGTGGAGTTGTGGCTTACAGTGGATTTGTTTGAATGTAAGGAAATGTGGCATTTGGGTGCAGATCTCTGATGCCTGTTAAGGACTAAGCTTAGTGGCAAGAGAAGATGCACATAGAGACCCTGACTCCATTTTTATGAAACTTCCAAGACCTTCGTGCCCTAAACTTCTTCTAAACTCGGAAAAAAATTTGTTCAAGAAGTTCCACGTTTACCACGTGCAGCAGGTGGATGTTGAAGAACTGGGAAAAAAACCCCAAAAATATTACAGACTCGTATTTTCTGAGTTAAAGTTCATTGCTAATTCAGCTTTGATATTAAAATCCTCTACTTTTAGGTGTGTGTTCCGTGTGATTCTGAAGAAAATCCCCCAGATCCCGAAGTCCTGCCCTTGTATGTGACAGCAGAAGGGTGCCAGGCACACAGTGACAGCTGATCCAAGGAAATCAAATCCAATCCTTGTCCTGACTTACATCCCAAAGCATCTCATTAACATGAAAAAAAAAAAAATAAGAACAAGCTTAAAAATTAATTCTGTCCATAAAACCCAGGAGAGGTCCTGAATTTACCCCTAAATGCAATTTTCCCAATACTCTGCAAACTGATATAAAACAACTCAGTGACTCCAAGGTGGTTTGAGGGCTCTGTGAGACAGTGATGGATTTGATTTGGCTCCTTGGCTGGTGAGGTGGCATTTGATCATCTCAGCCAGTCTGATAACACCTTTTAATAATCCTGACAAAATTCCATGGGCAGCTGGGCTCACACACAACCTTAGCTTGGCCTAGGAGCACTGGGACCTGTAAAAAAAAGCAAAACATGGCAAAATACAACACAAGTAAGTAGCAAGTTGAGTCTTTCGAGTTTTTGTTGAGAGTCCAGATTTTGCTGTGAGAAAGTCACCTGGAAAAGTGAATAACCAACACCAGTTTGCCAAAAAAACATTTCTAATATAGAAATTAATAAGCAGCAGAGGTGAAAATTGGTTAACACATGTTCAGCTTGAAGAGAAAAATCATAATGGAAACGTTTAAATATTAAAAGTAGCACTGCATTTGTGTTACTGTTCCTCTGCCAGAAGTCTTTTTTATTTCTGTTTTCCTATTGTTGCCCAGGACAGTTTTGGATTCCCCCTCCTTGGAAGTGTCCAAGGCCAGGTAGGACGGGGCTTGGAGCCACCTAGGATTCTGGAAGGTGTCCCTGCCCATGGCAGGGGGAGGGATGAGCTTTAAGATCCCATCCAACCCAAAGTATTCTGGGATTCCATGATTCCATTTTGTTTGTTTTTCCCAGGGTGGTGTTCCTGGAGGATGGCAGCCTCAGGATCTCCAACATCTCCAAGGCAGACGCTGGGGTTTACACTTGTGTAGCCACAAACCAGTTTGGAGCTGCCAGAAACTCAGGGAACCTGATTGTGAAAGGTACCTCAGTATTTCTTTCTTTTGTGGAGTGAGAGGAGCTTTAAAGTCCCTTCCAGCCCAACCTCTTCCAGGATTCTCTGAATTTAATTTGTCACTTTTTTCCTTAATCTCCTTGTTTTCAGCAGTATCAGAATGATTGCTGTAGCCTGAAGTATGGCCTCCTCCCTAACTTTGCATCTGGCAAAACTCTTTTTAATATTCACCTTCTGACAGAGCAATTAGCACTGATCCAGCTCAAAGTGTGGCCTGAGCTGGTGCTGCAGCACAGCCAGCTATGAAAACACCAAGAAATTCAGGGTTTCAGCAGCTCTGACTTCATTAAGGTTCTGTCCCCTCTCACATGTCCCATACATGGCAGCAATACAGGAAAATCCCATTAAAGCATGAGCAAAAAAATGATTTTGTGTGGCATTTATGAAGTTTATTAAAACACCGAGTAACAACATGGTATAAAAATGATCTTGTTTGCAGGGAACATTTGTTTTTGTTTCCCCTCTGGAGAAGTTTGGGCTGTTCAATTATAGGCCTCATTGCTTCAGCATTATTTTCAACTGAAATGTCAGAACTTGGGAAAGCATAGCTAATGTGCAAATTAAGTTTATTGCTGCTCATTGAGTTGTTTATGCTTTGTGGGAGAAGTCTTTATTACACCTCCAGCACTCACAACATCTTCCCTCTTTTCTCCTCTGGAGTGGGATTTGCCATATAATGTGTGTTTGCTGTTACTAAGCGAGATGGATGGATAAGGCAGAACCAAGAGCTTTTAAGAAGCTTTTAAAAGTATTTGAGGTGGAAGTTTTGAAGACAAGCCCATAAAAGAAGCAGCAAATATCACCCAGGTGAACATTGTGCATTAGTGGGGGTGAGGATACAACAAGAGGTGCAAGAGGATGGGAACACCATAATAAATTAATTTATTTTTTGCTATCACTACTAAAAAACACACCTGATGCCCAAACCCAATGTACTTCCCAAAAGGACAGTTTTCAATATTTATGTGGTGGAGGTAAACAGGTTCATGCCAATAATAAAGGAGATTTCTTATGGTAACAGCAGTGTCCAAGACCAGGCTGGACATTGGGGCTTGGAGTCCCCTGAGGCAATGGGAGTTGTCCCTGCCCATGGCACTGGATGGGATTTAAGGCCCTTTCCAACCCAAATCTTCACGGAATTCTGTAATTTAAGAATCACTTAAATTCTGGAGTTGAGCTATGATGAGAACTGAACTAACACAGCTCATGCACATTTCCCTCTCCTCCTCCCACTTTATTTTCTGAACATTTTAATATTGTTGAAGAGATTCTGCTCTCATTTTCTACGTGTGTCTAAATTCTCACCACTTTATAACACTTCTATGCACAAAAGCTTTATTCAAGGGAATTGCTTACAACAAAGTGGTTGTTATCTCTAATCTCTCTGCCAGTCATATCAACAAAAGTGAAGCCATATAAACCCATTTCTTTCCCCTTCAGTGAGCTGATACTTCCCTTCAGAAGAGCTGCAAGTTTGGGTCTCAATCTAATGGGTTAAAAATGATCAAATAAATGATTTTCCTGCCTGGGAACATCTTTGAAGCTGTAACATGAGTAGTGCTGTGGAGTAAAGCGCCACTAACATTAATACAGATTAAGGATGTCAATGTATAAAGTAAGTGGGGATGAGCAGCAATTTTGCTTTTGCTGCAAGTTTTGGCCAGAATTCTTCAAGTCTGAAGAACCACGGGGACATTTCTAAGAGAAATCTGCACTTTTTGACTGAAATCATAACTATTGATTATGGGCTTTATGATGTAATAAAATTTAGGGGTTTCCTAATATAAATACAAACTAATTGAAGGTGTTCCTCTCACATCTACTCACTCTCAGGCACACAACCTGGTCGTGGGGCTTGTGCAGCCATAGGAGTGCTCTAAAATCATCACTGGATTAGCAGGAATTCCCTTTATCACAGAACATTTGGGTCAATTTGAAATCAGTTCCCGAATGGTACAAAACTCCTTCAATAACTGCTATTTTTATAACCATTTTAACCAAAAATATCTAATTTTTTTGCCTCCTCAGAAAGGACTGTCATCACTGTTCCACCTTCTGACACGGATGCAACAGTTGGAGAGAGCATTGTCCTGCCATGCCAGGTGTCCCACGACCCCTCCCTGGACGTGGTGTTCTCGTGGTCATTCAATGGCCAGAGAATTGATTTGAGCAGAGGAATCCATCACTTTGAAAGGATTGGAAGGGTGAGTTTCCCAAACTCCTTAATGAAACTCTTTGCCACAGTCTTTACACGACACAAATGTTTATCATAATTCCTCCCTCGCTATTTATATGCCTGGCAAAATCACTGTTTCTTTACAAGGGCTGCAACCATTTATTTTTCTTCCCTAAATTTCATAAAGGCGCTTGAGTTATTTGTGAAGCCATAATAAAAATGTCCCCATGAAAGAAACTGATGATAGCTATGAATATTTTAATTTAAAAGCTGAATTTTTTATTAATATTGAGCAATTTATAAAAATGCCCAGTATGGAAAGCATGTTGTGAGTGATTAGTTTACTTTTTTTTTTTCTTTTTTTGTATCTCTCCAGGAATCTGCTGGGGATTTGATGATAAGAAATATTCAGCTGCACCATTCTGGGAAATATGTGTGCATGGTGCAAACTTCTTTAGACAGTCAATCTGCAGCAGCAGATATCATTGTGAGAGGTATGTCTGTAAGGGAGACACACATCTTTTAGAGGAATTAGGAATCCTTAACATCAGCTGCTGTTTCAATGACTCCTACGACATCAATTCCACATCTCAGTTGTGAAATGTTTTATATCTTGTACTCTTGGCCCCAAAATTGTGGCCAGTGTGATCCTGGTGTTCAGCCAGCCCAGGGAAACCTCTGCAGTTCTGCCATGGTCTCTTTGCAAAATTTTCTGGCCACACAGGTCAGGGGAAGTCCTCTGATCTCAGCAGTGTTGTCGTTTCCTCCAGGAATCTCTGGGTCACTCTGCAGCCTGGGAAAATCAAAAGACCTCATTCCTTTCCCCCATTTGGACATAATATATAATAGTATTTTCTAACTCAGTTTTTTACCACCAGCAGTGAGGAAATGCTGTCATGGGAGCAGATCTGTAAACCCTAAGAGAAATCAGGAATCTGTGTAGTGCACCATGCTGCATTCTTTCTGAACCTCAGTTTTGATTAAATTCAGTAGGAATTCTCAAAACATTCAATGGTTCAACAAAAGACAACATTGGGTGCCTTTCTTTGTCAGACACAATAAAAAAATCATCCCTTTGTTTATAGTTTTCATGTTAGCGACATCAAGACATTAATTTTCCTGACTCATAAAAATGTAATCCAGGCATGGAGCCATCATTTAGGGATTGTGCTGCTTTTATGCCACTGCAGCTTCATGAATAATTCCTCTGACTTGAGAAAGTAAGAGTTGCCCAACCCATTCCAGCGGTGAATCTTCTCTTCCCAATACCTTCCTCTTAAAATGCTGATCGTGTCAGGCCCCCCAGGTCCACCAGAAGATGTTAAAGTTGAACATGTTTCTAGCACGACTGCTGGGTTATCCTGGAAGCCTGGAGTAGATAACAACAGCCCAGTGCAGATCTACAGTGTGCAGACCAGGACTCCCTTCTCAGTGGGATGGCAGGCGGTCGCCACAGGTAAACAATTCAGGAGTTGTCTTGGATTTTTTATTTTGGTTATACCATTAATTACCTCAAAACTCCATTGTTGGTGTCATAATTGCCTTTAGCTCCTGAGGTCATCAATGGCAGGACTCACAAGGCCACCGTGGTGGATTTAAGCCCCTGGGTTGAGTACGAGTTCCGGGTGGTTGCCAGCAACAGCGTTGGGATTGGGGAGCCGAGCAGGCCGTCGGGTCTGCTGAAAACCAAAGCAGCAGGTAAGGAACTACTTTCTGCCAGTTTTTTCCAGCTCTCAGCTGTGGGGATTTCACTGCAGCAGTCACTCACTCCTGCAGGGTTCTTTACCCAATTCCATAGGCAGGGAACCTTCCACAGGAACACGTTACTGGACATTGGGGCTTGGAGCAGCCTGGGACAGTGGGAGGTGTCCCTGCCATGGCAGGGGTGGCACTGGATGGGCTTTAAGGTCTCTTCCAACCCAAACCATTCTGGGGTTCCATGATAAGAGCTGGAATTAGCCCAGGTTCCTCCCTTTGATATGTCCCAACCAACCTTTCACTCAAGCAGTTGGGGAGAACAATTTTTGTTCTCCCAATTAAATCCAAGTTTTTACTCTGCTCAGGAACTTGCACAGGGAATGATAACTCCACTCTCTGAATATCCCTTGGCTGCAGAGGTGTTTGATATCTGAGCATCAGTAAGGAAAAGGTTTTACCTTTGGATATTGGAGGAAATAAATGACAGCATCCAAAGCCCAGTGAAGCCAACAGCTTCCACTGACTCCGGAGTGGGATCCTTGCTGTCTGTCTGGCCTTTACTGATTTATCTTCTGGGACTTGGAACCTCATGGGAAGCTGCCTCATTCTTGGGTGACCAACACCGTCAGTCCTTTGATCTGCTCAGTTTGGTACAATTTATTTGCAGCCCAAACCTTTGGTTTGTTTTGTGTTTCTCCCAGCCCCCTGCTTGTCAACTCTCTCCCACCTATAAAATCAGTATTTATAAGATGGAAAGCAGTAAAATGGAAGCAGCTTTTACAATCCACTTTCTCTTCTCTATTTATCTCATTTGCCAAGCTCTGAAGTTTGGCAAGCTGCATTTCAGGACAGAACTCAAAATACTGTATTGTACATTATACAGAAGCAAATACATTATTTTTAGAGCACGGAATCCATTTGTTTCTGGGAATAGAATCCCAGAATGGTTTGGATTGCTAGGGACCCTAAAGACCATCTAGTTCCAACGCCCAGCACCTTCCAGAGGAGGTCAGATTTTTAGAATTTCCCAGCAGAGTATCTCAAATAAGTATTTTCCATTACATGATTGATCACGAAGCCCAAATTAATCTTGAGAAGGTTTTTGTTGCTGTTACCACCGTGGGGCTTTGCAAAGTGGGATATTCAAAACCAGACACTCAGTGAAAGCTTTCATCTTTTAAAGCTTTCATTTATTTATTTATTTAGTTATTAGAGGGATTCACAAGACTGGGCCAATGAGGGGAAGAAACAATAAAATTATTGTTATTTATTATGGCAACAACACAAGAAAGATTATTTCCTTACAGTGTAGCTCTGAAGTTTAACAAAGGGACAGAAAGACCCATTTCAGGTTTTAGCTGTTCAACCCCTTCGCTGCTGTAAATTCTGTCTCAGTGCAGTGGGAAAATAACAACTTATCCTAATTTTTAATCAGAAGAGGAAACTGAAATCAGCAGTTTGGTGTGGACAGCAAATGCCTGGCCAGGAAAGGGTGAATTTGAGCTCCAGAGTTGTAATAACTATTTTGCCAGCTGAAATATGAGCATTAGTAGGTTTGCAGACGCAAATGAGCCACTCATTTCATTAAAATGGAGCTGAGAATTAATTGAGCCTCTGTTGGTGCACTCAACTGTAAATTTTCATCTGTTTCTCAACTCTGACCCAGTTGAAGCTCTGCTGAACAGCAGCACAAAATTTTCCCCGTGCAAATGTAGTAAGTACTGAACACATTTAACACATGAGCTAATTGAGCGTCAGTTGGTTCATGAAACAGTGAAACACCAGGCTTGAGAGTTTGTTTTGCCATTTCCATGCAGTTCTTGTTAGTCTGAGATTATTTGCCTCTGGTGTGCCCAAAGACATTGATTGTGAGTGACAAAAATGAACAGCTCTGCAAAACCCTCCAGAAGAGCCCGGGCTGCTTGCACTTGCACTCACTTTTATGGCTGCACAGCAAAATTATCCTGCAGTTCCTCCCATTTCTAGAGGATGAAAGCAGATAAAGATTTATACATGGACTGGAATCTGGAAATGATAATGAATTGACGTTAATTTCTGTGAACTTAAGCACTGTTGCTTTTATTGCCACCCCTGGAGCTGGGCTAATGCATTTGTCAATGGAAAGGACAAGCAAAAATTGCCCAAAATCTCTGAAAAAAGCTTCTGAGGTGCAAATGCCCCACCTATTTCTCACCCTACACATCAGCTTTTCAGAGAGTGAGAGCTGAAAGAAGGCAATGACAAAACAATCTTGAAATTTCTGAAGAAAGGGTTTGGAGATGCACCTGTCCAAATGTCCTGTAGAGTTCCTGTCTGTGCCCATTCTAGGGATGTCTTATACTTCTCCAGCAGCTGAAAAAGAATGTGGCATCACAGTATTGTTGAATGGTTTGGGTTGGCAGAGACTTTAAAGAAGAAAGATAAAGCAAGAGGCAAGAAATGCTGATATTCTTTGCCTCTCCACCATGAACCCCTTCAGCCTCAACAAAGTTCTCTGATCCCAGCCCTGTCCCTGCCACACACATGGGGAATGCTGGAGAAACCCAACTCTAATCAACCAATTTTGGACACTTGCAGTCTTGGGAGAAGGAGAAAAGCAAACTGCAAGTTTTGAATTTGCTAAGAAACGCATACGACCAATTAAAAAAATTAATATATTGCTCCAACAACGTGTTTACTGAACAAATGCATAATTAGTAAATCAGTAGTGTTGTAGCTACAGTCTGAATGGAACATCATTTTGCCAATTAGTTGATGAGGCATAATAATGTCAGATACTTGATGCTCCTAGTTCTTTAATTAATTTTTTGAACCAGGGTACTCAGGCATCAAATGCATCTGTGGCTTCAGACTTAGAAAACGTGTAAACATCATTTCAGTTAATTTCGAATGGGCTGCTGTGCAGTGTAATCGCTGTTCTAGCTGTTGAGAGGTGGAATAGCTGCAGGTGAGGTAGGAAGTGCTCTGATCACCCATTTGCAAAGGCCTCCAGGGCCATCAAGCCCAGCCTTTGGCTAATGACTGCCTTGTCCAGAACTGGACACAGTACTCGAGGTGTGGCCTCAGCAGTGCCCAGTGCAGAGGGACAATCACTGCCCTGGTCCTGTGGCCACATTATTGCTGATCCAGGCCAGGTGACCTTGGCCTTCACGGCCACCTGAGCTCAAGTTCAGCTGCTGTCACCAGCACCCCCAGGTCCTTTTCTGCTGAGCCACTTTCCAAACACTCTTGCCCAGCCTGGAGCTCTCCATGGGGCTGTTGTGACCCAAGAGCAGTACCCTGCACTTCACCTTGTTGAATCTCACACCACCAGCCCCAGCCCATGGCTCCAGCCTGCCCAGATCTCTCTGCAGAGCCTTCCAGCACAACCACACTCCCCCCCAGCCTAGTGCCCTCTCTGAACTTCCTGAGGCTTCCCTTGGTCCCTTTGTCCAGGGACGCTCACTCACTCATCCACAAAGACATTAAACAGGACTGGCCCCAGGAGTGAACCCTGGGGACCCAGCTGCAAACACCAACATCTTTTCTTCTCCAGTTCCTGTGGTGGCACCAACAAACATCAGCGGAGGAGGAGGGAGCCGCTCCGAGCTGGTCATCACATGGGAGGTAACTCTTGGCTCAATTAACCTCAGCTGTCCAATGGGGACGAATCCGTGGGTGAAATCACAGCCCTGCTGAAATCCAAAGGCTTTTGGTCATTGGCTTTGGTGGAGCCTGCATTTCACCCTGGATGTGGAGAGCAAGCAGCCTGCAAGATATAGAGCAAGTTTGCTGTGTTGTAGGGAACCATTTATAAAAATAAACAGTTTAAGAGGCATGTTGTAAAGATGTTTAGAAGTCTGTATAACCCTCTTATCTCCATTGTACAGGAGGTGCTTAACACACTAATCTGCTTGGCCATTTTCTGCATTTACATTTTTCCTACTTTTGTTTACATGTTTCCCATTCTGGAACGCTGTGCTGACAAGACATATCCTATTATGCGTTAAAGGAGATGAGCCCTTTAATTCTCCAGCACTCCAGCGAGAGCAGAGAATACACATTTTCAGAGCAGTTAATACCAGACAAGTTGCAAAGGGTGAGTGCAGGTCATTTCAGAGAGTAGAAAGTGAGTGCTGTGGGAAGAAGCCTCTTCTTCCAGCCTCCCAGCAGCTTCCCACAGGCACTGGGATGAAGGCAGGGAGCCTGTGGCAAAGCCTGGGAAGTGATGGGGCAGCTGCTTGGTCAAAATGTCAAAAATCAGATCAAAAGAAATAAAAAAAAACCCCACTAGATAAATAACACTCCTGATGTTTTCCCCTTCCCATGCTGGAAACAGAGTGAAATTCCACTTTTCCCTGAGCTAAGTTTTCCCCCATCTGCACCTTTCACTCTTTTGTTTCATTTTCTCTTCTGCTGGTCTCCTCTTTGGGAGCAGAAGAACATGAAAATCGAAACAACCTGAGAGATCTCAATCAAATTATCCTGTTGGACTCCATAGTATGTCCTGAAAATCAGTCAGAAGAAATCCTAATTATGGCCAGCTAACAACGCTGAACATGACTCTGCGGCTTTCTGTGATGAACTCACTAAATGTCTTGATTAAATCTGAGGTCACAGAAGCCTCAAAAACAAATTAAATGCTCTAGAAAGTAGCTTGAACTCTTATAAATCCCCAGTGAGCCACCATCCCTCACATTTAACTCTCTCAGGACTGGAAAAGAGATGGAAAGGGGAATATCGGGGAATTAATGTTTTTAAAACACTCAAGGAAAGACGTGTTATAAATGTTAGGGCAGGCTTATTATCATTATTTTTATTATTAGAATTAGAAGGAATTTATGATGAAAGTACCAGCATAAATGCCCCGAAATCTTCTGAAGTGCTTCCACATTTTCCCCCATCATCTCACACTGTTTGTGCTCCCAAGAGTTTGCAGGAGAAGAGGCTGGAGCAAGGACTCAGGTCCTGCCCCTATTTCTGCCTTTTTGCACCATTTTCCATGCCTGCTTTTCCATGCCCCTTCCTTTGATTCAAGCATCTGAAATAAATGCAGTTTTACTGAGAAACACTTCCATTTAATCCTGATTTTGTTTCATAAATGTCCTCTTGCTTTGAGAAGCCAACATGGAAGTATTTTTATCTCGTGAAAAACCAAACTTCATGCTGGACACGGTGTTGCTGTAATTGCCTTTTCACTTTGAGCCTTTCATACGTATCTTGACATGAGATTTTATTAATAGAAACATTAATTTTGCCATGTTGACTTTCAGGAACATTTCTGTTCTGAAAACTTAAATAAGAATATGTTCATGCACTCAAGGCTTTCTCTTTGCTAAAAAAAATAAATCAGCACTGTACTCATAGGCAGGCAATTATACAACTGACACACATTTCTTTGTGTACATTTGTTCTCTCCCAACTCTTTTTTTCCTTTAAAATCATTTATTTAAAATTAGCATTCCCATGCCCCTTTGGGGGAAAAAAAAATCTACAAGCTACAACTTGTACTGAGTGAAATGCTTTTAATTTTGCAAACTTCATACCTGAAAGAGACAACTTTAATGGAGCTGATCAGATCTTTTGTTTCTAAATTGATTGCCTCGATAGATTTATTGTTTTGATTTTTATTTCAATATTACATTGACGGATGGGGCAAACATTATTATCTTCTCCAAGGCACAGCCAACTAAATCAATACCACTAAAATATAGCCAGGGAATGAAGATTCAATTAAAACAGTGGATACATGCAAACCTTTATTGACTGCCTTGTCACCACAGCCAGTGTCAGAAGAACTCCAAAACGGGGAAGGTTTTGGCTACATCGTCATGTTCCGTCCCCTTGGCTCGACAACCTGGACCAAAGCCGTGGTGGCCTCGGTGGAATCCAGCAAATACGTTTATAGGAACGAGAGCATCACACCCCTCTCTCCTTTCGAGGTGAAAGTTGGCGTCTACAACAACGAAGGAGAAGGGACCCTGAGCTCCATTTCCATCGTCTACTCGGGAGAGGATGGTAACACAAGTTGCTCTTAGTAGTAATGGGTAGCAGCAGTAGGTCCCAAATATGATCAGGCAGATCTCACAGGGGTATTAAGGACCCTGCTCATTGAATATTTATAGCAGACATGAGGCAGGAGATGGGAGGTGGGGATTTTCGGAATGATTTTCAGTAGAGGGCCTGTTTCAACTAATTTGTCCCCAAGGTGCTCCTGCTGAGTGTGTTGGGAAAACTGGGAGATACTCAAAGGTGTAGCTCTCAAAGAGTTTGGTTTTTCAGACCACTCAGTGCAGCCAATCTCTGAAAATCTGCCCTAGAAGACAGGAAATGAGCAATTTTGAAAACAAGCATTGCTTAAGTCCCACCAGAAGTGGAGAGTAAAGCGCATTGTTACACCAGGGGCTCTCCCTGCTGCTCCCCCCAGCATGTTCTCCCGTTTCATTGTCTCTGTGATCACACCCATGGCCCAGCAGTTGTGTTTTCCTGTGTCCCAGAGCCGCAGATGGCCCCGGCCGGAGCCTCGGCGCTGAGCGTGTCAGCAGCGGCCGTGGAGGTGTCCTGGCTGCCCATCCCCTGGAACCGGCACACGGGCAGGGTGCTGGGCTACGAGGTGAGGGGCTGGGCTACGAGGTGAGGGGCTGGGCTACGAGGTGAGGGGCTGGGCCATGGGGTGAGGGACTGGGCTATGGGGTGAGGGACTGGGCTATGGGGTGAGGGACTGGGCTACGAGGTGAGGGGCTGGGCTACGGGGTGAGGGACTGGGCTACATGGTGAGGGGCTGGGCTACAAGGTGAGGGGCTGGGCTACGAGGTGAGGGACTGGGCTACGAGGTGAGGGGCTGGGCTACAAGGTGAGGGACTGGGCTACGAGGTGAGGGGCTGGGCTACGAGGTGAGGGACTGGGCTATGGGGTGAGGGGCTGGGCTACGAGGTGAGGGGCTGGGCTACAAGGTGAGGGACTGGGCTATGGAGTGAGGGGCTGGCCTGTGGGATGAGGGGCTGGGCTGCAGGTGCTCCTACACCTTGAAGATGTCCCTTTCCCATCCAGAATCCTGTTGGCCTTCTGGTTCCTCCTCCCAATCAACAAACTGTTGCTTCCGAGTCAATGGAGTGTGGAGCTCTTCTCCTGACTCTCATTAACAACATCTCACCTGAGATGATCAGGTGGATTTACAGCCCAGAACTGCAGCTCTGTCCCAGACTTTTTGTGCTCAGATTTGGGGACAGGCACACGTGGCAGGATAAATGTCCTCCAGTGCTACCCAGAGCTTGTGCTGTGGTGCACTGAAAGGCTTTTAACTTCTCCCTCCTCTTAGAATCATAAAATCATTTAGGCTGGAAAAGACCTTTAAGAACATCAAATCCAACCATTAACTCAAACATTTGAAGAGGGCAGTGGTGGAGTCCCCATCCCTGGAGGGATTTAAAAGTTGTATGGATGTGGCACTTGGGGACATGGTTTAACGCTGGACTTGGCAGTGCTGAGTTAATGGTTGGACTTGATGATCTTAAAGATCTTTTCCAACCTAAATGATCCTGTGATTTCATGTTTAAGCAATGTCAGATACCGTTCTTGTGTATTTTACTTGCACAGTGAAGCAATTTATTTTTATTTCTTCTTTGTCTTTCTTTTTTTTTTAATTTGTAGATAAGAGGAAAACAAGTCAAAAATACTTTAAAATCTGTCCTATCTTTGCAATGTGTAAATGAATTTAATAAGAGTCATGTACAGCCCACAAACCTTCTGAAATCAATTACTCCCTGAAAAAAACCAGGTCTGAATAGGTGTCCCTGAATCAAAACTAGAGCCAGGATACAAAATAATTAAAAACCTCTTAGATGATTGAGATAAATGTTCTTTTGTATCTCTTAAGGTTTTCTTTCCTTGTGTTCAACCATAAAACCAACAAAGCTTTTATCATTTCTCACCTTATCAAAGGTTTCCTTCTGGACATCTGTAAATTTAAGGATTTCATTTAGTTCCCTAATTGGGATTCAGTCTCTGAAATGTTATTGCTTCCCTATAAATATTCATGCCTGGGTTTACATCCTGCTAGATTGGAGTACAAAAAATCCCGTATTCCTCGAAATCTTCCTTGTCAGCATGTCTGCTTCCCAGCCAAGCCTCTAATTGCTGGAAAACAATGAATTGCCTGTTCTTTGTTCTTGCTTTTCAGGTTTTATATTGGACAGATGATCCCAAGGAAAGCACAGCTGGGAAGGTCAGAGTCAGTGGGAATGTGACAGCCAAAAACATCACTGGACTGAGAGCTAACACGGTGTATTTTGCAACAGTCCGAGCCTACAACACTGCGGGGACGGGGCCCTCCAGCGCCCCGGTGAATGTCACCACCAAAAAATCCCGTGAGTACTGGCTTTGGTACAACAAGTATCCCATAATTCCAGCTGGGACAGGCACATTCCAGCTCACCGTGACCCATCGCTGCCAAAACAGCAACGAAAACAAAATCCTTATGGATGCTGAAAAAGCCTCAGCAGAGAATTTCAGCTCTCTGCAGTAGTTCATGAGAGCTCTGTCTTTCTCATGCTGAACTATGCAAAACATGATAAGGTTTCTGTAAACCGAGTTTGCTATCTTGCACCTGCAGATATAATTAGAATTGTTATGATCTCGACTAGGACAATGAACGATGTGAGAACTGACCAATCACTCTGGTAGGGAGTTAGCAAGAGGTCCAATATCTCTTGCCATTTAGGTAGGCACTAAGAGAACTAAACACATCAAAACCCGTCCTTTGTTAATTAAATAATCCCATCCATTCTCTTGACTGCATTCCTGTCACTGAGTCTTTCTTAACCCTCTGGCCAGCAGCTGTGACAAACCCTAAAGGTCTTCATAAATCAGAAAACAAAATTTGTGGCTAAGAAGTTTCCTCTTGTCCCAAATCAGTGCCCACGAGGAAGGATTTCTGTTTTCCTTGGAATAGCAGCCCCCTTGCTTTCAGGGGATTTCAGGGAGATACAGAGTCAATAAAGGAAGGATGTTCCACAGGTCAAACAAGAGATTTTGGAGTGAGGATGTGTTGGTTTGGGGGTTTTAAAGAAAACTGCTGAATGCACCAAGTACAGAGGGGTTTTGAGACCTCTAAACTTTGCACTGCAGAGGGCAGAGTAAGGGATACGTTGATATAACAGCAATTTAGTCATCAATTTTTTAATTTAATACTAAAAGGAAAGCCCTCTGCTGTTTTGTTTTCCTTGGACTATATTTTCCCAGTAAATTATTGATCAGCACTTTACAACAAAAGGGGAATATTTCTCCTGAGTTTCACCAGTTTTCCTCTTGTCTCTGTGCTGTTCCATGTCATTGCTCCAAGTGCAAGATAGGAACAACTGGCAGAATGAGTTGGCTTTTAATTGCCACAAACACAATATTTAGTGTAAGTAGAACAATCAAAAATAAAACCAAAAAAGATATTTCTGAAGGGCTCAAGCAGGACCCTTCCCTGGAAGTGTCCAAGACCAGGTTGGGCGGGGCTTGGAGAAACCTGGGGTGATGGAAGGTGTCTGTGACCATGGCAGGAGGATGAATGAAATTAAATTTAAGTGCTCTTCCAACCCAAACGATTCTGTCATTCTATGACTTTTCTCACAGTCCATTTTTCAATGGAAAATAGATTCATCTCTGGGAATTCTTCCCTCTCTTCCTATGTACATCTGTATGAAAGACAAGTTAAAGACATGGCAGTCAAATGACAAAACATAGCAGGAATAAATTTGCTTTTGTTTTACATCGGCTTTATCTCCTGTCAAATTCAGGGTTGTGCTAATGGCTCATTTAAAAATTAAAGTCAAAATAACCTTTTTAATATTTAAATATATAGATTAAAATTTCAAGCTCTGTCTGTGGAAGATGCAAGCAGTTGCAATATGAGAAGAGATAATATGTCAAGAGAATATCAACAATGTGCATCTGGAGCAGGAGATGGAGTTCCAAAGTAATAGCTCTGTCTCCCTGCTCAGCATCCAGGATTCCTGCTCATCCCATTATTGCAGGGACTCAGCAAAGCTGAAATGCTCCTTCTGCCAAAGACGTGCAATTCTGATCGAAATGTGCTTCTCTAAGATCCATGTAAGGGCTAAGGTGACATCCTGGTTTAAGTTAAAAGTGCTTAGGGAGGTGGAATTGGTGTCCTCAAACCATGGACATGGCTCCATAAGGGGTTGTTCTCTTCTGCTTCTTTAATTATGTGGCATGGATTTTAGGAATTTGTTTTCCTCTTCCATTTCATCTTCTATTTCCCCTTCCTCTTCCTATTTCCCTTTTCCTTTTCCTTTTCCTTTTCCTCTTCTTTTTTCCTCTTCCTCTTCTTTTTCCCTTACAGATATTTACATATACACATGGAATCTATCAATATTATAGATAGATATTAGAAATACTTGCGTGGATAAACCTCAGCTCAGTACAGCAACAAAGCCAAGTGTTACCTAAACCATGACAATAACATCAGTACCTCACTAAACTTAAGCAGATATTTGGGATTTCTGTTATTCCTGACAGTGTTGATTACAAGAAATGAATTGAGGAAATAATCTGCCAATCTTAGACCTGGAACTGTTTATTTTTGCTTGCAGATATTCCTATGGATTTGGGAAAGTGCTGTTACCACTTATTCCACTTTCTGGCTGAAAATAAACCCAGACAATTTTGTTTTACAAATCCTTCTGTGGTGTTTTTTCAGCCCCAAGATCATGAATTAAGATGGCTTTAAGTTTCTATGTCAAAAAGCTTTGGACAAGGCAGTAATTCACCCATTTTTGAGTGATTTCAAACCTCTTCAGAGTGCACAGCCAATGAAGTATTTGACATCCTTTGCCTCTTGTGACTGTTTTGTTATCCAATTCCATATATAAAATATTTCCTGAAAGCAACAAAGAGCTTTCAAGCCATATTTAAATAAATTTGCAGTTTGATGTATGTGAGAGTAGATAAATGTCTTCATAATGAAATAAATCTTTTCCAACACTGACAGTGTGGCTGATGGAAGGACATCCCTGGATATTCACCTGGGACCTCCTCCAACACCTCATTCCCCACCAGTGGGATGGATTAAACTTCTCCAAAGTCATGAGGCAGATGGATACGAAACAGCAGAGCCCATCAATTTATTTTATCTCTGTGGGAAATGAAAGGATCTGTCACCAAATCAGCTGTTCCTTCCAAGTGACATCCATTAATCGCCAACACACAGGGGGGAAGAGAAGCATCCCAGAGTTAAACAATTTCAAGTCCGGGATGGAATGTGTTTCTCCAGATCTCTCCTCTTTTTTACTTCTATTCCAATCCTTCTTTCCTGTGCCACCACCCAGCAGGGCCTGGGAGGAGGTGCCATGGAGCAGGACAGAATGTGTTGGCCTAAATCCGAGCTCCAGTTCAAAGGCACAGCTCCACCCTCACATGTTCACACGGGATTCGATTCCAGTCACTTGCAGGCAAATTTTCAAAGTCCTCGCACTTAGGCATAAAAAGCCTTTGAAAAAGCTGCTCTCAGCCTATTGTGCTGAGAATTTCTAAAATCCTACAATGTTCCATGGTGGATCACATGGAGACTTTCATGTGCAGCTCTTTGTAACCTGTCCTGGCTGATGGAAATCTCGGCTTCTGTAGTTTGCTCTCGGTTTTAGCTTTTTCTGAGATCCAGACAGCAAAACACCCTCTAGGACATGGAAATGCAGAGAGGAACAACATTTTCCTTCCATAAAATCTCTCAAATATAACTTGAACTGTCAGACACTGTCAGGCTGTGTCTAATTTTGCAAATGAAGTCTCACAGTAAGAGGTTCTGTGCTATGAATAGATCTTTATTCTGACTAATACCAGAGCAACGACGGACTGGAAAATGGTTTTTTACTCTTTTAGGTTTGAATCACCCAAGCGTTTGCTACTCCCATATCAGCAGCTCATTCAGCTACTCCATGAAAATTAATATTCAATTGTATCTCATTATTATAATCACCTTTTCTTTTTTTAAAGCACCAAGTCAACCTCCAGCAAATATTGCCTGGAAGCTGACAAATTCCAAAATCTGTCTGAACTGGGAGCATGTGAAAACAATGGAGAATGAATCAGAGGTGTTGGGCTACAAAGTAAGTGATTTCTTTATCTCAGTAATTGGATATTTTGGTTACAATAGAAGTTCAAACAGAGATTAAAGAAAGGCAGGTGTTCCTTACCTGGAAAACGGTGATTTTTCTGGATTTATTGGGATGGTTGGCTGATGTTTATCCAAATATTCCTTCAGAGCAGGACTTCTTTATCCCAACACAGGGACTTTCTGTCCCCAGTCCTGGATTTCTCTTGTCCCCTTGTAATCTTACTTACCTGAAGGTTCTTGCGTTCCCATCTCCAGGGAAGGAGTTTCACGTATCTAGAAGAAGTAGAGAATAGCCTTTTAAGCATTAAAGACAGTCATAAACCACATTTTAACACTCTCACTCTCTGGCAATTCATAAATGTACCATTAAAAAAGAGACTGGAAGATACTCACACAAAGACCTATGTGAATGAACTAAAAAGCACTCCCATAAATTTACTTTTAAAGGAAATAAAAATTGATTTTAAAATTTGGTTGCAGTTCAAGATTCTTTGATTAACCTTGGGTCCTAGGAAACCACTTGCTGTGGTACCCACCCCAAAATCCTGCAGAATTTATTCACCTGTTTTAAATTGCTTTTAATACCCTGCAGGTTGCTGAGAGTGCTTGGAAAATTTTGGGACACGACAGAAGAATCTCTCAGCCCCCCAAAAAATCCATTAAAACTTAAAACTAAATGCAATAACTCTTGTTTCCCAATCCCTTTCTGCTTAGATTCTGTACAGACAGAACAGGCACAGCAAAGCCCATATCCTGGAGACAAACAACACTTCAGCTGAACTCCTGGTCCCGTTCGAAGAAGATTATCTCATCGAGATAAGAACCGTCAGTGATGGTGGCGATGGCAGCAGCAGTGAGGAAATTAGGATTCCAAAAATATCGAGTAAGTGAGAGATTTTTTTCTCCCCTCTGAATGCTGTTGCATAAGAAGAAATCTGTGCCTCGAAGCACAACAGATTCCCAGCCTTTCCCTTGCCATAGGTGTCCTCCCTCCCGGTGCTTTTTGGTGCTGGCTCCCATAAATTCGTCCCTGATACTCTCACATTCATTAAAGGAGAAAGTATTTTGCTCCACACCTTGTTTTTAGTGTAGATCTCCACTTTCCCAGCCTGCAGAGCTCAGGGGAGGACACAGGAATCAGATTTCTTGTGAAAGTCAAAGTTCTCACACATAATGTGGCCCTAAATCTGCCCTGGAGCTGCTGCTGGGACAGAAGCTCAACCCTGCCCCATGGCTGGGGTGGGGTGGGGTGCCCCAGGGTGCAGCCTCTGCTCTCATAAATAACTTATTATTCATGGAAAAGGGAGCATTTTTATATCATAAATATACTAAAATATATATATTTATAATACTCTTGCAAAAAAATAGTCAAAACCCTCTCAAAGAGGATACTCACAGGAAGGGTGGGGAACTCATCCAAAACCCTGCTCCATGGAATGGCCACTACAACTTAATAAACAAATAAACAGAAGTAACATTTGTGGATAATGTTTCATTTTGAAAATAGAACAGAGATTGCTCTTAAACTAAAATTCAAAGAAAAACTAATTTTTGACACAGATCTACCTCTGTCTGTTTCTACTTTTACAGGTTTAAGCTCTGGAGCAGTAAAATTATCCCAAAGGATAAATCATATGTTGACATCTGGGATCCTGCTGTTGAGTTCTGCTCTTCTAAACTCTTTCCCTTGCTGGTTCAAGCAATGCTCAGCTGTGGACTTTTAAAAATTAAAAAAAAAATGTAGATTTTATCTTAATTCCTCACCATAATCAACATTCCTGCTAAAGAACAACACTGGGGAGGGGGAGGGAGGTAGAAGTGGTCTATCATTAGGAAAATATTAGGTATCAATATTCCATGAATTTTTAAAAACGGGCTTGGAAATGAATGGATAAATCAACATGCATTAATGAAATGGAGCGGTGCCAAACCTATTTTGGGATTGACACGTGGGTGATCTCAATTTTTTTCCAAGGAGTTGTTATTGGAGCAGCAGTTTAATGGAATGTCAACCTGTGCTAAGCTGATACCACAGAGGGAAGAAGAGATTTAAAACTCTTGTGATGTGGGTATTATTTATCTCGTGTTCATCAATGTAACCTGTTAAAAAAAAAAAAACTACTTTCAATTAAATAAAAGCTATTTGTTTACTTTTTGCCCTTGTCTGTATTAGAGGAGGTGTCATAAAACGCATTATTTGAAGTGCCCTGTGCTATTTTCTCTAGAAAATGGGGAATTTAAATAAATTCCACGGAATTCCATGGAAAAACTTTCAATGACATCAGCAGGCCTTGAACCAGGGCTGGAAAAGCAGCACCTTTTGTACCATCCAATATTTTGCATATTCTCAAAGGACTTTTCCATGCAAAGGCACTTCTGATCAACAAAACTTCCAGAGAAGCTGAATATTTTAAGGGAGATTGAAATAAATCTGTCATTAAGCAGGATCAGTTGGTCTCTCCTGATCTTCTTATTCTTTGCTGTGGCTTGAAAGTGTAGATTCATCCTCGGGTTGGGCGTGAAGGTAAATGAGAAGAACATTGATTTTCATCATCTTGAAATATAAATAAAAGCAGCTAATTAAGCCCTGCAATCTCCTGAGTCCCCAGAATGACAAATTAAACACCAGGGTTTGGCTTTCAAGTCAGGAGATGCAGCTCAACAGTTGAAGCCATGCTCCTGCCAGCTTGAACTGCAGCTGATAAAAGGTGGTTTTTTGCCTGATGTCATCACTGGGAAATCTTTTCTTCCTTCTCTCTTTGCTCTGAAGTTTATTGTCTTTTCTCCTCTGTCAGATCCATGTTGTGTCTTCTTTGTAAACATTTATCGCTACAAGAGAACCAAATACCCCAAATATTTTTAAGAAGAGGACTGTTGGAATGGGGGTGAGGATGTGTCAGCGCATGAATGAGTAAAAGAAGCTCATGTGTGTATGAAAATCCTTCAAAGAACACATTCACCATGTCTGCTATCCATGGGCATGGTGTGCTGGTTTTGGCCAAAATCTAGCAATCTATCCTCTGGGAGAAAGTCAGGTTACAACCACCCTTCCCCCCACCAGGTTCGGGAAAGAAATTCCTCGAAGGAAAGTGAAGGAGATAAAACCTATTTATTAACAAACACACAGGAAAAGGATAATAATGCTAAATAGTAAAACCCCTCACTGTAATGAGAAAACCTGGGAAGAAATTGGAGTCCTCTCGTAGGTGTGGTCCCTCCTTCTCAGAGCTGCCGTGGGGGGTGGCCTTAGGCCCCCTCCGGGCCTGAAGAGAAGTTCTCCTGATGTGTTCTGGTGTTGTTGAAACAGTCCAGAAGGGAAAAAAAGGAAAAAACCCCACCAAAGTCCCAGGAAACATACCGGAGAAAAAGGGAAGAAAAAAAAACCCAAAAAGCTGAAGAGACAGGCAGGGAGCTCCCTCCATGCTCCTGCAGCCGGAGAACGCAGAGGAGTCTCCATCTCTGTGTCCTTGGGAACTGCTTTGAAAAGTTCATTTGTTTTTTCCTCCCCTCTCAAGCTCAGTTTAAAGGCACAAAATTAATTTTTCAGCATAGAGCCGTGATAGGGGTCACACATCATAGAGTCACCCCAAGACATATGGGAATATGGATTCTAGAGGAAGCTCCAAAGCTTTGGTCCCTCCTCAAGGTCCCGTCCAAGCCAAACCTTGCTCTGATTCTCTGATTCCTCACAGAGCCCATGGGCTGGGCTGGCAGAAAATAAACTCAAAAATGATAAAATCATTGCAAAGCCACATGGCAGGGAATGATGTCCGAGCAAATATCACCTCACAGGATCACAGAATGGTTGGGGCTGGAAGGGACATTAAAGATCACTGACAGCTGTGATGTTCAATAACCCCCACACTGAATTCAATAAAATATTTTATAGACGTCACCCCTGTTTGGTTTTGAAAGAGATTTTTGCATCATCCCTTCCCAGCAGGTCTCCATCAGGGTCACTCCCAGACCTCCTTGTGTCTGTTATTTTCCTTCATTAAACTGAATCTAAAATTCTTATACTTCATAACATAAACGGAGTTCTTTGCTGAGTTTACGCAAAGCATCTTTTTATTCAAGCAAAAAGAGATTTTCTGCAGAGCAGTTACAGCTCAATAGAAGGTCTGAGAGATGCTTAATTACAGGGAGGCTCTGGAAATAAAATGCCACTTTTAGAAGTCTGTCCTCTGGGATTTCTACAAAGTTCCTAATCACAGGAGTTATTAGGAAGAGGTTTAACACAGCTTTCAAAAGAGCAGAATGGTTTAAAAAGAAGTGAATGTGCTTTTAAAAATCCTGATAACACCTTAATGAAGTAAAAACATTTTTCTTTGCAGTGGAAGTAAGCAATGAATCACTTCTTCAGATTTCTTCTCATTTCTGTGCAGCACCGATGTTCTTTTCTCACTGTAGAAGATCCAAATCAGGCTCTTTAACCTCAGCATTTCTCCATCTTGTCCTTCCCATGGGATCAGCCCTTTTTAAAAAAGGGGCAGCTGAGGAATCCCAGGAATATCTGTGAATCTGTTCCCTTGCTGAGCTCCCTTGGAGCTTCCAGGGTGAATATTCTGCCTCAGGAGCAGAACTCAGCAGCCTTAAGGAGAAAAAACTTTCAATAAGGCTCCTCCCATGCTCCCTAAATCACTGCAGAACTTGTGCAGGTTCATTTTCTCCTCTTCAGCCCCCCAGTCCTTTTTTTTTGGTGTTTCACCAGGACAAATTGGGTCTGAGCCGCCCAAAGCACTGAAAGTCCAGCTGTTTTTATGTGAAAATGTTATTAAAGCAGCTGATGCTGAAATGGAAAGAGTTCACATGGCTGGCAGCTTTCATTAAAAAGAAAAGAGAAAGGGTCAAAAAAGAGTTTTGTCACTCAGAGTTGCAGGAAAAACTTTGGAAATAGGAACAGCATAAATCCCCTAAAACCAGAAGTTGAAATGAAAACAACAGAAAAACTCTGCAGTGCTCCTGATTTTTAACAGCCAAGAACCTCAATTAAATACCCCATCTAAAGGTGCCCAGGAAAGGGAATTTTGGGCCCAGTCTTAGTAGATTTTAGAGAAAATCACAGACTAGCCAAAGTTTTCAGATAGCTGGAAAAATAATACCTATTTTCTTTTGATAACCTAAGCAAAGTACCAAAACATGAAAGAGACTCACAGTCAGGGATTTTCATTTTGAATTTAACACATCAACAAAATATTTCTCCATGAAAAAAGCAATTTTGAGCCTCTCCAAATGTTTCCGCTCACTCCAAGCACAATGTTTCTTTGTGATTTACGAGCATTTAAACTTTATTTAACATCTTCTCCCTTCTTTATGGGGCAATTTTTGAATAGGAATGCCAAGAAAGGAAATAAAAGAGCCCATGTGTGTTGTTGTACCAGCCCCTAAATCAACATTATCCTGGAGTGCAGAAATTCCCTGTTTTCTGTGGGTCGTTGGAATGCAGCCCAGGTGACGCCTTGACACTGAGCTCTAAATCACACTCACGAACAAATGTGTTGTAAATGTGCAAAAAAGATTTTATTAATATCTGCCTGTGCCTCAGTGGCAGAGAATTTCCCCCAGTGATTTGCAGGCTCTGTGTGGAGAAGGGGATTAATCTGCTCACGGAGGTTTGGGGACTCACTGGGGTGTTGTGGGTGGTGTCAGGGGACCCCAGCTCCCTCTGTACCCCCCTCCATGGATTTCTGTCTGCTCAGGGAACACAAAAGGTGTCAGAACTTGAATAAACCCTTTTTTATTTTTGCTTTTCCTGCTCAAAAGATATCAGAACTTGAATAAACCAATGTATTTATTCCCCTCCAGCACTGATATTTCCAAGATACCATCCCACAAAATTGCCCTGGATGTGCCCAAGGATTGCTGCATCTCAGTGCTCCTAAAAATGAGATTTCAAGTGCCTCTGTAGGTGCAGCCTCAATGTTGTGGAAGCACAGAATCCTGGAATAGTTTGGGTTGGAAGGCACCTTAATGTCGCTGTGCTCACTGTGGCTGAGTAGAGAAACAACACAAAGTCCAGGCTCAGGGGCAAATGGAAGCACTTTAATGAATTCTCAGAAGACTTTTCTATGTTAGTTCACAAAGTGCATTGAGTGGCATAAGGTGATTGGTTTTGCCATCCACCCCCTAAGGGGATTGGGCAAGTTCTCAGACACCATCTCTGAATGGTTTCTAGTTAGAGCCATAACAATTCTGCCAAACAACCCGCAGGTGCAAGAAGTTTACAGTACTGGAATCTTGTTTAAAGTAATCTGCATGGGAAAGACAGAACTCTCACAAACTGCTGCAGAGAGCTGAAGAAATCCTCTGCTGGAGTTTTTCAGCATCCATACCTCAAAGCCCATCCCGTGCCACCCCTGCCATGGCAGGGACACCTTCCACTCTCCCAGGCTGCTCCAAGCCCCATCCAGCCTGGCCTTGGGCACTGCCAGGGATGTGCTGCCCTTGGGATGGAGCAGATTGAGGGCTGGTGGCAGTCACAGAGCATTGCTGGGTCATTCCCACAAGGATGATGAACTCTCCCACGTCCAGGCAGAGCAGGAGCCCACCCTGTCCGTGCATTTTTCCTGCCAAGGAGTGGCCCAGCCTCCCTCCACTGAGCTATTTCCCATGTGCTCCTTCTGCTCCTGACTGTTGATGGAAGGGACAACCCTTCCAGGATTGCTCTGAACTGAAAATGCAAAATAATGGCAAAGGATGCATTCAGAAATAACCACCTAAAAATTTAAGTAAGGTTTCACAGACTTCACACAGAGTGCCCCCAGCCAAATCCAGAGTCTAGGTAAGGATTTGACATTTCTCTCTCTCTGACCATTATCTAATCCCCAAACTGGGGGAGAGGGTGAGGAATCAGCACTATTAAAATAGCCTGTAAAAAATCTTCCTTGGAAAAATTTACCATGAGGAAAAGGTCAGTTGGACATTTTGACAGCACAGTGCAATGAGGGACTCTAAATAGCTTGAATCACTCAGGCTTTTTTATTAGGGACTTCTTTTGTCAGTTCCTAGCACTTAATACTCGAAAATATGTCTGAGGTAGCAATTAAAATGTCATATTAATCATACTGCTGTGCATTGTTTCTTTACTTAGCCTATTTTATAGACACCAATATATTTCAGTACTGAAAACCAGCTACAAGTGTTTGTCATCTTTATGGAATGAACTGGAATAATCCTGAAAGGCTGAGGGATCCCAGAAGAGCAGAGGATTTTTGTAAGGTGTGTTCCAAAATATACGTGGAATTGTTGTACTTGGGTCATCACCTCCTAAAAACTGTTTTCCCCAGATCACCTTCAGTGAAATGTCCAACACAAACTTTTCCCATTTACGTTCCTGTTTGTCTCCTTGTGCTCGTTTTCCAGCCACGTTCCCAGCCACATCCCTCTGCTCCAACCCCTCTGCTGCCCTGGGATAATCTCCTCAGGCATAACCCCATTTTTCCCTTATAAAACCATCCGTGGGCCCTGCCAGTAGCCTTGCACTGGGTTACTGTTATGGTAAGAAGTAAAATAAAAACTGAGATGCTTGAATGCAGGGCTTTATAAAAAATGGAGGTGTCTGGAGAGGCCAAACCTCCTGCAGCTCTTGGGGCTGTAAAATAAGCAGGTGGCAGAGGAGCCTTCCCTTCTCTGTGCACCCCTTCCTGCTCTTGGAATCACAGAAATAGGAATCATGGAAATCATGGAATGAGTTGGGTTGGGAGGGACCCTAAAGCCCATCCAGTGCCACCCCTGCCATGGCAGGGACACCTCCCACTGTCCCAGGCTGCTCCAAGCCCCAATGCCCAGCCTGGCCTTGGGCACTGCCAGCGATCCAGGGGCAGCCACAGTTTCTCTGGGAATTCCATTCCAGGGCCTGCCCACCCTATTCACCCTGAAATCCTTTTTTCTTGGCAAATTTGAGCGAAGGGATCTTTTCAGGAGCTCTCACTGCAGCAGTCTGTGGGAGCACTGCAACCAGGATTTAATTACATTACTCTGCAGCCCTGCTAGCCCCGAGATTTTAAAGAGAAACAGCACAAATCTTGCCCAGGTCCCAGTGCCCTGAGCAGATTTAAAGCCTGTGCAGTTTGAGTGGGTCTGGAATTTATTTGAAAGCCTTCTTACACCAGTACAATTTATCCACAGAGATCAGCAGTTTACATCGTATTGATTAATGCAGTTATTGATTTATTCTGCAATTGTACTGGCCAGGTTTATACAGCACTGGAAAGTGCTATTTTCCAGCAGTGATTGACTTCTTTCTTTATTGACTAAAATGAGCTGATAAAAATCATCCACTGGCTGAGCTAGAAGTACTTTTTTTTGTATTGCTGCTTCCAGCAGAGAAAAGTAGGAGACGATCACTCTGCAGAGCTGAGGAAAGAAGTTCCAAGGCTTAACCCCTCTGGAATTAGCCTGCCTGAGCTGAGCCCGACCCCCAGCCTTAGCCAGGCAAGAGGCTGGAAGGCTGGGATGGTGAAAAGGCAGGCAGCCATTTGGATTTGGAGGAGGAGGATTAACCTGCTCTTCCTTCTTCTCACTTCAATGCCTGGATGGGTTTTTCAGAGCTGCTCCTAAAGCTGATGTCAGTGTCCCCTTCCCCAGATATTGGGGGCTCCTAGGAAGGCCCCAGAGGATGGGGTGGTGCTTTTCCTGCTGTTTTAGGGAAGGTGCTGGCCACAATTGGAGCTTTTAGTAGCTCCTCGTGGCTTTGCAGTGCCATAAAGTGGAGATAAGAGCCACTGATCTGATGCCTTCTCCAGCCACCTGGAAACAGAGACTAGACAAGAGTAAGGGAATAAAGGTCGGTGTTTATTTGAAGGGCCTTCAAGGTACACCCTGGGGAGCCAGAGGCTGCCTCCAAAAATGGACCCCAAGATGGACCCCAGGTCACGAGTTCCTCACACCTTTATAGGTTTGGTTCACTTGCATATCAGGGTTAATTCTCCAATTAAAGCCCCAGTTTAATGATGGAATTCCCCTCAGCTTGCTCCCCCCTTAGAGGCTTTGGGTTACACATTTTGGGCCTAGAACAGCCTGGCTGTCCTTGGAGGCAAAGCCTGGAGAGGCTTTGTTGTGTCTGCCCAGCACGAGAGAGCAGGAATTCCAGGCTACAAGGAACTGCAGAGTTACACTCTGAGCAGTGCAGGATTTGAAAAATAGAAAAGTTAAAACCTAAGGCATCAGATCCTGGCTCTGCCAAGGCTTCCCCAGCTGCAGGGAAGAGCCCTGTGCTCCTGAAACACTTGCCTGTTAATCACAGCCTCTCTGAGCTGTTCTCCTGGTGGAATTTCTCCACCAGGCCAAGGAAATTCCACTTTTTAACAAGTATTGGGGCGCAGAGCTGCATCCTCCCCACAGCACTTCAAATATCCCAGTGCCCGAGCTAGGGGGTGAAATACTTTTATTTCATGTCATCTCTGCTTCTTTCAGTTTACAAGTCAGTATTACTGCATTTATATATATGTATATACTGTATTTGTATATAGTTATAGATTTTTTTAGTATTTATATTTTTATATATTTTAAGTGTTTGTAAATTTGCATTTTCTAGTGAAATATGTACAATAAAACTAATACAGATAAAGAAACAGCTTCTACAGAGAACATCCCTGAAAACCCACACTGTTGCAGTTCAGAAATACTCTCTAACAGAAAAGTCCTTCCAGACCATTGAGTTTCACAAGGCCTTTAAAATTTCTCTTTAAGTCTGACTCGTAAAATAAACCTTTGCTCCTATGTAAAATGCACACACCTCTCTCCCAGCATCCAAGCATCACAATTATCTGCTAGAAGAGTGAGCTGTGCTCTGTTGTTGTAATTTTGGCAAAGGATGAAGCCTATTCCATTAAGCAATGGGTTTAAGGCAGGGAATAGTCTGGGTTTATGGATTTACATTCCACTGCTCTGCTCAGGAGGAATTTCTGTCCCCAAGGAATGAATGCACAGCTCTGAGCACCTGGGGCAAGGTGTGGGGCACAACTCCCTCCAACACTGGCCCACACAGGGGAGCGGGGTGAGCTCAGCAAGAAGGAAATTCAGAATAAAATTATAAAACTGAAAATAAAAGTTTGCAAGTAAGTGATGTTTCATATATATATATGGAATAGAGATACATGCAAACTCACAAGGGTGTGTGTATATCTGAGGAGCAGGAAATGGAGAGCTGTGTAATGAAAATAACACCACAATTCTGCTTGTCCCTGGCTGCCTGAGAAGGGGAATCACAGGATTAGCAGGCAGGTACAGCACAGACATTGCTGTCTAGGGCCCAGAATAATTTATCTGATTCAGCTCTGGCACCACATTCCCAGGCAGGAGCTCCCAATCATCCCTCTGCATTAGGAGATGTGTTCCTTCCTCCAGCCCCTGCAAGATTTCCTCCATAAACCCACCCTGCTATAAATACAGCCCTGGCTCTCTCACTTATTGCTTGTTGGAGGAAATAAAATAACAACATGCCTTGCACTTTAAAACCTTGTTTGTAAAACATCTTCATAAAGCCACTCAAAGGCACATCTGAAATAAAATCATGGCTGTTGCTCCCCATCATGGCAGCCCTACAAATTGATTATTTTTTTTAAATTAAAGCCATCAACTACAGCAGGGCTGCTTTGTGGCACTTCACAACTTGAAGTAAAATAAGCCTGCCAGCATTTATTGATTCACAGGCGCTCTGGGCTGTGCTGGCACCTACCTGGGCACTCCATGCAATTAAAGAGCCCAGCCCCAATTAGGGCATTGGGTTTTAATCACTGTGATATCCAGTGGCTGACAAGGCTTTCAGCATTATTTGGGGTGGGCTGGCTGGGTATCCATGGGCTTCTCCCAGCCAGGCAGGCACTGGCAGTGCCATCTCTGTCCCAGACCCCTTTAGCAGAGAGGCTGGATTTTTATGGCTTTGCTTTTGAGGTCTGTGGACACTAAAACACCCTCAGATTTTCCTGTTTTTCCAGGCAAGGCCTTCGTTAAAGCAATTTGCTGGTAACCAAAGAGCTGCAGTAGTTTACAGAGACTTTCAGACAGAAATGTGGGTGCCTTCATGGTTTTAAAGAGCTGGCAAGATGGAGGTGCCCAAAAAATTTGGAGTTTAGTCCTTTGCAGCTTTCCTTTTTTGTCATTCTTTGGTTTGTTTGTTTGTTTGTTTGTTTTTCTAGTTGTGAATAATCTAAAGATTGCTCATTTTTTAGCCAAGAGTGTTTTCCCATTTTAACGTTTACTAAATTATGGAATCCCAGAGTGGTTTGAGTGGGAAGGGACCTCAAAGCCCACCCAGTGCCACCCCCTGCCATGGCAGGGACACCTCCCACTGTCCCAGGCTGCTCCAAGCCCCAGTGTCCAGCCTGGCCTTGGGCACTGCCAGGGATCCAGGGGCAGCCACAGCTGCTCTGGGAATTCCATCCCAGAACCTCCCCACCCTCGCAGGGAAGGATTCCTTCCCAATATCCCATCTATCCCTGCCCACTCTCAATTTAAAGCCGTTCCCCCTTGTCTTATCACTACCCTCTTTAATTTATTAATTAATTAATTTCTGATTTTGAATAATATTTTGCATTTTGCTAATTCAAAACAGACTTTTTAGACAAAACGCCATTGTAAAAAGAAAAATTGGAACTTTTCTTTGGTTGGATACTAAAACATGAGGGGGTTTTTTCTCCAAAAGACCACATTTACTTCTATTTTTCCCTTGTAACACATCTATTTTTGCAGAGAATGGGTGCTGCCAAATCCTTCTAACCAGATTTCCCCAGATCTGTGTTTTCCAGAGATGTTTAAGCCAAAAGAGGCACCAAAATGCTCTTGGTGTGATGCTGTGGTTGTGTTTTGTCCCTTAGGATTTTTGAGCTCTCGACTTTTCCCCTCAGAGTGGGAAAGATCAAGGAACAACCCCCCCAAAACACCCCCTGTTCTGGGAGCCAAAATTTGGCTGATTGCCCCGAGCTGTTGTTTCCTCCCTCTACATGACAACTGTTGAGAGGAAATAATTTGAACTTAGAGAATGAAATTAGTTCGAAAAATACCCACAAATATCTGCTACATAATTTTTGAATTCTTTAAAGATTAACGGATGAGAAGAAGTGATTAATTCAAGCTTTGCTTTGCAGATGATCTCTCAGGCCTCACAGCGTACGCGCACAGTCAATATTTTGCAAATGTTTTGATTAATAAATCTTTATATAGCCCACTGCAACTTTGTAGATTTAAATTGATGCTTGCACTCTGCATACTGATTTTCCCTGCATGGTTTCCTGACTCAGGCTCGTTAGTCCAAAGGAAAGAAAACAAAATAAATGCTGCTGAGCACAAAATATTTCGCTTTCACCACATAAGGTATAAAACCCTTTGGAAGCTGTGGTGTCCTAGGCAGAAGAAGGTGCCACCACTGCACCAGGGAGCTGTCCCCACCTCCAGCCCACCCTCCCCAACGTTGTCCCTGGATTCTTTTCTGGGCTATCAGCTGCTCCCACAGCAAGAAAAGTTGAAAAAAGGGGGGGATCAGTCTCTTCTCTCAGGGAACAGGGACAGGACGAGAGGGAACGGCCTCAAGCTGTGCTGGTGAGGCTCAGGTTGGACATCAGCAGGAATTTCCCCATGGAAAGGGGGCTCAGGCATTGGCAGGGGCTGCCCAGGGAGGTTTGGGGTCCCCATCCCTGGAGGTGCCCAAGGAAGGGCTGGAGGTGGTACTCAGTCCTCAAGGATTGGGCACAGGTCGGACTCGATGACCCTGATGCCTTAGGTTTTAACTTTTCTATTTTCAAATCCTGTACTGCTCAGAGTGTAACTCTGCAGTTCCTTGTAGCCTGTAATTTCTGCTCTCTCGTGCTGGGCAGACACAACAAAGCCTCTCCAGGCTTTGCCTTCAAGGACAGCCAGGCTCTTCTAGGCCCAAAATGTGTAACCCAAAGCCTCTAAGGGGGGAGCAAGCTGAGGGGAATTACAGCATTGAACTGGGGCTTTAATTGGAGAATTAACCGTGGTATGCAAATGAACCAAACCTATAAAGGTGTGAAGAACTCGTGACCTGGGGTCCATCTTGGGGTCCATTTTTGGAGGCAGCCTCTGGCTCCCCAGGGTGTGCCTTGAAGGCCCTTCAATAAATCCCAACCTTTATTCCCTTACTCTTGTCTAGGCTCTGTTCCTAGGTGGCTGGAGAAGGCATCAATCCCGGAGGGCTTTTCCAGCCTCAGTGATTCTGGGATTCTGGGATTCTCTTCACACTCTCAGGTTAAAGCAGCTCACTTTTAATGCTGGAGCAGAAGTTTGTTCTTGCTTTGCTATTTGCTCTGAGTTTTGTTTAATGCCACAAGCACAGAGTGATTCTCAGCCTGGCTGGAAGAGCTTCCAAATAACCCCGGAGCACGAAGGGCCTGGAGGAGGCACCATGGGCTGGACTCACCCTGGGGGGATTTGGTCTCCTGATCCCACCCCCTCCCCCAGGCCTGCACAGGTCCAGCACCTCCCCAGCCCCACCTGGCCACTGTCAGAGCTACATTGAGATAAACCCCATGATTGCAGTAAAACTCATTAATAAATGTGATCTGAGCCAAGGGACAGTGGAAGTCTCGTGAGTTGCTCCTGCTAGGGAGAGAAACCAAGCACTAAATCTCTTTGGCAGTGCCCTATCCCTCACAGGAAATATAAAAGACAAAATAAATAAAATAAAATGGGAAATGAAAAGGTTTTTATTTGGTTTCTCATGCACAACAGGATCACTGGAAGCCACTTTTTCTCCACATGTGCTTCCCACAGCCTCTGATTCTCTTCTCCTCCTTTCCTGATCACATTTTCAATCCCCTCATGCAATCCTCTGGGTTGCTTCTCACCTTTTGTCCTGGCACTTGTGCAAACGTTCCTGCAGATCCATATAAACCCTCTGTCCATAATCCAGGGAACTTGTGGGACAGGGAGAGTGGGTGCTGTCCTTGAGCTGCACGGGGGCTTCCTTGTGGATCCCTGTTATTGCCAATTTTTCTCAGTAAAAGAAGAGTTTAGCAACTCCTTTCCTTTCTCCAGACTGAACTTTGGAGTCACATCCAGTGACTTCTCCAAAGCTTTGTCTTATCCTGACACCCAATTATGGAAATACAACAGGGACCTTAATTCTGCAATTAAAGCATTCCCAAAAGAATGAAGCATGCTCGGGCTACTCTGATCCTGCAAAAGGAGCCATTTTTTACAAAGAAGCCCCCATAAAAGCACTCAAGTGACAGAGAGGATGCAATATCATTTTTTTTGATAGTAATGGAGTAGATTAACAAGAAAAAATTTGGACCCCAGCATTACAACTCTTGCAGCAGATATTGTCATTACGTGCATTTCACATTATCGCTAATTGTGTATTCAGCATGCCAGGACCATTAATTCAGACCCAGTCTGCAGCTGAATGAGGCAGATTGCTTAAGAAAATAAACGTCTCTATTACTTTTTATAGTGTTGAAATTAATTTACTGTTCCAGTTTGTGAGAACTAAAATTGAGAATTAAAACTATATTTGGTACCTGAGATTTCTCAGAGATTAGCATTCACGAGGCAGTAAAAATATTAACTACTTTAAATAATGCCTGCAATATTTCCAGGGTTATGAAGCATTTTCTCTTAGCTCATTTTAATTTATTTAGCATCCATCTCTCTAAGCATATTCACACCACTGGAAGATTAGAACGAGATCATTGCATTAAGAGAAATGCTATTTACAATGATGTGTAGTATCTGTATTTCCAGGGGCTTTGGAAGGCATGAAAATAAAGATTTTGATGATGTCTTTAAGGGCTCTCCTGCTGCCTTTGTGCTGCAAGAAAAGTTGAAGTTGAGGAGAATTTCTGAAGCAAAATGGTATCGAGGCAGGAATGGAGTAAATAAAACCTTTATAGGAAAAGGATAACTCGATAAAACACACAAACATTACTTCTGGATTGTCTCTAAGAATCCAAAGTGTAGACGAGAGAAATGGGGGAATTTGAGTTTTCAGGCTAAGCCAGTGGACACCGTAAAATTATGGAATTGTGCCATTGGTTGGGTTGGGAAGGGACCTCAAAGCCCACCCAGTGCCACCCCTGCCATGGCAGGGACACCTCCCACTGTCCCAGGCTGCTCCAAGCCCCAATGTCCAGCCTGGCCTTGGGCACTGCCAGGGATCCAGGGGCAGCCACAGCTGCTCTGGGCACCCTGTGCCAGGGCCTGCCCACCCTCACAGGGAAGGATCCTTCCCAATATCCCATCCAAACCCACCCTCTGTTGGTGGGTTCCATTCCCCCTTGTCCTGTCACTCCACACCCCTGTGAACAGTCTCTCTTCATCTTTCTTTTCACTTCTTCAGGCACTGGAAGGCCTCAGTGAGGTCACTCCAGAGCTTCTCTTCTCCAGGCTGAACAATCCCAATTCTCCTGGCCTGTCCTCATGGGAGAGGTACTCCATCATGATTTTCTGCTTGTTGTTTTGATGCCTTAGGTTTTAACTTTTATATTTTTCAAATTCTGTACTGCTCAGAGTGTAACTCTGCAGTTCCTTGTAGCCTGGAATTGCTGCTCTCTCGTGCTGGGCAGACACAACAAAGCCTCTCCAGGCTTTGCCTTCAAGGACAGCCAGGCTCTTCTAGGCCCAAAATGTGTAAACCAAAGCCTCTAAGGGGGGAGCAAGCTGAGGGGAATTACATCATTGACCTGGGGCTTTAATTGGAGAATTAATGCTGATATGCAAATGAACCAAACCTATAAAGGTGTGAAGAACTCGTGACCTGGGGTCCATCTTGGGGTCCATTTTTGGAGGCAGCCTCTGGCTCCCCAGGGGGTACCTTGAAGGCCTTCAATAAATATCAACCTTTATTTCCTTACTCTTGTCTGGTCTCTGTTCCTAGGTGGCTGCAGAAGGCATCAGTTTCAGTCTCCTCCAAGAACTAACACCCATCAGGGCTGTGCTGCTCCCCCTCAGCCCCATCCAGCAAGCACTGCACTGTCTCTGATTGTCACCCTGAGTTTTGCAGTCTTTCGATGTTTTCATTTCTGTGATAGAATTTCTCACGTACTTTCTGTAAACATGGCCATGTTTTTGCTAATTGTTCCTCATTGTTTTCATTCTTTCCCTCTGAGGCAGAGAAATACAATGGACTTGTCAGTGACCTGTGTGGTCGGAGAGGTGGTAACCTCATCTTCCAATCCATGGTCATTCCTAGAAACATATATTTATGAAGTCAAATAAATGGTGGGGGGATTGCCCTGGCGTCTTCTGTCCTGAACTGAGCTGAGTCTGAATGCTTCTTTTCGTGTCCAAGTGCAACAACTGATCACACCCCGTTACTTCTGGGTGAAAGCATTAAAAAATCACAATTACTACCCAAAACAGGCAATAATTTTGATGTTTGGACATGTGGGGCTTTTTAAACCTTCAGTGTGAACCCAAGCCCTCAATGCTGCCTGTCAGAAATTGCCTTGGAATGAATGAAAGGCTGAGCTCCTTAAACAAGTGGTTGGTACAAGCAGCTGAAGCTTAAAGAAAACCATCAAATTTCATAAGAAAATTGGATGAGTTGGCCACAGTGTCATTGCAGGATTAGGATCTCAGTCAATAACATCTGTTCTAATATGTCCCTTGCAGAGGGAAGAAAATAGGATTTAAATTTAAATCCATAGATTGAGCAAGAGGCAGAGTGGCAGATTCAGAGCTAACAAGGTACAGTACTTCCTGTGAGGCTTTGGTAAATTCTGGTTTGATTTGGATATTTAATGATTTAGTCAAATATCAGCTTCATTGTATCTGTCTGCAGAAAGCTCTGAGCAGCTGATCCAACATTTTCCCAGATCCTAAACTCTGAGTTTGATCTGAGAGGCTCAGTTGGAATAATTGGAAGGATATTTTGGGGAGGGAGCTGCTACAAAAAATCTCCAAGCACTGTTAGGACCATGTGTGATGGGAAATTGTTTTGCAGATCTCCTGCCATAACAATTTTAAAAAAGAAAATCATTGTTTGGCCATTCTTCCATGTAAACATCATTTCCTTTGGGTACCATTGGAGAAGAGATGATGTTCCCAAAGACTTTTCCGTTGCTTACATTAATAGTAATTTTTATTATTTCACATTGGAGGGGTTTCTGTTAGGGATTTTAGGTGGAAAGCATCTCAAGCTGAGATTTTAACAGCTGAGTTCAGGCTCCGAAGCACAGAAATGGCACTGCCTCAAGTTTTCATTAAAAAAAAAAAAAAGAAAAAAGAAAAGAAAATATACTGTTCTTGATTCTGAAGGCTAAACCCCAAATGCCTGAGTGTCATTTTATGAAAATCTCCCTTACATCAGGAGCGAGTCTCCAGCGTTCCACGGCGGTGCCTTTGCAATAATGGTTTCAAATGGAAACATTTATTTTTCCCTGGTTTTTAGTAGCTACGGGAGAAGCAGGGGGCTAATTACCAATGCTGAGCTGCAAGGGTCAGATGGAGAGGAAAAAATAAAACTAAGTGTTTCTGAAAATAGGTGAAGGATCCTGCTGTGGCAAATTTGGATGATGTAGCCTGGTGCTGTGGGTTTTTTAACCCTGTAGTCTGTAAATTATAACAGAGTTGGTGTTTTTTTGAGTTGGAACTGGCAACTGCTTGTAAAGAGACACAATCAGACCTGGGGAAAACAAGTTATTAAAAGACTGAAGGGTGATTTTCCCATTAAAAACAAAGCATACTTATATTTAAATGCACATAACATCAGCAGCTGAGAATGCAGAGGTCTCCTCGCCACAGAAATCAGCAATTCAGCAGCACTGAGACACCTCCAATGCTCTTCTTGCAGGTGGGCTGGCTGCTGCAGGAGGAGTATCCAAAATAGGTCATTTAAAGAAGAAAAGACCGAGTTTAAAATGATTTTCTTACTCAGTTATGCTTCCATGGCATCCTGGCAGGGGAAACTATGTGGGGCTTCTCCCTGGCTTTTGAAGGTGGCCTCGTTGTCACATCATTGTCTGGTAAAAGGGCAAAATAAAAAAAAATAAAATAAAATTTAAAAAAAGCCCAAATTTGTGGGTGAGTCAGAGTGAGCCGTTGGCCCTGAAAAGCAGAGGTATGAAATTGTTGAAAAGGGATGTGGGATGTTGGAGATGGTTTATGAGCCCAAGCCTGTCCTGCTCTGCCTCCCTGGGACCCCTGGCACTGCTGCCAGTGGGAGATCTGAGAGAAACTCCAGAAGTGCTGGATTAGGTGGGCTCTGAGAGAGCCCAGAGCAGCAGCAGGAGACAACACAGTCATTGCAGGGCATCCAAAAGCTCGGTTATCCCTTCCCTGAGTCCTTTAGGAGAGCAGGAGCAGGTGGAGTTTGGGTCCAGCTCCCCTGGGAGCCCTTCCTGTGCCAGGGTGAGCTGACAGCACTGGCACAGCCTGCCAGACATTTGTGGATATTTCATTTTATCATCTTGCAGAAAGCTTTAGGACCCTTCCAGACTCCAAAGTGAAAGAGTTGAGCCCCTGCAGGAGCGCCCTCCGTCCTCCCAGCCAGGGATCTGCTGTTCTCCATGGGTGTCACAGCAAGATCCATTTCATCAGACACCAGGAAGCCACAGGCAGTTACTGAGCAGAGCCCTGGTGGCATAAATGAGATTAAACACCCACCCACATGTACCAAGCCAAAGCAAATGGAAAAGTGGAGGAAATCAGCCCTCAGGGCATGCTGGAATACAGTTTATTTTTTGTTCTTCCTTTCTGGAAAGCACTAAGTAAAAGGTCTCCTTCATTCTGATCAGTTCAGATGTAGCATCTCACTGCAGCCAGAGGAAGGCAGGCACTAAGAAGTTCTCAGAAGAAATAAAGAAGTTGAGAAAATCATTTTATTGCCTGACAGAAGGGGAGGCTGCCTTAATTTTGTTGTCACTGGGAGTCTAAATGTATAAGGACAGCTGCTGTGCTCAAGCAACAATGCAATCAGTTAATGCTTTCAGCAGGGAGACATTAGCTGCTTCTGCCTCCTGCCAGGCAGGGAGAAACAAAGTTTACCAAAATAAGGGAAAAAAGGCAACTTTTAGACGTTTTTTCCTATTTTTTCCCATTTTTTCCCCTGCTTTTTGTGCAAACAGAGAGTGAGGCCCACAGCAGAGCAGGGAGTGCTTTCCAGGAGGTTGCCATTACCCCATTTTGGTGGTTGGTGTTCTGAATGTGCCTTCTCCATCACATTTTCTGCAGCAAAGCCGCATAATTCCAATTATTAAACAGCACATGGTAAGGAACAGAGAGAGGGTCACCAAAGCTGTCTCCGTTATTGACCAAAAAAAGATCAAACAGCAGAATGTTGACTGAGATATAAAATGAAGCCACAAAACCAGGAAGGATTTGCCCTACATAGAGCCAGAATTGGCATCAAAAAAATGAAGACATTTGCTATTTTAACATCCCCAATTTGAAGTGAAGGTAAAGGAGAACAAACAAGGAACTAAAACTCCGTGTAAACTCAACGATGTGTTTCTGCCTTGGAGCAGAATAAGGAAGGCTCCTGCTGAAGGAGCAATCTCCACGTCTCACCTGTAAAAAGTTTTGTGGTGATAAAAAGGAGAATCAAAGGAGGCTTATCTTGGAATAATGCCGTGGTTTCAGGCAGTTCATAAAGAACAGGAAAAAGGGGGAAGAGGGAAGGAAGGAAGGAAGGAAGGAAGGAAGGAAGGAAGGAAGGAAGGAAGGAAGGAAGGAAGGAAGGAAGGAAGGAAGGAAGGAAGGAAGGAAGGAAGGAAGGAAGGAAGGAAGGAAGGAAGGAAGGAAGGAAGGAAGGAAGGAAGGAAGGAAGGAAGGAAGGAAGGAAGGAAGGGAAAGCCATTCCTGTTAGGCACAACCATCACTCCATTTCAAATCAGGGACAAAGAATCACAGATATTTTTATGCTGGAGAAGACCCTTAAGGTCCTTGAGTGCAACTCAGCACTGCCGAGTCCACGGACAGGATTAAGAGAGAGATTCACCAGGATTTTGAGGACCTCAGTTCCATTTTCTGCAACAGAATTGTCTGTGCCCTTTCACAATCTGGTTAGAACTTGACTAAGAAGCCCAAAGACCTCAGGTCTCACCTAAACCCAGATTTCAGAAAAAACAACTGAAAGAATCAGGTTTTATAGGCAAATCGAGCAGGTAGAATTTGACTCTTTTAGTCAGCAAGTCTGAAACATGATAAGAACACTGAAATAAGAGAGGCAGCAACAATATTGCCTTAAAGGAAATGGGAGAAGGTGGATTTTGTAACTCGGATGCTCTCAGGCCATCACCAGCTGAAATGAAAGAATTTACCTTAGGTAGCTGTAAGATCCAATCTTGATCTTATTCATAATTATTACATGTTGAAAGTTTAAATATTTCATATAGAAGAGATTAAAAGATTGCAAGAGAAACTGAATAATCTCCACAGACTTCAGAAAGCATAAAGGCCAAACCCAGCCTGAAAAGAAAAGAACACCAAAACTCCATCGTTAATTAAATCCCTTATTTATCACATTTGTCTTAATTTCAAATATTTATTGAGAAAGGATTTAAATAAGAAGTGACAGATTAATCCTTTCTTTGGGATCAGTGTTTATTTGAAGGTGTACTGGAAGCAGCAGAGGGAATGCAAGGCAGGCTGGACAGAAAGCACAGCTCAGTTTAGATATTAATCTGCAAAAGTGGATTAAAAAGACATTTTCACCAGGGTTTTATTCGGTCTGGGGAACAGCATGGACAAAGAATTCACTGATGTTGAATAGCTCAGAGAAACCACCAGGGAAGGAGGTGGAAAACAAACCTCAAATCATTTGAAAAGATTAAACACTGCCATAAAGTAATTTAATTAGTTGTAATTCTTGTTATTTTGAGGACGTCTTCAGAGTTGTTTTATCCTTCTCTTGCTTTTCTCTCTGGACCCCATGGAAAGGGCTTGGAGATGTGGCCGTGAGAGCCCCAGGAAAGGCACCACCACATCAAAAAAAAGCCACATACAGACTCATTTCTAAACTCTCTTGTTAATGAAAAGTCAAAAAATCAGAGCCTGGTTGTGTTTCCAGTCAGGAAAAAAAAAAAAAAAAAAAAAAAAGAAAGCTTTGCTGTGGTTTCAATGACAACCAGATCAGGTTTCTCATAATATTGATCAACATCACATGCAAGAGGGTGAGATGGCAAGTGGGGGTCAAGAAAGAAATAGGAGTGAGGTCTCTAAGCAAAAACACTCCTTGGATATTGTTCTGCTGATAAAATCCAGTAAAATGATCCTTGAAAAGTAGAATTCTTAAAGTGCATTTGTGATCATCCTTATCATCATAAATTACACAAATTTTTGTGAAAGGTGCTTCCTGCCCTTGTTGTCTGTAACAGCTTAATCCAGTGAGGGTCTGGCTGGATCCAGGCTGTTGGACAAGAGGTACCTGACGTGCAGGAGGGAGAAGATTGGCTTAGAGAGGTCTAAAATGAGCTGTCAGACCCTTGCCCTCAGTGTTCTGGAGAGGATTCCGAAGTCACTGAGCCCTAAATACATTGGGCAAAAAGGTGGAGCTAAATGAAGACACAAATAAATGAACTTGAGAGAGTGTCTTGGCTTTATAGACAATAGAATAACAAAGATATTCCTGAGGTAATCAAGAAAATATGGCCAAGATAGAAAAAAATTAACTACACTCAATCAGCTGCTTCCTGTGAGCAGCAGACATTGGATCTGATGGAAAAATCATCTCTAGAATTCTTCTTTCTCAGGAATGAAGCTGACACACCATTTTGTCTGATAATCTGCCTTCCCGTGATGCCACAGGGCTCCAAATGAGATAATATAATCACTTCATCCTCTCTGAAATTATTGTGTCATGTTGTGAGCAGTTCAGGAGGTGCCACAGATGAGGAAACTGTAAACACGCCAGTGGTAAATGAAAGGCAATCAATTTATTTTAATTAACTTAAGCTTTTTTCTTATTTTTGCTAGTTCAATGTGATATAACAATTTAAGGTGATGTTCTAAGCAGAAATTATCAGAGAGGCCTCTTGCAGGCTGTTTATAAAGTCCCTTACTGTCGCTGCAGGTGAATTAAATAAACATTTTTCAGGAAAGGTGGAGCCTTTTTGCAGTATTTGTTTCTAAACAGAGCCCTGAAGAGAAGAAGCAGCAGCGTCTCAGACAGGGTCTGTTCCAAAGGTCAAGTGGTTCCTGGGGAAAGGAATTGCAGGATGCTCTTTCCCACTTCTTCTGTTCCAGAAGTGTTATCTGTACATTAAAAAAGCAATTTACAAGTAGAAATTATCCTCCAATTCTAGAAAATCTCCCAGATGTTATCAGGCATTCCCAGCACCTTCTAAAAAAAACGGGAGATCATGTTAGAAGAGTGTTTTGAACACAGATGGGGATGTACAGTGACAACTGCTAAGAAAATTAAGAAAATGACACTTTCCCACCGTTTTTCATAAACATTTCAGTCTTGTTTGATGCTTCCCCGAGAGATTTTATTCCAATGCCTCTCCTTGAACAGCATCTTTAATAGAGAGTAGATGAGGCTGCAGCAGTTCAAGCATTGTATTCTTCTTTTAACCTCTGCTTACAATTCCATTTGTGTGGGATTTACATCCAGGTGATAAAAAAAGTCTCCCCTCCTTCCGAGTTGATTTATTTTCTTGACAATTTCAGTTCTTCTGCCTCCACAAAACAAGGAGACTTTTCCTTCCTTCAAATCAGAGCTGAGGAATACACAAATGAGAAGATGTGCCAACTTCAGCTTCTCTCCTCTGAGCTCCTTTGAAATCATTTCCCTTGAACTTCCATCTTTAAAAACAGCAGATGACTTTAAACAACCCTCAGAACTCTCTAGAGGCATCTGTAAAATGTTTTCTCCCAGGAAATCAAAGGCAGGAGACCTTTGTTTCTCAAATCCTATGATAAATAAGGAACTCTGACTTAAAATATATATATATATTTAAACGTGGGAATCATGTTAAAACCTTGTCATGCTGTAGAAAGCCGTACTTGACTTGCAGTTTGGAGAGGATTTCAGGGTGTACTTCAAAGCCTGTTTATTTCCCCAGACCTGGCAGAAAAAAGGCTCTGAGGGGAGGTTTTGTGTACGGGAGAGCTGCATCTCCCAGGGTGGTTTGAGTGGGGATGTTGAGATGTTGATCTGGTGCTGACCCCCCTGTCTCTGATAACTGCTCCAGGTTAATCATCCCAAGGAAGGAGATGGATCATCCACTGAGAGTTTAAGTATCAGAGTTAAAGCAAAGCTAAATCTTAGTCTTGGATTGAAAATCTTTGGGGAATTCACATCCTCGGAGCTCACTGGTGGTGCTGAAGAGCTGACCTCAAAATAAATTAAAATAAAAATAACTAAGGGTTCTTAGCAAAGAATTTGAGAGGGGATGAATCCCAGCACATTTGAAAAAACTGGCAGAGAAAGAAAAAGAAATTCAGGATTCCCAGAAGAGCATCATCCAGACCATAAAGGGAGCACTCAGCACTCTGCTCCACCTTCACAGAGAAATCCAAATCACTCACAAAGTTTATGCTGATTTGTTTGTGCCTCACCCTTGGTAAGAATCCTTGTGCTGCATGAAAAACTAAATGAATGCTACTTAAAGTTTTGCCTTCTTGATTTGCATTTTCTATGAGACAGTAAATTAAATTCATGCTAATCTTATACATATATTCTTCCCTCAACCATTAAAGGGGAGGTGGGGGCTACACAGTGCAATAGTTTAAATAATTATGGCTGTCACTCATAATTATTCAATCTGTTGTATATTAAGAACCAAGTTGCAACTAGAAATCATCCTCCAGTTCCAGCAAATCTCCCAGATGTTGTTGTGCTCATCAAAGTTCTCAAAATATTGGATATAAGATGCAAGTTCCCCAGGAATGGAATATCAGAAGAAGCTGGGAGTGGAATCTTTCATTTTTAAATGGTTGGCTTTGTTTTCATACTTTCCCAATAAGGTGCAGTATGGAACCAGAAATGGCAGAATATCGTTTTGATTTATTTAATCCTCTTTTAAACATTGTCCTATAGAATCCTACATTAATATCCAGGAAAATTTGGGAACGGATGACACCCGGGTGACAAAGCTGCTCTGCCACTTCCAGGCTTGGCTGTACACTTTTTATATAGATTCATATATATATATATATATATAAAATCAAGTGACCTCCAACTGACATATTCTACAGTGTATCCCTGGGCTGGAGAGTATCTTGTTCACCTCTATTTTCACTCCAATTCAGTTAAAAAACGAATAATTTTTGGTGTGAATAGAATCCTGTCTCTGGTCTAGGTGGCATTATCTCTAAAAACATGTGGCTCTTTGACTGATGTGACAGACCCTTTGAAATGCAAAGGTAAGACCAAGTTATTAAAGCTCTTTTTTTTCTGCTCAAGTATTTTTAGGCTGCGCTTGCCTTTGATTTCCAGCCCTGAAGGAACACTATGGGCATCACAATAGAGGTCACAGGCAAGAACAGAAAGAAATCAGGTCTTAAGCTGTACCCAGGCAGATCCTGTGGTTCCCAATCCATGGATCCCAAGCAGTGACCTCTGGAGAGTGCCAGGCAGAGATCTCAGCACCCCAATCCATGGATCCCAAGCAGTGACCTCTGGAGAGTGCCAGGCAGAGATCTCAGCACCCCAATCCATGGATCCCAAGCAGTGACCTCTGGAGAGTGCCAGGCAGAGATCTCAGCACCCCAATCCCTGCACCCCGCTCGCTGTGGGGAGGGCTCACTGGGATGACAATTGCTGGTGTGAATCAGACTCAGATCAGCTCTCAGCCTCAACTTTTTGTGTGCTGGAGGCAAGTCAGGGGATGGATTTCTGCAGTGCTTTGCAGCATTATGGTAATGCATGGGTTTTAAAAAAATAGCAGGAGATGGGGAATGGAAATGGGGCTGAGGCCAGCACAGAATTCCTGGGTGTGAGGCGCTTCCAGCCGGTGCCTCTGCTCTCTCCTCAGCCTGCTCTAATGCTGGTCTGGGTAGCCAAAAGCAGCTTTAAGCCAAACTTTTAGTCTGAATCCACTGGGAGTAATGGGCTAATGGGAAAGGAGACAATATCCTGGAATGGATATGAGTGGATGCACTTCCAGCTGGTGGGGAAGGCCGAGCAAGAGCTGCAAAACTCCACCAAGCACTGCCCTGGGTGATGCAGAGCTGCAGCTCTGCTGAGAGAGAGCTCAGTCCTTAAAACTGGAGCTTTGGAGGGGAATGAGGAGGCAATGAGGTATCTGGGTGTAATACTGCAGATTTTGTTGGGATTTAAGCAAACCCTGCACTCCACAGTGGCCACGTTTTGCATGTCAGCTCTGGAAATTGCAGCTAAATCTTTGTTCTGTGACATTTAGCATCACTCTGCTTTAGAAAAGGTTGTTGCTTTTTTTCTCAGTGCCTTCCTGACCTGTCTTTAAAGACAGCACTGCCATCAGTCTGGGCTGACACACAGAAAATAGTGACATATCGACTTTTACAAGGGGTGCCACAACATGAATAGATGAGAACTTGGCGCTGCATTTTCCATATGAAAGGAAGTGTCAACAAAACAGAGGAAAGTCCTCACACTTCACCCAGTTAATGTATCCCCATTGTCCGTGTACATGCAAATATTCAGTGCTCCCTCCATGGAATGCATCTCCTGAGAGCAAAGAGGTGAACTTTGAAGCCAAATTAAAACTTTTAACCCAAAATTTCAATTTTTTTTTTTTTTTTTTTAATGTGAAAGCTCATTTCTTAAAATTCTGAAGGACTGACGTTAATTGGTTTGAGCTGTGTGCTGCTCTGGAAGGGGAGACTTGAGATGAATCATGATAATTTGCATTTTCTTGAAGAGTCAACACAGTGTTTCTTCTCAGAGCTTCTCAGAGTCTCAAAAAGTCATGAATTGTCCTTCTCCTGCCACTTTCTTGGAAGCACAGGATAAGTGAGGCTGGATGGGGCCTCTGGAGGTCTCAAGTCCAACCTTGGGCCCAAAGAAGTTCAACCAAGAGCTCTGACAAGTTTACCCCACACAGCATTTTTTTTCCTCACAAAAAGGAGGCATTTCTGGCCCTTATTCCATATTATCCATAATGTTGGAGTCCCTTCATGTTTCCCAGTAGTCACTGGGCACAAACAATCCTGGGTCCAGCAGATGACCACACAAAAATCCCGTTGAGACAAAGCTGTGTCAGTGGGGTGACCCCACACTCAGGTGTCAGGAAATCCCTCATCCAGGAGGTTCCTCTGAGAGGCAAAACTCCAGGGGGCCATCCCTAGGATGGGAACCAACTGCCCTGTCCTGTTGGCCAGAAGCTTTAGAATCCTAAATGAAATGGCTCATTGGGACTGGTTAAAACTCAAAACTTTAAGGTAAAACTTTGATCGAAATTTGCGTAAGTGCCCGAAGTTTGTGGTGCAGAACCAAGGAATTTCTAGAAATGTCTCTTTCCCCTTTCTCAGCTGCTTTCCAGTCCCACAGAGCCACTCAGGGCTGTCATACCCTGAACAAATCCATAGTGAGAGCACTAATTGACTTCGGCTGATTAACAGCTGACAAGTGCTCAGTGGTGCACTGAGCAGAGCCGGCGCTGGCTCCAAAATTGCAAATGCTCAAATCTACCAGAACTGTCACTAACTGGAATTTTTCTCTGGCAGTTCCAATGCAGAGGTCAAAAAGGGAAGCAGCAGAGCAGCATGAGGAGCAGCTCGGTTTTGCTGCACAGTTGATATTTGGCCTCTGGGAACACGTCTCCTGTGGTGCCCACACACAAATTTTCCTAACAGCACGGATTAATTCCATAGCTGATCCCAGCCATGCCACATGCAAGTTGTTTCCTCTCAAGAGTTATCATGCATGGAATTATTTATTTTTGTATGGAAATGTTATAATGAAATAATGGTTGTCTCAATGCCCTAAAGCTGTAGGGTCATTTAAATGCAAGTGTCAGATGAAAAGAAAAGCCACACGCTGCTTGTAAAACTGCAGGACTTGTTAGATTAACATTTCAGCCTCCTAAAGTAAGTAGATTTGAGCAATGAATCCAATATAGAAAATTGGATGTTGAGAACAGCATAGCTGAGTATTTATGAAATGTCACTTCCCCCTTAGAAATACAGACAAGTGGAGCTGAATATTCGCTTTCTTATCCCATTCCCGAGGATGGGTTTGACACCAAGTAGAGCAGAACTGCTGCAGCTCAGCAGCTCAGTGGGAAAATAAAGCTCGGGGGCATTTCTGTGCTGTACCAGCACTGCAGAGACAGAATCACAGAATCACAGCATCATTAGGGTTGGATGAGACCTCCAAGGTCATTAAATCCAAGATTTGGCCAACACCCCAATGCCCACTAAACCATATTTTGAAGTGCCGTGTTTTTTGAACACCCCCAGGGATGGTGACCCTGGCAGACCCTGAGGCCATTTATTCCCATCCATCCCATCAGTTGTTCCCTGGAAGCAGAATCTGACCCCACCTGGCAGAGCTCAACCCCATCCTCCTGTCAGGGACTTGTGCAGAGCCACAAGGTCCCCCCTGAGCCTCCTTTCCTCCAGGCTGAGCCCCTTTCCCAGCTCCCTCAGCTGCTCCTGGGGCTCCAGCCCCTTCCCAGCTCCATTGTTCTTCTCTGGACTTCCATTTGGCCAGTGGAGATCCACCAGTTTTAATTCAGGAAAAAAAAAAAATTGCTCCAAGGTGTCAGAAGTTGGAAAAATGCTGATAGAGGTCGAAGAAGGAGTTTCTAACAACCAGCTCCTAAGTCAGAGGTGGTGCTGCAGGTGCCTGAAGATAGAAGCAGTAAACATAGTCCAAAAGCTTGGAAATATTACCATGTCCATAGATTTATTTTCCCGGGAAACCCCAACCAGTGGCTACTAGGAACAAGCCATGATTTAGCTTTCCATTAAAAAAAAAAAAAAAGAAAAGAAAATTTAAAAACTAAATTGCTGTTTCCATTGCATGAGCACAAATCCACCTGAAAATGCCTGGTGATCCCTCACCATCCCAGCTCCCTGGGAACTACTTGCAAGCTTCATTTCCATACAAAAGCAAACTGGGAACAGCAGTCAGTGGTTTCCTGTTCATAAACAAACACACAAGACAAGATCAATTAGCCAAAATGATGTGACTCATTTGTCATTTACAGAGGAGCTCATCCACACAAGGATTGTGCTCGCTGTTCCAGGATTTGGCCTTGTTCTGCTCACAGCTCTTGAAAAAAGACGTTTAAAATCAAAAACTCAACGACCTGTGCACCCACAGAGCCCTGAGAGAAAGAATCAAGGGTTTGGCTGCTCACTGTCTATGGGATGTATTTTCCTTCATCAGAAATAGCTGCATTACTCATCTCCACATTGTCCACATCCCTGAGAGAAATTCCAAATCACCCCTCAGCAGCTCTCCTCTCTCCGATCTCTCTGGCACCTCCAGAAGAAGAAAAGCAATAAAATGAAAACCTTGAAGTGACGGGTGAACCACAGAGAATATTTAGGTGCTTTGCTAAAGTGCACCCCCAACTTCAGGATGCATCACAGCTTGGTCTGATTAATCCATGGCAATCAGCAAAATCTCCCTCTGGCTTGTCTTCCTGATACCTGCAAATCGAGGCACTCGAGGTGCTTCAGCCAGCAGCAAAACACATTTTGTCAAAAAAAATATTTTAAACTTATATTAATGAAGCAGGAAATAGAAGGATCAGGAGCCTGGTCAGACGGGTGAACAAACTGAAATTAAATAAATCCATTTGTTGGGATGTGCAGCAGCACAGGCACAGATTTGGCCTTGGAATACTATCCTTGATGTTTTCCACATCCATGGAATAAAAAGTGAGGGGGAACCACAGAGTCACATCCTTAGTATTTATGTTGGTTTGAATATTATTAGTAGTATTAATATTAGTATTTATTAGTATTAGTATTATTCCTGAGGAATCGACCTATGTTTTCAGTCCTGCCAAGATACAGATCCCAAACACATCCATTTTCACTTTCTCCCCTGTCTCCCAGGATTACAGGGAGCACAGAAATTTCATTTCCCAGAAGTCAGAATTTTACATGCTGGAAAACCTGACACATTTTTCAGGAAACCTTCATGATTGCCCTAAATCTTTAGAAAACATGAAACACACAGAATCCTCCTGTCCACGACTTTCTGCTGCCCCGGGGTAGAGCTCTGGGATGTCATTAAACCACGGAATCCCAGGAAAGCTCACGCAGGAGCCTCGGAGTCTGGCAAACAATTCCCTGAGAGCTGAAAGCTTCAGTGCCATCAGCCCGAGGCTCCCTGCTAATGGAGAGAGCGGAATTGCAAATGCACTGCGGGTCAGGGGAAGGGGACTTTGCTCAGAGTCTCCTTGGATTCCTTCTCAGATTCCTCCAAAGTTTTCAGAGCAGCCAGAAGACAAAGGCACAAATTGCAAGGTTAAGCTTTAAGATTCATCTCGTGCTCCTCAATCAGAATTCCAGCCAAGAAGGAACTGGGTGGCTCTGTAGGAACCCTTAGGGGTAGCATCACCTCTGTTCCCTATTCCTGAACCACCTGTAGTCATAGCCAGCGATTCCTAAGGAATTCCAAGAGTCATGGACAATCCCGTGCTGTCCCATCCTAAGCAGGAGTGTTTAATCTGCCCAGCTGATCCCCCTTGGAAATCAAATTAAAGTCCTGTTAACGTGAAGGAGTTTAGAGAAAAATCTCCTGTTGGTGTTTACAGACTAAAGAGCAGAACTTAATTATAGACGACAGCCTGACTGAAGGCATTATATAATGAGGGAAAGACATTTATAGAGCCCATCTTACCACTCCAACAGTAAGAACTTGGTGATAGAGAATATTTAAAAGGCCAGAAAATGCTTCAGGAAGATGGAAAAAAACAAGTGAAAATTCAATATTCTGTTCCACTTCCTTCATGCTTCCAAACAACAGGAACAAGGTTCTCTCACTGTCACATCCAGAGCAGGATGAGAGCAAACAAGGCAGAAATTTCACTTCAGGATCCACCTTGAATTACACAACTATTAAAAAAAACCCATTTTATCCCCTTAGCAGCACTTGCCAACCACATGGAGCCGTTAATGGCATAATTGTTCAACCACCACAACCCACTTTGTTGGCTTTGAGGTATCAAAGAACGAACAGGAATCCCTGCTAACAGCATCGTATTGCAGTGGATTAATTAAACAGAAAGGCACAGAGGAAAACCCAGCTGAAACCACAGAGAAAGCAGTTGGGATATGGTGTTTGTTGTGATTATTCCCATTCCCCTTTTAGCCATTGATGTGTCTGGATTGGGATTCCAGGTACAAAGACCTGTCAGAGAAATTCCTGACCTTATCTAACCACATTTTCACCTCTTCCCTGATAACACAGGGCTCTTTCCTATGGCCAAATTGTGAATTAAAGAAAAGCAATCAATCAGCAATTAGGGCAGGATTATTCATTCTGGCAGTGGGTGACATGAAAATGTAAAAGAAAAACCCAAACCAGCTGTGGCGTAATGAAGATAATTAGGATATTATCCATGGTATTCGTATCTTTGCATCCCATTAATACAAGGAAATGGCTGGATTTAGGTTTGGAAGAGCTCTGCTGGCTTCAGGAAGTGTTGGCTTTGTGATTAAGTCAACAGAAGCAGAAAGGAGTTCAATTCTTGGTCTTTTTAGAGGGTTCATTTGTGAGCCTGGGCTGATCTCTGCAGGCTGGACCCCATCAGCAGCTCCTGCCTCCCTGCTGCCACCAGGAGAAGCCCAGGGGGTTATCCAAAAGAGCCCAATTTATAAATGTCTTTTGGGATAAGCCAACATGGTGATAAACCCCTTAAATCTGCCCACAAGTCTGGGAGCTCCTACTGTCACTGGGGTTTTCCAGTAGGATCTGGACTCTGTTCTCACTTCTGGTGTTAAGGAGATGCTTCATTCCACTCATGGAGTTTCAGCTTCTCATCTCTCTTGGGTATTTGCTCGTAGAGGGAGGTGAGTTTTTCCAGGCCAGGCTTTGTTCCCATCTCTCTGTTTCCATCTCTCCTGCACAAGAGCTCCAGTATCCTTTATCCCATTATCCCAGCCCCTCTGTGGCTGTAGTAACAGCACCAGGAATTCAAGGACCATCTGTCCAAGTGTAACTCGTTCCCTGCCCACTCAGCTCCACAGTCTGTCAAAAACACCCAGCTCGGAAAAGGAAGCCAGAAACCTCTACTATTAAAAGTGCTCAAATCAACTGGATCTCCTTGACAGAATTGGGTTGAGGAATGACTGCACTGGGAGGATCTGGAGGGGCAGAAATTTCTGCCAAGGAGGCAGGGATGGACACTGGGGATGGTGGGGAGACAGGGAAGGCCCCGGTGTTGGAACCCCATCCCAGCAGCCCAGGGGATCTGGGAAGAGAAGATTCCCTTGGTGAAGAATTGGGATGGTGAAAACTCTGCCCAATCCTTCCATTTTCATGTTTCTCCGTAGCATGAAAAAAAGAGAACGTTTGGTCTTCCGGATGTAGATTGAAAATTGTCCAAGCATTCTTACTTTGAGGCTTCAAGTAAAAAAAATAAAACATTACAAAAGTTCTCTCCCCACAATATTTGAAGGGATAATAACTGTTAAGAGGAAAACAAAGCAAGGAAACAGGCAGATCCATCAACAGGGAGCCCAGATCAGAGCTCTGAACCAGCTCATCTTTTCTATTTTTGAGAACAAATATTCAGAGCTTTCAATACTTTCTGTTATAATGGGTATTCTCTTCATGCTTTTTTGCCTTGCTAGGGACATACAGCTTTCTTTCAGCTTTCATTTCCAATTTTATTAAAAAATAATTTATTTTTCCGTTTTCTGTTCAACAATGTCAATCAGGTTTTGCAGTTCTGCTCCCTTGCTCTCATAATACACCCAGCAGCAGGAATTCCAGAAGTGCCCAAGCCCCACTGGCAGCTCCCAGTGGTAATGTTTGATCTGTTTCAGGTGGACTGAAAACTCATTTGTAATCAAAAAACCAAGAGACACCTGGAATGGAAACTTATTCATTCTGAGCGCTTTGAAACAATCCTCCGGTGGGTTTGAATAGACTGGAAACAGAAGAATCTGAGACATCCAAAGCTGTTTTCCATTTCCTGTGAGCCACATGACAGGATTACCCTGGAAATCATATTTTCCTAGGACAAATTCTGCTTGAATGCAGGCTCTGGTGCTCGGTGCCCACAGCTCCTTCAGCTGCTGCAGTGGCAGCAAAGGTCCCCCACCTCACTCATCCCTTGCTCCCCCAAATTCCCAGAAGTTTCTGCTTCCACAGGGCTGGAATTTTGACCCCAAACAATCATTGCTCATGGCTGTGTTGAAAGGTTCAGCTGGGGAAAAAAAAAAAAGCCCACACTGCATTTAAGAATCACAGAAAGGTTTGGGTTGGAAAGGAACTTAAAATTCATTTATTTCCATCACCCTGCAATGGACAACTTCCACTATCCCAGGTTGCTCCACCCAACCTGACCTTGAAGAGACAGACTCAGTCTGGATATTGAGAAGTTTTGCTCTTTGACATTATCTAAAGCCACCCACTGAAAAAAAAAAACAAAAACAAAACCTCATATCCTTAATATCTATGTCTTAATGACCGAGTTTAAGATGAGGTCTGGGTGGAATCTCAGCAGGCAACACAAAAGAGCTGTGGGCAGCAGAGCATTCAGCAGGGCTGAAGCATCAGAATTCCTGGTCCTTCCTCCTCCCTCCTCCCCTGGTTCCTCACTCTCTCTGTAACCCCAGGACTGCACTGTAAATTGGATCAGTGAATGATCCGAGTTAGAAAAAACATAACCTGAAGGTTTGTTGTGCTTTCAGTTCCTTAATCCAGATAATTCCATCTGTCCTGCTCACGGCAAACCCCCAAATGCTGGGATCTGCACCCTGGAGGCTGCAGCAGGGCAGGAGCCAATGGGGAAGGCTCAAAGCAGCTTTGCTGATGGCCTAAATGTTTGTGCAGCCTCCCCCTGCATTTTGGAGAGCCATTGAAGCCCTGTGATCAATGCAATTCTTAATTATTTGCACTCCAGTGCTTCATGCAGATAAACTCATCAGCATTTGAGACACTCCTGTCATCTGCTCACTCGGAGACTGGGGATTCGTGACACTGAAGTTGTGTCTCACACTGAACCCTGTCACTTGTGAACAAGATTTAGTCTCCTCCGAAGGAAATCAGCTGCTGCTGGCCTTGGATGTCCCTGCAAGTTGGTTTTTGGCTGCTTACAGATGCTCAGTTCAGGTAGCCATGGGGAGCTTTGCTTTGTTTCCATCCCTGGCAGTGCCCAAGGCCAGGCTGGACAGGGCTTGGAGCAGCCTGGGACAGTGGGAGGTGTCCCTGCCCATGGCAGGGGTGGCACTGGATGGTCCTTAAGGTCCTTCTCAACCCTTCCCATTCTAAGATTCTCTGAATACATGCACAAATGAAAAATAATATTCCTTAGCAGTCCATGCTGTTTCATCAGTGAAATGAACTCTGACTTCTGGAAAAAGAAAAAAACTCTCCCATAATGCTGCAGCCCAGTTTTCATCCGTGCATGTGGATACCAACAGAAGTCATCCTTCCCCATAGACGATTATCCTACCAGAGTTAATTAAATTATTTCTTGTAGTCTTGCTGCCCACTGTGGTATCTCGTTATGGATGGTACTGCCCATTTTTCCACTTTCAATCAGCCCAAAAGCGTCACTGAACCGAGCCTTTGGCCGCTCCTGGGAATCCCCACAGGGCAGTGGAGGGAGGGACCTGCTGAGGAAGAGCCTCACGGGGTAAAAATTGCTCTAAACCACATGAAAATGGTTGTTTTTAGGGTTCATGCTCATAGTAGGGCCTGAAATCTTGCAAGAATTCTGTTTCCACTTCACCATCAAGATCACTTTTTCTGCCAATCCAGCCAAATTAAATCTTTCCCGTTACCACATAGGAAGAGATCGTTCAGGAATCATCACTTAAATTTTCTTTTCTACCTAACAGTATTTATCTTCAGGGTGATCCTCCAGTATTGACCTGTTGTGAGACACACTTGCTTTGTGTCAGGACAATTATTTGCAGTTACAAATTAAAAAAAAAAAAAAATTAAAAAAAAAGCAAGACCCATCCTGTACTGTTCTTGCCTCTCTCATTTAACTTGTAATTGCTTTTATTGACAGTTTCTTCTTCCTTCCCTGGAGTAGTGAGGTCATTAAGCAAATCTGCCTTTTTTCTGTACAAAATGATAATTTAACTGATTAAACCACTTGCATCGTCAATACACTTCCATGAGAGGTTCCCATCCCACAGGCCACACTGGGATTTTGTTTCCATCTGAAGACTTTTCAGAGTGTTTGATGACAAACAGGACGCTATCGGCTTTTTCCCTCTTGCAGGTTTTGTATCCATCTCTTTAGAAAATTATATTTGTTGTCATTAAAAATGCAACACAGCTCTGTCATGGCAGTCATTTTCCTAAGCAGGTGCTATCAGTTTTGCACTGTCACTTGCACATGGTGATGCCTTAAGAGGCCTCCCAGAAACAGAGACCAGACAAGAGTAAGGGAATAAAGGTCGGGATTTATTGAAGGGCCTTCAAGGTACCCCCTGGGGAGCCAGAGGATGCTTCCAAAAATGGACCCCGAGATGGACCCCAGGTCACGAGTTCTTCACACCTTTATAGGTTTGGTTCATTTGCATATTACGGTTAATTCTCCAATTAAAGCCCCAGTTTAATGATGGAATTCCCCTCAGCTTGCTCCCCCCTTAGAGGCTTTGGGTTACACATTTTGGGCCTAGAAGAGCCTGGCTGTCCTTGAAGGCAAAGCCTGGAGAGGCTTTGTTGTGTCTGCCCAGCACGAGAGAGCAGGAATTACAGGCTACAAGGAACTGCAGAGTTACACTCTAAGCAGTACAGAAATTGTAAAATAAAAAAGTTAAAACCTAAGGCATCAATGACACAAATGCTGGCATGTGCAAGTGACAGGACAAAAGGAAGTGGCCTCAACTTGTGCCAGGGAAGGTTTAGATTGGATATTAGGGGAAAATCCTTCATAGAAAGGGTTATCAAGCACTGAAACATTTCATTTCATTATCTCAGGAATGGTTTCTGCCCTGAAACAGGGGACAGACACAGCTGGGGGCTCCTTGGGGCAGGTACAAAACTCAGTTTCCTTTCCATTTTCTGCTTTACAGCAGGCAGGGAAAGAGCAGCAAGCCTCTGATGGTCTTTTTAACACCGGCTGGAAAAACAGAGTTTCCAGGCAATCCTGTTGTCACCTTGCCACAGCGAGCCCTGAATGTTCTGGAGATGCCTAAAGTGAAGCTGCTTCACACACAAATTTATCCTGCAGTCTCCTTTTACTCACCCTGTGCTGCACTCACAGCCGAGGAAGGAGCCAAGATTGAAGGAGTTTGGGGTAAACTGGAGAAAATCCCATGATATTCCATGATAACTCCACGATATCTTTCACCCCAACCCTGTCACCCCCACCCCATTTCCCAGCACACCCTTTATTTTTACCTCCCATTCAATTTGACCTTCAGCACCTGGAGCCTGGAACGGATTTTTTGGAAACATCTGCTCAGAAACCTCTTTTATTCCTGCAGCTGGGAAGTTCTCCTCAACTTTGCTACCTTTTTTTTCATACCCAAATCTTTATTTCTGTCGTTCTTATAGAATAGATTATATGACTCAAGTTTCCTTTTTTTTTCCCCACTTCTATTCATATTCTTAAAAAAAAAAAAAAAGACATTACTAGTCCATTTTCACACAAAGTATTTAAAGGAAGAGTGCAGTGAGCTCCTGTTCAGCTACTCCAGAAGTTCTGGCAAAGCTCTCAAAGAAGAGGGAGGCATATTAGATGCTAAATGAGTTTCATTTCAAATTGAAAACATTTTCTGTCTTGTTGTTTTAATTCACATCATTAGCTGTACCTGAGTCTAAATTAGCTACAATTGCCTGAACTTCTGAAGTATTTTTAAACATCCTTTCAAACTCCTTTCGCTTTATCTGAGTGCATCTCGTGTCCCATTTGTAATGGCCTGCTGTATTCATTAGGTACTGGGAACCATCTGGTAGAAATTTGCCCAGAACAAATCCAGTTTGAGAAGATAAGGAGGCAGAACTCTGACTTTCTCTGAGCTAATAGCTCAGATTTTGGTGAAAGGGTTGGAATCAGCTGCACTTGAGATTTTCACCCCGTTTTGAGAAGACAGCAATGGTGGTTAATTAAAATAAGAAGACATTTCTTTAGTCTCCAAAGAATATTTGTAAATCACAGATGAAATTGGAAGTAATTTATCACTGATGCTCTATGAAATTCAGCTGTAGATCCATCTGGCCATGGTGCTTTAGGAGGCAATATTGCTTGCAGGGCACTTTTTATTGCTTGTCTCTCCTGGGGGTTATCTAAGCATTGCCTCGATAATGCTGGCAGCTCTATTTCAGCCACAAAATAATAAATGGCTCCTATTTCTACTGTATGTAATTCAGAACGAGGAGAAAACAAAAAATCTTTATTCATTTGTCTCCTCTAATTTTTTTGCATATCACCTCTTCCAAGCTGGGTTTGTTATCCTTCACGTGGCTGTGGGAGGTGTGGGCTCTGCACCATTCACCTGCCTTTTGTGCAGAGCCAACATGAGATAACAGCACAGTGGAACTCATTTAAGGAATGAACCAGACAAATTTTTGGTCTGATGCAACCTTGAGTTGCATTTCTCAAGCTCAGAGTTGAATGGAAGGATTGACTCTGGATATATTGATTTTAGCACATTGAAATACATTCAGGAATAGAGGTCATATTTAGTGTTGTGGATGAACACAAATAAACGACCCAGAAACATTTCAGTTTGTATTTCTTTAACAAATAGACATCTAATCAGATGAGTCTGAAGTCCAATTAGGGGCTGCACAGAGGTGGTAGCTTGGAAAAATGCAAGTTTTCAAATTAAAAATTGTTTTGATGCCAAACAAGTCTGGATCACAGAATCCCACAATGGTTTGGGTGGGAAGGGACCTCAAAGCCCACCCAGTGCCACCCCTGCCATGGCAGGGACACCTCCCACTGTCCCAGGCTGCTCCAAGCCCCAATGTCCAGCCTGGCCTTGGGCACTGCCAGGGATCCAGGGGCAGCCACAGCTGCTCTGGGCACCCTGTGCCAGGGCCTGCCCACCCTCCCAGGGAAGGATTCCTTCCCAATATCCCATCTAAAGCTGCTCTCTTGCAGTTCAAAGCCATTCCCTGTTGTCCTAACATTACATTCCCTTGAAGAAGTCCCTCTTCAGCTCTCCTGTACTGAAGCCAGTTCAGATTTGACCAGGAGAGCTCTGCCACGAGCTGCAAGTGGCCCGATTTTACCCAATATTCTCTCCCTGCCTTTTCCTCCCATTCTGCCCAGACAAGCACTGTAGGAAATGTAAAAAAGGAAGAATTTCATAGTAAATGAGCATTTTGGTCCAAGATACCAGCAGAGAAACACTGCTGAGGTGAGTGCTCAGGGAGATTAAGTCGAGCTTATCTCACAGCCCAGTGAGAGCCTCTCTCAGTGTGACCCTGTGGTGGCACCTGGCTCCAAGTGCCCTCTGCTCTGGGCTCACTGATTCCAAGATGTGGTGCTGCTGTTCACCTGGACCTGGTTTCCATAGAAAATTTGCTCTGAAACGTAGCTCAGGTAAAGATTTTTCCCCTGCCTGCAGTTCAGGGGAAGGAATTGCTCCCAGAGGTCCTGAGTGCTGTTTACTGTTTTTCCTGCTTTTTGATTAGATGTATCTGACAACTCCTGTTGCCAGGGTTTCATCCCACTCTGAGCCAGACACCAGGGTTACTCACTGGGGTATAAAACACATTTTCCAGGGCCAGCCTCTGACCCACTGCTGTCAATGAGATCTTCCAGTAAAAACCTCAGAAAAATCCAAGCCCTCTATTTCAAGGGAAGTTATTTGATGTTTAATTTCTAGCAATTTTCAAATATTACTAAAATAATCACTCACCTGCCTCCCTATCCCACCCCAACAGAGGAAAACAAATCCCAGCCAAATCTGGTTTTTTTCCAAGTATTAATGCAGTGTAACTGTGTTGAAATCCCAGAGTAAGCCCAAGAGGGAATATCAGGAGACCTGAGGTCAGATTTGCTCCTTCCCAGGCTGTTCACTTCCAGCTCAATGCAGGAGCATCAGATGAAAAATAGACGTGTGATTTGTGTGTTCAAGTCCAAATAAATACAGGGATGTGCTGGAATATGAAACTCCAGAGGCCAGGGGCTGTGGCAGTGGCAGGGATCCACAGCAGCTGAGCAGAGCAGCGGGGAGAGCTCAGGAACCAGATTTGGGGGGAGTGGGGAAGCACTGGGATTGCTGGTGGGAGTTCCCCCTCTCATCCTGGTGTGTTGCCTGCTGATAAAGTGCCATTCCTCAGGAAAAGTCATGGAACAGCAAATCAGAGAGTGAGAGGAGCTCACTTGGGACTCGGTCTCTCCTCTGGATGCACATGAGCTCACACGTGCAGTAACTAATTTTACAAGGGGTGTTGCACACTGGAGAAGCCTCAAGTAGCTCTTGGACTGCTGCAAACCAATTCCGAATTTGTTCCTTTGAATTCCAGAGACCGATTTGGGTTTGGTTCTATTCCAGCCCTTTAATCTTTCAATATTCATTAATATTTTCATGAATAATTTTTCATACATCATTGAGATATGGGTGCTCTTCCTTCATCTGTCTCAACTTCCATGCAAGCAAAGATATTTCTTATTTTTTAGTTATTTTCCTATATGGTCTGTCATAAAACAGGAACAACCCATGTCACTCAGGTGACCAATTCCTCACTGTAAATAGCAAATATTCAATAATTTCAGGAGTCTGCTGCAAACAACCATGTGCAGGGAGAGGTCTGGCCCAGTAATTAACATCTTATTAACAACTATTAATAATAAATCCACCTGCAGCAATCCTGAGCAGATCACAGAAATCAGAAGCAGAAAAATTACTCAGTTATTTCAATAATTTATTTCCAAACATTCAATCCGTGAGTTCAGCTGGCTGTTTATGCTTTAGATAAGAGGAGGAAAAAGAAAAGATATTTGGGGTTTTAATGGATCTTGCAAATGGGTTGAAACACCATTTTATTAAAAGATTTCTGTGAATGTGAAAACACTGTAATGTTACCATAGCTTTAATGATTTCAAGTGATTTTGCCTTTGCAGTTGGAACCACTGATTTTTAATGTTAAGTCCCAGTTTTGAACTAAAAAAAACAACTGTTTTCCTATCCCCTCTGATATAGAAAAGAAAAATTGCAGTGTAGAACAGGAGAAATCGAATCCAGAAAAGCAGAAAGCAAATCAAAATGATCACAAATGTATTCTTTTTCAAAAACGAGATTTATTAGCCAATCTGTCGGTGTTATTAGGCTGGATGGAGAGCAGCAGGATTATTATGTTTTGCAGCACTGTTCAGGAGAGCTGGAAATCTGCAGCTATGCGGAAATGGAAAAGCACACGGAGGAATAGCCACTTGAAATAATTCAGTGGAATAGGGAAGGGCTGGATTGCACGGGGGTTTTGTGTTATCAGCAGTTGTGGGGAGGGATTGGTTTTCCTGCAGGGAGAGCAGGGAAAGGCTTGAGCTCTGTGTTTGTTGTGATTTACAGATGTCCTTCCTCGTCTCTCCTGGGCGGTTTGGGTGAAAGCAGACACACCAAAATGTCCATGGATTCCGGGGTCAGGTGATGGATACGGACTCTGCTCCTCTGGTGGCACCTGTGGAATTCAATCTGCTGCAACAGGGCAGGAATAAAGATTCAGCAAAGATAACTGAGGGGAAAAGTTTCTCCTGCAAGCAGTAGCCGTGGAGAAGTGCTGAGAGATATTCCTGGGGCTCCTGGCAATCCCATTAAATTTATTAATGTAGTATCGCTATGATGGGAGAAAATAAAAAAAATCAAGTTCTTTTAAGTTCTTCTCCAAGAAATTTAAAAAGCAGCTGGGTAAGTGCTGGTGTGGTTTGTACAGCTTTAAAAAGGGAACAGGCAGTAGGACAAGAGGAAACGGCCTCAAGCTGCACCAGGGGAAAATAAGGATGGATACCAGGAAAAATTTCTTCACCAAAAGTGTTGGAAAAGGCTTTCTAAGGAAGCGTGGAGTCCCCAGCCCTGCGGGTATTTAAATGGATTAGCATGGGCTTGGAAGTGCTGGGGGAATTGTTGGACTTAATGATCTTAAGGGTCTTTTCCAAACGGAACGATCCCGTGCTAATGCCGGTGCTAATGACCCTGCCCATCTCTAAACTCCTGGGGCTTTTCTACTCCCTCCAAAACAATCTCAGTGTCCTGAGAGGTTTGGTTTGAATGTTTTGGGGACAGATTCTTCTCCTTTAAGCAGATTTTTCTGCCTGCAACGACGGCGAAGATAAAATTGATCAGAGATGTTTCCAGCAGACTGATCCCACCCAATTGATGCCGTATCATTGTGTTGGATCTCCTTGGAAGGGATGGGCCATCAAATCCAGCTGCACTGGGGGGGCCCCTCAGAGTGGCCAAAAGCCACTGCTGGGGTTTACAGGATGTGTAGGACCCCAAGTCCTCAGGGCAGGTTTCTGCCCAAACAGAATGTGGAAATTGGGATTGCTCCAACGCAATCCCTGGGGACATCAGAGGAACCAGCAGGGCTCTGGGCAGAGCCACAGATGGATTAAAACTGGAATATTTCCCTTGATTAAAGAATCCCAAAAGGTATCTGGGACAGAAATGCTGCCCAGCAGGACAAGGGGGATGTGAAGCTGCCGGTGGATGGTGGGAGGTGCTGGCCAAAGGCAGCTTTCCCTCGGCTCAGCCCTTATTCCCCAGGGTGGAGCACAAGATGGATGGATGTAGGAATTTCTTGACAGAAACTCATCCAGAAATACCAGCTACTGTAACCTGGAGTAAAACAAACAAGGAAAATAATTGTGCTTCAGGCTCCTTGCCAGGGCAGAGGTACTGGTGAGAATGTCCTTGCTGTCTTGCAGAAGGATGAGAATGGGAGAAAGAATCTACCTCAAATTCCAATTTTCTCCATGGACTAAATCATTCGGCCCTCGGAGCGAGGTAGAAAATCCCAGAGGAACTCCAAGCAGATGTTTTGGGAAGCAGTTTTCTTCCAGCCCTTGCCACGTGTGACCCTTTTCTCCCTTAGAGCCCCCACAGTTGTGAGCAGTGTGATTTGCACACCTCTCACAGACAGCCATCCTCTCATCCCAGTGATTGTTTGCGCAAAATCAGAGCATTAAATTGCAAATAGGAGATTTAATTAAAATGTTCCCCGTTCTAAGATCAATAATCGAGGTAGAATAGTTTCACTTTCCATTGATATATCTGTTTTTCCCCTCATTTGAAACAAACTGTGAATTACACTTTCTAACATATTGCTTGCAAAAATGCTCCAAAAGCAAATTAAACCTTCTGGCAGCCTTTGATTCATTTTACATATTACATAGAATAACTTAACAGACATATTAGAATACAGCACAAAATAACATAATTAGGCACAGTTTCATGTCTAGAGTTTGAGAGTGTGGAAGAAACTTTTCAAGCATTTTAACTCATTTAGTAAAACTCAAGTGCTACAGAGCAAATTGTGAGTATTTTGATCTATATGGAGTTTGATTCCAAACTCTCAGCCCTCAGTGGAGCTCACTTTATAAAGTAACTTCTAATTTATATTCTGTGTTAATGTCAAGAAACGAAATCAGAAATCTAGAAGCAATTATACATAAAAAGGTGGAAACAGTGGAATAAAGTCTGTCAGATAATTTCAATCAAAATCCTTAACACTGGTGCTATCTGAGCACTCTCCTCACTGCACAGAGAACTTACAGCAGTCTTGCATTTTATTTATTTAAATTTTAATTATATTGGATCTCATGAGAGTGTTTTAAGTCTCAGAATTAGTACAAGACCTTCAGTTTAATTTTGTGGTTGTGGGTCTTTACTAGGAATGTTTTAATTTCTGTGGGATTGTGCAAGTCCAGAGCTGGCCTAGAACCCCTCTGGCACTTCATTCCCATAAATGAGATCCTGGCTTTAGGAAAGTTCATAGTGAAACTCTGTCAACTCATCTCTATATAAAGATTCCATCTACAAGAATTCTACTGAGAATTTTTCAATATTTGGGGCATTTCATTATGAGAAATAAGTATTGCATGCTTAATGCATGAGAGTATTTCTCATTCTGAGAGCAAAGAAAAGAGCTGGGAATAACATTTATCATACAGGACTGTCTCAGTCAGTGTTCCTGCACTGATTCCTCTCTGTGTTTGCCTTTGGGAAGTGCGAAGGGAGGGTTCAGGACTCTCCAAGACAGGAGAAAGTGTTTATTCTCCTCTGAAATGTGAATTCACCATGAGGAATTTTTGGGCTTCATCATGTTTGAATTGGGCCTGGAGTGACAGGACAAGGGGTAAGGGCTTTAAACTGCCAGAGAGCAGGGTTAGATGGGATACTGGGGAGGAATCGTTCCCTGTGAGGGTGGGCAGGCCCTGGCACAGGGTGCCCAGAGCAGCTGTGGCTGCCCCTGGATCCCTGGCAGTGCCCAAGGCCAGGCTGGACATTGGGGCTTGGAGCAGCCTGGGACAGTGGAAGGTGTCCCTGCCCATGGCAGGGGGTGAAATGAGATGATTTTTAGGTTCCCTTCCAACCCAAACCCTTCTGTGTTCTATGATTCCATTCATTTGAAACCTGCAGCCCAGTTTTACCCTCAGCCACAGGGTGTTGGTTCAGTTTACACCTTGGGGCCACCATTTTTCCTGTGCTTTGCAGACCTGTGCTCTTCTCGTGAGTCATGCACAGACCAAATCATGTTTTTCCAAAGGCAGGAGCCACTCTGAGCTGCTGAAGTTATCCAAAAGTCATTACAAAGATCCATAACCACGTTTCCCTTCACTACAGAACGGATGCAGTTTGCTTCTCTTCTCTAAAACTCTGATGCATGGGAAAAAAAAAGCAAAGCAAGGTGAAGAGCACAACAATCAACCATGGCAAGTTTCCACGTTGTTACTTCAATGATGCACAATCTGTTTGCTATCTGAGCACTGTAAACAGACTAATATTTCCCGAAGTATGGGATAAATCAGCCATTTAGAAGCAGCGAAGAGAAAATGATGAAGCTCCGAGTGAGTTGTGAAGCAGTGAATAAGGATGTATTACACCACGGGAAACCATCAATATTTGTTTATTATGTGAGTGTGAGGAATAAATCTGTGGGCTAATTTGTATTCTCTTCAGTTAATTCCACTGTTCCAGGCCGAGTTTTTGTGTTTCTGTTTGAGCCTGCTCAGCTGCTGGATGGTGCTCTCAGGAATTCCCGAGCCATGGGCTCCTGGGGACAGGGAGACGCTGCCGTGCATCATCACTCCAACCCAGGCACATCGAGGTGTCACTGCCACACTCCGCACCTCTTTGTCTCCCTAAGCAGGGGATTTATCTGATAACAGCAGAATTCTGGGCATTATCACCGAATGCCAGGTTGGTTTGGGTTGGAAGGGATGTTGTGTGGTTTTGGCCAAAATCTAGCAATATATCCTCTGGGAGAAAGTCAGGTTACAACCACCCTTCCCCCCACCAGGTTCAGGAAAAAATTCCTCGAAGGAAAGTGAAGGAGATAAAACCTGTTTATTAACAAACACACAGTTAAAGGATAATAATGCTAAATAGTAAAACCCCTCACTATAACGAGAAAACCTGAGAAGAAATTGGAGTCCTCTCGTAGGTGTGGTCCCTCCTTCTCGGAGCTGCCGTGGGGGGTGGCCTTAGGTCCCCTCCGGGCCTGAAGAGAAGTTCTCCTGATGTGTTCTGATGGTGTTGAAACAGTCCAGAAAAGGAAAAAAGGAAAAAAAATAAAACCCACCAAAGTCCTAGGAAACAAGCTGGGGAAAAAATGAAGGAAAAGAAACCAAAAAAAAGCTGGCTGAAGAGACAGGCAGGGAGCTCCCTCTGTGCTCCTGCAGCCGGAGAACGCAGAGGAGTCTCTGTCTCTGTGTCCTTGGGAACTGCTTTGGAAAGTTCATTTGTTTTTCCCTCCCCTCTCAAGCTCAGTTTAAAGGCACAAAACTAATTTAGAGCATAGAGCCGTGATAGGGAATCCACACCATAGAGTCACCCCAAGACAGATGTCAGTGATTATCTCCTTCCACCCCCCTGCCACGGGCCAACCTCCTCACAAAATCAGTGAAACTGCACTTAACAAATTGGCTCAATAAGTATCTAATTGCCCTCGTTCGAGCTGCCTCCTTTCACCGAGCTGCTGTTTTGGCTCATGATGGATGTTTTTAAAACTTGGTTTTTAAAACTTGGATGAGCTTATCTCCAGACCCATCAAATTCCCACAGATCCTTGATGGAGATGTTGGAGGCACAGTCGCTCAGCACCGCTAAAACCGAGCTTTGCAGGGCGAACACTGCAGCTGAGCTGTTGTTGCTCTTTGGTCCTTTTATTTCTCCCCCTGTATCTATTTTTTTTTCTTGGTGAGATTTCCAGTTCCATTTTTGAGCTCCTGAGCTGATCTGCATAAAAGCTGTTGGCTCCCATTCCGATGGTTATTGGAAGTCAACATCTGCATGGCTGAGTCCTTGTAAAGAGAAAAAGTAGAATTTTGGAGTTTAGAAGATTTGTAGCTCTGATGAGCTGAAAAGGAAAAGATCTTACAGGTTTCATGCAACAAACATGAGAGCAGAGTTAATTTTTCTGCGATTATTTGGGTGAAATGACCATTTAATGAAAACTGGCTGAGGAATCAGAGATAGCTCATTTAGTTTTCTGCTTGTCTCAAATTCTTCTGCCAACAAATATTATCTGAATTGTTTGTTCATCAAAGGTTTTTCTAAAGGTCTTTTTAAAACACTCACTTCAATATCCCCTTGTAAAGGGCTGCAAAGGTTAGGAGGGTTTGCTTTGAATCCCACCATCATTTCTTCATTAATCATCCAATTTTTGGCATTTAATAAATGTCTGTATTCAGGAAAAAAAGTTGGATTGGTTCTAATCGAATTGGACTAAAGGTATTTCAGGAAAGCAAAGAAAACAAACACTGGTGTGACACGAAATAAACATGGAAGCAAAATTGGTCTACAACAAATATGTTACAGGAATCTTTGCAATAAATGGGGGGAAAGGGAAATAAAATGTTTTCACCGTATTAGTTATTTATTAAATCGCAAATTTCTTGGTTAGTGACGTTCAGCTGTGGCTAAAGGCTTTCAATTCACGCCCAAAATCCTTTGAGCTCCAAACTGCAAAGTATTCCTCTTTCAATCCAAGTGCAGGTAATTAAGTAGGGTGTGGAAAAATGAAGAATTATGAGTAAATTTAATTAAGAAATGAATAGGTGATTTTACACTTCAAGGAGATAATTCAGAATGAAGCTATTCCCTTTGAACAAATATTGATGGACACTGAGCTTTGGTTTAAACTATTTAAATTATTATTTAAACTGCCCGTTTCAGAGAAGGCAACAAACAAGAAATGCTTCAAGATGGAGCTGCCTCCAAGGAAGTCTTTAAATACAAAAAGCCAACCCCAATGAACAATTTGCAATAAATAATGTGTTATTTAGTACTTTTTTTTCTTTGTGACCCATGTGGCAAAGAAGTGGGTTTTCCAATTGTTTTGTTAATTACAACTGTTTAATTAATGGATCTTACAAAAAACCAACACCCACACAGTCTGTTATGAATGATTCAGTGCAGATAATTTTTGCCTTATTTTCACAATTCACCATTTAAAGTTACTGATACTGCTGTCCTAATTTCATAGTTTTATGTCTCCCTTGAAGAAGAATGCTTTAAAATAATGAAATTTTGTTTCTTGGTGAAAAGGGTTGGGGCATTTGTTTTTCATTAAACCTTGCACATTGTAAAATCAAACCCATTAGGAGCTCAACACTTTCAAATCTAAATCCACATTCTAAAGAACTCTTGGTCTCTTTGAAAACATCTTCCAACAAGGTCTGCATTCTAGAATAATTTTGTTTTGGTGGCAAATGACAAATTTAGCCCTTGACACCTTCCTCTATTCCAGGTTGTTCCAAGCCCCAATGTCCAGCCTGGCCTTGGGCACTGCCAGGGATCCAGGGGCAGCCACAGCTGCTCTGGGCACCCTGTGCCAGGGCCTGCCCACCCTCACAGGGAGGAATTTCCTCTCTAAATCTCTCCTCTCATAGTTTAAAACACTTTCCCCTTCTCCTATCACCACCTGCCTGTGTGATAAGTTGTTTTTCCTCTTTTTTAGGACCCAAAGTTTCAGAGCCTGTTTTGTTGAGTGTTTCCCAAAACCACAACCAAGGTTCTCAGCTTCTGGTCCCCTTGTTGCTTTTGCACCGAGTAACTCAGATTTGAAACAACACAAAAATTTCTTTCCAAACTGGCTGGAAATCCTTCATTTTAGTGAAGTTGAGTAAAATGCAGCACCTGAGGACATCCATCTTTTCTCAGGACTCAGCAGAGCTGGAGAGAGGCTTCCAGTGACCTCTGCACCGCCGACACAGCCCGGCAAGGTGTGGAGCATCCACACTCTGCACAGAAACTGCCAACAGCTCCTCTCACCCTCTGGCATTCCACGCTCCAAACAAAGATGTGCCAAGGATGCTTCCCTCAAAATTGCCTGGAGACCCCAAGGAGCAGTGCAAGAACCACTCCCCGGGTTTCTTGGCCATCAGCTTTTGATTTCCAGCTCAGCGGGGAGGAGCAGCGCCGTCACAAGGATTGCACACCCTTGGAGGAGGTTTGGATGTGCTGAACTGAGCTCGTTCACACCCCGGGGCTGGACAAAGAACACGAGCAGGCTCCTCTCATTTCCATATTGCACCGAGGCGATGCACTGAATTGCAACACTTAAAATGCCAAAGAGCGCTTTGTTTTAATTGCATTTCTCCACGAAAGAAAAAAAACTAACCAAAAAAACCCCTCTCACATTCAACCCTTCAGAGTTTAGAATATCCTTGACCTCTAGGTGCCTTTCCAAATAAAATCATTTCAAATTTCATTGCTTGTTTTCAGATAATCAAGTACATTATGTGTTCATTGGTTCATTTAAACCTCTGCACATTCCACGGAGTCATTTTAATGTCAGTTTATTTCGCAGCAGCTAAATCTCACATAAAGGGAGGGAGACAAGGACAGCTCTGTTTGCTCTGCCTGCACAATAAGTGTACAGAACCTATAGAGGAGTTAAACAATAACTCAGAATTGCATCTAAACGGACAAAAGCAAATTCTCAAGGTCTTATCCTCTACTTGTGGAAATCTCTAAAGGACTTAGTAAGAAATATAAACCAGAAGATAACAAGGAGTAAACAATGAAACACAAGGCAAATAACAAAGTGGGAAGAGGGAACTGCCATCCTAGCACAGCCTGGAAAGAGGGATTAGAGCATGGACAAGACAGTGGGAGGTTTTTATCAAATATCCCTCAGTGACAGACAGGTCTGTTGGGTGCAAAACCTGTGAAGTACAAGAAAATAAATCAATTCCAAATTCAACCAGTTTGAATAAAAATACTCAAATGACGCTGTCTCATAATCTTTTAATCAGGTGTCACAGTTAACAAGGAGTGAGGAAAAATGGCTACAAATACCCTTGATCCCCTCTTTCCTCTGAGACATATTGATGTAATCCTTTTAGGATGGATGGGATACAAAGAACTAAACAGTGCTCCCTCTTCCACAAGCGCAGGGCAGTCCATGGTAATGGATCAGACAGTTCTCTGTGGACTGTAGATGGACCAGCATATTCCCAACTGAACATGAAATGGAATTTCACAGAGGTCTGCAGGCCCCTCAATTCCCTCAGAGAAACATTTTGTACCAGAGTCATTGACTGGAAACCTGTCTGTAAATTTCTATTTGGGAAAATAAAAACTCCATTAGGAGTAATCAGTTATCTTGGATTTTTCTCAATACATATCTTCAGGAAAACTACCCTAGCGATGTTTTGAACGAAAATTAATGTTGTTTGCAAAAGAAACTTGTATGAAACTTTGGAGAAACAGTATTTCTTCCTTATCTGATTTGATTGATGTCATCAAGACATAGACTCCATGCTTTGAGACTTTTTGGGAAAGTCAATGTGATTTGGCAGCCACTAAAATCAAATGTAGATTTCTTTCATATTTGTGATGGACAAACAGTGCTGCAGAATCTCATCCAGGCATTTATTCATGGTAACAGAAGTCCAGGTTCACAGCTAGAGACACCCAAGCTGGAAAACGAGGTCATTGTGGCTTCTGGAGCAGAGACCCAGCACAGAATCCTGCTGAGCCCAATCCATTTTGGATCTGAGGGGTTTCTCCATGGATTCACTCCCTGAGCCTGATCCGAATCCTGCCTGCAAGGAAACCTCGAGTAAAGGGAGATTTGGAAGGAAGGTGAGCAAATATCAAAGAACTCTGTGCAGCAGTTCCATAATCTTTCAGCATTGATCTTTGAGGGGTACATGAGACACAGGAGAAGGCTCTGAGGTAAAATTCACTCTCAAAAGGACATTTGAAAAGAACCTATTGATGAGTTAATTAGGCCATTCTCTTCCATCTGGAAGACAAAGTGTGTGCCTGAAGCCTACCTCACCAGGCAGGTACTGTCCCATCTTCAGTCCGCTTTAATTAACACCAGCAAACCATTCCTTCCCTTTCTGAGTGGGCATGGAAGTTCATCCTGAGTGTGATAATCAACCTAACTGTGAAAAATACACTGGAGTTTGATGGGCAGTGAGGGGAGAGTGTAGAAAAACTTGAAGCAATGTATTTCCAAGGGAATCACCAGTGAGAGAAGTGGATTTATGGCTTCTCTGTAAGCAGGGACAATATTTGTTTTTTTTTTTTAAATTGGGAACCCAAACATTTTTTTCCACACACGAGCAGCTTTTATCCAATCCCACATGAAAATCACCCTTGAGGAGCAGTGAGCCACAGTATTTCATCAAGAATCCCTGGACCTAAAAATCTGCAAAGTCCTTGTGTGCTCCTATCTATTTTTATGTATTTCATTAAATAAGTCTCCAAGCACTGCTCAGTAACCACTGGGCCCTCACATTGAGATGCCTTTTCAGCAGCAACAGTAGAGAAACACTAACCTGGGCAAGACAGATTTGCCTGAATAAATATAATTATGTTTCCTCGTAGTTGCTTGATGTGGTGACTATTACAATTTACCACTTAGCTGGAGAGCTTGCTTTAAAAGCCAAGAATAAAGGCTTGTGTGCCTCGAACTGATGCTCAGTTCTGTCTGAATGCATCCATTCTCTTCCCATCTTTGTGCAACAAACGCCTTTCTCCTCTCCGTAATAACAGCTGCAATTATGTGGATTTTAGTCTCATGATAAACTTGTACAGAGGTGATAGCAGCTGCACAGAGGGAGTGTAGCAGCTTTTGCTGGCACTGGAAGTGTTTTCTCCCAGGGTGGTTTCTCTGCTGGGATTGGTGGTTGGAGTTTGGTGGCAGCAGATCCCTCGGTGCTCACATTCACACAATGAAGTATTTCTTATCTATGCACATGGAATCATTTTTCTAAACATTAACTGTATCTCCAAGCTCTCTGAAGGTCAAATTTTGGTACCACTGGGTTGGGGGACTTGAGTTTTATTTTATTTTATACAATTCAGCAGGACAGGAAGATGAGAAGATGGACAGAATAATCTTTGAGGCTCCAACTCCAAACTCTTTTTTATTGGTGTATATAGAAAGCAACTCCAAAATACATTTTGCTCTTAATAAATTTTCATCCATCTTATTTCAACCTCACTGAGTCCTGAACCTGTCTCCCTTTTTTTTTTTACTTTCTGTGCTTTGTTCACAGCAGAAACATTGTGAAGTCTCACTCCGGGTAGGTCATGTTGCACGGAGACAAATACCTTGTCTTCCCTGTAGTGAAGCTGAGAATATCTTAAGCTTTTTTATTTTTCATGAAACAGAAGTTCAAAAGTTCATCTTGCATAGGCTTCAGCTGTGGTGAGGAAGAAAGGGAAAAGTCCTCAAGAGATAAGTGGTGTAACAATGAGAAACTCAAAGTCAGCCTCGTCTAGGGGATGGTTCCTTTTAATTGGGCCACGATTAAAGCTTTTCTTCTCTCTGTCTTTGGGGGTGGGGCTGTGCCAGCTTTTGGAGTAGTCTTAAAAAGCTGGCAGTGGAGAGGATGGATCTGGACTCTGTATGTTTTATTTGGGACAGGATTTGGGAAGTTTATTTCAGCCCAAATTGTCATAGAAGTTGAGGTGTAAACTTGCATTCTGCATTGCTGATAGGGACATCAAATAATTTATAAAACAATATAATTTGGAATAAATACAGGAGAAAAACCTTGCATTCAGTTCGCCTACACTCCAAAATCTTCATTATTTCATACAAATTGATTACCTGTTTGGAGCCATCTTTGAATCTGAGCATGTTTGAGGGGCAACCCTGGATCTTTTCTGAGGAGCTTTAGTGTTCCAGTTGCAAGAAAAGCTTCTTGATTCTCTCAACAAATTTTTATTGGTAGGGTAAAATATTTCTTATTGATTCAATCTGTGTTTGGGATAGGTGAAGCTTTTTGTGATCTGTATTCAGTGTTGGTAGAATAAAGTGAACACACATGACTCATTAAATTACAACAAAAATAATATTTCTGCTGTCCTAATTATTATACAAAGTTGGTCAGCAGAACTATCCTGTCCCACGAGCTTGTGCCCATGGTTAAGGACTCCACAGCTGGAATAACTGGCTTTGTACACAAATTGGATATTTGACCTCGGTTATATTAACAAAAAAACAGAAAAAAAATTCCTGTTTCTTTCAAATGTCCCACTACTTTGCCTAACTTTAAAAGAGTAGCTCAAAACCCAGTAAAACTATTATTTCTATGCATACTCCACAGCACATAAAGATCTAATGATAAAACATTTGATGTTCACTGGTTACAGTGCAGGAACATAATTTGAGCTGTGTTCTGACCACACAGACACAGAACACACAAATCCTCATTCCAAGAAATGCATTAAATTGAAAACAATCCCAAGTTTATCGATAAAACGATGCTGGAATAGTGAGTCATAGAAAGAAGGAGACAGTGATAATAAAACTCATTGGAAAGGATGATTCTGTTAAAGAAAATCCTACACAAAGTGAGGCTTTTATTCACTGAAGTGAAGCTTTTATTCACTGTTTCCTTCATTTCAGAGCAGAGGTGCAAACTCCTCATTACTCACTTGGGTATTTATTGTGTACCTGACAACAGCTAATGACTAGCTCCTTTATTTTCTCAAGAACACCAGAATTCCTTTTTTCCCTGAAAACCCACAGTTTTCACACAAGTAGATCAGTAATCAGAAGGGATTGTGAATCCAGTCTCAGTGCTGGGCCACACAATTCCAGTTTTGGAGTCTTCTGTAATTACAGTAATTAGTTTGCCTCATTTTCCTCCCAGCAGATATCATTGCTTGGCATTTCTTGTCCTTCATGCCTCTCCTGTCGTTCATTACTTCTGTCCAAAGCGAGTTGTGCCAAATTTCATCCTCAGCCACATCCTTCTGGTTTGGTTCCATCATGGCTTAAATCGAGTGGTGCTACTATGGAGGGAAAAGGATCCAGTCCCAAATTATGGGTCTTTTCCTGGCCAAATACAATAATGTGTAAATATCTGAGGGCGATGGAGCAAGTGAGAATGAAAGTTATAAAAACTACCGGATTTAGGAGTGAAATGGAAGTCTGTGCAGGAAAGAGGAGGGGGAGGAAAGAAAGATCTGTTTGTAGGGAAAGAGGATTCATTGTTCTTCTCTTGACCTAACTTAAAGGAATCTTTTGTAGACACTGTTTGTGCTGTAGATCTTTCTTATCTCACTCTACTCAGTTCTGTTTGTTTAATATCTGCTCAGCGAGTGCCTGACTTTATTTATCTTCATTCCCCTCTATAGTCTCTGCAATAATCCTCTGCTATTATATATCTTTGTTTGACTTACATTTCCTTAGGAGTTTTCCTCTGACGTTGTTCATCTTCATTCCCCGAATATCCGCTAAGCAGCAGCTGCCTGGCATTGCTCAGCCCGGATCTCCTCCCTCAGAGACAGCAGCAGTTCCCTGCACTTGTCCTTCTTCATTTCCCACCTCCCAAAAGCCACCTCCACTTATGTCCATTAGAAGCCATCACCTATCAGAGCTCAATTTCTTTTCACTTCCCAGGACGTCCAGCAGTCATCATCTGGCACCACTGGCTCCAGTCTTCAGGATTATTTGTTTTTATCCCAGTTTTTATCCCAGCTCCTTCAGTGGATGTTCACAAACAGCCCTGCCCCAGGCTATCCCACCACTCTGGGGAAATTCCTGCTCTGGATGTGCCACCTTGGGTCTCATCAGCACAGAATCTCAGAGCCCCAGAGTGGTTTGGATTGGAAGAGAACCTAAAAATCGTCTCATTCCACCCCTGCCATGGGCAGGGACAACTTCCACTGTCCCAGGCTGCTCCAAGCCCCAATGTCCAACCTGGCCTTGGGCACTGCCAGGGATCCAGGGGCAGCCACAGCTGCTCTGGGCACCCTGTGCCAGGGCCTGCCCACCCTCACAGGGAAGAATCTTTCCCCATTACCCCATCTAAACCTATCCTTAGGTCCTTAAGATCCTCAAACTAACTCCAAGCCCTTTTAAATTATCTCTCTCTATCTTTCCTCTAAGCTCCCTTCAGGCACTGAAAGCCACAATTAGGGCACCCCAAAGCTTCTCCTCTCCAGGGTAGCCAATCCCAACTCTCCTGGATTTTATGTTGTGAAACCTGCAGCCGATTAGACAGGCTCTATGAAAGGTGCATTGTTCCTATAAAACACCCTACATGTGGAATAAGGAACCAGGCAGCTGCAAAACGAAATGAATTCAACTCTTAACCATCATTCCCCAGCAGCTCCATGACACAGCTGAGGGAATTGTGAGGAGAGTCTTGAGGAGACCTCGGATCTTTGCTGGGTTTCCTACATAGCTTGAACATAAGGAAAAGGAAAATGGGTGTGAACCTTCCCAAACTCAAAAGGGAGTATCTGCAAATTCTTCTGTAATATTTCATGATGGGTTTTGTTTTATATCTACGGTTTTATGAAAGAATATAAGAAAACTAGCCTTTATACCAGGCAGCTCATAACTATAAGCAGGAAAAATTGGTATTTTCTTTCCCACATACCACGAGAAATCTGAAATATTTAATCTGCAGAGAGGATTTTTTGGGATAAGAAACCCAAATGAACAAATTTCTGAATTCTCAGATTTAAACACCAAGAACGAAGAATTATTTTCAAATCAATTTTTCGTTTAACGAAAGCATTTTGGAGAGGTGTTATAAACAGATGTGTGGTTAATGAGACCCAGCATCATCAGTTTTAAATACTCAGTCTGTTGCTTTTTCAAATTTTCATTGCTCTCTTGAACTCAGACTGAGAAAATATATTAGATTAAAAATTTTGAATTGCTCTTGAAGTGTAACTGAGCTCTGCAACTGTAGCAGTCGTATGTTAATTAGGATAAAGAAACCACATTTTTTAATTCATGACACTAAAAATGAAGCAATATTTTAATGGGGGAAAAGAGCCCTTCTGAAAAACAGCTGTTATCTTTTGTTTTATCCAGCCAGGAGCAATAATTCCTGTCCAAATCTCTGGTGGCTCTGTTTGGATGAACATGACTAAAATGCAATTTTTGAAATTTTTAAATTTTATATCCTATTGTAGCCAAGAGACGATTTTCACACATTGAAGTTCTCAAAGTCAAAACCTGTTTTCCCTTTTTATTTCTCCTTCTGCTTTCAGCCTAACACATTGTTTCTAAATGAAACACAAGCTGGGGGAAAAGAGCTTTATTGAGAGCTCACAAAAGGTGACCGTGAGCTGGAGAATGTGCAGAGACACACCGAGTTTTTCTGGGAAATTCCTGACATTGTGGAGGTCACCAAGTGGCCAAGGGTCATCCTGGGAGGAGGAGAGGAGCCAGAGTTCATGGATCCGTGCCCAGGCTCTTCCCAGCTCGAGGATGCAGCTCCCCATGTTCAGTTTTGTCTGGATCAGGGACAGGAAAGGAAGAGTTGTCTTCATTAAATGATGGGAAATGTGCTGCAGTGAAAGGTTGCAAATGTGCACATTCATGGCAGGAGGGATCAAGAGAAATTGGCTTTTTTTCCCCTTTTTATACTTTTTTTATTCCTCTGTTTCATTTTTTTTTAATGAGAACAGTGATACTCAACACAATCTAAGCTACACCCAACCTTAAAGCCTATTAAATCAATGAGATGATAACCAGGCTGAAATTATTTTGAGATTTGGAGATGGAAATACCACAAATAAGTAAATAAATAAATAAATAAATAAATAAATCAGTATTACCAGCTCCACCTGAAAATGGATCCTGAACCGAACATTCATGAGAAAATTGGAGTTTGAGGAGGATGCTTAAGTTCAAATCAAACTTCGGATCCAGGCTTCATAAATATTCTGCTTTTTACATGGTAAAAGGGTATTGGGCTTTATATGTTTAGTGGCTACCAGACTGCATTTTCCCCACTTCCAAGGTCCTGAATTGTAAATTACTTCAGAATTAGGCATCACTGGGATTGCTCCTGAAGCAGTGCCACTTCCACGGATGTTTTGTTCTCTGTTTTTTCTCTGTTATGTTCTCTATTCTCATGGTCTTTATTTCCATTTGAAAAAATAACCTCCTATGTGTTTATAATTATTCATCCTTAATAAGGGTCAGCCCTTAGCTGGCAGAAACCACAAGAAATATATTAGAGGTTTTTTTCCAATTAAGTTTATAAATAGGTAAATAAGTGGTAAAGAAGTAAATAAACAATAATTTTGTGAGTGTTGGCAATTTTTCTGTCACTGAAAGTCTGCTCAAATGAATTTGTCTGCACTCCCACCAGCACAAATAAATGTTTCACTGGGTTACAATAATAAAATAAAATTCAGCATTTCAACACTGCCGTGGTTTAGTAAACGCAGGATCTCTGTCCCACCACGTTATCATCAATATTTACTTGGTAAGGATATTTGCAAATATTGAACTAGAAATCCATATGTCTGTATTGGCTGAGCTCTTTGCTTTAGGGTGCTCCAGCACAGTGGGGCTGCATTTATGGCTGCCAAAAAACAAAAGGGCCTTTCTGCAGGAATCCCCCCTGGTGAAAATTTGGGCTTTAATTGTCTTACACTGCCCCACAACCATGTGTATTTAAATATATTTTATAAAATCTAGCAGGAATTTCTATAAGATTTGATGTGTGTGAGCAGCAGGCTCCAATCCATCGCTCTCTGAGTGAGCAGGGAACAAGCAGGGGAGCTGTGGGGAGTTTGAGAGAGGCTCACGAGGCTCCACGGCATCGGGGGCACTCCGGGTCCGGCTGTGCCGCAGGAGCTGCAGCTATCCAGGAGAATTCCAACCTGCCAAGGAGCCGTGGAGCTAAAAGTAACTGGTGGCAGATGGAAAATGAGGGCGACTCCGTGCCCTGCTCCATCTGCTTCCAGTCATCCCTGGGACAACGTGGTGAAGCCGCCGGCTGCTGGCATGGGACAGGCGGGGATTGGGAAAGAAATGTTTGTGGCGCTGCTGGGGAGAGCAAAACTCAGGGTCTGTAGGAAGGTTTGAGGTAGAATTGTGTTAAATTTATCGATTATGGCTGTGTCCAGCTGGGAATGGAGGATGCTCCCAGGTGGAGCCATACCTTGGTGAGCTTTTACCTTCTAGAAATGTGTGTGCTATCAAGAGACAGCAAACAGCTGCTCACAGCTGTCCTACCAATGTCAGATCCCTCAGGGATGGGGTTGGAATTCTCCTGGGCAAGGAAGAACCCACAGGGGTCATGGCTGTGGCAGTCACTGAGCCCCCCAGACTGTGTGAATCCCTTGGGGATGGGCTGTGAGGTTGGAATTCTCCTGGGCAAGGAAGAATCCACAGGGGTCAGGGCTGTGGCACTCACTGAGCCCCCAGCCCAGCCTGAGGTGATGTTTGGCTTCACTCCCAGCAGCTTTTCCACAAAAGCAGCTTTTAGACACAAAGGAAAGAGCTCCAAGAACCAGGGCCAGAACAAGAGGAAAACAAAAAAGACCTGGACGTAGCCCTGAAGGCCTGGATGTAAAGAGCTGCTCTGGGGCCAATGGCTCTGTGAAATCCTCCAACCACAAAACCACCAAAACCCCAGCTCTGGGATGAGCTTGGCAGTCTGGGATAAACTCACCATGAAATCGTGCCCTGTGTGAGCTCTGGGATGAGCTTGGCAGTCTGGGATAAACTCACCATGAAATCGTGCCCTGTGTGAGCTCTGGGATGAGCATGGGATAAGCTGCCAGAGCTGCTTTTGCCATGCAGGTTGTTCAGTAGCTCAGGAGCACTCAGACACCGGGGCTGTGGGAAGGTTCCTCCTCTCCCCATTCCCCAGATTGCCTCCTGTGCTGCCATGTGTCCATGCCATGGATGAAACAATGGAGAACAGCATCCAGCACTAAAAGCTGCCTCTGTTCACCCAGTGATTCCCGGTTTCCCTGGAAGTACGCAGGATGTGATCACCCATTTACATTCAAGGGCTTCAATCTGAGTCCCAAAAATAAGTTTCCCTTTATTTGCTGGTGTTTGTGTGTCCATCAAAGAGGGAAAGACACGGAGTCTGAGCTGGGCAGAGCAGGCACAAAGGAGCTCGGGTCAAGAAGGAGGCAGCAATACTCTTGGAATGCTCCATTTCATTTATCCACATGCATTTCTTACCAGTTCCTGCTTCCCAAGGACTTTTCTGGCAAGTTTCATTTTGCAAGCTTGACTTTATTTTATTTCTCTTAAGAAAAAGCCAGGCTAAGAGGTCACCCACTGGGATCTTTTGAACTGCTGCTTCCCAAGCTGTGAGTGCCTTGAAAATGATTCTCCAAGTATTTTCTGCAGTTCTTTATACCAAGAAAAATATTAATGCTGGAAATATTTGAAACATAAATAAAAATCTTTTTTTAGAAACAGACGAGTTTTTGCTTTTTTCAGGGGTCTGCTGTATTATGATAAATATTCTTTAGTCCTTGTTCAAGGAGCATATCATCAGCTGAAATTTTCCCTGTCTCCATCTGTGGATTCCAGCATTTAAAGGCACTTTTTTGCATTCAGAAGGCACATTGCTACTCCCTGCATTCTGTTGACCTCTGTTGGGTGGTGATTTAATGAGTGGAAGACCCTTTCCCTCTGGAGATCCTTCCCTTTCCCAACTGCCCAGTGGATCAGCTGAGCCACGTCTGTGCTGATCCAGGGAATCCTGGAATCACAGAATGGTTTGGAAGAGATTTTAAAGCCCAGCATATTCCAACCCCCACCACGAGCAGGGACATTTTCCACCAGACCAGGCTGCTCCAAGCCCTGTCCAACCTGGCCTTTATGAGTCCTTATCCCACTGATCTCCAGCAGTGCCGTGAAAAATGAGGGACATCCCCATCCCCTGAATTCCATTTCCATCCCAGAGCCCAGCGTTCACTTCTCTGCTTCGTGCTGTGTTTGTTCTTCCTGCAGTTGATAAAATGTTCTCCTCCCCACCAAATATTTTCCCATATGTCTGGAAATCTCTGCCGAAGGCTGGGAGCTAATAACAGATCCCTGACTGCCAGCCACAGCGTGAGGCTTTTGGGATTTTTGGTATGGAACAGATTGAGAACTCGCCAACACTGTTTTTTTTTAAAAAAATAGAAGTGCCAATTCATCAAAAATCTCTGTAGGACACAAAAAAACAACCATAGAAAAAACCTCCCTGTTCCAGAAAAAAAATGGGTTTGAAGTTGTTACATCATCCCACTCCATACTCTGAGTAAAATGTTTCACTTTTTTAAATTTAATTTGAATTTTAAATTGCCTTTTCTGTTGAAATTTGAGAAGACCAGATGAGTAAAGGAAACTTCAGATTAAAGATGGCCACATGCTTGACATGATCCAGTTTTATTCCAGGCCATTATTTATTTAAAATTTGGTTTTGCCACAATCCAGTACAGTAAAAACATAGTTAAATCACCATTTTTCCATGCAGCTCCGAGGTCATGTAGGACAAATCCTGATCACTGTGCACATTCAATCAGAATCCAGAGGCATTCCAAATTGAAGGCAAATCCTCCAGCCTGCCAGATGCAATAAAAAAGGAAATTCACTGATTTTTTTAGGAGTTTGGTGTTATATTTTGGATTTGGAGGGTTCATCTCTCCCTTCCCACACCCCTGGTCACTGTCAGTGTGCTGAAGGCAGCCGCTGCCTCTCCCCCAGTTGAGAGGAGAGCTCTGGAAAATGGCAGCTGCTTCAAATGTTTCTGACTTTGCTTTCACACTTCCCCCAGCTCCCAGGATAAGCCTTTCCTAATGTCTTTATGAAAACCTGAACATTTGGTCCTTGCAACCCCCAGGGCAATTCATGCTTTTGAAGAATTTGCAAAACCTACTGAAGCCTGACCTTTCTTTTCTGTAATCTTGTTGACTGTATTTAATTCTGTAGACTTTCCCCTGCTTTTTTTTTTTCCTTCCCTATGTGATCTTCAAATAACTTTTGGCGACTTTCTCTCTAAAATGATGTGAAGTTTTGTTATCTTTTTTTAGCACACACCTAAGGTGAGTTTTATTTATTTATTTTTTTTTTAATAATGGGGTCAGGCAGCTCCTTTCCACTCTGCAGGGAGTTATTTATTTTGTGAATTTATAGATTTTTCAACCTACATTTTGTTCTTACTTAGTTTTTTTTTAATTTTTTTTTTTTACTTTTCCCTTTTAGGTTATTTGTTTTTACAGAAGTTTCTGGCCAGAACCTCAGCTTCAAGCATTTCCCATCCCTGGAGGTGTCCAAGGAAGGGCTGGATGTGGCATCAGTGCTCTGGGCTGGGGACAAGGTTGGGGTCAGGCACAGCTTGGAATTGATGACCTTGGAAGGCTTTTCCAACCTCAATGACCTTGGGATTCTGTGATTCCATGGCTTTAGGCACCCTTATGAGAAGTATTTTATTGTCCCTGCTTATGGGTTTGTATAATTTCATTAAAACAAATTAAAAAATAACCCCAAAAAAAACCCAACCAAACAAAAAAACCCAAACCACAGTGAGAAACGGTTTCTTTAACTCTGGTAAAGGAGTAGCAATAGCATGAATCTTCCAGGAGAGGAGGAAGAAGTTGCTTTAAGAGATTCCATTCCAAATCACAGAAATCTCCCCATCTACCTGGTATTTTACTCCTCAACACTCCATGGCTGATACAAGAATAAGCCACCCCTTCCTTCAGATGGTCTGGGAACTGAGCCTTGGTTCCTTTCATCATTTTAAAACCCACCTGTTTCTGGAATTTTCAGACACTTTGAGCACTGAGACTTTTCCCAGGAACAAACACCTTTTCTGAAATCATTCCATTATATTTTATAAGTGTCAAAATCATTGCAATCCTCCCCCAGCCTTTAAGATTTTTTTCCAATCCTGCATCTGCTTCCTCAGCCTATCCCAGAGGTCTGTCAGAGCTCCCACTCCAGAACCAGGAGTTTACACTGATTAGTTTCCCCCCATATCCCAAATATCAAACTGCTTTGCTTCCTTTTAACTCTGTCTAGACTATTTTACTGGATTGGGGAACGCTGACATGATGGGCTCTTCATTGCTTCTGAGCAGATATTTTTATTAAGTTCTCATCTCTTCTGCCTCTTGCACATCCTTCTAAATTTGCATTTTGTGTTTGACAAGAGCAGGAATACATCAGAAACTCTGCTGCTGGGCACAGGCATGCCAATAGCATATATTTTACTTTTTATTATTTTTCTCTCTATATACATCTGCCTTTCCACAGAGTTTCTAGAACGGAGGAAACGAGTGCTTGAAGGTGCTGATTAACTGCTGCTCAGGGAGGAAAGAGAAAGAGGAGGGAAATTGGAAAGAATAATTGAAAAATGAATGAAAAATCACAGTACCTTGCTTCCACTCACTGAGTTTTTCCCCTGTCCTTCCTTTTGACGTGCCCAGTTCACATCTGAACCTGCCCAGGCAGGATCTGCTGCTTGTTTAAGGTGGGAAAAACTGATTTAGATGAGACTCCACTATGAAACCCAAGTTAACTCTAATAATGATGCATTTTATGTGATCAGACACCTTCCATGTGTCCAGAGATATTTTTTAGCCTCCCTCAAACATATTTACACCACAAATGGCCTCATCTGGAATCAGGCACAGTCTGAAACGTGATAAGAGAGGATGGGCTGCCGAGGGAGAAGGTGACCTTTGCACATCTGTATTTCATGGCTTTCCCTGCCAGGCTGCTCCCAGAGTGGCACATTCCCAGCTCCCCCAGGCACAGGGAAAAGTCACGGGGGCAGAAGTGCAGGACAGAGAGCTCAGAGGACCCTCACTGAAAGGAGAGAGGCAGGAGTGGGTCCGTGGGAGGCTGACACGGCAGCAGGAGCTGCAGGTGGGGAGGAGATGAGCAAGTCCAGCCCCTGGATTGAGTCCCTGCAGGATGTGGCTGTCCCAGCACCCTCAGCAGTGAGGGAGCACTGGATGTTCAGGAATAAACTGGGATTCAGCGAGTGGAGCACGCTGGGATGCAGCAGCTCCTGTGGCAAGATCAGTCCCACTCCACTGAGCAGCCCCTTCATTAAGGGAGTGTGGGAAAGCTCTGGAAACAATCTGGATTTGTCATTTGAAATTTTTTCCCCGAATCAGGGTGTTTTTTGTTTGCTCCTGTGTATTCTCATGGACAAAGCAGAGCTGGCACAGGGTATTTGCTGGACAAAACAGGAGGGCAAGAGAGCTCTGCCACTGGGGACTGTGCCTTTGGACACACTCAATTCACCTGCTCCTGAAGTTTCAGCCCTCTCACTTCCACAGGACTGGAAAAATGGCACGAAACTGTGCTGTGAAATCTGATATTTTCATTTTACAGCTGTTTATATCCAGCCTTTCATGAGGCAAAACCCAGCTGAAAACCCAGCACACGGCATTCACAGCTCCACGCTGCTCTGACCACACCAGACAGGTGTAAGCTGCCCCATCCCTTCCCACCTGGATTTGGCAAACACGAGGATTTCACATAATTCTTGCAGAGAAATAAACAATTTTGCTGCCATGAGTGATGAGCATTTTCCTTTTCCCCTTTCCCAGCTGCCTGCTGTTGGGTGCTGCTGTGGGGAGCTCTGGACCTGCTGGCCCTTCCCAGAACGGCAACTGGAATTTCAGAGCCACCCATGGCAGCCTGGTGCCTTGGCCACCACGCTGGTGATGGACACGGTGGCCACCATCCCGGCAGTGGCAGCAGCCACGGCTGCCACCCCAGGCTCTGGGGAACAGCTCCTGCTCAGCAGCTGCTCCACAGGAGGGAGCAGTTCCCGTGAATTTCTCCACGATTTCCGTGAATTTCAAAAGCGCTGAATCCTTTCAGCCCAGAGCCGCAGCTGTCTGCATCTGAATGCAGGAAGGGAGAGTCAGGAATTCAAAAGTGTTTCATGGAGACTGAATCTGGAGCTGATTTTTTTTGTCTGTGCTCATTAATATATTTGGGTAATTGATGAGAAGCCTAAAAGGCTCTTCAACAGAAAAGATACAAACACTCCTTTTCTCACTGTTACAAAACTTCTCTGTTTTGTCTGATCCCAGAGTTAGAGTTCCTCAGAAAACCAGAACCCACCAGTTTTCTTTTCTGCTTAAGCTTCCCTTTCTTTCTGAGCATCCCTCCTGCATTCTGCAGGCTCCCTGAATTTAAGGCACGACATTTATTGCTGATTTCTCTGCATGGTTATGGTGAAATGAGGCTCTCTCAGCTCTCAGAGCCCTGCAGAGAGCTCAGAGCAAAGCAGCAACATTGACAATTCCCTAATTCTTTTGTTCTCCCCAAATTAAGTCTATTCCACACCATTTCCTTAAAACCTGACTTACTCCCAGGTAGACTCATGGGTGCTGTCCCCAGCTGGACTCCAGTGCCAGCATGAGGCTGGACATGTAAATATTTGGGTCATTGTAACCCAGACTTCAAAAATCAACCTGGAATTCCTGAGTGATGCATAGGCTGATTTCCCAAATTGTCCTGTTATGCTGGAGCTCAAGTAGAATGAAAAAATTGCTGGTACAGTTCTGCAACTTGTGCTTCTCACAAAGCCCAACCAGGTAACCAAAACAGCCCCAAATCCATCAGAGGGGAATGCTGCAGGATTTGAGATGCCCTGATCTCAAGATCATTAGTATTTTTCACCCTTCTCCTTTTTGCTGGAAGGATGAAAATGAAAACTTCAGTGCCAGCAGAAAAGCCAGAACATCTCTGGATTCCACCAGGGAAGGCTTGAGGAGAGAGCCGTGGTTCCTGTGGCCCCTCAGCTGTTATGGCAGGTCCTGTGTCACACCCCAAACCTGCCAGAAGGGGAGATCGTGCCTAAATATTTATTATCACTGCATGTTTTCCTCATTAATCATCATCTGCCACTCCATGTTCCTTTTCCATCTGGTTGGGTGTCAGGTGTGGGACCCAACAGCTCCAGAACATTCATTTCCAACTGGTGGCTACCAGCGGTTGGCAAACGAGGTTCCTTGGTGAGTGTTCATTAGCTGTTAATTGTTTGACAGCTCGTTATTGACTGTCATCCCAGGCAGGGCAGATGGCCAATAAAAGGCAAACTGTGGCTCGCTGTCTTTTTGTGGCATCTTGATGGCTCTTAGATTTTAAAGGAAAAAAAAAAAACCATTTTCCTTGTAGAATGTATCTGTGATCAGTCAGAAGAAAATGAAATAAATTATTGAATTCTCGTTTGAGTTTTAATTGAACCTTCCAGTAGAATGTGGCCCTGCCCACGGCAGAGGGTTGGCATTGAATGGTCTTTAAAGTCCCTTCTGACCCAAACCATCCCATGATTCTGTGAATTATGCAGGAAGATGGGAGCTGTGGTTGTAGGTCTGAATCCTTCAGACATCTGGAGATCTTTTTACTAGTGAAAAAATTATCAAGGGATCTCAAAAAAAGCAACCAGGACCAATCCATACTCTGAGGAATGTATCACAAAAGTTTTCTTTTTTTGGCTTGAACAGAATCTTCTTTCAGTGTGAAGTGTGGTGTCTGTGAGAATTCGATTTTCCATGGGGATGTTTGGGATGCCAGAATTCATCCTGCTGCTGTTGAAGCCAAACCAGAGCACTGCTTTGTGTGATCCCAGGCCAAACCATCCCTGTCCCCAGGTGAAGTGGGTAAAGCTCCTCTCCACCCTTCCTTTGGGAAGATCCATGATGAGACTGACCTTGATCCAACAGAGATTTTCTGTTCCTGCCTCACCTGCACTCCAGAGGTGTCACCAGGGCTGGTTTTTTTCCAATTTGCTGAAGCACCTGGAGTGCCACTTCACACCCCCACCTTTTCCCCCAGTTTTTGTCATGGTTTAGCTTCTCAGCAGCGAGATTATGACTAAGCCTGATAAATGTGTGGAAACTTGGTAATTCTCCACCCACTGCCTCCAACTCTCCTGCTCTGAGTCATTCTCTGCTGAGCTTTTGACATTTATTTTGAGTTTCTTCATTGTCGTGTGGCTCCCATAACACCACAGGGAGCTGAGGCACCAGAATCACCCAAGTGCCACACAGGGGTTGGAACTGGATGAGCTTTCAGGTTTCTTCCAACCCAAACCATGCTATGAAATGGAGAAAGGGTATCCCTTGGGAGAGAAAAGGGAGGCTTAGGTTTCATCCTGAAAAATAACAATTTCTGTGCACTGCTGTGCCTGCACATTCCTGTTTGGGACCAAACCGGCCTGAGAGGTGGTTTTGGTATAGGAACTTCAACAGCTTCTGGGAGTGAGTTTGTCACTTAAAGAATGCCCATAGAGGTGACCAGGAGCTGGCCAGAAAAACCAGATATATTCTCCCAACTCACCTGAAACACAAGAGGGACAGGAGGGAGAAATGAGCACCACACAAGCGTGGAATATCCTGAGTTGGAAGGGATCCCTGAGGATCATCAAGTCCAAATAGCAGCCCTGTGCACACATCCCAACCATCCCACCCTGTGCCATCAGGAGTAGCATTTGCTGTGTGTGAACCAGGAGAAAACCTCTGCCAGCCCACATCCCTCAGCAGGGAGGTGAGGTGTTAAGTGTCCTAAATACGGGACCTTCTTCTCTTGCTGAGACCTGTGCCAAAAGCCATGCTGGATGCCCAAAGGATTTGTGGCTGTGAGGATCCAGCACTGCAAGAGCAGCTCCTCAGCAGAGGGAAACTGTGGATACTGAAAGCTTGGGTGCAGAGAGGTTTCTCAGTTTTCTGATAGTGTCTGTGTGAAAGCCTCACTTCCTCATGGACACTCTGGGAAGACAGTTGGGAGTTTTTTGTAAACTATGATATTGTTATGGTACAAAGAAGAAAAATAATTGAAGCAAGTGTTGTTGGGTTCAGCCAATCCCTTTGGGGGGTGGCTGACCAATAAACCAATGACCTTATGCTAGTCCAGCGAGCTAAGGTATATAAGCAAAATATAAATTAATAAAGTGTTGGTTTCTGTTCATATGAAATCGTCCATGTCACATTTATTCCCCAACCTGCTGCCCGCTAGCGACAGGAAATCAGGTGTATTCCCAGTGCAGCTTGGCTTTGAGAGGTTATGGAATATCCTTAGAACAGACCTGTGCACATGGAGAGCCAGGACAGTGGGCACTTGATCCATGAAATGGCTCACAGGCGATATCGAGCAGCCAAGATATCCCGTGCTGCAGGGATAACTGCTGGGCAGGGGTATCACCTGGAGAGGCTGGAGTGAGGTAAAGGCAAAACATTCCCAAAAATGGCTCCTCAGCAGCTCAGGATAATCACTGACAGAGGAGATCTTGCTGCTCCGTGGCTCTGGTTTGGTGTCCATCAGGTTCAGCCAGAACACCCCTGAGGTTGTGTTTGCCGCTCTCTGTGTCAATGGCACCTTTCATTTTGGGTGTTTCTGTGGCAATTGCCTTAGCTGTGGCCTGCATTTTCCTCCATTCAGTGCATTTTCCATCCTGAATCCAGTTATTTGACAGTGTTTTTCCATGGACCCGGTGCCCTGTATCACAGGATTATGTGCTCTGACTCAGGTTTCTGCTACTGCTATTTTGATTTCTTTTCACCTTGAAAAATGCAAGTACTTAACTCTGCCAGGGCTGTACAAAGACCATTGAGGAGTGAAGGCAATTGTTGAAAATGCAAAAGAAGACAACTTAAAATAGCAGCAGTACAGTGGGGAACTTACCCACCTTTTTTCCCTGAGATTTAAAATTCAAAGAGAGATGATGGTATTAACATATACTGAACTACTGAGGAGGGAGGCTGCATAAGAAGGCTGCTGCAGCATAAATGCATCACATGGAATACTTTTATTCCCACATTTTACAGTGATTTTCATGACTGGCAAGGTATTGTTTAAAATGCAGTTTGATTAAATTCAGTCAGAGGAGAAGCACTATATTAAATCTTTCAGAAAGCACTTTGTATCACACTGAGTTGCATCAGTCACACTCCGCTATGACTGCAACAAAAGCCAAGACTAAAATTGTTTAATTTTAGATGGTATATGTTTACAGTCTATAATAAGATATCAAATGTTCTCTCTCCAAACAGTTGTCTTTATCACAAAAAAAAAAAAATGCTTTCAGACAGTACGTAAATCTCTGTGCTTTTCCTTTTCCACCTCAGATCTCGAAAACACGAGGAGTGCACTTAGTCATTAATCAGTGACAGGGACGATTCGACCAATGCAATTACCTGCACTTGTTCTATTAATAATCAAGCACGCCACAAACGCTGCTGCACTCAGGTGTTAATCAGGACACCGTGTAGCTCTGCGTTCCTCCCCTCAAAGTGCGAGAGGAAATGCAGATTAATGGAAAATCAATGTGAGATATGGAAGTGTGACACGCACTTGTCAGTAAAATTCCGCTTTCTGGAAAAGACATGAAGATAATGCAGCTGTACAAAAGGCAACTCAATTTATCAGACACTGTTACAGACCTGACTGGTTAATGAACCCAGAAATCCTTTAATATCAGGAACTGGAGAAATTATCGTGGCTGCTGCCTTGTGTTTCACAGTTATGTGCAGAAATGCGTCTGGGTGATGAAGTAGCATCCAACTCCTCCAACATCTCACTCTTAATTCTCTAAAAGGTTTAGTTCTGGCAAGGTTCAGAGGCAGGCTCAGTGTGTGCTGTGGTGTCTGTGGTGTGAGCACTCCTCATTCCAGGGGTACCCCAGAGTCCCTGCTCTCGCTCCCAGAGCTGCCGTGCCGAGCTGGGGAAGGCGTGGGAGCGGGGCAGAGAGGGCTCTGCAGCACATCCAGCAGCAAACCAGGCTCCCATGCACCAACACCCTGCCTGCTCCACTGAACAGCTTCTCCTGATTTGCCATGAAAGCTGCAGCACTTTCATATCTGCTGAGGAGCCAGGCCTTTGACTCCTCTGGTGGCAGATTCATTGGAAATGTATTTCCCAGTGCACACCAACTTTTTTTTTCTGTTTTCAGCTAAACAACCCATCCAAACTCTCCCAGAGCTCTGTTAAAGCAGCAAATGTGTAAGAGCAGTGAGGAATCTGGGCCCTGGAACTCTGTCTGTGCTCCTGCACAATGAACTGTGTCATTCCCATCACGGAGGTGACAGAAAGGGATTTGGCCTGGTGTCTGCCAGGCTGGCAGGTTGATTTTAGCTTCTCTCAAAAGGAGGAGGGACCTTCAATCATTTAGGATCAAGCACGATTTACTGGGTCATTTCAGGGTTTCATGGAAGCACGTACCTAACAAAGTATGTACCTCAGTGTTATCAATCCATTAATCAGAGCCCTCCTCTTCTCCCTCCCCAAATTAACCCACTAATTTCAGTGTTAATTAACCTATCAGTCAAAGCAGATAACAACTATCTTCCAAAGAGGTAGTTCAACATTTACCTCCCTATTTATTTATTTATCTCCCTGTTGCAAGAAACCTGCTGGGACACCCCTGGCAACACTGGCTGCAGCCCCTCAGGGTCAAGGGGATCCCCAGTGACCTGAGTCCCTCTCAGGACCAAGGAGCTTAATTTCTGGAGATGCTCATCCCCTTGTTCCTGTGTGCTCTCATATTGATGAGAATGATTCATGTTTGTAGGCAGCACAAATGTGTTTGTTCAGTTGGCAGAGGGCAAGGTTAGATTAAATTGTGGGATGGAATTTTCCCTGTGAGGGTGGGCAGGCCCTGGCACAGGGTGCCCAGAGCAGCTGTGGCTGCCCCTGGATCCCTGGCAGTGCCCAAGGCCAGGCTGGACATTGGGGCTTGGAGCAGCCTGGGACAGTGGGAGGTGTCCCTGCCATGGCAGGGGTGGCACTGGATGGGCTTTGAGGTTCCTTCCACCCCAAGCCACTCTGTGGTTCCATGATCCTATAAAAAGTATTGATTCCAAGGCATTGTGCCATTTCAAGTCAATTACTCACAGGATGCAGGGAGCTCCTCTTCAGGCAGCTTTAGGGCTGACCCAGCAGCAGAGGGGTGCCACAGCACAGTGTGACCTGGGAAAAGCAGCATTACCACACCCCTAAAACCACAGAAGACACTTGGCTGCACCTCAATGACGCAGATTTGGCACTCGTGGCTCACCCAGCCCAGGGCCCTGGAGGGGTTATTCACACAGATGAACAGCTGGGCAAGAAGGTCAAAGGTAGAACCTGAGCTTTACAAAACCACCTCGTTCTACATTGCTCTTGTCCTGAACTGAAATGATGAAGTGCCAATTTGTACTGCAGCATAATCCATAAATTTCTGCTTCTGATGGACTTTGTTCCATTTACTGCATTTTCTCTGTTTTGCCCTAACACCTTTACTATCTTGGAACTATTTATCCAGAGAGAAAGATGAATTGGGCCTTTTAGATCAAATTTAACTAACTTTTATTTTGGTAATCTATTTTAGATGTTTGCATTAAAAAAAAAAAGAAAAACTGTGTTTCCTCCTTTATAGCCCATTATAGTCTAATGATTTCAGGGAAATATCAAATTAAAAAGCTGACAAAAACATATATAGAACCTGGCAATCCCCTCTGGAGTTTTAAAGCTTATGATCACATGGAGCTTGCCAGAGAAGTTTTTATCTCCCCCAAATCACTGATCCATTACAAAGCATCCTGTGATTATGTAATTAGGTGATACATCATCTGTATTAAAAATGCTTCTGAAAATTTGTGTTACCTGTGAGCTGCATATGAACAGGGGCCTGTTTTCAGCTGTGGCATTGAGGCTGCTGTAGTGAGCGATGTAATTTTTTTCACTCGTGTATCCATATTTATTTCTCTCTTTATTCTCTCACTTTCGCTGTCCATGGTCATAAACACAGAGGGAAAAAATATGATCTATGTAATAAAATGTAAATTTGCTCTGAGGCCAAACAATGGAGAAATGTTTCACAGTCCTTGAATCTTGAATCAAATAAAATAAAAGGATAGAAGGAAATTGATATTGGGTTTCTCGGTTTCCAGCACATTTCATTCCCCCCTGGGAAATCTGTAGGGAAGCAAACCATGACCATGAGCTTTGGCAGGTGGGTGGCCCAAGACACGGCAACCACGGAGCCTAAACCAGTTCCCAGCATCAAGTTAGCCCCAGAACTGGGGAGAAGGGGTCTAAAGGGAAAAGGGAGGACAGAGAGAGGGACTAAGGGATGTGGGGATCCTTTTATCCCTGATAACCGTCCACCCTGCCGTCCTGTTGGGTGTGATGGCTGAAGAATTCCATGTGTGGGGCACTGGGGTCTCCTCCATGGTCACTCCTTCCCTGCTCCACCTTCTCCCTTGTGGGAGTTGGGCACTCCACACAAATGCAGGTTCTTATCTTCACCTCTGGGAAGTTTTACCTCGAGCCCCAGCAGATGAGAAACGGCTGCAGATGTTGTTTCAGGTTGTTGATTTCTCCTTCTCTCTGCCAGCTCTCAGCTCCGGCCGCACATCTGATGCAGCCGAGTCCGAGCGGGCACTGCCCAGCCCTGGGCTGTCCCGGCCTTTCTGTGCCCTTTCCATCATCCAACCATTCTTCACAACGCATTTATTAGTTACTGTTCTGTACCAATTCATTTGCACCTGTTCTAGACACGGAATTTCTACCTCTTTTTCATTCTACCAATCATTTTGTGCCACCACCACCAGAGAAGATGGAGGAGAAGGAGAAGAAGAAGAAGAAGAACAGGGCTATGCCCAAAATCCTCCATCTTAGATCCTTCATCTTCATATTAAAAATCCTAAAATCTACTTTTTACCTTGTCAAATACTAAACCACTACTCATTTTCACACTCTGGTGGCTTGCAATGATTCTGGCAGTGTTGGTAACTTTTCCCATGGGCTGAGGTCAAAGCCGGTGCCACTCTGGGCTTCTTGCCAGGGGCTGGGACCCCCTTGCTGGGGCTCCTGACCCCCCAGGGCAGCCCGAGGTGTGCCCTGAGCTCCCAGGGCAGCCAGAGGTGGGCCTTGGGTTCCAGCACTCCCTCTGATCTAATAAACCATCTCCTACCTGCTGTTTGAGCCAAATCATCCCAGATAGGCCAAAATTCATTCTGGAGAGCACATGGAAGTATTTTGATCAGGACACGAAGAGGCAATGCCCTCTGGCCAAAACACTCCCAGCCATGTCAGAGTTTAGCCTCCATCCTGGAGGACTTTAGCCAAACCAGCAGAGTTTGCAGGCAAAAAGAAGCAAGACAGACGTAGTTATAAATGTTGTTTTGTTTCCTTGGAGGCAACCTTTGGACTGCATTGATTTTCCTCTTATTTAATACTCAGGCAGCTTCCTACTTTTCTGCCCAGCAGTGTTCCCTGGTTATTCCAGTGCCCCTTCCCCACAGAGGCACAAAACTCAGAGTGGCACACACACACCTGCACTTCAGGCCTAACAGCAAGCTCACTCATTCTGCACATTCTGCCTTCCTTCCATTTTTAATTTGCTCCATAGGAAAGTGGAAAGACTGCTGGATTTTTAATATACTGCCATCCAGAATCAGAGAATAAAAATCATATAAAGAGAAAACCACTCTGTTGGGCAATCTTGCTCTGAAATAAGGGTGGAGAGAAGGGAAAGAGACAATTAAAAGCAAGTGTCCTCCTTTCATCTGATCCCTGCTGTTCTTTTTAGAGCCATGCAGCCAGCAAAGTTACCTCTGATGCTTTTAAAGAGGCCAGGAGAAGTAATGTTGGCTCTTAAGGAAATCCAGTTTTTCCTTTGAGTCCTCTTTATTCCCTTCTCAGAACAAGGCAGTGAAGAGGGCAGAAGTTCCTGGTGGGGTCAAGGGAAGGTGATCCCACAGCAAGGTGTGGTGGCCCCTCCATCCTGTGGCATCAGAATTTGTTTTCTAAACAACAGGGATTTTTTCCCTTATAGGATACCCTCACACGGGGTATCCATAGAAAATGGGGGCCTTTCCTTGCCCCAAAATAGCTTTGGGTTCACCCTCAGAGCAGAATATTCTCAACTGTACCAGCCTGAGAGCTTCTGCTGACCCCTCATAGCCACAACTCAAACTGGGGATGTTTGTCATGACCAGCATCGAGGAAAGAGTGGTCTGTGGCTCCTTGAAGCCTCCATTTGACCCAGGTGTCAAATCAACCCCTTTCACTATTGAATGGTGAATAATAAATGCTTAAAGGGATCCTCACAGTGGAGAGAAAAAACCAATACCCAGGCTGAAGCCAGCTTGTATGAAATATTCATTGAAGAACAGCAAGTAGCAAGTGGATTAATAAACCAAACCAAAAAAGAATTATAAAAAAATGAATTTGTTTTACTTTTGGACGGTTTTCAGGCAATTAAGAGGGAAAGATTTTATAAAACAAATCAGTTGTCTCGGGCTCCCCGGCCAAAGCAGGGAGGTCTTGTAGTAATGCTTTTATATTCCTTTTCAAGAAACTTTGTGCTCCTCCTGCTGCAGCTCATCCCAGCTACTCCCAATGAGCAAAGAGTAAGATCTTCTCACTGTTACTGAGCAATGATTCCTCAGAGCTGGGGGAAAACAGCTCCTGGCTGTGCATGGTGTAACTTACACCCTCCTGCCTTTGAAATCTATTTAGTGCAATAACTTTAATTAACAGGAAAACGTCACCAGGTTGGAAAACTCAGCGTCACCTTTTTACCCCTGTGAGCAGGAGCTGGTAACACAAAACCACGACCTCTCTCCTGAGAGTTGCAGAGGATTTTTTTGTTTCTTGGCACCTTCACAAATGACTCAAAGCAGGTTTGTGGCTCACTTTGCATCTGGCAATTTCCTGCCTGGCACATGTGGGAGGTAAAAGCATGTGAACATCACATCATAGGGAAAGCGAAGGTGAATCTGGCTTTATAAAGGTGCTATTTCACACCTCCACAGTCATCTGTTGTGCATTTCATTTAATTTTCAGTCATTTTTGCCCACCCACCCAGATCCAGGACCCCTAACTTCTGGAAGTATATTGATGGGAAACAGAAGACCTCTATTTCACATCCAAAGAAGTTTCCCGTGGGAAATAAAGATCTTGTCTGCTTTACTTTCAGCTACATCAGCTGATCTAATAAAAAGTAGTGTCTTTGCTGAACTTGCTGTGCTTGTGTCCTCAGAGCATTCCAGCTGCTGATAGCACAGTGATTGCCCCAATAAAACATGGCACTGATGATTAAGCAGCCAACTTAACCCAGGCTGCAGCTGGAGACAAGTGCAGACTGTGCAGGGCCTCGTGTGTGCCTACAAACCAGTGGGGTCAGGAGTCCCAGGCAGATCCCATGACCATTCCTGACCATTCCTGGCCATAGGATCACAGAATCATTTAGGTTGGAACAGACCTGCAGGGTCAAGTCCAAGCTGTGCCCAATCCCCACCTTGTCCCCAGCCCAGAGCTCTGAGTGCCACCTCCAGCCCTTCCTTGGGCACCTCCAGGGATGGGGACTCCAAACCTCCCTGGGCAGCCCCTGCCAAGGCCTGAGCACCCTTTCCATGGGAAATTCCTGCTGATGTCCGACCTGAGCCTCCCCTGGCCCAGGCTGAGGCCGTTCCCTCTCCTCCTGTCCCTGTTCCCTGGGAGCAGAGCCCGACCCCCCCCGGCTGCCCCCTCCTGTCAGGGACTTGTGCAGAGCCACAAGGTCCCCCCTGAGCCTCCTTTGCTCCAGCCTGAGCATTCCCAGCTCCCTCAGCCTCTCCTCATTGCTCATCCCCAGCTCCAGGCGTGGCTGTCTTTGAGGAGTGACCCCTCTGGGCAGTGCAGGATGGGACAATGACCACCAGGAGCTGCTGACAGCCACTCCGGCCACACAGGAGCTCCCAGCCTGGGAGGCCAAACCACAGAAGGCACAAACCCAAACCTCTATGGCTTGTGCAGGGCAGACATCAGGCTCTTGTTTCACCCTGCAGTGGCAGCCCTGAGGGCCACAGGCAGGACCCAACCCAGTGAGAGGCTCTGGGATTCCAGTCTAAACCAGTATAACAGAGTCTAAACCAGTATAACAGAGTCTAAACCGGTACAACACAGTCTAAACCAGTATAACAGAGTCTAAACCAGTATAACAGCAGTGCCTGGTGGTCTGTGCACGCAGGGCGAGGACAAAGCCCATGGTTCCATTTACTACTTGACCTCACATCTCATCATGGCAAGTCCATGACACCAAGCCAGGGCTGCAGCCACTGCCTCAGCATTTCCCTCTCATGGTCTGAGTGCCTCTGAAGAGCTCTCCAGCCCGAGGTGATGTCCCAGCTCCCAGGAGTGCACAAAACCCCACTGCCACACCAGCAGCACGAGGGAATGACGGCGTTCCATCGAGCACTGGTGTTTATGGTCGCAGAGAAGTGGAGGGAAAGAAAAAGCACTCATGGAGAGGGATGATGAGTCTCCTGCTCTTGAGGAAAATTGTTTTACTCGAGACTTTACGTTTCAGCAGTGCTCTTTTTGTTCTGATTTTAAAGTTATAGATTAATCTCTGTGATATAGGCAGAAAATAAGCCATTAGTTTAGCCAGCTTTAACAAACGTCTCTAATGGAAGTATTTTCAAATATATTCTCATTTCCCACGTATTTCCACTTATCAGGGCTATAAAAGTTAGTTTGCGTATGGCATTGCTGAAGCACATTTAGACAAAAAACATAAAGACGGATTTTATTTTCAGCATAAAGGATTTAGCTATGGCTCAGTTGTCGAAATTGCTCGACTGAAACTAATTTAGAAAGGGAAACTGTATTTTTGATTAATCAGAAATTTCCACAAAGAACATCTGCTTTCTGCAAGAATTGTTGACATGGCAAAGAAACAAATTTCAGGAGCACAGTCCGGCCTGAACATAAACATATTTTAAGCTCCTGAATTTCAGAATCTTTCAGTTTCTTGTCCTTTAGTTGGAGTGAAACTCTCAAACAATTCTGCCGCTCTTTAAGTTCATTAAAAGGGAATTAGGAATTACCTGAGGAGTGCTGAGTGTCCTGAGAGGAGACCTCTGGAGTTCTTCTCTCCCTGGTGCAGGATGCTGATGGTCCCTCACCAGCTCCCCCTGTGTCACCTGTGGTGGGCAGGGAAGGAGGAAGGAGAAGGAGGAGGAGGAGGAGGAGGAGAAGGAGAAGGAGAAGGAGAAGGAGAAGGAGAAGAAGGAGAAGGAGAAGGAGAAGGAGAAGGAGAAGGAGAAGGAGAAGGAGAAGGAGAAGGAGAAGGAGAAGGAGAAGGAGAAAGAAGGAGACTGCTCCAATGTGCAGTTTTCCAGGCACACCAAACAGAATGTGGAGCTGTTTGTATGAGCTGGATCAATAACGTGATTTATTGTTCCCTGGATCTGAGGAGTCCCTGCAGAACTGGTGAAATGTAAATCTCACCCTGGGGAAAAAACAGGTGTTCTTCTGCTTTTGTGTCTGAGACTCTGTTTGCAGTTAAAAAAAAATGTATCATTAATAAAGATTTTTTTTTGCTTACTTTATCAGAGACAAACTGTCCATAAAAGATGGTAGGAGTAACACCACATTCTTTTCTAAGTCACATGATAGAGATTCACCATCTGAGCACTCCTTCTGCTTCTATTCTCATTTATTTTGTTCCGAGCTTCCAGTGAACTATGTGGGCTGAGACATTATGGCTTTTCAATAGCTCACTAAATATATTTAGAATGCTTAATTGAAGCTTAACCTTTATTTTGTTCAATAAATGTATTCTCCATCTAGCAGCTCCAAACAAGAAAATAACTTTGTTGTGGTTTCACATTTTGTCAGCATTGTTTCCCTCTAAAGATAGAGAAAATGAAGCCTCTACAATAAATTGATGGAACAGGGAATCAACAGAGGAAAAAATAATTTTGATGATTTCTTCTTTGCACTGCAATTATATCCAGTACACTCGACAATGAAACAAACAAATAGTACAAATGAAGCCATTAATTTCCTTTCTATCCACACAATTTTAATTAGAATCATTTAATTAGTCTTGGCTACAGTTTCTCAAGAAGATTGCACAACACACATTTAAGCTACTCGCCTGCACAAAGATATATTTATCATTGTTTATTAAGCACAACAAATAGCTACAACAATTCTAGGTAGGCCATGATAAATGCTGTTGTCAAAAACAATTCTTTATCACCAAATTTATTTGAAAGCAAAGTTCTCTCCATGTTCATTAGTTATTAAGCTTTTGCTATTTTAATTGTTATAATAAATATAATGACATATTTAATATATTAACTAACTTTTTATGACGTGTCATTTTTTGTAGCTGGCAATAAATGTCCCGGAGCCTTGAAATAAATTTTCCCTGTTTGGTTTGCCAGGGCTTTTGCTCTAGATAAACAACCTGAACGTGAAATCACAAAAAATTGCTCTGAAAGGACTTTGGGTTCATCTTCAGAGGTCACCTGACTTATCCCGATTTCTCCCTCCTCCCACTGCTGGTGGTGCTTGGTGTGGAATTGGTTCTGAGAGCCTCCAGATCTCAAGGTTTCAAAGGTTCCTCCAACGGTCCACTCATTTCCCACCGAGAAAAACTTTCCTGGTCTTACCCAAATATTCCTTCCAGTTTAAATTAATTATTCCATGCAGCAGTCCTGGAGAAGACATCCATCCTTCCCTAATACAGACCCTGCTTCCCCGTCTCCTTTTGGTCCTCTCCAAACTCCGCTGAGTGTTTCGATTTTCAGCTCTTCCTCCCAAGGTGAGATGTGTCAGGTTTTGCAACTTCTTCAAAATGCAATAATTGTCAAGTGAAAATCTCATTAGGACAGGAGATCATAACTCTGGCAGGAATAATAAACCACAAAATTATTTCAACATATTGGCAGCGTTGGATTAGTCCTTGATCATCTCAGCGCTTTTCCAGCCTTAATGATTCTGTGATTCTGTGATTTTATAACAGAGCCATTGTCACAACTGAGAAAATGTGAAAGGAATCAATTTTTTTTTTCTGTTGTCAGTTACAAGTAGAACTGGAAAATCAGTCACAACAAAGAGTTTGTCAGCTGAAATCTTGTCTTTCATTCTTCGCATGAACTGCCCAGAAACTCGACGGTTTTCTCGGCTGGGTTTTCTACTTAAAGTTATTGACTGAAAACTTTTAGTTAATATCTCCTGGCTTCTACCTCACTTCCAGGCACTGTTCCCAAGTCTTCATTAGTCAGGTTTCTAACACCCTCATTGGATGTCTGAGCCAAAGAAATCCAAATCCCACAAATAAGTTGGTGAAGGTGTGAGCGTCAGTGTAACCCACAGAGAGCCACAGAGCCCTGAGAAGATGAGAATGGAGTTCTGTTCTTCTCAGAGAACAGAGCTGCACTTGGGGCTTGGGAGGTTTAAGAGTATTTAACTGATAAATTACATCTGAAAATTTGGGTTCCTAAAGCAATACTGTACTACAGTCATGGAGTGCTTTGGGTTGGAAGGGACCTTCAAGCTCATCCAGTTCCACCCCCTGCCATGGCAGGGACACCTCCCACTGTCCCAGGCTGCTCCAAGCCCCAATGCCCAGCCTGGCCTTGGGCACTGCCAGGGATCCAGGGGCAACCCCAGCTTCTCCAGGCAACCTGTGCCAGGGCAAGAATTTCTTGCCAATACCTAAATATAGAATTCTTCTATTTGAACACATTCTTTGATATTTCCTTTTTCTCCCCTGTAGGTTAAATGCCATTATTATAGGATAATCCTGATGGTGTGCAGTGCACAATGATCATATCAAATGGTCCAGACATTTTTTTGAGTGAATCAACACTCGATGATCATAGGTGCCAGAGAGACAGAAAAATTTGCACAGGGATGTGGGAAGAGAAAAATTTCAGAATGTCTCGTGAAAAACTGAAGTGAGAAGTAACATTTTTGAAGAAGTTGCTAAGCTGATTTGTTAACCAGGGGCAAAATGTGCCTTCTGTGGAAGGTGTAAAAGGAAATCAGATATTAAACATGAAGAAAACCCAGGATATAAACATGAGTAAGTGGAAGGACTTTAGAAGTACAGTAAGCTGAAAAGAAAGCTTAATTCTTAGGAAAAGTCCACTCATAACTGCTGAGGAAAATAAGACACAATTATAAGGGGTTTTTGTACAAAAGATATCCCAGCAGTGTTCTGGGTTTATCAGTTCATAAGAGTGGTGATAAGGTTGTTAATAACAATAATAACTGAGATGATCAAGCACTAACTGTTCCATAAATATTCATATCCCCTGCTTTCCAAAGAAATATGAGGATGGAGTATTTAGAAGTCAGCTGTTAACTACTGAGGACGTTAAACAATGCATACAAACACAAATATTTAAAAACTGACAGCCCTGATCCCATCTACAGAGTGTGACCCGTGTAGCTAGGTGAGGGTATCTTAGGAAAATGTTGGTTTTCAATACATGATTGATCCTAGAGAAATTCCAGCAGATTGTTGGAGCATTGATGTTGTGGCAGGGCTCCAGACACGCAGCCAGCACAGCCTTGGTACATCTGAATGACCTCCCCTGACCTCAGTCCTGGGCAAATAATGGGATTAAAGCTGATACAAGATTCGAGAAGAAGTGAAGATGGGAACGTGATTGTTATTCCACATGATCCCATGAAATGTGTCCTGTCAAACAAACAACCCCAATTTTGCTTCACTGATAACATCACCAGCATGGCTTCTGTGCCACTCTGACTTTTGTAGGGTATCAGACTCAGCCTCAGGAATATTCTGATTAAGAATGAGAATTACTCAATACCAATAAAACAGAGGTTAAATCTATTAAAAATGGGCAAGCTAATGGATCTGAAATGGAGTCATCAGAGGGGAATCATAATTAAGTGCAGTGCTGGGATTCTGCTGTTATCTGCTTACTGCTATTAATCATTTTCAGTAGTGATTGACTGGTAAGAGTTTCAGATGACACAAAGATTGATGCGAAGGTAAATAATCATGACAGCAGAGAAATAATAACGAGCTCTCTGTATTCCTCACTCACCCTCTTCCTTAGAACAAACGTGTTTAATACACTCAGGTTCTAAGATGTGTTTAGAAGACAAGAATGAGGCCGTATCTGCCACATTTAGGTTGGCACCTTGCAAGTCATCCCAAGGAAAATGATTTCATTTTCCACACAGCAAAGGAACAACAGCTCTAAGAGGATGCACCATCAGAAAGGATCCATGTTCCTGCCAGCAGAGGGGATGTAAATCCGTGCTGGTTTCTCTGGAGATACTCCAGTGCTGGTGGAAAGAATTATGGGAAAAAACACAAAATCCTCAGGGGAGGAAAATGATTCCCTGTGGGAAATGGAGGGTTTGGTTTGGTTTGGTTTGGTTCCTTGTCAAAAGGGGCTCCATTGGAAGGGGATGGCATCGAAGCACCTTCAGGTGGGCTCAGGCAGGACCCACCAGGAGCTGCTCCCTATTTCCAGGGCAGGCTCAGCCACCAGGCAGCCTCACAAGGGAGAATTCTGCTGGACAGTGGGGAGATCCCTAATGGAAAAGGCATCAAATTCAAAGTTGAAGCAGCATATATCCAAACAAGAAATATGACAAATATTTTGAAGAATGCAAGTTCTTTCTTTTTTAGGAGAAACTGGGAGGGTTGTCCTTCACCTTCTGCTGAGGCTGTCAGAGGCCTTTTGGAAATGACTCTGATCAGCGAGATGAACCACAAGGATTATTTTGAGGGAAATTTGGGTGCAATAATAATATTTAGAAAGATGCCAAAACTATCTGAACTAAATCTTTATGAATCCACATTAATTACTCCAGTTGTGGTATCACTGTAAACAGTTACAGCCAACAATTCCCATCATATTTAAAGGCTCATGGTGTTGACCCATGTGCAAACAGAGATGAAAAACTGGGACAATGATCCAAAAGCAACAGAATTTGGGTTTAAAAGTCCCAAAAGATGCAGCCCTACCAGTTGCTGTTCCACTCTGAGGAAATTTTCCCATGGCTTTTTCTGATTTCCTGCTTCTTATTATTCAATTTATTTATTTAACTCAAATGATGGTGTCTCCTTTCTGTTCCCTATGCTGTAACTATCCATGTTTGTCTATATTTCTCTATCTGAAATTCCACTTTTTTTTCATGAATCAGTGAGTTTTAATGAGTCTACATTTATATATATATAATATTTTTATATATATCTTAATGAAACCATGACAGAAAGAAATTCTTCTTACCACTTCTGTGAGGTTTCTCTATTTTCAGCCCTAAATTCTACAGCCATTTTTTACTGCAAAAACACATCTGTATTTCCGTGTCATTGATTCTGGAGTTTTTTAGGTTGAAAATATTAGGTAATAAAATCAGATTCAATGAGTTGCTGGTAAAACTCATAAAACTCTGCAACTTAATAAATATTTTTTAGTCATCCTTGCATGTAATCAATCACCTTTTAATTTGCACTACAGGAGATAATATTTCTATCTAAAACAAGTGGAGTGAAGGCTCAAAATATGATTTTTCATTGAAAAAAATCAAGTGTTTCGCTAATTTCAAAATGTGTCTTTCACACAGTTATCTTTTATCTGACGTGCAAGTTAAATATGAATACTAATAAAAAACTTCATCTAACAAGCATCTGTATTCATCTGTTTCCTTCTCATTGTTCAGGTATTGATAATTAATTAGTTACAGCTTCATCTCATGTTCGTGCAGACTTTCAAGAACACTTGACACGAACTTAGAACAACAGAGCAGCCTTGAATTCATTCGTGGCTTTAAGAACAATGATAACTGAGCACGAGATCTCAGTTTCTACTCTCATTAATATGAGGAGTAGCTTTTATTCACCGAACCCAGCTGAAAAGCTTTGCTGGAACTCCTCACACGAGCGAAAATGCACTTGAAAAAGAGCCTGCAGCAGCTGCTTGAACTACTTAAATAAAAACAGCTTTTGTGGAGAGCAGGAGCGATTCAGTGTGAATTATGAATGACAGTGGACTTCAGAATCTGTTCTGTGTCTGAAAATACAAATATCACTTGTAGGACACACATTTTTTTTCCCCCTTAGCTACTGTAGCATCAAATAAGTGCTGCTATATGTCTTGATTTGCCAACTAAAGTTAAGTGTCAGATTTTAGGCAAATAAAAATGATTAAAATATGACAGCTGGTAAATTATGCTAACACCTGGTAACAAATCATTCCCGACAGTTCAATAGTGAACTTCTTAAAGCACAGCTATTAATATTATAAACAGTGCAATGCAAAAAATTGTACAACTTGACTAACGTGCTCAGTTTATCTTAATGTGGAAAAATGTCACGCCTTATTCCTTGGGATTGAAGAAAATTGGAGCCGAATAATTGCAAACACGCAAATACTTCTAAGTAATTTCAGTGTAGTTGTTCAGAACCAGCCGAATATGAAATTTTCAGTGTAGGATGATGTTCAGACTATTCCTGGTGCCATTAATCCAATTAATGTTCCGTTTATGGGGGGAGATTTCCAAGTGTGGAAATATTTAGGTGGCCTTTGATATTGATGGCATCAAATTCTTTGTGATCTGGTATAAATCAGAATCGTTTAGGTTGGAAAGACCTCTGAGATCATGGAGTCCAACCATTAAATGATCATCACCTTGCCAGCACCAAGTCTGGATAACTTGGATTATTTGGAATAAGAGTGACCCATCCCACCACACCAGGTTTTGGAAGATCACGCTCCTCACTCACATCCCAAGGGAGTCTTTCCAGATGGGTCCATAATTTTCAATGAAATGAATCACTTTTAAACCCATTCATTCTCTCATCTGTTGGTCTGACAACGGCACAGCACTGGACTGCTTAAATGAACCTTCAAAGGATTTCAGACCATGGATTTCATGCTTTTTGGATAATTACCTGGCAAGACAATCTAAAGACAATGGAAATGTGTCTGCAGACATCGAGGTCCATCCTGCAGCTCACAAAGGACTGGAGGGGAGGGAGAAACCAACTCTACTTTCTCCTCATTCGTGTGTCTCTCTGGCCTATTTCATGGACTCTTAAACCGAACTTTAGCTCAGCACAAAATTCAGCAGGATCAACTCTGTCCCAAATGTTATGAAGGATAGATGAGGTACCATCCATGCATCTATCCCATCCCTTGACATATGAGGAGAATCTTCAGCTGAGTATTAAAATGTGAAAACACATGAGCTAGAACCACATAATCTCTCTGCATGGTAGAGGAGACTGATTAATGTAACGTTAATGTGCTTTCAAAGAGAAATCTCACCATTTCACAAATGAATTTCATATTATTTTTTTACTTTTCATGGTGCCTCTCTGGTTTTATTTCACCAAGTTGCAGTGGAATAATTATTGCAGTATTATACATGTGGCTGTGCACAGTTTGAGGAACTAAAAATAAACTATGGCTTTACTGATACATTTTTTGACTGATACATTTTTTGACTTTGTCATAGATAATTTATGGAATAATTTTACACTTCTGCAACACCCAGCTCACAATTCACATTCCAATCCATGAGGTGTCATTTGCAATTTGCGATGGATTCTTAATGAAATTCTTTGGATCTTACCTTCTAAATGTTTCATTTTATGCTTGGGCAGAAGAGAGAAAGTGTGTTCATATACATTTATACATTGTAAATGGAAATAAAGCTATGATCTGGCTCATCTTTGTAATCTATTTATCCTCCCAACTCCCCCAGTGCTATGGGGAATATTTTTTCTCTGCATTACACTGGTAGGGAAGGGAGAAACAAGGAGCTGATGGGACTTGTTCAAGGTCACAGCATGGGAAGTAGGGTGCTGAATCCACATGGAATTGTGGAATATCCTGAGCTGCAAAAGACCCATAAGGATCATGAGTCCAACCCCTGCCCTGCCCAGACACCCCAACAACCCCACCCTGGGCATCCCTGGCAGCGCTGTCCAAGCCCTCCTGGAGCTCTGGCAGCCTCGGGGCCGTGCCCATTCCCTGGGGAGCCTGGGCAGTGCCCAGCACCCTCTGGGGGAAGAACCTTTCCCAAAAATCCAACCAACCCTCCCCTGGAGACAGTTCATTCCCACCATCCCGGAGGCTACAGGGAGAGACACATCCCCATCATCCCCATCATCCCCAACCACCCCATCCCAGCTCCAGGCATTTTCCACGTTTGAGCCTCACACCCTCTTGGCTGTGCTGGTCTCCTTCTTCACTCGCTCATCCTCCTTCTCCCTCCAGTTTAAATGAGCTCATTAACTCATAGGACATAAATTAATGCTGAAGCTTAGTTAAATTCAGTATAAGTCACCTGGAGGAGCAGTCACCAAAAAAAACCATGTTGTGATCACAACAGATAAGGGCTGAACACCTGGTCCCTCGGAGACACCACCGCCAGAGCAGATCCTGGGCTCCTCAGATAAAGCAAAAGGAGGAATTTTAATTACTGACAGATTATTGTACTATTTCAGTGCTATGTCCCTTTGTGTTGGCTACTGCCCAAGGAAGATGCTGATAAATTGGAATGGGATCAGATATGTACCAGTGAACGATGAAAAGATTGGAAACATGCCCTCGGGGGCAGAGACAGGGAGCTAATTGAGCTGTTGTGTTTTTTCCTTGGGAAAGCAAAGATCAAGGGCTAAGCTTAGTCTGGAGAAGGGAAATTCTAAATAACACACTGCCAGCCTAGCCAGAGTGTAACCAGGCAAAATAGCTAAAAAGTTCAAGCTAAACATTCAGGATTTACAATTAATTTTTATGACAATTTTCAAGGGATTCTAGTAGGTTATCCATCCCTAGAAGTTTAGACATGCCAGATCTCAGTAATAGCCTCTGACAAACAGTTTTTCACTCTAAAAGTCTTACTTCATTTTGGAATGCGTTGTGTACAGAAGGCAACAAAGAAAATAAATTACAAAATTCACTGTGTGTCAAAATTATGAATGCAAATTAATGGATTGGAATTTGTTCAATGTAATTACAGAACAATTTAATTTTTTTTTTAACCCCCACCTGGGGATGCAAAAAAACCCAATTAATATGGAGGTGAACATATTTTGCAGGTTTCCTGCCATCTGCATTACAGGTGTCTCCTCCAGCACACATCCAGCTCAAGCAGCTGCTCCAGCAAATCCAGTGGGATGTTTTCCAGCCTTCTCCAGGGATTTACCTGTGCTCAGAGCACGGGGAGCTGTGGGCAGTGCTGGCAGCAGAGGGAGAACTTTTCACTTGTTACTGATTTGCAGCTCTCATTTGATCCATACAAACCTTCTCCCCTTCCAGAGTTTGGCTGGTTTTGAATGATTTCATGGCTGTAAACTCAAATAAAGTAGGGTTAGATGGGAAATTGGGAAGGAATCCTTCCCTGTGAGGGTGGGGAGATTCTGGGATGGAATTCCCAGAGAAGCTGTGGCTGCCCCTGGATCCCTGGCAGTGCCCAAGGCCAGGTTGGACATTGGGGCTTGGAGCAGCCTGGGACAGTGGGAGGTGTCCCTGCCATGGCAGGGGTGGCACTGGATGAGTTTTAAGGTCTGGTTTTGATGTTTCTGTGCTCCTGTTGGGTTTGGATCATTTAGGCCCCTCTCTCAGCATGTGCAGTGCCTTCCCCAGCACGCAGGGCTGAGCAGCACATTGTTCAATAAAGAAGCTTTTACCATGAAATCTGTTTCCATGTTGGGCTGATTAAACTTACATTTGTCGACCTTCAGGTCTTGGTTCAAAGCTCAAGCGGATTTTAGCTCCGAGTTAGAGAGTCCTTCATTGTAAAGAGCTGTTGAAACTCCAAGACTCCTCTGGGGGTTGATTTCTGTCAATTAGTTATCTGAAATATGATGATTTATGAAGCCCTCATATGGTGCTGCTGGATGGGGATGTTTAGCAAACTGCAAGTGGAAACAGTGCAGCCTCCGTGGGAGCAAATGGATGGAGAAAATAATGCTCCTTTCCAGATGATCAAAATGGCAGAGAAAATTATCCCTGCTTCGAGATCTGTGTTGTGTATGTACATAAATATACATCTACATCTCACAGTGCACATCCTGCTTCCCCAAAAACTAGGGAGAAGATTAAATATGGATTCTTAATGGGGGTATATTTACAGTCAAAGCCATTTCTCCCTACTGAAAGCATCAATGTGCAAATATAATCAAAAAAGGATGTAAAACTCTGTATTTGAGAAACGAAGACTTCCATAATATTTTGCATTCCTCAAAATATTTTTGTGTGTTTTACTGTAATTCATTTTCTCCCTTGGTTCTGAACATTCAAGCATTCTGTAGTGTTTTGGTTTTTAAATTTATAGTGACAACTTCCAGTAAATTGTCTGAAGAAGACAATAAAATTGGGCCCTTTGGATTGCTGTGTGAGTGGATCAATGTTCTATTTTCCAGTGTTATGATAATGAGTTAATTTTAAAGATGTATTGAGTGATTTGGCGTTAATTCTGCCATTAAAATTTACCTCATGCCTGGACAACCATGCACTTTGCTACAGTGCTTAAGATAAAAAGTACAGGATTGTAAATGGGATTTCTGAGGTGAAATTTAGCCTAAAAATTGGAAATGTTGAGCTGTTGACTCAGCTCTAATCAGCTGGAAGCACTGGATGCTGCCAGGACTGACGTCCCCTGAGACAGGGGGGACACAGAGGCAGGGAGGGGGCTCAGGGTGGCCCGTGGGGCTCACGGGGAGCATCACCCCAAAACCACCTCTGCTGTGTTCTGCTGGCAGCTCCTCTGCTTGAGATCTGTGAAAGAAAAGAGAAATTATATCTCTAGATGATCTCAGGAGAGGAAAAACTGCATGGGACAATGAGGAAACGCTGCTGGAGCGGCTGCACTTCCTCCCTGCTGTCCCAGAGAGCTGGGGACAGGATGGGACTGATCTCACCCGGGCTGCTGGTGCCACCTCTGCTTCTCCTCGTGTCTGCACCCCACAGAGGGCTCCTCTGAAGAACAGAAAGTTAAAGTATTTCACCTTAGAACCCTTTCTGTGTGCATCTAAACAGGGCAGAAATCCCTGTCTCCTTAGGAAGAGCAAGCTTAAATACAGTTGCAGGAATACAGAAGGTGAATTTCCTTGCGGTGGTTTTTGTATTTCAGATGATTTTTCCCAAGGCACAGGAATTGAGTGTCAGGCACAGTGATTTTCAGCAGGTAGAAGGTGAGTGAGCTCTAATTGTTGGCACTGCTGTCACACCACAGCCAGGGAGTGAGGCTGCAACCGGGGGAACAGTTCGTCATGAGCTTTCTCACCCCGGCTCCTACTAATTCCTTTCACACCATTTTGATGTCCTTAAATTGTCTCTTTTCACAGCATTTCAAGGTGCCTTTTCCTTTTCCTCTCCTCTTTTTGCAGGAACACTTTGCAACACAGCTCCATACAGAGCTGCTGCAGACAAAGCAATTACCTGTGCTGCATATTCAGGAGGAGAACATGAATATGTAGTCAGGATATCAGAAAAGGCCATGGATGCACAAACACTGGTGATGGCAAGGAATGAAGAGGAGAGACCAGCCAGCTCCATCCTACTTTCCCTAAGTGAAAAAATTGCAGGCAAACAGGAGAAAAAATAATTAAAATTCATCCCTAAAAAGCTTTGAGTTGTGCACAGTCCTTTCCTACCACTGTGCAGGCAGCCCCAAAGATTAGATCCCCAAAGAGCTAAAGGGGAGGAGGGGGTGGCAGCAGGACCTTGCCACCACTGTCATCCTGTTTCCCCTTCCCTGCCCTCCATACAAAGGGCTGGATAGAATTCCTGATCAGTTTTGGGCAGTTGTGGCTCTGAGAAACCGTTCCAGTGTGAGATGTGAGAGGGCATTTTAAAGCACACAGCAAACAGCCCAGGAGCGCATCCAAGCACTCCCAGCTCCTTTCCCTGCCTGTGCCAGCACCAAAGGTCACACAATAAAAAGCTTTGAGTTTCCAAACTCAGCCCAGCCAGAGCAGGAAATCAGGTGAATTACATCCTGACACATCTCTCTGACCCTTCCACCACTCATTTTTCCCTTATTACTCTGGGGAGGCCACGTTGAAAGCAAATGAAAACATGGATTGAGGTTTGCGTGGAGTGTCCTGCCTTGAATGCCAGGCAAGGATAATTCCCTCCTCCAAGAGGTGAGGGAAAGCCAGTGGATAGCAGTGACTGCTGTGGATAACACTGACACTGATAACCAGATGAGATAATGCCATATAAACATCCCCAGTCCTCCTCTCCTTGAACCAGAACCCAGCACAGAGCCCAGACTGGCTCATTGTCCCTGTTCTGGCTGAGCTGTAGATTTTCCCCATGGCCTTGGATCCCAATTACCAGGGCAATATCGTGCCGGAATATTTCCTTTCTTCCTCTCTTTTTCTGTTTTTCCCCCTGTTTTTCTGAGATCCTTTTAAAGGAGAGGATTATATTTGACAGTGTGTTTAAATCTCCTTCCTCAGTGAGGGTCAACAGAGGCAACAATTATACCTGAGGAACTATTCTAAGTTTTGGACAAGCTGTTTTAATGATTATATTCCCACGTTAATACCCAGCTCTTTCAAGGTGTGGAGAAAATAATCATTAGATTCTGTTAAATATCAGACATTAGGAAAAGGGTTGTCTGATATAATTGGGTAATATTAATGGGCTTTATGATTTATGCTGACATTTCCTTGCCATAGTGGCACACCCTGGTGGGGGGATTATGGACACTGGAGAGATTTTTAGTGCTCTGAGATTGTGCAGGGCATTTTTACCCCATTTCCATTTGAACTATTTAAAAGCCCAGATATTGAAATGCTTTATTGGGTGCTGTGATTAGCCCAGGATGGAGATTGATTTTCTGTTGATATAAGTCTGAGGAAGCCCTCCTGATGTCCTCAGGAATACACCACAAAAGAACAAGGAGAGAGCAGAATCTGACCCTTTTTATTCTTATCTGGTGAAATCCAAGAAAGCCAGAAGCATCTTGGTTTTCCATTGGCTCTGAGGGCAATCAGGATTGCAACAGGAAAGTATTTCAGGGAAAGGTATCACTGTGATTCATTAATTGTTCCTTTGCCCAAAGCTCCACATGGCAGCTCCACGGCTCTGACCTCTGCCAGGTTCTCCCACCTGAGTCACTCCTTGGCCATGGTTCCAGTTCACACAGGAGGAGTTTTGTCCTCGGATTTAGTTCTGCAACTGGCCTCCAATACTAATTGCAAAATGTATTTATTATTAACTAGGTATGAATTTTAAATAACGCTGTTGAACATCCCAATGCATAAAACCCGTATTTCTTTCTATTCCTGCAGCCAGCCTTGCTGTTTATATCAATTTATTCAGCATTTTTGCGTGATTTTCACCCACAAGACAAGAGGATAAGATCACATCCCCCTTTACATATTTGGCTGTATATACATGGATAATTAAAAAGTGAACACCCACTCGGTGTATTACCTATTGAATTATTTATTATGATTATTGTGATAATACTTTACCGTAACCAAAATGTTTTCTTTGACCATGAGGTCTGGATTTGCTGGAGTAGAAGGAAAACTTTAAATTCCATCTATAATTCAGGCTTATCTCTGCCCTTCCCAGCAGCATTGCTCTAGGGAATATACGAGAATTTGGTGCCAGTTTTATGGACTTGCTGTGTTTTAAGCCCAGTGATTCCCCAGCCCCTCACTCATTCTGATGCCTTAGGTTTTAACTTTTCTATTTTTCAATTTCTGTACTGCTCAGAGTGTAACTCTGCAGTTCCTTGTAGCCTGTAATTCCTGCTCTCTCGTGCTGGGCAGACACAACAAAGCCTCTCCAGGCTTTGCCTTCAAGGACAGCCAGGCTGTTCTAGGCCCAAAATGTGTAACCCAAAGCCTCTAAGGGGGAGCAAGCTGAGGGGAATTACATCATTGAACTGGGGCTTTAATTGGAGAATTAACCCTGATATGCAAATGAACCAAACCTATAAAGGTGTGAAGAACTCGTGACCTGGGGTCCATCTTGGGGTCCATTTTTGGCAGCAGCCTCTGACTCCCCCAGGGTGTGCCTTGAAGGCCCTTCAATAAATCCCAACCTTTATTCCCTTACTCTTGTCTAGTCTCTGTTTCTGGGTGGCTGCAGAAGGCATCAATTCCCCACCAGCAGGATCAGGGAGAGGATGGGAAGGGTAAAAGCTGGAAAACTCATGGATTGAGGTAAAGGCAGTTTAACAGGGAAAGCAAAAGCCATGCACACAAGCAAAGCAAAATAAGGAATTCATTCCTTGCTTCCCATGGGCAGGTGTTCAGCACCTCCAGGAAAGCAGGGCCCCTTCCCATGGAATGGTGGCTTGGGAAGACAAACATCATCCCTCCAAATGTCCTTCTTCCTTCTTCCCACCAGTTCACATCCTGAGCATGGTGTCATAAGGTATAAATATCCCTTGGGTCAGTTGGGGTCACCTGTCCTGGCTGTGTCTCCTCCCAAAATCCCAGGCATTCCCAACTCGCTCTGCAGCGTGGCCCTACGAGGAGCAGGGAAGGCCTTGGCTCTGTGTGAGCCCAGCAATGACAAAACCTCTCTGGGTTATCCACCCTGCTCCCGGCACAAATCCAAGCACAGCCCCATCCCAGCCCCTGGGAGGAGAATTAACTGCACCCTGGGTGAGCCCCAACAGTGCCCAGCCCCGGGGTGGTGCCTGTGGGACCAAAGGTGTGTCCTGGCAGGTTGCAGGCAGCTTCCAGCTCGCTGTGGGGGTGCCTGGAGCCAGCCAAAATCCACGTTTTGTCTGCTGTGGAGAGGCACTGTGGGAGCAGCTCCGTGGCCAGATGGCTTCAGGTCAGCGCCGGCCACGGGCACAGGCAGCAGCCCCTGGGTGGGCTCCATGTCCCCAGCAACCCTTCCCAGGAGGGTGGCAGTGCTGAAGGACCCTGCTGTTCTGGGTGACACTGATGCCTTAGGTTTTAACTTTTGTATTTTCAAATTCCATACTGCTTAGAGTGTAATTCTGCAGTTCCTTGTAGCCTGTAATTTCTGCTCTCTCGTGCTGGGCAGACACAACAAAGCCTCTCCAGGCTTTGCCTTCAAGGACAGCCAGGCTCTTCTAGGCCCAAAATGTGTAACCCAAAGCCTCTAAGGGGGGAGCAAGCTGAGGGGAATGAAATCATTGACCTGGGGCTTTAATTGGAGAATTAACCGTGATATGCAAATGAACCAAACCTATAAAGGTGTGAAGAACTCGTGACCTGGGGTCCATCTTGGGGTCCATTTTTGGAAGCAGCCTCTGGCTCCCCAGGGGGTACCTTGAAGGCCCTTCAATAAATCCCAACCTTTATTCCCTTACTCTTGTCTGGTCTCTGTTTCTGGGTGGCTGGAGAAGGCATCAGCACCCGGTGCCAGCAGGGAATGACAAATTCGTGCTGGAAATGAGGGCAGGGAGCGCAGCAATGCCAGTTCTGGGCACTTTGCTGTTCAGAGGTGGCACTTGCAGCAGCTTTTGAGCCCATGGGATCTGTGAGCTCAGCAGAGCACTGTCTGGGGTGGCTGTGGCACTGAGAATGCTTCCAGGCCTCAAGTCTCACACTCCATTGAGGCTTTTTGTTTTTTACCTTTTCTTTTTCTCCCTCACAAATAAGAGGGAAGCATTTAACTAAATCCCATTGTCTTTTGTGGAGAAGCTGTTTGCTAAAGGTCACTGTGGAATTATTCAGATTACAGAATCATGGAACATCCTGAACTGGAAGGGATCCACAGGGATCATCCAGTGCAGCTTCTGGCCAAGACACCCCAACAACCCCAGCCTGGGCATCCCTGGCAGCGCTGTCCAAGCCCTCCTGGAGCTCTGGCAGCCTCGGGGCCGTGCCCATTCCCTGGGGAGCCTGGGCAGTGCCCAGCACCCTCTGGGGGAAGCACCTTTCCCTAAAATCCAACTTAAACCTCCCTGACACAGATGGAAAGCTGATGGAGTAAATTCTCTGACCTTAAGCAGCAGCACGACAAAGCAGCCGTAGGTGGAGGGCAGAAGCTGGAGCTTCATTTTGATAAATGAGATTAAATGAGATTATCTTAAAGGATCAATATAATCATCAAAGGAGCAGCAGTGCAGGAACAACCAGGCAGCCACTGCCCATCTTTACCCACAGAGCAGAACCTTGCTCGGTGAAAACCAGGCACCTTCAGCAGGAGTCAGCTGGCAGGTTTGGCTCTGGTCATGGCAAAAATGGCAAAAATAGGATTATTATTTCTGTTCTGACCTGCAGCAGTGGATCTCAAAGGGAATCAGCAGATTCCTAGTGGGAATCAGAGCTGCTCTGCGTGGAGGGCAGATCTCTCCAGCCACAACTCGGTGCTGGATTTAAGAGCCAAGAACTCCACGAGATGCAGCCCATGAGGAAATCTGTGTAAGTCATGACTAACATCCTTCAAAGTGCTGAAATGGCTTTTTTGGGGTGTTTTTTAGAACGCTTTTTGGCAGAACTCACAGCAATTAATAATAGTAAAAGCCCACAGTCCACCTCACTCCCTCCCAGGCAGCAGATGCAGCGTGGCCAATGAGCTAATTAAGCAAATAACAGCAAAAAAAAAGGAAACCTCAACAAAACCCCAACACTCTTTAGTGGCTTCAGATCAAGTATTAATCACTGGGTTGTCTTAAAACAATAGGTCATGGAGAATTCCAGGGACTCATCCTTGATGAGCAGGTTTTTAAAAGCTGCACATGGAATGACGGAACCCTTTAGGCTGGAAAAGCCCTCTCAGATCATTGGGTCCAACCTTTAGCCCAGCACTGCCAGGTCCAGCACTAACCCATGGCCCCAAGCTCCACATCTACGTGTTTTTTGAATATTTCCAGGGTTGGTGATTCCATCACTTCCCAAGGAGCCTGTCCCAGTTCCTGACCACCCTTTCAGTGAAGAAATTGGTCCTAATATTCAACCTAAACCTCCCCTGCTGCAATTTGAGGCTGTTTCCTCTTGTCCTATTCCTTAATACCAGGGAGAAGAGTCCAACCCTCCCCTGGTCCTGACCTCCTATCAGGGAGCTGAAGAAAAGTCTGGTATTTCTCAGATACTCATCTGGCAATAAAGTCATTTTAAATGTAGCTTTTACAAAAGGTTTGGAGTGCAGTTTAATTTGGAATTGACATTTACTAAGTGCTTTATTTTTTTTTTATCAGCAAAGCAGGGCTGTGCTTGCGTGAGCCCAGAGCCCAGCTGAGTTCAGGTCCTATCTGCAGAGCCACAGAAAGCAGAGCCTGGGCACAGACACTGAGGAATCACAAATGAGATAATTTCGAATATATTTGCATCTGGAGACATTCTGCTTTGTTTTGCTCTATCAAAAGTCCTAAAGGTTTGTGATTGCAGGTGGTATTTGGTATTAGAAATTGTCTGCTACAGAGCTGCCCCACTTATCTCTGACTTTATTTAATTTTACTGGTGGAATGCATGGAGTTGTAGATCATGGAATAATTACAGAAACACACAATGGTGTGGGTGGGAAGGGAACCTAAAAATCATCTCATTCCACCCCTGCCATGGCAGGGACACCTCCCACTGTCCCAGGCTGCTCCAAGCCCCAATGTCCAGCCTGGCCTTGGGCACTGCCAGGGATCCGGGGGCAGCCACAGCTTCTCTGGGAATTCCATTCCAGGGCCTCCCCACCCTCACAGGGAACAATTCCTTCCAATATCCCATCTATCCCTGCCCTCTGGCAGTGGGAAACCATTCCCTTGCCCTGTCTCCACAGGCCCTTGGCAGATGCCCCTCTCCAGTGCTGGGGTAGTTTGAAACCCCAGAGTTCATTTTGCCCAGGATTGTCCCTGCTCCAGGTGAGCCCCAGCAGCGTCAGGCTCCCTGTGCTGGCTCCCACACACAACAAACCCAACCAAAGGCCAAGGCCATGGAGATTTTAGTGGAGCACGACGTGCTGCAAGACTGGATAAGGGCGTTTGAACTTCGTAGGAGCACCTGGTACCAAACTCTTCCTGTGAAATGCCATTTTATTCCTCAGTTTTGATCACTCTGCCTCGCTCATCATTAGCATTTTCTTCAGCGTTGTTACATGTGTAGCACCTAGTTAGTGCACGTAAATACCTGGAATTATTTCCATCTTCAGGATCTTTTTGTTTGATCTTTAAGGTTTTATTTCTTTTCTCCCTGTGCACACCCTGACAAGTTTTTTCTAGTTAGCCCAGGAGAGTTTCCGCAGCACACTCATGCCTTTTATGCTTTCATCTTTTCTGTTAATCTGGTTTATCTGTATTCCTCTTCCTTCAGCCTTGTTATTTATGTTTCACAGGCTGGATATTTACTTCAGGGATAAGTCATCCCTGGTTTTTTGGGTTTTTTTCTTTCTAGAAAACATACTTCTCTTTTATTAAAAAACCCATCCTGTCAAAGGTTGCAATACCATAACTCAGAGAAACTAAATTCCTTCCATTTCCTACAAAGCCTACATTTTAATTAGATGATGTTTTCTTTTTATATTGTCAGAGAATAAAGTTTAAGACAATATTCTTCAATACTTTATGCTTTCAATAAATAATTTATACCGAGGTATATCCTAAGCTACACTGGCTGCTTACTTTTCAAGGGCAAGGACTGCAGAAGGAGAACAGTATCCATAAATATTCTAAAAAAGAGATATTTAAAGGAAACAAATGCAAAGGAAGCTGTTACAAGCAGAACTTTGGAAACCAGATTGCAAAAACTGTATGATAATTTTGATCACTATCAGGCTTGAAGTGGATATCTGGGTCATGTTTACAACAGCATTTTCTCTCTGTAGACTTAAGAGTTTTAGGAAAGAAAAATGTAAAAAAAAAAAAAATTGATTAAAATACAAAAACCTGAGGAGTATAAATTTCCTTAGCAGGTTTTCCTTGGAGTTGCAAAGTGCATGGGGTGGCCTTGGCTAAAGAAATTGAGAACCCCAAACTCACCTGCACTCCCTTGAATATTCTAATTTTCACCTGATTGAAAAAGGCTTTTCAAGAAAGAAACAGATATCCTGAACTTCCCAACCTGCCCTGTAAAAGCAAAACTCTTTAAGCCCAAAGTTTAGGCTTAGCACCAATGAAAACAGTGATAAAACAATTAGGAAAAAGTAATCAGCTGCAGCAGAGTGATCTTTTGTGTTCATGGATTAACAATTCCCCTTCCTATTTAGCAATGCAACGGTTTTAAACAAACATTTTGACCCAGTTTTTGCACGCTGCTTATGCAACCTCTGATGTTGAATTAAAATCCTCTTGTTTGATGTTTAGTGAATGAGGTAGCACATCCTCTCCTTGACCAGGTGCATTTAATTTGAGGAAAATTCTCTTTATTTTCCGTGCTGCTGTAAAAATCCAATATGTAATTACATAGCAGAGACGTTCTTAATGCCACCTTGTACTTGAATTAATAAGTGATGTATCTGTATAAATTAATGCCTGGTTCCAGTCCCTATAACCCCCAACCTTGCTAGAACACCTTCACCCTGCACTGTGCAACTCTTTGTGCATCCTTCTTCTGTTTCTGGTTTTTGTCTCCAACACTTTTCTTCAAAGTTCATTCAGATTTGCTGACTTTCCACGTTGGGTTTGGAGTGTGCTGGCTCCTGCTTTCAGTTTCAGATCCTGCAGTTTGTCATAACCAGCTGCAATTAAAAACAGAACAAATCCTTCAGGCTGGGGAAGGTGACAGCGCTCAGGAGCTGATTGCAGAGGATGGGTGACATTTGCCTCTGGTTTGCACTACAAATTAAAGGGTGACGTTAATAATCAGTCATTCCAGAAACAGCATTAAAATGAGAGTTTATCCCAGTCTTTTGCCATCCTGCATCATTGGGAATCTGCATAGTAAAATGATTAGCTCATGTTGCTCCCTGATTTTCATCCAATCAGGAATTCACATTTAAATATAACTCTGTGTGCATTTTTGCAAGGGGAACGTCCCTTTTTATGGTAAAATATTGCTTTTATTGATGCACATTTGCTCCCTGACTTCTCTGGGCACAGGTTTGAGGCATCACCTCTGTCTTCAAATAATGACAGAAATGAGATGCCTTGGAAATGCTGTGTATTAGCTTTGATTCCTTGGGTCACCTGGTGGGTATGAAACTCACACCTCCAGAAAAGACCCAGGGGAAATTTGTCCTCCTAGAGAGCAGAATCATCCTGTCCTCACTTAGATATCACTTCCCTAGACATGCATGAGGTGATGAATGGGAATTTTCTTACCTAAAACCAAATCTTCTACAGTGAGGGGATGGTTTGAATACTGAAACTATGATATATACACATTTAGACATCCCGTGAGTCTGCAATCCCATCTCCAGTTAAAATCACTCCCATCTAAAGCTCTGCAACACCAATTCCAGCCTGAGCAAAATTTACACTACCCTGATTTTTTGGCTCATTAAAAAGTAAAGCCCAACACAACTTTACATACAGAGAAGTTGGCAGAAATAAATCGCTGAAGTTTTGCCCTCTGCGAAAAACCACGGATCCATTTTATCAGCTCCATCACATGTTCAAATAGACTTTCACTGCAGTTTGTAGCATGATGTACAAAGTGATGAAGGCCCATAAAGCAGATGCTTGAGGCTCAGGACACAAATATCAGAGAGAAGATGTCACATTTTTATTTAAGTGCAGCTCTGTGGGGCTAAATGGGGGAAGGTACTGAGTGCAACGTAATGAATGAGACAGCAAATGCACTGCAGTGCAAATAAACCATTAGGAGTTGCACTTCATTTTAATCAGGCACTCAGCTCGTATTCCCCTGCACTTTGGAGAGACCCCACAAATAAAAGCGTGGCAGAGTGCTTTGCATGCAGTTCAGGCAGTGCTCGGCACACAGCTCAGCCCCCGTGGATTTTTATGGGAAGTGCATAAGCAGCCTGCAAACCACAGGATATTTATATTGATTGTCACTGGGAAGGGAGCATTTAAAAGTTGTTGCTCACTAGAAAGAGCTGTGGCACGGGGGGTGATCACTAAAGCAAGGAGCTCACATGAGAGAAGGAACCTGTGGATCTGTACCATCACACAGAGCCTTGGTTGCTCCTGTCCTACCCTGCAGCCCATGAGGCCTTCCCAGGCCTTTCTGGTCCAAAGGGCTCTGTCACCTGCAGACTCCTGAAAAGTGAATTTATGCTACTCTTCCAGATGCCTTCTTATTTGAAATGAACCTTCCTATGGCAGGAGGCTGGAACTGGACAATCTTAACTTAATCCAGCCCAAACCATCCCATCACCGTGTGATTCTGTGGTAACAGCACCACATCTCACAGCCACAGAGGTGCTTAGATGGCATTGAGAGCTTCATGTGCATGAAAAGCAGCTTTTTTTGGAAGCAAAAGAAAAATTCTTGAGGGCCATTACACAGGAGGTAAACAAAAGTAACAGCTTTGGGTACAGAACTTCATTTTGCACAACAGTGAGTCTTGCTTTAAGCAATTGTGCCCCAGTAATTCCCCCCAGTCACACCAGTGTGGGCCCTGGTGTACATCCTCTAGGAATCCTAGGTAGCAGCACCATGTTTCATTTGTAATAGTGGGACCTGTCCTCCAGGCAGGGGCTTGATATCACAGCTCATTCCACATATTTTATTAATTCTACCTTCAACAGTCTCAGCTCTCAGTCTGATCTGGACTGGAATGAGACTGAGAGAGCAGGAGATGCAAAATAAGCCCCATGCACCATGACCAGACAACGCCTTCCCCGCCAGGTTCCTGCAGCTGTAATGTGATATTTACATTTAACACTCAGGGATTTTAAATGTCTATTGTTAACACATGGCTTGGGAGCCAAGAACCACGAGAAGCATGAGGAGCCTCAGCGCCAGCGTTGGGTCTAATGGTGCCTTGGTGCAGTGGGTGGGAGGTGTTTGTGAGCAATGAGCTCCTCGAGGGATCACGGGGAACTGTTTTGCTTCCATTGAAAAGCTGGGCTGCTGGAAAGGGAGCAGATAAATGCATTTTCACCTCATTGTTACATAGCTGTGTGTAGTGCAGACATGTATGATACAATATACATAGATAAATAGATAAACATATCTGCATATTTATGCATCTCATTTCCATTCCTTCAGGCAACAGCTGCCCCTGCCCCTCACGTGATTATCTCAGCTACCACATGATACATGTGCTTTGGTAGAGGTCCAGAGTGAGCACAGATAATTTGGGTTCCTCTCAATGCTGGCATGTGGGAATCCAGAGTGCAGGGAATATTTCTCTGCCTGTTTTGAAGAACTGAACCCCCCTGAACAATGTTGTCTTTGACCTTTGTCCATGGAGAAAACTGCCTGCTCTCTGGGAGGAATTAAAATCTACACAGATGTGAACTAGGTGATAGAATATGATGTGAGGATGTCACAGGGTAAAGAATTTAGAAGTTTTAGGTTTGTTAATGTAGTGAATAGATAAATAGTAAAAGTTCCAAGATGGAGGAGACCTTGTAGTTTTTAACCTCCGTCTTCCTTCTTCTAGTCCCCCATATTTTGCAGCAGAAGTAGTTTAGGATGATTGGATGAAAAATTCCACAGTTCCGGCCTGCGAGTCAGAGTGATTTACTGAACATTGGAGGAAAAGTAAAAATATCTGTCGTTTCAAGTCTTTGTTGGTTAATTTACCTTTAAAAGAGCTGTGAAATCTTGATAAGAGGCCTTTTTCTTGCTTTCTCTCACCATGTTCTGCTCTGCTGTGTCTTCTCTACGCCGGTAGCTGATAACACTAAAATAAACAACTATCTGAAGGAGCAATTGATGTGAGTTTGCCTCGTCCGTCTTCTGAACTCCTTGCAAGGACTCTAAAATCCTCTCCCATCAGGAGAGGCTGATTTATGGCACGGCCTGTGTTACTCACACCTCACTGAACCTGTGGGCTGAACCCTCGTGGATTTATTTAAGGCAAGGGCAGGTGCTGCCTTGGCTACCTAAGGAAGGGCAGCACTGGGCTGTGTCTGACCTCAGGAGCACTTGGATGCAAGGTGGGCAGGAGTTTTGTGAATTTTTGATGCACCACAGTTATTAGAACCTGGAAGATGGAGTCTGAGGCAGATCCAGCCTTGCTGGAGAGTGGAGATTTGGGAATGGTGATTAAAATCCAGGTATCACGTGGTAAAAGGAGGGAGTAGTGGAGGTGATGTTGTGTTCTGCTGATTTTCTGCTGTGGTTATGAAAGGCTGATGGAACAGCCTGGGAAGAGGCTGGACCAGAGAGCTCCACACTTTTCCTCTCTTCTTTCTAAATCCAAACCTACCAAGATATAAACTCTGATTAATCAAGTATTTCACCTTTCACTGTGGCCCACAGTTTTAATCTTAAATTACAGGAACAGGGAAGATGTGCAGGAATTAGATGTCCAAGGAGAAGTCAAGGATGACTTCTTCTCCCAGGGCAGTGAAAAGAGCTAATTTGTTGGTCAAAGCAAAGGGCCCTCAGCAAATCAAGGACCCAAGAACTGGAACCAGTGGTTTTTCATCAACTCTCAATGGAAAAACAAAGCTGTTCCCTTCTTGGTCAATCAGGTGTCCAGAGCCCAAATTACTTAATTCATGTGATCTAAGATGCTTTCAATCTCACTTCACTGTCCCCCTGAAGTCTTCTGCTTTCTCTATTTGTGATCCCACCAGTTTTCCAGAACTTATTTATAAAATGTCTGATTTTTCCAAACTAGGGGAACAACCCTCAGCAGTGAAAAAATGCTGCTGTTTTAATTGCTGCTGATTGTCTGTCAGTATTGCTGCAGGCATGGGAGTGGTTTCAGACTCTTTAGCCTGTTCATAAAACTTGATAAGAAGGAAAAAAGAGAAATAAATTTGGCCTTGTAACAGCTTTATGGACATTTGTGTTTTGTGCTACTTAACACTTGCAAAAAGCTGCTTTTGTAATTTAGTCCACGTCGTTGTTTTCAGCTGATAAAACCACAACAGAGCCCTTTTATCACAGTGGGAAACTTCTCTTTCCCCTCAGATTTGAAGCAATAACAATTCTGGGGGGTAATAATTATTCCAGATGCACTGTACCATGTAAATGAATCTGTTGCTTTGGTGGTGCTGCCGCACGAGCGATGCTGATGGAGGACGCTGAGAACGAGCAAATTAATTAACCAAACTGCGAAATCAAATAAATCTCACAGCAGTGACCTCTGTGTCACCCAACAAAGGAAGACATTAGGTTGATGCGTAGTCGCTTTTGTGGAAGTAAAAGCAGAAGTGAAGAGCTAAATGTTCCCATCACTCAGGCTTCAAAGAGGCGTTGAGGCTGGCAGTGTGCTGCTGGCAGGGACCGAGGGATCTCTGGTGTCCACTGAGCTTTGTGTGCAAACAGCAAATGCCACACACCAGGATGTTTCACTGGGAAGCTGCCCCAGGGATAAAAATCAAACCCTATAGATCCCCTATAGAGGTCCATCAGCACTGGACATTATCTGTGCCCTACACGAGCTCATAGCATCTCATTTGGCTTTAGGAGCACTTGGACTCTCAGCTGCTGGACCTGGAAATACCCTTCAGGCTTTATCTCATCCTCTCTGTGGGGGGTGAGGGTCTCCAGAAGCTCTGAGGAGTATTCATGACTTTGGATAACAGCAGTACCCTGTTCTTTTCCCTCCTTCTGTAACTTGGAAAACAAAAGCTGATATTTGCAGCTCCTTTCACGGCACAGAAAGGAAATTGGAGTGGAGTATCAGGCTCATACAGCAGCACAGGTTCTGCAGGGTTGCAGATGTTATCAGCCACGGTGTTATCAATATATGCTGATGGGACAGGAATTTAGTGGTGTTTTGCAAGGAAATGATTGCAGATATCTCAGTCCTGTGAGGGTTTATGCTGTCATCTATCACGGAGGTACTGCAAGGTGAAGAAGTGTTTTTCACCCAAGGGAAAAAATAATGCAGTTTTTACTGGGTTTATTTAGAAAAGGTCAGAGTGGTGTGTAGGAAAGTTCATTAGGATATTCAAAATTTGATGTTTATCAGTCAGCAAGTGCATGGGATTTACTGCTGGGGGGGTACAAAAGGGGTTTAGGGGGATTTTGAGTGGTGCACTGGGAAGAGGAGGAGTTATTCAGTGGGAAATCTGTCTTGGGCAAGGAGCTTTTATGGGATTCAGTGCCACTGATCACCCAGCCAGCAACTGCCATGGGAGCCAATTGCCTTGTGATGCCTCAGTCTGCAAAGTCGGTGAGCTGTTGGAGTCTTTGTTGAAACTCTCAATGTCCTAATGGTGACCCAAATCACTGGTGCTGGGAGGTTTCTGCCCTACAAGTTGGAGAGCTGCTAATTCTCCATCCCCGAATCCTTGGCTGGGCTGCAGCAAATGATCTCTGATCCCCAAAGGCACTTTAACACATCTAACTCCCACCGGCTTCAATGGAGAACAGGAGCAGCAGTAGGAATTCATCCCCTAAAAATTGGGACAATCAAAACTGTCTCAGGAATGTTTCATTCAGCTCTGGATGCGTTGGTTCTGGGGGGTGACAAGATCAGGAGTCACTGCGGTGTCACCAAGGCACAATACACGTGTGTGGATGATGCTGACAGGTACAAGACAGACATGCACTGTGTAGGAATTGCAGGATCCTGTCCAGAGCATTCAGGGATAATTCCTTTGATCAGGAGCCATCACAAGCTCAATTCCCCCTGGGCTGGTATCTGCAGTATTGATGGTGAATGTATCTGTCAGTTAATTCTGTCTGCAAAATACACCTATTTTTCTGAGGTGAGGTGTGAAATCTCTACATCTGTGTATCCCTAAGCCAGCAGGAAAGTGATTCCTCAAGGTAGTCAGTAATAGTCTAAATATTTTTTTTCATGAGGAAGGAATGTTTGGTTTTTTTTTTAATTTTTCATCAGGCGATTAACACTGGAAATGTCCAACTTGGAGCAGCCTGGGACAGTGGAAGATGTTCCTGCCCACAGCAGGGAGTGGGATGGGATGACCTTTAGGGTCCCTCCAACCCAAACCATTCTATGATTAGGAATAAGATTTTAAATGTTACAAAACTTTGGGGTCTTTCCATAGCAAAGCCCCAGTACCAAGCTGAGGGTTTCTGTTGTGTCCCAAACTGGCACCAGGGTGATCCACGGCAGGATTTGGATGAATAAACACCAATAGTGAAGCCAGCAGGAGGTCAGGGCCTCACTCTCTGTGTCCCAGTAGGTGTGTAAGATGGACACTTCCAGCTCTGACCGTTCTGCAATGAAAGGAATGATATTCCCTTTTAAGGAACCTGTTGGTGATGATTTTCCATCAGAGACTTCACTTGTGCCGTGGTTTCCCTAGGAAACAGCAAACCAACTTTTGTGGAGCTTTATTTAATCCTCCTTCTGCTGTGGCTGCAGGGTGGGGTCAGTTATGGTGAGAAAGGAACAAATATTTCTCACCCAATATTTGCTTGATAAAGCCAATTTACAGTTGTTTCCTACAGCTCTTCACTTTTATCCTCTAATTCCTGTTTCAAACCACTTCCCCGATTTTTGGTTTCAAATCTACCCACAAGACTTGTCACAAGACAACAGCCTTGGGATTTTCCCTTCAGATAAATCTTGTGAGAGGAATTTATTGCAACTAATAAAGGATATTTCAGTAAGGTGCATTTGATCCAGCTCCTCTTCTAATCATGCTGATGTAACTTCATGGAACAATTCCTGGTGTATCAGCATCACTGAAGGGAAAACCGGGATGGAAGGGTTAATCTGAAATGCAGCTGATGGGAGCAGAGTGGAATAAACTGGTTGGAAACTTGCACAGAAAACTGATGTGGAAAATATGTGGGGAAATCCCTCAAAAAATGATTCAGCCAATAATTTTATTTCAGTTATACCAAAACTGGCATTATTTTGAGTGTTATTTTGATAAAACTTAGTCTTTCTGGGTTTGATTTATGTCATATTGTACATACTAATACATTATCCAAACCAATATTTTAATATAAATGAATTACAATGAGTCACAACAAAAAACATTACACTAAGGATATATTTTGACATTTCTAAACCAAATCAGGAAATTGTGCATTTCTTGCTTGAAAACCTTCCTTAAAATTCTCCTTTGCCCCTGCTGCTAAGCTGAATTCCAACTAAAAATTCCTCAAAAACCTGTGGACCAATTGTAATATTTCTTATTCAGAATGAAAATATACTTCAAGTACCACTCTCAGATTAGATAAATACACTATTGTTTACAGTTATGATAACCTTAAGATCCTGAAAATGTCTTCTAAAAAAGCTAATTACACCCTTTTATTTGCTGCTAGTAAAAACAGGAGAATAACAGCCCAACTCATTTAATCCCTACTGTGATTTCCTCGGGGCTAATTAAAGTGTACTCAACTGGTGCCTCAACTGCACAGCTACAGGCAAGCGAAACGTTTAAAGGCACCAGTGCTGTGCTGCTCAGCAGGGCTGGGGGTGACGTTATGGACTTTGAGGTGAAAGTGTCCCAAGAAATCGTCCTGGAGAGGCTGTGCTGGCCCACCCTGTCCATACTCACAGTGGAGATTCTCATTTTTGCAGAGGAGGCCCTGGCACAGGGTGCCCAGAGCAGCTGTGGCTGCCCCTGGATCCCTGGCAGTGCCCAAGGCCAGGCTGGACATTGGGGCTTGGAGCAGCCTGGGACAGTGGGAGGTGTCCCTGCCATGGCAGGGGTGTGGGACTGGAGGGGATTTAAGGTCTCTTCCACCCCAAACCATTCTCTGACTCTTTGCTACCAAACTTTCCCAGAAAGGACGTGTCTAGAGCAGTCTCTGTCTACCAATATCTGCATTTTAGACAAAAGAACTTTAAAAACACCTGTAGTCCAAGATCAAAGCAGGTTTTACACACAAACACCCCAGGGCACTGAAGTGTCTTGAAGGAAATGGAGGTGTTGGAGGAGTCAAAAATCACTCTTTATTCAACAATCCCGGGTCTGTGCCTCGGTGCAAGCAGATTTTCGTGGCGAGATGAAGGCTCTGGAATGCGTGGCTAATGCTCCGTGGTGCTGATGAAAGAACGAGCTCTTAAGAACAGCTTTTCCTTTCCGAGCAGCTGCCGTTGACTTTTCCGGCGCTGACATTTGCATTTCTGAGTGCTGTGAACGGCCCATTCTTCACCTTTAGATGCCCACGGTTTGCCTGCCCCACTGCTGGCTGCTCTGGCTCGCTGATGAGTCTTTAATGCCACCATTCCACGTGTATTTTAATTTTTACAGCTGTTAGAGAGACACGTTAGAAGGGAAATACCGACTCTTCAGCCCTTCCCTTTCACATTAAACTGTGGAGCTCCGAGGCAATAAATAACAGTGATTCATCCAGACGATCTAAACCTCTCCATTAAAACACTCAGTAGGGTAAAGGGACCGGCACTGGTCTCCCGTGGTTTTTGTTTTCTTGAAATGTTAATATTTAGCTCATCCTGTTTTCCATCCACCCTAAACAGTCGCGTTCTCTCCTGTCACTCCTGAGGTAGAAATGGGAATGTCTCGATTTTTTGGGCTTTCAGCCCACAGGGGATGCCTGGAGCCATTAGCAGGAATGGGTTTGTTTGCTTTTTATGACATGAATACTAATTATGGCCTCACTTCTGCTGTGGCTTTTCCTTATTCTTTAGAATTGAATCTTTCTCCTTCAAGGTGGATTTGTTTCCACTATTTTTCCTCAAGATTTCTGTCCCTTCCATTATTATTGTAGCATAGAATATGAATTTCCAAGAGAGCTTTTTTTAATCTCTTCCAGTTGCTCGTAATCCCATGGATTAGCTATTTTTCCTTCTATATCTGTAAAATACATTCCATTGTTTTTGTTAGGCCAAACAAGAATTGAAAAGACTTCTTAAAACTCTCCTTGTTTTGTTTCAGGCTATGACCTGAAGTGGCTGGGGAAAGCAAATGGTCCCATTTTCTGAGCGGAGCTTTCTGCACTAACGAGATTTAAGTAGTGAATATACAAGATGTGATCCAGCATTTAAGTGCTTAACCTGAAACAGTTCAATTTCATCATCACCCAAAGCATGTACAACAGCTTTATTCAAGCATTAAGTAAAAATATTCCTCCTGTCTTCACCAGAAAGCCTGCTCAGTGCCCAGAATGTCAGTCGAGGTCTGGCTGTAACGTGACCATGAACACACCGAGGAGTCCCAGGGCTGTGGAGTGAAGTGAAATCCCTCCTGGAAGGGCACTTTTCCTTTTAAAGACCTAATTGTGGAGGATTATGGCCGTTATTTCTCACACTGAATATAAGAATTTGTATCCACTGATGCTGACAGGACTTCATTGAACACCAAGAGTTGTACCAGATTTGGCCTCAGAGCCGACCCAGTTTGTGTTTTACAAGTTTGTACTTGAACAGCTCAGGATTTCTGCAGTCGTTTCCCTCATCCTTGAGCTTTCCATGGCCTTGAACTCTCCGTGTTTAGGGAGAGAAGGAGCCATGCTGCTAATAGGGGAAATTACCAGCCCCATCCCCATTTCTGTGCGTTGATAGGAGTGTCCAAGGTAACCTGGCTCTTCCCAAGGGAGTGCAGCAGGTGTTTAACAGCCACAAGAGCCATGAGATTCATAACAAAAGACGACTGGGAAGGAAAAAACCTGTCCTTGGCATGAGCGTTGTGTCTGCTGTGCTCTCTCCAGCTTTAACCCAGCGCTGGGAGCACGGTGAGTGCTGAGTTGGAGGGATGCGTTTTCAAGGACAAGTACAACATCCTTAGAATAACAGGCACGTGGCTGACCCAGAAAGAGACTTGAGGATTTAAAATCCTAGGACATAAAATTTGCCAGGAGACTGGGCAAAAGAAGCGGTGACAAGGCTGATAAGGGATTATACAGGATGAAAAAAATGATAATATTTTGGCAGAGCAGAGCGATTTCGATAGAATGTCAGGGCAGCCAAGGCACAAGTAACTTTTGTTTTCCTGCGTTTCACTTTGGATAAAAATGTTTCACCCAAAATACTCAAGAAAAACCCACAAAAACACATTTATGATCAATCTCTATGATTAAATATGTTTGTAGAAAGTAACTTTTTAAGTGTAACTGGGCATTCCGAGAGACACAAGGTGAAATTCACGCCCTCCTTACTCTGGAGAAGATTTCCTTGACACAGAAAGGACAAATCTTCTCAGCATCCTCCTGAACCTGAGCTGAAACTGTGTTCAACATATTTATGTGCAATTCAGCTCCTCATTTATAAAACTAAAAGTGTATTCATGCATGCAACACTCGGTTTTCAGAGCAGAACTTGTATTTTCAAAACTGATATTAAGACTGTCTGCAGATTCTCCAGGCCAAGTGAAAACACAGAACAAAAAAAACAGGAAAAACATTCCCTTAGGTCCAAATCCAGCCAACTTGTTAAGAATATTTTAGCTATAAACAAGTCACAACAACCAAAATCTCTGCAGAAATGCTGTAGGGAGTTGGTTGGAGTTTTTTTTAATCCCAGAATTGCCTTTTTTTAATCGCTGTGCAAGTGTTGGATGGGTCAGTGGATGGGTGTGAGGTGACGTCCTGGGCTCTTTGAGAAGGCAAACAAAGAATGATGAAGCTGTCAGCAAACCCATGTAAAACTCCGGGAGTTAATGGAGCTGTGCTGGTTTTTACTGGGCTGTAGAGGAGGTCACAAAGACCTGCAAACCCAAGAATTCAGGCACAGATTTGCACATTTCAGTGACTCAGCCACGCTGATAAAACACTGAGAGAGGAGGAAACCCAACCTGAACCAAATCAGAGCCAAGGCCAGCAGCATCTCTTGGCAGTTGTCATCAATTTTGGTGGTGAAAAATCTCTTCAGCTCCCAGCACACCCTGAGGGGTTGGGAATGTCTGGGTGAAGTTTGATACAAACAGGCTGAGAATGAGGAAACAAATATAGATTGTAGGTTATTTACATGCTAAAGCAGGTTTTGAGGCATCAAAGGCAGTAAAATACACAACCCTTTGTCAACCAGCAACTGCTGAGGTGCAGAAGGTTCTTTGCTGTCCCACAGCCCTGCTGGAGGCGAAAAACCAAATTAATTTATTTTAATTAATTAAGCCTTCATCAGATCTGCTCTTTGGGTCTGTTTTGCCTGATCTAGGGCAAAAATAATGTTCCTTGAGCACCCAGCCCTGGGGTGGCTCTGTCCTTGCAGGTGATGCTTCCAGGAGTTTCCCTCCTGTGGAATGGAATCATTCCCACTTCCTTCTTGCCTTTTGGATTTTAAACAGCTCCATCTTCTCCAAGAATACGATAAACTAAACCACTCTTAGAAGGTACTTGAAAGCATCAGGAATTATGCCTTTATTGAAACTAAATATGAGTGATTTGTCCCTGCTGAATCCAGGACACAACCTGCTACAGCATTTCTAGGAGCTTATAATTATTATTATTTCCATTCCATATGGATCTTAATTGTAAATCTGCCAATGAATTTACTTTAGCATTGCACTCGCCCGCCTGGGTGAGTTTGGAATTTATTATTTCAATTTTATTCCCTCCACTTTTTTTGTAGGAAATATTTGGTGTTCTTTAGTGAAAGAGCTCATGCTGAATTTACAGCCCTTCCTCCATCAATAAATTCAGAAAAATCAAATTATTGTTTGGCATAAAACCCCCAAATACTATATTATTAAAGTACATTTTGAGACAAGGCGTCATCTTGGTTTATGAGAAGCAGTTCAATGCTAGAACAATGTTAGAGCCTTGTCTGACACACTTGGAGTGGTTATTTTTATTTAAAAGATTGAGAAGGGACAGAAGTAATTACTAGTGAATATTTTTACTACAATAACTTGCTTGTGCTTGTGTTATTTTCACGTTTAAATGTGGAATCACTCTGGAATTACTGAAATTGAGGCATTTTATGAAAAATCTTATAATCCCTGTATGATGAAATGAACAGCAGGATGGAAATCCAGGGTAGGCTCAACAATCATCCTTTGCTTTGGTTTGGAACTTGTGGCCTGGCAGATCCATCCTAAAGAAAAACCCGTGGCTTAAAACACAGCTGAGTTTTAGGCACAGACTAAAAATTATGTAAAAAGGTTTTCCAGAGGGCACTGGAAGGGTCTGCATTTATTCATTTAGTCCTGAGAGCCCTTGTGCTGGTGAATCCATTTCCTAAAAGACTCCACAAAAGCTCAGTGGACTCAGAATTGTCAATAATCAAGAAGAAAACCAAACCATTCAAAATTTGAGGTTAAAAAAAAAAAATAGTTTAAAAACTGTTTGGAAAACAAAGGAATCATTTGTTAATTTGAGCCCTTCTGAATTTCCATCTATTCAGGAAGCTCTGCAAAAGACTCGAGTCCAATATCAATCCTAAGGAGATTAAATACTTAAGCATTATACTGTCCTCTAAATTAAGGAAGTTGTATAAGCTTAATTTCCAGAGGATTCTAAATGTGATTAAACAGGATATGCCATGATTAAATATCTTGCTGCTATCCATTTCTGGGTGGATTAACTCCGTTAAAATGAACTCTTCCACAATATTTGTTTCAGATATCTCCCGGGGTGATTTTTTGTTTGTGTGTGTGTTTCAGAAGCTTGCCTGTATTTTGGTAGTTTTACATAGAAAATAAGAAGTGTAAAAGCACAAATATTGCAGGAATTTACTGGAAGTTCCTCATATTTGTATTCCAGCCCTCTGGAAGCCCCATTTATTTATGGAGGAACCTGTTCCACACTCTGAGGCTTCTCACATCCCAACTTTGGAGGTGGCTAATGCTGGATTTTCCAGAAAAAGCCCTTCCAAAAGCTTCCACCCATCACTCCAAACTCTCACAAAACTGATTTCCTTTCTTTGTGTCTGACTCTGATATCTCTAAATGGGCAAAACAGTATTTTTGTAAGAATTAAGAGGCAGTTTCACCTCACACTGAGAGCCAAAAGATTTCTTGGTGATTTCTGTGAGTATTTCCCTACACTTTACAAAGGTGTTGAACCTTAATTTACTCTGGGAACCAGTAAATATTGGAAATGCTAATTTCAGGTCATTTATTGTCAGGCGATTGTGAGGGATTAACTGAGGTCTCCAGCCCCTAATAGTCCTTAAAAAAGTGCATTTTGTGGCAGTTTTCAGTGGCCACAATGAAGATTTCAGGAGCATTGTATCCTTTCAGCATTGCAAGAGATTGCAGAGAGGAAAAAATTCCCCCTTAAATAAGATTTTGAATAATATTTTTAGCTTTTAGCTGCTGCCTGAAAGAAGCACAAGAGGTGCAGCCCTTGTGGGCTTGGTTCCAGCTGGTTGTGGAACTTCCCACTCCACTCCTGCAGGCTGATCTGAGCATTAAATTTTACATCTGCGAACTCTTTCTTCAGCTGCAGGTTTTTCCCCCTGGCACACCTCACTTTTTCCTCCTCTCACATCAGATCTGGGATTTGCTGGATGTAAAAGAGAGGTGAAAGTGCCTTAACCTGCAGCTGGCAGCAGTTAGGAGGAGTGTTTCTGGGAGGATTCAGGGAAACCTGGAATAAACCCCACACAGACTTACAGAATCCCCTCAAACCTGCACTGAAAGGGAGCAGCTTCCCTGCCCCAGGATGGAGGATCAAACTCATGTCTAATTCACCATGAAAATTTCAGGAAGGCTCCTGCTGTGCTTCCACACGGATCAATAAGGGATGGTGTTTGCTTTTTGTCTTCCTACCCTGTCCCACTGCTCCGGAGTCTGAGACTTGCAGGAACCGAGGAACCATTTACCAGTTTCTTTAACCTGCAAATATATTAATGCCTGCCATTTTTATACCCTCATTATCCATTTATTGCAAGGTGAACCACTCCGAGTTCATTAGGATAAGCTGCCTAAACTATTGCTGTGCTTCTGCTGATGCTTTAATGGCTTTTGTTGAGTTCATCCATTATCCTTGGTGCTTTATAAACACGAGTTCTCTCTGCCCCTGCCCTGATGTCTGTGTGTGTGTGTATTTGGCTGATTTGCCAGCTCTGCTTTCAGCTGGCCTAATGGCTAAATCAGACTCAGAACCGAGGGGTTGAAGCCACAGTTTTGTTCTTCCGTTTAAAGCCAGTTCAATTCGAATCAACATCAAATCGACCTGACTGCATCTGCTTGTCAAGTAGGTGAATGTCTAAAACCCAGAGCCTTCCACATACGAATTCCTGAATTTCAAAACCAGCAGTTTGGGCAGCAGCCTTTAAAAAACTCCCTTGGCACGAGGACTGTACAAGAGAACTGTGGAAAATACAGAAAAAAAGAAAAACAATTTCGAAGAATGAGATGCTATCACACTTTATACTCTCCCTCACTCCCCCAGTGCTCTCGCAGCAGGAGCAGATTGCTCACAGAAATGCCATCTCATCGGAGTGAAAGTAAATCATGCTCTCTCCTCCAAGTTTCTTACCCCAAATGCCAGCCATCAGGTCACCAGCAGCAAAGTGCCCCCAGCACCTGCTGCCAGTGAATGAAAGGTCTGTCAACAACCAAGTTAGCACCACTGCTGATCTGATTTGGGGTGAAGCACCAGCCCTAGCCCCGAGCAGCAGGGCCCAGCTTAATGTCACCACTTCAGCTCAGTCCACTATTACAAGTTTCTCAGTACAGTACAAAACAAGCCCTGCAGAAAGGCTGTGGCAGCAGCAATCTGTCAGCTATTTACTGAGCCTTCCCCTAATTCCCTCCCTCGCTGCTGTCCCCAGCATCTGTCTGTGGAATATGGGCTTGGGCTCTGCTCTCCTCATGGCTTCCCTCCCTGTTGATCCTATAGAAAGAGGTTTTTTCTGCTCCCAGGCTTCCCCTGCATGCTGAGCACCCCCTGATCTCTAAAAGAACTACTGAGATTAAGCTGGGGAGAAAAAAAAAAAAAAAAACATTAAACTGTGTTTATGTCTGTTTCTGTGTACAGAAAGCTGCTTCTCTGAGCTGGCTGTGCAAACCTGGGTGTGCAGTCTGGCTCACCTGAGCACCTTGTTGCTTCCACCTACCATGGCAAGATCAGGAAGCACATCCTCAAAATGGACATTTCATGGTGATTCAATTGAAGTTAGGAGCTGAAAGTGTTGTTTTTATGTGGAATATGCAGAGTCCTAAATAACCAAAGGAGAGATGGGGCTGATCTGAGTAAACATGATTTTTCAGCCCTTACCTGAGACAGCTGTCAAATGGCAAAAGGATCTATTGGCAATATGGCCACTGTTGAGTTAGCTACAATATTCCTCTCTCCCTATAATTTTCCTTTTCACCTGCCAAACCTACCCATTTATATGCTTATATCCTGTTATTATATAAAATCAGGATGACAAATTGTATGTCTGCAGCCCTCTTTGTTCCCATTCTCCAGCCCAGTGAGCATTCCTGGTGTACATCAGTTTTATGTGAATGTAGGATGTTTGGGGTTTGTGAAAAATGTTGCTCTGCATGATTCATTTTACTGCAGCTAATGCCAGGGAAAAAAAAATACACACAACACCTCTATCGAAAATAATAGCCTGCTTCTTGGACTTTGCACATATATTTCTTTTGTCTGCTTGTTCTTTTGTTTAAGCCACTATCCAGGTGGAATAATCAGGTCTCTGCAAGCAGGAACCTGTCAGCTCTGGCATTATAGATCAAGGTTTCTGAGCATCCCTCACTCCTGTCAGTGCAGGGGGCTTGTGCCTGGTTCATTTTCAGATTTCCAAAGCTGTGCCCATTCAGGGGCTGCTTTGGAGTGGAGAAGGGGGCACAGGGTGGGCTCTGAGGAGGAGGCAGACCAGGGTCCTTCCAGTTCATCCCTTCCCAGTGCCAAGGGAGGTGCTGGTGCCCTCAGCCTGAGCTCACACACAGGAGCAGCTGTAAAAAAGCAGAGATGAAACCTTGGTTCCACTCACATCAGGCATAAAACTCTCATTGACTCCAGCAGGGCCAGGATTTTATTTGTGATATGAATTTTCTCTGTCAGACAATTTAAAGATGCTTTTACGAGGAAAGGAATCTCACCATCTAAAATAGCATGTTTGCAATTCTGGAAATCTCTGACATATGTTTTAAGAGTGTGCCATATTTCCTACCAGGAGACTTTACAATCCCATAGCTTTGTGGGGAGATACCTTTGCAGGGGCTGTGATAAAGCAGCTGGGATATTCAGTGATGCTGCTGGAGGTCATTTTAAAGTTATAACTTTTTCTTTTTTAACTGACTTCCTAAGGCTCACTGTGGTGTTTAAGTACAAAAATCCCCAAACTCGTAGGTGTTTTACTTTGGGCCACTTTCAGTCAGATTCGGTGCTGAGAAAAGCTGTACTTGGCTTTTTCATTTTCATAGAATTCCAGAATAGTTTGGGTTGGAAAGGGCATTAAAGATCTTGTTCCACTGATGCCTTTTCCTGGTCTTAAAATCAAGAATCAAACATGGTTAGAAGGGAAAAATGGATTTTACCTTGGTACTTATTTTAAGGATCTTTAGGTACATCATGTCCAGGTCAAACGAACCTCAATGCCCACCACAATGCTCACCCCCAAAAGATCTGGTATAACATTATGGGTCTTACTAATTAGCATATCTATCATAAATTCCCCAATTAGAGGCTCAAGTGAGCCCCCTCCCTGAGGAACCTTCCCCTGGATGGTTCTATCTCAGTTAACAAAATGTGTTCTGGAGAGGACCTTGGGGCCTGGGGCTTTCTGATCCCTAACTACGAAACCTCTGAAATGTTTCATCTCCCAGCTTAACAAACAAGCCCAAGAATGGAGGCAAAAAGCACTAAGAATACAGAAGTTGTAAAAAGACATAAAAGAAAAGGCAAAAAATCTTCATGGCATCACCATTTTGGCAGGGACACCTCCCACTGTCCCAGGCTGCTCCAAGCCCCAATGTCCAGCCTGGCCTTGGGCACTGCCAGGGATCCAGGGGCAGCCACAGCTGCTCTGGGCACCCTGTGCCAGGGCCTGCCCACCCTCACAGGGAGCAATTCCTTCCTAATATCCAAGTTAAACCTACTTTCATTCAGTTTGAAGCCATTTTCCCTTTTCCTGCCACTGCAATTCCCGATGATTGTTGTGAATTTCTTGATTTTCCTTTATTACTTCAATAATACACCAAGGAGCTGATCCAAAAGCCTTACAAAGCAATAGGTGGATTCCCTTTTGCTTTCAGAGGAGCCTGATTCACTAACACGATTCACTAACGTGAAGAATAAATGGTTTTTATTTTGTTGTTTGCAAGCACCACAAATACTCACGTACTGCCATCCCTAATTGGAAAGAACCCACTTTACACCAGCTTTGTTTCTTTGCTGAAGTTCCCCTGCCACATTCCAAGCGTGCAGTTATCAGCAGAATCCCATGCAGGATTTTGTGGGAACATGGTCCCTATCTCATGTCACTGCTCTCGGTGAGTTTAGCACAAAGTATAACCCTATTAAAACTACAATGCATTTATCACCTCGCTCAGTTCAAAGAGCTCACTAGCTGCAAAGAATTTAATTAAAACATGATGATTTAATAGGCAGGCTCCATCTATTGTTTACTCAGGAGGTTGAGTTTCTGTTTAAAATTAGGTCCCAAATTTAATTTAGGCTTCCACCAACCTTGCCATAGGAATGAGACTCCTGGAGAACGAAGTGAGTTGCAGACAGTGAGAGCGGTTCCTCCCTCTTGCACAGAATATTTGGAAACCAGAAGATGATGGTGTCTGTATTTCTTTCCTAGGAGGAAAAAAGAAGGCACTGAGGATCAAAGTGCTTTTTTTTTATAGGATCATGAAACGGTTTGGGTGGGAAGAGACCTTAAATCTCATTTCATTTCACCCCCTGCCACCTTCCTCTATCCCAGGTTGCTCCAAGCCCTGTCCAACACATCCCTCTTGCACCCAAACATCCACAAAGATATTTTCTTACCTGCTCACCAGCACCACTGAGGTTGCTATAACCCTGTCTGCAGTTGCATTTCCATAATTCCATTTATCAGTCGTGCCCAGCAGCCAGGACTGGGCAGCCAGGCCTGCAGGAGCTTGGCACAGCCCAGGGTTTGGGCACGTTTCACACTCTCCTCTTTATGAGGCAGATCCGTCTTGATCCAGATGGATCCTGGTGTGACTCAAGCAAGATCTTGTACAAGACTTCTCTAAAGAGAAAAAAATGTACAAATCCTGCCACAAAATGCATGACTTAATGTATATATAAGAAAAAGCACCGTGCCAGGTTCTCAGTTTCTGTCACAGTTTTAATGAAAAGTGATTTCAGCATTTGAAAAACCTCAAAAGCTGTCCCAGCCAAATGCCAGGTTTCTATATATTTCCTGAGCTGTACGTCTAAATTTGAGTAGGATATTCCTTACTTCAATTGATAAAAGACAGCATTTAATAATTCCTTACTATGAAATTAATTCTTATTTATTATAGCCATAGATATACAATAAAACGTTTTAGGGAAATTTCCTTTATGTAGCAGAGTGATCCATGGGGAAAAAGATCTTCATTCAGTTTCTCTGCACAAACCTGTTATGTACTCCCTGCTAATGCACTGCAATCTTAATTCAGTGGATCCAGCAGCCTGCTTGGATAGTCAGGACATGTGTTTTCTCATCAGAGAGCCCAGCTCTAACATCCACACCTTGGCTCTTAGCAGAAAATTGAAGCTGAAATGCCTGCTGTGTTTTGCATATCAGTAACCCAGATTATTCAAATTCCCAGCTCTGCAGCCACCGGTGCCCATCTGGCTTTGGAAAATTGAGGAAGGTTTTGGCCTGGCTCATTTGGGCTCTGTCAGCCCCACCCGTGCTGGGGGAGCTCCTGGGGGCTGTGGAGAGCCCTTGGCTGCTGTTGTGGAGGTGGCCAGCAGCCACACCTGCAGTCTGTGCCCCATTTGGGGCTGTCTTTGGGGCAAAAGATTCCTTTTTCAGGTTCAAAAAGCACCAATCCCATTTTTTACCGATGAGCTTGGCTGGTGACCCCACAGCCACCAAGCAGCTGCTCCTGAGCACTGCGCCCTTCCAGGACTGCAAATGTAACATTTTCCACGGGCTCAGATGTAAAATTTTCTGTCACCAGTGGGATTTCACTGCTGCCTGTAGGGTTTAATTGTAATTTTAGCAGAGCCTGGCCAGGTCCTGCTGCCTCAGCCTTGGTGGGCCCTGCTCTGCTGAGAGCTGCAGCCTGTTCCTGCTGAGCAGAGCCATGAATTATTGACGTCGCCTTCATATAGCAACTTATTGACTACAGCATTGTAAAGTGCCCTATTAATGTTTTAAGCATTTCGCTTTATTTTAATACAAGTAAATTATTTAGGAAATGTTAAAATGCTTTATGCTTTGACTAATGAGAGTGAAAAGTGTACGCAGCATCTTGTTTTAATTGGATGTTTACCCTATCCTGTAGAAATCAGGCATTTATTATTTCATCCTTAATTAACTGTGCGTGCAATCCCTGATGGATACGCGTTCAGTCTTTTTCCACATGATCGAGTCATTAAGAGGCATAAATGTGCAGATTATTTTTATTGGGAAGCATGAAATAATTCTGGTTTTCAGGTTCCTTGGTTGCCCTATCAAGAACCAGTTGCTCCATGCAGTGATGTGTTGTTTGCCTGAATTAATGCGATGGAGTGCGTGAAATTTGGGATAACATAAAGTGATTCAAGGGGTGCAAAAGCCAGCCAGCCTGAAATGAGGGATCTTTGAGCCTTTCTCTTGTCTTTGTGGTCTGCAAGATCATTTCTGTTATGTCATAGTGCATTAGAGCCATTTTTAGGAAGGCTGTGTGTGGATTTAGGGATGTTCATGGTATTTCAGCGTTCTCCTGATTGCCTTTTGGGATAAGGATGTGGAGCAGACACTTTTTTTCTGAACCATGTCCTTGTGTGACAAACAGGACACATAGAGATGGGATAAAGGGCCTAGCAGCAAACTCAATTTTGTTTTATCCCCCACCTCACCACTGGAGGTTTTCTTTAGAGAAATCAGACCTAAATGTGTGAAAAAACAGCAGAATCACTAAAAAAACCAGACCCTGCCGTATTTTGAGGACAAGGCAGCCCCTGGCTTGAGGCAAAACTCACTTTGCAAGTGAGTTTGCTTGTTATTTCTCTTCCCCCTGTTTTTATTTTGTGTCGTAGCTCTGGGAAGCCCTGATTAACAGAGATTTAAGCCCATGCCTGATCCTGAGCCACGGCAATTTGGGAGTTGGGAGCAGCTGAGGCCAGGCCTGTGACAGCCAAGCCGTGTGAGGTGCTGCAATGTCGTACCAGAGCAAAGGAGCCCTGGCTGCTGACTCCGGGACAAAGAGAGCTATAAAAGAGCAGGCAGCAGATTCCTCCTTATGTATATTTGATCAGCCAGCTGTTGTGGCTGAGCTTTCTTACAATGGTCGTGTTTTCTTCTAAAATACAGCACTTCAGGCTCCACTTGGAGGAGAGGCAGGTTAGAAGGAGCACGTTCCCAGGCAAGGAAGAGGCAATTCAGGGAAAGGAAACCTGTGGAAGGTGTCAGTGGGGGAGAACTGCTGGGGAGCATCCATGGATGGTGAGGATGAGAATGGCAGGCACACAGAACACCAGTGGTGGCCCACACACGAAATGGGATGGAGTAGGGTGGATTTGTGTTTGAAAACAATTTTAAGAGAATTCCAGAATGTTGTGAGTTAGAAGAGACCTTAAAGCCCACCCAGTGCCACCCCTGCCATGGGCAGGGACACCTTCCACTATCCCAGGCTGCTCCAAGCCCCAATGTCCAGCCTGGCCTTGGGCACTGCCAGGGATCCAGGGGCAGCCACAGCTGCTCTGGGCACCCTGTGCCAGGGCCTGCCCACCCTCACAGGGTGATTCTTTCCCAATATCCCATCTAAACCTACTCTCTTCCAGTTTGAAGCCATTTCCCTTGTCCTGTCCCTCCATCCCTTGTTCCCAGTCCCTCTCCAGCTCTCCTGGAGCCCCTTTAGGCCCTGCAAGGGGCTCTGAGCTCTCCCAGCCTGGCTCCAGGGCAGAGGGGCTCCTCTCTGAACACCAAAACCAGCACGGATAAGGCAAAGCGCTCTGATTTTCCAGCCATCAAGCACCACCCCATCAGATCACTCCGTGCCAGGCCCTGATCAGATGAAGTGGAGGTCAAGGAAGTAACAGGAATTCCACAAGGCTGGGTTACAGAAATTACAGCAAATTAGTCTTTCCCAACCTGCAATATCACAGCAATTTTCTTCACACCATCCTTCAGAAAGGCTTTGCCAGGTACCACACAGGCTCCATAAAACAATTATAAGAGTGCGAACGAACACCATCACTGATGAGCTAATTACCCTCCAGGCTCCTGATTTTTTGGGTCACCTTTGTGGTGCAATATTGAGGCTTGGGAGTGAATTCCTGCCTCCTTGTGCAGTAGGAAATGTCTATTTATTGATGCACCTTTTACTTGTGTGCAAATTGTAAATGCACAACTTCTTGTCTGGAATCAGTTCTGTCCCTGTGGTAGCTGAGTTTTAGAAGTTTCCCAGATATTTCCAGATATTCTACTTTTTCTTTTCAGTGAAAAATACATTTCTTCTCATGAGTAGTTATGAAATATGCTATTAGCCCAGATAGCATTGTTGGCAATAAGGCCTCCTGCTGAGGTTTCAGCACGAGTTTGATAGGAAGAAATGCATCCCTGTGATAAAGGCTAAAATAAAAAGCTACATGGAGTGTTTAGCTCGGAAAGAGAGCACAGATATTTCAGTGCTGGCTATCTGTTTATTCCAGAGGTAAAGCTGGAAAAATCCTGCACTAAACAGTGACGGTGTGGGATAAACTCGGCTGCTCCTCTCAGGCTTTTCAGCAGGAAAAAAAGGGGGATTGCTTGAGGCCTGTCTTAGAAGACGTTTAAGTAAAAAAGTTTCCAATTAAATATTAAATTGAAAGAGCTTTTAGGGTGGATGTTAGAAAGGAATTGTTCCCTGTGGGGGTGGGGAGGGTCTGGAATTCCCAGAGAAGCTGGGGGGCTGCCCCTGGATCCCTGGAAGAGTCCAAGGCCAGGTTGGAGCAGCCTGGGATAGTGGAAAGTGTCCTGCCCATGGCAGAGGATGATTAAGATACTTCCAACCCACACCAGTCTGAGATTCTATGATATTTCTGCTTATTTCGTTTGCATTTCAGGACTTTTGATTCCTCTCATGCCCCTGGATTCACTGCTTCCCTGCCTCTGCACATTCCCGGGGTAAATTAGCCTGAAAATGCACTAATTGTGCATGAACCCTTCCCGTGGCCCTCTCTCATCCCACTGTATTCCTGCTGTGAGAGAGGCAGGGAGACATCCAGCTCCCAGTGTCGTTCCTAACTCCTTTTTACACGCTTGTAAAGCTGCTGCAGAGTAAAGAATCACAGTTCTGTTCTGTATTAGCCCTTTGCAGGCAGCTCCTCCGAGCAGGATTCCATGCTATAGATATCATGGAAAACGTGCCAAGAGGAAAACTGCTCCCTCTTTACAGATAGAAATAAAAGTCATGTTCAGCTGGGATAAGCTCATCTCTCCTGTTGTCTTTTTCAGGGGTTTTTCCCCCAAAATGTAAGTTTATTGTTTGAACTCTGTTCCAGACTTGAGCTCCTTTCCTCCTAATCCACAAAATAACATCAAGGAGTTCTGTGTGGCCAGAACTTTTCCTGATCTCACCCAGGCAACTTCTCAAAGAGCTTTCCTGTTTGTTTCCAGAAATATCGAAAAATGGGGACATAAAGAAAAGAACATCTTAACTATTTTTATCACTTAAGCCATTTCGGTCCAAACTGACTTTTTGGAGAAGAAAAAGAGCAATCGAGATAGAGAGGAATGAGGGAAAAAAACTATCCCACAGCAATTCTTTATGTCTTGAGATGTCAACAGGTTTATCATCCCTAAGGGGATGAAGTGCCCTGAAATAAGAAGGGAAAAGTGTTCCTCCAAAGAGTCACGGAATTATGGCTCAGGTCCTTAATCAAGATCACTGCAAGCGCAGGTAGAGGCGTCTCAAAATGCCATTTACTTCATATCCCAGAGATAGGATTAACCACGTCATCCCTGTCCTTAGAAATCTCCACTGATAGAGATCCCACAGCTTGAGAATGGAAATGTTCTATTGCTTAATGGGTTTCCCTGGTAAAATGGATTTTTTTGCTTTTCCTTGTGTTCATCCTTCATCTTTCTCCCAGATATTTCTGTGGCAGAGTGAAGACGCTGTCTTTGAAGTCTGCCAGTGCCTTAAGTCTGTTCTTCCTTATTTACACCACAGCAAGACCAGGTTTCTAGTTAGAAATGTCATTTTAGATTGATGAAATTGGTAAAATCTTCCACCGTGGATCTGGGTTTTTTCCTGTTTTCTTATAGGTGCTTATATGCATAAACAACGAAGGGGACATATACATATATTTATAGCAACATATACACACAAAGGTTTAATTATTTATGTGGTGAAGACACCCAATTCTGTTCATTATAATGTCATTTTCAGGAGCTATTTTTTACATCAGCCATATGGAGCTGGGAGGGATGGCTGAGCTGGCGGCGTTGTTCACAGTTTACCGTGGAAGCGCTGCAGATTCTGTGTTTTACAGAAAAAAAAAGATCCCTCTGGGTGGAGGCAGGGCAGAGCTCCTGGCTGGTGCCCTACTGGCCACCTCTTTGGGCAGGACAGAGGGATGGGACAGAGGGATGGGACAGAGGGGAGACGGCATCCATGGATGAGACAGAGGGAGAAGTCCTTGGGAAACTGTAAGGTTCTGGTGTGTGGGGTTTCGGACGGTCGGGACAAACGGAGACAGGAGATCTCTGGTGCTAGTCTTAGAGCATGAGATTTATTGATGAGGGCCTGGGTGTAAGGGACCTGCTGGGAGCTGCCAGATGCAGCTCGAAGCAGGTCAGAGAAGCAGTGAAGAGATGCAGGGGTGCAGAAGTGGTGTAGGAAGAAAAGGAGCGAGCAAGAGAGCAAGAGCAAGAGTGTAAGAGCAAGAGAGTAAGAGCGTGAGTTCCCATTTGCAGCACAATAAATCATCTTTTGTGCTGAATATTCTCATTTCCATTAACCAATCTAGAACAAGCTACAAATCTTGTAACATTTACATACAGCCTATAGGAATCATTGCATTACCATATGGGGTTACATTTTAAACTCTAAAAACTCCGTTTTGGACCCTCTGCCAGGCTGGCAGGGTCTGCTCTGACCCTTGGACCTTTCTGCAAGCAGAAGGCATTGTTTAATCAAAAGGGGATTATCTTCAGCCGGCCACACCATTGTTTTCCAGTTGTTCAGTAACTGGGGTTGGGTAACGCAAAGCTTGCTTTCATTTCAATCTCGCTTATAGTTTCCATATTCTCAGCATCTTTTGCCAGGCAGTCACATCTATGAGACTTTCCTATTTCCTGTTCCCCAACAGGAAACGCTCTGGGTGTGCCGGCGGGAGGGAGGAGGCTGGGGCAGATGTGAGGGAAGGATCTTGCTGGGATTTGCAAGGCCTGGTTGGAGGTAGAAGCTGTGCCACTGCTGGGTGGCAAGGCAGGGCTTGCAGGGGATCAGCAGGATCTCACTCACTGCTCTAAATGTTCCCCAGTTCAAGAACTCCTCGCTGCTCTCTGGAAAATAACCAGCTTTCTGTGCCTGGCCCCTCAGCACCCTGAGCATTCATCAGGAGTCCCCCAGGAGCTGTTCCCCCCTGGAACACCTGATAAATGCCACCATTATCACCTCGCGTCCCCTGCCTGTGTCCCCCACAAATCACAGTGACACCAGCGAGCCCAGCGCCCTCGCCCTGCTCACCCCGGGGCTCAGCAGCTCAGCTGTGAGGAATTTGGGTGGTCACATGCAAAGAAAACCCTAATCCAGCATCTCCCAAATTACCGGGGGGTGATGGATGGGCATTTGTGAGAGCTGGGAGGGAAAGGCTGCCTGTTGTGTCCTCTGAGCTGTTTGCTCCTCTCCTTCCTGAGATGGCCAATGCCAGGGAGAACATAAAAGGGACAATACCCTGGCTTTGAAAAACGGAGCAGCAAGAAATGCTCTCAGGCAGTATTTAGGCTGTGGGATTGTGCAGCATCTCCTTTCCCTCTCAGCTGCCCTGCCCAGGATTTGGCCTGAGCAATCCCAGTTCTGGGAGAGCTCAGCTGTGCTGTGTAAAGGATTCAAGTATTGGGACATACCAACACCTCTGTTCATTTGTCATGATACAGAAGGGGCTTTTGCCTTCCTTCCCAAACGCAGCATTTCACATATACCTAAAGATTCTGTTACTGTATCATTGTGCACGATTCCATGGTTAAATTACAGAATAAGCTGATCCTTACAAGGATCAGAGTCCTTGCATAGACCCCCCAACAACCCCACCCTGGGCATCCCTGGCAGTGCTGTCCAAGCCCTCCTGGAGCTCTGGCAGCCTCGGGGCCGTGCCCATTCCCTGGGGAGCCTGGGCAGTGCCCAGCACCCTCTGGGGGAAGAACCTTTCCCAAAAATCCAACCTAACACTGCCTGGCACAGCTCCAGCCATTCCCCAGGTCCTGTCCCTGGTCACCCCAGAGCAGAGATCAGTGTCAGTCCCTCCTCTTCCCCTCACGAGAAGCTGGAACTGGGATGAGTCTCTTCTCAGTCTCTCCAGCTGGACAGTCCAAGTGCCCTCAGACCGTACCACGAATGTTTTTCCAGAGGCAGGAGGTTTTTCCACCTCACCATGTTTTCCCAGGAAGGAAGATCACTCCACAGCCTGCTCGCCTTGCCAGACATTTTCTGTGAAAAAGGTGGTTCTGACTGACCAGGTGAGATGAGACAAATCCCAGCGTGATCCTTACAAGCCACAGATCTTGGTTCCTCAGTGATGCTCCCTCCTTCCCATTTTCCTTTCCCTTGGCTCTTGGGGGTGTCTGTGAGTGCCCCCAATGGGACACACCAGGGCCAAGCCGTGCCTGGGGCTGCCACACCACACCTTCCCCTCAGAGCAGCCTTTGGGAACCTTAAACCGATTGTAACAGCGTCTGTGCATCCTTTTTGAAGGAGAAAATGCCTCAGAGCATGTTTTACACAGCGAGCAGAGCCGAGCACAGACACGGCTCCAGACGAAGGAAATGAGTGCTTTGTTTATGACAGATTTCTGTTTTTATTCCCAAGGTTCAGGAGTAAATTACTACAAAAATGCAGACAGAACCTGCGATGTTTGGCTCGGCATTATTCATCCAGCAATCTGGGAGCTGCAGATCAGTGTGTGAGAGACAGCAGCTAAAATATGGGGCTGCTCCAGCCTCTTCTGCTCTGGTGTAAATCAAGAGTAACTCTCAGTGAAACCAATGGAGCATAAAATTGGTGTAAGTGAGAATCAGTACTATCTCCTGTACCTATACGTCAGGGAAACTATTTGTTTAAAGTGTTTATAGACCCTGCTAGCATGAATTGCTTATTTTCTTACACATTAAAAAGATCAAAGGTAGCCAGAGTAATTTTCTAGCACGAGTAAAACAAACATGTATATTTATTGCTGCATAACTTGCAGGAGTCACACTCTCGTTGAGTCTGAAGCCAAAAATAGTGATTGATTTTTTTTTTTTCCCTGGGTTTAATAAAAGGCATCGCAGCGCTCTATGAAAACACGCATTCATTTTATTTGATTGGCACCTTCAATTTTGGATGTATATTCTGACTAATGGAATGAATATTGCAATGCACGAATCAATTATATTTGTTCAGTTGTCAGATTTGTGGGGTGAGAACTGTTTAAATTATAAATCATCCAGCTGTCTATACATTAGGTTGTCTTTACACACAATACTATCATCAATACATTTGTTTGAACGAGGAGCTTATCAGCACCCCCAGCTCATCTCTCACCCACTGCTATTTAGGGAAGCAATGGAGTTTTATCCTCAAAATAAACCATTTCTCCCTTCAACAGCAGGAGAATGCAGCTGATGAAGAAAGATTTGCTGCTGTGATTAACATCACTTATGGTTATTGAAATCACTGGTTTGCAGTCCTTACTATTTATAATATTTTCACTGAGCATTTTGCCCTGGATTTTAGGCAATATACTCAAAATACTCCAATCTTAATGCTGGGTTAATCTCTAAAATTATTTCAGTATGGATTTAAAGCACCCAAGCAATCATTTTGAGATATAATTCAGCAAAGGAATGGCTCGTTGAGGAATCAGTACCAGGAAAAATATTGCAAACTTCTATTTGCCATGATTCTCCCCTTTCTCAACCTTTCCTATAATTTAGTAATTTGATATTTATTAAGTTTTTAGAAAGAATTTTCTGGTGAAAGAAGAATTGGCTGCAAAACTCATTAGACAAACAAAGAATCCATGTTTCCTTACAAAAAAGGAAAGCATACATCAAGTGGGATTTTGTGGGGCTAGTACTCAATATTTTTATTAATTATATAAATGATTGAATGCAAAGCTTCCAAATTCGTGAATTTGGAAGAACTGGGAGTACTTTGTCAGACAAAAGTTGAATTTCAGATTACCTTGATTTCATACTTGGTAGTGCAGCCCTAATTTTCTGAACTTGTATTATGGCTTGCACGTATGTAATAAATTTCCTTTTTTTTTTTTTTTGCAGATTACATTAACCATTTGTGATATGCAAATAATGAAAATAGCTAAAACATCACAAATCAGTGCAAGAAATGTTATCAAGGAGCTGGGTGAGTTCTCAGTTTTGCAATTTGAATTACTTCAGAGATTTGCAGAGGATTTAAAGAACTGAGTTTGGTAGAAATAGGGCGAATTTTTGTTTGTTTGACCAGTAAGTTTGGCAAGAGTTTGAAAAGTCTGTTGGAAGTTGGAACTAGGTGGTCTTTAAGGTCCCTTCCACCTTTATCACAGAGCACTTACAATTTACAGATCCCTGAGCACTTATTTCTCCTAAAAGATCGGGAAAGAAGAAAGGAAATTAACATTCTCTTAGTGCCCAGGCTGGAGCTGTGTCCCCTTTCCTTCAGTCCCAGGTCCCTCTGTCCCTGTCACTAAATCTATCCAGAACATTCACTCAAGGTTGTGGCAATGTTCTCCATGGGGCTGGGAACAGCTGAAATGGGATAATTCCTAGAGTACAAACTGTCCTGCTGCTGGCTGCCAGCAGCCTCTCATTCCCAGCAGAAAGGAGGGATATTTCCATGGGAGAACGTTCTCCTGCTGGCTGGAGAGACCCTGGCAGTGCATTCTCCCAGGTTTGGTTCTGGCCTCCATCAGAGAGAGGACAGGACCTGGGGGAGATGAGCCACTTGGTGATTCCTGTGTGTGGGGATTGGGGGGGTTTCGGGAACACAGAGATGTCACAGAGATGATTTATTGTTGAATCAGTCTCATGTTTATTGAAGGGTGAGGCAGGGGTTGGCAGGAGCAGCAATGGCAGAGGCTGCAGCAAGCAAAGGCAGCAGCAGCAGAAGGTGCAGATGCCAGGGCAGCCGCACCAGCAGTGAGTGATACTTTTTTCTACAAGGCTTTTTGTACTTTTAGCCAATAAGCCAATTCCACAAAGTTGCTAACACATTTGTACCCATCATCATTGTACAATTTACCACAATGCACATTTTCTTAAGCAATCACCACATTGTTATTAAGGCCTATGGTGCAGGCTTATATTGCTACATGTTAACTTTCTAAGAAGTTTCACTGTAAGGTTTATTGCTAAACTCAAAATTCTTTACTCTTTTACTCATCACTATTATTTCTTACATAAAGCATGTTCTTACTTGTTAAAAATACATTTCTACTTTTATAGAGCATACTTATTTCAAAACTACAAAACCACAAAGCTACGTTTTCACTTTAAGCTGCAAAAGCAAAGCTCACTTTTCTAACTCAGGCAGCTTCTGCCAAGGTCTCAGATCGAAACGTATCCATTTCTATCTGCTCAAGCACAATGCTGTTTATGTACTCTGTCTGCTCCTGTGAATTCTCTGTGACTTCATTTCCCACACCTGTGCTCTGAACCAGACCCAGAGCCATTTTTCCAGCTGGAAAACGGCTGTCCTGCGAGTTCAGGGACCCCTTGGCAGGATCCAGAGAAGGTGCTGGGATGGGGACCGAGCCCTCCCTCCGCGGCGCTCGCTCAATCCACTCAGCACCTCACAAACATCAAATGGAGCCCGTGTTCTCTGTTCCCTGGCAATCCGCTGTTTTCCAGGGAGCTCAGGGCAGGAATGTCCATGGTGCTGTGCCACCAGCCACTCGTTTTAACTCTGCTGGAAGTCTGAGGAAATGTTCTTTTCTGAGACACGGGCTGGTGTCTGAACTCAGCCTGCTCCGTGGCCAGGAATGTTAATTCACACACGTGAGGGAGTTCTGGGATGGATTCAAAGCCTTTCCTAAACCTGCAGGCACCCAAGAGAACTGAAGTGATGTTTGTGGAGGAGAAAATATGCAGGAATTATACTGGAAATGCCTTTTTTTTGTAACACTGACACTTTTTCACATTGGGAACTCACGAATGGAAGAGGAACATTCATCTTTCTTGAGGTTGAGGGGTTTTTTTTTCACTCATGTGGTGTTCTTGACAGTATTCTCAGGGTACTAATTTGTTACTTTTAATGATAACTCTCTGTCCACATGAGAACAGGCATAGATCACACCCAGACACACACACACACTGCTCTCGCCTGCATCAAATATTTATGCATCATTATTGGCATTAGGGATATCTGAAACCCGAATTTGTAGGAGGCAATTTTGTAGAAAATGAAATTATGGAATATTTATTCACCCAGCAAGCTGCCCCGAGTCTGTGTCTCCTGCAGAATTAGGGAGTTATTTATTTATGAGCTGCTCTCCTGCTCTCTCCCTTAAAGAGAACCCAGGTTGAACAGGATGTTTGTTTACAAATTGGCCAGAGAGAGCATTGTTCTCGGCTTGATTTGCAATGACTAATGAGCAACATAATTTTTAATCACAGCTTTCCCAGCCTGCCAAGCTGACAGGCACATCCTGCCTGCGTTCCACTCTTCGTGGATGCTAACGGGGGAACAAAAGCTGTGGGAGAAAGAGCAATGTGCCAGGAGAGAATAAGACTTTTTCCAGCGAGCCAGGGCGACGGGAGCATTTTTCATTTCGGGTTTTCTAGGATGTGTTTTTAGCGTGTGTGCAGAAACCGCGGCTCCTCAGGTCGGGCTGCGGAAGGAAATCAGTTTGTCTGCGCTAATGAATCAAAGCCTGGCAGTCACCAGGGGTAAATAGAGCATGAGATCTCGGCATCGGGAGTTCTGCAGGACGCCTCCGAAGACACCCCTGCCTCGGCAGCGGGGAAGGCTGGAAGCAAATTGACGTTGACAAAGCTTTTAAGATTCCTCTCCCCGTGGCCCGGGAGCTCGACACGACAGATGCTCATTCGTTCTGCCACCTTCTGCACAAAGAGCCCGGCCGTGACCCCTTCCTCTGCATCCCAGGGGATTCCAGGAACTCCCCTGCCCGAGGATGTGGCTGATTTTCACTGCATTCCAAAGCCAGGGACCTCAAGGAGCTTCGCGACCTCACATTTCCCTCCCTGGAATTTGGACAGAGCAAAAACAACTTCCCAAGTCCAAAAAGGGACTTTTTTGAAGGTGAAAAATGGGAGAGGACAGGGCAGAAGAAGGGTGTCAAAACACATCCTCAGCAGGGCCGAGTGCCAAACCTCAGAGGTGCCCTCATGTGACCATAAAGATTATTATTCCCCTAATAACAATACACAGATATACACACACCATTATTCCTTGATAAACCCATGTTTGAGTGATCATTAAGGTGGTTTCTCTAATGCCCAGATTACAAAGCCCTTCCAAACAAGCTGCTTTGGCTTGAAAGTGCTTTTTATCCACTTTTTCCTAGTAACAAAGAGCCTCTTTAAAGTGGAGATGACTCTGATAGCACCGGAGATATTAACACATGTTGTTGCTGCAACCCCTTTAACACTTCCAGGAATTTAATTTTAATTAATTACTTTGTAGTGAGAAGGGAGAAAGTGAGAAATGGATCACCTGCTTTTCTGGGGAAGAAAAGCAAAGTTCGAGACTTCTCGAAAGACTCAGCGAAAGGGAAAACAAGACTGCTACATTTTCTGCTTCTGTGTTAGGGCTGGGAGATACTTTGCATTGCATTATCAGCTCATTTTGCATCTTAATCTCCATAAATCCCAGCGGCATGTGCCAAGTGCTACCAGGAACGTGCTCCTCTGCTGCCACTTCTCTGACCATGTATTACAGGAAAGACTCCCTGTTATGGCAGCAAACCAGGAATATGGAATAACGACACAGGATTTAGCCAGGAGCCCTCATAAGACAAAATTAAAGGTACACCAGCCAAACTCTACATTTTTAAAGGGCCTGGGTGTCCTTGTTTGGGAAGTGCTTGGGCAGCTTTAATGGAGGAGGACTGTAATGGTTTTTGACACGTGTTAATGGTGTGTGTCACGTCCTTTATCTGTTCATAATGACATGGCTAATTTCTGATGGCATGTGTCACATTGCATATGTTGGTGAAATTTGGGTCACAAGCTAAAAATGGGCACAATATTACCAAAATCTATATGATAATGACTTCATATATGTCCCTTATCGCAGCAGCCACAACTGTTCAAAAATCTGACTCTGGGAAAATGTTTTTTCAAGCCCTGTCTTAAAAGATGGCGGTGAAAAGTGAGGCTTTGGAGGAGCTGCTGCTGAGGAGAAGGAGGAATTCTGTCTCTCTGGAGAAAATCCTAGAGATGGTGCCTCTTCCCGCGGAAGAAAGCTGAGAAATGCTGATCTGTTCATGTGGTAGTTGCTGATTTATGTGGTTTGGCAAAGGCTGGAAGCAGCTCCTGGGGGAGGCAGGGTGATGGGAGAGCCTGGTTTGAGGCTATCCTTGGAAAAAGGCCGCTGGGCACTGCAGCCCTGACCTCCTGCCACCCCCAGGGCTCACTGATATCATTCTCCTTCTCCAGGGAGGAGCACCAGCGATAAGGACCCATTCTCCAGGTCCCACAGTTCTGTGACATGGAGGCAGAGCTGCTGGAGAGGCAGCAGGTTGTCACACTTGGACACGAAAGAACCACGCAGACCCAGCTTAGTCCAGGACAGAAAAGAAGCCAGGAAAAAGCCCCAGCTGTTTATTTTACTTCATATATATATGTTCCTAGGAATGACATGGATTGGAGGATGAGGTCACCACCTCTCCAACCACACTGGTCAAGAGAAAAGTCCATCAAACTTCTCTGCCTCAGGAGAAGGAATGAAAACACAAAGGAATGGTTAGCCAAACATAACTGTGTTTACAGGAAGTGCCTGAGAACTCCATCACAGAAATGAAAACATCAAAAGACAGCAAAACTCAGGGTGACAGCAGGTGACCGTCCCTGTGCTCGTTGTCCTCTTACCAATGAATTTTTGCATTCCTGAGAGTGGCCAAGTACCTTCAAGTGAGTCTTACAGTGCCCAGTCCAGACACTTCCCACATTGCAATCTCATGCTTTGCCTCAATCTGACAGCACATCTTGATCTTGAGGCTTTTTCCTTTGAAAAAAATTGGCAGAAGCAATAAATGAATCCTAAATCGCCATCAGGCAGAGGTAAATCAGGCTATGGGTGGGATGGTGGCCATGTATCTTTTAATAAGACATTATTTTATATTCTCATTAGAGAAAGCTTGTGTTTACTTTGCCTTTGCCAGCTAGAAAACAAGGTTGTGATGCTTTTCAAGTGTTGGAATGCACCTCTGACCTTTCACAACTGCTTTTATTGTTATCAAATAAAACTTCTCCAGTAGCTGCCAGGTCAAGCAGTGGGACTGGTGTGAGCTGAGCGATGCTGTCAGTGCCTGTGGGATGGCAGTGGGAGCACAGCTCACATTTCCTGGCCAAGGAGAAGTAGATACCCTAATGGACTGATGAGTGTTACCGAGAAATGAATATGAAAAATAGATAAAGTCAGCTCTAAAAGCCAGGTGATTGAGATACAGAGAGATGTAGATAGAATATGTGTGTGTCCAGTGCAGCCAAGCTTTGAATGAAGGAAACCTGAGAAGAGATTGGATGGAAAACCATTTCATCCCAGTCCGAGCCCGTCTGATCCCACTTTAATTTGATGGTCAACAATTGGAAATGAAATGGGGGCCTTGCCTCTGTTGCAAGCAGCTGAGCTTTTAAAGGGTTTCTACAATTCAAACTTCATTCCATCAGAAATGAGGCATCAGGGGAGAAGGAAAGTTCATCTCGGCCAAGGCACTTCCTGAACTTGGTCATTTTACTCCAAAATAATTTTTAAGTCATAAATCCCTTAAATTACAGCCTTCCTCATGTCTGATCTGCTTCTGCCTGTGCACACTCAGCTCTGGCTGACTCCTCCTGGTTTCCTCCTGATCATTTTTCTGGGTATTCCAGGGAGTAGGCTTTGCTCTCCCACCCACCAGAGATGCTCCAGCTTTCCCCCTCTGCTAGTTCCTTCTGTGGAAAAAGCCCATTTTTCCATGTTTGCTGGTCTTTGAGAGGGGAATTTGATGGCCGGGGACTGCTGCACTGAAGGCAATTATAATCTGCTGCATTTGCATGAAATAGGCTCCATAATCCTCCCTAAAATGAAGATGTCACTAAGAACAGCCCATGAGGATGCTGAGCCAGAGGAAGCATGACAATAGATAATTTCAAATCCAGCCAAGCTTGAAGGAGGTGTGCTCTCGTCCTCCCCTGAAGTTAAGAAAGAAAGAGCTGTAAAAGCTCCTCACCTGAACAAACAACCCTCACTTCACTCTGTCCCAGCCTCAGTTTTACACCACTTATGAGAGAACATTTTGTTCGTCTTTGGGAGACAACAATTATTAGACAGAAAATACCTGCACTATGGACAAACAGAAAGTGTCCTCTTCAATCCCATTTCTACAGGAATAACGTCCCAAGGCCACCATGGGAAGAAAAGCAATAAATCTCTCCTGGGAAATCAGAGTCACATCTTCCAAATTAATTCACTGATACCACGAAATTCTATTTTAGCTGAAGGTATTGACAGCTTTCCGCCTTAGAGGACAGATGATTTCAAGAGGAAAATACCGAAGACACTGGGTTTAAATATTTTCTTGGCTTTTGTAGGACTTGGATGAGTGACATGAAGGATGTTTTGTTTCTACTACATAAAGTTATCCATGATCAAGACAAAGATCAAGAATTCGGGAATTTGTTTCCCATTCCTCTGCAATATTTTGGGCATGATTGATGCACATTTTGCACCAATCCCACAAATCATATTTTGCCTGTAAAGAAGAAGGAGGGAAAGGAGATTCCTGTGTGGTTGTTGCCTTGGGGTTTATTTGTGTAAGGAAAAGCTGCTAAAACCTGGATGGGGTCATTGGGATGATAAAAGAGGAGCACAGACCATGGCAGAGAGGAGTCAAACCCAGGCAGGAAAAAAACAGGAGCTGGGTTGTCCCTGCCTTAGGTTTTAACTTTTATATTTTCAAATCCTGTACTGCTTAGAGTGTAACTCTGCAGTTCCTTGTAGCCTGGAATTCCTGCTCTCTCGTGCTGGGCAGACACAACAAAGCCTCTCCAGGCTTTGCCTTCAAGGACAGCCAGGCTGTTCTAGGCCCAAAATGTGTAACCCAAAGACTCTAAGGGGGGAGCAAGCTGAGGGGAATTACATCATTAAATTGGGGCTTTAATTGGAGAATTAACCGTGGTATGCAAATGAACCAAACCTATAAAGGTGTGAAGAACTCGTGACCTGGGGTCCATCTTGGGGTCCATCCTGGCAGCAGCCTCTGGCTCCCCAGGGGGTACCTTGAAGGCCCTTCAATAAATCCCTGTGCCGGTTTTGGCCAAAATCTAGCTATATATATCCTCTGGGAGAAAATCAGGTTACAACCACCCTTCCCCCCACCAGGTTCGGGAAAGAAATTCCTCGAAGGAAAGTGAAGGAGATAAAACCTATTTATTAACAAACACACAGGAAAGGGGTAATAATGCTAAATGGTAAAACCCCCCACTATAATGAGAAAACCTGGGAAGAAATTGGAGTCCTCTCGTAGGTGTGGTCCCTCCTTCTCGGAGCTGCCGTGGGGGGTGGCCTTAGGCCCCCTCCGGGCCTGAAGAGAAGTTCTCCCGATGTGTTCTGATGTTGTTGAAACAATCCAGAAGAGGGAAAAAAAAGAAAAAAAAACCCACCAAAGTCCTAGGAAACACGCTGGAGGGAAAAAAAAAGAAAAAAACCCAAAAAACTGGCTGGAGAGACAGGCAGGGAGCTCTCCCCGTGCTGCCACCGCCGGAGACCGCAGAGACGTCCCTATCTCCGTGTCCTTGGGAACTTGCTTTGAAAAGTTCATTTTTTTCCCTCCCCTCTTAAGCTCAGTTTAAAGGCACAAAACTAATTTTCTGGCGTAGAGCCGTGATAGGGGATACACATCATAGAGTCACCCCAAGACAATCCCGACCTTTATTCCCTTATCCTGTCTGGTCTCTGTTTCTGGGAGGCCTCTTAAGGCTTCACCTGTGGATGAGGCTGAAGGACACCCCCTGACAGCTCTTCCCATGTTCTGGAACTACTGTGCAGGTTTTATGTCAGATAAGTTCTGCCTTATGTCAATAATGTTGAAACAGAGAGCATTGCCTTAAGGGGGGAAAAAACCCAAACCCCACAAGAGCAAATAAGATATAAAAAATGATGCAGACTATGAAAAGCCTGGAAATCCTGAGGTTTTATTTTACTATGGAGCCATCAATACAAACAAACAAAACAAATTATTTTTAAAGTTCAGCCATTGAACTCAGGAAGACAATCAAAACTGCTTTCCCTGCTGTTCTTTTCAACATTCACTTCATGTTTGATTTGGAAGTTAGATTCATCTCCACTCTAAAACGTGCTCCACTTTTATCTTAAGTATTGCTGTTTCCAAAGGAACAAAGACTATTTCTTATCGGCGTCTTCCGGCCGGACTTCCTAATGCATTTGATTTCCAGCTATTAACCTGGGAGCTCTATATTCACAATCACTTTGTGGTTTCCCAGACCCCACAGGTTTAGAAGTGCATGGACATTCTTATAAAGATTATGACTTTGTTTTGTACTTAGTGTTTGCCAATATCCTCTTGGCTCGTGGCTGGAGCCCACCAGGAGATCAGCGAGTCAAACTCCTGCACATCATCTTGTTCTGCTTGCATCTCTTTTTGTGCTCAGTGAACCCCTCAAAACACAGAGTTTTGGTTGTTTTAAAGCAGAAGTATCACTCTGTTGTCCCCATATCAGCAGAGGTATTCACAAGGAGTTATTAAAACATTCTCGTGAATATAAAGTCATAGAATCATTAAGGTCGGAAAAGAGCTGTAGGATCACTTAGTCCAACCTTTAGCTCCTATAATTGAAAATAATTGCCAGAATTCTCTCAAATCTTTCTAAAAACTGATTTAGAAGTAAAACCCCTCCTTGAAGGTCCTGCTGTCATGTCTGAAAACTGCTGGAGTTAGTGGTGTGGGGTGAGGATGCTGCTGGGAGTGGGGCCAGAGCCCATCCAAACCCTCGGGAAGGAAAATTGGGTTGTAAGAAGAGCTGGGTGTGGGGACCATAAATCCTGGAGGCAGCCCACAGCCCCAGCTCCCCCTGCCCTCCACAACACCCTCTCAGTGCTTCTGGAAACTTTAGTTAAGATCAGAATATTTGAAGTAAAAGTTGGTAAGGGCTGCTTTTCTATCACAAGCTAATTCACATCTCATTTCAAGCAATTTGCAAAGTCAATTATGAACTTTCAAATCACATTGCAGTTCTTTCTGTCAACTGGTAAATCACCAGTTTAACAGAATGGCGTTCCTTTGATTTTTAATGAAACTGTCAAATTTTTGGGATGGTTTTCCCACCTAAAATCAGAAGGGCTTTGGCTACCAACTTTCAATGAAAACTGTATTTTTTATTCCTGCTGTGTTTTTATGAGTGGTTTGCAGATAATCCATTCAACATGGACAGGAAATACGTGTTTAACAAAACAGTCTTCAAATAAGCCTGAAGTTTGTCTGCTTCAAGTTCTGTGGAACATAAAAGCTCTCAGGGGGGACCTCGTGGCTCTGCACAAGTCCCTGACAGGAGGGGGCAGCCGGGGGGGGTCGGGCTCTGCTCCCAGGGAACAGGGACAGGAGGAGAGGGAACGGCCTCAGGCTGGGCCAGGGGAGGCTCAGGGTGGACATCAGCAGGAATTTCCTCATGGAAAGGGTGCTCAGGCCTTGGAAAGAGCTGCCCAGGGAGGTTTGGAGCCCCCATCCCTGGAGGTGTCCAAGGAAGGGCTGGAGGTGGCACTCAGAGCTCTGAGCTGGGGACAAGGTGGGCATCGGGCACAGCTTGGACTCCATGGCCTTGGAGAACTTTCCCAAGCTGAGCAACTCCATGATTCTGTAACACTCCACACCTCCCCAAGTCCAGGCCCCTCGCAGTTGCACACACTTGGTTTAATCACACTTGGAAAGCTCCTGGATTCCAATGGGATTTAAGGGTGGGCTTGAAGGGAAGCCTGGGACTAAAAGGGTTCCGGTACCAACCACTCACCCACGTGCAAGAGCTCAAAAGAATAATAGGTTTTACCCTGATACACGTATGTTGGAATCCAAGGCCCACCTCGGGCTGCCCTGGGAGCCCAGGGCACACCTCGGGCTGCCCTGGGGGTTCAGGAGCCCCAGCAAGGGGGTCCCAGCCCCTGGCAAGGAGCCCAGAATGGCACCGGCTTTGACCTCAGCCCACGGGAAAAGTTACCAACACTGCCAGAATCATTGCAAGCCACCAGAGTGTGAAAATGAGTCGTGGTTTAGTATTTGACAAGGTAAAAAAGTAGGTTTTAGGGTTTTTAATATGAGGATGAAGGGTTTAAGATGGAGGATTTTGGGCATTGCCCTGTTCTTCTTCTCCTTCTCCTTCTCCTCCATCTTCTCTGGTGGTGGTGGCACAAAATGATTGGTAGAATGAAAAAGAGGTAGAAATTCCGTGTCTAGAACAGGTGCAAATGAATTGGTACAGAACAGTAACTAATAAATGCGTTGTGAAGAATGGTTGGATGATGGAAAGGGCACAGAAAGGCCGGGACAGCCCAGGACTGGGCAGTGCCCGCTCGGACTCGGCTGCATCAGATGTGCGGCCGGAGCTGAGAGCTGGCAGAGAGAAGGAGAAATCAACAACCTGAAACAACATCTGCAGCCGTTTCTCATCTGCTGGGACTCAAGGTAAAACTTCCCAGAGGTGAAGATAAGAACCTGTATTTGTGTGGAGTACCCAACTCCCACACGCATAAATGGTGAAAAAAAATAAATATATTCTTCACATATGTTTGATTCATAGTGAAACGCCAGGTACAGGCCCAGCCTTACAAACTGTGAATATCCTTGAGGTAATTATATCCAAAAATAGTTCTTCTTTGCAGCTGCCTGGTCTCCAAAGCATTTCCACATCTAGTTCCTGCAGACTGGGCTCAGCCTGGGGCTTGGTGCTGGTATTATTCCTGGAAATACCCTTCCTCCAAAGAGTTATGCTATGGTGTTAGGATTTATTGCTTGCATTTTAAGCAATAAAAAAGGGAAATATCATCTTATTAATTGCTTTTTTTAACCCTTCAACTCAAATATCTGTGGACTAAAGAAACTTTTTATCATAACATGTTATTTGTCTATTAACATGCCCTCAGACCAAACACATTTGTGCTTTCAGGGAGTCTCTGGTTTTTTGATGTATGGGTTCCGATCAAATTTTTGATTGTTTTCCCCGAAAATATCTTTACAATCCTTTAGTAAACCTTGGAATCCAGGCAAATATCTCAGTAAACTTTAGAATCTTAAAATTGGGCAACAAGTACCCCCAGCCTCACTTTGGAGTGCATCTATTGAAACTGGCACCATTCCAATCAGCTTATTAGTTTTATAGATTTGAATTCTCCAGGCACAGTATCAGAAATAACACAAAGTTTCACACCTAGCAGCATTTCTGGCTAGATACAGTCAATCAAATCATCATTTGCATTTAAAACTGGTATCAAATTCCACATTTTCTTCTTCCAAATCCCTGCCTCCGTGCATTAGTGCCTTTTATGCATAACTTGTGTGAACTCCCTGTGCACAATCATGTGAAGATTATGTTTAAATCAATGAGGGAAATATGGGAAACATCTGGAAGCATTCACATTCCCACAAAAATCCTTTATCTGCGCAGCCCATTATGTTGAAACCACGGGAAAAGTAATTTACCTCTCCAGCTATAAAGTCTGTAGAGTTCTAAAATTTTATCAAAAGAAAAAGTGCATTGTCTTATCTACAGAATTGCTGCAAGCAGCCCATAATTATTTACCATAATTTGCTGTTATTACCATTTACAGCAGAAAAATAAAAATATTCTGGGTTAATTACATTATGCCTAATTTTCTGTTGCTAAGTCTAGACCGGCCTGCAATGAATGCTGGACTGTGGGAAGCTGGGATGAAGAAAGGAGAATTCTTTTAGCACAGCTGATTTCTGCTGTTCTTGGCAGCACGTGAAGGACCCCGGGTGCCTGCACACACCTTGTCCTTAGGTTTGGACTGGAAAAAGAATTTTCCCTCTGCCCATTCCCATGGCACCTCCTGGGTTTCTCTCTCTGTGCACCCACAGACCGTGGGATTTGGGATTTTATGACTCTTGGGAAATTTTTCCTCATGGAAAGGGGGGTCAGGCACTGGCACAGCTGCCCAGGGCAGTGGTGGATCCCCATCCCTGGCAGTGTCCAAAGGGGTGTGGATGTGGCACTGGGACATGGGTTAGTGATGAACATTAAATGTTGGACTCAGTCTCAGAGCTCTTGTCCAGCCTTGATGGTTCCATGGCTCTGAAGCACTTCAGGAGCAGCTCAGCAGGTCCAGCTCTGAAAACTGCTCTCAGAGGCTTTCTGCACTTGTAGATTTGGGGCAAAACCCCCTGTTTTGCTTCACTGGTGGGAATTAATGTCCCATTAAGCTCCTAAGTGGTTCACTCCTCTACTACTTACTGCTTTTCTTTCAGCATCAGCAGCAGACAAAGAACTCCCCATGCCAGGAGCTCTGCAAGAAGCACCCAGCCAACAGGGAACTGCATCTTTGAGCAAAACCCTCCTATGCAGCCATAACCCCCAGCCAGCAGGCAGATCCTGCCTGGGAGCACAGGGAAGGGACCAGCTAAGCTGCTCAGCAGCCCAGCACACGGCGTGCCTGATCTGGAATCTGCTTCCCTCTGTTTTTCTGGAGTGCACCCCACAAACCAATGGGAGATCCTCAGCAGCGCTGGATAAAGCACCCTAACACACAGCAAAACACCCAGTCAATCCTGCCTTCCCCGGGGCCTTCTGAGAAAGCATTTCTGCCTCTGTTTGGTGCTTTCCTCATCTATTTTTATTCTAGATGGGGTTTCTCGCTGCAATTCCATTCATACACAAAATCCCTTTCCTGACAGCGTAGGAGCATTAGCAGCAGGAGCAAACCAGAAAATCAAGTTTGTGCTCGATTCCTGTGAGGAGACACCCTTGAATTGAGGCCAAAATTTGTTCCCCAACATTTTCAGGTGGGAATAAATCTTTTTTTCACCTGTTGGAACAGAAAAATCCCCCCAAATCCTCATGGCTGGCTCCTGTGCCTGGTTGGGAATGACTGCAGCAGCTGCAGTGCTGCAAACGCTCTCAGTGTGCTGCTGCAAGATTCGTGGCCACTTTGCCCAGCCTGTGAACTCCAGATAAATCCCAGAACAGCAGCGGGGAGAAAGCAACATAAGCTCCAGCAGAAGGTCTCTGTTTATTGGAAATCCACGTTCTGTGCCTGCTCGAGCGGCTCCAGGGTAACAAACTGCTCCAAACATCCAGGGTAACAAACTGCTCACCCTGCCCCTCCAAACATCCAGGGTAACAACCTGCTCACCCTGCCCCTCCAAACATCCAGGGTAACAAACTGCTCCAAACATCCAGGGTAACAAACTGCTCCACCTGCCTCTCCAAACATGCAAGATCACCAAAGCAGCTGCTGCCCCAACCTTTCTCCATTGCATTTGTGCTGCTCTGCTGATTTGGAGTTAGTTGTGCCCCAATTCTACTCTTACATTTATTATTCCTGTTTAATTCCGTCGCTCGTGTGCGGTTTTAGAGGTGTTGTGTCTGGGGAACGGGCAGGATATGGGGATTCTGTCATTTTTCAGGGTTTCCAGTTCATAGATTCCCATGATAGGAAGCTGGAATTTCTGTTTTCAGCAGCTCTGCAGGTCCTGTCACCCAGCTGGGACCTGCTGCTGGTGTCACTGGTGTCCACAGCCAGCCCAAGGGCAGCCCAGGGTAAGCCCAGACCTTCCCAACACCACTGGGACTTTTGGCACAGCCTGGGCACATGGCAGAAGCTCTGAAGGTGTGAATTGTGTTCATGAACATTTCACCAGAAAGGAACTCCAGTAGCTGGATTTTACGGATCCTTGTGGGTCCCTTCCAACTCAGGATATTTTATGACTGTATGAAAACCTGGCCTGGCTGAGGGTGGGGTTTTTGTCAAGGTTTTTAAGGGTAATGAGGTTTCCCTTTGTTCCCAAGGTTTGATGTGATTACACTGCCAGAAGAGGCACTCAGGCAGAGGGAAAAGCTGGATTTTCACCACACCTGGATTTTCAGCACTGGATTTTCCCCAGACCTCGGGATCCCTCAGCAGCCCCAGGGCATGGGCAGCCCTGTGCCCAAATGCCCTCAGGTGTCCCTGGGGGTTTCAGAGCAATGTCATGGAGGCAGTGACAAAATAATCCCCCAGGGATCCCACAGCAGAGCAGGACCCACCCCTCCTGTCCCCTCTGTCCCTTGGGAAGACTCACAGGGAACAAGAGGCCCCCTGGGGACCTGGTGAAGTGTTGGCAAGGAGGTGTAGATGGAAAACATCTTCCAGTGGTTTGAATAACTCAAGCAGAGCTTGAAAACCCCAGTGTGAGGGATTTTCCAACTTTTCTCCCACTACAGGTCTACACCATGAGTAATATGGGCTCACTTTGCTCATCAGATGCTTCTTGCAGGTAAAAAGGTGATTTATGCCCCTCCCTGCCTTTGTTGTAGATTGTTTGGAAGTGCAGAGTGGAGCCCAATGCTTTAGAAATGTTTAACTGTAAAAAAAAAAAAAAAAAAAGAAAGAAATTCCTAAAGTCGGGGCCACATTTTAATTGCTCATTTGTAGAGTTTGACTTAGAAAATCTATTTTGAGCCAAAACACAATTTGAGATTTACAGATATTTGTGGTCCATGCCTCAAGGAAAAACTCTTTACTAATAGATACGGAAATTAATTGAGGTTTGCGTTTTTTCACTAAAACTCTGATTTTTTTTTTTTCCCCTCACTAATTTTAGTTCTAGATGAACCAGCAGACTGGGAGAAGAAATTGAGGCACAAAAGCAAGGAAGATTGCTTGGGGAAAGGACCATTCCAGCTGGTGATAGGGGATTTTTCAAAGGATAAATCCTGGGAGGAGATTTCAACAGATACATATCCCGAGCAGAAGAAAGGAAAGTCATTAAATGTGCAGCATTTGATGGAGCACAAATGAGGGATACAAGGAGGGTTCCTCTTCCAGCAGCCAGGTGAGACTTTTTCCCATACAGGGCAGCACCTCCTGGGTGCTAACTGAGAGTGGTCAGGAATTGGAACAGGCTCCCAGGGCAGTGGTGGAGGCACCAGCCCTGGCAGGGTCCCAAAATCCTGTAGCTTTTTAGTGGGTGTTGGAAAAAGGTTGGGCTCAATGACCTTGGAGGTCTCTTCAACCCTTTAGGATTCTGGGATTCCATGGCTAAACTCTGCTTTTTGAACCTCTGCTGACCCTTTAATTAGGGAAATAATCTGCAGTCAGCACTGACTCTGGTTTGGGTTCTGCTTTGAAGATACTTTTATTCACTTTTCCCAGTAGGGGCACATGCATTCCCACATGTCCAGCCATCCTACAGGGCTGTATAAGAGCCATGGACTGAAAAAATGCAAATATCACAGAACACAAGATCAAATTCAGTTGAATTCTTCTTTTTACCCTCCCTTTTCATTATCCTAAGGCCTAATAAACAGTCCTGTGTTTAGTTTGCTCTTCCAGGAGCTCATTCCTGCAGATTCCTCTCTTTCTCCTATTATTTAGAGCCCATAAAAATGTGCCTAGACCATGCACTAAATGTTGCTTTTTGAAATATCCCAGCATCCAAAACCCACAGCCTAACGAGGCTCCAATTAGAGGGACACTTGCTGAAATCAAGTCTGATATTTCGCTACTGTTTCTTGTTTCTCCTAAAAATCGGTTGGGATGATTAAAAACTGATCTCTTTGTATTAATGGAGATCTCGGAATGGTTTGGGCTGGAAGGGAGCTTTAAAATCCTCCATTTCCACCCCCTGCCCGGGGCAGGGACCCTTCCACTGTCCCAGGCTGCTCCAAGCCCCATCCAAGCTGGCCTTGGGCACTGCCAGGGATGGGACAGCCACGATTTCTCTGTCCCAAGGAAATAAATGCCATGGAAAATGTCCCTGAAGCATGAATTCAGCTCTACCTGCTGCCTGAAGCAAGAGCCAGAGGAATCCCTGTGGTTAAAACAAACCCAGCATCCCTGTGATTAATCCTAACAACCCTGATAGCAGACCCCAATAACCCTGATAGCAGACCCCAATAACCCTGATAGCAGACCCTAACAACCCTGATAGCAGACCCTACTAACTCTGATATCAGACCCTAATAACCCAGATATCAGACCCTAACAACCCTGATAGCAGACCCTAAGAACCCTGATATCAGACCCCAATAACCCTGATAGCAGACCCTAATAACCCTGATATCAGACCCTACTAACTCTGATATCAGACCCTAAGAACCCTGATATCAGACCCTAACAACCCTGATAGCAGACAGTTCCTAACCCCCACAGATTCAGCTGACTTTTGACAATGCACCAAGCCCAAAACCTCACTCATTGAAAGGAGCAGCCCCACCAGGAGGGACCAGCCTGGACGTTTTGCATCCATCAGCTATGGAGAGGGTTTTTATCTCCTCCATCCCTGCCGGGTGCCAGAGGGCAGTGAATGCCCACCAGCCCTGTGCCAGCCATCTGCTGGGCTGAGCCCGCTGCCAGCTGCTCCTGGGGGCTGCAGGGAGCACCAGGCTGGGCCACAGGCAACAGGGAGCTTTATGGGGCATTTCAAGGGTTTGGGGAGGGATCCAGGAGGAAAGCAGCATCCCAAGCACAGCCCCAGGGTTTGGAGTGAAGTGTTCACCTTCCAGCTGAGGGTTTTGTTGAGCTGTGCCAGGAAATGAGGATTGTCACCCTGAGTTTTGCAGTCTTTCGATGGTTTCATTTCTGTGATGGAATTTCTCATGCATTCTTCTGTAAACAGCCTTACGTTTATCTAACTGTCTCTATTGTTCTCATTCCTTTTCCTAAGGTGGAGAAATATGATAGACTTTATGATTATCCAGTGTGGTTGGAGAGGTGGTAACCTCATCCTCCAATCCACAGTTGGTTTTAGAAAGGTATAAAAATGATGGAATAAAAATAATGGTATTAAAAAAAATATTAAAATGATGGAATAAAGAAAGGCAGAGCCTTTTCCTGCCCTGGCATCCTGTCCCGAACTGCCTGAGTCTCTGTGCTTCTTTTCCAGTCCAAGTGTGACAAGTGCACTGTGTGGCTGCACTGGGGGAGTTTTGGGATAGAGATGACTCCAACCTTGCTCTCTTTATGGCTCAGAACACAGGCCCTTTGCAGGACATCAAAAGATGCTCTCTGAGACTTCCCTCTTTTGGGAATTCAATCCATACCCACAGAAGTCAAAGGGCTGCTTTGCCATTTACATCAGGGCTTAAGTAGGGCTTTCCTAACCCTGGATGGCTCCCAGGACTTTGGGCTCCTCTCCCAGCTATCCCTGCAGAGTAAAATAACAACTTGGATTTATTCCACACTACCTCTCAGGATGTCTTAATTTTATTATTATTATCTTTAACCCAGGCTAGCAAGGAGTGGAAGAACCAGGGAGTTGTGGGTTCAGGGAGCTGCCAGTCTGGGTTTGATTTTCAGAGTTAGGAGGGAGCATCCCCTCCTCCACAGCCTGGCCTGATCTCTTTGGGGACATTGCTGGGCTGCAGCATTCAACCTTGTTTCCAAGAAATTTGGGCTACAAAGGAATGTTTTATCCATGATTTATCACTCCCTTCTGATCCTGATACAAATACAGCCCAGAAAATTGATAGTGTCTTAACACTGCCCAATCCCTGGAAAAGTTTTCCACAAAATCTTTACAGATAAGAACCTGAACTCTGTCCCCAGCCAGAATTGATTTGATTCCATGTTTTTAAGCCTCTTTCCAGACACACAGCCCAGCAAAGGCACGCACTCATGACATACCTAAATTACTTTAGTTCAAACCTGTATTTTCAGGAGACCTTTACAAGGTCCCTGATGTCCTGGCCAAAAAACCCCCACCTCAGCCCTGCTGCACTGTGTGAATGGCCATGAGGAGCGTGCTCTGTCCCTCTCCTAAATCCTAAATTCATGAACTCCTAAATACTAAAATTACATGATTTAACACAATCCAGTTCCACTATCACAAAAACACACATTCTTTACCAATCTAGGAACACACAGACATGTTTCTTAAATATTTAAATGCACCTCTGCAATTTTCTTCATTAGAAACTCTACATATTTGGAATATTTATATTTTTCTTCGCTGTTGCTTGTGGCAGTTGTGCTTTGGCTGTAAAGATTGTTTCTTAGGAAGATGAATGATATCTGTGAAGATGTTGGCTGCTCCATTCATTAGGATTTCTTCTTTTAAAGTCATCTCGAAAACAAAATGCTTTAAGCACCCTGCATGTTTTTCACTGGGTTAGAGTAACTTCCTTTACTAAAAATTGCTGTAAAAAAGGACTTCACTCTTTGTATAAATGATACAGCTGCTGACATGAGAGACCTGGGCACAGTCTGAAATTAAATGCTGTAGAACGAATCAAAATAAGACATCAATCACATTAAGATGTTCATTAGCAGACCTTGATATTTTCAGCCTTGTATTTTGATGGCTTAAAGAGGGTAAAAGGATCAGCTGACAAGCACGAAATAATACAGTGCCTGAAATGTGGATTCCAGGTGATTTATAGTTTTGTCACATTTAAGAAACTTCAGGAATGATCCATCCATTACAAACGCTGTGAGTGGGACTCAATTTAAAGGGAACAAGTTCAGAGATATCTGAAAGTGGCTCCTTGCTCTCAGTATTTACCAATCCTTTCCAAAACCACACGTTAATGTGGGTCTGCCCTATTTGTCTGTGCTATCAGGGCTTTGCTTTTTCTTTCCTTTTGGCTTATCAGCTTCCACAGGGTTATTTTAGATTTCTGATTTTACAAGCCAGCTGATGTAAGAGATAAACATCTCCTGTGTTTTTACCTAACATAAAATTAGACCAGCAAGGGTCTAAGTCTTACAACAAAGCTTTAAAAATTATAACTTGCTTCCCAGTATGTGACTGAGAGATTTAAATCTTCTCTTGAGGGAGAGTGGAAAGTACCAGTCCTGATATTTGAAGATGAACAGCAAGAAAATACATCAAATTCACTCAGGTAAGGTACAGGGATTGTGCTGTTATTAATTTTCAACCCTGCAATGGGACTCCTATAAAGATAAATTCAGGACAAAAGAGGCCAGCTATCAAACTTCCACAGGTTAGCAAAGCTCTCTTTGGGAGGCAGTGGGAGGATTAGAGATGTGTCTGGAAAAAAAAAAATAAAAGAGAGGAAGGCTCCAAAGGTTTGGAAACATAATCTTATTTTTATTATTTTCTCCTCACTATTCTTTTTCCTGTTGCTTTTCCTTATTGATATTTATTGATAAGCCCAGATTGTTGTGCAAAAGAATTGAGTTTTTTCTCAGTTCTTCTGAGAAAGTTGGGGCAGGAGGGTAGGGCAGGTGAGTCCCACAGGGAGAGTATGAATCTGCAATGAGAGCAGAGACAAAAGTGGGATGGGTTCTGAGCCCCACATTGCCTGAATGCACTCCTGGGAGCCATTGGGAAGGAATTTATTGGTGCCACTGAAAAGCTGGATCCCACATCCGTGAACACAGCAAGGATCAAATCAGGCAGCTGGGATCCTGCCCTGGCATTACACAGCTGGTTCTTGCCCCATTTGTTTGTAGGGCTACAAATTCCACTTGAGCTAAGCCAGAAACCTGCAATGACTTCCAAACACATCAATAAATATCCCCTGCTGCTCTCGCAGAAGTTGGGGAATTTTCTGCATGCAGTCAGAACTGATTCCATGTAATTGGCTAAAGATGGGTTTGCTGCCACTGAACCAGGCCACTCCATAGGAGCTGCAAGGTCGCTCATTTCCACAGCAGCTTTGTTGCAGTTGTGTTTTAGGTGCTGCTGTAGAAGTTTGACTAGTTTTGGTCTCAATTAAAAAGCAGAACGAGCTCCATGCACGTTTCAGAGACAGCCTCAGAACCCAAAGCTGACCAGCAGCTCTCTAGGCAGAGCAGAGTCAGAAATCACACATGAAGAGGCTGTTCTGGACTTTCCTCTGGTTTCTGTGGGCACAGAAGGTTCATTAATTGTGTCGTGCCAGGCTTTTCATCATTTTCTTCCCACATGACTCAGTGTGTTTGTCCCAATCAATTCATTATTCAGCCCTGAAGTCTGACACACAGCAGAGACGTGCTTCAGGAGGAATTCACTTTATTGTGACAAAGCACTTTTTGTGCATTACTGGGAAATATCCCAAAGTCTAATGTATGTATTTGCACTCTCTGTGCTTCAGCAATGCTTTTAGATTGACAAAAACACACCCAACTCCTTCTCAGCTCCTGTTAGCAATGATGGCACAAAGGAGGACATTCCCTCCCTTCATCCTTCTACGCAGGAATTCAGATGTACAATAAACAGCAGCAACATAAATTTACCTCTGTATGTTACAATTTTATATATATATATATATATATGTATGTATGTATACGTATAAAATCAACTTTGCCTGTTATCATCTTAGTTTGAACACACTCTGAAAACAGGAGCTGGAGGCTGAGCTTTTATCTGCTCCTCAGAGATCTCTGGCTTGACTCTTGAACTCCTGCTCACTCCTGTTCAGACAAGGGGCAATATTTCTCCTGCCTGCCATGGGAACAGGATTGGGCCGTTAATGTGTGTTTGAAACAGCAAAGCAGAATAATTGAAGTCAAAATGGTTTGAGAGGTCTGGTTGGGTTGATTTTAATGAGGATTTTTAAAGCTGTCATCCTTCTCACGTTTTCTTTTATTCTGGGAGTTTTTTCCTTGGCAGCAATGTGAGTTATAAAGTATTTAACCAGCCTTTTGTTTCCCCAACACCACAGAATCTGTGCAGCTCACCAATTCTAAAAATAAATACAAATGAAAGCCAAACCCTTTCTCTTTCCCTTTCTTTATTCCCATCCCTCCATGAGCAGGGAGTGCACTTTGCCCAGCTGAATTTCCCTTCCCTCTAAACCCCGTGAAAAGCAAACAGTAGTGGAAATGCATCTCCATGGCACAGAGAACTCACTTTGAAATTCAAGTGACTGCACACGGAAGTTTTTTCAGATCTCTTTCACAGCAGCGAGGCAGCTTTTAAATGGCATCAGTAGCAACTGTTCAATAACCGAAATTACAGCGGCCAAATTCCATTCTGACCATTGCAAAATTAACTTGTGTCGCTGTTTCAAGAGGGTGTTTCCCCCTGGGAAGAGGGCTGAGCCAGGTGTGGGCATCCAGACCACCTCTCATTCAGCAGAATGGATCCGTTTGATTGAAGTTAATAAAGCAAGAAGAGATTTAGCAAATGGAACTAATGTTCAGAGATAATTTCAGCTGGATTAAATGAACAAGAGATGGGGAGAAGTAATTACAGGAATTTGCTGAAGACCTCTAGGGGTGAAATGCACATGACCACAGCACACTGTGTGATGGAACAGAATGAGAAACTAAACACAGTAATAGGATCCCTCAATTATCCAGAAGGAACCTGGGAATATCCCATGGTGATGCTGCCTCTGTGTTTAGAACAATGCAGAGCACTTGAGAGAACGTGGGGGTGAGAGTTTGGGGGAAAATCCAGGAGCTGGGTTATTGTGTCAGAGTTTGGGGAAAATCCAGGAGCTGGGTTATTGTGTCAGAGTTTGGGGGAAAATCCAGGAGCTGGGTTATTGTGTCAGAGTTTGGGGGAAATCCAGGAGCTGGGTTATTGTGTCAGAGTTTGGGGGAAATCCAGGAGCTGGGTTATTGTGTCAGAGTTTGGGGGAAATCCAGGAGCGGGGTTATTGTCCAGGTCACTCTGCTCTTCGAAGAGCTGGAGCAGTAAATTTGATTGTCTGAGGGAGGTATCACCCGACACCAACACTGATCCAGTCACAGAATGGAATCCCAGAGTCCTCAAGGTGGCAAAACTCCTCCAAGACCTCTGAGTCCAACCTTTGGCCCGTCACACCTTGTCACCCAGAGCAGAGCACTAAAAACCACGTGCAGTCATTGAGGACTTGCTGCACCTCTTATAGTTTTATTTAATTTCCTAGAATATTGAATTAATTTTCTTCCAGAGTAGTTTTTAGAAAGAAAAAAGAATGATAAACAGAGGGGTTTTAAGCCATAAAGCAAATTTTTAACTTTTACTCCTCTTTGGCTGCTCTGGCTTCCAGCACCATGGCACTTGTTTACTCTGATGAACTCTGACTTTGAAAGACTCTGACAGGACTTAGCTGCACTCTTTTAATCTAGGAGCATAACCTGTAATCAATAAGCAAGGCTTTTAAAACCATCAATAATTTATTCAAAATTATTCCATTTCCCAGCCTTCCAGGAACACCGCTCGCGAGTCACCGTAATTTCAGCATAAATAACACGTTAATTTTACCCTTCTCCAATGCTCACGTTGTTGCAGCAATATGAATTAATCCTGAAAAGCTACAATTCATTGTGCTGGATGAAATATTAAAAGCCTGCTGGGGGCTGGGTGCTGTCGTGGTGCTCGTGGCACTTTGGAGCTCGGTGCTTTCTGGGGCAGCTCCGAGCCAGCAGCTCTCAGCACATCCCCGGGGGCTCCCTGCACATTTTGCAGCTCCTGAGCTCTGGAAAACGCTGCTCTCATCTGGAAAGGGGCTGTGTGGAATCGTGGGCACTGAGGTTTGTGGGAGCTGTGTCTCGGTGGTGCCTGGACAGATGTGCTCAATTTGTAATTCAAGGTTGTTCCCTCCACAGGCACACTCAGCAAATTCAGCCTCAAATCAGTGCCTCAAGCTCATGCCTTTCCTTCAACCCTTCCTTCCACCCTCATTTCAATCCTTCATTTCACTGCTTTACCTATAATAACACAGATTCAGGTGTGGTTTTGTACCTTAAAAAATACCAGCTTTGTGTTTCCAACAAGAGTTGCTGTGGTTAATTTACAAAGCAGGATCCAGCTGCACTCCTGACAAGGAATCACTGCAAATTTCCTGTGTGCAGGGAATTTCTGTAGATCCAGCATTATTTTAGGGAGGTTCATTTGTCTGGCTGACATTTTAAAATAGATGTATAAGCAGATATCATGGGCTACTCTTGTAACAAGCATAAAAAAATCCATTCTGTGCTTAGTAGGAACTTGATAAAAAATATAAGGGAATATGACTGGGAGGCTGGAGAACTGCTGTGTGAACACACATGGAAGGGGATGGCCTCAACAGAGCTGCTGAGCACCAAGAGCACAAAATTCCTGAATGTTTTGCTGTGGATGTTGAGCTGATACATCTTGGTCACAAGAGTAAGGAGCACAGATGGCTGCCTCTATTTCCAGCCCTAGGACTGGCCTCGTTTGATTCCATTTTCCCTCGAGGTCACATTTTCACCCCACTCTTCAGCTAAGATAAAAATAGAAGGATGGCTCACAGCATTTGGGGGCAAACACAGCTTCAGGGCTCTGCAGGACAACCCCTGCTTTGGTGACATTAAACCCAAGGGGCTCTGAAATGGACTGAAATCCATTTCCTCTGAGGGCTGAGGCCCCTCTGCGCATCCTGCTGGATTTTTAGGGATGGAGCCTCGGGTTTGTTCCTGCTTTGCTGTCAGGGATGGATGAACACAAACCCTCTAATGCTGCTGGAGCTCCCCGGGCACCTGCAAAGCCCCACCTGGGGAAGCAGCTTACACAGGGATCCTCCCTGCACAGCCACATCCTCTCCTGGGACACCAAACCCTTCCCAGGACAGCGGGCAGGAGCCTTTAGTTGTGAAACAACAGACAAATCTGAGTACCCAGAAACAAATTTAACAAGTTTTCCTTCCCCAGTGGCTGCAATGAGAACAATGATCAGTGTAAAAGGGAATTTTGGGGGGTTTTACCTCACTGTTGTCTCCGTGTTTTGCTTTAACCTGCAGAACTTCTCTCCATTATCCTTTCTCTTGTGTGGATTACACAATTAAGTGACAAAGGCATGTTTTTGACATCTGTCTGATTTCCATGACAACAGATTATGAAACCAGGTGTAGTGAGCATGCGAGACGAAACCTGAGAAAAATGATGAAGCTAAATGAAGATTTAATCAATGTGAAGAACAGCAACAAAGGGAGGGGGGAAGGAAAGACACAAGAAAGGTATTTCCTTTATGGAAGACAGGTATTTTTCTATTTCCTTTATAAAATAAATGTATCTTTCTATTTCCTTTATAAAATAAATGTATTTTGTCTCTCCTTTATAAAATGGATATATTTTTCTATCTCCTTTCTGCTATCCAAGCATTATAGGTGTAGGAATAGCCTGAAGTCATTAGGGAAAGGCAACAGGAGCAGATTTTGAAAGGAAAGGAGCCCTGGTTTAGTTTGTGGCCCTCACTAGGCAGGTGTGGGTCCTTCCTGCAGGAAGGGGAGGATGGTGCCCATATGCCAAGCACCAAAATTTTCCTTCTTCCTCTTCCTCTGATGAAAATCAGGGAAGATGGAAAGGACTGTGAGTGATTTTGTGAGGCCGAGTTTCCAAAGGCTCCAAGGACACTTCTGGGAAGAGGTGGGGCTGTTTTCCTTGCCTGCTGTGGGTTGAACAAAGCACTCATGAATCCAATTGCAATGAGAGATATTTATGTTTTTAAGAAAAAAGAAATCTCTGTGGTTGGTGGGAAAAAAAAATGCAAAAGGAATCCGTGGGCTCTCCATAAGGGCAGAGAAAAACAGGTCAGAGAAGCCTCTGTCTGGCCTGGTCCAGGGAGAGCTGGTCCTCACCGGGAACGGGAATTATTCCATGGCTTTTCCAAATCTCTCCAAGCCCAGTTTTCCACAGTATTCAGCCCACAAGCACTGAGAACTCCTGAGTTGTTTAGCCCCTGATTTCAGCTCCAGCAGTTTGCTTGTACCACTGGCTTAAGTTCATAAACTATGTCATAATAGGCTAAGCTGGACATCTTGAAGGACTGCCAAAAAAAGGGCAAGCAAAGAAAATAACTGTAATCCACAGCCTTTTGAAAAGAAGAGGCATAAATAAGTTTTAAAGCCATGAGCACACAGAGACAGAAATCACAGGAAGAGCCTTGACTGACTGAGCAAAGAACTGGTATTTAGGCTCTGTGTTGGTATTCCAGAGGCAGACAGTGGATAATAAGGGAGAGGCTGACGTTGCCTGATTTCCAAGGATAACTCACACGCATTTCAGTGGAGTAATTCTGAGCACACCTGGATTTCCTCCTGAAATTTCCTTTCTGTGAGTGAAGGGGTTGCTTGGCAGGACTGGAAGCAGCACTGGGAGGTGTAATTCACTGGCCTTGACTTGCAGTGGGGACTGGGAGAGCGGTCAGGGAGAAATCCATGTGAATTTTGGAGCATTTGTCAACAGTGTTAGGAGTTCAATTTGGCACAGGCAGGGGCATAATAATGCTGCAGTTACTTTGGGCCCCTCGCAGGCTGCGGCATAAATCTCACAGGAGCTCGATTTGTGTTCATTTTATGTGTGAAACATTAATAGATTTTTAATATACTGGCACAAGATAAAACGAACTTCAGCAACATCAAAAAGAAAAATTGACTTTGCACAATGTGCAGGGAAATACACTGGTGGTGTTTTACACTGCTCTGGGAAGCGGTGTGAGGGTCAGGGTGGGTGAAACACAGGTTACACAGCCTCCAAGAATTGTTAGCTGTACTAAAGAGTTGTTTGGAGGAGCAAACCAAGAAGTGCAGGTTTATGTGCAGCTGGCAGCAGCTGAAACACTGCAGGGCTTCCAAAGCACCTTAAAACCAGCCTGCACTGGCTGCTTGCATTCTGTCTCTAGCATTTAATCCAAATTAATTCTAAATCTCCCATTTTCTGTGCTGGGTTATTATTGTAAGTGACTGGGAAGTTAAAACCACCAGCTGAGTCACTCAGCTTGGTTTTTGAGGGTCTTAAATCACGCTCAGTAAGGAGATGGGGAATGACCTCCTGGAACCTCTTGCAGACGTTGTCCATCGACAGGGAATTGACAGATGGGAATTTTCCTCCATAGGGAGAAATCTACAGGAGCTGTGGGCAAAATTAAAGGCAAAACCTGAACATTGGAGCACTGGATTTGAGCACTTTCCTTTAGCTGAGCTGTCAGTCAGCTGAGTTCTAGATTTATCTGGATCAATAAATGAGGGCTTTCCCCGTGTTTCTTCTTCTATCGTTGCCATCACTTTGCTTATAAATATTTCCCATTTTCTGTTGCCCAACCAAATCTCCATGCTGAGGGTTAATGCTGAAATATTAAAATGCTGAGATTCCCTGCTCTGGCCACTGCCCAGGAGCTGCTCCCACCTGTGCCAGAGGAGGAGCAGCTTTCCAGGCCATGGCACGGGGTTAACTCCGAGCCTCGGCGTTATTTTGGGTAGCTGGTGCTTTACATGCAGACTGCATCACAAATGTTAGATGGAGTTATAAAGTTAATATAAAAAGCAGATGGAGAGAAATTAAAAGAGATAGTCAGGGGAGAAGAGATGAGATATAAAAATAGATGGAGCTGGTGAAGCATGGAAGTTGCAGAAAAGCTGTTCCAGATGCCAGGAGCTACTCCAGAGAGAAGTCTCATCCCAGTGACAGGGAGTGGTAGGGAAGTACACGGAGCAATTTCAGGGATAAAGGGAAGAATATGCAAAAATCCTTTAATTTTTGCCTCAAAAACCTGTCAAACGCTGCTTTGAATCCTCATGTCTGGCGAATTATATTTCAAACTTAAAAGAAGCAAGAATACTCACCCTCAATATCAGCAGTTAAACAAAATTTCACACCTTATTTATTAATAATTTATCTGGGAAATATAGAAAGATATTCATCATTTAAAGCCAGCAAGCAAAAGGTGTACCTACTTTATCCTGCACCCACAGAAACTTTAAATTTGCTTAATTTGTTAAAGCTCTTAGCACATACTTATATTTATCTCATAATCCATTTATTTGGCCAACTCTGGGATTAAAGAGTGTGGGTTCCATTATCCCTGCACTGCCCCTGCTGAGCAGCTCCTCCTGAGTGAAACACTCTCCCTGCAGTACTTCTGGATGGAAAAACGCCACTCTGTGCTTTCACACAAATATTAATTACATTACAGTTTTTTATCCAAATTTCCAATCCTCTTCTCTAAGTGGTTAATGAGGGTGGAACAGGAAAATGTGTCACTCTGTTCTAAGCTCGTTGATGACACTGATGAATACAACTTTATTAGGAGAAGCAGATGTTGCCGTACACCCTGGAGGTGTCTCTGATAAGGAGCGTTGCCTGTCTGAATTTGCTGATGAATTTTGGAACCCAAGGCCCACCTCTGGCTGCCCTGGGAGCTCAGGGCACACCTCGGGCTGCCCTGGGGGGTCAGGAGCCCCAGCAAGGGGGTCCCAGCCCCTGGCAAGAAGCCCAGAATGGCACCGGCTTTGACCTCAGCCCATGGGAAAAGTTACCAACACTGCCAGAATCATTGCAAGCCACCAGAGTGTGAAAATGAGTAGTGGTTTAGTATTTTACAAGGTAAAAAAGTAGATTTTAGGGTTTTTAATATGAGGACGAAGGGTTTAAGACGGAGGATTTTGGGCATTGCCTCCTTCTCCTCCTTCTCCTCTTCTTCTCCTTCTTCTCCCTCTTCTCCTCCTCCTCCTTCTTCTTCTTCTTCTTCTTCTTCTTCTTCTTCTCCTTCTCCTTCTCCTTCTCCTTCTCCTTCTCCTCCTTCTCCTTCTCCTCTCCTTCTCCTTCTTTCTTCTCCTTCTCTTCTTCTCCTTCTCCTTCTCCTTCTTCTTCTTCTTCTCCTTCTTCTCCTTCTCCTTCTCCTCCATCTTCTCTGGTGGTGGTGGCACAAAATGATTGGTAGAATGAAAAAGAGGTAGAAATTCCGTGTCTAGAACAGGTGCAAATGAATTGGTACAGAACAGTAACTAATAAATGCGTTGTGAAGAATGGTTGGATGATGGAAAGGGCACAGAAAGGCCGGGACAGCCCAGGACTGGGCAGTGCCCGCTCGGACTCGGCTGCATCAGATGTGCGGCCGGAGCTGAGAGCTGGCAGAGAGAAGGAGAAATCAACAACCTGAAACAACATCTGCAGCCGTTTCTCATCTGCTGGGGCTCGAGGTAAAACTCCCAGAGGTGAAGATAAGAACCTGCATTTGTGTGGAGTTCCCAACTCCCACAGATGAATATTATTCAGTATTTCAATCTCACCATCACCCCTGTGCTGTCTCTCAGACTGTGAGCCACGAGCCTGCAGTGCTGCCTGTGATCTCAGCACTGGCCTTGACACAGCACGAGCCAAGGCAGCTCCACAAACCCTTTTGTTTGTCTCTCATCCAAGGCTTTGCAGCACAAGGTGATCACAGATGCAAACAGGGAATGGGTTGGGTTGGAGGGACCTTAAAGCTCATCCAACCCCATCCGTGGGCAGGGACACCTTCTGCTGTCCCAGGCTGCTCCAGCCTGGCCTTGGGCACTGCCAGGGATCCAGGGGCAGCCACAGCTGCTCTGGGCACCCTGTGCCAGGGCCTGCCCATCCTCCCAGGGAGGAATCTCTTCCCAATATCCCATCTAAATCTAATTTTTCATCCTACAGCCATCCCCTGTCGCTGTTCTCACCATGGCTGAGTAGAGAAACGCCACAAAGTCCAGGCTCAGGGACAAATGGAAGCACTTTAATGAATTCTCAGAAGACTTTTATATGTTAGTTCACAAAGTGCATTGAGTGGCATAAGGTGATTGGTTTTGCCATCCACCCCCTAAGGGGATTGGTCAAGTTCTAAGACACCATCTCTGAATGGTTTCTAGTTAGAGCCATAACAATTCTGCCAAACAACCCGCAGGTGCAAGAAGTTTACAGTACTGGAATCTTGTTCAAAGTAATCAGCATGGGAAAGACAGAACTCTCACAAACTGCTGCAGAGAGCTGAAGAGATTCTCTGCTGAGGCTTTTTCAGTATCCATAATCCCCCCTTGTTCTCCACACCCTTGTGCAAAGTCCCTCTCCATCCTTCTCGTAATCCCCTTTCCATACTGGAAGTCAGATATCCTGCCTGGAATGGGCAATTTCCAGGCTGAAATGTGTTACATTCCTTGGGAGCCAAAGTGCTTCCCAGAAGAATTTTTTAGGTTGGAGAGGCTCTCTGGAGCAGTCTCCCCATCAATACCACGCTCAGACAAAGTAAGAATGTAGCAATTAGATGACATTTGTGGCCATTACCATCAAAGAACAGTATATTAATGATGTTATACAGAACCATTTCCCAGTATTTCCTTAGAAACTCTTGTTGGGTCTACCCATAAATGTCTCATAAAAGCTATAAATATTCAAGAAAGGAAGTCAGTTACATGTAAAGACCTCTAATAGGCACTATGAATGAATTCTGAACCGTATAATAGCCAGGCACCTGTGAAAAATGGCAAGAGGATGTGATCTATACATTATATATGAGGCACTTTGCTACAGCTGCGAAGATTTCGAGTTATTCAGCGGAGCTAGAAAATTAAAACAAGAGAATAGAACAAGAAAGGCATTTGAATTAAGCCTTGTGCAGAGCTGCTTCTTACTCAGAGATCATTGCAATAATTTGTTTCACACAAAATAGATTTATAAATGCTCATAAATTCCTGCTAAATGCAAATTCACGTTGCTGGTATTTATTTAATTTTCTACAAGGTGCTCACAATGGGTTTGTGACCAGAGTAGATGAATCAATCACTCCAATCAAATGCAACAGGCAGAGCTGGACACTGAGATGTCACCGAGCCATATTTTGGTTATGTTGTGTGTATTTTTAATACACAGCCAATAAAATCATGGTAAAAACAATATTTAAAATGATACTGAACTTTTAGGGGTTTTTTCTCTCTTTCCTTCCTTCATTCTTTTCCTTTTAATCAGCAGCAGCAGCAGCAAAACTCGCTGCAGGTCCTGGGCTTCCATTGACACCAATAAAAATTTGTCGTGAGCACTGAGGAAAGCAATTCCTGGCTGCAGGAAAAGTCTGGGTTTGGGGGGAGCTGCCTGGCAAAACCTGCAGATTTATAGGATATTGGGGCAGAGGGCCTGAACCCACAGAGCCTTTCGGGGCCGAAGGACCCACAGTAAATTACCCCGAGTGAAAACGTGGGTCCTTCACTCCTGAGCAAGACATTTGCTCAGAGGTGACACGAGATTTGCACGTGAGGGACCCCCGGGAGCAGTTCCTGGCTGGAATTCATTGCTTAGGGCCTCCAGGAATGGTGCTGCACAAACAGAGGCCTGCTCTGGCCTGGCAGGATGCTGCAGTTTTGGGATGCTGCCTGTGCCACTCCTGTGACCACCCTGAGCCAGCTGTGCACGAACCTGGAGCAGTCCCACCCCACCCTGCTGGGCAGCTGGTGGAGCTCTGTGCTTTCACCTGCAAAATATGCCTGGAAAGGGGAAAAAAGGGACTGCATTTTCCTCTTCTGCCTCACAGATCTGCCTTAGGTAGGGCAGGGAAATTCCTGGTGGCTGGAAAAAGCGGCCATGGGCAAGTCTGTTCTCCACTCCACAGTAGCATTCCAGTGCTGAGAGTGAAATTTCACCATAAAATCAGAGAAGCAGCCGAAGATTTCACTTTTCTAGGATCATTTCTCTTACAGCCTGACAGGACATCTATGGATGCTGAAAAAGCCTCAGCAGAGAATTTCTGCAGCTCTCTGCAGTAGTTCGTGAGAGCTCTGTCTTTCTCATGCTGAACTATGCAAAACTTGATAAGGTTTCTGTAAACCCAGAGACCCCAGGGACCTTTTGATCCCCCCAAAATCCCCCCAAAACCCCCCAAAACCCCTCTAAAATCACCCAAAATCGCCCGAAACTCCCCCAAATCGCTCGGAAAAAAACACCAAAAATTCCCAAAAAATTCCCCAAAATCCCTGCATTTTCTCCACGGACCCCAGACCCATTCAGAGACCCCAGGGACCTTTGTAACCCCCCAAAATCCCCCCAAAACCCCCCAAAACCCCCAAGTCTGCTGTCTTGTACCTGCAAATATAATTAGAATTGTTATGATCTCGACTAGGACAATGAACGATGTGAGAATTGACCAATCACTCTGGTAGGGAGTTAGCAAGAGGTCCAGTAATCTCTTGCCATTTAGGTAGGCACTAAGAGAACTAAACACATAAAAACCCGTCCTTTGTTAATTAAATAATTCCATTCCATTCTCTTGACTGCATTCCTGTCTCCGAATTCTTACTCTCTTACTCCCGTCTCTTTCTTTCTCTCCAGCCAGCAGCTGCCACAGACATCTCTCTGAGACACGACATCTCAGTCACTCTGGTGGCAGGGTGGGCTCGAGGAACTTTCCATGTCTCGGAGTTTGTAGCAGCAGCCAGGCAGGAGAGGCTCCTTGTCCCCCCAGCAGTTTCCCAGCTGTGTGGCACAAACCCCTGCTGCTCTCCTGCGTGCTTCTCTTTTTGGGGGCACCATCCCTGGGATTTCTGTTGAAGGGATCCTCGTGCAGCTCTTCCTACACCCGAGCACTGAGTGAGTGGGAGAAAAGCTCCCTCTACACCTGAGCATCCTCAGAGCTCCCTTCAGCACCAATGAGAATTCCAGCACTCGCTATGGAGCCTTCCACTTTGTGAAAAGAGCTGGATTGGTCTCACTCACTCGTGTTTTCAGCCCTCCTCACCCGGTGGGTTGTGACTTTTCAGAGCTTGGCTGGATATCACATTTCTATGCTTTGGAGGTACAAGGAGAGCGTGTAGCAGCGCTGGGAAACAAGTGCCACAAGCAGAGGTCACAGTCATCAGGGTGTGTTTGAACACTGCCTAATGAGTTACTCTCCTCGCTAAATAAATAATTAATGCGTGCATTTATTGAAGACAAACGCTGTCATGATCTTCAGGCACCGAAGCTGAAAAAGATACAGGAGAGGATGTAAGCAGAGCATTGTTAAAAGTGTTCTTTCAAATATTTGTGCCGCAGGAAGCGGCAGCTGCAGGCAAGCAGTCCTCGGCTTTTTGGTGGTGGAGAGACTTTCCATCAGCTTCTTTCTCACCCTTTGGGAATGAAACCTTTTCTTTTATTAATGCAACAGTCTGGGGGTCTGCGTGGCCACAAATTACCTACAAAAACTGCCTGTGACCAGGAAGAAGTTTTCACTTCCAATGCACCTGAATAATTTCCACAGTTTGGCTTTTCTGGATGCCTCAGTGACTTGGAGTGGCCCCTTGGCGGTTCTTGTTCTCTTCTTTCTCAATAGATTATTCATCTGCCTTCCAATGTAAGCAGAAGCACAAGCTGCAGTCAAACCTGCTGCCACCAGACCCTTCCCCAACCAGACACACAGCATTCCCCCAGGGACCAGCCCCTCCGGAGAAAGGAATAAAAACCCACCACAAAACATGATATTTATCCCTGCTGCTCTGCAGCAGCAAGAATTTCCATCTCTTTTTCTATTGCTGAAGGAAAAAGGGGCCAAAATTCCCTTCTTGTGCTAGTGGGAAAAAAATACAACCACTACAGCACTTGTGGAAGTCCTGGATTCATCCCAAGGTGCAGCACTGGGAGTTGGCCACGCTGGGGAAAGCCACTGTGGGTTTTTGGGGTGACACTTGGGGTCAGTCCTCACCTGAAGGAGTCACCAGCAGCCCAAGGAGCAGGCTAAAGCCTTGGCTGGTGTAAATCAGCCTAAATACACAGGCTTTGACTCCCTGTGGCTGAGAATCCAGCTCTGTGTGTGACAGCCTGGCCTCAGGAAGGTTTCCCCAGGCTGTGGAGACACTCTCTCCACGCTTTGGAGCAAAGTAATGAGCACTCGGGGAGGAATAGAAAGAGAACTGAGTTCATTTTCAGATTTGTGGGAGTCCTTTATCATCCAAACTCCGATGGAAATGATCTCCTTGAAGATTATAACACTCAGACAGAAGCCAGGCACGGTCTGGCTCTTAATCGTTCTCAAAATTGATATAAAATACAGCACAGGAGCTACAATATTAAAAATAAAAAGCTTCATAAGAAGCTCATTCTTAAGCATTTTTGGCTTTGATGTGAGGAAGATATTTTATGTGTCAAAAAATCTACAGAGCTGGGTCTTGGCACCAGTCTTGAGGGAAGGGATTATTCCATGGCTGTGGTTGTACATCAGCTACGGAAGGGAAGACCAAAGCTATAATTAGGCCTCTCCCAGTGCCATCGTGTTGGGTATCTGTGGATAATTGTTGCAGCCCACATGCTTGTCCATATGTTTTCCTGTGAAGGGTGATTAATCCTCCTCTTCTTCGATACAATATGAGGTTTTTGCAGGGAATGTATTTTACGAGCAGCAGAATTCCTGTGTAACAGGAAAATAATGCTCCTAATCCTGCCATTCCCCTGGGGAAAATCCAGCCCAGCAAATGGCATCGAGGTCTTAATTTTCAGCAGTTGTTTATAGTGAGAGGACGACCCCAGATAAGGCAGGGCTGCTCAAAATCTGCCATCTGGCCTGGCAGCAGAGCCCAGGGCTTCGGGGGGGGTTTAAATAGGCATTGTTTTTAAAGCCTGGCTTTTCCCCCATGCATTAATACCTTTTGGGGAGGGAGAACAGCCCCTGACTGCTGTGGGCTCTGCCCAGGGACTGCACTCAGAGCCTCGAAAAGAACTGGCACCACTCTGCCAGAAGTGCCTGGGAATTCAGGATTGTGGAAAGAATTCCCCGTTTTCTTTAAGGAGGTGAGCACAGGAGCCCCCTCTAACTTATTTTATTAAGCCCTCCTGATGCCTTCTCCAGCCACCTAGAAACAGAGACCAGACAGGAGTAAGGGAATAAAGGTTGGGATTTATTGAAGGGCCTTCAAGGTACCCCCTGGGGAGCCAGAGGCTGCCTCCAAAAATGGACCCCAAGATGGACCCCAGGTCACGAGTTCTTCACACCTTCATAGGTTTGGTTCATTTGCATACCACGGTTAATTCTCCAATTAAAGCCCCAGTTCAATGACGGAATTCCCCTCAGCTTGCTCCCCCCTTAGAGGCTTTGGGTTACACATTTTGGGCCTAGAAGAGCCTGGCTGTCCTTGAAGGCAAAGCCTGGAGAGGCTTTGTTGTGTCTGCCCAGCACGAGAGAGCAGGAATTCCAGGCTACAAGGAACTGCAGAGTTACACTCTGAGCAGTACAGAATTTGAAAAATAGGAAAGTTAAAACCTAAGGCATCACTCCAAAGCTGTGTTTGCCCCTGAGTAATGCACAAGACGCTTGTTTAAAGCCTCAGCCTGTTTTTGAGGCACCAATTCCGTGCACTCCCTGACCAGCCCCCAGCCCCACCTGCCCCAGTGTTTCACCAGCAGGGAAAACAGCTAAAAATTACAGTTATTAGTCACTATTCCCCCCTTCTTCTGAGTCATTAACATCAATTACTAACCACTGCATTGTCAATTAAGACTATCACTTGCTGCTATTCACTGCTAATGTGCTAATTGTCATCAATTTACTGCCTCAATTATGTGGTCATACACTTGCCTCGAGGTATAGTGGTGTGATATAAGGATCTGGAGGAGAAACAGGCTCTCCCTGATTTTAATGCAGGAAAAAAAACCTGGAGGGACTCTGAACAGGCTGGATGGAGTTGCAGAACTCTCCTAGAGACAGATTGTTTTAACACGCAGATGATGATAAGGGGGAAAAAAACCACAATTTAAGTTGTTTTGCAAGACTCTTTTTTAGTTCTGACCCTTCCACTGAAAATGTGATGTTATTTCACCTGCAGTAGATTCACGGATCATGTTCACTCTCTAATCATGTATATATTTTTGCCTAATTATATCTGATTGCTTAGTGCATGTTGTACTTTCTAATGAGCATTGAATTATTAATCTGCTGCCGAGTCTATCTCAGCATACAAAAGGGAAAGATGTCTGGTGTCATTGAACACAGCCTATTGTGTTCCCTTCAAGCAGCAGCAGCAAACTTTAGGATTCAGCAGTGTGCCAGATTCTTACGACAGACACAGCCGAGTTCTCTTTGACAGGTTTTAAATAATATGTTTTTGGTATGCTTTATCTGACACTAAGCTGCCCTGAAAATAGTAGAGTAAGTCTGCTGCTAGTGAGAATAAAATCAGACAAACTCCTAAAAAAATATAGAAAAATCCCTCCTGCCTCTATTTTTCAGTCCTTAGGCAAATAACCTTGTAGGCTGCATGGAAGGGTCTGATTTCTTTCATGCAGTTGCTCAGCAATCCAAGGAAATAAAGCAGAGATGCTTATCCAGAGCAAGGGTCCAGGGAAAAGGATGGGTCTCTTTCCCAGCAAAGGAACAGGGATGTTTTGCCCAAAACTGTGATAGGCACTTGATTTTCATGTGCAATATTTATCTGTGATGGAGGACTGAGGGCGGAATCCTGATCCAAACCATCCTTGGCACTGGCACAGGGTGCCCAGAGCAGCTGTGGCTGCCCCTGGATCCCTGGCAGTGCCCAAGGCCAGGCTGGACATTGGGGCTTGGAGCAGCCTGGGACAGTGGAAGGTGTCTCTGCCCATGGCAGGGGGGAAAAAAAGATGAGCTTTAGGGTCCCTTCCAACCCAACCCGTTCCATAATTCCAGGATTAATCTATAATTTGATCCCAATAAACCCTCTGTTTGGCAGGTGCTGTGCTGTTGATACCTCCCAGCCCACCCACGCACCCGTGGGCAGGTAGATCCCAAAGGAGGGGTCTTGGATGGAGGGGGATCACACCCATTGCAGGCTTGGAGCTGAAACTCCTTTTAAATCGTTTCCCTGGAGAGTAGTGTCCTGCAGCTGAGGTTTGGTGGCTCTCCTGCTCCTCCAGGGTACGGGGGCACCGCTGGCCATTTGTCCTTGGCCAGGTTCTCATCAGCTGTGTGAAACCTCTGGCCTTCTGTCCCTCGTGAGATCCATTCCTCTGGCACAACCTGCCCTTCCCAGGTGGGTTTCAGGTCTTGGAGCATCTCTTTGGCTGTGTCAGGCTCTGCAGGGTGGGGATGTGCAAGCTGAATCTCCACCTCAGCCAGTGTTTTAAAATGTGTGAGAGGAGGGGCTTGGTTTTAAAATTTTAAATTTTTTATTGGCTCCCTAAATCTCTTCTCTTAACACCCTGCTTGTGCTGGACAAAATAAATGTCAGCTTTGGCAGCTGGCATCGCTGTTTGCTGGTGATTGTTCCAGTCTAATGCTAAAGTTGATTTTCATCTCTAAAGATGCTCCAGGCTCAGTGCATGAACTTAATTTTGGCAAAAGGAATTGAACCAATGTAAGAGATTAATATTTGTGTTGCTTTGTTTAGAAGCTTTTTAGATGAGCTTGAGGAAAATTTGGGGAAGAGAGATGAGGTTCAAATGTTTTATAACTATGGGGTGAAACATTTCTTTGGCTCTGTCACGACTGAAACTTCGGCTTCGTTTGAACTGAGTGGCATCAATTTGGGGTATTTTTTCCATATCTAGATTTTTCTTTTGGTTTTGCTTCTTTGTTCTCTTATCTCTGTTCTCCGACAAAAATTTCTGGAGAAGAACAACCCAATAGAGGCTGCAGACTCCCTGCGCTTCAACTACTGCTTGTTGAAATTAGTTTAACATAATTATTACTTCTTTTTCCAAATATACTTTTTATGTAAAGTGATTCAGGAATGCAGCTGTCAAATGGGAGGAGGAGGAGGAGGAGGAGGAGGAGGAGGGAAGCACTGAATAATAAGGTGGGAATGATGCACGGTGGAGTCAGTGTGTGAGGGCAGCACTCCCCAAATCCACCCCTGTGCCCCTGCATCCCAACCACACCGTGCCAATGAAGCTGCTCATTCCAGAGTGTCCCTGTCCCAGCGTGGGGTGGTGCTGAGGAGCTGGGGCATCACTGCAGGCTCTGACCTTGGAAATGCAGCTTGGAAAGTCAAAGCAGATCAGCTTGGCACAGCCAAAGGGAACTTTAGCACAAATGTAAAGACACATTTTTTTGGTGTACAAATATCTCCCAGACTCCCTAAACTGACTGCGTAAAATTTCATGTCTGTGGTCTGTTCTCACTTTCTGGCACTACTGGGGAGAATCCCAGACTGCTTTGGGTTGGAAGGGACTTTAAATCTGTGGTAGGTTTAAATGTCAAACCATGGCAAAATCCCATCCAGTTCCCCCCTGCCATGGGCAGGGACACCTTCCACTGTCATTCCAGAGCCTCCATCCCGCCACGAAAATCTGCTTGCACCGAGGCACAGACCCGGGATTGTTGAATAAAGAGTGATTTTTGACTCCTCCAACACCTCCATTTCCTTCAAGACACTTCAGTGCCCTGGGGTGTTTGTGTGTAAAACCCGCTTTGATCCTGGACTACAGGTGTTTTTAAAGTTCTTTTGTCTAAAATGCAGATATTGGTAGATAGAGACTGCTCTAGACACATCCTTTCTGGGAAAGTTTGGTAGCAAAGAGTCAGAGAATGGTTTGGGGTGGAAGAGACCTTAAATCCCCTCCAGTCCCACACCCCTGCCATGGCAGGGACACCTCCCACTGTCCCAGGCTGCTCCAAGCCCCAATGTCCAGCCTGGCCTTGGGCACTGCCAGGGATCCAGGGGCAGCCACAGCTTCTCTGGGCACCCTGTGCCAGGGCCTGCCCACCCTCACAGGGAGGAATTCCTTCCTAACAGTTGCAAATCTTTAGTGCCTGGATGCAGGGAGTTGCAGCCTGGTGAGGTGGTTGGGTGTGTTTTAGTGTGACAAATCTCCAGACCGATGTTCTCCTCCTGATTCTGCTCTCCCAGCTGTAAAGTCCTCCTCTAGGTGTAAGAGAGGTTTCCTTTCCATCCTGTGTCTTGCAGGGCCCCACCTGAATTCTAATTACATTGCTGATTTATTTGAACTGTAGCAATAAAAGTGGAGACCCTCCTTTATTAATGACAAGGAAGGGGAGAGATAAACAGCCCATAAATTACATCAGCATCAGATCCTCAGAGGGGAGCTCTGGGTAGATCTCGAAGGACAGAGATAAAAGAGAGGGAAAATCAGGTATTGTGGTTAGAAAGTAACTGGGAATTGTTGGTTAACTCAGAAACATAAATAATAAGTAATTGCCAAAGTACCAGTTGGTTTTGGGGTCTGGTTTGAGGGGGTTTTTTGGAGAGGGAGAGCTTTTCTCCCTCAGACCACCTGCTCTAGACCTAGAAATTATTTCAAGATGTTGAAAACGTGTCTTTTTCCTCTTGCACACTTCCATCCAGTTTTATTATTTGGGTAGGTAATACCACAAATACAGATGGCATTTACCCTTGCCTTCTTTCCTCCCAATCTGTTCTCTTTTCTGGGTTAATACCTTCTCCCACTCTGCTCTTCTATTTCAATGTAGTGTTTAAAAATAAAATGGCAGATTTCTCTTTGCTTTTCCTCTCTGTTTCTTCACATTTATATTTTGACTTTGTTACCTTTGGCTCACCTCATCTGCCTACATAGAAAGCTTTTTTTGTTTGTTTGTCAGATTTTTCTACGTAACTTTTCCTAGAACTCAGAGAAAGATGTGCTTGAACAACTTTCATGCCTTTCAACCCAATTCATTTTCTCTTAGTACATTTTACTCTTTATAATTTCAAGATTTATGATTTACAAACAGAAGAGAAGCGAGGAGTTAAGGGAGACAAAAACAGGAGGGTGGGGAAAAATAAAATTTGTATTTTAGTTTGGGTTTCTGCCTAAAATGATGACACTGGGTCCATTTTTCTCCCGTACAATGGAAGGTATTGAATTTGGACATTCATGCATGAACTAAAAATTGGCAGGAAAAAGATCAGTTTAGTGAAATTCAAAGCAAGTTCTTACAATGAAATTGTGTGGGGAGTGAGGGTGTCAGATTGAGCTTTAATAGAAATTTTTCCCTTAATATTTTTTTTTATGCCAATATTTTATTAAAAAACCCACAAGCACTTCAAGAAGAAAACATTGCTCACAGTGTAAAAGTTCAAACGTAGCACTTTGAAAACAGGAGTGAAACTCTTCTGTCTCCTTCCACACATCATCCTTCGTTTTGGAAGTACTCCAAAAGAAATCATCTAAGCCTTTCAAATCAACTTGTTTCACTTTCTTGTTCTAAAGGCATTCGTTAAGCCAGACTCTATTTTGAACACCTTCACTCTCCCTGATAATCATCTGCTTGATGGCTTTACCACAACTAGAGCAAAAAAAAAAATCAAATTCTCCAGCTGCAGTTGTGATGCTTCGCTGTCCCAAGGACACAAAAAAAAAAGGTTCCTGCCAGCCCGTGCTGTCATTTGCAAACTCTTTGTCACATTTTGTCACAGCAGGGATCAATATTTGCCACGGTGCCAAGGCAGCAGCTCCATATGCCGCCTCTTTGTGTGGAGGGCATGCCAAAAATAACACTGGTGCAGCTCCTGGGGGAGGACATGGACAAATGGCTCTGGTCTCCTGTTAAAGCATCCATGGGCACCCTTCTGTTGGGCCAAAAGGCAACCAGAGCTTTGCCAGGGGTGGTTTGGGGTGCAAGGACTTCCCGTGGATCTCAGCAGGAGCCAGGCGGGTGTTTGGGTGCTGAACAGCGCTCCAGCATTTCTGCAGGCTGATTAATCCACCAAAAGCTTGTAATTATCCCAGTGTTTCCCTCTGGACTCCTCAGCACGTGTTGGTGTCTGGCTGTCTCTTTGTAGCATATGTTCCCCCTTTCCCAAACCCATCCCGAGGCAATCCCGCAGCGCTTCCGCGGGGTCGGGGCAGTGCGGTGTTAGCTCAGAAACACATCATCACTGGAGGATTCTAGGCAGGTGCTTTTATTGAGAGCTCTGGAAATCAGGGGTACAGACAGACCCAAATCTGATCCTCCCATTGACGCCTTAGGTTTTAACTTTTATATTTTACAATTTCTGTACTGCTCAGAGTGTAACTCTGAAGTTCCTTGTAGCCTGGAATTTCTGCTCTCTCGTGCTGGGCAGACACAACAAAGCCTCTCCAGGCTTTGCCTTCAAGGACAGCCAGGCTCTGCTAGGCCCAAAATGTGTAACCCAAAGCCTCTAAGGGGGGAGCAAGCTGAGGGGAATTACATCATTAAACTGAGGCTTTAATTGGAGAATTAACCCTGATATGCAAATGAACCAAACCTATAAAGGTGTGAAGAACTCGTGACCTGGGGTCCATCTTGGGGTCCATTTTTGGAGGAAGCCTCTGGCTCCCCAGGGGGTACCTTGAAGGCCCTTCAAAAAATCCCCACCTTTATTCCCTTACTCTTGTCTAGTCTCTGTTTCTGGGTGGCTGAAGAAGGCATCACCATGGATTTGGGATGGATACATTTTATACCCTTTCCTTACATAACTGTTGTATAATCATATGTTAATCATCAACTTGATATTGTTCTATTGTGTGTATTGTTTCCACCCAAGCATGGGTTTAAGCCCCCTCCCCACAACGTCCCTCATGATTGTTGTCCCTTCCCCGCGATTCTTGTTGTAATTAAATAATTATTTTTAGCTATATTTACTAAGCAATCATGGAATTTAACTTCATCACCTACCACACAGGTGGGTACACCAGGTACAGGTTCACATGATTTTAGCACAGACAATGCCCACTCCCGTTCCCCAGACCTATCTTAACTCCCATGATTTTAGAAACATTTTAACCCTATGCTATCACGGCGCCGCAGGGTGACCTTTGCTCAGCGTGGTGGTCATTAAGTTATAGGGTGGCAATGCCATGGCAACAGGGCTGTGGCTGCACTGATCACCAGCCAATATTTGCTAATTAAAGGCAGCTCCACGCCCATCTCTCGCTGCTTCCCAAGCACAGAGGCGAGAGGCAGCGGGTGCAAGTTTGGCACTGGAGGGAAGGTGTGGAGGGAAACACTTGGGGTGCTGCTCCTTTTCCACTGCTGTCAGAACCATTCCCTAATGAACTCACCTTTCTGGGAACCCAAAATGAGGCACAAATGTTCCCCTTGACCTAATGCATCTCGTATGCCTGTATATGTCTAATAAAGGCACAGTTTTGACCAGAGAGGAATTTTATTTACCCACCAGTGGGCACAAGGTGTTTGCTGGTGGCTGTGGGTGTCCATTTCATTTCTAGTCATTAATTTAAATGAATATTGAATTTCCAACTGCAGCTATTTTCTCGAATCGAAGCAGCTTTGGAATCTGAGGTGTTGATGTTCTGGTGAAGTTCTTTGCATTTTTTTTCCTGACAAGAGATGGAGGACAGACATTTGCTGGGCTCTTCTGTTCCTTAGACCACATCCACGACCTTGTGCCTTTCACTTTTGGAAATTACCCCAGGCACTGCACACCTATAAAATGTCATTTCTTTCTCTCCTTTCCACACCCTGTGATTCTCAGTGAGGTGTGGTCAAGCTTGGCTTCCCAGGCAACCACACACATCCAACCACAACACACTCCTGAAAAGGACTTTTCTCTTTGGGTGCCCCATGGTATCCTTCCTCAAGGATCAGGATTTTCCTAGGAGCAGAGGACATGATCTGAATAGGAATTTCACAGAGATGAGCTGAAAACTGTGGTTGGTAGGTTCTGAACACAACCCATTGTTTCTTATTGCTGCAACATCTCTCCTCTGTCCCTCACATCTTCCTTTTCCTTCTTAAAGGAGATGCCAGACGTGCACAGATAGTCAGAGCCAAGAGCTAAATACCCCACCCCAAAACTCCTTGTAGGGCAGGCTGTCCTGGGAGCTGTTCCCCCAAGGAATGAGCTTTAGCTCTTCCCAGGCAAAGGAAAGAATTGATGGTGACTCTCTTAAACTGAGGGCAGGATCTCACCAACTCATCATTTTCCCTCTGTATTTTTGTGGCTCCAACCCTTAGCTTTCTCAATCCTTTTCCTTATAAAGTGCTTTTCACCTTATCTTGTTTTATATCCCATTTATTCTTGGTTTTCCCCATAATTACTCACCAGCTTTCCACAAAGGAGTGGCCTGGGGTTCTGTGACCTCTGGAAATCCCTTCAGGGAGATAATTCTGCAATAGTAACCTGGCACCCAGGGCCAAACCTCTGTGTGCACGCAGGGAAGTGCATCATCTCTGATGTATTAATGTGATTTGACGCCATCATTTAAGCAACTGGAGATGCAAATGCGGAAGAATCTGTGCAGACAGAAAATTAAATTGTGTAGATCATGAACAGCTCAGGGTTGATTAAATGAAATGAGAGTGCATTTCCTCTTTCATACGGAAAGAGGCTTAACATTAAAAAAAACCCTAATCTTTTCTAAGATAAAGTTCATTAACACAATGATTATTCATTTGGCTTTTATAACGATACTGCTGCTTAATCACCAGAACATTGCTTCCTGTGCTCTAGGAGAACCAGCAGGAAGCATTTGAAGAGACAGAGCTGGTGCCTAATGCAGGATGGAATCTCAGTGCCTTTCATTTGGAAAGTGAATTCCTGCTCAGGTTTCTAAAACCCCACCCATCAAACAGCAGGAGCTTTAAACCCAACATTAAATTTATACAGCAATGATGCCTCAGGTTTCCTGTTTCTACACAGTTAACATCTAAGTTTCCTCCTGGGTCCATTTCCATTATTTATTATATTATTTGCCTAGAGTAGCACCCCAGAGGAGCATTGTAATCAGGAACTGAGCTTGTGTTGGGAGAAATACAGTGCAGTCACTCCAGAGCTGGCCTGGCCTCTTGAGTTTATAATCCTAATAAACAAGGCAAACAGTAATAGAGATAGATAAACAAATGCTGGAGGTAGTTGAGCTGTCTGCTTAATGACTTCCTCTCACCACAGTTTCCACTCCCCACCTCGTGCTCCTGCACTGTTCCAACCATTTCTCCCACACTCCCTGCCCAGCTCAGTCTGAAACTCCAGGGTCCCTTCCTCCCACTGCCGAAGGTCTTCATTTCACCTTTCTCTCAACCTTTGCTTAGCATCCCTGCTCTTCATTGTTGTCTTCCTTCACCTCTCTCTCCTGGCAGCCCCTCAGTGCTGGTGACCAGTCTGTGACTGCCCCTTGGCATCAGGGTCAGGAAGTGTCCTGATGCCACCTCAGATGCCACCGAGCAATGGCACTGCCTCTTCTCCTCCCTGGCAATGTTTGAGGGCAGGAATTGGAATAATTTAACCCCTCTCTCTTTTCCAGGAGTGTTTTTCCTCTAAGAAAGAGGGTGGAGTGTGTGTAGGGAGTGTGGAGGAATGAAGGAAGGAATTGGGAGGTGCCTCCAAAGAAAGAGGGACTATTTGGAAGGCAATCAAAGAGGGGTTTAGGACCTGCTGATGCTGTAAATGTAGGGCAGAGGGGTCTGTTTGCAGGCTGCCTTTTCTCCATAGTGAAAGCAAATGCCCCAGGAGTCAGCACAGGCTCCTGCTCATCAGCAGGAGGGTTCAGAAAATGCTCTGCTCTTCAGGCTGCTGCTCACAGGCATTTGTTTGCTTATTTTTACTTCTGCAAGAAAGGGAAGTCCTATAAAGAACCCCATTCTTGTTCACAGATATGGGGATAGGGAAACTGGAACACACCTGAGCACCTGCACCTCACTGAAAGGGCTGACATCAAAGGGGCTCAGTCTGAGCCCACCCAGGCCTAGGGAAGAGGAGCTCTGAGTCTCCCTGAGCAGTTCAGCCTTGGTGTGATCTGAGCAGGCTGCCAGGCTGCCTCCTGCTTGCTCTCATCTTCTTTTTGGCAAGCCAGAGCACACAAACCTTCCCTGCGCCCCTGATCAGTGCCGAGCTTGTTCTGGGCTGTTCGTCATCAGCGCTGCTCTGACACGGGGTGTGACAGATAAAATCACCTCTTATCAGACTGGGCTCCTGCTGCTTTCCTCCAGAGTCTGTGGGATGGAACATGCACTAGAAGGGGGGATTAGGAAGTCATTTGCCTAAAGTTTCTAAAACAACTCTCATTCCATTTGTGCCATCCACTCCTAATTCCCTGGGTATCACCCTGGATTTTCCAGTGTTCTATGTTTTTACTTCTGTAGCAGAATTTCTCATGCATTTTCTATAAACATAGCTCTTGTTTTTCTAACCGGCCTAGATTGTTTTCTGAAGTTCTGGATTGTTTTTCACACCTTTCTCCAAGGCGGAGAAAGATGATAGACTGTGTTCCTATCCTGTAAAATTGCAGAGGTGTTAACCTCATCTACCAATGTATGGTTGTTTTAAGAAATATATAAAAAGGGGACAATAAAGGTAGGCAGAGTCTTTGCCCTGCTGCTGGTGGTCCTGACCTGCTGCTTGACCCTGCGTGTTTCTTTCGTGTCTGACACTGCGGCACCTGGGGGTAATTCTGTTGGGCTCAGTAGGGACAGGGAGTCCTTTTCTTTCTCCTACCTGCTCAGTGCAGCAGAGGGAAAGCTGGATAAAAACCGTCAGGGAAAATATAGCACCACTTCTGCTCTAGTAGGAGCTGTTCTCATCCAAATTAGCTGATAAAAGCATTCTTGAGAGTGATTTGGTATTGAAGTCCACAAAAAAATGGTTAAAAGGTTACATCTGAAAACAGAACTTCTGAGTACTGATTGTTGCTACACAAATGCACTGGAGTATCTGGGAAGATCAGGTTTAACACTCTGCCTCGTTCTTCCTATTTCCCTCTCGGATCTGTTCATGTCCTGCTTCTAGAAGAGTCAAAGGAATGTGGCAGCATTTTTAAATTAAGCTCAGGTGTGCAAACAGCTCCGATCCTTCTGCCTCCACAGCCACACACATAAGAAAAAAATGTATTTACTACAGGTCATTGTTTCTGCTTTTAATTTTGTATTTATTTGTTTGGTAAGACTCCCCAGTCAGATGCTCTGGGCACTCCTGGCTATTAATTGCAAGCTCAGCATGCCATGCAATTAAGGGAAACAAAACAGGACTGAAAAGCTTCAAAAATAGATAGGAAAAGAGGAAAATGACAACAGCAGATAGGAAAATCACAATATCTGTTTGCTATCATTGCAGAAGTCACCAAACCCACGTGCTGGCACAGGAGATGAGCTGTGAGAGCAGGATGGGGCAGGGAGGACACGCTTTCCTCAGGGCAGGAGTGCCCAGCCCTTCCAGGAGAGGGGACCAGGCAGAGCCACCCGGGCAGCACCAAAGCACAAATGTTCTTCCAACCCAAACAATCCTCTTTCATCTTCAATGAGAATTTTGCTCACAGGCAACTTTGGCTCCCAGGACATCTCTTCCATAGTTCTTACAGCATAAATAGCCCCTCATTGTTCAGTTTTAAAGAAAATAAATGATGCTTTCAGCCCAGTGCTTTTCATCGCCTGTGACTGATATCAGCAAAGCACTGGTGCTGGTTATGTCTATGGAGATACAGCCTTGCAGTGCAGATGTGTTATTTAAATTACAATGCTGGGAATACATTTGTGTCAGTAGCTTTCCATCTCCTGCACCGAGCATTGAAGTTGTGAGGGGAAGAAAGCCCTGTTTTTTCCTGAGCACCACTGTATTTTCCTCCTTTCACAAGTCAGTTTGTTACATCTGAAGAGCTTACTCATGCATCCCCATCCAGTTCATTTTTATTACAGCTCTGTGTTTGTTACAGATAAGCTCCAAGGATGCAGCTGAAAGCTGGGCTCTTTCCAGTTTCCATGTAAATTTTTTTTTCCCCAGGTTTTAATCGTTATATAACATTGTGTTATGACACAACCTCCCTCTCGCTGAAAGAAAATTGCTAAACTCGGTTTATCGAATGTTTGAAGGGTACAAAGTTCAGATAAGAAAAGTTGCGATAGTAATCAAAAATGTCAGTGAGAATTATAAGTTTCTGGAAATATAAAAGGGTGTTTCTTATATTTCTTTCCTCTTTTCCCCCTTTTCCTTACAGTATTCTGATTCCCCAAATACTCAATATTTGGAGAAATCTCTTTTCCATGGTCTCTTCCTCTTTTCCATCCCTCTTAAGAGGAAATCTGGCAGGTTCAGGCTCTGTAGAAGCAGCCAGTGGTCGTTTTTGGGTAGTCATTTTTGCACCTGCCCTCAGTGGCAGCTCCTGAGTTCCCCAGTTTCACAGCAGGTGGGAATCCGAATTTACTGCAGAAGACAGGGGAGGTTTGGCCCAGCAGCTGCTGCCTTATGAGTGACACCAGAGAGGACAAGGACAGATTTCTTTCTCAGAGGCACAGACCCAAAGGGCAGCCAAAAAAAGCCACAGGGAAATTCTTGTTGAATATTAGGGGGAAAACAACCTTTGCAATGAGGGTATTGGACACTAGGACAGGCTGCCTTGAGGGGATGTGGATGTTCTGCAGCTGCAGATGATCAGAATTCAGCCCAAACTCCAGCTGCAGTCAGAGCTGGTCCTTCCCCAAGTGCTGGGCATGGACCAGAGGACCCTGAGGCCCCTTTCAACCAAAATTTCTCCGTGGTTTTAATGCCTGGTGGGTTTCTCTCCACGTGAAACAATTTTTTAGCACCCACAGAACACAATATTGGTAATTTTAATCCTTTTTTTCCCCTTCTGCACCATTTTCTTCTACACAGTCATTCTTGCAGATCAATCATGTCTTGCTGTCATGGGAGACAATCATTGTGATCATTTACAGAAAGAATCAGCATAATTCTGAATGTTTCACACCCTAAAAAAGGGGAGGATGACAAAGTTGTTCTTCTGTCCCAGAACTGAACTGCCAGTCTTGCCAAACCTCACCCACGGGCAATTAAGCATTAATCAAACACTAACACTCACATTCCTTTGGGGTTTAAAGGGAATTAGTACAATGTGGATGCCGTGGTGTCTGTCAAAGACAGGATAAGGGATTGTGGGTTACTGATAGGAACTCAAGGACTGGCTCTTGAGCATTTTCCCTGCGCTAATTAATTTGGACTATCCCTGATGCCACTTCGGGGGATGGTGGGACTGAAATGGTCTCAAGGGGTGTTGGAAGAAAAGCTCAGAAGGGCTGAAGGAAAGAGGATTTGTGGTGAAATTCCCCAAGTGATCTCATCCACTGAGTGTTACAGGCCAACATCTCTCCCAGGAACATCTGACAGTCAGAGAGCAAACGCCCTGTGTGCTGGAAATCATCATTTCTCTCCATGTGATGGGAGATTCCTGGCAAATTCTCCAGGATCAGATGCACTGATTGCATTTACATGGGGGTTCAACCAGATAACAGGAAAATCAGGAAAAACCTGAGGGTGTTTTTGGACACCCCACTGGTGTCATCCCTTTCGCTGAAGAGTTGGAATATAAACACTGTGATTCCTTAGACAGTTATTTTTTATCCCAAGTAGCCAAGGAATGGTTCGAATTATCCCTAGATATCTGATTTTTACTGGAATCCCACTGTCCAAGCTGATGGTGCATCCAGTAGGGGATGAGGGATGGCCAAAACTCTGTGACAGACTTGGAGCCAGAGAAGGAATGCTCTGAATGTGACCCCCCCAATATTTTAGCCCTCACAGGTCCCACTTCTGTAAATGTAACATGGCCAAGTGAAAGGCCAAGAATGGATCCATCAATATTTTTTTTTTGCCATGCCCATTTTAGCCAGGACAGCACTAAATTTTGGGTTTCTCCCTCTCTTCCTAGCTTCTGCTATATTTTATTCCTTTCCCCCTTCTTTCTTTTCTTTATTGAGTCTAAGAGGAGAATTAAAAGATAGGTGGAAGGTGGGAAAAGGAGAATTATCCCAGAATACTGAGTTATTCTGTAACTCTGATCTTGGTTCCTATTTACACCATTGTTCTCTGCAATCCAGTGGTTGAAACCCCACTGAAGAACAAAATTCAAGGAGAACCTGAGCCTATTCCTGCTCTTCTTCTATTATTCATGAATTCTTCAGTGGTAAATTGACCGAAAAAATGGGTAAAACTAATTTGATAATTATAAGTTAATAAAACCTCGACGCTGCTTACCCAGGAGTCAGTAACCATAGATCTGCTCTGTTTAAGCAGTTTAAATACATAAAACTGTTAATTACTAATGCAAATTCATAGTGGAGGAAACGACGGTGCAGTTACACCGAGACAATAAATGTTATATTTTTCCTCCAAACAGTTTTAAGGTCCACGATTTTAAGAAATTCAAATATTGAGCTGTGCAAAATCATTATGGGGCCTTTTGTATGTAGAGTAGTTGAGGGTTGAAAACCAGTTATGTAAAGATTTTTTTGGACTGGCAAGGAGGATTAATTAGAGCCTTAACAAGGCAGAGGATGAGGATTTTGACAAATCACCAGAAAAATTGTGCTGAGCCCTGGGGCAGAGGCCAAAGCAGACCCAAGACACATATATTTTTATGTATGTATATATATATATATAGTTTTTCCAGGTGATTGGGGATAGAGGCCTGGATTTGCAATATCTTGGCGGTTGAGGGTCCGAGGCAAATGTTTGCTCTGTCGTAAAAAGTGGGGCTGGAATCTCTGCAGACAGGAGAACAAATTCCTGCAGCTCCTAAATTCTCCCCCAAGCTTGCTCAGATTTCAGCTGGGCCCAGGGTGATATCACAAATCTGCCTCCCAGCTCGCTGTGCCTCACTGCATCTCACTGAGCCTACACAGCCAAAATGAAAATGTTACAAGAGGATGAAAGAAATGAAGTGAACTTCAGGGCCCGAATATTTGATATTCTAATATTCATTAAGAGGCAGTAATTATCTGATTGCATCTATTAATTCTGGCACATTACATTGCTTCAATCTTTAAACTCCACATAAATTTTATGCCAATTAATTAAAATAAAAGGAGCTGGGTTTTATACACCTTCTTTATTCTTCATCCTTTGTTCCTCTTCCCTGGGTGTGTGCCTTTCAAGCAGGGGGCTGTGAGTTATCGTGAATCAGGCCCCTCCCAAGTGGGACAAACTCTTGGGAAATGAGACCAAAGAAAAAGAAAAGGAAAATATTTCACGTCTCATTTTCATCTTCAGAGTGCTGATATTAATAAGTGAGCACCTAAAAAGAAACACCTGCATCTTGAAATTAAGGATTTGAAGCATTTCTGATAATCCAGTTCACCTATGGCAACAAGTGGAAAGGAAAAAGCATCTTGGAAACAAGACTGGACACTGGAGGGCCTTGAGGCTGAACTGATTTCTTCAGTTCATGATTAGTTGCCTTTGAACCATAAGAACCCAAAGAAAAGCAAATAAAAGTCAGGGTTTCCCGGGGAAACCACTGCAAACTGGATTCAGCATTGTGCAAAACCAACATGAGACATTCGAACCAAAATATTTATAATAATTATATACACGCGTGTGGATATCTATAAATTCCTGCTCATAATGATTCATTCAGACTAATTAGTTCATATAGAAAGATCTCAGCTTTTTGGTCTGAGTTCCCACAGGGATTAAAGGGGGATAATAATGCTTCTGTGATTGTAACGAGCGTTGGAGGAGTTCCATGGAATTGTGAGACTTTATTTATTATTTTCTGGGAATCTTGGCCATCCCCGAAAAGCAGCCACCAAAGGGGTGAGAAATGTGGTGGGAAAACACTTTCTATCTTCAGCCCTACCTGACACAACCTTTCAGATAAGGGCAAGGCATCCAAAAAAACCCACTCATTTTCCTGTTAAACCTCAGGGGAAAAAATAGATAAGAAAATTACCAGATCAGTGTTTATCAAGGGCTTAATGTGATCGCAGCATTTACATGTAATTTGTTCATTTATGTCACAACCTGCTGGACAAATATATAATTTTAGTTCACATTATCATTGTCACAAATATTTAATAGGTCTCGATAATTTAGCATTTTTGGTATCTGTATATTTTATTTATATATTACTAGGTCAGGAATTAAAGCAATGGCTCAGTGAAAAATCTCTGAAATAGAGACATAATCTGTATTCTGATATTTATATCAAATTCAGGAAATCATCTTCCCTTTCAGAAATACTTTGGATATAATTTTGAGCACAGGTGAGGTGATGCCTAGTGAATTTTACATCCAAGATCTGTGAGGTTTAGTGAAAGGGATCCCCTTCCTCTCCCTGTGCACTGCCCTGGGCTGGGCTCCAGTTTGGATATCCTGGCATCAGCTCATTTTTAATTCATTTGCTCTTTGTTCTGACTGAGAATTCATACAAATATTCCTGTATTTAGGACTCACAGTGAAGAAATAATCCCAGGTCTGCTTGCCAGGAGCCCCATGGAAGGAAATCCTGCCACATCAGAGCTTTTTCTTTGCCGCCTTCTTTCAGCTCCAGCCTTGCTGTGTAGTCCTTCCAATGGAAAAGCATGAAATAACCATTTTATGGGAACGTTTTTAGGAGTTGCCCATCAAAAAGATGGAGACAAGGGGACCTGGGTTATAACAACCCTTCCCTGGCACTTAAATACAGACAGAGCTGTAGTTAAATCAGTCGATAACACTTGGGAAGAACGAGAGGAAACCTCCCTGGAAGCAGCATTAATTCCCTCAGAATTTCCACTGTTTTGCCATTTATTTTCCAGTTTTGAGACTAAATATGAGAACCCCCAAACAGAGACAATTGAGCAGATGGAGACAAAGATAACAGGGTGATATCCAGCAGGAAGGAGGGGCAGGGTTCTGAGGGGAGCATCACGGAGCTCATTCCCTCTTTGTTTGCACAAGTCAATACTTTCCCTTTCCAGCAGCACACAAAAGAAAAGTTCCAGGAGCCTTAAATTACTTTTGCAGTCTTTACAGAGCACCTCTGCAAAAGCAAAATGAATGGGATCTGCTGGGCAGCCAAAAGGAAAAGCCCATCTCAACACATTTTGTTCTGCTCAAGACAAAATACCCCGATCCCAACTCAGCCCTCTGATGTTGCTGCTCGTGTCTGGCAGAAGATTTAGAGCTGAGAGGGAGAGACTGGGCAGCTCCTGGGGAAACGAGGCCAGGGAGGGTGTTTGAGAAGAAGCAGCCTGTGGAAAATGGGAATCTGGCCTCAGCTGCAGGAGATCCTCACCCCAATGCAGCCACGACATTGAAGTCGATGGATTTGCTCTCAACTCATGTTGGGCAATCAGAGGGGAAAAAAAAATTGACCCAAACAGAGAGGAATGAGTTGGGTGAGAAACACTGGGGTTCTGTAAGCTCTTCCTTTGTCTTTTTGATTAAAAATGATGCTGTCTTGGTCTGGCAGCTCAGTTTGGAGCATTGCATAAATAGTCAGACTCGGATTAATGGTTTTGAGTCTTTACCTGAAAAAAAAAAAAAAAATTAAAAAACAAAGAAAAAAGAACCCAAAACCCAACAAAAATCCCCACTCCAAAGACCACATTTCTGAATGGATGGACCAGATTCCAAATCATTTTTATAGGACTGGTTTTTAATTATTTTCTTAAAAGGCCAACGAAACTCAGCTGAAGCACCTGTGGGCTTCATGTACAGCAACCATAACAAGAAATTCAAATAACCACTGGTATAACAACTCAGAAGTCTCCAAAAACCATGTTTCTGTGACCTCAAATACACCCTCATCCAAAACTTCCTCTGAGAGACAGTGACAAAGGTGGTACTTTAAAATTTAAAACCAGTCTATGATTTTCTGATTCTCAAATCAAAAGGCAAGTGACCTCATTGCTGCTGCCTTTCCCCCTAAGGGCCAAACCACCACTAAATGGTTTCCAGAGGTGTGGCTGGAAGGTCACAGAGGTCAGCTGCCAGGTCAGGAAAGCACAATTTACCTCAGAAAATCAAAATTTTGTTGAGAAGTGATGTGCAGTGATGAGGACTAGTCCACACCAGTAAAAGTAGTGCAGTGAGACAGTCCAGGCAGAGCTCAATGAAATAAAGATGAGCTGAGCTGCAGTTACTCATTTTTACTGGAGGCTTCAGAAATAGGACCTCATCTAGTGAACAAATCAACTTTCTGCATGAATTTTAGATTAAATTTAATCAATTAACAGTGTTTCTTTTTTTCTTATTTTCGCCAAAGACCAACTGAGCGGAATTTTCTGTGGAGTCCCCAAGCTACCTTTTTAATCCTGTGGAAATAGAGAAAGTCAGGAGACATGGGCTTCTTTTAATTGTTAACTAACACTTTTAAAGGCACAGAAGTGGCTGCATGGGAGGTATTTCATCTCTTCCAAAGCGAGCATGTAATTCCTTATCCTAAGGCTCAGTATCCTTGGACTGGTCAGCTCGGGAGCAGCCAGGGGAGGTGGTACAGTACAATAATTGCTTTTTGAGTGAAGCTGGTGGCCGGGAATCTTTAACTTTCCATTTAAAGTGCAGATGAAACCACTCCTGCACAGCTCCCACTCTCTAATCTGCTCCACTTCAGTGCTGGCTCCTGGTTTTACAGCTGAGCCTTTGAACTCTGGCATGAGCGGGGCAGGAAGGGCCCCGTGCCAGGGATAATGACTGCTCGGGATGCAGGGATCCCGAGCCCCTCTGCCAGGGAGGAGGGGCAAGGTGGATTCCTTTTTTCCTGTTCTTTGAGTGTGGGATGCCCTGTGCTGACCTTGCTCATCCTCCCTCCTCTGCCTGTGATTCCCACGGCAGGACAGCCATTCCTGAGGCCTTCTTGATCCCCTCCTCAGCCCATGTCCATCAAACCTGGGGCCTCAATGAGCTCAGAGCGTGGATTCAGTGAGGAAAACATTCCTTGAAAGGCTGGACTGGGAACCGCTGCTGGAGCTGAGCTGAAAATCAGGGCAGGGCTGATGCCTTCTCCAGCCACCCAGAAACAGAGACCAGACAGGATAAGGGAATAAAGGTGGGGATTTATTGAAGGGCCTTCAAGGTACACCCCTGGAGCCAGAGGCTGCTTCCAAAAATGGACCCAAGATGGACCCCAGGTCACGAGTTCTTCACACCTTTATAGGTTTGGTTCATTTGCATAGCAGGGTTAATTCTCCAATTAAAGCCCCAGTTTAATGATGTAATTCCCCTCAGCTTGCTCCCCCCTTAGAGGCTTTGGGTTACACATTTTGGGCCTAGAAGAGCCTGGCTGTCCTTGAAGGCAAAGCCTGGAGAGGCTTTGTTGTGTCTGCCCAGCACGAGAGAGCAGGAATTACAGGCTACAAGGAACTGCAGAGTTACACTCTGAGCAGTACAGGATTTGAAAAATAGAAAAGTTAAAACCTAAGGCATCAGGGCCAGGGCTTTGCTGTGGATGAGCTCCTGGAGCCTCTCTCCTGCTCCAGCATGTGAGCAAGAGTTCAGGGACACAATGTCTGATGTGATAACGAAGTGACCACTTCCCAACACGGCTGTGACTGTCATTTCTACCCGCAAAACTTTATAGAGAGTTTCATGAGGGTTTTTTTCCCCCTAAACTTAACTATTTACAGTCTACTTGCATGCTTCAGGCATGATGTTGCACCAAAATAACCCCAGAAGCTCAAGGAAAAAAATAATCAGTAATATTTCAACCTGCTCTTCAAAGATCTCAGAGTCTTCTTACTTCCCTTGGACTGGATAATTCTGATTTTCATACAAGAGGAATTTGGCCCTCACCATGAGGGTTAGGGAATAAGCTCTGTGGCAAAGAGGGTTCAGTTCTGGAAGGACACGCAGAGAATTGTGACAACTGTAAAAGGCCCGTGCAGAAAGACAGATGCTTTCAATTCAGCTGCTCTGAATTTTTTACATTCTCCTTGCACTTCAGGTGCCTGGATGGAAGGCACTTTTCCCACTGGAGTTTTGGTGCCAATGCGATAAGGACGTGAGGACTGATCATGTACACTTTCCTCATCATTTATTTATAACCACTTAATTAAGTTATTATGGACTCTTCTTTTTTCTTACTGGCAGTGAGGGTGAAATTAATTTTCTTAGCCTTTCCTTTGTCGCCAGGATCTCTGACTTATCATTTCTCTGCTAAAGCTGTTCTTTTTCAAAGGGCATTGTATTATCCACAAGAAATTCTGGGATGACCAATTCAAAACCCACCCCAGGTAAAGCTCCACCAGTAACAAAGCCTCTTTTTTCAAATTTATATTCAATTCCTCTGGCAATAGCCCTGCTGTATTTCCTTGCTGCTTCTCTATTATGCATTGCAAGACAAAAAAAAAGCCTCATTTTTTGTTTTCACTTTTCTTTCCTGTGTGTCTCTTACCTGTTCTAAGTCTCCCTTTAAGACTTTTTCTCCCAAGACCTTTTTCTTTTAATTATTGCCACTTCTGGGTCAAAAAGTACAGGGGGAAGCCTCTGACAGAAGGTTGGCACCTCCTTTGCCAACAAAAACTGTCCTGGGAATGACAGAAACCCTGGGATTTGCTTCTTTGGAGTCTCCTACCCACATGGAAAACATCATCCAGCTGCTAAAGATGATACAAAAAAGGAACATCTGAGTTCTTAAGAAAACAAACAGCAGAGTTGACATTCACTCCATGCTTTAATGCCTCATTTATCCTGAATAGGATCCCTCAGTCATTGCCAAGAAAGACTTCCAGGTTTTGGGGCTAATATTTAAAGGTTTTCTCCTTCCTTTACACTGTATTTATCTGAAAGGAAAGATTCTCTCTGGGTTTTCCAGGTTTCTCCATCCATTTGCTCTCTGTTACATCATTCCCATCCACCTCGGCGTGATTCTGTTTTCCCACCTGCTCCCACCTGGGCTCAGATTAAGCCATCCATCAGTTTATGTTCTGTTTGGCAAAACCACCACACTTCTTAAAATATTTGCTCAATACTACGGTGAGAGGAGGTTCATAATGCTCTGACCTGCCTGGTGAAATATTAATAAGAGAAATCACTTTGTAAGGGATGGAAGCTCTTTTTCTCATTCAACGAGGTCTCCCAAGAACAGCAGAAAATAGAAATTTTGTTGCTCCAAACCTGACAAAACCCAGCAACCAGCAGGGACCTTTTTCCCTGCAAAACAGTCAGTATTCATCCACCTACGAGAAAATAGAGTAATAACAAGTATGTTGCAAATAGAGTGTTTAAACCTTTTGAGCACAGAGGACACAAAGCCAGTTCCTATTTCCTCGTTTGGAAATTCTACCTTGGCTGGAAAGCTGGGATAAAACACCCCAGATTACCAAAATACCAGGCACTCCTATTATTTAATTTCCTGCAAAGTCAGCCTGGGTGTGTTTAGTTTATTTTTCCCACAATCTCTTTTTTTATTTTCTCCTCAATCTCAAGTTCATAAATAGATTTTTACCTCTGCACATCTTGAGGATGTTAAATCTCTCAGGGTGTTGCCACTTGATTTTAAAAGTAGGATTGGGTTTAAAACTAATCTCGGTCAATCACTGTTTTCATTGAAAAAATACAAATATTAATCAAAAACACACAATGCAAATATTTAACACTGTAAAATACTGGGAATAAGACTTTGATTAGACAGCAAATGTCTAATTTTTTTTAATTCAAATATGTTTGCTGAGTTAATACAAAATATATTGGTGGGTAATAATTTTCTGAGCGGTTTTGGAGTTTTCAAGAAAGCAGTTTAGAATTAGGGATGTTGAGATTTTCAACAACCCTTTTTGGATAAGCTACTTTTGCTTCATGGTCTCATCCCAGCTTTGTGGCGCTTGCCCAAGGGCTGCATCACTTCTGGTATCAGAGAATTATTTAGGTTGGAAAAGAGCTCCAAGATCATGTCCAGCCAATTTTCTTCGGTCTAGAGTGACACTGGCTTTGATTTTTTGGTCTAAGAGTGCCCCTGACCCCAAAGCCCCCAGCAGGATCCTGCTGCAGGGAATGTTTGAAGGTGTCTCCGCTTCATGTCCATACAGGGATCACAATTTTAATCCCACATTTGCCTGCTCTGGTGGCTCCCACAGCATCCAAAGCCCCCTCCCCACATGCTGCCAGCTCACCAGGATCTGGCAGCATCCTGCTGGCTCCCCTGGGTGCTGCTGGACCATCATCTGCAGAGATACACCCAAAAAACACCGAGAATTCTCAGCAGAGAACGAAGAAATGGAGAGGTTTCCTTACAGCTCGCCGTGTGCTGTGCAGGCTGATTGCCTTAATGGCACTCTCACTAAAAGTTCTTGCTGGGAAACGCTGCTCTCCTCCTCTTTTGGAATTCTCTGTTATTAATTAGCAGCTCCTTTTGGAAGTTATTTACAGGAAGTCTCACTCTCGTGCCACTCCATGCCACACAAGCCAGAAAGTGCTCCACAGGTGTGGGCACAGAGCAGAACTTTTCATATCCTTAACAGGGAAGGAAAACCCAGAAAACTCCCCTCCTCCTGCCAGAATCCCCATGTTCCAGCAGTGAAATGAGTGACACTGGCTGTACCTGAGTGCAGGGAGGGAAATCTCCTCTCAGGGCTTTCCTGGAGCATGAGAAAAGCTCCCTGACCTCTCCCCACACTGCAAAAAGCTTTGTTTTCCAGCACTGTCAGTCTAGCCTCTTTATTTAATTGCATATGAACACACAAATTAAAAATATGAGGTTTAGCTCGTTAAGCTGGTGCCAGGAAAAGCCCGTGGAAAGCACACAGCAGTGAAATCCCTGAGGAGGGAAGGAAGCAGTGGGGGAGTGCTGGGAGCTGCCTGGATGGGGCTGCCAGGCAGTGGAGAGGGGAAAAGTTTAATTTGAAATAGAGGGAGCAAACGTGAGATCACTTGGGAAAACAGGGAAGGAGCCAAAAAAGGAGCAAAATATGGAATCACATGGGAAAATAGGGAACTGCCAAAGAATTAAGGCCCGGAGAAACAGCTGCATCAGGCTGGGTTGGTGAAGAGGAGGGGGGTCAAGGATTCAACCCCTTGCACTCTCCCTGCATCTTTCCTGGTGGGGTCAGGTGAGAACAGGCTCCTTAACAGCCTTTTAAAGGCCATCACTCATCCCTGGGAAAGGAAGGCATCAATCCTAATTCCTGTTTTGCAGGCAGAGCATAATAGATGTGTGTGTATACATACATGGCATTGGATAAGGCATGGAAACATAAATATAGCAAAAAACCCCAGTGAAGCTGGAACACTCCAAATCTTTGCTCCCTTTCCCATCCCTCTGCAATCCTGTCCTGGTTATTCCCTTTTCCTTTCTCCCCAGGAAACAAATGCTTTTAATTCCGTCTTGTAAGAGGCCAAGATGCTTCTAGGGGAGCAACCTCCGTGCCTCCTCCTAGACACAATCACACAGAACAAAGAGAAGAAAGAGCTTGATAATAATAAGTAATTATAATTATAATTAGCACATATTTAGTGCTTTTCATTTCCAAGGCACTGTACAAATATTAGCTAATGAATATTTGGTAAGCAAACATTTTGAGCTTCTGGAAGGATTATTACAAACCATGAAGAAAATACTTTGCAATGTTTGGCTGACTTTTTCTCCCTTGCTACACTCACAAGGTTATTATTTGCTACACCTGTAACTTAATCATGGCAAGACATTTTGTATTTGTTATTTTACAGTATTTAAATACTGATGTCTTTGATCAGACTTTAAGGATTTGGGATGTAGAAATAAGCCCTTTAAAGCATTTTTAAAAGAAAACAGTGAGGGCAACGTGGACAAACTATGGTTTTGTGGGGGCAAATATTTTTCCCACACTTTTCCCACTTGTTTTAGTGGGAATATGACCAGCCTTGGGTCTGGACTGATCCTCCTGTATCGTGCTTGTGCTCCCCTGTGGAATAACCCAATATCACCCACATCCTGATGTTTTTCCTCAAGCTGGCACAAGGTTCTCCAATCTACCCCACATTTGGGATCTTTGGGGATTCCCACTGGCCAGGGATGCTGAGCAGCCATTTAGGACAACTGCTTTGGTTAGAGGGCACATCCCATGGTTGGTTTTCTGGGATTCCCACCAGAAGGCTGCAAAAAGTGGAATGGGCACATTCAAAGCAGTTATTTGTAGAGATATCCCAGATCTTGGGGCAGATATTTCTCTTTTGTCGTGGATGGAATTGTGTGTGCTTCATGGCGTTGGTGATGAGAGGAAGAGGAGATGCACAGACACAGTGGCTGCACCCAGACCCCTCAGAACATCCCATAACTCTTTGAAGTTCAACCACCCAAGTGTTCACTGAGCCAAACCCCTCAGATTTAAACATTCTGCTGTGTACAGCCAAGCTCTTCTAATGAGCTTTTCTTGATGGCTGTCATCGGTCCCATCTTTCCTTGTCTTTGTCCTTGGCTTTGAAGTTTGGATTCATTACCTTGTGCAAATTCCCTTTTCCAACACAATTCCACAGCAGTGATTCCCATTTCATTTGTACCCATGGTGCCTATTTGAAGCTCACACACTCTCCCTAATCAATTTTCTGCTCCCCAAATACCCCCACTTTTGGCACTGGCATCGCAAGCTTCCCTCACACAAAGCGATTCAAGTGTTCAGCTTGCTCTCTTTCTTCCCTCACCTTGTCTGCTCCAGTTTGTGCTTTGAGCAGCAGCCAGCCACCGGGTACATCCTGCTCCTTACATTCTGCAGATCATGTGTGATCTTTGTATTAGTTTCTCTTCCAATTGCTTCTGCCTCGCTCTCCTCACACAATATGCACTCAGCAGCTGCTTCTGCCACTGCCTCTGAAGGCAGAAGTGATTTCTCCTGCCAATTTTCCACTTTCCTCTTCTTTCCAGGCTTGATCTGGTTGTGTGCTTTAAAGTCAGTAATAATACAGTGCGTGTGACATGTTACTGAACTGGGGATGAAGCAGGGAACACGGAGAGAGCAGCCAAAGTATTTAATAACAAACTCTCACATGCACCGGGCTTGACAGGCCCAGGGAAACCCACACTGCTGGAAATGACACCCAGCTCTGCCCAGGGGCAATCCAGGCCCCAGGCATCAGGCCAGACAGGAAGGGATTGGATGTGGAACCCAGTGATGCCTTAGGTTTTAACTTTTCTATTTTTCAAATCCTGTACTGCTCAGAGTGTAACTCTGCAGTTCCTTGTAGCCTGTAATTCCTGCTCTCTCGTGCTGGGCAGACACAACAAAGCCTCTCCAGGCTTTGCCTTCAAGGACAGCCAGGCTGTTCTAGGCCCAAAATGTGTAACCCAAAGCCCCTAAGGGGGGAGCAAGCTGAGGGGAATTCCATCATTGAACTGGGGCTTTAATTGGAGAATTAACCGTGGTATGCAAATGAACCAAACCTATAAAGGTGTGAAGAACTCGTGACCTGGGGTCCATCTTGGGGTCCATTTTTGGCAGCAGCCTCTGGCTCCCCAGGGGGTACCTTGAAGGCCCTTCAATAAATCCCGGCCTTTATTCCCTTCCTCTTGTCTAGTCTCTGTTTCTAGGTGGCTGGAGAAGGCATCACCAGCACAGAGCTGGATCTGGTTTTGTGACTTTTTTTTTTTTAATAAATATTTCTGGTTGACAAAAAGTTTGGTTATTTGCAATTACCACTGCACAGGAAAGTGATTTTTCACATATTTTTAATAGGAAACCTGTTCTAAATTGCAGGGATGTTCGATATTTTAGAAAATTCAGCATCTTGGATGCCTGCTTCCCACCTCACAGGGGTTTGACATGTATTTTAACTCCTGTTTAGAGTGTAAACTCTTCAGGCTGGAACAGCTTCTACTCCTCACAGGGAAAAATAAAGAATGCATTGGATTTTATGTTATTTGGTAGCAATATGTAGGTTCAGAGTCGATTTTAAGGAAATTGTTCCCTGTGAGGGAACAGAGTGCCCAGAGAAGCTGTGGCTGCCCCTGGATCCCTGGCAGTGCCCAAGGCCAGGTTGGACATTGGGGCTTGGAGCAGCCTGGGACAGTGGAAGGTGTCCCTGCCATGGCAGGGGTGGAATGAAATGAGTTTTAATTTCCTTTCCAACCCAAACCAATCTGGGATTTTCTATTGTGTAAAGAAAAGGCACACATAGGATGGAAACTGATTTTCTCTCTGACTTGACTCTACATAAAAGGTTTTCCTAATAGAAAAATAAGTTTATTCAGTGCCTGGCATAGTGAATCCTCAGTTTGATGTAAAAGCTTTCAGGCTCTGCATTGCCACAAATAATCTGTCACAAACAGCTGAAACACTTTATTTTCCATAGGGATAGAAACTGAATGCGAACAAAAAAATGTAGCTAACCAAAAATCAAAGTGAAAAATCAAGCCTAAGTGGTGTGTGGGGCTTTTGTTGCTGTTTTAACATATAGATTAAAATTTCCCAATATTGTCATTTCTCTTCCACTGTTCTGGATGTCGCCAATGCCCATTTAATGCAACAAGGTCATCCAAAATTAGGGCAGGGATCATCCTTGCAGTGTTTCCAGTTCGTGGGGAATATAAAGCACCGTAAGTGCTTAATCAAAAGCGACTTTTCTGAGTGACTTTTGGAGGTCTCGATGAGCTTTGCAAGTTCCCAGCTCCCGAGAGCTCCGTGTGTGCATTTTCACTCCCCACCCACCACAAGCAGCGCTGGGTGATGACAGTTTGCTGCAGGATCCCGAGACAAGGCAACAACAGGAGTTGTGCTCCCAGGTTTGGGAGCAGGAACCCAGCGAGGGTCACACGTGGGGAACAGATTTCATTCCTTCTGCCAGGAGCCGGGGTCAGGTTCAGCCTGTAGCCTTTCAAAACCTGACAAAAAGGCAAACTTGATTCTTGAAGCTGCTGAAAAAGCCCTAAACTGTTTAGATGGTGGGGATCATCAGGCTGCTTCTCAGCAGGGAGCTCTGATTCATCAGCATCAGGGTTTCCCCTCAGCTTTCTGCCTACATCTTCTACTTAGCTTGGCAGGGACATTGTCAGAGAATAAAAGGCTTCTTCCTCGTGTCAAAGGGCTGGCATTCATCAAAATGATAATACTTTTTACCTAGAGCACCTTTTAGATGAGGTTCATGAAGCCTGTAAAGATGACGATAAAGAGAAAAATGTTGCAGGATTTTTTATTATATTTTTGGCACTAAAACTGCTACTACATGAAATGGGAGATTCTTCTTTTAAAAGTTTCCTTAGGCTTTAGCTTTATAAATATTCCTTGGTTAAGGCAGTGGACTGCTTTTCACACAAAGCCTAATCCAAAGCTTGCTAAGGTCAACAGAAAGCTGCTTATTAATTTCAGAAGACTTTTGAATCAAGCTCCAAGTGCAAAACTGCTCCCTGAATCAAACAAAAAGTTTTTGGAACACAAAAGAAAAATTCACACCTTCTAGGACCAAGCATTCATTTTCGTGGATGGTTTCCTTCATTATGAAGATGGTTTAAATTCCAGTAAATCTTCTGGGAATTTTTCTATTGATTGTGCAAAGGTGCTGTGTCCAGTCTGAAATACTGAGGGTGTTCTCTGACCAGTGCTGGCCACTTTCACCTTCAGGGAAAATGGGAAACGTGATACCCTAAAAAGGGGAGCTCCCAGCTCTCCATGCTGGAGTGATGCAATGTAGGGGGAACAGAGAGTGAAGTTTAGGCACAGCTGAACCTCTTCCACAGCCTGGAAGCAGCCACCAGAGATGGTGGAAGCAATTTTGGATGGTGGTGGTGGCATCGAGACCCAGCAGTGCTTAAACCAAACTGTTGGCTGTGGGAATCCAGAGTGCAGGGAATATTCCTCTGCCTGTTTTGACGAACTTAACCCCCCTGAACAATGCTCTTTTTGACCTTTATCCATGGAGAAAACTGTCTGCTCTCTGGGAGGAATTAAAATCCACACCAACGTGAACTAGACAGTAGAATATTTTGTAAGAATGTCACAGGGTGAAGAATTTAGATGCTTTGGGTTTGTTTATGTAGTAAATAGATAAATAGTGAGGTTTCCAAAATGGAGGATGTTTACATCATTTTAGGCTTCGTGCTCCTTCTTCCAGACCTCCATTTTCTGCAGCAGAAGTAGCTCAGCATGACTGGGTAGAATTTGCCTCAGTTCCTGTCTGCGTTACAAGGTGATTTACTGGACATTGGTGGAAAAGTAAAAATATCTGTCGTTTCAAACTTCTATTGGGCAAAATGCCTTTAAAAGAGCTGCAAAATCTTGATACGAGGTCACTCACAGCATCTCTCTGCTCTCACTATGTTCCTTGTAACCTCATAGCTGATAAGAACTTAAGAAACAACTCTCTAAGAGCAAAGAAAGCTGAAGGTCCAGTTCATCTCTTAAGACTCCTGGCAAGGACTCTAACAAATCTCCCCCATCCGGGGAGGTCTAATTCAGGGACAAACTGTGTCAGTTGGCCAGTTCTGGAGTGTGATCCTGAATTTCCCAACAGGGAGCAGGGGAGGGCTGGTGGAAAGTTGCCCTGGAAGGTGCCAAGGCCAGGAGATGTAGGGTGGGAGGGGCTGGAGCTGCACCCCAGCTCACAGATTTGGGGTCACCTGTCTGAGAACAGGATACAAGATTTTCATGCAATGACCTGGCCAGGTACTCCAGGCTGATTTAAGGAAAACTGGAGAGCTGCCAGTTGGGCTCAGTTATTCACATTTTTCAGTGGCAAGCAGGTAAACTTTGCTCCAGAGAAGTCCAGACTAAAAAAAAACAGAGATTTATAGGAAAGCTTTGAGAAAGGGGGAAAAGTGATGTGCAGGAAAGATGAATTCTTCCAATATTTTTCACTGGTAAAGGTGCTCATTTCTCCACATCAGGGAGAAAGCTGATGGAATATCTCTGCCTCTTGGTTAGTCCCAAACTGGACAGGCTGGTTGAGTCCTCTCCATTGGCCAAGAGCAGCAACAGAAGGAGAAATTAGGGGCTTCCAGAGATTTCTCCCCCAGCTCAGCTATTCCTTGTGCAATCCAACACCTCCCACGCTTCCATCCACTTGTTCCTCCTTGCATGGCCAAGATAATGAGAACTTGGACCTTCTAAACGAGCTGAGATTTCAGTGAGGGTTTAGAGGGCAGCAAAACCTTTCACGGGCAAATGCCTCATTTGCATTTTCTAAGTTCACCTTGGAACCTTGGATATCTGCTCTCTGCAGGCCAAAGGCACACCAGAGAATGGGGGGTCACTGGATACCAAAATGCACAGAACTGTCAATCACCCAACTGTGACCCACACTTTGGTGTCCATACAAGCCCTTCAATCCCTCTCCCTGGGCTTACTGTAAATATAATTCCCCATAAAGCTGGTGGTTAAGTTTGTAAACTTCATTCCAAACTCCAGGGAGGCTGGAATGAGATGATCTTTAAGGTCCCTTCCAACCCAAATTCTCTGATCCTACAGCCCCCACTATTGCTGGGATTCAATCCTGACCCACTCCACTCTAAGTGGCACAACCTCTCAGGGACAATATTTAAACACCTATTAGCTTAAACTTCCTTAAATATAGAGCTGTTTGCTTTTAATTAGCTCTCTCTGTCTGCCTGCCCACATCTGCAAAGACACAGAGGGCAGGGTCTGCTGAGGTTTTGAAAAATGGCATGAAAATAAAGAATAAAAGACACAATTAGTCCCATTAAAGATGGATCTTTACCCCCAGCTCCTGCCTGTGAGCTCCCCAAGCTCTCCCAGACTGGTGAGGGGAAGGGATGTGCTCCCAAAGTGGGGCATATTTCCAGGGAATATATCCTTACCAGCAGAAGGAATGAGTTCATCCTTCCCAAAGACAGAAGAGTTGTTTCCCAGTGGATGACAGAGAACACTAAAGGAACACTAATAAATAACACCAAAGGAACCACAGTCTGAGTGTGCCGAGCTCTCTTCCTTAAAAAACACCTGGGGAATCCAGGAGTTGGGGAGCATAAAACTGGTGTGCAGCTTATCCTGCAGTTTATCCCTCACACCTTGTCCTCCAGAGGGAGAAAGGCTGTGATGGAACTACCTGGATGAGCTCCTTGATCTTTCTTGGCTTCCTCCAGCACAGCCTTGCAAACCTTGGCTAAGATTGCATAAGAGAGGGCTCAGCTTCTCAAAGGGGTGGATATCTGCGTTTCCCTTGCTTCTAAATCACTCAGGCAATCCAAAATACCTGCTCTGTCACATATCCCCCAGTGTCCATGAGGAGATATTCACACAAATATATTTTAAAATGTCATCTTTCAGTCACTTTCTTTAATACAAATATTTATTGCTTCATTCACCCCACTCAGCGTCTGACATTTCTCCTGCAGTTTTGTTTTTCTGACTTTCCTCTTCTCCCAGCCCAGCCTGTCACTGGGCAGCCAGTGAAAGTCACAGGATAAAGTGAAATAAAGTGAAATGCAGTGCTGCTGTTAGGGGGAAGAAGCCTAAAAGCTTTCCAAAGCCAGCAGCCCGGTGCCTCAGCGGATGAACGCTGGCGCTTGGCACTTTTTAATGGGTTAGGAGCCTCGAAATTTATTGTAAACTTAATGCAGCTTTACAGCCTATCTTCAAAACATTTACACAGCCAGTAAAAGATGATGGATATTTTCAGAGCGTTCCTCTTGCCCAGCAGTTCCTGTTGCTGCAACCCTGCACGAGCAGCAGTGATTTGAAATATATTATTGATGTATCTTTGAAGATTTGTTATCTGATCCCTCATGTTTATTGCTGGTATGCAACTGGCTCCAAAGTGTCCTCTCCTCTGAGGCAGGGGTGAGGAGATAGGATCAGGGTGATTGTTGTTTGTGTTATTGGTGTTGTGGGTAAGAGGCAGCAGCCCAGCAGGGCTCCATTGATTTAGATCCCAGACAAAGGCACGGGATAACAGAGTAGCTGCTCTTTACATTTCACTTTTTAAATAAAACAGGGAAACAAGGGCAGCAAGAAAGAGATACAGGAGATAAACAAGCAGCAGAGAATGAAGTGCAGGGGAGATAGATGGGTGTCTGCACCTGTGCAGATAATGAGAGCCATACTTTGCATTTAGTGGCAGCCTCTCAATTGACTCCTTGGTGATGGAAGGTTGGAGAGGTGAATGAAGAGCGACGTAATTAGATACCAGAGCAGAAATCCAGCTCGGGAAGGTGGGCAGAGTTATGGGAAGGTCAACTCTTTTATGACTATTGGATCCTGGATGTTTTGCTACTCCACATCTTCAATCTGATTTCTCCCATAACGTGTTTTATGGATTACGTGGCTCAGGCATGGCTCTCTTTGCATGGCCTTATTTATTCCTTCTGAAGCCAAGAGCTGGATCAAACTTCCAGCGAAAAGCACAATGGATTTGCTGTTAGAGCTGATTGAAGCAGACGCCTGGGATGTTTCCCAGCCCAGCTGGGTGTGAGCAGGCATCAGCTCCTCAGGGAATGTCCTGCTGGAGCACAGCGGCTCGGAAGGGATAAGAGCAGAGCTTCAATGCAACAGCATCTTCTAATCACAGAGTGAGCTGCCACGAGCAGTGAGAACCACCTGAAATGTTTAGAGAGAGCAGCCAGAGCAGAGGCTGCTGCCTTTGGACAGGAGGAACACTAAATGTGGCTGCTGAAAGCTTGGGTGCAGAGAGGTTTCTCAGTTTTCTGATAGTGTCTGTGTGAAAGCCTCACTTCCTCACGGACACTCTGGGAAGACAGTTGGGAGTTTTTTGTAAACTATGATATTGTTATGGTACCAAGAAGAAAAATAGTTGAAGTAAGTGTTGTTGGGCTCAGCCAATCCGTTTGGGGGGTGGCTGACCAATAAACCAGTGACCTTATGCTAGTCCAGCATGCTAAGGTATATAAGCAAACTTGTAAATTAATAAAGTGTTGGTTTCTGTTCATATGAAATCGTCCATGTCACATTTATTCCTCAATCTGCTGCCCGCTGGCGACACATTAAATTCTCCTCTAGCAAGGGAACTCCACAGGAGAGCAGTGGTGGTTTCATAAAGCCCACAGATCCAGCTGATCTTCCTGATTTTCTTACTCATTCTGGAGAGTTCTCTGTGCCTCCAAACTCTTAACTCTGCTTTCAGCTCTTGACAATTTGCTCAGTAGTTCTCAATTCAGGTGATTTTCAACACTTACTGCAGATGCAATAGCAGCTTTCAGCACCCTGAACTGTTGGAGATGCTCACTCGAGCAGTTCAGCCCTGGCCCAACCTATCGACAGCCCAGTGCTGGAAAATAGACAAATTCCTGTGATAAGAAAAGCAGTTCTGGGCCTCATCTGCCCCTGCGGTGCTGCAAATGTGGTGAGCATGGGACATGCTCAGCTCTCACGGGGAGCTGTGTTGAGCAGGGAAATAAATGTCTTGTTCTCCATCCCTGGCAGTGTCCAAGGCCAGGCTGGACAGGGCTTGGAGCAGCCTGGGACAGCGGGAGGTGTCCCTGCCATAGCAGGGGGTGGCACTGGATGGTTTTCAATGTCCCTTCCAACCCAAACCATTTTATGATTCCAAGATCCTCTTCTACAGGGAAAATCTGTTGTATTTATGTGCAGAAATACATTGACATGTTTTCCAATACTCTGTGCAGGGCAGTCCACAATGAGACTCCTCAGAGCTCTCCCTCAGGCTTTCCACATAATGCACCCCTTCTGTTTGCTGTAGGTTTCTATTTTTTATCAGCATTTCAAAGCATGGGCTTTAAAAATCTCAGACATCCCAAAGTGTTGCTGCAGCCTTTAGGTTCCCAGGCATAGATTAATCATACCTATATATAACCTGAATTATATGTGGGTAGGCACATTGTATATATACATGTAGGTATAACTTACAATGCTCAGCATTAAATTTAAAAAGCCCTTCATCTTGTGATTCCACAGAATCACAGAATATTTTGGGTTGGAAGGGACCTTAAAGCCCACCCAGGGCCACCCCTGCCATGGCAGGGACACCTTCCACTGTCCCAGGCTGCTCCAAGCCCCAATGTCCAGCCTGGCCTTGGGCACTGCCAGGGATCCAGGGGCAGCCACAGCTTCTCTGGGCACCCTGTGCCAGGCCTGCCCACCCTCACAGGGAAGGATTTCCTCCCAATATCCCATTTAAACCCACTCCCTGTCAATTTGAACCCATTCTCCCTTGTCCTGTCACTCAAGATCTTGATGAAAACTTTTCCCCAAGTTCTCTGTAGCTCCCTTCCAGACCCTGGAACGCTGCTATTCCTTCCTTTATTACATTATATCCTACATATGTACATTACATTATATCCTACATATGTACATTACATATCCTTCTTTTATACATTCACATCTTTAGGAACAATACCAAACATCCCCAGCCTCTGGGTACTTTTATTCTATTTACTCCCAATACGTGGCATTTGAGTTTTGGTTTTAATTGTGGCCAATTCCCCTCTCAGGGCTGTCAGGGCTCACGGCTGAGTGACTCCAGCAGAGCTGCACAGGACTCGATGCTCCACCAACAGCCCAGAGTTGTCATCAGGACACACCTGGATTTTACAGAAAATCATTTTAAGGCAGAGCAATCACATCCTCAAGCTTTGGGATCCTTGGAATTTAATCCAGGAAGGGCCACGACCACGTGCTTAATAATTATATTTATGCTGGATTTATGCTGGAGATTATTGCCACAAGGTGATACATTAAAATTATCACCACACAAGAAATTAAAATTCAGTATGGTTCTATACATTTGCAAGGTGGAATCTATGAGCTTGTGTGCAAATCTATTTGTGCACAAATTCTGTCCCAAGTTAGAGCTGATTTCCAGCACGTCTTTTCCATTCCTGGGCTATTTTTAGCTCTCTGGGTGTTGTAGTATTAGGGATGCATTTAAAATGTGATGTTACAAAACGAAAAAATGCCTTAGCCACCGTCTAAGTTCATAATTTTTTTTTCTAATTGCTTTGAATTTTTGAAAAATATTTAATGTTCACTGGTGGAGCAGATGGAGCTGTGAATGCTTTCCTTCACAATAACACACTTTGGTTCTGGCTGATGATGGGGCTTTGTTTCTTTGTTATCTCATTAAATAAAACTCAGGCTGGAAAAATAAGAACTTCACTATTTTCCAAGAAAATCTGGCTCTGAGGCAGACTAAGCACTATTCAGGGACAGGTGTGGAGAAATTATTGACAGTTTGGGATTATTCTGCAGTGCTGTTTCTACGGAACAACACCTGACATGAGCGACAGGCTTGAAATCCAAAGGCACCTAAAAAGTAGATTTTCCATTTGGTGCTACTTTTCTTGTTGGTGAGTGTAGAGAGTTTTGCTAATTTTATATTACATCTGTAAAATTTTACCAAAAAAACCCAGTTAAGTTCACCTAAGTTGATTTTTATTTCAAATTACAATGGCCGTGATAACCTGGGCAATTTTCAGCCTCTTTTGCAAGTCTGATAATACCCGTGGTATCTAAATGTTCAAAACCCTGAAATTCAAACAGAAATAGTTATAGGATGCCATAAAATACACCAGAACACTGTTTATCATAAGCCACTGATGGATGGCAGAGAACTTTGTGTGTGCATTTAAAACACCTCAATAGTTCTGAACTTCTGCCAGGAATTCCTGCCAGGAATTCTGTGAAGACACGAGACAGAGCTTTGCATCTACCAACAGAATGAGTTTCTTCATCCCAGTACATGGATTTCAGAAATAAGGGAAAAGATTTCCAAGTGTGAGGTTCAGTTTTAGGGACAAAAGCATTGATTACCCACCAGATGGGTGATGGTTTGGTTTTACGTTGGGAAGAAAACCTGTGGATAAATTTGTTTTTGTTTCTCCCAGTAGAAACTTTGGGCTGTTTAATTAAAGGCCTCATTGCCCCATCATTAAATTCAAAGAAGCAGATCTAATGCAAGCACTTAAATGTAATGTCACTTATTAGTCTTTAATGATGAGAAACATCCTTTCTCCGAAGAACAGCTGTAGGAATAGTGCCCATGTCACCCACAAAATTATAGATTATGGAGAGCATTCATGTGCACTTAATGACTGTAAAAATATTCCTTTCTGGAAAGGGCTGTGCTCTTCCTTGTTCAGCTTCACTCGTGAGGAAGGTTAATTAAAGCCAGAACATCACAAATTCTGTAGCACTCCAGGTCATTCATCTGTACCAAAGTGGAACAGAGTTCTGCAAAACCTCCCTGACAGGGGTGGCATAAAACTGTCTGCTCCACTGCCTGGGAGAGATCCCTGGGCTGGGAACTCTGCTCAGGCTGTCGGGATCCAACAGCCACCAAATCTCCCATTAAACGTGGGATTTATCAAGCCCCTTTCCCACCACTCTTTGTAAATATATCTATGTATGTGTATAGGGATATAGAAAGTGTTTCTGTCGTGCTGGGGGAAAAGAAGGAACTCTGAGATGGCCAAATAACCACAATTTTGAGATTTTTGAGACCCTCCAGGTGTGTGGCACAATACCCCAAAGTGCTGGCAAAGGTCAGGGTTCCCCTGGGGCAGAGAATCAAGGGAGAGCTGTGGCCAAAGGATTGGGGAAACCAAGGGAAATGCAGCAACTTCCATTCCTGGGTTATTTTTTCAATTAAATATGACCACAGATTCAAAGTGATTTGTCACTCACTGTGCCTTGTGAAGAGCTTTGAGGTTTATGAATGGAAAATATTAAATAAAGCTAAATAATACATATTTTAATATGGGTATATACTTAGACAATATGGAAATGAGGAGGGAGAGTAGAAAATGTGACAGCTGAGTAGATAAACACGGACTTGTGTTTTCATTTACAAAGACCTCTGGTATATAAATGCTAATTTTTGCCTGCATTATAAGGCTGTGAATTCCAAAGAGAGATTTCAGCAGTTTGATGTATTATACAAGTGTCTGCTGCTGAACCCACTCCTTAATGGGCTGTGTCAAGTGTTTCCAAAGACAGCTGCACATCCCACAGCTGCCCAGTTCACCTGAGATGCCAAATGGCATCAATCAGGGTATTCCCAGTCAGCACTGGGCACACTCCCCAGCACACCTGATTTGACAAGCCAGGAGTTTTTTATTACAGACAAGCAAATCTCTTTCCTTTACGACATCTCCATCAAAATCCAGGGCTGAAACCATTCTTATTCTGCTTATATTTATTTATATTTGTATTATGTTTATTTATTTTCCACAGAAGCTTGCCTGAAGTAGACTTGCAGCCACCCTGTAAAGCCTGAAGTGTTCCCTAAAGTGTTCCCTAAAGCAGCTGTACCCCACTAAAGGAGCACATCAAGGTGGTTCCAGCTTCTCGTAGCTCATTCCCATTTGCTCTTTTCTGACCTGCAGCTTCTCTTAAATCAGTCACTGCTGGGCAAGAAAGGCCCTGAGGCAAAAGTTTTAGGGATGGATGGAGCAGGGGGGTAACATTTCCTCTTCCCCCCTGCTCTCCTCTTCCTCACCCTGCTCAGGCACAACCTCTCACACACAGGGACAACGTGTAGGACACTCAGAGGGGACATTTATGCCTCACATCAAATGGGACAGAAGCACTGCAGATCTTTGTCAATGGAAGATCCACTTTTCCCTTTTTTTTTTTTTTTCCCCGGTGCTGCCATCACTAAATTTTTCCCATCTCTTTTATTTAAATTCAATTTTATTTACACCTTCGTGTGTCTCGTATCTTAAGCGAGCAATGGAAACACAAAGTTGTCAGGCAGAAGATGAGATACTGAAATAAACCGTTTTCTTAGGGAAAAAACCAAGCCCATTGTGCAAAGGCAGTCTCTCTGGAATTCCTCCTTCCTTAGGCAGCTGTGATGGATGCAGAGGAATGGATGCAGATCATTATTATTATTATTAACACCATTATTAGCCTGTTGAATGCTTAACTAAAGTCAAGTAGCAAGAGCAGGGGTTTGCTCCCAAATGAAGGAAGTTCCCACTTTTCTGGATGCTTTATTACAATTTGTGCAGCTGCCCCATTCCTGCAGAGCTAGTGCTTGGCTCTTCCCAGGGATCCCTGCCTGGAAATGCCAGGAAGGGATGGCATCGTTGATTAGAACAAATCCAGTTGTTCACAGTGGATTCACAGCTCCAAAACCCCTCTCAATGACGCTGTTCAGCCCCAAAACTCTCCCTCTGCCCTGCAGACTCAGCCCCCGGGTGCTGGGAAGAATCTGCAATAATGCACTGATCACCTTCTCTTTTCAGGGGTTTCAGTTTTGTGCTGTAAAGTTAAAAGGAGCTTTTCATGATCTGCACATAAAAATCCCATTGGGTCTGTCCTCTGAAGGACTGGGGCTTATTTTTTCCACTCTGTTATATCTCTCCCTCTCTAAAACCTCTTCCCCCCAATTTCTCATTTTTGTCTTATCCTTACTCTGCTTTTCTCATCTTTAAAGTTCATTTTGTATAAGCCTTTCTGCCAGGTCCCACTCTGGAGTTTTGCCTCGTGCCTGATGCCTCAACAACGTTTTGGGTCATGAGAGTTTTCTTTGCTCATCTGTTGGCTTTTAATTGTGGATTCAGAGAGAGTAATAACGAGGTGCTGCCTCTGCAGTACCCAGTGGTGAGTTCATAAGCTGCTTTCCTGATGTCCTGGAGGGTATTTGCATTCAGCATTTTCCACGTTGTAAAACTCAACCCTGGTTAATAGGAAAATTGTGACTTGAGTTGTAGAGCTGCTAATGGAAATGGCATCACTTGCCACGAGACATTCTAATTTATGACTCTCTTTAAAGAACATACTTGCCAATTAGTGTCTTTATTAGAATACTTACTTTTATCATTGGAAAAATACAGCTCTTAATTGGTACCAGCTTTGCCTAAGGGAGAAACAATTGTTAATAAATAAATGAATAAATCAACCCTCTCCATCAGTACCCGTGGAGGGAACCAGCTCATCCCATATAGACACCCTTACAGATCATATTACTTATTATTCTTAAACTCCTTCAATTATTGAGAAAGAACTTCATCTAACTTTATATTGTCTTCCTGGGAAAAATACAGGCAGGATATTGGAATTTGCTTGTTTATTAAAGCAAGTAGCTCATTAGGCATAATTAAGACCAAAGAAACAAGAGCATTAAATTTTCATACCACACCATCAGCCCTATAGCTCCAGGAAAGGCAAGAGCACCAGAGTTGCTCCATCAGTAAATTGATCAGGTCAGTGTAATTAAGGTGCCAATTTTGTTAGAATCTGAAGACAAGATGAGGAGCATTTAGTTGCTTTTCACTTTAAAAACATAGTAAAGAAACTGAAGAAAATAGAATTTAACAGGATTGAAAAGCCCACTCTTCAGTGAAGGGACAGATCTGAACCAGGACGTGGCTCAGGATGGTACCACAGGGACACCACAGGGTCCTGTGCTTGTCACGTCTCTGTCAGTGTGATTCCTTCTCCAGTGGATGGTGAGAAGTCCGAGCAGGGGGAGTTACAGCAAAATAAAGATAATAAAGTGGGGGGTTGTCCCGCTCTGTGCTGGGGCAGCCTCACCTCGAGTCCTGGGAGCCGCTCTGGGCACTGCAATAAAAGATCTAAAGCTGAGGGAGGGTGTCCAGAGGAGGGACACGGGGATGGGGAAGCGTCTGGAGAGGCCACACGAGGAGTTGCTGAGGGCCCTTGGTGTGTCCAGCTGCAGGACACTGAGGGCAGAGTTCAGCACAGGCTCCTCCCGAGGGACAGCTCCAATCTCTGCTCCTGGGGCAAGGACAGCACCCAGGGAACGGCTGGAGCTAGGCCAGGGCAGGGTTAGGCTGGATTATAGGAAAGGTTCTTCCTTCAGAGGGTGCTGGGCACTGCCCAGGCTCCCCAGGGAATGGGCATGGCCCCGAGGCTGACAGAGCTCCAGGAGGGTTTGGACAGCGCTGCCAGGGATGCCCAGGGTGGGGTTGTTGGGGTGTCTGGGCAGGGCCAGGAGCTGGACCCCATAATCCTTGTGGGTCCCTTCCAGCTCAGGATATTCCACGATTCTATGATGCACACATATATAAATATATAAATATGTATATATATGTATATACACACCTCTAGAGCTGCCCACGTGTTCCAGCCTCTGCCCTCCGTGATGGGCTGCTCTGAGCTGCCTCTGCCAGGCCCCAAGGTGGGACAGTGCCACCTCTCCTGCCCTGCCCTCTGCCTGAACAAGTGACATTCAACTCATGGCTGCAGAAGGGGAGAAAAGCCTTTTAAGTTACTTTTGCCTTCCATGCACAAGTGTGAGGTATGATCCTTTGAAGAATAGGGAAGCTGGCAGAAAACTCTTTCCCTCAGAGTCATATCTGTGGGATCTCCCTTCGGTGTTTAATCACAAGTGCCTGTTTGCCTGACGCCCAAAACGTGTCTATTTTGAAATAAATAAATGAATGAAAGTGGGCAAATCAGGTTAGCAGTCAAAGTCATCAAACCAGCAGCGCAATTTTCCGAGCACCCGGCGTTTTGCCTCACAAATGATCTCCCAATCCCACCTGCTCTCAGATCTCCATGGCCTGGCCACCCTCCCTCCTGAGACAGAAAAGAGACAGATGGGGCCGAGAAAAACCCGAGCGAATAAACGGGGTAGAAAGTGCCTCCAGCCTTTTCTGAGCAGCATCAGGGCAGCGTTCCTCTTTTCGAGGATTTTCCTTTCCCCTGTTTGGGAAATGAAGCTGCTGGAACACGAGATGTGAGCGGGTTTCATTTCCAGCTCCTGTGTGGAAACACAGGCGCACACAAATGTGCTTTAGATGCTTTTGGGCAGAGCCTCAGCTCCCTTCCTGCTTTTAATCTGCTAATTGCCTGATCAATATTGCTATTTGAAACTTATATGAAAACGTGGGGAACTTTCTAAGGGCAGGGATCCTTTTGCCGTGCTGCAGGACTCCAGCAGCAGTAATTTCAGTAATTAGGCTGCTTTTCAAATAAAGGCCAGTTCCATGGATACATGACCAAGATAAATTATGCCCAGGCCAAGCTTATATTTTGTTGCATGCGTTTGCCCTTTCTGTGTTCACATAGGGAAAGCCTGAATAAACATCTTTTCCTCTCCTCCTCCCACCCCCTGACACATCTGTGTCCTCTCTAAAGCTCTTCCCTTCCCTTAGCACTTGATATCTTTCATCAGAGGTGACCTCACTTTTGTCCTTTAGGAATTATTCTCTTCTTGTCAATGTATTTTTCATCTGTGGATTAGTTTACGGAATGAAATTAGGCAAAAAAGCAAAGGGAAAAATCATGATTTTCCAGTGAATGTAATCCCCCAAAAAGCAAGATATGAATGAAAGCAAGCAAGATCAAGAAAAGAATGCCCTTGAATTTATTTTTTTCGCCTTTTCAGTTATTTTAGATCATCTTATTTAGAGCTTATTCTAATAATTTCTTGTCAATGTCAAGAAAGAGAATATAGAAAAATGAAGCAGTTATTTATGATATAATTACATGGCTATCTCAAAAAAGCACCATAACTGCCAGAGATCTGCAGCTCGTCAGCAGGAATTTGAGCAGAGAAATTGAATATTTTTATATTTTTTTGTGGACTTGGGCGCCAGCAGAGACCACATCATTGACTTTAGGCTTGGCAATTCCATGGCCGAGCTTGGGCAACAAAACCTGGGTCACTTCAAGCATGGAAGTTGTCCCAGGATCAGCTCCATGAGGGACACCAGGAGAGGCAGGCAGGGAGCTGAAGTTTGTCCCACTGGGATCTGCCCCCTCATCGGGCTGCTGGTGGGCCAGCACCTGTGACAGTGAGAAAAGCCCAGAGATCCTGTGGAGGATGAGGCACAAAGTTGCTGTGTTGTACCAGGAGAGTCCCTGTGCCCATTCTGAGGGAAAAGGGACAGGTTGGGTGTTGGAACCCAAGGCACGCCTCTGGCTGCCCTGGGAGCTCAGGGCACACCTCGGGCTGCCCTGGGGGGTCAGGAGCCCCAGCAAGGGGGTCCCAGCCCCTGGCAAGAAGCCCAGAATGGCACCGGCTTTGACCTCAGCCCATGGGAAAAGTTACCAACACTGCCAGAATCATTGCAAGCCACCAGAGTGTGAAAATGAGTAGTGGTTTAGTATTTTACAAGGTAAAAAAGTAGACTTTAGGGTTTTTAATATGAGGATGAAGGGTTTAAGATGGAGGATTTTGGGCGTTGCCCTGTTCTTCCTCTTCTTCTCCTTCTCCTCCATCTTCTCTGGTGGTGGTGGCACAAAATGATTGGTAGAATGAAAAAGAGGTAGAAATTCCGTGTCTAGAACAGGTGCAAATGAATTGGCATAGAACAGTAACTAATAAATGCGTTGTGAAGAATGGTTGGATGATGGAAAGGGCACAAAAAGGCTGGGACAGCCCAGGGCTGGGCAGTGCCCGCTCGGACTCGGCTGCATCAGATGTGCGGCCGGAGCTGAGAGCTGGCAGAGAGAAGGAGAAATCAACAGCCTGAAACAACATCTGCAGCCGTTTCTCATCTGCTCGGGCTCGAGGTAAAGCGTCCTAAAGGAGAAGATAAGAACCTGCATTTGTGTGGAGCACGCAACTCCCACAGTTGGGCAGGGCTCGGAGCAGCCTGGGAGAGTGGAAGATGTCCCAGGGAGGGACTGGGTGGTCCTGAAGGTCCTTCCCAACCCAAACCACGCTGTGAGTGTGTGGTTTTTCCTGAGGATCCTGTGGAGTGGAAGCTGTGCTCGTATGGAGACATTTGGCTCCCTCTGCTCTGTGGTGCTGCTCCCGAGCTGAGCCTAAAGCAACCAAGTTCCCTCAGCGTGCAAAAACCCCAAACCCCTCCTGCTTGTCACCAGGGAGGCAAATTGTCATCACAAACAGTCACCTGCACTGGGGAAGTTGAACTCAAAAATCAGGGGGATGCTCACTTGGAGATGCAGCTGAATATTCAGCGGCAATCAGGTGATGAAATTCCAGATGCGGATCTGCCTGGAGAGGCTTTTCCTGGGAATTCAGCCCTGTCTCTGAGCTCACCTGTGCTGCAGCAGCTGTCCCTGCTGCCCCACATTCCATCCCTTCTATGGACCCAAACACTCCAGAGCTCAGGCAGCTGAACTTTTCAGTTTGCTTTGTTTCAATGTTCATGTGGGGGTTTTTTTTAATGGTAAATATAATTTAGCACGAACCACAAAAATCCTTGCTAGAGTCACTCACGGATTTTATTTTAAAAAACTGTTTCCTACATTTGTTCACAATCCTTGTTGCTTTATATTTTCCATAAAATATCCAATTTCAGTGAGAGAAAACAGTGGTTATGAGGGTGTCTGAGCACTGTGTATGACCAGAGATTCAGTACAGGTGAATGCACAAGGGTCTCAGTCTAATGAGTCACAGCTCCTAAAGTCCCATTAATTTCAAAAGATGCCAAATACTTCCTTTTATTTGATATCCTCATATCTGAACTTATTTTTTTTTCGGTTTCTATTTTAACCCCACAACTTTATGGAATGAGTTTGTTCGAAATAGACCCCAGGACAATGAGTAAAAGCTAAAAGCGACAAATGATGTTGATCCCTTTCAACTTTAAAGCATTGGAATCAGAAGCTGCCACACAGCTCTGTTCAAGGTCCAGCTGTATTTTTGATAGGAAATGTGTTTTGATTTGGGAATTATTTGTAGGCTTCATTAAAATGTAAATTGCTCCATGAAGAAATCTAAAGGAGATTGAGTCCAAAGATATGTAAATATTCAAATGTAATTGGGGTTCAAGCCCTACATCTCTATTTCTGCCTGAACAGCTCAAACAGAGAAGAAGGTTTTCCATCCTTCTCTTTGAAATCCAAGAAAATTTTTCATAGACTCTTTGAATGGTTTGGGTTGGAAGGGACCTTAAAGATCATCCAGTGCCAACCCCACTGGGTTTGCCTCCAAAACCAGTCCTGAGGCATGAAATTCAATAAAAAATCTTAAATTGGCAGGCTTGGGGGAATGGAAGAGGAGGGATGGGAGAAGTAGGCTCAGTGTGGAAATCAAGATGTGCTTTGGATGGACCCATCCCCAGGTGCCTGCTGCAGTTACAGGAACATTTGTGGGGCTCATCCTCACCCTGTGCCCTCCTGCACAGAGCCAGGACTGTCACCCTGGGCTGGACCCCAGCACCCCCCTTCCTATCCCTGTCGCCCTGGTTTCTGCAGTGTTTCCATGTTTTTATTTCTGTAGTAGAATTTCTCATGCATTTTCTATAAGCATAGTCCTTGTTTTACTAACTGGCCTAGATTGGTTTTGAATTCCTGTATTGTTTTGAATTCCTTTCTCCTAAGGCAGAGAAAGATGACAGACTGTGTCAGTGTCCTGTGGAGTTGCAGAGGTGGAACCTCATCTTCCAATCCACGGCTGTCTTGAGAAACATATAAAAATGACAGAATAAAGAAGGGCAGGGCCTTGTTCCCTGCCTGGTGGTCCTGTCCTACTGCTTGAGTCTGCGTGCTTCTGTCGTGTCCAAGTGAGACATATCCCTGCTCCCTCGTCCTGGAGCTGGGCTGAGCTCAGCATCCCAGCACAGCAGCAGGGAATGGGGGCTTTGGGAACCAGGATCACTTCTGCCTCCCTCCCCATCTGCCCCCGAGTCTTTGCGAGGTATTTCAGCTACTTACATTCAATTCCCCGTCTGTAAACTGGGCAGAAATCCTCCCTGCAGGGGTGCATAAAAAGAAAAGAGTCTATTCACGACTGGGGTGTGTTTGGGCACATTCATGCCAGCAGAAATGACTTGGAGGAAAATCCTTCTAAATTGCTTCTCTGACTTGTGGATGTGAAATCCCAGGCAGTGGAACCTGGCACAGCCCCTGACCCTGTGCCTGCAGGTGCTCCCAGGGCCAGCCCAGCGTGGATGGGCACAGAAAAACCCACCCTCCCTCCTGGAAACCTGCTCCAGATGTGTAACAAAGTGACACATCCCTTGTTTAGTAGTTTCTGAATGATTTTCAGCTATTTGCAGTCTCGTGTTTCAGTAATTTCCTGTTATTAACATATGATGAATCCAGTGCTGGAAGGCAAAATCCATGCAAACCAAACATGAGCTGCTCCATCCTGCACAGTGCTGGCTTCCAGTGCTGCCACTTTATAACATAAAAAATATCGGCATAATTATAAAACATACATTAATATAATGACAGGCCTTGCTTGTAGCCTGGGCACTGTTGAGGAACAGACTTTCAATGATTGCTGCTCCTTTTACACAGAAATATTTTATGAGCTTAATCAGGGCAGGCAGTGAAAAGATCACCTTCAATTCATTTTAGAAATATGAAAGATCAATAGAAGAGGTTGTTGTTTGAACTCCCCCATCACCTGAGCCTTCCAGATGAGCCCAAGTGCACAAACAGCCAAACCAACGCTTCAGGGGGAGGCTGAGAGGAAGCAGAGCTGTGCTGGGAGAACAAGCTGCCCTCTAAGAGCAGGGAGCTGCTGCTAGAATGAAAGGCAGTGTTGTAACACTTCTTGCAGTGTCTGGAGAGTAGGGGAATGAGTTGTCCAGGTGAAGTGGTGACAGGCTGCTGTCAGGTGCTCTGATGGAACTATTGCAGCGTCTGTGTGATGCTCCAACCCCCCCTGGCCCAGCCAAGGTCACTCAGCCCTTTGGTTATCTGCTGAGGAAGTGCTGGTCAGGCAAACAAAAGGAGTTTGGAGCAGATTCGCCAGATGCACCCCATTTATCTTGGAGTTCTGCACCTTCCCTGCCTGAGTCCTGCAGTTCTGGGGACACCTTGGAGCAGGAGGAATTCCCAGCGAGGCAGGTGCAGGGCAGGGCTGCTGGGGGGGATGGAGGAGCCTGGGAGAGGAAACTCAGAGAGCAAAGTGTGGGTGCATAATTAAAAAGAGGCTGGACACACACAGGTGGGAGGGGTGGGGCTGCTTTCCCTAAACACCCCATAGCGAGGTGTTTATAAAATTATATAGGTCTGGAATTGGCAGCAAGGAAATCAGGCTGGGAATTAGAAGGTGTCCAAGCATTGTAGGAATAAGGTTCTGGGACAATCAGGGGAGGAGGGATGATGAGATCCAACTGGTTTCCAGGTGGGGTTGGGTGCACTGAGGAAAACTGTCGCTGTTCTCACGGCAGATGAGCAGAGAAACCACACAAAGTCCAGGCTCAGGGACAAATGGAAGCACTTTAATGAATTCTCAGCAGACTTTTCTATGTTAGTTCACAAAGTGCATTGAGTGGCATAAGGTGATTGGTTTTGCCATCCACCCCCCAAGGGGATTGGGCAAGTTCTAAGACACCATCTCTGAATGGTTTCTAGTTAGAGCCATAACAATTCTGCCAAACAACCCGCAGGTGCAAGGAGTTTACAGTACTGGAATCTTGTTCAAAGTAATCTGCATGGGAAAGACAGAACTCTCACAAACTGCTGCAGAGAGCTGAAGAAATTCTCTGCTGGAGCTTTTCAGCATCCATAGAAAACCGTGGGGTGAGGGGGTTCCTGAAGGTGTCAGAGCTGATGAAGCTGCAGCAGGAACAGGTTCCAAGGCTTGGCCATGCTCCTCTCTTCCCCAAAGCTCACGAGGAGCTGCAGGAAGGCAGAGCCACACGGGGAAGTTAATGAGAGGCCAAGGCAGTGGCTTTCCCAACAAGTATGAAATAGAATTTGAATATTTGGTGGCAGAAGGGAATAGGATTTTGATGGTCCTGCTGGAGAGGAAAAGCAAAGGCTGATCTGGAAAATGGTAACAGGGAAAATTCAATAGTCCCCTTTCCTTCCTGGTACCTGGAGCTGTTGCACAGGCTGCAAAGAGTCCCTGTAGGATGAAAAAAGGGCACAATCCCCTCTCAAAGTGCCTCCACAGAGGCTTGGACCATCCAGGCCATTTTAAGCTTGACTCTCAATTTCTCACAAAGCTCTTCCTAATTCCATTCCGTTCATGGGTGCATTAAAAATAGATATGGCTCCATGGGAAGGAGATTCTTCACGTGAGGTCTGTCTGTCTCCCAAGTCCAGCCCAGAGCAGGTCATTCTTTACCAAAACACCTGCACCATGCCCAGCTCACCCGGGACAGTGCAGGCAGCAATTTCAGCCCTCGGGGCTGCATGAGGAGAGCACCCAGATGAAAAAAGGATAACGCAGTCTGGAACAGCCAAAGTGTGGCAGTTACTCGTTAATGGCGGCTAATTTAGGGGCATTGTTTGGATGATGATCTGAGGCTGTAATTCTGTTGTTAGCTGATGTGTCAGCCCTCCAGAGCTGCACATTGCCATTATTTTATTAATCACCCCCAATAAACCACATTTATGTGGAATTTAATTACCGGAGCCATTTGTTTTCTTCACTCGTGTTTGGGGGGCAAGGCTTTTGAGGAGGATGGGAGTTATTCCTTACTCACAGCATATGTTTTTCTTTAGAATCTGAATTGGGCAAATTTCATTAGAGTATTGTTGCAATATTCATGTCAATCAAGTTTCCACTTAGACGGAATTAAATTGTCATTGTGTGGGTCTTTGGGTTTTATAAAGAAATCGGGTAAAATTCACTAATTTGATGGAATTTTTTAAGGAGACAGTGGGGAAAGGAGCAAGAAATTCCGCATAAAATGTAAGGGAGATTCAAAACAAAAGCTTAGCTATGTGTCTTTGATATGTTGACAATTCCCAGAGCTCAAGGTAACCTTTCTCTGCAACACTCCAGGGTTTCCCTTTATTACTGTCTTTTTTAATACAAGACCAGCTTTATGCTTTATGCTTTTCTGGTGAGCAAAAACAAAAAGAGCAAAAGCAACGGAGGAATATAATGAGCTGGGGAAAGGCAGGCAGCAAAAAGCAGATCCCCCCACCATGATGAAGACCCAAGGAAGGTGACAGTGGCACTGAAGTCCTGCTGGGGGTTACTCAGGCTGGGATTCCGAGGTGGGTGATGGATGGGATCTGCTCTTTCCCAGCAGTTGTATTCTCTGGCTGTGTAATGGATTCTATGGAGATACTTAGGCTGCCATTTGGGTATTTTAGTCTCTGGATTCCCTTTGCTTGGCCTTAAAACCAAACCTGTATTTTACACCCAAAAATGCCCACGTTAATCTATTCTTGATGCACCAAACAAGTCAGCTGGAAGGCACACAGGATTTCATTTGATGGCTGCCCATATCTCAAAGAAATACTGTTTAGTTTTAGTTAGGAAGTGTCCCAGGCCAGGCTGGATGGGTCTTGGAGCAGCCTGGGACAGTGGAAGGTGTCCCTGCCATGGCAGGGCTGGAAGTGGATGGGCTTTAAGGTCCTTCCAACCCAAACCACTCCATGAATCCATAAAGAGCAAACAGAACCACCAAGAGGAGGTTCAAGGACTTGGAACAATGCCATGTGTCCTCTGTTTCCCAGCTTTCTGGACTCCTTGCACTCCACAGAGTGCTTGATTGTTCTGATTTTTAGCTGGTTTATTTTTACAGACTGAGGAACTTGTACACGCTCTAAGTATAATAAACTGTTCCCAGCCCCGACAGGTGCTCCTGACACAATCGACTTCTGACAAAGATGGATTGGTTTCTTGGATTTTAGGAGGCAGGGGGATTTTTGTTCCAGTGCAGAGCAAAACCAGGTCTTGAAAGGTTTGCCAAACAGAAGCATTGCCAGCTGAACACCAGAAGAGGTTTTGTTTCAACTGCAGTGACTCTGTAAGGCTTGGCCATACAAACACAGCTACAGGTGATGGGCAGGTGAGCATGGGAACGATGCCTGCCTGACCTTTGGGTTTTGTTTTCGTGCTATCTCTGGGTTGTTGTCTTTTAATAAAGTAAAAAAAAGCCTATAGATGTTAGCAAGAAGAACAGCAGCAGCTGAAAGGAAAAATATCCTCGCCCAAGTTTTGAGCTGTGACTTTTTCACAGTCCACGTGCCCGTGCCAATCCAGGTAAAGTGCATTTGGAAGTGTTGTTCCCAGAGAGCCTTGGTGTGCTGGCACACTGCAGCACAGAAACAGATAATCCAAAACTCAACAGTCTCACTCGCAGGAATGGCACAGTTTGCTGTGCTCACTGACCCTCACAATTTCCTGTTTCTGGCTGATGGTGTGACAGCGGGAAGTGGCTCCAGTAAGCTGAAGTAGAGAAGTTGGGAAGGTACTAATTCAGGACCCTAAAAGGTGTCCTAGGAAATGTAAAATAAACAGAAAATAATTCCCAAAGGAATGCAGCCCTCCTGTTTCGATTATATCTCTTCCCTTCACTGCTGCATGTTCTGCTCAAAGCATAGAGCAGAGCAAACATATGTTGAGAGATGCCGCCTATTTATAAAGTAAACACTGACAACAAGCAGAAAACAAAAGATAAATGAGGAACATGTTTTGCACACTAATCAAGTTGTCTTAGTTGAGAAAGTGGTGGACATATGACAGCAAGAAGCTTTTAAAGGTCCAGCTGAGGTGTAGGAAGGGGATTCTGTCCCTGTGCTCAGGTGAGACCCCACCTGCAGAGCTGCCCCAGCCCTGTCCCAGCACAGGAGGGACCTGGAGCTGCTGGAGAGAGCCCAGAGGAGGCTCCAGGATGAGCAGAGCATGGAGCAGCTCTGCTGGGAGGAAAGCCTGGGAGAGCTGGGATTGTTCAGCCTGGAGAGGAGAAGCTTTGGGGTGACCTCACTGGGGCCTTGCAGGGCCTGAAGGAGCTGCAGGAAAGATGGAGAGAGACTATTGACAAGGATGTGGAGTGACAGGACACAGGGAATAGCTTCAAACTGCCAGAGGGCAGCAGGAGATGGGATATTGGGAAGAAATTGCTCCCTGTGAGGGTGGGCAGGCCCTGGCACAGGGTGCCCAGAGCAGCTGTGGCTGCCCCTGGATCCCTGGCAGTGCCCAAGGCCAGGCTGGACATTGGGGCTTGGAGCAGCCTGGGACAGTGGGAGGTGTCCCTGCCATGGCAGGGGGTGGCACTGGGTGGGCTTTAAGGTCCCTTCCAACCCAAAGCACTCTGTGATTCCATGATTCAGTTGTTCCCCACTTTTCAGATATTTCTGTATAATTGTTCCAGACACATCCTGGGAGGGGACCTGGCACAGTTTTTAATGTTGGTACCTGAACTGAAAAATGAGACTCACATCGCCAGAGAAAAGAAAAGGCATCAGCCAATGTTCCCAGGAAATCTAGTTTAAACTTGAAACGAGTCTTTAATAAAACAAACTGAGCAGTGTCCATGCATATTTCTGGGGACACTTTAAGCCAGCCTAGAGATTCAGACCAGCTTGAGCAAAACACTCATTGGTGGAGGTCGCCCCAGGCTCAGCTGACGTGTCAGGAAGGTTAGAGATGAAAAGTCTTCTTCATCTGCTTTCTTCACTCCAATTACAAATATCAGCAATGCTGGAATTCACCTTTGGCTGAGCACTTCCCGCTGCCTCGCCAGTGTGTCAGGAGGGTTCACACGCACTGTCACCGCCTGGGTGTGTGGCATCAAAAAATGAAAGCCCCTGAAATACAGCACTGGCTGAGGTGCTTATTTCAGCAAGATATCCTTCTTCAAATATGGCTCTCAATAAAAATATTACAGATAGTAGTTTAAATTCCGCTGCTATTTGGAGTGTGTGCTGGGCAAAATGACAGAAGAGATCCAAGCTGTTCTGATCTGATTGTGAATATCAGGCTGTAAAAGTCAGGAGATATGAGAGAGTGACATCGTTTTCTTATTTTATTTTGCCTCAGATGAGACAGCTTCACTTTCACTTGTGGGAGGTTATTGTTGAGGAACAACAGCAGATTCTGACTGCGGGAAATCAGACTTTTCCAAGGATTACTCTTCCTTATGTATTCCTAGGGAATCCATGGGGGGAGCGTGAGTGGAGATGACCCAGACCAGCCCTGCTGACCTCCTTCTGTGAGCAGTGAGCAGCGTTTGGCTCTTGACCTCTGCCCACACGGGTGTGAGAATCAAACCCCAGCCGCCTCTGTCTGCTGCTGGCAGGGAGCTGGGGCAGCAGCAGCTGTGGGGACACTGTCCCCTCTCACATCCCCGTCCCCTCTCAATCCCTGTCCCCTCTCAATCCCTGTCCCCTCTCAATCCCTGTCCCCTCTCACATCCCTGTCCCCTCTCAATCCCTGTCCCCTCTCTCATCCCTGTCCCCTCTCAATCCCTGTCCCCTCTCAATCCCTGTCCCCTCTCACATCCCCGTCCCCTCTCAATCCCTGTCCCCTCTCAATCCCTGTCCCCTCTCACATCCCTGTCCCCTCTCACATCCCTGTCCCCTCTCTCATCCCTGTCCCCTCTCTCAATCCCTGTCCCCTCTCACATCCCTGTCCCCTCTCAATCCCTGTCCCCTCTCACATCCCTGTCCCCTCTGCTGGGAGAAGCCGGTTTCTCCAGGGAGTGGATCCTGTCCCTGCCATGTGGGGATGCCCCTCCCTCTCTGCTGATTTAGCTCCCAAAGCCAGCCCTGTCCGTGCCTGTCCTGCCTGCAGGGCGTGGATCGTGCCCTGCTGGGCACTGGCAGGGGATGTCCCGCATGGCACAGCCCTCCCTGCCCCACCTGGGCAGGAGAATCTCCCACCACGTTAAAGGATGCTCTTCCAGGGCTGTAAAATCTCGGCAGACTCGAGATGAGGGGGTGGAAGTGAAGATGTACAATATGCTGCCAGCGAGTGGCGTTATTTTTTTTTTTCCCAGCCCCTCCTGTCCTGCTCTGTTTTATAAATCCACGATGCTTAAAAATACCAGGGTGAGTGCCTGAGTCTGCACACACAGAGCTGTCCTGGCTTAAGTAGAGCAGAGCTGGGCTGGGACTGCATGGATTGACTTCACTTCCAGAAAGGAAGTGGCTTTCATTTAAAAAATAGCTGGTTTGGGTTATTTTATTTCATTTTTGCTACTATTTAACACCTGTAAGTGCTCAGTTGTTCATAAGTGTTGTGTTCCTACAGAATCATGGAACCACAGATGGGTTTGGGTTGGGAGGGACCTGAAATCCCATCCCATCCCACCCCTGCCATAGGCAGGGACACCTCCCACTGTCCCAGGCTGCTCCAAGCCCCAATGTCCAGCCTGGCCTTGGGCACTGCCAGGGATCCAGGGGCAGCCACAGCTGCTCTGGGCACCCTGTGCCAGGGCCTGCCCACCCTCACAGGGAACAATTCCTTCCCAATATCCCATCCATCCCTGCCCTCTGGCAGTTTTAAGGCAGCCTGGAGACGTTTCACTGATTCAGCTTCACAACCTAAAGCTCCAAGTAGGGCAAAAATAGGACATGGCCCTTCGTTGGCTTTTCGACTGGAAATAAATTATTTCCAAGGAATGTAATGCATGTTTTTCACTCATCTATGGTCTCTGCCTCTCTCCACGTGAAACAAAGCCTCTGTGATGTGCTTACAGCAAAGGTGCATTATTAAAGTGCCCATGTAAGTGGTAGTTGGGGAAGAGTGTAAACAGGTTTTGACACTGATTTCCAACAGATTAACATGAAGGAATGAAAAGGGAAGGAAGAGAGGGAGGAAGGAAAGCCAGGATGATGTGACAGCCGTAACTGAGCTATAATTGCCTGTAAAATCAGAAGGGAGTTGAGTTTCAAGACGAATGTCATGAATATTACCAAAGCATTAAAAAAATACCCAGCTGCTCACCTTGTCTGCAGCCTGACTGTGCTCAGGTGTACATGGGCTCCATGTGACGGGTGTCAGGTGGATGTTCCATGGGGTAGAACTTGGGAGACTTTGTTCAACATGAGAAAAATTATCCCCATGTCAAATAGCACAGGACTATTATTCATGTATCATTTTTATCTCTGCGTGACACTTACTTGACGGCTGCCCCTGGATCCCTGGCAGTGTCCAAGGCCAGGTTGGACACTGGGGCTTGGACCACCCTGGGATAGTGGAAGGTGTTGGGGGGGTGGCACTGGAAGAGCTTTAAGGTCCTTCCAACCCAAGCCATTCTGGGATTCTCTGGCAGCAAATTCATTACCACTGAATTTATCCACATCGATATCAGAGTGGGAAATAACTATTAAAGAGACCCATGATTGCAGCTGGGGGCTGCGTGAAAAAGTAAAACTGGAGCCTGATCAGGTTACCCAAACACATGCTAGAGCACCAGATCTGTGCTGGGTTTGTGGCACGAGCCAAGCCCTGCTGCAGCCACAGCTCTGCCTCCAGCAAGACAAATTCACAACCTGCAAAACGCCTGGTAAAGAACAACCCCAGTTAGGCACAGCTAATTGCTGAGCATTTCTCAGATCTAAAAATAATCTGTAGAGGAAGATGCCAGAGAGACAAACCACGCTGAGCTACACAGAGTGCTCAGCAGAGGAACCTGCAGCAGGCATCAAACATTCCTACATGGCTGCATCAGCTGTGGCTCTGCAGGAGAGGAAAGGCTGCATCCTTTGTTCTTGCAGCCTTCCTTCCCTCTTCTTTTTCTTTGTTTCTCCTCTGTAATTTTAAATCAAGACATGGAGCAGGTAGCCCCAAAGCAGGAAAGGACAGACATTCCTCTCACCCTTATTGCCTTCTGGACACAGCACAGGGATCAATTCTTGCTGTCACATTGAGGCACATGTCATGACAGGGATGTTTGAGAAGGGAAAGCTCCTTTCTGATAAGGATGGCTTGGATCAGCTCTTTTGTGCCATCTTTTGTCTCCCTGCAGGGGTTCTGCTGAAGGTGGAAAGAACAGGAAACCCTGCTTTGTTCAGGCAGGGTTTAACTGGTGTAAAACCCAGCCAGGACCTTTCTCCTGGGACTCTTTGGGCTCTGAGTCCCACAAGCACCAAGCTTCAGAATCAGAAAGTTCCTGAGCAGTCCCTTGACAATGCCCTTTGTGCCCCCTGGGCTGAGCTGGCCCTGGGTGGCACAGCCTGAGCCCTGGCACGCTCCCAGCCACTGCAGGGGAATTCCTCACAGAGCACTTGTGATGTCCCCGGGGCCCTCCCCCGGTGACTGGTGAGCAGGCAGAGCAGCACTTCGAGGAGAGTTTTGGCAGATAATGACTCTGAGGGAAAGCCATCGGGGTGGTGCTCAGGGACAGAGACTCCTTGGGGAAGAACAAGTGTTCAGGGGGGATGGATGTGCAAATCACCCCCAGCCCCCATTTTACAATTAAACAGCCAGCCTTGGAGGAGAGGCTTCCCCAGAGACCCCTGGATTATCACATCCTTGCATAGCTCCTCTCTGAGAGGATCAGCGATGCCAGCTCCTGGTAGGGAAGGGGATGGGACAGGAGTTTCCTTGAGTGCCTCAACACAGTGGTTTGATGATCCTACACTTCCCTCTCTTGGGATGTCTGAGCTTAGACAATGCTGTTTGCCCCCACTGGTCATCAGATCCAGGCTTCATCTCCCACCTCAGCAGGAATTGGTGTGTTGGGATGACAGATTTCCTGTTTGCTTCAGAAAAACTGGGGTTGTGCACAATAACCATCAGTGGAACCACTCCCATTTTGCGTTTCCACCCGCGTCAAATCCAGCAGAATGCTGCCATATCTCTGATGTCACAGACTCACAGAATTATAGAATGGTTTGGGCTGGAGGGGACCTTAAAGCTCATCTTCTTCCAATCCTCTGCCACGGGCACTTCCACCATCCCAGGCAGCTCCAAGCCCTGTCCAACCTGGCCTTGGATATTTCCAGGGATGGGGCAGCCACAGCTTCTCTGGGCAATCTGTGCCAGCTTCTCTCTGCCCCGTAGATCAGACAAAAGCCTGTTCTTCTTTGCCAGGGACATCCTTAAAGCCAGACCTCACCAGAGTTGAAGGAGCAGTGCAGTGCTCAGAGGTGCAGCCCCTCTGCTCCTCTCTCACCCTGACACAAAGCTTCCCCTGGTCAGGCTCCCTGCCCTGGGCTACCACTCCAATTTCTCTGCCTTCTGAGGAGCAGATGCTCTAAATCTGTCAATATGCAGCACAAAAGGGTCTCACTAATGGGGCAACTCCTGTGTTTGTCGTGGGCAGTGCCATCAATCCTCCCTCTCCGTGTGCATTAGCTGGCAATCGTTTCCAGGGGCTGGAGCTCCCACTCTGGGCTCTAAAGCCTCTCCCTTCGTGCTGCTGCCTCCCTCTCAGCGGGCTCAGTGCTGTGTGTGTGACATTTCTGTGGCTGCAAGAGCTCGGGGCTCACTCTCCTTGTTCAGCACCAAGCTGCGAGGGGCTTTTCTGTTTTCCATACTTATATCGGTGTGCTTGAATTATTCACTCCCTTTCTCAGAAGCAGCATTAAGAATGTAATCTTCTGTTCATAAATCCATTGGAAGACTCTTAATAATGTAAGCCTTAGTGGAACCTCCCAGCCCTGCTTTTCCTCAGGGTTTCCAATGGTTCCCTCGCCTCTCCTGTGGCGCCTCTCCTCCTCCTCCTAGCGAAATCCGTTCCCTAGAGAGAAAACAACTCTTTGCTTTTAAAAAATTTCAAATATTCTTCTCTTCTTCTTCCTTGTAACAAATGCTTGGCCCCTCTGTCACTGCAGGAAGGTCCATAAAATTTGCAGAATGCACAAAAACCAAATTCAGGACCGTTCATGTCCATCAGTTAATGCATGGCCTGGTCCCCATGCAAAGAGGTTTTGTTTCACCAGAGATATTCAAGAATTCTCTGGACAGCACAGGGGTTAATTTTGAGGAGATATGTGATTAAAGGAATTATTTTTGCAACAAAAAATTATTTGTAAAGTACCAAAATTCCAGCAAATTATTTGTTAAATAAATGGCAACATTGCAGGTGGTATCCCTCCACCATGAGGCAGCAGAAGACATTAATGCTCTGCTCCAATCTGGGCTGATACAGCAGCTCCACAACTCCTCCTTGAAATGCAGTCCCACAAGTGATGGTAATTTCCCACAAGCGAAGGAATTGCAGTGCTATTTGCAAGTTTAGGAGATATGGAGATGTAGATCAGTAAAACAAATCTTGGGACACATGGAATGTCCCATGGGCTCAGTGGTCCAGCACTTTGAACCCTCTACAAGATGTTTACACTGATCTGGCTTTTTTCTGGCCTCATTACATATCTAAAACCTCTCCTGTGTTTACATAAATATCATAAATACATTTGGGCCCGAGCTGTTTGGATTTGTTTTCTCCCCCAGGATGGATCCAGTTCAGGATATCATTCTCAGATAATGACTTAAACGGGAATATTCGTGTTCCTCTGCTGCTAACATGACTTCCATAACAACATGATCCCTTTTAGGAAATTATGTATGCACAATCAGTGCCTTGGTGACTGCTGTGTAAAGCTAAAACTCCAAAAGTGACAGTTAATAACTTATCTGTCGAATGTACCCAACTGTCCTCAGGAAAAAATAATTGTTTCAATTAAAAAAAAAAAGAGAAAGAAAAGAGTCAGCTTTGTTTTATTCTTCTAACAGCCATGAAAGTATTTGTCTTTATCTTTATTATTGGCAGGCTACTATTCTTCAAATACAAACGTACCCTATCATTACTGGAATAAACTTTATCTGTTATTCATAAGCTGCAGAGAGATGTTTTCCCTCGCTCTCTTTTTTTCGCCCCTCTCTGCTGTTTTTAATGGATTTCTACAGGAATCTTTCAAATAAAAATTTGTATGACTTTCTCCTTCCTCGGCACAAATATATTTTCCCCTGTATTTCTGTGCTGAAATTAATACAGTTCTATTTTTGGCCTTCCTTATCTGTACATTAACAATAGGCTGTGTCTTGCTCAGAATTGTCTCCGTGGCTCCCATTCTAGTGGAAATCTTAAAGCCTTTCCCGTTCTCATTACCAGGCAGAGCGGTTCCTATTTCGAAGGGGTTTTTATGAGTGACTTTCATCCAGCCCAAACCCCACGGGTGGTGTGTGGGAGGATCACATCAAGCCCACGCCGCTGCTCCGGAGTCGGAGGCTGTGCTGAGAAAGGGGCAGCTCTGCGTGTGTTTGTGGTGGATAAAAGTATGGAAGTGTCATCACAGTTCCTGAATTTGGGAGAATTAATACAACACACACTGCAAAAGCTCCCCTTGGGCAGTTGTTCCCAAAAGTTCTCCCATTCCTTAGTGTCACTGCGTTTGGATTTATGGGCAGGAAGTGGGATGACACAAAAGCACCAAAGCTCACGTTTTTGGATGGCCACGTTCCCCGTGTCCCAGAGGAAGGAAACATTTCTCACTCCCTTCCCTGGAATGAGTCCTGACAACCATGATTTGAGGCAAGATGTTGGATAAGACAGAGCAGGGGTTGATTTGATCATTCCTGTCCTGTGACATTAACTCCTGAGAACCTCAAGTTGATTTTTCTCTGGGTACTTGGAATTTTATCTGCCTTGGAGATCCTGTCTCCACAGGCTTCCCTGAGAGGGAAAGCTGTCACTTATTCCCAGGTCACATCTCGTGGAGGATCATGCAGAGGTTTCTTGGAATCTGTGGGGCTGATTGAAGCTAGAGGAGCTTCATTATAAAATCACAGAATCCTGGAATGCTTTGGGTTGGAAGGGACCTTAAAGATCGACTCATTCCACCCCTGCCATGGGCAGGCACACCTTCCCCTGTCCCAGGTTGTTCCAAGCTCCATCCAACCTGGCCTTGGGCACTGCCAGGGATCCAGGGGCAGCCATAGCTTCTCTGGGCACCCTGTGCTAGGGCCTGCCCATCCTCACAGGGAACAATTCCCTCCTCACCTCACACAAACCTACCCTCACTCTTGAAGCTTGAAGTGCAGATTCCTTCTCCGAAAGCCAAAGTTTTCAGTGGAATATTTACAGCAGAAAACACCTGGGAGTGCCTGAGAATCTTGGATACCCTCGGAAGAAGAATCAGCCCCACAGCTGATGAGGCCATTGGTTGAGACTCCTTCATCCACCCCAAATCCAGCGTGGTCTTTAGGAAGATCCTGCCTGAACATAACCAAAACCATTGTTACAAAAACCCCTAACTAAGGCATCTGAGGGAATGTTGGAGTTATCAGCACCAAGAGCCATCTTCTGAAGGACTCCAAAAGGGAACAGAGAGGGCATTTTATTCCATGTTTATCAGGTGATGGATGATTAATAGGTCTGAGCACACAATGAATGTGTATCTCCCTTCACATGCTAATCACATGGCATTTATAAATGTCACCACCTTATCGTGGAGACACACTCGGAATTCTGGGGGCTTTCAAAGTATTTGTTCTTAACATTTTTAATGTGGGCATTATTAAGGTTGTGTCATTGGAAACGTCCCTTTGGCCGTGCTTGAGGAATATGGGGAGATTTTATTTGGATTTCGGTGGTAATTGAATTATTGCATTTTAAATCTACTCTCAAAAAAACATCACTGCAGATAATGAAGCTTATCGTGTGTTTCTTTGACTACTAAAGTGCAGCAGTGCCTGTCACCTTGGAATTTTAATAACCAAAAAATAATTTCTAATTATTAGACTGAGAAGCTTCAGGGTTTTCCCATTCTGCTTTTTCTTTGCTTTGCAACCTAAGGCCTTAATTTAAGTTATAAATTATAGTTTTACCATCGGAGAATTGCATAATTTTCATTTAAAAAATTCCGAATTCCACCATTTGGTCATAAAAAATGTGCATTATTATCAACTGTTATTAGGAAGTTTGAGCCTTAAGGAAATTTTATAGAGGTTCAGGGAGAGTTTGGTACAGAAAGTCCAACGAAAAACATTGAAAGATTCGGGTCTAAGTCGCTACTTAAGCTGAGCTTTTTAAACTGTGAAAGAGTTTCCCAGCTACAATGTTTAGGTTCTTTGCTGTGCTCCTTGATTCAGACAGAACTGCTCTTGTCTTCCAGAGACTTTATAGACCTGAAGAATTTGGAATTAAACTAAAGACATTAAGATTCCTTTAGGAATCTGCCTTGAAAGCTGTTTGTTATGCCTGGACAGTGAAGTTGTTGAAGGCACAAAGTTTGTAGGTTTAGATCTTTGGTTCTTAGCTATTTGTCAGTGCTAAATATCCATATTTTCAAAATAATCCCCTGAAATTGGCAATAACTGGCACCTTTGGCCAAGGACTGAGGAGCAAACATGGAATGTGCATCTCTGAAACAAGCACTGAGTTATGCTGGCGAGGTTTTGCTTCCGTTTTTTCCCTGCTCCCAAACAGGACATCAGCCCCCAAGGCCGTTTATCTTCCACCTTTCCACTTCAACCTTGTGTAAAGGATTTATTTCCCTACAAATCCCCACATGTGTTGTCACAGGGCTGTGCACTCAAGAATATTTACACATCCCATCAGGAATAATTCTCAGCCAGTTGCTGATTACACTTTTCTCACTGCATCACACTAAGAATTATCAATTTGATGCATTGTCCTAAAATGAAACTCACACAATACAAGGCTGGTGATGATAAAAAAAAAGGCAGATTTCTCCAGAATTCCTTGTGAGCTGCGTTGCTCCCTGAGATATCACTGACATCAAGCAGGACTCAGACAAAACCCTCAGAGGACTTTACAAATAGCCATCACCACGTGAAGAGAGCCTTGGTATTTTAATTAAAGGTCAGACAAAACTCCGGCGTAAACCTCGGGGATGTTTTGCAGCAGTCATTTAAAGCAGAGCTCCTTAACAAACTCTTACTGTGTCAGTAAAACCATTCCCAAACCTTTCCTGAGATTTACACAAACTGCAGCCTGAACGCCAGAGCCTCTGCCAAGTTCAGGCTGCGAGTTCAGCACCCATAAATCTCAGTCTGTGTCTGCTCCACCTCTACACCTGGTTGTAGCAGCGCTGCAGGGCTGTGCAGGGCTGTGTTTGCTCCTCTGTGCAGGCACACACGGGGTGAGCCCGGGGACCCTCCGTGTCCCTGTCCCAGGGCAGGGCTGGGGCCAGCTCTGCCTCCAGCCTGGCTCTGTGTGCACACAGCAATTCAGAGAGGTTGCTTTGTAGCCAATTAACAGGAGTGTGCTAAATGTGGTGGCGATGCTCCGGCGGGGCTCTCCCGCTGTCAGTCACGGGCACGGCGGTGCAGCAGCCTCTGAAGGTCGCGCTGTAAGGCTTGATTCAAAGTGTCAGCCTCGCTGCTACAACCCGGCTTAAAAACCCGCCAGGCACTTTTCCTTGCCAGATTTATGAAGTATTCGAGACTGTTTGTTCAAAAGAATATGTCTGAATTTTCAACGGGAGGCTTTGATTGCTGACTCTTCTACCTTTGGCCTTATTTGTGGATTTGTTGGGGATTAAAAAAAAAAAAGAACCCAAAAAGCAGGTGACCTGGTTTGCTTGTTCATTCAGGGGTGAGTTAAAGGTGTGCAGGGAAGGTGGCACAACCAAAAGGCTTTCCAGGGAAGCCATCTGTCTGCTCCCTCTGCCGCCCTGCCCTCACCTTTCAGCTCTCATTTGCTGCTGGTTGCCACCCAGCCGAGGGTGGGAGATGTTTTTCGCCGCTGCCTGCGAGGATGTTGCACGCTCAGCTGGGTTACGATGCTGATGCATTCAACGCATGTTCCCTTTGAAAAATTCGGCAGCGTTTCCAGCGTTGATTTCCCTCCAGAGTTATTACACCCCACACAGATTGGCAGCGCCATGCCACGGTGCCAGGATTGATGAGGTGACCTTGGAGACACTGGCGCTCCCAAATTGAAAGCACTTGGCGCTCAACTTTATTTTGGATTGCTGAGCAGGCTCCCCTCCTGTATAAATCAGGATGAGATTACACAAATAATACACAACATTTATATAACATTTCACAACACAAGGGGATTCTTTCCTGCACGGCTCGAGTGCAGCACTCCTGCCTCCTCTCGACTTTGATTCACTCTTGGGCCCAACCTTAAACCTCCAGTAGGACTCAGGAAAGGCAGCGCTGGCCCCTCTCCAGGAGCAGTGAACTGTGTTTGGGGCCATCCTCCATCAGGAAGGTTGGACCTGATGATCCTGGAGGTCCTTTCCAACCATGATTCCGTGATAAGAAGTACCAAAGGGCTGCTCAGGATTGGGCCAGCTCCAGGTGGTCCATCAGCCTGCAGATGCTCCAGGGTGTTGTCATTGCTCCGTGAAGTGCTCCCAACCCCTTGGACCTGCAGAGCTGACCCCTGCACGGGGCTCTGCTGGGACAGCCGCCCTCCTGGGCTGCCCAGGGTGCTTTGGATGGATCCTTTGGGAGCAGGGAGCTGTGTGGATAAAGAGGCTCTGATAGATGTGATGAAACACCCAAGTGCAGGCTCGTTGAGGAGGAACCTGAGAGCAGCAGTGAGCACCAACCCAACCTGCTGAATTGTCACTCAGCTTCTATCGATGTGCAGTTTATTAAACCATAAAGCAAGGCAGCAAGCACAGAGAGCAACTCTAGAGATAATTAAACATAATAAGGGTTTCACTTAATCCCTCAAAACCCAGGGGAGGCACGGTTAAGACTGAATACCCTCTTTGCACGGCAAGGCATTTTTTTGCACAGGCATTTAAGAGCACTTCCCAGGACAGGATTTTGGGACAGGGGGAAAGGTAGGTCCCACCCTCACTTCTGAATATTATTTTTCTTTTCTCCGTGCCTTTACATTATGAACTAATTAAGCCTGAACTCATGACTTTCAAAGCAGTTTGTGGCTCATCGTTTGCATTGCAGCAGCGAGCAGAGACCCTGATGAGGGAACCTGAGGAAGGCTTGGGAGCATCCCTGGGCACAGGGACAGGCAGCAGAGCTCGGGGGCAGCAGGGCTGGTACCCAGGTGCGCCGTGCTCGGGGGATCATCTCCCTCACAACACACAGTTCTTGGAAGAGGAGGAACGGGAAGGGGATGAAGGGAGACGGTGGATGCGAAGGGCTGAGCGAGAGGCTGGCACAGCAGGCGGGTGAGGAGAGGCTCCCTTCACAGAGCGAGATAATTACGGCAAATCTGGGATTAAAACCGGAGGGCAACGCGCGGAGGGGAAAATTAAAACAAAACAAAACAAAACAAAAAAAAAAAAAAAAAAAAAAAAAAGCCGCGAGCAGAAATTTGGGACTCCGCGATCTCCCATAGTGGGACCGGGGCTGGTTGGGGATGGGGGAAAAGCGGCGAGCGGCGACGGGAACGGGCTGGGAGCTGCCCGGGGTGCGGGTGGAGCCGCAGGTGCAGCAGGGCGAGCCGGGGGCAGGGCAGGGGATGCTGCCCGCGGGGCTGGCACCGAGCGCTGCCGCACGGCCGCGGGCGGGCACCGGGCGGGCACCGGGCGGGGCAGGAAGGGTTAAGGCGGCCGCCGCCGCTCCGCCGCCCGCCCCCCGCGCACGGCGGGGCCGGGGGTGGGGTCTGCGCGGAGCCCGCCCGGCTCCCGCCGCTGCCGCTCAATGCTGCGGCCGCGGGGCTGCGGGAGCCGCGCAGGAGCCGCGCAGGAGCCGCGCAGGAGCTGCGCCGGGCCGGGCATGTCCACCTCTCCCCGCCCAGGTAAGCGCGGCTCGGCACGGCGAGGAGGGAGGTAGATTTAAAACGGGGGGGGGGAGAAAAAAAAAATAAGGATAAATAAGGAATTTTTAAGCAAGGCTGCGGCGCAGGGGAAGGAGAGCGCGGCCGGGATGCGGAGCCGGCGGAGGGGGATGCGCGGCCGAAAGGGCTCGGGGTGCGGTGCCCGCCGGGGTCTGCCCGGAGCGCGGAGCTGCCGCGGGGTGCGGGCGGTGCTCTGGAGCCGCGCGGAGCCGTGCGGAGCCGTGCGGAGCCGTGCAAGGGGTCGCACAGAACTGGCCCGGGCGGTGATGGCTGCAAACCCCCGGACACGGAGCGGGGTCATCCCTGAGTGAGCGCGGATCTATCCCTGAGCGCGGGTCCATCCCTGAGCGCGGGTCCATCCCTGAGCGCTGGTCCATCCCTGAATGAACGCTGGTCCATACCTGAGTGAGCGCTGATCTATCCCTGAGCGCGGGTCCATCCCTGAGAGCGGATCTATCCCTGAATGAACGCTGGTCCATCCCTGAGCGCGGGGATGATCCCGCCAGGCTGCTCCAGGCGCACGCAGAACTTTTTGCCGGCTCCAGCCGCGTTCCCGGCTGGAGTTGGAGCTCCTTTTGCTTTCCCCGGGCTGCTGCTGCTCCCGTGCCGTGAGCAACACACTGCAGCGTGTTGTTTTATTTATCCCAGACAGGAACGGCTCGCTCTCGAAACTACAAATTAAAGGATGCCGCTTGCATAACAAGTGGCAATAGTTTGTACCTTACATACTAATTACCCGTCACCTTTTAGGCTAAGGCAAAGAGGGGCTTTATTTGCCAAGGAGGGCTCCTTCCTGAGCAGCCTGATGTCTTGGAGCCACGTATTCCTCTCCCTGGCTGGATTAATGTGGGCAAAGGATTAAGAGCCAGCATATTGATGAGGCTCCTGAGGTGCGGGGAAGCAGGGGACGTTTGGCTGCAGGGAGAAGTCAGCTTTTTTTGCGGTTGTGCTTGCACATCCTCCGGTTTCCATGGCTCGGTTCAGAACCTGTATCCCAGCCGATAAATCACTGAGGTGGGAGCAGGGACTGGTGGCAGCTCCTCTGGTGATGGTCGCGATACTCGGGAGCTCCTTCCCGACATCCAGCAGCCCGTACCCCACGGCGGGTGGGTGGGTGGCTGTGCCCCCGTGCTGGCAGGGAGCCCAGGGGGTGCCGTGACCCATCCCAGCGGCACCGGGGCTGTCGGAGCCCCTTCCCGGTGCCTCTGGCTCCTGCAGCAGCTCCAGCCCAGGTGTGCAGGTGATGCTCCAGCCGGGGCTCCGCGGCCAGCACCGGGCGTGGGGAGCAGGATGCTGGGGGCCTGCACTTGAGGGGGTCCCTCAGAAGCCTTTTCTGCTGATTTCCTGGCCAGGAAAAGGAATTTTTCTTCTTTTCTCGACCTGAGGAGCTGCATTTTTACCCTGGGTTTTTAAGTCCCTGAAAACTGCTTAAATGGCTCTTGAATAATCCTTCAAAGTCACCTCCCCTCTTTAATCTAATACCAAAAGGACTCACTTTACATGGGTAATCCCTCTTTTCCTTGCCTTACAGCCTCATTTAGAGGTGGGCACACTGCTAATTTCCCCAAAGCAGCCTGCTAGAGACAATGGCTTCCACTGGCTGCAGCAACCTCTCCCTCCCGTGCTGAACTCTGGGCACGGCTGAATCCCTCTGACAAGATTTTGGGGGATCTCAGGAAGTGGCCCTTTGCAGGAAGCCACCCCAAACTCTGGGTGTATTTCTCTTTTGGGAGGCTCTGAGGGTCTCCTGCCCCAAGCAGCCCCAGCCCAGAGGGAGAGTGGAGGGAAGCAGGGTGTGCCTGCAGGTAGTTGGAGTTGAATGATCCTGGCAAAACTCTGGAATTGGAAGGATTTTCCCATCCTTGCCTTCTGCAGTGGAGCTGAGCTCTCTCCTCGCCCGTCTGGCGCTCCCAGAATTTTAAGCTTGTTCCGTTCTCCACAATGACAAAACGTGTGTTGGGAATGTGAATGACAGCACAGCTCACCTGTGCAGGCAGCCTCCTGGAAACCGGGATGAGATGCTGCAGCCTCCCCAGCCTGGCTTTCCGTGGGCTCACAGGGATGCCTGGAGCTCCCAGCCCCTCGCCTGAGCTCCCCAGGGGTGGCTGAGGAGGGCAGGTGTCCTTCAGTGTGCTCTGTGGGGTGGGAGGGAGTGAGGGGTGCCGTGTCCTCTGCCCTGGGCCACGAGGGCACCCCTGCCCATGGGTGGGTGTCTCTGAGACCACAGCCATGCTTCTCCAGGGTGTCCTGGCTGGATTTTGCAGTGTTAGTCCCTCCCGTGCCTGATTCCTGAGTGCTGATTTTCGGCCCTTGGCCGAGGAGCTTTTATTCCAGAGGGAAGGGCAGCAGCAGTGGCAGCTGTGAGCAGCTGCTGAGAGCCCCCCTTGGCTCCCAAACTTGCACCTCCTCGTGCACTAAAGTCTTTCTTGTTGTTATCCAGCTCTTTTTCGCTGGGATGAACATTCCTTGGATTTCAAACTCACTCCTGTGTTACCCCATCAGGGCCAGCTGCAAATCAGGGGTGAGCTCACGTAAAATTTCTCCCGGAGATGCAAAACTTCAGAGGCATTTTGTAAATATTCTGGTGCCACGTGATTTATTTACCTTGGCTTCGGGAGTTGGCTTTGTCTGACACTTCTGTGGAGTTAACTTGATTTTAAAAAAGAATATTTGAAACTCTGAGGTAAGGATGAGGCAGAGTGAAGGAAGGATGTTAATTACCCCCGAGATGGACGGATCACTGCCTTTTCATTTGCTCTCGTGGTCTGGGTTAGTTCTGTTTGGAGGGGCTGGTGCCCATCAGGGCAGGGTGGGCACAGCCCTGGCACCGAGCAGGCAGCTCCCAGGATGCAGACAGAGCAGGAGAAGCTGCTGCTGCTTGAAAATGCTCTGCTGCCTTTGAAAGTTCATAAATCATCACAGGTCTATTTTTAGCCCTGTTAGAACAGAGCAAGTCTGGGGTTTCTTCCCACACCTCCCCTCTGTGGCCTGGCATGACCTGGTGGAGTCTCTGCAGAAGCAGTTCACTCGCTCCCGTTGATGTCTGGTGACCTGGTGCTCAGCCCCGGTGCCACACAGAGGATTCAGCTCTCTTTGGAGAGGCTTTGGTGCAACAGTTGGGAATTTTCCTTCCCCCTGGGAGTCTCTGTGGCTTGGTGGGTGAGTGATGGGCAGCCCCTGACAGGAAGGTAATCACAAACACAGAAAAGTGCCGTGAATCACACCAAATCCACAAATGTCAGCTGCGAGCGCCGGGCCAGGCGTGCTGCCAAGGCTGAAACTTGCACACATCTTCACTGGGATCTGCCACGGTGCTTACTCGAGTATAAATACGAATATCATGACAGCAGTGATTCATTCTTTTTATTATTAGCAAAGCAAATATGTAATGATGGCACCCATCTGATTTACTGTTTCACGCCAGTGCACAACTCTTCCTGCCTCCTCCTCCCAGCAGCCACCAAAAGTGGGGATACTCAAAGGAAATGTGTCAAATCTGTGTCAAATCTGCCTCTAATCTGAACACAAATGAGCTTCACATTCGCTGTGAACCAAGAGAGCAGCGTTTTCTGCACTAAACAGGGCTCTGAACGTGTTGATGTTGGGAAATAACTCCATTCTTTGCTGTTCCCTGGGTACAGTCATTTTATCGCAATCTGCAGGCTAAAAATCTATCCCAGCCCGACACCAAGAAAATGAAAGATCTGTTGGGGTGTTTTTAATTGCTGGGCTAAATCAATGAAAGTCAAGCCCTCAGAACCATCAGGGTCAAAGCATTTTGAAAACAATCTGGTGACTGTCACATGCATAGTTCACCTTTAGGAAGGTGGAGCAGAACGGGGAAGTTTTGCCTCTGCAACATAAATTGGGATTTTTGCTTAGGGCTATAATCACATCATGGATGTATCAGCATGTGGCCTCCAGTGAGGTAAGTGATGAATTGATTCCACTTCTGAAGGACTTAAAAAAACATCATCTGCAGCCATTTCATTTTCAAAATGGCAGGGATTTTTTAAAAAATTGGGTTAAAGGTTTCAAAAATGAGGTTCTGCCACGTTTGTTTCTTCTATTAATTCTCCCCCAAGCTCCCAGTTGTTCAGCTGCTGATGCTGCATTCCCTGAAGACTCGCTGGAGATGTCTCAGATCTGGCCAAGCATCTTTATTCATGTTCTGATCTAGCCAGTACCAAGTTCTCCTGAGAAATGTTATACCACAGATAGAAGAGTCAGGATGGTTCTTCCCCACCTTGTCTCCTCTTTGGTTTCTGGATGCAGTGAGACTCCATCCTTGTTAATCCTCTCTCGTGGGCTTTCCCCAGATCTCCTTTGAGAGAAGATGTGCTTGAAAGATCCCACAGGTCAGGCTTGGCTTTCTCCAGATTTCCAGGAGCCCGGTGAGCCCTGAGCTGCTCCTAGCTCCAGACCGATTCGCTCTTCCAGAAGTTCTGTCAGTGTTGTGTCTTTGTTGGCCTCGGGCGAAATCTGTGTTTATCATTTATTTATATAAATGTTTAGCCGAGGAAGAGCTGCGGTGTTTAAGCCCAATTGACATAAGGCTTAGCAGGTCGTTGGTTAAATCGGAGCCTAAGAAGGGGAACAAAGGCCATCCCAGGTGATTGCGGTGGGAAAACCTCTCCGGTGGAGGGAGATTTAGCGGGAGTGGTGCTGCACAGCAATCACCTACCCGGGGTTTTTAACCCATCTCTAAGTGCAGGGTGAATAAACTCCTGTTATTCAGATCTCTGAAGGCTTCCAGACAACAAAACACACTCGCATCTCTGTGCTCCCGCTGATGGGAGTGTGGAGACCCAAAAAGCCATCAGGGAGAGCCCCGGGGCGGCTGGGGCTGGGCAGGGCACAGCTTTCCCTGCCCTTTGTTCCTGTCGGTGATTCCCCATCGCTCATTTTTACACCTTTGCAGCTATAGCTGGAAACCTGGAGCAGAGGGGTCTTTGTCCAGTTTGATCCCTGGCCGTGGTTTGGGTGATCTCAGTGGAGCAGAGGGGGTTCTTCACCACGAAGTACACCAAATAAGAGATTTTTTTCATTCATTGCTTCCTTGCTCAGTGGTCAAAACTCTGTCTCTTCTTGTCATGAATGAATGGATGAATCTTTCTGGGCTTTGCCTCCCAGTCTTTTGAAAATAAATAAATAAAACCCCCTCCGAACAGCACTCAACTCCCAGCTTTTTAAAAGAGCTACTTAGCATAAGAGCAGAACATTTGCCTAAGAGGGTTTCAGTCCAAGAATGACTTTTCATATTTAATTGATCTGTATTGTTCAATTAGGGAGATGGATCATGCCCTCTGTTGTGCATGTATAGCTGGAAGCAGAAATGAATGAAATATGAAGCACAGCAGAGCAGTGATTTCAGACTGGATCTGCTCCTGGTGACGAACAAAGCAGGATTTCCACCCAGGCCTGGGTCTGTGGCAGCAAACAGGGGCCCTGTAAATTCATCAGTTACCTTTGCCTTACTAATGAGTCTGAATTACAACATTTGTTCGTATTCTGCTCAGAGCTCAGCAACCTTTTTGTCCTAAATCCTATTTATAAACACCCCCAACTCCTGAATGAGCTGTCGGGAGTATCCCTGTGCATTGTGCCTCTCTGGGAGCAGCAGGATCGGGCTCCCCATCCCCTCCGGCTTCCCATCCCCTCCGGCTTCCCAGCCCCTCCGGCTTCCCAGCCCCTCCGGCTCCCCGGACCCAGGAGCGCTCTGAGCATCCCGGCAATGCCGGCACAGGCAGGAGGGACTCGGGTCCCACAGGGTGGCAGCACTCAGCGCACAGCTCTGAGCCCTCGGAGCATCCCCCGGCCAGCCCGGAGCAGTGGGAACATCCTGCTCCATGACCTGGGATAGGGCTGGACGGGGCTTTAGCTGGGTAGGGGATTTAGCACCTCTAACCCCAATTGCTACACCGTGATTTTCTCAGCATCCCTAACTCTGAGGAACTGACATAAAAATACATCAAATTTCTCCCTGGAATAGCCTGTCTTTGTCGGGATTGTGTGCTCAGTGCTCCCCTTGTTTTCCCTGCTTTTCCACCCGCTGCTTTCCCTCTTTCCTTGCCCAGCCGGATGCAGCAGCACCTCCCACGTTTTGGCTGACAGGTACAGCATTTGTGGCTGGCTCAGCATCACCCTCTGCCTGCTCCTCCCCAGCTCCTCTGGCTTCCACACAGAGTGAGCAGGAGAACCAGAGGATTCCTGTGCTGGATCCAGCACATTCCAGGTAACGGATAGAAAGTGCGGATTATCCGTGAGGAATGATTTTAAGCCTTGCAGGGATGCATGTCTGTGAGCAGTGAGGGCACGGCTGGGCCAGGGAAGCTGTCCTGGGAGTTCTGGGTGCAAGGGATCATCACTTCTCCGTGCCTTTCTCCTGCCTGGGGACATGCAGAGGGTTCCCAGGGATGTGTCTGCTCAGGAGAGCTGGGTGTTAATCCAGTGCCTAAGTCCACGTGGCTGAGTTTTCATGGGATCAGGCAGGTTTCGCTGTGCTGGGCAGGGATGAGGGCTGTGGGCAGGGAGGATGGAACTGAGCATCCTTGCCTCTCTGCCCTGGGATCCTCAGCACAGCAAAGCCAGGGAGCTGCTGAAGCAGATCTGGAGGAGGCCATGGAGCCCCTCTGCTCTGGAGCTGGGCTGGGAGAGCTGGGGAAGAGAAAGCTCCACAGAGAGCTCAGAGCCCCTTCCAGGGCCTAAAGGGGCTCCAGGAGAGCTGAAGAGGGACTGGGGACAAGGTATGGAGGGACAGGACACAGGGAATGGCTTCCCACTGCCAGAGGGCAGGGATGGATGGGATATTGGGAAGGAATTGTTCCCTGGGAGGGTGGTGAAGCCCTGGAATGGAATTCCCAGAGAAGCTGTGGCTGCTCCTGGATCCCTGGCAGTGCCCAAGGCCAGGCTGGACACTGGGGCTTGGAGCAGCCTGGGACAGTGGGAGGTGTCCCTGCCATGGCAGGGGGTGGAATGGGATGAGTTTAAGGCCCCTTCCAACCCAAACCATTCCATGGCTCTCTGATGATCTCTGCCACCCCAACAACCCGTCCATGTTGTTTCCCAGCACTTCCCATGGAATGTGAAATGACCACATCCCCCATTGTTCCCCCAGGGAGGCAGGGATGGGAGAAGCAGGTGTGGAGCAACCCCAAGAGTGAGGTTGGGGCTGTCCCAGGGAGCAGAAGGAATGTGCTGGTTTGAGCCAGAGAATTCCTCAGGTGAACTCGGTGTTTAATGGGTCTCTCCTAATTGCAGATTTAGGGACGAAACAGTGGCCAAACACATCTGAGGAGGGAGAGTGCAAAACGTGGCTCAACTCAATATTTTCTCTAGTCAAGTGGAAAAAAGGAAGCCTCACACAAAAAAGCTGGAAAGGTCAAACTCATTTGTACTTGTGTGATAATGGGTAATACCTCTATTGTTTATGGAGCCTGCAGAATCCTTCCTGTGCTAACCACTGTCATCTATCTGATGGTGATTTGGAGGAATTAAAAATGAAGTAGCAATTGTTCCACCCTCTTCGTGCCTTAATCTGCTTTGGGTGAGGATTCCTTTGAACAGCTCCGTGCTCTTTATAAATGAGTTGGGGTGAAATTTGCTCACTTCTCTTGTCTGCTGTGGCTGAAGGAAGGAGATGGTTTTAAACAAAAAAAGATTAATACCGAGGTTGAGAAGAGCCAGACTGAAACCCTGCCTGTGTCTTGCTGCTTAAGCATTCTGCCTGTGCTCCCCTGGTTCTTTATTTTGCTGCAGTCTTTTCTGTTTATTTACCAGGGTAAGTGGGAATTTCATATGCGTGTCCAGCTCCTGCTGTTAAAACTGGGATTGGCGAGCTCCTAATGCCCCACGGTGCTGCCTCACTCACCCAGGTGGATCTGCGGCTCCTTTTAGCAGCTCCTTTAGGAAGTTGTGTGAATTTTCCTGGGATTTTGGTTCCTTTCCAGGGAGTGATGACATTACCACTCTGGATAATTTCCCATGGAGCAATAGGGAGCAGTGTGGGGAGTCCCACCTGCCTCGTGTTCAGCACCAAGTGTGAGCTCTGGAGGAATGCATTGCCAGGCTTATCCCTGAGACATTTAATATCTGCAATGATTTAGTGGATCAAATTCTGGAGTTTGGGGCTGGCTGTAGCTGCATCCGTCATTGTTGCAGAACCTTGACAGTGAACAAAAGGTGCTGCAGGGAACCATAACTCACCTGGCAAATTAATGGGTTCCCAGCCTTGCTTGCTCAGCTAAATGGGGCCTGGGAGCCCTGTGCTCTCACTGGCCAAGGGTTTTCCACAAAAAGTGTGTGGGTTTGGAGTTCTGCATTCCCAGAGGATGGAGAGAGCACAGCCCTCCTGCCCAGCTGGCTGGGACTGCTGCTTTCCACTCGTGGTGAAAGTGGGGCTAAAACCCCTCCAGCCTGTGAGCTCTTCTGGGAACACGATGCAATTGTTTTAAAGGAATTTTCTTTTAGTGGGGGTCCACAGGAAATAAAGGCTTTGATTGAGAAAGTGTTGTCAGATTTTATGAAGTCACACTGAGAGCTGTGAGCACAGGATGGCCAGACACACACACAGCTCACTGACCACCACTGGTAATTTCTGCCACTGGGGAGGAAAGTGCACTGTGAGGAGACCCTTGATCACCTTCCAATGAGCAGGAAGTGCTGGAACATCCCTGGAGGGACTTAAAAGCTGTGTGGATGTGGCACTTGGGGACATGGGCGAGTGGTGGCCTTGGCAGTGCTGGAGAATGGTTGGACTTTATGATTTTAGAGGTTTTTTCCAACTGAAATTCCATGGCAGGTCACCTCCCTGGCCATGATTTTGCTCTTACTCTTTTTTTTCTGATTCTGCCTCTCTTGCTGATGGATGATCCCAGTTCCTGAGAAGGTTCCAGTCCTCTTTGAGTTGCCAAATTCCTTGGCAGGGTGGTGGGCAGGGTGTAGCTGAGAAGTTCGGGGTGAGGAGAGATGATGCTCTGACATCACACTTGGGCTGTGATTTGAGGCAGTGGGAGGGTGACCTTGTTTACAGCCACCAGCAGCTCCTGGAACTTGGATTTTTGGGAATTACCGAGTCCTTCATGGTGGAGAGCTGCCTGTTCATTTGGTAATTGGTTTAATCACCCTCCAGAATGATTAAGTTGATGCCTTCTCCAGCCACCTAGAAACAGAGACCAGACAGGATAAGGGAATAAAGGTTGGGATTTATTGAAGGGCCTTCAAGGCACACCCTGGGGAGCCAGAGGCTGCCTCCAAAAATGGACCCCAAGATGGACCCCAGGGCACGAGTTCTTCACACCTTTATAGGTTTGGTTCATTTGCATATCAGGGTTAATTCTCCAATTAAAGCCCCAGTTTAATGATGTAATTCCCCTCAGCTTGCTCCCCCCTCAGAGGCTTTGGGTTACACATTTTGGGCCTAGAACAGCCTGGCTGTCCTTGAAGGCAAAGCCTGGAGAGGCTTTGTTGTGTCTGCCCAGCACGAGAGAGCAGGAATTCCAGGCTACAAGGAACTGCAGAGTTACACTCTGAGCAGTACAGAAATTGAAAAATAGAAAAGTTAATACTTAAGGCATCAAAGTTAAACATGGAGCAGAGATGGAGGGGGTGGGTGGTGGTGCCAAGGGGGTTGGAGCTGTGAGATTTGCACCAAAAGGGCCCCAGAAAATGTGCAGAACTGGGGAACTGCTCGGCACCACCCCTGCAGGGTTTTGGCCACCTCAGGCAGCCCTGTGAGCTCTGAGCTCACACTGCTGGAGTTTGAAATGACTCTGCAGCACTTGGCAGGTTCAGGCCCAGAGAAGTCAGGAAGTTCCGAGGTTTCTGGTGTAGATCTGTGGTTCTGTGCTCCCAGTCATTCCCAGTTTATCCCTGGACAGCAGAGCTGCTCCCAGAGCCAGCTGGCCACCAGCACTTTGTACCTCAGAGCCATTTTATTATTAGGATTATTATTGTATTTCCCAACCATTACCTAAAATACAGAACCACTGCCCCTAGAAAAGTGGATTATCCTTTCCTTGATAACTAATTTTATTCCACTCAGGAAAATTTGATTCAGATTTCTGAAACATTGCCACTAAGCAGCTTTCTAAGCAGAGTTGCAGTGCATGACCAAATTAAATTCGTGTAGGGAGAAGGGAAATGTTGTTGTTGCAAGTGTCCAAAGAGGTTGGAATGAAAATAATCTTCTAGATCAACCTTAAATTGAGTTCAGATGTTGTGGAGGGAGCTCAGCTCTGTACCTGGGAAATCCCATCTGCCAAAAATAAACTTTGGCACGTTTTAAAATGGCATTTCTAGTCCTGGACCATCCAGTTTCTCTCTCCGGGATCTGTGTGTGGCACAGATCTTGCAAAGGAGTTTGGGCTGTGTGAATCTGCTGAGTAAAAACAAAAAGAATTTAAAAAGGAAGGTGGGGGGATGCTCTTTGGGGATTTATAAGACCCTTCCCAAGCTGCCTGAGGTGGCAGATCCTGTCTCTCTGTGACTCTGGATTAAGTTTGGCCTAAATTTTGTCTCAAGCCCAGCGTCTCCAGGAGAAAATACCTTGTGAATTCTGCAGTTTGAGGTAGCAGCAGCTGGAACCAAACTGGAGACCTGGTTTGACCCTTCTCCCTGTGGGCTCTGAATGGACTTCAAATTTCAGGTCTTTAGTGATCCTTGTGGAATTCTCCAGAGCTGGTTCTGTGCTCTTTTATTGCAGGTGAAGAACTGAGATGCCCAAGATGCTCAGAGATACTGAGACACTTAAGCACTGGAATTTCTAGAAAGTTCTGCCCAAATTCTTCGAGTTTTAGGGTTCTGAGCAATTGGAAGAAAGAAGTTTATGGCAGAGGAGGAATTTTAGCACTGAGTTCTTTCCTTCTCCCCCATGGGTTGCATCATAACTCTGCCTGATGCTTAAAAGATTTAATTATTTTTGCACCTGTGGCTTTGCTTTAGATCAGTCTTTCCCAGCTCATGGGATTCAGGGTCTTACTGAATTCTTGCTTTCAAATAATGAATATCTGGGACTGAAAGTGGTTTTTTCTCTTTTTTTTTAATGCAATCAAATATGTTTTAGCTGACTAAAACATTATGAGTAGACCCAAGCATTCACACAGAAATACTTGACAATATCTATACCAAGGTAATATCATCCATTAGCGTTGTGTGAAATACAAAATATCATCCAATATTTAAATCCAACTGCAGTGAATCCTCTATAACTTCACTGACAGAACCTAAATTTAGTAACTAATTAAATTCCATGGAACAGAAGAATGCATTTCTCCCCTTCTTGTGAGGACAAAGATTTGGAATGTTAGCTGTGCTTCTATTTTTATATCATTGAGAAGACTTTTATATAGCTATAACTATATACCTGTGGGTTTTTTTAATTTCTACATCTATATTTGAGGCTCTCTGCTGAGAAGGCCCCAAAGTGCAGCTCAGACCCCTGTGTGAGGGTGCTGCTGATGGAGGTGGTTGAGCTCAGGGAGTGGAAGGGATCATTCCCTGCCCAGCCACGTCTGGATCCACCCCCACTCTGTGCTCAGAGCATCCAAAATGACTCATTTCACCCCAAAAGTCAATCCAGGCATTTTCTTTCCCAGCCACTTCCTCTGGCTGTGGAAGATTCCAGCTTTAAGGCCGTGGTGAACTGAAGTGTGGACCCAGGATGAGGGCCAAACACTTTAAATAATTGATGGACAACTTGATTTCTTTTGCCTTGCTAAAATAAACCGAGTTTCAGACAAACAGGAGCTAACTGAGGTGTTTAGTTGGGGGAAAAAAGCCCTTTGAATTCCACTGATTTCCCACAGGATTAACTCAGCACTAGGAAAAATAACCTGAGAGGATCACAGAATGCTTTGGGTTGAAAGGGACCTTAAAGAGCATCTGATTGCAGGGGCAGGGCCATGGGCAGGGACACCTCCCACTGTTCCAGGCTGCTCCAAGCCCCAGTGTCCAGCCTGGCCTTGGGCACTGCCAGGGATCCAGGGGCAGCCACAGCTGCTCTGGGCACCCTGTGCCAGGGCCTGCCCACCCTCACAGGGAGGAATTTCTTCCCCATATCCCATCTCCTGCTGCCCTCTGGCAGTTTAAAGCCATTCCCCTTGTCCTGTCAATCCAAGCCCTTTCACTCTGTTCAGGCTTTTTGGATTCTTTTGTAGGCCAAAAACACAAAGGAATCCTGTTATGTGAAATATATCACCTGAAAAGGAGAGAGCAGGAAAGCTGTCATTGCTCTCAGTGAGCTAAAGTTGGCCAAGTGTCCCAAGGCTGCTTTGACTTTTGTGTGATTGTTGTGAATTTTTATAAATAAATAATACAACTGGAATTGCTGCATTTCTCATAACAGCTGGCAGGGAGTGCGAGTGTGAGCCAGTGCAAGAGGCAAAGAATTCAAAGTTACTGACCCAGACGTTGTGTAAGTTGAGAAGAAAAGGCAAACAGAGACCAAACAAACAGCAGAAGGAGAAGCAGCTAATGAGCATCCATGGTTTGATTGCTTAATGGGGCTGTGGGCTTGAGGCTGGTCTGGGGGAAGGATGTGATTTGGACAGGCAGGATGTGCAGGGAAGTGGGATTAATTCACTGCAGGACGAGCAGGAAATGTGTGTCTGTGTTGGAGGGCTCCTCATATTCCACTCCTGCAAATGGCTCCATCTATTAGCTGGAAATAGCAGCGAGGCAGACAGGGCAGAGTTAGGCTGGGCTTAGCAGGGAGGAGCCTGAGGAGAGGCAGGGATGAGCTGTAGCTCAGAGGAGCTTTCTGGAAACTTCCCTTGGAGCAGCTCCTTTTGCTGGTGGAACATGGCAGTGAAACAGGACACTCCTGAGAATTCATTTATGGGACTGTTTGTTTTCGCTAACCACACAAGATACCAAATTCTTAAAAATTCTCAGAGCTACAAAAGTGGTCAGAGCAGCAAACATGCTTTGATCCCAAATGCCTTTTTTTTCCCTTCTCTCTACTTTTTATAATCCTTTGGCTCTTTGGGTCATGTTACAAGTTTAAACACTTCCTTATCCTTTTCTGGATCTGAACCTGTTTAGAAATCATAAAGCTGTCTTTGAGGTGGCTTTGATGGCTTTGGGAAGGCGGTGGAGTGATGCTGTGCTGGTAGAAGGGGTGGGCTGGATCCGGGGGAGCATTTCCAGCTCCCAGACCTGATGGCAAACCGGCCCAGCCCTCGGAATCCTCCGTCCTGGCCGAGTTCACAAACCTTTAATCCCCCCCCGCCTCAAAATGTTCACAACGCTGCTAACACAAACAAAAGCACTGGGGTTTTTTCAGCCCAGTATTCCTGGCTGGAAATGAATTCCTGCTGTTGTCACCTCATTCATTATCCCTGTCATGAAGAAATAGGTGATGCAGCCTTCTGCTGTGAAGGTCCCCTCGTCTGTTCATCTCCTTAGCCACTGCCACTCATCCCCTGCATTCCTGAACCTTATCATTCTGTATTCCAGCTGTTGGGTTTGATCCATCCATCATCTGTCTGTGACTTGTCAGAGACCCTGGACACTTCAGGATGCGTTTTCCATGCAGGTCCTGCCAGAGGAGAGGAATATTAAGCAGAGAGGGCTGGGCAAATCACACACTCCTTTTTTGCTGTACTTCACATTAGCCTTTTTCAGCATTTTTCCCCCAAAAGAGAAGTTGAGAATTCGTAGTGGATAATTTTGGACTTGTGAGGAGCTTGTGGGTTTATTTCTATGGATGGACAAACCCTCCCGTCTCACTCTGGACTGATGAAACACATCAAGGAGAACTCTGCCCCTCATTATGCCAATAAAAGGAGGCTAAAACTTTGCCCACCGTTTTTCTTCAGCTGAACTTGATGATTAAGCTCAGAGAGAGCTTTCCATGGTGCAGGTGGTTTCCTTTTCCCAAGGACAGCCGTTTCCCTTGGTGTCTTTGCTATGTTTGATGGTCACTGTTCTGCAGGTTGAGCAGTCACTCCCCACACCTTGGAGCTTGTGAATGCATTTGCATATTTTAAATCAATATTAACGGGGGAAAATCCATGATTTGCCCTGGGCTGCTTCTGATACTTTATTTTTTCATGCTGAAATGCAGGTTATGCTGTGGGATCTGGTCTGTTCTAGCAGTCAGCTGTGTTATTTGATAACTTTGGATATTGATTCCTTACATCACCTGCTCCTTACTCACTTATTATATTTCATTTCTGTTCCTCCTTCTTTTGTAGAAGTACAAAATGAAAACCTGGTAGCAGTTTCTCTCTTTATTCATTTTCCTTTTCCCTGTTGGAGCCTCATGGATTTCATTCCTTGTCTGTTTACTGAGGACTTTTTCTCTGCCTTTCTTCATGAACAGGAAGATTCTGACTTGGAAACATTGAACTTTCAATAGAGATTATGTTAATAATATAAAAATATAGGGCCATACTTGTAGCTAAGCAATGTCCAGATCCCCTGGATCCCTGGAAGTGTCCAAGGCCAGGCTGGACAGGGCTTGGAGCACCCTGGGATGGTGGAAGTGTCCCTGCCCATGGCAGGAGGCAGAATGAGACAATCTTTAATGCCCCTTCCAGCCCCAACCATTCCACAATTCCATGATCCTTAAGCAGCCAGGGTGCAGCTGAATTTCCAGCATCACTTTGTACACCTTTCCCTTTCCCTTGGCCCCACGAGTGTGACGCTTGTGCCCAGCCAGGGAGCCCTGGGAGCACATTCCTGACGTTCAGGGCTCCTCCCTGGCTCAGGCACTGGGGATGGACCTGCCAGGATCCATCACTTCCCAGTTTGACATCTTATTATTCTTTCCATTCCCTCGGGAGGGAGAATGTCACGGTGTCATCCCAAGAGCCTGTTCCTCCTCCGTGACTTCCTCCAGGTCATTTCTGTGCTGGGGGTGGGAGGCTGGAGCTCAGGGATGCTGCTCCTGCCTGCTCCTGCCTGCTCCTGCCTGCCCCTTCCTGCTCTCCCACTCCCTGGGAAGCGCTGCCCTCGCTGGAATGCCGCCAGCTGTTGCTTCTTGCATTGTGTTTCGTTTCAGCCCTGTGCTGAAATCCTCCTCTCCTGTTCCATCTGAAGTAATTAATTAGTCCAATTTCCATTTTTAAATTTAACTCGAGCTCGGGAAAAAATTGCCAGCCCTGCCAAAGTGCTGGCATGTGTTTTACTAGAGATTTGTTAGGGAAGTCTTTAAAAATAATTCCCAGATAAAAGTCAAGTGCAGCGAACAAAATGCTCGGAATAATCTGAAGTGGCCCTGAATATTTGGTTTGTGTAGATGAATAATGGGGAATGTGCTCTGGAGGGAAACAGGATGCAAAATTATTATTATTATTATTATTATTAATTTTCCTTAAACCCCTTGGGTTTGGCCTTGCTGCAGAAGATGCTCAACATCTCCCAAAGCAGTGAGATCTGAGGTGAGATTTTTTATAATATCATTAAACACCTCAGCTCCTGGGCGACCTCACACCTTTGCTGAGCTGGTACCTCGGGGGATGTGACCCCTGGAGTGGGCACAGGTCATCACTGACCGTGGATTCGGTGCTTTTTATCCACTTGCTGTGGCTAAATAAGGACAAAGTGTGGAAAATCAGGAAGGAAATGATGTTTCCAAGCTCTGTGTTTAATCTCCAGGTGCTTCCATGCCGTGTGTGCTGGGGCAGAGGCGGCTGCCCTCATTAGAGCTGTCCCTGTAAATGACTGTCACCGTGCCCTGACAACACTTAAACCATTACCCTCTTAAATATTGCCTGCTTAAAACACATCTCGGGGTGGTTTGACAAATGGCTTTCTCCAGTGTCATGTGGAAGAGGAGCTAAATGAGTTAGGAAATGTTAATGTGCCCATGTTCTTCCCAGATAACCCGCTGCCCTTGGGACAGTATCAATAAGTGGCATTTAGGTGATATTATGAATGTGTTCATTATGTGTAGACAAAATCACGACTAAGCAAAGGTCAAGGACAAACAGAAACAGGCATCAAAGAGATTCTAATATTTAAGTCATTAACATTATTGAATATTCAGTGTCATTTAAATTCTGTGCATCTTTTTCTCGGTGCTGATTTTGCAGGCCGCAAACTGAGCAACTTCGAGGGCTGTGCAAATGTTTTGTGCCAAAACTCAGCACAGCTCCAGCAGTAGCTGGGCTGCTTTTCTCCCTACCCTGCTGAACCACCAGGTGGAATTTGGGATTGATTTCCTCTTGGAGATGTAACCTTGTGATGCTTTTTGCTCTAAATTCGAAAGGAAGGAAATGGAAACGTGGCCGTGCTGGCTGTTAAACTGCTGAACCTTGAAACTCGATGCAAATCAAAACAAAATGCTCCAGAGACTGTAAATACCCAATTTTGCCCCAGTTCACTGCGCTGCTCCTTCTCACCGTGCTTTTCCAAAGAACAGGCTGCAGAGTTGAGCCTTTGCTTTTTACTCCCAGGCATGGGGATAAAGCCCATTTTGGCCGGGAATCTGCTGAAACCCGGTGGGTTTTGTGACGTGAGGCAAGACAGAACTTAGCTGATCAATACGGCCATTAATTAGAATTAAAGGCTCAGCCATTATTTTTACTTTTATGTATTGACATCTGGCAAAACAGTTAAAAAGTCAGTCAGGGTCTCCAAGTTACTATCAGGTTACTCAGTGAGGAACCAGCAGCGAAGCCTCCTCCATCTCCCAGGAGCTCCTCGTGCAGGTGTCTGGAGAAATCTCCCTCCCAAACAAGCTGCTGCTCATACATGAAATATTCATGTTATGACATCAAACCATGCTGCACATTATTTCGGTGCAGTAGGCCAGAATTAGATTCACATTTTATTTTGCTTATAAATGCCTGTCAGAGTTGCTAAATCAGTTTGTCTTTGCTGTCTTGAAGTGGTGTCAGTTTGAATTTCCTTCACGCTGCATATTGTTTTGGGCAAAGGCACATTCCTTCTCCATCCAACATGGAGTGCCTTGTGCTCTTTAAATAAAGCTGGAAAAACCCATTAATTAAGATTATTTTTAAAAAAACCCTGTCTGGGGTGGCAGCTTGGCCTTTTTTAAGGTGATAGAGAAGCTACCAAATGCTGGTGCATGGTGATAGTTGATTTTCCCTGTGTGCAAATATTGCTTTGTGGATTATTTAATGGTTGTAGGGTGTATAACAGGGCATCCTGCACTCTTGAGAAGCTTTGAGCAGCAGGTTATGAGCTCCTCAGTGCAGCTGAGGAAGAATCAGATGTTTCTGTGGTTGTAACTACCCTGGTCCAGGAGGGATCTGCATCCTCCAGACTGGACCAGTGGGGCTGAGGAGGAACAAGGGCAGGAAGGAGGAATTAGGGGTTTGTCTGAGCTGTCTTAAGGCACAAACCCCAGTGAGCAGCCCACAGCTCCCCCAGCCCATTCCTTGCCATGCACAGGCAGCTGACAGGGCTGTGACCTCGTCCTTTAGCTCAGCAGCCAGGGGAATCCAGTCACTGTTAGATTTTTGGTGCTCTGATACCTCATTCATGCATAAATAATCTCATCTTAGTTATCCCGATGCTAAAAAAAAAGCTTAAAAAGCTTCTGTCCCCAGTCTGCCAGATATTTACATTGGAAATATCCATCAGAGGAGCTGTGCATGCTTGAAAACATCCATTATCTTCTCCCTTCTCCCCTGGGCTCCTGTCTCCAGCCTGTGCCTGCGGCTCCATCCCTTCAGGCATCGCTCCCAGCCCTGCCCCACGCTGCTCCAGCCCCAGGCTCTGCCATGGAGACAACGCAGATCTTCTCACCAGCCACTTGGGTGGATATTTACACGGTTTCTTATTATTTAAAACCAGCTTTTGAAACTTTACCCTTCCTCCTTTTCCGCTCTTCCCTGAGCGCTGCTGAAGTTTTTCATGCAAAAGTGCTGCTGTCTTGTGATTGTTTTAATTTCCCTGGATTTCCCTTGGTCTCTTAGCATAATTCTTTTGAGTTAATACTAGTAGGTTTTGTAAGTAGGGGTGAGTATTCTGTGTGAAGTGAAGGTGTATAGTATGTGTAAGGTAGAAGTATGTACTTCACTGATGTTGATGTTTTCATGCTTTGAATAACACCAGTGTATAATTCATAATCTAACAGTGTAATTAATTTCATGGAGTATGATCCAAACAAGCGCAGCAACCAGACTATAAATCCTTGGGATTACCCTCAGCAGTGGCTGGGGGATGCCCACCAGGCCTGGAGCAAGGAGCAGAGGCTGGATGAGCACGGACCAGCACAGCTCCCACAGTGGGAACTGGTGAGGAGCTGCAGGCCCTGCACCCCCTGCCTCCAGCTCAGCTCTCATCCTCTGCCTCCTCCTTTTGAGATTCCTGCAGTGCCCCTGTGCCTCCTTGACGTGCTCCCAGTTGTTTCTGAGCACCTGCTTTTAAGCTAAAATCCCCTCTGCAAAGCTCCCCCCAGCCCAGCCAAACTCCAGAGCGGCTCTTCCCAAAAAGTGAGGCCCTCGTGATGAGCTCCTGCCTTTTCCATTAGGAGAAACCTTCCAAAAAGACTTTTTTTCCCAATGATTTCTTGATAGCTGGCAATTTCCTGCATCATTTCTCCTACAGAAGTTGTTCTTCGAGGTGTTTTGCTCTGGTAGCAGCAGCCTTGGAGCTGGTTTGTCACCATTTCCAGCCTGAGGGCTGGTGTTGTGTTTCTTGTTCAGGTCACCTCATTTTTTGTGTGCTTCTGTATTTTCCTGCCTGCCTTTGTGGGTTTTTTTGGTCTATTCCTTTGGGGTCCGAGAGTCTTTGAGCTTGAACAATGTGACTGCTCTGAGCTGTGTTTTAATCCCATGATAAATAGTTAATTTTGGAGGTTTAGGTTGACAGCAAAGCCACCTCGGAGTGTCAGGCTGCGAGACTTTGGTTTCCTTCTCTGATCAGATAAGGAGCAGATATTTCCTGTAAGTCCTCCCCCAGTGCTCCAGTCCTACCATTAGAGCATTAAGTCAGATACATGACACCCAATTTCACAGTAATTCCTGAGGAAAAAGCACGTTATATTTTTTTAATGGGCTTCCCAGGACTTACTTTGTTTCTTCCTGATGAATATGAATCCCAGCGAGTTCATCTGAATTCTGACCTTCAGATACACAGAGGCCTGGGGGTTCTGAAGCAAGAATATGATCTTTAAAATCACGTGCTCTCCGTGTGAATGCTGTCTTCTCTTCCCACGAAATCCTCATGGAGTGCAGGAATAAAACTGCTTTGAGTGCTCCAAAATTCATCTGTGCGTTTATTACGAACCACTCACATCTTGCAGAAATGCTATTTGTGTCAACATGACCTGTGCCGACCCTTTCCTCTCCAAGAGCCTTTGTTTGGATTGTGTGCTGCCTGTAGGATCATCGCTTCTCTTCATCTCCTTCTCCTCTGATTGCCAAGGAACGCCAGGCACATCCCAGAAACTTCTCCTGATGTGCTGCACCAGGCCTTCCCGAGCAACCTGGCTGAATAAATATCCATTGAATAACTGGAGAATGCATTCAGATTCTTTTTATTTTGATTTATGTTCTATCTCCCTACCCGTGCATCTCCCAGAGTAATTGCCAGTTTTCGCCTCCTACAGAGAGATATAATAGAGCTGAAGAATAAGTAAAATGTGCTCTGTTTCTCCCTCTCTCTCTCCCTTTTGTAAGGGAGCCTTTATAGTCTCACACTCATAATTTGCAAACTGAAAATCAGCACCTCATTCCCAGCTGCCCTTGCTGGAAGGAGCTGTTTGGAGGCTTCCTGCATCCCCTGTCCTTGTGCCACTAACAGCACGGGGACACCTGGACATGCAGCCCACTCAGCTGGGTGACATTGGGGTGTCCCAAAAGCACGGGGAGCTGGGAGCCAGAGTGTTCCCTGTCCTAGAGCTGGTGTTCCCTATCCCAGAGCTTGTATTCCCTATCCCACAGCTCATGTTCCCTATCCCAGAGCTGGTGTTCCCCGTCCCAGAACTGATGTCCCCTATCCTAGAGCTGGTGTTCCCCATCCCAGAGCTTGTGTTCCCTATCCCAGAGCTTGTGTTCCTTATCCCAGAGCTCATGTCCCCTGTTCCAGAGCTCATGTCCCCTGTCCCCTATCCCAGAGCTGGTGTCCCCTGTCCCACAGCTTGTATTCCCTATCCCAGAGCTCGTGTTCCCCATCCCAGAGCCAGTGTGCCCTATCCCCGAACTGGTGTCCCCTATCCCAGAGCTTGTATTCCCTGTCCCAGAGCCCATGTCCCCTGTCCCCTATCCCAGAGCTCCTGTTCCCCATCCCACAGCTCGTGTCCCCCATCCCACAGCTTGTATTCCCTGTCCCACAGCTCGTGTTCCCTGTGCCACAGCTCGTGTTCCCCATCCCACAGCTCGTGTTCCCTGTGCCACAGCTCGTGTTCCCCATCCCAGAGCTGGTGTTCCCTGTGCCACAGCTCGTGTTCCCTGTGCCACAGCTTGTGTTCCCCATCCCACAGCTCGTGTTTCCTGTGCCACAGCTCGTGTTCCCCATCCCAGAGCTGGTGTTCCCTGTGCCACAGCTCGTGTTTCCTGTGCCACAGCTCGTGTTCCCCATCCCAGAGCTGGTGTTCCCTATCCCACAGCTCATATTCCCTGTCCCAGAGCTCATGTCCCCTGTCCCAGAGCTGGTATCCCCTATCCCAGTGCTGGTGTTCCCCATCCCAGAGCTCATGTCCCCTGCCCCAGGGCTGCTGTTGCCCATCCCAGAGCTGCTGTTGCCCGTCCCAGGGCTGCTGTTGCCCCTCTGCCAGCAGCCGCTGTCCTGCCTGGCCCGCACCAGGCTCTGCCCGATCCCCACGCCCTGTCCCCGGGCTGGGTGCGGGCTCCCCCCGTCCCGGGCAGAGGCTGCAGGGGCTGGCTCTGTGTGGGACAGCTCTGTGCGCTGCTCAAGCACCGTGTGAGATGTGAGAGCTCCCGGAGCGCTGCTGGCACCGCCCTGCAGGGACCTTTGCTTCATCTCACCGATAATGAGATCACCTGGGTGCAGCGCGAGCTTTCCATCAATTAGCGCAGCCATGCTCCTAACGAGCCATGTCTAATCACTCGTGTTTAACCCCCAGGTGACACAGCCCGGCTTGCTGCGTGACCTGCACGTCCCAGAGGCCATAATTCCGTATTTTGTAAGCAAAAGATGTAATATGAATAAAGATTTCCAGTTGCGTGGCCCTGTCTTCTGCACAAGGACTGCGCTGTGGGTATGGGATGGTTTGGGGTGGAAGGGACCTTAAAGCCCACCCAGTGCCACCCCTGCCGTGGCAGGGACACCTCCCACTGTCCCAGGCTGCTCCATGCCCTGTCCAACCTGCCCTTCATCTTCCACCTGAGCCCTCAAGGGAATCAAACCTTTTCCTGTGAATTTCTCCTTCCCACATCGAGCAGCACACGAGTTCCAGGTGACCTCATATGCTGCTCACAGTGGGGTTTTCTCAACTTTCTGCTTCCCCGTGGTCACAAACGTGGGAAGATCTCAGTGCACGTGGAGGGGGTCTCTCACTCGCTGCAGACATCTGTGACCTCCCTTTCTCTGCCTCTGCTGGGTTAGTTTAGACTTTGCATTTGATCTCAGTTCAGGTCGCTGCAGCATCAAGATAGAGCCTGACCTGTGCATCTTTGATAACCCTTCCAGCTCAGGATGTTCTGGGATTCTGTGAAGATCCCACAGGTTTTGGCTTGGAAGGGTGTGGGGGTAAAGCTGTGACCCAGGGGAAAAGCATTCCCATGGCAGAAAGGATTTCCAAAGCTATGGGAGTGTTTGGTTTGGATTTATAAATTACTGACAACAAAAAAAAAAAAAAGAAAAAAAAAAGAGTGACACAGTTCTAGTTTGAAATAACAACTTTTCTCCTCACAAAATGTCATGTTATGTGAGCCCACGATAATCCTGCATCATTGTGGCTCCCAGCAGGGAAAAAATAGTCATAAAATTACCATTCTGCTTGAAATTCACTCTCTGAACACCCTGAAAATCCTGCAGATCTCATGTAGGGATGCATTCAGTGCTGCTTAAGCAGGAGATTCCTCCAGATTGTCCAGTCTTTGAGCACTTCCCATTGGATCTGTTCGTGTTTCAAATCTGTGAAGCATTTGTGTGTCTTTGTGAGGTGTAAAAACCTCAGAAACAATTAAGACCTCAGTTTCTAATAACCCTTCTGGCACCATTTTTACCTTGATTGAGGAAATAATTTAAAAATTAGCCATTTAGGCTACCAAATTGGTCTCTTTTTGCACGCTGCAGTTGTGGTTTTAATCAGCACATGCCTTAACAGCCCTAGGAGGAATTCATTATTTCTGTAGCCACAGCATGGTGTCCTTTCTCCTTCCTTTTGGACATTTCTTGCCATTTGCAGGATAAAGTTTAAAAAGTTTAATTATAGAACGGAAAAGAAAGGGTCGTGAAGCAGGAAAAAAAAAAATTACCAAGTTTTGCAAGTTTATGTTATAAATGGTTGGGGTTGGCCGTGATGTTCTGAGGGATTATAAGAAAGGACAGGTTGCTGCTCTCTTCCTACCTTGTATTGCCTAATTCGGCATTAATTAAGTGTTAAATTATCCGCAGGAGTTCTGGCTTTTAGGTCAGGTGCATTTAAGCCGAGCTGTCCCCTCACCAGTGGTGACAGCGGGGCGAAAACCAAGCCGTGAGCCAGGATTAGTGGCCACAAAGCCGAGCCTAGGAGCTGCTGCACGCCATCCCAAATCAGCCCAGGAGCCACGGAATTAGTAACAAAACCCATCGGTGCGGGAAGAAATATACATCATTACAAGGTCAGCGCTGCTAAATTGCTGTCCTCGCTGTATTATCGGAAAGTAATGAGAAACACCTTCAACCTCAAAGAGGAGTCAATCGAAAATCAGCAAACAACCACCGCAGACATCCTTTTTTTATTTTTTTTTTCCCAGCAGCAAGCAGGGATGAGGTCTGGGATAACACAGACCCTCACACCCAGGCACGCACAACCTTTCGGGAGAGGACAAACACATCCCGGTAATCAGCAAAGCCACCCACTGCTGTTATTTTATGAATAGATGGGAGATTTGCCTTCTGCGTGTTGGCGAAATAATGAAAAAATCCCGGGATTTGGAAGGCGTAAAATTGCAGACAATTTATGTTTATAGCCGGAGCCGGTCACACAAGCGCCGGTAAATGGAGCGCCGGATGGAGCTGAGAGGAGAGGGAATCAGAAATGCGAGGGGAGATAAGGCTGTGGAAATTCCTCTCCCCAGAGCTAATCAGAACTAAGTGTCCCGTTGCCAGCAGCGGGGAGAGCGCTCCAGATAACGCGGGGATGGCAATTACAGGATAATTATGTCGGAAATGACAGCAAAGGGGGCGTGCGCTGGCTCCATTGTCACCTCCTCCCTGCCTTTGCCCCCGCATGGGTCCCACCTGTAACACATGCTTTTATTATCGATGGAGAGAAAACTCCGGGCTTGACCCTGCCTTTGCCCCCGCGTGGGTTCCACCTGTAACACATCCTTTTATTATTGATGGAGGGAAAACTCCGGGTTTGACTCTCGCACCTAGCAGCCCACGCGGCGTTCCCAATGTAACCGCTCTAATTTGCCACTCTAAACCTCCCGTTATCAATTAATTTACATTGTACGAGGAGCTATCTGATTATCTTGGTGCGGCGCCGTATTTACGCTGCGATTTAATTGTGAGTAATTAGCACGTAATTGCGGAGGGTTATTTCTAGCCGGTAAAGAAAGGGGTGTATTTATATGCAGTTAAAATAATTGCAGTTGAGAGCAAATCTTTTTACTTTTCCTGCCTTTTGGATGCGTCTGACAGTTTGTCTGGCTAAAATTGTTGTCTGGGCAAAGCTGGGACTCCTTGGGATGGCTTTGGTTAAATTCCCTTTTCCATTTAAAAATATTTTCTCTGCCTCCTAATCCTGCCTTGCCCTCCCGTGAGAAGGGAGTCTGTCGCAGGGCTGGGTCCGGGCAGGATAAATCCCGGTGAGCCGGTGACCTCCGTGCCTGGCACGGATGAACGCTCCCGGTGTAGCAGCTCCAACACAAAATATTACCCCATTACAGTAATTCCCACTCAGGGTGTACTTTATGAACGCCATCAAGGGCAATGGTGGCTTTCATGTCCAGCACTAGAGATGATGATTTTATTCCCCTCGCTGCCATCCTCAGCCCTCCACCACCCCTCTCAGGCTCTGCTTTACAGCCACAGCCGCTCCTCCGCCTCCAGAATTTGTCCTTTATAAAGAAACCCGGTGTTTCCTGAGCATTAGCATTGCAGAGGGGCTCCGACTGACAGCTGAGGGGTTTTGTCCTCCCTGGCTCTGGGATGGAAAGGGAGATGCCCCACGCTGCTGCTTGCTCAAGGCAACTTCCTTAGCGTTTGGGGATCTCTAATCTGAAGGTCTGGGAGAGTATTTGGAATTCTGAGTAGCACCAAGGAGATCTCACGGGATAGTCCCTGTCTCCTCCAGGGCTGGAGCTGCCGGGGCCTGGGTAATGAGGGGCATGGCTCTGCTTCAGCTGCTGAGACCCCCGAGTTTCAAAGGATTTTCTCTCTGCTCAAAGGAGAGCATCTTTTCACTGCTGCTTTTGCGTTCAGCCAAAGAGCTCCCAGGCACGGCCCTGCCGGAGCCCCGTTGTGCAGGAATGCGATGCCACGGGATCCTCTCCTGCAGGGCTGCCGGAGCAGCTCGGGAGGTGCCTCCCCTGCCCCCCAGGAGCCACCAGTGGGAATCAAGGCCACTTTTCCACTCATTTTCTTCCTCACTGAGCATTTCCCCAGCCAGGTGGAAGGAGTGAAGGGTGGGCAGGGGTGGGGGGCTGGCACCCACCTGGAGCAGGGGAGGAGATGGGCCTGCAGGAGCTCTTTAGAGAAGGTGCTGGTGGAGAGCCCCAAACTCTGCTGGGTTGGGTCTCCCAGGACCTGTCCTGGCCTTGGTGAGTTGGGGGGAAGCTCTCAGGGGGATGCTGAGGGTCTTTAGGGAGTTGAGGAAGGTGGTGGAGTAAGAATTTGGCTTGAAGAGAGCATCTGTTCCTCTGAGGATCAGGGCTGGGTGATTGTTCTGGCCAGGGCCAGGCTCTGTGTTTGTTTGTGCCTCTGTGAGTTCTGTTCCACAGAACTCTATTTTCCATCCCCTGATGCCACCTGTGCAGGGCCCTTGGTAAAACTGATGTTATTATGTAGCTAATATTTTGGTTTCTTGAAAACGAGGCTCCTGTGGATCATTTTGGGGTGCTGTTGTCCCTCAGAAAGGTGTCTCTAACATCTACTGGTTTTCTCTCTTGGAAATAGGGATTATTTTGTATTGAGAACCACCTTGGAGCTGGGCTCTCCTGACTCAGTGGGAGCTGCTTTAGGATTTATTTGCATCTTGGGTTGCAAACCTTGAGCAGCACACAGTGGTCAGCTGAGTTTTAAAGCTGGTCAGGACCTCGGAGGATATTTTAGTTAACTCCTGATCCAACTCTCCAAAAGCACAGGGAGGTGTTTTCCATTGCTGGGCTGGAGTAGTTGTACATAAAGAAAATTTCCCCGGTGCAAAGCAGCCTCCCAGTGTTTTTCACTGGAGCTTTTGCTTTGTGTGTTCCTGTATCTACTTTCCATGGCATTTACTGGTTAATTCCTTCCATTCTATTACATCTATTTATTTATATTTATATTTGTACATTTCTGTTTCCATGCATTTTATTAAGCTTGTGAAAAGAGCACTGAAAAGAAAAAGGAGCAGTTTTATCTTTCTTACATAGTGACTTCTTTTGGGCCATCTCCCTGTGTCTTGATCCATTGCTCAGAGCTCTGGGGATGATCAGCCAGGAGCTTTTCCCCAAAAACATCTCCCTGACACTCCAACTTTGAGGTGGCCCAACCCAAACCATGAGCTGCTCTGCCTCTGAGGATTGATTAATTAATATCCTTAATGTGGTACAGCAGTGATCAAATTCAAGTTATCAGATGTGTAAATAGTCTGGGGGGGAAAAAATTGGGTTTGTTCCTCAAAACAGGCACAGAATGGTTACAAAACCAGTTTTGTTCCTCAAAACAGGCAAAGAATGGCTACAAAACCAGGTGAGCCCAGGCATGTGGCTCTAATTCCAAGCAGCTGAATCCCTGAGCAGCCTCATCCCACGGAGTGCTGGCTCAGGCTGAGGTTTCTGTGGATTAGGGAGTTTATGACCTGTGTAAAAATGTCAAGTCAAACAGCTGCCTACTAAATAATTCAGCATATTGATAGAATGATGGCTTTGGAGATGGAGATGTTGGATTTAACTCTTTCAAGAGGAGCAGGGAGGGGCAGTGGATGCTGTGCTCGGCTCTGACTGGGTCCTGGCAGGATCCCTGGTGTTCTTTGTCACCTTTGAGCAGGAGATTCCAGCAGAATTAAAAGTGAGAGGTAAAATTGATTTGGCACCGATGGGAATTTTTAATTAAGTGCATTTTTTTTAGTATAACTGGCTAAAAGACCCAAAATCCTAGGGAAAAAAATGGGTTTACTTGCAGAATCCTCAAACTTTTTTGTTTTGAAAAGGAAAATCTATAACAAACTTATTTATTTTAGGAAAAGCAGATACACTTGTCAAAATCAGAAGTTTTATAAAATATTCCTTCTCCTTAAGATATTTGTAAGAAAATATTGAGCTGCCCAACTTATTTTGTCTTGAACACTTTCTAACCAGCTTTGTTGCAGTAATGGAGACCTCAGACCTAAAGCCAGAGTCTGATTTATGTAGGTGTAACAAAACTGTTCAGTGACTTTCTGCTTTACCTTTAAGCTTTGCTTAACCCCAGGCTTTAGTTAAATATGTTATTTAAAAGATAAAAGGCACAAAGGGGGAAAAAACCCTTCAATTTTTGAAAGTTTGCAGTGTCTGAGTGCTTGTCTTGGTAAAGCCGAATGTCTCAGCTTGTTTCATGTGGGATATTTATAAAGATACAATGTACTTACACTTGTGAAATGTGAAAAATAGGTTTATACCACCTCACAGAGCTCTCATTACTTTATGAAGCAGCATATTTGCTTAAATGCATTCTTGGATAGTGTCATACTTTCTGTAGATACCTTGAACAGCAAAATTCCTCTTTCTTAGTAAGAAATAAATTGCAGCCTTGTGCTGCTTGCCCTCCCTAACACAGAAGTGGTTTTGAAGTTGGGTTGTTTCCATTTAGCATCAAAATTGCTTTTTCATTTGGTTTCTTCTTTTTCTGTTTTGGGGATCCCTGATGCTTTGCCAGTGTTGACAGCTCCGTGAGGGGATTTTTACAGCCAGCTTGGACCCCCTGAATATCAGCAGGATCCAAATGGGGCTCAGGGATATGTGGGAGTGGGGCTGGGAATGAGTCCCTTCCAGCCAAATCCATTTTGTGCCCCTCTGGTCGGGTTTCTCCTGAAGGAACTGTTGCCCACACAGTGTGCTTGGCTGAGGCTTTTATCCTCATTTTTGGACTCTGAGTTGCCAAGTTCCCATTCTGACCTTCAGGAGCGGGATTTTGGCTGTTCTTGAGGGGTTGTTTGTGATCCTCAGACACGTCTGTCTGTGATTCCCAGCCCTCCTCCTTGTCTGTGATTCCCAGCCCTCCTCCTCACCTGTGATCTCAGGGAAGCCTGAGAGAGCATCACCACAGCAAAATGGAGCTGCTGGGAGCCCTGGAAAAGTCTGCTTAGAACACACCCTCATTGTGTTCTTCCTGCTGAAATTGATTGAGTTTCAGCTTTGGGTAGCAAAGGACCAAGGCAGGAGTGCCGGGCACTGGGACCAGGAAAGAGCTGAGCAGCTAAAAATCAAAATATCCTGGGCTTTTTAAATGGGTTAAAATGGTGTTGGTGCTAAAACAATCCAAGAATTTGGAATTGTAGAATATCCTGAGGTGGAAGGGACTGTGAGGATCATCAAGTCCAGCTCCTGGCCCTGAGGAACCCCAGGAATGTCCCAGCTGATCCCTCTGCAGCAGCTCCAGGCCCACGAGGGTGCAAACACACCTGGGCTGCTTCAAAACCCAAATTATCTCTGTCCCCACGGCCAAACCAGAGGGGGAATTGTTGATCTGATCTCTCTGCAGCAGTGCAACACAATGAAGGGAAAGAAGAGTAATTTATTCATATATATATATAAAAAAGAAAGGGATTTTTGGTAAATCCTATGCTTATTATATTCCCCTTTCTTTTCCTCTAATTTTCTCTGAAAATAATCCTGCTTATTCATGATGCTGCTGCAATAATTGAACTCCTGGAGGGAGAGGAGGGGGGAAAAAAGCTCTCCATCTAAATGACTGCCTGAGACCTGTTGTGTTTTGACAGATGCCGAAGCTGGAGCTGAGCTTGTTGTGAGAAGGGCTCAGCATCACTGGGATGTGGCCCAATGGCTCGCTGTGCCTCTGAATGGGGACAGATTACATTAAAACCCCCTTTTTCCTGGATTTTTTTTCCTTCCCCTGGTCATAACCTACTGACTCTGGGGAAGCACACAGAGAAAATACTCCCTGGTTGTTTTGCAGAGTGTTGCTGCAGGACTGGGATGAGAAAGGGAGGTAACTTCCTGCAGGATGAAAAATCCTCATGGTTTTTTAGGGTTTCTGTGGAAATTCAGGGAGACAATGTTACTTAAGTTAGGAGAAGTTTGAAGGAGGCAATTTGCTGCTGTCCATTGTACAGTTAGTGTTCAGGGTGTGCTGGTTGTGGGTGATAAATGCACATGGCCTTCACTAAAATCTCTTGGTTTTAGTGAGTGTTTTGAAAGTATTTTAGTTTGGCTGTTCAGGACTTGTCTATTTCTACACTTTTTTTTTCTGAAGAATAAAGTGAATTATGTGATTTGTGCATTAAATTAATATCATATATCAATTAATTTTATAATAAATAATATCATTATAATAAAGTTATATATAATATTAATTAATTAATATTATAATAAAAATAATATTAAAATAAATGAATGGGTTTTCTGGACTTCTGTCTTCATGTGCTGCTTGCACTTGTCACACATCAGGGACAGTCCCATCTCTGCCACCTTTCTGGTTTATTTCAGATGGGCTGGTGGAAATAACAAAAACTTTTCTGTTCTGGTTTTGTTCCTTCCTGTAGGTTTTGGGCTTGAACTCACTTATAGTTGCTGTCTGTTGCTCCCAAATCCTGAGATGTTTGGGTGCATTAACGACTTAATTTATAAACCATAATTTAGAAGGAGCTTACCTTAGGAAAGGTTGTATTTTATTGCTGGTTTTTCAATATTTTGGGGTGTTTTATGAATCCTTTGGAGGAAGTGTTAGGGAGAGATACAATTTCCTAGCATGGATTGCTGATTAGTGATGGAATTAATGATGGAAATGATGCCCAAGAAACCCTGGGTGTTTTTTTGCAGGGAAGGGAGGTTTATTGTACCCCAGTCACTACTGACATTCTCCTGCTTTTGGGACGGTTTTTGGGAGGCTTTTGCTGATGCTGTGTCAATTTATTACACTTAGCTGCTCTCCTTTGTGCTCACTGCTTAGAGCAGCTGAATAAGGTAAAAATATTGATATTTTTGGTAGTTCATGTATGATTTTCCTGCTCTCAAAATCCTGGATATTATCACCTTTTCAGCTGGCTCTTAAAGGCAAGGTGGTTTTTGTGGCTATTGCTCCCAGACTTCCTTAGTGGCATCTAGCACTTGCTAAATAATTGTCTTCAAGGTTGATAATGCAACAGCTCTGTTCAGTTATAATTCAGCATTTTTAAAAACAAGAGTTTTTTCTCCAGTTGGGGCGGAGGATTTTTGGGTATCCACTCCCTTTCCAGTGGGACATTTGCTCTCCTGGCTTTGTGCAGGGCTCTTGGTGAGACTCCAGGGTTAATGTGCCTCTGCTGGTTTCCAGAGCAGGAGAAAACAGGGATACAGCAGTGAAACTTCAGCTCCAACCCTTTGTTGCCCAAGAGAATGGGTTTAAAAAAAATAAAATACAAAAAGAAGAATGCTGCTTGTGTTGAGGCACTGTTGGGGTGAGCAGGCTCACCTGGCCCTGAGCCTCCCACCCCAAACACCGCCCAGGTTATGTGGAGAAGCTGCAAATCTTTGAGACTTTCTATCCAGGGTTTCAAGCTTTGATTTTCTTTTTTTTTTTGTGTTATCGTTGTCACGTCTCTGCTCAGCCAACTCTGATCCATGCTGGTGGAACAGAGCAATATAAAGTTATATCTCTTACTCATCCTGTTGCTTTTCCACATGAAAGAATGGGGCTGAGCACCTGGAAGTGTCGATTTTGTGGCTGATGTGGCCACATTCCAACTTCAAACCCCTCTGGAGCCTCCCCATGTCTCTGCACTGCCTGACCTACTTGTGCAACTTCTCAGCAATTCTTCAAAGGAACCAGCTTGGAAGGCAGTAGACCTTGTTTTTTTGGAGAACATGGTGTTGAGGGAGGATGTGGGCGATCTGAAATGTCTTCGGGTTTGCAAGGACAAGGAACAAATTAAGAAGAAGCAAAACAAACAATTTAATGGTGATGGAGCTGCAGCTCCAGCGAGGAGAGGCTGTGGGCGTACATCCATTTTATCTCACTGCACAAGATGATTCCTCACCACAGAAGGTCATAAAAATCTCACTGCTGAGTACTGGAAGATAATTTTGCTAAAAGTTGGAAATGTTTTATTAGCAGTAAATATTTAAGGCCTTCGTTTACAGCAATCAGGGGACTGGGAGTTCATACCTTAGCTTGCAAATAAGCCTGGAATTGTCACCTCAGATAAAAACGGAGTGGTAAAACCTGGGAAATGAACTGTCAGGGCTGCTAATTATTATGTGTTGTGTAGACATTAATTACTCAGTGCCTGATTTGTTTTTTTTTTTTTATTATCAGTGACCTTTCCTGTTTGGTGCTTTGTAATTGGCTGCAGGTGATTAGCGAGATTTCTGATCACTTAGAATTTTTGCTCCTGGCACTGCAATCCCAGTAAGAAGCCATTTAATAGAATGGAGTGATGGGAACAAGAAAGGAAGGGGAGCTGGTGATGCCCCCCTTCCCTGGCAAGTTCCTCTGCTTAAGCTCTCATGCCAAGATGTGACATTGGACAACAATTCTGCCCTGTGCCATCAGCTGAGCCAGGCTTTGGCCAGGCAGAAAGTGCAGAAATACACAAGTTTTAGAAGATCCTGTCAGTTTCTGTAGAGCTGTGGTGGGATTCTCTGGGAGCATGGGCTGGGGATGGCCTGGGGAGCTCACACAGCCTGAGGACAAAGAGTGAATTGGCTCCTGTACAGCTTTAGAGCTGCTACGCTGACTCCTCGTTACAATTAAGATGATAAACCTGCAGTTGGTGGTGATGGTGATGCCTTAGGTTTTAACTTTTATATTTTTCAAATCCTGTACTGCTTAGAGTGTAACTCTGCAGTTCCTTGTAGCCTGTAATTCCTGCTCTCTCGTGCTGGGCAGACACAACAAAGCCTCTCCAGGCTCTGCCTTCAAGGACAGCCAGGCTCTTCTAGGCCCAAAATGTGTAACCCAAAGCCTCTGAGGGGGGAGCAAGCTGAGGGGAATTCCATCATTAAACTGGGGCTTTAATTGGAGAATTAACCCTGATATGCAAATGAACCAAACCTATAAAGGTGTGAAGAACTTGTGACCTGGGGTCCATCTTGGGGTCCATTTTTGGAGGCAGCCTCTGGCTCCCCAGGGGGTACCTTGAAGGCCCTCCAATAAATCCCAACCTTTATTCCCTTACTCTTGTCTAGTCTCTGTTTCTAGGTGGCTGGAGAAGGCATCAATGGTGACTCAAATGTGGTTGTTTCCTCAGAGAGGAGCTGGTCCAACCCATCCCTTTCTGCTGCTTGAAGAATGAAATGGAGATGTTTTATGTTGGTAGCAAAAAACCACAAGCCCAAAATGTGACTGTCAGAAGAGAATTGTCCCTTTGTGCCATCAAAGCCTGACAAGTTCAGCTGCAATAACCTCGGGGAAGTTGATGGGCTCTATGCAAATGAGGAGAGGATCTCTTAATCAGCAGTTTGGGGAGACACAGGCATCACTCAGACAATGAAAACCAATTTAATTTGTGTCATTACTCTGCATTTAAAGTAGGAAGGTGATGAATGCATCATCCTCCCCGAGTGCAGCTCCTGGAGTTATCCTGGGCTTTTTCCCGATGCGTGGACTCTGCACCTGAATCTCTGTGGGAAAACAGCTTTGGGAGAACGTCTTTCAAACAGGGGCCTCTTCCCTGTGCAGTCAGTAAAAGGTTTTTACAATCAGTAAAGGTTTTTTTGATGGAGCAGGAAAAGCCATTTTAAGTATTAGAAGACAATTTAAAGGGTTATGCACCTTACAAGTTCCATTTAGGAATCAGCTGGTGAATCCCTTTTACCTGCATGGCTGCATATTGATAATAAATCTATAGACACCAGAGTTGTTTGGAGAGATTGTCAGGGAAATCTCAGCGTTCCTTTCATTTGTGAAGCAAATGACAACAAACAAATGGAACTGTAAAGCCTGAAAATCCAATATGAATTTGTAATGCTCACCCCCACTTGATCAGACCAAATAACGGTTTGAGATATTTATTTTTTGCGCTTTTTTTGGTTAGAATAAATCACATGAGATCTCTATTTTGACAGCATTTTTCTGGGCATTAAAGCCCTCAGTCCCTGGGAGAGCTGTGCTGAGGATTAGGCTGCTGGAGTTTTCTCTTCAGGAGATAGATGACACTTGCAGAATGATTTTGGCTGACTCACTAAACAGTGTTTAAATGCACAGGAAATGTTTCTGCACATGGGATTTATATTTCAGCTCCAGAAAACTCTGCCTGTTCCTTTGAGCTCCCATAATCAATCCATTGTGTGGCTAACACTGCTGGAATTGGTGAGCAGGAGGAAAGCCAGGGATGCTGGGGAAGGGCTGGGCTGCAGCTGGGGGATGGTGCTGATCCAGGTGGTAAAAATTCCGAGGCAACATCCTCTGGCTTTGTTTTGAGAAGCAGCAGAGCCAGGATTAGGGCAGGGCTAGGTGGATTTTGTCCCAGGAATGTCCTCCAGGAGCAGGTGACAGAGCAGCTGCAGGCAGCAGCTTCCCTCCTGAGGGCTGCTGGAAATGAAGATAAGCAAGAGCAGGTTCAGATGCACTCGATTATTTATTAACATTTATTAATAAGCCCATAGTCCACAGGGTTGTGGCTCTCATGTTCCTTTAGTTTAAGTGAAGGCTATTGTGTGCAAGGTTTGGAAGTTCATACTGGAAAACAGGAGCAGGAAAAGCTCTTTACAGTGAACAGGGACGTTGAGATAAAGACAAATCTGCAGTCTGAGGGTTCCTGGAGTGTCTAATTTGAGACTGGAGTGAAGCAGAGATGCAAAATCTCATCGTTTTTTATTTAATCCTCCTTAAAAACAGTGAATTTGGAAGACAGGACAAGTCTGTGGTTTGGCAGGCGATGCAAAACAGTGCCAGAGGAGGCTGATTCCATAAACCTAAACCCAGAACGGAGCCAGGGACAGCAAAAAGATGAAAATAATCAGCAAATGAGTTGTTGTTGTTGTGTGCTTGAAGTGACCAAGGGAGAATTCTGGGTTGAGGAATCCCAGCCTGATGCTCAGCAATGCTCCTGTCCTGGGCCAGGCTTGATCTCCTCCCCCAGGGAAAGGCCATCCCCCCTCTCTGCAGCCTCATCTCCAGGTGCTCTTGTTAGTGCAGAAACACATCATCACTGGGTGATTATATGCAGGTACTTTTATTGAGAGCTCAGGAATCAGGGGTATAAATCCAAATCATGATTCCGCCATGGATTTGGGATGGATACACTTTATACCCTTTCCTTACATAACTGTTGTATAATCATACGTTAATCATCAACTTGATATTGTTCTATTGTGTGTATTGTTTCCACCCAAGCATGGGTTTAAGCCCCCTCCCCACAACGTCCCTCATGATTGTTGTCCCTTCCCCGCGATTCTTGTTGTAATTAAATAATTATTTTTAGCTATATTTCCTAAGCAATCATGGCATTTAACTTCATCACCTACCACACAGGTGGGCGCACCAGGCACAGGTTCACATGATTTTAGCAAAGACAGTGCCCACTCCCGTTCCCAAGACCTATCTTAACTCCCATGATTTTAGAAACATTTTAACCTGATGCTATCACTCTGAGGAAAGGGGCATTAGGAATGGCAGGATCTGCAAATTGTGCCAATAAACTTCCAGGTGGGAAATGCTCCCCGGGTTTCTCTGGGAATGCTGCATGCAGCCCAGTCTGCATCAGTGTGTGTCAATACCAACTCGCAGTGTAATGTATGGATTGCTGCTGGCAGCAGATGAGAGATCAGCACTTCTCCAGGCTCTCATCAGTGCTCCCTGTTGCCAGCTCCCAAAGCACTGCCTCCACAAGAAAAAAAGTGGAATTTTTCTGTGCAAACACACAGTATTACTGTGAAATGAATCCTCTCTATTTTTATTTTCTCTCCTTAAGTCGTTTTTTTTCCCCCTTGAAGAATGTGCTGCTCCTTTACATGAAATGAGGCTTGCACAAACCCGAGTTTCTTTTTAGGTTTGTTTGGAAGTTACAGCTTCAAGAACGACTGCAGTGGTGACTGGGGAGCTGCACTAAAAGAGTGTTGTTGCCTTTTCCTTTGGAGACAACTTCCTTGCCGTGTTCTGAAGTTTTTTTTCAAAGCCTTCTGTTGACAAGGGACGCAGAAAATACTGAACCTGCTAAATTCAGTTTTTAGTGTGCTGTCTTCCGTAGTGTCACCTGAGGGAGGGAGCACAGTCTGTTCCCCTCAGTCCCTGTTCCAGGTTGTTTTTCACTTGGGATGAAGGTGTTTGAATTCCTGGGAAGCTGTGGCCAAACCCTCCAGGCTAGGGGAGGTTTCTTTGTTATTCAGTAAAATTGCTTGGGCACTGCTGATGTCTGGGGGGAATGTCATTTGAAGGCTTTAGGTATTCCAGCCTGAAAATTCAGGTTCAGTGGTGCTGGCGAGGAAAATGTACAATTAATTTAATCACCATCTCCAACACAGGATCTTAAAGCTGGGAAAAGCCCTCTGAGAGGAGTCCAAACATTAACCCAGCACTGCCAGGTCACCACCTGAGCACCAAATCCGCAGGTTTTATGGAGAGTATCTTGCAATTCCTGTGGGATGGAATCCTGTGCTGAAAGCAGCACGTTCTGAATGTGCCTCCTCCCTGGGCTGAGTCAATATCTCTCTGCCAAGGCAGAGTGCTTCAAGAAATTGTCCATAAAGGCGTTCCTGTTGCTGGAACCATGGAATTTCTGAAGGATTTGAGTAGGTACGTGCTGCTGGCTTGATCTGCTAAGCAGACAGGACCAGAACGTAGAGGTTTTTCAACCAGTCACCTGCTCCTTCTATCCAAAAACGATGAAGCATCCAAAGTACTCGATGGGCGTGTGGGAGCTGAGGTTTGTGCTGGAGTGAGTGCCCACCCAGCGTGAGCAGCTCCAGCAGGAGAAAGCAGCAATGAGCTTCGTAGTAACTGCATTCGCTGGGGGTGTGGAGGAAGAGAAAAACGAAGACTCGAATCCAGAGTCTCCCACATGAGTTCCAAAAAAAGCCACCCGAGGCTGGTTCTGTGCTCGGGCCTGGCGGGGATGGAGAACAAAAGCCCAGAGCACGGTGAAGTGCAGCTCTGCAGGTTTGTGGCAGGTGTTCCATGAGACACCTCTTGTGCCTTGACTCCGGGTCCCGTGCGCCCACGGGAGCTCAGGGGTACTTGGGAGCTCGAAATCTTGCTGTGCTGGGGAGATCAGGCTTTGCAGAGTCAGAAACTGAAGGTTTTTTTTCTTTGTTTTCAGCAGCCACAGCTTTGGAGGTGTCTAAAAATATGTAGCGACGTTGGTGTTGGAGCATTGCTTAACTTGAGCAAGTTGTTCTCCCAAACTTTCCCTGACTGAAGTGATGAGTTGAACAGTTACAGTAAATAGAGTAATATTTTGATTGGTACAAAACCTTTCGTTTCTTCTTGATGTCTAATTAGCGTAGCTCTGAATGTCAAATATTTACCCGCTCTCCCCAGCGCTGTGCTCACTTCAGTGGGGCTCCATCTGGCTCTGCCTGCCTCGAGCCTGCTTTTACATGGAAAAGCTTTCCCAGGCCTGGGGCTGCTGCTGGATCCCACCTGCTCCCCTCCAGGTCTCCTGAACTGGCAGGGAGCTCTTCCCTCCAGGAAAGCCAGGTGGAGAATAGAGCTGTGAGAACCAGAGGGAGCTGCTCCATGAGTGGAGCTCTCAGGCTGGGAGGTGTCAGGCCACAGCTGCACTGAAAGCTGCTGATGGGTGGGAGTGGTACATCCATGATACACAAAGGCAAAATATCCCTTTAGACTGCCAGGGATGCAGTTCCCCAGTACAGAGTGTGGTGTAGGAGTCTTTTGTAGCCACAGAATCCCAGAAAGGTTTGGGTTGGAAGGGAGTTTAAAGCCCATCCAGTGCCACCCCTGTCATGGCAGGGACAACTTCCATATCCCAGGCTGCTCCAAGCCCCATCCAACCTGGCCTTGGGCACTGCCAGTGATCCAGGGGCAGCCACAGCTTCTCTGGGAATTCCATCCCAGCCCCTCCCCACCCTCACAGGGAGGAATTTCTTCTCAATATCTAATTTTCAGGGATTCTCAGGGACTTAGTAGCAACTGCATTACAGGAGCAGGGGTGTCCTCTGGTCGTGACTTCCTCATATGGAATTGGAATCCAAGCTACAATCCAGGAAAGGGGTGCTTATCTTCAGGCAAAATGTCAGGCTTCTTTTTCTGCTTCTTCTATCTGGGATGTGTTGATAGTGCAAAAAAAAGCTTGTATTTCCTTATATTATTTTTTGCTGCATTTCTGGTGCTTGCTGAATTCTGGTTTCATAAACACCATTTCCATCTGCCATATGTTCTCTGTGTGCCCCATCCCCAGCTACCAAACATGTGAAGCTCTATGATTAAAGCATGTACTGAACAAACTTCTCCTTTTTCCCTATTTTTTTTAATGTTACTAGCATGTGGTTTGGATGATCTAATGGGAAATGGCTCTGCTGCAGCCTTTTCTGTGGGGTTCGGGTTGGTTTGTTGTCAGCTGAGAGCTGCACTGAGTTATCAGTGAAAGAGTTTCAGCCTTTAGTGATGTTAGAGGTGGAAAAAACAAGGTTTGAGGTGTTCCAGGTGGAAGGGCTGAACCCCCAGAGTGTGGGGAATGGAGCATCAAGGCTGGGGGTTTTGGAGAAGAGACCTCATGGATGGGGGGGAGCTGAGTCAAGCAGTGGAAAAGGATCTGAGAAAGTTGCTGCTTTTGTCTTGTGGCACTTTGAAAACAGCAAATCAAAGCAATCCAAGGCAGCCTCTTTCTCTGCAAAACAAATTAACTACAACAAGAATTCATTCAGTGTTGTAAAATAACAGCATAACTGACTTTGCCTTTGGATTTCTCCTTTCAGGTGTTGGAAATTTGACTGAAGTCTGCGTATCATGCACTGGAGAAGGTAACAATTCTCTCATCCTAATTCTGGTGTGCTGGTGTTAATTTGGATGTCAGAAGCTTCTTTGCATTGTTTGTGCTGTAAAGAATCTGCCCTGGAGTTTCTCTGTGCCCTGAGAGGGGCTTTTGATTTTCCTTTTTAAAAGAATATATAAGTGTGCATTTAAGTTCTTAGGGGTGTATATGTTGCATTTATGCAATTCTACAATGGAAGGCTTGTGGAAAATGCAGAACAGTTCGCCTTCAGCTATTATTGTAAATGGAAAATTGTAAATTATATATATTTAACATGGTGTATGGAAGTTATAGAATGAATCTTTTACAAAAGGATATTTATATCTTGTTATCAATAATGATTCAGGGGGTTTTTTCTGGTTAGGCTCTTATTGTTCTTGTCAAGAGATTTTCAAAATTGGTGTTTAATTAATCATTGAATGATTGACTGCAGTTGAATTACTCAAAAAATCCTGTGGTGTTTCTGAAACTCAAATTTTTTTCTTAATGGCCTCTCAGTTTGAATGTCAAAGGGAATCAATATTGTTAGTGGAGAGGTGGGTTTTGTTCTATAGAACCTGAAATTATCTTGAGGGGGTTTTTTCCAACATGCTTTTAAGTATGAATTATGTTGTTTCCAAAGGCGAACAAGATGTTTTCAGAGCTTGCAATTATTTGAAAAATAAGTGTTGTCTCAGTTTTAGATGTTATTACTGTGTCTGTTCAGGGAGACTACAGATGGTTTCTGACAAAAATATTTAATTTCTTAATTCTTGGGAGTTTCTCCTTAGTCCTGGGTGGTGTTCACAATAAAAACTGAAGATGGAGATCAAGTAAATATTCTTCTTCAGCCTGGCTCTTTCGGAATGTGCTATCTTGGTGTGAGGTTTTCAAAGACAGCATGATAAATTCTGTGATAGATCACTTTCTAGTCTTTCTAGTGGTCTGAGAGGAAAAGCTTATTTCTTAATATAAAAGATAACTTTGAATAATGGACTCCTCATCCCTTTGGACAGTACTCCTAAATTAGCCTCAGAGCTCCTTCTCAGGTGAAATCTCATTTTCAGGTTCCCCACAGTAAAAAGGAGATGCTGATCCCCATTTCATGTGGGAAGTGTTTTCAATCTGCTGATGAAAAGTACTTCTGAAGAGTTAGGCAACCTTGATTAATTGAGCCTGAATAAGAAGTGCAGGATCAAATCTCAGGATATTATTTTTAGGCTGCAGCCTTGTGTTCTGCATTCCAAATCCTTAAATGCCAGTGTGATAGGAAGTGTGAAGGACTGGAGCAGACAGTTCTGTGCACGCTGGTAATGGCTTGCAAATGCTGACACCACCCCAGACAGGAGGATGGAAATTGCTTTCTGTTTACAGAGCCACCTAAATATTGGGTAAACACTCCTCATTAGTGGGGATGTGACTGGAATTTGGGTTAAATGCCTCCGTTCTGGCACTGGGAGTGAAGGGGGATTTGAAATAAAAGCTGATGTGGGGAAGCTCTTGGTGAATGTGAACCATTGAAAGGTCAGCGGTGCCCTGTGGGATATTTAGGTCTGGGACTGGCACCCCAAGGCAGAATTGGGTTCCTGAGGAGTGGGAACAGCCATTGCACCCAAGCTGCTGAGATGTCCTGAGCAGTGAGCTCTGTGTGGCTGAAGTCTGCCCTGCCCCCGTGGCAAACAACCTTGGGATCCAGCGTCGTGCTCCCGAAGAGCAAGCACAGCGTAGTTTTTAGGGGACAGTGGTCACACATTCTGCTGTACTTGACAAAATGACACATTTGGGGACTGCAGATTCAGCTTTTGTACATATTTCATCTCTGGGGGAGGGCAGGATTTTCTACCCCACGCTCCTCAGCAGCACGTGGGCCTTGCTGAGTCAAAGCCAGGCCCTCCCTGAGGAAGCCAAGTTTGGGCTTTTGCTTCTGGGCCTGTGACTCAAAACTGGCTGTGGTTGACCAAAGTGACTCCAGAAGTTGGGATTTGAAAGGAAACAGTTGTGCATTGTACTGGTATAATTACAAAATTCTACTTCATTACCTGTCCAGCTAATTAAAACAGTGACAGGCCAACAGTCCTCTTTGAGTTTGTAGCATCTGTGCTTTGTATTCCACAACCAGGCTTGGAGTGTAATTTTAATTAAAATTATTACCAGCAGACAATGTACAGTTGTGTTGGAGAAATGTCCTAGAACTGACTGTGCTGGAAAAGGAGATTCTGATGAACAGAGTCTGAAAGGCAGCTGGTTTTAGGGCATGGCTTGACAAGATTGGGACTGGTTTTGTGCACTGGCAGCTTCCCCTTGCCTGGTGTGTGGCTGTGTCTGGCAGCTCTTGGCTGCTTGGCTCTGCTGCTCACTCCAGGTGGCAACAGGCTCAGCTGGAAGTGCTGGGGGTCAGTGTGTAAGAGGATTACTTGGATGGACACTTCACTGCCTCCAACATGGAATTTTTAGATCCCTCCTTCAAAGACAAGGGTTGTTTGTGATCTCCAGGCATCCTTCTGCTTCCCAGGATCCCTAAGTGTCCTCCTTCCCTGGCTCCTTGTTGTCAGATGTGGCTGCCACCATCCTCCTACTCTTCCTAATCCTCTGAAAATCTGCTGTGTCCTTTCTTCCCTTCTTTATTATCTCCCACTTCCCTCCCTGATTCCCTTCTCCCACTTTTCACCCTCTGTGTCTCTCTGCCATCCCTTTCCTTGGCCGCTTCCTTCTCCCCTTATCAGCTGGGTTCCTCGTGCAGCCCAAAAAACCCCACAAATTAAAACAGAATCGGTTGTTTTAAAGTAATTTGATAACCTGAATCACCAAAACTGCCATTTCACAGTGGATTAGGTTGTGTTTGTCAGAGGATAAGCTGGGAAGTTGGAGCTGGGAGGCAACATCCTAATTTGCAGCAGAGTGAAATGGCAACTTTTTGATAGGAGCTGGATTGTAATTAATTATTGCAGAGTCTGCTTTTTGCCTGAGATTTGGGGTATTTGGATTTGGTTTTTTTCTAGTGCTATATTTAGAATGGAGCCCTCATGCCTTGAGTTTTCACCATAAGGCCATGATGACTATTTGAACAAAACTCAGGATAAAGTGGTGTTCAGTCACAGGTGCCTGGCCAGATCTTTTCCTTGCAAGCAGATTTTGGAAGAATGGGAAATGACCAGGTAACAGCTCAAGGGATGTGCCTCATTCCAGCATTTCAGAGGCTTTCCTTTCAGAATATGCATGAGATGTGTTGCCTGTATTCCCTGAGTGGGAATATGGGGCTGAAATGACCCCAAGGAATGTCTGGTGAGGCAGCAGGGCCGTTAATTCTGAAATCTGACACAAGCAATACTTTGGCACAAAGCAAGTCTGCCCTTCTGCACTTGTTTGATATTGTAAAAGAGATTATTGTGGCCTTACAAGAAGGTTAAGATGTCGTGAAGTTTAATATACTCTGGAAATAGTCCTGTTAAAGCCACTGCTGCTCGTGATTGATGAGGCAGGTTATGATGGGAGCTCTAAATCTCGTGTTTGTGTGTGCAAATTGCTATTTCCCAGCCTTTTCAAGGTTGCCAACTTTATCTTGTGGTGCAGCCCATATTTAAGGATTTCATGTTGAATTAGCCTTTGATTAAGGGCAAAGGAGCTTTGATGATAAAACGCCACTACCAGTGGTTCTGTGGACCGGCTTGGGATAACTTATCAATCACTCTCCATGACTGAGGACATGTTGTGGACATGAGGGTCACCCTTTGAGGATTAATTTTTCTGAGACAAGCAGCTCATGGCTGTTGGATGATTATGGCCAGAAGCAATTATGGAGTTTTTAAACTGTTGGTTACTACAATAAAGAGTCGCTAGGCTGAGTTTTAAGCCTCTGCTTAAACAGCTGGGTCAAGATGTGCCAGCCTGGGTTCCAAGGTGTTATTGAATGATAGGAGTTGCTGAGAGCTCTGGCACAGGTGGGTACTGGCAGTTTGTTTTCCTTGTTATTTTTTTTTCCTGTTAACTGAATTTGTGCACCTTTTAGGTGAGTAACTCAAATAGCCAGCCAGCAGTTCTGTGGAGTCCCCTGTACATAGCAAACATCTATTTTCCAGGTATTCTGAAGAGCATTTCACACCTGGCTTGGGTTCCAGGTGTCACTGCCTGTTTCTGATCCTCTGGGCTCCAGGTTTCCATTTTTCTGGCTCCTTTTTTAATTCCTGCAATGCTGTCATCAGCTGAGCTGAGAGCAGGAATGGACCAGTGCAGTGTGAGGACTTCTCATGGCTGGAAAAGTGATGGAGCCTGGAAGCCAAAGCGTGTCTGAGATAAATTCCTATTTAATAAAAAAAAAAAAAGGGAGAGCCCCAAACACCAAAGATATGGGTAGCTGCTGTCACAAGCACCGCTTGAAAGGAATGAAAAACTGTCTTATGGAGGGATTAGTGCAGTGAGGAATAAACTGCTGAATCACTGGCAGCAAGGAAGAAATAGAGAGTTGAGAGGCTCTGGAAAAAAAATAAAATGGCTGCTGGAATTCAATTAAAATCACAGTAGGATTTGCTGTTGGAGATGGAACATCCGTCATCCCGGATCTCGTGGTGCCTGCTGCCTCGAGGGGTGCTTAAGTGAGTGTAGAGCTCCTGAAAAATGCCCAAGTGACAGTGCTGCAGTAGGAGAGTCCCCATTTCCTCCCAGACAGATGTGTTTTCTCCTGCACACCTCGGAGTTTGGATTGCTGCTCACTCTTCAGGCATTGACACTTTTTCATACATTATCTGAGGCAGGAGTTGTACTTTATCCTCCAGGCTGGAAGAGGAACACCCTGTGGGAGTGCTGCCTGGGCTGTGGGGCTGCAAATCAGTTGGGGGGGTTGATGATTATTTTTCCTTTAAATTACTTGGATTATTTAATAATTTTAGTGTTTTAAGGATGTGCTCGTGAGGGGCTGAGTGGCTTGAACAGCCTCCAGTTGTGTCATCAGTGATGTCCACAGTGTAAATCCAAAGAAATCACCCCTAAAAGCAGCTCTGTCCTCAAGTGAAGGACACAAAACCAGGTTGGAGATGGTTGGGTTTTAGTCAGGTTAAATTCCACCATTTTCCTTGGTTTTCAGTGAGTGTTTCTTGCTGCAGGTGGGACAGGAGGAATGGCCGTGGCTCTGACCATTAATGAAATGGCTTCTTTGCTATCAAATCTTGTGTTAATCATTCGAAATGCCTTCAATGTGCCCTCAGCGATTTGAAATAGCATCAATTAACATTTAGGAAATTAATTTCCGACTCCTGGAATATCAAACATTTACTTTACAGATGGAAATGAGGTGTACTGACTGTGCATCTCTCGTGCCCCTTAACCCACGTCCTCATAAGGCAAAAATTGCTAATTTGGCAAACACAAAGGTTTGTTTGGGTGCTGGAATTGTGACACATGGAATTATTGCTGCCAGGTTTGGTACTGCACCAATGCATTGAATTCTTTGCTCAGATCCAAGACCAGGTTGGACAGGGCTTGGAGCAGCCTGGGGCAGTGGAAGGTGTCCCTGCCATGGCAAGGGTGGGGCTGGATGGGATTTAAGGTCCTTTCCAACCCCAAACCATTCTGGGATTCTGTGATACTGAGAAATGTGGCTAAAAATTAGGAAATCCCAAACTAAAGTGATGTCTGGGTGAAACACCTGATGCTGCCAGCCCCTTGTGGTGCACTGTGGCACACTTTGATTTTACTCCTCCTTTTTAAAATATTTGATACCTGGAAATAAACAACCCAAACAGAAAGAAAGGTTCTTCAGGAAATCTATAATGAGGATTATTAATCTTTGCTTTGCAGATTAAAATATTCAGTCTAATCTTTGCTGGAACTGATTTTGTCACCCTTTTTATTATCAGTAAAAATATTATAAATGTGATTCTGCAGACAGGTGTTAAAAGAATGTTTCCCTGGTCTCTCTGTCTTTATGTTTGTCTTGGGTACCTGTTTGCATCCCTTGCCCCCCTGGAAGTGTTTGGGACATGGCTGCATTCCTTCAAAGGCTCCATCTGCCAACTGAAGGAAGGAGAAATATTCCTTAGGGTCAGTTTTGAAGTTTTGGTTTTCTTTGAATTTTGAGTCTTAATTTCTCAGGATCACAGTTATCCTTATTGAGAAGGGAAATAAGATGGTTTTGGTTTGTTTAATTAATTCAAACTGGTCGTTGTTCCTGTTTGTACCACTTTAAAAGCAACACCTTTATCTCCTTACTTGGAAATACATCTTTTGTTTTGATTTCTCTTAATACTCTTTTAAAATGGTTAATCTTCACATACCATGTTGCAAGTTCTGGTGTTTTTTGTTGAATTTGGAAGGGATCTGTGGAGGTGATGTAGTGCCGCCGCCCTGCTCAAAGTTTTCTAGTAAAATGTTATTTTGGGACTTATTGAGTGGCAGCTGTCCTCAATACACCATGTGGCATAAAGAAGGAATTGGAATATGACTCACTTTTTGTCTCCAGTCTGTAATTCCTTCTGCTCTTTTCTCATCACTTCAGCTCCCTCGCCACTTCTAAATCTTTTAGGAGTTATCACTTGAGTCTCGCAGCCACAATTTTCATTCCTCTTCACACGAAACAACTCCTGGCCATCAGTTCTTTCCTGCATCCCTCTTCCCATTGGATCTGTGTTTTCCCTTGTGCTCCTGGCTCACTGCCAGCTCTGAGCATGCAGAGTTGTGTGGTGCTTGTGCCTCCCTGGAATCCGTGTATTTCAAGGGTTTAACTGCCCACTGTTGGAATTTCCAGAATAATGGAGCCACACAGGCAGTAAACTGCATTTCATGCACTGCTGAAGTTAATGGGAATTTGGATCAGCTTTGTGGTGCCCTTCTTCAAAGTAGCTCAAAGATCTTTTATTTCCTCATTTTCCTCTTAATCTTCGCTCCTCTCATTCCACAAGAATTATCACAATTCTACTGTATCACTTCCTTTGATACAGGAGATCTTATCTTCAGCACAGTCCTTGAAGTCTTTTTTCTTCCACAGGAAGCAGACGGGGGAAAAAAAAACTGTTTTCATGCTGAACAGATGTGTCCTGATTTTCTTTTGTTTTTATTTAGGTTTTGCCACAGTCTGTTATCCTAGAATTAAAACACCTCATCAGAGGCTGGTGATTGGAGCTACCTCTGGTTTTTTTTTCCCTCTTTAAAATGTCACTAGAGCATCTCTTTGACTTTTTCTTGGTGACTTCTTTGGCAGCACTGAAGCTGCAGTGGGTTGTGCTTTGTTACGCCTCTGGAACTCGAGCCTCCACTATTGACAAACTCATATTGGTAATTCCTTTTGATACAGCTACAGGAATATATTGTTCATCATTTCTTTTTATGCATCAAGATCTTCAACTGTCTGATCCTTCAGCATTTAAGCATTCCAAATGCCTTGGGTGTTCTTGGGACCACCTCACTCTGATGTCAGTAGATGGAAGATGAGGAAGATTGGTCAATTAGGGAGAAATTCTTCCCTGTGAGGGTGGGGAGGCCCTGGAACAAAGGAACTGTGGCTGCCCCATCCCTGGCAGTGCCCAAGGCCAGGCTGGACGGGGCTTGGAGCAGCCTGGGACAGTGGAGGTGTGCCTGCCCATGGCAGGGGTGGCACTGGATGGGATTTAAAGTCCCTTCCAACCCAAACCTTTCTGCAGGTGTTGTACAGGTGCTGTTACCTGATTACATTTCACCTCCTGGTTTTCAATTCATTGTTTTAGTCTGAACTCTACCTCAAACCATATGTCACCTCTATATCAAGGTGTAAGTGGTTTATTTCAGAGGATCTCTGCCCGTATTTCTGTTCTGCAGTGTGAACCTGGGCTCTCTCCTTCCTCTGCCAAGAGTCCCCAGCAGCTCGGGGTCGTGAGGCAGCATTGCCAGCAACCTCAGCCTGGAGCTGTGCTCTTTCTGTCTGGGTAGAGAATTGCTGAGCTGTGGAGCTGGGCTCAGCTCAGTGCTCTGGGCTCAGCTCAGTGCTCTGGGCTCAGCTCAGTGCCTGCAGCCCGAGCTCGCCGTGCGTGGCTCTCACACCCAGCCCGGGCTCGCTGGCTCTGGGCTTGGCACAGGGCATCTCCCCAGGAGCTCCTGTCATCTCTGCTGCGTTTCCATCTCTCTGTCTTCAGTGCTTCCTGCAACTTGCTGCAAGTCACAGATTGCATTGTCTTTGCTGCTTATGCTGCCTCTGGCCAGGGATCTGCACTTGTGGGGTTGGGTTTGCTTTTTATCTTTTGAGACCTTTCCCCCTGCAACCACTCTGTGTTTACCATCTGCATGTTACAGATACGTGTCAAGTATTTTTACAACCCTTTATACTGTATTTTCAACTCGGTTAATTGCACTAAAGTTGGCTTTCTGCAGTAACACAAAGTGCTTAGAGTCTTTTTTGTTCTGCTCCAGCTTGTAGCAGAAGAAATCACCACTTTCCAGATGACTTTCATTTTCCTTCCTAAGCCATTTTCGTGTAATTCTGCATTCCGATGCACTCTCGGCACTAAAGCTCTTTATGCTGTGGTGTATTTTTAACTAATGATGTGTCACTGTACCAGCTTGGATTTTCTTGTATCTATTCTGTAAACAACTAAAGTTCCTTTTGAGGGGGAGGAGGAGGAGAAGAAATGGTGCCAGAGAGTTACAAGTCGTGCTCGTCTTCATGCGAGCAAAAGAGATCAGACTGGCCTAGGACCAAATTAATTAAATGTTCCGTTTAGTGGAAGATGTCAGCGAGGAATAGATAATTCTTCCCATCTGAAGTGCTTGGCTGGTGGAGAGGAACAGCTCTGTGTGAGCAAAAGGCCTCTGAATGTTACACAAATGTCAAAGCAGCAGGAAAAGTTCTCTGGCTGAGCCTTTGCTGGGGAATGTTGTCTCCTGGCTGGGTTTTCAGCCCCCACTTTGCCATTAAGAGGGGCAGCAGCAGCAGAGTGATTGGGGATTACAGGAGCCAGGAGGACCAGAGCATCAAAGGGCACTCAGAGGAGTTATTCCTGTTAGTGGACTGCAGTGCCAGGTCCAGGAAGGATGGGAGAACACGTGGATTTAGAGTATAAAAGGATAGAGTGGCTGTTATATTTATATTTCATGAACTGCTAATTTGGCCATGCAATAAGGAGAGAAGGGTAAATGCCCTGGGATTAAAGGGGTTTGGCCAAAGTAAAGCAATGGATTGCCAGGGAGGTTTTTTTTATTCTTAGCAAAGTGTGGGAGGAGGCTGCAGTGCTCTGCTATCTATAATTTTCTGTCATAATTGAATATAGCTGGAGTTTCTGAAACTTTATATATCCATAAAATCAGTTACCTGGAATACGTTTGTTAAACGGCAGTGCTGTCATCCCTCATGCTGTGCAGCAGGTAACTTTAATAACCATTTCCTGATGTAATACTGCCCTCTGCTTAAAGAATGCCAAACTTCATTGCAGAGTTGTACACTTCAACCAAAACATACCTGAGCAAAAATATGCGTGGTTTTTATCCAGGAGTTTGGATCATTTTGGGTTGGAAGGGATTTGTGGGGTGCAAGATGTGAGCACTCACTGGATCAAATGTATTGCAGGTGGATCATTTTACCCAGCTGGCTAATTAGAGCTGTAAAAATAATGTGATTTTTTTGTTGTTATTCTGCTCTAAAATGTTTATATAATAATTTAAACTTTCTTATAAGAGTCTTGAATAGAGGTTGTTAGGTAAAAGAGTTAAACTAAGTCAGATATCCATGAAAATCAAAATGGCTCATTTTGATTAATCTGCTTGAAATAAATGCCCGAAAGGTGAAAAATGATTTGTTTGTCATGTGAAGTGACTTAGTGCACCTCCTCCTGCCACTGTACCTCAGGCATGGCTTTGCTCAGAGCCCCCATGAGCATATTTCATGTGGGACAGCAGTATCTTAATTTACTCTTCTCACGGAGGATGCAGGGAAGCAGTTCCCCATTTCTCTTGATTTCTTGATCAGTTTCTGCTCCACTTCACAGACAAAAGCTGGTTTACACTGCTGCTGGTTATCCACACAGCACTGCTTCATGTTTTCTTTTGGTTGAGATTTAACTGTGCAAACCTAAGCACAGTTAAACCTTCCCAGGATCTGACCAACTTGAAGTGGCCCCTGTGATGCTCTTGGCATTGGGGCAGCCAAAATTTGACAAAATAAATGCGTGGGAGATGCCTCAAGTAGGTTAAAAATGCAGAGAGAGAGGGGTTGAGGCAGAATCCCCATAGCACACAGATGTCTGGCAATGTTTCTGCTTCCCAACATGAGTGAGAAATAGCAGAGGCACAAATGTCATCACCAGGTTTGGGGTTTTTTTCTCCCAGTTCACATCACTCTCAGCTTGTGAGCACTCGGGCATGTCTTGGCCTTAACCAAGGAATGGAAACCAGCTGGGCTGGGAGAGATTAAAATATTAACAAGAGAATAATCAAGATATTGAGTCCCTGACAGCTGTCTGACACCAAGGTAACACCTCCTGCCCACAGAGGGGAAGGGGCTGCTCTGTGCAGGAGGAGGGTGAGATCACAGAGCCTCCGTCGTGTGGGAGAGATTTAAATTGGATACTGGGAAGAAATTGTTCTCTGTGAGGGTGGGGAGGCCCTGGAACGGAATTCCCAGAGAAGCTGTGGCTGCCCCTGGATCCCTGGAAGTTCCCAAGGCCAGGCTGGACCATGCTTGGAGCATCCTGGGATAGTGGAAGGTGTCCCTGCTGATTCAGAATTCCTTTTTAAAAGTCTGGAGTTGGTGACACAAAGTGCCAGAGTTAAAGCTCGGTGTTCTATATAAATATTAGATGTGATATGTTCTGCTTTATTAGGGAAATCTGTTTGGCATTCTGCTACACAGGAGCTAATTGGGTCCGTAGTGAGTGCATAAATTAGGGCTGCCTTATGCAGCACCACTAATTTATGCACATGGAGGTTTGAAAGTGTTCTAGGCATCTTGAGAAGAGTTGTGTGGTTTTGGTGAGTGAAAAAATGGCAAAATAACTGAAGAATGTACATTTATAGGAATCTTCTTCCCACAGCATTCCATGCAATTGTACTATAAGTAAAATACTGAGGAATGTGTGAAGTATTTAAGGTCAAGAGTGTTTCAAGCTCCCATCTATCAGAGCTGACCGGATAATTCACAATTTGTAATTACTGGGCTAATTTAGCATGATTTCTTTATAATGGAGTGTGTGAGGATTAATATCTTGTATTTTCAAAAGGAATTGGGGAACATTTGTCTCCATAAAGATACAAAGGAAAGCAGTGAGACATGAAAAGGTGCAGGGATAAGTGTGATGTCCTATCCTTTGGGATATGGAAAGGATAATATGGAATTTGAGCATACCAAGCATAGGAGGAGGATCACTAATGGACACTGGGACCGAAAGGTTGTTCCTTTCTTTATTTCCATGTAAGTAAGATGCAAAGACTGCCAGGTTTGCAGTCTCAGTGGGATTTATTTGGGGTGCCCCAACTCCTCAGCACAGCTGTGTTTGAGGCACTTTTCGTGCCTGGAAGCAGCGTTGGAGGTGGCTTTGGAGCTTCCACACCGAGTTTCAGTGATTGCCTCCAAGGCATGCTGCTCTCCAGACTGATTCTAACTGGGGAATTAATACTCCCATCATCTACGAGCACTCTTTTTTCCACAAAGATGGTTTAGGCTTACAGAGGTGTTCTCAATATATAATAATAGTGTGTCTAGAACATACCCTTTAATTAAAACAAAGGAGCTTGAGAGGAATGAAATAAATCCACCTCTGAAATGAGTAAGTGCTCACAAGGTTTCCATTTAATCAATAGTGGTGTCGGCAGTGATTGCAAAAACTTGAGCGCAGCGTTTTAATCAGGGATGTTTTTCCTGGCACGGGGGCGGAAAATACACTGATTAATTAATTTCTATTCCTGGAACGAGCCAGCCTCCCAGCAGAGCTAACCTGAGCAGCTTGGTGACAGGGCAGCATGCACTGAAAATGTGAAAATATAAAAATGTAAGAGGTCCCTGAGTTGATGTCGTCAGACCCAAGGCAGAACCCGTGGCCGGGCCGGAGCTGATTAACGAGTCCAAAAGAACAAGTGTGCGGGAGTTGGGAACTCCACACAAATCCAGGTTCTTATCTTCACCTCTGGGAAGTTTTACCTCGAGCCCCAGCAGATGAGAAACGGCTGCAGATGTTGTTTCAGGTTGTTGATTTCTCCTTCTCTCTGCCAGCTCTCAGCTCCGGCCGCACATCTGATGCAGCCGAGTCCGAGCGGGCACTGCCCAGCCCTGGGCTGTCCCGGCCTTTCTGTGCCCTTTCCATCATCCAACCATTCTTCACAACGCATTTATTAGTTACTGTTCTGTACCAATTCATTTGCACCTGTTCTAGACACGGAATTTCTACCTCTTTTTCATTCTACCAATCATTTTGTGCCACCACCACCAGAGAAGATGGAGGAGAAGGAGAAGAAGAGGAAGAACAGGGCAACGCCCAAAATCCTCCATCTTAGACCCTTCGTCCTCATATTAAAAACCCTAAAATCTACTTTTTTACCTTGTAAAATACTAAACCACTACTCATTTTCACACTCTGGTGGCTTGCAATGATTCTGGCAGTGTTGGTAACTTTTCCCATGGGCTGAGGTCAAAGCCGGTGCCATTCTGGGCTTCTTGCCAGGGGCTGGGACCCCCTTGCTGGGGCTCCTGACCCCCCAGGGCAGCCCGAGGTGTGCCCTGAGCTCCCAGGGCAGCCAGAGGTGTGCCCTGAGCCCCCAGGGCAGCCAGAGGTGTGCCTTGGATTCCAACACAAGTGGCAAAATTTGAATGCAGGGAGAACCTGTTTTTGATGTAGAGGGTTTATTGAACATTTTTTTTTTGCCTGGCTGGGAGCTATTTTACGACTTTCTCTAGGGGTGGTTTGGATGTTGGGGCTGTGTCAGACTAGAGAGCTCTGCTGGTTGGTTTGCATGGCAGGCTGGCTCCGCTGCCCATCCCTGCTCAGAGCAGGATCCTGCCCTGCTGTGCCCATGGGGATGCAGCCTGGCCCACGTGAGGTGGGAAAGGTATCCTGCTTCCTTCTAGGAGCTGTCGATGCACTGGTCGCATATAATTAGGAATGTTAACAAGGGCATTATTGTGCTAATTATTGTGCCTAATTACAGGGGGGAAAAAAAACCTAGAAAATTTCATGGCCACTTTCTGCTAGACAGAACTTAGGAGCTTTCCAGAGACTAAATACATTAATTAATCTACTGTGCTTGTTTAAATAGAAGAATGTACTAAAATATTTTCTGTTTCATGGGGTAAAAAAGGAGAAATAAGAGTAAGTGACCTTTTTAGAGAAGCAGCCTATTTAAATAAGTAAAACTAAATAAATACAATCACAGAAATGTTGTTTTTAGTGATCCACTTGATGAAACAGCCCGGCAAAAGCAGCTGTAGGAGAACAGGATATAAACTGGAGTGTGGGGAAGAAGAATGAAGAGGGGGAGAGGGGACAGAAGTACTTTGTGTTGGCTTTGGTGGCAGAACTGGCTGATTGTGGAGCTCTGGGATGTAGAAGGGCGGGCTGGGAAGGACTCAGAACTCACTTGGAATATCCCATGGAGAAGTTCCTCTGGCACTTTGTGTTGAGAGGTGGCTAATTCCAGGGTGCCAGGGCTGGAAACCCTTCAGCAGGATTTGGATGAGGGGGATGATTCCTGTGGAGCATCTCCCCAGGGTCTGTGTGCTGTTAAAACCCGCTTGGAATCCGATCCCAATGTTTCACACTGCTCAAAATCCATGGGAGTGGATGGACTGACACGAAGTCCCACTGCTGAAGTGCACATGTCTGAAAGCTCACTGGCTCCCAAAATCACCCTGAGGTAGCTCAGTGCTTTATTGGAACCAATAAAATTTGTGGTGATGTTCGGTGCCACGGCTTTATGCACCGGGGATTTTGGGCGGCGCACGAACACAGGAGGCTGTGGTTTTCAGAGTGCTTTTATTGGACAGCTGCAATTTGCCCTTCATTCATTAAAACCCAGGGATGGATGTTGGGATCCACTGAGGGTGATGGGAACTGTGAAGAACTTCCAGCGTGGGGTCTGGGTATCACAAACTGTAACTCAGCTTCCCTTTAGTGCCTCTCTGGATGTCAGCAGGTTCGCGACTTTGTCCTGCTGTGAATCAAGGCAGACTTTAAGAACTCCTTAATTTCTTTTTCTCCAAGTTTATTTGCACAAGAGGGTGAGAATTCCAGCCTGTCTGTGCTGTTTTGAAGGGGTTAGAACAATTGGATCATTTATTTGATGGGAGCTTTGAGCGGTGCCATTGAAGGAAGAACAATTTGTGCCTCAGAGAGCTACTTTGGGCAGAACTTCCCCCGTTTCCAGCCTTTTCAGCCCTGCCACAATTGCTGTTTTCCAGGAGATCGCTGCTGTGTATTGCAGGGAAATCATCGAGTCAAGAAGATCTTGTGCACCAACCACCTCCAAAGCTGAGCACTCCAATCAGTTCACTCAAATATTCATTAGGAGAGCAAACCCCTGCTGATTGTAACGAGAATTTTGTCTGCAGAAAGCTTTTGTGACTCGGGTCTCAAGTGGTGCTTTAGACTTCTTAAGAGTTTTTCAGAATCTTGCCTTTAAGATAATCTTTCCTAAAAATAATGCAAATTGCTCTAAAAACCTCATTCCAAATTGGTGGTACTTTTCCAGCAGGTCGAATGGACTTTGGACTGAGACAGGAAACTTTGTTTTCTAAGGGGTTTTTTAGAAAAAATACATTTTTGTGTGCTTGTAGCTGCACAGCATGAGCAGTCTTTGAATCATGGAGGGTTAATTAGGACAGCTGTGTTCTAAATTAATTGGTTCATCTAAAAATTTACCCCTTTTCTTGAAAGCCATTCCAAAAAAGTAGAGTTTGCAGAATATTTAATTCAGTCTGGAGGCAAAATGTTGCACAGAGGAAGGGAGGCTGCAGTGAGCACTTTCTTGTTTGACTGTCTGAGAAAAGCTGTCACTTAAAAGGCCCAGAAGCTGCCAAGAAAAGTTTGTGGGATCTCCAGTCTCACTTTTTTTGCATCAAAAAGGGCTTTGAATAAACTTTAACTTTTTCTGACAGTGAAATTTTTGGGACTGTGAAATTTCCTGGGAGTTCTTCTGCAGTGAATCTTCCCTTCCCTGCTGTCATCAGTAAAGCAACACGTTCCCCAAGGGATGGGTGAGCACCCGGGGAAAAGACCAAAGGCTAATGATGCACATTATAATTACAGCTAATTAGGGAGTGGGACTGCAGATGGAGGAAAGAAAGGAAGCTAACAATTTGGGGTTTGTGTATAGCTCAAAATCCCAACAAAGTTAAAGGTCTGGAAGGGGCAGGAGTGACCCTGGGGCTTCCACTCCCACATCTCAGTGGCACTGGGGGGAAATGTTTCTAAAAATAATAATAATTAAAATAATTGTGCTGCTTTTGATAGAAAGTGTGGGAATGGCGGTCATTTTCCCTCACAGCAATCTCCCTTTTAGCTTGGCAAAGGGACACCTGGCGCTGCCAGGATGTTCTGTGTCCTCCAAGGTTTCTAAAGGAAACCTGAACAGAAATAATAAAATTTCTGCAATAATAAAGTCCTTACATATGAGATGTGTTTTACCTACTGGGAATAGCGCTGGGCTCTCCAGGACTGGATATTTCCCCTGACTGATAATTTGGGGCTTTGTTCATGGACTGGAGCCTTGCTGAAAGAAACAAAATTTCCAACTGGTCTCATTTTAATATTTGGTTTGCGAGTTAAAATAGGACATTTTGAGTTTTATTTTGGCTTTGGAAAGCTCAGTGACTGCTAAAACTTGTGGCATGAAGGGCCTGAAATGTTTCTTTGCTAATGTCTTTTAAGACTAATGCCTGGAAATGTCTGTAACTCCCTGGTAAGTTTTAAGGGAAATTAAAGTATTTTAAAAAAGAAATAGGAAAGCAGTGTCCTTTATTTGTGTAATGCAGAAGTGTCAATTAAAAAATGGCAGCTTCTGGAATGAGAACAACATTGCCAAGAATTTTTATAACTTACTGTATGAGTGAGGGCTCAGAAAGCATTTGGCTGAAAAAAGATGAGCTGTACGTGAAAGCTTTCTGGGAAACGTGAGGCTTTTACATTATATTAAATACCTTTTAGAAGGGATGAGTGCCTCGAAATGTTTGTCCTCTCGGTGCTTAAAAGGCTCAGCATGTCCCATAAGCTGCTGTGTTTTATGTTATTTGTGTATGTGCATCCCTCTCTCTGCTTTTCCTGAAATTATGTCTATTTGTGCCCATAAATCTCTGCTGCACTTGTGCTCTAATGAACAAAAAACTTCATGCAGTGCTCCACGAGTTGGAAAATCCTCTTTTTGGTCAATTATCTTAGCAACTGCTTTATGTGGTTTTTGTTTCTTTATTAGTTATAGAAATGCATTTGAAATGGCTTGAAAATAAAATATTAATCCATTTTCTTTTAAACCTGCAGCCCTCCAGTCTGGTGCAGCCCAGCGTTCATTAAAAGTCATTTGGATATAAATGGGATTGTACCAGAATTCAGCTCAGAGCACTAATTACAAGCAAAAGCTTTGGTTACACTCAGTATTGGAGCAGTTGTTAAAAACAGAGCGGTGCCAATCACCAGCATTTGCAGGGATATTATTAAAGCACATTAAAGTTTATTTCAAGGAAGTTCTGGCTCGGTGAGACTCACATCTGGAAACAGCAATGAAAAGGCTGAACTTGAATTATTCAGAAGAAAGAGCAGGGGAAAAAAACTTAATATTTGACAGGATTTTTTCCAGAGGGTTTGTTAAAAATGGGGCAAAAGGGACAAAACTTTCTTGGGAGGAGTATGGGTTCGTAGGTTTTTTTCTATATATATTTTCATATATGTGTGTTTTATATTTTTATATTGTTTTTCCTCTGTATATTTAGAATTTTGCTTGAATAGCAGAGAATGCTTGTTTGTCATCCAGCACGTTAAGAGGTGAGGAAAATAAATAATCCAGGTTTTTGTGTGTGCACACAGACCCAACACTGCACCATCCAAAGCAGTTCATTGACACCGCTGGAAAAAGCCAATAAATAGTTTAAATTTTGTGCCTATTTAGCAAAAAATCTGAGTCACTCACTGGAAATACTTCATAAAAACATGGAAATAGAGGCCGTCACTCCCATAAGTGCTTCCAGACTTGTTCCAGCTTGCCTTAATGTGCTTTTTTCTTATTTATTCTCTTGAATTCAAAACAGAGCCTCTTTCCCCATTTATCACCACTCCAGCCCAGGCAAATCTTCATCCTGAACTTTGGTATTTATGGTCTTTATTTTGGTGAGTAGCAGGGGTGGCATTCCCAAAAGAATCCGCTGCAAAGGATCTTTGGAGGAGCCTTTATTCTTTCATCTTGGTAGATAAAAGTTCACCGTGGAGATGACTCTGAGCCTGAACTCTGCATTCAGGGCTGTATTTTCACAGGGAAGTAAAATCTGTGTAAATAAGCACTAATTACCCCTCTGACAGGCAGCAAACCCCAAATCTGTATCCATTTAGGATGCCAGGCTTTCTGTAAGCTGTTTTTCTGAATAATCTGTTTTAGGCGTTTATTAACCTATAAATACATTTTTATAAATCTCGATGACATTTGGGTATTTTATTAACCACAATAAATGCCAGGGAAAATTGAATTAAGAAAGCTTGTAATGTGCTTTACTACCAGTTTTCAAATTTTGCTGAGCTGTAAATGGTCCTGCTTTATATCAAGGAGAGATCTGTTTGAGGACTGCAGGAATAATTCTTTTTCTTTGTTGCCAGAGGCCCTGACCTTTAGGTTGATGGGTGGTTTTTAACAGCTTCACCTCTGCCTTATTCTCTCTGATTCTGGAATAATTTGATTATCTGCCTCGAGCAGTGTCCTGGCAGAATGGGAGCCTTGAGGTGATGGTACAAATTATCTCGTAGAGCTTGGAGGGTGCTGGACAAAGCTGGAACCACCAAATGCTTGCAAAACACAAGTTTTTCCTTGTATTTGTCCTGTTCTTTCAGTCACAATCTCAAAACAGGGACTAATTGTCCCCAAAATAGGGGGTGGAAACAATAGCTGATCCCAAAAGTTGAGTTTCTTCCAGGTGAGAATGTTCCTTTTCGTTTGCAGAATGAAGCTCATCATTTGATTGCTTTGCAGTGGATGCACCAACCCCGATTTTTCTGGGTGAAGTTTTCCTGCTTTGCTCTGTGCTTGCTGAAGTCGCTGCTCCAGAAGTTCACCTTTTCCTATTTGTCCTCCTTTTTTCACATCTCCTGCCCAGCTCTGAGCTTGTGCTGTTTGTTTACATGACCCCCATGTTCTTGGCTGCCAGAGGTGATGTTCCCTTCCTTAAGTGTATGGTTTTTTACCCAAATATTTGTACTTGAGAAAGGCAAAGCTGTACTTTCCACAGTGTGGCTTTTCTTGTGAACCCAATTAATTTTTTCCTCAGTTAACAAAGGACAATAACCTCATTATTTCAGAAAGCCACTTCATTTTTAGCGTAGCTAATCCAGTGCCCGAAATGAAGTTAGAATTGGTGGAGCACCTTTGGGTGTGAAGATACTGCTTTAACTAATTCTGGATAAACTTTTGGTCCCATGATCTCTCCTTGGGTTTAATTACATGGCTAAACCACTTTTTTCCTCGGGGTTAGGCTGGTGGAGTTGATGAGTTCTGTGAAGCTGAGAGCAGAATCTTAACTGTGTGTTCTAAAGGTGCTCCCCAGTGGTTCAGGGGTGGTTTTCTGGGGTTCCTGATGCTTCCAGGTGCAGCTGAAGGATGCTCAGGCTCTGGATATCACTGAGGGACCAGATCAGCTCCACAGGAAGAGGAATAAAGAGTGTTCAGGTAAATTCATGATGTGGGGCCCAAAATGTGGAGTGGAAAGCACTTTTAAGAGATTATTAGTGAAAAAAAATCCACATTTTTGGGGTTTTTTTGGGTTCTTTTTTTTTGTTTTTGCCCAGATCCCAGGGCACAACAAGAACCTCAGCAGTGACGGGGGCACCACTGATGCCCTAGGTTTTAACTTCTGTGTTTCTCAAATCCTGCCCTGCCTGCTGTGTAACTCTGAAGTTTGCTCTGGTCTGTCTCATGCTTGTTAGACACAACAAACCTCTCTAGGTTTGCTCCTCAAGGACACCAGGCCCCAAAATGTGTAAACTACAAAGTCTCTGGAGGGGGGCAAACCTGGGGTAATTACATCACGAACTGAGGTTATAATTGGCCAATTAACCCTGGTACACAAATGAACCAAGCCCATAAAAGTGTGAAGAACCCATGACCCAGGGTCCATGCTGGGGGTAGCCTTTGGCCTGCCCAGGGTGCACCTTTGAAGGCCCCTCAAATCAATCCCTAAATTTACTCCCTTATTCTTGTCTAGGCTCTGTTTTTAGGTGGCCACCTCAGGGAGCAGCACAAGCAGCAGCTCCATTGCTGTAAACCAGAACGAGCCCATTGATCTAAAAGTATTCATAAATACAAACTGCAGGCAATTAAGCAGGCGGGAGGATGGCAGAGGCAAGGGCTCAGAATAAGAATCTCTGTCTTCGTTTATTTATATATTTATCTTCGTCTCTGAAGTACGGAAAGGCCACGCCATTTGTCTGTATTGACTTAAAGGTCTCATCTGAGGAGGCACTGACCACCTCATTCACTTATAAATCCTTCCTTTTCTGTTATTTCCCATGGATGGGAGGGTGTGCCAGGTTTGGCCAAAATCTAGCAATCTGTTCTCTGGGAGAAAGTCAGGTTACAACCACCCTTCCCCCCACCAGTTTCGGGGAAAAAAAATTCCTCGAAGGAAAGTGAAGGAGATAAAACCTATTTATTAACAAACACACAGGAAAAGGATAATAATGCTAAATAGTAAAACCCCTCACTATAACGAGAAAACCTGGGAAGAAATTGGAGTCCTCTTGTAGGTGTGGTCCCTCCTTCTCGGAGCTGCCGTGGGGGGTGGCCTTAGGCCCCCTCCGGGCCTGAAGAGAAGTTCTCCTGATGTGTTCTGATGTTGTTGAAACAGTCCAGAAGGGAAAAAAAGGAAGAAAAAAAGCCCCACCAAAGTCCCAGGAAACAAGCCGGGGAAAAAAGGAAGGGAAAAAAACCCCAAAAGCTGGCTGCAGAGACAGGCAGGGAGCTCCCTCTGTGCTCCTGCAGCCGGAGAACGCAGAGGAGTCTCCATCTCTGTGTCCTTGGGAACTGCTTTGGAAAGTTCATTTGTTTTTCCCTCCCCTCTCAAGCTCAGTTTAAAGGCACAAAATTAATGTTCTGGCATAGAGCCTTGATAGGGGATACACATCATAGAGTCACCCCAAGACAGAGGGAAATAATGCATTTAGCAGCAAGATCAGTGGCACTGAACATCCTGGGAGAGGGAGGTGTTCAAGGCTCCACTGGGTTGTTTTGTTCTTTGGGAATAGTGCAAATAGAGTTTGTTTGCATTAAATATTTTCCCTGCTCTTTATTGAGCTGCAAGGTGGGACAAGAGGTGGAAATAACTTCTTGCTTTTTATTGCAGCAGAATTTAACTCCTTCAGGGGTGGCCCTGGTAACTGGGGAAATATGAGATGGTGAAACCAAGGCATGATTTGACCCATGAAATGTCCTGTGACATTTTGATGTGCATGCAGAGAAATCTGCTGGAGAGGGGTTGGGTTTGGAAATCAACTTAGAATAAAGACCCTCCTTAGAATGCTCAGAGCTCTAAATATCGGTGCCTTTCTCTAGGGAATCTTCCTCACTTTTTTAGAGTATTTGCACGGAAAACCAGAAAATACAGAGTCTCCCCCAAGGCATTCCATAAAGGCACTGCAGCTACAGGCCACTTTTAGGACTCTTTTGCTTGTTTGAAGCACCTGGGTCGTTTTCTTAAAGATCTGAACAATGAGGGATGACAGCAAACAGCCTGGGTGTGTTTTCTGTGTGTTTTATTTCTGGGTGAGGAGGCGGCTGGCTGGAGACAGACACATCTGTCATCTCGGTTCTGGTGAGCACACATGAACTTCTTAGCCTAAAACGTGGTTTATCTTGTCTCATTTTATGAGTCTTCTCAGAAGTGTTGTAGGTGTGAGGAGCTTATTTTGGTTTAAGCACTTCTGCTCCTCCGCAGAGCAGTTCAGCAAAGAAATCACCTTCGCTCCTGGCAGAACGTGGCACGTCCATCATTCAGTATTGCTGTGAGTAATGTCCTCTATGATTTAAAATGCTTTTATGGGCACATTTATCTCCAGGAAAGAGCAGCCATTGACCACTTGCATACTGCATTGCCCCAGAAACCCAACAACAGCTGAATGTTCTCATCAGACTCTGTTTTATTGTTTTTTTGGTTTGGTGTTTTTTTTTTTTTTTTTTTTTAGAGAAATGACTGGCAGGACCTCCCTAGCATTTCCCATTCCTTTTGTCTTTCTCCTACCTCTTGTGCTGGTAACACTCAGCAGCCTCACTTTGCTGAGCAGCAGCATCTCTTCAGAGCATTTTCATGTTCCAGGATTTATTCAGAGGCAAAATAGAGCAGAGACAGAAGTTTGCTTTATGGATGCACGTGCTAGTCTTGAAATGAGATTGCTCTGGGGATTTTTAAAGAGTCCTTTTGGCTCTGAACCAGACACCCCTTGTGGGAGGAATCCCAGCACCTACCTTGGATGGAGCCATGCAGGAGGGAAATCCTCTAAATGCTGCTGCAGGCCAGTGTTCAGCACCATGCTATTTTCAATAAAATATTTAAAGGGCTTAAGAAAAAAAAAAAATCAGCTCAAATTGAAGGTCAGAACAACTGAAATGGAAGTACTTTGAGTGTGATAATCTCCACTGGTATTTTATGAACTGTAGCTTTGTATCCCCGGGTCACTGTTTTCTATCATTGATCACTGTAATCCACAATCATTTCCCTTCTGTAAAATGTGCTGCCTGTCCGACTGCCTGCTCCTGGGAGAGAGACCAGGGGAGGGATGCAGGAGCATCCCCACCCCTCTCTGAGGGCAGGGATCCCTCCCTACCTGTGCCCAGGTGTCCCTCCATGCACACCAGCTGAACTCATGAAATACTGCAGCTCCCATCAGATACTTGGAAGACTTAAAACCAAAAATGCTTCTTCTGGGCTAATCCAAAGCACTTGGGCTGGAAATAATTGCTTTCCTGGTAGTTTTTGTAACGTTCATCATGCTCTTATTCTATCTTCTTTCTTACTCCCCCGGCCTATAATTATGTTTTGAAACAGAAAATTTGTACCAAGACGAGCACAAGTGTACAGCTGTTCCTTTAGTCCTGAAATCTATGGAACACCATTTATTGAGCTGCACCCTCATTAGCAGCGCTGTTGGCGTGAGTGCTGGGCCCAGTGCAGACTGGTTCAGCTTCCATTTCATGGGTTTGTTTGGAGCAGTGAAAGCAGCAGGAAATGGTGACAGATTCTAGCAGCCACTTAAGGTTTGCAGAAATTATTGACTGAAGCACAGGAGATCTGTGAATGTTTACAGCTGACTTTGCTTGATTTCACATACATTGAGTGCCTCTATCCCTCTTTGTAAATCACTTGGTGGCTAATGAATTGCCCAGGGAAGCTGTGGCTGCTCTGGAAGTGTCCCAGGCCAGGCTGGATGGGGCTTGGAGCAAGCTGGGAATAGTGGAAGGTGTCCCTGCCCATGGGGTGGCACTGGGTGGATTTTAGGTCCCTCCCAACCCAAACCATTCTGTGATTATAAGATAACGAACTGGAAATAAGGTGATTGCAGGTTGGGCTGAAAATATCCGTAAAAATGTTGTGTAATTGCTGCCAGCACCCAAAGGGCTCCATAAAACCCGTCCAGACCACGGGAGATGCTGAAATGCCTCCCTGCCCTCGGTGGCACTGCCACCACGGCTGGTGCCCACTTCGGGCAGAGAGCCTGTAGTGAAGGGGTGCACAGCAGTGACCTGGGGAGAGATGAAGATGGCACAAGCCCTGTGAGGAACATCTGAGGGAGCTGGGGGTGTTTAGCCTGAAGAAAAGGAGACTCAGAGGAGACCTTATCACTCTCTACAACTCCCTGAAAGGTGCTTGTAGTGAGGTGGGGGTTGGCCTCTTTTTCCAGGCAACAACTGACAGAACAAGAGGACAGAGCCTTCAGTTGCACCAAGGAAAATATAGGTTGGATATTAGAAAAAAGTTTTTACAGAAAGAGTGATAAAATATTGGAATGGTTGATCTGGGGAGGTGGTGGAATCACCATCCCTGGATGTGTTTAAAAAGAGATTGGATGTGGCACTCGGTGCCATGGTTTAGTTCAGTTGAGGTGTTCGGACATGGGTTGGACTTGATGATCTTGAAGGTCTCTTCCAACCTGGTGATTCTGGGATTCTGTGAAGAATTTTCAGAGTGAAACCAAGAAGCAGCCTCACTTCTAATAACACCAAAGTCTGGAGTTCATGAAAGCCAGGAATTTCTCCTACCTTCCCCTCTGTTCCCTCTTGCAGTTTGAATGAGCCACAAGCAGTGCTTGAAGCCAGAGATCACTCAGGATTTGTTAATTATAAGTTGTCTGTTTTGATTTGAAACACTCCTGCTTTTCTCATCTAAAATCAGCTGCTTAATATTACTTTTAGTATTCAGTTTGTAGTGACCAGGGTGCTGTATCTAATGTATAATTGAAGGATTTTAACATTCTGCAGGTTGCTGAGCCTTTGTGACGTGCTAATTAACTTCCAAGTGCTGTTCTGCTTCCTCACCTGGCCAGCTGCCCCTTATTTACAATGCAGAAATGAATCTTTTCTTTACAATTAAGAAATTGCATTAGTTAGGGAAAAAATGTGAAAAATCCTGGCAAAAGAGAGAACCTCGAGAGTCAAGTGTTGGATTAATGTTTGTGATTCAGCTTGGAGTTGGGATCCTGTCACACACTGTGGGGATGGGGAGGGCTGAGCTCAAGAGGACTTTCACTGCTGGCTGGGATGGTTGAAGCCTGGATGGTTTCTCTGTCTGCTGCCTTGGAAAAGTCACCTAAATGGCAGATCCCTGAGGGATTTGGAGCAGCTCTTCCCTCAAAAGATGCTGTGGTTTGACTCTGGCATTTACTTTGCTAATGAAGGACCGGAGTCCACCCAGAAATCTCTGAGTTTCCCGGACCTGGGCTCAGTTTGAAGCTGTAGAAATGCAGATGGTTCATTAAAACATCCCATTCTCCTTTTGGCTGGAATAGCTGTGCTGCCCAGCCAGGCTTGTGGGATGGCTCTGGAGGAGGGCTCATCCCACCCATCCAGAGGACATCAGAGCTTTCTCTACCTGTGTCTGTCAGAGCTCCCAAAAATCACTCGTTTATTTACTGGTTTTTTCTGAAGGGCTGATGAAATCACACTTATTGGCAGATTTCACAGGAATGGAGCCTGCAAATGGATTATTACAAGTTTTATCCCAATGACTAAAATATGAGCTGTTAAAAAACACCCTTTTTATGTTATCTTTAGTATAATGCAGGCTGAAGTTGGAAATCTCAATGGAGAGAGGCTATTTACAAAGGCATGTAGTGACAGGAGAAGTGGGGACGGCTTCAAACTGACAGAGTAGGTTTAGATGGGATATTGGGAAGAAATCCTTCCCTGTGAGGGTGGGCAGGCCCTGGCACAGGGTGCCCAGAGCAGCTGTGGCTGCCCCTGGATCCCTGGCAGTGCCCAAGGCCAGGCTGGACATTGGGGCTTGGAGCAGCCTGGGACAGTGGGAGGTGTCCCTGCCATGGCAGGGGTGGGATGGGATGGGCTTTAAGGTCCCTTCCAGCCCAAATCATTCTGGGATTCTGTGGTCTCCCATTCCAGGATTCTGGATGCCTGGTGTGGGGTGTGACCAGGTATTTGTTTTTCCATAAACAGATCATAAAACCCCTTTACCTTTCCACCTCTTACCTACCCACCAGAGCACACGTGGCCCCTGAAGCAGTGGTGGGGGCGCGTTCTGCTGAGCCTGGAAGAATTCTGTGACGAGTTTAAAATGTTTGAGACATCAATTTGTCCTTTTAATGAAGGCAGAGCAAGATAAATAAGGCATGTATGCAGATGTCACTGGCACTTAGGCATGTGCATGTCAGCGTTGATAAAGCACTGAACTTCAGGGCTGGGGCTGGATTAGCGCCCGTCTCGTCAGCGGAGCGAGGGCGCTCATTTAGCACAGCATCATCAATTTTTGTTAGGGCCAGATATTTTTTTTTTGCCATCTTGAAGCTGGTTGGGCTGGAGAATTCATGAAAATAGAGCTGCCCACAGCCCAAAGAAATTCAAGGCGTGTTTGTTCTTGTGTGTGGCACTTGTACTTTGGATGAGGAGACAGGAGGGTTACGTGAGCTGTGCAGGAATGCTTTGGGCTGAGGGGAAAATTGCTTTTTTTGCTTTTTTTAAAAGTGCATTATAATGAAATGGACTCTTGTTGCATTTGATCACAAAAGCGCTTCTTAACATGATACTCAGGAACATCATTTTCTCCTCTTGGGCAGCCATAGTTCACAGTTGCTTTGGCAGCTACATTCTATTTAATCTGTCAATTTTTCTCACATGGTGTAGCTGCTGTGAGAGAAATTGGAGCTGTTATAGTCTGTGCTTTGATACAGTCTGGGAAACGCAAGGTGGGAGACAGCAAACCAAACACAGCACGCCAGTAATGCCTTGAAAATCGCTGCTGTTCCAGCACGGCGACTTCCCATCCTGGGGAGCTGTCACCATTCCTCCTGCAAGGAGATGCCATTGTTTGTATCTTTCTTTTTAATTTGTTTTGGTGCTGCCTATTAAATAAACTCCACAGGGCTTGGAGATTTTCCCCAGTTTCCTGTTCCTAATTATTCTCTGCTCTCTCCGTGGGCTGATTTTGAGCATCCTGCTCTGTGGAAGGTGTCCCTGTCCGTGGAACTGGATGGGCTTTAAGGTCTTTTTTCCCCCCAAAACCATTCTGGGGCTTGCCTGTGGTAACACAGCTCAAACTCCTCTGTGTGTACAGCTTCAAATCCAGCTGCCTTCACTGATCCTGGAAATATTCCTGATGTCTGGATCGAGCCCTTAATATATTCCTGAGTAACAGCAAATTCTCTGTGGTGAGGAGCTGCCTCATTCCATGATCCCAAAGGCATTTCATCAGATTAGAATATCTCTTAACAGAATATCTATTTCTTGGTATTTTTCTCCAAAAAAAAACCTCAGTGAACCAAAACTGATTCCTCTATGGAAGTGTGGAGTGACTTCAGCAGGGAAGTGTGATGGCCACTCATGGCCATGTGATTTCAGAGAGAAATGTGCTTTTCAGATGGTACTTTGGGGGACTTGCATATATTTTTTAAGAAAATTCAGTGGTGGAAAAACAGAGGAATAGGTATGTATAACATAGATAGTGGTTTATATTTTAGGAAACAGTCGGTTGCTCTGTAGAATAAGGAATAAACTTGCTTTACTTTAAACACTGGTTCAGTATTGTCATTTTTCTTATGCTTCCAAATCCAAATAAAAGTGACTTTTGCAACAACTCAGTAAAAATGCAGTAAAACCAAGGCAGCAGCAAGCAGTAAATCCTGTGCATTTATTCAGTGTACATCTCACAGAACTGGTGCCAAATTCAGCATCTCTGGTGGAGCCTGATGCAATTTCCCTGAAGTTAATGGAATTACCCAGGTCAGGATCTCACTTCTGCTCTCTCTCTGTGACCCCTTGCTTGTCTTTGCTCTGAAACTTCCCCACTGCTGTTTTCAGATGACTCCACGTGTCTGAAACTGGTGTGGATCAAGGGATTTGTGGGTCTTGCTGCTGACCTTCCCAGTGCACTTCTATTGATGTCCCTAAGTTTGGTGGTACGCTAATTTTATGCAAATTCTATTTTTAATTTGCAGTATTATCATCTGCTGGTATCATACTCCTCCTGTAGCACCGGCTGGCATAAATTACACAGGAGCAATTATCAGTGGGAATGCAGCTCTGCTCACACCACAGTGTTTTCAAATTATCAATGCTGCTGCTCACAACACATGCAGAAATTGGTGCTTAATTGGCCCTTTTTGTAGGATATTCTCGGTATGTTTTTATTAAAAAGGCACTAAACATCCCCACTGACTAGATAAGAACGTGATCTACCTACTTGTCCTGCATAAATGGGAGGTTTCCCCCCAATTAAAATATTATATGGACACAGAGAAGGGTCAGAATAACTTTGAAAGCTCGACAAAGCCAGACAGATCAGAGATTTTTCCTGTTTCAGTTGCAGCATATTTTTGCCACGTAAACCAGTCTTTAATTGCATATTTTCTATGGACTTGTCCCTTTGGATATTCCTCCCCTGGAGGCTCTGGTTGTGTTCATGTTCTTGCAAGGGTCGCTCCAGCTGGGTTTGGAGTTTGAGACCTTGCATTGATTTATTCTGCTGCTGTCTCATCCCAACACGTTTTATTTGTACCTGGTTTAGAGTGGGGAGAGCAGAGAGGGGGAAAAAATGCACTGAGCTCAGAGGGAAGGGCAAGGCTGAAGGCTGGGCAGGAATGAGATCCTGGTGGATCTCAGAGGGAAGGGTGAGGCTGAAGGCTGGGCAGGGATGAGATCCTGGTGGATCTCAGAGGGAAGGGCAAGGCTGAAGGCTGGGCAGGGATGAGATCCTCGTGGATCTCAGAGGGAAGGGCAAGGCTGAAGGCTGGGCAGGAATGAGATCCTGGTGGATCTCAGAGGGAAGGGCGAGGCTGAAGGCTGGGCTGGAATGAGATCCTGGTGGATCTCAGAGGGAAGGGTGAGGCTGAAGGCTGGGCAGGAATGAGATCCTGGTGGATCTCAGAGGGAAGGGTGAGGCTGAAGGCTGGGCTGGAATGAGATCCCGTGGATCTCAGAGGGAAGGGCGAGGCTGAAGGCTGGGCAGGAATGAGAACCCGATGGATCTCACCATGGCTCACCTCCCATCCCCTCTGTGGGTCAGGAGCGCTGCCACGGCTGCTCCAGCCATGGGAGCCTGAGGCTGAGGAGCAGGGATGCTGCTCCTGGGCAGGGCAGCTCCTCTGGAAGCTCCAGTGGCTGCCAGGAAAAGCAGGCGTGCACAGGGGAGATCAGACTTTCCTTTCTGACCTCACGAGTGCACATCAAACTGTGATGGTTCCAGCTTGGGGTGTGGGGCTGGGCTCTGGTGAGAGCTCAGGAGCGCTGCTGGGCCTTAGGTGTGGGGAGGAAGGGGCAGAGGAGCCCAGAAGTGAAGGCAGTCTCTGAATGAGGCTGCTGGGATGCCTCGGTACCCCGAGGAGTTACTGGCCATGACTGAGGAGATGCAGAGGGCTCTGCTTCTGTCCACGGCAACCTTTCAGCACTTCCCTCCAAATCCATGAGGGTTTTTCCACGGGTGGTCATAGGAGGATGGCACAAGGCTGCCTCCAGGGACTCCTTGATCTGCTGGGACCGAGTAGCTTGAGGTTTCCAAGGACCTCTGCTGGAAGTGGAGCTCTGGTCCTTGGCTTTGCTCAGCCTGGATTAAAGGGATTAAAGGGAACACTGGGAGATGAGCTGCAGCTGTTGAAAGGGAAGTTTAAAGGTCCCCATATGGAAATTTTGTGGTCCCAGTGTGCCATGTAATCCTCCCACTCTCACATGCATTAAACTGGCGTCGGGCACGGATTGATCCCGGCTGCTGGGGGTTTAATCCTGGCATTTCCATGGAGTCCTTTATGCTGTTTATGCCATAATGTCCCCAGATCCTCACAGATTCCTCTGTGGAATGCTGCTTATCATCTCCTGGCAACATGGGAGCTTCTTGTGCATTCTCACTTCTAACACAATATTAAGGTCTAGATATTCAGGAAATATTGTCTATTCTTCTTCTTTTAAGCCCGTTTTCTAAAGGAGAGAAGTGATAGCACAGGGCTGCAGGATAAAGGAACTGATCCTGATGAAATGAATTTTGATTTGTAGTTCTCTAATAATGATCTCGTGAAGAGCTGATATACTTCTGGTATAATATCTATAATGAAAGCTCCAAGAAAGAACTCATTTGATGCATATCCAAGCAGCCCTGTTACAATGCTCCGAGTCCCAGGATGTTGTAAATAAATAAATAAATAAACCCCAAGATGAATCTATTAACTGAAATGAATTCAGCACAGAAGGAGTTGCTGCACATCCTGGGCCTGCTCACTCTCTTACAGCTGTGACATGGCTTCCCAGATGGCACAATTATCTTCCTAAAATATTGTGGAAAACTTCCATTTGTCATTTGGATTAGTGCAGTGAGCTTTCCCCAAACACAGGCACAGAGCTCTGCCTCTCTGTGTTCTTCATGGCAGTAATTAGCAATAATTCACTTGGAATCAGAAAAACACTTTACAGGAGCAGGGAACAAGCCAACTTCTTCCATTTCCACTTCTGAAATTGCTGTCCTGTGTGGCTGCATCTCAAATCTTTCACTTCAAACCAGACCTTTACATGATTTTCTTTTTCTGATGGGTATTTTATGTTCTCCTAATTGGACTGTCATGGATTTCAGATGGTGGCCCTGTTTTCAGTGTGCACTAGGCTGCAATATTCAGACTAAGCTAGGATGAGAAAAATCAGGCTGTTTATTCTTGTATCAATCAGGAAGTTGTAGTAGATGATGTACCTTCAGTACAGCCAGCATCAGGCCCCTTTTGTATGTTATTTATGAAATTATAGAAATGTCTGGTCATGCCTGGAGTATAAATGATGTTCCAGTCCTCAAACAAAGCTGTCTACATTTTTTGAGGGGGGGAGGAAAAAAAAGAAGTGCTGAAAGTATAAAGGCATAGGATTAAAAAAAAGATTCCTCTTAGGAAAAGAGAAAAAAAATCCATTTATTTGTTGTTTTACCAAATCTCTTAGGTTTGGGGTTTTTTTTTTGTTCGTTTGATTGTTTTGTTGTTGTTTTGTTTGGTTTTTGTTTTGGTTTGTGGTGGTGATGGGTTTTTTTTGTTTTTGGAGGGGGGGGGTTGGGTTTTTTTAGTTAGGACTTAATCTGTGCAAGCCTAAATTTGAAGAAAGAAAAGAAATCTATAATAATAGAGCATTGAATGATAATCTGGCCAATGATCCTTAGGAGAAATTTGGGGTTTACTTCAATTTGCTTGTTACCTGTTGAAAAAATCAAGCTGGATTTTTGTTCCATGATTATTGTTGCTTGATTATCACATCCCCAATTAAAACATCTCCATAATTGTGGGGAGTGATGCCTGAACCAGCAGTGATGTGACACAAAAGTGTGGGACAAAATATGATATGAATTTAGGGACTCTTGTTTAGAGAAATTCTGCTGGTGAATGGAGCCTGGTTTGCTTTTCTTCTGTATTTTTAGGGAAAAAAAATGTTTCCCTGCAGCTACAGAAGGGACGTCTGGATGATGGGTTTACTATTGGAGGAAATAAATACAAATAAAATAAAGCTCTTGTACCTAAAAGCAAAGCCACTTTAGTCTCAGCAGCTGAGCAAACGGAGCTCTAGGAAGGGAAGGACCTCCTCCAGGAGAAGAGGAGAGAGGGCAGAGCTCTGCAGGGAAATTCCTGCCTCTGGAGCAGCGAGAGGTGGGAGCCTGAGTGCCTTCAAGTGCTGAGGAGAGAAGATTATGAAGCAGAAGCCTCTTGTCCAGATAGACACACTTGACATTTTGCTGAGTGAAATAGAGCTGCTAGGACAAAATAGCACCGACTGTGTCGGAGTTATCCAATCCTTAAATTTGATTTGGAGTCTGGCAAGGAACTGGAGGCACTGAATTAGGTCATTTTCTGTCTCTGGTGAGCCTGGAATCAGGAGCGGGGAGAAAAGGCTTGACTGAACACCTCAAGCTATGCTTGAATGTTTGGGTTTGGAAGTTCTTTGGCAGCATTTTTCAGTTAAAAAAACAAATTCATCAAAATGAAATCACTTTCCACCCTCCCCCACCACACATTTTGGTTTTCATTGGGAAAAATATCTTTGGAGGGCAGTAAAGAATGGCTGGAGCTGGTAAAGACCCCCAGGGACTTCCAGCCCAGCCCTGATCAGAGCTGGGGCAGCCAGAGCAGGTTGGCCAGGGCTGTGTCCAGCTGGGATTTGAGCATCTCCAAGGATGGAAAAGGCACAGTCTCTCTGGGCAGCCTGTTCCAGCATTGTCCCAGCCTTGGCCAGGCTCTTTGCTGGACTTGATCCAGCATTTCCTTGTTTCTCTGGTCCTGGGGAGCCCAGACTGGGCATGGGGGATGAGACATCTCAGAAATACTCTCTGTGAAAAGGTTTTGGGGTTAGGCAAAAGCAAAAACTGCATGAATGTGGTTTGCAGCATCTGAGGGAACAAGTACTCTGGAACTGATGACCTTCGTTCACTGGCAGGAAGTTTCCTGGAGGAGAAGGTTGTCCCAAAGCAGACTGGGTTTATTTTTGGAGCCCAGCGTATGTTGGCAGGAGTTGGGTTCCTTTCAGAACTGATCATTGACAGGACAGGAAAACCATTCCACATCCAGACTTATTTATATCTTTTTTGTAGGAGGGCCAAGAAATTCCGCCCTTGCAACGTCCTCTGGGTCAAATATGGTGATAGAATTTGAGGACTTTATTTTTCCTTGTCCACAAGGCCATCCTATATTCCTGTCATTCTTTTCTTGGTGGATTTTTTTTTTTTTGGATTATCTGATACAACTTCATTCTCCCTGGAAGTGGTTCCATCTTGATCAGTCAGTGGAACTCCTGGGAGGAGGAGGTTAAATGCTGTGCAAGCTCATTTTTCTGTGTCCTGGGCAGTTTTAGCTTAGGGGGGGTCACCTCAGGAGCTCGTGTCATGAACTGAGCCCCTGCAGCTGCCACACACAGTTCTCAGCTGCTAATTCCACGTTCAGGAATAATAAATCCAGCTTTTCATCCCCGTAATGAGTTTCCTGCAGCACAGTGAAAACTCCACGGTTTCTTGTTATCAGCAGATAATCATATTCTGGCAGTGGTTCTTATCTCGCACGATAAATGTCCTGAGGATGTGATTATCTCCTGATACCTTTTCAGCCCGCTCAGCTTCGTTGTTTCCTCACAGTGCAGGCAGCATTTGCAGTCCCTGAGGCTGATTTTATCGTGGCAGTGAAGGAATAAAAGTGACCCTTTACTCGTTGGTAGCGGGCAGCTGCCTTAAACCCCGAACACCTTAAACCAGGAATTGAAGAGAAGTGAATGCATTTAAAAGCTTTCTCCTTCAGCTTGTGTTTCAACAGCTCCCAGTGTGCAGAGGGAATGAGGCAAAGCTAGCAGGGATCCTGGAAGCAAACAGGTTTCTTTGTATCCAAATAATCTCTCCTTCCCATTGGAAACTTAGGTTGGTTCTTTTAAACCTTTATGACACCACTGGATTTCCTGAAGGTGCCTGGAATTTAACATGACAACACAACCTTAGAAGTTGTGTACTTGTGTAATTAATTGCATTTTCAGATTATCTTTGAGAAAGTTTAGATCTCACTAAACAGGTTGTGATTAATGACAGTCTGTTAATTACTCTATGATGAACTTTTTTTTTTTTTTAAGATTAAAGAATTAAGCTCAGCTTAAGGGTGGATGCACGGTGCTTGGCAAAGCACAAAAATGCAGTGGTCAGCAGTGTGGAAATTTGGGGATATGCTGGAAAAGGTAAAAGTTATTTTTAGAGAAAAAGGTAGGAAAAAAGTTGGGAAATTTGTGCAGCAGTTGGTGGTGACAGTAAATGAAATGCAATGTACAGTCAAGCAAACACACATATATAGAAACAGAGTAGCCCTGATGTGTTGAGGCAATAAATTATTAATACTTTTGAATAGCCATAAATATGCTAATGCTGCAGAGGAGTGCATGGAGTGTTAATATGTTCATTTTTAGTGGGGTCAGAGAGGTTTTAGTGCAGCAAGTTTAGGTTTGGGACATTCTTATATCTCTGGTTTGTGCACTGTAGCAATAAAAAGTGTGTAGAGGCAGCACGAGGTTTAACCTGCAGCATGTATGAGATTTGAACAATTGAAGCATCTGAAATGATAAAATTTCAATCACTTAAAGGATTTTCTTTGAAGGAGAAAAGTGCAGCAGTGGTTTCATTTTCCTCATTACACTAACCAGAATTTTTACTCATTCCATAAGAAGCATTCTGTGCATGACTTCACCATTTCCCTCAAAACATCACCTTTTAAATGTTACCTTCTTTGTTCTCAGCATGAGGTTTGATGGCCAGATTGGGGACAGAAAGGTGTTTTTGTCACATTATCTGGAAAACAGAGATAATGTTCTTCTCCCCAGCATTGTTTTTGGCTTCTCAGCCCTTTTGGCTGATAAGCCCCCGGCCCTCGGGGCTGCCTCGAAGGTCAGCCCACAAGTGGGATTTGTTGTGCATGGAACCTGCCGGGTTATGGGGTAGGAAAAGTCACCCTGCTCCCTCTGGGACCTTGGCCAGGGATGGGAATTGTTGCTTGGAAGACCCTGAATCCCAAATAATGTTGTGCTGCAGGAGGGGGAAGCATATTTATGGGATGTAGCAGGCAAACCCCCCATCCATGTGTTGTTTGGAAAGGAACTCCTGGGCTGGTGTTGGGAGGGGTGGAAGTAAAGCACGACCAGGAGAAGTGGCCTAAAGCAAGGAAAACGGAATTTTAGCTTGAAGATGCTCCACCGTGGAAGCCTAATGACAAAAATAGTGATAATCCATGTGATTGTGACCAGAAAGATCAAAGTCACCAGGCTTTGTCATGACTAGAAGAAGGTCCTGCATTAGTTAATGAGCCAGGGTGACAGAGGGAGGGAGGATCTCTGGAGATAACACATCCCCAGCACCAGCTCAAACCCGTTTTCCTTTTGATAAAAGACCCAGCTTTGAGAGTGAGATCAGATTCTGTGCACATACCAAACAGGGGGAGAGAGGGCTATTAAAACCACCCAGGTACTCGGTGTGTAAAAAAAAATATATAAAAAAGAAATCAATAGTTAGAGATGTCTCTCCTTTGGCAGACAGGGGTTCTTATTACCAGAGATGCCGTGGATCAGACATAGCTGGGGCAGGGAGGGGAGGAAGGAGATGCTCTGCTGTCAGAGGAGACCTTGTGCTTTTAAGCTTCAAGTCTATTATTGATTACAACATCTCTGTAATAAATCAGGTACAAGTTTGCATTTAATTTTCAAAGCCTGCAGATTCCGTTTGTTCTACAACTTCTGAGTGACATAAATCTTTTAATGAATGGTGAAAGAATTGTTTCTTGGGTAGTAACCACTCATTCATAATTGCCCAGGAATTCACTGGTGTTTAGAACATATCATGTGTTGGATTAATGGAAATGTCTCAGTTGTCAACATTTTTTTTTTCTCCCTGGATTTTTTTTTTTTTTTTTTTTTTTTTTACCAAGATGTAGAATGATTCAAAGTTTTATTAAGTGCTTATTTGTCATAATGGACACCTTATCCTGGTTTGTTTTATAGACTGGGGGGATTTATGGAACAGCCAGCCTGGGTTTCCAAACTGTCTGTTGAGAACACTTCTCTACTTGCATTTGATAGAAGAAAAAATGCCTGATTTTCTTCCTCCCCCAGTGTGAATTTTGATGGATTAGGGCTGTACCCATCTGTGCACTCTGATTGGAGATACCAAGTGATCAAAATCAATGTGTCCTCCCCGTCCTCTTCCCATGAAACTCTGGAGGGAAACAAAAACTTCCTAGGTAGTAAATTCTTGCAGGATGCACCCATCCCATGGATCCTGTGGGATGGGTGACCTGGTGTTCGGATCCAGGGAGTTCAGCTGTGATGTGGAGAGGCACCAGGGACTCTTCCAGCAGTAGAAGACACAATTCCAGTTGTGTAGGTTGGGAAAGGAGCACCCAGCCACCCCCACTTCTGCTCAGAGCTGTTGTGTGCTGAAGTGGGAACACGTTGGGAACAAAGCTCAGTGTTTAAATGAGATGTGCCTAAACATCCTAAGGGAGCTCTGATTGCTCTTCCAATTATTCCTTACTCTGAAAAGGACTTGTTACCTTTCACAACTGAAAAAAAAAAGATATTTTAATTTTTTCACTGCTGCTTCTCTTCATCAGTTTTATCCTTTCTTTGCTGGAGCAGGAGGTATCACAAGGGCCTTCCAAAATATAATGGATAAACGATGGAGCTGGAGCTTTAGATTCCCTTTTCTTGTGGAGCTGCTTGGCCCATGTGAAGTTAAATGTCCATCCTCTCTAATTAATGCCATCTTTGCCCCACAGTGACTGCTTCAACTGCACCTTGTTTGTCACTGAGAGTCTCACGCTTGGGAAGCGCTGGTGATGTGATAGCAGAGCCTCTTTAATGAATGCCACTTAACGGGGTGAAGCAGTTTGGGCTAGGCATGATTAAGTTTGTGATCAAGAGCTTGACTAAGAATTTGATAGTTGATGTTGATTAAGAATATTGGATGATAATTAATGCATAACTCCTGTCTTTTACGTGTCTGGAGAATCAAAACAGCTGAGAGCAGCGCTGGGAATCAGTGGCACTGCCAGCTCACATGGAGCTTTTAGCAATTTATCCCACTCCTAAATTGCTTGTGGACAGCAGCAGGAGAGGGCTCCTTTGGTTAAGTCCATCTCTGTTAATTATCACAGGGACCAGAAATCCCAGGAGGGTGAGGCGGCCCAAACGTCTCCAGGATTCAATTTATTTCTTAAACAAATATTACAATGCAACACTTCAACAACCTCTCCTCTGTAATTTCTAGGACTGGCAGAGCAAAAGTTTGAATCACAAGGTATCTCTTTTCACTTCCAGTTGGCACTTGAGGTCTGCAGTGTAATTAAACTGGAGTTCCTTCAGGGTCTTCCTTTAATTTTAGAGAGAGAGGACCTTGCTCCATATCCCTGGATATGGGTGAGAACAGTCCTTGGAGTTCAACGGTTTTGGATAAGGTATCTTTTGGGGTTTATTTTTGTCTAATCTTTTTAATTTAAAACCTATCTCACTCTTATTTCCACGACAGAAGAAAAGGACTAACAGGATGAGACCTACAGCAATATTGAACCGACTTCAAGTGGCTGTTTGCCTAAAGAGTGTAGGTTTTAAATAGTATAAATTAAGTATTATTTGACAAAGAAGCAGAATTCCATTGCAAGAGAAATTGTGGCAGTCCAAATTCTTGTTTTTCAGCTAAATGAAACCAAATCTGAAATTACTCTTAACAGAATTCTCCACATGGCTGCAGAACCTTCATATTTTTTCCTCCAGATAAATTAAAAATACAAAGCCTTATTATGTGTTGCGCTAAAGAGGAATGAAAACAGTATTTTATGCAAATGCAAAGCTGACATAATTGAAGGGAAATAACTACAGACATTAATTTTACTCTGTTTTAATTTCACAGAAATCACACTTATCAAAACCATACATTTTGAAACAATGAACCTCTTCTATCAAATTAAAAATGAACAGCTTTTACATAGCATTAAGTCACTTGATTTGGCTCCAACGCAGGAGTTCGTAGCTGAAGAGAGGAGAAAACAACATATTTTTAAAGTCAGAAGCTTGTAGGGATTTTTATGGGGGGGGAATGAATCTGTAGGTGGGTTTTTATGGAGAAGGGAATGAATCTGTAGAGATGTGTTAAAACTCCCTGTGAGCACAGTGTCTGCTGGCCCAGTCCATGTCCAAGTCCCAGTTTGTTGAGGTGATGTTGGGGCAAATGATCCCAAATCTCCTCTAAAATAATACTGGAATGATGTAATCATTGGATCACGGAATGGCTTGGGTTGGAAGGGACCTTAAAGACCATCTTGTTCCACCCCCATGGGTGAGGACACCTTCCACTAGACCAGGTAATGGGCTCATGCTGGAACCCAAGGCATGCCTCTGGCTGCCCTGGGAGCTCAGGGCACACCTCGGGCTGCCCTGGGGGTTCAGGAGCCCCAGCAAGGGGGTCCCAGCCCCTGGCAAGAAGCCCAGAATGGCACCAGCTTTGACCTCAGCCCATGGGAAAAGTTACCAACACTGCCAGAATCATTGCAAGCCACCAGAGTGTGAAAATGAGTAGTGGTTTAGTATTTTACAAGGTAAAAAAGTAGATTTTAGGGTTTTTAATATGAGGATGAAGGGTTTAAGATGGAGGATTTTGGGCGTTGCCCTGTTCTTCCTCTCCTTCTCCTTCTCCTTCTCCTTCTCCTTCTCCTTCTCCTTCTCCTTCTCCTTCTCCTTCTCCTTCTCCTTCTCCTTCTCCTTCTCCTTCTCCTCCCCCCCTTCTTCTTCTCCTTCTCCTTCTCCTCCATCTTCTCTGGTGCTGGTGGCACAAAATGATTGGTAGAATGAAAAAGAGGTAGAAATTCCGTGTCTAGAACAGGTGCAAATGAATTGGTACAGAACAGTAACTAATAAATGCGTTGTGAAGAATGGTTGGATGATGGAAAGGGCACAGAAAGGCCGGGACAGCCCAGGACTGGGCAGTGCCCGCTCGGACTCGGCTGCATCAGATGTGCGGCCGGAGCTGAGAGCTGGCAGAGAGAAGGAGAAATCAACAACCTGAAACAACTTCTGCAGCCGTTTCTCATCTGCTGGGGCTCGAGGTAAAACTTCCCAGAGGTGAAGATAAAGAACTTGGATTTGTGTGTAGTACCCAACTCCCACAGGCTCATCTGTGGTGTTTGTACCACAGAGCTTCAGTGAGGAGGATGGTGAGGGTCTGCCAGCTGTGAGGGAAGCTCCATTCCCTGTGCCCGCTCATCCCCAGCTGGATATCAGGAGGACTGGGAGATGGGTGCTTGGAGAGCTCTCCCTCTCACCGAGGAGCCCAAATCTGTCACCTCCGTATGCAGCAGGGATATGATGGAGAGTAGAGAGATGAGCAGTGAGAGGTGGAAATGAAGCCGTGGCCTGGCTGCTCCCATGGGGCAGGGACATGGGGTTATTTTATTCCTGGTTATTCTGCTCTTCCAAGGCACAGCCCAGCTCTCCTGGCACGCAGCCCCCCGGTGCCCTGCCCTGGCTCCGTGGTGCTGCCTTCTCCCTGCTGCCGTTTGGGGGATGTTACAGGAGTGTGAGAATCGATGTGGCATCTTGAATGCATAAAGAGTTCTTGAGACGCATCCAAAGATAATTTTCCTGAGACTGCTCTGGGGCTGACTTTGGCTCTTGGCAGAGAAGATGTCCCCAGCATGACTTGTGTCGTGCTGGGCTTAGCGTGACTCGTGTGGAAAGGCAGGGAGGGATGTTTGACAAGGGCCTGGAGTGATAGGACACAGGGAATGGTTTCCCACTCACAGAAGGCAGGGTTAGATGGGATATTGGGGTGGAATCCTTCCCTGTGAGGGTGGCGAGGGGCTGGAACTCCCAGAGCAGCTGTGGCTGCCCCTGGATCCCTGGCAGTGTCCAAGGCCAGGCTGGACATTGGGGCTTGGAGCAGCCTGGGACAGTGGGAGGTGTCCCTGCCATGGCAGGGGTGGCACTGGATGGGCTTGGAGGTCCTTCCAACCCAAACCAGTCTGTGAGGAATCTTTGTTTAGTCCCAGATAAGGTAAAAATCAAAGTGCCCTTGAGTTCTCCAGTGGTGAGGTTAAGTCCCTCTGGACCTTCGATACTGCAGTGGAAGTATCTCTTAATCTTTAATCTTTGTGTCTCTAATTCTGTATTTTTTTCCTCTGGATAGTAGAGACTGTAAAACCACCATAAAAAGTACCTAAAATGTCAGAGCCGTGTTAGCACCTCCCAAGGGCAGCCCTGGTGCTGATGGACCATATGATCCCTGCCCTGATTTTGTCATATTTGTCTATAACCACTTCACACATGGAGCCTTTGAAAGAAGATGAGGACTAAAAACGTGGTGCAAGTTGAATGAGTAGCAGTTCAGCATTCTGAGGCTTTCATATATTCCTGACTGCTCTGAAACATCGAGTGTTGGAAGTACAAGATTGGAGCTTTTGTGGCCTAATCAACAGCTGTGTATTCCCCCTCGCCTTATTTTCCTCTCTCCCTTTAGACTTATGAATTAGTTTTCCCCTTCAGCAGATTGTTTTTTCTTTATCTTTCCTACTTAGATACTGTAAAAAGTAATTAAGATAATCTTATCAAAGGAACATGAAACAGAAATTTAACTGATTAAATTTCAGACCAATTAGTCATACAGAAGCCTTTGTGTAGACCTTCTGTGGATTTTGCACTGCTTGTACTTTCCACTTCCTATTTTACAGCGGCATGAAGTTAGGAAATTGCATTCCATGGAGATGGTAATTAACTTTGGTAATTAAAATACCACCTTCGTAGCAGATAACCAGCCAGCTTCAGGTCAATGACAATTTTTGATGCGACACATTTAATCTTACGGAAGATTGAAGTGTAAGAAATTGCAGGAGCCATTTGTTGGGGTGGGAGAGGGGGTTGTTGTGTCTCTTCGTTATTAAATACCCTAAAACTTCACCAAGATGGTGGAACAGGGGGCGTTGAATTAAATACTCACAGGATTTAATATTAAAAATATATAGAATACTGTATTTGAGTTTGCCAAAAGGAGGCTCAGGGGGGACCTTGTGGCTCTGCACAAGTCCCTGACAGGAGGGGGCAGCCGGGGGGGGTCGGGCTCTGCTCCCAGGGAACAGGGACAGGAGGAGAGGGAACGGCCTCAGCCTGGGCCAGGGGAGGCTCAGGGTGGACAGCAGCAGGAATTTCCCCATGGAAAGGGTGCTCAGGCCTTGGCAGGGGCTGCCCAGGGAGGTTTGGAGGTGCCCAAGGAAGGGCTGGAGGTGGCACTCAGAGCTCTGGGCTGGGGACAAGGTGGGGATGGGCACATCCTGGGCTTCACGACCTTGGAGATCTTTCCCAACCTAACTAAGAAGTTCCTGTTCCAATACCACAAATATTGCAGACTGAAAGAAATACTTGTCACCAGTATGGGGAAGTGGAAAAAAAAAAAATCTGAGTGAAATAAAATGGCAAAAAGATCTGAAAAAAAAAATCTTTCAACTGTACGACATAGAGGCAAGCACAGAGAAATGGTGAGGAGGGGTGAAGGGTCTGCTGAACAGTAATATCAGAATAGATCTGTAGTTATTTGGAAGTCAGACTAAAACTTTTCATATAAAAATTGCAATTAAATATTTTCACAGATGTCATTATTTTCTACAGATGTCTGCTCAGTCTCTAACTTTAGAGCCTCCTTTGAAATAAAAGAGAGATTAGTAATGAGATGAAAGTTGACTTTAAAATAAAAGGAAGATTAGTAATGAGATGAAAGTTGGCTTTAACTAAAAAGAAATTAGGCCCTTAAAAGGAGATTATTAATTACAGCTGTCTTCAAATAAGACAGAAACAAGCCTTGAGGAAGCAGATTATCAGTGTTGGTAATAACTGAGCCAAAGGTATGTGCACAAAGCATTCAAAGCCCTGAAAGCCAAGTGTTGGAAGAGCAGGTGGGGAGATGCAGCTGGGGAATAATCCTCTTACCCTCATCAGTACTCACCCGGGGCACAGATGAAGGTTGGGGGGAGAAAAGCCAGTGATGCCAATGGCAATGGAAAAAAAGGAGATCAAAGGCACTGGAGCTGGAAGTTGGAAGTTGGCTGTGCCCAGCACGAGCAGCTCCGCTCCCGAAATTTACTGTGAGGCTTGCTGGAATCTCTTGATCAGGACAGAATAAGAAATGAGCAGATTATTAAATATTTTAAGGAACAAAATATTTAGGCTGTGGTTCAAAGCCTTTTTATCAGTGCTAAATCAGCAGAGACTTGACGTTCAGAGGGTGATTTGTCATCCTGGGAGCAGCTGAGCAGAATTCCATCCCTGCTCGGTGCTTGGGAGAGACACAAGAAAAACACACCTCGGAGAGAAAGTGGATGTAGTCCCTGGTGCAGCATTGTGGCACCATCAGGAGCACCTTTGGGGCAGTCTGGGAAGGGCAGCTGGATGATGCCCAGCATCCTGGGGATCTGTGCTCCCGTCCCACGCCGTGTCCTGGCTGGATGCACCCCTGGATCTCTGCAGGCAGCACGTCCCCATCCCACTCTGGATCTGGCACTGCAGGTCAGGCCAGCCAAACAAATGCATTTTTAAGCTGATGTCCCTAAATATAGAACACACCTGGTCTTGTGCCAGTTTCTTCCCTCCAAGCCTAAATAAATTCTTTTTTTTTCTAATCTTTGCCAACAAATTATTTCAGCTCAAGAAAGAAATACCATTTTCTGACTCCTTTGGAGGAGAGCTGTCAATGACACGTCTTCCCATCTGCTTTTCATCTCCCTTCAAAAGCTTACGACCTGTTTAAGTGGGACATTTTAATGGGAGAAACTCCTCACTGAATGTTTTTGAACCTTGGGTTCCTGCTGTGAGGAGCCCTCTCTGGAAGGGGGGGGTTACCTGCCCCCGGGTTTTTGGGCAAAGAAGCTTCAGTTTGAAGCTCTGCCTGGTCTGGCAAAAGGAGTCAGACTTCAAAGGAGCTGCTACTTGATTTACGTTCAGAGCTGAGCTTTCCCTTGTTTGATGCCCCAGAGGAGTTCCTGGCCATCCCTAGAAGGAGGGTGAAATCCCAGATTGGGAAAACCTGGAATGATATGCTCCTAGCTCACCTTTTCCACTTCTGAAGTTGCTTTCTTTGAGTGAAAGGCATGCGATTGCATGGACAGAGCTTTCACACCACTTCTTTCCCAGGTTTCTGCTCTGCACAAAAGTTATGTATTATGAAAAATAGGGAAAGAAATTGCAATTAGTGACAAGGTGAATGAGGGATTTGACTCATCCTTATTACCCAGACAAGGCTCAAGGTAAATGACGTAGCCCAAGACAAGGAGAAAAGTTAGGCTGAATACAAGTCATTGTGACAAAATCAAGAGGTTTTAGAAAATTATTAAACCTTTCTGCAAGTGGAAGTTCAGGGCTGTCACGGTGAATATTAATGTCACCCATAAAAGAGGTTTTTGTTCGTGAAGTCCACGATCATACAATCAGCAGAAATTCAAAATTAATCTTTATAGTATCATAAAGGACCAAGGTAAGATAAAAGAAAAGATGTGTCTGAAGGGAAAAGTCAGCCAGGGAAATAATGCTGTCATATAAAAATATTGGAGTATTGATGGCCCCTCCTGAAATCTGCTCTCTGTGAAGTCCTGTCTTACCTACCAGGATTGTGGGGGGATTTATTATTTTTATTTGATGAATGGGAAGTTCTTGGAATCCTTAATAAGATGAGATGGTTTCCCCTTTTTCTTCACACGCGGCCTTAACCCACAGCAGAGTTTGCAATCCACAGAAGCAATGCAGTGTGATTGGGGGTATCATAATGAAGGCATTGGGGATGATTATCAGAATGAAACTGGAAGGTCCAGGGCCCAAATAAAGCTTTGAGTAAGATCAGGAACCTCACAACGTTGTTCCCTTGGCTTGGTGCTCTCTCAGCTGTCACCAAGCCCCCCTGGAAGTTTCTGGGTGCTTTTATAGTCCTTTGTGGGGTCTTTTCCCTCCCTTTCTAGGTCCAAAACCCCCCAGTTTACTTTTAACCTTTCTGGCTTTGTGCCTAGAAATGGCCATCCTGGTGTCATTATGTGCCACCACAGCTTCCTGCTCTGGTGGTCCCTGTTCTGCCATGGAAATTCCCACATTCCAGAGGAGTTCCAGCATCCTCAGCAGAGAGCAGCAATGCCTTGATCTCAGTTTTATTTTTCCAAACCTATCCAAGCTCCTCTGATGGGAAGATGCCCAGAACAACTGGCACCAATAAATACTAGCATAGCAGGATATATAACAAAATATATATATATTTAAAAATATTTTAATATAAAATATTACATTTTTATATTTTTAATAGTTTATTTAATACATACGTATTATATATTTATATATATATGCTATACATATATAAATATCTCTCTCCCTCTCTCGCGCTCTCTCTCTCTCTCTATATATATGAAAATTAAATATATATTTGTTCTTAATTCTGTATTTGAGCTCTCAAGCTGGGTAACACCACAACAGATTAATTATTGCAGTGCTGGGTGATCAATCCCCTCCAACCTCGCCTGACAAGGAGTCAAGCTCCCAGAAACAATCCGTTCTGTACCATTTAATTTGGTAATAACCAGTAATTTACAGCTGGGTTCTATTGCCTTAATAGGAATCCTAATGAAATGGAGGCTCTTCTGGCTGGATTTAGGAAGGTCACTGGTGAGAGTTTTGCTATCAAGTGCCTACTGTGTGTTTTTGGCAGGGATAGGATGATGCCAATAAACTTAGCATGGACTTATTAGTCTGGTCTGAAGTTAAAACTGATGCAGGTTGTACTTCATATATTGCTTGTTGAGCTTCTGGACAAACCCTCCTGTATGGATGGGAAATCTTTTGAATTGTGTTGTGATGAAATGAGCCTGGATGAATTCTGGCTGCAGATTTCATGGCAATGAAGAACTAAATCTGGCCTTGTGGGTTTTTGGGTTTTTTTCCTACTTTTTTGCACAGGCTGAAAATTCAGCCTGAATTAATGTTTTGATGTAACTGAAGCTGAGATTGGTCATAAGAAACCTCCTTTCATACCATACTGTTTTCATATTTGAGCTTCAGCAGTTGATTTTTTTTTTCCATACTTGGCAACCTGATCATTTTTTAAATTTAAACAGTGTTTTGCTTCCCCAACCACTTGAACTTAGGGCTCTTCCAAAATCTAATGGGGTGTTTTGAGGTTTTCAGGAGCAAATGGAGAGACCTTAGGAATACCTACTTAACCCATCACCTGTAGAGCTGAAAATAGTAAAATACTAAAAGCAAAGTATTTTTCTTGGTTTGTAAAAATATTTTTGTGGGTAAAACATAGAAAATCAGGAACAACTCCAATTCTGCAGCGTTGTAGTTGTGTTTCCAACCAACAGCAACTGGATAGCTTAGAATAAAATTATTTTTCCCTGCTACATCTTACTGTAAACCATGAGGAAGTCTCGGAGTAGTCCCATCTGACTGAGAGCACTCTCCATGTGCTTCCAGAAAATCACTCACGTGAGCGTTTGGTGGCCGCGGCCTCCAGAGGGGCCGGGAGAAGGCTGGGAGTGGAGTAGCTGGATTGCTTCCAGCAGCATCCATTCCGCAGCAGGTCCCTGTGGCTGTGCCGAGGGAAACCTTGGGGAGAGGCTGTCTGAGGAAGAGGAGCGGTGTAATTATCTCTGCCCACGGGAGGTGGGCAAGCAAAGAGCTCAGAGCTGCGTGTGAGGCCTCGGGGCTGGCGAGGCGCTGAGGAGAACAAGGCCGAGCTTTGTTCTCTGTGGGAGTTGGGCACTCCACACAAATGCTGGTTCTTATCTTCGCCTCTGGGACACTTTACCTCGAGCCCGAGCAGATGAGAAACGGCTGCAGATGTTGTTTCAGGTTGTTGATTTCTCCTTATCTCTGCCAGCTCTCAGCTCCGGCCGCACATCTGATGCAGCCGAGTCCGAGCGGGCACTGCCCAGTCCTGGGCTGTCCCGGCCTTTCTGTGCCCTTTCCATCATCCAACCATTCTTCACAACGCATTTATTAGTTACTGTTCTGTACCAATTCATTTGCACCTGTTCTAGACACGGAATTTCTACCTCTTTTTCATTCTACCAATCATTTTGTGCCACCACCACCAGAGAAGATGGAGGAGAAGGAGAAGAGAAGAAGAAGAAGAAGAAGAAGAAGAAGAACAGGGCAACGCCCAAAATCCTCCATCTTAGACCCTTCATCCTCATATTAAAAACCCTAAAATCTACTTTTTTACCTTGTAAAATACTAAACCACTACTCATTTTCACACTCTGGTGGCTTGCAATGATTCTGGCAGTGTTGGTAACTTTTCCCATGGGCTGAGGTCAAAGCCGTTGCCATTCTGGGCTTCTTGCCAGGGGCTGGGACCCCCTTGCTGGGGCTCCTGACCCCCCAGGGCAGCCCGAGGTGTGCCCTGAGCTCCCAGGGCAGCCCGAGGTGTGCCTTGGGTTCCAACAGTTCTCCTCGGACAATTCCCCGCATCCGGGTTTTTTGAAGCGAGCAGTAGGTGCAGGAAGGATTATTTATTGGAGCAGTAATAATCCAGCAGGATGTGTGTTTAATGAAGGGCATTTCTCTGTGCGGAGCTGAGGGCTCGTGGATTATTCAGCTCGTGTCTCAAGGCCCGCGTGCGGTATCGGAATGAGCTGCGTGCTCCTTCGGGATGGGATGTTCAGCCAGCCTTTGCTCTCTCCCTGGAAAAATCTCTGGAGCAGACACATAATTGAGATGTGCACATTGCTAATGTAGGGCCAGAGCAGACACACTGCAGCAAAACCACTTTTAGTGCAACTCTGTCCTCCTGGAGATGAGAATCCCAGCCCCTCTGCACAAATTTCCATGGGGTAGATGAGACCCAAGCCTGCTGGGAAGTGAGGACATCTGCATGGCATTCCTCCTTTGGAGTTTAATTCAGATCTCTTAACTCTAACGTTACACAATTAACCTTTTTTGTTAAATACTTAGGGAAAACTCCAGGTGCTGGTGTGTGTGTACGTGCCAGAGCTGATCTGGTAATGTGGTCGTTGGTCCTTCCTGAAAAATCCCTGTGTGAAAATGAGCTTGAAGGGTCAATAAATCCATATAAGAATGATCACGTGGATTTCCTTGCATTTTTTAAAGACCTGGAGGTCTCATGCCTCTTATACCTTGGCCAGATTTCCAGAAAAATGGTGTGTTATGGGTGTAAGGAAAAAAAAAAAAAAAAAAAAGAAAGAATGAGTTTGCAGTGAAAATGCCAGGAAAATCTGGGACCTGTGAACTAAGTGCCCACTGTGGCAGGACTGTCATGGAGGGCAGAATAGGTGAAGTCCAGATGGTTTAGGATGTAACAAATCCAGCATCCATTTCATGCTGTTTTCCACAGGAAAATAGCCCAGCTGTTTCTCTTTAGATTTTGCACCAATTTCAGCCATAAACTCGGTTGAAATCCTTCTGAAAAATTAAACACAGGACTAGTCAGTGTGCTGGGAGTGAATGCCTCATGTAATTGTTGTTTATTAATATGAAACCAGTGCAGTAATGGTAATAACAAGTCATACGTCTGAATTAGCTGCAGGGAGGCGTTGGATAAGTGGAGTGGGAGAGACTTGTGCAGCATCTGGAGTGAAATGTGAACTTTTTATTTAGATTTTATGAATTCCTGAGCATCTTCTTCACTGATGAGAGCTGAGGGCTGTTGTCACCTCTCAGGACTGAGTCTTGTGTAGCCATGACTGAGCTCTTTTGGAGCAGATTAGTGGAAGTCTCTCAGCCCTGAATATCACGGGTCAGGAGCAGTGATGTTCAGATATGTTCCAATATAGTCACTTTTGATGACATTTGAAAGAGGTAAGTGGTCTGAGGACACGATGGGGTGACATATGGCACAGCAGATGTGGGTTTACCTCCCACAGCTTGTCTTGGTCTTTGACCTGAGCAGAGGAGAAGGGAACCTGCCTGGTAGGAATATTTGAGTCTGGTTTTTTGCATTTTTGTTTCATCTGGGGATAGCGTTTTCTTAGAGTGCTGATCCCTGCTGAAAATTAATCATTCTTTAATGTCATTGGAGCAACAGTGTGGGGAATGAGCCTTGGGGTGTGAATAACCCGGTGTGAGGGGCTCAGCACCAGTCCTTATCTGAAGGTTTGAATCAAAACTCTGGCCAGAATATGAATGGATTTGGAGGCAAGAAGCACTGCCAGGGTTTCTGTTGATACTTACCCCTTGTACAAGAACAAATGGAAGTTAGGAGGAGGTTTTGTCTTGTGTCTTTATTTGTATAGAATCATAGAATCCCAGGATGGTTTCAGCTGGAAGAAACAGAGAACCCCAGAATGGTTTGGGTAGGAAGAGACTTTAAATCCCATCCTGTTCCACCCCCCAGGGACACCTTCTACTGTCCTGGATTGCTCCAAGCCCTGTCCAGCCTGGCCTTGGACACTTCCAGGGATGGAACCTTGAAAGTTCACCTAGTCCAGCCTCCAATATTAATATCATTGTCTAATTATTAACTCATTTTAATGAAGTAATGGAAACTGGAAACTGGAGGTGGTACCTTAGAGATCCTAATTACACCTGAGTCTCTGCTGAGGAATGTGTGTTCCTCTGTGTGTGGAAGGGGGATCACAAGGATTCTGTCTCCTGGAAAAAATATCATAGTTGAAGAATGGAATCCTGAAGAAAACATAAATTCTGGAGGCTGTTAGTTTCTCAGTGATAACCTGTAAACACGTATGAAAACTGTGTCTATGTATACATTTCCAAAATTGGCCTTCCCTCCCCGCCCCCCATCTTTTTTCATTATAAAAAGCTGTAAAAAGCTGATGGAAAAGCTGGATGATAGCAAATAACCAATTCTCAATATCACTTTATGTTGCTGTAACACCCAGACACCGAAGGAGCTGTATAAACACCTCGGAAAGCACAATCTGTCTTGAACAGCTTACAAGTAAAAGGAGATTTTTTTCAAAGACATAAAAGGTAAATTGATGTTCTGCTCTTGCTGAAAATCACTGAGAGCCTTGATTGTTGAAAATCCCACCCAAAGCCCCTCTCGGTTCGCATGAAACAACTGGAATGTGAAGTAAAAGATCTGACAGCTCCTTTTTCCCAGCTGTTTTCTTTATAAGTCACTAATCTGCCTTCCTAAAGATTATATGTGATGCTGAAAACATATTAGTGGGTGGGTCACAGACCAGAGGACTCGTAAAAAAGAAGGGAAAGGGGAAAAGGCTGCGGCCGGCTGGTTTCCATCTCCTCCCTGGCTGAATGAAGAAAGATGTTTTTCTCCCCAGTGCTCCTCTGTCTCCCTCCTTTCCATTTTCTGCATTATGTTTCCTCCTCCAGACTGTGGCAGTGGAGCTGAATGCTGATGAGACCATCCCCAGACAGAACTTTTTAAGGTCATTTCTCCTGGTTCTCAACTGCCTGACCTGCTCGTTTCTCTTCCCCAACCATGGGAGGCTGCCCAATTACAAACTGGTATTTTTACGATACTTGCTCGTCCTTCCCAGCCTTAATCTTCCTTTATTGCCAGGAACACTCACGGTCTCTGTAGCCCAGTTAGAGCTAAAATTGGTAAGAGAAAGGTTTTAAATTGACAGTTTCAAGTGAAAAGTCAGGAGCTGGAGGAGGTTTTCTGTGGTGAGAGCGAGTGAGGAGCTGCTCCCTGTGCTGGTGAGCACAGCTGGCACGGAGGAATCCTTGGGATGACAGTGACCTTTGGAAGGGAAGGTTGGACGTACCTGCATGTAGCTGTCAGCCTGGGCAGGGTTGTGTTGGGTTTATAATGCTGGAGCTGTGTGTACAAGGAATATTTTTAAGGATCAGCCTCTTGTTTTCTTGTTCTTCATTGCAGAAAAAGTCTGGTGTTTGCTACTCCATTTGTTCATTTTATTCCAAATTCTGCAGCCGTGCTGTACATAGTCACTTGCTGAAGATCATCAATTATTTATTGTCAGGCTGGTCACAGGGTTTGTGCAGTGGTCACTTGGAAGAAGAGGTGGAGGCAGGGATGGCAGCTCTGAGCATTGAAACACGAGCTCTGTTATCCTCTGACGTGGGAGGTCCACACGCCGTGAAACAGCATCATAAACTGCCGAAATAAATTCCCTTAGATCAAATTCACTTCCTTGTTCCAGCAAGGACAAGCTCAGCATCAATAAAAGGAAATTGCTCTGAGAGACAATCTGCAAGTTATCCGTGTGGATGTGTGAGTGTTCTGCGGGGTGAGATTGGATGTTGGGATGAAATTGCTCCCTGTGAGGGTGGTGAGGGGCTGGGATGGAATTCCCAGAGAAGCTGTGGCTGCCCCTGGAACCCTGGCAGTGCCCAAGGCCAGGTTGGATGGGGTTGGGAGCAGCCTGGGACAGTGGAAGGTGTCCCTGACTATGGTAGGGGTGGCACTGGAGGGGCTTTAAGGTTCCTTCCATCCCAAACTATTTTGTCATTCCGTGAGCTTTCCCTCTGCTGGAGCAGCGACGCCACTTCAGCCCCATTACCCATTTTCTCATCTCCTAATTAGCCCTCGCTGCAGCTCCTGCAGGATTTCCCAGCCCTTCCAATGTGCAGCCAAGGTCCAAATCCACCCCCAGGCCACCGTGGAGGCAGAAGGGATGGAATTCCTCCGAGGCCTGGCTGGCCTGGTCCCAGCAGAGCTGCAGGACCAGTGGAATTGGCCCCAGCTCTGGTTTTCGAAGCTTTCAGCAAACAGGAATGTGAATGAATCAGACTTTAAGTATTTACAATTCTCAAACGCCTGAGAAGCTTTTTAAAGGTCAATCTAATTAAAACAAAGTTTGTTTGTACCAATATAAAGTAGATACTATTATTGGAAATTCATTCCAAGGCAATATATGGCATTTTACTTACAGTTTAATTTTTAGTTTTGTCTTCTTAATTTGGAAAGAGCAGAAATGATCTTTTGGTTCCATAATGTCTTACTTGAAATGACATTTTAATCTATAATGATTTTTTTTTGCTACAATTAAAAAGAGATTCTTTCTTCCTGATGCAAAATAATTAATCAAAGTTTTTGCATGAGAAGGATTCTTTTGTATTGGAAATAAAATTGCCTGGACTCATAGCAGCCACATTATTTAGTGGGTCTGGTTTTGATTGTCATCTTATGGGAACAAAAGCCTTTTTTCTATAATTTAAGGATGCATTTAAATTCAGTTTGAAAGACTGAATTTCATGATGTGTTGCCCTTAAAGGCTATAAAAATTGAGATCTATTTGTGCGTCTCCATAAGAATATCAAAGTGAGAAGTAAATCAGTTTTTCTTTGAGTTTCTTTTCATATTTGAATAGTTCTGCCCTTGTGTCTCCTTCAGACGATCCTGCTGTCCCAAACTTTGTCCAAGTGAAACTTAGACCTTACAGTTCTTAGCAGGCTAAACTTAGTAATTTTTAGAAGATATTAAATTGAGGGAAGGGGCCAGGGAGGAGAAAATTGGTGCAATTCCATGGAGTGCTTCCTTTTTAGTGGTTGTCTTGTAATCCAAAAGCTCAGAGCCAAGTGTTCAAAACACGAGTGGATTTTGTGCTCTGGTTTAGTGGGCAAAAGGGAAATCGGATCAAAGTGTGGACTTTTGATGATCTTGGAGGTCTTGTTCTTAATGATTCCATGAGTCCATGTCCAAATCATTCCTGTTGAGGAATGAACCAAAAGCTCAGGGTACTGTTTGAACCCTTCCAAGCAGAGAGATTTCTCCTTGAATGAAAACTTCACTGTTGTCAGCAGGACTTTCTCTTGACTCATTTTTTTTTCTTTCTAGTGGTCTTTAACTCTGTTTTCCTAGTGTGAAACTAAGGAAATTTTGTTATCTGAATTTTGTAAAACCATAAAATGAGATGACATAGTGTAAAACAAAAACCTCTTTCTGGTAATGGAGTTTTTTAGCCTTTTTATATTTACTACTTTGGGTTCTCCCCAGATGTGAATCCAGCTTTTAGCTCTGTTGGAGAGAAGAGTTGTCCTCCACAGCCAGGATTTTCCTCTTCCAGTACGATGCCAATCTTCCCTGCCAGCCTTCCTGTGGGTCATGCAACATCAGTCCCCAAACATCTGAATGACTGTGCCGTAGTAACCTCTCATCTCTTAGAGAACGTGGTTAAGTGGAATGAGAATATGACCCATGAAAACTAAGTTATAAAAGTTCTCACATCCGTAGTGGAGATGAAAAATCACCAATGCCAAGTAAAAGGTAAATTTGAAGTTTAGAAGAAAACAGAAACAAAGGGCTGCATCCTTTCCTCTGTTTCTTGCTGGCACTTGACTCCAGAAGCTTTGAAGGCTGATGCATCGCTGAACTAACTGGTTTGTCACTCAGTTGGACCAGAGAACTATAAAGAAAAAAAGTTATTTTTTCTAGGACGGTGTATTTTTCTTAACAATGGGAAAGAAGTGAAGATGTTCTCACTTTAATACGCATGGTAAAATGTAATACTTTAGCACCATTATAAAAAATAATTACTATATCAAAGCCAGGCATAATTACCACAGGTGTGAGTGGAAATACACAGCATCGTGTTGCCTCAGACAGAAGGAATTCAGGTATTTACAGTTAAAAAAAAATAAAACCCAACCTTCTCCAGTTGAGTGTTGTTTTTCCAGGCTGGCTGTTTCCAGCGTGGGGAAATGCCTCACTCTGCTGTTGTCCTACACAGGAGGAGCTGCTCCCTCCTCATAAATAACAAAAAAACCTGGAATGTTTTGGAAGGGTTTCAAGGGTTGGAAGGGTTCAATCAGGGTTGGAAGGGACATCAAAGATCCTCCCGTTCCAACTCCCAGCTGCCCATTTTTGCTTCGTGCTCCACAGTAAGAATCTTTGATGCACGGACTAGATTATTTTACTGCTATTTGCAAGCCCACATTCAGTGATTCCATTCCATAGGTTTAAAAACAAATAACAAATAACAAATAACAAATAACAATATAAATAACAAATAACAAAAAAACCCAATAATAATAAAAAGATCTTCTTTAATAAAAGATCTTTCTCCTCCTGAAACTGGGAGGAGATGTCAAATATTCTCCAGTTGGTGTTTCATCCGTGTGAGCTGCGGGCAGAGCTGTAGTGACTAAAATCTCCCAAGCAGCAGCAGCAGAACTCTCAAATTCCAGCTCTGCTCCATCCCACGGCATTACAGGGAGCAGATAAAGATCCCCCTGATAGCTGCGTTATCTGATAGGCACCAAATGGAGCTGCTCCCTCCTTATCAGAGCATCGGGACACCAATACCCTGTTGTGCCAAGGACACTAATGGGATGCTGAGTGTCTGCTCCAAGGCTGCCTGCTGTGGGTCCTGCTGTGTTTGCAGAGGTGCTCTCGGTCTGGGGTGAGGGTTTTGCTCAGAATTCCACTCCAGGACCAGCTATGATCCCGTGCAGCTCGGAGAAGTGGGAATGAAACCCACAGCTCTTTGCTGAATGAACACGCAGCGTAAGGAGCCCCGCGTAAATCTGCTCCTGTGAATGGTGCATAATCAGATACATAAAATAGGTCATAAATAATCACAGGGAAACTCAGCACGCAGTGCCTTTGTTAGTTTCTGCAGCTTCTGAAAGAAAATAAATGCAGTGTGGATTGTAGTACAAGAGTAAAATGGCTGTTGAAAGGCTCTTTGTAGTTGGTAACTTGTTTGTTGCTAATTTACTTTGTTTCCACACAGCCAGACATGAGGAAGGTTTGTGCAAGGAAATCCAATTTCTCTGTGTCCTAGAGGGCTCTCAGGGAGGGATGGGAGTGGGAATTGCCCAAATGTTGGCATTTGCAGCTGCACTTTTTGTCCACCTGCTGCTACCAAGCTTTCTCTTATTTCAGATGGACTCTGACCATGGCTCATACCCTGAGGTCTCTCTTCCTGACATCCCACATGACATCCCATATTCCCTGTTTCCTGCAGCAGGGGGAAGTTTGGGAGCAGAACAGTGCTCTCTTCAATGGCTCTGGGGAGGAGGAAGAAGCTTGAGAAGGCTCCAGGGAGACCTTAGAGCACTTTCCAGTGCCTAAAGGGGCTCCAGGAGAGCTGGAGGAGAGGGACTGGGGACAAGGAAGGGACAGGACACAGGGAATGGCTTCCCACTGCCCAAGGCCAGGGATAGATGGGATATTGGGAAGAAATTGTTCCCTGTGAGGGTGGGGAGGGGCTGGGATGGAATTCCCAGAGCAGCTGTGGCTGCCCCTGGATCCCTGGCAGTGCCCAAGGCCAGGCTGGACACTGGGGCTGGGAGCAGCCTGGGACAGTGGGAGGTGTCCCTGCCATGGCAGGGGTGGCACTGGGTGGGCTTTGAGGTCGCTTCCAACATTCTGTGATTCTGGTTCAGATAAAACATTCCTGTCTGAAGCATTTCCAGATAATGAAGTTAATTACCCAAACAAATTTCACAAGAATATTACTTGAAAACCCTTAATGCTTAAAAGAAGCATCAGGAGATCTGTAATAACTTCTGTCAGTGTCCTGATTTTCTGATCAAGTGCACCGAAAGGAAGGAACTGTTTTCCTGTAGCAGGGCCCTGGTTTCCAAAACACTCTGCAGCAGGGACGATGACAGGAATTGCTTTTGAGTTGTTCTGGTAATAATGACTGGAGATCAAATTATAATAAGGTCAATCTCTCAACAATTTCGCTTTAAAAAAAATCAAAATGAAATCCACTTTTCTCTTTGGACATACGTTTCAGCTCTGTGGCATGGCATTTATGTGGAAAATGATACAAGGTAAGACGTGGAGTGCTGTTTAGAGGAAACATTGGAGATTATAAATAGATTAAAGATTCATCTGACAGAGGAAATTTTCAGTGCGCATTTCAAACTGGATGTGGCTTTTTGCCAGTCTGCCTAATGCTCTCTGAGCAATGGCGGGGTCAACTGACGGACAGCTCTACCTGGACTTTTAGAGTTTGTACTGGAGATGTTACTGCAGGCTTCTTAGACTTGGAGCAAAGAATAAAATTGCAAGTTAGCAGCGACTTCTAACAAATTTCATGCATGCGAAAGTTTCTGGGTTTAGGAAGAAAACTTAGAGCAATGCAGCTGTACCTCTGCCAGACCCTGTGGCTGGAAAAGATGTGCCCCTTATCATGTCCTTACTCTAAAAGAGAGAAGTTTTATTAAAGCTGGAGATTTGAGGGAGTTTTGAGCAGCCTGGCCTCATGGAAGGCGTGTGTGGAGAAGTTAATGGTCCTTAGGGGTTCCCTCCTGTCTTCTCCAGAAGAACAATTCTGTTTTCTTAGGGAAAAGACAAAACTCACATTTAAATGGTTTGGGGAATGTCAGCTGTGTTTTAAAATTTACATTTGTGTTTGTTACTGAAAACGAATATTATTGCCCTGGTTTGCTGGGCTGATTTATTTAGCTAATACAAAAGACAATTGTGTTAGAGCAGGATTTTTATCAAGCTTAAATAATAATTAATTTGAAAATGATCAGAGCTTTGTCACAACGGTTGCAAAAAGTACAAAACTCTATTTCCAGAAGTTTCTGATGGCATTTTAAACTGCAGTTGTGATGGCATGATTGATGGCAATACCTTTAAGCTACTGAACTTGTTTTAGGGGTCTGGTATTTACATACATTGTATTTGTTATTTAGGATGTGCTTTCTCATGCTGAGAGCCTTGCTCATTTTTACTGCTGCCTTTTAGGACTTTGGGATAAATTAAAATAACTGGATGACAGCAGAAATGTTCAGAGATGCTTCAGCACAGCGGAGGGTGCTGTAAAGTGATTTTTGGGCTGCTCAGGTGCTTCTTGGGAGCTCACTGGGCTTTGGAAAAAGTGGTTTTGTTATTGAAACGTTTGTTTTGAACACCCAGGCTGTGTGTCTGGCCTAGGAAAGCTCAGCTTGAGGAGAGGGTTCTTTGGGACTGGTGGGTTAAGAGTCCGAGGCACAGGGTGTTTGTACAGGCTGATCTAATTGAAGGCTTGTCAGAAGCCCTTAAAGCAGACATCTGCACCTTTCTGGGATCTTTTCTGCACCTTCCATCCCAGTGAGTGGGGCTAAGCACACTTACAAAGCTTCTAACCAGGGGTGTGGGAGAAGCGAGAGCGCGGCCGCCCTCGGTGTGCGCGGGGAGCGCTGGGTGCCGGGATTATCTGCAGGAAAAACAGGCCATAACCAAAACTGTCAGCCAAAAGAAACAGCCTTTGGTCCAATCCTGCATCTAAATTCACCTTGGATTAGAGCACTCGAGGCTCGGGCCGAGGAGATCAGTGAAGGAGGGGCTCCTGTGGTGTCTCCGCGTTGGGAAGCGCGGCCGTTCCCCTCCTGCCACTGCTCTCCATCAGAGCTTTCTCTCCAATTAAACTGCGCTCTGAGCCTTTCTGGGAGACACAAACGAGGTCTCAGATTCCTCAGGAATAAATGTAAACAGGGCTGATTTTCAAACTGCATTGTGGCAAATTAACTCTCACCCAGCAGCTCTCTGGAGTGGCTCTCCAGTGTGAGCGGAGCTGTCCCTTACTGGCCAAACACGAGGTCAGGATTTCATTTAATAGCTTGATTTGACTTCTCTGAAGTGCCCCAGGGTGCTGAATATTTCCACGTGCTGAAGGTTGTTGACTCCTCTTAGTGTCAACAAACAATTTCCATTTGAAATGTACCTTTTAGTAACAAATCAAATGATTTGCTATCAAAATAATAGCTCTAATAGATAACCCAAGTTCTTTGAATGAACTGCTCACAATAAGTCTCACTGGTTGGTTTTTTAACCCAGTAGAGTGTCTGTGTGCATCCACTCTTTCTTCTGCTCGTTCCCATATCCAGACTCTAACATTTGGTATTTTCATGCCTGTTTTGCTGTTAAAAATCATAAAACAATGTTGCTGGAGGGAATGTGGATGTCATCTGCTCCATCTTCCTGTTCCAAGCAGGACAGGTTGCTCAGACACTTTTCCATTTTTGGTTTTGAGCATCTTCAAGGACTTCGCAACTTCTATGGACAACCCTCTGCAGTATTTTACCGTCCACTGTGGAAAATAAAAACAAAAAGTAAAAATATTAATCAGTCCAGCAGCAGTAATTAGCCAATGTTTGAGCAGATTCAGAGATTGGGATTTTTCAGCCTGGAGAAGAGAAGCTTTGGAGTAACCTAATGCAGCCTTCCCAGCACCTGAAGGGAGGTGACAAGAAACACGGAGAGAAGCTGTTTACAAGGGCCTGGAGTGACAGGACAAGGGGGAATGGCAGGGTTAGATGGGATATTGGGAAGAAATTCTTCCTGTGAAGGTGGTGAGGGGCTGGGATGGAATTCCCAGAGCAGCTGTGGCTGCCCCTGGATCCCTGGCAGTGCCCAAGGCCAGGTTAGACGGGGCTTGAAGCACTCTGGGACAGTGGGAGGTGTCCCTGCCATGGCAGGGGTGGCACTGGGTGGGCTTTAAAGATCCCAATCCATTCCACAAAGTCCCAATAACATTCTCATGGTCTCATCTTCAGGGTAAGGTGGAGTAAATTAACATCAGAGTTACCACATGGAGCAATTGCCTCTGGTAGATCCTTAGAGCTGTCTCCCAAAAGCTCCATTTCAGGGTGCTTTGGATCATTTTGTTTTGCAGCAGGACAATCTGCTGTGACACCTTTTAGCTGCTGTTTGCATTGAAGGAGACTTGTGGGTGTAAATATTTCTGTGTAACGTGGCCAACCATGGGCAGCTCCAAAACTCTGCATTATCTGCCTAAATAACTTCCTACCGGGAGATATTGGAGCTCAAGTGAGATATAATTAGATAGTGGTAATGAAAAACTGTTAGATTATCATGTGTGATATGGAATGAACAATTTTCAAAGTAACTTAGGCTTTTAGGAAGCTCAACTTCAATTTAAGACCTAATTATTTCCACAGTTATGAAAATTTTGCCCTTACACATTTTCCCGAAAACCAAAGCAATACGTTTCTTTCTTCTTGGCACCATTTTTTTTTTAATTTGTTCTATTCTTAAAAAGATTAAATGGTCTAGCTGCATTAATTAAGGTTTTCTGGGGTTTTTATTTGGGTTATGCAACAGCCAGGAATTCCACAGCCCCTCTGAGTACGAGCATCTCCTCAGCTGGTGTCTCAATGTTCTAAATAAAAAGCCACATTAGACTAAAAACTTCTGAAAGCTCATGGATATTGCTGCAACTGTAGCTTACTCCTCTATTTGGGAATTTTTGGGCTGTGTCCTTATCCTGTAGAACACTTTTAGGCCCTTTTGTTAAACGTCAGCTTAGGGTGTGCTTGGTAAATTGAGAAAGAAATCGTTTTCTGAATCATCTCTTTTTTCTTCCCCTGGAAGAAATAAAATAACAAAATTGGATTCCTTTACTGATCCTTGTCTTTAGGTGGATCTTGTTCTGTACATGGATCAATAAAAATGTCTTTAACAATGAGAGGATAAAGCTACAAGGGGCAGAAAAATGAGTCCATTCATCAAGGACAACATGAAAGGAGGGCTGTTGTAAAGATGTTACAAATATTAATGTTTTGTGTTGCACTCCCAGGGCACTCAAGTCCCATTAGTGATAAATATTTCCAGTTTTAAATATCTCCAATTTTAGTAGCTGCAAAAGCTATTTTTATATCATAAAATGAATGTATGTTCAGAATTTCTCTCCATGTGCTTGTCTCCCAAGAAGTATTTTTATATCCTGCTCCATCCATCCTTTCCGAGTACAGAATGGTTTAATTTGCAACCTGAAGTGTTAAGTTTTAATTTTTTCCCTTTGCTCAGTCTCCTACTTAGTCATACATAAATCAGAGGAAAATGAAAGAACTGGTAAAAATGGCTGTATCCTTCTCGAGCTGTAATTTGGCCCCATGAATTATTAATTACCAGACCAGGATAGCAACAGCTTTTTCAGAAGTCAGTTTAAATGTACAAGGCTCACCTTATCAGCCAAGATCTAAGCAGTGGCAGTAATGCAATTCTTACCATTTAGCACTTTGTGGTACTCTGAGAAGGAATTGGATGTTAGACCATTTAAACTCTCTGAAATACAACACAAAGCAAGGAAGTGGGTTGGGTTTTTTTTTTTCCTTGGCAATAATTTCAAAGCAATGAATACACGTGGATCTCTCAGGGGCTTGGAGATGTTGAAGCTGCATCACTGTGAGAGAGACCAGCAGCTCAAAGAGCTTGAAAGGGAAAGGTTTTAGCTGCTCGTGGTAGAAGAACAGAAGGAATCTGTGGTGGCTTGAAATTGAGCTCAAATGGATGCAAGATAGCATTTGCCAAATCCAAAGGAAGCTGCTGTTGTAAGTAACATTTTATTTGCTAAATAACAAAGCTCTCCAGGTTGATACTTCAGCACCACTTAAACGAGGTGTTAATTTATTTGAAGCTGTATTAGAAGATCCTCATCTTGCCCCCTAATTTAACTGGCCCAAAAAAAGGGTATTTTTGTCTCTTGTCTTAAATGATTTCATGTTTGATGTAGACCTCAAGGTTCTTTTCACAACTTTGCCCTTCTCTGATTTAATCTGCCTTTGGCAGTTGCAGAGTTGAGGGCGGCAGCTGATTTAATTGAATCCTATCTTGCAAAATTTAAGGGTGTGTAATGGAAAATTGAAATACTTCAGGACTTTGCTAATTCTGAAATTTCATTGGAACATTTTTAGTATTTCAGCAATGCTGTTCTCCCTCTGTAAAGATAAGTTATTAAAATAAGGAGTGTCTCTTGCAATGGATCATCATCTATTTTTAAAACTATTTTTGAACTTCTAAACAAATGAGGAGAGGGTGTGCAGGAAGTGATTAGATCTCATTTTGCATGGAAGTTTTTAGGAACCATTACACTGCAAAATTTATGTAAAGCAATATTTCAGGGTGAAATCCTAACGACATTCTAATGTGAGCTTTACCTGAGATTGTTTCCCAGAACTGAGATAATCTCGCTGCTGTCACCGGGCTCTGATTTACAGAAGTCATTTTGCTCCCATCTGTTGATGTGCCAGACAAGGCAGGGTTAGGAACGAGCAGTTCAGCAACTCTGCTTGCAGGGAAGTAATTAGTCTAAAAAAAGTCAGATGAAGTGTGGCAATTCCTACCCTGGTTCTTTTTTAGTGCCAAAGGCAAGGAATTTGCTTGGTGAAGCTGCAAAATAAAGTTGGAAACCTTCCCTTAACTTTTTTATTCCTTTTTGTTGTCGTTTAACCTTAATTTTTGGTACAATATGCATGCAAATCACTAGTTTCCTGTGGGAAGTGATTAATTATCTTATCTCTGTGTGTTTGTATGAAGCCATAAATGCACTCGTGTGACAGATTTAACAACTAGGTCTGGGGAAGTGCTTGTGAGGCCAGGGCTGGTGTGGGGAGCTGTCACAGCTTTCCTATCCCTATTCCCTATTATTTGGGATAATTAGTGAATTTTTAGAGTGATTTTTTAACAAAAACTTGTGGGGAGCTCTGGACTGGGGGCTGTGGTGGGAATTGTGGTGTCACCTCAGTGCCAGGTGTAAAACATGAGGGAGCAGAGCAGGAGGAGAGGCCACCCAGTTCGTTTCATTCAGAAAGGGAAATAGGCTTTTCTTCATTATTAACTGCATAATCATGCTCTGATGATGCTTAACATTTGAAAACAATCATAGCTCTTCCTTCATCTCTGCCCACTGGACAGAAGGAGTGCATTAATTCCCCAGCCCTCGCCAGGAGCCGCGCTCGCACGCAGCACATCACCCAAGCTCATGCCACAGAGGCCACTAAAAATTGGATTTCTGATGAACTTAAGCTCTTTTCCTCACTCCCCTTTTGGCTACGCTGTGCTAAATGGGGTGAGAGCACAGGGAGATGGAGAGGGGCAGCTGAGGGGCTGCTCCTGCACGGGTTTGGAGCAGTGGGGCTTGGCAAGAACTGGCGCTGGCAGCATCTGGGACGGCACCGTAGCCTGGGCATCACCAGAGCTGAAGCCTCAAAAACCTGGAAAAGCCCCTTGAAGGCAAGGAGGATAGGGAGGAGGTTAAAGATTTATTTCTTTATTGTGAAGATGTAAAAAACTGACAAAAAAGTGTGGCAAAACTGCCCCCAAATGTGCCAAAATGCAATGGAAAACTGCTCCAAGGGGGTCGGAGAGCACCTTGTGCCAACGCTCCGTGTGTCGCTGAGCCTTCAGCAGAGCAAGACCTGCCAATAAATAACACTAAACTTTATGGCCTCTTAAGAGAATGAAAACAAATTTGGGTGGCTTTTTCTCATCAGTGCTTTTAGGGGGGCAATTTTTTCTCCTGGGAGAGCTGTGAGTTTGAGGGATGTCACACACTTCTCGCATCCCGGCGGAGCTGCCTGGCTGTGGAGGAGAGGGGACTGGTGAGGACTGGGCTTGGAGGTGCTGCTGTTCCAAGGCTTTTCTGGGATGGGCTGCACAGATTCAGCAAGGGCAAACAGCATCAAGTTGTGCCAGGTGAGGTTCAAGCTGGATGTTAGGAAAAATTTCATCACGGAAAGAGTGGTCAAACATTGCAATGGGCTGCCCAGGGAAGTGGCGGCATCACTTTCCCTGGGAAATGAGTGGATGTGGTATGGATACTGAAAAAGCTTCAGCAGAGAATTTCTTCAGCTCTCTGCAGGAGTTTGTGAGAGTTCTGTCTTTCCCATGCAGATTATTTTAAACAAGATTACAGTTTTGTAAACTTCTTGCACCTGCGGGTTGTTTTGCATTATTGTTATGGTTTTAACTAGATAAATATATAGAAATGGATGCCTTAGAACTTGACCAAGGGGTCAAGTTGAACAAGGGGTAGATGGCCAAAAGACCAATTACTTTATGCTATTGAATACACTGTTGTGAACTAACATATAAAAGCCTTTGGAAAAATTATTAAATCACTTCCATTTATCCCTGAGTCTGGACTTTGTCGTTTCTCTACTCGGCCGCAGTGAGAACAGCGACAATGAGGCACTTCCCAGTGTGGCATTTCCCAGTGTGGCCCTTCCCAGTGTGGCACTTCCCAATGTGGCACTTCCCAATGTGGCACTTCCCAATGTGGTTGGGATGCACTTCACGATCTTGGAGGTCTTTTCCAGCCTTATTGAGTTGGATTCTTCACACGGAGCCCAGCAGTGATGGAGCACAGCCTCGTTGGATCATAACACATCCAGCATTTGGCTGAGTAATGGTTTTGAAGCTTTCCTGTAAAATCTGGCATCTGAGGGGCTTTTTAATCGAGTCTGGGAGCTGGGGGTGGGGAAGGGAAGCAAGGAGGGAGGAATGGGTGCTCGGGGGATCACCAAGTGCACCTCCAAGTGCAAACATTACAAATAATTGTGCTTAGATGGATGTTAAATCCCACCAATCAAACATTCTGGGCAAGTCTTGCTGTAGCCTCAGGTTTGCACAGCCTCATTCTGCATTTGGAGCAAGAAGTTCATATTTTAAGCGGCACAAAACATGACAAAACACTTACTGCTGGGAGTGGAAGTGCAACAGGAAATATATGGCCATTATCCAGCTGCAAGTTTCTCCACTTAAATGCAAACAAAACAGGAAAATGAAATGCAATTTTTAGTTTAATCAAGTTTCATGAGTCTTCTGGGAAGCCCAGAAGGATCTGAAAGGAGCCGCTGGGACCTGTTGGCTTTAAATATGAATTTTGAAGGCTGCTCGGTAATAGGGGGGTTATGCTGGGCTTGGTTTAAAAATTAAGCTTTGCAAGTGACAGCTGAGCCTAACTGGAGGCAAAGCCAGTCAAATTAACTTTCATTTCAAAGGGGGATTAAGCCATTATTTTGCTAAAAATGCATCTGATGTAACAACTCTGTTCTGCAAACAGCGAGTTAAAATAACAAATTTAGCCACTGTAATTGCACTTGTTCTCTTTATTTCAGTACAGGAGGGATGATAAAAAACACACACCAGGCTGCACCAGGCAGTGCTGGAGACATCCCCCACAGGAGACATTGCAAAAAGTTAAACTCCATGAAAACGCCTCTAGTTATTCTGTCCTCTAAAAACAATTAAGGGTGGGAGGGATTAATGATTATTTAAGTATTTAATATCGCTGCATCAAACACCTGACAGAGCTGTTGCAGCTATAAAATACAAAATGTGTTTTAATAATAAAAAAAACAGTGTAAGAACTGAGGGGTGCCAAAGGCTGAGTGAACTGGAATTTTTTTTTTTTTTCCCAGTCACTGGGGCATTTCTGCATCGATGTCCTCAGTGTTACGTTTCTCTGGAGACCAATTACAGAGGTTCACAAGGTTGTTTTTATTTTCCTTGCTCTTGATGTCTTTTTAATGAGGCCTCCTAGTAAACAGCAAGCATTATGCTTTCCTGTTGTATTCCTGTCTGCCGCCTTGAAACATTTATTACTAATACATGTGGGAAATGATGTATAAATTAAATATTAGGAAAATGTACTTTTAAAAAACAGAAGTACTTGGGGGGGGAGGATATCTTGTAATTGTCATTGGAGGACTGGGAGAGGAAGCCGTGCCAGTATTTTGCTAATGGAAGCGGAGTGAAAGGGACTGTTAAAGCATCCTTGTGGTTTTGTGTAATAAATAGAGCTAATAGGTGCATGGAGTTCTCAGTGCTCGTCTCTGAGCTTGTGGGTTGGTGTGAGAGAACCTGAAGGATGGAAAAAAAAAATTTAAAAAGACCATTTTCCTGCTCTGCTCCAGCCCTGCCACATCCTGGTGCCCACAGCATCCCCTCGGATCATTCCTGCCAGCACCAGCTCCCTCCCTGCTCCTCCTTCTGCTGCTTCACCTCTTCAGCCTCTGGATTGTCCAGATTCAAGTGATGCTCACAAAATATTCTCTAATCACCAAGGCGAGCTAATCAGGCTTGATAACGAAATCACTGTGAGTGACAGAGCCCTGTGTGGAGTCTCCACCACGCTGAAGGCTCTGTTGGGACACTGGCTGCTGCAGCGTTGCTGCCTTAGGAGCACCCACGTCAAGTACAAATTCCATAATTACTTAAAGATGTTGTATCTCTGAATTTTAGCTGTTTGCTGGCTGCTCAGTTCCTATATTGGCAAATGCTGCTTGCTTTAAATCTGGGAGACAAAGCTGTTTGCACTGGGGTTTGGAGAACCTGTCCTGCTCCTCCATGCTCTGGTGCCAGATTGGCAGCGAGGTTTGTAGTGAGCAGATGCAAATCTGGGTTTGGTTTGGGGTTTTTTTTTGGTGTTTGATTGGGTTTTTATGGAGGGTGTATTGAGGTTTTTTTGGCAGAACTCCTGGCATTTTCTCTTCTCCAGGTGGGCTACTCTGGGTGATGTCTGATGATACCGAGGAGCTTCATCTCACCTATTCTCCTTCCATTGTCCTCCTGGCACATCTCCCACCTCTCTGGTCGCTTTTGTGGGGGGAAATAGATGAGTACATTGGTAAAGCTCACCTGGATCCGTGTGTGTGTGGCTATGTGCATCAATCCAAAATTGTTCTAGTGACTTCTGGCACATTTGTGTTTGGGGCAGGTCTCTCACCATTTCTCTTTGTTTGCCCCTGTTGGAGTGGAGATCTCAGAGAGACTGGCCTCTCCTTGCTCTGGTGGCTCAGGGCAGTGCTGGAAGGGCAGCACAGGGAGGCAGTTGTTCAAGGAGAGTCACTCTGATCCCATGTTGGGATTCCTCTGGGTCTGGAAGTTGGTTCTGGGTACTCCAAGGACAGGGATGCAGAAAGTGCTTACCCAGAGCCTTTCTCAGTGCCTCTTAAGCAGATCTTCGCTGCATTTCTTGAATTTGCATCTGTGATTGCAACCCCTTCTGCAGGCTGCAAATGCAGCTCCTTCCTCCTGTTCCACCCTTGGAGTTTCTGCTGAATCCTCGTGTGGGTGTGACCTGGCGCTCGCTCCCCGAGCCCTGGCACGTCCCTTGGAGGCACACGGGGAATTGGGCTGGGAGTTTGCTGTCTCTCAGCTACACCATCCCTCCAAAAAGCCCTTGCAGAGGTGTTGGAGGAGAGGCTCACTTGTCCTTTCCTGAGGCACTGGAAGGTGTTTACTTCCTGGGGATGTGTAGCGGGTTGAGTTTGGTAACCGGGCAGAAACACCAATGTGTGTAGTGGTTTAAGGGTTAACTATGGGCATTAGCCCTCCCCGATGTCCTTGCAGTGAGATAAACTGGTAGGAGGCAAAGCAAAGCAGGCACACAGCTTGAAAGAAAAAGGAAAAAAAAGTTTAATCAACACCCAGATGGTCAAGAACAGGACAAACTTTCAGAGCTTACCCCCCCGTTTTTCCCTTTCCCCAAAATCAGGATCACAGTCCTAGGAAAGGGGGAAAAAGGGGTCTCCCCTTTCTTGCGTGGGTTTCCAAACTGCCACTTTTTGCAGATTTGCTTACAATTAAACATTCTCTGCTACAGTGTAACACATCTCTTTTCATGAGCCCTCACAGCCCTTGTGACTGCTAATACAACAGGCTTTTACATGGGTTTTTTAAGGATGAAACATTTTCCCTTTCGGCTTGAACGTAAGGGTTTCCTCTGCCACCAGGTCTTGAAAGCCTTCCCCTGCTTTCACATATATCCTGGCATTCGGCACTCTCCCCCCTCTTTACAAGCCATTTGATGAAAATGCCCATTCCCCCCATTTAACATGAACTGAAGAGACGTAACAGTTTGTAATATTAATAGTTCATCCCACAGCAAGGCAGGGAAATGTTTAAGCTTCCCGCCGAGTCACACACCCACAGCGCTGCCGCAGCAGCTCCGTCTCACGTGACTCCGCCTTCTCCTTCTCCCTGGCTCTGAAGCCGCCATGTCCAGGGTGTTTCCTCTGCCTTTTTGCCGCGCTGCACCGTGTAGAGAGAGGGTGTCTCTCCTGTTCGCCGCGAAGTTTACTGGCTGTTCGGAGGCTCTGTCTCGGACGACCTCAGCCCTGGAGCCCGCAGCCATCCCCACAGCTCAGGAGAACAGCTCCCCTCCTATAAATCTGAGTCCATGCTGCGGCAGGAAATCCCCAGGGGGCAGAAGGCAGGAGCCCTGTCCCCAGCCGCGCAGGCCGGGGGAAGGGGGGCCACCCCTCCGTCTCTGCCGTCCCCGCACCGAGCCGGAACGGAAGCCCGGGGGCCCCCCGAACTTTGCCCCCCTCCTCACCGGGAGAAGGAGGGGAGGAGGCAGGAGGCAGGGGCGCCCCATCCCCGGGCCCACAGGCTCCAGGAACGGGGCCGACCCCTCTCCATTTCACTCCCGGCACAGCACCCACCTGGGCCCGGGAAACTGCGACTCCTAAAAACTCCCGCCCTCCGTGGGGCTTAAATATGTAAAATTTCGAGAAGCGCATTGGGTAAGAGGGCTGTCTGTCAAGTTTTGACTAACCCACGACAGGATGTCAGGCTGGTGGCACTTCTCTAAAAGCCGCCTGTTCCGAGAATATGAAATAGAACTTTGATCGCTTTCATCTTTCATCTTTTAAGTAGCTGATTTCATTCTCGCATGAAAGCAGTCGGCTCGGAGAGCTAATCAAGCTGCATAACGATGAAAAGGTCAAAATGAAATGGGGAGCTACCATGATTCACAGCAAGGGCTGGGTTCAGCTGGCAGAGCACAGCAGACCATTGTCAGAGCACAAACGCATCTTTATTTTTCAAAAAGGAACATGGTTCCTGCTTTTCCCTGTCCTTTTCCCTGTGCAGTCGTGTTCTCACCCAGGGATGTCCGGAGAAAAATAAGAGGAGTGAGTAGCCGACATCTCTTGTGAGGAAAAATTACCCTGAGAACAGAGAGGTCCCCAATTACACTGAAGTAAAGCTTCAAGGGGAATGTGCTCCAGAGCAGTTTTCCGTTCTCCAGGCAAGGCTGGCAACAGCCTGGCCAGAATGCAAACTGTCTTCAGATTTCATCCTGTGAGGAGAGCATGGTGTCACATCCATCCTAGCTCACCGCGTCAGGCAGCGAAAATAGAAAATTGTATTAGATTAATCCTTGCTGGATGGTTTATCCTCGTCAGAGTGACCCTCTTGAGCCAAATTTGGAAGATCTTCTGTTTTATCTCCTCTCATCTCTGATGAGGATGATGATGATGATGGATGTGGTGCCCCTGCTTGCAGCAGGGGGTTGGAACTTGATGGTGCTTAAGGTCCCCTCCAACCCAAACCATTCTGTGGTTGTACAAACTCTTCTCCAAGATGCTGAGCTGGTGCTGGGTGAGGTTAAGGCAAGGATTGGGCTGGTGAATCTCTAAAAATGCCCCTATAAAAACTTGAGAGTGCGTAATGAGAAGCACCTTGGCTGAGCTGGGATCTTCCCAAACTCCTCTGAGATGTGGGGCTGGCATCTCATCCACAGCCAGGGACTCACGGGGACTCGTGGTGGCATTTATTTGACAAGGCATTTATCTTTGGCTGCTGCTGTGTGGGATTTATTTTTAGTGTAACTAATCAAATGAGTGTAGAATGAACCTTTTCAGGAGCAGAAGTAGCTTGATTTATTAAGTGGAATTGTAATCCAACATGAAGCATTTGATTACTCCTCGCACGCACTAATCCTTTTTTTTATGAGATCAATTTGCCCCAAATATCTGTACATGGTATTTTTTTGGCAGCCTTTTTCCTTAAGACCTCAAAATGGTATAAATGATGAGCTCCAGCTGTTTCTCATTGTGTGGTTTCGTTTCTGACACACAAGGTACTGGATTTTAAGCTTCTCAGCTTTTCCCCCAGTAAGTATTATTTAATAGCTATTGCTGCATGAACATTGATTTTAATTTTACCAGAATAAGTGCATTAAAATGTTTACAAGTTGTTATTTATTACCAGCTGCTTCACGAACGTCGGAGCTGGTGCTTTTATTTATTTCTGGGTATGGCATAATTAACTCTGCGTGCTTATCTGGAGACTCTCTTGTCAGTTATTCATAGCCTGACTACTTTGTCTGCAATCTTCAAACCATTTACTGTGTGATGTGAAATAGTTCAGTGTGTTCTGCATTAAGATTTAGAATAATGCCTGTTGGTATTTATAGCACCTGCTGCACCACCTTTTATCCTCAGCCTAGGGAAGCTTGGCTTTATCCACCTCGGGGAATTGGTTTTAACTCACCCCCCCTGCCTTGGTGGTCTTGTAAACACAACAAAAAGTTGCACCACGTGAATTATGGATATATTGAAATAAGAATGAACTAATGAACACCCTATTTGTGGGTGTGGGTATCTACTTGGTGAGAGTGAGAACATGCTCCCTCTCCATACTGAGGTCAGGTTATGAAAATCCCTTCATATTCAGCTCAAAATTAAATAAAAATCATTAAAAGACAGCAAAAGACTTTTTTCAACTTGGTCCTTACATGTGATTACAGTTTCTAGTTGAGCATGTGGTAATTACAGTTTAATCAGTTCCTGCACGGATATCAACCACTTAAGATGTTTTGGAGTTTATCAAAAACATTGTGCATCCATCTCAAAGGATTTCCAACCGGGGAAAAAAAGAAATACCAGATTCGCAGCTGATTATTTTTTCTTATTTCTTTGTTGTTGCCAATATTTGTCATATATCAAATATGACAAAATGGAAGACATGAAATGAAACCCAAGGAAATAAATTTCATGTCTTTTAAAGGCCAGGACTGAACATTATCCTGATTGGTGTCTGTCCATGGCAGGATCCATCCTGTCCCTCCAAGCCAGGTTCCTTCCTTGCTGGGACCAAGCCCTAGAGTGCAGCACAAGGATGGAGAGACATTTGTCTGTCTCATGCATTCCCAAGTATCCCCAAGAAGTTTAATTCCTGAGATTCAATCCCAGAGGGGTTTGAGCAGCCTGACAGGAGCCCAAACAGAGCCCACAGGGTTTGTCCATCAGCAGCAATCAGCGTCTGCAGCTGCTGATCAGGGTAATGAGGTGGGAGCCCACCGAGGGCATCCCAGTGCCAAGCTCAGCTGGGAGGGAAGGCAAGGCCTTCAAGACCTGCCCTAAGAGAAATTTGATTAATAAAATGGGCAGTCAGACTTCAGAAAGGCTGAAAAGAACAAATGAAACCTTTTCCCTTCAGCTGTTGCAGAGAGGAGGAGATGTTTACCCCTGCTGTCCCCAAAACCCCCCATGGCAAAACCCACCTGTTAAATTACAGTTGCTTTCCCTCTGCTTGAGGATTCCTTCCCAAATCCCAAACACTGGTCGTTTCCTGCATGTTTGTTTGGATTTTTGCAATTAGAAGCTGTACTGGGATGTCACGGCAGTCTGAGTTGGTTTTTCACGTAGGAGTAGTGAGAGGAAACTTGTTGGTGCATGTTTTGATCTGCTTTGCTTCCTCCCTAAAATGAAACTTGGCAATGTGATAGCTGGAGCTGATGGGAAAGAAAATCCTTCTCGTCCTGTGCAGACTGCTGGGAATTTCCTAGCAGGGTTTCCTCATGCTTTTGATCTCATCAAAGAGAAAAATACTCCCTGAGAAAACTTGTCACCCCAACATCTACCTCAGTGGTAAATTTTATAAAAATACATTAAAACTTGAAAGTGTTTTTTTAGAGGAATTCAGGGGCAGGGATCATTCAGGGAAGGAGGTTGTGGGATAGCCTGAGATACCTTTGGAGAAACCCTCCAGAAGGATTTTTCTCTCTGAGACCAATCCTAATGCTTGCATTGATCCTTCTCTCATGGAGAAGGGCACCACATCCACACATCTATAATAGTTCGGGAAATCATGTCCTAGAAAGTGTATCCAGTCCTGAATGCTGGGATTTTCTGGGATTTGATGGGATTGTAGCAGGGGATGAGCAGAGCCTGGGTTTTCTCTCCTGTTCTAGAACTGGTGGCTGGGGGAGGCCTTGGACTGGCTGATCCAGGTGGGCTTCCCGTGGGATTCTCTCCCACCAAAGCAGTGCTTGTCTCTTCATATTCTTACTGAAGGGAAGACATAAATGTGCTTTTATATGATATTTCTGATGGATTTGTATGGTTCCAGCTCACACAAGCATTCCCACTTGGAAGAATTTCCTGCCTGGCATTTCTTCCATAACTCTGTTTCAAAGCCGCCTTACTCAGAAGGTTATTCTGGTAATTTTTTTTTTTTTTTGTGCCACAAATAAACTATTTCTGAAAAACAGCTCCTTCCTAAGGGCAGCCAAGTGTCAAACCCAGAGTTATGGATGGTGTCAGCTGCGTGTGGAAACACACGCTCCATTTATTCATTCCAGCTGTGGGAGCTTCTCTGTGCAAACGCCGAGTGCTGCTCCCGTACCTGTCACTGCAGAGCTTTTAATGAACATTGATCATGTTCACCCAGACGTTGATTTGAATCAAGTGGATGGGAAGGCATTTTTAAAAGCACAGTGGGAAGTTTTTCTGTGTTGTAGAGTGTTTAGGATGAACCTGGAAAAACAGCAGCCAGCAAGTGCCAGCTTTGAAAAGTTATTGCTGGATGAGAGGAGGATCTGCACATTCAATTTGGTCATCTTGGAAGGTTCATTTATAATTCAAAGTAATTTTTCAGCACACTGTATATATTTACTTTTATAGAGGGAATTATTAAGGTTGGAAAAGACCTCCAAGATCAAGGCCAAAACTTTTAATTAGTTTTTAAAACCCTGTAGTTTAAAATTGTCTTTAAATATTCCCTTGTACTCGCTTTGGGAAAACAACTCTGGTTATTTATGCAGAACCCGGTTACATAATTTGGGGAAATAACCTTTATCTCTTTGCTTGACTGCACAGTCTGGCCCACCAGACTCCTTCTGCTCTTGTAGGTGCTGGGAAATGTGAAATGTGGGAGTGTTGGGCTGCCAAATTCATCCCAGGATGGGTGGATCTGGAGAGCTGTGCCCTGGAGCACTCGGAGCAGACAGATGGGACCCACTCAATGGGTTCATCCCCTCCAAGAGCTGCTCCATCCTCTGTGGGGCACAGTTGGCTCCGGGCGTCCCATGGCAAGGACAAAGCGACCCCAGGCTGTGACAATGGGGACACAGCAGAGCTTTTGGGAAACCCACAGTCAACAAAGGATTTTTGGGAATCCCAGGGAGAAGAAATCTGTTGTGTGGTGTAGAACTGCCACGTTGGTTTGAAGTCTTGTTTCATTAAATGTCCATTTCTGCATGAGCTGTTTGGGTGAAAGTACCTAAAATAGAGGTGGTTACGGTGGTTGCTCAAAAACCTTATTTTATCACAGCTGTAGAGGAGAAAGCTCCATAAATAAAATCCTTCTAAGCAAATTCAGTGCAAGTTTCCTAATTGAAAGAAACTACTCATTGCAGAAGGAGGAAAATATTGAATATTTTTATTGTAGTAAAAACTTCACAGTGCTCAGCTCAAAACAAGGACTCGAGTGAAGGCTGCAAGTTAATAAATTGATCTGCAGGCTCGGCATTTGTGGTGAGCAGGGTAAAAAGAAAGAAATCCATAGGTCATTTGTGCAAGAATAAAGCTAATATTAGCCTAGGAGTCACTCTTAAATGTTTTTTACTTAATGATCTCGTAAGGTGCTGAGCTTTACAATTGAATTGTGCATTTGAAGGTAGAAACCTTACAAAAGAGGTGCTTTCATTCCTTTAGGGACTAAGAATGCAATGGAAGAGACTCTAAGCTTGGGATTTTTTCCCCTCATTTTCCTTTTCAAAGTATTTTAACCATAATGCTTTGACCCTGGAATGTGTGGAAGACAGGGAATATCAAAGTAGAGCAATCAGGTGATAATTCTACTTAGCCAACCTTTGACTTGCAGCATCTGGTGTATTTTTAGTCTGATAGGACCAGAATGATCATTACCAGTAATTTGATAAGTGTTGTCATTTTCATTTGAAGAACTTATTTTAATCTTTTTTTAAATTTTTTTTGTGGGCACACCTGCTCCCTCGAGAGTAAACCAGCACATAATTTATGCAGTGAAAGTCCTTGCCAATTTTTAAGTGAGAATAAATACTTCTGAAATCCTCGTGGTTATACAACTTGATTCTTTGCCCACAGATATTCTCCTCTTTTCACTGTGGAGCAGTGGTGTCAGTTTGAGATGTGATAGCCGGATCCTTGGGATTTGTCCAAGGAATCCTTAAAAAAAGTTCATCAAATTGAAGTTCAGCTCTTCCTTAGTTTGGAGCTATGGTTGTGTGCGTTTTTTGGTCTTCCACTGCTGGTGGGAAAAGGAGGACAAAGCTGCCCAGGTGCTGGGCGTGCCAGAGATCACTGGAGTGGAGATCTTCCCAGTGGGGCTGGAGATGCCTTCTCATGGAATGTTTTGGGAACGTGTGGAAATCATGTCCTGCTCCAAAGCCTTTCATTTCCACCTGGGGACTCATCACAGCAGCTTCTTTCCCTCATTTTCCTTTGGTTCACAATAATTCCTGAATGCCTTCAGCATCCCCTCACACCAGCCCTGAAAGTCTCTTCCAGTAGCGATTACTATCCACATCCGATCCCTGGTGATGATCAACCACATTTCCAGCTTTTCATCACTTATTTTTGTGCTTATTTGGTTTTCTGCCCTGAGAATGAGCTGCCCTTCCCCTTTGGGGGCAGATTTATTGAAGGATCCTTTTGATGATCCACATAGAACCAACATTGTAAAGGAGAATTTTATCCCTGGGATGTTGAGTATTAAGAGATCCACTTTGAGCTGTTTGTGTGAATGAAGTCATCAAGGAGAGGCAGGATGTGAAATGATCTCTGAGAAGGGAATGGTTGGTCAGTGAGGCAGAGTTGCAGGTTATCAGTCCATGGGTTGGTCCCACAGTGGCACAGGTGAGGACTGGTAACATCAGGGTTGTGTTGGGCTGTGTGTGGAGCAAAATCCTTGATGGAGGCAGAGGTGTTTGCTCAAAGCATCCCCCGCTGCAGTCAGAGAACGGTGCTTGCTCAGGAATGTGAATTTTCTTACTGTTTTCCTTATTTTTTTTAATATTCTTTTTACTCCTGTCCCACTGGTCAGTGAGGTCTGTTAATGCCTTGGGTTTCTGTGTCTTTGGAAACGAGAAGCTGTGCCCACAACTTCCCTGTGTTTCCCTAAAAATCATAACCATTCCCTCAGCAGTCCCTTCAGCCTCTCTCATCGTGGGATTTCCAAACCAAAATGATCTTTCAGAACTGGCATTTAACATGGAATTTTCAAGGCACTGCTTGAAGCAGGGTCTCCCTGAGTGGGCAGCCAGGAGAGGAGGAGATGGATGGGTTTTGTCTTCTGCATTGGTGGAGCTGATTAAGGGTTTTGTTATCCCCCAAGGCCCCCGGGGCTCAGGCTGACAGGGCCGGGGTTGTTTTGTGTTCTGCTCCTCTGCACTTGTGTGTTCCTCCCCTGGTTACATTCAGTGAGAGAGGAGAATATCAAACATCAATAAATGAGCTGGGTCACACGTGTGGTAGAGATTTTTAGAGAAAGCCTTGTTATTATATAAAAGAAAAGTGAATATTCTGTCCAGCTCTCCAGATTGCCCCAGAAGGCTGCAAGGGAGGCAGAGATCAATCATTGATAAAGATGGCCTGTGGCAGGGGGTAGATGAGACTGCCAGAGCAACTGAGAAGCAATAAAACACACAAAACTGGTAAAATATTGTGATTCTTACAGGTTCCTGCTTAAAAATCTTTGATTTCTGAGCCCTGAGGCTCCCAGTTCTTCTGTAGCCTGAAGAGGTCTCAGACCCTGAGTGCATTTTTTAATGCCTTGTAGTCCTTTGCAGAAAACAGGTTGGGAGAAGAGCCTGTGAAGAGGGAGAACCTTCCCTTTCTTTTTCCTGTGCTTTCTGTGCCTGTTGCCAGAGGGGAAAAAGCTTTTAGGAAGATCCTGTAGCAGCAGGTAAATGAAATTATCAATTAAGATGCACTGAAGCACACTCACATATTTCATATTTGATTCCTGAGGATGGAAATCGCGTTTTCTTTCCAAACTTCTGCTCAGCTTTTGTGGCTGGGGTTTGCAGAATGCAGCTGTGCTCACCTGGCCTGAGCAGCCCCACAGCCAGGGCCTTAAAAAAAGAGAAATTCCCACGTGTTCTGTGTGGGAATTTCAGGAGTCTCAGGGACAGCTGGGGAGCAAATTGCCAAAATGATGTGTCTGTGTGTAAGGTATTCCATGTTTCATTTCTTACCTGGCCAACAGAGGGCTGAGAGAGTCCTGACGTGTAAATAAGATTTTGGGTGTTCTCCCAGGTACTCAGATGTTCAGGGCTGCATCCCTGAAGTTCGTAACATAGTGTTTATTTTCTGTTTGATTTATTTTTTCTAAATCCTAAAGGAATTAAAAGCTAACCCTCAGTTAAGCTGAACAGGGTAAAGTCCCAAGTGCAGGCACCATGTGAAACACAATTTTTATTTAAATGTTTCCTTCCAATGAGCTGCTGAAGCAATTTATTTGCCTAACTTACAAAATGGTGGAAATATAAGTGACAAACTACCAGTACAGCACAGAGAAAATGTTATTTTGGAGACCTCTCCACTTCCTGGAGTTGATTTATGGGCTCCTTTCTGGCTATTGGGGTGACCCATCCTAAAGAGAGGAGGAAATGGTGCAAAAAATGGTTTAATTTGTAACAGCAGCCTGAGGTTTCTGTCGGCCTTAGTGATCCCCTGCTCCCAACCATCCGTCCTCCTCTCCCCTCCACGGAGTTTTTGAAGTAGGGAAGGAATTTGGAGAGACAAAATTCAGAGCTAAATGATGATTTTACAAACTCCCTGTGTGATGCTTAAGCGGTGCTTCTCGTACTTAAAAATGAAATTGGTGCAGTGAGGAGTTGGCTTCAAGAGAAACAATAAATCAAAGTAAATAAAAAATTAAACTTCCTTATGCCTGGCTGTCAAAAGTTTGGAATGAATAAACCAGTTTTAGCATTGTTAAATGAAGTTCATGGCATCTTTCCTGTGAACGGCTGCTTAAAAACAAACAGTTTTTCACTGACGGCGTAGAAATTGTTTCCCTAACATGCCCAGAGGTGAAATGACTGCCTGGAGGAAATAAAGCTGGCAGATTTTTTCTCTCTAAGTGCAGAAAGTCTCGGGGCTGTAAAAGCTGTTGTGTGGTTTAACTAATTTCCTTTAAACTGATGGGAACAGCAAAGCAGAGGATGTATTTTCCCCGGTGAGCTGATATTTGGGGTTGTTTATGAGCTCCTGCAAATTGCCACTTCAGGAAAGCAAAACAGGAGGAGGAGATGCAAGGGAGCAGAGATCAGCTGGGTGTGCAAACTGCATTTTACACAGGGCCTAAAAATAGCTGTAAGCCAGTGTGGGAAGTGGCATTTTTGGTAGGGCTGAACGAACTATCCCAGAACAAAAAATGCCATCCTTGAGCTCCTTCCCTTTCTGCTCTTTGTTCCATCCCTGGAACGTTTTCCCTCTGCTCTGCAGCAGTCAGGGTGAGGTTCTCATGGTGAACAAGTGAGGGAGGGATTCTTATTTCCCCAGGTGCCAGCAGGGATTAGATATGGACATCAGAGAGCAAAAAGAGAACAGACTCTCATGAAATTTATGCTGGGGGAAACCATTCTCCATCCTCTCACCAGAACCCAGAAAATACCCAAATATCCCAAGAGTTGCCCTGTTCATCCATACTCTGTTTGAATGGAGAGTGTCTGATGGGGAACTTGTGTCCAGGAGTGTGAACCCGCTTAAAACAGAAATGGGAATTATTAATTCTTGGAAGCAGCATCTGCCTGGGTAACATCCTGCCCCCTGAGCTGGGCTGGGGGAGGAAAAGCAGAGCATTCCCATCCCTCCCATTCCTTAACTCGTGTTTGAAGTCTCTTTTATCACTTAAAGCATAAGATCTGAGTATTTGGAGGTCATTAAGAGAGGTGGCACAGCCACAGAAGCCACCTTGATCTTTTTCTTGAGCTGCTGGTGAATGGTCTTGGACAGGAGAAAAAGGAATTTAAGGTGTGATGGTCTTTATAGGGACTTAACATGAGGATTGTGTATTCCCAAGGAATATTCCAGAGGTGAAGGCTGGAGCTCTGTGAACCAAAAGGAATTTGGGATGTTTGTGTGCTGTGGCAGCACTGAAATAATCAGTGGGAAGAATTAGCAGTGTTGTGCTCCGAGAATGTTCCAGGAGAATGTTTAATCTCAATAATGACCACTGAATAATTTATTCACCTAATTTACAAATATTTTCATGGAAAACACTTGAGGTTTTAATCAGCACTCTGTAAACAATTTGTGTGTCTCGGCGATGAGAAGTTTAATGGCAGTCTGGGTGTTTTGGAATATTTTGTTCCCATTTAGGAGCTGTTTCCACTCTTTGGTGGTGCTGTTACAGCTGTTGGGAAAGGAGAGTGGAGACCCCCTGCCTGATCCCTTTTTCTTCATGGAGAGCTTGGAGTTGGATACTTTACCTCATGCAAAATATCCCTTTTTCCCCTTTTATTTAAATCACTGTTGAGTTGCTGTGTATTTGTACATGGCATAATCACAGAAGGGGCGTTTTGATGTTATTGGATTCTCAAAATGCGTTTCCAAATTTTAAAGGATTTTTAAAACCTTTCCAGAAGGTTTTGGAAGCAATGCAGATGATCCTGCTTGGGGTTGTCTGTTCTGCTTTTCCAACAGTTTTCAGTCTTTCCAAAGAAATTAAAGCAGAATTTCAGTGAAGTCAGTGCCCAAGAAACTACTCCAGAATCTTTGCTATTTGTTCTGTCACTTCCAGCACACCTTGGTAGGAGTTATATACATGCACAGTGATATTTGCCAATGGAGGAAAACAAAATCATTTTGTTGGAATTTTTGGAGAAAAATAATTGGATACAAATAAAATAGTACCCTTAGATAATTTTTCTGATTTTTTTTCCTTTTCCCCTTCCATAGTTTGCCTTTTTTTCTTTTTCTGGTCTTCCGTGCAAGAGAAGAATTTGATTTGAGATGAGTTGTGCCTGTGTTGTTCCATTCTAGACTTTCATTTAGGTACCTAATAAAATCCCTGTAGGTTGTTGCAGTTTCTTACCCTTTTCTGTGCTAATAATAGGAGTTATATTGTGGAGAAAGGGAGAAAATAAACAATTAAGACAAATGAATTAATTCCTGTCTCAATACTGTGTATTAAGAAAACAGTTCAGGGGAATAAATGTACATAGATTTGAAATTTCAAATAAATATTAATAATAGCTACAGCAACAATAAAGAAAAAAAGGGAGTAAGGGAATTAAAGTGACCTTGAATGCAGGTACATTATTACTGTGTAGATACTGTTTGACTTTAATTTTTATTAATGTAGATAATGGCTTACATGGGCCTTATGGCTGCATTACCAGTGCTCTAAAATTTAATTAGATTTTTAGAGCAGCTGTTAATGTCTTCTCGAGGATTATACAATTCAGGGGCAGTGTCAGAAAACTTCAGCCATTTCATTAGACTCAGAAGAAACTGAAACGAGGTATTTTGTCCACAAAACTACCCCGAATTCCTGAGTTTTTCTCATAAAGAGCCATTGAGATTGCATTTATTTTATCCTTGCAATGCAGGGGATGGATAACACGGAGAGAAAAATGCTGGCTAGGAAATATTTCCAGAATTTTTTTAGGATTTGGAGGTTTGTTTCTTACTTTGGTCAACCCAAGGTTCAGAGCCAGTGATAATAACTTGGAAGAAGCCCATTTTTAAGGTGAAGACAAGGCAGGAATAAATGTCCCTGCCATGGTGGAATGTAAATGAAAGTGATTTCTCTAAATTACAGAAGAAAGAAGGAGTTGTGGTTTTTATTGCCAAAACATAAACATAAACATACCAAAAACATAAATAAGATAGAAATGCAGCAGGATCTGTATTTTTGTAGCTAATTCCAGGAGAACTTTGTGAAGAAGCAGCCGTGGTGGTCCCGGAGAAAAGGTTTTGGAGCTGATCCAATTCCAGGTGATGAAACAAACCCCAGTGAAAGAGCTGAGAGCTGGAATTTCAGACTGCTGTAATTCTGATGAAGCAGAGTCACTCAAGAGTGGCACCAGGGATGTCTGGTGTGCACGAGAGGGTAACCAGGAGAAGCTGTGAGTGGAGTTTGGCATTCTGGTGGTATTTTCCAAGGTATCTGTGTGAAATATGTGGGATTTTAAGTGGCTGATGTGGGGTTTGCATTTGCAGAGGACCAGGGCTCAAACTGGAGTGGGTTTGTGTCCTTGGCTGCCCTCACTGGCCCTGGGGGTGGATCACCCTTCACCCATGTTCCCTCCTCTTGGAGATATCAGGATGATCATCCAGGCATGGAAAAGCCACAGGAAATCATTTTAAGGTGTTTTGTTCTACGTTTGGTCCCCAGCTGCATGTGCAGCTTCTGCAGTTGTCAGGAATTGTTTGCTGTCACCCAGAGCAGAGCTGGTAACTTTGCTGCCTCCCTAATCCCACCAAGTTTGCAATTATCCATCAGTGAACTTCTCAAGTTCATGGATGGATTTGGGCCTGTAAATTGTCTTTGTTTATGTGAGGAGCTCATGGGTGGCTGGTTGGTCTCCTGGCTCAGCCCAGGATTACTTTCCTTTCAATCTCCTTTGGTCAGCTCAGAGCAGTTTCTGCTGGAAGCGTGTGGAGATTGTAAAGCAAGGAATGATGCAGAATAAATTGAACACATGTTTAGGGCAAAAGTGTGGAGGGTAAAAGACTGGGATTATCTGACGAGCAGGAAAGAGGTGCCTTACCCAGGGTGAGCTTCAGTTGCAAGGCAAACCCCTCTCTGTAAAAGGAGAGTTTTTGGAAGGTTTGCTGCTATTGCCCATTAACATGCACCTGCTCGTGAGGAGAATGAAGAAAGTGAATTTTTCTGGCTTGGTAAATGTTGAATTTTGTTATTCAGCATATCAGGGGTGGTGATGGAGAGCAAGTGTTAATGGTGCAGGGTGGAGATGGGAATGGATCAAAGGATGAGATGTGTTGGGTAAAGAAATGATAATGATGAATGACAGGGACCTAATTTATGAAGCAATCCTCTGGTATTGAGCAGTTCACTAATTTGTAATTATGTGATGAACTGGCCAAGAACAAAATCCTGTCAGAATCATCCAAAGCCATCAGGAACTGCTGCAGGTTTGCAGCAGCCTTGGTGCTGTCCAGCCACTCCCATCCCTGCCCCGTGCTCCACATGGGAATCCAGAGCTGGAAGCCAGGATCCAAATCCAGTTCCATTCCTTAATGCCAGTGTTAGCTAGCAGTGAGGTGAGGGAAGTGTTTCTGGCAGGGCAGGAATTATCCCTGAGCCCTGAAGGAGAAAGCTCCCACCACGTTTGCTGAAGTTTCCATTTGGAAAGGTGCCTGTGGAGCAGGGATGGGGCTCAGAGGGAGCAGCCACCTGAGAGCCCCTGGGGCAGGCAGTGGTGCTGCTCCTGAGTCTGCTTCCTGTGCCACAGACTCGGAGAAATGAAAGTGACCAAGGAAAAGGGGCCATTTTAATACTAGAAACTTCATTCTTGGTGAAACACAGCTCTTAAGGAACTCACAGAACCTGCAGCACATAACTTTGGGCAAATCTGGAATTGCTGTAGTCCTGGAAAGCAGCTAGAGACAGAAAGCAGGTGGATTTTGCAGATCCTGAGGGGCAGCAGGAGCATCACCAAGGTGAGCTGTGCTCCAGCAGGGACAGCAGCAAAGCTCCCTGAGGGATGGGATGGAAGCAAGGACCAGCATCCCAGCCAGGATCTGCAGCAGAACCTTCCCTGGGCGGGTTCATCCTCCCAGAGCAGGAACAAGGTCTGGCCTTTCATCCTGCTGAGGTCTGGGCTGGGATCCTGCTGAGTTCTGGGCTAGGATCCTGCTGAGGTCTGGGCTGGGATCCTGCTGGGTTCTGGGCTGGGATCCTGCTGAGGTCTGGGCTGGGATCCTGCTGAGGTCTGGGCTGGGACCCTGCTGAGGTCTGGGCTGGGATCCTGCTGAGGTCTGGGCTGGGATCCTGCTGGGTTCTGGGCTGGGATCCTGCTGAGGTCTGGGCTGGGATCCTGCTGAGGTCTGGGCTGGGATCCTGCTGGGTTCTGGGCTGGGATCCTGCTGAGGTCTGGGCTGGGATCCTGCTGGGTTCTGGGCTGGGATCCTGCTGAGGTCTGGGCTGGGACCCTGCTGAGGTCTGGGCTGGGATCCTGCTGGGTTCTGGGCTGGGATCCTGCTGAGGTCTGGGCTGGGATCCTGCTGAGTTCTGGGCTGCAATGGTGGCTCAGGAGACAGCAGGAGAAATGTTTATTAGCCAGGGAAAATCAGCAGCCAGCGACAGCCTTTATTCACTCAGCATTATTGACTTAAATCGAGGCCACAGCCGCTGGGTTCATGAGGAGCTCGGACATCATTCCATGCAAATGATGACTTTGCCAAGGAATTCATCCTTTAAAAAAGCTTCCATCAGCCCCCTGAAATATCCAAGGCATTGTGAGAGGTGGGAAACAGAAATGCTGAGTTTATTTCGAGGTGAATGCAGCAGTGCATTCACCTCCTCCTCAGTTAGGGATTGACAGATTCATCAAAGAATTCTTCAAACCAGATCTCCAGTGCTTGGAAAATTGGGAATTTCTTGGATGCTTCTGGCTTTAGGTACTCATGGATTTTGTTTTCTGTGACCTGCCCAGCTGAGCCTGAGAAGGTTGGGTGTAAATGGATTAAGGGATTTCTGTTTCTGTCAGGCTGAGCCCTGTCCATAAACGGATCCAACACCTCTGGAAAGTGTCCCTTGCCCCTGAGGGCCTTTCCTGCATTTCAGTTGTAAATAAAAATCATTTTCAAATCAAAGAAATCTTTTCTGTAGCTAGTAGAATTTCCAAAAACATGGTTAATCCTAAAGAATTTTCTATTTGATGTTTAATAGAGCTGAGTTAATAATTCATAATTTAATGTATCTGATTAATTTTGCCTCTTTTTCTCGGAATGTCTTCAAAGCACATAACAATTATCTCAAATGTACTTATTCAAAATGACTCAGTGACCTCTCTTTCTAGATCACTTATTCCTGATTCAATTTTTCATAGCAGTGCACAATTGCTATTGGTTATCATTCATTATTTCACTGCTAATTGAGTAATCACAAATCCTGTTAAAAAAATAAATAAGTAGCAACCCTCTGGCAGGAAGAAATACTAAAAATGGATTAAAAATTCCTTTCTGCCTTGGAAAAACCTTCCTCCAGCTGAGGAAGAGCCAGTGTTCATTAAAGAAAAACAACTGATGAAATCCTGTTGTCCTGGGAATTTGCAGTGCTTTTTTTATCCAAGAGATGATCTAACTCTATAAATTGTATAAAGATAATTAACCTGGGCCAGCAGCTGCACCACTCTCGGTATCAAGAAGTAGATTTGCATAATATATTGCTAAGTGCATGTGTTTATTTCAGTAAAGTTCAGGAATTACACTGGAATTACACCGGGGCTGAGCTTCCCAGCAGTGCCTGTGTCTCATTAGGGGGAGATTTTCCCCTTTTATTTCAGCGTGCTCTTGATTTTTAAAATATAAAAAAGCCCCTTAGTAGTCAAATAGAGGCCTTAATGTGATGGGTTCATTAAAATTAAGGATTTTATTTGGCTGTTATCTTTCTTCCCCTCTCCGTGACAGTCTGTGGTGGTCATTTGAGGTAGCCCTGCCAGCCCAGCAAAGCAGTTTGTTAATGAATTTTCCACAAATTATTTTCTCCATTATCGCGGCCTCGATAAACACGAGCAATTATTTTATGTGGATGAAGAATAAAAGAGAGCAAAATAACTTCCTGGAGTTTATTTTGTGGAATTAAAAGTGCTTCTCTTTTGGCCTTTTTTCATTAGGGCCTCTTCTAAATGACTGCAAATACCAGAATGGGAAGAGCAGGAATTGCTGGATACAGCAGTTTTAGGTTTAGGCTGTTGAATTACCCTAATTTGATATCCAGATGTCTCTGATTTTTGTTGTATTAGATGTATTGATACCTTTAGGTGGCTTTTTTTTTTTCCTGGTTATTTGTAGTCCCATTTTAATAACTTTTTCCCAAAAGAAGCTTTTTTTTCCTCAAAGTGAAGCAACTCAAACGTATCAGCACCAAATCTGATAAACGGATACCCCATGGGTACGAAAATTACATTGGCTTAATACCTCAGGCAAGTGAGATGCAATCTCAGCAAAAGAATCCACCAGGAGTGGGATTATCATTTTAGGAAAAAGGGGGATTAACATTTTCCTCGTAGCTCTGGGAGGAGGGAATTGTCTGCAGCACCTTGGTACCTTTATGGAGGTTTAAAACCCTTCTTGAGGTAATTTTTACTGTGCATTTCAGGGATATTTTTATTTATAGAAATTAATAGAGTCAAGCTTTATTAGTTTGTGTAGCTTCAAGGGAAAATTTGGGTCTTAGAATCTCAGAATGGTTTGGGATCAAGGGAACTTAAAGATCAGGGACAACTTCCACTGTCCCAGGCTGCTCCAAGCCCCATCCAGCCTGGCCTTGGGCACTGCCAGGGATCCGGGGAAAGCCACAGCTGCTGTGGGAATTCCATCCCAGTCCCTCCCCACCCTCCCAAACAGGAATTCTTCCCCAATATCCCATCTAGGCCTGGCCTAGGAGTGATGAAACGTTTGGAAGAACAGCCCAGGCTGTATTTGCCTGCCTTGTTCAGGAGGTTTGGGCTGGGTGCAGTGTATTTGTTCCCATAAATCCACAACATCCCTCATGCTCAGCTGGGATTTGTGGCAGCACGTGGAGTGAGTGTTGCACTTGGACACAAAAAGAAGCACACAGAGTCAAGCTCAGCTCAGGACAGGAGCCCAGGGCAAAGCCTTGCCCTTTGTTTATTCAGTCATTTCTATATGTTTTTAGGAATGACCATGGGTTGGAGGATGAGGTTACCACCTCTCCAACCACACTGGTCACTGACAAGTCCATCATATTTCTCTGCCTTAGGAGAAAGAATGAAACCAATAAAGACTGGTTAGGAAAACATGGCTGTGTTTATAGAAAGTGCATGAGAATTCTATTACAGGAATGAAAACATCGAAAGACTGCAAAACTCAGGCTGACAGAGTGAGGGACCCCATGGACCTTGGGCATTGTCCCCATGGCCACCCCATCCAGGATTTTGGGATTTCTTTGCCCAGGGGAGGGAGCAGTGCCTTCTGCTGAGCCCCAGCCCCCTCTCCTGCCTCTGCTGAACAAGGAATGCAGGTTTGGAGCGCAGAGTTTGGGAGATTAACCCTGAAATCAAAATCTGTGGGTATGGAAATAATCCCCCTCCTTGCTCTGTGTGACTTGGAGGAAGATAAGAAATCCCACAAGGGATCACAAACCTGTTTTTACATAAAACCCAACCACAATAACTTCAGGTGTAGTTGGAACCTCTCCTGAAGGATTTGTTGGTATTGTTTTTATTTATTTGAGGCAGCCTTCTTTAGGAAATGCTGTTCACAAAAGGCAGTGTCATGTAATGTTTAAACAGAAAATAAATTTTCTGCGTTCACCTTGAGGGATTTTGGAAGTCACAAATTATAAAAACTGTAATAACTTCCATTTAGAAGGCTTTTGACTGGAGGGGAATGAAAAACGAGGAGAGAATGTTTCCACACAAAGTTATTCCAACTCATTTTTATAAACAAAACGCACCAACTGTGTAAAGCAGAAATAGCACGTTTTCTTTGACTGCTTTTCCTGAATGCCTGGCTTTAAATACTCAGTCCTGAAGCTAGTGAAGGACTTGTGGAGATAATATGCTCAAAGACATTCCAGCAGCCCACACAGCTCCCATCTGCTGGGAGCAGAAGCACAGCCTGCACCAGACATTAATAACAACCTTTCTCTGGGGGGGAGAAGTGACCATGTTTTGGGCCAGTCTAGGCTGAAACTGTGGGTTAATTTTGCACTGAGGGTGAATTCGGTTATTTGGAAAAACTAAAAATTCTGGCTGGTGAAAAGTAAATTTTGCTTTGCATGCATTTGTTTCGTTGTTGTTGTTGTTGTTAGTTTTTTTGTTGGGGTTTGGTTTGGGTTTTTCTGTTGTTTGTTTTTTATTTGTTTGCGGCTTTTTGGGGGGTTGGTGTTTGTTGTTTGTTTTTTGTTTGTTTGGGGTTTTTTGGGGTTTTTTTTTCAGTGCATTTAAATAAATGATTTGTGCTACTTCCCCTCGTTTTCAGCAGAGCCAGAGTGAGTGGGATAGAGGGATTTAAAGCAAGTAGTATAGGTTTAAGAGGCTAATTACAATAATCCCACTGTAAACTTCCTAATGCTCTTTGGAGGGAGGAGCTGCCTGGCTTTTTGCTGCTGAGTTTTATCGTTTGAGAGTGACTCCATCTATCAGCTCTGATCTTGTTCCGGGCAAGGTCGGGAGCACCAAGTGTGCAGGTAGCTGGCAATTGGCTGTCTGCAGCAAGCAGCAGGGAATTCAATCCATTCCATGCACTTGGATGCACTGAACCAGTGCTCCACGAGGCCACTGGAGCATGCAAAGGCTGCTAATCTCTCCCCAGTAATTATTGCAGGTGTGCCGTGCTCCTAGCAGAGGGACACTCGGCACTTGATGAACTGAAATGTTCCTAATGGCTTTTTTTCCCTCTGAATAAATCACATTTTGATGTTCAGAGACTTTACGTGACGCTAGGGGAGGTACAGCTCAGGAAAAACTTGAAAAAGTTATTGTGGTAATCAGTGATGTTCCTGGGAATTGGGGATAATTCCAGCAAAACTGCCCGAAATGTGTCAGGTTCTGTTCAGGGGAGTTGTGCTAGCACGTCTGTGGAAGCAGGGAAATAAAGACATGGACATCTGGAAATCCAGGGTTTGAAGGCCATTGGAGTTCATGTGGTTTGAAATAAGGACTCACTTTCACTTTGCTAACAGAAAATGATTGCTCCCGAGAAACTGAAACGCCAGAAAATTCAGATTTTGGTGCGTGAGGAAGAGAGGGAAGCCAAGGCACAGCGTTCTCTCTTTTGTCTCTGAGATTACTTTTTAATCTGATAGCCAGCACTTCCTGGGTGAAATCTCTTCCCTCAAACCCTCATTTATATTTTTCAGAGTACTTTGCATTTGATACTCTGGTAATGCCCCTCTTTCCTTCCTACAGATGACACTATCAATTCCATCACATTATATTGAATCACTGCAAATTCTCTCCATCCCAGGCATAAATTAATGGCTGCATTTTCTTCATGTAATGGATCATAAAGAGGAAATCAGCTGTAATCTCTTTATTGGATATAACCTGTTCAGAGGTCTTCGTTTTTTATTCTTATTTTTAGATAAACTAGTAATAGTCAATGGTGGAACTGGAATTGCTGTCCTGAGATTCTGTCATGTTTACCAGCTCCACTGCCTGAAAAATATTCATTAACTGTGACTTTGCATCTTTGAATTCTTCTTTTAGATGTAGAATATCAAATTATGAGACCTTTACACACTGCAGCAAATGGAGGCAAGGAGCTGTTTTGTGCTTTGCCTTTTGTGTGTAAGCACAGGGCTGTGTTTGGGTGGGATTTGTGTCAGTCCCTCAGCTGATCCAGGTTTAAATGAGGTTTCCAGATGCTCCAGCTCAGGGTGGCACCAGGGCTGGCAGCTCCCTGGCTTTGTGCTCCTGTCCAGGGCCGGGCAGGTGATGGAGGTGACGCAGTTTGACCTGAAATAATCTGGTTTCTCGGTGTTTGACATCCAGATGTGTAACCCAACTGTCGCACTTGGACTCGAAAAGAAGCACGCAGACTCAAGCAGTTCAGGACAGGACGCCAGGGCAAGAAAAGGCGCCCTGCCTTGTTTATTTTGTCATTTTTACACCTTTCTAAAACCAACTGTGGATTGGAGGATGAGGTTACCACCTCTCCAACCACACTGGACAAAACACGAAGTCTATCATATTTCTCCACCTTAGGAGAAGGAATGAAAACAATAGAGACAGTTAGATAAACAGAAAGCTGGATACAGAAGAATGCATGAGAAATTCTATTACAGGAATGAAAACATCGAAAGACTGCAAAACTCAGGGCGACACCCAACTATTTGAAATGGACATTCAGACTTGTAATCCAACTATTTCAAATGCTCTGCAGTGTGGTGTTAGGACGTGCTAAGTGTGCTGAATGCAGCAGCAGCTCATTAGTTTGTAACTAATGGCTGCATTAACAGCCTTTATTTTGGGTTGGAGAAACCGTGGACAGGGGAATACCTAGCCCAGCTTTTACAAAGCTTTCTCAGCCTCTGGAAGGGGTTAATTCTCGTTGTCCTTTGCATAAGCACAGAGTGATGCTGGTTTTTGGCTACCAGAGTATTGCTATCAGAACTGCCCTGTTTTCCTTGGAGCCTCTGAGGGGTCCCTTGACAACCTGCAAAGCGGAGGATGAGCTCTGCAGGGGCTGGGAGCGGGGGGTGGTGGCACAGGGGGAGTGCATCTGGGAAACAAACTGAAAATTCACCACAGAAGCAGCCTGGAGGCACCAGAAATCCACCTTGGAGCCCTGTGGCGCTGCAGCCAAAGCTGCCAGTCCTGGGCTGGCTCAGGGGGCTCAAATCCGGACTGAAGAGGCTTCGTCTGGGACTGAAGCTCAAAGCCAGGCAGGTGAAGCTTGGCCTAAGCCCATGACAGGAATTGCCACCATTTGATCCCCAAATAATGTTTTCAGCGTCTGTTCACAGCCTGGTTTTGTGTTACCAGGTTTAAAGCACTGATGCTTCCTCAGGGAATCAGCTTCAAGGTGGAGAATTTCAGCTTTGCCACAGACGGGTGTAGGCAAAGTGACCAAGGCTCAGAATCTTTTCTGAGTCGTTGGCTGCAAACAGAATGTCCAGGCAGGACAAGTGAGAAATCTCTGTATTGTATTTGATATCAAAAGGCAGTGCGAGGGAATGTCTGTCCGTGGTGCCGAGGGTGATTTCATGCTTTATTGTTCCCCAATCTGTTCAGTTTACAGGGAAAAGCTATTTTTCCTTCTCCTTAGCTGCCAGCTTTGCCCGTGCTCCGTGGGCTCCAAGGCTCCAGCTGGGAGCTCTCTGGCTTCCCCATTTCCATCATCAATAAAGAACCCACAGGGCAAATTCCCCTTTTAGCTCCACCTGAGAATTCCCCCCGGTCTCCCAGGAATTCACAGGCAGCCCCTCCGACAATCAGGACAAGAGGCAGCAGGGAAGGGCTGCAAGCTGGGAGAGCATCCATTTAGCCTGGGCCAAAGAGGGGGATCACTAAGCAAAAAAGTGCAAACATCATTAGCAAAACATGGCCATGGAGGGTTTGTGGAGAATGAGGGGTGCAGGCCCACGGGATGTTCTCTCAAGGAGGTGGTGAGAGCTCCAGTGCTTGGATATTTTCAGGGAGAGGGTGGAAAGGAGTTACCATTCATCATAGCTGGAGATAATCGAGGCATTGGGGAGCAGTGGTTTGAGAAGTGCCCATAGATTTATTGCATTTTAAATTTCACTTTTTTTAAAAAAAATAGGGTGGCTCTTTGTTCCCCTTTCTTTGATAATCCCACAGGATATTCCAACATTCCTGCAGCTCATCAGAAGTGCAGCAGGACAAATCCTAAGTTATATTCATCTCTCCCACCCCTATAATTCAACACAATTCACCTCACGTCTTCTCCAGCTCTAATTCCTGCAGTTTTGCATCACCCCATTGGGATAAAACCAGGAGAACCAAGCATCCACTTTGTAACATTTTCATCCACCCTGAACGTGTTCCTTCATTACAAATTTCAGTATTACAATGCAAATTAGCGCCATAATTGGTTTTGTTATGTGTGTCTGTGTCTGGCAAACTGAAATGGGTCCTGGAAAAACATTTATAAATTGAAATTGTGAGCTTATATGATTTTAAATGCGAAATCTTTTCATGAGATCCTTCAGTGCCCAGTTTGTGCTCTGGGTGACTAAAGGTTGTTTTGCAGGAAGCCCAGTGATGTAGGTTAGCAGCACATTGGTATTTATTTATTTTATTTCCTCTCCCTTTAGCCACTGGAGAGGAAAGCTCAGAAAGGAGAGGGATGTGCAAACCAGTCTGAGGGATTTCTGCATGGTTCCCTCCCTGTGGGTGAAAGGAGGATTTCTGTTTCACATCTGCCAATCTGACTTATTTCAGGAGCTTTAAATACCTCCAGTAACTCCCGGGGATGGGAGGTTTTTATGAGAGCTGGGAGAGAGTTGTCTGAATCCATGAAAAGGCAGCCCCAGCTGCTGTCTGGACTTGCTTCAGGACCCAAATTCTGTAATTTTTACTCAAAACTCGTTGCCATGGAGGAAAATTTGCAGGTGTGGATGCTCTGCAGGATCTTGCTTTTCCACGCTGCCCTGACTCCAAGCCATATTTCTGGGAACCTTCCCTCCCTGAGGAAGCAAGGCAGGGGCCAGAGGAGGGGATGCAAGGCTCAGTGACAGTGTCTCTGCAGGAATTCACCTCTGCAGAACACACACAGCAGGCAGCTTTTCCAGGCATTTCCCACCAGGAAAGAGGAGCTGTGGAGGTAGGGACAGGAGATGTCTTTGGAAAAGGATGTCACCTCCTTTCACCTTACTTTGGTCTCTAAGGGATGATGCCAAAACACAGAGGTTCAGCTCATGACATGTAATTTTGGAGGCTTCCTTGGCTCAGCAGACCTTCAGCTTCCTCCTGCCCCTCCTCATCCCAGGACTTCAGCAATTCAGAGACCTGAAGCAATTAAAGTGTCTATAATTATCCACGATACCACGTCAGACAGCACGTTTAACAATCACACCTCAAGCACTGCAATCAGCAATTACCTCAGATGCAGGGGCTGAACAATTCATTACCCAAGGTCTCGTTTGCTTGGAAAAGTGAGCAAAAGTGGTTCCACAGGATGTTACCCTGGAAGAGTTCACAATCCCTCCACAATCCTGTGTGGGAAGCAGCATGGATCCTGACTGCCATTGAGAGCTTTAACAGCAGCTCCACTGGAAGTGGCTTTTAGGGATGATGGAAACATCTGACTGTCACAGTATTACAGGAATGGAACGTGGGCACCATCCCTGGGAATTGACAGCTTGGGATTCTTGGATATAAAGGCACAATAAATAATAGAAAAGGGACAAATCATTCCTCTCCTCATTTTTGAGACTTGCTGACTTGCAGGAGCTGTTCCTGGGTGTGCAGCCTTGGCTTTGCACAGATTATTATTCTCTGTTCTGAAGTGAAACATTTGCAGATTGAGCTGTGTGGTTTGGTGGAGTGATGAACCAGTTCTCTTAACAGTTCAATATTTCGTGATCATCTCAGGAATGTTTTCTGTTGAGGTTTTAATGGCAGAGAAATACAGGCAGCATTAAGGGCATGAGCTGCACTGAGCATCCCTGCTCTGCCTTTGATGACTGTGATCCATTTGGGAAGTCAACAAAGATGGAAGAGAGAATAAATCTGCCCTTCCATGGCCATCTTTATACAGCCTAAAATAACACATAGGGTAATTTTCCTTCTTTTTCTGAAGCTAAGTGCTTTTTTGTGGATCTCCAGCCTGAGTTTTTCACTCGTGCAGCACACACTTGGAGCTGATAGCTCTCATCTTTTATGGCAGAAATTGCTGAAGCTGAGTAATTAAAGTTATTCTTGACTTCTCTTATTTACTGGAAACGACTGAGCTGAATCATAAAAGACTAAGGATTGTACTTTGAGTGGTTTCCTGGATACTTTGCTCCTAGCAAGTAATTCCTTAATGGCACATCCACAACAACAACAACAACAAATGTTCTGGAATGGAATCTGGTGCTTGACTTGTGCTCTTTATTCCCTGGAGTGATCCCTGGTGGATGCACACCAAGGAAGTGCCCCAGGGTACTGTCCAAACCTCTTCCGCCACTTTTGGCTTGCTCAATATTATTTAAAATCTAATGTTGCCAGAAAAACAGAGTTTGGTTTCTGCAACCCCCTCATCCTCTTTTTGTCATGTTCCACAACTTCACCTTCCCACTTTTTGCAGGATGGAGCAGGTGCAGTGTGAGAGCAGCACCTCTAATGGGCAGCACAGTCATTCCCTGGGGTGGGATGTATGAAATGAAATGGAATTCACAAATATGGAAATATGGTTGAATAAATTAAAAAAAAAACCAACAAAATTTTATTGTCTTGCAGTGGGGTCCCACCAAACCGTCCCCCTCATTTTGGCTGAGGTGACTTTGCTTGTGTCCAAGAAGTAAAGGAGCTGGTTAGTGCAAAAAAAAAAAAAAAAATAGTGATTTTTCTCTCCAAATAGTGAACTTTTGTAAAAAACCAGTTTTCTGTGAGCTCAGACCAGTACATGGAGGATGTTAAGCCATTAAAAGAAGCCCTGAGAAGCAGAACCACAGAATGTGATGCTTGGTGTAGTTTATTAACATAGTTTATTAATCACAGAGGGTAATTTTTTTTTCCCCACCTTATTCCTCACTTATTTTTCAGACTTTTGGAAGGGTTTGGGTTTGAAAGGACCTTAAAGATCATTTAGTTCCTACTGGATATACACCAAATTCAAAACTGGTGTCGTTTATTAATCACAGGATCAGTTTTTCCTCACCTGGACTCCTCAGTTATTTTTGTTTTAATTTTCTCACTCTAAGACTCTCCAAGAGTTCAGGCTCCTTCAGGCAAGGACAGAAAGGTCACTGCAGAGCTGATTTGCTCCCAACAGGAAAATCTACCCTTGATCAGAGAGACAAAAACTGTGAAAAACACGAATTTGGAAAAACATGGCAGTTGTAGCAAATGGGCCTAAGTTTGCTGGGTGTGAAGTTGCTTTTAGGGGAGGGTTTTACTTTTGGAAAAGGAATTATTTTGCTTTATACAGGAGGGGTGTGGGAGGGAGCACACCCAGGGTGATGCTGCCCAGAGAAAGAAGCAGCTCCAGGAGAGCTGTCCCCAGTTTGGATGTGTTTGTGTTAATATAAACAATTCCTGCCTCCCCAGGCATTGCCACAAAGCCCAATATTGGGAACATCCATTGCTTTATCCAGCCTTACAAAATAAGGGGTTTAAAGCGTTGTTAGATGAGATTGCTGTGGTTTGTTTGGTGGCTTCAGCGCTTCCTTTTGAATCCCTTAGGGCAGATTTTTCCCTGTTCTCTCCCTGCTCTCACAGTGCTCTCTATCACAGGATCCTTCAGTTCCTGTTCTGGAGATGGCTCTTACACACACGGAATGATTGCGTGGTGAATCTCTGCTTTCTTTGCAGCGATGTCTCCTTTATTGCATTGAATTCCACCTTAAAGGAATCATTGAGACGTGACCCAATCGAAAGTTACAAATCTTCCTGCCTTAGCTGGGCTGTTTCCAAGGGGATACATCCCACCAGGGACAGGCAGAGCTGGAAGGAATCCTGTTTGCTAATTACTGCCACCATTTAGAAACAAAAACGAGTCACAGGGCACCGCAGCGAATCCAACCCAAGGAACAATAAAACCTGAGTCTATATAATTGCCAAGGAAATGAAGACTGAGTAGAACTTAAAGGCAATTAAAGCCTTTATTTCCATTTTATTATGGAATAAATACTCCAGGATATTTTCATTTGCTTCACTTTTTATTTGCTCATGGGTTCTGCTTGTTAATGTGACTGCGATGTATGAGAACTCCTTAATTAACCTGTTTTCGTGGGCATCTCTTGGTTTCTATGAAATATGTGTGCTGACAGCTCTGGAACAACAGTACAAATAGAAATGACAGATTTGTAAGCATTGGTCAACTAAAAACTGTTCAAGAAATGCAGTGTTTGAATTATTGGACCAGGCTTCTCTGCAAATTGGAATTCAATTCAGTTAATTGAATTTGCTGGATCTATGGCAATTTGCATAAAGTTATAATAAGAGCGTGGTTATCTTTGTAAAAGCTGCAGTTTCGGGATCTTATATTAAAAATGGAATAATATAATTTTTATTTTGTAATAGCTGAATGCAGCAATATCTCATTGACAGGGGACCAAAATTGAAAAATGTATTTTGCTCTCGATTACAAAGAAGTTCATGTGCAACAATCCCAGGCAGCCCCTTGTGGATGCTGAATGGATTGTTTGGAAGTGGGAGTTGCTCTGTTTGTCCATCACATCCCAGTCCTTTCCTGTATCTTTGATTTGTTCCAGTCTATACTGCATAAAGTAAATATAGCTTTTGCTGAAGGCTTGGAAGCAATTTCATTAAAACAGGGGTGGCTCCCATTTCCTCTGTGCTGAGTCTGGGATCCGTGTCCTTGGGCATCCTCTGGACTGGGGATGAGTGCTGCAGGTGTCCTGCAGGGATTTCCCTCAGCAAATCCCCTTCCAGACCTTTCCCTCCCTGTTTCTCCCTGTCTGATGCAGCTGTTTGGGTACATCCATGGGTGTAACTTCACTCTCAGTGCTTTGTGCCCTTCCTGGGGCTGTGCAGGGCTTCCAGTGAATCCTCACTGATTCACAAGGACCCTGGGGAAAGAATCTGTTTGCTTAAAGATGGAAGTGGCAATTAAATATTTGTTACGTTGACTTTAGGAACCGGTGGATGTAGTGCTTAAATAAAACTTGTGTAGAGCAATAAAGCTGCAGCTTGTGGAGGAGGAGGAGGAGGAAAGATCTGTACAGCTGCCCTTACTGCAAGAAAATCCTGAGGAACTCTGTTTTCTGTTGGGGTCTTTGAAGTGGAGACTTCGAGAAGAGTCTGTGCCACAAAGATGAAACAGAGATGAAGTAAAGGTTCAGGCAGAGGGAAGCGAGGTGGTGCTTCAGCTCCATCCACTGCCTCCAGCAGGGCTGCAGAGCCTCAGCCCTCAGCACGGGCAGCATCCTGCTCAATTACAGGGATGTCTCTGCTCATCCTTTATGCAGACAGCTTAGAGGCCTCGGGCAGGGCTCATTTTGCACTCTCCCCTGGCTGCCAGCGGGTTGGGAACGAGGATGGCTCCCCTTGCTCCCTCCCACCAGCACCGCTCGCTGCTGCTGCTGCTGCTCCCCGGGGATGCAGGGCAGGGAGAAGCCTCAGCACACCCCAGCTGAGGGCACAGCAGCAGCAGGGACAAGGCAGGGAGGTGCAGGCAGCAGCTCCTGCATCCCTTGTGCAGCCGGTCGGGGCTAGGGCACAGAGCATCCCTGGACACCCCAATTTTCCTCCACCCGCTGCTCCTGGTGCTCTGTTCTGCTCCTCGCTGCACTGAGCTGGTGGGACAGAATCCTCTGCTCAGAGCTCAGCAGTTCTGGGCTTTTCTTTTAGAGTCACAGCATTGATTCTTTAAGGAAATCACCCCTCCTCGGGACCAAACAGTTTCTGCAGAAGTTAAAGATCTTCTCGTGCAGGATGGCACCGCGTCGCCTCAGAGCCAGGCATCAATAAAACTCCCAAGAGCAAGCAGGAGCAGGTCAGCCAGGTATAGCAGGGGCAAAAGGAGGACAAATTGTCTGGCATAAGTAGAATTTTTCTGGCTGTTGCTTTCTCTGGTAGAACATAGAAATTATTTGTGGACAGAGCAGCTTTCACTGGAGTTGCTGGGATGGAGGGGTGGGACAGTGCAGTGCCTGATGCCTTTCATTGTGCTTTCAGACTTCTGAGCTTTGTGGCTTTAACATTAATTTCTTTCATTTAAATGCTGAGAAGTGAGTTGAGAGGTTAAGAGAAGGAGATCCTTTGCCCAGGAAGACTTTTCACATTGGTTTCTTGGAGTGTTATGAAAGCAGAAATCAGAGCTGTGGGATAAACGGCTGAAACTTCTAAGTGTTTGCTTTTATTCTCACAAATACTTTGTAGCATCCAGATAATTCTGTACTTAATAAAACAAAGCACAGAATTCTAGATATACACATAGAAATTTATATAATACATTTATTAGCACACATATATCTATTTCTACCCTGCGAGCAGCCTCAGTGACTCACAGAAGTGCCTTAAGTGATGCTGTGCTCCCAGAAAGAGCTGCCACTGCACTTCAGCAGCACCCACCGAGGGCTCAGGGCTGCACCACTCCCTTCTCCCTTCTCCCTTCTCCCTTCTCCCTTCTCCCTTCTCCCTTCTCCATGTGCTCATCCCTCCTGCAGCCTCCTGGATCCCGTCCAACCAAGAGCAGCCGTCGATATCTCTAAAATCAGCCTCACATTTTGGGTCCTGCCCTGATTTTTGGAAGGCCTTGTGGTTCCTGAGCACTCATAGCGATGTTGAGGATTGATAGCAGTGCATGTCCGTGGCAGTGGATTTTTTGGGGACGTTGTGTGGCGTTTGGGAAAGTCCCTCTGAAGTTTCTTGTGCCTGGGCAGGGCAGGATGCCCATTCCCGAGGCACAGGGGGATTTTGTGGAAATTTTCTGTGGAAATTCCATCATCTCTGCTCAATCCATGTTACACTTCCTTATTCCACCCCTCAGACTCCTTGGAACACTCAAAGGTCACCGGACACTGCTGCTCTACTTCTCCTGGGATGTTCTCCCCAGCCAGATCCTGCCCTGTCCACACACTGGGTTTAATGCTCTGTCCCTGGATTTTGGCTTCTTCTGGCTAAAGCTCAAAGCCTTGGAGCTGGGATTGGTCTGATTTGAGGAGCAGGGGAGCTGCACAAGTTGCAGGAAATTCTGCAGATGATTTTTCTGCACATGGTTTTCATCCTGGATAGGCACTAAGTCAAAGCAGAGAAAAGCACAGCCTGGGGGTGTCCCAGGGTAAGGACAGGGAATATTCTCTTGGATTTGACCAGAGAGAACAGCATAGAAGTGTCCCAGGGTAAGGACAGGGAATATTCTCTTGGATTTGACCAGAGAGAACAGCATGGAAGTGTCCCAGGGTAAGGACAGGGAATATTCTCTTGGATTTGTCCAGGGAGCAAATCATGGAAGTGTCCCAGGGTAAGGACAGGGAATGTTCTCTTGGATCTGGCTGGGGAGAACACCCCAGGAGAAGCAGAGCAGCAGTGTCCGGTGACCTTTGTGCTCTGGGTGTTCCAAGGAGTCTGGGGGGTGGAATAAGGAAGTGTAACATGGATTGAGCAGAGAGGATGGAATTTCCACAGAAAACTTTCACAAAATTCCCCTGTGCCTCAGGAATGGGCATCCTGCCCTGCCCGGGCACACCAGGGATGGATTGGGAAGCTCTTGGAATTAAGTGTGAGCCATGAGGGGCAGGGTCCTTGTTCTCAGTGTTTTTCCCTCAAGGAAAGCAGAACTTGCCCTCATTTCGGAATAAAAGGCATCCCCAGTGAGCACCAGTGAAAGGGCTGATAGGAGGATTATGGAAATAATTAATTTTCTCAGGAATGTTGTAATTTCAGCATTTCTGTAATGATCAGGGGAAGGGCTTCAGCACAAATCATGTTACCAAAACCCAGGGTTCTCAGTAAGGCTTCTGCAAATATACACATTTTCCTTTCAAATGATAAATATCTGCGTATTTAAATATACAAATGCATTTTCCTTCAAAATAATAAATAAACCCACACTGAGGTCTTGCTTCTACCTTAAGAGGTCCAAAGCTTTCACATCAAGAGAGTCTTTTTATCTTTTTGCTGAAACTTGGCCCCACTGCCAAACTGTCCTAAGCAAAACTTGACCACTATGATGTGAATATTCTAAATAATATTTTTATGCTTGTGACAACCCAACCTGCCCTTGGACACTTGCAGGGATCCAGGGGCAGCCACAGCTTCTCTGGGCAGCCTGTGCCTCACCAACCCCACAGGGAGGAATTTTTTTCTAATATCTGAAACCTGAGGAGGAATAATAATAATAATAATAATAATAATAATAATAATAATAATAATAATAATAATAATAATAATAGTAATAGTAATAACCTGAAGCCATTCCCCCTCTTCCTGTCACTCCAGGCCCTTGTAAATAGTCTCCCTCCATCCTTCTCCTTTTTCAATGGAAAAGGAGAGAGGTGGGGACAGGAGCCCCCAGCAGGTGGAATAAAATGAGGGATTATCAGCTTTATGCTCACAAAGCTGTAAAAATTATTAAGTGAAAGGTTTCTTTAATGATTTCATAAAGAAATCCCTGGTATTTTTAAACCCCTGAGGAACAGGGCAGAAAACAGTATTTTCTATATCCTTTAAATGCTTTATTGCACATAATTTGAAGCCCTTTATTGCTGAGAGCAATAGATACCATCTCCGATTTTCCCTGCTTTAGTTCTGGTAATGTCATTGCTGATTAAACTTTGAGGGTGTCATATATTGAACCATGAAATAGTTAAATTTTTTATGAGAGTGATGAAAATCCTATTGCTTTTGGGTTTCGGAGTATCAATAGCCTGAGCTGAACAAGTCAGACCTCATTCCCAGGAAGCAGCAGCTCAGGATCTGCCCTTTTTCTGTGGTGTTTTTTCCAGCTTGGGAATATACATTCATTTTAGAGGAAAGCATCTTTGCATCTTTCCAGCCACCCAGCCTCTGGGGCCATGGTGGGATCTTGGATTTCTCGAAGCTGTTAATTCCTGAGCTTCACTTTTACCTCTTGGCTTCAGCAGCATCGTGCATTTGGCTTGGACCCAGGGATAAATCAGGAATTCTCAGTGTTGAGCTCAGCAGTGCTCAGTCCACAGTGCCAGTGGTGCAGCAGAAGTTCCGTGGCACAGGGAGAGGCCAGCTCTGCATCACAGGTAAGGTTTGCCTGGATTTATTGCCCTGAAAGGCTTTGTTAGAGCTCTGTTGCTGCAACTAAAAGCTCCAAATTCTCAAGGAACCCTTAAAGCAGTTTCCTTACACAGCCAAGGGCTGCGCCACCGTCAGCCTGGATCTGAGTATGGAAAAATGGGGATTTAAAGTCAGAGGGGAGCATCAGGAGGAGACCAAAGGAATCAAATGTCTTATGGCAAGATCCAAAATGCAGCAGTGCAGGTTTTTAAGGAGAGGGCAGGATTTACAGAAGCTGGAAGCAAATTTAAGGCTTGCCAGAAGGAAACCCTTTGTCAGGGGACAGGAATTCAAGTGCTCTGCAAAGGAAATGTCAGTAAGGCAATCTTGGGTCTAAGAGGGCTGTGGGCAAATGAAGTGCACAGGAACAGCTTCGTGCTGAGGATGTGGATGTGCTGTGTGTGGGGAAATAGGGAGTGTAGGACCACTGGGAGGAATTTGGGAACAGCTGCCACACGCACTGGTAAGTTCCTGTGGAAAGGATTATGAAACTTCAATGGCTTATAGTGAGAAGAGGAGTTTAAGAGGAAATTAATTGCCTTTAGCTGCTTTTTGATGCTTAAATGTGTTTAAAAATATCTGTATAAGCTAAAAAAATAGAATAAAAAAGCAGATCCTGCAGTCTGGTGGTGAGTGCTAACACTCCAGAGGAGTGTGGGGATTTGGCTGTGGAAAAGGCAGGATCTTGGCTATTTCCTGGGCAGGCTTTGGTTGATACCCATGAGAAAAAATGATGCACATGAAGTACGAAATGAAAGCACGTGAGTGTAAAGCATGTGGGATGTGTAGAGTTCTTTTAGGAGACAAGGGCTGGTTGGTGTGGGGGTGGTGCCCTCACAGATTCGGGTCAATGTGTTTGGTGATGAGACCTTGTGCTTCAGCAGAGCCCAAATCACCTTTCTCTGAGCTGCAGGCAGTAAAATGTGTTTAATGCAAGGTTCACCCTAAGCCAGGTCCCTAATTAACTGTAGTGCTGCTAAACCCATCCCCTCGCAGCCCTCCTGGAGATGCAGAGGTGCTGAAGTGTTGTTTGTGCCAGTTCTGGGTGTGTTTACTGGGAGAGGGAGCTGTGATGCTCAGGGGATGCTGGGCAGGCACCTTCTGGGCCCTGTTCCCTCAGGAAAACACACTCAGTTGTTGTTTCAAGCTTTTTCCAGAGAAAACACCTTCTGTGCCAGGCTTAGAGAGCACCAAACCCCTCAAAATAAACATATATTACAGGTAAAATTTTGCCAGGCTTAGAGAGCACCAAGCCCCTCAAAAGAAACACATATTACAGGTAAAATTGTGCCAGCGAGGGGGAAAGCAAACTGATCTCAAAGTAATGAAACACCACGCGAGCTACATCTCAACAAGCAGCTCTGAGCGCACGTGTCGTGTTGCATTTGTGCTAAGAGATGTTACAAAATTACTCTGGCTTTCTGCAGCTTTCATCTTTATGGATTATTGTGTGAGACATGTGACAAAACTCAAGTCCCAGCCGAGCCTTTCCTCGGGAACACAGACTCGAGTTTACAGATATTGCTGTCCTGCTGTCCCCCAGAACAGAGCTGGTGTCCTGCTAGATAAAATCCGCAGCTCCCTGAATTCTCTGCATGAAAACCAAGCAGCTGCAGTTAACCAAAAGCTCTGGGTTGTCCCACAAGTGTCTGGGAGCGTTTGTGACACTGGAGGGAGCAGGAGGGGAGAGCAGAGTCAGCAGCACCACCCTGCACAGGAGCTGCAGGGCTCTCTGCTTTGGGCAGGCTGCTGTCTGCAGGAAAACACAGCCACAAAGGAAATTCAAGCTATAAACCAGGCTGGGTTAGGCTACGCTGATCATTCTTGATGTGTTAAAAAGTTTAGTTGAAATTAGTGTGAATTGCGGAATTGAGGCAGCGTGGGAATTAAAACCATACCGTGTTATTTAAGCACATAATTTCATTTATCTTCATAACTTGACAGGTGCACTGATTTGGGCAGAAAGCTTCTATTTTCAGCTAAAAAGTCAGGTGATGTGGTTTAGTGAATTGTTATGATGCTTTTCGATGCTGAGTTTGTTTGTTACAGCCCTTAAACTGTGAACGTTCAACAATTGGTCCAGAGTTACTGAAAATGAAGGAATGGTTTTTAAAAAGATTATTTGACTTTTTTTTTTCAAAGCTGAGCTTTGAAAAAATTAATGTATTAAAGAGCAAGAGGCTGCACACAGTGCTGGCTCTCCCAGGGATTTAGCACAGGTTGGGTTCTGGTTCAGTTCCTGGGCACCAGTTTAAAACACAACTGGTTTAGAACTTACTTCACCTCTCAGTGATTTGATAAATAATTCTGGAAGGATCTCTTAAGTTTTTCAAGTAGGGCATGAGAAGCTAATGAGGTCAGGTGGCTGATGAACTTCTCTGCCTATAAATTATGGATTCGAGGGGATTTGATGAAGCTGTGTGTGCGTGTGCTCACCGTCTGCTCCCAGGAGAGGGAGGGTGGAGGGTCATTAAACCATAATGGGGTTTAGTGGGGTGGAAGCATCGGAGACAGCTCAGTGACCACATCCCAGATGGAAGGAACAGGAAACAATTTAAACCCTCTGCAGAGCTGGAAGGGGCAAACCCCACGGGAAGCAGCTCATAATGCAGGGATGTGCTGCAGCCTCGGAGGAAAACAGCTGGGGACCCCCAGAAATGAGGAATATTGGGGTGGCACTGTAAAAGTTATTTCTCATTTGCCTCCTTCCAACTTCTTCTGGGTGAGCAAGAAAGGCAGGAAGCTCAGGGAGAAATCCCCAGCTGGTTTATGAAAGTTGAGATTCCAGCCTGTACTGTTTAACATGGAAATAAATTGTATGGCTGGTTCTTAGTAGGTTAAAGCCTCCTTATACTAAGTATCTCCTTGCCAGTATCAAATGGAGGCAGCATTTTCAAGTTAAAGACCAGTCCAAGAGGGTTAACAAGGTTTTTGCATTTTCCAGACATGCTAACACTGCTGCAGCCTTAAATGTCAATTGATTTAGAATATCTTTTAACCTTATGTCAATACTGGGGTTTAGTGTACTTTTCCCACAAGAAATCTCCAGAGGGATCTCCGTGCTTGCTATTAGAGTTTACTTTGAGCCCGTTATTGCCTTAAATGCTGTTTTTTTCCACACACTGCCTGGGTGTTACATGTGTAAAGTTGTGTTTTCATTACAAGCTGCTGTGTAGCATCACCCTCAGAGCAGCAGCCAGGACGTCAGGAAACACCTTGGAAGCTTTTTTCCTCTGGCACTACAACCAAAAACGTGTATTTCCTACCTTCTTATACAAAATTACTGTGATCTGTCCCCAGGCTGAGGTTGGTGATTATAAGTGAGCGTTGTGACAGGCTTTTAGTGGGCTGCTCTGGGCCCATCCTCTGAAAATCAACCTTTTGGGAAGTGTATCAAGGCAAATTCTCAGAGTGATTGTATTCAGTTCCTTTCTGTTTGAAACACGTTTGGGGTCAGGTCTGTGCTGAGCATTGGGGGCACATCCAGCTCTGGGGCTCCCAGCACAGGAACGCCATGGAGAGGGTCCGGGGGAGCCCATGGATATCTCCAAGGGCTGGAGCCAGGCTGGGAGAGCTGGGGGTGCTCACCTGGAGAGGAGAAAGCTCCAGGGAGAGCTCAGAGCCCCTTCCAGGGCCTAAAGGGGCTCCAGGAGAGCTGCAGAGGGACTGGGGTCAGGGACAGGACACAGGGAATGGTTTCCCACTGCCAGAGGGCAGCAGGAGAGGGGATATTGGGAAGAAATGAGAGTGGAGAGGGGCTGGGATGGAATTCCCAGAGCAGCTGTGGCTGCCCCTGGATCCCTGGCAGTGCCCAAGGCCAGGCTGGACATTGGGGCTTGGAGCAGCCTGGGACAGTGGGAGGTGTCCCTGCCATGGCAGGGGTGGCACTGGGTGGGCTTTAAGGTCCCTCCCAACCAAACCCAACCCAACCCAACCCAACCCAACCCAACCCAACCCGACCCAACCCAACCCAACCAAACCCAACCCAACCCAACCCAACCCAACCAAATCCAACCCAACCCAACCCAGCCCGACCCAACCCAACCCAACCCAACCCAACCCAACCCAACCCAGCCCAACCCAACCCAGCCCAACCCAGCCCAACCCAACCCGCCCAACCCAACCCAACCCGACCCGACCCAACCCGACCCACGCCCAACCCAACCGCCCAACCCAAACCAAACCCAACCAACCCAACCCAACCCAACCCGACCCGCCCAACCCGACCCAGACCAACCCAGCCCACCCCAACCCAACCAGCCCAAACCAACCCAGCCCAACCCAACCCAGCCCAACCCAACCCGACCCAAACCCGACCAGACCAACCCAGCCAGACCCAACCCAAACCCGACCCAACCCAACCCAGCCCACCAACCCAACCCACCCAGCCAACCCAGCCCAACCCAACCCAACCCAACCCGACCCACCCAAACCCAGCCCAGCCAACCCAGCCCAGCCCAACCCAACCCAACCCCGAACCGACCCAACCCGACCAGCCGACCCAAACCAACCCAGCCCAACCCAGCCCAACCCAACCCAACCCAACCCAACCCAACCAACCGCCCAACCCAGCCCAACCCAACCCAGCCCAACCCAACCCAACCCAACTCAACCAATTCCACCATTCCAGGGTGATTTCCGTGCAGCAGAGATGTCAGTTCCCCCAGTCCTGTCTCTTATGAGGCTGCAGCCACAAGCAGAGACCATCACAGTAACCCCGTGTGCTCCTGAGGCACAGCATCACCTCACCCCAGGCTCTGAGACAGCTGCAGTGCTGCTCCCAGGCAAGAGGAAAGCTTCTTGATGAAGCTTTTGCAGTAAATTTTAAATGTAGGTCAGGATTCATGGAAGTTGCCTGAATTTTTAACCGCATTCAAATTAACCCCCACGTGGTTTTTTAATAGTTTCTCTGAACTTCCTGGTTAGCTGGAGGAACATTTCTCTGAAGGAAAATGTGCAAGCAACCAATGGCCATGTCTTCATCAGGATGAAATGAAACCATTTCACATCTGGGTTTAAAGGCAGACAGAACTTTCTAAAAGTAACTGATCTTTGTATAAAGTTTAATATCCTAACAAACCTCGAAGTCTGAGGGCTTCTGGGTTTGAGAACTTGTGCAGAAGGGAACAGACAGAAGGAGCAGACAGATAAACTAAGGGACATTTAAAAACCAGCAACTTTGTAGGCTGAAATTAAACATTTTTATGTCTCCAAACTCAATTCAGTTTTCAGTGCCTGTTGTGCCTTTACTGGGATTTTCTCTCTTGTGTAGTGATCTAAAAAGAAAATTAAGAGGAAGAAATAATTCTCCTGATTGAAATACTTATTTTTCCTTTTTCATCTATAAGTTGTGGCTTACTTTGGGCGTTTTGTGGAGTTCCTCTTGATAAAGTGATAGTCATGAAATACAGGGGAATGTAATGGTTGTGCTTTAATTAAAATAAAATTAAATAAGGGCTTCTGGTTAAATGACAGCTAAGGCTTATAACGTGTGCAGTTCTTTTCCAGTGTGTATCTTATCCCTAGAATTGATGTAACTGATACATTTGATAATGCAGGTATTGATCATTTATTTCTTCTTCCATCTGGTGACATTTCTGTTATTTCCAGTATGGTCTGATCCGAAGCCCCTTGGAACGAATCAGGGCCATAAATTGGGTGATTTCTGCTCCCTGGTTGTAGCTCCCATCACTGCTTTAACTGAACAGGAGATAAATTAACACACTACTCTTGTAACTTAAATTGCACCATTGGAGTTTTACTGCATGCAGTAAATTCTTATCTAGCCAGCCAAAAATTCCCATCTGGAATCTCGATCCCCCCTCTGGTGCTTTTTGAGTCTCCTGGCAGAGGTAGGGTGGGTGGCTTTGCCTCCAGTGCCTGCTCACGCTCCTGCTTCCCACCCCAAACCTCAAACCCATGGTGACATTTGTACTCGTCCTTTTCTCAGCCTTCATGTTCTAGTTCCATACTCTGTTTCCTGGTTTTGAACTCTTATTTTATCTTCAAGTCAAGATGTTACAATTTTTTATTTTTTTAAAAAGGACATGTCCCAGAATCACCCAGACATCATGAAGAAATTCTGCCAAATATTGGATGTATTGGATTTGAGCTGACAGCTCCATCTATACAGAAGGAAAAGTGGAAAACATAGAATATGGCTGGAAATAAATTGGCACCTAAAGTTAAGATGCAGATAAAGGTTGCAAAGTTGGCAAATAGCATTTTTAGAAGTATTAAAATGAGGTTTAGTGGGCTGGTTTGACACAGCACTAGGATGTGTGGCTTTTATGGAGTCCAGATGGCTGCTGTGTCTCTCTGCAACCTGGATGGGGATGAATTTCCAAAATCATGGATGCTTTGGGTCAGAAGGGGCCTTAAAGCTCAGCTCCTTCCAGTTCCCTGCCGTGGTTCCCTTGACCTGGCTGCTCCCATCCCACCTGGCCTTGGACACTTCCAGGGATGGAGCATCCAAAGCTTCTCTGGGCACCCTGTGCCAGGGCCTGAGAGTAAAGAATTCCTGCTGTCTCTTTGGAGAACAGGCTGGATTTGGTGTGAACTCCCCTCTTTATTCATCCAGACTCAATCCATACAAGGTAGGAGAAGAATCTGCTGCTCAGGGAAGGGCTCAAAGCAGAGAAAAGCTTTAAAATCTGCAGGTGCCTTTGGTGTCAGAGGTCACTGTATGCATCCAGACCCAGCCTCAGGTCCCTCCTGGCTCCTTCCCTCTCCTCCTGTGCCTTTTGAGGAGCTCTTGGCAGATCCTGCAGTGACCTGGGCAGGGAGAGCCCCTTCCCAGAGACAGCAGAGGAGCAGGCTCTGCTCATCCCAGCCCCATCCCAGGGTCTCCTGCTTGCAGGGTGGAGGGATAGGCAGAGCCCTAGGCAGGGGATAACAGGAACATACATTTCTGTTCACACCTGCTGCAGGTGTTACACACAAATCAATGCCTCAGCCCAGTCTGCAAACCTTGTTTCCTTTCATCTGCTGCCTATGACAAGAAAACCAAGGGCTTAATGTGATCTCTCAATAAATCCTGGTGCAGCCATCCAGCCCTCCCTGAAATGCCGTGGAGCTCAGCTCGTTTGACGTTATCCGCTGCGGAGATGATCCTTGTTTTGTCTGGCCAGGGGCTGATTCCTTCAATAATTGATATTCCAGATTGCAAACAAAGCTGTGTGCAGTGCCCCTTCCTTGGCTACCTCTGCCAGCTGCTCAGCACATTCCAGCTTGAGAGCCTCTGGCAATGAGGGAGCTCACAGGAGCCTTATTTATTTATTTTTCCTACGCTTAGTGCAAGAATGTCTTTAAAAAAATACACTTGTTCTATAAAAGACGGCAGAGGCAGGAAAAGGCAGTAATTTCATGTAATCTGCACAGTCAGTGTAAGGAAATGCCAGAGTGTTTGCAGCCCTCTAATAGGGATCGTAAACACGCAGTTTATGGTGTTCTGCTGGAGAACAGCTCCCATAAATTACACCCAGGGCAATTTCTTTGTTTTCATTCTGAAGTTTTATTTCCTTTTATGTTTAGTAATTAAATCAGAGCGGGAGGATTGTGTTGGGGGCATCAACAGCAGCAGGGATGACAGGGAGGTGTCACCAGAGCCACTTTGTTCTGCTTTGTTCTGTCTGTCAGGCACAGGTCATAGCACTGGGATGGGTCACCTCCCCTGGAACAGCCAGCAGCTCTGCCCTGCTCTTACCTCAGAGACTTCAGCCACAGTTTTTAAATCCTTTCCCAGAGATTTGTTGTCAGCATCTCCAAGGAGCTCCCAGCTCCCAGCAAAGCCCACATGGCCATGGGCAGGTGGCTCTCACTGGCCAAAACCTGCGCCAAACCAGGCCCCCACTGCTGTGCCCACGGCAGTTCCCTGCTGCAGCTGGGAGAGTTTGGAGCTGCTAACAAAGGTCCTGTGTGCTGAGACACCAATTTGTTTTCTGTTAGAGCCTCTTTATGCCCTGAAATCCAACCTGGAATAACCCCAAACCGTATTGCTGCCTGAGCAGCAGAGCTGCTTCTCTTTCCACACCAAACCCCAAGGAATCTGCTGCTCTGTCTGAGCTGCACTCGAGTGAACAGATGCCTCCAGTGCTCTTCCATTGGCTGCTTGGCTTCATTTTGGAGGATTTGTCTCCCAGTGGGAGGAAAGACTTTGTGTTCAGGCCACGCTGAAGACTTGAGCAGTTCAGTGAACTGATGTCAGGGCTAAATTAGTCTGTTCTGTAGGGCCGTGATCAAGGCTGGACCTCCATAGCCCTGATTCCCTATCAGTATTCTTGGGGAGAAGCTCAATTTTTTATGAAAAGAACAAATTTAAGTGCAAACCCAGACTATTCCATAGCAAAATATCACCTACTGGATCTCGGCTCAGCTGTGTCTTTAGTTTAGATCTGCAAGGAAACAGTGACCTCACCGTTTCTGCAGTCACAAAAATCCCAGACGATGCTCAAGAGTGGTGCTGTGCCTTCACTCGATATCCCAGGAGTGATCCTGGCCTCGCTGCTGGAAATAATCCACAGATAATGGGAGGAAAAGCGGGCTAGGAGTCTGTAAATTCTGTGTTTGGCTGTGTTTTCTCCCCGTGTGGGTTCTGTAGTTTCCCAGCAGCAGCTGAGCTGCTTGGCTGGGCACCACGAGCTGCTCCAGCTCTGTGTGGAGGAGAAACGGAGCACCCGGAGCAGGCTGTGGGCAGCAGAACTGCTGAGAGCTGCAGGACTGCAGGCAGGGGCCTTCCAACACAAAAAAGGGATTTAATGCGGTAAAGTGTTGTGAGGCACGAGAATCCTGGCAGAGGGGCCCCAGCCAAGTTCTGTGCAGTTACCCTTATCAGGGCCTGAGGAATGCAAGAAGTGCTAAATTGGGAAAGAAGATGGAAGAAAGAATAACAAGGCAGCAAGAAAGCAGATAAAGAGGGACTGAACCATCCTGGACTAGAACCAATCAGGCCCCCTGAGGGGTGCATGCAGGGTGTGGGGACAATGCAGAGGGTCCAATCGGGTCATGCGTGATCGTGTGAATGACACTTAGAGAAATGCATAAGAATGGAGAAATGTAAACAATAAATGGACTCTTGCGTAATCAAATTGATTCCATGTTCAGGGGTCCCGTATTCCCGCAGTAAAGAGGATGGCAGGCAATTGGGAGGAGTGGCTGAGGGAGCCTGTGGGCTCTGGGCTTGTCCTGGGCAGGAAGGCAGCCTGAGGAGCGGGGAACTCTTACTGACACCTCCCATCACACTTGGGCCAGGGCTCGGTTCAGTGGCAGCTCCCCAGGAGGGTTTGTGTCTCTCACAAATCACCCAGTTTGTGTCTCTCACAAATCACCCAGCAGCCGAGGCAGCCCCCGTGTGCTTCCAGTGGCCACGCAGGAATCCCTGGGACCCGGCGTGGCTCGGCTGCACCAACGGGCTCTGGCCTGGGCTTGGGCTGGCACCATCTCTTGCCCAGCCTGGAATGTGCAGCACAGCAACCCCAGCTCCAGCCTGGCCCCGCTGGGAAACACATTCCAGCTCCAGGACAGCCTGGGAGCTTGGATGTGCAGCATTTTCTTATTTTCATAGAAAAGGTGTGAAGCATGCAAGTGTTTTTTCTTTCTTCTGCACTCAGGTCTGGTCTCCCTGCCCCGAGCTCTCAGACCTCCCCAGAGCCTCCTCTTCTCCACACTCAACATCCCCAATTCCCCCAATTCCAGGCAATCTTTAAAATAAACTTTGAAGGGAAAACAAAACACTAAATAATCACAGAACAGAGATATCCAAATGATTAGTGAGGTTGTTTTTCTTCCCCTTCCCTAGATGACTTTTGGATTTAACAAAACAGTTAAAAACGTTTGAGGTCCAAGCATCTCAATTATCTGGCTTGGGAGCCCTCTGCCAGTAATAGGTGATGAGGGAATTGTTGTTTTGATGGCCTCTGTTCCCAGGAATACACAGAGTGCTGGCTTTCACCAGCTTTTCAAAGTTAATAAACTTGCTTGTTGTTTTTCTTTTCCAAGTTCTATTTTGTGCTCTTAAGAAACCTCCAATTTGTACCCCTGAAGGAAGGCAAAGCTTTCTTCAGCATGAGCGTGTGTGTGTCCAAAGGGCTGGAATCTCCCTGAGGAACTCCTGTGGAGACAACTCTCCTTTTGTCTTTGAAATCAGAGGGATTCTTTTGTAAGCTCCACAAGTGAAAAGTAGTATGTCATTAAGATGCTGATTTTGGAGATGATACAGAAATATCTTCAATATTTTCACATAATTTTTTTGTCTCCTGAACAAGATGATGCTGTCTGATAATCTGGGTTTTGGGAAGGGACCAATTCAAAAGGGAATGATAACTTTGAATGTTGCTTATCTGTATTTGTTGAGAAACTGCCTTGATTCCTTATCTTAAAGCAGTGATTTAGGGATAACAGGAACTTCCTTGGCAGCAGGGTCCTGGGAGCCTTGTTCCTGTGGTGCAGCATTCTGTCAAACTGAGACAGCAATAAATTAACCCTTCTTTCTTTAGGAAATTTATGCTCAAAAGTCAGCTGGAGTTTAATACTCTGCTTGATCTGACAACTTTTTTTTGCTTCACGATGTCTTTGCAGTGAGATAAGCTGTAGGAGGAAAAGCAAAAGCAGGCACACAACTTGAAAGAAGGGAAAAAAAAGTTTAATTAATACTTAGATGTTAAAACAACAGAACAAACTTTTCAGAGCTATCTCTACTTTCTCCCCCTCTCCATTTCACTCCCGGCCCTGCACCCACCTGAGCCGGGAAACTGCGTCTCCTGAAAACTCCCACCTTCTGTGGGGGTTAAATATGTAAAATTTCGAGAAGCGCATGCATTGGCCCAGAGGGCTGTCTGTCAAGTTTTGACTAACCCCACGACAGATAGCCACTCACTTTAACCTACCAAAACACTGCACAGAAAATGTCACTCGGCATGGAGCTGGAAATTGGCTTTAAATTGGTGAGTTTTAAGGTAACTGTTCCAGACAATCTTTAGTAAAAGTCTCTGTAAAGGAGGATAAATTCTAATTTGTAGAAAATGCCAGGTTGGGAAGTTTCACTGCTTGTGGCTTTTTATTGTGATAACGTTAGTCCATGTTGGAGCAGAGTGCCTCAGAATTTGTGGGCTGTTTGTGTGTGGATGTTCTCTGAGAGCTGCTGCCTCAGGTGAGCATTTCTCAGCACATCCCTTAATGGAAAAGGTAGAACAATAAAGAGCGAGCCCTAATTAACACCTGCAGCCTTAATTCAGACTTGCCTCCAGCCACCCAGCTCTCCTTCCCTGGAGATGATTTATCCTTACCCATTATCCAGGTTTTCCAGGGCAGTTCTGAGTTTCCTGAGGGCGAGAGACACAGAGTGAGGGGTGTGATGGTGCAGTTAATGTGTATTACTGGCTGGTGATTAAAAACCTTTAATTACTCTTTTTTTCTTTCTTTTTTTTTTCCTGTGGAAAACTGTGCTGTAATTCACAGGTTTGGGATGGGTTTGGGATGGATTGGTGCTTCCATGGAGCTTTCTGTGCTGACCCAGGTGTGCAGGGAATCCTTCGACACCGTGAATGTTAAAGGAATAATCCAGTCCCTCTAAATCAGGTTTTAAGCTGTGGCTTTAGGTTCTGCATAAAGATGAGCTGGGAATGTTGCTTCTAGAGCGAGGCAGAAAGGTTGGTGTTGGTGAGAGTTATTTCCATCTTTAATTCCATCAGCAGGGAAGCCTCTCCCTGCCTGCCCCACTGCTGGCAGAGCTGTCCCGCAGCCGGGTTGGTGGGAATATGTGGGATGAGCATAAATTAGGGAGCACTTACACCAAAAAAACCAACACGGAATAAACAGTATTTAAACTCCAGAGGTTGTAATTCATGGCTGCGGGCACTTCCTGAGTGTTTCCATCAGGAATCTTTGCTGGTGCTGTTGGATTTCCATTTATTGTGTGGATGGGATGGATGCAGCCCATGTGAGGACAGAGCTGTGGCAGGCGTGTGACAGCAGGGACGTGGCTCGGGCACAGCTCAGCAAAGGCCTGACAAATACAAATGGCTGGGTGAGCTGGGAAATTCCATCCATTGAGCTGCTGTAACTTCCCTGGCCCAGGGAAATGAAATCTCTATCCAGTGGGTGGGAATGAGCCCCTGAAGGGGAAACACAGTGTGAAATCTGACATTGTTTCCTCAGACAATTAATTTTTGGAACAACCTGGACTGGATTTTGCCAGGAATCCAGAATGGGGGAAAGCACAGAGTGGATTTTGCCATTTGGACAACACTCTCAGGGACAGGCTGGGATTCTTGGGGCCTTGATGATATTTGTGGGTCCCTTTCAGCTCAGGATATTCCGTGATTCCCGTTTATCACAGGCACGTCTCCGGAACGTGCTGCGTGCGTGTCATTGTTTTATGAGGCCCAACGTGCCTGTATCTGTTCCTCAGTGTGGGAATGTGTGTGAGTACAGCTCCAAAAGGGATCATTTCAGCTCTGAGCTCGATCAGGATCTGACAGAGGCGCTGTGAGAGAGAGGAGAGCTCCGTGGGAGATGCCACAGGCGCGTGCCCACTGCCCTTCATCTCCCCGAGCCTTCTTTGGAAATTCCCTATTTTTTTTCCCCTTCCACAAAAGGGAAAGCTACTGTGTATCTAAGGACTTACAACAACAACAAAAAACAGCAAAAAAACATCCCTTGTTTTACGAGTGCTGAAAAAGAAATCAGTGTGCACACGTCAGAAAAGGATTGCTGTGAAATTTGCACTTTTGGGAACATTTCTTTCAGGCACCTTCTATTTTTGGCCATTCAGCTTTGCAGGTCACTGATTGCAGCTGCTGGAGAGAGCCTGGGCCTCTCCTGACACACAGGCCTGGATTCAGCAGAGGGTTCAGAGCCAGATCTGGGTTAGAAGGCTGAGGTTTTGCTGAATCTGGGCCATGGCTGGTGTTCAGGAGGTGGGAGCTGCCCATGCCCAGATGCTGCTCCTCTGGAATAGCTCTGTTCAATTCCTTTCACAGATAAAGCAATTTTTATTCAATTTAGGAAAAAGCCTTCTTTGCCTGTTACATGCAAAGAAACCTCGTTGCTTTTGCTCCCTGACCAAAGCTGAACAGCTTCTTTAACCATCATTTATAGAAGTTGGCTCCATGCTCCAATCAGTCTGAGTGACTTCCAACTCCTAAGGGCTCAGGGTTATCCTTATTCCAGTTTCTGGATCAGAGGGGGAATGACCTCTCCTTGTAACAAGCAGCAGCAGGAGTGGAGAATCTCAGGGTTCGAAATTCTCTCCATCACCTTTGAAATATTGGTGCTTCTGGAAGCAAAGCACTGTTTTGTGTCCTCAGTACCTGGGCTGGAATTTAGCTTACAAATTGCCCAGAAGCATCAGGAATGGGTGGTGTTTGGAGAGATGGAAATGGAGAACAGTTCCAGTGTAGCTTTGCAGGCTGTTTGTAGGGACTTTACTGGGGGTCAGCCTCTTCTCTCAAGCAACAAGTGACAGGACAAGGGGAAATAGCCTGGAGTTGCATATTCAGGTTGGATATGAGGAAAAACCTCTTCACGGAAAGAGTGGTGACACATTGGAACAGGCTGTCCAGGGAGAGGGGAGAGTCACCATCCCTGGAAGTGCTCAAAAAATGAGGAGATGTGGCACTTTGTGATACCGTTTTGTGGTGGTATTTGGTCAAAGGTTGGATTTGATGATCTTGGATGTCTTTCTAACCTTAATTATTCCATGATTCTACTAAGACTCCCAAAGCACCTACCGACCCCATCTTTAAAGGACAGAGATCTTTTTGTAGGTGTGCACTGAAGGTATCTTCACCTTAAGAAAATAAGGTATTTTGGAACCTCAAAAAACTTTTCTGTGGCTTATTTTAAACACTTTTTTTTTTTTTTTTTTGTGCAGACGAGTTGAATTCGAGCTTCTATTAAACCTTTGTGCTTAAGTTTTGCTGGCTCTGGTATTTCTAGATTTGGCCTGCAATATCCACCCAGTGCAGGTGTTGTGGCCTATACTTGATCTGTAATATCCACCCAGTGCAGGTGTTGTGTCCTGTGTTTGATCTGCAGTATCCCCCAGTGCAGGTGTTGTGGCCTGTATTTGATCTGCAATATCTGCAATATCTGTCCAGTGCAGGCGTTGTGGCCTGTGTTTGATCTGCAGTATCTGCAATATCCACCCAGTGCAGGTGTTGTGGCCTGTATTTGATCTGCAATATCCACCCAGTGCAGGTGTTGTGGCCTGTATTTGATTTGCAATATCTGCAATATCTGTCCAGTGCAGGTGTTGTGGCCTGTATTTGATCTGCAATATCTGCAATATCCACCCAGTGCAGGTGTTGTGGCCTGTATTTGATCTGCAATATCTGCAATATCTGTCCAGTGCAGGTGTTGTGGCCTGTATTTGATCTGCAATATCCACCCAGTGTAGGTGTTGTGGCCTATATTTTCTAGATGCCCTTTTCCTTAAGAGGTTCAAGGAATGGCTGGATGTGGCTCTCAGTGCTCTGGTGTGGGTGACAAGGTTGGGGAGTACTCAGAGGTTGGACTCAATGAGCTTGAAAATCTTTTCCAGCCCAAATAACTCTGATTTTGCGTCCCCAGCAACTGCACAGCCCCACGCCGTGTGTAACCAGAGAGCACTGGCGTCACCCAAAGCTCTGCTCTGCCTTCTGCAGCCAAGCCTGAAGATTATTTTTCTGATTCTCCACTCGTGTTTAAGAAGCTGGGTAGCACTGAGGAGGCTTTGGCAGCATGAATTAATGGCAGTGTGGAGGGAAGCAGTGACTTCCCCTCAGTGCTGCTCCTGCCCTCAGGTCACACCTGCGGCAGCCCGAGGCCTGCAGCACCTTCAGTCTAACAAGACCCCCATTAGTGCTGAGTGTTTTGAGCCTACCCTTGGCTCTTCCTTTGCTGAGGTGATTAAAGGATGCCTGTTGCTGTCTGTCTGTGCAGCACGCTTCATTAGCAGTGATTTATTTGGGCGCTCTGCAGCAGCGGGCAGCAGCAAAATGTGAGCTGAGTGCTAAGGCTCGCTCCTTGCTGCTGCTGCTGCAGTGAGCAAAGGGTCTTAGGTGTGTTCAGCAGGTTTTCCTTCAGAATATTCACAGACCTGAAGGCAAATTTATCTTAAAAAGTGTTTTTCACGTTCTGAATGCATCCATGTATATATTAGCAGTAGGATTTTAAATTTTATATTGTTTTGTCAGGAAACATCCAAATGAAGTTACTCACACAGCCATGCCCATGAACTGGGAAAAAATTACCACAAATATTTCTACTCCACACATCTTTTTTCCCCCTCCTGCCTGCCTGCAGTCAGAGCTCTTAGAGTCAAGTTTCTTTGCCAGAATCCAATTAGGAGCAAAGGTGCCTTTCAAAAGAATTTGCAATGGCTGCATTGCCAGAAGTAAAGTTAAGAAGACATCTGCACACGTGAGGTGGCACCGGGATTTCTAATGGGCTGCACTTCCAGACTGAAGCTCAGCAATCTCATTTTCATCTCGGAAAAATAACTTGTGTAGCGCTGAAACTACCTCTGCTTCCTTCTAGAAATAAAATATTAAACTTTGCAAGTTTTCAGGCCTGTGACATTCTCCTTCAGCAGCAGCACAAACTCCCCTGGGATTTTATAGTCAGGAAACATTTAGGAATGGGAAGGATCTTTCCAATTATCCATCTTATGCTCATGCACAAATGTTGCCTTTCCTGAAGTCGTGGCCATAAAAAGTCAATGTGTTTGAAGAGTTCTTTCAGAGCTCTGAACAAAGGCCCTGCTGCTGTGAGCGGCAGAGATGTTTACAGGGAAACATTTTGAGAATTGGACTCATTCACATGTGAAATAGGGAACTATCACCAGAAATGGAATTGCAGCCTGAGCTTGAGAACCACCATAATTTAACCTTAGGAAAATATTTTTGGTGGTAATCATCTAATTTACTTTTCACTGCTTTTTATGCCAAGACAGGCATCATTTCTCTTGGGGGAAACTTTCTGTCATGTGTTACCTTGTGCCAGACATCAGGGAGCTGTGAGTTTTGCTTTGCTGGTTCTCTGGGGCGACTGCTGAATAACTGAATAACAGGGAAAACTTTCAGCTTTTTCATTGTACTTAATATATATTTACTGCCCAGAGCAGCTGTGGCTGCCCCTGGATCCCTGGCAGTGCCCAAGGCCAGGCTGGACATTGGGGCTTGGAGCACCCTGGGATAGTGGGAGGTGTCCCTGCCATGGCACTGGATGAGCTTTAAGGTCCCTTCCAACCCAACCCATTCTGTATTTTTAGCGTAACTTATTTTTGGCTGAAGCTGAGATCCCGTGATTGTGTCAAAACTTGATGGGAGGAAAGAAAGAACCTGCTACTTTTAATATCTTTATCAGCTAGGAACTAATTTACATTAGTAACTTTGAAATGCTTTGTATTAGTATTTAAAATGCTGAGAGAAGATTTTTTTCCTGAGTAGAAAAAAAAAAAATCAGTTTGAAAACCCTCACAGTAGCCAGAATTTTCCCCTAATGGATGGCGAGTCTGGGCAGCTGTGGCAAGAGCTGAAGCTGCAGTGGGGAGGGGTAATAAATTCAAGACTATCCAGGAATTTTCTTGCATCTCTGGAAAACCAAGGAAGATTTTGGTGAGCCCTTTGCACTCTGGCAGTCTGTGGGTGCTTCCCACGGGCTCCTGGCAGGAGGTTAAGTTGATAAGTGCTTATCAACCTCTCGTGTTTTTAATTAGGTATCAAAGGCTGTGAGTGATTGCTCTTTGCAGAGAGAGGAGAGAATAATTGCAAAGCATCTCAGCGCAGGGTAATGGAGAGAAGCTTTGGAAGTGACACGAGGGCTTTATTGATGGGGACAATTTGTGGGAAAACAAGAACAGGGAAGAATTTCAGCAGCTCCTGAAATCCAACATTTATCTCAAATTTCACTTAAATTAGTGTAAAACCAAGAGTGACTTTCTCTGGTAGAAATTGCTTGTGTAGGTGCTGTTCAACAGAATTTGGTACTTGGAGGAAAAGTAATATTTTCCACAGGTCAAGACTATTTAGGGTAAAAAAATACATTTCTGGAGTTCAGTATAAACAGAGTGTAACTGCTTCACTATGTCAATCAGTACAGAGGTCTGTGACATTTTCCTTCCAAAATTAATAATTAATACTCTAATCATTGCCTTAAGCAGTTATTAGTATTCATTGATTGGTCGTTCCTGCTCCCCCCAGCCAGCCTCATCAGTCTGTGTGAGAACAGATGAATATAGGCAATTAATCTCTCCCTGCTTCAAAGCTGCATCTTCAGATCAGAGGGCAGATCAGATTCTCAGCCTTCCCAGTGCGTTGAACCTGAGTTTGTTGGAAGGATCTTCCCAGTTTTAACTCACAAAAGCAGGCAGAGACCTCTGGTGATGCCCCTTCACTTGTTATTACTCGTGCAGTTTGTCTTGTAGGCACGAAGGCCCCTGAACTTCCAGTCTTCACCGAGATGAATAAATTATAAGGATGTGCACCAGGCTTGATTTATTTATTTTTCATATTTAAATGCCTGCTCTGAAATGGTTCCTTTGATAAATGAAGGCTTTTTTTTCCCCCCTTCTGTTCCGGGGAGGGGGATGGTGGAAGTTTGCAGTGATCAGCTGAGGAAGTCTCAAATTGCTCACAAATTCTAATTATTTACAGGTTGTAACAGGGGACGAGAGAAAGATCAGTTTTTGCCTGGAGATGTTTTAAGGTTGATTTTAAAAAAGGATTTCAGAGCAGTGAGAATGGAGGTGGAATGGGAAAAACATCCCCCTCCTTGTGTGGGAACCCTTCCTCCAAAGTGTTGCCAAGGTGTCCTTCTTGTGCTGGGTGATGTTTGCAGAGAAAAGTTACAGTAATTCTCACAGAGTTAGAGAATGACTCTGATTTTCCTCTTAGTGGTAATCTACAGCGTTCACTAATTACACCAGCTCACCCCAGAGACAAGCAGTGAAATCTCCTGAGGGCCAAAGTAAGAGGCAGCAGAAATTTCACGGCAGCCAAGCAAAGATGCAGCTACAGGTTACAATTCTTAATCCTCACCTGGCACCCAGACACCTGAAATGGTCACAAATCACTGCTGAGAATGATTTCAAAGTCAATATTTACAAAAGTCTCTTTGTTCCTCTTCAGATAGAACTTCCCCACAAAGGAAGAACAAGCTGTCAGCAAACAGAAGGAACAACAATCCTAAATCTCCTTGCAATGTGTGTTTTGTTTTACAGACTGAAGGCTGCCTGAGGTTTCCAAGGAGCCCCGTTGTGCTCTGTGATTCGTGGGCTCATCCCCTCTGTGCCGGGACGCTGAAGATGAGGTTGCTATGGGAGCTGCTGGTGCTGCACTCGGTCATGGTGTGCCTGGCAGGTGAGGTGTCCTCTTGAAACCTGGGCACTTCCCACTGGTGCCAGAGCGTGGTTTGTGTGCCAGGGGTGAAATGCCCAAATAAATCCCTGTTTCGTGGCCATTGTTACCGAATGGGTCCGGGTGATGCTCTGAGCAAGCTCCTCCTGTTGGTCAGTGCCTCCCAGCCCAAGCACAGCTTCCCAGAGGCCTGCTCTGCCCCTTTCCACTGCCAAGCTGCTGCTGATGGAAGTTGTTTGCCCACATTGCGTGTTAAGCGTTTCCCTGCTCAATTAAACCTGCGTGGAGTGGAGCTTTAAATCCCATTAAAGTGGTGTTGTGTTACAGCTGAGCCCTCGCTCCATTTGACAAATAATTAGAATAACATATTCCAGCAATGCAGCCATCCCCTGCAAGTGTCCTTGTTTAACCTTTTCAGCCCTGAAAGTTGCAGTGCTCAGAGCATGCCCAGAGAAATGAGATTTTTGAGGGATGTGATGTTTTTTCCTGGAGATGAAACAGCTCTTGAGGAATTTGCAAAGCCTGTTCCAAAGCCCTGCTGGCCTTGCCATGGGTGAGGAGTGGGTTGTAGGTTCACCTGTCCTGGACCACACCAGGACAGTCCTGAGTCTTTCTCTCTTTGCCATATCCTTGATGAATTCCTCCTCAAACTGCCATTATTACTCTCTCACATGTGTTTTGTTCTTAGGGAGGGTGTCAGGGTTTAATTAATGTTTTTGTCACCCTGGTGTTAATCTGGATTGCCCTAATGTCCCTGCTGCTCGCTCAGACAGTTTTACTGCTTTATTTGTTAACTTTTGATTTCTCCCCTTTTATTTGTGTTCGCTGTCAGGTTCCTTTCCCAGCATTTTAGATAATAACAAAGTACTTAGAGCAGTGTTTACTTTTTTCTGCTTAGCTCTACTGAACATAAAGCGACTTTTATTGCGGTACTTAGGGCTACCTATTTTTGAAATTTGGTTCCAAGTCTTTCTAAATGTGCTTTGACAGTTTCTGAGCTGGCAGAAAATTGGATGCAGAGAGATTCTGCAATGCAGAGCCCCCACGTGTTTCAGGAATTGCAACCCCAGGGAAGTTGGGCTGCGGGAATACATCGAGGATGAGCCTTTATTTCAAGCAAATAAATAAAAAGAGTGGGAAAACAAAAGCATGGAAAATATTTTTACTGTAATTTCTCTACTTGAAATATCTGTTGCTAACTGCTTCAGGTCAGCAAAATAAGGTTTCAGGGGGATGTGTTTGGGGGGGTTGCCTTTATCAAAAGATCTGTGTTTCATAAAAATACATCTCTCCAGCACTGGCTTTCCCCACATTACTCTGCAGCAGCATTTTTCCTCCTCTTTGCAGTGCACTGAGTTTCCTCGGGCCTCAGATTCTCTGTCCTGCTGACAGAGATTTTACAGATGGGTGGGGAGAGGAGGGCCAGAAGTTTAGTGCGAGTTTTAGAAGAGGTGCTGAGTGAGGAAATGGTTTCCTTTTGCTGCAGGACGTGCTCTGGGCCGACTTCTTTCGGCAGGTTTTAAATCTGGGATTTTCTGTGGCTGCCTGCAGTGTTGTCCGAGCTGGCTGGGGGCATGGAAATGGCTTTGCAGTGGGAATCTGGTGTTGCCATGAGCAGGGCTCCCTCATTTGGGCTGTTTTTAAGGGATGTGCTTGGATTGCTTCCCGGAGCTGTGGGAGTGTTTTGTGTCGTGCTCTGCTGTTATGAGCACATACACAGGTGGCTGTTAAATATTCTGAAGTTAAACTTGTGTTTTCACGTTGATCAAACCATTTTCCACCCTTGTGAAAAAACATTAATAACAGAATTACAAAAAGGGGAAAAAAATAAAACCAGCATGCAGAAAGTTGTCTACCAACCCTCCACAGTGCCTTGTGGACCCTGAAATGACTGGGAAAGTTAAGAATTGAGCTATCTGTGAAAGTAAGATTCAACCTGGAAATGGAATACTTGGGTTTAGCTCTTTTTATCAGAGTCAGACACAGCCCAGGTGTCATCCTGGTCTCTGGTCTCTGCTGCAGAGAGCAGCAGGGCTGGTGAGGGCTGTTTTTGGACTCCTGTGGAGTTGAGCGGTGCCACCATCCCCAAGCAACAGGACCCCCAGTGCCTCTTTAGGACTCCAGCCACTCCCAGCAGCTCCTTGGGCTTTTTTTTTTGGTGTGTGTTCTTCCTGACTGCACATCTGTTCCCTGGAAACCGCATCAAAACTTCCCAACTCGTCTCTTCCGAGCCGTGAAAGAGCTGCCGGCCCCTGAGCACTGCAGGATCCCTTAAGGGATGTCCTTAAGGTGCCACTTCCCCGGAGTGGGGACACCCCAGAGCTGCTCACGGCCCTCAGGGGACACCGCCACTGATTCTGTGTGCTGGGGGTTCCGAGGCTGCAGCTCTGCCCAGAGCTGCTGCAACACTCACAGAGAAACCTCGCTCTGCCTCAGGTGTGGCACTGCTCATGATTTCAGGAGCTTTGAAAATGGAAAAGGTCTTTCAGAGCCACCACCTCCTTCCAACCCTCTACCTGAGCTGAGACCACACTTCTCAGACTGTTTTTCACTGGTTGTAGCTGTGACCACGCTTTTCAGGCTGTTTTTCACTGGTTGTAGTTGGGATCACGCTTTTCAGACTGTTTTTCACTGGTTGTAGTTGGGATCACGCTTTTCAGACTGTTTTTCACTGGTTGTAGTTGGGATCACGCTTTTCAGGCTGTTTTTCACTCATTGTAGCTGGGACCACACTTCTCAGACTGTTTTTCACTGGTTGTTTTGGGGTTGCACTGCTGAAAACCCACTGATGCTTTTTGGACTCGAGAGTTGGTGGGTATCAGTTCAGGGTTTCTGATTGTGCTTTCAGGTGTCAAATTAATAGGTAGCTGCAAATTAATTCTTTGGTGCCAAACAGCCCTGGTTTGTTCAGGCTCTCAGATTCCTCAAATAGCAGCTGTGGTGCTGATGATTTTTGAGGGTTGGAGAGTGGGATGAGAGGCAGAACAGGCTGTGAAATGTACCACAAAGCTCTTCAAGTCGTGCCCTTGTTAGAAAATTCTCTCCCTCGGGCAGCCCCACATATCCCAAAAATCATTTGTGTCCAGCCAGGGAAGAGAGCTGGAAACAAAAGGCATTGCATGGGCTGAGCCAAAGCACCAAGGGAGATGTGGCATCGTGTGCCTGTAACGCGCTGGACGAGGCAGAAAGGAAATTTTCTGTGTTTCCGTGACTTCTGTGCCATCCTTTGCCTCATTACCCTCCTGGAGCAGCGAGTTCCTCTGCTCAAGTCGTATTTGCATGTTAATGAGCTGCAGTGGCACAGGCACATTAATGTCTGAGTGTGCACATGCATATTTTATAGTGGGATTTAACCATTCACCTGCCGACAGCGCTGTGGGTTAAGCCCAGCTTAGCCCCACCCCGCCTCTCACTCCCCTCCCTCCACCAGGGAGGAGAATCAAAACTTGTCCGTTCAGATAGGAACCATTTAATAATTGAAATAAAGCAAAATATAACGACAGTAAATAATAATATAAAGTAAAAATCCAAGTGATGCACAATAAAATTGTTCATCACGCACTGACCTCACGGCAGATCCCATCCCTGAATCCTGATCAGCCCCTTCCAGCTGCAAGCACCACATAAACACAGGAGCTTCAAACATCAGTGTGTCCTGCAGCTCTTGGGGTTTGGTTTTGGTTTGGTTTTGGTTTGCTTTGGTTTTGGGTGGGGTTTTTTGTTTGCGGTTGTTTTTTTTTGTTGTTTTGGGGTATGTTTTTGGGGGGTTTTTATTTGTTTGTTTTGTTGTTGTTGGTTGGTTCGTTGGTTGGTTGGTTTTTCGGTTTGTTTTTTTTGTTTTGGTTTTTTTTTGGTTTTGGTTTTTGGGTTTTTGGGGTGTTTGTTTGGGTTTTTTTTGTTTGTTTGGGTTTTTTGTGGGGTTTCTTTGTGGTGTTTTGGTTTGGTTTTATTTTGGTTTATTTTGTTGGGGGTTTTTTTGTTGTGGTTTGGGGTTTTTTCCCCAAACCTTTTTTTAACAGGAAAATATTCTTAGCAATGCCTGTGCAGCATTCTCTCTCCTTTTATCCCGTGCTGATCCAGCACAGCAATACCCCAGCAGTGGTTCCAGACCAGAACATTCAGAGCATGGCCATACAACTCACGGGAGGGAAAAAATGCAATATAGAGTCAAGAGTTTTCCATTGTGAAGCAAACCGCCCCCAGTTTATATCAATACATTCCAACGACATCGGGCACCCAGCTCTGCTAGAAATGAAACCTCAGAATTCCCAGAGAGAGGAGGATTGGAATTCGTGCTGCTCTCCCAGCAGCTGCAGGTTACATAGCATAGAAATTCAGCTAATTCCATGTCTGAATATAAATAATTAAAGCTGGGAGCCCTGTTGTACATATTAAATGATGATCTCCTCTAAACGAGGCCACGGTTCAATTTGTTCAGCGTTTCTTTTTCTGGTGCTGTGTAGCTCCCTCTGCACTTTGATGTGAGCAGGAAGCTGGGAAATGATTAATCTGGTGCGGCCCCATAATTAATTAATTTATATTTTGGTCAGTTCTGCAGCACTTTGTGTTTCTGGAGCTGGCTGCCTAATTAATGTTTGCACAGCAGAGGAGGCAGGAATGACTCCTGTTGCTCCTCAAACACCACCCAGCCCTGGGCACCACTGCAGAAGGGTTTGCAGATGAGATGCCTCACCCTTAATACTTTGGGTGGGTTTTTTCCTGATTATTTAGGGGTTTTTTTAAGTTAATTCCCAATTCCTGTAGTCAGAAATCCCTCAGGAAGAGGTGTGGGCCCTCAACAGCATCACCTTGCAGGCAGGTGTTGGGTGAGCAGCTCCTGGATCCAGCTCTCCTCGCTGGGATAAGAATGATTAAATCTGGACAAAAATTCCTTTATACCGAAGCCAGGAGAGTTTTAGCCACCAGAGTGGGGTTCTGCAGCATGGCTCAGCTGTACACAGGTGTGGAGGAGAGCTAAGGAAATGTGATTTATGCTTATTTAGGGATTATGTGGCAAGTTTTTCTGTGATTGCAGAGGATTTGAGTCAGCCTCACAAGAAGTCTGTACCCATTTCCAATCCTGATCTGTCAGCAGCAAAGCCCTTGCTGGATGCGACCTGATTGATTGAGGCCATAATTGCCCAAATTATGAAATTAGAGGCCATATCAATGCCACCTTCTCATTTTTATACACAGATGATGAGGTATATTACGTTTTTCTCTGTTTGACCCTCAAGTCCATCTGGGCAAGTTTAATCCCCTTTCTCAAAAGTTAAGAAGGTGAGATGGTGCACTTTAAACAAAGCAGGGCCTAGACAGACATTTTTCTAAGCAGATGTTCCAACTCTCTGGCTGTGTATTGATCCCCTGTGTGTTTTAGACGATGCCTCTTTTCAATTTAGCTCCTTTGCATTTGAATTAGTGCGTAGGTATTGAAATTAAATCTCATTTAGGGACTTACAGAAATACCTACTTTTCCATGCATCCATCAAATTAGGGAGGATATGGACCCGAACTGCTTATTTATTGCCAGTAAAAATGGATTTTATGGCAAAATTTGAGGTGATTAGTCGGGTGTTTTATAGGTAAAATGCTGCATGATTCTTAGAAAAGCTAAATATTATTGGAAAGGGGCTTAATTTTGTAATGCTCGTGTGGTCATGGAGGAGAACAAGAGGTGAGAGATGTGGTGCAGTGGGGAACCCCCTGGATTGGGCTTGGAGCTCGTGCTTGGTGCTCAGCAAAGACTGGCTTAGGTAATCAAAAACCTGCCTCTGTGGGGATTTCCTCCCTGCCTGGGTACAGAATCTCTGCTCCTTTTCTCCACACTTTAGTGGAGATTTTACATCGTTCAGAACATTGGGGGAACCATCAGCTCCTGTTGGAACCCAAGGCCCACCTCTGGCTGCCCTGGGAGCTCAGGGCACACCTCGGGCTGCCCTGGGGGGTCAGGAGCCCCAGCAAGGGGGTCCCAGCCCCTGGCAAGAAGCCCAGAATGGCACCGGCTTTGACCTCAGCCCATGGGAAAAGTTACCAACACTGCCAGAATCATTGCAAGCCACCAGAGTGTGAAAATGAGTAGTGGTTTAGTATTTTACAAAGTAAAAAGTAGATTTTAGGGTTTTTAATATGAGGACGAAGGGTTTAAGATGGAGGATTTTGGGCGTTGCCCTGTTCTTCCTCTTCTTCTCCTTCTCCTCCATCTTCTCTGGTGGTGGTGGCACAAAATGATTGGGAGAATGAAAAAGAGGTAGAAATTCCGTGTCTAGAACAGGTGCAAATGAATTGGTACAGAACAGTAACTAATAAATGCGTTGTGAAGAATGGTTGGATGATGGAAAGGGCACAGAAAGGCCGGGACAGCCCAGGGCTGGGCAGTGCCCGCTCGGACTCGGCTGCATCAGATGTGCGGCCGGAGCTGAGAGCTGGCAGAGAGAAGGAGAAATAAACAGCCTGAAACAACATCTGCAGCCGTTTCTCATCTGCTGGGGCTCGGGGTGAAACTTCCCAGAGGTGAAGATAAGAACCTGGATTTGTGTGGAGCACCCAACTCCCACAAGCTCCCACTGAGCCTTTTGGGGTTCAGTCCCTGGGTTTCCCGTGGGGCGTGCAGTGGCTGGAAATGCTGTGGGCAGTGATCATTTTCACTCAGTAAAGGCCCCTCAGCTGAGCAGCAGCGAAGGGGGATCATCCAAAGGGAATAAAAGTCAATCCAGCTTGGCTAATGAAGTGCTGTAGGTGTGGGCAGGAGCAGGAGTGCTGACAGCTCCATGTGGGCTTGGGATGATGTTGTCCACGGTGAGGTCCTCACCACCCCTGCGTGTTTTTGTAGGGTTTCTCCCAGAAATTCCTGTCCCCTCCTTCAGCCAGGCCTGGTTCTCCAATTTTTACAGGCTTGGGGCCATTAAGTAGAATGGATGTCGATGAATTTTTGCAAATCGTGCTCCAAGTCGGTCTGTGGCAAATCAGTGGCTGCTCCCAATAAGTTCTTCTTTTAATGAATAGAGCACAGAATGCTGCAGTTCAGCTGGGCATTGTTTAATGCTGCTTTATTGAAGCATTTGTCAAGTGCTGTGACAGGCTGTGCTCTGAAATTAAGAATATGCTCCTGACAGGCTGCACTGACTCATTATTGCAAGTTTTAGGAAAGATTTCCTGTGTGTTACAATGAAAAAGGCAAAACTTTCCCGTTATCCCTTCAGTGCTTCAGTCTGGTTTTCCTCATGTGTTTGGATTTTTTATTTTGCAGTAAAAGACACATATTCGGCTTCATAAATCAAGCAAAGACACAATTGTTAAATAGTCTAGATCATATTAATTACACTGTGAAGCAAGGCGAGCATTACAACCATTTATAATCGACTCCTGGAGAAGTTGCTAATCAATGAGACAGGCAACTAATTAGGCAGCCAGCAGTCAGCATCTCCAGCTGAAGCTGGTGACTTTAAACTTCATTAAACTTTCCAGGTGTCAGGGAAAGTATGAAAAATACAGCTATCTTAATAGGTTGATGTGTCTTAATTCCAGTTTTCTGAGTTTAAATGTCTGAAGATTGCATCTGTTTTAAGGGGCATTGCCATTTATAAGGCTTCCCATGGCTGCCTTGCACAGCTGAAAGGAAAATAAACACTTCGTGTGTGAAGGCTTTGAGTTTGTCCAGTGCATGTTGGGAACAGCATGAGCTTAGATGTGTCTGAAATTCCTCTCATCCCAACTTTTAATTTGTACCTTCTGAGCCTTCACATCTGCAAAACAGATCCCTGACAGAGTTCTGAGTATGATCACTGTTTTTATTTGTGAAACAGGGATCATGCAGTGGGTGATCAGAGAGACTTGGAAGAATAAATTGGAAGCTTTGTGCCCTTCCAGCTCTGTGTCAGCAGAGGCCATGAGATGCTCCCCTGAGAGCTCAGGCTTTACTCCCAGAGCGTTCCCTCTCCTTCCATTATTATCCAATCCACAGGAAATGGGATCTTCTGTGGCCTCACACTGGGTGGGCTTTGCTAGGAGATGTCTGAGGGGGGACTGGACAGAAAGCAGGGTGGTGGCTGGGCTTTCTGGGGTGTGAAACAGGGAGTGGTGCAGGGACACAGAGATGAAAAGGGGCTGGAAGCAGCTGGATGCACAGGTGGAATGAAGAGGAGAATTACTCACTTCCTCAGCGATGGAAATATTGGTTCCAAATTCTCTGTGTCAAGTAACTTAAATGGTCTTTTATAACATCCCTGGAAAATGGGATTATATGTGACAAAAATCACAGCATTGGTGTGTTTTTGAGCTTTACAGCTGAAGTCCAGGTTGTGATGATTTGGCAATAACTGGAACTGTTGCTTTCTTTTCTCTCTGTCATGATTTTGTGATCCCTTTGAATGCCTGACACAGATCTGATGCCCATACTGTGTATCCAGGTCTCCAACCTGCTTTTTCTGTTGGTTTGTGACCAAACTCAGAAAGTCAATACAGGCAACTCTGAATTGTAAATATTATTGAAAGGGATGATGCTTACTGCCAATTCAAGTTTAAAAAGCAGGAAGAAAGGCTTAAAGAGAGACAAGCTTTGGTGTTGTGCTTTTCTTCCTGAGGGAAGAAGCATCTTTGGGAAGAGGCAGAGCTGTGGGAGCAGAGCTCAGGCAGAGGAGTGTCACATCTGCCAGCATGCAAATGGTGACTAACACCACAGGGCTGAAAGAATGATGGAAGGAGACTCCCAAAAAATCCCTTACTGACCTCAGAATGGGGAGAGTTGGAGTGGGGAGGGCCATGAAGGACAGCAGGAGGGGTAACCAGCTGGGTGAGAGGGATCTGGAAGATGCTTTCACCTCTGGGTGTTTGCCTATGTTTGGTTTCTTCAGCCCCTGTGGGCTGGGAACATTGAAGCACTTCAGGAGAGAAAACAAGTTTGCTAATCAGACTGTTAGTGAGATATGGATTCCTCAGCTGGGATAAAAACGCCCTCCATGGCAATCTCATGATGCCTCCCTGAGCTGGGAAGCCCAGCTGTGATTCTCAAGTCAAGTGGCCAAGAACTGTTAGCAGGAACGGCTGCAGCTCCTTTTATAAATTGGGAAACTCTGCTGATCTCCATTTTTTCACACATGAGCGTGAGTCGAGGCACTGGGTGGAGTGGGCTCCCCAGGATGTGCTGCATTCCCCACTCCTTTCCAGAGAGGCAGGACAGGCTCTGGGTCCTTATTAACCTCAATTAACCTCACAAAAGGGAGCTCCTCATTTCAAAATGTGGGCAGGAATTACCAGCACGTGTAATGTGCATTTGGCAGGCATTGCCTTATTCTTACTTAGATCTAAATAACATGGTGCGTGCTCTAAAGCCTGTGTCCTCTTTTCCCCCAATGAAAAGCAGAGCTTCCCGGAGTGTTTTCCCACTTGTTATAAAATAACACTCTACAAACAACTCCTTGGTAAATAATCTCCATAGAATTTCACAGTACTTATTCATACTGACTTTGCTTTTGTAAGTTTAACATTTACATTTATTGACCTCTACTGCATTCCTGAGCGAACTTGAATGCTCTCTTTTCTTTTTTCGGAGTTTGTTGTTATATTAGGATGGAATATGGAAGTTATTCCCTGATGAAAGGCGAGGCAGAGATGCCATCAGTCAGTGGGAGGAGAGAGAACCCAGTGCTTCCCCATGTAAATTATGTGAGTTCTGGAAGGGAGCCAGGCATTCATTTTGTTAAAATGGGGTTTGATAATTGAAACTAATTTAACATCGACCCCATTAAGTTGCATTTTATTGCTCATTTAATATGCCTGTCTCACGAGCTCCCAGGACTGGGAAGCGGCTTTGGAATGGGAGTTTTTAATTGATCAGAGCTGCAGCCACGCAGGTATGGAACGGGAGTTTTTAATTGATCAGAGCTGCAGCCACGCAGGTATGGAACGGGAGTTTTTAATTGATCAGAGCTGCAGCCACGCAGGTATGGAATGGGAGTTTTTAATTGATCAGAGCTGCAGCCACGCAGGTATGGAATGGGAGTTTTTAATTGATCAGAGCTGCAGCCACGCAGGGAGGTGCTGAGCTTGCCCTGTGGGATAAGCACAGTGTGGGCAGCAGCCCCTGTGCCTGTGGGGACAGAGGTGTCCCCAGGCAGAGCTGTGTGCGGGGTCAGCACTGGGGTGAGGGGTTGAGCTGGGCACTTTGGGCAGGTTTGCTGTGGGAGGATGCCTGGTCTGGAAAGCAGCTCATGGATGGTCCCTCATTGCCCCTGTGGGTGTCAGGGCCTTTCCCTGCAGGGTCCTGCATCCCCTGGGCTGCCTGGGAAAGGTTTGTCACACCTGACAAATAACGCCAGTCCTCCACCAGTGCAGCTCCAAATCTCAGAATGGTTTGGGTTGGAAAGGACCTTAAAAATCATCCAGTGCCACCCCTGCCATGGGCAGGGACACCTTCCACTAGCAAACTGAAATATAATCTAGGAGTCAAAAATGTATCCATTTATCCAAGTTCCCCACCGTTACTGGAAAAGAACAAACTTTGGTTTTAAATTCAGTCCTCTTAAGTACGATTCAGCCAGACCAGGTATGTGAGCAGAGGATGTGTTTCCACTCAAGTAGTCCCTGGCTGCTGCACTTGTCAGGATCAGAGAATCCCACAATGGTTCGGGTTGGGAGGGAAAGCTCATCTCATTCCACCTCCTGTCCTGGGGACACCTTCCACTGTCCCAGGCTGCTCCAAGCCCCATCCAACCTGGCCTTGGACACTTCCAGGGATCCAGGGGCAGCCACAGCTGCTCTGGGCACCCTGTTTTAGAGCACAGTTACTGACTTCTGTCAAAAATGCCGCTTTAAATCAGCCGAGGATCCATGAGTTTTAATTACATGGAATTCCCATCTTCTCCTGTCCTGCTTCTGCTTTCCTGTGCCTCACTGTTGTCTCACACGATCTCTCTGGTTCCCCACTCCTAAACCTTTTCTGTGGCTCCTGACTCATTAAGCAATCCCATAATTGGTTCTCAGCCTCTGGGTGCTAATTGCAGCAGGTGATGGTTGCGCACACACACACACACACACACACACACACACACACACACACAGCTGCATTTATCAAAAATCACGGAGCCAAAGAAGGTGCAAGGACAAGGAGGAGCAGCGGTGTGCGAGCAGCCGTGATGGATGTTTGTTTACAAACACTCCCTCCCGGGGCTGCTGCCGTGGCAATGATGAATTGCTGGAGCTCTCCCCTTGGGAAGTGGCAGCGGGAGAGGAGCTGTAAGAGCGTGCCTGGCTTGCATCAGGGCCCGGGGGACAGGGAGCAGCGCTCCTGGGAATGCTGCGGTCCCGACCAGGGAAGGGCAGTGCGGTTAAAAGGTGCAGCTTAAAGCGCTCCACGGGTGTTGTACAAACCGGGTGGGAACGTGTAGAACCATTTAAAGTCGAATCCATGGCTGAAAAGCACTAGGAAAATCCAGCAGGAGCTGGGATTCAGTGATCCTGGTGGTTCTGTCCCGTTCAGGATTGATTCTGCACTGATTTAGCTGCTGATTCGTGATCCAGATCATATTTAAAGCACAGGGGTATGGATACTGAAAAAGCCTCAGCAGAGAATTTCTTCAGCTCTCTGCAGCAGTTTGTGAGAGTTCTGTCTCTCCCATGCTGATTACTTTGAACAAGATTCCAGTGTTGTAAACTTCTTGCACCTGTGGGTTGTTTGGCAGAATTGTTCTGGTTCTGACTAGAAACCATTCAGAGATGGTGTCTTAGAACTTGGCCAATCCCCTTAGGGGGTGGATGGCAAAACCAATCACCTTATGCCACTCAATGCACTTTGTGAACTAACATATAACAGTCTTCTGAGAATTTATTAAAGTGCTTCCATTTGTCCCTGAGCCTGGACTTTGTGGTGTTTCTCTGCTCATCCACAGTGAGAACAGCGACACAGGGGTAACGTCTCCATTTTTAAATATACACACATGAATGTGAAGAGAAAGAACAGAAAATGTGTTCTTCCAAATCCAGTTGCCCAGTCTGGGCAACAGAGCAGTGGTAGGGGATACACATCATAAAGTCACCCCAAAACACTCACCCGTCATCAAACAGCAGCATTTCAGGTATTACTCAATGTGGACCCTACAAATTAAAATTTAAAATTCAAACACTACTGGGTGCAGGAAGGGAGCACCCTTAGATTTCATACTGGTGAAGGATTTTCAGCTCACTTGTACAATCAAAACTCCTTTGGGGCAGGAGTTGACACAGAGAATTGAGTGGATTTTGGTGCAGGATTGCTGAGTGATCCTGGTGGTTCTGTCCCATTCAGGATTGAGTCTGCACTGATTTAGCTGCTGATTTTGGATGATTTAGTGGATTTCAGTGCTGGATTGCTGAGTCTTCTCACCATGCAGCTGCCATCCCCTCCCTGGCAGGGACACATCCCCCATGACCAGGCTGCTCAGAGGTTGTTGCAGCACTGCTCGGACACTTTGGGAAGGTCAGGAAGTGCCCAACCCAGCTGAATAAAAGCACAGGAGATGGGAATGGGACCTGGGACTTGAGCAAGAGAAATCTCCACCTTAACCTTTGGATACTGGGAGTTATTCCTGGAATAAGGATGTTCCTGGAATAACCACGTCACTGCAGGCAATAATGGTCTGACTGCTGTGTTTCTCCTTTTTTTTTTTTTTTTTTTTGGAGTAATATTGACTCAAACTTTAAAAATTTCATTTGATTTCAGTTTGTTCCAACACAGAAGCTCAGTGTTGAAGTTCAGGTGTGGCTGTGCTGGTTTGGAAAGTGCTTGCTGGGTGGAAAATGTGCTTATGGCGTGGGTTTTTCTGGGGGGTACGAGCGAAAAGTGGCTGTCAGTGCTTTGCAGGATTGATTTGTGCAAGGTTGTTACCCTGTGAGCTCTTACACCTTGGAGTCAGCACTGCCACTCACACCTCCTGCAAGGTGTTGTGCTCAAACCCATGGCAGAGGCTTCAAACACTTCTTTATTGTGACTTTCTTTAATGTGACATCCAATTACTGCTAAAACTTAACCCCTCCCCCCTTCTTATTTTCAGGTGGAGGCGTTCTCTGGCATTTTACTGCTTTCTTTTCAAAGTATTTAGGGGATGCATGAAAATACAGCAGTTAGCAAGGGGTTTGGCATTTAAGAGATGTCATAACAGCTTTGGTTTTTTTTTTAAAAAAAAGCCCTATTTTTAATGTGTGTCAGCTGATAAAATGTGTTGGTCCAAATCAGTGAGAGGAGGGTTGACACAAGGATAAATTCCAGGTAGAAAAACCCCTTCCCATGCACTGAACCACTGGTTTGCACACCTGAGAGCTGCCCTGGCTGCTCTGGAAGAGGAAAAGAGGCAAAATTTAGAGAAAACAACACAGAATTTTCCACCAGTTGCTCAGTGGTGCTGGAGGACACCAAAACAAACCCTGCTGATGTTCTCTGCAGGATTTGTGCCTTCCAATCCTTGTTTTTTGAGAAAACAAGAGTTTAAAAACTCTCTAAGTTGTTCCTGAAGACTTCGGATCTCATGTAAATTCATGAGTTACTGTGCAGCTGCCCACGGAGCATTTAAAGTAAAAAGAAAAATGTATCAGTTTGACTGTACAAATGTATTGGCAGCCAGTCTGGGCTTAAAGGAAAAGCAGCTCTGCTAAAGCACAGAAATGTGTCAGCAGTGGCTCTGCAGATGGGTAATTCTGATCTCGAGCTATCCCCTGTTATTAATGCAATCTAAACTAGACAATAAAGGCTGCAAACAAATTCCATACACAGAGTTCAGGTGATGAAAAACCCTCCTCTGTGTTCATCAAATGTCTGCATTTCTTTTCAGCTTATATTTCAGTATCTAGAGTGCAAGGGCAATGCTCCCTTTCTTTATTAATATAATCTAAAATAGACAATAAAGGCTGCAAAACCCCTCCATACACAGTCTAAGTGACAAAAACCCACCACGTTTCTGCATCCACTGCACATTTAATTTTTTAACAATTCAATAATATTACTTAATAGCAATTCTTTAAAAATATATAAATATAAAATATAAATATAAATACAAATATATTTAACAATTCAATAATATTATTCAATAGCAATTCTTTAAAAATATATAAATATAAAGTATAAATATAAATATAAAAATATTTAGCAATTCAATAATATTCAATAACAATTCTTCAGTATTTTGTTGGTTTTTTATGTGGGTCAAATTTAGTTTTCTGTAATAACACCACCTTGCTTTCCATAGGGTGACCTCAGTATTTGCTTGCTGTACCGGTGTAAACATTACATTCCTTTTCTTTGGAACACATTTTAATGCTTTTTACTCTGGATTGTTTTAGATGCCCAGCTGTGAACCAGGGAACCAGATTGAGATGACAAAATTCAGTGTGGGGTCAGAGAAAATGGGTGATTGGGGTGCTTTATCAGGGGTGGCACGTGGGCACTAATTATGGTCTCAGCTCTTCTGCGTCTTCATCAGTCCCAGTGATCTTGTTTATCATTTTTACCCTCCCCGACAAGTAGCAATTCAAAGGAATAAATTGGCCATCAGTGTAATTTGCTTCTTGGACACGAAAGGCTCCCAAATTAACAGGCTTTTATCCCCTGGAGAGATCTCCCTCGCCCACTGTGGGGCTCTGCTAATGATTCCTTTGTCCCTTTTGTTTTGTTCGAGGCTCAGGGTGTGCAGGCAGCAGCTCCCAGTGCCCACTGCTGCTGTGCCCAGTGCCAGCCCAGCAGAGCCACTGCTCCTCTGTGCTCAGGCAGCAAAGTAAGTCTGGTCCAGCTCAAAAAAGTCGGGATTTGTGACCGGAATCACCTCATATTCCCAAGATCCAGCCGTTTTTGTCTGTTCCTGGGATAAAAACAGAGGCAGTGTTTTGGGATGGGTTTGAAAACTAAGAATGGAATGTTGGAAATCAGGGAACAGAGCGGGGTGCCCATGGCAAAGGGATCCTGATAAGATCTTCAAAAACCCTCGTTTGAATAGTGCTGAAATGAGCACCTTTCAGATGCAGCTATCCCCCTTTGTTGTGCTACAGGTGGTTTTGGAAACAATTTACAAAGAGCCTTTTTTGTCTTTTTCATGCTGTTAAAGCAAATTGGTATGTAATTAGATTTATATAGTGAATAATCTTATTTGCATATCCAATTAATTCTTCCTGTTTTAATTTGCTAGGGTTGGGTTCACATTGGTAGTAAAAATATAACACTTAAATTATCAAGCATTCAAATTTCCTTTTGCTGTAATTCCTTCAAGGTCTTCCATTAAAATTTGGTCCTGGGCATCGGCTTCCTTTTAAAAGCTATTAAATAACACGGGAAAAGGCCATAAAAAAACCCCAACCCACATGACTTGTGTTGTAAAAACTACAAGGGTTTATTTAAGCTGATCAAAGCAAATGCAGTGTGAATTTAGACTTAAGTCTCTTTTTATCATGGAATGTTTTGGGTTGGAAGGGACCTCAAAGCCCACTCAGTGCCACCCCTGCCATGGCAGGGACACCTCCCACTGTCCCAGGCTGCTCCAAGCCCCAATGTCCAGCCTGGCCTTGGGCACTGCCAGGGATCCAGGGGCAGCCACAGCTGCTCTGGGAATTCCATCCCAGCCCCTCTCCAGTCTCATTCCTTCCCAATATCCCATCCAGCCCTGCCCTCTGGCAGTGGGAAGCCATTCCCTGTGTCCTGCCACCCCCCAGTCCCTCTCCAGCTCTCCTGGAGCCCCTTTGGGCCCTGGAAGGGGCTCTGAGCTCTCCCTGGAGCCTTCTCCTCTCCAGGTGAGCACCACCAGCTCTCCCAGCCTGGCTCCAGAGCAGAGGGAGCATCTCAAGCCCTCGGAGCAGCTCCTTGGGCACTTTTCCTGCAGACCCCTGTTTGTCATTTCAGCTGTGGTGACTCCTCACCTCCATGCTCAGAAATGCAGGAGAGAAGCAAAGAGGTGCAAGGAGGGCCTTGATTTCACACCAGGGAGGTGCCCAGCACGGATGGAACAACTCCTCTTCGTTAGGGACTGAAGTGTGGAATTGTAGCAGCTGCCAGTTGATGTCTCCAGCTTTATTAGCTGCACACAGGGGTTGTGTTCTGCAGATATAGTGATGCCTTCAGAGGCCACCTAAAAACAGAGACCAGAGAGGATAAGGGAATAAAGGTCGGGATTTATTGAAGGGCCTTCAAGGTACCCCCTGGGGAGCCAGAGGCTGCTGCCAAAAATGGACCCCAAGATGGACCCCAGGTCACGAGTTCTTCACACCTTTATAGGTTTGGTTCATTTGCATATCAGGGTTAATTCTCCAATTAAAGCCCCAGTTCAATGCTGTAATTCCCCTCAGCTTGCTCCCCCCTTAGAGGCTTTGGGTTACACATTTTGGGCCTAGAAGAGCCTGGCTGTCCTTGAAGGCAAAGCCTGGAGAGGCTTTGTTGTGTCTGCCCAGCACGAGAGAGCAGGAATTCCAGGCTACAAGGAACTGCAGAGTTACACTCTGAGCAGTACAGGATTTGAAAATATAAAAGTTAAAACCTAAGGCATCAACAGTCCAAGAGAAGTTTTGGTTTTTCCCTGAGTCAGGAATAACCTGGCACAGTCCCTGCTTCTGAAAGAAGCCTCAGCCATCCCTGCCAGTCTGAACAGCTTCCATCAGTGGCTCTGCTGCTCCTGCATCTTTCCAGACTTCAGGTTCCACTTGAGAGCTGACTGGGGAGCTCCTGGGCTGTGGGAGCACTAAGGAGAGATCACCAGTGCTGCAAAGTCAGCAGGATATATTTATTTAAATGTGCTGGAGCCAGTTTGTTCCCAGCATGTGTGAGACACACAGGTGCCAGCTCCTGTCACAGCTCATTCAGAGTTTGGGAGCAGAGATGTGTTATCCAGGGAGCTGAAAACAAAGGGATTGATGAGTTTCTGGAAAAGGACAGAGCAGGTACATTGTAACCCGAATTTAAAATGAGATTTCGGGATAGGGAAAGTGCAGGTTTGTAGAAGAGCCTGGGCTGGCTCTGAAGGGTGAGATCTGTTAACTGGGAACAGGAGTGCCAGAACTGTGTCATTGTGGCCTGGTGGATACAGCAGGAGGAGAGCCCAGTGAGAAAAGCACCACCAGACATTTGATGGTGCCCTCACTCCGTGTCCCTGCGGCAGCAAACGCGGCGTGAGAGCTCCGCAGCACCGTTCAACCTCGGCTGCTTGGGTTCAGGGGGATTTGGGGCACAGATGGGCTGGGATGTGGTGCCTCCACCCAGGGAAGGCTGCAGGGAGTGCCCCAAACCCGAGCCCAGCCAGGGCCCAGGGAAACCAGCTCGGTGAGAAATGGACAGGCTGCAGTAGGGTGACGTTGTCCCAGCGCAGGGGGGTGTGTAAGGTTCTGGTGTGTAGGGTTTCGGACGGTCGGGACAAACAGAGACAGGAGATCTCTGGAGCTGGTCTTAGAGCACGAGATTTATTGATGAGGGCCTGGGTGTAAGGGACCTGCTGGGAGCTGCCAGACACAGCTCAAAGCAGGTCAGAGAAATAAGGCTGAAGAAGCAGTGAAGAGAGTAAGAGCAAGAGAGCAAGAGAGCGAGTTCCCGTTTGCAGCACAATAAATCATCTTTTGTGCTGAATATTCTCATTTCCATTAACCAATCTAGAACAAGCTACAAATCTTATAACATTTACACACAGCCTATAGGAATCATTGCATTACCATCTGGGGTTACATTTTAAACTCTAAAAACTCCGTTTTGGACCCTCTGCCAGGCTGGCAGGGTCTGCTCTGAGCCTTGGGCCTTTCTGCAAGCAGAGGGCATTGTTTAATCAAAGGGGATTATTTTCAGCTGGCCACACCATTGTTTTCAGTTGTTCAGTAACTGGGGTTGGGTAACTCAAAGCTTGCTTTCATTTCAATCTCGCTTATAGTTTCCATATTCTCAGCATCTTTTGCCAGGCAGTCACATCTATGAGACTTTCCTATTTCCTGTTCCCCAACAGGGGTGCCCGGGCTTGGTCTGCCAGGTGGGATGAGAAGACTTTGGCGGAACTTTACACAGTTGTACATTTTTATTTCTTTATTTTTTTCAATCTCAAAGTGTCCCTTATATTTTGAAGACGTTTCTGGTGTGTTCCCAAGGGATGGAAGGTTCTTCCTAGTGGTTACAGGAGGATGTCTGTGCATCTGTTTAATGCATCAACTGATGTGCAATAAGCTCCCTGTTTTTAATTTTTTCCACCGGCAAACTCTCTGCTCGCCTCCGAGTGCCCTTCGCCCTTGTCACAATGAGAATGCTGATCGCCCAAAATTAAAGGGGCTTGATTTCAGTTTAATACACAACTGCTCCATTGCATCTTAGCCAAATGCATCTCTGCTTTTATTTGAGAGCAGTATTTTGAGCAGCTTGTTCCGCAGAATGTTAATTGTTACAAAAACCCCACTGGTTTATTCTTTTTTTGTAAGAAGGCCTTGGGGTTGTGAACTTCTGTTGCTACTATTGGGTAGTTAGTGGAAGCAAAATTTGATTACAAGGGGAGAGAAGAGTGGTTATAGGTGGTTGGCACACAAAGCCTAAAAATCCTTATGGTTTCCTTCTCTCTGGCATCAGCGGATGCACGTCCTGCATCCATTGAAATCAGAAAAACCACCGTGTGATTCCAGGGGATGGATTTTACAGGGACTGAATGGTTAATTCAGGAGGCTTCAGCAGAAATGATATCAGAAAAGGGGAGATGGACTGAAAATTGATGTACTCGTGTAGGTCCATGCAGCTGCTTCTACCTGAGCAGAGGGCACTGCACAGCGAGGTTAGGAACTGAAAATGAAAACAGGAATGTATTTAAAAGATTTCATAAACGAGGCAAATCTGTTGCATAATTGTGTTGCAATGATTTGAAATAAATCCGAAGGAAAATAGCTTTGAATCCTAATTAGCAACTAATGGTTATTAGCTAAATCCAGTGCCAGGGAAGAAATAAGTAGGTACAAGTGCTTAGCTAGTGCTTCCACCTCCAAACACCGCATCTGTTGTCCCAATTTTGGGCTATTTTTACCTAAAAGGTGAAGTCACTGCAGCAGACGCAGGGCAGGCAGCGTGCAGGTCCCGGGGAACACCTGGGCTGTGCTGCTGCCAGCCAGGATGAAATACAAATGAGGTGACAATTGGTGGCAAAACAATTTCTGTGGCTGGGTTTTATCTCAAACAACCTTCCTCTTCTGTTTAGTCAGAAAAATAAACCGTAAGGGGTGCAGTGCCCCGAGGAGCTCTGCCGCGGCTGGGAGGTGTGAATAGGTGTTCAGGTAATGCATTCCCACTCTGCTTCTCTTGGATTCATCATCTGCCTGCTTTGTAAACTGTTCTCGAGCGAGCTCCAAGCTGCTTTCAGCTTCCCAGGGCAGGAAAAGACACCGCACACCCCAGCGTGTCAGAAAACTCAGGGAAAATGACCTCCAGCTCTCAGGCACTTATTGCAAACCTATTTTAAATTGAATACACAAGCCAAGATAATACAGGCTGTTTGATAAGAAACATTAGAGAAATCCATAACACGAGGCTTTTTATTATGGGTTTATTACATCAATCTCTCCAGTGGGTAATGGAACTTGTAAATATACTCTTATGTAGGAGTCTCCTTGCGGGCTTTTTATTCATGCTGAAGTAAGCACAGCAAACTTATTTGCTGTCAGGGTACATTGAATTTAAGATTAGTATTTATTTTGGTTCTAAAGAGGTTCTGCTTTTGTGAATTGGAGGTTGGTGGAGCAGCTGCAGGAGAGGAGGTGGGAGCTGCAGGGGGGCTTTGGGGGGAAAATGAGTTTTCCAGGCAAACTGCTGGTCCCTGTGTGGGACACAGCAAACGTGCCCATTATGGGCCGTGGGTCGTGTGCTCAGAGCTCCTTCAGGAGGGAAAACTTTATTTGTTTAAGCAGGAGCTGGCTGTGTGTTCATTGACTAAACCCAGCAAGATGAAAAATCGTCCACGGGATTAGGGAAATATTTAAGGGATACATTCCCTGCCTTGCTGCGCCGTGCAAACGTGGGCACAGTGCACTCTGCACTGTAAACATTTGTTCTTTACTGGTAAAATGCTTGTAATTCTTTTCTAGAGGTAAACAAAGCCATGCTGCTGCAGCAGGAACCCAGCAGGCTTTGGCTTACTTGGGAGAAGCCAAGGGGATGTTTGTGCTGAGTAAAGAGTCGAGGAAAAGTTTACATAAATTTCAAAATGAAGTCCTAATCGTAGCAACAATAACAAAACCCATGAACAGCTTACATGTTTTTAAGTAGATTGTTGGAGGATGTAGTAGTTAATTGGTAGTTGACTTAATATAGGGAAAACAGTCCTTAATTAGACGATGTTAATTGGACAGACAGACCAGAAACCTGCTGAGGTGTCAGCAGTCTCAGCATTAACTCATGATTTGAACAGGTTTTTTAGGATTCTCCATCCCTGGCAGTGCCTAAGGCCAGGCTGGATGGGGCTTGGAGCTGCCTGGGACAGTGGGAGGTGTCCCTGCCATGGCAGGGGTGGCACTGGATGGGCTTTGAGGTCCCTTCCCACCCAGACCCATCCATCATCCCATGACACAGCAGGAAGGGTGAACCTTCTGCTGGTGCAGAATGAGCACAACCAGCTTTGAGTGGCATTTGCATTTCCAACACTGACAAAGATCTTTCTTTGCTATGTGAGACAGATTAGGAGTGAAGAATGAAGGATGTGTGTGTTTAATTAAGGTCTGAGGGTAACAAATGTGCTTGAGCTACAAAACCACATCTTTGTCAAACCCACCTGAAAGAAACCCTCCTTTACCTGGCTGGGCACTTCCTTCTGTGCTACTGCAGCTCCTAAAACGCATCAGCAGAAAGCCCAGCACTAATTTTTATGTCTATTCCCCCGTGTATTAACTCGGTATTATCATTCCCATCTCTTGCATATTTAAAAAGACAGCAGTTTTTAAGAAAGATGTTTGTTTTCACATCTTTATGTTTGTTTTCACATCTTTGAGCTGCTTTCAGCCACTTCCTCAGTGCTCTGACAAACTTCCCCGCAGCCACAGAGCTGAAACTCTCTCAGATGTGAAGGCTTGAGCAGCAAATGAGTCAAGAGGAACTCCATGGCTTTGAATTCTTGCTGCTTGCAGAGGAACGCCCTGCCCAGACAGCAGAGTGATCCATAAAGAGTTATTCCCTGGTTAATTACTGTGTCTGCACATTTCTCGTTATGGAGTGTGCTGCTGTGCTTGCTGCAGAAAAGTTAAAACCCAAGATCTCTGTCCCAGATAAAGGGCTGCTTACAGAAATTCTTATTTGTCTTTGAGGCTTCTAAAAAAAAAAAAAATTAGGCTTTTCATAGTGTGTTCCCAATCCAGTATAATCCTTAATTTTCAAAACACAGAAAGCCATTATTTTTTGCAATTGTAATGAAAAAAATGCTGAAGCAGTGCACATTATTTCCATTTCCCATTAAGCCTTCCTTGCTCTAGGATGAAATTACATGATTTTCGTTAATTTTCTTGCTTTTAACTTCTGACTTGTAATTTACCAAAAGAGAAAAACAAACCACTACAACTCTGGTTGTGTCCCAGTTGCCCAAGTCAGACATTCAGATGAATGATGCAAGTCAGCTCCTATTTTGGCATCTTCCTGATACTTTGGGCTTTTTATATTAAAACTCAGGCAGGAATAACATTTATTTTGCACCATAGCTCTAATCTATGACTTCTCTGAGACATTGGCATTATACTGGCTTGGCAGAAGTGGACTTTGCATCGTGACTGATTTATTTCACTTTATTTCATTCTGTGTTGATCACATCAACACAGTAAACCATCATTTCTTGTTGCACAATAAAATAAATTTGGGTTGTAATTATAAAGTACCAGGCCTCGATCAGATTAGGAAAACACAGGTGTTCCCCCTCCATTTAACTCTTGCTCTCCTCATTAACACCGAATGTGCTTTTTATCCCTGTAGCTGTTTCTCTGCAGTGTGCCTCGTCTGAGCTTTTCCTGCTGCGCTTTGCATCTCCCAGCAAAACAAGAGGCTCCTCCTGGGGATGGTGATGCCTTCTGCAGCCACCTAGAAACAGAGACTAGACAGGAGTAAGGGAATAAAAGTTGGGATTTATTGTCGGGCCTTCAAGGCACACCCTGGGGGAGCCAGAGGCTGCTGCCAAAAATGGACCCCAAGTCACGAGTTCTTCACACCTTCATAGGTTTGGTTCATTTGCATATCAGGGTTAATTCTCCAATTAAAGCCCCAGTTTAATGATGTCATTCCCCTCAGCTTGCTCCCCCCTTAGAGGCTTTGGGTTACACATTTTGGGCCTAGAAGAGCCTGGCTGTCCTTGAAGGCAAAGCCTGGAGAGGCTTTGTTGTGTCTGCCCAGCACGAGAGAGCAGGAATTCCAGGCTACAAGGAACTGCAGAGTTACACTCTAAGCAGTACAGGATTTGAAAATAGAAAAGTTAAAACCTAAGGCATCAGGGACACCTCGCTTGTTGCTGTTCTCACCACGGCCGAGTAGAGAAATCACACAAAGTCCAGGCTCAGGGACAAATGGAAGCACTTTAATGAATTCTCAGCAGACTTTTCTATGTTAGCTCACAAAGTGCATTGAGTGGCATAAGGTGATTGGTTTTGCCATCCACCCCCTAAGGGGATTGGGCAAGTTCTAAGACACCATCTCTGAATGGTTTCTAGTTAGAGCCATAACAATTCTGCCAAACAACCCGCAGGTGCAAGAAGTTTACAGTACTGGAATCTTGTTCAAAGTAATCTGCATGGGAAAGACAGAACTCTTACAAACTGCTGCAGAGAGCTGAAGAAATTCTCTGCTTGAGCTTTTCAGCATCCACACTCGCTCTGTTTCGTCTCTGGGGATGCAGTTGCTGTGTTTGTGCCGGGTGCCTCGGGCTGGTGCAGTGCAGGAGACAGCAGAGCCGTGAGTGCTGCCTGCTCTGCTTGCCCTGCTCCCTGCTGCCCTGGGGGAGCCCTGGCAGGGGTGCAGAGCATGGCACTGCTGGCACAGGCAGGTTTGCTGCTCTGCAGCTCTTTGGTGGGAAAAGCTGCTTACACCTGAGGTGTTGGCTCTCAACTCGCCGTGTTCTGCGTGGTGTGGTAAGAGCACTGTCTGGGTGAGGAACCAAAGTCTTCCTAAGCAAAGAAAAATGAAATGTTGCCCTTGGGAAAGGCTCTGTTGGGAAGTTGAGGCTCTTTGATGTCATACAAGCATGGAATTGTTGAGGTTGGAAAAGCCCTCTAAGACCATCCAGTCCAACCATTCCCCAGCACTGCCAAACCCACCACGACCCCTGCCCCCAAATGTCACATCCACACCCTTCTGAGCACTCCTGGGGATGGTGACTCCACCTCTTCCCTGTTCCAATGCCTGACCACCCTTTCAGTGAAGATATTTTTCCTAAGATCCCATCTAAACCTGCCCTGGCACAACTTACAGCCATTTCCTTGTATTGCATTAAGGACTCCATTTCCAGGAGCAGTTTTCTCCTGTTATTGAAGCGCCACAAAAAGGAGCTTCTCTTCCCAAAGCTGAGCTGCACATGGGAGTTTAAATGGACCACTGGAGGTGAACTCTGTCTCTGGGGCATCCCCATCATGCTGCCTTTTAGAGGTGAGCGAGGAGTGTTTGAGAGCTTAACCTGCTGGTGTGACAGCAGAGGGAAGAAGGGCTCTCCTCACAACTGCCATCAATCCGAGCGGGTTTGGAGAGTGCTAAATTGCAGTGTAAGAAGTCATAAGTCAGGGTTTTGACAGCTATTACTGATACCTTCTCCCTGCTGTGATATCTGAAAGTTCATACCATTTAAAAAAATTAAAGGAATGCATGTTATCCGTGGGCAGATTGTACAAACTCTACTCCTGGCTGCTCCTTTGATATTTTGCTGATTGAACTCTGAGAACTTTATTTAAGCCTCCCTCAGTCTGGCATTTAGTGGTGTTAATTTGAAGGCTGGGTTTGTGTGGGGTCTGGTGTTTGTGTGTCTGTGTTTGCCTGGAGGGTCTGGTCCCTCTGCAGGGATGACCCAGCAGAAAAATGGGAATAAGAGGTGACTTTTAGGGCTGGGGAATGCCTGTGGTGGGGTGGCTGTGCAGTGGCTGCCAGTGCTAGTGTGTCCCAGCTTCCAGAGCCACAGCAGGTACCCTCTGTGTTCCTCTGTGCAGGGAATTTCCTGCCAGAGACTGGGATTGGCTTTTGCTCCTGCTCTGCTGAGGGCTGCAGAAACATTTTGAAAAAATAACAATGAAAAAATTGAAGGGCAACTCCTCAAATGTGCCCTGAATTGGAGCAATTCCAGCGACTGCAATGAAGTTACGGAGAGTTAGAGCAGCTGAGCTGCCAGCCCGGTGTCCCGACAGCAGACTTCAAATGCCTTAAATCCATTTATGGAACAGAACCACCTGGAGATTACAGCCTTGGATCCTGTTTACAGGATTAAACACTTTCTTGCTTTAGCAGCAATGAAAAGTGAGCGAGGTTTTCCTGTCCAGGGTCAGGAGCCTGCCCAGCAGTGGCATGTGCAGTGCCTGGCAAGGAAGGGCTTGGATTTACCTCTCTGTAGAACTCCAAAGGACAGGTCCTTCTCTCCTCCTAAATATCTCGGTGCTTTTTAAGCCCTGGATGCCCAGGATACCATCAGTCTTGCATCAGACCATTAGAAGCTGATGCTGAAAATTTTGCCTCAAAAATATAGATTTATAACATGATAAACATGAGCTTTCCCTCTCTCTCCATTCTTTCAGTTACCTTTTAATTTCTTATATTGAAATATCATCCTTTCTTCTTAAGGCAAGGGCCAAACTTAGTAAGAAAACTGCAGAGTGTAACATTTGTGATGAGGCAGATGCTTAAAACTTGCCTCTGCCAGTGCTCCGTGATAGAAAGGAGTGCGTTCACAGTTTCATTTTAGCTGGTTTTTTTTCCAAAATAGGGAGAAAACAAACCTCCATCAGGTGGAGATGATGGAACCTTGTCACTTGTGTCCTGTTGCAGTGTTCTCTCAGGGACTTGGAAGTGTTCCAGAATTGCCCAAACCAAGCAGCCAAGGAGAAATGTGCACACTGTGGGCTGAGTTAACAAGGAGGTGTTTTAGTCTCTGCTTTGTTCATGGTTTAAAAGTTCTGTGCCTGGTGTTGGGAATCCCTGATGGATACCCTCGTACCCAGCTTGTGTTTCCTTGCCCTAACTGCAGATTGTGTGCCCATGACCCAGAACAGGCAGATTTCCAGTGCCCCTTGACAGCCTGAAGCACCCCATGTGCATTTTCTGACCGGTGCCATGGTGCAAATTAATTTACAGGTGTTTGGCTCCCAGTGTGCCAGGCTGATAATTCCTTCCTCTTCCCAGCGAGCTCACGAGGCCCCAGTAATTCCATCTGCTTATTCACAAATATTTGAGAAGGGAAGCCATGGCCTAAACCTCTCTGTAAATAGCTGGATAAAAAGTTGGCAGGGCTCTTTGCTTCTGACAGTGGCTAATGTACTTAAACCTGAAGAGAGAAAAGAGGCTTCACCTTGAAGCGAAGCACCAGAGAGCTCCTTTCACCTTGAAGCTTTCTGCAGGGTTTGGCTCCTCAATCAATTGAGAGCCTGGACGCACTGCCAGAGTTGTCTTTGTTTTTCCAGCAATAGATGAGACAGAGATTATAGGTTATTGCCCCAGGGACTTGTCTTTTCTAAAGCTTTAGGATTTTAAAGGAAAGAGGCTTTTTTACTACAAGTATTTCATAACTTTGCCTGTCCGCCAGTGGGGTGGGGAGGATGGCATTTGTTAACCTGGCTTTTACACACCTTCCTTATTACATCAAAGACTAAAATCCATTGAATTTCAGGGAGGTATTGAGTAAAGGAAATATGTGGCTTTAAAAGATGCACACGTAACCAACTAGTTCTGCTTTTTTTTATATATCTGCTTTATAGTCCTTGTCATACTCAAGACAGCTGAAAGTTTTACAGTCATGATGTGTGTTCTTGGAAGACAGCAATCATATCAGCACCTTCCACTTTGCTAATAAATCAATAGGTAATTAGCACAGGCCTTGGAAACATTTCTATTCCCAAACAGCTCTATGCAGGAACACCCAGCACTGGTGGTAGCACCATTAGCATTGTATTAATCTGATTATTCCTGTTATTTTATACTTACTCACAGCTCTGTCGTGGGCTGATATTGTCCTCAACAGAGCACTGTGAGCTCCTCTGTTTATTTTCCTGCTGTTGGCTGTGATGGCTTAGGGAAGAGGCCGCGTGGTGAAAAAATTTGTGACTTTCTGCAGCACCGGCGCAATGTGCTTTTGTGGGATACCAAAGGGAACATCTGTGATGATAATCAGGCTGTTGGCTTGCTAGGAGAACACAAATTGCATCCTGTTATACAAGGGGTTTGTTGCAGGACAGCACTCGTTGTGCTGCGCTGGGGATCGCCTCTCCCGGCTGTGTGGGCCCGGGAGAGAGGCACAGGGAATATCCACATTTGTGTGTGGGGCACAGGGAATATCCACATTGTGTGTATGATCAAGCGGCAGTATTTTACATGGAACCAGCTGCCTCGATGGCATTTGCTGTAATTAACCACGTGGCAGGTAAAGAGGAGAAGTTGGGGCATGGCTGAGGCACAGGCTGAGGGAGAGGCCTCACGGAGCCACCGCTGGCGTTTGGGTGCTGGCTCCTGGCATTCCCACACTGCTGGCATTCCCACACTGCTGGCATTCCCACACTGCTGGCACTCCCACACTGCTGGCATTCCCACACTGCTGGCACTCCCACACTGCTGGATCCCACCTTCCCTCAGAGCTCTGGGCACACTGCTGTGTTTAACCCTGCCTTTAATCCAGGCTGCTCCAGGTCCCCAGGTCACTCCTAAATAGAGTCATCAAAGCACTGCTGTCTCTGTCTCCAGTGCTGGAGCTCTTTCATGCCTGCCTTTACGAGAGGGGAGATTTATCCCTTCATGTCTCCTGGGTTTCTGTGGCTGCCCTGTGGCCTCTGAGGAATGTCTGACACTGCTTTGGAGCTCGGGTCTCAGACACTTGTGTGTCAGCTCTCACCTCTCAGGCAGGGCTGGGCTCTGGGCTTGGGACAGCAGCGAGCTGGGACAGGGAATAGTGGCAGGAATGAGAGGGGACAGCAGGAAAGAGAGGGGACAGCAGGAGGGCAGAGGGGACAGCAGGACAGAGGGGAGAGCAGGAAAAAGGGGACAGCAGGAGGGGAAAGGGGAGAGTAGGAGGGCAGAGGGGACAGCAGGAGGGCAGAGGGGACAGCAGGAAAAAGGGGACAGCGGGAGGGGAAAGGGGACAGTAGGAGTGCAGAGGGGACAGCAGGAGGGCAGAGGAGACAGCAGGACAGAGGGGAGAGCAGGAAAAAGGGGACAGCAGGAGGGGAAAGGGGACGGCAGGAGGACAGGGGGACAGCAGGAGGCTCACAGTCCCCGTTGGAGACCTGTAGGTGCTGCAAAAGAAGCCCAGTCTTGTATCAAGGGGCTGTCCCCAAAGATGCAGAAAGCTACGAGGCCCTTCCCTGAAAAGCCACACTTAATACACTTCTAAAATAGCTCTTTAATATTTTTATTTCCTTTGAATGGGAAGCACCTTTAGTGGGTCTTGTTCATTGAAAAGCCTGTGGAATTAGCTGTAGTAGGACATCGTGGTGTAAGGAATTCTTTGTTTTAATTTCAAAGCCATTAGCACCATTTGCAGTTGATGTTAATAAAAGTGATAGGCAAAAAATGAGGAATGAGCCATCCCCTGGAGCCCTTTCCTGCTCAGGAGGACGGGATGCAGCCGCTCACCTTGAGGAGCAGGCTGGTGTGTTAATCAGCCGTGCCCCTGAGCTGCCCTATCCATTCCACTTCCCACTTTTCTGAAGAGCTGCCCTTCCCAAGGTGCAGTTTTGTCTGGAAGAAATACCGACTTGTAGCACTGGATGAAAACACCTCAGCTCACAGAGCAGGCAGCAATTCCCTCGGCAGCAAGCAAGGAGAGGCTTTTTCTCATTGATACTGGATATACTCCAAGAATTCTCTGTTCAGTTTAGTTATTATCTTTCCCTACGGTGTGGAATATTCAATTAAACTTTCTCTCAAATTGGCCATAACTTTCAATGGAAATTAAAGCAGTTCTATTTGGGTACCAGGATCTGTCACCAGGCTTAATGTTCAGAGAGAATAGGAATGGTTCCACCTGTTTGGTGTGAATTAACCTCGGCTGACATTCCTCATGTTTCAATTCCTCAAAAGCATGGGAAGATGACAGCATTTAGCATCCAACTGCCTGTGCTGGCTCTCAGCTTTGGGGCACTGGAGGGACACAGCAAATATACTCTTTGTTTGGAATGTATTCCAATTAATCTGGCTTTTTTTTTTTTTAAATAGGTTTTGTGATTCACAAGGGGGGAAAATATACATCGAGCAGAATGTTCTTCTAAATGATCTATCACTTTCCATCCAACACCATATGGACACACACCTCCTTCTGTGGTTAAAATGCTTCTTTTATTGTGAAATCGACTGAAATTTCCTAGATCCTGGCTCTTAGTGAAAGAAATACACTTCTGTCAGAGGAGGCAGACCCAGAGCAGGAGTACATTTGTTTTATCTGACAAGGAGGGGGAAAAACGCTTTTTGGAACCCAATCTTGTTTGCAGGTTGTCTTAAGCTGAGGGCGGCTCGTGTTCATTCTGGGTTAACTCATTTTGGGCTCTTCACAAGAAATGTAACTCAGGAAAATAAAATCTGCCCCCGGGAGTGTCTCACCAGTTACCTTGTCTGGGAAAGTTATTTATTTTATTGTCCTGGGACAGTGAGAAATGTGAGAGGAGTGGCAGCAGCTGTTGAGTGGTGTAAAGGGGAAAAGGGCTAAAATAACTGAGCACTTTCAGGTGTTTATGCACAGATATGCACTGTTCTCTTGTTGATTTTTGATGAAATGACCAAAAAAGAGTCTATTAAACACAATCTGATGAGAAGGGCGAGGGAAAAAGCCTCTCAGTACAGCAAAGAGCCGCCTCCTGGCCTCGGTGGTTTCTGTGAATCGAGCTGCTCATAGTGTTCACTAGTGATAAGCCAAAAATGTGTTATCACTTTGGAGTGCAAGTCCCTGGACGTTACTGCAACAGAAATAAAGTTACCACTTTGAATTTATTAAAAAAAAAAAAAATAGTGTAAAATTCATACATTTCAGAGTTATCCAAATAGCAAAACTTTGCTCCCACAAAAGCAGACCCTTCAGCAGCACAAACGCTGTGCCAACAATAAACATCTGAATAACACAACTCAGTCAAAAATGGGCTGTTTCTGGTGCAGGCACTTGTAGCTTCCTGCCTGCAAGGATCTAGATGGCAGCTTGTTTTATTTATTAGTGACTCCTTAGTGCTCTGTGAAGCAAATCTCCCTCCCCTGTCGGGTTCTGTGGCTCAGCCCTTATCACACAGCACTGGGATCTGGGCTGCAGTGATTTCAATCTCACATCAAGGCAGCTCTACAGGCTGAAGATTAAATAGTTTGGACTTGCTTATCTTGGTTATACACAGGCAGCAATAAGAGGAAGAAGAAAGGCACTCAAAATAATTTTATCTGCCCAGTGTTGCGAGGTTTTTCCTGCTCTTCTGCTCCCCTGCTAGGCTGCAGCTCTCAGAGCTTCTCCCTGCCTTGCCCAGCTCCCTTTGCTTGAAACCACACCAGGATTTTTCCTCTTGCTGCCTAACAGGAAGGACAGGCATTTTTTTGCCATACAAAAGCTGAGTGTTGAACAGTGTCAGAAGCAGGTGGAATATTTGGAAGTGTTTTCATTTGATCTTTCGGGAGCTTGTAGGCAAATTGAGTTATTTAGCAGACAAACTCAGTGTTTTCACCTATTTGTGACACTATCTACCTTTAGTTCCCTGTTTGAATCCGTGTTTTCTGAACTGTAAATTGCTCACTAATTAATGACACAGACAGGTTGTGGTGGTTTTACACGTGTGACTCCCCCTGCATGCTGTGCACCAGTTTAATTAACCCTTCAAGAGCAGGATGCTGCACCTTAACCTCTGCTCCTGCAGCCAGGACATGTCCTGGACATGTGGGGACACTTTTGCACCCTTAGATTGGTTCCTGTTTCCCACCTCAAGTAGAAGAACTGTTCACTTGTAATGCAAGGTGTGTTTTCCTGTGGTGGGAGGAGGACCAGGAATCTGACCTTAGGTGTGATTTGATAGAAATTGACACCCTCTAATTGAAATAACAGCAAATGGCAGCACAGAGAGGGCTGTGAGGCAGATGAGAGGCAATGCAGCACATCCCTGAGTCAGCAGGGCCCTAACTGGATTATCTGGGGTGGTCTGGCTCATGCCACAATCACACTCTGTGTTTCTGGGGTTTGAAGCAACCCTTACACAGGACCCGAGCACCAGGCCAGCTTCTGTATTTTCCAATGAGAAAACTGAATCAATTCGAATATATTTTAAATCTCTTGCTTTCAAAGGCACTCATACAGCACTCAGAGCTATAATCTTGTGGGCCAGACTATCATATCCTTTCTTAGGGTGAATGAGGTTGCTCAGGGAGTGCAGCAGCCCCGGGTCTCAGGAACAAGTCTGGATGCCATAATCCAGTCCCATATGCTCTATGGCTATTATTATCTTTCTCCACCAGCAACAGTGAGTTGCACACAGGTGTAATTTGAAGCTGGAGATGATGTGAAATGTGTTTTGAATAATAGATGAGTTTCAGTCTGGTATCGTTAACGTATAATTAAAAATAAAGGTGAATACAAGGCCTGTGACTGTGTGCTTATTGCATCCTCCCTTGTGGTGGGGCCTGAGGGAGGAGACATGGGGGAGAGGTGGTTCCTTTCTAGTCTTCCTGGCAGAGTGTCTCCGAAATACTTCTGTGGAGATGAGGGAATTTGCTCTCCCTGGGTTGAAGAGCTGTTGTTCTGTCCCTGGTAAATCCAGCTGATTTCCCAGTGAAAGCTATTCCCATTCATTCTCACCCTCCTTCCATCTGGAAGATCCATCATCTTCTGTTCATTTTTTTTTTCTGTATCTTTTGCACATCCCATCATCTCTGTATTATATTTATTCATTTTCCCCTGACCTCCCATGCCCACAAATTTCCTGTATCCCCATCCAGGTGGGCTTCCAGCAGCCTGAGTAAAGAGAATTCTGTGCTCACATCCCTGCAAGTCCTGCTCACTGAAAGAGCAGAGTCTGCTGTAAAGATAGGGCAGGAAAAGATTGGAAAATGATCTAAAAATGTTAAATCAAGGTTCCTTCCATTCAGCTGAAAGCCTTTCTGACTGTGAGCACTTCCACTGTGTCCTTACTTGCACTAAACTTAGAGGAGCAGCCAGACATTGACACTGACGAGAGGAAAAGTCTCGGTGAAATCAAGATCGCTGATCTTTTCAGGGAAGGAAAGTTGGTTTCTTTTGTGTGCTGAACAGCCTCTGTGGAGATAAAACTCTCTGATCCAAACAGGCTGGAGAGCAGTGAATTTACGTCGTAGCTTTCTGTGGGTGTTTTGAGCAGTGTCAGTGAATTTCCTGAAATTCTGTGCTCGCTGCAAAGCGGTGGGCAGGGAAGAGCTGCAGCTCAGGGATGGGCCTGCGAGCAGCTCTCACCCTTAGCTCCAGCTCTGAGACAGGATAAATTGATAAGGTGAAAGCAGAAAGTGGTTGAGGAGAGAGGAAAGGAGATAGGAAGGAGTTAACAGCTCAAGAAATCAAAGTGTATTTTTAAAATGAAGAACGAAAGTCAGCACAAGGGAGGCTCCCGTCCCCAACCTCAGAGTGCTGGATTGCTGGGAAATGACTCCTGAGCTCTTTGAAGGTCGTGTCAGGTTGTTTTGCCAAAGTATTTTCCCTCTTCTACCTGTATTCAGTGAGTTTTTAATCCTCTGAAGGGCACAAGTGTGGAATGTCCTTGTCAGGGCTGGTCATAGGAAACCTCTTGGGACCCTCATTCCTCGGGAGGTGTGGGGCTGGTGCCAGGGGGTTCCTGAGGCCTCGGAGCATGCAGAGGGCAGGGGGTGTAAAAGGGTTTCCATGCCCTCAGAGGGGCTGGTGCACCCCATGGCTGCAGCAGGGTTTCAGTCAGGGATGGCAGAACCCACTGGGGCTGGGGGTGCTGGGGACCCTCTGGCTCAGGGTCCTGTGTAACTCTGTTTAACACTGTGGGGGCTTCATTTGCAAGGAAAACATTTCCATTGTTAAAGGTGAAGCCAAGGATTCTGCTTTGAATTGAGCTTTGCTGTGACAACAGCGCCTGTTCCCATTGTTTGAACTTTGGGTGAGGTTTCATTCTGTGCTCTGCTCAGTGTAGGGCATTTTCATGACTCCGTGTGAGGCTTTTGGGAAAAAAAATCTGCTGTTATAAACTAAATAAAGTGTCACCAGACTTTTTCCAAGGTGAATGACACACAGCCTCTCACTGCTGAGACACTATTTCGTATTTTAAGCCTGGGAACGTGGAGATTCCATGAGTGACCTGTCTCCTTTTCCCTGTTTGATGCAGATGACAACACCCTGCACGGGCCCGTTTTCCTGCAGGAGCCCAACAGCGTGATCTTCCCCTTGGACTCAGAGGAGAAGAAAGTGAAGCTGAGCTGTGAAGTGAAAGGAAATCCCAGACCAACCATTGGGTTTGTTCAATGTTTAACTGTTCTTAGAGCCATCACACAAGAGCCTTTCTCCTGCGTCTGTTGGTGATGTCCCTGGAGGCTACCACAGTGCTGATCCCAAAAAAATCCCAACCAAAAACCAGGCAGCTCCTCCCGAGGGGCTGCTCTGATCTCTCTGTGAGCCGGGACAGCACCCAGGGAATGGCTGGAGCTGTGCTAGGGAGGTTTAAGTTGGATTTTAGGGAAAGGTTCTTCCCCCAGAGGGTGCTGGGCACTGCCCAGGCTCCCCAGGGAATGGGCACGGCCCCGAGGCTGCCAGAGCTCCAGGAGGGCTTGGACAGCGCTGCCAGGGATGCCCAGGGTGGGGGTGTTGGGGTGTCTGTGCAGGAGCTGGACTGGACGATCCCTGTGGGCCCCTTCCAGCTCAGGATGTTCTGTGACTCTGGAGCGTTAGGAGCAGAGGGAATGGGCACCAGGAAATCTCCAGGAATTGCAACTCAACTGCGAAATTTGGACAGGAGTTCCAAAAGGTTGCAAAAGGATAATAAATAGTCCTGGCTCTCAGATTAACCATCTTTTTCCATAAACATGGACAAAACTCTTAATTCTTTTCAGCTTTAGTAGCTGCTTTGGGGTCCTTGGGGGAAGGTGCCGTCCTCCTGCAGTGCTGTTGCTGCTGTAAATCATTGGTGCTGCTCTTCTCTTTCCTTTGGTGCCTCTCTCACTCTGCTCACCAGTAAATGCCACTCTGAAACCAATTAGAGTCACCAGGCCTCAGCCTCCGTGCTGTCTCCTGACACAGGCAGCTGTTTAATGCCATAAAATCCATGGTTTCATGGTGAAACACATTTCTATGGTTTCTCCATACACTCAGGAGATGGGAGGTGCTGTGTCCCCCTCCTCACTCCACCCTGGCTGGAATTCCTCAGTGCCCAACTTTGTGGCAACATCTACTGGGAGGGAATTTTCTTAAATTTATAAACAAATGACCAGCAAGTCAGGAGAGGGGGGAAAAATATCCTCAGAGGATTCAAATGGGTTAGGGATGCTGTTTCAGGGACTTCCCCTTGCCAAATGATTAATTCCAAAGAGCAGCAGCACCAGCAACTACAGAAGCATTAATCATTTCAGAGACTGAAATATATGTCAAGGATATTGCTCTTTCAGTTAAATACTGGAATATTTCAATACTGCTCAGGAAATTTGCATTTTTCTGCCTTCTCTTTTTATTTTTAATAAGTAGTCAGAGCCGTTCTAAATCTTCCTTTATTTACTTCACGCTGTGTTTTCAAATACCCAGGAGCATCCCCGAGCATCAGCAGAGTTTAACTTTGGCATTCTGTGCTGCAGGTGGAAGTTAAATGGAAGCAGTATTGACGTGGGCATGGATTATCGCTACAGCCTGGTGGAAGGCAGCCTGCTGATCAATAATCCCAATAAAAGCCAGGATGCTGGGACGTACCAGTGTGTAGCAACAAACCCCTTCGGAACGATTGTCAGCAGAGAAGCCAAGCTGCAGTTTGCTTGTAAGTAAGAAGGCGGGCTCTGTTCTCACAGTGTGCTGGAAAAACTGGGAGCTGAGTGTCTTTTCCCAACTTTTCCTGATGGATTAGAGCGTTCTCTTAATTGTTCATGGCGGGAGAAAGAGGGGAAATGTGAATAAGGGATACATATCGGGATTTATCATTATTTAGCTGAAATTATATGGAGCATACAGGGTAAAATGTCTTATTTCTTGAGGAAGGGGTTACCTAGGAAAGGATCTGGAAAATGGAATCTCACCATTGTTTTTTGCCTTTCCTTGGAGAATTAAAGCTTCAAAATGTTGAAAAGAAGCATAATCTCCATGAGGGATGAATTCACAGTGAGAGATTCACAAGTCCTGTGTTTTGGTGGGACATCAGGCGTGGGCACTCTGGGTGTAGAAGGGAAAATGGGCAGCTCTGTGTTTATTTTGGGCTAAAGCAGAGCTGCAGCTTCTTGTCAAAAGCTGAGGATAAGAAAAGGCAGGATCTTGCTGTGGATTAGCATTTTATTAAATAATGCAAAGCCTTTGGAGCCTAAAGGCTGTGAGAGTGGGCAAATGATGACGCAGGACCACGAGTCAGCTTTTTGCTGTTGTGGTTGTGAAGGCGAAGGCAGAGAATAAACACAGGGGCCTGTTCACCCATGGTCTGTGTGGTTTTCCTGTGCTGCTGTCCTGGGAGGGCTGAGCAGTAATTACAGCAGGAATATCCTTGCAGGAGCTCAAGGCAGAACTCCTGCCCAGGCATGGAGCTCTCAGTCGTGGGGAATGGTGAAATGAAAGGTGCTTTGGACTGACTGGGGAGAGAAGCTGATGTGTTCCAGCTACAGAAATGAGGGGATAAAAATGCCAATAACCCCCAGGCCCACACCCTTTAGAGGGATGATTTGAAATGAGGAATAATGCAGAGGGTGCAGTCAAGTCCTCTGCCTCCCCACATAGTTTGCAACAAATTATGCTTCTGCCTGTGGCCTGCTGGGGTTTGTCTGTGACTGAAGGTGCATTTTCCCTGGGGATGGGTCATGAGCAGCTTCCTCACGACCCATTCCCATCACTGCAGATTTCAGGATGTCAAGGTGATTGCTTCATAAACACCACCTCGGGCTGCTGCTCTCCCAGCAGGCTCTGCCTTCCCATCCATGGCCATTCCCAGCTGCCAGGGCAGCCTGGGCAGAGCAGCAGCACTCCCAGCAAAGTCCCTCACCACCCCTCAGCAGGGTCACAGTTCCCCAAAAGCCATTGCAGAAGGACAAGCTGAGTATCAGCTCCTCAAATCTGGGCTTCAGAGCCCAGGGTGTGGGATGAGACAGGAGGATCCTCCTAATCCCACAGGGCATGGGCAGGCCCTGGCACAGGGTGCCCAGAGGAGCTGTGGCTGCCCCTGGATCCCTGGCAGTGCCCAAGGCCAGGTTGGACATTGGGGCTTGGAGCAGCCTGGGACAGTGGGAGGTGTCCCTGCCATGGCAGGGGTGGCACTGGGTGGGCTTTAAGACCCCAAACCACTGTGGGATTCTCTGATCCTGACAAGTGCAGCAGCCAGGGACTACTTGAGTGGAGACTTATCCTCTTCTCACATACCTGATCTGACTGAATCCTACCTGAGAAGACTGAATGTAAAACCAAAGCTTGTTCTTTTCCAGTCACGCTTGGGAACTCAGATAAATGGATACATTTTTGACTCCTAGATTATATTTTAGTTTGCTAAAACAGCATAATCAGATTAGAAACATTTGGATTAAAGAAAAAAAGAATTTCAGTTTCTCAAGGTGGGCTTTGACAAAACAATTTTTTTGTCTTCTCTAATCAAACGGATTGCAACCAGAATCAGCTGAATTAGGAAATGCAGAGTGATTTAAGTTTATTACAAAGGCGCTGCCTCTAAGAAACAATAAAAAGGTTTCTGAAGCTTCACCCTTCATCTGAGCAATCCCTTATTTTCCATCCTCATCATGCGTTGTGTGGTTTTTGTTTTGTCTCGTTTTTATTTCTGCTGGTTCTTTTGAGGCTGACGGCTGGGATTTGGGGATTTTCCCCCCCTCCTTTTAAGAGTTAAATTGTGACTCCTGGGGCATCAGGAATGTGTGTTGTTCTTCAAGGGCTGTATTATTCTTCTGTAGCCTTTTCAGGGAAGATTAAACTGCAGTTGAGCCATTCAGCCTCCTGTGGAGGGCAGACAGGGTCAGCAATTTCATCCTTGAAATATGTATTTAGGTCACAAACTCATTATGATAAAAGTGCTAATATTTCCCCCAAATACTTGCTTTTTGATATGTCATTTTTATTTCACATTTGTCCTTTTCTTCTTTTTTATTCCTCCCTTTTTTCCCCTTTCTCTTCCCCCTTTTTTTCTTATTTTTTTTCCATGCTAGTTGTCTCTGAAATTGAACATATTTTCACTGAGTGAGGAATCTGCTGTGCCACAGTAACAGAATATGGATTAATGATACCCTAAGCCCTGTGCTTGTAGCAACACAGGCTTTCAGAAAATAAAAAAGCTTTAAACTCTTGAGTATGGATCTAATAATGGCTTTTCCACAAAGATCTATGAAAACACAGCTGAACTAGATTAAATGATGTGCTTTTTATTTTAGGGGCTGGGGCTTAGCTTGACAGTTTTATTCACTGTGCCGTGGTTTCTGTTGGGAAATAAGCCCGGAATCAGTCGGGAGCTCTGGCTGGGAGGCGGCGCGGCTCTGACGCGGCACTCTGGGGGTGAGCCCACCCCTCCAGACGTGATTCAAGTTGTTTGCTGTGGCCCAGCTCCTGCTTCCGCTTCGGATGGAGATAAAGCTCCCATTGATTTTCAGTGGCACCAGAGCTGGCCCACGCCCCTCCCAAAGTGATGAATTTGCAGCTTGTTCCGCCGGCTCAGCCCCCGTCCCTTTGGCAGGACGTGGAGGATGAGCTTCCAGTGTGTCCTTGCCAAATTATTCCTACTGACCATGGACTAATGGACAGAATGGAACATCTCATAGGTGCTGCAAGTTGTTTAGTCACTCTCTAAAATTCCCTGGAAGGAGGTTGTGGCAAGGTGGGGGTCAGTCTCTTCTTTGAGGGAACAAGGGACAGGACAAGAGGAAACGGCCTCGAGTTGTGCCAGGGGAGGATATCAGGAAAAGTTTCTTGGCTGAAGCATGGTTAAGCATTGGAAAAGGCTGCCCAGGGCAGTGGTGCAGTCAGCATCCCTGGAATTGCTCAGACAGTGAGTAGATGTGGCACTTGGTGATGTGGTTTAGTGGCCCTGGTGTTTGCTCAAAGGTTGGACTCGATTTTGGGGCTCATTTCCAACCTTGATGTCTCTGCTTTACACCCACACTTCCATAGCCATCAAACCACCAAGGAAAGTTCTCTAAATCACCACTGGAGAAGCTCCTCAGCCCGTTCTGCCCAGCCCTGGCAGCTCTTCTCAGGGGTGTGCATTTGGAGATCTGTGTGCTCACATTTACTTTGATTTGGTGGTCTCTGGTGGTGCTGATCTTCCAAGCTGTCCCAAGTGGGCAGCACCGGTGGAAGTGGGTTCAGAGGAAAGGGGACAGTGCAAGGTTTTCCCTTCTGTTTGTAATTCTCTGCAAGTCATGTCCAAGTTTTTTATTATCTCAGTGGGATGAACAAGGCAGGACAATTCCTGCTGATTTATGAGCACCTATAGGGGAGCATCTCTAATGAGAGATTACTTTGAATTTCTTTTACCTTGCTGAGGCTGCACTCTGTGTTTTACTGCCAAAGCTTTGAAACCAGACATTTTTGCACATGTCCAGGAGCACTGCAGGGAGTCAGCCTGGACACCCCAGCGCCCCCCACCCCAGGAGCCTCCAGGCTGTGTCTGCTCCATCACCACCTCCACCAGCAGCAGCTGAATCCTCCCGATGATGGGACCAAGCCTCTCCCAACAGATGACCCCTCTCTTCTCCCACGGAGCCATCCCTGTGGCTCATAGATGAAATATTCTCTCCCTGCTGTGATAACTTGACTCAATTTGGCCCTAAACTCCTCAGCAGGATTTGCAGTTTAACCTGAAAATTCACCAAGATGCTGCTAGCTGCAGGATGCTGCTTTGGAAATAAAATAAACCCTCTGGGAGTGGGTGAGGAGCTGTGCAGGAGCTGTTGCCCATCTCATCAGCACCACTGTTTGTCACATGCTGTTGATTTAGAAATGGCTATCCAGAGAGGAAAATCAAGTTTGAATCAGTGCTGGTTTTCAGTCATATCATTGTTTTGCCCCCTGTTGTGACAAAAACTGCTTGAAAGTGATCTGCTGAAAGTGAAACAGGAGCTATTAGAGAAATGGGATCTGCTTTTCAGGGGGGGTTTTCATTGTGGGAGCCCGTGAGGGGAGGATTGCTGATGTCCTTCCCTCTGCTCTGTGCTCAGAGACCTCTCTGAAATCACCTTTCCAACCCATGGCCATTTTCCAGGAAGGAGCTTCCTTTGAATCTCGAATTTAAAGCTCCATGCCAATGCTGAGGATGTTTCCTGCAGTTTCTGCAGGCCAAAATGATATTGAGATGTCCAAGGGGCTGAGGGACCAATTTTAGAACAGAATTAAGCCCCAGGAGAGTGGGGGATAACTGGTGTGAGGGGAGGTGTCCTCTGAGGATGCTGGGGCAGGGGTGGAGCATCACTGTGCTGCCCCAGGAGGTTAAAAGGAAGGGGAAAGGTCTCTTTGTTCTCCTCCTCCTCGTGCAGGTGGCCCCAGACAGGTGAAATTTTCTGTGTGGAATTGAGCCTGAACTGTTTCACCGTGTCCTCAGTGCCTGAGGGAGAAGGTTGGAGGTTGGCTGCTTTCCACCTCTCACCAGGGGAGCATCCTCCACCTTGCCTTTTGTACCTTTCCCTCTGGATTATTCATGAGGGGTGATCCTTGTGGGCCCCTTCCTGCTCAGGATATTCTGATTCAATTACGGAAACCCTTAACTTCCTTCTGAACCGAAGGGAATCACAGTGTTGTTTCTAAAAACTGGTCCCCACATACACTTTATTAAAAGAAGTCATTTTATAGAAGGTTTTGTTTTTTTCCAAAATAGTTGTTAAATAGGAATTAGCAGCCAGGACCCAGCACTGCACAGAGCAAAGAGTGGCAGAAAACCCAGTAATAACGTGGTTGCAGTGAGAACACTCTGGGGCTTTGACCTACCATTCCAAAATAATTTCACTGTGGTGGTAGAAAGAGAAAATTACTCCCAACATCCTACTGAAAAGGGTTTTTTTCAATATTCCCATTGTCAGGATGTTTCCTGTTATATCTTTTACACGAATAAATCCCATAATTTTCACTGTTAGTTGCTAAGGAACGCATTGTAATGGCTGCTCAAAGTCTTTACTGGTGAACCCTCATTGCCCTCGAGTGCATTCATTTTATCTTTTGGAGACTAAATTGGCAAGGAAGTCACTCTTTCAAGAACAAATCATAAGGAAAACATTTGACGAGAGGGCTCTGCTGAATTCCAAACAAACCAACCAGCAATCCCAGGGACTGATCCGTGCGTTCTGCACGCAAATGGAAGCGTTTCCACAGGGATCACTGAAGTCTGAGGGCTGATGAGAGCTGATGTGTTTTAAACCTTCTGGAAATGAAGGAGCAGAGGGTATGGCCTGGAAATGCAGGAGTCAGAGGGTTTGGGCTGATTTTTCAGGAGGCAGCTGGGATTGGTGTTCCTGGCTCTGCTCGTCCTCCTCAGGAGTTTTATTTCTCCAAGGTTTTACTTCTGAGGAGCAGACACCCAGCCCCACACATTTCCCTGGCTCCTTCCTCGTTCTGGAGTTTTCCTGTGGAGGAAAAGATCCCTGTGGAGTACAGGGGGTGGGAATTTTCAGCATTCTGGGTGGGATCTGCTCACTTGCACTAAGATGAGGAAGCGCCCACGCTTGCCCACATTCCCCACTGCAGGAATGCATCCCTGTGCTCCAAGACTGCTGTGCACCCCAGATTTGAAATATCCCACCCAGCTGTTTCTTGCCCAGATACCCCTTCTGTTTTTTCAGAACCTGAACTTCAAATCCCCAGCTTTTGCCACAGTTTAATTCCCTTTTTCCTGGCATTTTCATCAGTGCACTGCCTCCCACGCACGGTCACAATTCAGAGATAACACCCCCAGCCAGCCACTGCAGCTTGCACCAAGGCCCACAAATCTGCTTTAAATCATTACATTTTCTTCGTTTTTCTTACATCTTCAGAGATCCATTGTCTTAACATGACCCAATTTCCCCTGCATCCCCCAGAATCTCTCTCCTTTTCCCACTGAAGCCGTTCCAAGCCTCTGTGCATCCAGGCCAGACAGAGGGGTTTGTTGTGGTGCCCAGGGGTGGCTCTGTGGCAGAAACCCGAAACTCTGCAAACAGACATCATTTTGGAGCTGGAATGCCCAGTTCTGCCCACTGCAGAGACCTCATTTTCCCAGGTTTCCCCAGTCCCACTGGGATGTGCCATCCCTGTTTTCCTCCGTGCCCTGTGACACCCCTGAAGCTGTCAGGTTGTGAGAGCAGGGCCCAGCCTGGTTGGGGCCTGCCCAATTCTGCAGAGACACAAACATTTAAACTCTGTGGTTTCCTGCCAAGTGTCAAATCCCTGATTCCTCCTCCGGTGCCTTTTCAAGCTAAAAATGCCATTTATATCCATCACAGCCCTGCTGCTCTTACCCAAAATCAGCCCCTCCGCCTGGCAGTGCCCCCAGGACTGGGGTTGGTGTGATCTTAACTCAGGAATGAGCACATTTATATTTGCATTTTTCCGTATGTTCCCACGTCCCAGTGTTTGTCCTTTGCTGAAGTCCTGACTGAGCCGTGCACAGGGCAGCCACCAGTGTTAGAGACCCAGCTCCCAACCTCTGCTCCTTCTCCACAGTCTCTGCTGGGTGGGAAACTAGGCTAAGCCTCACGTAAGCTCCTCTTTTTTCACTTTCTTTTCCTTTTTTTTCTTTTTCTTTTTTTTTTTTTTTTGATGAATAGGACCAACAGGGAGTTTGCAGCAGAGGATAGATCTATAACCTACTTTACTTTCATCTGGGATAGAAGGACCCTGAACTGAGAGCAGAAATGGAGGATTTTTACCTGCTTTGTTTCCCCCCCCAGGGTTACAAATAAGCTGAATACATTATTACTTAAAGCAGTGGAAATAATCAGTGCACGTTGTCCTGAAGCTGGGAATCTCCTAAGGCTGCAGTGTTCTTTGGGAAGTTATTTTGGTTTCTGTCTGGAAAGAGCTCGGGAGAGGGCAGGGGGTGTTGCATGAGGAGATGTTGGAGCCTGCTGAGGATCACAGGTCACTCACGGCACCATTCACAGTTCCTTTTCTGCTTAAGAAATTCGGGGAGAAGCAAGGCACAGGCTTGACATTTTTTTTCTCCATCTCTCTCTCCATATTTATTCATTTTGCCTTTAATATGTAAAATAAAATATATTCAAAATGCAGATATTTATTTTATTATATCCGGGGCAGTATTTTTAAAAACTAAGTGATGATGTGAGTGTTGGTTTGTTTTTTTTTTTTAATGAACACCAAACATCTTGCAAAAACTGATTTTAGAGTAGCAAACGTCTGCAAAGCTGTAGGGTTATGTTTTCATGGCATATCCTCATCACTTTTACTGGTTTGTGTGGCCAGTGGATGGAGAACAGGACAAGAAATCAGGAGGTTATGTTATTTGCTCAGTTATTAGGAAGCTTCTTGTGACACCTCCCCTCCTTGTGATGCCTCTAAACCTCCTGAACGAAATAATGTTCTTTACCTAGTTGAAGAAATAATTATGATCCTTAGATGAGCCTTACTTAGTGATTCTAAATCACCAATGCAAATCAGTATTTTCTCTAAATGTGTGGAAATAGCAGTTCCAGGACCCCCAATCAAGCACAGAGTTGGCTAAGGCCAGAGGTGGATTCTGCAGGAAAATTTCTGTTCCTGTTGATGGATGTGAGGCCAGCGCAGAACAACTTTATCCCAGTGGCCGCTTTATCTTTATTTTGTTTTTTTCTTTCCTATTTTCCCTCTGGAAAGCAAAGCCAGGAGTCAGCGTTGGCATGTGGAGGATGGAGGAGCCTCAAATATGTTTGTGAGAAGTTGTCCTGTGTTGGTTTCCCTGTCTGCAGCAAACATGAGTGGCCTTTCATTGTTCATTAGGCGTGAGAGAGGAACAGAGGGGAAAAATATCAACACTCTGAGGGGCTGCTGAGCACCAAAATGTGCATTTCCATAGGGAGGCTGAGCCAGCAGGCCCCCTCTGAGGACTGGGATCTCCCAGGGGTGGGCTTTGTTTGGGTTTTTATCAAGTAAAGGGAAATTTCCCTTTGAAACTTCTGGCTGAGTGGGCTTGGGTCATGTCACCCCAAAAAGTGGTGGCTGCCCCTGGATCCCTGGCAGTGCCCAAGGCCAGGTTGGACGGGGCTTGGAGCAGCCTGGGACAGTGGAAGATGTCCCTGCCCATGGGCCTGGACGGGCTTTGATGAATTCTATGACTCAGTGATTGTATTTTACATTATTTTGGGTGTGAATTTGCATTCCTGTCACTGCCCAGAGTAGGAAAGTGCAGCAGAGCCTGTGGGGAGCACGTGAGGCACCTCCAAGGCTCAGACATCACCTGAGGGAGGGCCATCAGCACCTCCTGTGCCCGTGGGGTTCTGCTCTCTGCCCACTGCAAAGTCATCTGTGCTGCAAGAAACTGCAAACAGAGCTTTTATTTTTTTAGTCTAGGAAAAGATAAAAAACTTCTGAGAGTGAAATAACCCCGTTCGAGTCAACCCAAGGGGAAACGTCTGCCCAGATTTTCTAGATTAAAGTAATAAAATTCAGAGTCCTCAGCATTTTGTCTCAAGCAGAGGAGCTGCTTCAAAATAAATGTTTGAAATATTTCCTGTAGAAAGAAGGCAAACAGGCAGTTTTTATGAAGTGGAACATGAAGACAAGGGGGATTTTTTTTTTAATTATTTTTTCATAATATCATAGAGAAGAGTGGTTTGATTTTGGCAAAGAAAAATGGGTGCCTTGCAGGAGTTTCTAAGAGCTCCTGCTCCCCTATAAGATTGGCAGTGTGAAGGAAGGCGAAACAGCACTGGGGCTGCCTTGCAGCCTGTTTGGGAGCAAGGATCAAACCCCAGACAGGTGGAATTTTAGCCATGTGGGTTCAGAAATCTGTCTGTCTTTAACAGATGGTGGTCAGAAAGACTTGGGAAAATTAAACCAGTCTGAACATGAGAACCCAGAGAGAGATATGTGAGTCCAAGGTGACAGAGAGATTAGAGATGTGAGTGGTAAAGTGGCCCAGGCAGTGCCTTGTTAATGCTCACAGTAATAAATTCCAAGGAAAAATATTTTCCAACAGGGGTAGGGGTGGGGGGAATGACAGACATTTACCTCTAAAACTTCTTTTTCCCTTCTTTTGTCCTCGGTAAAGTAGAAATCCCAGTGAAATTTCTGCTCTAAAGGTCAAATTAGAAAGCTTTCATCCCCAGACTTGTAAACTATTTCTCAAATCAGTGACTCTCAAAATTATTCATTAGAACACCAGCTCTTAAACTAAAATTCTATTAAGCTCTGTATCAAAGGGGTTTTATTCCAGCCCACACAGCTCTCTGTGTAGTCCTGACACACCAGCAAGGACACAGCCTGGAGAACTTCATCTCTGTGCATGGATGAGAGGGCTGACATCAACCCCAGCTTGGAAATCAGGTGCACTTTGGTACAGACAGCATTTGGGGATGCTGGGGCCACAAATACCAATCTCGTCTGCTCTGGGTGCCAGTTCAGAGCTTTCAGCCTTCCTTCCTGGCAGTTCTTCCAACCTGTGTCCTCTCACATCCAAAATGGGTTGAGGTGTGCTGTGATCCCCTCTCCAAGGCTGGTTTGTGGGCCAGATTCCCACAGTTTGTAGATAGCAGCCAGGGGAGTGGGGTTATCCCGTGGGCAGCCATGCCAATGCCTTTCCTGCCCATCTGGTTGTGAGCTCTGCCCAGGACAGGAACGTGGTGGGATCTGTTGCATGTGGAGAGTTGTGCAAACAGGGTGAGAACAATCTGGGAGAGAGCATCCCAATATCCCTTAGCAGGAGGTTCTCTGTTCAGTCTGAGCCAGGAGGATTTGGCCACTCCTTCTGTCAGGTTTTTTGTTGGAGATGTCATTGCCAGCCTGATCAGATTCCCTTGGGATGAGTTATGTGCTCTGTAATAAAGGGAATAATCCCATTGACTTCAATTCAAGGGCTGGATATGACCTTAAACATCACCCTAAATTTTAGATTGCTGGGATTATCTTAAAATTATAGAAGGGGTTTGAGAAGGCAAAGCCCATTATGATCTGTAAATCTCTTTAAGTCGTGCTCAAAAATTGGCTTTGGGTGTCTTGGCTGTGTCTGGGCACCCAAAGGGATTGGGAATTCCACACAGAAAAAAGGAAATTACACCTTACCTGTATCATTATCTCCTATTGTATGGGTGCTTTAAAGTTCATTTAATATTAGTGAAGGTGGTGTTTTGTCCGCTCCAGAATACCCAAAATTGCCAGTGAACATGTGCTAGCTTTCTAATTTATCAGTTCCTAAATGATCAGATTCATTTTTAACCACTCAATTTTCCTGTGTTCAAAGCACAGCAAATTCTCAAGGGGGAAATACCGACCACAACCCCCCATAAACACAAACAGGCTAAAAGAACTCCTCAAGTGCTGATCCAAGGATTTGTTGCTCATCTAAGTGAAGTATGGATGTCCTAACCAAAGACTTATTTTTAGTGCATTATTTTTTTTAGACTTATTTTAGTACATTATTTTTTTAGACTTATTTTTTAGACTTATTTAGCTGGAATGACACCAAGGCAGTGCCAATTCCCAGGAATTCCCAGTTTGAGGCACAGATGTGTGGCTATCACCCAGCCTTCTCCCTCCCTGTGCTGCTCCTGGGCAGAAACTCGGTGTTCCTTCTGTCAGGGTTCACTGGATATCTCCCCCGGAGGAAAAATGATCCATAGGGATGCAGGCCCTGGAGGCTCCTTGCTCTTATCACCAACTCAGTTGAGTGATGTCACTGATGTGTTATCAAATTTGCTTTACAGAAGTCTCTAGAGGAAGACTTTTAAGTAAAATCCCCTAACATTTTTATTTTTCCAAGCCTATTAGCCGTGTTTTTCTTTGGCAATTAAAACCCAGTGATGAATAAAGCAGTGATTGATGTGTGTACATTTCTGTTGGAATATAGCAGAAGCAGAAATAGTTCCATGCCAGTTGAACAGGAATAATAGGTGAAAATAGCTGTGGCTCTGCTTTTCTAATCATTAGGAAAAAGCCCTGAACTGTAATGACAAAGGGCTCACTAATGGCGAGCCTTTGACAGCGTGTCATTCAAGGCACTGCACAGCAGAGCTGCCTCCCACACGGTACACTCACAGAAATTGGCTTTCTAAAGGACATGCAGACACCTGCCACCACCACTCTGCATCACTGACTCCTCATCTCGTTTCCTATCAAATTTTTGGGGTGGTTTTTAGTAGCTCTTGCACAGAGGGGTCTCTCCTAATTGCAGAACCAGCGTAATTGCGAAGCGTTTTGGGTTCTAAAAATAGGAGCCTGTGGAAAAAATAAAAGCAAAGCATGGAAAGCCTCCTCGGGCAAACAAAGCCAGCAAGACAGAGCTCAGCTTTCACAAAAAAAAAAAATAGGGATCTCTGTCACATCCCCAGTGCCCTGAGACTGACAGGCTCCGGAGGGAAGTCTTGGTGCTCCCGTCGGGTTTCCAGGGCATGCTGAGTTCAGGAATTCTGTAATTTCCATTATTTCTGTTACTGCTGCAGCCAGCAATGGGAACCAAGGGGTGCTGTAGCTCTGCTGGGGTAGAAGTCTCACCACTGGGACAATCAGGGGGGCTGTAAATGAGAAGGGATGTAAATACAGAAGTCTGAGGCCACGTCTCACACTGTCCCCCCCCAGCAGGAGCTGATGTGACCTTGTTTGTGTGCCCATCCTTCGATGCCATCTGGGAAATGTTTCATTAAAACTTTGATTTCTGTGCTTGCCTAAGAGTCACTTAGAAGAAGAATTACCACATTTCGTAAAGCACAAACCCAAGCAGGTCCTAAGAAAGGAGAAAAGGCTACAGACCTTTTGTTTTGCTTATAATGGAATCTTCTTTGCTATAAAGACTGATTTTTGTAGGCAAAATTTGGGGGAGTTTTTCATTACTCTGGACAACTTGGGTAATTGTTACTGTGCAAAGCCATATGGGTTTGATTAAAGTTTCCAAATGCCATTTACTGAGACAAACTCCCCAGTCCTGAGGGGCTTTGGATCATTTCAGAGTGCTTAAGCTTTTATTAAACCCCATCAGAGGTTTCAGAAGGAGCTCATTCCATACAAAAATACCCTGCCCAGAGTGAGAAGCTGGTGGGCTGACAGCTGCTGCTGGCACCTCATGGGATTTTGAGTGTTTTTGGGGGAGTAGGGATCTGTGTCAGACTGGCAGCACTTCCCAGTACCTGCCCAAGTCGTGGCACTGAACATTGAGGCAGGGTTTTAATGGAGGCTACAGAAAAATCTCATTATGCCAGAAAAGCCATTCAAGTCCCCATTAAGGGGTGGCTGTTGGTGTGTGCATTGCACTCCAGTGCATTTCAGAAGCAGATGTCAGGCTTCTGTGCAAATATTAGCTAATTAAGCCTCTTCTGAGAGACACAGTTGAAGTACTTGTCCTTAGAGAGGTGCAAACTTTGTCACTGAGAACTGAAGTGACTTTCCCAAAGTCGTGCAGCTGCTTTTAAACACATCCAGCTGAAATTAAATACTGCATGCACCTTTCTGCTTCTGTGGGTCTGTTCAGCTTGGTTTAGAACTGATACTGTCCAGAAAGAGTTTAAAAGGCACCTAAAGTCATTCATTAAGTAAGGTGTGAGTAGCTGTTACTCACAGTAACCTGTCTGCATTCCTGTTGCACTGCTGTATTCTCCTCTGGAAATCATGACTAATTGCTAATTCATTACTAATGACTAATTACTGATTACTACTTCTCTAATGCTGGGGTTACTGGAGCGTACACAATATTTTCCTGTGTTCATTGGAGTGCTTGGTTTGGTATTGTGAGAATTGTTGGCAGGACATTGATCGACAGAATTCCAAGCGTTAATATTTTCTTCCTCAGCTTTTCCTTTTAATCTGATGGGTTTGTGGGTTTGTTTGTCCGTTTGGGGGGTTTTTATTGGCAAATAAAACCAAAAATCCTCCTCTGCTACCCAGGGTTTTTAGGTTTGAGGACAAAGTGAAGTGGAACTTGGTGGTGCTGTCAGGGCAGACACCCAGAGCTGAACCATCCCCTCTGCAATTCCAGGATTGCAAGGTGGTGTCTAAATGAAGCTTCTCCCTAATTAAATCTTCTTGATATTATTGTTCATTCCAGTTTAGGTGTTGTGAAAAGAAATCCATGGGCTTCAGACAGCGCAGGCACAATCAGCCTGATGGCTTTGATGAGGCTTTAGCCTTTCTTATAATTATCTTAATCTCGTTATTTCACTCAGAGCCAGATTTGAAGCACTTGCATGAGGCTTTTCAGAGCTCACTCCCAAGGCCTGATGGTTTGCAGCACAAGCAGTGGTGATGAATGCTCTGCTTTATTTGCTGCCTCCAGTTGGTTTTGACCATTCTTGCAGCATTTCCTAGATGTTCATCCAAGCAGAGGCTGCTTTTCCTGGTAGCAATCCTTTTCTTGTCAATAGTGATGTAAAAAATAGCACATTTATTCCTGCAGGCATTATTTTGGCTTTAGGCTATTACTCCTCCTGCAGCTGTCCTCAGAGAGGATGGGGATCCTTGTGCCTGTGTGCAGTCAAAATATATAAAAATCTGTGCACTGGCAGGTGGCCGGAGGAATGGTACAGTGGTTCCTGTGAAATAAAACAAAACAACTTGTAAATTTTATAGAATTTAGGAATGAAAAATTTTATCTCTCTAATTGTTGATTTCTTTTTCTGTTTTCCTTTTGTCCTAAGCCAGAAAAGAAAAAAAAGAGAAAGGCCAAAAAAAGGTTTCTTTTCTAAAAAGGGAGATGAAGCCGTGACAATTACTAATTTTATTTAATTAATTATTTTTTCAAGTATGCATGCAGAAACCATTTATAAGAGGGGATAAAAATCAAGGCTCAGTTTTCCATCCTTGTAACCTTATAATGATGTTCCTACCAGTTCCTGCTGATAAATATTTATCACCTCTGTGTTTTCTCTGGTTCCCAACTGCACTGACAACAAGTTTGTAACTGCCAAACCAAGGCTCAGCTACGCTGGAAACAAGGGGGGAAAAAAGGAAATTGAAATGCAGGAGATCAGAGGCTGCCAAAGTGATTCCACGTCTTGGTGCTCCCACCAAGCAGCTGCTGGTGACAATCCTGGTGCCACTGCTCAGCTCAGAGTCACCTCCTCACTTCACTGCGAGTCTCTTGAATTCAGTGTGCAAGGAGAGCAGAGGGAGTTGTATTTTTGCAGTGCATGGGCCCTGAGGAGGGGAAAAAAGAGAGGTGGAAGGAGGAATTTAATTTAATTAAAGCGCTCTGTGGCTTTACAGGCGGCTGGTACAACAGGCTTCCTTGTGGGGAAGGAAGGGTCTCCACACATGGGCCAGGAGGGCATCAGCAGCGAGGCTGCTGCAGGGAAACAGGCTGGGGTGGGATGTGATGGGTTATTTAAGGCAGCAGCTCTTCCTGAATTCACACAACAAAACTCCCCCAGCGTTACAGGGGCTGGAATTTCCTCCAGGTGTGTCAGCTGCTGTGGGTAAATCAGCACCTTCTCACCCTCTCCAGCCTGGAGAGGCATTTCCTGATCCTTTTGTTGATGCTCCTCAGCCTCCTGCTGCCTCACGTTCCACCCAGGCCCCACCAGCCCACCCTCCAAGCTGATCTTTGCTTTATTTTGTCATTTTCCTTTTGTGCTTCTCGTGAGGAGAAGCCTCTGATCACCCCTTAACCGAGTTCTTTCTCTCCTGGCAGACCTTGAGAACTTCAAGACCAGAACGAGGAGCACGGTGTCCGTCCGCCAGGGCCAGGGCATGGTGCTGCTCTGTGGGCCCCCTCCCCACTCTGGAGGTAAAGAGCTTTCCTTCTCTTGGTTTCCTTCTCTCGACTTCAGTGTTTGGCAACAATTCGTGAGGTTTTTGTTATCACGGAAGAGAATTCCCAGAATTTTCAGGAAGTTTGAAGCGGTCACCTGCAAGGAGAGGGCTGTGGCAGGGCCAGCCTGGCTGTGGGGGTCATGCTGGGTGCCTGGGGAAGCTCCAGTAAATTCAGAGAAAATGCATTTTAGTACATCTGAGTATAAACTTCAGAGATGAACTGATGGAAACTAAAGCAATGTGTTCAAAGATATGGCCAAGATCATGTGCAAACTCTCTGTTCTGTGGCCTGGGTGTGTCTTCTGCTAAAAAGTTGTAGGTTGCTGACAGAGCCACTTCTGTGCGTCATCTTTTTGTTATTATTTATTTTTTTCAAACACTATTGGCACTTTTTTTTGTCTCCCGGGTAGTCAGGATGTGTCCAGATCTCACAGGGTGGCATCAGCTTCAAAGAGGGTGGCATAAATGTTTAGAAAATACCAAAGAATTCTTTCAGTTTAGCACAAACTTATTTTAAACATGTGTGCCAGTTTTGGCCAAAATCTAGCAATCTATCCTCTGGGAGAAAGTCAGGTTACAACCACCCTTCCCCCCACCAGGTTCGGGAAAAAATTCCTCAAAGGAAAGTGAAGGAGATAAAACCTATTTATTAACAAACACACCGGAAAAGGATAATAATGCTAAATAGTAAAACCCCTCACTATAACGAGAAAACCTGGGTAGAAATTGGAGTCCTCTCGTAGGTGTGGTCCCTCCTTCTCGGAGCTGCCGTGGGGGGTGGCCTTAGGCCCCCTCCGGGCCTGAAGAGAAGTTCTCCTGATGTGTTCTGATGTTGGTGAAACAGTCCAGAAGAGGGGGAAAAAAAGGAAAAAAACCAAAGTCCCAGGAAACACACCGGAGAAAAAGGGAAGGAAAAAAACCCCAAGAGCTGGCTGCAGAGACAGGCAGGGAGCTCCCTCCGTGCTCCTGCAGCCGGAGAACGCAGAGGAGTCTCCATCTCTGTGTCCTTGGGAGCTGCTTTGAAAAGTTCATTTGTTTTTCCCTCCCCTCTCAAGCTCAGTTTAAAGGCACAAAATGAATGTTTTGGCATAGAGCCGTGATAGGGGATCCACACCATAGAGTCACCCCAAGACAACGTGCCAGTTCATGGCTTCATGAGCGTGTGCGTTGCACTGTTGCATTTAAATCATGTTGGAGAGGGAGTGGTTGTGTCAGATTTCCTGCTGGATGCCCTGGGTGTGCCCGACAAGCTCCGTGTGTGTCCCTCCCCACCAGGACCCACAAGCAGCCACTGCAGCCGGCTCCTCCGGCAGGGCACTGCCTGCTCCTTCAAAACATCGGGACATCTTCCTTGCATCCGTGTCCCTTTTAAAGGAATTTGCAGTCCTGCTTTGAAATCTGTCTGGCCTCATCAGCTGGATGGAAATTGCCCGGTGGACCATGTGCTGTTAGGCTGAGCTTATTGCTCAGATAGGAGCAGACAGGGGCTTGAGGAGCTCCTGGGCTCACATCTGAGCAGCTGACAGAGCTGCCCACAGCTTCTGTCCCACCGGGGCCCTCCCATTCCTCCCAGGCAGGAAGCTCCTAGAGAGACACGGGGATTGCAGGAATTGTGCACGTTTGTCTCCTCAGCACAGCCCTGCTCGGCACTGCCTGAGAGGTTCCTGTTGTGCCGTAAGAAATCCTTGCAGGGTGAGCGCCGTGTGTGGAGATGGGGCAGCTGGTGGGGGCAGTGAGCAGTGACAAGGAATGGCTGTTCAGGTGCTTCAGGAGGAAGGTTTGGTTGGGGTCTATTTACTGGTGGTACAAAAAACTACACTTGCAGAAGGTGCTGGTGTTATTCCCAGTGTGGGTTCAGTGAGAGGGACAGAGCCTCGTGTGCTGACCAGGAGCTGAGAACATTCCTGGTGCCCAGAGGGTAACGATTTCCCTCAGTCATGGGGGTGATGAGAGATGACTTCCCCCATGACCATCATCCATGGAATCTGTTACAGCCAGAAAATTCCCTCAGTTGTAGGCAGAGCCACAGCCAGTCTAACCTGACACCATCACAGCTCTGTAACCGAGCTGGGCTGGCCTTACTGCGCCTCTTGGTTTCTGGCTTGCACAGAAAGTATTCACAGGGACCTCAAAACAGGTTAATTCAGACCACTTGTTCTGCAGGAATTCATCTGCTCTGTGGCAACATTTTCTTTTACTTTTCCTTCCTGCCAAGGTTAGAAATAAGATGCGTTTTAAAAGTCACAAGTGCAAATTGATGCGTTTTGGTGATGGTTGTGTTTCCATCAGCCAGCTGTGCACGTCCCACTGCAATCAAAGCTCTTGGCTCTGCAGCAGCCACTGCACAGCCCCAGAGCCTTCTCCTGCTCAGCCCCAGGCAGAGGAGGTTCAGGAGGAATATCAGGTGTCAGAGGGAAGCTGCTGCTCATTGGAAGCCGCCGTGTTCCGTGGGCAGCCCCGTCCCCAGGGCCCCGGCAGTGTTGGCAAAGCAGAGCTGGAGAGATCAGCTCCTTCCAGTGCCCCAGTGCAACACTGCAAGTGTTTAACGTTGTGGTGCAACAGGAAAAAACTGTTCAGCTTACAAGTGAAAAATAATCCAGCTCATTGGAAGTGCGAGTGGCATTAGGATGAGAAAATGCAATTACTTATTTTAGAATATGATTAGGGCAGCGAACCCATCTTCATCATCCTTGCAAAAAGTGCCTGATGGCATTAATGACCAGTGCTGAAATACAGGGCTAACTGTGGGAAAAAATATACTTTCATATTATTTCTTTTTTACTTTAGCTTTGTATATGCATTGAAAATGAAACCTGAAAAAAATAATTTAAAAAAGCAAAACTATTCAATCTGAAAATTGCTGTTGCTCTGCTGATGAGGGTATTCACTGGAATTGTAGAAGCCTGAAAAAAACCATCCTGGCCAGGTGCTGAGATTTTGGGAAAAGAAAAATAGTAAATTAGAAGGGAATTATTTCCTGTCAATCATTGTGTCACTGGTTGTCTTGGGCTTAAAATTGTGGCTTTGTTTAAAAGAAGCTGATCAGCGTCCAGGCCATTAACCTTTCATCTGTAGTTCCCTCTGATACTTTGCCACTTGGAAATGTCCATTTCTGAGGAGCTGTCAGCTAAAAGCGAAGTTATGTTGGCCTACATACATTAGTTGTTGAGGCTTTCTTTTTATTTTTTCTTCTAAATGATGCCCAATAAAGAGCTTCCTACTGTTCAAACGGTACAGGAAATTCATCCTGAAAATGAGTCCAAATGATGAACAAGTCTCTTCAGCATCAACAAATGGGCTGTGTACAGCTCGCACAGAACAATCTGGGCATTGCCGTGCATTGTCCCAATTTTTGGTTTGAAATGAGCTGGAAACGCAGCACATGGGGTCTCCCCCCCAGACCCCAAATGGAAATGGAATGCGTGCTCCGTGCGGCGCGGCGGCGGCGGGGAGCCGCTGTTTGTCAGGTCACTGCCTTGTGCTGGTACATTTTGTTAAGCAGCATAATGATGTGATGGCCTCCTCTGATGAAGTGCGTGCTGAGTGCTGGAGATTTGGAAAATAAACGTTCATCTGCAGCTCGGGAAGTGGCTGGGCTGGAAAGCGGAATGAATACAAATCAAACATTTGCTTCTGTCGCGTTTCCTGCGCTTGAAGCGGCGGATTCCCAAACCCCCGAGGCCAGTCCTGCCGGATGGATGACCCCTTTGTTAGAAGTTCCAGTTCTTTTCCTTTCCTTTTTTTTGTTTTGTGCCTTCTCCATTAGTTCCTAACAGACTGGTAGAAGCCTGCCTGGGTTGTTAGGATTTTTCTGGGATAATTACCCTGCATGTGAAGGGTGTTCCCTCATTATTTCTGCAGCTTGTTTAATCAAAAGCCCAACGATGGTCGTGTGTCAACCATTCTACTCCACAGAAGAAATCATTCAGGAGTAAACATTGCTCTGGGAACATGGCACTGGGGCCTGTGCAGCAGCACGAGGAGCAGCTGTCGGTGTTTGAGTGGACGAAAGGAAACAGTCAAAAAAAGTCTGTGCGTAGTTCAAATTTGGCTTTGGTGTTGGTGCAGAGCACCAGGGGCCTCACCATGGCCACAGCAGGAACTGGGCAGTCCCCCAGTGATGGAGCCACAGAGATGGGTTTGGACATGGGAGGGACATTGAAGCGTTTCTGTGACTTTTGTTTTGAGATTTAATAAGGTACCTCAGCCTGTCTTAGGGTGAGCTCTAGGATTTGGATACCAGAAAACAAAGCTCTCCTGCTTTACATTTCCAAAGCCCTGTGAGATCTGTGACTGTTGAGTCACAGACTGGTTTGGGTTGGAAGGGACCTTAAATCCCATCCAGCCCCACCCCTGCCATGGCAGGGACACTTCCCACTGTCCCAGGCTGCTCCAAGCCCCAATGTCCAGCCTGGCCTTGGGCACTGCCAGGGATCCAGGGGCAGCCACAGCTGCTCTGGGAATTCCATCCCAGGGCCTCCCCACCCTCCCAGGGAACAATTCCTTCCCCATATCCCATCCAGCCCTGCCCTCGGGCAGTCCTTGGGGTGGGGTGTCACCAAGAGCAGAGCAGAAGGGAAGAATCCCTTCCCTTGAGCATCTGGAGCATTTCAAGCCAAAACAGGAAAAATATCACCAAAACAGGTGGTTTTTTGTCATTCTGTTGCATTTTTAAGCCATTTAGAAACCATAAACCATTTCAAAGTGTACAGTAGTGCTCCTGATAAGCTCTTGGTGGAAATGTTTTCCTTCTGAGGAGCTTTGCAGGGAGAAACAAGTTACCTTTCCTTGTTTGCTTTTTCTGGTGTTGTTAATCAAATTGGGCAAGATACATTTCTTGTTGAGATAAACTTAATTGAAACAAACAAACAAAAAGCTCCAAAATCCAAAGCAAACACTCGCTTGTGTTTCCCAGGGCTCTGAATCGGATTTGTGTTCTAAAGGGGATATGCCTGGGAAGTATTTGGAGGCCGCTGTCCTTTTAACTTTATCTCCAAATTTTAAGATAAAATATTCTTTTGTGCCAAATAGTTCTTTTCACTTAAGTGTGTGGGAGCTGAGTCCTTTAGCTGCCACTTTTATTAGATTTATTTGATAGTCAGGGCAGGGTTAGTTAATATTTTAACAACTACAGTTTTCCAATTCCTTCTAACATCCGTGGCATTTCGTTGTGAGTCCAGAGGCTAAAAAAATACAGTCCTGGAAAGTATTTTCTACTTGACAGGCTGGTAGCACACCCATCCTCATGCAGAACTAACAGGCCTGTAAATCCTTCCCCTCCCTTCTTTGGGAAGATAAATGAACTTGTCTTTAGGATTTCTCTCACCCCCCTTCCTGCGAGTTTCTCGTGGTTCATCTTTCGAAAGATCTATAACCATGTTCTCATGACATTTGCCTTCCAGCCCTCGTGGGAAAAGCCTGTGGAGATGGAGCTCTGCAAGTGCTGTGAGAAATGCTGAATGTACACAGAGGGCTGGTGAAAATGATCTCTCAATTACTTGATTATTTGAATTCCGTGTCCCTGCTGCATTCCCTGGAGGTGTGTCCTGTTCTGAGACCTCTCTGTGCTTCGCTCCTTCCACCCCTCACCACAGCTGCAGCACATCTATTCTCACTCCTAATCTATCTCAATCGTCTGGGCAAGAAATAAACCAGCTGAGGGCTGGCTTTAGATAACAAAGTGCTCAGCAGGGCAGATGGGAACCCACTGAAGTTCCTGTAGGGATGTGTCTTCTCCTGCCACTTGCTGAGGGCCTCAGAGTTCCTGCTGACCCTGGAACTGAACCTCCCCTCCCCGATTTCTCTCCCTGAATCTCAGTTCCTCAGACTCCTTGTCCCTCTGCTCCTTTCTGACCCTCCTGGGCATCTGGGAGCTGTGTCCCCTTGAGTGAGCAAAGGCAGGATTTCAAGGAAAATCAGTTTTCTGTCTCTGCAGTGCCCGCGTTCTCAATGTGCTTGGAAAATTCCATCTTCCCAAAGAGGAGGAGATTCATTAAAGCTCAGTTGTTCCCATAATCCTTTCCTATCTGATGCCATCACTCCTGATGGAAGAGCAGCCATGGATGGGAACACATCCGTGTCTGTGAGCTGAGATGTTGACAGAGAATAATTCCCCCATCTTTTCACAGATTGGGTGCATTCAGGTTTTCTCATTCTCTCCTGCCTTTTTTTCCCTGCCGCTATCCAGGAGAACTTTTAGTTCTGTTGCACAGCTTAATCAAGTAGAACTAACTAAATTTTAGCATTTGACAGAGGAGATGGCAATTCTGATTCCATCTCAATCTCAGCCTTTCATGCTGTAGTGAAGTGTGGACGCCAGACATGTTTGTGGAAAGCACTTTACTGATTACAGTGCTGCTGAAACCACTTCTGGGCACAGAAATCATTAGTGCTGCTCACTTGTCCGCTCACTTTTTCACTCCTTTTATTATTATTTTTTTAAAGGGATGATGGACACTTCAAGGGCTGGGAACTGTGAGGATGTTTTGGCTTTCAGGGTGGCTGATGGCCTCCAGTGAGATGAATGGTTTGAGGGGTTTGTCTTGTAAATAATCCGTCCCACAGATTGTGTCTGGCATTCCCTTGTGTTTGTACAGCCCCCACCACGCAGTGCAAGGAGGAAGGGCAGCAAACCTGGGGAAAACCAGACTGGTGCAGGAGGAAAAAGGCAATTATCAGGATTTTTATACCATGACAGGATCAGTGAGTGAGGCATAGCAGGAATCCTGGAACATTTCATGGCCTCACTCCACTACAGTAACCTTCATATTCAGCCTTTATTCTCCTGTTTCTTTCAGTGTGGGATGCCCAGAGCTTTTGAGAAATGTGGATTTTACAGAACCTGTATTCCCAGGACGGGGCAGTTCCCCCTTGCCAGGCAGGCTGTCAAAGGGCTGAGCTACCTTATTAAGGGATTGATGGTTTCTCCTCTTTCTGTCCTGCCTTAATGTCTTTGGAGGCCTTTGCTGCTTGGTCAGATTTGGTTCCAATTAGTGAGAAGCTAATTTAGAGAGGAGTCTCGCACACATGGGTGGGCACTGTGGTTGTAAAAGTTCCATTTCTCCAGGAAACCAAGCAAAAAATCTGCTAAGCTGGTTGGGAGTTGGTTCAGCTATTTGTCAGAATGCTGCAGGGCCACTGAGCAGCCTGCCATGGATCACTCCCAAGGCTGGAGGGAAAATACAAACTCTCCCATGGGGCTGGGAAAAGCAAAGGAAAAAGAGGCAGGGAAATATTTTTCCATTGGGGACAGTCAGTGATGGATTTGGCATATTTGACTGTGGTGTTGGGCTGCTGGTGGCAGACTTGGAGCATCAGGAGGTTTTGCAAACCCCCCTGGGCTGTGGGACAGGAGTTAAACCTTGCTGTCCATGGATGGTTCTGCCTGCAGAATGCAGGGAAGGACAGAGGGGAGGCTCAGCTCCGAAACAAGCAGGAAAATGCCCCAGCAAGGTGGTGTTCCCATGGGCTGGGGCTCCACAGTTCGCAGGTGTCTTTCCTGGAATGGGAACACACAAAACTCCAGCAGGATTTCCTAGGTATTCACAGGAGGGGGGTGCAGGGTGAGTGCTGGAGATGTGTGGGAGATGGAGGAGACCATGAGGAGAGCAAAGGGTGCAGCATCAAAAGTGTCTGAATCTGTTACCAGTTTTTCCTCTTAATAGTGTTTGCCACTCAGTGTCACCAAACAGCAGAGAATTCCTATGTCCAAAGTGTCAACATCCTAAAAGTGTTTTCCAGAGCACCAACAGGTGAGCCCCAAAAGCCTCTGAGTGATTTATCTCAGGCCAAGATCTGGAAAACAACTTCCCAAAGCTTCCAGTTCCTGCAGTGTGTCTCCAAGGCAGGCACCCTGCTCCTGAAAGCTGGATCTGAGCAGCCTGGCAGCATTTCTGCCAAAAAATCCCCCCAAAATTCACTCCAGGTGTCTCTTTCCACAGCAGCATCACAAGGAGTAGGTGAGTCACACACTGGGTTTCTGTAATTCGTCTGTGTCTCGCTCCATGTGATGGGGATTATTACAGTTCAGCAAAAATGGGCTTCATTAAACTTAAAATCAGGCATATGAAACCCTCATTTAAATAAAAAGTGATTGAGAATGGTAACTTCCATTTAAAGTGCATCTCCCATCATTTATTTTTTATGCTCTGCCACAGTCACCGTTTAAATTATTGAAAGCAAGAAGTAAAAAGCTTCTCAGGAGATAGAAATGGATTAGATTAAAATTAATCTGACATAATCCTTTCTCTAAAACTGCTGATTCAGTCTGTGCACAAGTTTATCAACATATTTGAGGATAAGGGATAAGGATAAATTCTCCTCTAATTTGGGAGTGCTTTGGCTTGATGTTTCTGACAGCACAGGGAACATGCAGTGCTCTCTTAATTGAGAGATTTATGAAATTACAAATATTTCCAACAGCACAAATGCCAAGCTCGTTATAGATTTACACTAATTTAAGCACCTGAGTTGGCGAGTGTGATCTGCCTCATTTCTGGGATGAATTGTGAGGTGCAAAAATAGGGGCAGAGTCAAGAACAGATACTGGCCACGGGAGTTCAGACCCAGATTTTCAGCTGGCACGTGTCACTTGTCACCTGCAGAGTCAGCACCTCCCACCATTCCTTGTTTGTGCCCCACGGGGGTGCCATGGGCACAGGAGGAGGTCTGGGGTCTGTAGCAGGAAGGGAAGAGGCTCAGACCTCCAGTAAAGACCTTGGAAATAGCCAAATATAAGGCACATGATGTTAATGGATTTTTTATTTATCAGTGACAGCTCGTGACATCTTTAAAAAGAAATGGTCTGTGAGCCAGTTGTGTGCTTTATTCCCTGTTTGGTTGCAGTCAGCACTAAATGAAGATTGAAATGGGACTGAGAGGGGGTAGAGCCGGCAGGGCTTGGCTAAAGATGAGTGAAATCTGTCGTCTGACAGAACCCAGTCAATAGCATTTATCGAGAGTTGTAACATCTTGTGATGTCTTTATGAAATAAATCAGAGCTCAGAGTCCTGCTCTCAGGCTCTGCTAACCCCTTCCCTGCAAACCCAGCTGTGCTGGCTCTGCACAGCCCTTGGCAGCAGCCAGGGATGCAGAACACGTGTAGCTGACACAAGCACAGCGCTGATGTATCAGGTTTGGGGTTCCACGTCCCTGGGTGCACATTCTGCTTTGTTCCAGTCAACAGTCCTGGCTGTGGGAACCCTCATTCCTGTGGGGCTGATGTTTTGCTGTTGAAAAATCAGTGGGGATATTGGTTTGGGCATTTTCTGTTACCTCATGCACGTGAAGTGCCCGAAAATGCAACCACGATGTGTTTAAATATAATAAATGTGCAACCATGATGTGTTTGAATGATGTGATAAATGTGCAACCATGATGATGTTTTCAGCTGGTGGATACCAAAGCATTTTATCTGAACGCTATTTATCTATCAAACATGTGAAGAGAATGTTCATTTCCTGTGTGCTACAGGCAGGTGCCCTCCAGGCCATACCTCCCTCGGGCTCTTTGGGCAGATATTTCAGCCTTGGAGTTGATCATAATTTTAATTCATTGCAGTAAGAAAATTCTCCGCAACCAACTTTTAATTTTTTTTTTTTTTTGTTAGAGGTTTGATCTAATCTCCTACAGCTACAGTAAGAGGCTGATCAAAGGTAGTGAAAGCTGGTATTAAAGGATTAGCTAGGTCACATTGAAATATGTTTTAAAACAAGCCCAGGAACCTTTAGCTTTTCTGAAGCAAGTGCACACACAAAAAAGGGATTTTTAGGCTAACTCCCTGTGACTTTAAACAGAAAACAAACTGATGGATTAAATCTGTGAGTCATTCCTTCAGGTGATGTGTGTAGCACTTTATGTAACACAAGCCTGGAGAATATCAGCAGCCACTGAACCTCCCGCAGCACAAATATGGAGCAGAATTTAAATTCAGGGTAGGCATCAGTCATGCACGTGCCCAGCCTCCTGTGTTTTTACTCTCTTTTGATGATTGCTTAGAAGTAATTAGCAGCTTCAGCCCAGCCTCCTTTTATCTTTTTCCCTGGCTGATCTCTCCTGTTTCCATTTGCTGCTGCCAGCCCCTGTCCCGGGGGTGCTTTATCTCTGGCTGTCAGGTGAAGATGAGTTTCTTTGGGAAGATGTTGATGCCACTCTCTGGACCATATCAAGCTATTATTCCTTTTTTTATTGCCAGAATTCCCTCATTGAAATGAACTTAGAAAGAGAGGGAGAGAATCACCCAGCTGATCACTTCTGGGGTGAGCCTGGCTCCAAAAACTTCAGTTTAAGCGAGAAGTGCTGGAAAGTGGCACCAAATCCAATCCTGGGCGAGGTTCACCATTTCCAATAAACACCAAACCTGCTTCAGGAGGGGTCAGAAGCCCTTTTGACAAACACAGGTTGGGTTGGTGGGTGGCTTTTCTTTCCAGGCAAGACTGGGCTGAGCTGTAAATGTCTGTAAGCCAAGTTTTAAAGCTTTTCAGACAAAAACCCATCGAGTTTCTCCCCAAACCTGCCAGGCTGTGCTCGATGGGAGGGTGTCTGTGCCCATCAGATGCTGTGAAAACAGTTTTGGTGTTTAGCTGCAGTAAATGCCCCAGTGCAGGGCTCCATCTCAGAATGTTTTCCCTTCAGCACAGATAAAGGTTGCTGTTGATTTTTGTCCCTTCAGGTTCCCATTGCCCCATGGCACAGTGAGATCCTCATCAGTGCTCCCCCACCATCGACTGGGGCTGTGGGCTGCTGGGCAGAGATAAGGCAGGCCAGCCATGTGCAGCCAGCAAATACTGCACTGCTTTAGAGACACACGAGCTGGAGATGCAGCTGATACAGGCAATTATTGATTAGGCTTCAGGTAATGAAGGCCTGTTGCCCTTTTAATTACCCAGACCTGAAGCTCTGCATACTGGGCAGTCGAGGGGCTGGGAGGCAAACACAGCACTGAAAATTGCTGTGGGAATGAATCTAACACAAAAATCGGGTAATTTGAGCATTTTTCTCATTCTTACAAACTTCTGACAGCACACTGCCCTGTTGCCTGGCTGCTGAGTAACTGTGTCCTCAGATTTGGCATAGGTGAGGGTTCATCCAGACGTGTTTTATTAACCTCAGATTAATCTTGTTCATTATTTATCATTCCTTTTATTAAAACCTGCATTTGAGGCCCAGAGCTGTGTGATGTTGCTGCGCAGCAGAGCTCAGACTTGGAGGGAGAATTACCAGGTGATGCTTTTGTCCAGGTCGATTTCCTTAAATTGTTCTGCAATTATTTAAGACTGGAAGATAAAAAATGGACCCAGTGTGCTGGCAGGGCAGTGGAGGGGTCTGTAGGCCCACAGAAAAATGGTGCAGTGCATAATTCATGTAGCTTTAACATTAAAATAAAACCGTGAAGGAGAAGAATGGTCAGAAACTCCAGGAATTGCAGAGAACTGGTGTGTGTGGAGAGGAGCCTCAGAGGGTTGGGTAGGGCCATGAACATGGAGTGTTGTGGCAGGGATTTGTTTCTCCTGGATAATCCCCTTCTCCCTTTCCCCAGGGCACTCTGGCAGGGTGTTGTGGCACTTGGAGCCTCCTTTCCTGCTCACTTTTTGTGATTCACGGGGTTCTGGGTGCTGATTGCTCAATCAAACTGCAGTGAAATCTGGAATTAGGAAATTTGATTTATGAATATCCCCTACAAGCAGTTGGCAGATTTTAATAAGCAAGTTGAGAATACAGAACGAGTCCACAGGACACTGATCAGATAATCAGTTAAGCTTCAGTGTTACCCAAATTTGCTGTAACCTTCAAAACACTCTGTTAGAGGCTCTAAAGAGAAATCTGAACACCAAGGAATGGAAGCAATCAGAGCAAAAAAAAAAAAAAAAAAAAGAGAGAAGTCTGCAAATTATCCACCAAAAGTCAGCTTTCCATGAAGTTTATACAGCAACAGTGGGTATGGCTGGGGGGGGTTGGACAATGAAATGTTATTACAGCATTTGGAAATATAAAACAAAGAGCAGGTGGGAATGTTTGGCACTTCCCAGCCAGCCAGGAACACACCCAGAGCCAAGAAATTTGTGCTAAAGCATCTAAAACAAAGTGCTAAATGCAGCTCCTCCTGACCATCACCTGCACTGCGATAGTTGAGGGAGCAGCTTCTCTCCAGGAAAAACTTCTCTGCTGCTCTTGGCTCTGTCTGGTAATGGCAGGGAGTAAAATGGACAGGAAAACTTCAGCACTTCCCATTCTGCAAAAAAAGATTGAATTTTGAAAAAAAATTTTAAACAGCCATAATTTTACAGAAGTGCATGATCAAGGGAAGGGCCAACCAAGCACTCAGAGCTGTGGTCACTCTACCTGGATTTAAATTGTTTATAACAGGGGATGAGCCTCACCTCTCCTTTCAAAATGTCTCAGAATTGTTTCCTGTTTCAGTCATAGTTGGGGTTGCTTGGGACAGTTTAAAGGGAGGATTTCATTGTTTCCCTAATTTCATATTTTTCTCTTGCCATGGGTAATGGAGCCTAATTTTTGTGCATCATGATTTACAGAAAACCTTCTGTTTTACACTGAAAATCAGTCCCCACCTGTCCAGCTTGAGAGTGACAGAGGAGGTGATAACGTAGGAATGATAGCAATCATTAAAGATTGGATTAATCTCTGTAACTTTCAGTAAAGCCTATAAAAAATAATAGTGTATTGTACCCACATGGTTCTTATTAAAAATGATAAATGACCCCCATTTTTTGGCTAATATTAATTCCAAAATTTCATTCCTCTACTCAACTTTATGGCTACCATAATCTTGATATTTTAATAGCTTTTCCCATAATAGCCACAGAGACCTTTTTAAGTGGCAGCCCTGACTTTATGGAAGAGACTTGAAGAAAAAAAAAATCAGGAAGAGTTTCTTCTCCTTAAAGGCAGAGACAAAATACGTGTGTGGCTCAAGACAGGCAACCAGAGAGCGTTATTTTGGCAAACCACAGGCCTAATTTTAGTAGTTACTCAGAATTTCTGTGCAGATTTCAGTAGAGAGTAGATAATGGAAATGAGAAAAATAAGGTTCCAGCATGTCCTGGGTCTGTGCAGGGGATGCCCAGGCAGGTGCTCAGTGCCTGCTCTGGGGTTGCAGCTCGTGGAGTTCCTCCTTCCCTTTAAAAGCAGCAAATACAGGTCAGAAATTGAGTTATATTCTCTGTTTGAGAGACCTGCTTGAATCTGCTTTAAAGGGGAAATGAAAAGCGTGGTAAATTAGGCAAAAATTACATGAAAGGGGCCCCAAATTAGACAGGATAAGTTTGTAATAAATTCCTCAAGGAATTAGAGCCTAATGTGTGATCAGAAAACCTTGAATTGCCTGTTGCTGCTGCTTCCTTGTGCTCAAAGGCTCCGTGCTGGTGACTTTGGGAGACGTTTCCATCAGCAGGAGCCACCCCGGGCTGTGTTTTAAGTGTCTGTTTGCACAGGAGTTACAAATTGCCTGTGGGATGTGAGCTGCCTGTCACTTCCAGAGCAATTAGGAAGGGAGACCTTATCAAAAGGAATCCGTCAAGTTGGAAGAGCCATAAATATTGCACCAGGATCTCTGAGGAAATCAAAGGGAGTTGGAGAGAGTGTTTATTTACATGTTGCTACACAAGCAGCTGCACTTAGAGATGCTCCACTCCGTGCTCTTCGCTGGGCTCTGGATTCCATTAGTCCCTGGTGTTTGAGAGAGGGAGAGAGAGAGAGAACTGCCCAGTTTTAAATATTATATAGCAATCATGGACTGCTAAGATCAAAATCTGTGTGATTCGGGCAGTTGGATCTTTCTGGACGTTGATAGGAAGGCAGAGCTGCACCTTCTGCTCTTCACTGTGCTCCTCAACTGGATGTAGCCAAATTAATCGAGTTTGAAGGTGGCTTTGGGGCAGGTTTTGATGTTTTTCTATCTAGAAATGGGTGTCCTTTAATCCCCCCTGTGCTGGGTTCCTCATTTTGGAGAGATCCCAGCTCATCCCCGTTTGTTTCTCCCTTTGATCTCACCTCCTCCTCTTGCACAGCCTCCTGTGACCTTCTTGCCAAGGGCTTCCCACATGGCCCTCAGCTCCAAGGACAGAATTATTCCAGACTTTCTAACAGGGGCAGAGCCAAGGAAAAGCTCCTACAACGATTATAGGGTTGGAAAGCCCATCTTGGAAATGCCAGCACGAGGGCTCTTGATGGCTCTCACCAGCAAAGAGATGAGAACTCCTTGAGCCAAAGGGATCATTAGCCCACAAGCACAGAGCTTGAGACTGCAGTGAAAATATTTAACCTGGAAATTAGAGGGTTCTTAGCAATTAAAGTCATACTGGCTCGCAGAGAAAAGCAGGAGCCAAAGCCCTGCTGCTTGTGGGGTGTAATTATACCTACAAGAACTCCTGGGGGAGGATGGGAGGGACAGGGATTGATCCAGAAATTCCCTCCCCACTCTGTTGTTCTGTGGTCAGCTCAACATTCCACAGGCAGTGCAAAATTGCAGAGCTCGGGGGAGGCTCTGATAGAAACCCTGTGTGTGAAGAGTCCCTCCAATTCTCCAATTTCAACACCTCTGTGCATCCCAGGGCAGGGATGTTTATTTGCCTGTTGCTGGCTGCTTCTGGAGGAGCAAGATAATTGTTCACCAGGAGTAAATTTAAAAAAAAAACCCAACAAACTTAACTACTTGCAGAAAATAATAAGCTGGCTGAGAAGTGGTGCCTTGTTTGCTCTGAGTATCCTCTTGACATCAGCATGAGGTTCCTTCTAATGCGATGCACATGTGTAAATATGATGATTAGATATTCCCACATAAACAGAATTATCATATCTTCCTAAAAGTCGAAGCAGGCATTTTCGAGTCCTGTTGTTAAAAATAAATAAACAAAGGCCAAAAGTCTGCGTTCAGCCTCTTCTGGCTGTAACCAGCGGGACGCGAGGGCAGAATGGATTTTCCAAAGCACCTAATGGCGGCTGAGGTCAATTACAGCTACAACTCATTAGAGTATTAAAATAAGAATGTGATTTTTAGTATAATTGGTGTTCCCTTAGAAAACTGCAGTGGTCTCGTATCCACTTCAGGCTCTTTCAGTGTGTTTGGGCATTTGACTCAGGCAGATATAATAGGGTTAGGCTGCATTAACCTCACTCACAGCCTCTGCAGCCGCTTGCAGCATCTCTCACTTCCTCTTTATTGCTCAAATAACTTCCAAGGATGCCTTATAAAACACAGAGCACTGTCTAATTAGTCACAGAGAAGATTACAGCTGCTTAATTTAGTGTTCAGCTTTTTGCTGATTCAGAAATTCCCGAGGAATAAAGCATCCAGTGGGTGATAACACGACTCGGCAGATCCTCCTCACAACTGGCTTTAAAAGGGAAAAAAAAATTAATTAGGAAGGATGAAAGCAAAGCCATGAGCAGGCTGGAATGTTCATGACAAAAAGGTGAGGTTCCTGTAACGTGTTTTATTCTGGATGAACTCAAAGGAGTAGCAGGAATATCAGATCCATGTGCAGGCTCGGAAGCGTCACCGCTGGAAATTTGGATTTGTGGTGATGCCTTTTCCTCTGGCCCTAAAAACATGAACCAGGCACGGGGTGGTAAAAGGGACACCTTCATGCCAGGATCCTCAGGTGCACAAAGCTGTTGGGTGGGAAACGCTGAGGACGCCCCCCATGCGTGACACGAGTGCAATTGTTATAGATTCTGCAAATTAGCACATCTGACAAGAACCCCCCAGTTAGGGACCCACCCAGTGGAGTAACCCCCCAGCTCTGGTACCTTCTAAATCCTCTCCCCTCAGATGAGATCCAGGCCCTGCTTACAAAAATGCAGGAATCACACAAGGGCATGGACTCAGCACACACAAGGTGTCCAAGTGCAAAGCCATTTATTGCCCAGTGAGAATTCCCTAAATACCAGCACACACAGGATATCACATCATATAAACAGGAAAGATGTTCACCACAGTGTCCCCCAATCACCTGGGGTATTGCACAGATATTCCCTATTATGATAATAGATAAGCAATACCCTATAAGGCCACAAAGTACAATTATCACTGCCCATAGGTCCAACACTGTCCACAAACCCACAACCCTCTCTCAGCCCATCCCTGGTGACCTGGATGCATTCCCAGGGTCACCTCCAGGCCCAGGAAAGAGGCTCTCTCTCTGCTCCTCAGGGCCTATTTCTTTACCACCACATCGTGTACTACAGCACAAAAATATGTCTCGAAAAGCTGCTTTCAGCCTCGGTTTCTAAGTAGAACCAAGATAGAGCAGGGATCCTGGAATCTATTTTGTCTTCCTGCCTAGGGAAACTTTGAAGCTAAGCTACAGTAAAAAGCTACGAAGCTACAAATACTTGCATAAAGAATACAGAGAATATCTAGAAAACAAAGTAAAAACCAAAACAGCGTCGGCAGCTGCAGGAACACGGGACCCTTGAACAATGAACAATTAATTTGACTACGCAAGAATCCATTTATTGTTGACATTACACTACACTTATGCATTTCTGCAGCTGTAGTTCACGCATGACCCGATTGGGTCCTCAGCATTGTCCCCACACCCTGCATGCACCTCTCAGGGAACCTGATTGGTTCTACTCCAGGATGGTTCAGTCCCTCTTTGTCTGCTTTCTTGCTGCCTTGTTATTCTTTCTTCCAACGTCTTCTTTCCCAATTTAGCACTTCTTGCATTCCTCAGGCCCTGATAAGGGTGACTGCACAGAACTTGGCTGGGGCCCCTCTGCCAGGATTCTCGTGCCTCACAACAGGCAGCCATGGGGAGCTCACTCCGTGGGCTGTGACCTATCCAATTTTCCCTGCTCTGAGCTTGTCCCTTTGTGCTTGCAGAGCTCAGCTACGCGTGGATCTTCAACGAGTACCCGAGCTTCGTGCACCAGGACAGCCGGCGCTTCGTGTCCCAGGAAACCGGGAACCTCTACATCGCCAAGGTGGAGACCTCGGACGTGGGCAACTACACCTGTGTGGTGACCAACACAGTGACCAACAGCCGGGTCCTGGGGCCCCCCACGCCCCTCGTCCTCAGGAACGACGGTAGGACCCTCCCAAGCTGCCCTTGGAGGCTTGGGTGTGCTTTTTGTGCCTGGAGTCACCCAGAAATTGAAAAGCGCCCTGAAATGTTTAGATTGGAGTTAAGGGAGATATTGTTTTTCCCCTCACAGTGAGGCTGGAGCTGTGGTTCAAACTCACGGATGGCTAAAGTTGCTCTTCCCACCACTGCAGCAACTCTCAGAGTCAGGCAATAATTGCAAAAGAAAAACCCTGATGGGATTTGGCCAAAGACAGGAAACGAAATAGATTTTAGAGTCTGGATATACCAGTTTTTCTCATTTTATGCAGCCCAAAAGTGAGCAAAGGCACTTTGTTGTTTCGGTAACTGTTAGCTCAGCCTGTATTTCCCAGCAGAATTAGGGCTATTTTTAGTGGTCTGTGGAATAATACAAAAAAGGGAGAAGAAAGCAAAAGAGGATTTCTAAATTTATACAGACAATTGATCTGTATCGTCGTCATTTTTGAGCAGATAAGAAAAATACATTTGCATGCTAATTTACAATTAAAATTAATTAAAATGTCTCTGTTTAAAGGCTAACAGTTGGGACATTTGTTCCAGAAATAGAAATGCAATGTTAGCAACTTCTCCTGGAAGAAGATCCACTGTCACCTCGTGGTATTTGACAAAAATTCCTTGCTTGGAAAATGCAGTTGCTGCAGCCTCCTGCCCATCAGGTTGACACAATTCCTGTGGGTGGAAAATGCTGTTGGTGATGAGGAATTGTCACAGCTGGACTGGGAGGAGTGGAGGTGCTGCTTTTCCAGTTCTGCTCCAGACCTGCCCTCCCTTACAGGGAATTCTGTGTTCCCACAAACACAGGGGAAGCAAATCTGTCCCTCCGAGTCTGCAGTGAGCCATGGCATGGATGGCAGACAAAGAGCGATGTTTAAATTTGCCTCATACTAACAACTGCAGTGCTGAAATAGTATTTTTAAATATTCCAGTAGTAGGACTTTTTTTTGCAAACCCTACTGGAGGAGCTGGTGAGGGACTTGGTACAAGGGTGTGCAGTGATAGAACAAGGGGCAATGGCTTTAAACTGATGGGGCAGGGTTGGATTGGGAAGGAATTGTTCCCTGGGAGGGTGGGGAGGGCTGTGGCTGCCCCATCCCACTCCAAAGCCTGTTGCTGGGAGCATCCAGATGTTGAGAGCTTCTGCTCTTGCAGTGCTTCTCAATTTCTCTTTAAAATGTGGGATTTTTGACATCAGGATTGAAACAGGAACAGTAGGAAAGGACCGAAATAGTCCTGGAATGAAATTGCCATCAGCAGCAGCTGTATTGGCCAATTAAACTGTACCATTTCACAGGTGTTGTCAGGAAATGCATCTCATCTCCTCAGACAAATTAGCCTCCTTCTGAATTCCTGGGACTTTCAGCCCAAAGCAGGTTTTTAAGCCTTGATATTGGAAGAAAGATACAAAAGCCTCTGGAATGCCAACACATGGAGCATCTGATGTGCCACGACACTGGAAGTGTTCTCTGAGCTACAAACCTGGGGTCTATTTTAGTCTTTTATTTCCTCCTCTGTCCCTGCCACCTGCACAGCTAAGTCAGATGTTAAATCACCCAGGAACAGCAGGAAAAATGAGGATTTTCTGCATGGAAGTGATCTTGGATTCAAGATGGAGATGTCCCAACTGCTCTGATGTTGCTCCTATAAAGAGGAGGCAGCAGGGCTCACTTCATACCTGATACATATTTATGTAGGTAGGCAGGTTGTCACTGCAGCAGGAGCCTTGTGATTTTTCCAGGTACAAATCCTGATTTTTGGGTGCTTGGAGTTCGCAGGGAAGGCTGTGAGAGGCCAGAGCTGCAGGGCTGAGGGCGGTGGTGGCTGTAGCTGATGTCCCACAGCCCCAGGGAAACATTCCCATCCCACTGCAGGGCTTCATCCCCCTGGCATTTCAACTCTCCAGCCCCAGCCCAAGGCAAAGAAATGGGGATCAATAAAAAGTGAGAGAAGGGGAAAAAGATCTCCACAAGTTCTGAATAAATAAAAAGTGAGAGAAGGGGAAAAAGATCTCCACAAGTTCTGAATAAATAAAAAGTGAGAGAAGGGGAAAAAGATCTCCACAAGTTCTGAATAAATAAAAAGTGAGAGAAAGGGGAAAAAGATCTCCACAAGTTCTATCAGCTGCTGCTTTCGAGACCACGGGGGCAGTTCTTGGCTTGATTGAAGCTCACCCAGCAAGTACTTAGCACAGATTTAGGAGAAATTTAGGCAAGATTGCAAAGGTTTGGCAGGTCCCAGTTGGGAAAACAGGGTTTGGAGCCTTTTGAGGGTGCAGTGTTAACATGCAGAGGGCTAACGAGTGACATGCCATGTAATTGCTGTTTGTGTGGTTGGTCAGTGCCGGGATGTCACCACGGAATCACAGATTTCCTGTTTCATGTGCCAGGCAGGACATGCATGTGGGCAGAGTATTCACATTTATAATAAATGTAGTTAATTTTGACAACTGAGGCTGTGCAGCAGCTGCTTTGTGAACGTTTATTTGCAGTTCATGTGTTGGAACAAGGGTGACATCACCTGCTGTTGCACCAGAACAGGTCAGCAAGCAAAGGTAGAGCTGGTGTAAGCCTCACACTGAGCATTTTCAGCTTCATCACTGGAAAATTAAAGGAAAGAAGGAAAATTAAAGGATATTCTTGCATCCTGTGTGAAAAGCAAGGGGACCAGAGAGCAGCACAGCAATCACAGGCCAGCATCAGCAGCTCTGCCGTGCCCCAGTGTCACTGCAGGCTCCTGCTGGCTCATTTCTGTTTTCCTGGGATCCATCAGGGCTGACCCAGCTCAGCTCCTCCCTTGGCCACCGTCCAGGCAGCGCCGCACTGTTGAGATTGAAACTGCAATCATCAATTAGCTGATAATCACTATTGGTGAAATTATATGTGCCGGGTCTGAGACAGTACAGTGACTGGAAATGGAGCCACTTGTCAGGAGTGTAATGGCCTTTTTATGTGCACAAATTTTTAAACACAATTTCATAAAGAGGCTGCCACGCTCCGTGATTTACTGGGGCAGTAAAAAATAAAGAAATTACCCAAGGAGTAGATGATCTCTGTGCATTGAAATCCTGGAAGTTAATAGAAACCTCTATTAACTCCACGGATTTTAAAACTTCTTCCTAATGGCTGTTTGTTCCATGTTCCAGTTCTGGAAGATGCTGAACCTCCCTGGTTATTGCTCCCCTTATTTCAGAAGTTACCTGCAAAGATCCTGCATATTCCAAAGCAAAAAGTAACAGAGCCATGAAGAGATTTTAATCTTTGGCAGATGGTGTGGAGAGTTGGTTCAGCTTCTCCTCTGGCAGTAAATGGGAAAAGAGCCCACGCTCCACGGCTGTTAGGAACAGGCCATGTTTAAAATGAATGGATTAATTGGGCAAGTAATGATGTATAGAACAGCTCCGTGCTAGCACGGGAACACTTGTGAATTTACTGCTGAAATCCAACCAAGCCTTAGCATCTCCTTTATGTTCACAGGGGTGATGGGAGAGTACGAGCCCAAAATAGAAGTGCAGTTCCCAGAAACGGTTCCATCTGCGAAAGGAACAACGGTGAAGCTGGAGTGCTTTGCCTTGGGGAAGTAAGTTTGGATCCATTACTACTATTGTTATTATTATTATTATTATTATTATTATTATTATTAGTCCTGCTGTAACAGGACTCATGTTCGTGGTGCTGGATTGTGGAATTTGCAGCAGATCCTTACAACCCACTTCCCTCAGCAGGAGTTACTTCTAGGTTTTCATAGCAGCCAGAGGGCCTGGGGGCTCTTGTTTCTGGAGTAAACACTGGCAACACTTCCAAACTGTTGGGACTGGTAGGAAAATCATCCCAGAATGGGTGGTTTGGGTTGGAAGGGACCTTAAATTCCATCCAATTCCACCCCTGCCATGGCAGGGACACCTTCCCCTGTCCCAGGCTGCTCCAAGCCCCAATGTCCAGCCTGGCCTTGGGCACTGCCAGGGATCCAGGGGCAGCCACAGCTGCTCTGGGCACCCTGTGCCAAGGCCTGCCCACTCTAAAATGGATGTGTTGTTACAGCAGAACCCCAAATTCAACGGGGTCAAAACAGCATTTTAATAACAAAATGTCTCCTGCTTTTACGGCTCTGTGAGAGATGCACCACGATAAACACGTGAATATTTATGTTACACGTAACCCACCCTCAATAAAACTCCTCTGGCTGCTGTGCCAGGTTCCTCACCCTGACCAGACCCACAGCTTTCTCTGCACGTCTCGTTTTGCTTTGTTTTTCCTCTTCAGCCCAGTGCCTACGATCAGCTGGAGGAGGGCGGATGGGAAGCAGATCCCCAGGAAAGCCCGCAGACACCGATCGAGCGGGCTCCTCGAAATCCCCAACTTCCAGCAAGAGGATGCTGGGCCCTACGAATGCGTGGCTGAAAATGTGAGAGGGAAGAACGTGGCACGAGGACAGCTGACATTTTATGGTAAGCAGGCTGCCTGCTCTCAGGGCTTTACTGCAGCCAGCACAATCTGCAGTAAACATTTTGTGAGGACGTCATTTTGCCAGGATTCTTTGAAAATGACTTTCTTTTCAAATGGCACATCTCGAGAAGGGTGTAATTTGAAGTAAAACCTGGCTGAATGGTGCATATTAATTGAGAATCAGAGCAGCTGGAACAAAAACACGTCCCTGGGAGGACATCGGCATGGAAACGTGCTGGAAACGCTTGGAAAGGGCTCGTTTGCCTTCTCGTGGCTGAGAGGGTAAGGCAGGAGATCTGGGGGAGCATCCTCGTGTTACAGCTTGGCATTTATGGTGTATGGGTTGCCCCAGCTTTCGCAGATAAATTTTAATTGCTGATAGCCAATTAAGAGCTGCTTTCAAGAGGATCACTGATTGCACAACGGGGAGAGTTGGGATTTAACACTGTCAGGGCACAGCCCTCTCCCCTCAGAGGCTTTCTGCACCTGCTCTTCTCTCACTGAAATCAGAGTCCTTGAGCCAGGCACTGTAAAATGTCAGATTTCAGCTTCAAAGGCCTGCTCTGTTAAGTAGAAGGTGCATTAATCCCTCTGATCCTGGTGCCCATCCCCAAATTTCTGCTGGAAACAGCCCCACAAAGCAAACTCAAAGTGTGGCTTTACCTGTGCAGAGGTGAGTGAGAGTGACAGGGGCACAGGGGGCTCAGGGTTGGGTACCAAGGTTCTGTTTGAGAGGTTTTGGAGGGGACAAGCTGCAGGTTCCACATCCTCCCCTACAGGAGCACAGAGACCTCCACAGAATAAAAAGAATCCTGGTTCTGTTGCTGCCCTGTTCCCATCTCCAGGAGCACAACAGTGCTGTTCTTTGTAGGAAATAGGGACAGGAATTCAGGGTTTTCTCCCCCAAATGCTCCTGAGTGCCCAGCTCCTGTTAGCAGGGAAATGGGGTTGAACTCCAGCAATGAGGAGAATGGTTTTTGATTCATAGTGATTTTGCCACAGAAAAAAAGTTTGGGAACCAACCCTGCTGGCAACACTGAATTGAATTTGGTGGGTAATGTAAGTTTTAAAAGAAAGGAGGGACATTTTCAAATTGGAAATATTTCTAAAAGACATTTCATTTAGAAATCAGAACTTTGGGGGCTTCTAATTCAAATGAACATTTCTCCTTTTAAAACTGAGGGAAATATAAAATGAGAAAACATTAAGAAGGAGTGAAAGAGCAAGAACGAAGTGAAATCTTTCATGTTAAGGAAAGAATCCGGGGTTGATTTGAACGGGGCTTAATTTTTTAATTGGATGATTTAAAGATTCTGTTTTCTGTGCCGTGTGTTTCTCCTGATTTTTCCCATGTGGAGAGTAAATTAAAAGACTCATCAGTTGTACCGTTTTGCTCTACCCACGGCCAGAGCTGCCTTCCTTGGAAAGCAGTAAATGGAGCCTTTGGAATACTCCCACCATAGCATATATTGAGTTATAATCTCATTACTGTAATGAATTTACCACTCTGGATCCTACACAAAAGCTGCCACTGTGGCTCCTGCTGGTTTTCACACCCATCGTGGCATTTCAGCAGAACAGCTCGAGGTTTTTTGGGAAGAGGAGTGTCCTGCTCTCAGCCTGTCACACTGGGAAGCTTTTCCATCTCTTCCCTGGGAGTGGAGTTTCCCAGTTGAGGGGTGTCAGCCTCCCCTGTTGCAGGTTTTAAAGATAATTCACTAAAATATCATCCTTGTTGTCTTGAGGATGGTGGTTTTCCAGAGTAGTTTGTTTTTTAGGATAACTTGTGTTTGGCAGCCAGCACTGAAAATAGATCTCTTAAAAAAACCCAATTGCATTCTGTACTCTAGGCTCTGGAGTTCCACATGGCAGCAAAATTTTTTAGGGGAAAGTAACTTATTGTAAACTTTTATACAAACAGTTGGAAAAAAATAACATAATTTTCCTTAATAATTGGGGTTTTTTAAAGCTGAGAAGTGTTATTTCATTACTGAAATACAACAAAGAGCTTTCAGGTTACTGTTGGAAGTTCGGGGCTGGTGCCTGGAGAGGGCAACCCTGTGGAGGTGCTGAAAGGTGCTGGTTTGGATGGATTTGAGGAAGAAATTTTTTTATCACAAGGGTGGGCAGGCCCTGGCACAGGGTGCCCAGAGAAGCTGTGGCTGCCCCTGGATCCCTGGCAGTGCCCAAGGCCAGGCTGGACACTGGGGCTTGGAGCAGCCTGGGACAGTGGGAGGTGTCCCTGCCATGGCAGGGGTGGCACAGGGGTGGCATTGAAGGGCCCTGCAGCCCAAAGCAGTGAGGGATCAGTGGGATCTGGGTTATCAGACCCACATGCACTGATGTGCTCTGCAGGCCACAACGTGGCTCTAACAGCACCACCCCTTTAAACCCAGTTATCAGCCTCTGAGCATGGCACGGAAGAAGAAACCAGAAAAAAAATAATTCAAATTTGCCTGCTCACTGTAGATAACCCAGAGTTGTCAGCTTCTGTCTGTGCTCCTGGAAGTTGTCAGGGAAGGTTGATTTCTGCTGTGTTTCCTTCTTGTATCAGTGTTTATTTTCTCCTCCGTTAGCACATCAGTGACACCGAAGTTGTTTGACATCCTCGTTGCAGCAGAAGAGGTTAATTAAACGTGCAAGATCCATTCTTGCTGCATTTCCTGTGCTCTGAGCCCCTGCACCAGGCTGTGTTTCACCACTCTCCACAAGCATTTGTTCCCAGGGCTGAGCCCCCCGTGATGGATCGACCTTCCCATGGAAACATGGTCCTGTTAAGGCAATTACAGCGACTCACTCCTGTTTCCCTGACTGATGGAACTCTGCCTGACACATTTCCTTGCTGTGCCTCGTGTTCTCCCTGCTATTCCTGCCTCGGGTTAATCCCTGGCAAAGGCATGTGCTGGGATATTCGGGGCTGTCCCATGCAGGGCCCACGGCTGCGCTTGGTCCCTGTGGGTTCCTTCCAACTCAGGATATTCCCTGCTTCTGAATGAACAAATCAGACTGCACAGCCTCTTCTTTTCCACCTTTTAGCAGCTCTGACTGCTGGTGCTGCCTTCCTGACCTGGCAGCTGAATCCCGTGGCTGAGGCAGGTGAGGTCCCAGCCGGGCACAGGGCGGAACCAGTGCCTCTTCTCCCAGTTCCTCCCAGCTCCTCCCAGTTCCTCCCTGCAGTAAGGGCCCTCCACACCACCAGCTGTGTGTTTTGGGATGCACTCCCATTGACCTGATTGTATTTTTAATCTGGCTGCTCATAAATTTTACACTTGCTAACCCTCCGCAGGGCTGAGATTTATATCCCGAGCAAACAGCAGCGCCAACAGTTCTTTCTCTCCTGGCAGAGGTACAGTAAACACATTACCTTAACCAGCTAATTTAAAAAGAAATTGCCTTTTTGTTCATAAAACCAGCATCAAGGAGGTGCTCATTTATTGGTGATGTTTAATTCATGGCAAGTTTAGGTGCTGTTCCAGCCAAATCTTCTTTTGTTGATATTTGTGACCCAGAGGCTGCTCATCCCTGGGTTTGAACTCCTGGGGCTCCACTTCTCTGGATTGACTCTGATGAGTCAACGTGACATCTTGAGATCCCCCTTCCCAACAAAATGTTTAATCTGAATAGCAGAAAATATGAAAAATAGCTGCTGGTTGAGGTGATCCAAATATAAACATGCTCAGTGGGGCTGAGAGGGACAGCACTGGGGAGGACTGAGGAGCTGCACCACCCCTGAGAATGTTTGTTTGCCAGGATTTTGACGTAAAACGTGGGATTTTTCCTTGGCTTTTCAGTCAGATCAATGCTGGGAAATTTCCAAGCTCCAAAGCAGCTAAACCAGGAAAAAATTGCAGTTGAAATGTTTTCCAAAAGTGTTGTCACAGCACCGTCCGCATTAGCAGCCAGTCAGACTTATTTGTCTCTAATTACAGTTCTTTGCAGCAGTTTGTAAGATATTCAGCAGAACCCATTTAATTGGCTGGGCCCCTTTTCAGACTAAATCCTTCTCAAATCCAAGTCCCACTAGGAATTTGTGAGGCTCCTTAATTCTGCAGTGAAAAGAGTTCCCCTTTCATCAGCAGGCCTGTGTTTTATTTGGGCAAAAGCCACTTCATGCCACTCTGTAAAACAGCCTCAAACATAAATCTGATTATGCTCTTCATTATAGCCAGAGGTCTAAAAAGGAAATTTGCACAAGTGAAAATCAGGCAGCTTTATGTCTGCTCAGTTTAGGTCCCAAATCATCAATAATTTGCTGAAAATTCAGATAAAGTGAGTTTCTGGACTGGATAAAAATACAAGAAAATTCACATAAATAGGGTAAGTGGATTATGATATTATTACTATATTATTATTAGTTATCTTTCACATCACTCACTAGAAAACCCTGTTGCTACCTTGTACACAGGTACCTGTTAGGACAGGAAGGAGTAACTCTGCATTTTGAATTCTTTGCTGCCCAAGGGAAGTCTTGCACCCGGAACAAGTTTCTGCACAGAGCACAGACGTGTTTCTTGTCACCTTTTCCAAGGGATTGCTGGAACCCTGCTTACAGAGAAACCCAGTTTTTAGGAGATTCAGAAAAAGTCTCATATTATTACCATTGTGGCTTGGAGAAACCACTCTCCAGCAGGAGAAGCAAAAATACAAATAGGGGGAAATAGAAATAGAAATGAAATGTGAAGGCTACTCATAGAGCAGCCCACACCTCCCTTACACCCCTGAGCAGCTGCAGGTCAGTGTCAGGATGAGAAGTAACTAAATCCAGGAGGATGGGTCTGTAACACCCCCAAGCCCTTTGGTGCCCACAACAACAGAGGAGAAAACCCTGTAATGGTGCAGAACAGCTCATGGAACAGGACAGAAAGGAGAGGTAGGGACAGCTGAAGAGTTTTTATCAGCTGGATTAACTCCTTCAGATTTTCCTGTGTTTCTTTTCCTCTGGTGTTTAGTATTTCAGTGCCAAGCTGGGTTATTTGGGTCAGTCCTGCAGAGAGGCAGGAGGGAGCCATCCTGCCTGAGTGGAAGGGGCTGGTGATGTTTCCCAAGACTCAGACACATGGAGTTTGTTTAGGTGCAACATTCCAGCAGATTGCTTTGGGGGAGGATCTGCACACCTTTAAGCTGTACAGATTTCAAACAGTCCTTAACTGGCAGCAGAGGCCAGGAGGAAAGGAAGAGAGAGGAAAAGTGGTACCTCGAGGTCTGGTTTCACATCCCTGTGACCTTTGGGAAGGGAACAAATGAGGGATGGGAGGGGTTGTGCACAGGAGCTGTGTCCCCATTCGGGGCAGGATGATGTGTGCACTTGGCTGCACAAGCCTTACACTGGCTGCACTCTTTATTTTCAATTACTCGTCTGTTTTTCCCACCTGGTTGGTTTTTATTCACTTCTAACACTTGGCTTTCTGGTCTTTAGACTGCTCTGATCCTGGGCTCAGTCTCAATCTCCTTCGAATAGAGATAGTAATGGACAAGTCATTCAGCCTTTCATCTGCCATTAATGATGAATTACACAGCCTGCACCAGGTCATCAGCTGCTAGAAATTGGCTTAGGAACACTGAAATCAATATACACCAGCCGAGAATTGGATTCTGGATATGTATTAGCACCTCATTTGCTTGAGTCTTTTTGGTTGTTTTGAACTCAGAGGTGATTGCAGAGTCTTACAGGTTTATTTCTCGTTTATTTCTCATATTTCTCCCTTACTTCTTGGGGTTTGTTACTCATTTCTGAGGTGATGCATCATCACCTGCCACATCATTTCATTTTCAAATATCTTTTGGGACAGGATTTCCAGTTCCTACTTTTGCCTTTCAATTTATTACAGTGAAGGACAGACTGCCTCTGGATTTTTTTTGTCTTAGAGAAGTAAGAATATATTTGGGCATATTTTCCTATTCACCGGGTTTTAACTGTTCCCATTAAAGACTGAAAGGTGATCAAAGGTAAACAGGGTTTTTTCCTCACTATTTCCATCACTTTTCTCCTCTCCCCCTGAGTACAAACTCCAGACAGCTCTCATCTCCTAGGAGGGGGAGAGTTTTCTTTAAAGCAATCCTTATGTAAGAGTTGTGCTTATATCTCTAAGCCTTTTCTTTCACTTTATAGATTTAGCATTTGAATTTTGCTTGCAACTCCGATGAATTCTTAATCAGCTTCCAGATTTTTCCTCCAGGATGTTTCCAAGGCCAGCACTATCCTGAGCACTCCAAGCGGGGCCAAAATATTTCCTTTAAAAGAATTCCTCTTTGGTCAGCACCACTGAAATGATCCAAAGGACTTTTCCTAAACCAGACACAAATTAAACCTTGCCATTATCTCTGAGAATGTCGCTGTACCAGAAAACCTTGTAGAGAGGAGCTGGTTTCATCTCCTTATTTGAATTATTTTAATTATCATGCCTGGAATCTCGTGTCGTGTTACCTTGGTCTGATCCCCAGTGGGCGCCTGTCAAATTTCATTAGGTTGTGGTGACTCTTCTTCAGTGGCTCCAACATATTTGCAGCGTGAGCCAACCCCTGAGTATTCCCCAAGATGAAGCCAAGAGCTTCTCTCTGCACTGAACTGTTGAGAGGAGAGGTTGACCTAATTAGAAAAGGCTCCCAAAGAGCAGCAGAGAACAAACTCCTGTGAAACAAAGCACTCAGTAGCTCTTCACAGAGATTATTTTTTGACCTGTGCTGCTCATTCTGGAGGTGCCTGCACCATAAATGGCTCTGGGATAGAAAATTTAACCAGTTCAAATAGCTGGAGGGGGTTAGGGTGGGGTGGGGTGTGAGCCTGGGGCTCGTGGGTGCTGCACCAAAGGGTGACAGGAATTTGGGGGTGGCAGCTTCCAGCACTGCGCGTTTCAATCTCAGCACTCAGGGCAGGAGTTGGGATGAACAACCCACAAACTACGCCAAAAAATGCCTTTTGGAGAGAATTTCCCCTATTTGGGGAGTCTGTAGGAAATGAGGATGAATTTGGAATTTTCTGTCCTCCTCACCACAGGAGTTATCTTTGCTTTTACACAACACACACTTGGTTACAGAGCACAGCTTACCATCCATGGCTTGTCTTCATTTGCAGATTATTTCCAGTTGTTTTGTCTGGGTTGGTTTTGTTTATTTGTTTTGTTTTCATGTGGGAAATCTGTAAAACAGAGCTGCAGAAATAAAAAAGGCAAATGGATCTGTGTGGGTTTTATAGAGCTCCTTTCACGGGATCATAAAATTCCCTTCAAAATGATGAGTTAGATGCTGTTAGAATAGTAAATATGTAAATTCATGAGTAATTTGCAAATGTCCTTGAGCCACTGAACCCATTGCAATTGCTCGGCTCCATGGAATTGTTCAAGTTCTTACTCCGGATGACAGAACTGACTTTCATCTTCCTACATTTAAAGGCTTTCCCTTCCCTATCTCTTTAGACACAGACAATAAACAAGCTTAAAATATTACAGGGGCAGGAGGGGCAGCCAGAGAAATAAACACCACTCACTTTTCCTTTCACTTCTGCACTCTCAGGATGCTTAGTTCACCTTTTTTTTTGGAAGTGCCTTGGAGCTGAGATGCTGTGGAAAACCCTCCAGCTTTCTCTGTGCTTTGAAGGCAGGTTCAGGGTGCCAGGGGTGGGGTAAAACACAGCCTGAGCTCTCTGAATTTGTGTTTCCAGCATCACATCATCACAGACATACCACTATTTGGGTATAATCATACCAATTTGCCATTTTGAGATGATATTTTTTATTTATCCTTTTGAGCCCACCTCTGGCCCCTGTCCCTATCCAAACAAGATATGTAAAGTTGTGACCTGGCTTTGAGGAATCTTAATTTTTTCTTTGATTACACGGGGAAAAGTATTAATCAGGTTCTTGGAGACCTCTGCTGGTAATATCATCCTGCTAAGTCAGGTGTTCTTATGTCAAAATAGGGCAAATGACAATTAAAAAAATCTGAACTCATCTATTGTTTAATGGGACCTTCTTCAAAGTATTATAGGTGCATTAAGATACTATTAATAATAAGATCTTGGAGGGATAATATTGCATATTGTAGATCTATCTGGACAAAAGGTAACTCCTAAGGAAATCTGAGGTTTTGAATGGTCTTCAAAACCATGTGGCAATTTTGGTGGAATTTAGCAGAATCTGGCTAAACTTAAACTCTATTTAAAAAAAAAAAGGCCATCAAACTGATAAAAATATGTGAAACACAATTAAAAATACAATCTCACAAGTGGCTGAAAACTTCCAGTGCCAGTTTTCGCCAAACTCTACCAAAACGTGTCTCCAATATCTGCTTGTGGCTTTTCTAGGTTTATTCAGTGTCATTTATTGGGTCCAAAGATTTTTTTGTTCCTGTGGCAAGACATGGAGTCAGGACTGAGAGCCTGGGCCTGAAGTAGTGCCCCTAACCACGCAGAGTTACTGGAATCACCCTCAGGTTCTAAATTACAAGTTTTGAAGTCAAAAGCTAAATTTTAGAGCTTTGAAGCCCAAGTCATGGAGACCCTGAGGAGGAAAATGTCTCTGTTTGAAGGACCAGGGGTGTAACTATTGCTTTGTTTTTGTAGGATGAGCAGGCTTTCTGAAGCTACTCTTTCTCTTTAAGGGTTTTTACTAAAAACTAAATAAAAGCAGCTTCTGCTGTTGCCCGTGCCACCTTCAGAAAGCGGCAGTGGACTCAAGGAAGAACAGTAATGTTCAGAAGTTATTAATTGTGTTATTAAATCGAAGCCATAAACGCGCTGGTAAAGGAAGAAGCGTCCATTTGGCAGCACAGAGCTGTTGTTCCCAGCCACGAGGCTTCCCTCCCTGCTTCCCTCCCTGCTTCCCTTGCAGCCCAGCCCAGCTGGATCCAGCGGATCAGCGACGTGCACGCGGCCATCGAGGAGCGCGTGGCCTGGGAGTGCCGCGCCAGCGGGCGCCCCAAGCCCTCCTACCGCTGGCTCAAGGACGGGGAGCCCCTGCTGCCACAGGTAGGCACTGCTGGAACCCCCCCGGGAGGGGATCTGTGGGTGCTGTGATGCTCTGCTCCCTGATCTCTGGGGGTGTGTGTTTGTTTTGGGATGGGGGAGGATGGAGGTGCTCTAAAGTCTTGGGATCGCAGAATGGTTTGGGTTGGAAGGCACCTTCAAGATCATCTTGTTCCACCCCTGCCACCTTCCACCTATGGATGCTGAAAAAGCCTCAGCAGAGAATTTCTTCAGCTCTCTGCAGCAGTTTGTGAGAGTTCTGTCTCTCCCATGCAGATTACTTTGAACAAGATTCCAGTACTGTAAACTCATTGCACCTGCGGGTTGTTTGGCAGAATTGTTATGGCTCTAACTAGAAACCATTCAGAGATGGTGTCTTAGAACTTGACCAATCCCCTTAGGGGGTGGATGGCAAAACCAATCACCTTATGCCACTCAATGCACTTTGTGAACTAACATAGAAAAGTTTTCTGAGAATTCATTAAACGGCTGCTTCTGCCACTTGACCCTGGGCCTGGTCTTAGTGTCCTTTCTCTACTCGGCCACAATGAGAACAGTGACATCCACTCTCCCAGGTTGTTCCAAGCCCCAATGTCCAGCCTGGCCTTGGGCACTGCCAGGGATCCAGGGGCAGCCACAGCTTCTCTGGGCACCCTGTGCCAGGGCCTCCCAACCCTCACTGTAAATCCCCCATTCCTTCCCATGCTTGGTGGCACCTCCCTACGACTCCAGGAGCAGGATACACAACAGCTCTACATTCAGAGCTCCTCCCCAAAATGAGGATCCACAATACAAACCTGAGGCCGGAAAGAAGAAGGAGGAATGGTTGAATGGGATTTTGGAATCTGTTGCCAGAGAATGATCACCCCCAGGATTAATTATTTTAGTTTATGATGCTCAGGTGAACTTCAAGCGATAATGAAACCTTTGGGTTCCTGCTGCTCTTCAGTGGTGTTGCCACTCCTCCTGCTGATCTGTGTCCCTGTGCAGGTGACCAGGAGCTGTGGAGTCACACCCCTCCCACCACCACATCTGCCCAGCCTCTCCTGGAGGGTCATCACCCAGTCCATGACCCCACCTTGTCACCACAAACTCAACCAAGTCACCAAAGCTTTGGCTGCACTGTAGCCAGCACTTTCCCCCCTTCACTTACGGTGAAAGAACATGGCAGCCCATATTTGATCAAACCCTGATAAAAATTGTACAAACACTGAATTTCTGCCCTAAGGCCAAGTAGAAAACCAATAGCTCTTCATTTTAGAATTTTTTTTTTTTTTTAATGTCAAACTCCCAGGGAGGGAGGGAACACTTTGCTATATTTATTAGAATTGATAACTCGAGCTCCATATCCTCAGGCTGACAAATGATAGCCTGGTCTTTCATTCCACACACTAATTCTGGTTGCTTCATGCTGGCCACTGGCAGATGGTCCTGTTCTTACATCATGTTAGTGGCTGATATGAAGTAGAGGAGTATTAAATTATTAATTAATGCAGAGGATTTTAAGTGTTCCTGTCTCTGCTGGCTAAGATGGCAACCAGTCTTACCAGCCTGCATTGCCACAGGGACTCAAAATGGCCTCAAGCTGTGCCAGGGGAGGCTCAGGGTGGACATCAGCAGGAATTTCTCCATGGAAAGGGTGCTCAGGCCTTGGAACTGCCCAGGGAGGTTTGGAGTCCCCATCCCTGGAGGTGTCCAAGAAACGCCTGTATGTGCTGTAGTTTAGTTGATGTGGTGGTGTTTGGTCAAAGGCTGGACTCGATAATCCTGGAGGTCTTTTCCAACCTGAATGATTCTGTGATTCTATGGAAATACCATTGCTATAAACGTTTCTGAGGATGGGGTTGGCTGGGATGTGCCACTGTGGAACTGAAGTGCATTTCTTGCTTCAAGCTTATCTCCTTGAAAGGGATATTAATCTAAATGCTTTGGGTATTAAATCAATGAGGGGTCAAGGGAAAGTCCTCCAATTTAAATTGCATATACCAACTCCTATATTGGTTTTACCATTTAGTCTCTAACCTGACATAAATTTGGCTGGCAGACAAATAAATTGCAGCATGCAAATTCTTCCCATTACTGCCACTTCCTTTGGTCCACCTTGCTATAAAATGCAGCACAACAACCTCTGGGTTGATGCTCCCAGGAGGCATCTCCTTGTTTATTTTGGAGTTTGTTTTGCTGTTCCCCCAGGGCAGAGTGCAGCTGGAGCAGGGCTCTCTGACCATCCCCAACGTGAGTCTCTCGGATGCCGGGATGTACCAGTGCGTGGCAGAGAACAGGCACGGCGCCATCTTCGCCAGCGCAGAGCTCAGTGTCATAGGTGAGTGCACTCCCTGAGCCCTGCAGCCTCCCAGAACCAGAGCAGTCTCTGCCCAAGCTGCAGCACCTGAAGCAGAAGGGGATCTTTGACGATTTGTTTTGAAGGAAGGAGTGAAATGAGCACTTGAGGAAGTGGAGAGCAGAGAACAGATGTTTTTTGCTTCATCCCATGTTCCCATATTCCTGCAGGTGACAGAGCTGGCAGGTGCATTCACTCTCCTGCTGGTTAAAGCTATTTATGGAGAAACCTGAGCGTTGTCATTCAGAGCATCCAGCACCATAAATGCCCAGTCCTGGTTGGGAGGTGCCACTGCTGAGGACGTGCTGACAAAGCTCCCATCTGAAGAGACCTTTCAGCAGTCTAATGGCAACCAAAACACTCCCATCCCAAAGAAAAGCAGCTTCTGCCCCACAGTTCTGTGCACACCTGCTCTGCTCCTCCCACTTAATACCAGGAGAAGCTCATGGGAATCCAAGTGGGGAAATAGCTGAGTGGAGGGAGCAGAGATTACAGAGCCAAGATCTTCTCAGAGGTGCCAGTGCTGGGTCAGGAGGCAGTGGCCCCAAACTGAAACCCTGGAAATGCCACTTCAAACAAGAAAAACTTTGTTTGGAGGTTGGTTGGACACTAGAACAAATTTTCCAGAGGCGTTGTGGCATCCCTGTCCTTGGAGATCAACATCCAACTGGCCACAGCCCTGGGCAACCTCCTGTAGCTGCTCCTGGTTGAGCAGGGGTGGGCTGGGACCATCCCAGAGGTGGCTGCCAGGCTGTAACTCAACCCCAAACCCTGTTCTTGTACGAGTGGCAGGCCTGGGAAGTGCTGTGTCAGCACAGGGATGTCGTTTCAAAGGGTCAAACACAATTCCTGATGACATAATAACGGTTTAGTCGCTCTCAAACCAAAGGTTCAGTAGCAGCATTCCCTGATTCACCCTGAAGAACAAAGCACGAGGTTGTTTCCAGCTATGGGAGTTTCAATTATTGGTCATTTTTTATCATCAGTGATAGATGCCTGCATAGAAAAAAAACCTCCTGTGAAGGATTGTCTGTGTTGCTGTTGGAGAAAGGTACGATAATGCTCAATAAATTAGACTTCACAATGCTGAGATTTATTGGACATGAAAGAAATCGAAATAAACCCACTGATGCTTTTCCTGTCTATTTAAAACCTGGTAAAAGAGGACCTTTGGGAAGAACGGAGATGTTCTCAGAGGAGAGAGGTTTAATCCTTGTTGGTGAGGACTCCCACGGTGTCCCTATGTCCAGCAACTCCTCGTGTCCACACAAAAACCAGATTTTGGAGAGTCTGGTCTGAGAAACCTGTCAGGGAATATTTATTTGGCCAACTTCTCACTTGGGTTCTGCAGCTCTGTTTCTGTCTGTCACAGGAAAAGCACCCAAATGGTGTCCTGCAGATAAATTCCTGTGCATCTGTGATTTAAGTTGGCACATTTTGAAAGGAAAGCAGCAGGTTTGCCTTTTCACTGGAGTTTCAAAGCAGGGCAACATTCTGAGCCCTCCCTGGGAAATTTTTGCTTTTAAGCAGCTCTGAGTGTTAAAATGGTTGTTTTAAAAGGTCCTGAAGTTAAGCACTTGCTACTAGTGGTGTTTAATCATCTCAAATGAGACTTACAGCAAAATGAAGTGAAAGAGAGAAATGGAAAATTACAGACAGAGCTTTTCTCAGAGTGATTCTGCTCAATTATTTTTGCCAATTATCTTGCCTGGAGTCTTTAAATAAACGCAGAATCCTGTGGTGCTGGACACTGTAAAATACATATGCAGTTCGAGATGCAGTCTTGTCTTACAGAATTTTTAGTCTAGATGTTGAAAAAACAAATTGAAAAAATGAAATGTGGGCCTAGAGTGGGAAAAAAAGGTCATTAAAATCCCCATTGGATAAACAAAAGGTGTGAATAAATTAAATTCATTACTGCTGAAGTGGCACAGAGAAGTTGTGGCAGTGCTGAGAAATGAGCCCTGGGTTTCTAAATGTCAAATGACAATGTTTTGAACGTCACAGAATAAAACCCACAGTGAGCTGCTCCTCTGTCTCACACAGGAGCAAGAAAATGCAGCAAATGACTCACAAAAAACTAGTCTAAATTGTTTATCACAGAGGTGGGAGTAACAGGGTTATTCAAAAAATCTCTTTTGCTCATAAATTTGGGATAATCATCTGAGAAATCAGATTCAGATGTGATAATGAATTAATAATGATATATGGTATAAATATTAATGTATTTGTTTCTGGGTGCATTGGTGGGACATGTCCTCAGGATGGCTCTAATTCTGGAGTGTTTTACAAAGCTGGTGCTGATTTTGGGGCTTTTCTATGGTCTTTAATATCATACCTGTGTTTCTGAGTGTGATTAGACATGGAAAACAAAACAGCTCAAAGATCACAGAACTCTGACTCAGGAACTTGGATCACTGTTGGATCATGAAGCCCATCCCATTTTCAGTGTGGGATTGTACTTATTCACCTCTGTGGCAGCAGGAATGATACCCAAAAGAGCTGAGGCAGATGAGGTGCCCTGAGGATAAGGAATTTGCTGGGGTTGGTGTCCCAGCTGCTGCAGGTGAGCTTTGGATCCTGTGTGGGGCATCGAGGCCATGCAGGGCACAGAGATCTCAACTCCCATCTCACAGGGGCAGCAATTAGGGCATCAAGGACAGTGCTGAGGGCTGGAGGGATCCAGGGCTGGGGCTGGAGGGATCCAGGGAGCCAGCAGGGAGCACGGAGAGAGCAGAGATTGCTCTGATAGAGAGCCAAGCTCCCGTCTGCCAGAGCTGCTCCTAAACCCCTTCAGCTGCCTCACCTTTTCCTCTGAGCTTTCTACACTCCAAAAAGGAATTGTCCTACTTGATATCAGTAAAACCTCCTGGCTGTCTGGGCGGTTTCAGTGCCAGAGTCACTCTGGAGGCTGCTGCCTCAGAGCCATGCCTGCCATGGGGTCCCAGCAAAGGGATCATTAAAGAGCCTTTGAGGCAGGAATCAGACCCCCGGGCATCTCCTTGTTCCCCGGGCTGCAGAGAGGCTGCAGGGCTTCGGGGGTCACCTCAGTGGGTATCTGAGTGTTTGTCACAAAAACAGGAGTGTGCCCTGGGGGCACAAAGGGAGCTGATTCCGGAGCACTTTGTGCCCTGGAGCCAACAAGTCGTGCCTTGGTTCAGGACCTGGCCCTGTCGGTGTCTCCCACCGGTAGAGAATTAAAATAAATAACCCAGTTATTAATAAAATAATAAATAATTGATAAAATTCTAAATAATTATAAATATTAATAAAATAATAAATAATTAATAAAAGTTAATATTAAACGCAGTTTACGCAACAGCTCTGAATAGAAAGCATAAAAGTGTCAACCTTTCTGGAAATACTAACATTCCTGACTTATGGGTTCTGTGTTTGGGAGAATTTTCCTGCCTGAAAAAAGGATGATCCTGACACAGAAAAAGGAAATACTTTCTACTCCTCATGCATGAGTGGATCCTGGGGGTGCTGCCCCAGTAAGATGTGCATGATGGTTTCTCAGGCTTTTAGCTGAACACACATTTTTTTAAACAAATCAAGTATTTTTTGCAGTGAAAGAAGCACTCAGGTGTCTGTTTGCCCAGACATCCACATAGTTCATAAAGTCCAATCATTTAGGAATTGTAAGTGAGAAACAGCCCTGGAATTTTGTAATGTTCAAAAGAGTCTGACTCTGTTTTTTCCCGAGGGAATTCTGATCTGGTTTGTGTTGATTTTGCTTTCAGCCATCGGTCCAGACTTTTCCAAAACTCTCCTGAAGAAGTTAACTCTTGTTAAAGTGGGTGGTGAAGTCATCATTGAGTGCAAGCCCAAAGCCTCCCCCAGACCTACTTATTCTTGGAAGAAAGGAAAAGACATCCTGAGAGAAAATGAGAGGTAATGTCTTACAGTAACCATTTCTTTCATTACCTAACCCAGGGACTTTCAGCAATCAAAGCTAAATTTGTCATTAATAGCTTTGCAAAATTGACTTGCAAATACGTGAGGAAACAGCCAGTGTTCAATCCCGAGGAGCTGGGGGTGAGATTCCTACTCCCATCGTGCCCATCCCACCTCTGTGTGCTGTTAAAGCATTCCTGCCAAGAAGCTGATAAAGATGCACTCCAAAAAACCAAATATTTTGCCTCTGCAGTGCTCTAAATAAACATTGTTTTTACCAAAAAAAAAAAAAATCAATTCCCAGGAGATAAAAGCCTCCACTGCAAATGGCACAGCTCTGGTACATTACTCAGTGTCCTGCAAACAGGAAGTATTTGGGGTCAGTAATTAATTTGGCAGTTCTAATGCCTGACTTGAAGGTGGCTTTCTCAGACTGGCCAAATAATTTTTTTTCCAGTTTTATTTTTTTAATTCAGAAGCCAACTTTTCAAATCCTCCTCTGTGGTGTTGATTTGTTGTTGGCTGCTTAGGGGTGTGGTTGTGTCACAGCACCTGTGAGCAGGACATGGAGAGCTGCCCTTGACACTCCTCCAAAACATGATGTGGCACTGGGATTGATGGGGAGAATCCTGCCTTGTTAGTAAAGGTCAAAAAGCCAGAAATTATAGGAAATTGTTATCTTTAAAAGCTTTAGTCTGTTAGAGGTATTCTTTTCCCTTGGAAAGTCTGACCCTGCCCCACCCAGCCTGTAATGTGCACTGAAGCAATGCTGTGCTGGTGTGTTTGAGTACACAGACAGCTACAGTTCATTTAGAGCCAGATGATTAAAACACTGAACACCCTGTTTGTGACTTGTTTAGCTCCTCTCCCTGATCCTTACAAAGCTGCTGTCCGTGGGCCATTCCTTCACCCCTTGGGATGAAAAGAGTTGGTGATGGATGGCACAAAGCTTCCTTCAGCAGGCAGAGCACAGAGCTGCCGAGGTCAAAGCTGTCATAGATCAAAGTGGATTGATTTTTAAAACTGACATAACTTGTTCTTCTGGTGAGGCTGGTGCCAAGGATGGGAGGTGTTTGGTGCTGGAAGCTTTGGGGTGCCAGCCCCATGAGGTGCCATCTGTCTCCCTGCGCTCGCTGGCGCAGTCCGTGGCTGAACGTGCTGCGTGCTCTGAGGCTGCTCCCCTTGGCACAGCGCAGTTCCTGCTCCTCATTTTAACTTGGGAGTGGGACTGCCCAGCCAGAGTTGGGGCAGTGCTGGGAGGAGGGTGGTGGGCACAGCGCTGGGCTCAGGGGCAAACCCGCCCAGCTGTGCTGCGGGCTCTGGTGGCAGTGCCAGGCTTGCTCCACCAGCTCCTGCTGGGCCAGAACCAGGGGCCTCCCACCTGGGCACCCAGCCCTGGATGGCAAACCAGACGTGAAATGTGCCCAAGCAGGTGTGAAATCTTGAGCTCCTTCAGCCCAGGGGTTTCCAGGCAGCGAGATCACCCAGCAGGGACTGCCTGGCACGGTGTGGGAACGCGCAGCGCCCGGTGCCTTGGCACTGGGACCTGCTCTGCTCTGACAGGCACTGGGCTGTGTCTCCTGTGGGGATGAGGGCGTTGAATCCTCCCCACTGCCTTTATTCACCACCCCAGCCCTGCAGGCTGGGCCTGGGCACCGTGTGAGATGCACAGTTAGGGAATGACGTTGTCTGCTGTGCTCGTGGCTCTGCTCACCAGCACCGTCTGCCTTCACGGGCAGGAGGGGCCGAGTGCCTGTGCTCTGCTCAGTGCCGCTGTATTTCTGCTTTCTGTGCCTGCTGAAATGTCATCTCCTCCCCGCTGTACTGGGGGACAGCAGCAGTGGCTGGAGTCCAGCTCCAGTATCTCCCTACACCCACAATTGTGTGTGGACTTCAAACAAGAACTTTCTTGGCTGTTGGAAAAAAATCTGTTGAAATCTAGGAAGAAAGACGCCAGGAAAAGCTGCTGCTGCAATCTCTTCATCCAGGATGGGAAACAGAACTTTTAGACAGGCGTGGGAGAAGAAACTTCAGTGAAATCTCTGCTTAAGCTGACGTTAAAGGGTCCTTCGAGTACCAGAGAGGCGCCTGAACATCTGGATCCTTCTCCAGCTTGCAGGTTGATCACGTGAAGCTTAATCAATATAGATGATCCTTCCAATTCCAGGTGGAGTTAAAAGCAGCATTCCTGTGTCAGTGCTTGCTCTGAATGCTGATGCTCAGCCTGACGGCTGCCATGGCAATCGCTTCAGAGCTCCTCCTGGGGCTTTTGTGGCTTTTCAGCTGGTGTGTGATGTTAAACTCCTTGCTGGGGACACTGTGCGTGGTTTTTGCTGCTGGGACTCTGGCTCTGGAGGCTTCTGCTGTCCAGGAGGCAAAACAAAGTGTGTTGTTCAATGTTTGCCCAGAGAGCAGAGACCCACCATGGTGAAAAAGAAAAGGGCTTTATCGGTTTAGGTTTCATATTCTTCTCTGGAGGCTGAGGTAGCGTGTGCTGCACCTCTAATGAATACCATGGCCTGAGGGCATCTCTTACTGGTGGTTGAGAACTGTGCAATTGTGTTATTAGGAATTCTGCCCTGGGGTACAATTATATTATTGCAGTCATTAAAGGCACTTCATCTCCATAATAATGGAAATCCTGCCTTGGAGGCCTGACTGAGTCAAAATGATGCTGGGGGCCTGACTCCAGAAGGTAAATTTTATGTAGGAACAGCTCTAGCACAGATATAGATGTAGTGCAGGTGCTGTTTGGAAACAAAGACTATTTCTGCATGGGGAAAGTACAGAGATCGTTTTCCATCCTTGATCTTCCCTTCACACTCGAGTGCAAAGCGAGTGTTACACTGTGGGAGAGGTCTGTAGTCCTGGTAATGCTGCTCCTCACAGGGCCTCTGGGAGAGTAGGAGCAGGTGAAACACGTTTCAAATCCACCTATTCCCTGGAAAGCCTCACTCAGGACCAGGGGATGCCTTTCTGCTGGGAATGGCCCCTGAGTTTTCCACAGCCCACGAATAAACAAGGTTGGTGTCCCAACAAACCCCCAGGTGCTGTCCCATGGGAGGGCAGCACCTGAGGGCTCGGCTGTGGGAGCCGTGGGGTTTCACATCAGGGCTGAGAGGGTCCTGAGATCTGTGGCTACAAACTGGGGCTTTTTGTCCCTCCACTGCACAGAGTGAACTGGCTTTTAATAACTTGGCACCAGAGGCTGTTTTGTTAGAGCGTCTTAAGGAAATTCCTCAGGGAATTTGTCAAGGGATTTATTTTGCTGTTGGTATGGAATGATTTTTCTGGACCAGTCAGGACTCTGAATCATGACTCAATCCTGAATCATGTACTGGAGGGGGCCCTGCCTGAGCAGGGAGGTTGGATATGATGACCGCCAGTGATGCCTTCCCACCTGAATCATTCTGGGAGTAGCGTTGGAAGGGGGTGTTCAGCCTTGCAGGGTCTGCATCGCTTCCCCTGCAAGTCTTCCCTCTTTTCTTAGGCGAAGGGATTTTGATTTGCATGCCTTAATGGCAATAATTCCATTTATTTATTCCTCACAGAGTGAGACGCAGTGACATTTCCCGGAGGTGAAGCTGTAGCATTGTGTGGTTCAAGAGTAGATTCACATTTCATCTTCTTGGTCCCCTACATCTTCCCACTTTTCCCCTTCTCCCTGACTCCCCAATAGCAGAAAGAGTGCAGGAAAGCCAAGAAAACTTTTATTTGAAATATGTACACAACAGTCTTAATTCCTAACGTTCTCCTAGAGCTATTGGAAGTCATGTTTGCCCTGCCACCAGACACGTACTCAGGCTGGGACAGAAAAATAATTGTACTTTTAAGCCCCAAAACAAATTGCTCTTCTCTCATTCTCCTTCATGTAAAGGCCCTACATCATTAGAGCTGTTTCTTTTCCGTGAATGTACAGTGCCTGCATTGTTTATACAGTTTAATTGTAAGGAAAGAAATGCATAAAAAAACAAATGATGTTCTGTGCTGGTAGCAAAGAATGTGAAAGTGTCCAATTAAACAACCATTCCCTATGACTTGTGTAATAGCAACATCTGTTATCTTAATTAAACAAGTTTCTGTATAAAGGGACCCTGTTGGTGCACTTCGTTAGAGCAGGATGTGACCTAGATACTCCAGGCATGCTCACGATCTTTGTGGAAATTTTCCCAGTTGGTCCCATTATCTCGCAGTCCTGACAAGCTCTGTGATGTGTGAGCTTGCACACGCACAGCCACAGTGCTTACAGCAGGAACGTTGTTATTTTTCGTGGCTGGAAACCAAGAAAAGCCCAGGAAAGCAGCACATGGTGGCACTTTCCCAGCGAGTTCAGCCACGGAAGTGTTGGGAAGTGTAACGAGTGCCCGGCTAACTCAGTCCTTGTCAAACAACACTGAGGAGAGAGAGCTGCACTCACAGACAGCTGCTGTGATTTGTTACCCACACTGCCTTATCTGCTCCAAGCTTTCAGTAATTTGGGTCCCGATTCTCCCAGGTATTTCACTCTTCTCTCCACCGGAGTCAGGGACAGTCTAGGAGGGTAATTTGGTTTCCAAAGTCGTGAATCCCAGAATGGTTTGGGTTGGAAGAGACCTTACAACTCATCCATTCCCACCTCTGCCATGGGCAGGGACACCTCCCACTGTCCCAGGCTGCTCCAAGCCCCAATGTCCAGCCTGGCCTTGGGCACTGCCAGGGATCCAGGGCAGCCACAGCTGGTGTCCTGCTAACTTCTGGAAAGAAGGTGAGGGCTCGACACTGGGAAGGAGCAGTGGGAATGCAACAGGGCTCAGGGCTGTTCACCCCTCCGTCAGCAAATCCCAACCAGAGCTCCCTGAAATCCCAGCCTCCTCAGAAGGAAGGACACCAGGCAGCTGGAGCCAGAAAGCCTCTTGGATATGGTAATGCACAGCTGTGCCCCCAGGCTTATTAATTTGGCAGGGAATGTTAATTTGTTCATGAAGAAGAACATTGACCAACGCAGGCACTGCAGCTGCTTTGGAGAGGAGCTGAGGTCCTGCCCCTGGGGACAGCGAGCTGCTCCCTCCTGCCCTTGGGCCCCTGGCTGGCACGAAGCCATTGGGAGTCTTCATCAGGTGAAGCTGAAGCAGCTGAATCCCCACTCCAGGAGCTGGAGTGATTCTGGCCAAAGAAAAGCAGAAAGCTCTCACCTCCTTTTTCTGTTGTCCTCTGCACTTCAAAACTGCTCAGTAAGTCTTGTCTCCCTGGAAGAGTTTAGCCATGGTTTTCTCAAGACTTCACATCCTAAGGACCTCCTCACAAAGCTTGTCCATTTATGGATCCCCTCATTCAGATATTATTTTATAACAGGAATTTTAACGTATCCATGTTGATGCTACGTCATTTTGAGGAGGAAAAAATGGTAAAATTGAACAAGAAGTTTCTCTCCCATTCTTCCAGCATGTCTTGAGCACAAAAAGTTGTATAAATTCCAATTTTATATTTGTTGCCTCAAACTTCCTAATTAGTGCTTAATTGCTTTAAACAGCCAGAAAGAAAATGGCCAGAAGACAGACAGCACATCTTTCCCAGGCTGGTGCCAGGGTACAAACCATGGTGATATTTTTATCCTGATTACTTGAGAGATGAATTGCCAGCAGTGTCTTTTGGACACACAGTCTAGTGACACTTCAGCAGAAAAGAAAACCTCAAAGGATGCTTCCCATCATTGCTTCACATTAATTGTGTTGACTCTTTGTATTTTTTTTTTACATAAAGCACCTGTGCAATTTCTTGAAGGCAGACAGGTAACCAAACCATCAATAACTTGTCGGGTTTTCATTACATCCTGCCCAGGCAAAATGAAAAATGACACCCTGCAAATGGCTTTCTGAAGTTTGAATCGACAGTGCAGCATTCATCTTACTTTGCAAAGACGTGGCAGAAGATGGCTCTACTTCATTGCAACATCTGAAATAACTGACTTGTCCACCTATTTTAACCAATTTTCTGCAGAAAGAGAATAAAATGAACCAGGAAGCCTCAGGATTTGGTGGTCAGAGGTCTTGGAAAGCCATTGTCCTCGATGGCCTCCTGTTCATAGACTGTTTCCCAGCAGGAGCTGGTTTTAGCTCTGTGTTGTTCTGGAAGACCAAGGCCAGGCTGGACTGGGGCTTGGAGCAGCCTGGGATAGTGGGAGGTGGAACTGGATGAGCTTTAGGGTCCCTCCCAACCCAAACCATCCCGGGATTCTATGATCACACCATGTTTTAGCACTGAAAGGGATGTCTAGCCCTGGCACAGCTGCCCAGGGCAGTGATGGAGTCCCCATCCTTGGAGGATTAAAAAGATGTGGCACCTGGGGACATGGGGCAGTGGTGGCCTTGGCAGTGCTGGGTTAACAGCTGGACTCGATATTCTTGGAGGGCTTTACCGACCAAAATGATTTTATGGTCCTATAAATGTTCCTAGCTAAAGGTTACCTGAGAAGGGTTAGGGATTTGTGTAGAATCCAGGTTCGGTGCTGGTTTATTTGGTATGCATCAATAATTAGGCTGATCCCTAAAATTTCCATTTCGCCCATCTGCTCCTGTGGAAGCAGGAAATGATTTCCTGTTTCCAGCCACAAACTGCTGCCTAGTGCAATCCCAGCCTCTGCCAAGTTTCAGCTGGTGCTCCTGGAACGAGACTCTCCCTCACGCCGTGACACAGCCTCCTGGAACATCAGCAATCTGTTCCTATTTCCCCAGCAGATTATTTGCAGCGTGCTGGTGTTGTAGTGCTCAGTGGAACACGTGTAGGACATCACTGCTCCTGTGCTGCTGCTGGACCCGGCTCAGAACCGTGGTGTGACCAAACCCACGGCGCTGCTGTGCCCCGAGAGGTCAAGAGTAATCATCAGGCTTTTACCTTGGTGCTTGTGGATTAATTTTAAAAGCAGAGCTCTGCTTGCAGAGGTGGAGAGGATGAAGGATCCAGAGCTCTGTCCCAGAGGCATCCGACCTCCGGAGCGCAGCAAGACGTGTCCTGTGCTGAAGTCCTTGAAAGAAGGATGAAGATATCCATAAGAAAAACCTGTCACAAGGGATCAAGAGAAATCATCAGACTTTTACCTTGGTGCTTGTGTACTAATTCTAAAAGCAGAGCCCTGCTTGCAGAGGTGGAGAGGGCAAAGGATTCAGAGCTCCGACCTCCGGAGCACAGCAAGACGTGTCCCGTGTTGACGTCCAGACATCCTTAAAAGAAAGGTGTCACGTGCTGCTTTTCCTGCTTGAGGTCTCTCATGGTTTTGTGGTTATTAAATTCATCTCTAGGTGCTGGACACACAGCTATAAATTGTTTCTGCCTCTGTGTAAAGCTGCTCCAGGAAGGAGCCGGTCCCTCCCTGCAGTGCCACGGGGTTTGCTCCATGGTGAGCACACCCTGCAGGCACTGCTTTCCAAAGAAATGCCTGTGATCAGCCTCCTGAATGCAGTTGGGAATTGATGTGTGGCTTCCTGCTTGTCCTCCAGCTGAAGAAAACAGTGGTAATGATTTTAGTAAGTCTGTAGCATTCTGAAGGAGAAAATTATTATCAAATGTTTCTTGGGTATTTTTATGACTAAGAGCAAGCAGGTAATGATTTTACAGTTAGGGCCACACTTTGAGATGCACTTTCAGAATCCAAGGAAATCATTACCTGTCTAAAGGGGAAGAAGGATTCCTAATGAACATTTCAGACTTGGTGATATTTTTGATGGTTATTCAAACATCATTTTGAAGTGATGCAAATGTGTCCTTGGATCTCACAAATCTGTTAATGTCCATTACAAGCCGAGTGCGTAATTTCTCTTTGTACTTTGGGCATTTTTTGTTGGAACCAGAGGGAAAGATGTGTTATCTTTGAAAGACTGTGCCTTTGGGCTTGAATTCGGGTGGTATCAGCTGGAACAAATAAGCTGAGAATGCATTTGCTGCCTCTGCTCTGATCTCACGAACGCTCCCAGAAACGGTTTGGGTCAGCAGCTGATGCACTGAAAATCTTGCATGGATTTTTTTTCCTCATAAGAGAATAATTTTTATGAACTGTAGTGGAATTTCCTCTGATTCTTGTGTTCTACAAACCTCCAGTGTTTGCTGTGGGTAGAGGGTGGTGGCTTGTCCTTGTCAGGAAGGAGTTGTTGGCGTAGGTGGCTGGATGCTGCACTCCAAACACGATTCCTTGGATTTCCACTGCCCCTCTTCATGGACTAGACATCATTTAATTTCCATGCCTCAGGCTATAATCAGTGCCCTGGAAGAGTGAGCACAGCAAATATTTCACTGAACATTAGATAGAGTGAGAGCAGGAGTGGCTTTGCAGCACCTGCTGCGGCCAACACAGGATTTTCCTCGCCTGTGAGCGCAGGAGGATGCGTGTGGGGGGCTGTGTCTCTGCTGGCTAATTGTGCACAAAGGGAGGGTTTAGCCTTTCAGGAGGTGGTTTCAGTGTGCTTTGCCCCTCCACTGCCACCAGCAAGAGCTGGTCCAGCTGGTCCTGAGCCTTCTGTTTGGAGTGTGGAGCATCCCTGTCCCTTATGGTGCCACCACCGCATTCAGGGTTTATAGAAAACAGTCATCTTTGTCCATAAAATGAACTGCCAGGTGGAGGGGCTGTGTCAGAAAGGCCATTTCCCATTGGGGATGGTCTTCATTTCCCATCAAAACCAATGGAAAACTGGCTCTTTGCACCATCAGACCCTTCTAGACTTGCAGAATCTTCCCATATCAAATTGTCACTGCCTCACGTGTCAGGAACGAAAGCGGTTGTAAAAACAAAGCTTTCCTTTGCTTTACTCAAATCTGCCTCCTCAAATATTTGTTTTCATGGCATGGGCTTTCTGACTGTATTTATTTTAATTTTGTGTGTAGTAAAAAAAAGTGGTTTGGGAGAGAAGGCAAAAGGTTTCTATTATTTGAAATTCTCCGCAGCCCCCTCGCTCCCTTCAGGGTCCCTCGTAGTGCTTGTGTTTGGTTTTCATTTGTTTCCTCCTGTTATCAGCATCCCTTAAGAAAGATATTTTCCAGAGAACTGTTCTTCTTAGATAACCTAGGGATACTTTTATATTTGAATTATAACTCCAGGCATCTCTGAACAATCTACATGAAGTCTCCAATAGCTGTAAACGCTCCCTTCCTTTCCTCCTGCCTCCCTGCTCCATCAGGACGAGCTTCTGTCACTTCCAGACTTGTCTTAAAAAACGTACAGACCAAAGGGAAGATGATGACAAACCACAGCTTTTGTGTTTATAGATATTAATAATGGCTGGAGGCAGCGTTACTGCTTTGGACTGCTCCGTCACTGCAGATAAACAATCGGTGGAAAAAGAAAATTGTGGGAAAACTTTGGATGCCAGATCCATGGCTGGTTTAAGCTGATGCTGAATTCAGTGGTGCTGTGCTGTTTGATGTTCCCAAAGGGGCCACTCCTGTATTCTCAAAAATAGTTATCTGGGCAAAATATGCTCTGGTTTTTCTTTCTCTTTAGAGCATTATTTAGAGCTTTTTATGGCAAGTCAGTACCAAAAGAGGGAGGGTGACTTTTTCCATGGACAGATAGTGCCAGAAGGCAGGGTTGGATGGGATATTGGGAAGTGGGAGATGTTCTGCTGAACTCAATGCAACAGGATTTTACCTCAGTTTATTTAGAGCAAATATAGTTCTTACCTGAAAATTAATTATAGGGGGTTTGCTGCTAAGAGGGCTGTCAGTTGTCACGGATAAGGCAGGACTTATCTGCTGCTGCCTTCACAGAGACAGAGACATGCACTAAATTAAATGGGCTTTGACGGAGGCTCTGAATTATCTCAGGCTCTTCTGTGAACCATGAAAAGACAGGTCCTTACAGAAGAATAAACACTGGAGCAGCTCTGGGGGGGTTGTCTGAGGCACACCTGTCAGGGCAAGAAGGTGCAGGTGTGTAGGAGACTGTGGGCACAGAAGGAGTATCCACTCAGGGAGTTTAGATGGATGATCAAATGGAAAACTGGTGCTTCAGCACATCGTCCTGCCTTTCCCTTGGATTTACCCTGACAGCTGTAGAACGAACCCAGCTCGTCTCCTCCTTGCTGAGGTTGGTGTTCTGAGCCCTCAGGCTGTGTTGATGTCCCACACTGCTGCGGACACCATCCCTTTCTCCACCTTTTCAGAAACATCTGGGGTAACAGGACGAGGGTGAAGCCCCAGCCTGGAAAGCCCTGCCTGCTTAGGGGGGATGCTGAGGGTTTGAGGGTTTGGGCTGGTGCTGATGAAGGGTAGGAGCTCTCAGGTGACAGGACAGGGGGCTGGGTGGGGTTTGGGATCAGGGCTCTCTCCCCCTGTGCACCACGAGAGCTGTGGAGTGAAGCCCCAGGACCTTGGCTTTGGCCTCAGGGTATTTCAATGGTTACAAAGCAGAAAAGCTCCGACCTGAGCATTGTGATTTATGCAACACAAGGTTGGAGTCACACCTGGGGACAGCATCCCGGGGCCACAGGGATTATTTGTTACCTGTGTGCTGTCCCCTGAGCCAGCCCGTCCTTCAGGTGATGAGCAGGTACTCATGAGCTGCGTCCCTGATCTGGGGGCTGTGCTCTGAGCAGTAAAACCTGTGAGGATTTAGAAACTCCACTGTTTACCCAAAATAGCCTGATGGCCAGTACCACATCCACGGGATGGTTTTAATAACCCAGTCCCTGCCTCGTTGCATGGCAAGCATTATTTAGAAGGTAATAAACTGCTACAAAGACATGTGATAGAAATAGAAATAATTTGATAAATAATGCAATTGCACAGAGTTGTGGCGTGAGGCAAAGTTGCTGTTAGGCTAAAAATTGCTCTAGATATTCCTGCCGAGGAACTCTGGGAAAAGAGGGAACAAATACAGTGCTGAGACTGCAGTCAGGGCTGCCTGGTGCTCCTGCTTTCTTCTCTGCTTCCACCCCCCCCAGCCCAGGCACGGCAGCGAGGATGAACAATGGGCCATTCATCACGTCGGCTGAAATACACTGTTTTTCACAGGTACATTTAACCCAAATCCTCTCTCAGAAGATGGATTATCTCTTGGAAGAACTCTGGCACCAGTGTCTCTTTTCAATAGCCACGTCACCACCGCCACAAAGGCTGTACATGAAGGGATCAATGGTAGTTTTATCTCAAATTGCACTCAGTGTGTGTTTCTTCCAGCTGACATTCATTTAAATGCTTGCTCTAAGACATCTTTTCTCCCTGTAATAGAAAAAGGATCGGACATCGTAAGCATTGTTTCGTGGGAGAAAAAATATTTAAAATATTCACTTGGCTAAGCATGAAATATTTCGGCAGCGTGTGTTTAATCAAGAGTGAAAGCAAGGGTAGTTATGCTTGTATTTCATAAATTAAAATGCTAAAATGATTAGATAAGAAAACAAAATACCTTATTTCATTGCAGCAGTGCTAATGAAACCATTTGAGAGGGAGGGGGAAAAAAAGTCACTTTGTAATTCTGAGCACTTTTGCTCCAAAGGAACACCGGGCTCTAACCTGCAGTGCCGGAGCTGTGCCGTGTCCTTTGGGAAGGCAGCCCAAGCTGCCAGACACACTGCATTTGTACTCCCTTCATATTCCATTCAATCCCGCCTGTTTCCACCTGCTGAACAGAGAAATAGAGGCCAAGCTGAGAGGAATATATTGAGGGATTCCTGCCGTGCCACCTGTCTGTGCAGCCCCCCGGCGGGGCTGGGTGCGCTTTGGGAATCAGGGAAAAATTCCCACTGGGAAGGTTGGTGCATGGCCCTGCTCCTCACCCTGCTTCCACCTGCAAGGTGCAGGTGAGGTCCAACCATCCCTGGCTCTGCAGGGCTTTGCTTCCAGGAGCCACGTGGATTTTCTTGTGATTAAACTCCAGAGCAAGATGTTCCGGTAGATACTGGAAGTTTGGGATTTTAGGGGAATATTCTGTCAAAGCAGGAGGCCAAAGCTGAGCAGCAGGCACGTTTTGGGAGGTGCAGGTGATGCAGCCAGCCACCCAGAGGTCAGATTTCCATGGAGCTGGGCTGCAGGTGATTACTGGCACTCAGTTTTATGATGTGCTCTGGGATTCGGGCGGTTTTCCGCTGTCGTTTATATTCCAGGTAAGGGCTTGATCTCGTTTCACAAAGTCGGTGATAAAACTCTTACTGAGCTCGACAGGACAATATCTATCTCTAAATGCATATGTTAGTGGCTGAGGATTATTTATCTGCTCCTGGGAATGCTGCCCAGCAGTGGGGAGTGCTGCAGAGGGCTCCATGAATCAGCTCTGCCATGCTCCATCCAGAGTGGAGGTAACACAGTTGCTGGTGGGGGATTTACGGGTCTGGCAGGTGGATCACGAGCTGGGAACAAGCACCAATAGATCAGACCCCAGTGATTAGGCGCTGCTGGTTCTCCTTGTGCTGCTCCAGCTCTGCCTGAACTCTTCATCCATCTCCAGCTGTTCCCGGAGATGCGGGGAGAGCGAGCGTTGCTCTGTGGGATGGATATCCCAGCTCTCCCTGCCCTCTGGCACTGGAAGCTGCTCCCCTTGTGCTGTCACCCCCTGCCCTTGTCACAGGAGCTGCTCTGGGAGCTCCGTGCCCAGCGGCTCCTTCAGGCTGCTGCAAAGTGTTCAGCAGCTCCTTCCATTCGCTGCTGCAGTGGCAAAACGAAAATGGCTAAGGAGGAAAAGGCTGGGGAGGGATGTTTTCAGCATTTTTTAAAGGTCCTTTGTCCCCAGAAGAGTTTTGATCAGAACACTGACAAGGTCAGCTTTTCCTGCAGTAGAACCCAACACTTCAGTTTAGGAAACAAGCAATGCTTTTATCTCCTAATTTCAGACCTCTTTTTGCTCTCTGTGGACCTGAAATCTCCAGCTGCCAACACAGACCCCCAGAATCTCTCTTATAAATGCTATGTTTAAAATAGATGACCTTTCTTTCTATAAGGATACTAAACAATCCTACATTGGGGTTTTTTTGAGTATTTCCAAATGGATATTTTATCTTCTTCGATTCTTCTCTGATATTAGCAGTGACCATGAGCCAGGTTAGCAGCAGAGGAGTTCATTAACCTGTGCAAGAAGAGATTTGTATTTTTATTTATTGTTTGATTTGTATTTTTATTTATTGTTACCACTGCTGGTAGCAGGCTCAGGGAACCCAGAACGTTCAATAGCAAGTCAGTAGCTCCTTTTGTGAGTTTGTAGTGGTTTAAAGAGGTGCACACTCAGCAGCCAACACTTTGTTCTGATGTGTGTTTATGGGAAATGTGGTTTGTTTTTATGTCTTCCCAGGCATCTGGCTAGAAAACATTTTGAGGGTGTATTTCAGAGGAGAAAGCACACTGAGCAGTGCTTCCTTCAATTTGAACTTTGTGTCTTGGAGGAACTTTTTCACCCAAACTGCTCAGAACCGTGGCTGAAGGGTCGTTTGCTTTCGAGCCAATTAGCAGTTTGAGAACCTCAGTGGCCTGAAATGAGCCTCTCGTTTAATGCAGATAAGCCTGCAAAGAAAATTCAGGAATTAGCAGTATCAGTGAGAGGCCTTCCTCCTTTCTCAACTAACTGTAACAAATTTCCAAATGTTCAAATAATTATTTGTTAACTTTTAACACATTGGATTCAGATTAGAGGACAAAACATTCGCTATAGAAAAGCAGCCTCAGCAAAAAGAGCCACATAACCATAAGGCCTCCTAATCAATGAGTCGCAGAGAGGTTTTAATGGTCTGATTTATTTGGAAAAAATCAGTTAACTTGTACAGTTATCTGTCACTTTTAATGCTACTCGTTTACAGGAGAGTGGAGGGAGTTACTGAGAGACCAGATGAGAATTCAGTGTGCCTGGAGGCTCTCTGGGGAAGGGGTTTGGAGCCTCTCCTGAGCTCTTTGTGAGACGTTCCTGGGGTTAAAGGATGTCTGTGGGCTCAGGTTGTAAAGCCAGGGACCACACTGTCAGCTTAGGAAGGGAAGGAAAGAAAGACAGCACAAGCTCCCTGAGATGTGCCAAGGCTGGTGCTGGATTGGCTGTCCTGACCCAAAGGTGTCTCCAGGGCAATCCAGTCCACATCAACCAAAAACCAGTCTTACACTGGGAATAAAGACAACTTAGCGGGAAACCAGTGGCAGGAGAAAGACAGAGAAGGCATTAGAATTTGAAATTAAATCTGGCCTCATCAACAGACACGATTAAAATGATCTATGGAAGAGATTAGCCAGTAAATAGCTTTCAGCCATATGGCTGAAAATAAAGCGTAAATAACTAAAAATAAGATCTCAGCTGTACAGAAATAATCTAAAACTGCACTTTTTCTGGGTTTCCTGGGGTGGCAGAAGTGTGGAGGGAAGGAGGGAGGGAGGGAGGGCAGAGTGTGGTAGGGCAGTGCTGGGGCCCTGTGGTCCTCCTTGAGCTGGAGCACAATGCTGAGCTTGTCCTGGTTCATATTGATTGGAATTTTAATGCTTGCCAAGGGCACCTTCAGCTTTCAGAAAGGCCCTGCTGTTCCTGAGGACCTGGAATTGATAGGAGCAGCAAATAATTCCTGGGGAGCTGCTGGTGCTGCCCAGCTCCTGCTGGAGGCCAGCGTGGCCACTCCAGCACAGGTTTAACGCAGCACCAGCATCGATCTGTGCCCACGGAGTGCTGAAGGTGAGACCCACAGCTCTCCACTGCTCCCTTCCAGTCCCTGCAGCCACTGCCACAGGAGCAAACCCGTGGCACTGGAGTCCCTCAGAAATAAATGACAGCACTGAGCGTTACTGACTGCAACAATTTGGAGACCATGAGCCAGCCAAGAAGCTCCAATTAATATCACTGCTGCTGATGGGGGAAGTAGCACCTCTGTCCCTGCTCTCTGCCAGCTGGCCTGTGGCTCTTGGGCTGCTGCAGCAGCAGGTCAGGGAGAGGTGAGCCAGGACAGAGATGGGCTCTGCTGTCAGAGCATCCTGTGCCATCCTCCTCCTCCTCCTCCTTTGGCACAGCCACCCAAACGGTGCCATTTGTTGAAGCAGCTCTGTGCACGGGGGCTCTGCAGCTCGTGTGTGCCCACCAAAAGCCTGGGGAATGACAGAGGGCACCCACAGCAGCTCCCTTGGGTGAGCTGACGACTCCTGAGGGTCACTGGGGACCTTGCCCAGCCCTGTGGCTGCAGCTGGAGGGAGCCAAGGAGCCCCAAGGTGACCTTGGTGCTTGAGTTCATGCCTTGGCTCAGACTGGGCCTTTATTCAGCTGTCCCAAGGTGATTCCTGTTCCTTAAAGCCTCCTCAGGGGGGAAGTGCCCCTGAGCCCTCCTGCAGTGGTGCCAGTGCTGTTGCTGAGGTTCTTTACTCCCCATTTCTCAGTCCATTTGTGCAGACCTTCATTAAAAATGCAGGAAGGCTTCTTCATTTTAGTGAAATTGGGAAATAATTGAGCAGGACAAGGCAGGAATTAATACAAGGTTTTCTGTGAAGGTCTGCAAGTGGCTGAAGGCGAGAAAGGAGATTGTGCTGGATTCTGGACGTGATTCTGAGGAGGCAAAAATGCTGCTAAAAGAGGTGATTCTAGGGTGGGAGAAAGGGTTTTCTGGAGTCTCCTTAGGTGATGCCTCCACAGGGCACAAGTCATTCATGTTTCAATTGGATTTACTGGGCAAAATTAGGTTTTCTGTGTTCACTGACTTAAAGCAGGGCAGAAAAAAAACAACAGGAGGGGAAGCTCATTGAGAGAACAAGGGGAGCCTGAAGTGCTCCTGTGTGAGAGGAGCAGGCGGGGATCACCCAGGAATTACCATTCCATCCTCACCTGCCTCCTGCCCTCGAGAGACTGCCAAAAACAGGCCAGGTGGGGAATGTGCAGCTGGGCAGAGGATGGGAGCGAAACAGGATTTTGTAACCTGCAAGTGCCACTGCAGATAAACCTTGTGGACTGAGTGATGCCCAGGCAGAGAGGCAGAGAGCAAGCTTGGCAGCGTGGTGCCCTCAGTAGAAAGCCATCATCCTGCTGGAAAAACCTCCGGAATGGAAACCCTGCTCCAGCTCATCTGCTCGACACTTTAGAATCAGCGAGCGCTGAGGTTTGCCACGGAGCCAGAGCACCACGTGCTGCAGGGCTTGTCATGGTGAGAGGGCTGAGTATCAAAGTGCAGCATGTGGAAAACCTACACGAGCTGCTGATGTGTAAATGAAAGTTGCCCTCGAGTAAAGACACGGAAAACTCATGTAAATGATGCATTCAGTATTTATGAGGCGCGTCCGCAGAGACTGGCGTCAGCTCAGCTCCCCGCGCAGGGCAGGGCTCTCTGCTGCTCTCACCATCCATAATTAATGCAGACTCCAAAGGGTTTTATGTTGGCTTAAAAAAAAAAAACAAACCCAACCAAGCCTCCTGTGTGTGCTGTCGTTGCAGAATCACTGTTCTGGATGACGGGAGCCTGCGGATTGTCAACGTCACCAAGTCAGACGCAGGAAGTTACACCTGCGTGGCCACCAACCACTTCGGCACGGCGAGCAGCACGGGCAGCCTGGTGGTGAAAGGTGACTGAATCAGCTTTTATTGTGGGTGTCTCGGGCACTATTTAATATATAAGGCGTTATTTAATATCTAAGTCAGATTTATTTTCATTATTCTTCCTCCAGGGCTGAATTTCAGCATTTCAGGAATTACGAGTGTTTATTCACGTGCATTCGTGTTCTGTCAAATGTTTTCAAAAGTAAAAGCTATGATTTGACAAAGATATTGAAAGGACTACTTTGACCAAGATATTTAAAGGAATAATTCGACCAAAATATTTAAAGGAATCATTCGACCAAGATATTTAAAGGAATAATTTGATAAACAATGAGAGACGCTGACAAATGTGGTGAATTAATTTTTGGCCTGCTGATGAGTAGTCCAATGTCTGATGAATCATTATAGGCCATGAACATAATAGGTTATTACCCTTACAATCACTCTCTATCTCCTTCTTCTTTGGGGAAAAACCTACATTGGATAACAAATCAGGAAACATTGATTACAAAGTGATAAATCAATCAGAAAGCTCTAATGCTGTCAGTTTTAATTCTCCCACACACTGGCAGTGATGGATCGTACTCAGTTAGAGGCTCTCCTTGTCAACTATTTCTGTGGTATATAGGAAATACTTAAAATGTTTCAATGCAGGTTTTAATCCAAGGTTTTTAAAGCTGGAACACATCCACAGGTCCTTTCCAACCCCAACCACTGTGGGATTTTCTGAACCTTGTAGGGAAGCATAGGGCCCCCAACAATTCTTCGGGTTTGGAGATGTTTTGAGTCCCTTGTGTGGCGTTTGGCCACGTTGGTCCCTGAAAACAAGGACAGAGACAAGTGAAGACCAGAGTGAGGTCTCTGTAGAAGCTGATTCTGCCTTTCCTAACCTGTGTTGTCCTAAAGAGGCACCTTCAGCAAAGAACCAGGGAAGGGCTGCTCAGGGAGCACGAAAGTAAAGCACTTTATCCATTGCCAAAATTGTGGAAGGGACCTTAAAGGTCATTTTGCCCCCCTTGCCATGGGCAGGGACACCTTCCACTATCCCAGGGTGCTCCAAGCTCTGTCCAGCCTGGCCTTGGACACTTCCAGGGATCTAGGGGCATTCCCTGGGCAGCCTGAGATCAGCCTCTGTCTGTCCCAGAGCAAAACCAGGGAGCAAAACAGCCAATCCAGCGCCAGCCCCTTTCCCAGGCTGCCCAGTGATGGAGCAGGGTGGGTTCCAGCTGTTCAGCTCCAGCCTGGCCACAGCTGGGCTCTCCTGGTTTTCCATGTGCTGCAAGACCCCGAGGGGGAGGAATCAGGGGCTGCAGTTCAGGGGCTGCTTCTCCCACCATAAAAAAGCCAATTGCTGGCAGCAGGAGTGACTGGGTTCTGTTATTGCAGCCAAGCTTCTGTAGTCCCAGGCTTATCCTTCCTGCAGGCCCAAGGAACAGCCTGTAGCTCCCAGGAAAACCTCGGCAGTTGTTGTACCTGATCCCTGCGTTCCTGTGCTCCACAAACCACTTTCCTGCACTCTGAGGTTGTAAGGGATTAGTGAGGGCTTTTTTTCCCCTCAGTGCTCTGTTTTGACTCCATTCCATTTGCATTAATGGCAGCAACGCATGGGCATGAAGCAGAGAATAAACTCTTAAGCCCGAGATGTGGATATTAACAGCAAACTGAGAAATGCAATTTCCGAGTCTGGCCCATAAAAAGTATAAGAGAGCAGAAACTATTCTGAACTCCAAATGAACTGTGTAAAATATTGTATTATAGAGTGAAATGCTTGCGTTTCCCTGCCCTAAGTAAAACATGTGTGAGTTTGGACAGAAATATGAGTGAATTTCTTGTTTTAACTCGGTTTTGTGGTGTACAAAAAGACTAATTTAACAGCTGATGTGGTTTTTGACCTTAAGATATACTTACATTCTTTTCTAACTCTTCTTATGTCATTGAGTAAAAACTGTGAAGGTCAAAACATTTTTTCTAACCTTCCTGTGTTCTTCCATTAATATTGCAGGGTACCCTTATTTTTTTTTTTTAATTTCCTTTCTCAGGGAGAGATACCGACAGTGTCAGAGACAGCGTAGGCAAGGATGGGAGGAGGAGGGGAATATGTTACACCAGAACCAAGGAGCTTAAAATAACTCTCTGGCAAACAACCAGAGAGGGATGAATAAATATTCATTTTATGCATGAGTAGACAGTTTAAAAAATATCAAATTCTGACAGGTGCCCATAGGGCTGTGTGTTAACATTCTGTTGTCAGGCTGGGTGAACCCCAGTGGTTTCTGAACCAGTGCAGTTGTGCTTTGGGTTCGTTCTGCTGGCTGGTGCTAAATGAGAACCTCTTGGCCTCCAAGACCTGAAATCTTAGAAACTCACATGTACAGTTTGACCTTTAAATTAAAAAGCAGGATTGAGTTTGCAAGGCTGGAGAAGCAGCTCCTTCTAAGGAAGTGCTCAGAGCTCTGTAAAACATGGTGTGTGTTTCCATGTATTGTATAAATATTAATTTTCCATCTTGTTCCCTCATTTTTTGCTGTACTTGAGGCTAAATGTTCAATTCTTCCAACACACAGAAAGATTAGAGACTCTCTGAGTACCGGGGGATTAAATGACAAATAGAGTAAACAGGCACAGCCTGTACAATATGAGTTTATTTGTATTTAATGCAGTGATATCAACTGGCTGATACAGCAGTGGGCTGAAAGAGGAAACTGATTCCAAGGCACTGCAATAAAAGTTCTGGATTTGGGGAGCACCAGGAGAGGCTCCTGTGCTGATATCCCAGGGAGTGGGACCCACGTGAGGTGGGGTGTGGATGCAGCATCCCAAACAAGCTGGTGAGGGGAAGGCAGCTGATCCCTGTGTGTCACCACTGCTTCTTTATGGGATGAGAAAGTCCTTGGCACGCAGGACATTTCCCAGACACATTAAATATCTTTTATTTAAGCCATTCCCCCAGCTTTGCTTTGGGGAAATTGGAGGTGAACGGATCGTGGTCCCCCCATTGACACCCACGGCTGCTTCCCAAACATCTGCTTCCCTTTGGCCTGTGGGCTCAGCTATAAATCCATCCCTATATCTAAATACACCTATTTAAATACATTTTTATTTAAATTTATCTCCAAATCCTTGCTAGAGTTGGAGCCTGTGTGCTCCCGTGGGGGAGAGCAGCAATTCTGGTCACGTTGGGGCATCCCTGACAAGGGCAAGTTCCAATGGCTTTATTTGCCTGTTTAATTATGATGCACCTTTAACATTTTCCTACTGCTGTGAGCTCGTCTCATTCGGGCTGTCACGGGAGGGCTCAAGGCAGTAAAAGCAGGAGAATTTTTGCTGGCTGGAATCTGTAGCACTTTAGCAGAAAAAGAACACAAAGATAATGTCAGGAGGTTATTTTTCCCTCACGCTTGAATAGACTGATAGTCTTGATTTTGTCCAGCACGGTGATTCAAATTATTTCCTATAAAACAGCACATTTTTCATTCTGAGCCTATTCCTCTGGGTGAATGCTGAAGTGCTGCATTGCAGTTAAAATTGATTAAATACTGTAAATTCTGGCCCATTATCGAGTAACTTTTCAGAGACTTCAAATGTTGCTGCCTTTAAACTTGGAATTCTCGCTGTGTTTGTTCCAGTCCTTTAGGACACAGCATTTGCCTTCTGCAGAAGGTGGCAGTGGGATGTGATGGTCCCCTCTTGCCACCTGTGGTTGTCTCCGTTTCAACATCACTTGAGCAGAATTGAAACTTCATTGTTTGGAATTTGTGTTGTGCTTGCCTCATGTTCGTGGGGTCTGGTTTGGGTTTTGGGGTTTTTTTAATCAGTGAATTCCAATAACTGTGAATTTTGCCAGCTGTTCTCAGCTCTGTTGAGTTTGAAGTGACTTTGGAGTAAGTGGGATATTAGTTCCTTCAAGTGGGGCTTTAGCTTTTTCCCCAAGAGGAAGAGTGAGCCACACATTAAGATGTTGTGGGGTTTTTTTGACACAAACCAATGGAAAATTACAGCAGATATTGAAATCTATTGACCTATTTCAGCACTGCCCACACACCCAGGAGTCTCTCCAGACCTCCCTGATTTTTCCTGCATTGCTGCTGCTTTGCTGCTGTGGAAAAGCTGTCCCAGAGAGCTGCTGCAGGCATTTTCCACCCCACCCATCCCCATCCTGGTTCAGTGGTTGGTCATACTGAAACACGAGTGGCCCCTCTGCCACTGAACTCTGCCTCATTCCTGCAGTGTTTAAGGTCATGCAAAGTCTTTATTTTTCTCTCCTCATCATTCAACATAAATTGCTGTTGGTTATGCCTCAGCCCTTAAAAAAGGGCTAAGTTAAGGGTTAAGTGACACCTGCTGTTGAAAGCACAAGATATAATTTAAAAAAGAGAGGCAGAATTTAAAGGAATGATCCCAGAGCAGCACTTGAGGGTTGTCCATATTTTCTGGGCTTTTTGTAATTTTCCTGGGTAGCACACGAGGTCTGTGTTCAGCTGGTATCAAAACCAAGATAAAGACTCAACTCTGAAACCATCAAAAGAAGTTTCATTATTCTTCAATTTTGTTTTAGCATTTGCTGAACACAGATTTTATATGTAGGCCAGACATGAATGAATATTCCTTATCAGGTCTAATACATTTTTTTTTAAATTTCAGGGAGGAGAAGTCAATTTAGAGTATGACCTTGTTCTCCAGAATCTCTAAATCAGGGATTTGTAGGCAAAAAAAAAGCTCAGCGAGTGCCGTGGAGTTGTGCAGGCTCTGATTTATTCATGAGAACATGTTCTGTATTCTCATGTTTAAGAAATAAAACTTATTTCTAAGTTAGGAAAAACCTTTCTTGACTTCTGAGTCACAACCAGCAGCAAAGGCTTGATTTTCACAATTGACAAGGAAAGCTATAATCTTTGGCCGTGAAATTGCAAAGGAAAATATTCCACTCTAATTGGACTATTTCCACTGACACCAATTATTTCTAGGACACAATTAAGGCTCTTTTGCTGGGCTTAAGTAAAATTATAACCCAGAGCAGTGCATGAAAGGCACAATTATAAATGTGAGAGCTGTGCATCCACCTCGTCTGCTCCTCCCTCCCTCAGCTGTGGCAGCCCCAGTGCTTGAGCTGCACTTTGCTGGATCTCCTTTAACCACCCCTGGGAGGGAAATCCTGAAGCAGAAGCTGATGATGGGGCTGGAATCCAGCAGCTACCTCAGGGTCCTTGCAGCCTGCAAGAGCTCTTCTCCATATGGCACTTGGAACACGAGCTTTAATCAAGTGTTTTACAGTTTCAGGCAACTTCCCTGTTTATTGCAGCTGCCAGGCAGCCCAGGTTGCTGAGTGATGCTGAGCCACATCACCTTGTGCAGGCGAGAGGGGCTCAGCTTTGAGTTTCAGCACTGGCAGGTGCATCCCCTCCGAGCTTGTTACACCTGGGACTGGTAAAGTCTGGTTTTCCTGCCAGTTCTGTCCAGGTGAGGACCTGAGGTCATCAGAAAAATCAGGTCAGCCCCAGAGCACCCAAGGAAGATGAAAGAGCTGTGTATCCTGTCAATATGGCTGTTTTTCTGACAGTTAATTGAAGTTAAAGGGTTGTGATTATTCTGAGGTGACAGAAGTGGCAAAACGAGAAGCAGATGCCTCCTGTGCTGTCGAGCCTTCCCCAAAGCCTCCCCTCCCTGGGCTGCTCAGAGGCTCCTCTGGCTTCTGATGTTCTGAATGTGAACTTGTCAAACACAACTGATCTTGTTCTCTGACAGGGACAGGACCCAGGGAACGGCTGGAGCTGGGCCAGGGCAGGGTTAGGCTGGATTATAGGAAAGGTTCTTCCCCCAGAGGGTGCTGGGCACTGCCCAGGCTCCCCAGGGAATGGGCACGGCCCCGAGGCTGCCAGAGCTCCAGGAGGGCTTGGACAGCGCTGCCAGGGATGCCCAGGGTGGGATTTGGGGGATCTGGGCAGGGCCAGGGGTTGGGATGATCCCTGTGGGTCCCTTCCAGCTCAGGATTTTCCATGGTTCTGTGATTCCACAAGTGCTGTGATCTCTGAGCAGGGGAAGGTCGGTGACACCCTGAGGAGGACGATGATGCTGAGGGTCAGGGTGAGCAGCCGTGGCCCCTCTGGGGACTTGTCCTATCACAGGTTTGTGGCCAAACACTTGAACCAGACCCGAATCACAGAACTGTGCATGAACAGCCCAGCGAGAGCTCTCAGTTTCTCACTGGGGAGAGGAAAAACCTGGTCAGCTGCTGAGGCCAGAACCAGTAAATGGCAGAGAGAGAGACATGTAAATGAAATCAAATCCCAGTAATGAAATCAAACACCAATGGGTTGCGCTTAGGGCTGGCTGAGTGAAGTAAGTTTGGAGTTTCTTTTTTCCTTGTAAGCGCTCACTGCTCATAACAAATAAAACTTGTAAACATAACACAAGTGTTAGGCTTCATTAAATTTGCAGCAGACAATTAATTTTTTTTTTTCAGGCAATTCAGAGGTTCTTCTGCAGCACTGATTTAGTTTAATTGAACATATTACCACAAGCAGACAATAAGAAATATATTGAAGATATCCATCTGGCTCCCAGTGCCAACCTTGTGTGTCATTGGCTGGGGCTGTCACAGGCCTTACTAATTGCCTCATTTTGGCTCTTTTACAATCAGTGTGATTTAGCCATTAACATGATGAAAGTCATCTTGGTGAAGAGTTTGATATTAAAAAGCATAGATCTCCTGCCTTGCTCTGGTGCCAGTTTTGGACTAATCTCCAGTGTTATTGGAGTGATATTTTTAAAGGCAGGAATACAAAGGGAGGGACTCCCATGGAGCAGCTTCTCCAGGTACCACTGTGGTTGTGAGGGAGGGAGTGCAGCTGGTGTGAAATGTCACCTCTGGATCGTGGAAAATGCCACAGATTCTTCCCCCCCCCTTCCCTCCCACCACCTTCTTTCTCCTCACTGTCCCTCCAAGCCCCAGCCAACCTTCAGGCACACCAAGGGTCTTAAAACTGATAATTGCTCAGGTAAATAATGGAATCAACGCCAGAGCAAGAGCTGATGTTTATAGATACACCTGATTCAGCACATAAAGTGGGGGAAAAAAAGTATTTTTAGAAAAGTTCAACCATTGTGTCTGAATAACCTGTAGAGGGGGAAGAAACAGCATTTTTTTTCTGTAGTTTTACCTGAAACCCACAATGTATTGCAGGGTCAGTATTATTGCAACCTCTCCTGCCACAGGAAAAAAAAATGTTTAGAACAATGCCTTTAAAAGCTCAGCACTTTGGTTTTAGGAATTTTTCTGACTTCTCCAAAAAAGCAGGAGGTTCAGGAGTTCTCCATCATCAATAAAAGGTTGGGTTGTTTAGCTCATCACTGAAGATCAGATCCATGCATCAGCTGGAAGAGGAGACGACCTATAGGTTAAACACCGACTCTTAATGAGACAAAAGCGGGTTAATTAACAGTTTTCATCAACTCGCTTCAATTTATTTTAACATGGTGCATTTCAGAAAAGTTAAAATATTTTTCAGTTTTAGAATACAAATGAAAGCCCAGCGTGGATAAAACGAAGCCATAGATCACATTTAAATCCAAGTAACTGCGGTGCGTGTGAGTGCGTTTATGTTTGTGACTGGACATAAATCATAATTAACAAATTATTTTGCAGCGAGGTCCTGGCACAGGGTGCCCAGAGAAGCTGTGGCTGCAGGTTGGACAGGGCTTGGAGCAACGTGGGATAGTGGAAGGTGTCCCTTCCAGCTCAGGATATTCTCCCCTGTGCCCAGCTCTGGCATTTGGCAGCTCATGCTGCTGTTCCACCCCTGGGCTCAGAGATAAGGGGCCAAATCTCAGTCCCTGCAGCTCTGCGTGTCCCTGCAGTGGAGTTACCAGGAATTTCAGGCAGTGGAAGGTCTGTCTCCTTGAGCTTTCAGTTCCATGGAACTCCTGTGGTTCCCAGAAAATGAAACATGACAGCTGCACTTAACATTTTAAGTTGTGTTTAACATTACATGGGATGCAGGCTCTGCCTTGCTGAAGGAGATCCTGGGTTTGGAGCCTGCTGCCACCATGGGTTAAATGCACTGATGTATCCATTTGGAATTATCCCAGGGGAGGGTACAGAGAGCTTGTCCCTGCTCCAAAGCATGGAGTGGGATGAGCTGCCAGGCAGGAGTTCCATGGGAATTCCATGAATACTGGGTGAATTAGGGTCATACTCTGAGGGAAAACAGTAAAGCAGAGAAAGGTGAGGTCCTTGTAGCACGTGGTGCTGCTGTGGCAGCGGGGGAAGCTCTCCCCAGAGCCACTTCCCCCATCCCAAGGGATTCAGTGTGACCGGATCAGGGATGGGGAGATGATGATCTAAACACGACCTGCACTGGGCAGCGACTGGAGATCTGCTCCAGGTGAGGATGAAGGAAGCAGTGTGGGAGAATAAAGAGAGAAAGTGAACTTTAAATCCTTGGAATCGGTGACTCAGAGCAGACTGGCCTGGGGGTGATGTTTTTAACATCAAAGACACAGAGGAACTGTTCAGGGAGCACATCTTCTGTCGTAGGAGGAGGAAGTGTGAGAGTGTTGAAGGCAAAAGTCTGGGACAGTGGTTGGGGAAATCCCAGCTCTTTTGTGCATCCTCTCAGGAGCACTTTTGGAAGCAGCTTAGCCGAGGATTTGAGCTGATGGGAGCTTTTCTCCCTGAGCCTGGATTGCCAACAGGTTACCCAGAGTTCCTTATCAGATAACAAAATCCAGGTGGCACCCAGATAAAGCACGGGATTGACAGATCAGGGGGTATCCACAGCACTGCTGAACGAGGGGGAGGTGCTGCTTCAATATTAGGGACTCCTGTGACCTGATTTCCCCTTTTCTTAGTGCAAGATTATGAGCAATCCCATCGGAGATCACATAGAGACAGGAGTCTCCTGTCTTTATCCGAAAATCGTGAGGCCAGAGAGAACACAAATGGAATAGGTCACATTCTAGGTGTCCTGGATCACAGGCATTTGGGAATACGACAGAAATACAAATGTTCCTGACTCAGAAGCAGGTGGACTCTGAAATACATGGAATTTTGTCACTGAACTGCCTTGCCATGGCTCGGGTGGGTTGTCTCGGTCTCTGTCAGTCATACACACGGTTGGAATATGAATTTTGCTTTCATTTGAAGTTTTAAGTGGGCCATGAAGAACCAATCCAATTTGTAGGGTTTAGTGCTGTGTTTTCTTCCAGCTTCATTGTGAATATATCTGAACAGAGAGTTTATTTAGGAAATCAGCAGTATTTCAGCAGTAAAAAATTCAGCTCCTCTCCTAGGTGCACAATGTAAAGTCTCTGTAAAAATCCATTAGTCCTGGTAGCTAAACTGTGTGATGCAGTTGACAATGAACATCATTCCCTGCAGGAGAGAGCCACGAGTGGAAGTGTCTGGGAGAAATGCTCCAGACCACGAGTGACCCCAGCAGAGCTCACCCAGCATTGAAACCAGGCTGAAGGGAGAGGTGGAGCTGCTGTTCCTCCACCTCTCTGTGGGTGTCTTTCCAAGCCGGATCTTAATTCTGGCCCTGGAATTATTTACATAAAAAAAACTCGTGGCTAATTTGAGGCAAAATGCCATGGAACAGGAGAAATGTCAGGGACACTTTTTAATGATGCTCTGTGGGGAACATTTATTCAGGAGAGAAGGAGCTGAGGATTTTGAGGAAGTTCTAATGAGGGATGGTCTTGGGGGTTGTTATTTTCATTTCCCCTGTGATCCTGCCTCCATCATGCCCCTGACATCAGAACCAGGGCTCAGCCACAAGGCAGCGAAGCCTCAGCACAGCCCTCAGAATGTGAGGTTTGTCCTCTCTGTGCGCCACTAATTAGAATGAGTCACTTCCTTAGGAGAGAGCACAGGGCACCGTGAGACAATTTCACCTTCACCAGGAAACAAATGAGACCTTCTCAGCCCAGAAAATTTGGTTTCAGTGTTTGTTTGGTTGGTTCTGTTCTCCCTGTCACGGGGTTTGTTCAGTAATAGGTGCTTGGGTGTCAGACTTGCTCACGCTGGCGTGGAGGTCTCAATGGGGATGCAAGAAAAAGTTCATCTTAAATAAAAATATCTGCTGGGCACAGCGGTACAGAGAGACAAAACAGTTTCTAATGAAGGTCTGATCCATTTTACAGGCTGGGCAAATAAGGCAGCAGAGACTTTTAATGACTTGCTCAAGGTCAGACAAAGTGAGGAGGAGAACTCATTTTATTCCCAATTACTCCAAGTCTGTGCCCATGCTGGAGCCACCTTCCTCTTCATTTGGCACTCTTCCTCCTCTTTTGCTGATCTAATTCTCTTTTCGATGGAATTGTTGAGCTTAATTGTTCCCATTTGGGTGTGATCCCAAGTCTGAATGTTCAGACTGGTGTTTGAGGGGCTGGGTCCCTGCTGTGCCCCCCATGGGCAGCTGGGATACACTCCCTGTGGGAACAGAGCTGAAATCACCCCCTGCTTTTGCTTTCCACATCTCCCTGGCTCAGTTCTTTGGATACTTGGAAAATCCTGAGGTTTGCAGCTGCTGTCAAAGAAACTTTGACTTAAACTTGCAGGCACTTTTTGTTAATGTGTATTTGCCACAGGTTTAAAGGGAATAGTAAAAAATAATAGGAAATAATAGGAAAAACTTGTCCTATTTTCAGAGATATCCCAAGGTGCTCCCCTCCAGGTCCCTCTCCTGATACAAGTGGCACGTGGGAAGATGAATGTCTTGGGCTTGATAAATGTCGTGGACACCAAGCCTGGCTTATCCCAAGGCATGGATGACACAAGCAAGCCTTGATCTCCGTGACATTAAGGTTGCTTAAGCTGTGGATCATTCACTGGGAAGCTGGGAAGTCCAGCCAGGGATTTTCTGGCTGTTCCATAAGTTTGACAGCTCAAGAGGCATCTGCTCCTAATGACTCTTAATTTGGGATTTATTCTGGCATGGCAGCTAATTCCTAACGCCTTGGTGCTGATGAGGAGGGTGGGTAACAGGCGTAGAATCAGTGTGGGAAAGGCCTAAAATACACACTTGGGCCTTAAAAATGCAAAGACTGTGGCAGTCACTCCATGATTTTGCAGTTTGAGTGCCTGGATGTTGTCTTTTTTCTGCTCTGCTGCTTCCTGAAATTTTTGATTGATGACCATTACTATTCAAAACATGTAAAAACACCATAAACTCACAAACTGCACAGGGGGAGCTGTTCCAGGGGGCAGAATGTTGTTGGGCACTGTGTCCCTGGGCTCCACGGAATTGCACCTGCACAATTCCCCTGGGCTGTGGTACAAGGAGAGCAGTGATTGATCCCTGAGTGACTCGCAATTTATCACAGATTAGATATGATTTCTCCTGTATCTGATTAACCTTCTCTGGGCGATGGCCATCATTCCTGCAATGACAGTAGATTATTCCATACTTGAAAAGACGGATATCAGCTCGTCGCAATCAATAGCCCACGAAAGGTGACACCTTGAATTCCCTGGGTTATCCACAAGGATTGGCACCAGCGCCTGGATCGTTTGTCAAATACGCAGATTTCACTTGAGGCAGCTCTGGAGTGAAGTGGGTTTTATTTTAGTCTGCAATGCAGAGCTGGAGAAGGATGTTTGGGGTTCCTGGTGTAATCAGGCGCTGTTGCATCCTGCAGCAAAGAGCAGGAACAAATTTCCCTGAGTGACAGGTTTGATTGTCATCTCCAGAGCCCATTACATGTGATTTGCTTGGTGACAATTGTACAGGGAGAGCTTGATTTGATCAGATTGCATTGCACTGGGTAAAATGGAGGTGAAAGCGGAGTCTTGGGTCCTCTCGTCACTCCGTGCACTCTCACTGCAGTGGATGCATTTTCATCTATTTTTTCTTTGAATTTGCTCTAAAGGCACCCCCCTCCCCAGGGGTGCAGGCCCATTCTTAATGTGTTTTCAGATTTCAATGAACCTTCGTTTATGGTTCAGCCCCACAAAGAATGCAGAAGTGCAGTCCCCTGACGGACTGCCCACTCCCTGTCTGGGCAGTGGGAGGCCTTAAACCCTGCGAGGGAGGTTCTGCCATCTCGTTGAGAGAGTTTTCCATCGGTGGGAAGCTGTTTGGTGAAGCTGAGGAGGAAAGTGCTGCTCCTGGAAGGGCAGCAGCTGCACGAACCTTCCACAGGGAGCAGCAGCCAAACTCTCCTTTTACAACAGCCTTGCCCATCCTCACAGAGAATTCCTGAGAAAGGGGCTCAGGCTCCCAGCTCAGAGTAATCCCGTGTCCCCACACTGCTGTGGGGAGATTTAAGGCAAACAAGTGGCAAGATAAGGATCCTCCTTCAGCAAAACGATTTTAGCACGGCCTAAATGGGCAGCTGAGCCCTGTGTGTTGCTGAATTGGGTCTGTGCTCCTCCAGGAAAGGTCACTGCTCCATCCCTCCCTTCCCTAATCCCTGCTGAATACAAGGCCACATCTCGCTGCCTTCGCTGCAGGGATCAGAGCTGCCTGGTGACATGGAAAGCTCTAATCACTAATCACAAATATTTCTAAAATCAGACCTAAGTGACTCTTGTCCCAGGCCTCAAGTCCCTTTTCTAAATTGATAGTGTCTCCTTTTAATAGGATTATGTTTTATTAGGCTGAACTACCAGAGCACACACCAGAGGGTGGAAATGCTGCAGAATCTTCTCTTAAGAATGTGTGTAATAGCTGATTGGAGGGAAAAAAAGAGATATATTGGCATAAAACCAAGTGCCTGTTCCTGAAAGCATCTGTGTGACTCACCACAGCTCACAGGTGGGATATTTTAAAGGCCAAATACTGTAAATACTTAACCTTTTCTCCATTTCCTTTTAATCTCAGTTTTGGCCATGCCCCATGAAGTACTCAATCTATTCAGCTGTAGTTTGCTCTGCTAATTCCTCTATGTGTTCAGTCATTCACTGGGTTTTAATCTCTTTAATTCAGAACTGTATTTTCCTCTCTCCTGCACATCTCAGTGTCTGACGACAGAGCACTCAGAGCTCCCAGAAGTTTCACCAGTCAGGTCTCAGAGGCTTTTGACTTTATGGTCCAGGATAAATATTTCATTCACAAACAGGAAAAAAAAAAATTAGAGCACATATGAGTATTTTCATGTATTGGACTTAGATTCTTTGGTTGCTCATAGAAACCAGATCCTCCGAGATTGATTTTTATTATCTCCAGACATGATTTGCCTTGGAATCAATACAATAATGTAAAATGTCATTGCAAATAGAGGACATTGATCTGAGATGCATTTATTAACTCCCACTGATAAAAGCCAAAATGGAATTGGTAAACATGGTGGTATTCAAAAAAAAAAAAAATTAAATAGAGGAAAAATGAGTCCCAAATGCTCAAGTTAGAGTTCATCTACAAGAAAAACACACTTTAAAATCTTGTACAGGAAATGGTTTATGCGGATAAGGAAAAATATATCTGGATCTTTAACACTGTAACATTAATCTAAGAGAATTAGGTAATTAGCTGGTTAATCAAACTGGAAATTGCTGTTTATCTGCCCAGGTCCTCACAAGGAATATCAGCAGTCAGGAGTATTTCTAACAGACTTTCCCTGCTCAGGCAAAAGAGGGAAGGGGAGAGGGACAGGTACAGACCTCAAACCAGGCTGCAGTTTGGACTTCATGGTCTTGGAGTCTTTTACAACCTTAATTATTCCATGGTTCTGTGGGATCTTGTAGTGATGTCTTCGGAGGCCTCCCAGAAACAGAGACCAGACAGGACAAGGGAATAAAGGTCGGGATTTATGGAAGGGCCTTCAAGGTACCCCCTGGGGAGCCAGAGGCTGCCTCCAAAAATGGACCCCAAGATGGACCCCAGGTCACGAGTTCTTCATACCTTTATAGGTTTGGTTCATTTGCATACCACGGTTAATTCTCCAATTAAAGCCCCAGTTTAATGATGTAATTCCCCTCAGCTTGCTCCCCCCTTAGAGGCTTTGGGTTACACATTTTGGGCCTAGAAGAGCCTGGCTGTCCTTGAAGGCAAAGCCTGGAGAGGCTTTGTTGTGTCTGCCCAGCACGAGAGAGCAGGAATTACAGGCTACAAGGAACTGCAGAGTTACACTCTGAGCAGTACAGGATTTGAAAAATAGAAAAGTTAAAACCTAAGGCATCAGTACAACATTCCCATTAGCTTTCCAGCAGCATGGAACTGCAAACCTGAATGAAGTGAAGGCAAGGCTGGAAGAAGACAGGAAGGAATAAGTCTTTGGGAAATTTCCCTTAGGACAGGCTGAAAGAACTGCTAATTTGAGGGCTGGGGGGGGGGGGGGAGTTCTGATTTCTTCAGGGTTTTTATGTTGGATAAATATGTCAAAACCCAAGTATTCCCTTCTGCTCCTTCGACCTCCTCCTGTGTGCTGGGACAGATATCTCAATAAGCATTTAGGTATTAGCTGCACCCAGCCTTGGAAACGCTGACATTATCCCTTCTCTCTTTAATCTGTCTCTGAATGCTCAATTGCACCGATTCGAGGCCAACAACAGGAGCTGCATCTCCCGAGCACGTTGCAGTTCAGTTTTTTATGAGAGTCAGACACCGCTCCTGCAGCAGCCAGGGCTGCCCAGCAGACCCCTGCTGGGGACTGGGATGCCTTTTACCTGCAAGGCCCCGCTGAATCCTCCCCCAGGAGCATTCATTCACACAGCCCCAGGGAACGGGATGCTGAGCCCACCTAACGCGGGCAGCTCCGGAAAAACCCCTCTGGCCAGAGGGAATTCTGCTGACGGCCCCGAATCCCTGACACCGCGTCTGGCTCTGGCCGCGCCTCCCGCATCGTTCAAAAGCTGCTCTGCGCTGACCTATTTTTTTAAGGGAAAAAAAGCATTATCTGCCAGCGTCAGCCTGTGCCGAGGTTTGTGTCACTTCTGCAGTGCCACCGTGTCCCGCTGTGTCACATCCCGCAATGGATGTGGCACCCTCAGCCCCGCGGGTGCCACAAGCGGCTGTTCTCCCCAAACAAATCATCCCTCCCCATGGACACCCCATCAATGGCAGGGCCGGCCGGGATGGTTTCCTCGCACACTGTGACCCCCAGGCCCTGCCCTCAATCCTGCAGCCTGGGGGGTGCAGCTGGAAATGCATCCCCCCATCCCAAAGTGCATCCCAAAGTGCATCCTGGCATCCCAAAGTGCATCTCATCATCCCACAGTGCACCCCAGCATCCCAAAGTGCATCCCAGCATCCCAAAGTCACCCAGCATCCCAAAGTGCATCCCAACATCCCAAAGTGCATCCCAAAGTGCACCCCAGCATCCCAAAGTGCACCCCAGCATCCCAAAGTGCATCCCGGCATCCCAAAGTGCACCCCAGCATCCCAAAATGCATCCTGCATCCCAAAGTGCATCCCAAAGTGCATCCCAAGAGGAGCCGGGAGATGCAGGTGGCGCTCACGACTGATTATGGGCAGCTGATAAAAGAGAAGGGAAGCAATTCCAGCCTTCCCACGGATGGGAAGTGCTGCTCAGCTCCGTTTCTTCTAAGGAAAGGAGCAAACTTTGTTAAAATCTCTCGCAGGATAAACCAAATCCACTTAATCAGCCAGAAAGACCCCAAGTTCTCGGCACTGCGCTGCAGCAGCAAAGCCGAGGGAGGTGATGCAGGAAAATCGGGATTTCGGGCGGGACTAAAGGAGGTGAGACAAGCTCGGGTGACCCCAGAGCATCCCACAGGGAGGCTGGGTGAGGGCTGGGAACCCGGAGCTGTGCTGCTGCGGCCGTCAGGGTGTCGGGAAAATTAATCCACAAACACCACAGGTTTATGTCCAGAAAGGAGACAGAGGAGTCCTGGAAGTTTATTCCAATAAAAGGGAGAGGCCATGGGCATTTCCCTGGGGTCTCTCAAGCTGCTGGAGGACGCACCCTCCTTTTTATCCCAATTTCCCGGCCGCATTTCCCTCTCTCTTTCCCCATTAGCTGAGGTACTCGAGAGGCACAGACTTCCCGAATGGCCGAATACAGACCCCCTTCTAATGTGTACCCTCCCCCTTTTTCCTTTTCCTTGCGTCTCTGCTCTTTTCCTCTAAGTCCAGGGATTTAGCACGGCCTTGGGTGAGCAACAGTCTGTGTCAATCGGTGGAATTCCTATGGAATTTAGGGTTTCTCCCATTGCTTTTTTCACCTCTCCGCATCGGGCTTTATCTACAGCAAGCCCCGGTTTGTTTGTAAAGCCGCTCCAGCCGGGGACCATCCCCAGGAGCTCTCGGGCTGCTCGGAGCCCCCGGGGCCGGGAAAACCACGGGAAATTGGGAAGTGCCGCCTCTGTGACACGAAGAGCATCCTGAGAGTGCCGGCGTGGAGGGAAGGAAGGCTGGGAGGGAGCTCTGCTGCTTCCCGAGCCTTCAGTGACACCTACAGACGGTGCCTGCCCATGCATCCCATCCCATCCCATCCCATCCCATCCCATCCCATCCCATCCCATCCCATCCCATCCCATCCCATCCCATCCCATCCCGTCCCGTCCCATCCCGTCCCGTCCCGTCCCGTCCCGTCCCGTCCCATCCCATCCCATCCCATCCCATCCCTGCCGGAGCTCCTCCCGGCAGCGCCAGGCCAGCCTGAGCCTGGCATCAAGAAAAATTCTCCTTGGAAAGGGCTGTCCAGCCCTGCCACAGCTGCCCCGGGCACGGGTGGAGCCCCCGTCCCGGAGGGATTTAATGATGCCTGGATGTGGCACTTGGGGACAGCGGTGGCCTTGACAGTGCTGGGGGAACGTTGGACTCGGTGACCTTAAAAGATCTTTTCCAGCCTAAATGATTCCACGATTCCATGAAACCTGCAGGCATTTTTGGAAGCTCCAGGCACTCGCAGTTCCTACAGCACCTGCAGGAGCTGTGCTGAGCTGCTCTGGCCTTCAGCAAACACCCATTTCTTGATATCATTTATATTTGTATAGAATATAACTCCTAGAATTCTATTATATTTAATATTCTATACATTTATATAAACCTATAATATTCTAACTATTAAACTATATTCTATATTCTATATTGTAACTATATATATTCTATATTCTAACTATATTCTACCATTTCATTATTCTATAAATATTTAATATATATTGTATATCTAATACATTCTACGATATAATTGTATAGAACTCTAGAATACAAATTACATACCAGAATTCCATTCTAGAATCTATTCTATATTCTAAAATTTTATACAATTGTATATTCTGTTCTGTGTATTTATAGTCTTTATTTTCTTCATTCTTCACATGTTTATAAACACCTGAGAAATATTAAATATATTGATTAACTAATTGATTAATTAAGCATCATAACACTTACTGTGGTTGTTCTAAGAGCTCCTCTGTTTGGTCAAAAGTGAACACAAAATACAGATGAATTAATTGTGTCCAAGATACTACAGCCAAGTCCCTGAGGACTTGATCTGAAATCTCTCTAGACAGCAACAAAATCTTTCTCACCACCTCCTGTACACTTTTGATAAGGTTGAAAATCCAGGAACAACTTCACATCCCCTGGATTTTGGTGAGTAGTTCTGCCCAGTCCACATCTTTGTTGCTGTATCTTTATTATTTTAGCAGAGAATTAAACAGTTGGGCAATAGGCTCTAGAAGGTTTTGGTGTCGTGTACCAGAGATTGAATAATGCTGGTATTATTTTAGCATGACAGCTGTGCAGAGTGGATTTTTGGAATAAGCAAAAATATCTATCTCTGTATGATTTTCAGACTTCTGGTCTCATTGTTAAGCAATATTTTTCCTCCTTTTCATTTCCTCTGAGGCCCTGTAGAAAAAATTGCTGCATTTTTGTCAACAGAAATGGAAGAGAAATGTTAACTTTAGAGGCAGAGGGAATTCACAGGCACAGACAAGGAGCAGGAGCCTGCATAATGTGTCATGGCTCATCTTCCTGTGCCTCCCCTCTGCTCACACTGAAGTGAAAAATAGAGGATGAAACCCGTGGTTAAGGAGCTGTGGAACTCCAGCTTGGGGAAGGGATTGGTCCTGATGCCTGGGGTGGAGCTGCTGCCTGTGTTTCACACAGAACCTGCCACGTCACAGATCCAGGTTTGGGGAATTCCCTTTGGAAATGTCCTGTTTAGGACCTTTCCTTCTGCTTCAGCTCCCTAAATACCCCTGTCTGGCATCACATCAGGGGTTTGGGTTCCATGCTCTGCAAGGTTCTGTTGGTATCACTCATAATTTATATTTATTCTTTGTGAGGACCCTCCTTGCACAAGGAGAGGATTTGAGATGTGAAACCATCAGAGAGCATGGCCAGTTCTCAATAAACATAACAATAGTCTCAGCCTGATCTTTCCTTTGCCAGGTGCAACCAGATTAAAAACTCCTGGTTTTAATACACCCGTTTCATTCCAGTTTTGGGGATTTCACATTTAATTTAGGAACAACAGAATTGTTTTATGATAACCATGGTGAGCAGTGTATGAGCGTGAAGCAACTCCTTGAAGTGAGAAGATTCAAATAAAGGAATCTCTGATAAAAAGTTTTAACCAGGCCTTTCAGATCTGCTGCACTCTTTTCCAGCCTTTTCTTTCCTCCTTCTTCATCAGGATGGTGGCTGGAAGAGGATTCTGGAGGGTTTATTAATAGTGTTTTAATCCAACAACTACAGAAAGGATAAACCCAAAGATGGAATAATTCACTTGTTGATTTAAGGACCTACCTAAGTGATCACTGCTTAGGATCTCTCTCAGCCCTACAAGTCTCTGTCCCTCAGGAGAACAAGAATAATCCTTTTTTTCCCCTCTTTCTTTGTTGTCTGTAGATCCAACCCGGGTCATGGTGTCCCCTTTCAGCATGGATGTCACAGTTGGGGAAAGCATTGTCCTGCCCTGTCAGGTGTCCCACGACCACTCCCTGGACATCGTGTTCACCTGGTCATTCAATGGGCACCTGATAGACTTTGAGAAAGATGGGGATCACTTTGAAAGGGTTGGAGGAGTAAGTATTAAATCTGACAAAGGGGGTAATGTAGAAAAGGTTACTGGCAGAAGGAATTGGATGAAGGCAGCAAGAAAAAGGAGGAAAGAAATGGAAAACTTTTGGGAGAGGTAGAAAATTGGGAAGCGTTTTGTGTGTTGCTCTGAGGGAGGTTTTAGAGAGCCACAGGTCTCAGGCATAGAGACACTCCATGTTTACATTTGTCAGGAGTGAAATTTGGTGCTGGAAGGAAAAGGAGATACAATTGCCAAGCCTTGCTGTTATCCCTTAAATCATTAAAAGATGAACTCACAGATTGATGCCCAGGGTTCACAGCAGCAGCAACAGCTTTTCAGGGTGATTGCTCCTGTTTTGGCCCACAAAGCTAAAGTTACAACTTTATTAATATTCCTCAGTTCAAAGGCCACAACCACGAGGTTACCCTGAGATTTCCAATGTATCAAATGCTTTGTGTCTGGAGAGAAATTCAGAGAGGTTCTCAGCATCCAATACATCCACAAACCTAATTAGTTCTATTCAACAGTTAATCAGACATGCACTTGGCGTTTGGAAAACAAATTACTGCTGCTGTGTGATGCAAGATTTCCTCAGAGAGTGCTGTTCTCGTGATCTTTAGCACAAAAATGCTGGGCAATCAAAATGCTGGCTGGGACACAAAGCCACGAAACTGCTGCTGATATCTCCAGATTTGGGCTGGGCTTCCCTTGCAGGAGAGGGAGACAAGCTGGGCCTCTGGATGCCAGAGAGGGTAAAAATCGGATATCCAGAGAGAAAAAGGAGGAATCAGAGCGAACCTGTCGTACATTGTCACGTTGTTTTAGTGGGGAAAGTGCTTAACAGCCCCCAAGGCTGCTCCCCTGCCCCTTGGAGGAGGCAGGATTTTAGGGGTGCTCCCTCTCTTACCTTCCAGGCAGACCCCCATGGTTTTAACAGGCCATGGCTTGCATTACTGGTGTTTTCATCAGGCAGCATAAAGTAAATCCATTAGTCACAGTGTCCTTCATGTGATAATGATGTTTAGGGCTCATTAAAAAGTAATTGTAACCAGTTTTCCCTACTTTATCAGCAGGACTCAGCTGGTGATTTGATGATCAGGAGCATCCAGCTGAAGCACGCGGGGAAATACGTCTGCATGGTGCAAACAAGTGTGGACAAGCTCTCAGCTGCTGCAGACCTGATTGTAAGAGGTATTTGAATTTTGTTACTGTTGTTGGTGTTGTTGTAAAATTTCGTTGGTTTTTTTTTTTTTTCTCCTACCTTCTGCAATCCCTGGGCTCAGGGACAGCCCAGCATCTTGTAATGAATCTGAGAAAAAAGCTCTGATTCACGCTGGGGTTCACAGCATCAGCCAGAGCGTGTAGAGTGTTTGATGTGCTCCCAGAACAGACCCAGCCCACACAGCCCCAGTGCCTGCTCGTGTCCTGAACGCCAGCCCTGCACCCACTGGGCTCCTTCATGTCATGAACTGTGCAGCAGAAGCAGCACCCAGCTATTGGCTGCATTTCTGCCACAAGATGTTATTCTTTCTTAGAATAAACATGATTTAGTGACCTCACTGATATATCAAGATCTGTTCATTACCATGCACAGGTGATGTGTAAGCTTGACTTCAACAGAGCTGTAATTAATTGCCCTGAGCCTGGATCCTTAGGAAAAATCTGATTTATATTTCCCCTCTTGTTAACTGTGGGGAAGGCAAACCTGGGTGCTGCTCTGTCCCTGCTACCCTTGGTTCTCATAAACAGGAGGAATATTAAATTCTCACAGGGAAATGACCCTTGATGATGATGAAAGTACTGCTCTTGTCACTCCCTAAAAACATCAGGGGTGTTAAAACATTGGCACAGGGTGCCCCGAGAAGCTGTGGCTGCCCCAGGATCCCTGGAAGTGTCCAAGGCCAAGCTGGAAGGGGCTTGGAGCAGCCTGGGATGGTGGGAGGTGGGGATGGGATGGGCTTGGAGATCTTTCCCAACCCAAACCATTCTGATTCTCAGATGGGAGCAGACTGAACCTCAGGCACCACTGGGGCAGCAATGGCCATGGGCTGGAGCAGAGGGGTCTCTCCCTGGCTGGTGTTTCCTGCAGAGCTTCACTGGTTAGAACACCCCAGCACTGAGGCAGAACATCCTGGTCCCTCCCACCATGGTGCTGGTGCATCCCCCCAGTGCCTCCCAGCCCCACCCAGGCAAGGAGAGCTGGAGCTGCCCCAGCTCTGCAGGGACCCCGCTCCCCCTGTCCCCAGGAGGGGAAGATGAGCAGAGTGCTCCTTCCTCGAGTGACTCCCATTCTCCTGCAACCCCCCAGGTCCCCCGGGTCCCCCCGAGGCCGTGACCATCGATGAGGTGACGGACACCACGGCCCAGCTGTCCTGGAGGCCGGGGGCAGACAACCACAGCCCCATCACCATGTACGTGGTGCAGGCACGCACGCCCTTCTCGGTGGGGTGGCAGGCAGTGAGCACAGGTAAGGAAGGCCCTCCCCTGGCCCACGGGGAGCTCCACGGATGGAAAACCCATCCAGCAGCACCTACACAGGGCTGCTTGGACCAGCTCTGGCCCCTGATGTGAAAAGCAATTTCCCTGGCTGCAGAGCACTGCTCTTATTGACTAGTTCCAGGTTTGGCAACCCGAAGATTTAGGGTGCAGCCAGTGCCATTACTCACCCATTTTTCTCATGAATGTTTAAGGGAAAACAGAATGAATTCCTATCTCTTGTTGCTGTGCTGGAGATATACAACAGTAATTGTGGTCTATAAAGACATCCCTCAGGGACAGGCCGTGTCATCCCGCCTATCTTTAAGGAGAATTATTTTCCTGATAGAGGGAAAAATCCCATGATGGAATTGCTCATTCCGTCAGGGGTTAATTTTGTTCCAGTAACCATTAAACAGAGACAACTGTGTGTTTTAAAAAGAGAAAAATAAAGACCCTCCAAACCTGTTGTCTTGACACTCTGTTTCCACACTGTGGCAATTCAGGAGAAACTTTAATGGCAGGAATTTCTGGGCTAAAAGCACAGTGCCTTAATGCTGCCTCTTTGACTTCTTTGCAGTTGTTAAAGTGTTAGAAAGATGAGAAAAGGTTTATCAATCCTTCCTTGTATCTATGTTAAAACCTCACTTTTAAGGTAATCAGATTTCCCTGGGCCTGGTTCCCAGCAGTTTTTAATACCCCAGTGGGTTTCCTTGAAAGATGAGAAAAAGTTTATCAATCCTTATTTGTATCTATGTTAAGCCCTCACTTTTAAGGCAATCAGATTTCCCTGGGCCTGGTTCCCAGCAGTTTTTAACACCCCAGTGGGTTTCCTTGCATCCCCAGTTCCAGAGATCATCGATGGCAGGACGTTCACAGCCACAGTGGTGGGGCTGAACCCCTGGGTGGAGTACGAATTCCGAGTGGTGGCTGCCAACCTGATTGGGATTGGGGAACCCAGCAGGCCTTCCGAGAAGAGAAGAACTGAAGAAGCTCGTAAGTAGTGCTGGGCAGAGGAGTTGAGGGTGAAATCTTTGTGGAATAAATGCCAAGAGATCCCTGAGGTGTGGGAAAGCCCTGCCCCAGCTCCTCTGTTCTGTTGGAGCCCACAACGGAACCAAATACGAAACAGGAAAATAAATAAAAGCCTTTTTTTATGGAGGACAAATGTTTAAACGAAACAATTAGAGACTGAATACACAAGTTAATTGGCATACTTTTAATATACTCTTATTGACATACTTCTAATGTGCTGTTTGCCATGGCAAATTAGTCATTTTAACAGTTCCTGGCACCAGCAGGGAAGGCCAGCAGTGTCCTGTTCCATCTCCCTGTGGGTTTTGGGTTCCAAAGCTGTCACATCCACCTTCTGCACCTCTTCTTTTGCAGTCCCTGAGGTGACCCCAGCTAATGTCAGTGGAGGTGGAGGCAGCAAGTCAGAGCTGGTCATTACTTGGGAGGTGAGTCCACCCCAGCCCCCAGTGAACCTTCTGTGGATTTTGAAGGGTTGGCAGTAAACCAGCACAGGCTGTGTGATAAAAACAGCCCAGCTGTTCAGATGGAGCTAAAGGATGTCCCCATCCCAGCCCCTGGGCTGGGCAGGGACCGAGGGCAGCAGGATTTGCCACCAGCTCAGCTGCCAGCACATCCATACAACAAATTGTGGATGGCCAGGAGCCACCCGAGGGTAAAACAGGCTCGGAACATCCTGACCCGGTGGAGAATTGCTGTGGCTGGCTCCCAGCTTGCTCCCTCAGCCTCTCTGGGATATAAGGCAGCAAACAGTTAAGAGCCAGCACGAGGCATGCTGGCTTTCATTGGTGCTGATGGCAGCCAGCAAGAGGAGATGCAGAGATGAGAAATGTTTAATATTCCTTAAGGCAGATGGGGTTAGAACTTTAGTCATTTGTCTGCTCGTATTTCCATGTTGTGATGCGATGCAGCTGGCATATTTCTCCTAATAATGAACTCCACTAGACATGCTAACACTTCCATTTAGCACTATTTCTGACCAAGCTGGCAGAATGAATCGCCAGAGATATTTTTAAGGTTATTAAAAACCTATAAATGGGTTTTTGTCCTCACCACACAGCTCAATGTGCTAAATTTCCTCCTCTGTTGGACTAATTAGTTACGCCGTGTCTCCTAAAGATACTGCAATATGTTTCAAAAACACACATGGCCAGAACATCAGCCATTGGTTTGAGATGTAATTTGCACAAAATATCATTTGTATTTTGATAGAAGAGTGGTTTTACTCTTTTAAATGTCCATTTTCTTGATGATGTACTCGGAGCCTTACAATACAGAGTAGGATGCAGTCACCAGCAGTAACCTGTGCTGAAGCTCCATGGACATCTGTGGCACGGTGGCCCATAATTATGGATTATTTTAATACTGGAACCTTTGGGTTTAATGCAGCTTTTTAGGGGGCTGCAAGCCTGAGAGTAGGAAGTGTCAGCATGTCCAGGGTGTGTTCTTTGGTGCTTCACGTGTGATCCCAAAGGTGTGAGAGCACCTGCACGTGTGTTGGGAAAGCAGGAACTGTGTCCTTGCTTCTCCCCAGCAAACCTCAGGCTCTGCACAAAGCCTAAAATTACATCAGCAATGGAGGCCCCATCCAGGCAGGGAGGGAAGGGAAATAAGCTTTAGGAGAAGTGTCTTCTGGAGGTGCTGCTTCCTGTTTCATGGAGCAGAAAGGCTCTGGTGCAGGCGGGGTGGGATGAATTCAGGTTGAAGTAGGACCTCATGCACCTCCGTCTCCAGTGCTCTGTTCACAGAATCACAGAATCACAGAATCACAGAATCACAGAATCACAGAATCACAGAATTAACTTGCTTGGAAAAGCCCTCTGAGATCATCAAGTCCAACCTGTGAACAAAGAGGACGGAGAGGAATCTCCAGGGTGCAGCCGGGGAGGTCGGTGTGTGCTGAAGCTGCTCTCTGTCCCTGCCCACAGACGGTGCCCGAGGAGCTGCAGAATGGGGGTGGCTTTGGCTACGTGGTGGCCTTCCGGCCCTTGGGCACGGTCAGCTGGATGCAGACGGTGGTGGCCTCGCCGGACGCCGCCCGCTACGTGTTCCGCAACGAGAGCCTGCCGCCCTTCTCGCCCTACGAGGTCAAAGTGGGCGTCTACAACAACAAGGGGGAAGGGTCCTTCAGCCCCGTCACCGTCGTCTACTCGGCAGAGGAAGGTAGAGACGAGCCCTCCCCACCTCCTCTCCCTCCTCTGTGCTGCAGGGTCTGAAAGGGATTGGTCTCCACCTTGACACATCCTTTGATACCTCAGCCTTGCTCTGATTTATAATAAATGGCGAACCGTGATTAATTCTTTTCATAGTCATTAAAATAACATTAATCGTAATGAAATCTTTTGATATTAATGGAAAAGTAATATGTAATCTGGAAAGAATTCCGCAGAGATTTAGCATGAATTAATGTCCACTGATTAGAAAATGTTCCCACTTGTCCTAATTACAGTACATGGTATCCTGGGTTGAGTTTAGTAATGACATCTTATTATTTCTGAGGGAGAGGCCCAGCACGGCCTGCCAGGCCATCGGTTTGAAATGTGGACATTTGTTTGCTTCCTTCCTCGTGCAATGAACAAAATGAATCCCCTGATGCTTGGGACTAATTGAACATAGAATTGAAAATTCTTACTTCTATTTTTAACTGCCCAGAGCCAACGAGAGCCCCAACCACCGTTTTGGCCAGAAGCCTTTCTGCCTCAGACGTTGAAGTTTCCTGGGCTCCCCCGTGGGAGAGCCAGCACAAAGGAAGAATACAGGGATATGAGGTACGGGAGACAGAATGCAGGATCCTTTCAGCAGCAAGCCTTGAGGACACACAGGGATGTCCTTGTGCTGCTCCTCCTGCCTTGGGTGTGTTCCTCAGGTGGATTTGCTTCTGTTTGACTCTTCGGTGCACAGAGATTTCTCTCACACGGTTAAAAATTCCACCTTCCTCTCACATGGTTAAAATTCCACCTTTCTGTGTGGGATCTGGCTGGAAAAGGAGCCCTCCCTGAAGGTGCTGCCATGGCCAGGCTTGGGGAGGGAGCAGGGCCAGGGATTGTGGCAGGGAGCGGGAGCTGTCCCTGGGAGCAGGCCTGGGTCAGTGACAGGGACAAAGGGACGCTGCCACAGCCCTGCTCTGCCTCCCAGGTCCGGTGTTGGCAGCACGAGGAGAAGGAGGAAAACGCCAAAAGGATCCGGACGGTTGGGAACCAAACATCCACGAAAGTCAGCAACCTGAGGGGAAATGCCCTGTACCACCTGGCAGTCAGGGCCTACAACACGGCCGGCACCGGCCCCTCCAGCGCCGCCGTCAACGTCACCACCAAAAAGCCACGTGAGTGTCGGCAGGGACGCCTTGTGAGGGTCCAGCCACTGCTCCCCTCTCTCATGTCCAAGCTCTCTTGAGTCTGAAGGAGCTGTCAGACTTGCCTTTGCCAGGTTTTCGTGCAGAAGATTTACCAGGCTCAGCCTTTTTATTTTTTTCGTGAGGCTCTTCCTGGTGTTAACCAAGCAGAGCATGCAAAACTGAAATCACAGCTGTGCAGGCAAATTAAATATTTATCTCGGCGTTCAAGAGGGCTTTTTTCCTCTGGTTTCAGGCATGTTGAGCAAGTGACTGAATCCTTTTTTCATTTAAAGCCCTGTGTCGTGTCACACCTCCCGTGACCTTGAGGACACAGATCAGTGAAGCAGCTCGTTAGCTTTCCAGAGGGACAGGGCTCTGGGCAGGCTCAGCTCTGCTGGGAGAAGCCCCACTGGCGCTGGAACGGATCCAGCTGGGAATTGGCTCTCCTCAGTAACGTGGTGCTGTGTGTGTTTTGGTGCAGCACCGAGTCAGCCCCCCGGGAACATCGTGTGGAATTCATCCGACTCCAAGATCATCCTGAACTGGGACCAGGTGAAAGCCTTGGACAACGAGTCAGAAGTGAGGGGCTACAAAGTGAGTATTTCCATGGTACTTGCATGATTTCCCAGGTAAAATGTGGGGCATTCCTCCAAAATCAGAGGCCATGCCCTCTGCAGCACGAGCACATTTCTTTCTGCACCTCCCACCTGCAGGACTTCACTCCTGCCTTCCATGGAAACTTCCCAAAGGCTGTAGTTGGCTCCTTAATTGCAGATAAATAAAATGCTTTTTCACTAGCTCCCATTTCCTTCAGAAAGAAAAGCCAAAAGGAAAAGAAAGAGAATCCTCATTAGAAGCGGTTTTAACAGGACATAATTTAACTCGAGAGAAACCTTGGGAAGAATTCAGCTCCACCACCTTCCACATGGGTTTCATTTTGCCCAAAAAGACCTTGCCCTGGGGGCCGAGTTGTGCAAACCCTTCCCAGCAGAGCCTGAGCCAGTGCAGGACCTGGCCACGCTCCGGGTTCTGTTCCCAGTCTGGAATGCCAGCGGCTTGGGGAGCCTGGGCCAGCTCCCCTCAGCTCCTGCACCAGCTTTTGCGTGTCTTTGGTGCTCTCTATGGGCTTATCAAAAATAAGTAATTTCTCAGGGTTTTTAGTCCAAACCTCAGATGAACCTCAGCAATCTGGACCAGCTTTTTACTACATATTTTAGGTTTGAAATGCAAATTAAGGAGTTGGTTGAAAGAGGGAGAGACTCGTCACCCTGAAAAAGCATCTAGAGGGTTTCTAAAACATTCTCCTTTAACTTACTGTTAGGGTAGCACAACCAGATGGATTTATTTCCTGAATCATAGCAAAACATTGCCTATTTTTCCTCTTTTTGCCTAGAAATCTTATATTTTATGTCATAATTTATGATAGAAATTGTGATAGAAACTCCCACAGCTCAGAAGGTCATTCACAAAAGTCATTTATTCTGGGAAACCATTGGTGGCACTGCATCAAATATCCCAACTCAGTTTCCAGAAGCAGCATAGTAAGGAGTTTCTGACCTCTATAAATAAGTTTTTACTTATACAGGGGTTTATTTTAGCTTGACCAAGGTAAAGGTTTCTCTGAGGGACTCCACCAGGTCCCGGTGCCGTGTTCGGTGCTGCTGATCCTCCTGCCAGTGTCACCCCTCTGCCCAGGCACTGCCACCTCTGTGCTGGTGTCCCCAGCAAATCCCACGTGTCCCCTCTGTGAGCAGACCATGCCTGAGCAGCAGGGGCAGGAAAGGAGCAGCAGCACCTCTGGACACCCTGAGGTGGGCAGCTCTGAGGGCAGCGGGTGGCTCTGCCCTTTCTGCCTCCTGTTCTCTCCCCCTTGGCTGCAGGTGTTGTACAGGTGGAGCAGGCAGAGCAGCACGTCTGTCATAGAGACAAATAAAACCTCGGTGGAGCTGTCCCTGCCCTTTGATGAGGATTATATCATCGAGATCAAACCCTTCAGCGACGGCGGCGACGGCAGCAGCAGCGAGCAAATCCGAATCCCAAAGATATCAAGTAAGGATGGGATGGATTGGGGTCTGTGCCACGGGGTCCCACCAGGAGATATTCCAGTCCCCGGCTCTGATTTCATCCCAAAATCAAGATTCAGCCATAAGAAACGCCATCCTAAGTAGTTCTATTTGTATTTAAGGTTTCCAGGCACTTTCCCCTCTCAGTTCCATGTTCATCTATGCATTGAATGTATTGTTTCACTGCAATTCACGATAACCAAGCATGCAGAGGCTTCTAAATTTATAAGGCTACTGTACAGCCATATCCCATTGTGTGCTGGATGCATAAATATTTATTTAGGGAAATGAGGTGGTGTAGAAGAACAAACACAAAGAGTATTTTATTACACAACATGGCTTTTGCAAAATCTCCATGTCCCATCTTCCATTAATAATGTCCCAGTTTATAAGCTGCATTAAATCAGGAGCCTCTGCAATGCAGGAATATGGCATTAAAATTACAACGATGTAGAAAAAGCCTGGGTGGGAGCAGAGTTCTCCCTGCCGTGGCTGCATAAGCCATGCTGAGGAATTTAATCAGCAGCCCAGGAGAGGGAAGGGAGCTGGAACACGCCAGCTGCCATTGGGCTCCAGGCCGTGGGTCACTGAGCAGGTACATGGCTCCTCCAGGGTGGGAGTTGTGCCAGGCTGGTGCCACAAGGAACAGCTGGAATATGGTGCAATTGTGAAAAAATACCAAACAATGATAAGCAGGCAGTGTGTGAAATAATAGAACTGTGAAAGGAGCCCCAGCACAACAGGGACAGTGTGGAATTGAAATGAAACCAAAAATTCCGTTGGAGAGGTGACCTGAAAGAGGAGGGTGTTGAAGAGGAGGAGGGGGCTGTGCATGGGGGCTGGGAGTTGTCTGAGGAATGAGAATTTAAACCTTGGGGGAGGTGGGTTAAGGAAGAGTTCAGGGATTGTTCTCTGCTCACCTCTGGCTCCTTCTCCCCCTCTCCCTCTCTCAGATGCCTACGCCAGAGGCTCGGGCTCGTCGACCTCCAGCGCCTGCACCCTGTCAGCCCTCAGCACAATCATGATCTCCCTCACAGCCCGCTCCAGTTTATGACAACAATGACATCAAGGACTTCTTCTTTATAATATAAGCAACATTTAGCTAGTTGTTTTGGAGACACCCAGTACTAAGTAATATTGTGGTTTGAGTACATCTTACTACTGGAAAAAAAAATGTTTATGCTTCTTTAGGAATGGCATTATACAGTACTTCCTCAAAGCAAATATAGCTTTGTCTGAAGTTTCCTTGGAAACTCTGCAATGCACTGAAAACATCTGTAATATGATGTTACCAAAGCAGTTTACATATGTCCTTATATGCATATTTTTTATTATATATTTAGTGTTTTATAGAATTTTTTAAAGTTAACATATGATGTAGATATTAATTTTTTTCCTCTGCTCTAAAATGCTACGGACGACATTATCACGAAAATATTGTTTGGGATTTTTTCCTTTACGACAGAGAGTTCAAAGTTGTTCTTGGCAAGTTGGCTGGAGCTGACTGTACAGTTTTACAGGGCAGAAGTGATCCAGACCCGGGGTGTAACAGGCTGAATTTCACTGGCAGTTCCAGCGACTCCTGTGTTGAACCAAGTGCTTCTAACACACGCTTCATCCAGAGCTCTGAGCAGGACAAACTCCAAACGCTCACAACAGCAGAATCTTGGAAAACCACGTGGTTTTTGGTTGGTTGTGGACTACAGGACACGTAGCCAATATTCCAGCATGGTGCAGCGAGGAGGGGCTGTGATGAAATTGCTTTGTCTTGATCACAATCAGCATCAAACGGGGTGGGAATGAGGATCCTGCCAAGCCGTGACCTCTGCCTGCGGTGACACAACGGGACGGCCGCCGGAGCCGCCAGCGCCGTGGGCTGGCTCAACCCACCCTTGGAGATCTAATTCCAAGGAAATTCCGCACCTTTGGGGATTAATTCCGAGGAAATCAGAACACGGCCACTCTGAGACATAAAGCTGCTCTGGGCTCGTTCTTTGGGACACAACTGCTCATCCTTGGTAACTCCACTCTCCAGACTACGCTCGGGAATCTGGCCCGGAGTGGGAGCGGTGCCGCCCCAGCTCCAGGTTGTCCATGGATCTCCTGGAGATCCCTGCTGGAAGTTTGCCTTTCCTTAGAAACTCTTCCCAGATGCCTGGAGGCAGAAGAGAGTCACAGCAGAAAACAATATCCACACTGGAATAATTCTTCTCAAGAGAAGGACTGTTTGTTACTACGGGGAATTTTGTAAGTTCAGACGGGATAACGCTGGAAAAGGCAACGGATTTTTCTATACAATTTTCAACTTTCAAGGCGCTGCAGTGGTATTTATTTATTTTTTTTTCTCCTGATAGCTTGAATTTGCCTGTAACTTGTCCTTTTTGCTTACAAAATAATACAGTTAACTTTTAGACCTTCTAAATATATTTATTCAGTAACTCATAATCAGGATTCCACTTGTGTAAAAGTCAGGGGTGTTGACCAGAGAAATATTGTCAGTATTTCAAGCTGTGTTCCTTTCTTAGTTTGATATGGTTACTTCTATGTAAAAAAAAAAAAAATAAAACAAAATAAGAAAAACCTAAAAAAAAAAAATCCACAAAACCAAGAAAAATGAAATGAAAAAAAAAAGCTTCTGTAGTTTTCTCCCCGGTGTAAATGATATTTATCAGTGATCTAGCCGATGTAATCTTTTTTTAAAGGTATTGGTAATAAATATTCTGTCATTTGTAAAGATACCTGTCTTCCAGGAGCCTTTTTCCTCCACTTTTTGTTCTTCTCAGTGAGAAATTTCACCTCAGAGCGTGCTGAGACTGTCACTGATATGAAGATCCAAGAGTTGGTTTAAGTCAAAACTTTGTGGAGGCAGGAAAAAAAAGTCTATTTATACACTTGGGTCTAATTCTGCTCTGAAAACTAACCAAAAAATGTGAGCAGGTGAATTTTGGGTGTGTTTTGTAGAGCCATAAACTGTCCAAGCTCAGGGGGATGGTGCTGTTGGAGCATCTCTGACCCCGTGGCTGGGGCAAAGCCCTTCCAGGGACTGCCTCTACTTCTGAGGATTCCTGAGGATTTTGGGAGCACTGCTTGAAACCACTACATCCAGCAAAGCCACTAATCCTTTCAGGGCAGGAGCTGCACGGTGCTCTCTGCGTTTCAAAGGAGCAGTGCTGCACTTTGCAATCAGTGAAGCACAAAAATAAACGGGCGCAGTAGCACAATTCCATGTACAAAAAGAAATGTGAGATTGCCATTCCAGAGGCGGGCGAGGAGCAGCTCCTGGGGCTGCTCTCCTGGAGGCAGCAGGGAAGAGCTGGGAAGGACAAATGCACAGGGCTGGGAGCTGGGTTTGAAGGGAAAAGAATTAGGAATGAATATTTCTCTGCTGTGGGAATGGGGATGGAGATCGGGGGTCGTGGTGCCAAAACCCCACACAGCTCCAGGTGTGGCCTGGGATCCTGGACAAATTCCCTTTTCCCTCATGCTGCCTGGAACGAAGCCTTTGCTCCAGGGATTGTGACTGTGAGGAGGCAGCTCGGCCAGGAATTGTCCTCATCCTGCACCCTTGGTTCTCCAGCACAGAGGAGATCCCCTGTGCCGGTTTTGGCCAAAATCTAGCAATATATCCTCTGGGAGAAAGTCAGGTCACGACCACCCTTCCCCCCACCAGGTTCAGGAAAAAATGGGAGATAAAACCTATTTATTAACAAACACACAGGAAAAGGATAATAATGCTAAATAATAAAACCCCTCACTATAACGAGAAAACCTGGGAAGAAATTGGAGTCCTCTCGTAGGTGTGGTCCCTCCTTCTCAGAGCTGCCGTGGGGGGTGGCCTTAGGCCCCCTCCAGGCCTGAAGAGAAGTTCTCCTGATGCGTTCTGATGGTGTTGAAACAGTCCAGAAGAGGAAAAAAGATAAAAAAAAACAAAGTCCCAGGAAACACACCAGAGAAAAAGGGAAGAAAAAAACCCAAAAAGCTGGCTGCAGAGACAGGCAGGGAGCTCCCTCCGTGCTCCTGCAGCCAGAGAACGCAGAGGAGTCTCCATCTCTGTGTCCTTGGGAACTGCTTTGGAAAGTTCATTTGTTTTTTCTCCCCTCTCGAGCTCAGTTTAAAGGCACAAAATTAATTTTTTGGCATAGAGCCGTGATAGGGGATCCACACCATAGAGTCACCCCAAGACATCCCCCCACGCCTCTGCCACTGCTGGCCCTGCAGCCTGGCTGGGGAAATGCAGCTACTCCTGCTTTACACCAGGTAGGTTTTATTCACCACCATGTGTATCAGTGTGGCTGCTGGCCCTCCAATTCCTCCAGCCCTGCCTGTCCCCAAGAGGACTCATCCTGGAAATACCAAGGACCTGGCATACAAAATATATTTCAATATATTGCATTCATCTCTGCAATAGCGTGCCATTAATGGCAATGAATTATATCTAGAAATCTTATTTATTAGGCCACTTGAAGGCATGACATAAAGTACATTCCAGTAAGTGAATTCTCTCTAGTCTCATTTTTAGGATTTCACTAATGAAATTCTGATTTTAGGTTGGTAAAGTCGGGCCCCTCAAATCCATTAAAAGCACGTGCAGGAGAGACATTGGAGGCACAAATGTCATATTAATGAGCTACATTAATTTTGATGAAGCAGTGCTACTTCATCCAGATGAGAACTGGCCCATTTATTATAATTAGTCTGTAGTACCTGGGAACTCCATTTCTTTAGGCACCTTCCAAAGAACTTATTGGCTGGATCGAATCTTTATTTTTATTCTTTGTTAACATGTTTAACCCAGCTCCATGGACAGGAGGTTTTTTGGAATTAGAAGGAATTCTGCAAGACCAGGAGAACTTCAAGGACCACAGCCAGGGAGGTCAAAGCCTGCGGTTTATTTGGGAACTCCCTCAGTGGATCACAGAACACAGGGAAATAAATCAGAAACTGAGGCTGTCTCAAACCCGGGTCATTTAAGATGGAACAACAGAGAGCAAAGGAAGACAGGCTACAATATTAGGCTTGGATTTTCAGAATTACTGGAGTTGCACACCCAGGAGGAGCCCAGCTTGTTCAGCTCAGACTCTTAAGAGCAGCAGGAAGTCCTTGGCACATTTCTTTATTGACTTCACATTTGCAAACTCTTTGTTCCCAGGCTGGTTTGTTTTGTTGGTGCATTTGAGGAAGTTTATCTGTTTATGCCATTTTTCTCATTTTTTCTCTTTCTTCCCCGCCTTAAGCTTTAATCTCTTGTGCCAGGAAGCACAAACAACCCCGTGTTGTCCTCCTGCAGGTGCTGCCTGCCATGTCAGAGCCTGCAAAGGAGACTTGGATGGGAAAGGAGCTACCTGTGAGTGTCCTGTGCCTGCCCAGTGCCAACGTCCCTGGGGAGCAGCCCCCTGGGCAGGGGATCCCACCCATCCCAACAGGATTCCCTCACTCAGGAGTGTAAGAATCACAGGTGAAGCTTTGTTTCCTACTGAATTGTGGTACCTGAGTGGACAATGGGAGCAGGCACAGTGTTAGCTTTGCTCACAGGAACAGTCAGGCTCTAATTGTGCATCAGGTGCACGAGCAAGCTGACTTTTGTCTTAAACAACCTAAAAAATCCAGAAGTTTGGGGGGTTTATAAAGTCCTGAGACTGATCACAGAATCACAAAATATTCTGAGTTGGACAGGACCCACAAGGATCGAGTCCAATGGTCACTGCAGGGATCAAACCACAACTTTGGAGTGATCAGCACCATGCTCTGACCAGCTGAGCTGATCCCAGGTGTTTCCCTCCATCCCAAATTGGTGCTGGTCACTTACAAAGCAAGATTTAAGTGCCTTTGAGCATTGCAGAGGACACTGGCCCTGCACAGTCCCCACACAGGGTGGTCTGGCTGCACAGTCCCACCTGCCTTGACCCAGGAATTGCATTTCCATGGATGTTTTTCAGGTGGAAATTCACAGTTTCTTTACAAAGTGTAATCAGCAAAGGCCAGGTGAGTGTCCCTGCTCTCAGAACGGCCTTACTGGGCAGCACTGGGGGTGACAGCACTGGGGGTGACAGCACTGGGTGCTTCACAACTTTTTTTCTTCTTTTCCCAGTGTTTGACCCGCCTTGGTCACTCCCAGGACCACGCTGCTGCATCCACAGGGCCGTGCCAAACCCAGTTCCCATCTCCAGCTGTCAGAGTAAGGTAAAACAAATACCCAAAAGATTAAGCTGCCACCCAGAAAAAAGGAATCCATTAGCTCTTTTCCAAGCTTTTTTTCCCTACACAGCCCTTGTGCCACATACTTAAATCCTGCTGGAGCTGGGACTTTTTGTTTGGTAACATCTCAAGGCACCTCATGCAAGCAAGTTCTCCTCCCCAGAGGGAACAGGGACTCAGAGGAGGTGACACAGAGCCCTCTCCAGCACTGGTGGGTGGCATCGTGGAGCCCCTCAGAACACGGAGTCATCGAGGACGCTGCAGTAGAGGCCTTCAGCCAGGCTGCCCACCTCGGTCTCCGTGGAGCTGGTGCAGGTCCGTGCTCTCTGCAAAGCAAACACCCCTTTGAGCTGGGAGCTGGGAGCTGGGAGAGTGGCTTGGGCTGGGGGAGAGTTAAGAGTTCAAACTGGTGCATTTAGAAAGGGATTAACCCAAAATGTTTCATGGTTTGGGAGCTCAGTAGCGTTGGGTTCAACAGGAGGATTTTCATCCTCCTGCTGAAGCTCTCACAGAGATGCTCATCCTCTGTCCCCTGAGCCCTGCACCCCCAAATCCCCCCCAAATCCCATTTGCCATCCCATTTGCCATCCCATTTGCTCTGTCACCAAGGACAAAGAGCCCCGGGAGGAGCTGGAGGGCACAGAATCACAGAACTCTGGAAAATACCTCCAAGATCACCGAGTCCAACCCTCAATCAGACCCCAGCACACCCACTAAATCCTATCACAAAGGGCCACATCCATTTGGTTCTTGAACACTTCCAGGGTGGTGACTCCACTGCTTCCCTGGGGAGCCTTTTCCAGGGCCTGGCAGCCCTTCCAGTGAGGGAACATGGTATGAGCATGGGAATTGTTCTGAGCACACGGCAGCAAAGCCCATTTCTGGGGCCACATCCTGACAGAGCTGCAGGGCTGGTGAGCTGCAGAAGGAAGCAGAAGGAGCAGCTGAGCTGCTGGGAAGCCCTGCAGGGTGGCAGGTGACAGAGCAGGGACGAGCAGGTTCCCACGGGCCAGCACCGTGCAGGGCTTTCGTCACCTCACCTCCTGTTTACACCAAATTTAGGAACTGAATGTCCTCAACAAACAGCTTCCCTCTCCCTGGTAATCTCAGCAGGGACCTGGGTCATGCCCTCACTTCTCCTCGGCAGTGCCACCAACCTTGTGGCTGTGGTGCCAGCAGAAACCTGAGGCTGGTGTCACCCACCTCACCCAGCTCACTTGGAGTAAAGAGACAACTGCAAACAAGGCAGAGCTGCTTCTGAGGGTGTGAACCTGCCTTTGCAAGCTCACATTCTCTAGCTGCAGCATTCATATTTGCTATTTCTCATATTCTTAGCTGTGATGCCCCAAGTCATGGTATTTTACACCATTTAATTAAAAACAAACATTATATGATAATCTTTTAAGCCTGTTTCCTCGACCAGACCACGGAGTAAGAACAATATGCAAAAAACCAAACCCCTGTTGCAAGGGGACAAATGAAAATCAAGTTGCTGAGCAGCCCTTCCCCTGAGCAGACAATGAGGGTTTATCTTATCTGTAAGGTAAATGTATTTATCAGAAGTGACAGCAAACGTAGAAAGGCTTAAGTCCAGCTTAACAGCGGGAGCAAAACATTTTGAATTGTTAGGCTGAACAAAATCAGCTCTCCAGGAGTCACCCTGCAGTCCCTGACAAGGCAGAGCTCTCTGCCTGGCTGTGGAGAAACTGCATTTCCCCACAAAAGGCAGAGCCACAGGTGTGGCACCGTGTGCCTGAAATTCAGCATGTTATGAACAGAGCACTCAACAATAGCACGTAATCCTTTTGTCCATTTTTAACCCTTCCCAAAACACAGCATCTGCAAACAAAGCCAGATCCAGAGCTGCAGCTGACTGGGAGCTGTCCTGGGCAAAGGAAGCGGCCACACAGCGAGGTGAGAATGTACCACAGCAGTGAGGATGGCAAAAACAGCCACAGGAATTGCTAAATCCCATGGGTTTAGTGGGCATGCGGTTATCCAGTTAAAGGATGCGATATACATGACATGATATTATCATATAATGGTCTTGGAGGTCTTCCCCAGATTTAATGACTCTATCATCCTAAAGAGTGATAAAATATTGGAATGGTTTACCCGGGGAGGGGGTGGAATCACCATCCCTGGATGTGTTTAAAAAGAGATTGGATGTGGCACTCGGTGCCATGGCTTAGTTTAGTTGAGGTGTTCAGACATGGGTTGGACTCGATGATCTTGAAGGTCTCTTCCAACCTGGTGATTCTGGGATTCTGTGATTTGCTCCCAGCCTTACAGGGAAAAAGCAGCACAGAAACACAAGCATTCCTTCTTCTAGTTTCAAAAAAAAACCAAACAAAAAAAAAACCCACACAACTAAAATACTATTTTACCTCATAGTCAATTGGGAAGGGATCTCGGAATTTGTTGCTGGGCGTTGGGATGGGTGGGAACAGTTTGCTCCATATGTGGTTTCTGTAAGAAACAGCAGTGGAGGGGTGTGAGGGAGCCACTGTCCCTGAGGGATGAGGGGCTCGGCCTGCAGCACCTCCTGCCTGCTCCTGCTGATGCCTTCTCCAGCCACCTAGAAACAGAGACTGGACAAGAGTAAGGGAATAAAGGTTGGGATTTATTGAAGGGCCTTCAAGGTACCCCCTGGGGAGCCAGAGGCTGCCTCCAAAAATGGACCCCAAGATGGACCCCAGGTCACGAGTTCTTCACACCTTTATAGCTTTGGTTCATTTGCATATCAGGGTTAATTCTCCAATTAAAGCCCCAGTTTAATGATGGAATTCCCCTCAGCTTGCTCCCCCCTTAGAGGCTTTGGGTTACACATTTTGGGCCTAGAACAGCCTGGCTGTCCTTGAAGGCAAAGCCTGGAGAGGCTTTGTTGTGTCTGCCCAGCACGAGAGAGCAGGAATTACAGGCTACAAGGAACTGCAGAGTTACACTCTAAGCAGTACAGGATTTGAAAAATAGAAAAGTTAAAACCTAAGGCATCACTGCTCTGCCAGCAGCCCAGCCCACAGCAGCTCCCAGCCAGGGATGATGGTCCCTGTGAAAAACAAGGTTCATTCTCCTGTTAGGATTGAAAAGTTGAATAAAGGACAATAAGGGACAAAGATAATAAAGCAAAATTCACAGTGCTGGGTGCTTTAGCGCTCAGCCAAGAGCACACCTGCTATCCTGGGGACTCCCTTTACATACACATCGACTTATTACATATTCATAAACAATTACACATACTCAAAACCCTTTCCAGGAATAGTTCAAAATGGAATGTAGTTTTCCCATCTCGCAGATCACTGTGGGGAGAAGCCTTTTGGTGACACATATTCAAAACCCTTTCCAGGAACAGTTAATGCAGGTCTCCCATCTTCTCAGAACCAGCAGGTTGCTGTGGGGAGAAGCCTTTTGGCCACGCATATCATCTCATCTATTGCTGATATGCCGTAGCAGGAGTCCAAGCAAATAGTTCATAAGCATAGCTATTTCTAAGCTTTTGGCTGAATGAAAAAAAGTGTTTAAAAAACCCACATCTTCACAACAAAGCTACCTTATGTAGCATCAATAAAGCTATTATATATATAACATTTATTTGTGACAAAGACACTGTTACAAAAGCTTTTAACATCACTTATTTTAACATTTGCAGAAAGCCAATATTACAGCATCTATTTATCACAGTCCCCACCGGGGCTGGGCAGCTGGGCTGCTCCTCACAGGAGGCCTCTGGGCCCTGGGGACAAGGAGGATCTGGCTGAGGCTGTCCCCAGCCCCAGCCCCGCAGCCACAGCCACGCTTGGAGAGCTGTCCGGGACAGGAATGAATTGCTCTGATCTGTCTGCTCATGCTCATGCTCTTCCCAGGGGCTCTGCTGTCATGTTCCTTGTTTGGACAGCCCAGACGAGCTGCCTCGTGCTCACGCTTTGGTTGCTGGCCATAAACTGCCAGAGCCTCGTGGCAGAGAGCGACCACAAATAATTGTGTGCCGAGGGAGCCGGGAGCAGGCAGGGGAGGCACCAGGGATAGCTGACAGTAAATGGTTCTGCTTAGTGCTGTAATAACTCACCCTGCTAACACGCTCTGAGGCCCCCCTTCCCTGCCTGGCATTGCCTGGCCTGCCGGGCTCACAGGCACAGGGATTTTTGTGATAGCAGGTGCTGCAGAGGGAACTTTTCCTTGCCTTTGGTCCATCCCAGAGCTCAGACCTCACATTCCAGGCACCAAAACGCTCTCACTGTCTGCACCCCTGGATGGCACCAGGTCCAAAAGGGGCAGGTTTTCATGGGAACTTGGCCTGAGTGAAGGCTGTTCAGCCCAAAGCTGGTATCCAGGCCCTGTTTTGGATGAAGCAGAGACGTGGCCAAGGTGTGGGACAGCCAGGACCAAGGGCAGATCTGCTCCTCTGCCCCGTTTATTTCATGACAATCCCCCTGGCTGATGTCTGCTTAGTTCAGTGCTTATGTTCTTAGGACTATTCTTCTTCCAAAAGCTTCCCGAGTTCTGTCAAGTTTCCCTTTATCCTATTATTATTCTCCTGGTGAGGAGGAATAATATTTTCTGTCTGTCAGCTTGAAGCTAAACCTTCCTGGCTGAGCTGCTGCTGCCTTGAAGGTGACATTGATGCTTCACTAATCACCAGGTGAAGGGAAGGGCCACACCACTGCTCACACCACAGACACGAGCTGTGGGATGTCCCCCATTGCTGCAGAGGGGGATTGTACAGCCACAAGTGGGAATATGGGGAGGAAAAACAGGGTGTTGGGTGTTTTGGGGGAAACATTTGCATTTTTTTGTCGGAATGCTGGACACAGCCGAGCCACTGTTGGGTGCAAAGGACCAGCCAGGCTGGGGTGGGACAGGAAAGTGGCTGCTGCTGGAACTTGGGAGTGGGGCAGGATGAGTGCCAATATTGTTACTGCAGCACCTGACATCATCTCCATCATCTCCATCATCTCCATCATCTCCATCATCTCCATCATCTCCATTCTTCCCAGCTCTCCTCCTAAGGGTCAGGCCTTTGTGCCCTCACCCAGTTTAGCTTTGGACTGTTGTCTTCACAGCTCCTACACGTCACCAAGTCCCCCAAACTTTTCAAAAGGCCACATCATTCCACCTGCAGCTCATTTCAGCTCTGATTTACGCCATTGCTGTGCAAAGCACCCAACAAGATTTGGTCCTATTTGGAATTGGAGTGTTCCTCGTTGTGCTGTTTGCCAGTAAAAGATTTTGATGGAGCCATATCAAAATCATTTATTGAGTCAGCAAAGAGTATAAGTTACACATCACTTCTGGAAGGGAAACACTTAAGGAGGGGTGCACAAATGGCCACAAGAAATGAGGCAGAAGCACAGTTGTGTCCCTGGGGGCTGCTTTGCCCCTCAGATCTTTGCAGGGAGGTGTTGGTGGGGTGGTGCCCTCAGAATGGTTCTGTTCTTTTTTGGAGGTTACTGCAAAGTCAGAGTTATGTGATTAAAGATCTTGTCACAAAAAGCATCCCAGGTAGCTCTGTCTCTACACAGGTTAAGGCACAGCCTTTTTCATTATCACTGCTAGGACCTTCAGGCCTTGGACACACCCCACAGGACCCTCGTGCCTTGAGTCAGCATTTCAGGGCCCCTGGTTTTTGTGCTGTGTCTTTCTGAAATTTGCACTCTTCCCACAGGCTGTGACATGAAAAGGCCAGAGATAAACAAAGACAAACAAGCAGGAGAACAAGTTCTTCTTTTCCCTCTTCTAAGCACTGTGATGAGACTGAGGAAGTATTTAACTCGATGTCAGAGTGCCTCCCCTGAGATTCCCCGTGGAGTTTTTCCAAAGCTGGCTGGTGACTGCAGTTGTGGACTGGTGAGGGGTGCACAAGAGGGGGGTACCTGGATGGCCACACTGATTTTGGGGTGTGGAGGGCACTGAGTAGTGCCCTCTCGCCAGCCAAGTGGAGCAAGTTACTGACTCTGTCCTCCTGTGGGCTCCCCTCCAGGAGAAAGTGTTATTCCTAGGGAAGTAGAGAAGCTGTTCACTCCTAGGGACAGAGGGCAAACCAGGAAAACATTCAATTGTGGTTTTTATCAGGACTGTAACCCCATCAGCCTCTGCAAGTAAGTGAAGGGAAAAGCCTGCCCAAACAGTCCCAGAGGGCTCCTTTGCCTTGCAGCACTCCTCCCAAATGGTGGTCTTTATCCCTGATGCCTGAAGTACACAGAAAAATTTATAGTCCTCTTTGCTGTAATGAAATTCCTTATAATGGCTGCAAATCGCATGAAATTTGAAACGATTCCGTGGCTTGAATTGCAGAGTGCACTTCATGAATTTTCAAGAGCAGTAAAAACAGAGAGTACTAATGAAACTGTGATCTAGGGAACCTGCTCGATTTTTCTTTTTTTAATATCTGCAGGTACAACACTGTGTTTCATCTTCTTACACTTCCCCATCCTCCCAGGGCAGCTGGGGATTAGAGAAGGAGAAGGAGCAAGGAGCAGCAGGGAAGGGTGGGATGAGGTGAGCAGCTCCATGAAATTCAGTGCAGCAGGGAGGTAAAATTTTCATCACATTGGCAAAGAGAGAAAGTAATGAGCCTTTGGGTGTTGGGAAATTTTACACTGGAGAGAAACTCCTGGAAGAAACCAAGGTAGCAGCAAGCAGCTGAACCTTGAAAAGCTCCCTGAAACTTGGGTTAAAATCCTAAAATGCATTAGTACAGCATCTCCAGGTTGAGTAGAATTCTTCCCCTGGATTTATTTCTCCCCCTGTATCTGTTCCAGGATCTCCAAGGGGGTAACTGTAAAATCCAAATGCTTGCAGAACTCCACAGGAAAACACGGAGCAGCGTGACTGCTGCTAACTGCTGTTGGTTCTGCTGTCCCAAAGAGAGAGGAGAGAGCTGAGGATGATGCTGGAGCAGGGAATCCCCAGCTCCAGGTAAATCCATAAAAGAATCATGTAAGTAAAAGCAGTTTGGGGATTTTCAGCAGCACATCAAGGGTGCATGGCTGGGGACAAGTGTGTGACATGACATGAACAAACTCCCTGGGGGCTTCACCTGTCCTGCTCCTACCAGGACTCCTTCCTGAGCAGTGCTCTGCTATTCACCTGCCCTAAGAGCAGGTTACACAGGCAGAGTTAATACCAGTTATCCTCTTGGAACACTCCTGTAGACAAGGCCTTTATTGGATAAAGGAAACCCAACACGGAGAGGAAAACAGCCAAGGGTGCATCGGGATGACCAATAAATAAAGAGGCACTAAAGAAATTAATGAGGAATTAGCACTTCCATTAGTGGGAGCTGTGTTTATTGTGGGCTGATAATTGCTGCTTGCTGCACGTTTCAGGGGAGAAGCTTCTAATTACATGGATTCTTTAATTCATCACTCCTGATTTTACTGTCACACACACAAATCCAAAGGGTAACTGGGCTTCCTCAGCTCACATTTGGGGAGTTTGGCATCTGCCTTTACTGTATGGCATCCAGAGCCTCTGCATAATTAAAAATGAATTCAATATTTCAAACACTCAAAGCAAACACCAGGGGTCTGGATATTTTGGCCATGAGGGATGCTCTGAGCAGCTTTCACCAGGGATAAATGAAGACTCCTGGGGAAACCACTGACCCAATCAGGGGCAATTAGTGAAGAAATGAGATAAGGACAAACAGATTTTTACCAAATTTTAACAAATTCACCTCACTCAATATATGGGTTTGTTGTATAAGATTAAATTAATAACTCTCTTACCCCACCGATTCTGCTGAATGTTGTTATTGATAATTAATGAGGCTGATTATTTGTGCTTTGTATATTTAGGCAAACTCAGCTTTTTCTCAGAATTAAGCAAAGCTTGTGACATCCCCCCACACTTGTTGAATACCTGGTCCTGAGTTACACTGTAATAAAAAGAATATGCTAATACTTACGTTTTGCATATTATAGCAACGAGCAGGAACGTGCAGGACGCAGACACACAAAGCAGAGTGAGAACCCAGGCTGTGGAATTCTCCAGTTTATTTTGCCCTGAATTTCAAGGGAAGAAAAAAAGAAATTAAATCTATTCTGTTAGTGCAGATTATTCAAAACACATTCTTTTAAAATATTTCAGCAGCTGTTTAACGTGGTTGTATTCAGATCACAAATTAACATGCAAACGTTGAAGACTTCGTACCTAGGATAAGAAATGAAATGCAGAGCTTCAAGAAGAGTTTCCATGGCACTGAATTTCTGATTTCAACAATAATTTTCTTTTATTTTGATGTGAAGGAGAGAACAAGTGGCTGAGAAAGTGGCTTGGGCAGGCACCTGTATTGTGCCAATGAACTGCAACAAGTCCCTAAAAACTCCTTTCCATGAGAAAAAACTGAATTAAGTGCTGTCCTTGCAGGTCGTTGTGATTTAAGTAAATTTTTAGGAAAGACCAACTTTTTTTTTTTTTGCCATCAAAATGAATTTTCCATGTTTGCTGTGTGAGCCAGGTGGGGAGGCTGAGGAGATGTGCTGGAGAAAGGAGGCAAAACACTGAAGATTTGAATTCCTGATACAAGAGGGGAAATGTAGTGAACAGGAGAGTGCAAGAGAGTGTTTTTTAAGTGCAAACAAGGAAGTGAAGAAACTGCAAAGATAACAGCAAAGGAGGATGTCTAAGAACAAACAGCTGATAACGGGCTGTGATAAAGGAACTGTTATTTCCAGAACAACTTGTTCAGCAAGCAGGAAATACAAAACAGAGTGGGGCAAGTGATCCTGCTCCAAAGATGCTAACATCCTGCTCTTTTTTCCCTCTGCATTGAAGGGGTGAGATAATTTCAGTAAATTAATGGTTGATGTGGTCTCTCCTGTTAACTTCCAGCATGAACATCACAGTGATGGCAGGGAAACACCTGTAAAAGCTGAAGGGATGCAAGGAAAGGCCTTGAGTTTAAAGCAAGCTCTGGAAACATTCACAAAGCACTGCCTAAAACCAACCCTCCTTTTTTTTTGATTTTTAATGGAACAGATTTAAATCCCCTTAGCATTAACAAGTCAGGTTTTTCCTTCAAATCCCCATTTTCCTGTTTCCCACTAAAATTCTGTGATGCTGCACATGCTCCTGATTAGGCAGCATTTGTTCCCCAGCAGTGGGGACGCTAAAAGGATGCTAAAAGATGCTAAAATCCTGCTCTTTTTCCCCTCAGAATTTAAGGGGTGAGACAATTTCAGTGAAGTAATGGTTGGCATGGTTTCTCATACTGATTTCCAGCATGAACATCACAGTGATGGCAGGGAAACACCTGTAAAAGGTGAAGTGATGGAAGAAAAGGCCTTGAGTTTAAAGCCTCGAGTTTAAATTTAAAAATCTTGGAAAAAACTCACAAAGCTCTGTCTAAAACCAATCCTCCTTTAAAGTAGTGTTTGAATTTTTAAGACTTAAATCCCCTTGGCATTGATGAGCCAAGTTTTTCCTTCAAACCCCTATTTTCCCGTTTCCCATTCAAATTCCGGGATGCTCCTGATTAGGCAGCGTTGGCTTCCCAGCAGTGGAATAATGGGAATTCTTACCAACAGAAATGATTTCACTCCAGTCACTCCAGAGCCCTCTGGCACGACAGATGTGGTTGTGGTTGGCCCTTATCCTTATGGAATACCTGCTGCTGACATCAACCCGCAGTCGGAAGCTGTTGGAGGAGATTTTCACAATCTGTTAGGAAAACAACAAGGGGCTGTTAGAGATCCATGAAGACTCAACCATTCAGAAAACAAACTTTAGCCATGTTTATCTTTTTATTGTTTTTATTAACTGCGAGGCTTTGCTTTGGAGGTAAGATCTCCATTTTTATAGCTGCAACTTCCCCTACCACACCAATATTCCAGGGAAAATTCCTGAAAAATGCCTCATTTTTCCATTCTTCCTCCAGATTCTTACTGCAGGATTTTCAAGATGGTAAAAACTGGCCTGCACCCAAATGTATAAACTGAATAAATCCAATTTTGTCCTGCTTTCCCAAGTTCCTTGGGGATGGTTTGTTGCAGATATAAAAGCCACTGAGGAAGAGAGGAAGGCAAATTCCAGCTGTAGAGGGCAGGAATGCTGGATAATCTCAGATGCTGGAGGAGCAATTACCTGCTTGTTACCTGACTTCAGGTTGATGAGATAAAATTCATATTCAAAACATTCCTCATGGAAAGGAGAAATTGGCTTCTCCCACGTGGCCAGAAGATCATTTTGCTCCAGGGATATGCTGATATTTCTGGGAATATTCACTTTCTCTACAACAAGAAAAGTGTACTGGTGAGTTATTTATAGACTGGTTTAAATACTAAAAACTGGAGTGTTTTATAACCTGACAGAGTTCCCAAGTAGGACCTGTAATTACTGAATTTATTTCCCATTTTGGACTGAAAAGATAAGGATTTAGGAGGAATAACTACATTGCTGGTAATAGTTATGGGAAAACAGTTTGGAAAATCCACTTAAAAGTTTTGGAAAACTACATTACTGGGGGGAAAAGGAATTTATTAAATTGATTTCCACAAAAATATTAAATTAATGACAGAACAGTTAGAAAACTTTATTTCCAGGGGAAAAAAATGCAGATGTAGCCAGGAAAGTAATTGAAAAGTGGAAAAAATTCAAAGGAATTCAGCTGCTGTTATGGGGATGGTTTCTACAAAGAAAGTATGTGAATTTTTCTCTTAGTGAAGTCATGAAAAAGAGAACTGTTATCTGTTTTCCAAAAAAGAAAAAGGCATGGAACTAATGAAGGAAAGTAAATTATTGGTGTGGATGAAAGATGACAGACAATCATGGCTGATATTCCCTTTTATTCCATGCTCTCGTGCCTTCCTTTACAGGACAGGGTTAGCTTGAACACCACGTGTCTTACTCCTTTTAAAGAAAGGCTGCAAAACAAAGGGTAATAAAAACTCTGTTTTAAGCTATATTGACTAAATCAACTGAAAATTAATACTGGGAATAATGCTTCAGCTAACAAACAGAATAACTAATTGCCTTTTCTACCTTTTAGTTTTGCCATTCTATAACTTGAAATAGATGATTACAATCAGATTTATTTAAAACAATCCAGTTGTCTCTTCCAATTTCCTTAAGATGACTATGCAAAATCAACACATCCTTTCACCTCCATCAAGAACCACTCAATCCAGCAGAATTTCCTCACAAATCTTTTGACAATCCTGCAATACATTTTTTGATTTTTTTTTTTTAATGCATTCCTACTCACCGATGGCATTTTGGTTAAATAACTGCTGGAAAGGCTTGATTGCAGCACGTTTGCTGGAGCCATTAATGTGTATGACAATGAGGTTGTCAATCTCCCCAGGTTTAATCTGAGTACTTGAAAACCTGCACTCAGTATTCCTGCTCCACTTGTCCTTGATGTAAGTGTGACACTCCTCAGTGTGAGCCTCATACCTAAATTAAAATTCTGGTGAGACAGGGGGGCTCTTAAAGAAATTCACTGCTGACAGGAAAAGGAGAAAACACCAACCTGTAAAACAGAAAGTACTCGGTGTCTTCTGGCGCCCCTTGGCCAGGGAGCCAAGTGCAATGGAGAGAGACATTGCCAGGAAGGGTGATGTGAGTGGCACAGGACAAGTTAGTGACAGAGGTCTCTGCAGCACCTGGAGAGGCAATTTCAGAGCAGAGAGAAACCTCACTGCAGAAATCACAACCAGTTCCTGCTGCTAAAACCCTTTGATTCCATCAGAGCTGTGTCTGTTGCATCCAATTCTCTTCTGTATCACACAGGTCCGGGGGTTAGGGAAGGCTGGAGATTCCCAAACACAACCCGTGTATTCCATGTGGCACAGGGCAACAATACCCTCAGGTGCACCACAAAGGGTTAACTGAGCCTTAGCAAGGCATTGTTGGAAAATTTTATAGGTGTTGCTGACATTTTGCACCTCCAGATTGTACTCCAGGCTCCACTGCAGTAGAGAAAGGCCTGGACTAAATCCTTTCGTAGCAGGTAGAGCAAAAAATGCTGTATTTTTATTTTAAAGCACTAAACCTGTCACCTTTTAATGCTTAGTCCACAGACCAGGATGTAGCCAGGAAAGTAATTGAAAAGTGGAAAAAATTCAAAGGAATTCAGCTGCTATTATGGCAATGATTTCTACAAAGAAAATATGTAAGTTTTTCTCTTAGTGAAGTCATGAAAAAGAGAACTGTTATCTGTTTTCCAAAAAAGAAAAAGGCATGGAACTAATGAAGGAAAGTAAATTATTACTGTGGATGAAGGATGACGGACAATCATGGCTGATATTCCCTTTCATCCCATAGTCTTTTATTCCTTTTATTCTTTTATTCCAGAAGACAAAATCCAGCCCTTCCCTGGGTTTTTCTTACCTGGCAGAGGTGGGAGCTTTCCCTTCACCCAGTCACTGCCCATCTGAAGGTCCTCCTGGAGGAGCAGGGTCCGGACACACGCAGAGAAGCCGTTGTGGAGCGCCGCTGTTCGGACACTCTGAGTCCTCCTGGTGTCGTACTTGAGACAAAAAATAGCAAATAAACACCACTGATGCCTTCTCCAGCCCCCTAGAAACAGAGACTAGACAAGAGTAAGGGAATAAACATAGGTATTTATTGAAGGGCCTTCAAGGTACCCCCTGGGGAGCCAGAGGCTGCTTCCAAAAATGGACCCCGAGATGGACCCCAGGTCACGAGTTCTTCACACCTTTATAGGTTTGGTTCATTTGCATATAATGGTTAATTCTCCAGTTAAAGCCCCAGTTCAACGATGTAATTCCCCTCAGCTTGCTCCCCCCTTAGAGGCTTTGGGTTACACATTTTGGGCCTAGCAGAGCCTGGCTGTCCTTGAAGGCAAAGCCTGGAGAGGCTTTGTTGTGTCTGCCCAGCACGAGAGAGCAGGAATTACAGGCTACAAGGAACTGCAGAGTTACACTCTGAGCAGTACAGGATTTGAAAAATAGAAAAGTTAAAACCTAAGGCATCACCACGGGGGATGGGAGCCAAAATAAGGAACCTGCAAAGACTGAGCCAGACACTGGGGTGAGTTCAGTGAGCTGAGCTGATGAATGGGGAGCCAGTACTCAAAGCCAGGATCCATCATCCCCTTGAGATGAAAACTGCAATTCCCAAGCCTTGTCCCAGCAGAGCTGTGTCCATAAGGATGGCTGAGAGGGAATCTCTGCAGTGCTCAAAGTGGGTGCTTAGATAAGAGAGAACAGCGGGGATTTGGCCTTCTTAGGATCCTTGGTTTGGTTTTTTTGTTACCTCTTCAGGCACAGGGCTCAGGATTTTCACATCGTATCTGATGGTGGAGTTGTTTCGTTCTTGAGCAGGGTTTGGTTTCCAGTGTAACAGCACTTGGGCTAATGCAGAGACTGTGAGGGTGAAGTTAACAGGTGGGAAAACCTGAACTGGAAGGGAGAAAACAGAAATATCCATGAATATCCAATCCAGGGAATTGTTTAGAGCAATACCTGTTTGCAAGCAGTGAGCAATACAAGCAAATCGTTTCATTTCAGTATTATACTCTCTCAACAGCTCCTTATAAAATGTCTCTAATATTTAAAAAAAACCAAATTAAATAACCAAAACCCCATCAAATAAGAGTTTATTAAAACTTAGCTTAAAAAATGAAATTTTTACAACAGTTTCAACTTGAAAATTACTATGATATATTACTTTTGGGTTGTTAATTAGGTTCAGAGTTTTCGTCTTGGTCCTCACTGTCACACAGACACATAAGAAATGGGGCTGATGGAGTGATCAACTGCATGAACAGTTCTCCCCCACATCAGCTTGCAGGAGAGGGTGACGTGGGGGGCTTTCAAAGACAAGGTTGACTGCCACAAGAGCTTGCATGTGAGAGCAGAACCAAAATGATGAACAGAGGAATTAAGCGCAAATGGAAGAAAACACAGAAGGATGGGAATGATAATTTAAAATGACAGGGCAAGAAGGATTCCTGGAGCTCCCATGGAAATGAGGAGGATCTCACGCTGGGGGAATGTTAGCATATAAATAGCAGGGCAGTGAAATAATCAATCTGCTCCCCTCCAGTTCTTCAGAGCCTGCCCACCCTTATTGGCCAAATCCAAGGCAGCCGAGGGACATCAGCACCCCTGGCAGTGTCCAAGGCCAGGCTGGATGTGGCCCTGAGCACCCTGGTGTGGTGGAAGGTGTCCCTGCCCATGGCAGGGGGTGGAACTGGACAGGCTGTGAGGTCCCTTCCAACCCAGACCATTCTGGGATTCCATGATCAGCCCCCAGTTCTCTTCTCCTGTGATTGCAGCCTTTGATGGCCAGGAGTTCAGTTTTCAAGCACACACACTGCAGTAGGAAAACCGCCCCCGCCAGGCTCAGAAAACCCCAACACAAGTTGTTTCTCCATGACTCGAGGCTCTGCCCTGCCAAAGCAAACCAGGCACCAACTGGGAACAATCTGTAGAGCTGTGCCAGGAAGCAGGACAGCAATGGTCATCCCTGCTCCTGGGCTCGTGGCATGCCAGGGACTGCTTATCCACGTGTAGAACAGTGCCCAACACACAGAGGGGCCCTGGGCACCCAGCCCTGGCAGCTGGGAACTCCTCACCTCCTGCACCCTGAGGTGTGTTTGCTGTCCAAAGGAGGAGCAGGAAAACTTGCATCCCACTGGCCATTGCCTTTGGATGGTGGATGGGCACAGGCAGGCATCAGCACACGTCTTGTCACTGTTTCACAGGAGCTAAAAATGAGCACAATCCCAAGGGTTAAGCACACAATGCATGGATCATGATCTATCCCCATGATCAACTGCTGCCTTGCAGGGATAGACTCTTCTTTTCTTGCAGGAAAATGCTTCTTGTGGGAGCTAAATTTAACACAGGTACCACCGAGCACATTTCATCTTGCTGCCTTTGCCAGCCCTCTCTGAAAAGCTGCTGGTATCAAAGCTCCATGTGGGGATGTTCAGAGCACCCACGGAATGAGAGCATTTCTCCATGGAAGGTGAGCCAGGTTCGTGTACATGGGCTTTGGGGACAATCCCATTGTCTCCAAGAACAGACATAACCATATTTTTAGCTCCCACTCTATACCAGGGATTTACTTTCTAGTCACTGCTCCAATAAAGCTCTCTGAAGACACAGTCAGTGCTCACCTCAAGGCTAAATCTCCATCCTTAATTACTGGGTGTAAGAGAAACTGCTTTGTTTGTTTCTAATTTAAATGAACAATTATTTTTAATGTTTAAACCCAGCATTTTCCTATGGATTGTTTCATGAATTACTGGGAGAAAAAAAAATCTCTGTGTAATCATTCATGTATAACCTAATATAAATATGGGCATCCAGAACAGCAGCTTTCCAAAATGTTCTTACTGAAGAGAAATGCACCCTCCCAGCCCAATCTCCCCACCTCCCTGGGGCACTACAGCAATTGCTCAGATGGAAAACATAATATTTTCCAATGGTAATGAGCAGGAATAACCCAGGGACTGGAAGCACTCCCACTGATCACAGTTGGAATAATTCTGCTGTACAGTAACTATTTTTCAAAATGCAGTCTGAGTGCTGAGTTCATTAAAATGACACATCATCTACAGCAGAGTCTGTTTTTAATGTCCAAGTCCCCTCATTATCTATATTCACATTTTGTGCCTCTCTGCTTTCCTGACAGCCCAAATGTGCACGAGGCCAGCTGAAACTGAGGAGTTTGCTAATGGATTACTCCTGGGGAGCCAGGGTTTGATTTTATGTACGTTGGGTTATGGAAAGACATCTTGGCCAGGCATTTTGCTTCTTTCAAAATGGAGCAAATCACAGACAATGGGAGAAATTTTCTTCACAGCACATATTTATGCCTGCACAAATTACTGGCATCAGGCTTTCCTTCCTGCTTCAAGAAACATCCTTTCATTTACCTGATGAGACTATTAAATACACTAATAACTTTTTTCTCTAGTTAGAAGTAAAAATTCATTATCCTCACATCCTTGAAAATAAAAACCAACTTTGGGAAAGCAGCTTCATTAGTTTCACTGCTAAGAGCACTCACTCTCTTTTTTTTTAAAGCAATGACTTCAGTACATTATTTTTAAAAAATATCTTCAAAAGGCCTCATGTTTTGCAAGTGCTTAGGATTCACATCTACTTGAATCATGTCAGTGTGTTGGTTTCAGGCATTACCATAACTACAACAGCTGACTCCCTCTTGTGTTTATTTAAAGTGGGTTTGGCTACCTGTGGATTTTTATTTTTTCGTTTTTCCACAAAACGTTAAGGGTTCTGATTTTTCTTTCCCCCATACTTTCAACAAGATCCTAAAGATCTTCTTTTGCTTTTGCTGCCTAAAAGCTTGCACGTCTGAGATCTTATATTTTCTGAGCAGCACAGTACTGAACTGAAACTGGATATAAAATGTTACTGTAATGCAGATTAGTCCTAAATTATTATCCTGTTCTTTTCAGCTTATTTTTTCTTGCTTTGTTTTCTAACATGCTATTTTTCTTTTGCTTGCTGCCAGACTAAGATTGAAAGCATAGCTTTTGGAAGCTGTATTTCTGCAGCTGTGTAAGACCACAGCCTCTAAGAACAAATTGCAGTCTGTGATACCCTGTTTCATGGGAGAAATTGCTGAAAAGAGACTCAAAGTAAGTGTATGCAAGTACAGATGGTCACTAAAAAGACTTCTAGGATTATTGAGGATTATGCTCCTCACAAAAATGGATATAGCAAGTTTTCGGGACAAATAAAAGTTTTGATTATATTATGCTTTTAGGTAGAAAGCAATAAGCAGAGGGTAAAGGGGGTATTCCCTTTGTGCAGGGAATATATTCCTTTTAGAAGGACAGTAGAAATCCAAAGCATAGGAAACAGCCTCCCGAAGGTAACAATTTTCTCCCTTACAGCTAACGTGTCCCAATACCTCACAAGCAACCAAGAAGCAGCAGATCCCAGATGTTTTTCCCAGTGTAAACTGACTTGGAAAAGCAGGACCTCTGCAGTCTTCAAAGCAAGCACAAGGCACACCCAGAGCACACCAGACAGCCCAGGAGGTTACCTGTGGATCTCAAACTCCTGTGAAGAGTGGGCTTCGTTTGTTCCCCATCCTCTGGGTGCTGTCCCTGTGGGTTTCTTTCATAACTGCTGCCTTTGAGTACCAACGGGATCGGCACCTCACAAGTGACGGCAGAGGACGGGCGAGATAAGCACGCCTTGAAAAAGGGAACTGCAGCTTTAACCACAGTGGGGAATGCTCCCTACAAGCACGGTTCAGCCCAGAAATGGGTTCATTTTATTTATTGAGTGTTAATTACACACAATGGTCTTGAGAGTTCTCTAATGACTTTTCAAGAGCAGGAGTTTGCCGACTGACTGCAAAGAAATAACCTACAGTCCCACTGCTGATATCCCAATTTGTTCTTCCCCTAGAAAATCAAACCCAAACATTGCTGGGAAGCTGAGCATGTTTTGTCCAGTTTTTTTATGCCATCTTGTCTGAAGCTCTGGCCATACAGCCATGCAGACACCAGTAGCATTTTGGGACATTACCAGTACCAGAGCAAAACCAGCTTCCTAATGCCGTGCTGAAAGCTTTTAGCCATGATCCATAGGGTCAGATAACTTCTCCATTCCCAGAGAAGCTGTGGGTGCCCCATCCCTGCAAGTGTTCAAGGTTGGACGGAGCGCATGGAAGGTGTCCCTGCCTGTGACATGAGGTTGGAACAAGATGATCTTTAAGGTTCCTTCCAGCCCAACCCATTCCATGATTCTGTGATGGTAACACAGGCTCACAAACAGGACAGGGAACAGAACCCGACCCAGGGGCCCAGGCAAGACCCTGCAGAAAGTAGGGCCGTATGTGATGGAGTTATAGGAAGGATGAGAAGAAGGCTAATGATTCACCCTCATTAACAACCTGGAATCCAAGTTATTAATGTGCAGGTGACAGGCTTGGAGGGGCAAGTGCTTTGGGGCTCAGGCTAGAATTAAGAAAGCTCCTGCCAAATTGGTGAAAATGGGTGTAATCCAACGTGGGCAAGATCTCAACTGCATTTAGACACTACCAACTGTACATTAACAGCTGTAAATAATCAATTATCACTGACAAGGTCTCTGCTCAGCAGGACAGGATGGGGTTTGGGTCACAGACTGAGGAGGGCAGTGCCGGAGCCCCCAGCCCTGGGGCCATTTAAAAACGTGTGGATGTGGCCCTCGGGGACAGGGCTTGGTGGTGAGCCTGGCAGTGCTGGGGAGCAGCTGGACTTGATCTTAGAGGGCTCTTCCAAAATGATGACTTTGTGATTCTACCATCCAAACATTTAAATTGCCACCGAGTTTCTTCTCACCGGCGCCAGTCATCTTGCCATTACCAAACCACTTATTTTTTTTCCCCTGCTGTAACTCGCTTTCCCGTTGTAACTCCTTTTCCCTAAACCGAGGCGAAGCCACGGTGAATCTCTCATGGTTTTTATTGAGTTTTTTTCGTCAATCACTCGTACCGCTGAGGCGCGGCCGGGGCGGTGCCGCTGAGGCCGGGGCGGTGCCGCTGAGGCGCGGGGCGGTGCCGCTGAGGCCCGGGGCGGTGCCGCTGAGGCGCGGGGCGGTGCCGCTGAGGCGCGGGGCGGTGCCGCTGAGGCCGGGGCGGTGCCGCTGAGGCGCGGGCGGGGCGGTGCCGCTGAGGCCGGGGCGGTGCCGCTGAGGCCCGGGGCGGTGCCGCTGAGGCGCGGGCGGGGCGGTGCCGCCTCCCGGAGCCCGGCGCGGCTCTGAGCTCATCGCCCGGCGCCGCCGCTCGGGAGCTGGGCCCGGAGCCCTGCCTGGGTGAGTGGCTGAGGGGCGGCGGGGCCGGGGCGGCGGGAGCGGCCGTGCCCCGCGGATGTGGGCTGAGCTCTTGGTTGTGCCCCGCAGGGCCGGGCTGCGGCTGCTGCGGCGGCACGGCGGCGGCGGCGGCGGCGGCGGCGGCGGCACCATGAGGCTGCAGGCGCCGCAGTTCCAGGCGCTCTTCACGCCGGGGCTGCGCAGCGTGGCCGGTGAGTGCGGGCTGGGGAGGCCCGGAAAATGTCCCCGAGTGCAGCCCCGGCGTGCTTTGGGTTGGGAGGGACCTTAAAGGCCATCCAGTGCCACCTCCTGCCATGGGCAGGGACACCTTCCACTGTCCCAGGCTGCTCCGAGCCCCAGTGTCCAGCCTGGCCTTGGGATGGAGCAGCCACAGCTTCTCTGGGAACTCCATTCCAGGCCCTTGCCACCCTCACGGGGAAGAATGTGTTCCCGGTATTTAATCTAAACCTACCCTCCCTCATTTTAAAGCCGTTCCCCCTTGTCCTGTCACTCCATGCCCTGGTGGAAGGTCCCTCCCGAGCATTTTCCTGTTTCTCCAGGCCGAACGCCCTCACCCTGTCCCCAGGCACGAGTCAGAGCTCGTTTTCCCCTTTGTCAGCAGACTGATGCTCTGCTGGTCCTGGAGAGTTTTGGGTTCATGGCTCACCCTGCTCTGCCATAAATAATCTGAATACTTCTCCCTCGTCAGCCCCTGACTGTTCGAAATGATCCCCAGCCCAGAGTCCCCAGGACCAATTAGCGACCTGCCAATAGTTAGGTTATCAGAAATGCTTCAGACAAATAAATCAGAATGGCAGGGAGAACACCTGTGGGTGCTCAGCTGTGCCACGAATTAGTGCATTTTGCATGAAGCTGTGAGGTATTTGCTGCTCCCTGCATATTTGAGTGTATATTCCTACATCTGTGATCTGCATTTTGTGAGAAGGCAGCTTATGGCTGATTGTGACATGGGTTTATTGCTTTTTGGTTCACCTTCCTTTCCCAGAACTGTTTGAGAAGAAGAACTATGAGCTGAGAATAGCAGGAGGGGCCGTGAGGGATTTGCTGAGCGGGGTGACACCACAAGACATCGATTTTGCCACCACAGCTACACCAGCAGAGATGAAGGAAATGTTCACAGCAGCTGGGGTTCGTCTGATCAATAACAAAGGAGAAAAACATGGAACCATCACTGCCAGGGTTGGTTTGTGATTTGTTTGCCTCTTTTCTACTTGTCTGTGGAAGTGCAGCGTGGCTAGTAGAAAATTTGCTCTTTTCTTTGTTAAAATATCACAACAGGGGTTTAAATGAGACCCTTCTTTAAAGCATGGAGTGATTTTTTTGATTACTCATTGTAGAATTCAAGTAATTATCATATTATAATGGTGCTGTGTCATCACCAGAAAAGATAATGTGGGCTGCCCACACAGGATCCTCATGTTTCCTGCTCCTGATTTCCTCTCAAATTCTGTTTCCTCTACCTTGCTCTTAGTCCGTCTCCTGCAGGAAGATTTCTGCAGGCTCTGCATAAAATAAATAATGTAAATATTATTTTCAGAAGTTCATCTTTCTTGATTGTCAGCTCTGCAGGAAAATGTGGCACACGTTGCTGTGCCTGTGTCCCCTCGCTGCTTACAAACCCAGGGCTGAAAAAATGAGCAGCTCTCACGTTTCATGTCATGGCTGTGCTGAAGTAACGCTGTCTGTGGGATTTGCAGCTCCATGAACAGAATTTTGAAATTACCACTCTCCGAATAGATGTTGTCACCGATGGACGGCACGCAGAGGTGGAGTTCACCACTGACTGGCACAAGGATGCTGAGAGGAGGGATCTCACTGTCAACTCCATGTTTTTAGGTAAATTTGAAGAACAGTTGTGTAGATGAAACAGTGAAGTTTGAATTTTGCTAGTGAATTCTGTCTCGGTGTCAAAGGTCTTTAGAAATACGTGAGGTGGTCTGACAGACCAGGTCAAATCACACAACTTCTCCTCCATATTTCCAAATGAGAGTGTTTCATTGTGCCAGCCACATTTGTGAATTCATATTCTTCTTTTTTTTCATTTTTTTCTAGGTTTGGATGGCACACTGTATGATTTCTTTAATGGCTATGAAGACTTGAAAAGCAAGAAAATCAGATTTGTGGGGAAGGCAGCTGAGAGAATACAAGAAGATTATTTACGAATCCTGAGATACTTCAGGTAACAGTTGTGCCTTTCCTTGATAAATGAACTGTAGAAGGCTTCAGAAACATGCAAAAAGAGACCAGTGATGTAAAAAGAGTTGTAGTTGTCATATTTCCTTGCCAACCTGAATGATTTTATGATTGCAAATGGAGTAGTTGTTCTAATCTAACTTCCAGTGGTTTTATTTGGCAGATTTTATGGAAGAATCGCAGAGAAAGCTGGAGATCATGAACCCAATACACTGCAAGCCATTAGAGAAAATGCCAAAGGCTTGGCTGGAATATCAGGAGAAAGGATTTGGGTGGAACTGAAAAAAATTCTTCTTGGAAACCATGTCAATCATTTGGTTCAACTTATGTATGAGCTGGATATTGCCCAGTACATAGGTAAAGTGAAATGAAGATTGATTTCCTATTCCTGTGTCTTAAACAGACAGAATTCTGTGGCAAAGTGAGATCAAACTTGGGGTTACGCAGAAATTAGATTTTTTTTTTCCCTGTGTTAACATCCACATTTCTTATTAACTTTTTTTTGCATCTTTTTTGTGTTTTTAGGGCTACCACTTGATGGGAATTTAGAGGAATTTGCCAGAGTCACTAAAAACATCCAAAATCTGTCTCCAAAACCCATGACTGTGCTGACGTCCTTGTTCAAGGGGAAGGATGATGTCACAAACCTGGACCTGAGGCTGAAAATCTCCAAGGAAGAAAAAAACCTTGGCCTTTTCTTGGTGAAGCACAGGCAGGAGTTAACCAAAGCCCCAGGGCCAGAACCACTTAGACCATACCAGGACTTCCTGATGGATGTAAGTGTAGTTCAGATTGCTTTATTTGGGGCTTCACAGTGAACTGAATGAATTTTTAAGGCATTTATAAACTCCAAACCTGCTGTATTTTAGCAGTTCTGAGCAGCCTGTGCTCTGTAGCAATTTTTGGACCGATTTAAAAGTCAGTCAGGCTGAAAAATGTCACAGTCCATCATCAGATCCTTGTGACCTTACCTGGGACTGGCAGTTTGCTGTGCTGTCCTGTTGAAATAGGAGACAAGAGCTGGACCTCAGGGGAATTTGGCTTTTTTTTGTGTGAAATTCAGCTTTGAATTGTGTATGGAAAATCAGTGCAATTCCTGATGTTCTTCCCAAAGCCCACTGTTCCTTGGGCAACCTGAGATGTTGTTCCACGGCAAAGTTAATTCACATTTCCAGGTGAGACTGAGGGCAAGAACCAGTCCCTGTGGCCAGGCCTGTCTCCCACAGGATAAAGATGGATAAGGGTTACAGCTATTACCTGGGATTCAGGGAGTCTCCAGGGATCTCCCAGAGCCTCCAAGCCTCAGTTTAAATCCCTGTGAGGCAGGAGAGAGCCTTGCATCCCATAGTTCTTGCCTAACAAGGAGTAATGGGAACGGCACAGTGCCGAGCACACTTGGAGCTGTTTCTGCTGTTCCATAGTGAACCCTCTCTTTTCTCCTTTTTTCTCCCAGTCTAGGGAAGCTAACACCAATTCCAAGATCTTGGAGCTGCTGAAGTACCAAGGAGAAGAGCAGCTTTTGAAGGAAATGCAGGAGTGGACTGTGCCCTCTTTCCCTGTGAGCGGCCACGATCTGCGCAAGATGGGGGTGACCTCGGGCAAGGAGATTGGGACAGCCCTGCAGCAGCTGAGGGAGGAGTGGAAGAAGAGTGGCTACCACATGGATAAAGAGGAGCTGCTGAGCTGCCTGAAGAAGTTGTGAAGTGAATAATGGCAGAACTGTTTGTGCCCTGATTTGAACTGAGCTCCCGGGGCACTGAGCCTCTCACAGCCAACTGAGCATTTGTCACATTTCACATTTTCATTACTAATTCCTGACTTCTGCAAGGAGAGGTTTCATTTTTGTAACAATGTAAAACATTGTTTGCCAAAATCTATGCTCTCAACCTGTCTTTGCTGTATTTAGTATAAATATTTACTATTTTATCATGATTTAGGGTACAAGGGGTGACATCAAGATTTTTCTCATTCTGACTTTCTATATCCAAGAAAAGCCCCCCAAAAATGGTTGTTTGTATCCTCTAGATAAAATCATGGAGGGTTTTTTATGTGCCTAGGAGAATGCCTGGAAATAATGGGCTCTACCTTAACTCTTTTTGTACTTAAAGCTGCTTAACAGATGGAAACACTCACTCCAGCAGTTCCCAAACAGCATTGCCATGGGAAACCAGGCTGCTTCCTAGGAGGATTTTTATTTTCCAGAATTCCAGAATCAGTTTTAGGTTAAAAGGATGACTTGGCTGAGTGAGTATCATGACCTGTCAGTAGTTTTTCAGTAACTTATCACTGAGTAACTAAATCCATAGCAAGCTGGTGAAGGTTCTACGGTGTATTTTCAACTTCAGGTGTGAGGCAAACTATTAATGTTAATTAACATTAACAAGGGCAGATGCAGCTCCTTGTTTTGGGAATGTGGGGATTTGGAGCAGTGCTGTTTGTGGCTGGTCTTTATGAATGTCTTCCTCTCCTTGGGGTTTTTGGTGTGCTGTTGAAAACCTCTGAGAGCAGCTCGTGTGTGGATAAACTTGAAGTTTTCCTCCAGAACCGTGGTAAAGAATAAACTCCTTTGGATTTCATTTTCCTTGGATATCATTTTGCAACACTAGATGGCGACACCAGAGCAGCGCTGAAAAAAATCAGCATTTTGGGCTTGCACACAACTTCCAGCTGCCTTTGCTTTTCCTGGGATGTCGGGTCCTTTAAATAAATTATCCCGAAGGTGCTTGGGAATTTGTGGGAGACAGCAAGGGAAGAGAGGAAGTGCTATTTGTCAGTAAGGCACATCTCACAAGAGCAGGATGCTGCTTAATTTAATGAGGTAATTAAATGGAAGCGTCCTTTGTGCAATTTATGGAAGTACTGAAATCTTGGGAGGGAAAGTGACAAAATTCAGGTAGAGTCCTTTGAAGAACATTTCACCAAACGACAGCTTTGGGGCAATGGCTGCGGAGGTGGTAAAATATTAACACTTAACTTTACCCAAAATTGCTGTCAGGGTCTGACTTCCCTTGGAGAGAGGATTTTTAAGGACAAAAGCTTGAAATTTATTATCTTGGCATGGACCAAATGGATAATTTGGACAAAGTTTAGCAGGGAGCTCCTCCCATGAGTGATGAGCTTCAATTTCCAGCTGTTTCCCAGCCCTCAGAGGGGCTGGGTGTGCCTGGATCTAATCCTGGTCCCAGATTTAATCCCTGATTGATGTCTAAAGGATTGTTCAGGTGTCAGGGAGCCTTTGTCCAACGTCATCCTCCAGGATTAAGGATGACAACCCCAATCCTCCATAGGAACAGCAAGGAATGATTGATTTAAATGGATGCTGCAAATGATGAGACTGAAAAGACTTTAATCAGGATTGTTTACTACACAATATAGTTACAGCTGCTATAGAGTGCATTATTAAATCAATCATTTCAAAGCCATCTTAATTATTAGTAAATAGAAATTGATGGGTTTAAGTGGAGATTATTGGGCCAAGCTGGTCACTAAAAGCAGGGGGAAGCCCCTGTTTCCTCCATCCCTCACTGATAACACAGGGTCCTGCTACAAATCTCCAGGGCTCAAGAAAAACAGCAAAACCAGATTATTCCACAAGCACCCTAATGCAGAGTCCTGTTGGGAATTCAGTGGAGGGAGCACGTGTTTTCCAACACCTCCTTTAAAATTCAGCTCCTGCTTGAGGTTTCCCATTGGTCTATTGAGCATCTCTGTTCATCTTCCCCAGAAATTAACCCCTAGGAAAATGAAAGGCATGAAACAAAAAATCTTCTTCAAATATTTGAAGCAAGTGGTGCCAGTTTGAAAATGATGGAAAAATGATGGGTTTAAATAAACACTTCTTTACAGAGTATGGATTATTTAAGTATATATTGTATATATAATAGAATATATATAAAATACAAGTATATATCATATTATATATATTTTTATATATTATACATTAAACATTATATCTACTATATTTAGTAGATATATAATATTTTATATAGCTTTTAAATATTATATATACCATATATAATTAGTATATATTATATATTATAATATTAAATTATTATTACTATACATATTATTATATACTATAATGTAGATACTATATGATATATATGATCTATTATTTATGTTGTATATTTTATATATATATATATATAAAATATGTCTATATATAGCTATATAATCTATTTCTCCCCCTCTCTGTGCCCCTAACCCCGGGGTTGCTGAAGGGCCTGGCCCTGTTTCCCAGCCCAGGTTTGTGCCATGTCGGAGCAGCTTCACAGCCACAAACATCCCCAGCACCCCCAGCCCTGTTCCTTACTTCCCAAACATTTATCCCTCGTGCCAGACTGAAATTTGTGCCTCAGCCCCTCTGGCCTGGCTCGGGGCTGCTCAGGGAGGGCAATGCCTCCTGCAGCCACAGCTTGTGCAATAAATACCTGTTGGACAGGGGAATTCAGCTGGAATAAAGCAGGAATATTCTCCTTATTTTCCACCCCCTATGGCACAGACAGAAATGGCCCCTGGACTTCATGGGCACTCTCAAGGGATAAGGGCTCAGTGAGTTTGGGGCCCTGACACCAACCTCCTGCTCCTCCCACACAAACTGGGGGGAAAACTTGTCCAGAAGGTTGGATTTAAACCATGTCCAGATGGAGACAGGACACAACACCCAGACCCACAGGGAGCTTCTCCTCCAACTGCTCTAAAGCTCTAGTGCATTAAGAATGTAACACACCTGCATTTCAGAGCCTTTCTGATTTCCCTGTGGCTTCAGTACAGCTGGGACAATTTTCAGCTCCCCCATGCTCTGCCTGGGCTGCTTGGGTGGGTGACCATTCTTCAATAAATCTAATAAATCTAAATCAATAAATCTAAAAATCCTACACAACACTGCAGCATGGCTGGCTGCAGTACAGTAACCCCTTTTCCTCCCTTAAAAAGCTGCTCCCAGCTCCAGTGGGACACTAAGGATTACACTCACCTGGTGGGGAGATAACAGTGTCCTCCATTATCTGGCTGGGCAAGAGGACAAGGATTTAAAGCTTTGTTGCATAAAAAATATAGAAATTTGACAGAAAATAAAGCTTTCCTTCCAGCTGGTTCTGGACCTACAAAATACAAGTGTACAGTGCTACATAAAGTGTTCCCGAGGTGCAAATCTTAGTGAAGGTTTGGGAGGAAAAAAGAGCAGCTCTCAACTTGTCTGTGAAGTGGTCACGTTCTCCTCCTCTTCATGAGGAAATTCCAATGCCAGATTTATCCTTCTGGGAGAAGTGGAGGTGGGACTGTGGTCAAACATCATAAACGGTGGGGGCAGCCAGTTTGTATGGAAATGAAGGGTTTGGGTCACAAACAGGGACATTGCCAGGGACAGAATGGTGTCACTCCAGCATCACTCCCTCCCTCCAGCCTGAAGGTCATCCAGCCTCTGGTAATCCCTTCTCCACATATCCCATGGAATTTCTCCCGGAATTCCCTTCACCACACACCTCATGGCCTCATTCCCAATGCCCATCATTAACTCAGCCAAGTCCTCTTGTCACAAAGTCCCCATGGTTTTGCACAAAGCTTAGAAAAAGTTACAGACTTCTCCAGTGGAGTGGCAACCACCCTCCATTCCTGCTTTCCAAACATTTGTAAGGAAGGAAAAACATCATGGAGTCAGCCAAGCTCTCAGAAGAAACAAACATCTTCAAATCCAGGGAAAGCTCATGGTGCACTGCAGACCTTTGGTGAGAGCAAGAAATGCTGCAGCAGGGAAAAGTGCTCCATCAGCAGCACAGTCCGTGTGCAAAACAATTCCCTGGGAATTCCCACGAGGATTCTGGGCAGGCTTGAGGGAAGCCTGGAAGTCTGCAGATGTTTCAGAGTTTAAAATTCTTCCCTCTTGACAACCCACCCTCTGTCCCATGTTATTCCTTACCTTCTCTGCCCTGGGCCAGCTCAGCCAGCACAGACTTGGATGTGACACTCTCTTACCTTTTGCTGCCAAATCTGTTTAAAACACATCATAAACCCAAATGTTTCCTTTTTCCCACCCCAACAATCAGCAAAACCAGGTGAGTTTTGAAACAAATTGAATTTTATTCTTTGCAAATGTTTGCAAGCCACAAGATTTGTCAGAAAAGTTGTCCCAAAAGGCAGAGAGAGGAAGAGTTAAAGCAGAGACTGGGCTACCCCTGGAGCAGTTTACAGAGCAATTAATGGTGACAAAGAGAGGAACAAATGAACTGCAGCACATCCAAAAAGAGCATTAATAAAAAACAAACGAGTAACTGAAATGTTTCAGGCCCAGTGTGCAAGTGGTTCTACCTATTTGTCAAAATGGAACTAAAATAAATGAGACCTTGCAATGTTACAGGCTCTGGCTGGGGGTGATGGTTTGAAAACGAGCAAGTCTGTGCCATAAATCCCGTGGTCCCTCAGCCCTGCCCCTGCAGGACACTCCTGCTCCCACAGGATGCCTGTCTGTCCCTCAGCCCCCACCCCAGCCCCATTCCCACATCTCAGGGATGGTGGTGGGAGAGAGGAGGAAAATGATCCCCTGGGGCAGCAGCCAGCAACTCCATCGGATTCATTAATCCCTGCATGAAGCTACTCAGCCAATGAATGGGGTAAATGTAGTAAAATATCAATAAAAGCTGATTTCCTTTGATTAGCTCTCATGAGCAGTTGCTGTCCGTGTTTTTCCATACTGATGTTCCAAATTTTCCATAATTCCAACCAATAGTTTTCTCTTCAAAATAGAGAAAAGCATGGAAAATATGAACCAATGTATGGAACCATCCCCAGCTGCACACCCTGGAGTGCTGCACCCTCTCATCCCTCCCTGGGAGGACTGGATTCACCACCAGGATTCATCAGCAACTCTTGCTGTTAACCTGGAAAGTGTCATGGACTTGGACATGGCACAGGGTAAGCACATGGAACAGCAGCATCGACAGTAAAATTTAATCAGTGTTAATTTACTCCTGACTTACCTCGATTATATTAGTTTACATTTGACTATATACACAAAACACCAAAAATACGCCTATTCTGGAGTCAAACATTGCCATTTTTTAGCTGATAATCCAAAAGACAGCCAAAACCCCAAAGAACTGAACCCTTAAGAAGTTCAGTGACAGCTGAGAAAATCCTTTTGGAATTCTCCTTCCCCACCCCTCAGTGAATGCTCAGCACCCTCCAACTTCTTGCCACCACCGAGCCCACTGAGGGGCACAGGAACAGATATGAGGGATTTTGAGGAGAAAACTAACAAAATAACCCAAACATGCAGCCCAGATGTGTTGTGTGTGCAGGGGGGAGGGAAAGCCAGGCCTGGTTCCAGTGGATTCCCAAACACAGAGGATCTGGAGTCTCCCTCTCACACCAGTGCTTGGCTTTCAAAGCTTCTAATGAATCATTACCTACATCCAGAATGTTTCCTGGACGAAAACGAGCCATCATTCACCCTCTATTTGCTTAAAGCCACATCCCAAGCATTGCTTTTCCCAGTTCACTGCCAAGTCAGGGCACTGCAGATGGAATTGAGCACAGAATTAAAGATGCCTAAGGAGAACAAAAGCAGCACAGAGGTAGAAAGCTTCAAAGAACTAAACCTGAGTTACACAATCATTAATCTCGACATACCTGGCATGACAAATACCCACCAGCATCCTGCAGCAAGTCCATGGTTTGGGGTGTTTTTCCAGCTGCAGGTACCACACTACCATGGGAATCAGCTCCTGGTGTGCCAGGCTTGCCCTGGGCCCTCAACTGCAGTGATCTGTCCTTGCTACACCTGCCTGGAGCCCAGCAGAGAACAAGCAACCAGTGGCTCATGTTTTAAACTTAACCAGTTTTGCATCACTGTGAAGAAATGAAGAGTGGGTGATAAAAGCTTCACAAGAAAAACAAGTGTTTATGTGCACAAACATACTGAAAAAAAATCTCCATCTCCATCACCAAAGTGCATTCTGAGAGGAAAAAAAAACCAATAAATCAGTGGCAAAAGCTGCCCCAGTTTGGCACCCAATTTGTGGAGCACAGACAGCCCTTCAGACAAAATAAAAACCAAACCAAAAATCTACCAAGAAACAACCTCCCCACAAAAAAACACTGCCTCATTTCTGTTTTATTTAGAAACTTTTGCTCTTTGTAAGGTGATAATGTCAAATTTTACTTTATGATCTGAAAGTTAAAACAAAAAAAATAATTAGAGATTTTTCCTTCCCCTTGTCACAACGAGTACTACTTAAAAATCACCTCAGTGGGGTGTTTTAGAGTCCTTCCCAAAGCCCTGGACACCTACGCTGGTAAATTAACCAGGAATAATTTGGGGGAGTAATTGAAGCACATGGAACAGAACATGACAATGCTGTTCACCCTCTGGGACTGACCTGTGCACTTCTTATAAACAGTTTAAAATGTAAGACTTCTAAAGTCAAGTGGACTAAACAGATGAGACAACTTGTAAGGAGCAGACACTTCCCATGGGCTCCATCCTGGGAGGCAGCTGCAATTCCAGCTTTTGCCCATTCCAGCACTGCCTCCAGCAGCCAGAAACTCTGAGGCTGCTTCTCTCTTCCATGGGTATTCAGCAGAGAGCTGAGAAACAGCACAAGCAGCAAACCTGAAGGACTTCACAGAGTTAGAAACAGGGATTCTCAGCAAACCACTTGTAAGTGTATTATGGCAAACACTCCACAGCAGGAAACTGCTACCTACCACCCCGGGAATATTGCATAAATCAGACTCTGCTTATTGTGACCTTAGCTTGATTTTAGTCTCCATCCCCCTTCCTTCACTGCAAGTGGGAATTACACAAGGGTGGACAAAGTCCAGTCTCAAGGGTGGACGAAGTCCAGTCTCAAGCGCGTCCACGTGGATCAGAGATTTCCTGGTGTCCCGCGTGGACCTTCCTTCCTGGCACCCCTGGGCAGGGCCAGCCCGGAGCTCCCGAGGGAGCAGCACGCGGATGAGCAGCGCTCCCGGGGGAGGAGCGCGGCCCCGGGGCCAGGGAAGCACGGGAGCAGGGCCGAGCCGTGCCCGAGGCTCACAGGCACAGCAGCGGCGAGCGGCCGCGCTCCGAGTCCTCGTCCCCGTCGCCCTCGGGGATGCGCGGCAGCAGCGCCGAGCGCGTCAGCCCCCAGAACTTGGGCGGGCACAGCTCCTTCCTGGTGGCCGTGAACTTCCAGCCCATGTGGCTCCCGCAGATCCGGCACTGGGCGATGGTCCAGGCGTACCTGCCGCGGGCACAGCAAGGGCTCGGTGACAACGGGCACGGGAAAGGCCCTCGGGAAATGCTTCAGTGGGTAACAATCCCAAACCGGGTTTGGGTAACAACCCCCAGACTGGGTTTGGGTTTGGGTAACAACCCCCAGACTAGGTTCGGGTAATAACCCCCAAACTGGGTTTGGGTAACAACCCCCAGACTGGGTTTGGGTAACAATCCCAAACTGGGTTTGGGTAACAATCCCAAAGTGGGTTTGGGTTTGGGTAACAATCCCCAAATTGGGTTTGGGTAACAACCCCAAAGTGGGTTTGGGTAACAACAATCCCAAAGTGGGTTTGGGTAACAACAATCCCAAAGTGGGTTTGGGTAACAACCCCCAAACTGGGTTTGGGTAACATCCCCAAAGTGGGTTTAGGTAACAACAATCCCAAAGTGGGTTTGGGTAACAACCCCCAACTGGATTTGTAAAGAATCCTCAGGAATCCAGTGCCCAGCTCCCATTTAAAACCCTGCAGACCTTAAAAAAAAATAAAGAAAAAACCCCACAAATATCCCACCCCCAAAGCCCTCCCTCCCTTTTCAAAGAGAGGAAGCAACCAAAGCTTTTTCTTGCCCCAGGTTTCAGCAGTGATGAAATGCTGAGAGCCCTAAAGAGGGGTCAGAAAACTTCTCAGAGTGAGTGACTTCGTGGGAATAAAAGTGATTTTTGCCCTGCTCCCCGAACAACAGGGACTGCAGCACTTCCCACAGCAGCAGAGCTTTTCTCCAACAGTTCTATGAGGGAGAACATGAATATTTCAAAGCCCTCATAGAAGAGCTGAGAAAACACAAAAGGGTGAGAAATATTAACTCCAGATATTAAAAGTCTCAAATTTTCTTCAGGGAGTGTAAGAATGTGTGACAGAAATGCCAGACATCCTCCAAGTCATTGCTCAGTTTTATGTGATATTCCAGGAAAAAAATCCTGGATGCAAGACCTGTTATTATTAGGCAAACTTTTACATCTTCACACTTATTTCTGTTAATTAATTAATCTGTTACTGTCTCAGAAAGACAGACTATTATTAATTCTTCATTATTAAAATAAAATCAAATATAATTAGATGAATACAAATGTCAGTAATTTTTAATTTCATGTAACATTTATTCTGTTTTTAGATAAGAAAATGTATTGCAGTAGATTAAATGAATTTATATATTCTGGGTTTCATTTGCACTAAAGCTGTGTGAAAACAATTATTTCATTTGTACCTTAAACAAAACTACACACAAAGAAACTCCCAGACTACTTTGTTTAAACAGTTTAGATTCTAGACTATGTTTTAAAATCTTATTATTTCCCCATTTAAAACATATTAAAAATAAATCCTGCCATATTTCATGTGATTTGTCCATTTTATTCTGTATTTTTAATAAACCTAAATTTACTTCTTTATCTTTTATATGAGAGAAACGATGCCATGTGCCTAAAAGATTCGATGTTTACTATTCCACCCTGCCAGAAATACCCAATTTGGGTGATTTTCTAATAAAATGCTGCAGCTCTTACCCGGGGAACCAGCTGTGCTCTGTTGAGGGCCGACCACTGAGACTCAGGTTGCAGGCTTTATATACAGTGAGGGTTTCATGGATGTACCCGTGGGGATTCACATAGGCTGCCATGGGCCCACACAAGGACAAGCTACAACACACAAGCAATTTTGTCAGAGAGCAAGGAAAAAATTTTAAAAAACCCCACTTTTTGTAGGGGAAAGAAAAGTACCTTGAATTATATTATTACAAACTGAAAGCAAATAGATGCTAATTTAAAATGTCATTGGTCACATTTTCTTCGAATTGCAGGCAAGTACACAATGGACTCCTCCTGTGTATTATGTTAAATAGCAGCTTCCAAGAAAAGCAAGGAAAATGTAACTTTAAAAGTAAGCAAAAATGTTCATTTATTGCAGCAACTTCTCAGCACCTTCTGTTAAAAGTTCATCATATTGACACAGCAGGAATTGTGGTGTCTGCAACCCATTATTTGATTGAAAGATAAGAAATTGCTTTTAATTACTCCATCAGCTCCTTATCACACTGATAAAGAAAAACTGTGGGGAATCTTTGTTAACCCAAACCATCTTTTAACCTTCCCATTATCAGAGGGGTTGGGCTGATAGGAGTTAATCAAGATTAAAAACAGTGACAAGGCTGACAGAAGCAGCAATTATTTGGGAAATGTAATCAGTGTTAAACATGGGAGATATTGTATAGGGCAAACAGAGAATGGGGCCAGCCTGCAGTTATCAAGAATTAAATTCTTAAAAGAACAAAGGGATCCCAACATTTAATGACATAAATGGGAACCATCCCTGCATGCCAACATCCTGGGAGCCTGCTTTTACCCCCTAATTAGCGCATTTTAATCTGCTCTTGAGGCCTGTTGACACATAAATCAGGTGCTGAGAATTAAAATTTTGCATCTCAAACTTTATTCAGGAATACCAGAATTAAAAAGTCTTTATGTGGCACATTTATATTTCAAATTGTTCGGTGCAAGGTGCTGGGGTGTGGCACAACACCAACTTCTGTTACAAGATACCTGGAAATGCTGAGATTTCCTAACTTTTTATTAAAAAAGCTCAAATATAAACTCCCTATAAATATTTACTTAAATTTTATTGGAGCTGTGGCAAACACAGCAGTTTTAAGACACAGCCCAGCTTAATCTGCTTTGCTGTGCCCGTGTTTCTGACCAAGCACCTGCCCAAGATGAAGAGTAATAAACTCACCTGAATATTTCATTCTTGGTAGTTATTTCTGTGTCTTGGCATTGCTTACAACAGAGAGATGTACACTGGGAAACAGAAACACAGAGGATAATTTCATCAATTTCCAGATGCTTGTCAGCTGTGGGAAACAATAAAAATGTCTCTCCCTTTCCCTCAGAACAGACTTTGGACCAACTGTTCTGTTTATCTGAGCAACACTTACGTAGGATATTTTTCTAATTATTCTCTAAAAGACATAACAATTTTCATGTACTCCCCTCCCAAAAAGAACCACACACAGAGAATTGGATCTGACTCCACAAAGATAATAAATGAGCCAACCTTTTAAGGTCTCTAAAGGCTAATTTAGAAATAACAACCTTTGCACTTCCGCAATACAGCACAGAAAAGGCAGATGAGACAAATGCAATCATTAAGTCTTTCTTAAATTTGAGGGTACTGTAGATCAATGGGTTTAATTTCCTCACAAAAATAGGTAAAACACATTGATCTCTCTCCCGGAGATTATAACAGATTAATCCATCTTCTACAATTTCTACAAAGTAGAACTGAACAATTCATCACTGATGCTGCCCAGAGAAGAAGCATTTAAATCAGCTCAGCAGAACACTCCCATTAATTCTCAGGACATGCATTACTTGTACTTCTTTTTAAGGGTAATGCCTATGAAATTACCCCCAAAATGCTCCACAGTGTTTTGGAATAAAATGCTGCATCCAGGGACAGGATCTTCCCCTGTGCTGCTATAACCTGGAGTTTGTGCTTCTGAGCCCCCCTGAGCTGTGACTCCTGCACTCTGTGACACCACAAACTCAAATCACACTTTCCTCTCTCCCTTTGAAATGAGTAGTGGTTTAGTATTTTACAAGGTCAAAAAGTAGATTTTAAGGTTTTTAATATGAGGACGAAGGGTTTAAGATGGAGGATTTTGGGCGTTGCCCTGTTCTTCTTCTCCTTCTCCTCCATCTTTTCTGGTGGTGGTGGCACAAAATGATTGGTAGAATGAAAAAGAGGTAGAAATTCCGTGTCTAGCATAGGTGCAAATGAATTGGTACAGAACAGTAACTAATAAATGCGTTGTGCAGAATGGTTGGATGATGGAAAGGGCACAGAAAGGCCGGGACAGCCCAGGGCTGGGCAGTGCCCGCTCGGACTCGGCTGCATCAGATGTGCGGCCGGAGCTGAGAGCTGGCAGAGAGAAGGAGAAATCAACAACCTGAAACAACATCTGCAGCCGTTTCTCATCTGCTCGGGCTCGAGGTAAAACTTCCCTGAGGTGAAGATAAGAGCCTGTATTTGTGTGGAGTACCCAACTCCCACATCCCTTCAGAGGCTGTTGTTGCATTTCAGCTCCCCCAGCTCCTTTCCTGGAGGTGCCTCTGGTCCTGCCCCACTCCCTGCTCAGAGATGAGGAAGGACAAGTGCTCCACCCCACAGATATCCTTTATCCCCTCTGGAAGCTCCCCTGGCCTCTCTCTCCTGCCAGGGGCCTTCCCCACCTCTTTCAAACCACCCTCACTCAGACTGCAATCCAATGCTCACACAGCACTCCCAGAGTTCAATTTAGCCACCACTTAATTCCATGGCTCCACTTCCAAACCTATCTAATGCCTGCAATTAGCACTCCCAAGTGGAATTCACAGGGTTACACCTGGAGTCAGGCACATTCCTTAAAATAAGTGTTGTTAACTGGGTTAACAACAGGGAAATACAACAGAATTCACTGGTATCACAGGCAGGGGCAAATGGATCAGCTCTCAGGATCAGTTTTATTACTGGAAATTACATCCTGAACGAGGCAGGGCATCCTAAAGAACTCTGGGTAAAAATGACTGGATTGGGCCAAACTGTTGCTAAAATAAACTGTAAAATAATGCACTCACTATTCTGACACTAATGCAGAACAGTTAAACACATTTACAGACCAAAATGTCATGTGGTGATGAAGAAAACACCTTTTGGATATAATCTGAAAAGCAGCTTTAACTTGAATTTATGAGGGTAATTTAAGTTCTCCTGTCTTTCTGGAATTTATAGAAAATATGTAATTATGGAACATGAACAGTTCTCAGCAGCACTTGAGTATCAGGGTATTTTCAGAGTTTCAACTCAGCAAAGACAAGTGAAATTTAGTCTGATTACAGCTTCAGACAAAAACCTGCCCATTTTTTCTCAGAATTTGGAAAAGGTGTTTTCCGTCTCCTTTCTTTAAATTTCTGGTGCATGAACCTTGAGAAGAGGATCACTATTAAAATGACATTCTGGTTCACTTTTCCCCAGAAACAGGCAAGAATTTAATGACAGTACTTCTTAGGCAAACAGGCAAAATTCCCACTGCTCTGTATCCATTAGACAAACACAGTATGGTTATTTAGAAAATATAAATTAGTATAAAAAACTGTACTGGACAAAAATAGAACATGTAGAACATTACAAGGCCATGACAATGGGAAGAAGGGAAGGAAAACAAGTTTTTGATCATCTTAACAAGGAATTGCCTAACAAGTCTTATTAAAAAAAACCCTTTTTAGGGTGACCCTTTTAAATATTTAAATTTGTACTTAATACTACAAAGATTTTGCTACAAAACCCACAAATTTCCATAGCAAAATGATGGTGGTGTCAGTATTGGGCTATGATGGCTGTTAGCAACACTGGACTTCTAGCACCATCTCTTGGCCAAAAAAGTGCTGTGCCACACTGAAATTCTAACAAAAGCACATCTTAAAATATATATTATATGTTCCTTGCTTGCTGCCAAACACAACCCAGCACTGAGACATCATTTACCCTCTGAAGAAATAACAGAACACCCAAATTCACCCTCTCTACGAGGATTAGCTGGAAATTCCATACATTTCTGTAAGACATTGTAACAGTCACTCCTGCATTTTTTTGGCACTTCAGTGGTAAATAAAGAAAAACTACTCACTTTGTTCATGATGTCTAACTCACAGCGGAGCCTCTGCACAGCACTGCCTATTTTGAGCAACTGGATACGTAAAGCATCATCAATGGGCAGGCAGGCAGCAACTCTGTAAGAAAAATCTAGAAATGAGAAAGCAGCAGGTCTGTTAGAATTAACAGAGAAATAAAATAAAACCAACTGCTTCTATTTACTGTATAACAGGTAATTATCTAAGCTGGGTTCTCTTAAGAAATTTTAAAAAATTTTTAAATGTGAGCTCACAAAACCTCATACCTATTGGGTTCGATGGAAGAGATTCATCTTTAAGGTTTTCATCCCACTCATGGAGCTGCCTCTTGACTCTTTCCATCAAGGTTTCCTTTTGTTAGAAGAAAAGCCTAATTTAAATACATAGGTATTGCTGTTTTCTTAGGAAAAAAACAAAAGGGAAGCAAAATGTAGAGTAAGCTCTTTTCCCTGAGTGGACAGTAGCTTTTAATTAAAGAATAATTAAAGAATCACTTTGTACCTACATATTTTAACAGTTTTTGCTCTGAGACAGCACAGAAGGAACCAGAATCTTTGCTATCTCTCCCAGACATTTGCTCTAGCACCAGAGAACAACCACACACAGAGGGGGAAGCCCTTCCTGATCTTTTCACACCACACTGAATATAAAATTCTTTAAAATGGAAATTATGAGCCAACAAAATTAAAGCTTTTGTATTATCCAACATTTAGATATTACAACTACAAAACTCACTGCAGGTTATTTGATTTAAGGGTGAACTTACAGCATCATAGAGAGAGTAGAGCCAGGGGGGCCAAGATGTCAAACTTGCACAGTGGAACTTCCTCTGAAACCAAAGCCACAAATATTTATTTCTTAAAATTAGCAGGTTTTAGGGAGTTGTTTTGTAAACAAATAATACAGGGGAGACAGACCTGAATATTTAAAGATACAAGAAATTATCCCCATCAGGACCAGCACTTCACTGTGAAGCTCCCAAACCCATTTTCAGATGCACTGAGAGCTAAGCCTTCTGAACAGGACAATACATGGATTTTGTCACAAAACCTGTCTCTGCACTAGAGGTATTTCTGATGTTTGGTAATAAAAAATTATGTCGTTCAAAAGGGTATCCATCTGAAATGGAGACAGTTCAAAATGTAAGTGCTATTAACAGTGCATCTGTTCCTAAGTCTCCACCAGCTGTCCCTGGAAGCACCAAATTTCCACCAGTGCAATGTCAGTTACTTAATTAACCAATTCTCTCCAGTGATTTCTGAACACAGAAATGTAGAGCTTTAGTTAATACAAGTCTAAAAAGCAGCACACAACATAACTGCACTGCTTTCCAAAAGAGGATCTCATATTGCACTGTAAATATGTACAAATTCCATTTTAATCCCCCCTTTGAGGGCAACTCTCCTCACTTACAAATGACACCACCAGAGACATGGAGGTCAGCAGGACAATTACCCTGCTCTGGATCTGCATCCCAGCTTCTTCCTACAGCACCTTCATTTCAGCTTCCCCTGGCAGAATCAGCCTTAGAAAGGGATTCCCACCCCCACAGCCCAGTGTTTCTGGGCTCACATGAACCTGGTCAGGAACTCTGAGAATCAAGGGAATCTTTGTTATCAATAGATTTTATTTTTGTGGCTTTTTTTTGGTTGGTTGGTTTTAAGTTTTTTGTTTTGTTTTTGTTTGGTTTTGAGGGTACAAGTGTTCAAAATCACTGAAGAAAAAAGCAAACACAAACAGGAGAGTTACCAGGATTCTGTATAAATTTCTGGAGGTAGTTCCAAAGATCTCTACAGAGAGACAAGATTTCAAGGTATATTCTCTGTGTCAGTGACCAAAACAGTGGAATAAATAATAAATACAATATAAATACAGGTTTCCCAGAGAGGTTGTGGACTCCCCATTCCTGGAAGTGCCCCAGGCCAGGCTGGACAGGGCTTGGAGCAACCTGGGATAGTGGGAAGTGTCCCTGCCCATGGAATGGATGGGCTTTAAGGACCTTCCCAACCCAAACCATTGTGTGATTCCAAGAAAAGCAGGAGGTTGGAATCTGCCTTCCCAGCTGTGCCTCTTCCTCCATCCTACAGATGGAATTTGATACTGATTTTCTCAAGGTGCCATCAGAAATGAAAAGAAAACAACCAAACCCCCAGGGTAACTTCTCACCTTTTGGTACTTCTGCCACCACTGCCGGATGGCTCTGTCCTGCCAGGATGTGGGCTTGGAAGAGGGGAGCACGTGGCACCTGCTGAGGGACTGCAGCTGCACTGCTGCCATGGTGGGAGGCAGCACTCGCTCAGGCAGGATTTGGACTTTAGCCTGCTGGATTCTGAGAAAGGAAACAAAAAGATGAGGTGTACACGTATTTTTTAAATGTATTTTTTTAAATGCCTGCACTTAAAAAAATGGATTTTACATCTTATGGGAACACAGGCTGGTGCAATGGATTAATCACTCCACAGTACCAGAGAATTTAAACAATTACCCATTCCATCAGAACTTCTTTTTATTTTAGAGCACCACGGGTCTGTTGGGATAGTGGTGGACAGAAATGCAGACAGATTGGCAGTGGCAGCACAGCAGCATGTTCCACAACCTCAGCACTATAGATTTAGATTTTTGTCTCCTCAAGTTACTTTTGGTATAAATAGTCAGCTCTTCCATCTCAATGCCTGGATTTTGCTGGAATGCAGTTTGCCATCTTCAAACCACAAAAGCTTCTGTGCCCAGCTAGAGGTCAGAATCAGCAGAAATAGGATACAGACTCTGATCAGATTTTAATATCCCAGCATCACCGAGGTCACCTCTTCCACAAAGACCTCAGCATGTTATGTGGCTACTAAGAATGGTGTCCAGCAGGAAAAACTTCCTATTTTATCAGGATTATGCAGCAGAAGTCCTGAAATATTGAGGTATGTGTCACTACCAATTTCCAGTTTTCTTACAGGGACAGCACTGAACTGGTCACTTTAATAATTATAAAATGATGTTGTGCCACAAGCACTTAGGAATCAGAAACACCACGAATTATGGAAATGTTCTTCTTGCTAAGGAGCTCTGGACACTGAATTCTCAGTAACAAAGCTGCTGCTCCTGCAGTTGTCCAAGTACTGTCACCGTGTGTCCAAGCAGGGCTTTTCCTGAGCTGTAACATTTGCAGTCTGTTATTTGTAACCAAATGGTAGAGGGCAAACAGCACAGGGATTCTTAATTCCTTCAGCTGCAGCTGATAAAACCACAGAAATGCTGCTCCCAGGCCTCTTTCTAAAGCAATGCCACCAAGTGCAGGACACAGTGAGTAGCTCTAGATTTATAGATTTGGAGGAATACTTTACAAGCCTTGCAGAAAAGATTACAAAACCTCTAGCAACTGTGCTAAGAATTGTCACATGCTCCCAGCTCAGTGCTGGAGCCTGGACCTCTGGCCAGTGACACTGCCATGGTGCAGGGCATGATGCCAAGAACATGAAAATGAGGGAAGACTCAGCATATTCTTACTGGATGTCCAGGATCTTGATCACTTTTAGAAATGGAAAAAGGCATTAATTACATAATATATTAAAACCAACCGGAAGAGCCTCTAAATATCACAGCTATCACACTGGAACATGGAAAAAAACTGGAAAATAAGAGAATACTCTTATCAAAGTTGACTTGAGTATAGAATTAACTGCATAATTTTCTTACCCATCTGACTGTGTTCTTATTTCAAGCACCTTGAACCTTTGTCTTCCTATAGCTTTCACCTTGACTGTTTCAACTCCATATTCCTGCTCTTCTCTGTAGGCATAGATTTCTGCTGTCGTTCCAAACTGTGCTTCCCTCTCATGTGCATTACTAAAAGTAACAGAATTAAAGATGAGTTAAATGCATTAACCCCCTCCAAACAGCATTGCTCATTCAGACTCCAGTCTGTCTGCACTGAGTGTACATGACTGGTCTGATCAAGAGTTATTTTGGTAAAATACCTGCAACAAATCACAATCATTATTTTTCCATTATAAAGCAACAATATGCTATTGTTTGGGTTGGTTGGGATTTTTTGCCAGATGACTGCTTTATTTTATGGTCTAGATGTGACATTCTGGGAGCACAGGGATCACCAGTGTGTCAGCATTTCCAATGCAGACACTCAAGTACCAACACTCTTTAGATTGACTTTGTAACAGGAACTGTTCCCACCTCCCACACCATTAATCCATAGTAAACTGCGGGGGGGAAGAGGGAGGAACAGTCCCAACTTCTTCTGGCACTCATCAGCCTTTCTCTTTTCCACTTTTCTTTCACCTCCTGTCTCTCAGCTCTGCTGTGAAACACTTGCCAGTGCTTGTTAATTCACACAAAAAACCAGCAACATTCCAGCTCTCAAAACAACAATGTGACTTTTACATTTCAGGTCAAGGCTTATTCTTCAACAAGACGGAACAAACAGTTACTGAAATGAAGAGGACGCTCAAACAAGGAAGCAGATCAGCACTTGCTGTTTCTGCACACAAACACGTGATGCTGTCAAGCACCTACACTGCCATTACATACTGGAAGGCAATTTTTGTTAAACAATTTCAACTCTCTATTGAGCACAGAACTGATGCAACCATCTGCTTTTGCTTTAGTATCCACAGAAACTGTGCTAAAAACATGCTGCATAAAAACCATCCCCCCGTGGATTTTACCTGTATGCAAGGACAGCAAAGGTTCTGTCCTTCTGAATTAAATTCCGCACCATGCTAACCTCTTGGGGGCGGAAGAGCTGCAGCGGCAGCGTCTGGCCGGGGATCAGCATCACCATCACCCGGGGCAGCACGGGGATCACCTGGCAGCTGTCGTCGTCGTGCACGGTCCTCCCGTGGAACTCCTCCATGTCCGAGCCCAGGTACTGCCAACGGCAAGGGAGGCACGCTCAGGGAAGGGGCTCGGGAAGGACAGGGACACCTCGGTGAGCAGAGGGATGGAGCTGCTCTGCTGGGAGGAAAGGCTGGGAGTGCTCAGCCTGGAGAAGGGAGGCTCCAGGGTGATCTAACTGTGGCCTTCCAGTGCCTGAAGGAGCTACAGGAAAGATGGACAGAGACTATTTCCAAGGGATGGAGTGACAGGACACAAGGAATGGCTTCCTTGCGGTTAGATGGGATATTGGGAAGGAATTGTTCCCTGGGAGGGTGGGCAGGCCCTGGCACAGGGTGCCAGAGAAGCTGTGGCTGCCCCTGGATCCCTGGAAGTGCCCAAGACCAGGCTGGAGCAGCCTGGGACAGTGGAAAGTGGTAAAACTGGAGGCCCTTTAAGGCTTTTCCAACCCAAGCCACTCTATGATCCTATGGTTCTGTGAAAATAAAATTAAGTTTGTGACTTCTAAGAACATTACAAATAAACTATACAAATGTCATTAAAATCCCTTCAAGATATATTTAATGGACAACATATAAAAAACATACCATGTGTGATGTGGGCAAACTGGTATCAAAATTAATGATGTTTGGCTTCTCAGCTTCTTTACTATCTTGGTCTTCCACTTCCATTTCATTGTCATCCTCTTCCTCACTCTCTACTGATAAGCACACACAGAATATTGTGTAGAAATCAATCAGCAAAGACTGAGATAGTGAGAAAAACCCGAGAATCAGGGAAATGCATTCAATACTCCCAGGCTACAGCCTTGCACAGGGAAATAAACCTGAGGAAAAGGATTTTCTTGCTGTTTCAGCAAAATCATCATTCTATAGAAAGGGTCAGAAGCTGGTAATTTATTTCTGAAAGGCTGAAGAACAACTTTCCTTGGAAGAAATAATAAACAAAGGCTATCGGTTCAGGTTTTCACTGCAGTGGCACTTCCTTATCTCCCCTCTGAAGGATTCCTGCCTGCACACCAGGATGCCAGGGAACTCCATCCCTTGTAGGATGCTGAGCAAAGTGTCCAGAGCAGCACAAACCTGAACAATCAAACTGCAAGTGAGTAAGAAGCAACGGGAAGCTCTCTATTCATGCAGAGACTCTTGCTGGTATTTCAGACAGTTTAATTGCTGTCAGCCTCTGCTGTGTGCACACCAAACACAAACCCATCAAAGGCAGCTCCTGAGGAACAAATTACAAGGCTCCAAGGGATTTCAGATATAAAACAGTATTTAAAAACTACTACTTTCTTCCCATTTCTCAGCCAATCCTAAAGTAATTTTCAGGCAAGAGGACAATTAAATCATCAGTCACTGCATTACTTGACCCCATTTCTTGGAACATAAACATTATTTATACACCATGTTCCGTCCCAAATAGATGTTAGCATAAACCAATCTGCAGGATTCTTACACCAAGAGCTGCTGGGTAATGGATAATCCCAGTGGTGCTGAAAAACATCATTTAGACCTTCAAAGCTATTACAAGACGGAAAAAAATATTTTTGCAATGGTCTGTCTAGTTGCCTGCCTTTGCAATTAGTATCTTCTTAAAAAATAAACCAGAGCTGAAAATTTAAAAGGTGGAGGGATTCTCTCATCCTGAAGGGTTCTGTAGGGAAATCTCAAAAAAGAAAGATGCTGCAGAAGCAAAGAATTTTCCTTCAGAAATGGGAGCACCACTAATTGCACTATTTCTGAGAGCAGGAGGACAAGAGAACAGTGAAGAAGGCATTAAAAGCTGATTTTGGAGAACCTTTTTTTCCCTCTTTGGCCTCCAGACACATTTGTTAAATGCTCTCACAAAGTGTTTAGTCACTGGTCTTACTTCTGCTTCACCTCACTTATGGTTTTTTTTAAATAGTGCATCGTTTACAGAAGCTGCTCTTACAGATCCATCCTATATTGTATCTACCTCAGCAAGAAATGATCCAGCACGACAAGAAAGGAGGTTACAGACTCTCTTTGGTATTGTACCTAATTACTGTCCTTTAAGAAATGAGACACCATCTGCCTAATGACTGTTAAAAATACTCCACATCTACATGAAATTTCTTACATTCAATTAGCAACCCTAACCATGAATGACTACAAAACGTTTAATATGTACAATACAGCCACTATTTTGTTCAGTTTGATGGAGGGGAAGAGCAGGAAGTTTTTGTTTGGTTCTGGGGCATCACTGTAGGATGAGGGAGGGAAAAAAAAAACCCACTCTGATTTTTCCACATGCTCCCATCCGGCTGCATCCATCATTAGCAGCTTTACCAGGGAGAGGCCGCCCCACTTGTTTTTCTGAACGTAGAAGGAATTAGCAGCAGTTGATTGGAAAGAACTGTGCCCTGCAAACTTTTGCTGGCCGCTGCCAAAAGCGCACAGTGGCTGCTGTGTGGTGCTGAGGCTGAGGGACGATGACTCATTTCACTGCAGCAGCACCAGCGAGCCCCAAACACACAAAACCCCGGCGCCTTCCCTCTCCTCCCTCCCACCTGGCAAAACAAGATGAAGCTTTTACACCCCCAACTAGCGGGGTTTATTTTTTTTTTTTTTTTTTTAATTCCAGGATTAGCAGCACCTCCAGCACACAGGAACGAGGGAAAGGAGAGCGCTGAAGGCTGCCAGGCATGATAAAAATCACATTTTCCTCATGCTGGTTCACTGACATAACCCAATCCACTCTCAATGCCTTTGTGCAGAAATGAGGAAATATGAACCTCATTTAAGGAAGAGAGACAAGCTTATATGTAGGTCATATTAAGGTTATATTAAGGCTGTATTGCTAAAATATTCAGGAAATAGCTTCTAGTAAGGCTGAGCTTCCTAAAATATTCAGGAAATAGCTTACTGAGGTGATATTAAGGCTGTATTTCTCAAATATTCAGAAAAATAGCTTATATTAAGGCCGTATTTCCTAAAGTATTCAGGAAATATTTTCTTATTATTTAAAACATACAAGGCAAAACAGCTTACAGAATTTCCTGCCATGGGAAATGACCCTGGTTCCTGGCAGGATTTCCTGCTCCCTTCTCCCCTGCATGCTTATTCGGAAATAATGGTTCTTTACAAGCTGCTTCCCGAAACCATTCGATCTCCTGTCAGTGTGGAGGCACCATACCCAGAAAAACGCGTTATTATGCAATAATTACGTGTAATTCCCTGGGTGAGGAATTGCACTGGTGTATGTGACAGACAAGCCGGGCAGCACACGGGACCCAGCACCTCTGCTTCCCTGCCTATTTTCACTGGAGAGCGTTTAAACGGAGCAGAGACTTCCTAAAACAACACAGCTTGTTTTCCTCACGCTTTTAGTTCCACAGATGTCTCAATGTACAGAGAAGTGCCCGGTTTGCCCACTCCGGCGGTAACCCCAGGGCGCGTTTCAGCCCATCGGCGGCCCCAAACACCCGTGGCCGCGTGTGCCTTCCTGCACCGCACATCTACGGCCTCGGTGGAACATTTACGGCCTCGATGGATTTGCAGGAGGATTCCTCCAGGAGCAGAGGCCGCAGGAGCCCACGGGCCGAGGTTCGTCCTCCGCCGCCTTGCAGGGCCCGGGAGCGCCCACAGCTCCGGGGCCCGGCACCGCCGGCCCTCGGCGCTCCCCGCACCGCCCCCGCTTCACCTCGCTTCCCTTCTCTTTCCCCTTCTCCTCTCCACCTCCGCTTCCTTCCTTTCCTTTCCTTCCCCTCCCCTCTTTCCCTTTCCCTTCCCCTGCCCGCCCCGCCCGCCGAGCCCCGTCCCGGCGCTTCCCCCGCGGGCGCCCCCGGCCCGGCCCTCACCGGGCACCAGCTGGAGGTGGTTCCCCATGTTATCTCGGGGCTCTCCGCCTCGGTCCTCGGCGGCCATCGCTGTTTACCCGGAGAGCAGCCTGGGAAGGCGCCGGGGCGGGGGCAGGAGGCGGGCGGAGGAGGAGCCGGAGCGGGGCCGGGAGCGGGGCCGGGAGCGGGGCCGGAGCGGGGCCGGGAGCGGGGCCGGGAGCGGGGCCGGAGCGGGGCCGGAGCGGGGCCGGGAGCGGGGCCGGGAGCGGGGCCGGAGCGGGGCCGGGAGCCGCGGGGCTCTGAGGGAGCGGAGGCTCCGCGATTCGCACCGACCGTGGGCCGCTGGCTCCGTGTGCCTGGGCAGGGACAGCCCTTTCCCCCTGGAGGGCTCGGCGGTGGCGAGGACAGCGGTTCCTGCTCTGCTCACGGGGCACGGCCGTGGCTCAGCCGGGGAGGGCGGCTCCGGGTGGCACCGAGTCCCCAGAGCGCTTCGTGCCCGCTGTGGGCATGGGAGAGGGGCTGGGTGAGAGTAAAACCCGCGGTGGGTTAAACCTCGTGGGTAAATGGCTGGAAAAGAAGCTCTAAACGCAGTATTAGATAAAAATCTTTCAGCACAAGAGGGACCTGGAGAGGGTGCAGCGAAAGGCCACGGAGATGCTGCGGGCACCGGCGCATCTGTGCTGTGAGCGAAGGCTGAGCTGGGGTTCTTCGACCCCGAGAAGAGACGGCCAGGAGGGGATTTTATCCGTGCACACAAACTTTAGTAATTTAATGATTAAATTTATTCGTTACGGTGCCAAGAGGATGGCGCCAGGCTCCTCTTGGCGGTGCCCAGCAATGGCACAAGAGGAACGGGCAGAAAGTGATGCCCAGAAGTTCCACCTGAAGGCGAGGAAAAGCTGCTTTCCTGTGCAGTGAGCGAGCACTGGAACAGGTGCCCAGAGAGGCTGTGGAGTCTCCTCACTGGGGATATTCCAGAGCCCTCTGGACACAGCCCTGTGCCCTGTGCCCTGTGCTGTTGAAGCTTGGCAGCAGAGCCCTGTCCTGGTGTGAGGTTGGTGTCATCCCCAGAAAAGGTTCAAGGGATGCAAACCCGCTTGATGCACCCCAAAGAGTGCACCACCTCTGCACTGCCCAGCTCTCACACAAATGCCCCGTCTCATCATTTATTACCATTTCCTTCCCCTTTAAAAACCCTCCAACTAAAAAGCCAGACCATGGCCCTGGAAGTTTTCCTATTAAAATGTTTAATTTTTATCACTGAAATTTTATTGCATTCTTTATTACAATTCACTAAATCCCCTACAGTACTCCACAGCATTTCACAATTCCTCTATCTGAGCCCTATTTTGTTGTTTTCTCTTTAAGAAAGCTCTTTTTTTCAGAGAAAAATGCTGCACTTTTTGCTTTTCTCTTCAGTACCTCCCATGTCAGTTCAGCAGTAATGTTCTCCTTGCATCAGTGATGGAAGAGAGGAAACCAATGATTAGCCAGCAAGCAAAACACTAATTTTTATATTTTTTAAAATCAGATTTAAAGTGGTTTAGAGAAACACATTTAAAAGACAAATAGCACTCTAATTTTTTTACCATCATGGGTGGAAAACTCCAAAACAATCATTATTTCTGCTGACCTGACTGTGCCTTTAGAGCAACAATCAATATCACATTTGCCAGACGAGCACAAACATGCCTGTGATGATACATTAAGCATTTATAAAATACAATAATCACTTAAATGATTAAGTTATGATTCCATAACTTTTTCTGCATTGTCTCAGTGTAATACACATTATTGCAGGGCATTGTATCTGATAATACACTGTAATTAAAAAAAATGAAATGTTTTTGTTGTCAGGCCAGCTGAAGAATTAAAAAATGATGAGCCCCTTCTCCAAACCTTGGGATTTTATTAAGAAATATTATGCTAAACGTTTTTTAATTCTTTTGATGTGCTAAAATGCTTTGATTTCTGTTGGGTTTTTACTAAATTGCTGGGGGTATAGTTGAGTCACACTTTTAAGATTGTTTCTGCACTCTTCAGGGATAGATCTTATTTTTTAGTGGCTCCTGGGATTCTCCAAAAATTCACATGACTCAAGGAGCTGGGGCTTCTTTTAGGAAACCCTAAATTCAATAATAATCATAATAAAATGCTAAGTGGTGGAAAGTCGGGGAGTATGTTGGATGCTGTTGCCCCTCTTTATCACCCTAAGCCTGCTAACAGCTCTTATCTATGAGCACTCTAACTCCACAAGTGCCTTAAATATAAATTCAACCCCCAAATGGGGCATTAGCTCCTATTTAGACTGTAACTATAATTTACGGACATCACTATGCACCAGCTTTTCCTACAGGGCTGTAGTGAAGACACTGATGATTTGGGGTGAAGATTTCTTGTGAGATCGGTGACTTTTGTTGAGTTCCACGTCACCATCAGGACGTTTACTAAATGCACTAAGGTATAATTAATTTTGAAGGTTTTAAATTAAACCTGCTAGAAAACGCATTTAACATAGAAATATTGATATTTATTATCACCAAAAGCTGTCATTAGTTTGAAGAGTCATTAATCTCCCCCTTGAATCCCTCCCAGCACGAGGTGTGTTCCCAAACTCAGACTGGGAGTACTGGAAGTTGTTTCCTATTTCTCCAGGATTATCCCCACGGCGGGTTACAGACAGGTTCAGGCTGAAGAGCAGTGAGCCAATCCCAAACAATTTCAGTAAATTTGGCGAGGGCAAGTGTTTGTATATCCCAGAGGCCGTGAGTTAATCTGCTCTGAGAATCACCCAAATTGCTGTCATTATGGGAAGTCAGAGCACTCCCAAGATCGTGAAGGGCTTTTTGCTTTCGAGCAGCTGCCTACCGAAGATACACACAGGGCAGCTGCGATGAACTTCATTTTATTTAGGAGGGTTATTTGTAAGAGGGCTAAATTAGCAACAAACTTTAAATTCAATGCCACCAGCCCTGAGGGATTTCATCCCCAAATTCGTCTCCAGTGGCTGGTTGGGAATAGTGGCTAATTGCAACGTTGCTCTTGGTTAATTAGTGAGAAGTTTGGAGTCAGAGGATGTTAACCACCTTTCCAGAAGGAAAAAAAAAAAACAACAACCCAAAAACAAAGGGACAGGAATGTAAAGGATATTAAAACGTAGCACTATTTAGACGTTAATTTACTGTTAATTTAGAGTTAATTTAGTCGTCATCCTGGGTCATACTCGGGATCGGGAAAGCAGAGGATTGCGTGCTTGTTCCCTGATTACAGGTGCGGTTCTCAGCACAATGAGTTTGCAAACGATCACCAGCCTCTCACTAAACACATCATTGCTCTACCCAAAATACAACTGTACCTCCCCAAAATATGCCGTTTGGTCAGTTTGCTATTTAGCCACTGTACTTTTCCTCCCATTTTCCCTCTCCTGCATCCACCTCCTGACTATCTTCAGGAGGAAATCTATGTGACTGGTAAGAAGGTGAAATAAGAGGAACTGAGAGCAGCTCTACTGCCAAAATCTTCCCTGTGTGAAATTCCAAAGCTCCTTTCCATCCCTCAGCTCCCTTCTGTCTGCGCACTGGTTGAGAGAAGAAGTTGTCAATGTCTGTGCAGCCAATGCACTCCCTCGTCCCCACCTACATCCTTGAATCGAGTGGAAAATTCAAATATTCCCGATACTGCTGGGAGAAGAGGCACTAGATGGTGCTGTAACATCCCCTTTTGCAGGCTTTCTCCGGCAGAATTATTCAGCTGGGCTGCTCTGCGAGCTGTGGGGCTTCTGATTTTCGGGGATTCTCTGCAAACAATGGGAAAGTTTGATCTATGACCTTACTCTTTTAAATGAGGGTTTGTGTGTTTCTGCAACGTGCTGGTTTCACCGGGCTGTTTAAAAAGGAGTCTGGTTAGTCTGATTAAAGTGGTAAAAGCCCCGTTTAGAGTGCCACTGATGTCTGCCCTGCCAATACATGGACTCGTTATCCCCCGCAAAGCTGCTATTCCAGGCAGAACCACGCAATCTGTCCAAGTATTCCAAGATAAAAAGTGACTCCCCACCTTTAGACAATTTATTAAACACTGACAGTAGAAAGCAACCATGGGACAAAAAGAAAATCTCTACTTCAGACATGAAAAAAGCCAATTACAAAAAGTACAAGAAGCCAATTTCATTCCAACAGCCAGGCAGCCCCAACACTGAAGACACTCATCATGTCCTCATGGCCACGGAAATTCCTGGCTTTTCAAGTGACCAGCTGGACTTGCTACTGCCTTTGTCACCACCTTGTTGTGAAACATAGGGTTATTTTAAACACTTAAATATTGAAATTTTAAATAAAAGCTAGTTCTGCCAAAGTTAACTGGAATAAAGAAAAGGCGCAAAACTTAGCTAAAGTTGATTTAAAAAATTAATAATTAGTTAGAAGGTTAAGTATAGGATAAGTTTTGATTACTTGGTATTTGTTTAGCTGTGCTTGTAATAGGCAATTAATAATCTTAGAAGAAAAAATTCTAAAGAAGGCCTAGACAGTTACAAATTCTTCTACCTGCAACTTATTCAAAAACAACAGAGGAGGGAACTGGGAGTCTCCCAAGGTCAGGTGTGTTGTTAAAAACCAGAGAGGCAAGAAGGTCAAAGTGAGGAAGAGCAGCCTTACTTCATCAGCACAGCCCCCTCCTCATTTTTAGGACCACCGGCCCATTTTATAGAACGAACTGTGCATGCTTAATGACTTTTTAGCTAATTTTCATACGAAGCGAGGAATGGGAGGTGTCTATGTTACAAATATGTATTTGTATTTTGAATATTTAGAACTTTTGTGGATCAATAGACTTTGGATTGCTGTGTAACCTCGGAGCTGTGCTTTGGGAGCGATCCCTGCAGCTTCCCAGTGCTGGAATGAACAGACACTTCCTAACCCTAACAAGTTAAAGAGTGTTTGTCCATCTCAGGTGGATATTGATATTAGATCTATATCCATATTTTAATAAATCAGTTGCACAAATTAGGGAGATGTGTTGCCTGCCAGTCCCCAGGAAAGGGGGGAAAATTCCTTCTTTAACTGTGAAAGCAGCCCCCTTCTGAGCTGTCAGCTCTGCACACACCACGTTCTCAGCTGTGCCATCCCCAAAGCCCTGCATCGTCTGCGTTGTCCAGGTCAGTATTAAATGTACTCTAGGAGGACACAAACCACGGAGGAAGGTGACTCCAAAAGCATAAGAATCAGTGATGGGCAGAACTGCTCTCGAGTGAGAGTGGCTGGGCAATGCTGGGAAGTTAAAGAGCAGCAGAGGAGCAGTTTATCCCAGGAAGCTGATTCCTGCTTCAGCTGGCAGCCCAGGGAGAACGGGGCATATTTACAATTCCTTTTCATATTTGCTGCCTGGGTCGGGCTGGTGACAAAGGAGCAGCTCTGAATATGCAGGAGGCCCCAGACAAAGGGCCCATTAGCCAGACATGGCCATTACTATGCGGAGAGGCAAATTGTCCTGCCACTGAACCCTCGCCAAGCAACAGAGCTATTTGGCAAGAGTGCAGAACCCATATTCCACACAAGTGACAGACAGCATGGCAGGGAAAACAAATGGGGCTATAAACACAAATTTGGTTCAATAAAGGGAATGAGAAGTGAGGGGAAAACTCTGGAACACTGTCTGGAAGGGGACACCAAGGCAAAGGGACCCCAGGTCCTTTGGTAGCCTTGAGGAATAATGCTGTAAATCCAGAGCTGCCAGACACTGTTCCCACATCGTCTGAGATGTGTCCGTAGCTCTCAGGTGCAGGTTAGCACCTGCATGTATCCATTGCAAAGAAGATTTATCAGAGATAAGGGTTTGATATTTCCTTTGATTTTTTTTTTCTATCACAGACGTTTTGGTCGTTTCTGTGTCAATGAGGTCCCAAAAATTTACTCAGCATAAACAAGAGAGATTCCACTGAGTCTTACACGCTATAACACAGCTTTTTCCTTCTCCATTGTTCCTGCTGGCTCTGTCAGCAACTTCAATGTGTATATAATTCAATGTATATATAGTTCTGGACATGATTTCCCAAGAAGACCCAAGTAGCCCTGTCTGAACAGGAGTTTATGCAGAGCTCACTGCCGTGATCCCTACTCACAGTGCTGGTTTTATCCATGTATTTATTACCCAGCAGAGACAAACTGTTCCCATATATTATGTAAAGTAATGTAAATGGGTGTATATACATTTAGATAGAGGGAGCTTGTTCATAAATCTCACTCCAGTTTAAAATACAGAGCACTGAGTGTGAGTTAAAAGTACTGTTTTTCTTTCACTGTGGATTTAGAGCAGGCTCCTGCCATTATCCATGCAGGGAAATCCCTCGGAATTCAGGGAGCTTGAGAGAAGTTAATATGGTGACATTTACGACAATATTGTCCTTAATCTTGGGAATTTATCCTGGAAGTTTGCCTGCAGTTTGTCTTGGGGAGGAAGTCCAGTAACTTCCACAGATGATGGCAGCGAAAACCTATCACTGAGTCAGGGAGGGAAAGAGCACAGCAAAGGCTTGGAAATCAAGACCTTTTTGGGTTTTTTTACATCGTAATTTATTAAAATTTAGTAGATACTGAGCACACTGCCTTTGCAGTCTGCTTCGTTAGGGTTTCTCCATTTCTCGGGCTGGGTATTGTTACCATAGATATTGTTACCATCATTCCCCAACTTTTTTTAGTAGTGGCACTGAGTATTGCACTGCTCTGATCCGAAGGTGGGTGCACTGCAAAGATGGGGAGAAATAACACTAAAATGTAATGGACATAAACTGCATGTAATGGACATAAATGCCAAATTCTGCTGGATTTCTGCCTGGGGGAGCAGAGGAATGGACTCTCTAGATGTGCTCTTATGCTTTTGCAGTTCTCATTTTTATAGAAGCATAAAATGGTTTGGTTGGAAGGAGCCTTAAAAATCTTCTCATTCCACCCCCTGCCCAGGGCAGGGACATCTTCCACCAGCCCAGGTTTCTCCAAGCCCTGGCCTTGATGTCACACCCATTGCAGCCATGCAGATCCTCAACCTTCTCAGCCCTCTCTGGGCATTTCCCAGCAGGAGGCCCCGAGCCTCCATCCCCTTGGAATAGCCCAGTCCCTTTGGGAGCTCGGTAAAATCTCGGAGGTGTTCAGATTCCTCAGCTCCCCCACGTTTCGAATCCTTCCAGCTGCCAGCTGCTTGTCTCTGCTGGAAGGAAAAAAGGATCTTGCTGTGAGGCAGCCTCTGTCAGATCACCTCTCTCACGTACAAAACCACTCACAGAGTTGTATTTTCTCTTTACCAGCATAACCAGCACATCAAGAGGATTCCCCTACCTGAGAGAACATCCCAGCGAAACGCTGAACTCACTCACTGCTTTAAAGGACTTTGGATAAAGCAACAGTGAGAACCTCCGCTGGGAATGGCAGGGAAATGCACGTTCAGAAACATGGAAATTCTCACTCTGCACAAGATGTTCCGGGTATTTGATTTCCAGTGCCTTCAGAGGACTACCTGAATATTTAACTGGCATCAAATCAGCTCTCAGTGGAGAGTTTGCTTGTGCCTGTGCGTTCTGAGAGGTAAAAAATAACTCAGTAATCAGATTTTAAGCTGTTATCTAATTGCAGAGAAGGTAGCACTGCAGAAAAACCCCAGCAATTCAGCCCTTAAGACTTCTCACACCAGATTTTCACCTTGTTTAAGGGCAGATGTACACGGATTCCAGAAGGAAACAGATGTTTTCATCCCACCCCAGCTTCTTCATGGGGGTAATTGCCTGTAAATAGTGAGGTTATTAAAGCTATTAGTTGAATATCACTACTTACCAAGCATGACAAATTCATCAAAGTAGGAGTTCTACCACAGAAGTCCCACTGAAAGTTCATTTCCTCCAATGGCTGAGTGTTCAGGGAGATTTTCAGCAATAGATCATATTTTGTGGGCCATTCACCCAACAGGTGATTTCCTCCAGTGTTCGGAATCACTGGAAGCTCTCCATTTTACAATACTAATACTGCCCTAAAATTTGTCATTGATTTCACACCTCACAAGTTTTAAGATCCTGAAGAAGCCAACAAAGTCTTCCACAAGGACCTGACCTTCATTTAATGACCTGTCATGATCGGTGGATATAAAAACAGTAACAACCAAACTGAGATACAGATTTATCTCATTTCCCCGCTTTTTTATTCATTCTATTTCATATAACTCAAATATTGTAGGTTCTCACAGGGTTTAAATATACATGTTGTCTATATATGTATCATACAGCTAAGCATGTTTTCTTCTGAGTGTTTTTTAAATAATACATTTTGTACATGCAATTTTTTTGGCATTTAGTCACACTAGAATGGAGGCCAATTCATTTTGCCTTTGCCTAGATTTCTGAAAATTCAATCAGTCCATTAATCTTTTATTACTAATATGGACATACAAACAATTTCCTAATGGTTCTAGGAGATCGTGGCTGGACGGAAAATCGGATGTATTCTCTCATTTTAAATTTCCCATTGTTTAGGTACAGAATCTCACCACCCATTCCGTGTTGTGGAAGGCAAATCTGAGGCACAAAAGGCGTGAGACTGCTGGGAATTAATTTCCAAAGTCAGGTAAAATGTCATTCCATTGTTCTTTTGTAAATCATCCCCCCAGCACCTGTAGCATAAGGAAATGAAAAATGGGACAGACTATTAAGCTAAATGGCCTTTTGGAAAGCTGGAGTGAAACCTTTACAAATGATGTATTGTGGGAGGGCAGCTCAATGTTTTCTGTGGTTCCTTTATGGTTTGTTCTTCCCCCAGATAAACTGGGATTGAAGTGAAAAGGGGCCTGACCAGGCATGTTTTCACTGACTCCATCATTAGGGCCTGACACTCCACTGGAAGAGGACCAGTTTTATCAAATGCAAAACGCAGTAATTCCCTTTTAATGCCCTGTTTGTTGGGAGGCTGAGTTGAGGAAAGGAGCCTCGTGTGCCCTGAGTGCCTCTGACTGTGCTCAGCCCCAGCAGCCAGAGGGACCAGGATTGATCCTGCAGCAGAGCCACCCTCCCTGCCTCATCCCAGAGACCTTCACAGCTCACCTGGACAGGGCACTTTCTGCAGCAGCAATTGGTGGCACTGATTTTAACCCTGGCATCCAGGAATGCTGCTCCAGGAAGCTGGGGGTAACTCACAGGTTTCCCTGCTGGAAACGCTCCGAGTGTGCTGTGGCTGATTTACTCCACAACCACTGCTTCGTGCCCCAAGAGCCACTGGGGCAGCTGGTTTGAGCAGTTCAGTGGTTTCCTACTGCATCCACCCTCGTGCTCTTTCCAGCCATTTCATTTCTGGGAGTAGTTTTGAAGTAATTCTGGGTTTATTTCTCAATAAAGCTTCTAAACACAGTGGATTCGGGGGTATTTTTAAAGATTAATTTCTTTCATTTTCAAACCTGAGAGATCTCCTTCTGTTTTCTTATAATGGGTCAGAAAAGGACAAATTGTACATGGAACAGCTTTGCTAATCTTAAGGCATCTGGGAGCTAATTTCCAAGGGAAATTCCAGCTGGCAGTGGCTGTAAGAGTGTGCATTCCTACCTCCATCAGAACGTACAAGAGTGTTGGAAACAAGATGAAAATGGCAGTGCAATGTTATTTAAATTCAGCCAGAAGAATGCAGTTCTGGGTTCCATAACAGTTCAATGTATCCTCTCTTCATCCCTGGGAGCTGAGCAAACAGCACGTGGAACAAACCTGCACTTCCCTGGAGTGGCAAAAGTCAGGTTCAGACAGGAAAACTGCCCCATCCAGCAGCCCTGCTGGAATTGTGTTATCCCTGGCACTCCCTGGCTGCCAGCAACACCCAGGGAACGCTGCAGAGCTCCCTCCTGACTTAGAGGCGATGTTTATGATTTGGTTAATTACAGGAGAACCAAATGCCATTCAATGCAGACATTAATTCTGATCATCGCAGAGCTTTCCCGGAGCTGCAGGGAAAATCCTTCCTGTCCAAGTGCAGCCCTGTCCCTGCCACCCCCCTAGCAGCAGCCTGGAGGAGGCTCTGGGGTCTGGTGAGCAGAGGGCATCACACTGGGAGGACTGGTCAGTGTGCTTGCAGCTCAGAGATCACTTTATTTCTTTAATTCTAATGCTCATTTAACTTTAATCCTTCCCTGGGAGGGTGGGCAGGCCCTGGCACAGGATGCCCAGAGAAGCTGTGGCTGCCCCTGGATCCCTGGCAGTGCCCAAGGCCAGGCTGGACACTGGGGCTTGGAGCAGCCTGGGACAGTGGGAGGTGTCCCAGTCCCAGGGAGTTGGAATGAGATGATCTCTAAGCTCCCTTCCAACCCAAACCATTCCATGAGTTCCATGAGATCCCTGCCCACTCTGGAGGAACATCCTGGCCATGGACTTATCAAACATTCCACATGCAAAGCCTGGTGCTTGGGAAGGAATAATCCCTTCCAGACCTCAGGCTGCAGCTGACCAGGGGGAAAATCCCTGCTGAGGATGCCCTGGGCAAAATGTTATCATTGGACCAACTGCATTCCTGAGTCACCTGAAGAAAAAGGATTCAGCCTAAGGACTGTCTGGATCTCCTGGAGCAGAATCAAAGGCAAAGAATCTATTCCATTGAAAAAATAATTAAACCATTAATAACTGCATGCATATAACTTTGGGGACTGAATGATATCAATTAAATTCAATTAACATCTGCACAATGCTTTGAGGACATAAAATGTCATGTAACTCCAAAGAAATGTTGGAATTAATCCTATTAATCCTATTTTTAGGATTTATTAATCCTAAAATAGTTTCTGCTGCATTAGCACACTGTTAAATGTGAAAATCACTAGAAGCAAAGGCAGGGGTACTCCAAAGATTTAGGGTGGTTGGTAATCCCTTTGTATGAAAAAATAAGGGTTTTTTTCCTGAAATCCAGTTTCAGTTGAAACTGGCAGTTACAGGTAAATCAATATTGATGCCATTTAAAAATAACCATATTCTTTGTATAGCTATTGATTCTAGCAGGAGTGACTAAGGGAAGGACATACATAAATATACCAAAAAAAGAGGAGTTGGATATTAATGTCATCTTTTATCATCGTGGGCACTAACATGGCTGGAAGGTATTGATTACCTTAAAAGCCCCTAATAACTAAAGAACTATTGACTTAATATTTTCTCTAATCCTCCATGAAATTTTACAGTAAGTCCTGATGTATTTTCTGTTAAGAGTTTTAGGGCTGAACTATATCATGTACTTATCTGGAGTGTCAGCTCTGGGGCCTACACTGCAGCTGATGAGAGCTCTGCTAAAGGTGAGGAATAACTCCCAAGATTTAAGTCTGGTTTCAGGGATTTAGGAAATAGATACATCTGCTCATGTCTATTATTTTATAGCTTTTGTCTTTTAAATAATCTTTATCATTAGGGAATAATCTAATATACATTTATTCCGTGGAAACAAGGGTTCTGCTCATAATTACTCAACTACAGCTGTTCCGAAAATTCCCTCAGCGTTGGATAAGTGTCTCAACAGCCTTTTTTATTGCTTCCTATTTTCTTAGCACACTCACAGCCTGCCTTCCTGAAACTCCAATGGGTGATACTTATCCAAGTTAAATAAGAGAACAGTGAAGGGAAACTTATCCAAACACCTGAACTTTCCCAATCCCTCAAAATGAGTGGATCCTCTACGTCCAGCCCCTGCCATGGGCAGGGACACCTTCCACCATCCCAGGCTGCTCCAAGCCCCAATGTCCAGCCTGGCCTTGGGCACTGCCAGGGATCCAGGGGAAGCCACAGCTGCTCTGGCACCCTGTGCCAGGGCCTGCCCACCCTCACAGGGGAGGAATTCCTCCATATATCCAATGGAAATCTACCCGCTTTAGATTAAAGCCATTCCCCTTGTCCTGTCTGCATCCTGGCCCCTCAGGTCCTGCATTGTCATGGAGCAAACAGAGAGGTTTTCACTTTGATTCACGTTTGGTTTGAGTTCCAAACAAGCAGCTGACAGTTTTCCAGCCCCCATGGATGCTCCTGAATGCCCTTTGCACTGTGGTTCCACTGACCTGCCTCCAAAATCCCATTCCTGCCTATCCCAAACTGACCAGCCCTCCACCCCTACAAACCTCACCTCTCCAAGGTACCAATGCAGAGAAAAGCTTTGCTCGCCCTCAGCGATTCCCCTGAGCCAAATTCTATCCATTTCAAGCCTATTTACAGAAATACCTTCAAGATCTCGCTACCAAGCACCAGAACTGCACTAATATCTTTGCTTTTTCCAAAAAGATTAGATACTTTTAGATAAGAACTGGTAGATAAGAACTGATAAGAATCTGGAAAGAGAAGTTCAGTTCTAGAGCTCCCTGTGCCTGACATCCTTCCCGTCACCTGAACAGCATCCCTGGGTGAACTCCTGTTTCCCAAGACCTCTTTATGGAGTGAAGGTGATCCATAATGGGATTCAGCAAAGAACAGACTTTTTTCCCCTGCCTCCAGTAAAACCAAGGCCTTTTCTTGACCCCATGAGCCACATCTAATCCTCAGCGATTGGTTTTGGCTCAGGCCTGTAATCACTTATTTATGGAACTCTCTCCGTCTCAGGAGCAGCCTCATTAAAACAAGTTGGGGCAGTTTTTCATGTGCTCCATGCAGGGCCGGGGCCCCTCAAAGCCACGGAAGCCCCCAAGTCCTACTTTAAGCTGGGCCTTCCCCTGGGTACCCCCAGGCCTCGGGCAGGATCAGCATCGTCCCCATCACAGCCTGAGGAGGGAACATGCTGGGAGCTCACACCCTCACTCACACCCAGGGCAGCTGGCCCTCCAGCTCTGTCCTTAGAGGAGGCAGAGCACAGCTCTAATTATTTTAATGACTGGAAATGAACTGTGAATTTCTTAAGAGCCATTGAAGCAAAACGCTTTGAGTCAATCTCCCCACATTAATATCAGAGTGCTGGAGATTGCTCATATCTTTGAGAGGATGAAGTACATCTGCTAGATTTCCCTAGCTAATAGTAGGCCAAGTGGTAAAATATCAAACTTCCCCTCACGCCCTTCTGATGAAATAGAGGAAAAGGACAAAAAAGAAACCCCCCACAGCACCTTCCACTTGAGCCGTGCTGAGCTGGAGTGCTTGTGTCCATCAGTGCATCCCCAGGGGCACCTGGCAGGGAATGGGCAGGGCCACACTGCTCCTGTGGCAGCACCCGAGGGGCACTGGGATCCCCAGGTGGCTCGGGATGCTGTGTGGGATCTGTGGGATGCAGGATGCTCTGTGGGATGCAGGATGCTCTGCTGCACAGGGCCTGCGTGCGTGGCTGGCTCTGCAGTGTGTCATCTCCAGACCAGCAGTTATTCCTCTATCCCTGTTTGCTGATTCCTGCTCTAACTGTGCTGTTCATTGCTGATTTGCTTTTTCTTTGTATATCCAAGGAAATGCAAATATGGAATTTAATCAGGAGGATGAGACACGACAGCCAGTGTTTGCCAAACAGTTTAGTGAGCGTGAGCACCTCCATTAGAGACAGAAGTTGCAGCAGCTTTAACAGACAATATTCAGGCAGCTCTGAGCATCCAAGCAGAAAGAAATCACCTAAAATCATGATTCATTTCTTAAAATGCTGCCTGAGCTTGAGTCCCTTAAAAATAAAAACGTCATTACTAATTCAGGGAAGTTTTCATTCCGTCACAAGTGCTGGCGTGCAAGTGTGGTACACACAGACATGGAGCAGCCCTCAGCCCTGGGCTCGGGGTCAGAGCTGTCTCCTGAGTGCCTGGGAAGAGCAGCCCTGGCCACGGAGACCTCATCCAGCCTCTCCTAGAGGGGCAGAGCCATCCAGTGCCATTAAGGGCTCCTGCTCAGTGTGGAAGCAGCATAATGTGCATCAGATTGCAAATGGAGCTGAGATTAAACACAGCTTTTAATGGCTCTGCAAACACATCTGGGAAAAACATCAGAGCATTCACCACTAAATTAACTCCTCATTTTTGCCAGTATGGCCCTGTTTGCATTCTACTGCAGCCTGGCCTCTGCAGATGCCTTCCCTCAGCTCAGGCAGTGCTGGAGTTCCTTACTTCAGGAATAAATGCTCATTTTGCTGTCAGGCATAAAATGGAGCAGAAGGATTTCCACAGTGCTCAGCCTGATGCTCCTGATGGTGGATGATGCCAACCAGAGCCCTCCATCTCAGAGGCTGGGGTGCACATACCACAGCCCGGCTCCGGGTCCGTAATTACCATGGAGTTCAAGGAATCCACTCTTTTTTCTTCCCTGCTCTAAGAATACTCTGAGGAGATTGTGTTCCTCAAAGACACTTGTTATTTTAATGGATTTAGCCCATTTTATTTCAAAGGCTCTGCTGAAAAAGGCCACAGAAGCTGGAATTCCAGACTCAAGTGCCATCAGTTCGATAACAGGGTTGGAACAGGTTTCCCAGAGAAGCTGTGGCTGCCCCTGGATCCCTGGCAGTGTCCCAGACCAGCTTGGATGGGGCTTGGAGCAGCCTGGGACAGTGGGAGGTGTCCCTGCCATGGCAGGGGTGGCACTGGATGGGCTTTGAGGCCCCTTCCCACCCAAAGCAGTCTGTGATAAGTGACACCACAGTCTTTCTCCTCCCTGATTACACATCTGCTAACACTCTCCTGGAGAGAATATCAGGCAGAATGACTTCTCCTCAATGTTCATACTCCCTTTCCAGGTCCTCCAGCAGCACTCAGCCCTGTCCCAGAGCGGCCGTGCAGGACCCTGTCCCTGTGGGCACACAGAGCCCTCTGCAGTGACCACAGCAGGATAATTCACTTGTTCCAAGGTTTTGCCCCCCTTGTAACCAGGGCCAGTTGTACAAACCTGCCCACTCCAGTGGAACCCTCAGCAGGGGTCACTGTCCTTGTCCTGCTGCCCTGTGCTGCAGCCCCTGCTGGGACACCGGCAGCAGAACTCTGCCCCTTCAGCCACGTTCTCTGCCTTTTTAAGCACTGAATAATTCACCAGCACAGTTCTGGTGCTGCAGTATTGCTCAGCTCACAGGACTTTGGTGGCTCTTACTTCTTAAATTTAGCTGGCGCTCTGCACATGCCCATGGCTGATCCCAGAACACCGAGTCCTCCAGCCCGTCTCCAACCCCTGTCCCAGCATCCCAGCTCCTGCCTTGTCTCTGTGATGGAAATAATCATATTTCATAGTCACTGCTACATCCCTGCCCCCTCTGGGCTGCTGAGCCTCCAGCTGACCCCTACGGTGCCTTTGCTTTAGGCAGCCAAAAATCCCAGGGTTTGGAACAGGAATGCAATACTTTCTCCTTGGAAATGTTGCTGGGAGAGCAGCTCATTCCCTGGCCTTGCCCATCACTCCCAGGGTGAGTTGAGAAACCAAACCCAAGATGAATTCTCTCCAGTAATTTTCCTTTTGCCCATTACCTCGTGCTCAGTATACCAGAAGTGCACATTTCTGTGTGGCTCGGAGATAAAGAATTGTTTAGATGTTTATTAAACAACAGAGTTGAATGAAATCAGTCCCATTATGTTGTCTGGAGGATGGAAGTTAATTGGAAGACACAATGATTTACTCCAGTTTGAAATACCAAGTGGGGTTTGGAGTAACTTAATGACAATGAGGATCAGAATGAGACTGTGGAAAATGGATATTTTATTTTAATTCCTACTGAAGTACTTTTGTAAATGAGTTTTGCTCTCGCCTCACTGTGAGAGGCTCCTCCTGGCTTGCTTTGCTGTGCCACATTTAAATGTTATCCAAGGGCACGTTAAATACGATCACTGAACACTGTACAGCAACTTAATTTTCTAAATAAAACACCAGAGAGGAGCCAGAGTGGCAACGGGGGAGAATCCCCTGGACAAAGGAGATCCAGGAAAACAAGTGCTGGGAAGCTGAGGAGCAGGGGCACCCCCGTCCCTTGCTCTGCTCCCTGAAGCACTCCTGCAGTGGTTTGGATCGTGTCAATCCAAAATGTCACTACTGCCGTTTGGGAAAGTGTGGCATTTTCAGAGTGTGTTTTCCACCTCTGCCTGTTGTGCCTGCACTAATTTCCAATGCTGAGGGGGATTTTTTCGGTAGAAGAGGCACATCTGCAGCAAATGCTGTGCGTTTATTCCCTAGAATAAAGACAAATAATAGGAAGGGCTCCAAATGCTCCCAGCAGCAGTGGAATGACTGCACAATGGCCCACAGAGCCCAGTGAAGATCTCACAAAGCTAAAGCGGGATTTATACTGCACACAGCAGAGACGGGAATGGGGCCATTAATGGGAGAGCTGCAGTCTGGGAAAGGAGGGGAAATGGGGCTTTTCCCACCGAAATGCTTAGGAGGGGATTGCCAAGAGCCTGGAATGCCAAAGCCAGGCACCAGCAGATGGTGTGGGGGCATCGCCAGGGCCTCGCGCCCCTGGGTGGGCAGAGGCTCCCAGAAATTGGAAGCATTGTTGGGAAATGGTAGGAAAAGAGAAGCTGTTTATTTTCAGTATCCTGAGAGCATCTCCTGCAGTGGAGGGCAATGACAAGGGAAGGGAAACAATTCCAGGGAGTTGCTCCCGTGTTATCCCTCCTGTGCCACTGCCACATCCCACCGGGGCGGACGCAGAGCGGGGATGCTCCGCTCACCTTGTCCTGCCTCCAGGGACCTTAGAGGCCACTCCTCTGTTATCCCAGCTCCTTTCTGAGGGCACAGAACTCCCTCAGCTCCCCTGACTTCTTCTGAACCAGGATTAAATGGAATTTTGTGCAAAGGCATTTTTGTTGCTATTGAGATATGGTCAAATTCCCCATCACATCATGCCAGGAAATCCAATGGTTTCCTCAGCAACTTCCCATCCTCCTCCTCTCCCATGGGAGAATCCACCTCCTCCCTCCTTCCTCTTTCACTTCCTCTTCTTCCTCCTCTTCCATGAAAGACAAGGCACCAGCTGGCATTACAGAAAAAAAAAACATTTTCTTCTCTCCTCCTCTCCACCATAACATTTATGAATTTCAATTTTACTTGTGTTTTCCACCACCAGTTTGGAGCAGCCTCTTGCTGGCCCTGAGCGTGTCACCTGCCCCAGGAGTTGGGGACAGCCCCATGAGCCACTGACCCCTGATGGCACCAAAATGACTCCCACTGGCACAGGCTGACCACATCCTCTCAGCTTTTCATTACAACCTTTTTCTCCCCGCTTTTCATTTCATTTTACATCTCTCTCCCACTGATCTCTTAATCCCTGCCTTCAGCACTTGTTTATTGTTTATCTAAACATCTCCTGCCATTGTCTGATACTCCTTTCCAGCCCTCCTCAAGCATTTGGCTTCTCCCGCCCCTTCTTAGCATCAACCAGCCCAAGACCAAACCCCACTGCAGTCCCTCCAGTTTAACATCTGCTTTGATTCTCCAGTTACTCTTCCATGAGGTATTTCCAAACAATCTTGTAGCTCCAATATTTTGCTCTGCTAACAAACCCGGAGCTCCCACAGAGCTCTTCTGGAGGCATCTGAATTTACCACAGGTTTAAAGATCACCTTTCCAGAAGCACCAGCTCTTACACCACTGCAAATTAAAACTATTAACATGGTTTGGATTATTTTGTCTGCAGGCAAAAGCATATTGCTGTTGCAAGGGAATTATTCCAGAGCTATTGCTCTCTGCTTGTTCCTCCACAAGGACAGAGTTATAAAAAATTATGCAATGCTATAAGCTTAAAATATGTGGAAAGGGGGAAAATAACAAGTCTGCAACATTTGCAAGTGAAAAAATACCATGCAATTCAAATTCCTCTGGAATTTACAAAACAGAGGAGTTGTCAAATGTCAGTCCAAGTTTCTCCTTGCAGCGTGTGTTTGTCACCCCCCCAAAACCTCCCGCAAATTCCCAGCTCACACGGCAGTGGGAGCTCAGTGAGAATTCCCCTCCAGGAGAGCCGGCTCCCTCCTGGAGTGACCAAAAGTGGGCAAGTCCCCTCCACATAAAGCTCCTCCAGTCCCACCCCTGACACCTTCCACCATCCCAGGCTGCTCCAAGTCTCATCCAACCTGGCCTTGGACAATGCAGGGATGGGGCAGCCACAGCTTCCCTGGAAAACCTACTCTACAGGTTCCTTTTGCACATCAAATATCTCCTTTTCCCTGATTTTCCTCATTGTCCAACACCAAGCAGCAAAGATACCCAACATGAAAACGCTTTGGCCATCACCTTTGGAAGCCTCTGCAAACAGCATCTTCTGTTTCAGCACAGAGGAGCAGGGGGTGTTGGGGCTGGGCTGGGTGGCAGTGGCAGAGGACAGAGTGCTGGAGACACCTGAGGAGCTGAGGGAGATCTTCAGGCAGAGTTTAGTTGGCACTGAAGGGTGTGAAGAGCTGGGTGCTCCAGAAAAGCCCTGTGGAAGGGTGGAGATGCTGGGCAACGCCTGATGGAGTCGTGGGGCTTGAGGGGAACTTGCTGGAAGGGGGTTCCTGTTTCCCTGCATGAATGTATTGACCTAGATTCCTGTCAGTTCCTGGATTTATCCCTAGGATATTGTACTGCCTTTTCAGAAGGGACAAATGGTGCTTTACGTGTCAAGCAGGTCCCTTCTCAATTAGAGCCGTTTGAATACAGTTTAGCAGCAGATATATGAAATAAACAGCGAGGCAGCTACAAAGCTCATCCATCCACTCCTGATTAGTTCCACAATACCTCCCATCCGTGCATCACTTCAGGTGGAAAGTTATGCCTTGCCCTGCCTCCTAAATTCTGTCTATTTGAAGAAATATCGAGTGAGGCAGCAGGATGCAGCAGGGTATTTGTCAGCACATCGATCGGGATCTGCATGGCAGGGCCGTTTGTGTGCAGCCTGTTCCTCCCCAGTGTTAACCACGCCGTGAATTCCTGGGAAATTTATAGCCCCGTTCCTGCCAACCTGCTCTGTTAAGGCCCTCAGCTCCTGACAGGTCTCAATTCCAACCACGGGGTTGTTCAGCACAAAACAAAAGGGCAGCGCTGCCCTGATCAATACGGACTCGTGGGAAGCTGCCAAAGGATATTCGTCTCCCAGCCTGGGAATTGCAGCAGAGGTTTTGCCTCTGGAGAGGCTGAGGAGCCAGGAATGCCCGAGGGCAGCAGGGCACCCATACCTGCTGAATCCATGAATCTTCCTCAGAATTCCAATGCCAGTACCTGTTGTATCAAAGGAGACAGATCCGTGATCCACATCCACCTGAGCCACCCAAAAGGGTGAGGGACATGCAAATATCTTCTTCACATGCTGCATTTTACAGTCATTATTCCTCTCATTTTGCCTGTCATTAACAGGCAAAAAACCTCAAGTTTTTGTTTTCCCAGTCCCTGATTTTCAGACAATGAGAATGAGATTCTCATGGTGAGAGCAGAGCAACTGCCAAGAGCCCCCTGACCAGTTCCTATCATCCTGCTCAGCCATTTGGAATGGAAGCAGAATTCCAGCCATAGATACAGGAATGGAAGTGGAATCCCAGCCAGAAATATGGGAATTTCAGCATGGCACAGGCTGGGTCTTGGATTACCAGGAATGGGTTTGATACAGGCAGCTCTCACAGCCTCCACACCTTCCAGCAGCTCCTAAAATCCATCCCATAAGTGCCAGGACCATGTCATTAATGGGAATAGCCATTAATTACAGAGGACTTGACTTTCCTGAGGGTCCTGGAGGTAACAGAGCCCTGGTTTGTGTGAATCCTCATCTGTGGTGCCATAAAAACTCGTGGTTCTGCCATAGCCAGTGGGGCTGTACTTGAGATGGAGCAAAACCATGGAAGGAACAGATGGAGCAGGGCAGCTCCTGACCGAAAATAGACATTCCTTTAAAAATAGATGAAAGCAACATTTAATTTAGTTGAAAGGTGGAAATGAACCATTAAGAAATCCAGGCTCTAAATACCTGCTTGTCATGTATTTTTAATTGTTTTCATTTCCATTTGGATTGTGCTCTGCACTTACACAATGGCCACAGCTTGTCCTCAAGTGTCTGAGCATGGAGAGGGATTTGAGAGGATTCCTAAAGGGAGAAGGATGAGGAGATTCTGGGGCAAAAACAGATGCCAAAAACACCCAAAAGGCTGTTACGAATAATTATTTGTTAGTCCTTGATAAAGAGATGCAAAATCCGGGGTAAGTAGCAGGACAAACCCACATTACAAATACATCAGCCTTAAAAAACTGCTGCTTGAAGACAGTTTGGTAGAACAAATCACCTTTTTCCTCCTTTTTCTTCAATCCAGTGGAAAGTATTGCTCCAAACCACTTCATTAATATCAGATCAGCTGCAAAAGACATTTTAGAAGCAGCTAATTACCAAACCTCTGATCAATGTGCAGTGGGATGAAGGTTGCAGTTCTCCGCCTGCAGGTTCCAGACCTCAGCTCCAAATACGTTCTTCAGAGTCCTTGAAAAATTCATTTTCTTCACAACTCCCCTCATTATTTATTAATTACTGTTATTCTGAATTCTAGATCACCATCATTTCCTCAAGCAGGAGCATAATTTTTCCTTCTCTTATCAAAACAGAGTCAGGAACTTGAGTACCTGCCCCCAGGGTTTGAGTGTTCCCCCTTTTCTCTGAGCCAGGAGCCCTCTCTGGGACCAGGTTTCCCCCATATTCAGAACTTACACGGATCCAGCAGAGATTTATGTGAGAGCCTCAAAATCTTCGATGTTTTCTGTTCCGAAATTCCTGCCAAGGGCGTTTGGTTTCAGCTGAGATAATGAAATTCAAGGAGATCACGACCTGGCAGGAGCTGGCCATGCAGGGAAGGTGTTTTGTCAGAACAAGCTGCACTTTAACCACCAGCACATTTTTCCTGCCCATCCACAGTTCCAGAGGGATTCTGTACCCATGGTCCCAGGGCTGGTCAAGCATCTGACTGCAACTCCCTGATCTTCCCCACAGCTGTGGCCAGAGCTCCTCTGGCAGCTTTGCCATCAGAGCTGTGTCAATTAGGGGCATGGAAATTCATCCCACTAGGTGCCTTCCTTATGGAAACAAGTTATTACACAGAGCTTCAGCTAATGTGAGCATAAAAAAATGATCTCTTTCCTAAGAGAGAGGACAGATGGCTTTTCCTCCTTGTGAAGGGTTGGTTTTTCAACACAAGCTGCCTCTCCAGTGGAGAGGAGGGGGAATAGTCTCTTAATTACTGCTCCGCTGGCTGAAAGCACATCCTTGGAGCAGGAGATGGAGTTTTCTTACACCAAAGTCAGACATAAAAAAGAAATCACAGAACTGTTTTGGTTAATGTGAAGAAAATTTATATTAAAAAACCCCACTAGAGCTGGGTGATTTTTCCCCACTTTACACCACGGTGCAAAACCAACCCGGATCAAGGCCAGAGTCTGTTTTCTTAGGAGGTGAAACGCAAACACCCAAAGAATTAAGTGACAATTCCTTCATGTTCCTGAGTTATGGATTAGAAAAATCGTCTCAGCAGCACTGATCAATGGGAACTTCAAAGAGAAACACGGCCCATCCATTACAGTTCCTCCCAATTACATCCTTCTGCTGAGAGCTGCATTTTATGTACCTTCCAGGCTTCCAAAAAAAGAGGGAGCAGGATTTTAAAAAATAGCTTCTAGGAGAGTTTTACCTTTTTATTGAATTTAAACACCACAGGATTGGTTAAATTGGGAATAAATTCTGAAGTGCTGGTGCTACCTGTGAAATGGAAGCACCATTTTCAAACAAAAATCAGAAACATCTCAAAGCTGTTGGTTTTTCTGATCATTTTCTTTCCTTTTTGCTCAGACTTTTTCAACAAATTTTGTCTAAATCCACTATAATGATTTTGATTTACCGGAAATCATTTACCTGATTTTGTTGGGTAAATTGTGGGTTTTCATCAGGTTATTTCAACCTGCTGAGCTCCCAGGACCTGGTTTCGGAGAGGAGTTTGGGATTGTTCCCTTTTTTTCTCTTGGAAACCACAGAGAAATGTGACTCCATCCTTCTCCCTCCTTCAGCCAACCCAAAGGCTTCATTAAAGTAGAGAATCCCAGCTGAAGCCAGGAGAACACTGGAAAACAGGGAAAACATCAGCAGCATCTCCCAAGCGTTGGTGCTTTTCCATTGTGGGGTTTTTCACCTCCAGCCCATCAAGTGCCCAGCAGCTCCCATCATTCCCAAATGTCCCGTTGGAGATGAGCCTGATCTGGATGGTATTTCCCAAAGCTGCCTCACACTCCCTGTTCAAGGAGGAGCTCTCTGAGCCCTTCAGAGGCTTGAGGAGTTGATCTGCACACAAACCAATTAATTATCTCATGCTTTTCCCTCAGCTCGGGGCTGATCCTGGCACACCACGGTGAGATCAGCAGCATTTCCTTTCTCCCTGCCTCTGGAAGTCCCCAGGGCTGCTGCTGCACACAGCCCCTTGGTGACCAGTCTGCTTTGAGTGCCAGCAGCTCTGAATTAGCTGATGGGATCTTTAAAGATCATTCTCCAGTCCCCACTCTCACTGCAGTGTAACCACGGAATCACCCCCTGGTTATCCGCAATTAGCCAGGGCTTTGTTTGGTTTGCAGGGCACAGATAACAAAAGATTCCATTCAGGAAATCATGTACCAATTATCTCTGAAATTAGGAAGCACACAGGGGACTGCTGAGCTGGCTTGGAAAAATTACAGTTTTTTCCCCCACTCCCAGTCCTGCCTCCTTCTCCCAGACCACCTCGACACCTCCCACGTCATTGTTTATTTCTGTTATAATTTGTTCTCACACAGCCCCAACACCCAAAGAGCTCAAACCCCCCAGAGAAGGCAATTTGGAGATCTGCTCTCAGTGTCAGGTGTCTGCACTGGGGTTTGTCCATCACCACCCCACCAGGTACCGAATCCATGGCAGCTGTCCCACGTGGGGGTTTGGGGAAAGGCAGAGCCAGCACAGCGGGGCTGCAGCAGCCTCAGGGTTCAGTGCAACCACAGAGCCACACAATCCTCCAGGCTGGAAAAGCCCTCCAAGTACAACCTTCACCCAAATACCCCCTGCCCACTAAACCATATCAAAAAGTGCCTCATGACTCGTTTTTGGAGCACAAATCCCCCAAGTGGACTCAGTTTCTCCTGGGTGGATGCAGTGTCCTGCACCTCATGCCCAGTTCCTCCACCTCTTGCAAACTTCGAAGCACAAACCTTTGAGCAAAATGGGATTTCAGTAAAAACTCTGCTCATGCATCTTTGTAGAGGTAAAAGGAGCAGATTCCTTTTGGCACCAGCAGAAAGAACAGCTGAATGTTCTTCAGCAGTGGCTGACTAATGCTTTTCGTTCAAAAATCATTTAATTTAAAGGAATAAAACTGTTCTTGAAGCTTCTGCAAGGCAGAATGCTTTGCCCAGTTGCAAAGCTGGGTCTCACCAATGGTGGCTGCATTTGGCCAGTACTGAAGTCACTTCCTTTCCTTTTATTAAAAGTATTTCCATGGGAAAAGTCAGAGCAGTAAGTGTGAGCATTCCACATAATTAAATATGTATTACAATTATTAATTTTAAAAAGAAAGATGTATTTTAACAGAACAAACTAGATGCCAACACCAGAGCTGCCTCCTCATGGTCTAGATTTTATTTCCTTGAAAACAGAAGTGAAGGTTTGCACTTGCAGCCCCTGACAGGAACCACAGCACGCCCACCCTGGCCCAAACATTCCCAGGATACAGGTGGAGTGCTCTGGGCCCATCCTAGTGACAACAATCTCGTTCTCCCCAGCTCCCCAAACCTGCCAATCCCATGCACCATCCCATTAACAATGATCCCACTTGGAAATCACGTCTGGGTTGGGTGGCTGCCCGTGTGGAAAAGCTGCTTTGCATCCCGGGGTTAACAGGTTGCTTTATGGAAATCTGGAAAAATGCAAGTTCCTGTTTCGTCCTGCAGGGAGGGAGGTTGTTTGTGGGGTTTTTAACAGGAAAAGCTGCAGCCTGAGGGTGTGCAGTGTCAGCAGCTCCCAGGGGCTGAGCTGGACCAGGGCCTGACCAGCACTGGACACAGCGACCTCCCAGGAAAACATCCAAGGGCTGCTTTCCCTGACTCAGCCATTCCTCAGCCCTGAGCAAAGGGGCATTTTTCTTCAAAAGACCATTATTTGGATAAATCAAGCGTGGCACTGCAGTGTCAGGGCAGAGCAGGAGGTCCAGGCAGCAGAGGAAGGACAGGACAGAGCCACTCAAAAGAAAAAACACCCGACAGCATCTGTGTTGTGGATCTCTTCCAAGCAGAGGAAGCTGATTTGGGCATTTGGTTCTTTACATCCTACCAGCCCGAGTCCTTTTGGGTATTTTTAATTGCACAAAGCATTTTTCTGCTCCTTCCAAAATGCTCTTTCTGTGGGAAGTGCTGATGAAGCACCAGAAATGTCTGTGTTCCAGCAGGTCTGGAGCAGCCCTCTACCCATCCCATCCATGTCTGCTGCTCCTGAGCCCCTGCCAGCACTCAGGGAAGAGGGGAGAGCCTGCCAGACCCATCCTGCCCGGGTTGGATGGCACAGGAGCCCCAGAGGATGTTTGTGAGTGAAGCTCCAGCTGCAGGTTGTGGCTCCATGGGCACAAACAGCGACCCTGAGCACCCAATGTCTGCTCAACAACAAAATGAGGCAAAGCTCTGCCCTAAAAACACCTGGAGCAGCCTTTTCTGGGAGGTTCAGGATGGCAGCAGACAGCCCTGCTCACCCTGGCGCTGTGCCTGCCTGCTTCACACCCTCACCTTGGAATCTGGCTGGGAAATGAAGATGTTCTTTCATAATCCTCAGCTGGGAAAATCCCCTCCTGCCCAGCTCCTGGCTGCCCCTCGCACCAAAGGAGCCTCGTGCTCAGGTGTCACTTTGTGACGTCTTTGACAGGAAAACCTGGGTCAAACAGGGGGTTAAAAAATTGGTCTGGGGGGGCAATCAGTCTGCAAGGGTCCTTACTCCAAGTCCTGAGACTGAGGAACATTTCAGAGAGTTCAATCCCAGCCCTGTTAACACTGAGCGTGGCAAAGGCTGGAGAGAACCTGCCTGGCCTGTCCCTGGGGGCTTCCCCAGTGCCTGTGGGTGGCTGTGGGTTGTGACTTGTGCTGCCTTCTCACTGCTCAGGCATTGCAATTCCAGACCCTGCACAGACTCGGGCTGCACTCGCTGGATTTTTACCTGACTCTTGCTGTAACAGCTCCCAGCTCTGGGCATTTTTCTAACAGCAAACTGCCTTGTCCAAGAAATAAATGTTTATACGGCACGTGGGATTTATCACTGGAGTAAATCAGATGATGTTGGGGGGAAAAACGGGAGTGGAAATTATCTACAGGGATGGCAATCTGAGGGATCCTTCTTCCCAGAGTACCTGAGACAGCCCTTTTGCAGGGAATCTCTCTGGAAGCTCAGCACACTCATCCTAGACCCCAGGTTGGTTTCATACCAGTGCCTTTGGTCGTTAATCACTCCAGACACACAACTCCCACTGAGACCAGCACAGGTTTTGCATTCTTGCAAAATCAGCATCTTGTTGTTGTTGTTGTTGCTTTTTGGGGTTTTTTTCAGCAAAATCACACCCAGCTTCAGGGGGAACTGGGTGGCAAAACCCCAGTGAAAATCCCAGGCAAAAAAATCCTTTTTGACCTGACTCAAAATTAAAAATGTAATAAATAGCACTCAGCAGAGAGCTAAGGAAATGCTGTAAGGCTGCAGAGCAGTGAGTGGGAGCCTTGCTTTGGGCACAATGTGGAGGAAAATAGGTGCATATAAATACACATTTAAAACACCAAGATTCATGGATGAAGTGAAAACAAAGACTTCCTACATTCCCACAGAGCAATCCCACACACAGACACGAGGCTTCTGAATTTGGGTTAGAAGCACTGAAGACGAAATGTTTATGTTCCTGCATCTTCCATGAAACTTGTTTTAGAATGAAGCAAGAAGGGTGGAGAGGGACTTCTTACAAAGGATGGAGTGACAGGACAAGGGGTAAGGGCTTTAAACTGCCAGAGGGCAGGGATGGATGGGATATTGGGAAGGAATTGTTCCCTGTGAGGGTGGGCAGGCCCTGGCACAGGGTGCCCAGAGCAGCTGGGGCTGCCCCTGGATCCCTGGCAGTGCCCAAGGCCAGGCTGGACATTGGGGCTTGGAGCAGCCTGGGACAGTGGGAGGTGTCCCTACCATGGCTGGGGGTGGAATGGGATGAACTTTCAGGTCCCTTCCAACCCAATCTATTCTGGGATTTAAACACCCATTTAAACTCTGACCGTGCAGCAGCAGCTCTGTGGAATTAAACCCAGTTTATGGCACAGTGGGGCAGGATCTGTGTGTGCTCCTGGATCGAGCTGGAGCAGGATGTGTGTGTGGCCCTGGATAAACCCAGGTTATCCGAGGCAGCAGCACTTCCCTGCCCTCACCCAGCTCCACAGGAACAGAACCAGGAGCTCGTTAATTAAGGTTATCAAGTTGGGCCTGGCTTCCAGTGCAGGGGAGATGAGGCTCTCCCAGCTCAGCTGATTTATGGCATCCTCAGGGCATTTTGCTCATGTGTCCAGAGCCCAGCTTCTCCTTTTTATTAAGCAATCCCAAAGTTTGACCTGTGATGGCCTCAGCATTGTCCTGGCACTGCCCTGTGGGTGCAGGTGCTGTCACACAGAGGCAGGAGGGGATGCTCTGCTGCCTTCCTGCCCTCTGGAAGCTGTAGGGATATTGCCATCCCCTGCCAGTGCCACTCTCGGGCAGCTCAGCGTCCTCTGGAATGCCAGGCTCTCCCCAGGACAGCAGCAAATAGTTTTCTCCTTCTATATTTTTGTCCTTACTAAGCTATAACTTTATTCTTGGAAAAAATCTCTTACTCCATGAGTTATCCCTGTGGGTAGAAAAAAAAACCCACTTTTTTTTTTTTTTTCCTAAAAATAAACCAGCCTGACAGAAATTCATGAGTTTATCAAATTTTTGAGGGACTGAAAAACTCTTAAACTTAACTTAGGATCTAGTTTTCCTGCTGCAGTTTCTCAGCCCTGGTAGAAGCTGGAGATATTGGAGTGTGGAACAGAGATATTCCCAAATTTATTGTCGGCCTGACAATGATTATGTAGCCCATTGAGATGGAGTGGTGTGATTTAGTGGTTTGGAGGCGTTTGTCAGGGTTGATGGATGTATCTGGTGATTCAGGCAATGAAAATGTGAGATTTCCAGCCGGTGGGAGATAAAGGAAGCTGCCTGATACACGGGGTTATGGCAGGGGCTATAGAAGGGTATAAAATTTTTATTTGTTTCTCATTTAGAGTTTTAGAGGGAGATGGGAAGGAAGATCCACTTCAGCTGGCTCTGCAGGGTGCAGCTAAGGAGGCTGTGGAGAGAGGGTGTTTCCTGACTAATATTTGGCTTTTTTGTGTGCCTGGTTTCTCACTGTCACCACTCACCTGCACAGGGCATCCAGGTGGGTGCACTCAGGGAGACCTCGTAGGCATCTCCAGGCTCCCCCAGCATTCCCAGCTCTGCAGAAGGACATGGAAATACTGATTTTTCTCATTTGCCTGCTGTAGAGCACGCTAAGATTTGATATGAAGCCAGCTGGAAATGGGAAATTGCCTTTAGATGGGTCCAAAATATGGGCATTTTCTTAGACAAAATGACTTAAATGAGCTTTTGAAATTCCAGCCATATCCAGGCAATTTACATCTCATTTTGGTTTCAAGTTCACAGATGGAAACAGGTTCTTAGGAAAACAAGGTATTTTGAGGTGTGTTTTATATTGGATTTGTACACAAATCCCAGAATGGGTTGGGTGGGAAGGGACCCTAAATCCCCTCCAGTGCCACCCCTGCCATGGGCAGGGACACTTCCCACTGTCCCAGGCTGCTCCAAGCCCCAATGTCCAGCCTGGCCTTGGGCACTGCCAGGGATCCAGGGGCAGCCACAGCTGCTCTGGGCACAAGAAAAATATTTCCCACAACTGAATCAGGTGTGAAACTCCAGGCAAAAGGAATCCAGGGCAGAGGCAGTTTAAGGCAAAAAGAAAGGAAATTGAGGATCCTGTTGCTTCAAGAGCAGTGAAGAACAAGCCTAACTTCACTGATGGATATTTCTGAGTCAAATACGTGCCAGTGCTGGTCTGTTTTCCTGGAATGTTTTATTCTTCAGCTTTCAGAAGGAAATACTCTATTTTAACTAGAATATATAACTACATCTATTTTACCTTATGATATTTAGGGTTTCCAAGGAAAATGCATTCCATTCCTACTCAGCAGAAGCAAACCCATGCTCTGCTTTAGCTGAATCCCAAGCTCAGCTCTCACTTAACAAAACCAGCCTGAGCTGAGCTAGAGCACCAATCCATAGAGAAGTACTTAGGAGGAATAAATTGATTTTCTCATTGCTCTGTGTTGGCTAAAAATTATTCGATTATGTATTTAGCTGCTAATGGAAACTCATTAGTAGATTTTCATTTCATGCTTGTTTGCACCTGCAATCCATTTTTCCCTGTCCAAAGCACTGTTTCATTTCGGTTCCGTGCTATAAATTTCCCTGCATATAAACTGATAAGCGTCAGCCAAAATTCAGTGTACGTGGTCTGAAATAGCTCAGGGCCATCGCTTCCACATCAGCATCACTGCAGCAGCAGATCCCCGGTGATTCAGGGGTGCTTGTTACTGTCTGTATCGATGGCCTAACTTGCCTCCTTGTTTACTCATTAACTTTGTTATCCTCATTAGTGTCAGCCCCTTGACATTGCCCTGTTGGCTTTGTGCTCCCCGCAGCCCCGTGAGGCTCCTGGGCATCCTTTGAACCCAAAGATGGGACATGCCCGATGTCGGGAGGGCAGGAGTGAGGGGGCTCCTTCAGGGCTCCCTCCTTCCCACTCCCTGCTTTTCTGTGGGATGTGATTTCAGTAACGTTCAATCAAACCGAAGCTCTCGCTTTATTTGCAGGGGGATGTTGTTATCTGTGGAAAAAACACCCAATTCCCAGCCAAATCCAGCAACAGTGAGCACAACGTGCCCAGTTTGAACCTTTCCTCCAGCTTCCTGACGGGTTTGTGCCCTCGGGATCTGCAGGAGGTGCAGCACAAGGAACCAGGCCTTGCTCCCCTGGGATCTGCTCCCACCTCCCACTCAGAAATCCTGTCCGGTTTAGGCTTAGCTCTGCCTTCCCTTCTGCCCTTTCATCTCCCTCGTGGGAGACAGAACCCAGCTCAGTCCCAGCCAGACCCCACACAAGTGAAAAGCAGAGCAGTCGCCCCGACTTACCCATCCAATGTCCCTTCAAGCATTCCCAGCTTAGTCCCAGACCACCCTGAGCTGCAGCACTGGACGTGGCTGGAAAGGCTCCTGCTGGGAGCAGCTGGAAATGAGGAGTGCAGAGATCAGAGGTGCAGGAGGGGCAGATGACCAGAACCTGCTCACTACGAGCTGCTGGGCATTTTATTTTAGAGTAATCCCCATCCAGGTTAGTGAAGCAGAACCTGATCACAATAATTATGTCACATTTTGTTTTCGTAGAAAGAAATTAATAACTTGTTCAACTTCAGCAGAATTACTCTGAATTGATCCAAATATGAGAACTGACTCTCAGTGTTGTGTACTGGTGCAGCCCCCACACAGAAAAATGCATTCGCTGTAAAAATATCTATTTTATCAGGTAGCTCAACCCTCTGGGGTCTGCCTGCATCCCCCACCCGAGTAACTGAGAGCAGGAACAGGTCTGAATGTGCTTGTTAAGTGGGCCTGATCAATATAAATCTATTTCTCAATTAAGTAGAAGATCCTGGTGTATGTGTGTTGCCTGCAGGCCAAAAGAGTTCAGAGGAAAACTGGATTCCAGAATACAAAGTTGTGTTGTTTTTGCTCTGTCTCTTAAATGAGCTTTACCAGCATGCAACTGCAATCCTTGTGAACTCTGCAGATTAAATTTCCTTGCAGTAATGACCACTAGGAATTAGTGAAATGTTAATCTTCCCACCTGCTGTGTATGATTATACACGAGTCTAATCAACCTGATTACAAAAGAAAGTAATTTCTGCTTTTACAGGGTTTTTTTGTTGTTGTCTGCTTTAGTTCTTCGTGAGGAACCGTGAAATTCCTTACCCTGTATTTTAAAGCAAAAATAATGATTAAATTAAAATGTGTAAAGGGGAGCAATGGAGGCTGATAGTAATTGCTTTGCAAGAGATACAGTAATTGATGCTCTGAGGATTGATTTCAGAGCGTGGAAGTGAATTAGGAACCTGCTTTATCTGGATTTGCGTCGCTCTGATGAAGTCACTGCGTCTTTGTGTCTTGGTTTTCAGCTAAACTCTTCTTAATGAGAATGCTAATAATTACAGTGGCACTAAATTGTTTTAGGGACACAAGAGGATGAGAGCCACATTTGGATTTCATTTAAAGCCACGGTCACCTTTCTGCTGCCAGCCCTGAGGTGATGGGAGAAGGAGGAAATGCACCTGAATCCCTCGGAGATTGGAACCATCCAACTCCTTGCTGCACTGGTGGGAGATTGTAAAGACAAGCTAAAAAGCTACATCTGATTGCATTTCTTGGGTTAAAGCTTTGCAAAGGCTGGGCCCAGACACCTGGGGAGCAGGTACTGCAGTGAAGAGAGGCTTTCCGAGTCAGAAATCCAGGAAAATCAACGTACAGATACCTGAGAATACAAGGAATGTCAGGTAAGCCACAGCAAACGTTATCCTGCTTCGTGCAGCAGCCAAACCCACAGCTTCCTGAGCAGCCACAAACCCCAGAACCCCTGAACTGCACCCCCTGCTTGCCCACTGCACATGGAAACACCTGGAATAATCCCTGGATTCAAAATCATAACACCCAACCATCTGATCAATGTACAGCCGCTGCTTCTCCAAAACCATTCCAGGCCTGATGAGCATCATTCCACAGGCAGGTTTAATATTCCCAGAGCAATGAGATGCCAAATGTGCCCCCGGTGTTCCCAGCACTGCCTGGGAAGAGCTGGTGGGGGATCTCCATGGTGACAGCGTGTGTCACATCCCTGAGTTACCTGAGTGATCATCCCCATCCTTTCATCTGATCCTCACTTCTCATCTTTGCATCCGAGTGCACTGAGCTCCTAATGGAGAGGAATTGACAAACATACTCAGAGGAAAAGCAATTTTTTTCTCATCTACACTCCTGCAGCTTAATTCAAGTAACAGCTTCTGCAGGACGAGCTGCTCGTGGAAGTCGGGAATTTGCCTTTGACACACACAGAGCCAGCTGTAAATTGGGCTGGTGAAGGGTAAAAAACACCTTGCTAAATACATCCCCAAAAACCTCTAAAAAAGCCCCTTCCTCCAAACCTGTGCCTGGGGCAGTCCCAGCTCTCCCACACCCCCAGTTCTTCCCAGCCCTGCTTCTCCCAGTGCAGAAATCCCACTGGAGAGCCCACAGTAACCTCTGCCCTTCCTCATTTGTGGTTATGGCACAGAAAATGAACGTGGCTGAATCCAGGCCTTTCAGGAGTTGCAATTTGGAGAAAAATCCTGCTGAGATGTCCAAGCAATCTGTCACCCTGTGGCAGGATTGGTGGATGTTGATTCTGGAGGGTGCCACAGCCACAACACAGCGAAGCCAGAACTCCCTGGACTGTGCCGTGGCTGCCTCCTCTTCCTCCTCCTCGTGCTCTCTAACTGTGCCCTTACTAGAAAAGCTGAACATTTTCCAGCCTGGCTCATTAAAATCTTCAATACCTTACACAGTCTGGGTTTCTCACGCTTTGGGTTGTGCAGGAATATCCTTGGGAGATGAAGCCCAAGGCTGTGAAGGGAAGGGAATCTTGGAGGTGAGAGAGCAATAACCCAACGGGGGCATCCAGCGAGCTCAGCAGTGTGAGACACTGTGGCGTGTGGTAAAGACAATTCAAATGGGGTTTTCAGCTCTAAAACTGCTCCTGAGACACTCTCCAAGCCTGTCCTGAGGGCAGAGGGAGGCCAGCCTTGGTGTGTGGGACATTATGGGGCTGATAGCTGTGCACCCACCCACCCACCCACCCACTGCCTTTTTGGGGTTTAATCTGTTTCTTCCTGGAGAAATAAATACAATAGATCATAAAGTGCTGTTCCCAGCACGCTGCAGTCCTCTGCTCCCCCTCCCAACACCGTCCCTGTTACCTAACACCTGGTAGGGGATTTAAAAGGAACTCTTCATCTCATTTCATACATTAGTGCTAAGTTTAGCTTCTGTAGGTAACAGTTTCTGTTTGAGCTAATAAAGAGGTATGTTTAGAATCTCAGGGGCACACTCGCTGCTCATTTGAAACAAATGAGGATTATATAAGGAGGAATGGGAGCTACAAATAGGATTCATAAAATTAATTGCCGGCAAGCTGCAGCGGAGTGGAGCCATTAACAGTGACGAGTGGCCACGGCGTGCCCGATCCCCTTGGGCAGCCTGGGGACAGCAGGGCCAGGCCTGGCCAGCCTGGAGCACTCAGGACTCAGTTCCTGCAGAGCCAGTGTCGCACTTGGACATGAAAAGAAGGACACAGACTCAAGCTCAGCTCAGGACAGGAACGCCAGGGCCAGAAAGCCTTGCCCTTTTTTTATTCAGTCATTTTTATACCTTTTTTAGAACCGTGGATTGGAGGATGAGGTTACCACCTCTCCAACCACACTGGACAAACACAAAGTCTATCATATTTCTCCACCTCAGGAAAAGAATGAAAACAATAAAGATGGTTAGGAAAACACATGGCTGTTTACGGAAAAGTGCATGAGAAATTCTGTCACAGAATTGAAAAATTGTCACAGAATGTGAAAACACAGACTGCAGGGTGACAGAGCCAGCAGCCCTGGCACCACTGCCACTCTCCCAAAGGCTCTCCAAGAGTTCCACCTTGTCCCCATTTGTGTGGCCCCACAGAAGCTCTGCCTCCCCAAAGGGGTGGGGATGCTGCAGCCAAAGCCTGGAGCAGCCCCCGCAGGTTCTGCAGCCTGCAGAGTCCCCACACATGGCTCCTGATGCACCCCAAAATCACAGCTCTGCCTCGGCAGTGAAGTGAACACCACACTTCATTTGGCCACAAGGGCCAGCCCAGCTGCCAGAATTCCTGTGCACAAAGCCAGGGCTGCCTGTGCCGTGCTCCCCCTGCTCCAGCTGCTGCTTCCAGCCCAACACACCATGCTCCATGTGTGGATCCTATCAAATGCTGCAAAATCCATCTGAGGAGATGCCTGGCATTCCCTGCAGGAGCCCGTCTGCTCCCTGCTCCCGGGATACTCCAGGACAGGGGAGGGCTTCTCCACGGAGCTGCAGGATCACTTCCAGCTGCCACACACAAATGAGCTACAGCAGAACCTTGAGCTGAACCCCTAACTGCATTTAAAGCACCCTATATTTCTGTATACACAGATCTTCTGAAATACCTTCCACACGTTCTCCCATTCCAGAGTTGTCTTCAGTCACCGAGCACTGAGCTAAGTGCACTAAACTCAGTTCCCATCACAAAACCCAACCTGAATTAGTCTCCGAGGGTCCTTTTATTTGCAAAGCATTATAAAAACTCACCCTGAGCAGTGCCATACAAACAGAAAATAAGTCAAAGGCCTCAGGAAGCTGCTGCAGGAGCTGGAGCCCCTCTCTTGGCTTTGCAGAGGAGCAGGACCTCTGGCACAGCTCTGAACAGGCAGCCTTGGATGGGCTCCATCAGCTTCCCTGGATGTGTCCTGAGCATCCCAGCTGAGATCCACGGAGCTGACACACAGAGACTCCATAATCAGCTAGAAATCAAAATAAATGAAAGTCAAACTTCTCTTGCACCTAACTAATACCAGTAGTAGTGGCAACTCCTTGTGTTTGTGAGGGCTGTCCCTCCACTCCCATGCACTGTGTAGTGCTTCACACTGCTTGAAGAGTCCCCAGAGAGCCACCCACCCTGCCTGGGCTCTGTTGTCGTTCACACCCACATTTAGGAGCAGGAGTGATCACTTCATACATTTTTCAAAAGAACTGGGCCGTGCATGTGTTTTTTTAGATTATCCCACAGCACGAGCTGAGATGAAAATCTCCCTCTAGATTTCACAGTGTCTGGGAGTCTTGCAGCTCTCCAGACACGGCTTCTATTTAAAGAAACAAACGCTCTCCCTGTTGATAATGTTCTATTCTCAGGTGTCACCTTCTCCTCAGTGCCACCCCCTCATGGAGTAATTGGGGAGGGAGCTGCTGGCACCTCTCCATGTACGGGAGATCAACACCGGCATCATTCCCGAGGGAAGGGGGAGCTGGAATATCACAGCCCAGAGCTGCACCCACTGCTGCTGCTGGGAATCCCACTGGCACTCCCACCTCGTGCAGCTCGGGCCATGCTTGCCAAAACAGGCGTTAGGTTATGCACCTGCTGGCACAAAACCAGCCAAAATCACTCCTTCCCCTCTCGTAAAAATGCTTTCATAGCAAAGTTTTTCTGTTGCCCTGAGTTTTGCAGTCTTTCGATATTTTCATTTCTGTGATATAGTTTCTCATGCACTTTTCTGTAAACAGCCATGTTTTTGCTAACCATCCTTATTGTTTTTCATTCTTTCTCCTGAGGTAGAGAAACATGATGGGCTTTTCATTTGGCCAGTGTGGTTGCAGAGGTGGTAACCTCATCCTCCAATCCATGGTCATTCCTAGAAACGTATATACATGAAGCAAAATACACAGCTGGGCTTTCCTGGCTTCTCTCCTGTCCTGAATTAAGCTGAGTCCACGTGCTTCTTTTCGTGTCCAAGTGCGACATTTTTCCGTTTTTCAAACGTTATTTTTGGCAGGCATTACAAAAGACGAAGTGATCTCACAGTGGTACTTTGTACAGTGCCATATCTGGGGAGAAAAAAAACCCTGCCTAAATGTGTGTGTCAGTGTAAACACACAGCATTCAACACCGAACTTATAAAAATCTTGCAAAGCATCCTGCCTTTTCCCTGAAATGCCAAACTCGTCACACATCTCACCAACGGCCATTATGTCACTCGATGGGCCTTAGGCTTCAAGGAAAATGAATTTAAAAGTAAATTTTTGGGAAGAAAGCAGTGGGAGAGTCTTCAAGATGTCACTGGAACACGGCCATGCTTGAGGGGTGTCAGCAGGAATCACAGGCCATCAAAACTGAGGCTGAGTGAGGTGGGTGAGTCGCTCCCATGACAACTTCTGAGGTGCTCTACAGATGGAAAGGGGAAAACAGGGATATTTTGCATGAAAGACAAGTAAATATCCAAGGAAAAACCCGCTGTGGCTGGGGAAGGGGTGTCCTGCTGGAGCCAACCAAAAGTCACAACCTCAGGAAATGCAGCCTGTGTTTGCCAGCCAGCCAAAAGCAAGAGGAGGGACAGCACATTCCTCAGGGCTGGAAGGAGCCCTGGAGACAATTCTGTGTCCCACCTCCCCGTGTGGGGTTGGGTGGGTCGTGCAGCTGAGTCCCAGGGACACCTCTGGTGTCACCACAGCATCATCCAGGCTGGGAAAGACTTCTGAGGTCACAGGCCCAACCATCAACCCAGCAGCACCACGTTCACCACCAAAAAACTTCCTCAGGTGCCACATTCAGGTTTCTTTGAACACTTGCAAGGATCATGACTCCACCAGTTCCTGCCTGACAACCCTTTCCATGAAGAATTTCCCCTAATACTCAATCTAAACCTCACCTGGCACAACATGAGGCCGTTTCCTCTCCTCCTGTCCCTCATTACCTGGGAGAAAACACTGACAGGATCCGAGAGGGCCCAGTCCCCTGAGTGGCCCCAGCCAGGGCTCTGATCCCCCAGCACAGCCTGATAGTCCCCCTGGCACCATGGCAGCTTGGAACCGTGTCCAAACAGACGGAAAGCAGCACGTGGCACCTCAAATTCAGCTGAACACCCTGTGCACTTCCTCACCCGAAGTAGGTGACCCATTTTCCACACATTTTGTTAGAGCATTTCATTTTCCAGCCCTTCCTCCTAGAGGGCACAGGGCACAGCGAGTGTTTTCCTACAGAAGCGGGCTCATTCTGCAGCCACACAACCTCTCATCCTGCCCAGCACAGCTCATGGCACCATCCCTGAGCCTTTGGGGAGCCCAGGATCCGGGTTCTGCTCCAGAGCAAAGCCAGCAGTGCCTCCTCACCCAGCCTCTCCACACACACAGCCCTGTGCAAACACATCCATGGGTTCTGGACGTGTGTCTGCAGCTGGAACCTCAGAGGCAAGTGCAGGGGGTTTATCTGGGGGTGACAAAAGCCTCGTGGCATTTCCTAGATAGACTGAAACCCGAGTGTAGCAATTATTCATAGCCTCACACACATTCTTGTAGACAGTCGAGCTGACTTGGCAGACTGGAGCTAATTGGGTTTACAGTAGAATGAAGCTTTGATTGAAGTGCCTCGCTTCAAAAAAATATTCCACATCCCCCCACACCCCTGCTAACATTACTCTGGAGCATGTAAAACAACCACCCCACATCTCAGCAAAGGAGAAATGCAGGATTTTTATTGCTTTACCAAGCAAAGACCCACGAGTGAATAATTGGGAGTGTTTGATGTGCTGTATTCTGATCCATAATTCAGCGGCGGCACAAGGGCTGCGTGAGCCTGACATTTCAGGCTGCTTTTGAAGTTCACAAAACCCCTGCAGTCACCAAGGGGAGGGATCCTGCTCGGGAAGCCAAGGTGGGCACTGAACAAAAGGTGGGAAGAAAAAGGCTCCAAAGCTAATGCACAAAAACCTTGGAGAATGTAAATGAACGTAGCCTCGAGTTTACCGAGTAAATAATTCAAATTGTACCGTGGTGATTTATGAAAATAAAAAGACATATTTAATGAGCCCAGCAGGCAGCAGGTGCCTCTATTTTAACATGTTAAAGGCAAAAATCAAAAGGCAGAAGCTTTTTCCTGTTTCATGGTCACAGTTTAAAATAAAACTCTTCCCCGTGCTTCAGGGATGTGCTGTGCTCAGCAGTTTTGCTGCTCCAAGGAGGGTCCTGTGAGTGCTCCCATCACCGTTTGTGCTGGGGGCTCCAGTTTCCACACAGCCACGTGGAGAACCCTGCCAGGCTCCTGGGCAGGCCATGGGCAGGGACACCTCCCACTGTCCCAGGCTGCTCCAAGCCCCAGTGTCCAGCCTGGCCTTGGGCACTGCCAGGGATCCAGGGGCAGCCACAGCTGTGCCAGGGCCTGCCCACCCTCACTGTAAAAGGTTTCTTCCAACTACTCCAAATCTGCCCTTTTTGGTTCAAAACATCTCTCATGATGAGCTTTTATTTGTGTTGTGTTTCATCCCCTTTCTGTCTGGAGTGGTTTATGGACAACCAGCACCTGGAGAGGAGTGGCCTGGCTCTGAGCTCGTGCTGGGCATGATTTCATCCCCTCAGAGACAGCCCCTTAAATTCAGCCAGATTTAGGGGCAGGTAGCAGATGGCATTTATTAAAACAGGCTCAAAAGAAATCACAGAGAAGGGAACATTGAGGTGGAAACCCCAGTGACCTGAGCAAGGTAGGGAAGGAGCTGTGCCACGCATCCTCCCTGCCCTCAGTTCTTCTGCCTCTCTTATTTATTCAATGTTTCAGAAGGAAAATCCAGTGTTCAAAGCTGATGCTTCATCAATCAGCATCCGTGGGGCCAGGCTGTGCCAACATCCCCACCTTCTCCATCGACTCTCACATGGCTCATTGGGAAAAACGCCTAATTAAGAGGAGAAAATGAGATTTTTAGGAAGCAAACCTTCTGACTTCCGCGGAGGCAATGCGTGCTACATCACAAGAGGTGCTGAGCACAGGCAGAGGGGGACTTTGAAGGGAAACTGCTGCCTCCGAGTGCTGTGAGCTCTCAGAGGTTTAGACTTCAAAATGGCACATTTCATGCTGCGTACCCCGGCAGCCTGACAGACGGATTCCCCCGGAGAGGCCGGGGAAGGAGCCCTGCCGCACTCACACAGAGCTCTGCCGGATCAAAACACCCAGCACACAGTGATGGCACATCAGAGCAGCTTTCCAGCTGTTAAACCCAGCCACTTGCCCCTCTGCAGATGTGAGCCGGGATAATTCACCCCGCCCGCAGTAATGAACTGCTGCTGCTGAGCCGCGGGGCAGGCGGAGGGGCTGGGAATTCACATGGGGGTTCGAGAACAAAACAGAATCAAAACTCCTCTGGAAACCCCATGGCAAGGTGGGAGTGCAGCCAGGCAGCCTGTTCATGGGGCAGTGAGGGACAGCTGGGCCAGGGAGCCCCTGAGTGCCCTGCACACAAATCCCACAATGGGCTGGGTTGGAAGGGACCTTAAAACCCATCTTGTTCCACCCCTGCCATGGCAGGGACACCTCCCACTGTCCCAGGCTGCTCCAAGCCCCAATGTCCAGCCTGGCCTTGGGCACTGCCAGGGATCCAGGGGCAGCCACAGCTGCTCTGGGCACCCTGTGCCAGTGAGGGTGTTGTGTCTGGCTCATGTGAGACTGAACCAAGCCACGACCCTGCAGAGAGTGAGGTTATTTCGTGCAAGGACAAGAGAGGCAGGAATGCCACGGCCAGTGTGACTTCTCCCTGGAAGGAGAGGCCAGGGAGAGCCTTCCCAGAGGGGTGGCAGTGGTATATCACACGGAATGCTCCCCAAGCTCCAGGGAAAGGCAGCGAGCTGTCTCCACCAGCCATAGATTCCCACTCCCCACATCAATCCAGGGCACAGGAAATCAGCCCTGCAGCCCTTCCACAGGTGCAGCACATCCTCAGTGAGCTCCCTGCCCGAATTTGCTGCTGCCCAGGGAGGTGGCAGCAGGCAGCAGCTCCCTGAGCAGGGGACAAGCACATCCATCACCCTGGGTCCCAGCTCTGGCACCCAGCCGGGGACTCACGGCCACCACCACGTGTCACCCACAGCTGTTGCCATGGCAATTGGAAACCATTAAAAATAAATAAACTCATTTTTATGACACAACTCATGGAGTGCCTGGCTTCTGCCAGGAGTTTGAATTTGGCCTGTTTGGTTAATTTGATGGGATGCCACGAGTGAGGGCCTGATCTGAAACCACAAGTCATTTTTCTCCTTGGAAGAGTGGATAACTGAGTCTATTAATCCAACAATACATTTAAGCTGAGTTATTGTGACAAGGGACTTCCATTATCCATTTCATCGAGTTGCAAACTGTCAGAATAAATCTAAGGGGGCTCAGGAAAAAAGCTGCCTGCCTTTGTTGGCTGTTTTTATATGCCACAACAGTTTAATTTGGTTCACTTTAACTCATGATACTGTACAACTCTACAGGGGGAAGCTCACAGGGAACCCACTACAGAAAATGGCAACTTTATGGCCATCAAAGATTTTTTTTTAAAAGGAGCCAGGACAGTAAAGTTTGACCACCTGGCAGTACCTTGACATTGACTTCAGTGACCTTTTTTCTTATACATTTCAGGTTTTAACTATAAATGGTTCTCCCTTTGGAATCAGCATTTCCAAATTAAAAAGTGCTTTCTTAAAGCTCTGCTTTCATCTTGCAAAACAAGTTGACTTAACCAGTTAAAACTCTTATAACCAGAAATTAATCAACATAAAGCATAAAATGGAAGCAGAGTATCCAGCTTAAGATGTCAAACTGGAATTCAGGTGGTGGGATTCAATTTTAGGGCTCTACCAGTGACTTAGCTGCAAGGCAACTTATTCTCCTACCAGTTCTGCAGATGATGGCAATTATCAATTATCCTTTATTTGCTTGTGTTGTAATTAAGGCTGTTGTAGAAGAAAATTATTTATTGATGTAACTGGTAACAGGCCATGAAGTCGGGAGGGCAGACAGGTTGAAGGAGCAACAGAGGAGGGGGAGAAGGAGGAGAAGGAGCAGCCAGTGTCACTCATGGCCTGAAAAGCAGACATGGAAAATTCCCAGTGAATTCCAGCCCCCGTGTGCTCACAGCCAGCCATGAAGGAGGAGGTGCCACCATGCCAAGAGCTGCCTGGGGAGTTTGTTTTTCATCTGTGCCCACAGCTGCAGCCCTGGCCAGTCCCCCACGGGACAGGACCTTTGAGGTTTCTGCTGCAGCACTGACACTTTAACCCCAGTCCAGGCCATGGCTGTCAATTATTCCCCTCAAGTTTCATTTCAAAGCCACTGTGAGCTGCAGGAAACCCAGAGAGAGGCAGATATGTACACAGCAACACCCCCCAAGCTCTAATTACAGCCTTTACAGATAAATATTAGTTTTGAGAAGTGAATTTTAAAGGTTTTCAAGCGGTGCTCAAAGCTGGCTGTGCTCCCATGCAATACACAGAGACGTTCAACACCCAAGTGCAGTGGAGAAAATAATAAAATCAAACTCGAGAGTTTCTGGAGGGCAGATAAAACCCCTGGCTGGGAGGCAGCAGAGTCCCAGCTCTGGGTTTGGAGGGCAGGGGAGGTTAATGGCACTGGGGAGTCTCTGCCAGGGCAGCTGCAGCTCCCTGAGCCAGGGACCCCAGCCTGGATGGACACACAGACACCTGTGGCCTGCAGGCTGTGAAAGGAAAGGGGCTCTGCTCTCTGCTGGGCTGAAACCAATATTTTGGCCAGTCCCAGTTCATAGAATCTCTCACTTCGTGCACCCGGGGACAAGGACAAAGGGAAAAATCTGTCTTAAAAGTCCTTCACATCTTGGATTGATTTTTTTAAAAAGGATTGGCTAAGAAATACACATCGTGACTTCAACTGCTTTTAATTCCACCCTCTCAGCACTATTGCTGGGAAACAATGGGAACTCTAATTCCTGCTCTTGCCCAAAATCATCCTTTGGTCTCAGGAGGTGGTCGGCAGCTCAGTACAAAATGTCAGTGTCACAACTTCACAGCTCCAGCCCGCTTTTGATCAGATCTGGGGAGTGAGAAGAGATGCAATATGCTTCTTCCTTTACTGTCACTGCAGAGTATTCATTAGCTTTAATTATTTTTTAGGTTCTAGGGGGAACCATTAAAAAAATTAATCACAAATGGAAGGAACAGCAGCCGTATGAGGCCATAAAAAGACAATAAAGCATTTTAGGATCCACACTTGTTATGATTTACACTCCAAACAGGACCAGAGGTAGCATATGGTGATTGCCATAAAGTAACATTTATTATAAAAACACAGAGATTTATCTCCCAGCTTGGTTGGACGTAAGAAGTTACATTTCCTTTAACTGATATTCAAATTGTTGTAATACCAAAATTGGGGTGGTGTTTGTTTTTGGGTTTTTTTTGTACCAAGCCAGGTTAGTACAAACCTGAGCTTGTTTTTCCTATAAATACATCCTTTAGCAAACTGTTTTACACTGATTCCAGCTGAGCTGTTCACATCCCTGGATGCAGGAAGGGTTTGGACATAGGTCAGCTCCTGCTCTGGGGCACCAACTGTGTCACCAGCTCTGGGCTCATCTGTGCCCAACAGAAGGTGCCACCTGTGACTCCAGCACTGGGCTCCACGTGCCCAAAAGGACCCTCCCATCAGCTCCAGGTTTGCTTTAATTCCAGCATCTCCAGCCTAGTAAATATCTAATTAATAACCATAAACAGGGTGTTATTTTTAGTGTAAATAAGAAAAGTAATATGTAAAATTACCACCTCAGTTTGTTCTTGCTGGCTGAACGCAGGGAGGAACACCAGAAAAAGCAGGAATTTACACCAGAGACGCATCTCCAAGAGGGTGGCACAAATATTATGGAGTGCTCCTATTAAAATCTGGAAATGATGAAGTTTTAACACCTTGAGGAATAGGACAGGGCACACCTGTGAGGGGAGGTGATGGCACAGGGTGAGAGGTGACAGCTCCCCTGGCTGAATCCCATGGACATCATCAATCCCTGCTGCAACACAGAACCCACTGAATTCAATCCTGACACCCACTGGGGAAGAGGCTCTCGGGGCACAGCCAAGTTCTGCTTCCAGGGGCTATGGAAGGGAATTTTGACTTCAGCACTAATGGACTCAAGTGGAACTGCCTCAATAAATAAGCAGAAATAAAGGAGTACTGGATGGCAATCACCTCTCCTCCTTTATTTACTGTCCAATTCAATATTTTTAATTTCCCCAATCCAACCCAGAGCAACCTACACCAATATCCTTAAATGTCAGCACAGACACAGTCCCTGCTGGCACGAGGATGCTGCTGGGGAAGGGCTGGCTGAACCTCCCCATGGTTCAGGATTAAACCATCACATCTTCCAGGTCTGAAAAGAAAAGTTCCAGTGCTGAGGGTTCTTCTGGCAGCTCCTCTGCTGCTCCTCCTGGCTTTGCAGTCTCCTCTTTTCCCTCTCCAGTCTGATCGTGTTTGAAGTCTGGGAGACAAAGGTCAAAGCTGTAAAATAACTGCGGTCTCCTCCTTCTTCCCTTCCCTCCAGCTCCAGGGAAATGCAAGGAGTAGGTTTCCAGTTCCTCTGAAGGAAAGGTAATTGTTCTGCCTCTCCCCTGCCAGGAACCACATTCCCACCCCCACAGAGACCCCTCTCCTTGTCTTGCACTGAACTTCTTCATGCTCAGCTCTGCTGACACTCAGCTGCTAACAGAGACAATGGAACAGAGCTAAAAACCATCACCTTTAGACCCTGCACAGACAGACAAACCAACAAAACCTTCCTTAAAAATGGTCAAAATTAACATTAGAAAGTGCTGAGGATGCTGAACACTTCCTTCAGACCACACCATGCTGCTCCTGTGGGTGCTGTGAAGCTCCTGCTCAGTGCCAGCACAGACACAACACTGGCACACACAGGGCAGGGCCCAGGCTGGCAGGAATCCCTGTCTCCAGTGGAATTCCAGTGGCTGTGGAGAGTAGGGAGTGACAGGATTGGGGTATTTATTTCAATTAAGTAGTATAAAGCATCAGATCTAAACAGAGCTGAAGGCGAGGGATTTGGTTATTTGGAATGATCCTGGCTCTATAGTTCTATATTGTACTCAGACATTATATGGAATTAGTCACAACAGGGAGAAAGAATCAATCAGTCCTGGCTAAGGAATTGAGATAATAATGACTCATTTGACGAGATTGCTCTGGAAAATTAATAATGACGGCGGTAATTACTAACCTGGGATGGCTGCAGTGCTCATTATTCTCCTTTTGCTCCATTGAATGTTAAGTATTATGAAGACATTTGTTGGAGAGCTTTGTCTGCAGCTTTTCATCACAGCAAGGGCTCGGAGGTCCGAGATCCGTGCTCCTGTTACACCCCCTGGGATAGCACCCCAAATCCACTGGAATATTTGGTTTGTGGCACAGACAGCAGCACATGAATTACTGGGAAGGGTTAATTGGTTGTTGGTTCTTGGCTGGGGTCCGTGTCTGACCTGTGGCACCTCTGCAGCCTTTGCTCCCCTGCACCCAGGAGCTTTCACCCCTTTGGGCAGTGCTGATGCATCACAAACATCTCCCTGTTTCATTACTGCTTTATTACCCCAGTGCCAAAGATCCAGATTTGTGCTGAAAACAGCTAAAATTGGCCCCTTTTCCAGCCCATCAAACCCCTCCTCTATCAGGGAGACACCCCAGAGTCCCAGGGAGCAGCAGCTCCTCCCCAGGACCAAGGGCTGGAGACATCTCGAGCTCATCCAGGGCACCTCGGGGATAGAAAATGTTCTTTAATACAACCACGGAGAGAGGTTGGCTCTGAAGAGCCACGAGTGAGTAACAACGAGGCCGTGGAGCAGCTGTGCTCTCAAACAGCTGCTCCACACCCCCAGAGTGCCCTGCAGGACCTATTTGTGTTCCAAGTGGCTCTGCAGAGGGTTCCCCTTCTGTTGAAGGTCCTGGAACAGGCAGGGGAAGGAAAAAGAAGTTCCTTATTAACGCTGAAGGGAAATAAATTTCTAATTTCCTGAACAAGGCTGAGGTTTCTCAGAGCAGCAGCTCTCTCCCTGGACTGAGGAATTTTGAACCTTTCTTCAGCTTTCCCAGTTATTCCCATTTTTGTGCCAAATTCTTTTCCCCAAAATTACTTTCAGCCCGGCCCATTGTGCACCTGGAACAGCCTGGATGACAGAATTCCAGCCACACAATCAGAGCAATATAACTCTACCCTAAAATCCCAGTTTTTCTTTTAAACCTCTTTTTCCCCATTGTCAGAGCAGATCCTGGTTCCTGATGATGCAGAAATCCATCCCCCAGAGGAAGTGGGATTTGGATCTGCTCCCCAGGGTTGGTGCCTCATGATCCAGTGGCTTTAATTTATTTAATTAACGCAGGAGTGAAGCAATACACACACGGGCTACCTGTGCTGAGTTAGCTCTGCCCACTGCTGGAGTATTTAAAAAATAACCACAGCTAGAGCTCACCTTTAGCACTTCTCATCAGATTTCACAGTATTTAAGAGAAAAGGTCAACGAAATTAAATGAGATGCATCAGCTCAACAGGAACCCAAGAATTACAAAGGAGATTTTCCAGCCTTTAACCCAGCAGGACAGTGCGAGCAGAGGCCTGTTCCCAGAGCCAGCAGGTCCATCCTGCTGCCTCCATGCCCTGATTCCACAGGGAACCACTGCCTTTCCTGAAGGGTTCAAGAGCAAACAGAGCTTTCCCAAAGAATTTAGGACACCATCCTGCTGGATGTTGAGCTCTTTGGGGCATCAGGATGGAGCTGCCTCTCACCAAACACTTCTCACCGTCAGTGCTCCCAACAGGATGGGATTTATTTGGGAGTCTGACTTCAGCTCCGAGTGCTGAATGCTGAAATTAAGTGGCCTGAGGAGGTGGGGAATCCATCTGTGTGAGGCCAGGGATGCAGAGGCTGCTCTGCAGCACAGATGCCTCTCCCAGCAGCACATTAAATCTCAGCTGAGCTCAGCCAGGACTGAAATCGTCATTTATAGAGTCCCCTCCACCTGGGGATGTCACCTCTGAGCACATTTCAAGAGCAAGCCCAAATTTAGTGCCCTCGCCTTCCTGCCTGGCTCCAGCACTCCAAATGATCCATGTCTGCTCCTGCATCGCCTCCTCCAGAGTAAACAGAGGCACCAAATTTCTGTTCACAAGTGCAGGCAAGCTCCGAGAGTTAATTATTGTAATTACCCATTGAACAGACTCCGAATGCTAATCTATTATAAAGTGGCCTGTTAATTGGTGTTAAACTGCCATTAACCTGCCATTTCCCGTGTTTCCAAGCTGACCTGGAGCACAGCACCGTGGAAAACCCAATCCATTTCTCATCTCTGGCAATCACCAAGTGCACATCTGGAGAAGAACTAGAAAAAAAAAATCTACATACCTGGAATTGAAATTATTGTGACAAAAGGAGACACCATTGTGCTGCTTTGAATTCCAGACTTTTGATAGCGTAGGACTGTAGTTGTCCGTAGGTTTCCATGGAATGCTTTGTGCCCTGCTCCCTCCAGCAGTGTCCGTGGTCTCTCCAGGAGCTGGGCTCTGCCAGGCTGGACTGGCACTGCCAGCAGGGCCCTGACTCTGCTCCTGAGCTGCAAATCTGCAGGTGGAGCCAATTCCCTATGGAGCCAAGGCCTTCCCTGTGGGAGTTGGGCACTCCACACAAATCCAGGTTCTTATCTTCACCTCTGGGGAGCTTTACCTCGAGCCCCAACAGATGAGAAACGGCTGCAGATGTTGTTTCAGGTTGTTGATTTCTCCTTATCTCTGCCAGCTCTCAGCTCCGGCCGCACATCTGATGCAGCCGAGTCCGAGCGGGCACTGCCCAGTCCTGGGCTGTCCCGGCCTTTTTGTGCCCTTTCCATCATCCAACCATTCTTCACAACGCATTTATTAGTTACTGTTCTGTACCAATTCATTTGCACCTGTTCTAGACACGGAATTTCTACCTCTTTTTCATTCTACCAATCATTTTGTGCCACCACCACCAGAGAAGATGGAGGAGAAGGAGAAGAAGAAGAAGAACAGGGCAATGCCCAAAATCCTCCACCTTAGACCCTTCATCCTCATATTAAAAACCCTAAAATCTACTTTTTTACCTTGTAAAATACTAAACCACTGCTCATTTTCACACTCTGGTGGCTTGCAATGATTCTGGCAGTGTTGGTAACTTTTCCCATGGGCTGAGGTCAAAGCCGGTGCCATTCTGGGCTTCTTGCCAGGGTCTGGGACCCCCTTGCTGGGGCTCCTGACCCCCCAGGGCAGCCCGAGGTGTGCCTTGGGTTCTAACACTTCCTCACCGTGGGCATCTCCCAGTCCCAGGCCACTGAGCTCAGCTGTGGTACCAGGGGGCTCCAGACCTGGTCCTGCAGAACATCAGCATCCAAATCCAGCATCCAAACCCAGCACAACCCCCCTCATCAGGCCCCTGAACCACTTCAAAATCATCCAGAGCTGCCCCTAAGCAGATCCTGGAAAAGCAGGGGCAGGTGTCAGTCTGTCTTTTCCACCTCTGCCTTCAGCCACTCCTGCTGACCAGGGCTTTAATTTATAGAAGTGGTGACAAAAGGTTGGCTCAGGTACTCCTCAGAGGTCAGTTATAAAATCCAGGTGCCCACCAGGGCAGTGAACTTCCACTTAAATCTGCTGCAAGAGGGAGAGCTGGAATTTCCATTTCAGACACCCATCAGGGGAGGCAGCTCTGCTGGCTGGTCTCTTCCCAAAAACTCTCACTGAAGTGGCTTGACCTGCCAGAGCCTTTCTCAGGTTATCTCACCTGACTGACACTTATCTAGACTAAGAGCTCTCTGTTCTCATTTCATATAACCAACTGTAAAAGTTCATGGGAACTTCAAGTGGCCTTTAGAAAGTCCCAAAATTACTAATTTCCTGAAAAATTCCCCATTACTCACCAGCACACCGCCTCCCTCTCCGTGTGAGATCCCACTGCACCCACTTCAGCATCCCCCACCAGAGGACACAGGGCAGAAATTCCCCATTTAAAAGATGTGCAAGAGTTTGAAAAGAGTTTGAAGAGAGTGAAGAGTTTGAAGAAGGGAGCAGTGAATTTTTTTTATATGCTAATCCAAACCCCTTGGTGTTCAGTTACCTTTAAAATCATGTCTAGGATATTAGAGATGGAAAAAAGGGTCAGCTATCCAGAAATCCTGTGGAAACAGAGACTTGCCCTGTCCTGAGACTCTTTCCATGATGTTTTAGTGAGAACTAGGGAAACAAAGCCTTTGTCATTTAGGATTCCCTCCAGTTCCCTGTGCTCCTTGCTGGGGCAGGGTTGTTGTTGCAGCTCATTTATGTCATTTTTCACTTTCCTTCCAGAATCCTTCCATCACCTGCCTTGGCATGTTGAATTCCTCACCAGATTGTCCTGAAAAGTACAAAAAGCAAAGAAATAAAACCTGCGGTGCCATCAATAATAAACATAGGAAGCTTCTAAAGGTGAGGATCCATCTCATTCAATGTCTGCTGCTGTTGGTGGTTATTATTCCTCCATTCAGGCTTTTCCAGGACAGCTATTTATCACTTCCTTTCCTGGCACTGGCAGCTTGCCTAAGTCCACCTGCTTGAGCCTCCTGTCTCCTCTTCCTCAAAAAAAATGTGCAGATCCTCTCTTTGATACCATTTACTGCCACTCTCCTGCTCGCCCACAGGAAATTCTCATTTATTTGAGTCTGCAGAGGCCCTGTTACATTGACAAACTGCTCCCTGTGGCAAACCAGCCATTCCTTTTCCGTGGGAGCAGGTAGGCTGAGGCCAACATCACCTCTGGGCAGAAAAAATCACCCCGAAATTGCTGTCAGCACTTCCACCTGAGCTGGAAGCGAGGTTGATTCTCAGTTGTGATGCCGATCCCAGCTCCAGGTGTCACCTCCCATCCCAGGAATGATGTTCCTGGAGGAGCTGCTGCACAAAGCCCCTCACCTGGGTGTGTTTCACACCTTCCAGCTTACACTGCACTGGCACCGGTGACCAGGGTTTTGGTAGGAGATTAGAGACCTGTCAGTCTCCGGCTCTCTCATGCGGCCCTATCACACACAGAATTTATTGTTGCTGGGATACTGGCAGCCCTGCACGTTTTGCTTGGCTTATCTTTTACTCCTCAGTGTTACATATTCCCTGTCTTTTCTCCAGCTCCCTCATTACCATTCCATCCATTGCTCACACCTGCACAGTCCCTCCAGTTTCCCTCATGCTCTCTCTGCCTTATTTTCTGCCAGTGACTTCAAATTCTGCATGAGTGCATGTTCCTTTTACGGCAAGAGAGGAAAAGAAACCTATCCAGATGGGAAGCTGCCTCTTCTGCTCGGGAAAATGAACTCTACAAGTTTTGCACTACAGGAATTACCTGGTTGGGCTCAGGGAGGACAGACAAGCGTGACTATAAAAATCCCAGAATGGTTTGGGTTGGAAAGGACCTCAAAGCTCATTTTGTTCCACCTTCAACTATCCCAGGTTGCTCCAAGTCCTGTCCAACCTGGACTTGGACACTTCCAGTCTGGCATCCTGTCCCTTGTCCATTAGGATGTCAAGGACATACCCCTTGTCCATTAGGATGTCAAGGACAGCTGTCAAAATCCAAAATGCCCATTATAGCTTCCTCTATACTTAATCCCACTTGCTTTTATTTCACCAGCATGGTCCAAAATGGATGGAGAGACTGAGCAAAGGACTTGCTCACACACTTGTGCAAGGGAGTGGCTCCTCCAAGCACCCTTCTTCTAGAGAAGTAAAGAAAACCCTCATTGCATCTCTCTGTAATTTTTCCTTAATTACTTTAGGGTCGAAATCCAAATGCAAAGATTTCCATAAAATCCTTAAGAAATTGCTTTAGTACAGAGAAAGGAATTAAAACCACGTCTTGGGACTCAACGGCCTCATTGCTAATGACTTTTCCTAAGCTGACAGCGATATTTACAGGAAGAAGGGGGACTGGAGAATGCCTTGAAGTGGCATTTCAGCATCGTTTCTGTTTTGTAAATCCACCAGGGATGCCCAGCCCAGCTCTAACAGGAGGAGATCCCTTGTTTCTGGCCGGGCATTGAGGACTCAGCGCTCAGCAGCCTCTGAGATGTGCGTGTGCCCTGCTGGGGATGAGCGTCCTGCCCTGCTGCCCGTGGGCAGCTCAGGCACCACAAACTCACATGCCTGCTTTGCTCCTCCTGCTTGCTTTGGCACAGAGCTTGGTGCTAATTTAAACCCAAGCGTTGGCTTTTTTACGGGGTGTGTGGGCCGGGAGCCTTCTGCTCGCAGAGGCACGCGAGGCTCCAGCAACACTTTTCTCCTCTTTTAAATAAACCCCAAAGGTCCAGTGGCCGTTTTCATCCATGTAAATGCTGCAGAGAGCATCCCAAATAACAACTGTGCCTCAGCTCCTGCTGAGGGTGATGGCAAAAATCCTAAAGCCACGTTGGTTTGTGACTTATGTACCAAACCACATCTCAGGGCGTCATCACCGCCTCAGACACCCCCAGGCAGAAGCCACTGGAACAGCCCCAGCTGTGGCACTTGCCATATAATTAATTATTTCTGACTGCAGTTAATGATTTCATGCACTGCTTTGCTTCATTACAGGGGTGCCGTGACTTTTCTGTCACATGTGGCAATGATGATTGAAATGATGTATTTTGTGTGTGTCATAAGGATCTGCATGGCAGGGAGTTGGAACGAGATGATCTTTAAGGTCCTTTCCAACTCAAACCATTCTGTGAATTTAAACCATTCCTCTCTAACCTGGCTGTGATGCTGGGTTTAATACTCCAAACCAGTATCAGACTGGTCTGCTGAGTTCCTTCATGGAGTCACAGAACATCCTGAGCTGGAAGGGACCCACAGGGATCGTCCAGTCCAGCTCCTGCCCAGACACCCCAACAACCCCAGCCTGGGCATCCCTGGCAGCGCTGTCCAAGCCCTCCTGGAGCTCTGGCAGCCTCGGGGCCGTGCCCATTCCCTGGGGAGCCTGGGCAGTGCCCAGCACCCTCTGGGGGAAGAACCTTTCCCCAGCCTGAGCCTGCCCTGGCCCAACTCCATTCCTGGGCCTGACTCATTAGTGACCTTCTCCAGGTTTGTTTGTGTGGATGGAGAGCAAACAAAAGCCTGGGTTTGCAGAGTGCTGCTCCTCAGCAGAAATTCCCTTCATGGATGCTCCCAGGACACTCCATAGGCAGCAAAGGTCCTTCACTCAGGATGCTTTTTGTCCATGGAAAGACATGAATTTTCCCACAAAAAAACATTTGGATTTGGGGCTGTTTCAGTCCTTCTGTGCCTCTGCAGCAGCCCCACATCAGATATCCCTCAGAATAACAACATCCCTTTCCTACTGATGATATTTTGAGTTTCTCCTGGAATCTGGAAGGCTGAGGAACCTTATGCCCTGTTCTTACCAACAGGAATCGCTTTCCCTGCCACCTGCAAAGACAACACAAACAGCCAGTCTGGGCCTTGAGGGCTGCAGGGGATCACCTTCTGAAGCCCCCCCTTCTCTTTTTGCTCCGTTTGCTCTCCACAGGGACCAGCCCCCTCATTAAAGGGCTTGGTCGGGCTCTGTGCCTCCTCCTGAGGAGCAGAGGTGCTGGCAGGACCTCCCAGGCTGAGCCCTGTGCCCGGGGCTGGAGAGACAAGGGCAGCCCCAAGGCAGGGGGTGAGGAGCTGGGGATGGCCAGGAGTCAATCAGCAGCTCCACTAATTGCTAAATTCACTCATTTTCCCACAACACAAGGAGGAAGGAACCCGAGTAAATTGCTGGGCCGGGTTGTGTGTAACCCTTGGCTCAGGGCAGGTCATGAAACTACAGGCTGGCTTTTCACAACTCTCTGACCTCCCCAATTATATTTTTTTTCAAGCAGTAATTTCCTAATTAACAGTTTCTCCCCTTTGAAGCCTTTCACTGCGTTTTCTCCTCTTCTGACAGCAGCAAAATTGTTTATCCCATTTCCTCACGTAGATTTTCGTTTGCTGCCCTCCTGAACAATGGCGAGACCAGAACAATACAGGGAAATACTCAGAGTTACCCCCTGCCCGGATCAGAGAGAAATTTCTTATCTTTGACACCTGCTGGCAATTAATCTCTGCATGCCTGAATTTACAATTAGGAGCCCTCCTGGAACAGGACTCAACCCTGGCTCCCAGCTGCCCTCTGCCTCCCCAGGAGCTGGAAGGGGCCAAATCCCGCTCTTATTTTAGAGTATTTAAGGAGGAATTTCTCCCTTCCCTTTGGAGCATCCCAGGAGGAACTTTTCTCCCTCTGGTACCCATTAAGAGGAAACTTGGGCACTCTCCAGGTTGGAACCTCTGCTTTTACACCCCTCCGGTTTGGCATGAAGATGCTTTTTGTCCATGGAAAGACATGAATTTTCCCACAAAAAAAACATTTGGATTTGGGGCTGTTTCAGTCCTTTTGTGCCTCTGAAGCAGTCCCACATCAGACATCCCTCAGAATAACAACATCCCTTTCCTACTGATGATATTTTGAGTTTCTCCTGGAATCTGGGAGGCTGAGGAACCTTCTGCACCATCAAATTAACTCCTGCCCCACCAAGCACTCAGTGCAGTTTCTCAGCCCAGGCTTTTGTTGGAATATAACAATACCTTGATTTTGCCCATTTGAAAATATTTCCATGCCCTGTACAGTGAGTCAGCTTCGCAGAGTGCAGAAAGCTGAATAGAAATATTGCAAAGAGCACTGTTCTTTGAAGGGCTAGTGGCATTAGGCAGCCATTTAGTGCTTTAAAGAACACCATTTTATTAAGTATTTCAAAGCAGCTTTGGAGCTATTATTTCTTATTTTGCTGTTTAAACCTGCAAGTTTGAAAATTAATCATTATAGGACCTTTGATGCAAAAATCTATGAATAAAATAAATTCTGAGAGCTACTTCCACACTAAGTTATATTAAAGTATTCCTTCATCTCCCTTATTAATTTAATGCACATCTCAGAAAGTATCTTAAATGTTAGCAATAACATTCTACTAAATAACCCAAACCCCCTCTGGCTTCTTGACTTTTCTTCCTTTCACATCTAAGATATTTCTCATGGCTTTCTAGTGACCTTTAAATAAACTTTTGGGGTTACTAATTAGCACGATAAACAATAGAATGGGCAATTTCATGGTCCAGCAGCCCACCAGGGACAGGCTGTGCTCTCTGCAATGTCCAGGGTGTCTCCAGCAGAGACACCTTCCCTGAGCAGCATCCCTGGCAGCAAAGGTCAGGATGGTTTTCCCCAGGTCCTGAGAGCTGAATTCTGTCATTGCCATGGGTAAGGTCCTGAAGGAGGGGTCTCACACAGAAGGGGAAAGACACAGCTGAAAGGTTCACAGGAACAGCAGCAACTGCCCCAGTGCCAGTGGGGAAATTCAGAGTGACACAGAGGGACAACGGCAGCACCATCCCAGGGAATTCCTCATCGCCCTGTCCCCAGGGCAAGCTCCTCTTGCCTCTTCTCAATTACACTTCCTCTGGGTTTACCACAGCCTTTAATTTGAAGCAGTGACTTTGCAGATGGGTTAAAGCAGTTTTTTTTTTGTTTTGTTTTTTGGTTGTTTTTTTTTTTTAGGTTTCAAGCAAGAGAAGACAAAATGATTCCTGGGATTGTATTTAAAAATGGACCCTGTTCGTTTGGCATGGGAGATCACCACAGGGGTGGTCAGGCATTGGAATGGGCTGTCCAGGGAAGTGGTGGCTGCCCCTGGATCCCTGGCAGTGCCCAAGGCCAGGCTGGACATTGGGGCTTGGAGCAGCCTGGGACAGTGGGAGGTGTCCCTGCCCATGGCAGGGGTGGCACTGGGTGGGCTTTGAGGTCCCTCCCAACCCAAACAAGTCTGGGATTGGAAGAGTGAGGTTGTACCCACACAGATCCCCGGGATGGGAGGAGCAGGGGATGGAAAAGCAGGAAGAGGAGGGCAGGGGGGGTCAGGGCAATAAGCACTTGCTGCCAGTCCAGGAGAGCATTTCTTAGGCTCAGTTTTGCCCTGATCTCGGGGGAGGACTTAAGGACTTACAGAAACTATTTCAACAGCAGCAATGCAAAAAATAAGAGGGAAATGATGAAAGAAGGGTCTGTTTGGGAAACTAAAAAACCCACCCAGGTAAAAGCTGGGGGTACAGGGCAGGTCCCCCCCACCCCTGGCTTTACCAGCCAGTTGCCATAGAAACCCATCACTGCAGAGCTCTGGGGCCCCAAACACTGCAGCATCCACTGATGCCAAGGAAACCCAGCCCTCGGTGCTCAGGAAGGGCTGCCCTTCCCACTGCAGCTCGGGAGCAGAGCAGGGATGGCTCAGGGTGCAGCTGCCTGGGTGGTGTTGCCATTCCTGATTTTCAGTGATTTACAGGCCAGCTTTCATGTGGCAGCCACGTGCTCACATCTGAGATAACGTTATGTGCATCATTTTCTGGGACTATCCGTACACCACAGTGCACTGCATAAAGCAAATAGCGTATTGATGGGAAAGGAATAACAGAATATTAAAGCAAAATCAATAAATGCCTTCAAATCTCATCTTTCAGCCTTACTTAACTTTGTTTAGGGAGGCAGGGAAGTTCTCAGGAGCCGTGGAGCTGGCCACGCTCCCAGCTGGAGTGAGGAGCAGGAAACCTTGGGGAGACAGCAGCACCTTCCTGGTGCAAGGGCAAAAACACCAAAGAGAGAAACTGGGGTTTTATAACCCAAGGCTATATTAATCAACAATTAGCATTCAGCTGAGCACCTCCACACCAACCAGCTGCTCCCAGCTGTGACACAGCTCAGGCTGGAGGGCAGGCAAAGCAATCACCAACACTGTGCTAATTGTTCAGATTAAAACCTCAGCTTGTTTCACCTTTTATCAGTGGGAATATTCAGTGTCATCTCTGTTTTCTGGGTGGGAAGTGGTAGGGGAGTGCTGGGCTGGGGACACACCAGGCTCCTGCCATAGATCCCCTCGTTGGAGGCGCAGGAGAAGGTGCTGATGTGAAATATTTCTATGTAGGCCAATTCCCTGCCAAAAGTGGGTCCAGAATTAGGTTAGTAAGTCGGTATTTCCACACAAGATGATGTGCCCTGGTTTTCCAAAGTGCTGAGTACCCAGCCCAGAAGTTCCCTCGTGGGGCTTGAAACTTTATTTTTGGCACCTGGTTTTATAGAAAGACCATCTGTGACAGGCAGCGCTTGCTGCCACGTAATTAATGCCAAGTTACATAAGCCATTCATGAATAAGCATTATTTTCCATATATTAAGCTTGCAGAGACATGCTTCAGAACTGAACTGGTATTTAGCAAGGTGGGCCTCTGAAATTGTCAATTAATGCTCCTTGACATTTTCTAAGTATGTTAATTTATATTAAACCACTGCAGCCAGCTCTGCATAAGATAACTCAGAGCCTCAGCCATAAACTAAGGAGAAGGATGCAGTTGAGGAGCATTATGGCTGCTCTTTGTCATCTCCCTGACATAATGCACATTGTGTATGCAATGCAGGGAAGATAAACACATATATAAAGCAGGCAATTACCTCAGCTCACACAGACTATCATATTTATGACCATTTGCAGGGCTGGATGTAATTCATTGAGTTTAGGTGCTGGAGTAAATACATCACTCTAACCCCACGAGCCAGGCTATGAAATGCAGGTATCAAGATTTGCTGCCATCTGCTAAGCCACAAAAACCTCCATCGTGCTTCCAAAGTGGTGGGCAGGGGCAGGAATGGTGGGAAGAGCTGGGATCAGAGCTGCTTGCTGCCAAGGAATGGCAGGGAATGCAGGCAGGACTCTGCAAGAGGGTTAAATGTGATAAATCCACAGAATAAAAGTCGTGTTCCTTTGAAAGGCAGGTTCCCCTGCTGAGTGGCCCTGGGAGTGGATCAGGGCAGGGTCACAGTCTGATCATCCCTGGAGGGCAGCGCAGTTGTACCAGTGCTCGTTTGTTTGTGGTTGCACTCAATGATCTTAAAGATCCTCTCCAACCTAAACCACTCCATGATTCCGTGTTTTTCCAAGCAGATGGCCTGGTCTGAGTGTTTCCCTCAGGATCAGGTACCCACCAGGGGCTAAAGAGGACAGAGAGCCAGATTCCACAGGGATGTGAACACAGAACACGGCAAGAACAAGGTGGTTCAGCCTGGAGAAGAGAAGGCTCCAGAGAGACCTTAGAGCTCCTTCCAGGGCCTAAAGGGGCTCCAGGAGAGCTGGAGAGGGATTTGGGACAAGGGCTGGAGGGACAGGACACAGGGAATGGCTTCCCACTGCCAGAGGGCAGGGCTGGATGGGATATTGGGAAGGAATTGCTCCCTGTGAGGGTGGGCAGGCCCTGGCACAGGGTGCCCAGAGCAGCTGTGGCTGCCCCTGGATCCCTGGCAGTGCCCAAGGCCAGGCTGGACATTGGGGCTTGGAGCAGCCTGGGACAGTGGGAGGTGTCCCTGCCATGGCAGGGGTGGCACTGGATGGGATTTAGGGTCCCTCCCAACTCCAGCCATTCTGGGATTCTCTGATCATGCTCATCCAGGTTCCCTGAGCCCAGCCCAGGGGCAAAGCTTGCAGGGTCCATCTTCCCAAGCTGAGCTGCTCGGACCTGGCAGGAACTTGGCACTTTGTTGCCCTGAGTCAGAGCCACCTCCAGCCCCACAACCAGCTTGGGATAACGACAGGGGCTGGATTTCTCAGGCACTTTGCCCACTGAAATTGCCACTCACATTGTCCATGGCATATGACTAATGAGGGGCAATTAAAGCCCAATTCCTCCTTCCCTGTGCTCGCTGCAGTCACTCGGCGAGCCGAGGGCGGGCACACAAATGTGCCACTTGCATTAGCTGTCATTTCACAGCTGATTTCATCTGATGCAAAATGGGGAAGGCAGTAAAGAATCAAATCAGAAAAACCATTTAACCTCCCAGATTATGAGAGGATATATCACTCAAAACGCAGCACTTCCCAGATCCTCAGTTAAACTGGAATCAGCCTGGCTGACTTGAATCCCAAAGACATCCAGGCTGTAGAGGCACGGAGCTGTGACCTGACAGCACAGGGAGCTGGAGATGGATGTTTAGTAAATGCAGTTTTCAATAGATATTCCCTGAAATTGGGAACATTTTGCAGTTCTATCTTCAACAATCACAGTCTATTCTGTTCCATAACCAATATGAGCGATTACTCGAGGAGATATAACAAATGCAAAATGTTTTAAAAAAAGATTTTGAGAGTGATAAAAAATGAATTACACAAACACAGTGAGAAAACCAGAAAGAGAAGGGCTGCTCTACAAGAAGCACAGCTGATTCCTTCATGTTGTATCGCTTTGGGAAAGGAAAAAGGGGGGATAAATTAAGCACTTCATTCTGTAAGTAAGTTTTAAGGTAATCTGATTACAACAGCTCCCACTAGCACCATTCCAGAGCAGCAAAGGATAAAATCAATAATGAACATCAACATTTCCATTTTGTTTAGTGGCTCTGTAATTCAGCCACGACAATCTGCCTTTCACTCAGGGCTGGGCCAAGGGAGGGCCAGGACTACCCCAGCTGGGATTTCTCCAGCTGATGTACCCAGGAGTTGCTCATTTATTGCTGAACAAAGAACAGCACAGCTCCAAAGGTGATACTCTGGTGTAATTACTGGGGAGAAAATACAAAGCTTTTAGGATTTAGGACTTGATTTGATGCTGCTGGAGATTTTGATAGCATTTGGTATTCAATGGTCATCTAACATCAGGCTGCTGTTGTCTTAATCTATCCTTGAATATTAAAATCTCAAACACTAATCCTTCTTCCCAGTGGTTTAAACAGAGAAAACAGAGAGGGAGTGGAACTCAAAACCATGGCCCTACACATCAGTGGCACAGGGAATGGACACCAGGCTCTAGGGACATCAGCTACAGCTTTTCCCACCCGAATTTTCAGGCTCTGCTATAAAATGGTTTCATCCCAATGAGTTCAGAGTGGCACAAAACTTGTTTCAATTCTACACCCAGCATTGCCCCTGTCTGCACAGAAATAACCTGTCCACAGTAACCCATGGCTGCAGCATCCATCTGTTTCCATGCCCACACAGCTGCCCACATCTGGGCAATGCTTTCCTGCCTTCCTCAGTCAGCTGGGGGGGCTGGAGGTACCTCACTGTAGCAACACTGTTTCCACCTCAATATTCATTCCACCCTTGTAACATGAAATCGTGCAGGACAGAGTATCTGAAATATGAAATTTGCCCTTGGGGCAGAGCAGCCTGGCCTTGTTTCCCTCTGAACCCCAGTCCTGGTCCAGCTGCAGCTGGTGGTGCTGCGAGTGAGAACAACAGAAAAAGAAAAAAGGGATGAATATTTTTCTTACAACAGTTGGAGATTTCCCTAATCCCACATCCTCTGGGGCACCTTGAAGGTGCTGTGTGTCTGTCGAGCAGGGGTAAAGCAGGCAGCTTCCATCCCATGGAGAAGCCCAAGCTGTCCCACAGTGCAGGAGCTTGCAGACCTTTCTGCCCCACTGACAAGCAAATCATTCCCTTCCAGCTACAGAGAGAGAGTCTGGTGTAAACCCAGAGTAACCCCATGCTGTGCCCAAGCCAAGAGCTGTAGATGCTCCACACCCTGACAACAAAGCTCATGTTCAGGGGGAGCTCCAGCAGCAGGGCAGAGCCTGGTTAGCTCCAGCATCCCTCAGCAGCACTTCCAGAGCTCTGGTTTACACTCCTGGAAAGCCCTGGCACTGTGGCTGGAAGTTTTTACACTCACTGCAACCCTGGAGCCACCTCCTCCTCTGCCAGCCCTGCCTGGGACTCTGCAGCTGGAGAGATCAACCTGAGCTGGGACCTCTCCAGCCTGGGAGAACTCATTCCATCCAAGCAGCTCCTGCTGAATTCCCTGCACGGGAGGGAGCAGACACAGGGATAACCCAGGAGGGCTGGGGAGAGCTCAAACTGCAAACCCTCAGCCCTGGGGCAGAACACGAGCGAGCCTCAGGCCAGGGCGGGCGTTTGCTCCTCAAACAGAGGCAGTGCTCAGCACAGCAGGATGGATTTTACAGCCCACCTCAAGGGCAGCAGGAGCGTTTTCAAGGAAGCCTCCTCTGTGATCCCAGGAATGCACAGAGACATCCCTGTGTGCCACACCATGAATCACCTCAGCGTCCTTGGGCTTTGCCACGTCTCTGTTTTCTGGGGGAAGAACAGAAGGCTTAACAAAACCCTTTTGTTTTTTTCCCAAGGAGAAAATAACAACTGGTATGTTCACAATAAGTGGAGATTTGTTTAGAAAGCCGTTTACTTGAAGGTGAAATATTTCCAGTTTTTAGAAAAAGCCCATTTTTTTTCAGATTCCACGTCTGCATTCCATGGTTCCCACTCTCCCTTTCTACTGTCATTTCCCCCATTGAGAAAAACGGAGGGAGAAAAACAGCACAAAGAAATTCTGCCCAGATTTGAAATCACAGTGCACTCAGAAAAGCACTCGTTTTCTGAAAGGCAGCTTTTCCCAGGCCAGTTTCCAACAGGGAAGAGAGGAATATCTGCAGAAGGTTAAACACTGTTGGTGTTCCCCAGCTCTGCTTTATCGCTGGTTTTGTGCTTGCCTCACCTTAGGCAGTTTGGGTTCCAACCCAGACGATTGGGAAATCTGGAAACCAAGGGCTGTTTGGTGCCTTTTGGAGCAAGGACAGCTTGGAGAGCTGCATGTCTGAGACCTGCTGGGCTGCCGAGATCCCAGGAAATCCCTCAGGGCTGGGAGCTCAGAAGGCTGGGAGAGGGACGGGCGATGTGGGACAGACCTGTGGGCACCCAGCCCGCTGGGATGTGCAGAGCCCTGGGGGTGCTGTGGCTCCCACCCGTGTCCAGCCCTCCAGGAATGAGGATTTCCGTGGGATCCTGCCCCGTGGGAGCAGTGGGAGGGGAGGGGAAGGGCTGCATGACAGGGGAGCCGTCGGGAGGGCCGGATCACCACAGGCAGCAATCTGGAGGCCGTAAAAATGAATGGGTTGTGTTTCACTGGGTTTGATGTGGCCGTATCATCTGTAAATTATCTACCCAGCCATTTTTCCAGTGAGCCATTATTCTGTCAGGCCCAGGGCTGCCAATTCCAGCCCTCCCAACCATATGCAAGGCTGTAAACCTTGAAAGCAGCTGTCTCCAAAGCAAGCCAGTTCGGGAAGAATAGGAAAACAAATTACATAAAAGCAGATTAACTTCTCTTTAACTTCCTTTAAAATATTTCTTCCCCACGGCCTCTGTAATCCCATTTTTTAAGGGAATTTGGTCTCTTTATTTGTTATTCTTATCAGTGTGACTTGAATTTAAAGCTTTATGCTTCATGTTTCTGCCCAGGGACCTGTTGTGATGATAATCCTCAGGCTTTTCCACGGTGGGAATGGCTTTTTGAGCAGTTTTCAGCCCCTTGCACTGATATTTCCCATGAGACAAAGACAGCCAGGGAATGCCTGGTGTCTTCAGCTGAAGATCCTTGGTGGACAGCAGTAATTTTTGGACAGCGTTGGGGGTTTTATTGTTTTCTCTTTTAATCTTGGAGTGTTTGGATATGTGACACTCACTTGCCCCAGAGCAGCTGTGGCTGCCCCTGGATCCCTGGCAGTGCCCAAGGCCAGGTTGGACACTGGGGCTTGGAGCAGCCTGGGACAGTGGGAGGTGTCCCTGCCATGGCAGGGGTGGCACTGGGTGGGCTTGGAGGTCCTTCCAACCCAAACCATTGTGGCATTTTGTGATCCCCAGCTCACAGACAGGCAGGGCAGGCACCAAACGGGCACCAGGTGCCTGAAGGAGCAGGATCAGCCCCGTGTGTGCCCAAGGGCAGCCTGACCATCACAGAGGGCAGCTGGGGCTGCTGTTCCACTGCCAAAATCCCCCTGGGAAGGGCTCTGCACGGCAGAGGAGCCCTGAGCAAGGAGCCAGGCACCCAGCCCGGGAAAATGGGAAAATCGTGTGCAGCGTGGGAGGAGGCAGATCGGTCCCTTGGGGACAGCAAGAGATCAGAGAATTAAAACTGAATGAGCTCCCTGTGCCCTCTGCAATTAAAGGGAACTTGAAAGAGTTTCAATTTGGTGATATCATTAATTTCTCCTTCTCCTCCTTGCTCCCACTGCAGTTCAGAAGAGTCCTCCCCTGTTTATTGACTGAGGGATGAAAGACTGAGCTGAAGAGACCCAAGAAAAGGAAAGTTTGAAAAGTTTTCAGCCCTTTCATCAGTTCTTTAAACAATGTTCAGAAAAAACATGAGAGACAGGCTGGGCTTGAGAGAAATATTGTAATGAAAGCTGCATGCAGTGGGCGCTGCTGTCCAAATGTGACTCGAATACTCGCAGCCCGATGTCGTGTGAAGATTTACTTGGCAATTTTGTCACAAACAAGGCTGTTAAGAAACACATTTATACTTACCCAGCTATTTCCCTTATTTGCTAAGGAAAAAAAACTGCTTTGGTGCACCAGCCAGGTAGGAAATGCTGCATATGAGAGTTTAAAAATAAATGTATGTGCACACATGTATGGCAGGAGTGCAGGGATCTCAGGGAGCATGGGCTATATGTGTCAAGCACCTCCAGAACAAAACCTGCTGCAGAGCCCCCCACGCCCAAATATTTCCACAGCTTTCTGCCCTGTGTTTCTTCTCCTGTAATTCCTGGCATTCTTGTCCTGTAGGCTGGAAGGAAACTGAGTCTCAATGACCCCCAGGATGCTCCTGTAGATGGTGGGAGCAGCAGAGGGATGGGGTTCCACACCTTCAGTCCAACTGGTGTCAAATGCCCTTGTCTGGAATTGCTGCCAACTCTCATTTTCCATAAAATCACAGAAGCCTAGCATGGTTTGGGTTGGGAGGGACCTTAAAGATCCTGCAGTTGCAACCCCCTGCCAGGAACTAAAAGGATGATTGGGGTCTGTGGTGCAGGAAGGGTTAACATGGAATCCAATTAGAAAGAAATCCTAATTATTTCAGCAATCAAAAGCAATGACTCACCTTATGAGGGAGCCAACAGATGCCATCAGCACAGACATTTTCCTTGTTTATTTTCTTGTCTTCTCAGACTGGGAGGAGAACGTGGGGGATCCCATTCCTGGCCATCTGGCATTAGTGTGAAAAATACAGTGCGAGATCTTCCACAGTTGTCTCAGCAACTCCCTTCTGGATGACAGATTCCCATGTTCTCATGACAGCTTTGGTTTTTTCAGGGCTCTGCCCACCCATGATACAACCCCAGGAGATCTGTCCGTTTACAACCCCAGCTTCAATCAGCTCCTCCTTCAGGTGCCTTATGAAAACCGGGGCTCCAGTGAATAATTTTTACTCAGAAATGAGAATTTTAAGCACTGGGGTCACAGGTGGTGAGGCTGGTGCTGTTCATGTGCCCCTGTGGGAGTCGAGAGCTGGTAAGTGATGGTGTGCACGGACTGATCAGCAGGGACAAGCCCAAATCTGGCTGGAAATGGGGCATTTTTGCACCTTCCCAAGCACTACAAATTTGGCCCAAACGTGGTGTAACTCCACCATCAGCCCACCCTGTGCAGAGAGCAGGCCGTGACAGCCGAGTGACCGAGGCCAGCCCGAGATGATGTTTCAGGCACGATGCTCCCCTTGGCACCTGCAGCTGCCACTGCACTCTGCATTTGTCTAGGAAAGACTGAAAAACAAAAAGAAGCTCCCATCCCAATTTCCTCCTCCTCGTCTCACTCAAAGCTGCTCTGTGAATCGCCCTGGACGCCGCGGCACCGGCGAGGCAGCTGTGGGAGCCTGACGAGCTCTGCGTGCCCGGGAACTGTCTCCTAGCAATAAGGAACATGAAAAAGCCTCAAAATAACTCCTCCTTCCATTCCTTGTCAGTGACTCACGCCGTACAACGTGGGGCTCAGGGTTTTGTTAGGGTTTTTGTCCTCACCTTCTTACAGCAAACCCACTCGTCCTGCACGTGTGGGTGAAATGAGGCTCGGCAAAGGGCGCAGGTGCTGCCTGGATTTGAGAACCCAGGAACATCCCAGGTGTTCACACAACCTGGATGCAGCTCACAGCCTGCTGACACGTGAGGAGAAGCTGTGACAGCTGTGATGATTTGCAGTTATGAGGCATTTTACACAACCTGAGCAGGGAAACCACCAACTCTGCTCGCTGTGTCCCACCAACACGCAGTGGAGGCTTTGCAAAACAGAGGGGAAATGGTTTTGGACGTGTTTTGTGTTTGGAAGTTGGGAATAACCACATTCGAGGTGATGGAGTGATGCAGACTGAAATGGCTGTGAGGTGGCGTCTGGCCTGACAGGGGTTTTAGCAGCACTGCTGAGTGAAAAAGGAGCAGGTTTTCTGTTCTGCTGTTGGATTTACACCATCCCACAGCCAGGCTGTCATGAGGGACTTGTCCAGGACAGAAATAATTATTTACAAACCGAACACACACAGCTGAATGGCCAGATCTCAGTCTCAGAAGTACATAGACATGTTTCTAAGCCCCCCTCCCATTATTTTCTTATCCTTTTCTTTTCCTGAATAATCCTCACCCTCCACTTCTGATTGAAAAATATCTAAAAATAGTTATGGAGAAGAACTCTAATGAATTATGCAATGGACATATGCTCTCACATCAAATCTTGATGTTTACTTCATCTGATGTCATGCAGAAGACTGAAGGCTGGGACTGTGCTGGGAATGATCCCAGCTCTGCAGTGGGATTCTAGGTCACATCCCCTCATCTCTGATCAGGCATGGGAGCACCTGGGAGAGCAGATGTCTGGACACTGTAGCTATGGCTGGTGGTTTAATTTTCCTGGATTAAGGAGCAAGTACTGTGCAAGTAGTTTGATTTGCTAAAGATGCAGCAGCAACCCTGGCACAGGAAAACCTTCCCCAGCTCTGAGGCTGAGCCGCCTTCTCACAGAGCTTCTGGTAGCACTGCAAATCTCCAGGCAACTCATCCACCAGTCACTTCCCAGTTATTGCCATTTTTATTGCTTATCTCTAAGAAATATCCAGCCAAAAAAAAAGAGACAATTTAAAATCTACCTTCCAGCCACGCAAAGCATGAAGCGCCTTATCCCGAAGTGACTGTAAAAAAGGGGAGGACAAAGATCTTTCACTTGTTTTATAATTCCTCTGACTGCTTCTCCCTGCCATTGTGAATGGGCAGATTTCAGACCCTGGCTGGCTCCAAACCAGGGCTCCTTCCAGAACATCTTCATCCAGCATGGCCTGATCCAGGGAATGCAGCACAAACCTGCGGCTCCCTCCTGCTGCTGTGCCCCAGGTGAACTGGCTGCCAGCCACCTCAGCAGCTCCTGGCTCCCACACCCTGCTCAAAATGCAGCTGGATCTCCTCAGGAAGTCACAGCTGGCAGCACTGAGCCCTAAGAACTCTTAATTTAACAACCATCTTCCACCAGGAGTTTTTGAGGCTGAACTTGGACAAATCTTGTCATGAACCGTAAATAAAGAATGAAGTATCATTCCTGGAAAAAGAATTGCTAACCTTATCAGCTTCAATCTGACAGGAATTAATTAGCCAACAGCAAAAAAAACCCCCACTGTTTCAAAGATGGATACATGGGGGTAAATTCATTCCACGTACAACTCCATTGCCTTCCACTGAAATCCCTTAGGAGTGCATTTAGTGTAGCGTGGGTGCACAACATATCACTACAAACTCATCCCTAAACCACATGGACAGATGTGAAGATTACCACGAGGGGTCTGAGATTTAGAATTCATAAATGAATTTCTTGTTCCTCTGTGGAGGGGCATAGCAGGATTATGTGGAGAAAATTACACATTCTCGTGTTGAATTTTAGTTAGGAGCAGCTTCGAGATAAAATTAACCAGAGTAGCGAATGGATTATAATAAAACAACACTGATACTAAAATAAAAAGGGAATTACTCTCTTACTTTCACACCTATCAAATTTAGAGGAAGAAAAAACCTACAGTAGCACTGTGTGTATTATCAGGACAGTCAATGAGACATGAAACAAGGACGAACTCCATTTGCCTGGGCAAAAAGCCCAGTTTGGAAGTAATTGCTGTAGTGGTGTAGCAGCTGCAGATATAGCCAGATCAAATCCAAAGATCAAACGCTTATTTCATTTTGATAAAAGTCATTAAACCACAAATCAACTTACTTCAGAGTACAGTCAGGAAATAACTCTGTATATACCATCTGCACATAACTCTCCCCTAATAAATTAAAGCAGCGACAGCAGATTTCTTTTGTGAAATCCTCAAACTTATATTTCATTAAGTATCAACATTTCTCATTTAGATTTTATTTAGCAGATAAGCCCCTGCACCATGTTTGGAAGCAGAGCAGAGGATTTCTGGGGTGAGTGGGTGTGCTGGGGCCGTCTGCCTGCCCTGGCAGCTCAGGGCCAGGCTCAGAGCACGGCTCAGCCCTCTGCCTCTGGTCTCAAGGTGGCAGAGGATGGAACAGCACCCAGGGCTCACCTGCAAAACTCAGGGAGCACCAAGGAAGCTCTGGAAGTGGGGCTTCTTCAAGGATAGTCCAAATATGAGCAAGAGCACAAGAGAAAAACTGTGGAATGTAGCACTTGCATCAGAGAAATTGAATTATTGAAGTGCACTTTCTTCAGGGCATTCACTTGGCCATGGAAGGAGCTTTTGGAGAGCTCCTGGCCATCGGCGACGGGGTGCTCCAAAGGCACAAGGGATGGGATGGGATGGGATGGGATGGGATGGGATGGGATGGGATGGGATGGGATGGGATGGGATGGGATGGGATGGGATGGGATGGGATGGGATGGGATGGGATGGGATGGGATGGGATGGGATGGGATGGTTGGCAGGGGTTTGCCTAGGCAGATCCAGGGTGGGAAGAGGGATTTCACAGCAGCACACTGCTCGGAGCTGAAGCCTGCAGAGCCTTCATCACTTGTCTCATCCCAACACAGCCCATGATGCTCCTGTGGCTTCCCAAGGGGCTGATGGAGGTCATGCTCAAGAGCCAACACGAAGTTAAGAGCTTTCCTATACTTATTTAGGCTTGCCTAAACTTCTGGGTGCTTGTGAACAACTTAGGATTATTTTATTTGAGTCAAAATTACAAGGGCCTCACCCGTCTTGAACAGTTTTTTATTCTCCTTTTTAGTTCATCAGGATTTAAGTGCACAATTTTTGCACACAGTTCTCTGCAGTTGTGCCAGAATCTGGCCGAGTTCTCTGTATCTGCGACCCAAAATTCAGCTTTCCTGCTGTGATTATGGCAATCAGTCTGCAGCTCTCCCTGCCTATTAAATTAATAGATTGTTCTGGGTGTCTGGAGCTGCATTAATGCTCATCAAAACCTTGCGAGATCAAAGATCTGAACTTCACCTTAATAAATTAATCAATTTTTAGGCCAGAAGTCAGTCTGTTGATTTACTCCTAATACACCTCCCACAACAGGTAATTCACCTGCACCATGCAGAAAATCTCTGTATTAATGATGGGTGGATTTAGAGACAAAAAAAGCTCATTATTGAAGTTATGATTAACAAAAAGTTATCAAGACAATGTACAACTAATGGATGGATTATGAAATTGCCATATAATTATTTTTCCCTGTGGTAATTCTTTTATATTTTCCTTCTAAGGAAAGAAGGACTCGCCTCTTGCTCCTGTGCTGAGCTCCCACCATTCCTGGGATGGGTTCCTGTCCTGAGGATCCTCTTGGGTTGAAGACAGGAACACTCATTTTTGGCAGTCCTTTGCTGTCCCAGACACATTTTTGAGTGACTCTCTCTTCCACCTGCACCAGTGATTGGATTGGAAAAATTTGCCCTATAAATGGAGATTATTACTAATCCTCACATTATTAGAATGCTTCACACCCAGGAACGATTTCTGAGGATAAAAAGAAAAGTTTTAAATGAGTTTTGAAATATTCTTCTGAAAACTAATATAACAGCACAACTATTGGATTTTTCTAATGAAACCCCATCAATTTGGATTCCTAGATGTTAATGGATTCTGTGTCTGTGCTAAGCTTTGAGACGTTCTTACTTCAAGCCAACCTTTTCAAATATGAAAAAGGAAGGAAGGAAGGGAGTCAGTCCACAGTGCACAGTCATCAGGAGACTGAGGCAAAGTCAGGCTAGCACAGGTGATGATATGAATAATGACATTTATGCTGCAGGAATTTAATTAGACTGAGAAAGGATTTGTAGTAAAGATGTCACAATAACTCAAGACAAAATGAAAATCAGTCCAAAGACATTCAGTCCCTAATTAGTTTGGGAATAGTAGATTAAAGATAAACTTAGAAAAATTGGTGGAGTGACTGGCTATTAGGGGCCACAAGAACGTAGGATGTCACCTTAGATTTTTCACTTTTTGATGCTTTTCAAGAAGACCAAGTGAAGAAAAGAAAATCTAAAATCCAGAATTTCTTTTCTTTCTTCAGGAGATCAAACGTTTTTGCTTTTAATAAACCCAATGACAGCCACAACCCTTGGTTGTTGACACTGATTTTTTCCCTGAAATAATGAGCTGTGTGACACCTTGGTTATATATGGAAAACAGCAGCTCTGTGTACAGACAACATTCAATTTCTGTGTACTGCTGTTTGAAAAGCAAGGGAAGAAAGGTCTTTCTGATCATGCACAATAAGTTATTTTCTCGGTGCTAGCTTGTTCCGTGCAAGACAAATGAAAGGAATAACAAAGCAGGATGTTCACAAAAGAACCAGGAAGATTTTCGAGCTCAGTGATTGATCTGGACGCGTTCACATTTAGGCAGGAAGAAAAGGAGTTTATGCAAAACACTTTGCAGTCACCACTAAATGGATTTTGGAGCTTTGGGATTCTGGTGGAGCTTTTCCAGCTGAGCCCTCATGTCCTACCTGGCTTTGGGTGCTGATGTCCTTCATGTCAGGGGGGCCTGGCTGCAATGCCCACAGCAAATTCCTGCAGACTTCCAGCTCTCGGCTCACAACACAACCATGGAATCATGGAATGCTTTGGGCTGGAAGGGTCCCTAAAGTGCATGTCATTCCAACCCCCTGCCACCTCCCACTATCCCAGGCTGCTCCAAGCCCCATCCAACCTGGCCTTGAGCACTTCCAATATATTGACCAAGCAAAAATAAAAGTCACACACTTGGGTCATTCAGAAACCCTAATTTTATGTTCTTATTAAAGGAAGAGATCTGAAGGAGGAAGTGGGTTCACCAGACCAAAATCCTGGGAAGAGAATCCCCATCCTGACCAGGGGATTATCTGTCCAACATCTCCTTGGCCCTCTGAATTCTCACTAATTCCCACGAATTCTAAATAATTCCCATGAATTCTCATGAATTCCCATGAATTCTCACGAATTCCCATTAATTCTCTCCCTGACTCAGGCAGGAAAGTAAGTCAGGGAAGTGACCCATCCTTCATCCTCCAGAGATATTCACTTGAAACAAATAGAAAGGAAAACAAACCACAGAAAAGACAATAATGTCCTGTCTGCCTGGCTTGGAGAAGGGACCTCACCCCTGCATCACACAGGTTGTTAAATCTATCCCACAATGCATCTTCTTCTATTTTATCCCCGGTGGAACAGACCCAGCCAATCAGGGAAACTCAAAATTAGGAAGAAAATACATTTAGTAGAAAAAAAGCAGCATTACATAGCTTGTAAACATGGTAACAGCAGTAACAGAGGAGATTTTGTGTTGTCATTCAGCTACATCCCTGCTTTAAATAACTCCTTCAAACACCACCTAAAACATGAATATAGAGAACAGAGGAAAACAGGAGCTATCCAAAATTTGCATCCCAAGTAGTTAATTTGCTGGGTTGCTTTTTACTGTAAATTTCATGCAACCCTATCAATCCTCATTTGTCCTCTAAAGAAACTCCCGTGGCTGTGCCAGAGCCCCTCCTGCACATCGTGTGCCCATGAACACCCTCAGTGCCTCCCCACCCCCAGCCCCCTGTGCTTTAAACACAACCCTGCACTCTGGAGCTGCCCAGCTTCAAAAACTCCTCTCTCTGACCTTCCTCAAGGACAGGGCTGTTCCCCCATCTGCAGGGCAGTGTAAAATGCTGCTCTCAGCCTCGCAGTGCATATGGTGCTCCCCATGCCATCCCCAGCACCATCCCTGTGCCACGGCCCTCGCTGGCCTCGGGCTGTCTGTACAGGTGCAGCACAGGCTGCTGCTCTACTGCTGATTCCTGCTCGGTACTCACTCTCCCCACTCCTCTCCTTGGCTCCAGTCACACTGTTCTCTTCTTTGCTGGGCTGTTAAACCAATGTAGGAAGAGCATCCTTCAAAATATTCAATCTGTCAGGTTTTTCTTTCGACCTTCTGCAGGGTCGTTGAATAGTTTGGGTAGGAAGGGACTTCTGCAGTCATCCAACTAACCCCCAAAATAGGTCAAAATAAGTTTTTTCACCTTTATCTAAACATTTTTTCATTATGGAAGAGAAATAAATTACATCACACATATCAACAGGCTGAAAGTCTGCTTGAATTTTTGAGTCCAATTCACACAACCAGGGAGAAGAGGGATTTTTGTCTCACCAGCACATGAGACTGATGACACTTTCTTTAAATCTCACTTTGTTTGGCTTCTTTATTAGAACAAGAGAGATTTCTGAGAGAGGAGTGGGTGGGTAACCTGTGGGAGGTCAGCACTTACACCCACCTCGTCCAGGTCACGGCCCCTCTGCAGCCTCCTGACGCTGCCCCAGCAGGGCACGAGGGGATCAGTGGTGCAGGAAGCTCGGCAGGATGGAGAAAAAGACAATTCTTGCACAGTGAGTAGGCAGGGAAGAGGGCAACCACGGCAGATGGCAGAGCTGAAGCAGCACCCAGTGGCTCGTGCTGCATGACAAGCTGTCAGTGTTCCTGGGAACAACAACCCTGTAATTACAGCAGCCCTCACTCTGTGTCTCCCTGCGAGGAGAATCCCTCTCCACAACCTTCAGAGGATTGGAGGCACGGGAAGAAGGGTGTCACACCAGCCAGGTGCACTGGGCAAGCCTCTGACAGGGGACAGGAGCTAGTGCTGTGCTTGGCCAGGCCAGCCCTGGCCCCGTCCCTGCCTGCATCAAAGGACACTCGGGGCTCCCCCCTGCCCTGGCCCCATCCTTCACCACAACACATCTCACTGAGGGCATCTGTGAAAGCCCAGCACACACAACTCTTCTATTTTAATGTCTAGGTCTGAGTCAGAGCAGAGAGTTTAGAGTTTACTCTCTTTAACATCTATAATATTAATTATTTGGTGGCTTGACAAAATAAATTGATCCTATAATAAGGTTTCTAAAAATGCGATTGGTGTAATGTGTTAAATTACATTTGCACACAGTATCAAGTTCTTCCCTGCCTTACATCTCCCCTAATGCTCTCCTCAGTGAGTATAAGGCTGGCAGAATTTAACCTCTAATATATAAGTGGCATGCACTTATTTCCCTGGGGAACTGACCCAATCCAGCATTGCCTATTTATAGCACTTTCCAAAATAAATCGTGAGGCGAGAGGGGAGAAAGGCTGTTAGGAAAGGCTATATTTGTTGATAAAACTAGAAAAAAAAGTAATATAGCTGTGTGCTCCCATCCAAAGTTATCTTCGGTGGGTGCTGTAAATTTTAAATTGTTACTAAAACTGTGCAGCTAGAACTAAAGTGGCAACTCCCCACAGTGGGCCCTGAAATCCCAGAATGGGTTGGGTTGGAAGGGACTTTAAATATCATCCAGTTCCATCCCTGACATAGGCAGGGACACCTTCCACTGTCCCAGGCTGCTCCAAGCCCCAATGTCCAGCCTGGCCTTGGGCACTGCCAGGGATCCAGGGGCAGCCACAGCTGCTCTGGGCACCCTGTGCCAGGGCTTGCCCACCCTCACAGGGAAGGATTCCTTCCCAATTTCCATTCCCCTTTGTCCTGTCACGCCACGCCCTTGTAAAAGGCCACACGGGCAGAAAAACCTCCCAGTTGGACCCCCACCAGTCCAACCCTGAACATTTCCCCCCTCTTTGGCCTTCAGGATTGGAGGCCGTGGCTCAGGACCGGCCCTGAGGGCCTCAAGGCAATCCTGCAGCAGGATGGTGACAGCTGAGATGATGGCAGGGATGTTTCACAGCTCAGAGCTGTGAGACAGTGGGATGAGGATGGGAACACGCTCTGCATCTGTGACAGCAGCCCTGGAGAAGTCCCTGTTGGAGGGAAGGAGCTGGCTCACTCCACACCAGCAGCCGGCACGGACAGTCAGACAGCAACGACCGGGAGCAAACAACAGTGAAGTTATTTGGCAACACAGATGGGCCCTGAGTCATTTCTTGGATCTGTCTCCAAACACAGTGTGACAGTCAGAGCTACAGTCAGGTTTTGGAAGAGCTTGGCAAGGAGCAGACAGTGATAAATTTGCCAAATATCCTCTGACCTTCTAACTGTCCCGTTTTCCCATGGCTTTATCCTGCCTGTGGCTGCAGTTGCCATCAGCCGAGCACACAGCACAGCACTGCAGCTCCAGAGACCACTTCAGTCACTGGTCTGGAGAGGTTCTATTCAAAAAAATCCAGGATACTTGAGGAAAGCTCACTCTGAGCTGACTCACTGAACAATCTCTCAGAATCACATCTGCCTTGGGCCTGGAGCAGAGGAAAGATTAGAAAATTCCCATCTCTGATTCTCATGAATACAGATTTCCACGCATTCATCACAAGCCCAGAGCACCACCTGCCCATGGCACTGCTCTCCCCCTGCCACACTCCAGCAGGGAGGTGCAGGAGAAGCTGATCACAGGGAATGTTTGCCCTTGGGGAAGCATCCATGGCAGGGGATGCGCGATGGGGGCAGCCAGGAGGGAAGAGACGTCCTTTCAAAAAGAACCACAATCCTTTCATTCTCCGTGTGTTTTTCTGGAGAGCTGGGAGCGTTTGTCCCTTTTCATTCTCCCTGCTAACTTTTATCAGCAGAGAAAACCAGGCAAGAGTGACACTTGAGCAGAGCAGCTTCCCCGCGCCGGCAAAGCGAGACTCAAAGTCACGGCGCCGACTTCCTGTGATGAAATATTGATCCAAAACTCTGTCACACAAGAAGCAGTTTAAAATCACCCTGTTTTTATATACAAATCTTTTTTTCAACTGTAGCTGAGTGCTACCAGATCACTTTTCTAAGTTCCATATGAAGAAAACTGACTTTTAAAGAAAGGCAAATACACCTTGTGAGAAATTTCAAAATAAATTACTGTTTTCAGCTTGAAATTTTTAAAATTCATTGCCATTTCAGCAGTAGTGGAACAAAAGGAATTTCTTTTTATTATTCTGTAGGCATTATAACTTTTCAATCCTCTCTTCTTTATCCTTTGGCAAAAAGGAAAAGGCCGTAAAATAAATTGGAAGAAGAATTTTCTTGCAGCAAAGTTACCCAAACCCATGATCGATGTTCTCCAAACAGGAAAATCTGAAGGAATCAAAGGCTTCATGAAACATTCATTGGAGCAATATGCTGACAAAATAGTTTCTCAGTCAAAACTTTTCCCTGGCTCTACTTAACATGGCCTGTGTGAGTTCAAGAACTCGTTTCTGGAGCACCAGAAGGCCAGGGGGGTTTAGCTCGTCTCGCTGGGATTTTTCCAAACAAACTCCACATATCCCTTGAGGTCACCTTATGGAGCTAAATAAACTCTCTGCTCCTCTTGGATGTGCTGACTCAGCTCCCAGCCCAGCCTGGCTCCTGGTGCAGCCCCAGCCCATGGAGGTTCCTCAGCTGGAGGACAACGGGCAGGACCTGCACAGCCTCCAGGGATCCATGAGAAATCCCTCCATGACCAGAAATCCCCTTTGGACCCAGCCCAGTACACCCAGCCAAGGCTCCAGCCCTGTCCCCCACTGCTGCACAGACCCTTCAGGCCTGGGTGATGCAGATGTTTTGCTCCACATCTACAGGTTTGATGAATTGTGAAATGGTTGTGTGCTGATCATTAGAAAAACTTGCTGTAACAAGGTAAAAAATCAGGATGAAAGAAATCAGGAGGCCTCCCAGGAGCCATCACTAATTATTTAGTACTTAATGAATGACAAAATTTGCTTGTTGACCTTGTCAATCTATGCAGAGTTCTAACTAATTAATAAAAAAGTGAAACTACCAAGGGTCTGAGATGGTTTTGGTCAACTTTGACCCAGGATGGCACCTACACTGACCGTGGCTCATTGTGTAGAGCTCAGTGACACAGGGCAAGAGGCACCAGAACACAAAATGCTGCCCAGATGAACTTGGCAAGATCGTGGGAGTAAAATATCACAGCCTGAAGCTGTGCCACCTTGCTGGGATAACATCCAACGTCTCCTGTCAAGCTCCATAAACTGGGGTAATGAGTGAGGAGCACCCTCCTTAACGAGGCAGGGCCCTCGTTAGCCAGCACAGGGCTCTGCTGTCACCTGGGCAGGGCCACGTGGAGTCCTTGCCAGGAAGGGACAACTGGCCTTTGCAGGAGGGGCAAAACGCAAGGGACAGCTAAAGCAGGACAGCTAAGATCATTCCTGGTGCCACTGTGGGAGATTTTCAGTCATGGCTTTGTCGTGGGGTGAGGATTGCTCAGAGACTTGAGAGCCCTTTGGGGCTCTTCAGGAATAAATGAAAACCTGTGAAAGCTTCCAAAGTGTTTCAAGTGAATCAAACTTGGGTGTACAACTACACCCTTGAGCCTGGGATCGAGTGGAGACAAAGGGCGGCTGGAGTGGAAGACTCCTCCCTTAAAGAACATACTCACTTCTTTCCTTGAGCTCTCTCTTTCTCCATTCCACCTTTTATTGACAGATGCAAAGTAAGACTAATGAACTATTGATAACCCTGGCACAAAGGATTATTAGACAAAGCAATTTCATTTGGGGGGCATTGATTTATATGTCACAACCAGGGTACAAATGGAAATGGTAGTTAGGAAGGATGAAGTTGAATGCTAAACAGGTGGGCATCCTGTTTATTCCTAATTCCTGCCCTCAATGCACTTAGATGCATTTACCTGGACCTCTGGATATCTAATATAATTAAAGAAACAGTTGCACATCTTCTAGTAATTAGTGGTATTTGGAGAGAAACCTGAAGCAACCCAAATACTAAAACAGGGCTGATGTTCTGAAGGGCCTGAACGTTGATAAGACACCAGACTGAACAGTTGAGTTAGAACTTGGGATTCCCAAAAACACACAGAGATGTCCAGGCAAGGAGGGAATCCACAGGCAAAAATAGGTGCAAAGAAGGGATTTGTCCTAAAACAGCTCAAGCAGAGTAAATCTGAAACGTGCTGGCCTGAGATGGAGAGGCTGGAGCAGCAGGATGGGTCTCACCAGGGCACACTGCCCTGTCCTCCCTCAGCCCCTGGCCTCTTGGAGAGCTGGAGCCCGGCCAGAGCCAGTGGAGCTGCTGATCAGCATCTGTGAGGAAATAACTCTGGTCCCGAGGACCAGGCAGACACTGGTTCCAAATTTGAATTCTCATTGTCTGTGGCATTCGTGTGACATTTAATGCAATGCCAACTGCTGTGCTATTGTGACACCAGGAGTGAGATTTGTCCTCTTTCAGTGCAAGCAAAAGGAAATTTCAAAGTCTAAGACACAGACACCTGATTTTGTGGGCTGCAAAGAGGCAGCCAAGCCCCCATTTCTGTCTTTAAAAGCTCTCTCCAGCTCTCCTGGTGAGCAATCAATCACCTCTTAAAAGGCATTGCCTTGGCCTCTCCCCCAGCACAATTAATCCCTCCAGATCCCAAGCTCAGATAAAACAATAGGAGGGCAGTACCCAGGTGAGCTGGCAGTGCTAAGGCAAAACCAATCCCCGGGATTTCCACAAGGCTGCTCCACTGGTGGTTTCAGTCCAGAAAATGGTAAAATAAAACTGCACTTTAATGAACTTTCAGAGGAAAAATGTTTCTTTGTTTTAATACAAGCCACAACAAGAGGACATTGCCTTACCTCAGGCTCTGTTTCACATGACACTCAAAACCCGTCTCCAATACTCCAGGGATTAAATTATTTTCTGAAAGCCAGCTCATTCCCACCATTATTACTGGTGTAAAGCTGTGAGGTTTTTTGCTGTTCCCCTTCTACTTTTTTTCTAATGCTAGAAATAGATTGAACTGGCACTTCAGGATGCTGAGCTGCAGTTTCAGTTGAGCTCTGTGCTTCACAGAGATTTATCAAAAATGACAAGATTCAACATCTAGGAGATGTCTTGTAGTGCCCAGGAGCTCAAAGAAGATGCAGCAGTTACAACAGTAGCCAGAGAGAAATAAGAAAAGTGGTAGAAAAAGAAACTTGTGGTCCTTGAAAACCAAAGCTCTGGCAGGAATGGGCAGTTGTGCTGGTCAGCACTGGCCATTAGTGAACAAACAATCCCTGCCTCCTCCAAATGAAAAACCAGGGAAAACAGCCCTTCATTTCAGCTATAAACTTCCTGGCAGGTGCCTGTCAGAGCCTCCAAGCTGCAGAGGTTTTCTCCTGTTCCATTTGCAAACAGCGTGGAATTGGATGGAAGTGATGAGTGTTCTTCTGAGCTGAGCCATCCCTGGAATAAAGCAGAACCTTCCATAAGTGCATTCTCTTTTACACCCACGTGAATGTAAAGCAAATTATGATAGATTTGAAAAAGGCTAAGGAGAAATGGAAGGATCTGGACAATAAATGTGCATGAACTATAAAATCATCTCCTGGGCATGATCAGCCTTTGCCTGGACAACTCAACAAACCCAAGCAAACACTCATGGCTGAGAACCACCTTGCACCCAGACTCCATCATTGCCACTAAAATGGAATTCAGGTAGATGGAGGCACTGATGGAGACTGGATCCCACCAGGATGCAGAAGCAGCAGCATCCTTTCAGTGTCCAGAGCAGGATCAAGACATACGACAGAGAATCACAGAATCACCAGGTTGGAAGAGACCTTCAAGATCATCGAGTCCAACCCATGTCTGAACACCTCAACTGAACTAAACCATGGCACCGAGTGCCACATCCAATCTCTTTTTAAACACGTCCAGGGATGGTGATTCCACCACCTCCCCAGGTAAACCATTCCAATATTTTATCACTCTTTCTGTAAAAAGCTTTTTTCTAATATCCAACCTATATTTTCCTTGGTGCAACTTAAGACTGTGTCCTCTTGTTCTGTCAGTTATTGCCTGGAAAAAGAGACCAACCCCCACCTCACTACAACCACCTTTCAGGGAGTTGTAGAGAGTGATAAAGTCTCCTCTGAGTCTCCTTTTTTCCAGGCTAAACGCCCCCAGCTCCCTCAGCCGTTCCTCACAGGGTTTGTGTTCCAAGCCCCTCACCAGCCTTGTCGCCCTCCTTTGGACACGTTCAAGCATCTCAACCTCCTTCCTGAACTGAGGGGCCCAGAACTGGACACAGCACTCGAGGTGCTGGGGCTGTTTCCAAGTCGTGCAGTGAGTCAGGCAGGTCTCTGCAGAAAGGGATTGGAGCTGGAGACAAGGGCAGTGAGGGAAACCTCAGCAAGAGAGGAGCACATCCAGGTTTCTTCTCACAAATAATGATTCTAACAAACACCTGGAAGAGACAGCACTGCCAGACAGTAAGTCTGCATAACAAAAAGGGATCTAGAATAGAAACCCCCACAGTAAAAAGTCAGGGAGGATGTTATAGTTTCCTGCTTCCTTTGCAGAGGTCAAAGGCAAATTCCTCCATGAAGAGCCAACACACCAACCGTGCTCCCCTCCCTCCCATGAGCCAGGACCTTCTCCTGTAGAGATGTGGAAACAGCCTGAAGGACTTAGGCTAATCCAGGCAGGAGCAAAATGGAAATAACTCCCACAAAACCACTGGGAAAACTTAATCCAATCTTCTCTTGTGAACCAAATATTATTTCCCTTTTACTTGCCTTCAGTGGTGATAAAGTGCAGACAAAGGAGATAAGGAACTCACACACCTCACATTTCACCACTCACAGTAAATACACTCCTCGCTTTCGCTTATCTTTCAGCCTGGTATGGATTTCCTCTTAGTAACCTCCTGAATTACAATCAAATTATACTTTCAGGGCCATTGAATTGCATGGCTTGCAATACCTTAATGGGCTCTGTTCTGGCTGCTCAGGAAGGACTTGTAATCCCTGTCTTCTTCTATATTTCAGGGAGCCTTAAGGACATGTTTCAGTGCTGTGCAGAACAGCCCAGGCCTTCACTCACCGGAGCAAGTGCCACACAAACAGTGCATGGGCAAGTGAACCATGTCCTGGAGGAAAAATGTTAATAGTGAATGTTTCTTCTTTTGCCTTGTAGTGACAGCCAGGCTTTGGGTGGCACAGTAATTCCAAAACTCTCTCAGACATGAGTTCCATGTGATTTAATGGCACAGTCGATACACCAGGTGCCAGCTGCTCTGCAAAATATTTGAAAATAAATGGAAGTTTTAATGCCCAGAAATGGTGCTGAGTGCCACATTCCTCCTGACAGCTTCTCTCTTAGATGGGCTTTTACCATGCATTAAAAAAGTTGTTGCTTTGTTAGTCATGAGCTCTGCAGCAAACAAAACTCACAGTGTGGTCGGGAACTTTGCTGGGCTGAAATCAATTTTTGAATTATATAAACATTTAGGTAATTGAAATAAGACAGAGGGAGAACAAACAGAGTCTGAAAGTCTAAAGAGACCTCTTGTTCTGGAGAGGATCTGGAAGGATCTCAGGGATGCAAAATGCCCCTCCTGCACCTGCCAGGGCAGGTCCCACAGCTGCTGCACCAAACCATCCCCAGGGAATCCCTGTGGATCACCCAGCCCAACAGTGCATGGAAGAATAGTGGGACCCTCTGGGGGGAGAAAATCTGTGCCTTCAAGGAGGAAAGAACACAGAGATCATGGAAAACAGCAAAGTCTGAGGTGTGGGGCTGCCTGCTGTGCCACCCCACGAGGGGACAGCGGGGACCTTCCCCGAGCCAGCACCGTGCCCTTGTGAAGCCAGCAGCCCGTGGCACTCAGTGCTTTCCAGCTGAACACCCGATCAGCAGGTTCCCTGAGAAAAACTGCACACTGGAGATAATCAGAGTAGGAACTGCCTCTGTCTGCAGCTAATGGGGGGGAGATAAAAAATCTCTCTCCTCCCTTTATTCACCCTGCTGTTTGTAAAACCTTATCATGTTTTTTCCAATTGTATTCTCAATAAGCCGCCAGGTAAGAAATAGTGTTTGCCAGCCCTGAAGAGAAGTAATCTTTGTTGGCAACATTTCTCAGGGAAAAAAACTGTTCAAATAAGATGTGGGAGGAAATTTCCCCCTCAGACAATTTGAGTAGCTGTCGACAGGCAGCAGATGAAAGGCGAGGAGTGCTGGATGCCGCGGGCCGTGCAGGGAGCACTGGCAGTGGCTTCAGCAGCTCTGGGTTCAAATGGGAAATTAATTTCTTTCGGAGGGGATCCAAAGTGCTTTTCATGCAGTCCTTTCTTTAAGCAGTTGGTAATTTAATTGAGTGCAGTGTGGGATGAGAAGCGAGTCACTAAAGGAGGGGTCTCTCCAAACAGAGCCCGTGCAGCCCCAGCTCCCGAGGCAGCTGTGGGGTCACCGTGGCCCTTCTGACATTCCCACATTGTCTGTGTTGGACCACAATACTCACTGGTTTTGCCCTTCAGTTGGAGCAGGAATCAACCTCCACGAATCAGGAGTTTATTAAGGCAGACAGCAGGATTTCTGCTGGCAAATTCGGGGTGAAACGAGATGATCTCTAAGGTCCCTTCCAACCCGACCCATTCTATCATTCTGTGATAAATTTTGCACTGGTTTTCCCCAGCATGAATATTTCTGATGACAAAACAAGCAGTGACAGCTGTGTTCTACCTTAAACAGACATGCTGCCTTAACAAGAGGAGAAAAATGGATGAATATGAAAATAGGCATCATGAATATTCAGATACATTTGCAAATTAAGAGACTTCAACTGTGTCCTTGTCCTTTGTGCGTTTTCCACAAATATTGAAAGGGGAGCTCTCCTGGGAGCAGCGTTCATCAGCACAGCAAGTTTTGAAGAAGGAACCCACTCAATCTACAGCAAATATGCACAACATGAATATTGTGTGTATTCACAGGAGAAGGATGATTCTGGGAACCTCCAATTAGGCAGCAGAAGCTTTTCCTATGGTCTCAGGAAAGAGCTAAAGAAAAAGGCTTATTTTGATAAATTTTTCAGCACAGATTTTTGAAATAGGAAATACAAACATGAGAAAAAGACAAACTTCACCCATGAATTATTCCCTCAGAATTGTGAGGAGGGGAGGAATGCCCCCTCGAGCCAGGCTGGGAACAGCAGCTACTCCAAGTCTAGTGTGCTGTTAACTGTGTGCAGGCAGCAGCTGAACCTGGGTGTGCTGAGCTGCCTGAAAGCCCTGACTCAGGGCCCCCAGCTCAGGGATCTGCCCTAATTAATTCCTAATAGCCCAGCCTTCATCTCTGTGTGCAGCCTGACCTGCTCTTGGGGTGTGCTCAGCCAGCACCACCCTGCCGTGGTGCCAGCACCTCCTGCAGCCACCCCGGTGCCACCTCTGGCTCAGGGAGCTGCATCCTCATCTTAAAAAAACCACAACCACCCCCTTTTCCCTTCCATAACCACTGCAGAGGATGCTGCTGTGTCAGTGTCTCTGGGGAGACACCCCAAACCCTGACAGAACCCAAAGCATCAGCAATATCCCATCTTTACCCTTCCAGTTTATCATCACAATGAAGGGACATGAAAATGTCTCCGTGTAATTCCACCTGGAGGCTTTCTCCCACGCTGAAACATTGCACAGTTGTCCAGTTTTGTTAGATTTCCCTCAGAGATGCCCAATAACCTTCAAATAGACCCAATTCATAACACCACCAGATGTGCTTGTTTTGCTTTTCACGGGAACATGCCATGAAAGGTCTCTGGGTAGGAGGTAACAACCCAAACAAGAACAATTTCTGTTTAGCTGGTTTGGAAGTGGAGCTTTCAATATCCTGGCCTGTCTCTGAGTTTTTATTTAACTTGGGGAATTTTTCAGTTTACAAAACGGCCCGACAAGGATAATTAGGGTAGAAACATGCCTGACAATTCCAAATGCGCCCTGTCAAGCATATGGGCTAACACCTATTTTTATTAATTCCCTGATTTTCAAGGGATGATACAGTTGTATTAGAAGCAGTGTGTAGGCGGCTCATTTTTCCCTCCTCACATTCCCTTTGACAGTAGCTTGAAATAACATTCATCAAACAGTATAAAAGAAGTCAAAAGAAATTAATTAAGTGACCTAGAAGGAAAAATAAGATGTCTTTCCAACAGGACTTGCATTATTTAGGTTTGTAGTGCTGCAAAGTGTAATTTTCCGGGAAGAAAAGGAAGGATAATTGTGTATTCCTGCTTGACTATGAAACAGCACATTTGGAGCATCACTGGTGATAAGGAAGTTCTGAAACAAAAGTGGCTGAGAGTTTCCTATCGAAGATTTGCTCTGAATATCATGCAATATATACATATATAAATACATATATGCTCATATATCAATGCTGGCACCTTCTCTAGAAGGAATTGAGGATTTCTGATCCTCTTCCTGCCTTTTGGCATTAAGGGTTGGGGGCAGAGATGGTAAAGCCATGTTTAATTTAATCTTATCAAGTGAACAAAATCCTGCTTTTTAAAAATCTCTGTTGTTCAAGGGTGTTTAAACAAACACTGTCCAGGTTTTGCCCAGCAGCCACACGTGGCACTGCAGGGCCAGATTCCAGCTCTCCAGCTGTAATGAGGATTATCCATGGGCTGCACACTTCATGGCACACACTCCCATTCCACTCCAGGCTCCTCTGCCTGTTTCTGCCTCTCCAGCTATCCCAGCCTCACCAGCGTAGCTCTCCCTATCCCAAATTCTAATTTAACCCAACCAGTAACACCACCAGAAGTGGCACAGGGAATTCACCTGCGGAGTGTCTGGGCACAGCCCTGGTGAGAAGTTGTGCAGCCTTTCTGCTCCACCAGACTGCTGCCAGCTCTGGCTCAGTCACACAGCTCAGGGGACACGAAATTCCAGCCATCCTGCTCTGCTCCAAGGGATGGCCACAGCACTGCCCTTCCTGCATCCAACCAAAATAGCCAGAGTGGATCTGACATCCCAGCAGTCCCCCAGTTCTAAAGGAATCCTGATTTAACAGACCACTCACCAAATTAATTTCCAGGGATGTGAACCAAGTACCCACTGAAATCCAAAAAACTGGTTCTGAAAACATGGATGAAAAGAGCTCAGGGTCTCTTTGTGGCTGCTGGCAGCCTCCCAGCTACTTTATTGAACACAGTCCTCAGGTAATTCTTAATTTCACATTCATAATATCAGCTGCTCAGGGTAATTCCACAGGAAAGGCCATGGATATAACAACACTGGGTTCCATCATTCCCAATGAATCTGCTGGGAACAGCCTTGAGGAAGGGATTAACTGTGATTTACCCAAGCAACTTTCCAACACATCCTAAATCTTTCTCATCAGATGCTGCTTTTACCTGAGCAATGACTCAAGCACCTCTTTGTCCTTCCACCTACCTCGCTTAAACCCAGCAGTCAGAACACACACAGGGCTGCCAGCAGCTGAGCTCCAGCCTGACTAAATCTGACTTCCACTCCAGGACAGGCCTGAAACCTGTCCTTTTTCCCTTGGGGAAGTCTCCTAAAGCTGGACTAGCAGTGGAGCCCCGTGCCTTGTGCCCTTCCCAGGGCTGGGTGCTGGCTCAGCTCGCTGCCCACCAGGATGGATCCTCCCTCTGGACAGCGCCATGGGAAACGCTCCTTCCAAGAGGCTCTGGAAGGCTTAGGCTGTAATTGCTTGTAAACCACTTAAGCAGTAAGTGATACAGAAATCCAAGTGGTAATTGTAGCAGAGGCTTGAGATTAATCTATTTTTGGCTTGTCAGACGTTCTTGTGGACCTGATTCAAGGCAGTCACTGAAAGCTGTAAAGTGTCCAAAAAGTGACAGAAAAAAATAGTTTGATTAAGACCATTCCAGAGGCAAATCCAATCTTCAAGACACTCTCTGAAACCTATTGGTGTGGCCTGCAGGTGAGGCACTCAAGAACATCTTCTGGGCAGAGACCTGGGGAGAGCCATAAAAAGTTTTACATCAAAAAAAGAGTGCTCTAATTTTGGATTCCCAAAGCCAAACTGTGCAGTGAAAGTCAGTGAACAGAGGCAACAGGAGTCTGCCAAGAGAGGATAAGGAGCTTGTCCTGATGCAGGAATCAGGGCTCTGATGCCTGAAGAGCATCCCACAGGTTCTGTTTTCCCCACCTGCCCCCAGGTGAGCAGTGATTAAGAGCAGACACTCATTAGTGACCAGAAACTCTGCAGGGTGCTCTGACTTGGTGCTTTTCTCCACAGGACTCTGTGAGATGGTTGGACACTTGGACTTGATGGTCTTAAAGATCTTTTCCAACTTCAATGATCCCAGGATTCTCAGTGCACTGATGCACTGTTTGGTGTGACTGAAGAACCCCAAAACTCTTGGTTATCTCTTGTTGGAACCCAAGGCACACCTCTGGCTGCCCTGGGAGCTCAGGGCACACCTCTGGCTGCCCTGGGAGCTCAGGAGCCCCAGCAAGGGGGTCCTGGACGCTGGCAAAAAGCCCAGAATGGCACCGGCTTTGACCTCAGCCCATGGGAAAAGTTGCCGATGCAGTGCGAAGTATTGCAAAACAAGAGAAGTTAAAAATGAGTAGTAGTTTAGTATTTTACAAGGTAAAAAGTAGATTTTAGGGTTTCTAATATGAGGATGAAGGGTCTAAGATGGAGGATTTTGGGCATTGCCCTGTTCTTCTCCTTCTCCTTCTCTTCCATCTTCTCTGGTGGTGGTGGCACAAAATGATTGGTAGAATGAAAAAGAGGTAGAAATTCCGTGTCTAGAACAGGTGCAAATGAATTGGTACAGAACAGTAACTAATAAATGCGTTGTGAAGAATGGTTGGATGATGGAAAGGGCACAGAAAGGCCGGGACAGCCCAGGGCTGGGCAGTGCCCGCTCGGACTCGGCTGCATCAGATGTGCGGCCGGAGCTGAGAGCTGGCAGAGAGAAGGAGAAATCAACAGCCTGAAACAACATCTGCAGCCGTTTCTCATCTGCTGGGGCTCGAGGTGAAACTTCCCAGAGGTGAAGATAAGAACCAGCATTTGTGTGGAGTACCCAACTCCCACAATCTCTCAAACTCCCAGAGATGGGAGCACCAGTTCATTATCAGGTACTAGAAACATCTTCTTTCCCCACAGAGCTGCAACTTTTCTAAACTTTCCACCAACTTCCATTTTTCGTAGCCTCGAGGTCAAGATTACCCTTTATTATTTTTTCCATCGTTTCCTTCCCATTTACCTTGGATTAGTGGATGTTCTGTCAATAAGGACAAATGAAAGTCCAGGCCAATATAAACTGTCTGCTCTGTCAATGGTTCTTTTTTCACACAGACTTTCTATGAAACAGAAAATGACTGATGCCACAATATGCTTTAATTATTTTCTTCATAAACTATCAAATTAAATTTTAAGAAGCTGGAGATGTTATCTCTTATTAAACTGGGACTGAACTCAGAGATGTAACTCTTAATGAAACTTCCCACACCAGAAAGCTTTTTTGTAATGTTAATAATTTTCAGCAGCCTGCCATGTACAGTATCTCACCAAAGCTTATGATTTTCACACTCCACCCCCTGCCATGGGCAGGGACACCTTCCACTATCCCAGGTTGCTCCAGGCTCCATCCAACCTGGCCTTGGACACTTCCAGGTTCATTTAAACCACACCATCATACAGCCTCCAATATTTTTGCTGGGACTTTCTACTCACTGTAATCTGAAGTTCAACCCCAAAACGCAGTGCTGAATATCCCAGTGATGAGCACGGTAGCACCAGGCAAGTCACAGCCCACCTGGAAAACACAGACATTAATCAACACCAGCTTCAAGGGAAAAGTGTTTTCATTATTTTAAGCAGCAAGAAAATCCCAAATTATCAAAGAAGCAGAGAAAAGCTGGTCTGTGAGTAGAATCATGGAGTCACTGAGGTTGGAAAAGCCCTCTGGGATCACTGAGTCCAACCATGGATCCAACACTGCCAAGCCCACCATTAATCGTGCCCCAAAGAACCACAGCTACACATTCTTTCAACACCTCTGGGGCTAGAGATTCCACCACCTCCCTGAGCAGCCTGTTCCAATGCCTGACCACCCTTCCAGGGAAGGAATTTTCCCTGCCATCCAATCTAAACCTCCCCTGGTGCAACTTGAGGCCATTTCCTCTCGCCCTAGCTCTTGTTACCTGGGAGCAGAGACCAATCCCCACCAGGCTCCAACGCCCAATTTGCTTTGGAAAGCACAGTGATCAAAATGTGGTGCATTCTGGGGCCAACAAGCAAAACACAAAGCTTGCAGGAGTCACTGGATCATATTTTTGGATCATGCCTTAAGGGATGAAAAACAGAGTGAGAGATGAAAATGCGGCAGTTGGTAAAAAATCATTAAAAAGCATAAGGCAGAGATGAGGAAACACTGAAGTTGCCGGGAGAAAAAAGAAAGGAACAAAGACATGGAAAAAAGACTCTCAGTCTGCCAAAGTTTCCACAATTTCATAAAATGTACAAATGCAGCAGAGGAAAAGGGGAAAGAGCAAACAAACCAGGGCTGGGAGTGGAGAACACAGGGGATGTCCAGCCCTGCTCCCAGCTCTGGGGCTCTGTGCTCAGCACAGTGTGTCCTGCCTTCCTTCCCAGGGCCCCTGTGCCATTCATTCCAGCTCAGCTGGTGGCCAAACTCCTTCTGGTCACACATGGACAGTCCCAATGTCCATGTACCCCTTTTGGCCAAGAACACCTGAATCCCACCACGAACAAACCATCACTCATCCAGTCATGGAAAGAAATGGACAGTCACGGACAGAAACACTGCTTTTTTCCAAATGGAAATTTCTCTGTTGTTGGTGGTAAAACACTGCTGCACTTTTTTTTTTCTGTTTAATTTTATTCATGAGCTGAAGTGACTTTGGGCAGTCACAAACCAATTTTTCACTGTGTTCTGAACAGATGGTTGTTCCAAGAATACCACATCCTGGCAGTGTCAAACAGCCTTGACCTTCCCAAGCAGCACTGCAGACTTTTCGTTAGAAGGAAAGAAATAAAGAACCACTCACATAGTCCCAATTTTTTTCTGGATTATTAAACACAGTGGACAACGCAGGCACAAACTGTGCTCAAGGAAAACCTGAAATTTGGCCTCAGAGAAGCAGGAATGGCTTCTGGCATCACTGGGGGTGTGCAGACGACTCCAAGGTCACATCAGACCCCCCTTGCAGAAACAGAAGAGTGAAGAGATGTGGTGGGAGCTCCCCCACACCACCTCCAGCTCATCCTGCCCTAAGGATGCTGTGATGGGCTGTGCACAGCCCAAAGAAAAACCACAAAATATCCCAGTCCTCAAGTTCAGGCTTTATCCAGCAAGGGTCCAGTGACAATTTCCCAGTTATAAATAGCTGGAGTTCACTGTGAGCCTTCAGCAGCCGTGGGCTGGCACAGCTTTGGGGACCTTTGCCGACAGAGCCTTCAGAGGGAAGGCAGCTCATTTTGTTCTGCTTTTGAATTTTTTTTAGAGATATAATCCTATTTTTAAGATCATTTAAATATCATCTGTGCTCAGTTCTCCAGAAGCCACATTAAAAAAAAAAAAAAAAAAAAATCCAAGTCAATTTTACTGCAGTTAAATCCCCATGTCCTTAATCTCCAGGGAGAGGCCAGGTTCCTTCCTGGAGACAATCCTGCTTTTTTAGCACATGTGAATTATTTTGTACCTGATTGGTGTCTATCAAGATAAAAAAAACTTCGGGGGCAGCACCCAGGGAGCAACTCCTGTCACGAGATCAATGCCTCATTATGGATTAAACATAAAAGTTAAGACGTCCTTAGTTTCCAGCTGACAAAGAGTGGCATAAATTCCACATAAATTCCACGCTGGCATTTGGGGGATTTTGTGCAAATTACTCCAATGACCTCCTGCTAAGAGCAGGTGAAGAGCTGTCACCCTTCCAGCCAGCACTGCCTCGGAGCTCTGAAGTATCACAGAGGGATTTGGGAAGGAGCCCAGGGTTAGCCAGAGAAAGGGAGCCCAGTAATCCCAGCTGGCATCCTTGGGATGGCAGGAGAGGATTCCACGGCGGATAGAGGCGGGAGGCCAATGTTCTGCTGCGTTGTGAAGACAGCCACGTGTGAGGAGTGGCTGGGTTAAACCAGCTGGCAGCTGAAGCAGGGCTTTGGAGCAGGAGGCAATTACAGATGGATAAAGTATGAGCACTTCTGAGTGAAATCCCTTCCATTCCGAGGCGTCTGAAGTGACGGAACATCTCGGGAAAAGGCAAATCCAGCTCTTTAGAGCAAAGTGTCTTCCTTGATGCTGGCTGCCCTGGGTACTCTCTGCTTTTTAATGCTACTGAGAACCACTCATTACTCCTCTGACTCAGAGGTTTAACTAATTCCCAGCAAAGCTTTGTACCCAGGGAGAAGAAAGCTCCGCTCCGAGGGTCGGCACTGAGCCTCCAGCAGAACGTGGGCAGGGGAACCAGTTGGCTCCTCCTTTACATAAGGAGCAAAATGGAAAAACCGAAGGCTGAAGGGCTGTGGGAGCACAGGGGAAAAAAACACCCAGAATTTAGATTCAGAAATACTTAGGACACCAAAGAGTGGAAGATTCTTGCTCTAAAAACAACGGGTGTGGGCAGGGGACACATTTGCCTCTCAGCACGACAGAAATATGGGGCTTTCTGGTTCATGCAACTGATGACAAGGGACACGGCCTCAAGTTGTGCCAGGGAAGGTTCAGGTTGGGTACTGGGAAAAATTATTCACCAAAAGAGTGGTTAAACATTGGGATGGGCTCCCCAGAGAAGTGGTGGAGTCACCATGCCTGGAAGCGTTCAAAAAACCAAGTAGAGGTGGCACTTGGTGATATGGCTGAGCTAACATGGTGGTCAAAGGCTGGAATTGATGATCTTGGAGCTCTTTTCCAGCCGTAATAATTCAAGGATTTTATGTGTCCAACTTGGAGAGAGAGAGATCCAAGACAGTAAAAATGCAGCACCAACATTCCATGCTCTGCCTAAAACCCAGCGAATTTCCTGCACTGGTGTCCCCAGCTTCCCATAATTTCCCACTGCTAATTCTCCTCTTAATTGTTTAATGATTCGTGGCAAACAGGAGGAATGATGAACCTCTCTTCGCTCTCAGCATGTGAGAAAATGAAACCATCCAAGCAATGATCCAGACTCCACTAAGTGGAAATTTGGCCCTGGAAATATTCATCCTGGGGTTTTTCTGCCGTCACCATTTTCCTTCAGCTGTCAGAGCAGCGAGATGAAATAACATCCTATATTCATAGTGCCATCTGCATTCCAAAATCTCCTACTGATCAATGCAAGTGTCCAAAGAACACTTCCAATTTGTCACAATAACCTTCAAAACCTGACAGAAAATCATGCAAGTTATTTCTTGCGGATCTCTCTGTATCTTGTGATTATTTCTATTTTGCCAATACAATTCTAACAGTTTCCTTTGCATTTCCCATATTTCTCAGAGGAACTGAGAGGCTAAAACCTGCAATGGGTTTATTTTGCTCTCTGTGCTCATGTTTTGTATTTCTGGACATTTAAGAAACACTGGGATGACTGCACTTGGAGCAGGACCAGAAATGTGTTTGAAAAGGCTTCAAACTGACACATCTCGGAATATCAATAATAGGCTGCTTTGCTCAATTCCACTTGTTCTTTTTTCCTCTTTTACGACAAATTTTAGATTTTAGTGGGAACAATTGCACTAAAAAAACTGGGGTTTAAGCATCAAGCATGAGAACCCTGTTCTAAAACTTTCACTTCAGCCTTTTAAAAAAAGCAAAAAATATGAAATGCCAGAGCTCTGAGCTCCCTGAGCAAGGTGCTCAGTGGGTTTAGGAGTCAGGGGAGACTCTCCACTGGTGTTCCCTGTGGGTGTTGTTCCTGGCATTGAGCTGGGGGTTAAAGCTCACCCTGTGTGGTGCCACCGCTAGTCCCCTGTGCACATCTGGCCAGCTGTGAGGGGCCCAGCTGTGTGCACCAGCTGGGGCAGCCCAGTGCTCAGGCAGATGCTGCTCCTGCCACTTCCATCCCTTCAGTGAACACCCATCAGGGTTAGGAGGCATCAAAGTTTGTGGGAGAAATATATTCAAACCTGTGAACAGCCTCTGCAGCTGGATCCACCCAGCTCTGAGCAGGAATCCAGGGAAGAGCCTGATCTGCTGAGGTCTGTTGGGAACAGGGACCTCAGAGACTTGCTGGGCTTTGTGAGGATTGAGGAAGCAGCTCCCCGAGCTTGCAAACCAAGGCAATTTTCCTGACACAGGGCATGTTTGAAACACACTCAGCATCAGGAAATGCAGATTACACTGCCAGTCTATAAAAAGCTCCATTTAAATAACAACTCCAGAGCTTTACCAGGGACAGTTTTCTAGGACACCGGGCAGAGCCCTGGGATGAGCTTGGAAAGGTCGAGCCATAAGCAACTGTCTGTACAAATTTTATGACTGGGAGCTAATAAACAAAAAAGTGAAGGAAGTAGTCAATAGCCATTACCAACCACAAAAACAGATTCTGTGTGCTGCAAAAAGAACCCAACAAATCGGTGGTGGTGGCTCTGCTAAGAAACCCATCAGAGAATTCACGCAACTTGGAGAGCAAATCCAGTGGCTGCTGCTTTAAATTCTGCACTTGCATTAAAAATTCATCAGAGTATTTATAGCCAAGTTAAAATAAACCACCAAACCCAGCCCCAGTGGTGCTCACAACCTGTTGCAAGGGCTGCACCTTTTCCAGGAGCTGCTGCTGTGGGAGATGGGTGGAAGGAAGGGCTGAGGAGGGAAGGGCTGAGGAAGGGAGGGCTGAGGAAGGGAAGGGTTGAGGAGGGAAGGGCTGAGATGGGAAGGGCTGAGATGGGAAGGGCTGAGGAAGGGAGGGCTGAGGAGGGAAGGGCTGAGGAAGGGAGGGCTGAAGAAGGGAGGGCTGAGGAGGGAAGGGCTGAGGAAGGGAGGGCTGAAGAAGGGAGGGCTGAGGAGGGAAGGGCTGAGGAAGGGAGGGCTGAGGAAGGGAGGGCTGAGGAAGGAAGGGCTGAGGAGGGAAGGGCTGAGGAAGGGAGGGCTGAGGAAGGGAGGGCTGAGGAATGGAGGCCTGAGGAAGGAAAGGTTGAGGAGGGGAGGGCTGAGGAGGGAAGGGCTGAGGAAGGAAGGGCTGAGGAGGGAAGGGCTGAGGAGGGAAGGGCTGAGATGGGAAGGGCTGAGGAGGGAAGGGCTGAAGAAGGGAGGGCTGAGGAAGGGAGGGCTGAGGAAGGGAGGGCTGAGGAGGGAAGGGCTGAGGAAGGAAGGGCTGAGGAGGGAAGGGCTGAGGAGGGAAGGGCAGAGGAAGGGAGGGCTGAGGAATGGAGGCCTGAGGAAGGAAAGGTTGAGGAGGGAAGGGCTGAGGAGGGAAGGGCTGAGGAGGGGAGGGCTGAGGCTGAGGTGCTGCTGGCAGGGGCTGGGCTGGTGCGATGCTGCAATGCAGCTCCTGTGCAACCTCCTCTGCTGGAGCTGGGCAGTTGCTCCCTCACAGGAAGGGAAGGAGCCCGCGGTGGGAAGGGAATGCTCCCAGCCGTGCTCCTGGGCATTCCCATTAAATAGAGGTGTTCCACAGCTCCTGGGGATGAACAGGGCGGAATGTGCAGAAAGACTCAGTGATGTGACCACAGCAGAGCAGTCACTGCCATTTGGCCTCTGGATGGTCAAACACTGAACAAAGCCTTCCAATCCCACAGGAAAATAAAGGTTCTGAGGAGTGACACCGGCTCAGGCCTGGGCCCCACATGGCTGGTGCTGTGAGGGAAATTTTTTATCATGAGGGTGGGCAGGCCCTGGCACAGGGTGCCCAGAGCAGCTGTGGCTGCCCCTGGATCCCTGGCAGTGCCCAAGGCCAGGTTGGACATTGGGGCTTGGAGCAGCCTGGGACAGTGGGAGGTGTCCCTGCCATGGCAGCGGTGGCACTGGATGGGCTTTGAGGTCCCTTCCAACCCAAACCAGTCCGGGATTCTCTGATCCACAGCTCTCACTCCCAGAGAACCTCTGGGAAGTAGAAGGTGGAAATGTCCAATGAAGAGAAACTGGCCATTTATTCAAAGACAACACACAAAGAAAGAAAGGTGGCACCCAGGCAGGCAGTTTGGGGGCCAAAAATTAACTGTGAGTAAAAGGCGACCTTTGCTGGAACTGCCTAATTTCTCATCCATTTACTAAGAGAATTAGAAACCCCGGAGAAGAGCAGAGTTCTGTGAACCAGCAGGGTCACACCTGAATTTCACAGAGCTCTGTTTGTTCTGGTTGACTCCTTCCAGAGCATCCCTTACATTTATTCATTTATTTGTTGTTATAACTGAATGCTATTGACAACAATTGATAAGAAGAGGTTAAAGCTCACCCAAACACTGGAAGAAATATTTGCCCATTGCTCAGCAACGCTGTCCTTTGACTGCAAGGACTCTGAGACTGAAATCCAGCTTCTCTAGAGCAAAACTGCACAAAATTATCCCAGAGAGAAGAAGCCACATGTCTTCCTTGCCCAAGCAGACCTGCACCACAGAAATGCAGCAGAGCAGCTCAATTACCAACAGTTACAGCACAGCAGGATGTACAGTTTTCTAATTGAATACACTCAGTTACAAGCAATAAATAAAATAAAGAGAACATTTAGAATGAATAAAAACATACCTTTGAATAAAATATATTCTCATTAGGAGAAATGATGACTGCTACAAAAAAAAGTCACTGAGCTACTTCTGTGACAGGCAATTTTTAATCAAAGACAGTTCTATGCAAATTAAGGAAAGCAAATCTCTAAAGGAATAATAGTCTGCCTTAATAGTCCTATCCTTTTTCCAGTACAGGTGCCATGGATGCTCTGTTATAATTGGGGCTGTATGGTGTCCTTCAAAGCTTGTGCCATATTTTCCAGAGCAAGTAAAATAAAATAAAAAAAAATTAAAATAGAAAATTTAGATTCTGAGGCAGTTCACAGAATGACATTTCGAATTTATATATTAATAAGTCTAATTAATGATAAGTGTGGAACACTGTTAGGGGATTAAAACTGCAGGCTCCTACCATAGAATATAAAATTTTAGGTCTGTTGGTCACAAGGATCTGCATTCAGAGTCTGTGCTGGTCTCACAACTCCTGCCATCCATCGCAGCTCTTGGACAAGCTCCACCCCACCTTTTACAGCCTGACCTGGGAATCCCAACAAACCCCTCACTCGGGCTGAGCAGGACAAAAATTTCTGCCGTGTGCCACCTCCCCGTGGGCACAGACAGATTCTGTGGTGACTGAGGTGTCCCAGGACGAGCTGAACACTCAATTTCTGCTGCATGAGGGCTCCACACAACCTCACACCCTGTAATGTATATAATCAACATGGAAATTTATTCTCCAGCTGCCACCAAGCACTAATGAATTTAGTAACCACCTGGAAATGAAGTGTGGAGTTGCAGGTTGTCACAGGCACGGGGAGTTCTCGGCGTGGGGAAGGATTAATCTTTATTACACAGCTCACCAGGCTCGTTGCAATTATGGTGGCAATTTACTGCTGGCTATGGGACCTGGGGGGAACAAGGGAAATATTTGCAGTGGGGGTTTTTTTTCCAAGTTCACTTTCAAGTTTTAGAAAATTCCTGGTTCTTCTCACTGGGAAAAAACTTAGAATTTTAGGGAAAATATTCCACGGTGGTCCACAGCTCATTAAAAAAGTTTAGGTTGGAAAAGGCCTTGAAGATCATCAAGTCCAATCACTGAGTTGCAAAGATTGAGATGTTGTTGGGAGCAGGCGGTGTACAACCTGTTCAATAAAAATTAATGTTAATAATTAATAATGGCTGAGGATTTCAAAAAGAGGGGTTTTTTTCTGTTCTAAACAAAGTTCTGCCTGATTAATGGCGTTACCTGGGAGGAGACGACAAGCTTTATTTATTTTATTCTTCAGCTGCCTCCAAAGTGGTGTCATATCTTATCTATTAAATAGCAATCAGCTGCTTCATTATTGGCACAGGTGGCTGCTCGTCAACATATTCTTATCAGAACAACGCAAATTGAAAAATATTGAAAAGAGATCCAGTAAAACACTTGAGAAAACCCTCAGTGCACGTTGGGACAGGGAGTTGAAACACCTTCCTTGGGTTTGTCCTCCAATTTACTGTAGTTTATTTTAAAGTTAGCAGTCTATTTGGAGTTATGATTAATGGTTTTGAAAAGGCTTTTTTTCAGCTGCTCCTCCCAACAAAGGATTTAGAATTAATTCACATCATCCAACTCCTTTCTTAATGGATTTTTAAGGTCCACTGCAAAGAATCAATCAATAGGAGGCTGAAAGCTCTGGCGTGTTCTGCATCCAGCCCCGCCAGAGCAGGGCAGTGATCATCATCTGCAGTAATTGGAATTATATGCAGTGATTAAGAAAAGCAAAATAATCATTTGCATTCACTCAATTCAGGATGCAAAGATAGCGACTCAAGAAATACCATAAGTTGGGGTTTTTTGGTGTTTTAAGAGTATTTTGTGAATCCTCCCTCAAAAACTTAAATGCAGATGCACTGAATGTGTTCCTGTCAGGGAACATCTCATTTCCAGGGCACTGTTTTCAGGACAAAGTGACATTTGCAGGTTAATTGTGTGCCTTGCATGGCTGCACACAACACTCCTGGAACTAGCAAGTAGAACAAGGAAATTCAAGCATTTCCATGTATTTTCTCCACTTGTTTTCTGCTATGGATTGTTTTCTTTTATGGTGTCGTGGGGTTAGTCAAAACTTGACAGACAGCCCTCTGGGCCAATGCGCTTCTTGAAATTTTACATATTTAACCCCCATGGAAGGCGGGAGTTTTAGGAGACAGAGTTTCCCGGCTCAGGTGGGTGCAGGGCCGGGAGTGAAAGGGAGAGGGGTCGGCCCCGTTCCTGGAGCCTGTGGGCCCGGGGATGGGGCGCCCCTGCCTCCTGCCTCCTCCCCTCCTTCTCCCGGTGAGGAGGGGGGCAAAGTTCGGGGGGCCCCCGGGCTTCCGTTCCGGCTCGGTGCGGGGACGGCAGAGACGGAGGGGTGCCCCCCCTCCCCCGGCCTGCGCGGCTGGGGACAGGGCTCCTGCCTTCTGCCCCTGGGGATTTCCTTGCTGCAGCATGGACTCAGATTTACGGGGGGGGGAGCTGTTCCCCTCAGCCGTGCAGGGGTGGCTGCTGGCTCTACAGGGCTGAGGTCGTCTGAACCAGAGCCTTCAGAGCAGCCAGTAAACTTTGCAGCGAAATAGAGGAAAGGACACCCCTCTCCAGATTGTGCAGCGCAGCAAAGAGGCAGAGAAAACACCCTGAACATGGCGGCTTCAGAGCCAGGGAGAAGGAGAAGGCGGGGTCACGTGGGACGGATCTGCAAGGCTGCACTGCGTGGACTCGGCGCGGGGAACTTAAACGTCCTTCTGCCTTGCATGGTATAAACTGTGATATCGCACACTGTTTGTCTCCTTAATCCATGTTAAGAATGTGGAGGAATGGGCATTTCTTTTTCTCGAGTGGCTTGTAAAATGGCTAGAGTGCCTATGCCAGGCTGTATACGTAAAAGCAGGGAGAGGCTTATTTCTGTAGCCTGGCGGCGAGAGAAAGCCTAAATGTTCAAGTCCAAAAAGAAAACTGGTTCATTCTTAAACTAGTAATTAGCCCCATGTGAAAAGCCTAGTTTTTAGCAGTCGTGAGAGCTGCGAAAGGGCTCATGGAAAAAAAGGTAAAGAGTAGCAGTTTGTGTAGCCACGTCAGGCTAGAGGGAAACCCACCTTTCTCCCCCTTTTCCTAGGACTGTGACCCTGATTTTTTGGGAAAGGGGAGAAAGTGGGGATGGCTCTGAAAAGTTTGTTCTGTTGTTTTAACATCTGGGTGTTAATTAAACTGTTTTTTCCCTTCTTTCAAGTTGTGTGCCTGCTTTTGCTTTTCCTCCTACAGCTTATCTCACTGCAAGGACATCGCGGGGAGGGCTAGTGCCCACAGTTAACCCTTAAACTGCTACACGAATTGGTGTCCCATATGGGGAACCAAATTCAACCCGCTACATATGGATAACAACTAAAGAAATTTAACACTTTTTAAACTCAGTTTCACTGGTTTTTTTTCATAAATCAAATGAAAAATTAAAAAAAAAAACCAAACCCTGGGCCATGTGTGAACAGAGAAGCTGCCACTGACTGAGCAGGAATGGGGTCAGGGCAAGGATGAAGATTTTTGGCAATGACACCAGAAAGGGGTTGGACAAGTTGGAAATGCCTTTTTGCAACACTATTCCTTTGGAAACAGGGCCTTTCCAGATTTCTCAGTTACCAAAAGAAGTAACAAGAAATTGTCACATCAATGGCGCCTAAATGACGAGTTCACTGCGCAGAGTAAAACCAGCAATCTGTAAAATTCTAAAAAATAATCAGGTTCTAAAATACAAACAATTTGGACAATTCTTGTACTAAAAAAATATTAATTTCTCCTTTCATTTTGATTTCCAAAGGCTGCTTTCCACTGATTCCATTGCTCCAGGCAAACACAACATCAAGTTGCAAAACTACACGTTAAAATTTGAACTACAAAACTCCAAAAGTCTTTTTATTCTCTGATTCTCCAAAGAGGTGACAAGAACTCCAAACTTTTTAGTGCCAAAAGCTTTTATGGGAAAATTCCTCTTAAAAAAATAGCTGTGCCCTGAAAGATACATTGAATTCCTGATCTTGAAAGTCCTAGAGAGGGCAAAGAACAGCTGTGCCGTGCCCAAGGAATCAAAAAATAGCATCAGATATTTCATGTGAGCAATATCCAAAATTTATCTCTTGCAGCAACAATAAAATAGGTTGAGATGCGGATGGGATCGAGCTAAAGGTGTGAGCTGAAAAATACAAACCTTTAGGGGACAGCAGGAAAAAATGGAATCATTGCAAGAATTAGTTCCTTCTGGAAACAGCATGTGCAGAGATGAGTTTCTGCTGTAACATCCTGGAGTTTGTTCTTGTTATTGCTCAAGGACTTTAAGGTGAAATTCAATCAATGGACAGGCAAATATCTTCCTGCTCAGGAGCACATGAGTCCTGCTATGAGCTCTGAAAACCACCAGCATTTCCTTCCTGCAAAGGCAACAGCTTGAAAAAGATGATTTTTGGCCAAAGTTGCTGTATCTGCAAAGATTTCCAGAACAGCCACTGATCTCCAAATATTTACAGCATCTAAATATTCTTTAATTGGCTCCTTTTCTCTGCTGACCTGCGTGGTTGCTCACTTGTTAAAATTAATTATCTGTGGAGCACAATTAGGTTCCTTGAGAGGAACAAAACAAAAAAAGGGCTGTTCCCTGGTTATCTGCATTTGTCCTCTGCCCATCCAGGCTGCACCTCCCTCTCTTTTGTCTGTAATACACAAAAACCTGCAGGTCAGGAGGCTGCTCAGCAGAATTCAGGTGGGCAATCTACCAGGAGCACAATAAACTATTGTGGGAGTTGGGTACTCTGCACAAATCCAGGTTCTTTATCTTCACCTCTGGGAAGTTTTACCTCGAGCCCGAGCAGATGAGAAACGGCTGCAGATGTTGTTTCAGGTTGTTGATTTCTCCTTCTCTCTGCCAGCTCTCAGCTCCGGCCGCACATCTCATGCAGCCGAGTCCGAGCGGGCACTGCCCAGTCCTGGGCTGTCCCGGCCTTTCTGTGCCCTTTCCATGATCCAGCCATTCTTCACAACGCATTTATTAGTTACTGTTCTGTACCAATTCATTTGCACCTGTTCTAGACACGGAATTTCTACCTCTTTTTCATTCTACCAATCATTTTGTGCCACCACCACCAGAGAAGATGGAGGAGAAGGAGAAGAAGAAGAAGAACAGGGCAATGCCCAAAATCCTCCATCTTAAACCTTTCATCCTCATATTAAAAACCCTAAAATCTACTTTTTTACCTTGTAAAATACTAAACCACTACTCATTTTCACACTCTGGTGGCTTGCAATGATTCTGGCAGTGTTGGTAACTTTTCCCATGGGCTGAGGTCAAAGCCGGTGCCATTCTGGGCTTCTTGCCAGGGGCTGGGACCCCCTTGCTGGGGCTCCTGACCCCCCCAGGGCAGCCCAAGGTGTGCCCTGAGCTCCCAGGGCAGCCAGAGGCGTGCCTTGGATTCCAACAAACTATTAAACCCAAAAGGTGCTTACCCAGCCGGGCTCATCCTGGAAAATGGAGCTCCATTTTCCATCCAGCGCTCCCTCGTGGATGCTGCAGCATCAGTCTAAAAGATCTTCTTTTGGTAAATCACTGAACATTGCACAGAGGGGAGATGAGACAAATAATCCTGCAATAAAAACACTGCACATTTTGCTACCTGGGTTATTCCTCTTTCTCTGACACGACTTTCACCCCGATCCTTCAGCAAATGAAAATCCACGCATGAGTTTTCACCAAAAAGATCATATGGAATAAAATTCCACTTAAAATAAGGAATGGTCCATTTTCCTGCTGTTTGTACTTATGTCTGTAACAGATTTTCAGCAGAACACCCTGGGATGGGCTGTCCCACAGGGAGGTGCCCATGGGCACTCTGGGATGGGCTCGGGAAGGAGTCTGTACATTTTACCCACCATGCCAGATCCTTTACAGGAGATTAATTGGCTCTTGTGTTTATGCAAATAGGGAAGCCAGGATTCCTGTGCATCCTTCTCCATAAATTAAAAACAATGCTTTCCTGCAGTTATGGCTGTAAAGGGGAAATAGACCTTGACTGGATGTAATGAGGCATTTGTGTTTGCAGTAACCAGAATTTACCGTTACTGCTCCAAGAACCATCACTCCTTGTTTAGGCTCTTAAGTGACAATAAGTGTGGCTAAAATAAATTCTAATGAACACTCCTGGGTCACCTTACTGAATTTATGGGGCATAATCCAGCATTATTTGAAATAACTGTGGTCTTTGGGGCTGTGGGGAGCAGTTGCAGCCAGTGATTCTCTCCTTCAGGTCAGGTAAAGGTTCAGACACACCAGCTCCTGAGGGGCCTGGCTTTGGAAAGGTGACCTCCAGCTGAGCTTTGGCTTCCTGGAAAGGCCAGGAAAGGGCATTTGAGGGATGGCAAATGGAGCATGAAGCTGCTGCTGTGTCTGTCTCACAGAAGGATGTTGGGCAATACTGGAGTTGAGTGAGTGCTGCTTGTCAGGAGAGGGAGCATGGAGGACCCCAACCCCACTGGAGTCTCCCCAAGGAGTCTCCTTTACCCTCCCAGCAAAACAGCTTTTTGGAAGATCTTCACTTTAAGGAGTTCTCTCCAAAGACTGAGCTACTGCTGCATTTCCTCTTCCAGACACGTGCTGAGCAGTTAAGGAGTGCACGGAGTCAGGGATGGGCAGTGGAGGATCAGAACCCCCTCAGATCCCAAAGCTGAGGAGTCAAATCCAAATAACTCAAGAAATCCTGTTGGCTCCAAGGAGGCACGATAATCTCTCCAGGGAGACAATGGCAAGCCCTCAGTTCTTCCATTCCCTCGCAATCCATGATGGAAGCAGTTCCCAAAAAAGGCGAAGACGTTTTGCTTTTCAATTAAAATAATGCACTTACATAACATTCCTGCTTTTCACGCTTTTGTGCCTGCTCTTCACTTCAGGAGCTTATCTGTGTGATCCAGATTTCTTTATCCACCTTTGTATCTCATTCCAAGGGAGCTGGACAGAATTTCAATACAGGACCCAGTGGTTCTTTAGAAAGCTTCCCAGCCCCATTATGTATCTGAGCAGTGGGTGTGAGGTGCAGACCATTGTCATGCTGCCCTCCTTCATCTTCCTGAAGGGAAAAATAGAAAAATGCTTGCATTTTTAACCTATTTTTGAGGAAAATAAAAGCCTGACCTCTACACAGTGCCCGAAGTCTAAGCTTGAAATAATGAGACTCTTAATTCTTCTGTAGTTAAGGGCCATGGGATATTACACACTGAAATGTACTCATCACACGAGCCTTCATTATGGAATGTGCTCTTGTATTTATTAAAAATAATATTAACACTGCTGCCTATTTATTTAGTGCTTTTCCTCTTCAGAGCACTTTTTAGGCATTAGCTAATTAATGGACGACTTGGGATATTTCAAGCGTGTCTCTCCTCGGCAGAGCTGAGGGACAGCTCCACTCTGGGCAGGAAAAGAGACATTATTTGTACACTGTGCTCTCTCTGAGGCACATCCACACATCCAGCTCCTCTGGCCTCTTCAGAGGACCCAGGGTGAGGCCAGGGCTGGCTTTTTGGGCTGGCTGGTGCAGCAGAGGGAAGGCAGTGTTGAAAAGCTGGTTCATGTGCAGCAGTTGGATTGAAATTCCCAACCCCAGTGCTCAGCACACGAGATACTGCACAGCCCAGACAGTGCAATCAGCCCCTTGTAAAACCAGACCACCTCCCCCCGTGCTGCTAAGGTGACATTTATGAAACCCATCACCTGTCAACTCATTATGCTTTTCTGCATTTCCTCAAACATCACCTCTGTGATTTATTCACTCACCAAAACCATCCAGGTCCTTTAATTGCACCAGGTCTGAGGACCATTTAAAATTTTAGGTGCAAAGAAAAGGCTTTTTCCAACCTGCCTTATATCTTAGAGAAGGGGAAACTTTGCTTTAAACTACACCCCAGTTAATAAAGCAAGAACTGAGGGTGTTTTAGCAACTGGATTCAGGTGCCCCATTTGTTGAATATCAAGCTTTCTTCTAGGAGAGCCCTTGGAATGGAAATCAGAATTATCATGAACTCGGTCTACCGTTGTGCTCTGTCGTGGCTCACAGACACTGTCACACACAGACCTCTCCAGTGGCTCTGATTTAAGCCATCCATTAATGACCAATCCCACCAGGATTTCCTGTAAAACCCCCGTGAAGGGCTCACAGAGCCACTGCAGGCTGGGGGTTTCTGCAGCTTCCACCCACCCCTCCAAACTCCCTCTGGGCATCTCCCTCTTCACCTCCATCAGGCTCCAATTGCAAAATCAATCTCCAGCAGAACGATTTCCACTTTCCTTCACACAGCAGTGATCTGCTGGAAGAGGATCCTGGCAGTTCAGCTGGAATTTCAGTGTGCTAATCCTTCCCCCACTGTGGCAGTGACAGCAGCAGGACCTAAGGGAGCCTCGCTGCTTCCACTGCTCCGAGTTAACCACGTGGAAAGATTCCAGCTGGCTCCTGTCCAGGAGGATTTGACTCCTAAACAGACTTACTCCCCTGAAAATATTTTTTTTCTGAAGGGAAATAAAATAAAATGAGGCACTTCTAGCACATAACTGCTGAAGATCATCTATTTTCCTTATTGTTCCTGGCTGGAAGCAGCAACCCAAGGGAAAAAGCTGCCTTTCCAAACAGCATCCTGCAACCCTTAAGTGCCCAGAGCATCCCCCTCTCCCCAGCTCCCCTGAGAGCAGGTAGGGGAAAAACCCAAGGATTTTCTGTTCAAAATGTGTGTTTCTAGGTTGTTTCCAGTCTCTGGGTTTTAAAGAGGAACATTTTGATTTCTTCAAAATGTCTTGCTGTTGCGATTTATTCAGGGAATGTTTAGGTTTGTGTTTTTTAATTCTTTCTTCCAGTCTCTTTGTTTTTTGCCTTCACTAAAACCTCATTTGCAGAGCAGGAGAACAGAGACCAGCACAATAGATTTGCATAAAATGTACAAATGTTCCCACCTACACCTGCATAATTAATTACAATTAACAGCATGTGGGACCACAGCTCTATAAAATGCACCTACAGACCACCTTCTGATGCCTCTTTTTGCAGTATTTTTTTTCCCCAAACCTGACTCGGTGCCCTGAAACAAAAGCAATGAACTATGGCTCTTCAGAGCAGCCCTGACACCACCACCCCTCTCCAGCATCATTTCCTAGGAAACTTCTGGTACCTGCACACTTTTCATTCCACATATCTTAATTTAGACTAATCAGGCCTTCCAGCAGGATCCTGGAAGATTCCCCAAATCGTGACAATATAATCACTACATGATCAAAAGCCTAAAACACGAGCCATAGCCTCGAGCTATGGGGAAGGCAGCTACAAAACCCATCAGACTCAGAGCCATCCAGCAATTAATTCCTTGTGGCCCCGGCTCTGAAGTCAGTAACTGGGAGCAAGATCCCACTGAACATGAAAGAGATTATTTGGGATTAGCAGGAGAGGCTGCGGTGCCCCTTGGCCCCGGTGAATATTAAACATGAGAGCTGCAATGCAGATTAGAAGGTTCATTTTAAGCAGCCTGTTTCAGGGCCTGCTGGGATGTGGATCTGTTACTTCCCCTGCTTTGGGTTATTAATTGTTCTTTTCCACTATGCAAACTCCATCAGATGAAGATCCGAGTTATTTTTTTAACCCTGTATCGACACGTTTTGGCTTCAGGATTTTACCAGGGTATTCCTGGACTTTGATTATTTTTGGCACCTCCACAACATCAGTAACACAGAAATCCTCATTTTCAGGCCTCTGCCATAAGGAGCAGCCACTGCTCTGAAATGAAGAACACACCAAACCAGGAGAAAGCCACATCAGTCCATCAGGGATGCTCTGACGTCTGTGGTACCATTTCCAACTAAAACGAAACAGAGCCAGGCTTCTGCAACCCAGGGAAAACAGCAGCCAGGAAAGGAATTCGATCTTGAGGCAAAACTTTGCTTCAATTTTACTTCATGAGTAACTAATGAGATTCTGTACCCTCAGAACAACCATGTCCTGCCACAGCCACCCTCAGCTGGGATCTCTCTCCCCATTTCAAGGTTTCAAGGAGGGTTTAACCATAACGATTCTCTAATTCCATGGAGCCAGAAGCCAGCTGGGGAGCTGGGACCAGCGGAGCTGCCGGGACCCCGCAGCCCAGGAAGGGGTTAAGGAAGGCCCCACACGTGTCCTAGCCCAGGTGAGGGTCTGATCATCCCCCAGCAGCTTCAGCCACGCAGAGGGAACAGTGGCTGGGCCCAAACCTCCCCAGGGGTGAACAGCTGGAACAGCTGGAGCAGCAGATGGGTCTGCAGCTCCTGGGACATGTCCTTTCCCCAAATCCCGAGGGCCACGCTCTCCTTGGGAAGTTTCAAATCAGAACGTGTCCTTGGGAAGTTTCAAAGCAGAAAGTGCTGAAGAAAGGCTGCAGCATCCCCCCGGGGGGCCGGCAAACCCTTCCCCCAGAAACTGCTGAGCGAACAAATCGCTAATTGCTCCCTGCTCGTTACTGCTGAAGATGGATGGAAACTGCGGACACACAAACGCCGTCCTGAAGCCAGAGGCTGTGGCCACACAAACCCTGGTTTATAACCCGATCTTTGAAGATCCAAGATGATATTTGCATCCAGAAAGTTTGTCCCCACTGTAATAAGAAGTGTGTGGGAAGTTTGTTTAATGGATTATAATGGATAATCCCTCCTTCCCCAAAATGATCTTTAATTCTCGGCCACCAGAACGATGGGCTCACCCAAAGTCTTTGGGAACACTTGGCTCTGGTTACAAAACAAAGAAAGATATGGGGGAAAAAAAATCTCCAGACTCCCTCCCAAGCAGAGAAAAAGAGAAATTCTCTCCAGAGGAAGCAGTGAGCCAAGATGCAGCTCCTGGACATCCTCCCCAGGAGCAGGGTGTGCGGGAAGGCAGCCCCAGCACCTGGAGGAACATCCAGAGCCATCCCCGGCACCAGAGCTGTGGGAAGGGCTGGAAGTGAGGAAGGCTCCAGCTGCCAGTCCCACTCCAGAGACTCCCTCCAGGTCTTTTATCCCTTCTTGAAGAACATGAGTCAGTCTTTTCCTCTGCAACTCAGCGAGGAATGCTCAGCTCCACTCCAAACCCATGTGCCACCCCCCTCCCAATGTTGATACTGATCTAAAAATATTTAAATTGAAAAATAATATAATTATGCTCCTTTCTTGTTCTCCGTGTTTGTATTCGGAGGCTTTTAGAGGAAATTTTCAGATCTATCAAAGTATCTGGAAATGTACTAATTATTTCAATGATGATACGATCCCAAGTGGCAAAGTAAACATAATTACCCATATTAATAGAAAACAAAATCAGCAACACTTCAAGGCTCTGTGGGCTTCAGCTGGCAAATATTGTCACAGTCGATCATTCCCCACAAAAGGACATTTATTATGATTTTAAGTAAAACTCCACCAATTTAACCAGGAATCTAAATGACCTTATGTCTCTCAGGATCTCCGTTAGTGGGAAAACCTCAGTGTGAATGAAAAGCCCCCAGATTTTATAGTCAGATTATTTTGACTTGCTTGTGCCCTGCTTTGAAACCCTGCAGCTGTGTTTTCTTTTCTTAACTTTTCAAGCAAGTTCTGGGTGTCAGAAACCTCGGGTACGGTTGTTAAAAAGCTAAGAAAGAAGGTGACAGGATTTCACTGATTTCACTTGCTGCTGAAAATCCTCCTTTTCAGGGAACTGAAGGGATATCACTGGATCTTTTGTTACTTTTTGTGAGCCTGTAAAGGTTTGCTTTAAGAAATAAAACAAAACAAAAAAAAAAAAAACACCCCAAAAAAAGAAAAAAGAAAAAGAAAAAAGAAAAGGGAGTACCAAAATACACAGACTGATGCCTAAACTAAGATTTCTTCCTCTCTCCAGGGGCTGTTGGGTGTTTCAGGGCTGTGTTTACCTCTGGCTTTGAAGCACCGGCAGATTTCCCTTCCATTCAGGGAGCACATCCCGGGGGCTTTTGTTTCCCAGGCTGAGCCAGCAGCGCTGCCCGTGGGGAATGGCTCAGGGACGGGGGAGCTGCTCTGGGCAGGGGACAATGCCCGGGCCCTGCCCTGGGGACAGGAGGGGGCACAGGGGGCTGGGAGCACCGAGTGCCACTGCCACCAGACACATTAAATTGGGAATCCCTGCCAGAACATTTCCCTCAGCGCCGGAATAACCGGCAGGGACACAAAGGCAGAGCAAAGCCCAAGGCAGGAGGCACTGGGGGATAACTCGAGTGCTGCAGCCTCGGTGGGAGCAAGGACCTGGCCCGCCTGCCCAGGCTCTGTCACCACACTCGTGGTGCTCCTGAGGACACAGATATGCCAAAAAAATATATAGGAATTTGCCCTTTTGCTGCTAATATTCTCTGCTTTCCACAGTTTCCCCCCCTTTGGCTAATGGAAAGGGTTGGGTGGGCATCAGGGTCAGCAGATATCACACACCACTTTAACCACTCTGTGCTGCCCAAGGGCCAGAGTCAGTGCTGGAATTGGCGTCTCACCACTTGGCAGTATCACTGATCTACCTTATTCCTGAAGGCAAAATGCAATTAGAAATTTAAATAATAATTAAATGAAAACCTTTTAAATCTCAATTTGTGTATTCCCAGTTTTTGCCTTCCTTCCCTGCACCTCCCTGCTAAGCTGTCTCTGCCACGGCCTCTCCTTGCAGTCTGCTTTGGGTTTAGCATTAGGTGATGAAGCATAAAATGCTATTTAAATACTATAATTTCAAGAGCAAGCAAAGAACATCACATTTATCTTCACTAACCTTGAATATGCCTGTCCCATCTAATGAAAAAAGTGATTGAAGGGACTTATTTCAGCTTACCATCCCAAGGCCCCCATAAAAGCTGAATGGTAATTTAATTAGTTTCCTTTCTGGTGATTAACTAGGAATTTCTGATCATTTAATCTGAGTGCACTTTGATTCATTAAGTATCTGTTTCCATTCTTTTATGAGGTGATTAAATAGCCCAGCCCAGGTACGGCTGTCGTTGGCATTCAGGGCTGCTCCGGACTTGGAGGGAAGCAGATAGGAAATGCGCAGGATGGCAGCTGCGTTTCCAAACCTTTTTGGGACCCAGCTGAGCAGCTGATAAATCAGCAGTTAATTCAGCCTGGCAGAGCTCTCCAGCCACGAGTGAGAGCCCGTGATGAGGGAAGCTGGTGCAGGTCTTTGCCTGGTGTGATGCTACCTCCACTTTGAGCCTGATCCCGGGCAGGCAGAGGAGGAGCAAAGCTGGGCTGAGGGCTGGGCTCAAACTGGGGGCAGCAAGTGGGAGATTCTCCCCCTGCCCTCCTGACAGGGACATTTCTCCTGAGCACAGCAAGTCGCTCACTCTGCTGATAAATCTCCCCCCTCGGTAGCAGCGAGGCCGTAACTGCTGGCCTGGCTCATAGAGGATGATTAAATAAATCTATTCTAGTGCTCTGAAGACTGAGAGGGCTATATACTTAACTTTTTATTTAGATTTAAAGCTTATTATAAAGGCTGTACATGCTCTCCAGACACCCATACCAAAAAGGAAACTCACAATCCGTTAAAATGTTGCTTAGCATCATAATGGAATAAGGGAAGTTAAATTATCAGGCAGCTGATACTGCAGCAAAATATACTCCATCAACTCCACCCTAAGAGAAAATCTAACTATCTGGAGCAGGCAAAAGATACCAGAGCGGGTTTCTGAGCACAAATAAACTGTGGTTTATTTTAATCCATTATGCCAGAACAGTAAGATGGGATTTGATTCCTTACATGAAAAGAAAAAAATTTTAAAAATCCAGCAAATAAACAGTGCCTCAATTCTGTTTTTATTTATTTTGACTCCCAGATCGGGTGGATATTTAAGATGGGTATGAGGACACCTGATCATCCTGAATGGATTCCAGGGACACTCTCTAAATACAGCCAGACCCACCTCCAGCCTGGCACATGCCACCCCTCCAAACCCAAGAAGCAGCACTCCAGGGAGGAACAAAACCATTAAATCCATCCTCCCACTCCTCCCAACACTTCGAATGCTCCCTACAGCACAGAATTGCCTGGACCAGCTTTCCACCATGCCCTGGAGGTCACCAGCTCCGAGCTCTCTGCCTGAGCTCTTTGTCTGCCTCTAAAGCTGCAGTGAGAACAGGTCAGGCCTCGGCTGCTCCTGGGACCCCCCAGCTCTGCCCCAGGAGCTGCTCTCCACCACAGCCTTGAGGGAAGTCTCAGGGGCTCCCTTGAAGTCAGATTTTCATGTTGTGTGAGGCTGTACCTTGTAAGAAGTGTCAGACAGGTCAGCAGGAGCACACCACCATCCCCACCGGTGTTTTACATGGTGGCAAGAACTCACTGCAGTTTTAATGGTAAAGAAAGATTTGTAAGGGCTGTAAAAATAGGGTAGGAACAGGAAAATCCCAGTTAGTATGGAACCACCTACAAATGCTGCCTCATTCACTGTAAAGACTTCCTGGACTTAAAGTTAGACCGAAAATTCATTTCACTAAGACTTTGACATACAGGGAGAAGCTGAAAACAGCACCCAAGGCATTGCCCAGCATCAGCCCTGGAATCAGGCACAAAGCTGCTTTCCTCCCAGCCCTCACAAATTCTATGATTGCCTCAATCCCAGCCATTTTTATTCTTTTTAAATTAGTTATATTGTCTTTATTTGTATTTGGAATTCTGAGCCACCATTTCTTTCCCCCTCAACAACTGCAGGGAGCAGAAACTCGATTTTATCTTTAAGCAGAAGCTGGAACACCTGTATGGCATCACATTTTACAGACGCACAACAATATCTTTCCACTCAGACAGGTCAGGAATTACGCTGGGCTTCGGGACCTGCCTGGTTCCATTTATTCCAGCCCAGCATCCCAGCAGGAGCCACCTCCCTCCACAGGGCAGTATGGGATTACCTGGGCTGCATTTGTCCCCTTCACCAACAATTAATCCATTTCTCTGCATGAAATCCTAGCAAAGGCAGGGGAATAACTCAAGGAGAAAGGTGACAGCCTCAACAGATCGTGAGGTGGTGTCATTTTATTGAAACACAATTTCCTAAATCAAGGTTTCCCCTCTCTAGTGTTGGGATCAGAGAAATCTGCATTAAGCACAAAGGAAAACTGACAACAAATAAGGAATGCGTCCTACTTCTCCAGCCTGACATACAGCCCAACCTGCCAGCATCATCTGCCTTCAAAATAATTCATCTGTGCCACTGCCACTTGCCAGAATATTGTTATTTCACAGGAAGTCTGGCTTTTTAATTATACAGAATGCTGTAAAAGGTGTTATAATTCTGATTGTGCATTAAGAGGAGTGTCGTGATAGTAAAGATGTATCAGGTGATATTGAGGAGAACAATGCCAAGATGGGAGCGTGGAGGAAAGGCTGCAATTATTCCATGTAAGCTGGGGTAGTTAATCATTGTGTTGGACTGGAGGAAGTTTCCTGGTTTGCATTTTAAAACAAGTTCTTGTCTCTCCTTTTGGCAAAGTGTCATTTTGCAGGAAGAGAGCCACAAGTTATTCTCATGGGCCCTGCAAACAAAGTTAAAAACAAGGAGAAATCCAAGCCCATTGCCCCAGCAGGAGCTGGCAGGGCACAGCCAGGTCTCTGAGGCCAGGCACCCACAGCTTGGAGTGCCCACACTGATGCTGGGAGGGCTCAACAATGGGGTAATATTTAGGTTTAGGAAGTTCTAGGAAGTAAATCCTTCTATCCATGAGTTAAGTGCAGAACCAGCTGTTTTTGCTGACTGATTTAATGAAAACCCCAATCAAACACAACCCAAAGCAGCCCCCCGTGAGAGGCAGCAGCCTCTGAACAGGCAGCTGGAGCAGAGACTTTGGGGAGACAGGCACTGAAGGAGAACAAGAAACCAGAAACTCCAGGATTAGATCCAGGCAGGCTCCAATCCTGAGGCTCGGGTGGGTTCTGACCCTGGCTTGAGGCAGAAATAACCCGACTTCCATGTTCAATAGTGCAACCTTAAATGCATTTTCTGGGCACACACACCTGCACAAAGGCGGCTCAGGAGCGGTGTCTGCAGGACAAAATGATACAGAGGTGAAATTGGTACCACTGGGGAAGAAAACTGTTGAGAAATTTGATTTAGAGTGAAAACTGAACAGCTCAAAGACACAGGAAATGACTGCCTTGCACACGGTGGCCAACACGGGCAAACCCCACACAGCAAACCCAGGCTGCGGTGCCAGGACAAACACTGGGCAGTGCCACCCCAGCAGGGCCAAGGGGGCACTGGGGACAGCTCAGGAGCAGCTCAGGATCACCGTGCAGACACTCAGCCCTCACAGGAACTTCTGCCTGAAGCAGCTCTCCTTGGGATTGGTATTTCTGGTGGCACTGGGACCACAGGGAGCAGGCTGGGGGAACACAGGTTTATCCTAAAGGGGCCCTTTGGCCTCTCTGCTCTGTGGAGTCTGTAACAAGAATTCAAATTAAATTCCAGTGTTCCCCCAAGGTCCCCTTTGCAGCAGGGATTTCTCCTGAGCAGCTGCACACAACTGCGCCACAAAGCTGCCAGGCTGGGAGCAGGGTCTGAGGCATGGCTGGGAAGGGAAGGTTGCATTGCCCCTTCTGCATTCAAGCACCATTGATGCCTTCTCCAGCCACCTAGAAACAGAGACCAGACAGGACAAGGGAATAAAGGTCAGGATTTATTGAAGGGCCTTCAAGGTACCCCCTGGGGAGCCAGAGGCTGCTTCCAAAATGGACCCCAGGTCACGAGTTCTTCACACCTTTATAGGTTTGGTTCATTTGCATATCAGGGTTAATTCTCCAATTAAAGCCTCAGTTTAATGATGTAATTCCCCTCAGCTTGCTCCCCCCTTAGAGGCTTTGGGTTACACATTTTGGGCCTAGAAGAGCCTGGCTGTCCTTGAAGGCAAAGCCTGGAGAGGCTTTGTTGTGTCTGCCCAGCACGAGAGAGCAGGAATTACAGGCTACAAGGAACTGCAGAGTTACACTCTAAGCAGTACAGAAATTGTAAAATATAAAAGTTAAAACCTAAGGCATCACCATTCCCTCTGCACTCAAACACACCCAGCACCACCCACTCTTCACACAGAGGCTGCCAACCCCCAGAGAAGGATTGACGCTGGCACTGACAGCAGGGCCTCTTGTGAAGCTCCTGCTGAAGCACAGGGCTGGGGCTGCAGCCTCCAGGAGCAGAGCTGCTGGAAATGATGCTTTGGAATAGCCCAACACGGAGTTACATGAGGATACAGCGGGAGAAGACGAAGATGAGAAAGAAATTACAGCAGGGACGCATTGTTCCACAGCCCTAAATCCCTTCTGGGTCATAGTCCACTTGCTGCTACCGGATGCACATTACTGGAATCCACGTGAGGAAACGCAGGAAAGAGATTAAAATGTTCAATCATTTGCAAGGGCTCCCCAGATGAATTCCAGTGTGTGCTGGAAGAGCAGCTCTAACACAAAACACTGCGCCGGGCTCTGATCTTGCTGGGAACACAAAATGAATTATGGGGATGGATGCAGCCAGGGTTTAGCCGGCTAAGGGAGAGCATACCTGGAGTCAGTTCCTGTGGGCACCTGTCCCAGCCCTATCTGCAGCACCAGCGGTGTCCAGGTGCCACCTGTGGCCTTGGTGTGGTCCCACAGGGCTTGGAGGAACAGCCAAACCACACCTGAACCCACCTCACCTGTCAGGAACAGCCAAACCACACCTGAACCCACCTGACCTGTCAGGAGCAGCCAAACCTCACCTGAACACACCTCACCTGTCAGGAGCAGCCAAACCTCACCTGAACCCACCTGACCTGTCAGGAACAGCCAAACCACACCTGAACCCACCTCACCTGTCAGGAGCAGCCAAACCTCACCTGAACCCACCTGACCTGTCACGAACAGCCAAACCACACATGAACCCACCTGACCTGTCAGGAACAGCCAAACCTCACATGAACCCACCTGAACTGTCACGAACAGCCAAACCACACCTGAACTCACCTGACCTGTCAGGAACAGCCAAACCTCACATAAACCCACCTGACCTGTCACGAACAGCCAAACCACACCTGAACACACCTGAATTGTCAGGAATAGCCAAACCTCACCTGAACCCACCTGACCTGTCAGGAACAGCCAAACCACACCTGAATTCACCTGACCTGTCAGGAACAGCCAAACCTCACCTGAACACACCTGACCTGTCAGGAACAGCCAAACCACACCTGAACACACCTGACCTGTCAGGAACAGCCAAACCACACCTGAACACACCTGACCTGTCAGGAACCACCCCCTGCCACCAGCCCAGGCTGGGCAGGGCCCACACAGCCTCAGCACATCAGAGATGTCACATGGACAGAAGCAAAAGCTACATTAATATAAGAAGAAAAAACATCATCAGCCTTAGATGGAAGGTTTCTTTGGAAAATTCTGCCCTGAAATCCTCTGGCAGTGCCCGGAGGGAAAAACTTCCACCTGTATGAACTCATTTCATGTCCACTGATTTTTGTTTTACCAGCTGGAATGTAACCATCCTACACGGCTCCTGACCACCTTCCAAATGGTCTGAGGGCTGGACACATCCCAGGAGAGATTTCTATTTGCTTTGTTTGTACGTTTATGAAGCATTGCTGCTTTTCCCTGGGATTTTATTGCCCAGTAAAAGAGGATGCAGTGCTGAAAGCTGCTTTGATTTTCGCTGGGACAGAGCTGAATGGGAATAAAACCAAGAGAAATGCGCTCCCCCTTTCTCATTTTCCATGGAGAAACACTTGAGAGCATCTCTTTAAAAGCCTTCCTTACTGAAGACTTAATTTATCAGATGATTTTATTTACTGATTTCCTGGGGTGGGATGTGGAAAGTCTGCAGAGGCCATTCCCTCAAAGGATGCAGAAATCACAGCCCCCTGGCAGAGCCTCCCAGAGCAGGAAGCAAGAAACTGGTGAAATCCCATCTGCCTGAAGAGCTGTGGGAGCTGCACATTTGGAGGTGCCAAACAGGAAAATCAAAGAATCTGTGGCCACCAGAACCCTTTTCCCTTACAAGAGGTGTCAGCATAACACTCTGGCATCCAGAATTTATCAAAAATGGACAAAACCTCCTTCAGTGCAATCCCCCCACAGGCAACAGGTCCCTGTCCTCCACGTGCTTTTCCTTTTTATCCCCAGAGAGAGGAGTGGGAGTGGCGAACCGAAAAAACCTAAATTTAAAACACTTCAAATGTAAAAAGCAGAACTTTTTGCTGGTGACTGCCAGCACACATCAATCATTGCTTGTCTCTCCAACCCAACAGCACAGCCACAGCCACTTCTTCTTGTTGCTGCATTCGATCCTCGTGGGTCCCTTCCAATCCCAGCTATTCCATGATCCACCAAACCAAAGTCACCTCACAGCAGCTTTCAGGCAATTGATGGCACTTCCCGATTTTCTATGGTAAGGGATGCAGCAAATTGAAATTGTTTAACCCACATCTGTTTAATCCGAGACGGCTCCTGAAAGCTTCGTTAACTTGAAATGCCATTGCAGCTTTTGGCTGGTTTTTCCCACTCTCCCACTCACAGTATGGCAGGGAGAACAACATCCTCCCACTCCTGGAGGGACACGGCGCAGGACCTGCCTCACGCTCACTGCACACAGAGCAGTGAGCCTGGCAAAGGGTTTGTGACACAGCTCTGGGCTGGGGTTGTCTGCTGCAAATAGGGACTGGAGAGCCCAGAAAATGGGCTGAGCACCCAGAGCAGGGCATCCACAGCCTTGGGGTTTCATAGAACACCCCCAGATTTGGGGATGCTACTTTAAGATATGTGATGGATATGCAGGGAACAACTTTCTTCAGCTCTTTTATGGCATTGCTTGATTTTTACCCATGAAATCACTTTCTCATTAGAACAACTTCTGTGTATTTAAAAATAGGAGACTGGAGAAATGTAGCTCCCTTCTAAAGAAGAGCCCCCATGGATCAGGAAAACCAGAGCTATTGGAGAGTTTCACCACAGCAGAGGAAGCTGAAACCCTGGAAGCCCCAGCCTGTATTGCCCATCCCTGTTTGGCAGATCTCTGATCTCCCCCCACTATTTCCCTTGTTGTTGTTGTTATTATCCCAGAATGGTTGGATTGGAAGGACCTCAAAGCCTATCCAGTGCCATGGCAGGGACACCTCCCACTGTCCCAGGCTGCTCCAAGCCCCAGTGTCCAGCCTGGCCTTGGGCACTGCCAGGGATGAGACACCCCAAGAACATTAAATCCTGATTTCAGCACCAACAAAACATGAAAGTTTTTAATTTCCAGTGCGTTCCACAAGTCGGTGCCTCAGGCCACTGGGGGTTTTCCTCAGTCTTACTCCTTCATATGAACACTCCCAGGGAGGCAGTTCCACCACTGAAATGTCATTTCTAACAAGTTTATGTTATATGGGAATCCTAAACGACCTTGATCAGGTGCCTGCCTGATCCCAACCTGCTAAAAAGCTCTTCTGGCACGAGCTGCAGGTTATTCATCTTTTTTCCAGGTGCATGCACGCAGCCCTGAGTCATGCACCACGAACAGATGGGAACTATCTTATATTTATGACCTGCCATCTTTTTTTTTTTTTTCCTAGAAATTAATTTTTCATTAAATCACTTTGAAAAAACCTTTGAATTCACTGAATAACTTCATTCAAGGAGATAATCTAGAATGGGCAGGTCTTAACAAAACTGTTGGTGCTTCATCAATTAAGTAAATTGACCCTCTGGATTTTGGACAAAACACCCAGGGCAGGTGTGGCATTATCCCTCCTGGTTAAATCAGTGTTCCTTGTCTCTGGGAATTCCTAAGATATAATAATCATGAGTGTTAATTAAAAACAGGTAGAGGTGTCACAGGGAAGGTGTGACAGCAAAAAGGGGACAACCCAGGAGTGAGACCTGTGCCTCTGCACCCCGAGAGATTTGCAAATTATAGATGATACACAAAGAACAACTTTGTGGTGGGTGTTTTGTCAAAAGATTTACAGGTTTGGAGTGGCTCAGGTGTTTAATTGCAGGGAAAGTGCACTTGATGGGAACTTCAATTGCCTGGGAAGAGCTGGCAGCAGAGCAGGAGCCCCAAAGGTTCACAACAGAGTGCTGGGAGAAACCTCTTGTATGATATTATCCTGTGTATAATAATTAATATAGAATAAAATAGAAAAATATATAAATAAGTGCCATTGGATGTGAGCTCCAACTGCCTGGGAATAGCTGGGAGCAGAGTCCCCAGCTGCTCACAACAGACTGCTGGGAGAAATCCCCTTGCATTATATTATCATACTCATAATGTTATCTTTACTAATTAATATCTAAAATATTCACACAGAACTAATGTATAACAATATAGATAATATTTTTTGCTTGGCTTATTGTTTCATCTAGTATATCAATAAAGCAACTCTTAAAAGAACCAACCTAGACATGTATTTCCGAAACTCTTGGGAATTAGTTCAAAGGAGGTGGATTTGGCCCAGTCCCACCCTGGCACTTGTGGGAACAGAGAGTGGTGGCACCGTCAGGGAGGTGACACCATCAGGGGGGTGACACTGTCAGAGGGGTGACACCATCAGGGGGGTGACACCATCAGGGAGCTGACACTGTCAGAGGGGTGACACCGTCAGGGGGATGCCACTGTCAGGGAGGTGACACCATCAGGGGGGTGACACCATTAGGGGGGTGACACCGTCAGGGGGATGCCACCATCACGATGGTGACACCATCAGGGCTGGCCTGGATGCAGCAGCAGCAGCACCCCCAGCCCCTGCTCCCACTCCCAACCCTGCAGGGGATGAGCTGAGCCCACTCCTGCTGTTCCAAATGCTAAACCGAGCTTTTCTAAGCTGGGTAAAAATAACCACCCACAGCAAAGGCGCTGCCGAAGCCCATTATTTATACAGCAAAGCCAGGGAAATGAAGAAATGCCCGGACTGAAATAGCTGCTTCCACTCGGGCCCAGCAAAGACATTTTAATTGCAGGGCCACACACGGCTCCTTCCCCCTCGTTAGTTCTCGTTCCGTGAGGGAGATGAAAGGGGGAATTAGGGATGTGCAGGCAACCTGAATCCTGACATTTTGAGAGGCAGGGAACTCCTCAGGTCAGAGCACGCTCCATGCACACGTGGGGTGGGTAAAACAGGCACAGATGACACGTGAGGACAGGCCTGGGGACAGCTGACAGCACATCTGGATATCCCAGCTACAGAAAAACCCCAAACTGGGCCTGTGACCAAACATCTCAGGTGTTTTAGCTCCACAGATATGGGCAGAAGGGGGCCAGAGGAAACACTGGAGCCCTAAATATTTTCCCTGTTGGCTTCCCACCCTCGTGGGAGCCCTGTTATTTATAAGCATGAATGATTGATTCCTCTATGACCAGTTACCTCCTTTGATTAAATATATTAGTGCCTTTTAAGTTATTTCAAGGCTACAACCATTTTAAAATTAAATGATCCTCTGAGTACCCTTTGGGAGCTGAATGCTAAACTGACAGTTCCATACTGCAAAAAAATGGTGGTTGTGCTCATTTTATTTAATTAAACTGTACTCTTGATCAAGCAAACCAAATGGGACAATATTAACTTTGTTTTTTACTTCTAGAAAAGGAATAAAATAAAAAAACTGGAGATTCTGTTGTCATGGTCAAATGTTGTCTTTATTCAGCTCACAGCTTAAACTGTCATGTCAGGCAGATGTAATTTCATTCAGCTTCACCAAAGGTTCCCAAAAGAACATTTCTGGGTTTTACCCCACTACTGATCGATTATGTCCAAATAGGAAACATTTTTAAAACTTTTCTCCCTTCAAGCTTTGCAAAAGATCTGAATTTAAATGGCACTTTTAAGGCCCTTTGGAGCCTCAGTACAACAGCAGCCCGGCTTTTGAAGAGCACACAAAAATACTTCTGGCCCAAAAGAAAGGAGTGAAGTGACAAAAAGAGGAAGATAAAAGCAATTCCAAGTCCCAAACCTACAGAATCCCCTCAGTCTTGGCCTATTCTTTAGAACTAAACCTCATTTTGCAAATCAAAGGACCAGCTGCTAAACTTGCCTTAAAAAAAGAGGTAGGTCCTGAATGCAGGGCTGAGAGAGTCCAGGGGACGCCGGCGCTGCCATCAATCAGTCCCTCAGGTCCTCCTGCTCCCACCAGGAGTCTCCCCATCCCTGGACCCCCAATCCCGGGGCTCCAATGCCCAGGGATGCTCTCCCATCACCGGATCAGTGCCTGGAAAACAAAGCTCCCGTGAGGAGGCTTCACCCTCGGGAGGTGGCTCCGTTCCAGTCAGGGCTGCACAAATGTTGTACCAAAAAAAGCCAAATGTCACCATTTAGAGACAGCAGCCAGTATCCTCACATATGGAACTAGATGTTCCTGGGAAAGGGACAAAACAAAGGAAAAAAAATTCTCTTTGGTCAAAACTTTTAAAAATCCCGAATTTCACATAGAAGCCTTCGAAGTCGATTAAAAACAATCCTCAAAACATGCCCAGCTTTCACTAGTGCTTAACAACGTGTTTCCCTCTGTGAAAAGACACTTCAGACTGGATTTGCAGCTCTGGCTGGATGTTTTATTTCCCTTTGTGATCTAAGTGATCGCTGCTTTGTAAGATTTATCCCGGGCAATTAATACATCAAGCAGAGAATCGCATGAGGGATTTCCCCAAAGAGATTTTGGCAGCTCGGGGTTGCACTGGGAGCTCCTGCCCGTCGGTCTCAGCCCTCTGGAAGTTATTAAACAGCACAAGGATGTCACAAAATTAAAGCCACTCAGTTAAAATGAACATGGCACTTTATGCACCCAAAGCCAACGTGTGTTCCACCTGATAAAAATCTCAGCTCTCCAGCCCCAAACAACAGGTGTTGGGTGATAAAAGTCAAGACAAAAGTGCTAAAGCCTCTCACATACTTTCCCCAATTTCTACAGCAACAGAGCTGTGACAGAGGGCTCCTGACTGCTCAATTTGATGGCCAGGCAGACTTATAAAAGCTGAGTTTCCTAGGGGAAGACATAATGAAATCAATGCACTCATGAATATGGATGCCGGGCCGGGGCCATCTGTTCGCCACCAACATCTTTTCTTAAAACAAGTTTCAAATATTTCGCCAGAGACGTCTCGTATCTTTATTTCCGTGGATAAAATTAGACCTTGGATTTTCAGCATCTCCGGTCATTAAGTGCTATTGTGATGGAAATGTGGGGTTTTTTTCCTCCACTGATAATCAAAAGATTGAGTGATAAAACAGTTTGACAAAGTTCAGGTGGAGATTTCATCGCGTCTGTGGAGGAGCTTCACAATATTGACAGTCAGGGCACGCCGTGTGTAATGTAAATATAACTTCTCTGTCCTCCCCCCGGGGAACAAAAGCCTGCGATGTCCTGCCCTCATTTGTATCCTACATCCATCTGATTTCCTTTGGTTTCCAGAGAAAACATCATAAGGCATTTTTATCCCGCATTCATGAGGCTGGTGCTGATTTGCATGTGGGGAGCAGGCATGGGTGGAGGAGCTGCTGTTCCTGGGCTCTGCATGGAGATGGGAGGGATCCAGGAGCTCCTGGGGTTTGCCAGGAAAGCCAGGTGGATGCTGAGCTCTGTCTGCATCCCCAGATCCTGCTCCCTCTCCCCGTGCTGCTCTGAGGGGAAGCTGGGCCTGAACCAGGCAGGGCTGATCCGGCCCCAGGTGGGAATCAGAGAGTTCCGGAGTGGCAGAAGCCGAGATGTGGGAATAGAAAACCCAAACCCAAACGCAAATAAACACTCCAAACCCTGGAGAAGAGATGACTGAGAGGTGATTTTATCACCACACAGATACTTTCAGGGCAGGTGCCAAGAGGAGGGGGCCAGACTCTCAGAGGTGCCCAGTGAAAACACAAGTGGCAATGGGCACAGTCTGACACACGGGAAGTTCCAGCTGAAAATGAAGAAAAATTCTGTGCTTTGTGGGTGGCAGAGCCCTGGAACAGGTGCCCAGATGGTGGAGCATCCTTTCCTGGAGATACCCAAACCCACCTGGACTGATCCTCTGTGGCCTGCTCTGGGTGAACCTGCTGGAGCAGGGATTGGATTTGGGGATCTCCAGAGATCCCTTCCAACTGCAGCCAGCCTGGGATTCTGGGAGTCACAAACTGTGTGGCAGCAAGAGCAGAGCTGGAGTCTCTCATAGGAAGGATCTGTCTAAAGCAGGTTGCTATCAATTACTGCGTTCAGTGTTAATTAATAAGCAGCTCTTGGTTACTCAGAGCAACCATGAAGCTGAGACAGCCCAGATGAACACAATTCCAACTGCTCCCAAACAAATGAGTCTAAGAACATGCTCACAGGGAAGGGAATTGGCTCAGAGTTCTGCTGCTGGGGCCCCAGCAGCCTGGCCAAGGTCAGAACCTGCTCCAGTCCCAAAGGTCCAGCAGCCCCACATCTGATGGCACACTTGGTTCCAAACCAGAGCAGATACATGAGGTGCCCTGTGGTGAACACTGGGGGGAAAAAAAAAAGGAACCCAAACAGGAAAAAATAAATTAATTTAGGTTTTGAATGTTTCCATCTTACAATATTCCTCTCCATTTCAGCCTATTGATAGTATTTATGTGGCTGTTAAAAAAAAAAAAAATCAAAAGAAACTTAAATGAAAATATATGGGAGTAAAAGCATTAAAATTGAATATTATCCAGATAGTCAGGATTTTCTAAATAAACCTCAAAAGATCAATACCTGCCCAAACCTTTCAATTTCATTGAAGTGAGGTTTTGGTCAAAAAAAAATGCCCCAAGTGCCTGCTGGGATCAGCCAGGGACACTCAGCCCAGCCCCGCTCCCACCTGGGGATGGAGAACAGCCTGGGCTCATGGCTGGGGCTCACCTCCCAAATTAATTCCTGCAGCTGATCCTGAGCACGGACAACCTGCGCAGGTTATGCCATAACAGCTTTTCCATTTGCATCCAAATTTGGGGCATTATGCTCAACCTGCTCATCCACTTCCACTCAAAGGTGCAGCTTGCTCAATTTGCATAATAACTATCTCCAGCTAATCATCCCCATTTGTTCATGGAAGCAGCCACTTTCTGTAGGGCTTAAAATTACCATAAACTGTGCACAAGATCAAGAAAACACCGATTTATCTTATTAACAGTGAAGGAGTTTGTGTGTTAATTAGCAGGGGATTACTCTGGAAATGCATTCAGATGTTCTAAGGATCAGCTCACCTGACACGAGCCCTGAGCACCTCTCAGGATCTGCAGCTCAGAGCTGAGGCAGAGGAGATTTAGAAGCTCTAGGAGCAATGGGTGAGGCCAAGGAAGCACCCAGGGAGTCGCCATCCCGGGAATTCCTGTTTGGAAAGCAGCCACACAGTGTGGGCACTGCAAAGGTGCAGACACCTCTGGGAAGTTATTTAAACGGGAGAGTTGGAGAAAAGAGAGATAAAAGCGCTTGCAGCAGTGTGTGGGGGTGCTCAGCAAGCTCCTGTGCACAAAAAAGCAGGCAGTAAAGTTTGTTTTCTGCATTTTTGGATGGAATTTTGGACAATTTTTAAATAAAGGTGCAAAACTGAGGTCCTGTCTCCTAGAGAGCTTCAGTGCCTCGCTGATATTCTCACTACTCTGCTTAGTAAGCAGCTGCTCCAGCCTCCCCCTTGCAGCAGCTGTCAGAGCACTTCCCATAATATTCATGGATGCTCCATGTTTTCCAGCAGCAGGTGGTACCATTTCTGTATCTGCAAACGATCAGCATTCAAATCCAGATTTTTCTCCTTAATAGCTACTACACAGCTACAAAGTGTTATCTTTCCTACCCATATTTTTAATACCCCCAGTAAAAGCTGAAGCAGGGACTTGTATTTAAGGAAAAGATGTTCCCATGAAACTTTAAGGGAGAATTTCACACTGGGAGAAGATTAGAATAATACAGCCTCTCAAGTACAGAGCCATTTACTCTCAATTTTTCCTATGCCCCAAAAATAGCCTCCTTAATTTTCACTATGGGGTTCCCACAGGCACCCATGTGGATGCTGGGAATTGGACAAACTCCTTACACAGCTCGGAAACTTCCAGCCAAAGGAGCTCAGAGGATACCAAGAACAAAAGGAAAGCAGACTGCACTGAACAATTGTCCTTTTAAAGACCCTAAACCCTTTAAAAAGAACTGAAATGTGAAACCCAAACCAAAATAATTATTTGCTGCCTTTCCATCACAGCCAATGTTAACATTTAATGGAAATGGGCAGTTTTCAAGCCCACACTCACGTGCTGCACTGAATTTTCACAGAAAACAGGTCCTCTGTCCATCTCCTTAAAAATCCATGGAATTTGAACACAACGCCTTCCCCAGTAAAGCCACGAGACACAGAATGTGGTTCCCATAAACTGCATGGCCATAAATCTTTATTTCCTGGTGGCACAATGGATTTCATAAGGCAATGGATTTAACAATTCCTTTTTGCCAAGCAGTTCCCTAATTTCTTAGGAAACCCTTTCTGGGTTTAAGGCACGTGTTAAGGAACTAATTTTCCATAGTGATCCTGAAAAGAGCTGGAGTGTAAGTGCCAGGGAATTAATGGAGTCATTGTGCATATTTTTGTTCTTCATTTCCCCAAGAACAATGTGAACCTTCCAGAGAGATAATGAAGAATATCAAAGGCATCTTTTACATCAGGTGAGGCTCTCATGGCACACCAACCCCGTGCAGCTAAAATTTAAATGGCAAAACCTGTTTCAGCTGCTCCCCAAAATTGTTTTCCAGGTCAATAAAGGAGCAAGTCAGAAATAAATAACAACACAGAATGGCCAGAGGTGTTGCTGCTTTTCAGCAATCTGCTGGAATTACTGGCCTGGCTGTATGTGAGGGCACAACACTGAGAATTATTCCTTCCCTGTCCATGGCAGGGGGTTGGAACCAGAATTCCAGAATCATTTAGGTCGGAAAACACCTCCAAGGCCATGAAGTCCAAGCTGTGCCTGATGCCCACCTTGTCCCCAGCCCAGAGCTCTGAGTGCCACCTCCAGCCCTTCCTGGGACACCTCCAGGGACGGGCACTCCAAACCTCCCTGGGCAGCTCCTGCCAGGGAAGAAATTCCTGATGTCCAACCTGACCCTCCCCTGGCACAGCTTGAGGCCCTTTTCTCTTGATCTGGGAGATCTGATGAGTTTTGAGTCCCTTCCAATCAGAGCCATTCTGTGGCTCTGTTCACCTCCCACCTCCCTCTCCTTTCATCCCCAGCTTCCTGGAAACTGTGTCCCACTCATTCCATCCCTGCAGCACGTCCTGCCCAGGCACAGACAGTACCACCATCATCATCATCAGTCATGATTTCCTCTGAGGGCTCCCAAAACCACACCCCTGACAGCAGCACACCCCTGCACAGGCTCTGTCACCTTCACCACAGACCTGCCCAAACACCAAGGAGCCAAGTGCAGCACCAGCTCTTTGCTTTTCATGCACAAAAATGAGTTTTTGAAATGCAAACCAGGTCTCCATCCCATCCTCCTTGGGCAGAGTGTGTCTCAGGGAGAGGTGCTCACCCAGCCTGGTTTGGGGGTGGCAGATCTGCTGATGCAGATTAGAAAATCCAACTATTTTCCACAAATGCACTTTCTGCAGAGAAGGTTTTCAGGCACAAGGTTGATTTTGATCTTAAAGACTAAAGAAACATCAAAGGGAAATACCTGTGGGTATACAGCAGTGCTCCTGGAACAAGCAGGGGCTCATGAATACCAATTGATAAATATTCAGGATAAATACTGTGCCTCTGTGTGCAGGTTACACTGAGAGCTCCCCCCAGCCCTGCCCTGCTGCCCTGCAGCCCCAGGGACACCTGAGGCCACCTGTCCTTGGGTTTCAGCAGAGCTCAGGCTGCACCTGAGCTTCCACATCCAGCTCTTGTCCCATCCCAGGCCTTCCCCCTGTGCCCACCTGGGGTTTCACTGCTGAGTCCAGGAGGGCCTGGGCTGCAGATGGGATTTTAGGTGGTGATGGTTTGTAAGGGCAGTACTGGGGATGCGGGACTGTGGGCAAAAGCAAGATACGGCAAAAATGATCACGAACCCAGGCTGAAACCAAAAGGACAATCATCAAAAATGGCAAATTTCCCTTAATTTTTCAGCAAAACATGCAGCAAAAACCAAAGCCCAAAGCCAGTTTTAAAGCCCAGGGCTTTACACGGCTTCCCAGTAAGGATTTCCCACAGCAGACAAAATTCATTTTGATTTATCCTCTGCACTGTTGCTTTTAGCTGCAGCTGAAGAGCAGAGGGGGGTGTATGATTTCCTTTAAAACTCTGCTGTTTCAGGCTAGCACTCAGAAGCTCTGAACAGCTCTTTGCAGTTGCCTTTACAGACCAGCATCATTTCTAATCTCACCCTGAGAAAACACTTGTAAATCTGCTCAATGACTCAAATTTGCAGTTTTCTCCCTCTCAGTTTGCTGGATCACTGTCTCAAACAGTTTCTCTGCCCAGTCAGATTTTCAAAGCGAGTTTATAAAACGAGCATCTGTTGATAATGTAATAAGTCTGGAAAGAAAATATTTCTCTTTTCCACACAATGCTGGGAAAACCTTGAAACTTGTAAACAAGCAGGGGATGTGACAGCAGCAATTGGTCTCTGTTAACAGCAAAATACAAAGGAAGGAAAATATGAGTAGAAAAAGTGTATCTGTGCGTATTTAATATGGTTTTTGTAGCCAGGCACTTTCATGAAGTTTGACTCAGTGTTGTAATTAAAATGTTCTGTAACGGTGGTAATTACCCCATCAGGTAAGGCACAATGGATGGCAGCACAAACCTACAATAAAATTATTATTTCCAAGTTGCATTTCAATTTTTGTGCATTTTAAGCACCTCCCTCGTGCCTGGGAACAGGGGTTTTTAACAGGGTCCAACATGTGACAGCGCAGCCCCAGCCTGGAATAGTGGGATTTTTGTTATCTTTGCTTTTCCTTCTTGATAAACTGCAGCCTTTTGAAGAGAACTAATTCTAATAGATCAAGTGATGAAATTTAATCAAATTAAACCCCACCTGGGCACACCTTGATGGTGGAGAGAGTGGCAAGAGTGAGGTGAGAGGCAAAAGGTTCTCCCAGTCCTCCCACACCACGGAGCCTCTCTGCCTTCAGGAGCACAAAAACTCTGGAAACTTAAGGAAACCAACCCAGAACATCCCAAATGTCCCAGAAATGACAAAGCCTCTTCTCTTTGTAAACGGTTTTGAGGCACACTGACCTTGGGGTGCTAAAATTTCCTTTTTGGGGGGAGGAGTGGGGTGTTCAGACCTGTATTAAACTAAAGTAACATAGAGCATCGGATTATTCCAGCAATTTGGAGAATTCTGGGCTTTGGAGCCTTTGCAAAGCATTCCGAGTGCTGCAGAAAGATGAATTATCTCCCATTTCTTGCATCAAACCCTGATGTCATGTCTGGAGAAACACTAAACCCTGTCAATTCTTTCTGCCTTCCCAGGTTCCATCAGTCCTTTGCAAGCTCGTCCAGCAAGAAAATAACCCCTTTCACTTTGGAAAGGGGCAATAAAGATGATGGATGCTTTTTGGAGTTTATTTTTGCTGTGTCCATAAACATTGCCCTAATAGCTCATCACAGCTGACGAGGAGCTTGGCGGAGCCAACTGCTGTTGACTGAAAATATCTCACAATTTTTTTTTCCCCGAGTTTGCTGTACAGAAGGAATTATTTATATTTGAATAGCACTCTCCTGTGATCAGGAAATATCTATATATTTGTCAGAGTTAGTGCAGGGCCCCGCCACGCAGGCACTGTTAATAGCTTTTATTAAGAAATCCTATTTTAGTCCCTTTCACTCCAGTCCTTCACTCCAGGGGGATCAAGAGAGGCCCAAGATGTTTATCTGGCACACTTTATTTTCCCCTACACACCAAGATAATTAAATCACTGAACCAAATTTAATGCAAGAGCTGAGGAATCATCCCCTTGATTTTCTTATTTAGCCCCAGGATGCTCCCAAAGGCAAAAGAGAATCCCAGAATGGTTTGGGTTGGAAGGGACCTTAAAGCTCATCCAGTTCCAGGCAGGGACACCTTCCACTATCCCAGGTTGCTCAGCCCTGAATTCCTGCTCTCCTTGCTAAAGATCATTGGAATGATGCCAAATGGTTTTAGCAAAGCTGCTTTTGGATAATTTTTTTTGTTGTTGTTATTATTGTGGGTTTTTTTAAATGTCCATTGTTATCTTTCTACCCTTGGAGAAAATCACACTGAAGAAAGTGAGACACGCCCAAATGTTGATGTTTGAGAGGCACTCTGGAGGGAAAAGTAAGTGCAGCATTTTAAAATACCATCATTTATAGTGATGGCTGCGTTTCTGGGAGTGAAGTGAAGGCGAAAAACAGCAGCAGGACACTGAAAAACACCTTTGAGCAACTTCCACCACAATCTGGACATCCAGAGGGAACAGACAACAGCAGGGCCTGATAAAAATGGCGTCTCCCAGCTCTGCCCACTGGAATATGGAAGAGGACACAGCCAGGGACCCAGCACCCTTCCTGCCCAGCTCCCTCAGTGCTCCCTGCCCTTGGTATGGGACACAATGTGCATTTCTTGGCACTCCCAATTTCCTGCTGCCTTTACCTACTCCTTGCCTTGCTCTGGAAGCAGGCTGAGGTAAGTAATGTGCAAGGCAAGCACACTGCTGTCACTAAGCAACCTGAAACGGGGCTTGGAACAAAGATCTTTATTTCTGGAACCATTTAGCTGCGGTGCCTGAGCCGGGCTGAGGTTTTGGGGATGGCACAACCCCAGCCCCTCTTGCTGCTGCTCCTCTCCAGGGCTGTTGCTGTCCCTGCAGCTTTTCACCCTCACCTAAACCTCCTAACATTTATGGCAAAGAGCAGGAAGAAAACTAATAAAAGGAGGACAATTGGCATAATTTTGGGACTGTTTCAGCCAGTTGACTCCAGTGTGCCCAAAGCAGAGTGCTAAAGCAGAGAACAGCTCATTTCTTGCCCATGCACACAGATCCCATCAGCTGCTCTGCCTTTGCAGAATACCTTGGAATCTCCTGCTCTCTCTGCCCTCATGGCAGTGCCCCAGGACAGGGCAGCAGACCCCAAGGACAGGGCAGCAGACCCCAAGGACAGGGCAGCAGTGCCCCAAGGACAGGGCAGCAGACCCCAAGGACAGGGCAGCAGATCCCAAGGACAGGGCAGCAGACCCCAAGGACGGGGCAGCAGACCCCAAGGACAGGGCAGCAGATCCCAAGGACAGGGCAGCAGACCCCAAGGACGGGGCAGCAGATCCCAAGCACAGGGCAGCAGACCCCAAGGATAGGGCAGCAGACCCCAAGGACGGGGCAGCAGATCCCAAGGACGGGGCAGCAGACCCCAAGCACAGGGCAGCAGATCCCAAGGACGGGGCAGCAGATCCCAAGGACGGGGCAGCAGATCCCAAGGACAGGGCAGCAGACCCGCTGAATATTTGGAGTGCAGGAGCCCCAGCCCAGCTCTGCAGGTCCCTCTGGACCCATCAGGCTCCTCAGCCCCATCCAAAACCCTGGATGAAAGCTGGAAATGCTCAGCACTACATCACTCAGAGGTGTGAGTGCCACCTGCCTTGGGGGACAGGGGCACTTCCATGATCCCACACAGGGGCAGGAGCATCAGGCCTGCCTTCCTCACCAGGTGGGAGAGCCAAGAGCCTCTGCTGATTGCACTGCATCTTCCTCTTGTTTCAGCCAGGACATGCTTAATTACTGCCAGCTTTAATTACTGTCCCAGCCTCCCAAAGGGCTTTAATTCTCTCAGATTTCACATCTCATCCCTACTCCTTCCCTGCTGCTGTGGCTGCAGCAGCTCCCAGACACCTCTGGGCTGGAGCAGAACTGAGAATTCACATGAAGTGAATGAACCTGGTTAAATTTGATATTTGGGGGTGCTGCCTGCTCCCCACCATGGCTGAAACCTGATTTAATGGGCAATTTAAAAGCAAGCATCCACCAGAAATTTGTCATTTATCGTATGCTAGAAACCAATGCTGCTGCCCACTGCTCACCCTTCTCTGCTTGAATCCTCCCCACACGAAGGGAACTAACTTAGGTATCCCTGGTAAACCAAAATATCTTGGTAAAAAATTAACATAGGCAGGAGAGTAAAAAATACAGAGAGAAATATGGAAAAGGGAACTAAAGAATCCACAGCCATTATAATGCCTGAAAAGCCAGATTTGCCATCTGAATGCTGTTCTTTAAGGAAACACTCAGGACGACTTTTACCTCTTAAATGCCATTAACCAAACTGAACAATTCAAAAAGCAATGAGAGAATGTAAAATAAATGCAATAATGGGACAGAGCAACCCTGTGAGCCCTAACTACAAAGCACTGCCTCTAATCAAAGCCTAATATTCTAATTCAAACTATTATTATTACTATTATTATTGCTATGTTTCTCCTGCTGCCTTGGCAAAAACCATTTCAGCTTATGTATTTCAAACATTTTCTGTTAAGGACAATCAAAAATGCCATATGTGATCAATGATTTATAAATAGTAAGCCTGAGTTTGTATTTAAAATCCTGTCACTGGGAAGCATCAGTTCACTGCATTTTACCAAATCACAATGAGGATGAATTGTAAGATGAAGTTTTCCCGCACAAATATCCAGATACACTTCATGGGGAAAGAAAAAAAATCATTGTTGGCCTCATTTTATAATGAAACAGATTCAGTTATGAGCTACCCAAAACATAGAGCTCTGACAGCAATTTACAGGCTTTATATGCAAGTCGAGCTAATCCTCTAAGCAGACTCCCAATTCCTGCAGGAGACGGGAATCAGGTGGCATTTGAGTTCATATGAGAAATCTGGAACTGTCTGGCTTGCTGTGAATAAAGGCAGGGAGTTTTAGGGTGAGACAGCAGAAGTGCATCAACCACCTCACTGCTAAATCCCACTGCGACACAAATGATTTGGTGATGGCCAAATGCTGCCAGCGCTGTCCTGGGAACAAGCAGGATTTCCCCAGCCAGGATGGTAAAACCTGCCTGGTTTCACCTCCACAGGAGCAGTTCCCAGCCCCTGGCCGTCAGTGATCCCCTGAAACCACGAACCAGCCCTGTGGAGAATGACCCTTCTTGGATGATTTCCACCACAGGCCTGTCAAGGTTTTAGCTTGCCTGCCGTGGGACTGGAAATTGTCCTTGTTAAACCTGGGATTCAGACAGTTTCAGTTTGAAAGCCAAACAGGAAAAAGGTTCTGAGTGAAGTGCTTGGAGCAGGACCTGGAAAGGGGCACTGGAGCAGGACAAGGCAACCACAAACCAAAGCTGGGGTGCAGCACAAATGAGTAAAGTTGTTGTCAGAAACATTAACAAGTCATTGTCAGAAACATTAACAAGCCATGCCCAAATGCCATTTTCTCTTTGCAATCACAATTTATTCGTGGGGTTTTACACATCAGATGGGCAGAGACTGTGCCACCCTCGGAGGTGCAGAGCTGTGCCACACGTCCAGGTGACCGAGCAAGGAGAGCTTTCCTTGGAATCAGCATTAATCACACAACGGAGCCAGCTTTAAATGCACAGCAGGAAGCACTTTCCCTTACAACAACATTAGTCAGGCCATGGGCAAGTTGTCTTCAGTGAGATTTTCATTAAATAAGATTCAAGCCTTTTGGAAATCGATAGGAGCCCTTCCATTGACTTTGGTGGGCGTCACACGAGGCTCGTGCTGCTGCCACACCGAAACGGAGGGAAGTGGACTCTCATCGAGCCAATTTATATTGCTTAAATTAATTTGCCACACCTTAACTATGAAGATCTGCAAAGAACTCTACTCCTTCCTGTCCTCTTTAAGCCCTGTATGCATTTTCCTCGGTTAAAATGTGTAAAACACTTGACAGGCTCAGCCAAATCCCAGGCTGGCAACACCCTACAGGTTCACCCATGGTCTCCTGGCACCACTGTTCAAAAACTCCCTGAACATAATGTCTGAAAGAAATCACAGGTCAAAAATTAGACAGCTTACAATTTATCCTTACCTCCTATTCACTTTTGCCCTTCAAAAGAACTCAGCCCTAGGGAGCTGACAAATAAAGATAAATTACCCCTCTGCAGCGTTCTCTCTAACTAAGCCATTGTAGTGATTAAATGAACCTTAGAAGCCAAATTCAGCTTTGATAGCTGAAATTGGGGGGAATTTTTTGCCTTTTTACAAACACAAAGCTCACAGCTTCCTGGAAGGAAGGGCTGAATTCAAGAAATTTCCTGGGTTAGCATTTTGGGGCAGTTATGTGTTCATGTTAATGGGCTCAGTCACGTGGGGTAGGTGCCGAGGTAATTTATGGACACATCCCTAAATGTCATTATGTGGAATAATATCTGGAAGTGTCCAAGGCCAGGTTGGACAGGGCTTGGAGCAACCTGGGATAGTGGGAGATGTCCCTGACCACGGGAGGGGGTGAAATGGGATGGGGTTTGGGTTTCTTCCAACCCAAACCATTTTGGGATTCTCTCCAAGGCAAAGCCTCTTCCAGGGATGGGACCTGCCACAGCATTAAGCAGCAGAGCATTGATTCCTCTTCCTCATTGCTCAAAAAGAAACCCTGAAGAACAATTGAAAACACAAAAAAAGAGGGGAGTTCAAAGAAAAACTGAAAAATGCTCAAGCTAGTTTAGCAGGAAGACTGGGAGATGGCTTGATTATACAGGCTTGATTATTTTTAGGAAAAAAACCCAGCACTGGAGGGTTCTCCAATCTCACACTGGAAGTTGCAAGGGCAATAAATGTCTGGATGCTGGAAAAATTCAAATGAGAACGTCCAAGTGAACTCAATCAGCACAGACAACACCAAGCTGAGCAGCAGTGACTCCGCCATCACCGGTGTGTTGGAATCAAGCCTGGGTACCTCTAATTTTGGACCTGTCACTTCTCTACAAGAAATGCAGTTCTAAGCACAGGTATTTAAACCAAAAGCAAGAGAAGGCAATATGCAATTATACACACCTAATGCATGTATTATACACATATATTGCATATATACAACAGACAATATTATACCATACAGAATATAGAGGAAAAAATAAAAAAACTGTACACCCGTGTGCTTCATTTAGAAGGAATTGCAGTGAGATTTAGTAAAACAAGGGGGCTTCTTGTCCTCCAGAAAATGTGAATTTTATCTGAGCAGAGCAAAATAGATGCTGCACTTGCAGTTTGAGGTTTGATACAAGACAAGTCTCATTATCGTCCTTTTTAGCCTGAATTCTGTTGTCCTCAAGAGATCAAGATGCATAGAGAAAAATATATTAAAAAAGAGGATATTAACCCATACACACTTTTGCCCCTTCCAATAACTCTAAGAACTCATTAGGTGAGCTCTGCTGCACTGGTAATTAGGTTCAGAGTTGGTGTCACTGTTGTAATGGGTTATTGATCGCTGAAGTTCTCAAAGAACTTCATGGTTCTGGGAGTTTGGAAAAAAAACCCAAGCCCCATGAAATGAGTACTAGCCTTGCTAAATTTGATTTTCATTACATATTACAAGACTTGTTACACTTCCCAACCCAAAGATTTCATTTCTCCTCAGCAACAGTTTTATTTTAAGCTTTCCTTCCCCAGACATCTCTGTTGGCCATTTGGGCTGGGGATTAGATTTTTCACCTGTCCCAGGATTACTGGGAAGAGCTATTTTTTATTTTCTCAGGGTTTTTTAAGAGACAGCACATGCCTGGGGATGCAAAAATAGGCTGTGGGATGGTGTCAGCTGCCAGAGCCCCAGTGGTGGTCTGCACACGGAGACCACCCTGTGTATACCATGTCTGTAGATGTGATCTATAAATATGTCCATATACATCTGTGTGTGTGTGTGTATATATATGTGTGTGTGTTTATATATGTCCCCAAAAGCCACATCCACACAACTTTTAGATCCCTCCAGGGATGGGGATTCTACCCCTGCCATGGGCAGCCCCTCCCAATAACCCTTTCAGTGAAGGAATTTCCCAAATATCCACCCTGAGCCTCCCCTGGCCCAGGCTGAGGCCGTTCCCTCTCCTCCTGTCCCTGTTCCCTGGGAGCAGAGCCCGACCCCCCCCGGCTGCCCCCTCCTGTCAGGGACTTGTGCAGAGCCACAAGGTCCCCCCTGAGCCTCCTTTTTTCCAGGCTGAGCCCCTTTCCCAGCTCCCTCAGGAGTTCTCCAGCCCCTTCCCAGCTCCGTTCCCTTCCCTGGACACGCTCCAGCCCCTCAGTGTCCTTCCCATGAGGGGCCCAAACCTGATCCCAGGATTAAAGGTGTGGCCTCAGTGCCCAGCACAGGGGGAATCTCCCAATTCCCCACCAACCCAAACCTCGCCATTGCTCCTGAGAGCAAATGCCCATGCCAGGGACCTCCTGCACCAGGAAAGGGCCCGTGGGCCCCTCCAGAGTGCCCATCAATCTCTGCCCACCACAGTGCCCGGGCTTTACTGCAGACTGCACCGGTGCCAAGTGATCACTACATTTAATTAACGCATTATAAATTGCCAGGTAATTGTTCTGTGCAATTTTCAGCTCGCAGCTCTGTCACTGTTGAAACCCTGTGAGGGCTTGATCCAGACATAAAGAGGGGAAGATGACGCCACAGTGCCCTTCAGGCCTGGAAGAAGATGCTGTAATCAATTAAATGCTGAAGGAAGACTAGAATAATCACAATTACAGGGAACAGAATCCCCAGTGAAATTCCAGAGCTGCTCCAGCAGCCTGCAATGGACACTTTGCATCCAGGATGGCGAGGAGAAAGAGAGGAGCTGCTTGGGAAGGGAGAGGTTCCTCCTTGAGAGAAGGGATTTGGGTTCCCACTGCAACAATTCCAAACTGCTTTATCCTAATTGCATTCCAACAGTGATGCCAGAGCTGCTGCCAAGGCAGTAACAGGAGAAGGGCAGAGGCAGTTTGGTACCAGAACCTGCCCGGCCGGGAAGCGCCAGCCTCGGGCAGGGGGTAACTGTGCATTAAGCAAATTGCACTTTGTTATTCTGTTATTTTTGTCAGCTTAATGGAAAAGCCAAAGGGCTGTTTGCTCTTTAACGCTGCCATGGCTAGTGCTGTGGTTTAAAATGCTGTGCAGTTATAGCAGGAGGCACATTTAATCTCCCAGTCTGAGCTGGGCCCAAACTGGCAGGACACAGGCGTGTTCGGTGTCCCAGCCATCCCAGTGGATCATTCCCTTCTCCCAGCCCTCCTGCAGCAGGAACCAGCAGGGCAGCACTGGGTGCTTGCTGGAATCCTGCAGAAACCTGAGCTGGAGGAAGGTTGAAGGCACATCAGACTTTTTCATTCTGTGATTGAGAACAGCAGCTTGATGTGTCCACAGGGACAGATGGCTCCTGCTGATGCCTTCTCCAGCCACCTAGAAACAGAGACTAGACAGGAGTAAGGGAATAAAGGTCGGGATTTATTGAAGGGCCCTCAAGGTACCCCCTGGGGAGCCAGAGGCTGCTTCCAAAAAAAGGACCCCAACATGGACCACAGGTCACGAGTTCTTCACACTTTTATAGGTTTGGTTCATTTGCATATCAGGGTTAATTCTCCAGTTAAAGCCCCAGTTTAATGATGTAATTCCCCTCAGCTTGCTCCCCCTTTAGAGTCTTTGGTTTACACATTTTGGGCCTAGAAGAGCCTGGCTGTCCTTGAAGGCAAAGCCTGGAGAGGCTTTGTTGTGTCTGCCCAGCACGAGAGAGCAGGAATTACAGGCTACAAGGAACTGCAGAGTTACACTCTAAGCAGTACAGGATTTGAAAAATATAAAAGTTAAAACCTAAGGCATGACTGGCCACAGCCACCCTGCCCCATGCTGAGGGGAAGACGTGGGGTGGTTCCAAGGTTTACCCCGGCAGATCCCCATGACCACAAAACCAGAATTTTCTTTTTAAGGCACAAGCTGATAACAGCCATAGATACCAGGCTGTGCTTTCATAGCCAGGCCAGAAAAAGGGCAATAAATCCTGCTCCTAGTTTGTTCCCTCCATTTTAAACTAAAAGAGGAGAGTGTTAGATGGGATATTGGGAAGAAATTCCTCCCTGTGAGGGTGGGGAGGCCCCGGCACAGGGTGCCCAGAGCAGCTGTGGCTGCCCCTGGATCCCTGGCAGTGCCCAAGGCCAGGCTGGACATTGGGGCTTGGAGCAGCCTGGGACAGTGGGAGGTGTCCCTGCCATGGCAGGGGTGGAATGAGATGATCTTTAAGGTCATTTCCAACCCAAACCACTCTATGACTCTACAAATATTTTATTCCAAACAAAAGATTTTGTACATTTCCTGCAATGCTAAAAAGATCCTGAAGCTGTGGATCTTCTCTAGAAACATCTACTTGCAAGAAGTCAGAACTCCCTTCCCTGAAGTTATCTAGGTAAGCATCTAAGAACTAAGATTTAAAACACTCATTTACATTTGTTAATTCAGGGTTGTTCAAACTATTATGAGAATTTCAAAGAGGAATAAGAATTGAATAGCTTAAGAGCATCCTTTGAAAACAGATATTACTTGCCTGCAGAATTTTCTTCCCCTAATCAGCCCACATAGAAGAGATGTCATTTCTATCTAGTTCACTAGCAGATATGCTTTCGTTATTAAATATTAAATCAGAGAGAACAGAGATTCAATTCAAAAAAATATAGTTCAATCTGCCAAATTGCTACTTCCATGAATTATATTGTGAACATATTTTGATAAAAAGGGGGTTATTTAAAGAGGCAACCAAGTCTGGTGATAAATGAGACCCTGTTTCAGTTCGTGCCTGCAAGTTTTAACTCCATAAATATAAATCTACATGGTGCCTTTTCCTTTTCTTTTTAAACTCTTTTTTGTTTTTATTTTTGCCTTCTAGATAGATGTTTGCAATAAGAAACAGTGTTTATTGTACTTAGAAATTTTAATATAAAAACCACAGAGGAAGCAGCTATCTGGAGGAACAGAGCAACACAGGAAAAAAAAGAAATTATTGTAAATCTGTTACTAAGTAGGACTGAGCAAATAACTCATTGTGAATAATTCACTCAAGAAACAGAGCCTCTTTCTATGCTCACAATCTAATTACAAACAATTTACAAACAAGCTGTGATTTCCTTGTTTTCCTGTCAGTTATTTGACTTAGCTCAATAACTTCATTCTTGTAAAAGCAACAGCTCCAGCAACAGACTGGGAGAGTCCTCCAAGGAAGCCAACATTTTGTGGTTTAATTTGAGCAGAAAACCCCAGTGTTACTGCCCAAATCCCACCTCTCCTGCTGGGACAGGGCTTGGAGCAGCCTGGGACAGTGGGAGGTGTCCCTGCCATGGCAGGGGTGGCACTGGATGGGCTTTGAGGTCCCTTCCCACCCAAACCAGTGTGGGATTATGGAATTCCAAGTGCCCAGCCAGATGTGGCACAGCCCAACACAAACCATCAGTGCTTATGCACAGGGCACCTTCCTGGGCAAAAATAGGGAATGTGGGGGAGCCAGAGCCCAACAGTCCCATGGGACTGGTGCTGAAAGGGTGGGCACCCCACGGGGCACCCACAGGGCCTGGCTGCAGGGAAACTGCACCTGCTTTCCTGCAGGATTTTACAATTCTCTCCACAAAACTAACAGCCCTCACCCCAATAAAAGGGCATTTAACTTTTGGTTTTACGGGGGCTTTTTATGTGCGTTATTGCAATCCAATTTAATTCACTCCTGCTAGTTGAACTGGCACTCATTTCGGGCTGAAGTGATAACACATAATAGCCCCTTTCAACTGAATTGCTGAATTAAAGTCCAAATCAGGCCCTGTTAGAGCAGCTTTCCTTCTGGATGGTGCTCCATGGCCAAAGGAGAACATCCCCACTCAGCCCTCGGCAACGTCGGTAAACTTCAGATTGGGAGGTTCATTTCACAAGTTCATCACCAGAATGTAAATGTCCATTTCTCGTAATATTTAACTGCCATCACCACCCTGTGACTTCCAGCTACACTGAACACGAAAACTGAAGTTGCAAATGTCTTCTCTTAATTGGCCAATGCACTGATCATTTAATTTTAACTCCAGGGCAGAAGTTAAAAGAAGCGTCTCTAAGGATTCCAGTTTATGTCAATAAAGTGTACCAAAACAGTCTTCCCAGGAAACCCATAAATCTCTACTAAGAGTCCATTTGTTATTATACATAAATAAATTAAGTGTTAATAGAACATTTATGGCGAAAGGAATTAATTCTGCTTTAATTCCACATTTACCAAAATTCCTGGTTTCCAAAGCTCCAGCTCAAGAGTACAGGAGCATTTATATTCTGCTTTGCAGAAAGGAAAGGAACAGGAAAAGTGCTGCAAGAATAAATCCAGCGGGAATGGAAGATGAGAAGTGATCAGGAACTGGCAGAGGGACAGACACAGATCCTGGGAACATGAAGATGAGCTGCTGACAGAGCTCATGCTCTCAATGCACAGGAGGTGTGCTCTGCTCTCTTCCCTGCTGCTCCTTTGCTCCTTAGCAATCACCAAATTAACACTGTCTGAAAAAGAGAACTTCTATTTAAAAAGCCAACCCTGCAATTACTAGTAATGATTAATCCTATTGCAGTAGCAGCAGTGCCCTATTCCAGTGTCCTTCTGCCTCTGTGCCCCCAACCCCTCCTTCCTTCCCCAACTTTGGCAGAGCCCTGACCTGCAGCTGCCTCTGCCCCCTTTTTAAAGGGAAGTGTTCCCTGTGGGAGGACTCCAGTTCCAGGGCAGCACCTCTGACAGATGTGGATCCATTAACAATCCCTGGAATTACACTGGAAATTCATGCGGCAGCTCTCAATAATCCACGACTGGGATTGCCTGGGCAGCTGGATAAAGGCACATTAAGCACTCCAGGCCCTTCTCCTGCCTCGGGTATCATAATTCCCATTGCCCTGTGCTCATTTCCATGGAGCAGCCGATCCTTATCCTCACACACAGCTTCATCCTCCTTAAGGAGCTCAGTCTGTCCTCACTCCCTGTCTGGGGAGCACGGATCAGTGAGGGCTGGGATTGTTCAGCCTGAAGAAGAGAAGGCTCCAGGGAGAGCTCAGAGCCCCTTCCAGTGCCCAAAGGGGCTCCAGGAGAGCTGCAGAGGGACTGGGGGCAAGGGATGGAGGGACAGGACACAGGGAATGGCTTCCCACAGATGGGATATTGGGATGCAAAACAGCCCAACCCGGCTTTCCAATCCAGGTGCAGACACCTCTGGAGAAGAAAGGGACTGCAGACAGCTGGTAATAAGGGAAAAAAGCCGCCCCACAACCCCGCTGACAGCAGAGGCTGCACTTGCTCTGCCCACCCATGGAATGGGCTGGATGCTGCTCCCGGTGCTCCCGGACGGATCATCTGTGGCAGGGCACAAAGAAGAGGCTGCATCTCATGCCTGAGAGTCCTTCAGCTGCTTCCCTGACAGACCCAGATGGATAGAAACGTATCAGCTGCAAAGCTGATGAATAACCCCACACGTGTGCAGGAAAAGCTGGAAAACTCTTGACTTAACAATGCCACAGGTCAAAAACAAGCACTATTTAATGTGCCCGCTTTGAGACCATTTCTCAGTAAAGCATTAACTTATCACATAAAACCCACGAGGCAAAGAGGATTTGCAAAGATCATAAAATGGAGTATTTCTGACCTGAGCCATTATTCGATTTTCTGTGTTAGTAAGGAGAGCCCCTGAGTGTGCAGCCACAAAAAAAAAAGAGTGGAAGTCAGCAAACAGCCGAGAGCTGTGGAGAAAAAAAGAAAAATAGCCAATAAAAATATTCACTGGGGTCACAGGGATGGTAGAAAAAGCCTCCGAGTGAGCTCCCTGCACCTGTAAGCAGTTCCTTGAGCAGGGAGCTGCAGAGGAAGCGCCATACGGTGGGAATTCAGTCAGGAAAAGCCGGCGCCGTCGGAAGCAAAGCCGGGTAAACACGGTCAGATGCTGGGAGTTCAGCTAAGGTGAGGCAGGCTCAGAGGTCAACCTGGAGGGCACAAACTGGGGGCTGTGAGTGATGCTGGGAGATCACAGCAAGGGGAGATTTAGAGGAGCCTGTAGGAGTTAATCTGCTGCAGATGGCTCGGGTGCTGCGGAGGAGCTGTGGAACTGAACCGCTGGTGGCATCTCTGGAGGGGGATCCCGGTGGGAAGCTCACCTGGAACAGGGCACAACACAGCCCTGTGGTCACTGGGAAAATCAGCTGGGGCCAGGGAGAAATCCAGTCAGGCAGCAGCCGGCCTGCCAGGGTACTGCCACTCACTTTACGCTCCTCTGGCTGGTGGCAAATTAACCAGATTGGGCTCGTTCTTAGCAGATTAAACTTTATTTGCTGTTTTCCTTCCAGCCCCTCTCCCCTCCCTGCAGGGCCTGTGTTTTTGCAGGACTGGGATTGCCCAAGGATGGCAACATCAGCACCCAGATCTCAAAGGGATGCAACACCACTGAGACCCATCCCAGAGCCTCTGCCTGCACAGACCCAGGCGTTCACATATTTCCCAGTCACAGCTGAAAAGTGTGTGCACATCCAGAAACTGCTAAATATTCCACCTCCAATATTCCACCTCCAGTATTCCACCCTACAAGCAATGCCCAGAGCTGCACTGGGCAGCCAAAGGTAAACAGCCAGGCTAAGTACAGTGAAAAGGAGGCTTTTTATTTCAATTTCTTCACTTTAAGTATTTCAGCTGCATTCCCAGTGCCCAAGATGTAGATCTCTGAGAGTATTGACATTAGCTCTTGTTTGGAGAGCTGGTATCAAAGGGCAGCAGATCTGCTCTGGAAGTACTGGGAACAGCTCACAGGATTTGAGCAGTTACAAGGCAGCAGAAAATAGGAAAAAGATGTAGAAAACATGATCGACATATTGGGAATTCAAACAAGTCAGCACATTCTGAGAGAGAGTGAAAAGACTTTTAAAAAATCTTAATGGGAGAAAAATTAAGTAATGGTCACTTAATTCCTTAACATCAACATTTCCAGCTTTAATTAGGATCCAGGGAAATCAAATGTTAGAAGCCCATCTGCTTCCAGGCTCCAGAAAGATGAAAACCTTCAAAAATGCCATAAAAAATAAACTCCCAGGCTGGCAGCGTTTTATTGAGTTCCTCCCCATAGATTTCAGCATATGCCACTATTGCAGGAATGAAATGGGTCTGAAACCACACTTTTCAGGAAATTGGGTTAACTCGTTTAACAATTTACCACATCAGGGATGTGGGATTATTTATTAGAGATGGCATCCCTGCTCTCCATAAACACAGCACGGGAATGATGGGGGTGCCACAGGGACACCCTGCTGGGAGCAGGGGCTGTTTGATCACAGAGTTATCCTAAAACTGAGCATTTCCATCCCTGGAAGTGTTCAAAGCCAGGCTGGAGCAGCCTGGGATAGCAGAAAGTGTCCCTGCCCATGGCAGGGGGTGGAACTGGATGGGCTTTAAAGGTCTTTTCCAACACAAACTGTTCTGGGATTCTGTGAAAAACACACATTTAAAGCTTTTTGCAGTGGAAGAAAGAAGTTTCAAAACACTACCTGGCTATGCCCTAGAGGCTGATCCCCACCTTTTCCCGAAACCAAATTTAATTAAATTCTAAAATCCTAAGACTGAAGTTAATCCTGTGTTTTGTTAAGTCCCAAGATATGATTTTCAAAGGATGCAGCACTGGGAATATATTTCGTCCTTTTTTCTTTATTAATTCTATTTTAATTCATTACTTTCACATGAAAAGAATGAGAAACCACCCACTTTCATTCAATACTATACACTATTCCATATTTCACTGTTCAAACACTCCCAGCAATGTGTTGGGATTGAAAAGGAAGCGCAGTGTCAGTTTTAGCCAATCTTGTGTTCAATCTCCCACAAAAAGCCTGGCCTTATTTGTGAGAGATGGAAGCTCAGCCTGCAATTCCAGGCACTTATCCTGAGCATTTGGTGGCTGCCCTGTGTCTCTCCACAGCCCCACACACACCAACCCAGAACTCCCAGAGCAGCAGCTGCATCAGCCACTGGAAAACACTGAAAGTTACACCTTGCTGCTGGTTTATGGGCTCTGTGGGAATCACCTGGGTTGACTTTTCTTTCCTTATGGAATTCTAAGTGGTTTGGGTTGGAAGGGACCCTAAAGACACTCATATTCCAGCCCCTGGCCTGGACCTGGTGACCATTCCAGCATCCCATCTCTGTTCCCTGTGGAATACAGGCTGCCTCTGGTGGGCACAGTCATCTCCAGAGCTAAATACTGCTGCAAATATTAACAGCTCTGCTCCAAGGATGGGGCTCTTGGCTTCTCTTCTCCAAGAAAAGCCCTGGCAAGAAGGCAGATCCAGGAACAGTGTCCTCAGGAACCCGGGCAAACACCCACAGGCCAAAGGAGAGGGTGGCAGCAGTGCCAAACTTCCCATCAGGAATGCACATCCCGTCAACTTTTCTCCCAATATGCTGCACTTGCTGAAGATTTATTGGAATTCTACATTTTCTCCAGAGCAGCCATTCTTCAGCTGGCAGCCCGAAAAAATTACAGGAAAATTTAAGGTGACTTAGAGCTCCAGCATGAGTTATGCTTTCATATTTCCCCTCAAACACCAGAAAAATCACCTTTCCCAAGTGCTGAGAGCCTCCGTGCTCAGCAAACATCCTGCTGAGAGGGGCTGGTGCTTCCCAGGGAATTCCCAGAGGCAGGCACGGATCATCCCAGGCACCCAGGGCTGTGCCAGGGCTAAGGAGCTCTTGCCATCAGGGCAAGGCTTTTTCAGTTAAACACCACACTTGGATTGGCTGTAGGGAGGATTTGTTAAAAATCAGATTCTTCAGTCCCAGTTCCTAAGTATTGATGCATTCCCTAACTCTGTTCCCTAATAGCTGAGTTAGCCACGCTCCACGGAGCATCCTGGAGGAAACTGCTAAGTTTGAACTTCCTGCTTCCTCATATATCAGAGCGAGTTTTTCTCTGGATTTTTTTTTTTAAACTGGATTTAATTAAATATTGAGTAAAGTGCCACTGCCATCCATCGTGTGCTTTCGAAGGAGGAATTCGGGGATGCACAATTATTTTGCTCGCTGAGACAAGGAAGAGTCAATATTTAATGTGCCATGAAGGATTTATAAAGAATATATCTTGCAGGAGAGATAAATACGAGGAGACATCTTTATCTCCCCGGGTTGATTCAGTGTCCATCTTTAAAGATTTCAACTTCTTTAATTATGTAGAGAGAACAGAAAGAGCTGAAGGAATGTCAAGGCTCTGGATGAAAATGTTGTGCCAGGACAAATTCCAAACTCCAAAACTGTCACAGGGACCATGAAGGAAGTGAAGGAGTTAAGGCAGAGGAATTGTGACAAATTGGGTGTGAACCCTGTGGTTAAATGATAACATCACAGGAGAATCAGGAATGGGAAAGGAAGGGTTGGGTTTCTCCATGCGAGGGAAATTCAATCCGCTCAGAACCATGACCAGAATGGAGGTTAATAAGTACTATTTAATTATATATAGATTTTAAAAGTGTTTTTTATTGTAAAACAGAATGGGCAGCTGTGAGGTTATATAGGAAATTATAGGGAATTAAGGTAAATCTGTAACTTGCTCAAGGGGCTCTAAATACATCCCAGGTTGGGAGAGGACAATCCAAGAAATTTACAGCAGAGCCTCATGAGGGAGCTTTGCTGCAGGTTCCCCACTCACCTCTTGTGATTACACAATAAAATCCAATATTAAAGAGCAGTTCCATGGGTGCTAAGGAATCATGCTCATTTTCACATTTCTCCTGATTGTCCCTCCCTTTGAACACACAGAAATAAATGAGAAGAAATACCCTTTACACTTTTAGCCCATTTCTCAGGGGTTTGGCAGTGCTGGAAAACCTCTCTGGGAACCTGACCAAAATTCCTGACCAAAAAGTCCCTGTCCATCAAAAAATTCCCCATATCCAGATGAGTAGATCTGCTCTGGATGGAGAGCAAAGAGTTTTCCTCTGATGAGAGAGCTGAATCAGCACCATTAAACTGTCAGGAGAACTCCTCTATGCTAATAAATATGCTGCAACTGCAAGGCTCAATGCTGCACATTAAGAGTACCTGATGTCCAAGGGGACTCATGGCAGTGGGACAGACTCGAGGTCAAAAAGCTGCTTTCCAGGTGACCACGTGCTGGAATAAACCTGCAATGCCCAGGAGGAGCAGGCATAACATGGCACATATGGAAAATCATGGAATGGGTTGGACTGGGAGAGACCTTAAAGCCCATCCAGTGCCACCCCTGCCATGGCAGGGACACCTCCCACTGTCCCAGGCTGCTCCAAGCCCCAATGTCCAGCCTGGCCTTGGGCACTGCCAGGGATCCAGGAGCAGCCACAGATGCTCTGGGCACCCTGTGCCAGGGCCTGCCCACCCTCACAGGGAAGAATCTTTTTCTAACATCTCACCTAAACCTGAAGCCACTCCCTGTGTCCTGTCCCTCCATCCCTTGTCCCAAGTCCCTCTCCAGCTCTCCTGGAGCCCCTTGAGGGACTGGAAAGAGCTCTAAGGTCTCCCTAGAGCCTTCTACTATTTGAATATTATTTTTGCTGTGAGAAAAAAAAATCAGCCCAGCTCGGAGCCTTGTCATGGCATGGAAAGGCATTTGCTGGGCATTACCCACAGCTGCATCCTCACAGAGGCAGGAGGGCTGATGGGGCTGCATTCTGCTCTCTGTGCTCATTGTCTATTAAAAAACTGGATTTTTCTTTTCCTTTCTTTTTTTTTTTTTGACTAAGCCTAGAAACACAGAACCTCCAGCATGGAGCAGTAATAGCTTTGACTCTGTCTTTATATAGGTCACGTTGGGAGGCAGGCACGCTCCGCTCCGTATGCCAGGAAAAAAATAGCACTTTTTGACACACTACAACAACTTCTGAGGGGAAGAACGGCAGAGCAGCCCCCCCTCCCCGCTCCCATCAGCCTGAGGCACCGATCCCAGAGCAGCTGTCAGAGGGAAACCCCATTTCTTGAGAGCAACACTCCTTTCTTGTACTATTTCTGGAGGTAACCACCTCCAAGAGGCAGCTTTGTAAAAGCGTAACCAAACCCACCAGCTGAGCACAGGAACCGCTCACCAGCCCACACAATAGGCTCGAGCTGCATTTGATTCCTGCTCCTTCCCCTCAGCCTCTCAAAATAATCCCAGTTCTCTGTTGCCCACGGGGAGAGGGTCGGGAGGGTGTTGCAGGGGTGTGGGATGGGGGCCCGGGTGCTCTGTGAGTGGGAACCCCATGTTTTCCCAGGATAACACATGAGCATTCCTGCTAATGAGCAGGCAGGACACCACCCAGGGCTGGGCACATTCACACACCCCCAGTGCCCTGCTAAATTAGGGATCCCAGTTATACACTGTTCACTGAATTTTAAATGTCCTTTTTTCTGCCAAGTAGTTTAAATTCGCTTAAAGGAACCTTCTTATAAGTGCAGAAATCCAGTGTGATCTGCTCAGCCTCCAGTCACACCAGGGGAAAGCTATTTCAGGTGGCTACACTCGGGCATGCCTTGAGTTTAGGTGAACACAACCTTACCCTTCATTTGGTGAGGCCTAGATGAGATAACGAAACCAAGACTCAAAAATAAACCAAATCTCCCTGAAAATGTTCCAAAGTCCAGCACAGCAGGCGTGAGTTTCACAGCACAGCGCTCAGGACAAAACTGCAGGCACCAGAATTACACTTATATATCTATTAAAAATTAATGTAACACCTACAGACCAGTCCTGGCTCTGCTGCCTCAGACATTTCAAATCATTTCATGGGACTTCCTGCAGGCAGCTCGTGGCTTCTGGGAGGGAAAAGAGCTGACACTTCCAAGGATGGGGCAGCCACAGCCTCTCTGGGAAGCTGTTCCAGTCCTCTGTGCTTCTCCTGTTTCAACCACACTGTGCTCCAATAGCATTTTAAGAGCAGCACAGCACCATGGTGATTTATTGCCCAAGACTTCACTAATGGTTAAACTTCTTATAAGCCATAATATGGCAGGTCCCGAGCCCCAGTGAAATTATCAGCTCCAAAAGCAATGACTAAGCTTGTGAATAATTTAGACAAGGAAAATCAATCAATTCTGCCCCACGTAATCACGCTCAGACCTCGGCTGGCAGCACCAGGACCTGTTCATTGCTGCTCCAAGTCACCCATCACTGGAGCCCCAGCAGCCAAAAGCAGTTCATTAATTTTCCTGGCATTTACTAGATACTTTCTAAAGCAGACCTGGAGCACTACCACAGGAGAACATTCTTGGGCCTCCCAAAAATCACACAGACTTGGGTTTTTAATGATCCCTTGCCTTGCATTTTATATCAGCAGGGCTGCAGGCTCCAGGATTCCACTGCCTCTGGCATTCCTGGCTCCAAAAGAGGGGAGGAAGCCCTGCTCCCTCTGAGGAGCTTTCAGCCTGGAAGCTTTTCCAGTGGTTTCCCTGTGGTTCTGCAGCACTCAGCTGAGCAGGGACATTTCAGTCTGGGTTTTCCCTGGCATCCAAGGCGTTCAGCAGGTCCTGGGGAGGGGGTGCCTGGCGCTGTTCTACCGTGGCCGAGCAGAGAAACGACACAAAGTCCAGGCTCAGGGACAAATGGAAGCACTTTAATGAATTCTCAGAAGACTTTTCTATGTTAGTTCACAAAGTGCATTGAGTGGCATAAGGTGATTGGTTTTGCCATCCACCCCCTAAGGGGATTGGGCAAGTTCTAAGACACCATCTCTGAATGGTTTCTAGTTAGAGCCATAACAATTCTGCCAAACAACCCGCAGGTGCAAGGAGTTTACAGTACTGGAATCTTGTTCAAAGTAATCAGCATGGGAAAGACAGAACTCTCACAAACTGCTGCAGAGAGCTGAAGAAATTCTCTGCTGAGGCTTTTTCAGCATCCATAGGTGCCCAGGGGACATCCCTGCTGTCACCAAGGCCCTGTGCCCAGAGAAGAGCCTGTGGGGCCACTCATGGAAATAGACCCTAAAAAGGGTTTCTGTCCTGCTGCACTCCTGGCTGGCATAAGAGACTTGCATGTGAAAGGAAAGCTGGAAAAAGGAAGCACAAGGGGCCTCAGCAACTCACTCAAAGTCTCCCTGGGAGACTGGAGAAGAGCTGGAAGCCAAGCCCAGCTCAGCACCCAGGAGCAGCCCTTGCTCTGCTCCTCCTGGCCCCAGGAGCAAGCCTTGGGCCATCCAAGGCATCTGTCCCTGTCTCCAGTTAACATCCAAGGGATTTCAAGGCATGGGAACTCACACTGCCCAGACCAAACTGTGGCTCCTGCTGGGCACAGGGAAGGAAGGACACAAAACTCAACAAAAATGCACCTTTTTTAGGCTGAAACTGTAACATCTGAGCATTCCCTGAGTGCTCTAGAGAAAAGCAGAGCTATCTGAAATACGCAGGGCTGTCGGTCGGAAGAGATTCCTCTGCTCCCAGCCTGCATCTCAGCACTGCTGATAAGGGGATCTATTTCCACATCGTGGGAGAATATCAATATCTGTCCTTCACTAAAAAAAAAAAAAAAAAAAAAGTGAATGATAACTCTTTGCCTGATGCCTGCATGATGAATTGGTGACCAAAAAGCCCTTCGAGAAGAAGGACTGGCCTCAAGTGGGCCATTAATATCAGAGCATTGCAGCTGTATCAGATGTTACAATATTTAAATGAATACAATATTTTTCTACTTAACCAAAATGATTCTGTACACACAGATCATGGATGGGGCTGCACAGAGATTCTTAGGGACAGCCCAGCAGGCAGGGCACGACCCCTCTGCTCCCCAGGGCAGGGGGGACACACAGGGCAGAGCACAGGCACCTGCAACACAGGGCTTGCCTCTAAAATTCCACTTGGGATCTTAAAGCCCCTCCAAGGAGTTATTAAAGCAGGAAATTGTAATGATCTGACAGTGTTACAGCACAATAACCCTTCATTTGCATGAAATCCTCAGTAATAATGTACTTATCTTCCAGCATATAAATGCACAGGTCCCCATAAAGTTCTGCATGGCAGCACAAGTTTGATAACACTGGGTTATCTACGGCTCCTTGACATGCACTGGAGGGAGGGGTGGGAGCTCTATGGATGTCTGGAGCACATTATTAATAGCACAACAATTCAGAAGCTGCAAGGAGCACAGCAGATTCCCTGTAGCTATTTTTAATGCCTTTCTAGGCATCCCCCTCACTGCCAGCAAAAAGACAAACTTGTTTTACTTATTGTCAGCAAGATCCCTCAGTGAAATCACAGTGACCTTCACTGCTCCAAGCCTTACCTGAAGTGCACCAGCAGCTCCCTGATCCTCAGAGGCAGCACCCAGCACCCCACAGGAAGGACAAAGGGTGCCAGGGTGCCTCTCAAAGGCATCAGCACTGGGTCAGAACCAACAAATGACAAAACCAAGCCCCTCCAACACCCAGGTGAAGCTGAGGATGAAGAAATAATCTCTGGGGTTATATCTGGGTTCTATATCTGGTTATATAGCTGGGAGGGTGCAGGCAGGGCTGTCCCTGGGGCTCAGCCTGGGCAGCTCTCAACATTTTCTTAATCCCAGCCAGGTGAGAGAAATAAAGAATCCACCCAGCCCTCAGATCTTTTGGGCTAAAAAAACCCCAGACTGCAGTCAGAGCCCCTGGGAGGAAGCTCCCAGCAGCATCAGTGCAGGTGCCAGCAGGAGCAGTTTTACAAACTGCATTTAAACACACCTAGGCCTGTTATAAGCTAAAGATCCAGTGGGAACAGTCAGGAATAAGTTAATTTTCGCAGACACACGGCCACTGAAACCTCCTGAGGATCCTTCACGTCCGACACACTCAGGGATGCCATGGATTCCAGGCAGTCACTGCCACTCCTTGCTGCAACTGAGCTGTTCCCCCTGCACCTGAGCTGTTCCTCTGTGCATCCCGAGGAGAGGCAGGGGCAGGAAGATGATGCCAACAGCTCAGCTGAGGGGTGCTGGCCCTGCAGAGCTGCTCACAGAGAATCAGACAGATTCCAGAACCAAATCCAGAGCCTTTTTGCTGCGGACTGGCTGCAGTGCCAGCTGCCAGGTGGGGCACTGCCCACACGGCGCTGGGGACAAAAATGGACAGTGTGCAGCCATTGACCACCACATGGGCATCTCCCCTGTGCAGTGCAGAGGAGCCCTTGGTGACCCCCAGCCTGAGGGGGCTCTGGGGGCAGGAGGTGGCTCTGGTTCTCCAGGAACATGGACTCTGCCTGTGCTGAGGAGCACGAGCTGGGCCAGGCTTCCAGCAAAGAGCTGGGATTTCATTCTGTGCTGAGCAGGACCCCTGCCTTACACACAGCTGCCTCCACTCAGCAGCACCTTCCCCAGGCTGGGGATGTGTGCAGGAGGGGCAGAGGGTCCCTGGGGACCCCAGGGAGCTCCTGGCTAACGCTCACATCCACGCTGCTCTCACGAGAAGGGCTCAGTGACACGTCACAGAACCACTGCTTGGAACACTCCAAAGCATCAAATATCCCAATCGGAGCTGCGCAGCAAGAGCTGTGAGCCTTTATTTATTCTCTGAAAAGGAGAGGTTACAAATGGCCTAGCAATCTTGAAATCCTTTTGTTTAAAGGACAGACTATCAGAGACGTTTTCTGCTCTCCAATAACCACGGTTATTAACCACCACATGAAGGCCACTGATATAAAATACACGATTTCCCACGATGTTCTCCTTTGAAGCAGAACTCAGGATGTGAACTCAGCTCTGCTCCACCACTGCCAGTGGAGTGTAGATTTTAATTAAGTGCATGGCTTGATGAAAGGCAGGATGCAAAGCAACCTTGAGCAAGTGTCGCAGTCCTTGGGCAGGCTAGGACACCCTGTTGGGGAGGAGGCCAGAAAACTGCCTGAAGAGATATTAAAATGCAGGTTTTAGATCCTAAAATAAGAATATAAGAAAAGTTCTTCTGGGTTAGCCCAGTGGCCCACCCAGCAGCCTGTCCTGCCTTTGGCAACAGGAGGGGTTATTTAAGGAGAGCACATGAGCCAGGCCAGTTATTAGAGAATCATGGAATCCTTTAGGTTCAGAAATCCATCCACGACCATTGAGTACAACCAGCCCCCAGCACAGCCAAGGCCACCCCTCACCCACGTCCCCAAGTGCCACATCCACACAGCTTTTAAATCCCTCCAGGAATGGGTACACTGACACACAAACCAACTCTCAAGATCATTTAAACATCAATGCACCACCCCCTCCACAATAAAAAAAAAAAAATAGTGAGAGAATTTTGCTTTGAATCAACCCAAACTGGCTTGGGATAAAACAAATGAATTAAAGTTAGAGCTTGCTGGGTAAAAAACTCCCATTTACTTTATAAGATGCTTTCAAAGCATGACCCCCCACAGCCACCCTGCCCGTGCCTCACCCCAGGCACTGTCCCTGTCATGGGTTTTCATGGTTGGTTCCACGTGAAAGGAAATGGATATGCCACATTTGATATTCCTGAAGACACAGATATTCAAGGGAAAATTGTAAAAATGTATTATAACTCAGCAAAGAGACCCAGGGTCAAGGAAGCAACACAAGAATGCAATAAAATAGAGCAAGAATTAAATTACTGCAAGCAATTCCTACATCTCAAGAACCGATGTAATGACAAAATCATAGGCATGCACCAGTATTACACAGAAGTTAAGACTGATAATACATCTTCATCTTTAATTTCTCTTAGATTTACTCATCTAAATGAGCAAACGCTTGGAATTTGGCCCAGATCAGGATTTCAAGCCAAGAAAACCTCAGGCTGTGGAGATCAGTGGCTCTCAGCTGTGCATTTTGCATCCTGCAGGAGACATGGAGGTTGAGAAAGATGAGAAACCCTCTCCCAAAATTCCTTCTACTCTTCATTCTCAGACTTCTTCCACTTCCTCCCTCTCTGTTCTCCTCTTCCACATTTCCCACACCCAAGTGCCTCTCCTCAAACCAACGCCAAGCCTGGAATGACTGAGGCCCTGAGGATGAGGAGCCATGGGGAGGTGGCAGAGGGATGTTCCTGGTGGGGATTTGGGGCTTGGCTTAGGGCTCCTTTCAGAGAGGGGCAATAGGGGCAGAGTTATCACCCAGCCAGCCAGGGCTCCTGGGCTTGGGATGTCTTCCAGGAGGAGAAAAGTTATAGGGTGAACTCTACAGAGAAAACAGACTTAAAATTAGGTTTGGGGTTTCAAGAAGAAGGAGTGGATGAGCTTGTTTTATTGGGTAATATCTGAAAGCCTGCAGGGCTGGAGGGTTAAAATATGTGCTGCTCCTTTCCTTGACAAATGGTTCATATTTCCTTCTGAGTTGAGTTTCTGCCAACAGCTCCTGTAGCACAGGGTTAAACTTCAAAACACAGAGCAGGAAAAAATGGGTTTTAGGTGGTTCCTTGAAGACCTATAAAACATAGGCCAAAATCCACCCATGAATCAAGTTCTTGAGCACTTTGTTCCTCTGAAAATTCATCTAACATCTGCACAAACCTGGGCTTGAACACAGCCGAGGGAGCCATTGCTATCATTTGATAACGAATGATAAGCCTTTTATCCCCAGCAGGGATTGAGAGGATCAAGAGTAAAATGGGTTCCTGAGGATGCTGATTTGAACCCTAACCTGATACCTGACCCCAGCCCCGAGGAGAGCCCGGTGATTTACAGCTCGCAACACTCAGGATAAGCCTTTGGAGAGATGGGGTTTAATCTTAACTGAAGGGTTTCGTGGTCAGCCATGAAAGCAGCTCCTAAGCCTGGAGCTGTGATGGTCACACTGTCCCTCAGAGTCACCCCATGGGACTGACATCACCCACAGGGACATCAGCCCTCGTCCTGCAGCACTGAACCCACACCCAGCCCCTCCAAGCTGCAGATCCCATCACTGGGTCTGGTGCTCACCCTGTCCCACAGCCCTGCCCAGGAGCCCTGGGAGCTCAATGCCCCCCGTTCCACCTCCTCCTCCCCCAGCTCCTCCTGGTACCTCCCCTGTCCCTGCCACCACTGCCCTCACTGCCCAGTGAGCCCCGTGTGTCACACACTGACCCCAAACCTTCCTCCCTGGCACTCCCCAGGCTCCCTCAGCCCAGCTCTGCGCTCCCCCAGGCCCCTGTTTTGAACCCCAGCTCCCACTGACCAAAGCTGGGCTCCCCTGGCCCACAACCATGTCAGAACCAGCCACCAGCAACTGCTCCCTCTGCAGACATTCCCAAATGAATCCCTGTGGCCCCAACACTAAACATCACCCACCTGCATGTGATTGTTCCTAAATGAAATGCATCCGAACTCACAGAGCACTCTTCAACAAATGCCTTCCCTGCCTTTGTGGTATTTTTATAACCTGCATCCCAAGTGCCTTTCTAGTGCATCATCCCATATATAATGAAGAAATACCAGACACGGATATAACAGTGGAACAGATGCTCCTACCACCCAAATGAATAATTTCAACATTAATTCAAAAATCTTTAGAGCAGTCAGGATGCCAACATGCAGAGGATTATCAGCCAAGGGAAGAGAAATTTAATGTATGCAGGTAAAGGCAAATTTGTTTTTCATTAGCACCACACACTGAACTGAGCTCCTATAGGTCAAATCTATAGAGGTGTCTCTTACAGGAGGCAAGGTGGAGGTTTTATCTCAGGCTTACATTTTGATATCCAAAGCTAATTCCTGTAAATGCCATTAGTTTTGGTGCCCTAACCAAATTAATCCCAGCTCACATTCAGTAATCAAACCTTTTCCATCAGATGCTGGGAGCTAAATAGGTAATCAAGTGCCATAACTGACTTGACTCGGGGGTTTGAAACCATGGAGGATGGAGCCCTTCTGGAGCCAGTCTGGAGCCTGACCGAGGAGCTCCCCTGGCTGTTCCCGAAATCTCTCAGCCAACACGTCTGGGAAGCCCAGGACTGATCCCCTTCCAGCAGGCTGCTTCTGCCTCACTCAGATTTCCGAGAAGATTATCACACTCGGATTTCTCTGAAGTCATCTCCTTTTCATTCCCCAGATCAGATAAAAAGCCCAGACAGGAATCCAGGGAACGGATGTGCTGCTTCCAAAGCATGCAGATTTCCCTCTCCTTATCACCCTTCCCCAGCCAAGTACAAAACTATCATTAACTGCCCATTATCCCAGCACAAAGTCAGAGGAAGAATTCCTGTCAGGTGCTTCAGTGGGCTCACATTAGATCCAGGGAGAAAGGATTTCATTGACCCAAAGGGATGGATTTGGGTGTTATCCGTGGTGTCTCAGCCAAAGGCACAGCCCTTCCATTGCCATCCCGGCTGCTTCCCCTCAATCCCAGGCCACTTTCCTCATCCCAGTCATCTGTGGAATGATCCAAGCTCCAGGGAAGAGCGTGAGGCACAAGGACGCTCCCTGCCCTTGGTGTTCGATGGGGATCAGAATTGCAAAAGTGCTTTTGATTATTGGCTGCTGTCAGTCAACGACAGCCCCAATTATAACGACAGCAAAGAGAGCACGTGGCCACCAATAAATTTACAAGGATTGATTTTCACATACCAGCACAGCAATAATACAGACTCCCATTCAAGGAGACCTTATTAACCAGCCAGGCTATGCAGCAGTAAAACATGAAATTGCACTGAACAGGAATGTAATCCCCATGGACCTTCTCCTTCCCCACAAAATTCTAGTTCAACATCGATTTTTTATGTTGAACAAACACATCATGAGGCTGCAATGAGATAGGTGGATTCATCTTGAGCCTTTTTCTGCTAAAAAAAAGTCTAGGAACAAGGTGAGAGAGCCCAGTAATTACTGATCCAGGATTCATTTCATTAATTTGCAATGCAGCTCCCTCCTGACCTTCCTCCAACGCCGGCCTTCACACACACACCATGGCATCAGCTTGGGTTACTCCACCTCCAGTGGGGCAGCGAGTTTCAGGATACTGGGATGACCTGGCACTTGAGAACCTGCAGTTTTTATTCCTGGTGTTACCTGGTTTTGCTCAGTACCTCCTGCCTCCCACCTGTCCTCACCATCACAGCATCACCACGGGGAACAGCTCTTGGTAGGGGGGGAGAGGGAGCTGCATGAAAAGAAGGGCCCTGGTTTATATCCACAAAATCCTGGGCAAAAGCTGCAACACCACATTTGTCAGCAGGTTTGCAGCATTCTGCTGCAGCACTGAGCTGGAACCTCAGGTACCTCCCTCCCCAGGTACCATCGGGGCAGGGAGGATCACTCACCTCACTGGCTCTCAGTGACAACAAAACATAATCAGGTCCCACTTCCTGCTCAGCTCCTGACTGGCTTTAAAACTGCCCAAATACCCCAAAGAGGAAGAAGATGGGGAGGGTGAGGCCCAAGGAGTCACATCCTCCCAGCACGGCAGCTCCAGCTGCTGCACATCTCGCAGCACAGGCTGATGGCAGTGAGACAGGTCCCGAGGCTTTTGTTACTGTTTTATACTCCAGAGAGTAAATTCATCAGGAAAAAGAAAAGCAGCAAACCCTAGAAAGCAGCAGACATTTCTAACCTGAGTGGCAAACGTTGAGCACTGGGAGGACTGGAACACAACCAGTGAGAACGGGGACAAAACACAGACGAGCTGGTGGCCCTGGAGCAGCCTCAGTGTCCCTGAAGGGTCATCTTGTTGGAGTCGAAACTGGATGGGTTTCAAAGCATGTTTACCTAATTCTGTGGTTCCAATTACTGCAAATTCTAGAGCAGGCAAAGCCTTGTTATTATTCCTGCCCAAACACACCCCCAGCTCACTGAGACACTGCGCTGCCAGTTGAACCAACAAACCCAGCTGGGGAGGAAACACTGCCAGGACGTGGCTCCCGCTCTCCCAGCCACATTCCCACAACTGACCAAGGCACGAATGATCCCATCCTGCCCATCCTGCCCAGAACAGCCCCAGCAGAGCCCCTTTCTGCAGGCCCAGGGGGTGTTTGTGGGCACAGTCAGGGTTTTCTGCCCCTCTCAAGGAGCTGCAGAATTGAGCCAGGCCAGGGATCCATCAGCCCTCACCAGCACAGCATTCCTCTGCACCAGAAGCTTTATTTTAAGTAGAGCAATCCTTCCTTTTGTCACTGAAGTGGAGTTTTAAAATGTCTCTCTTGTAAATGTGCCAAAAATAAGAGCATAATTTATTCATTTCCTCTATGTGCATTTTGTTCCTGGTTATCTTTCCAACTCCTTGACTGCTGTGAAAAGTTAAAAAAGGGAAGAAAAGGAAAAAAGCACCTCTAAAGGTTAAAACTTTGAGCCAATTTCAACTTCAACATACATTAGAGCAGTGTATTTTTCATTCATTCCTCCTGGTGACATTTCAAGCTTTGTTACAAATCAATCAGCATTTCCAAAAGCATTTGGAGAAGCAGGAAACTATAGTGGCTACAAATCCTACAACATCTATTATTCTTGCTATTTCACTCGTTTGGATGAAAAACATTTCAAAGGCTATTTCAAAAGAAGCAAAGATCTGTCTGAAGTTTCAGGACAGACAAAAGATTTCTGTACAATGTTTCAACAGCAGAATAAACTTTAGCAATATACACAGAATTTATTTCATCATGAATTTGGTCAAGCATTCAAAAGGATGGAGCCTGGAAGAGAGGGAAGAGATACAAATAACACAACTCTGTATGATGTGGAAATACTGGGAAACAGGGAACGTACCTAAAAGCCATAAAAGACAGATTTATGGTGGAGGTTCTAGAAGCTTCCTACAGTGTGGTATTTATCACCCAAGGCCACAGAATCATTAAGGATGGAAAAGACCTTCAAGATCATCAAGTCCAACCTTCACAGCAGATCTCAAAGTGCTGCATCTACTTTTTGAACACTTCCAGGGAGGTGACTCCACCACTGCCCTGGGCAGCCCATTCCGATGTTCGACCACTCTTTCAGTAAAGAATTTTTTTCCTGATACCAAACCTGAACCTCTGTAGGGCAACTTCAAAACCAATTTATTCTAGTGCCTGAGGAAGGAGCACCTCAGCTCCTGGCAGCTATGCTGACAGCCCAGCAGGGCTGTGCCAGGGGTGTCCCCTGGAAATCAAATGCGTGTTTTACCTTCCCAGTGCCCACAGGAGCAGAGCAGGTGCCCTGTGGGATGGGACACACGGGCTGCCCTGGGCCTGGAGCTGAAGGGAGCAGCAGTCACTGGGCTGTCCCTGCTTGCTGGGACATGAGGGGCCAGCCCAGCCCCATGCCTGACCCTCGCCACCCTGGGCAGCCCCACAGCCACCCCTTCCCTGCTCCCCATCCCATCCCACACTGCTGCAGACCCAGCCCAAGCAAACCCTGCAGCCAGATGGAGGCTGAGCCCCAGGGGCAGGCAGGCAGCAGTGCAGATAAAGGGTTATCTCCATCTGCGCAGCCTGGCTGCTAGAGGTTTTAATCAGGGAGTAATTGCTGCTGTTTGTTTGGGAAACTCGCAGGGACCAACCATCAGTCAGGCTCAGAGAGGGAACCGTGCCTGGCAGAGGACAAGGAGGAGAAAGAAGCCCTCAAACCTGCACACTGCCAGCCTGGCAAAGCTCCTGCTGCCACATACCCACCATGTACCCACTCTGTACCCACCAAGGCTGATCCCAGGTGGGCAGAGCAAACCCTGGAGAATGGGCACAGCCCTCCCCAAATGACACATCTCCTGCCTTGCCCCAGCTCCAGGCAAGCAGAAAGCAGCTGGAATCACGCTGTGCCCAGCCTGGGCAGCGGTGCACGGGGAGGAGAACAGAGGTGCCACATGATGGATCATCTCCAGCTCGCAGCTTGTCACTCCTGGTTCCCATCATTCCAAAGCAGGAGGAAAATCTGGGCCTCTGAGTGACATTATTCTCCAGCTGGAGTCTGGGGAGCACCACGAAGGAGGCTGGGAAGAGCCTTTTCCATGAGTGATGAGCAGCCCTTCCTCATTCCCCGTTTGCTGCCACGCTTCCCAAGCCAGGCTGGGATCAAGCTCCCCTCAGCCCCCAGATGGAGATGGATAAGGAAGCTCAAAGTGCCACAAGGTGACACAAAGCAGAGCTTTGAGCTGCAAAGTGGGAATGCTGGGCATTATTGTGCAAGGGCCCCCAGCCCTGCGGCAGCTTCCTCAGCCACTGCCCCAGGATGGTTCTCAGACACTCCCTCGGGAGAGAATGCACACAGATATTGCTGTGGAAATCAAAAAAGGGAGGTTCTGCTTCCAGCATTCTGTAACCTGTCCAAATGGATGCTCTCATGCCCCAGGCTGTCTTTTCCTCTTATCCAAACTCAAATGAGAAAGAAATTCCACTCTGCACCTCATGACTCAACAGGAGGGTCTCCCTGACCCTTTTGGCTCTTTAGTCTCAGCGTAAATCCTTTTAAATCAATTCTCACTCCATTTTCCTTTGCAGAATTCATCCATGCAGGAATGAATAGAGTAAAACTTGCCATCAAACTTTGTTCCATCACACTCTGACAAATTTAAATCCCATCCCCTTTTGCTAATACCTTTGCCTGTGATTCTTTAGGCGACACAAGTCACTCATCTGTGACACAAGGTATGGGCACAGCTGAAGCAGCTCCACCACCAGCAGTGGATGAAATAATAATAATAATTCATGGTTGGGAGATAAGCTAGAAATGAATCCCCATTTAAAAACTCTGCACAGATGCCTCTAGCAGGTTCCTGCTTGTCTTTATGGTTTCATCACAGCTATTTCTGTTCCAGGACGTTATATTTGTAATATTTTTTTTATTATGTAGGAAACAGCTTATTTGATCAATTTGCCCTATTTTTCTGTTCATGAATTTAGTGGGAGGTTAATCATTTCCCTGGGTTTACTAGAAATTACCTGCCAGATGTAATTGCAGTAAATAAAACTTACTCTGGAGCTCAGGCTTGCGTGGTTCAAAACAAATGCCTGCAATTACTGCATTTGTGGAGCATGAGCTCAGGAGAGCAGGAACACGAGGAAGGAAATTAGTCTGGGGTCTTAAAAGGCACCTAAGGACTGCAAGTGCGTGTTCCCTGGCAGCTGGGCAGCAAATCCCTACGGATATTCTGCTAAATGCTGCCTGGCTGTCCTGCAGAGGCAGCGGTGGCTGCGCTGTGCAGAGGGCAGCGGCCTGTGCCTGCTCCCTGCACATCCCAGGCTGCTGGGGGAGCAGGGATGTGACTCCAGGAAGAGCTCAGCAGTTGCTCAATGCCCCTTGATGCTTCCCCCACACAGCAGCAGAGTTCTGATATTTTCCTTGCATTCACTCTTTTCTGTCACAGCCTGAGCTGCCTTCAGCGCGTTGTTAAACCAGGTGCCCTCTCCTGCAGCTGCAGTGCCTTTGCCACCTGTTGACAGCTCTGTCTGACACAGACACGTCTGAAAAATATTCAGGTTATGCACAAACCCTGTGTGTGACCTGCAGGGGCTCAGGGCACCCCCGGCACCCAGAAATCCGAGGAACAAGCTGCATTTGTGCTTGCAGCCTTTGCTGTCCCTCAGGACCCTGAGATCAGCTCCAATGTGTGGGGGCAGGAGTGCATAACAAGGAATTTTTACTTATTAAGAAGAAGATTTATTTTGGAAACGTGCCCCTGCATTTCTCTCAACACTGCACAGTGAAGTGCACACATGAGGAGGGCAATTTCCTACAAGTCTGCAATTAAAAAAAATATCCCCTTTAGAGTTATTCCTAATAAATACTGCTTTTAGATGCTGAGCAGAATGACTGGAAAATACTCTGTGTTCTTTACCGGCTTCCTAAAGCAAAAGCCTCAAAATCTATCCCCCAGCAAGAGCCATCTCTGAGGTTACGTATCCCTGCACTCCCATTGCAATAATCCCTTTTACATTAAAAAATAATGAGCTTCATCTCATTAGCAGATCCTTAAAAGCACCGAATCCTGTGGTCACTTGGCAATAGGAACGCACATCTCATAAATAGTAAATGAAAACAGAGCTCTCTTACCTTCCCCCAGAAGCAGGGCTGAAAGCTGGGCAGTCCCACAGGGAAACAGATTCCTTTCAGGAGGCTTTCATTCCAGAATGGCTGAAATTCCTGCCCAGGGAGGCTTGTTTGGGGGAAGACAGAAGATTCCGCTGGACATTTAAAATGTTTGTTTCACTATTCCCATCTTGATAAACCTCTCTATAAATGCAATTCTTTCTTGTAGTGGAGAAGTGCCAGAGCTCCTGGTAAAACCCAAATCAGTCATTTTTATGGGGAACCTGCACAAATGCCTGTTTCACCAAAGAGGAAATTTGGGAAGCATCTACAGCTAAGCAGAACAGAGCAGCTCGCTGAAATGAGTGCCTAAAGGCAGCTGCAACCAGAGAAATGAGATCTATAATACAAGGCTTTGCCAAAAAAATAGACTTCTCTGTTTTCCCCCTTTCTTCCTAATATACTTGTGCACTTTCTTTTGTAATAAAACCTCCTCAGAACAGGCAGTCCCTCATTATGGATGTGTGTGTTGTGCCAAAGCTGTGGTCCAGCATTGAGGTTACTGCAATAATGTGCTCAAGACATCAAGAATAAACCTTTTTTTTTTTTTTAATAAATCCATAAGTCTAAAGAAAGGCCTTTAAAATTTACTAGATATGAAACCAATTCAATTTTACAGGAGCAGGGTCTATAGGAGCTGCTCTTGCAGCCATCTTATCATTCCTTAGCGAGGGATAATGCCCTGTTAAGTTCTAGTAAATGCTTTAAAATACACAGGAAACTCAGCCTTTTCACTGATATTTTACCATTCTATTGGGTTTCCCCTTGGCCTGTGCTCTGGCATTCCTCATGAACAACCAGCTCTCCTCTTGGCTTCCTTGCGTGGATTTCAGGTCCAAAGCAGAGGGGTTGGGTGTAGGATTTTGACAAGCACCTGATGTGTGGGTGCTCAGTGACCCCCTGGGATGATGGACAGTCACCCCCATGGCCCAGCACATAAAGACAGAGGCTCCTTGGCCAGCAGCCTCCTCTGGCCTTGCAGTTGGCATGTGGAAGCCACAGGCAGCTCTGCTCAGCCACCCCACGAGCATCAACAGCACAAGGCCACAGTTCCACACGAGACATAAAAAACCTTTAAATGCATTTTGATGCCTCCCAGGGTTGGGTGATCAACCAGGCCTGGACTGGTAACTCAAAATCTTTGGGTTCAGCTCCCAGCCCGGCCACAAAATTTCTGATCTGAAGGTGGCCAAATACGTGCTCTGCTCTGGAGCTGTTTGTTCTCCATAAACCAGGTGCCCAGAGAAGCTGCTCCATCCCTGAAGTGTCCCAGCCCAGGCTGGATGGGGCTTGCAGCAACCTGGGATAGTGGAAGGTGTCCCTGCCCATGGCCTGGGGTGGAATGAGGTGGCTTTTAAGGTTCCTCCCAACCCAAACCATTCCATGATCCAGTATCACAGCCCAGCCACGAAAGGGGACGGTGGGATGCTGAAATGCAACATAACAGTCACTGATGGACTGTAAAATGTCTCTATCCCTTTGAATAAAAGAATAAAAACTTAAATAAAACTCTGAGCAGGGCAGGAGCTGGAGGGGCTGTAGGAAGCCGTGGATGGCCGGGGCCAGAGGGGGATCTGGAGCTGTTGGAGCAGGCAGGGGCTCTGAGGGTTCTTCTGCTCTGGGACTCAGCATCGCAGCTCCTCAGCTCTGCTCTCTGCATTCCCTCCTGGAACATTATCTGAAAGCAGCACATTCCCTTTGACTGACTTTACCGTATGGAAAAATACCTTCTAAGAGTCACAGCTGCTTTTACAGAATACTTATATTTATTTAGTAAAATAATTGGAAATATGCTTGTTGGTTAGGTACAAAGTCATGTCCTAAGGCCCATGATTTTAAAGTGGGATGAGAACAGCCCCAGAACCTGTCAGTCTCTCACAGTTTCTACTGTATGTTAGGAGCAGCACAAAAATGAGCCTTTGTTTTAAATTATTATGGCTGAAAGAACCCATATTTTTGTTGTCAAAATCTCAAACTGACTCTGCCACAACGCTCCATGTGTTCTTTTGCCGTAGATTAAAAGATCAGACAAATTCTAATTTATCCAGTTGGGGTTGTGTCCCTACAGCTGCCCTTTTGGAAGAGCCGTGCTCCAGCCTGGGAGCTGCTCTGGCAAAGCTGCCAGGGAATCACACAGAGCAAGGCAAGAGAGGAAGAGGCGGCTCAAAGGCTTTGTCCTGCATGGTCAATAACACAGGGAAGAGGTTGGGCACATGTTCATTAGCTCCAATTTGCAGCCTGAACTGTAGAAACAGCAGTTTAATAACCTTGGCTGGTGAAAGAGGAGAGGCAGGAGCAGGGGGATGGATGCAGGGAGTGCTGGGGTGGGTGTGCAAGGAGCAGCCAGGTGGGTGCCACATGAGCAGAGCTCAGGCCCTGCTGCACTTCTACTGCCTGGACAATAAAACCTCTGATTCCAACAGGAACTGAGTTATGCTCAGCATGGCAGAAGAGCCCATCAATGCAACCTCCTCCCTGGGAGAGCAGGAGAATCACAGAGTCAAAGAATCCCAGAGTGGTTGGATTGGAAGGGACCTTAAAGCCCATCCAGCCCCACCCCTGCCATGGCAGGGACACCTTCCCCTGTCCCAGGCTGCTCCAAGCCCCAGTGTCCAACCTGGCCTTGGGCACTGCCAGGGATCCAGGGGCAGCCACAGCTGCTCTGGGCAGCCAGAGAGAAACACACAATTTCTCATCTCCCTCATGAAACACTCGATAATGCAAAGGATTGGGAGTGCCCCTAATGCCACCCCAAGGCAATGGAGAGCAGCTGGGTGTTGGGCAGAGGCTCTGCCCTTGCTCGCCCCAGCCAGGAGGGATGAGCTGGAATCGCTGCCATTCCCTTTGGGAGGGAACTGCTGCTGTGGCTGCTCATGCCAATCTCTCACCCACAACACTGCACTTACTGCCGAGAGCATCTGCAAACGTTCCCTCTCGAAACACTCCTGTAAGGAGGAGAAAATTCCTACAAATTCCCCATTTCCCTGAACACGACGAGCATTGTGGTGCCTCGCTGTTGCTGCCACTGCCAGGAGCCCTCCTGGAGCTCTTCCACTCCATCCATCCTCACCCTGGGAGTACAAACAGTCCCCACTAGTGCCCTGCCCAGCCAACTCCAGGGCTCCCAGACCTCCCAGCCACAGAGGATGGAGCTCAGCTGATTAAATTTGTACTCCAGCCAGGAGGAGGATTTAATGTGGAGATCACGGAAGCAATCATGCACCTGAACATTTCCAGATGCCCTCGGGACACTCCGGCTCCATCCTCCTGTCTGAGCAGGTTTTCAGTGTTTGTGCAGGGAAAAAGTAACGCAAGGAAAATAAAAAATCCAAGATGTGAGATCAGGTGTTGAACACCTGAAGCGCACAACTCAATTTTATGCCACCACTCACGTGGTACCTGCTCTTCCTATAAACTACTCCAGGTCAACTTTTCTGGGTGATTTTAATGGCCATGGAGAATGGTTTGGGTTGAACCTTTCAGATCATCTCATTTCAACCACCTGCCATGAGCAGGGACATTTTCCACTGACTAATTAGAAGATTATTCATTGATATCGAGACACCACATCCAACAAGGTTTGTATGATCAGATCAGCTCAGTATTGATAATTTATTTGTGTTTATGTAGGACACCCAGCACTAACACTGACATTTCTAATGTGTTTGGAGCATTATACAAACAGAGGGATTTTTGCCTGCTTAGCATTACATATTATGCATCTTCCTACACAGTGCCAGCTTTCCCTGCCGCTGGATTTTCACAGTGCTAGGAAATAACAGGGATAAAGGGATTAAAAAGCAATGATTTTCAGTAAAGCCTTATAGGACATGTCTGCTATGATCTCAGCTTACTTGTCTTCTCTACACCAGTAAAACACTCTCATAGTAGACGGATTTATGGCTTAAACGCAGACAAGTGCGTAAAATAAATATTTTGCTTATAGCTTCTACACACTTCCAAACATTCCCTGTGATTATAATGGCTTCTGAAGTCTCTTTCCAATGGGGTGATTTGCAGTTCAGAAGTTAAAATCAGGGCCCTCCTCTGGTCTCGATGCCAGCTAAAGGTCATGATTGAAGTGTGGTGTTTAGCAATTCCAAATAATTGTATCCAGACTTCAAACATGCCACGCTTTGTCACAGCTGCCACAGAAGGTCAAACTGAATTTAAATTCTGTTTATCTTTGTATTAATAGAGCTACAGTTCAGGCTGTGCCATGTGAAATGCAGCTCTCAGAGCAGTGGCTGTGCTTCCTCCCAGGGAGAGACACCACGGGGACTGTGGGGATGGAGGGACTGCAACCACAACAGACAAGAGAGGGAAATTCAAAGCCTGTGAAGCCTCATTTCACAGAGGAGGAGCAGTTTCGCAGCTCAGCCAAGGCCGTGCCCATGTGTGACAGACCCAACAACAGAATTGACACCTCCTGAATTGACAACTCCAGAGGGAAGACTCCAGGTCACTCCTGTGACAGCTCCCTCTGTGCTCATCCCAGCCCAGGGCTCCCATGAGCTCCAGGAGCTGTCACCCACGCACACAATCTTAATTTACAATTAAGATTATTTCTGTTAAAACAGATTATCGGTGTACCTGCTACAAAAGAGTCCTGCCCAGCCCCCCAGCACAAACACCAATAAATTCATTAATACAGATAAGTCTCCAAATTCCCATTGTATCCTCTGACCATGAGCATAAGATTTTTGTTGCAGATCACTGATTCCTTGAGTAAAATGGATTTACAGCAGCCTCTGGTCCTTGCCCACACGTGGGAAGGACAAAGCAACTGCTTTACCTGCTTCACCTTCACGCTGCTTTTTCCTGAGCACAAACCTTTGACCTTCACGCTGCTTTTTCCTGAGCACAGGGCTTTGTCTCAGAGATACATGGAAGGAAATAAAGGATGGGGTTGGTATGTTTGGTTTTTTAAACATGTCACTATACCACAAACATGCAGTCAAGATATTAAATATGTAAGTTTACCTACTGCAGAGGAATTTCATTTATTTCATACTAAATCAGGAAAAAAAAAAATCTTCAAACCATAATCACTGAGATGCAAAATCCAATGTTAATGCACAGAAATGCTGAGCTAAAAAGATCTTCGTTTGTCCAAGGAACACCCCATTGGGGATTTCTCTCTACAGAGCAGATCTGCAGAGCTACAGATGTCAGCTCAATTCCTCATCAGGTCCACAAGCTTCCAAGTTAATTTCACACTAAGAAGGCTTCAACAAACCAGACACAGGAAAAATACACTTAAAATGAAATATTGAATTCTTTGACATGGTCGAAATATTTAGAGTGGAGAGCTAGGGGGGAGAGAAGGCAGCCAGGAGCTGGTTTTTGAGCTGGGCACATGGGAAGGGTGAGGGGGTGGGAAGGAAGAGCTCTCTGCTGCCCAGAGAAGCTCCTTCACAGCCTGGTCGTAAGGAATTACAAATCCAGCTCCTAAGAGCAGAGTTAAGCCCACACGTGTGAGAGCTGCCCTGTCTGTGCAGCACCTCTGCTCCAGGATGGCTGGGAGCAGCAGGGCTTTGACTGGAGCCAGGGCATCACTTCTGGCATCAGGAGATGCAAAGAAACGTTTCCATGGGTGTTCATCCATTAGCACATGACAGGACTGGAGCAGACAGGAGCTTCATGCTCCGCCTGTTATCACATTTACTCCTGCAATAAATACAAATGATGTGCTGGCAATGAAGCTCCTCAATTGTCTTTAAGGAGCTTTTGGCTTTCTAAGAAGCTTTGGGGGGTTCCTTGCAAAGTGATGAAATGAGATTAGAGTCCCTCCTCATGAAACATTCACACGACAGATCATTTGGGGAAAGATACATCAACCGCAAGGAAAAGCTTCCCAATTAATAATACATAAGAGAAGTGAGATGGAATAGCGTGTGAAATGACTGACCTGCTTTAGAAACACTGCTGGGTGTCATTTTAGCTCCTTATTACAGAATTCCCTACATAAAACCATGCAGATGTTCCCCTCTGCCTCCATGTTGTCACTGACAGGAAGGGTGAACCACAACAGCCTTTGCTGCTGGAGATCTGGCTCGTTTCTCATGGAAAACTCATGCAATTCCAGGGAGTGATCCAGGGGGAAGGATCTTCCCAGGACCAAACAAGGCCTGAAATCCCTGGGTTTGTAGCACGCTGTGGCTGCTGCTCACACCCAGATGTTTGTGCAGTCCATGCACACGTGATCACAGCCACACTGCTGCACCTGCAATCACTTACAGCAGTTGTGCATGCAATTATTATCCCCGCATGCATAATTGGGAGTGCATTATGCAAATAGCCAGTTATTGAGGTAATTGGTCATTGGCTTACACAGTTACTCATGGGTAATTTGTGCTGTGCTGGGACCTTTCTGAATAAATCCAGCACATTCAGGCAATTCCACAAATCGGTGTCCACATCCAAAACCTGAGTGAAGAGAAACCTCACCGGGTTCACCTGGCTGATAAAAAGCGTCATCCACACCAAGAAACTGCTAGCACAACGTGCAAACTGCAGTATCTCCTTCTCTGCTAAACTCACACATCAGTCTTCAGCAAGAATCATCATCCTCCAAAAATTCTGACTGTTCCAAACTGTGTCTACAGACTTATTCCAATCTGCCATCCCTCAGGACCTGCTGCTGTTGGCACCGAGCAAGATTTTCACCTGCCCAGGAGCAAGTCTCTTTTATGGTGCCCCTTCTGCCTGTCATTCCCACTCACTAGCAGTTCCCAGCCTGTATTTCTGTGTAGAAAGGCACACCAGCATCCTGTAGCATAGGTCAGGGAAATGGATTATGCACACACTCAGGACGTTAAGCAGCTTAATGGCAGGATGTCTGCTCCAGAGAGAAAAAGCAGGGACGTGCGTGACAGGTCACCCAGGGCTCTATTGTTTTATTATTATCCAGCCTAAGTGATTTAGACCCTCTTAAAGGTTTAAAGGCCTGCTCCCCAAAATGCCAGGCACTCGACGGATCCAAACCAGGTCTCTGTCCCAGAGCTGCAAACAGGTCCAGGGATGGAGCAGGAGGAGTGGGCACAGGAACAGCAGCAAATGTCACACTCCTTTCACAGCACTTTTGGAGATAAAGATGAACCAGGAAAGCAGCTGAATGCAGAGACAATGGAGGAATAAGGGGATGAAGCCAGAGGACACAAGAGGAGAGAAGATGAGAACAAAGAGGCAATTGAAAAGCCCAAACAGTGGAAATCTCACGTTTTCCTGGTAACTTCTCTTTTAAGGCTGCTTGAGCAGGAATGTTTTGGAAGAGAACTCAGTTCTACCAGACGGGAAAGTACTGGCAGAGGTTGTACCTCAAGCAGTTCATGAAAGATGACACAGAGAGGAAAATCCACTGCCCTTCTGCCTCAGTGCAAACCTTCCCCTTGCACCATGAGGTCCTGCAGCAGCTCCTCCTGAGCTGTGGGTACCTCACAGCCTCAGGGAGAAACCCTGGCTAAGCCATCAACTCAACTGGCTCCTTCCTGCACTAAAACACTCATTTGCAGCCTGTAGGAATGAAAAATGTTTTAGCTCCCATCTCAACATTATTCTCATTCCTGGTGTTTTGATGTTGTGAAAACTGCCTAGAAATGAAGACACCAGCTTAAGACTGTAAAATTTTAATGCTTGCTGTATTTCTGCTCCTTTTTGTTTGCAGGGAGCTTTTAGGTCCATCGAGTTTATGCCTTTCAAGGATGGATCTACTCTGCTAAGAAAGTGAAAATAAATTCCCTACCCTGAAACAAAGAAGTGAAGCCATTCAAAACACTGTAGGTTTTCCAAAAGGCATCTGCTATTGCATTATTTCCACATCAGGAATAAGTGATAGATGGGAAAGGAACATCCGGACAGATGAGACCAGCCCCTGTGAAAGGAAAAGTGTCTTTTTGGACGACATTGATGAGTTCCTTCTGAAAATTCAATTTCCTTATGTATGAAAAACTTCACTTTTACTGTTACCCAAGTGACCTTCTGGGCTCTCTGAAAAAAAATCATTGCCTCGGGAGGAAATCTGAAGCATTAACTGCAAACTGTATTTGCTACATATTTAACTTATTGTTAACTCCTATTAAAAATTGTTAAACCAATCTTTAAAATAATTTCCTGAGAAGGTACCACTTCAGGACATGCCTGGAGGAGGTGCTGAGCTCTGCCTGTCAGGGACAGCAGGGCCTTTTCACCCAGGCTGTGCTCAGCAAACTCTGCCCACGGGATTTCAACGCCTTGCACAGAGCAGGAGAGTGAAGAATATCCCACGTGCTTTTGGGGTTCTGTCAATAAAAACATCACAGGTCCTTGTAGAGGAACACAAAATTGCCATGATCTTAATAAAGGGCATGGGGATGAGGCAGCACAGCACCATCCTGCCACAGCTTTCCTTTCCCTTGCTGAAGTGAATAATAAAAAATCAGGAAATAAAGATTTTAAGGTATGAAGAAAAGCTGATTTTTATATCACTGCCACAGCTTCAGCCACAAACTCCTTGTCTAACACAGCCTAAAACTGTACCTAAGATCCAACATGAGGGTTCAGCCAGGGCACCCTGGAACTTGGCCAGAGAAATGGGTGAAGACCAAGGCCAGGAGAAGAACTGGGGGGAAATGTGTAAGTCAACAACTCCAAACTAAGGTAACTGAAAACAGAGACAAGACAGAAAGCCAGGAAAGAATGGGAAGCAGAACACATCAGAGGGTTTGTGCAGACAGCTTTAAATCCTTGAATTTCAGGCTCAAAGGACTCTTATGGGTCACAGAATCATGGAATATCCTGAGTTGGAAGGGACCCACAAGGATCATCCAGTCCAGCCCCTGGCCCTGCACAGACACCCCAACAACCCCAGCCTGGGCATCCCTGGCAGCACTGTCCAAGCCCTCCTGGAGCTCTGGCAGCCTCGGGGCCGTGCCCATTCCCTGGGGAGCCTGGGCAGTGCCCAGCACCCTCTGGGGGTGTGAGTCCCCATCCCCTTGGCTCGAGGTTTGCCTCTCTACAGAGCACAGAAACTCAAATATTTGAATCCTGGCAGGCCACAGCACGTTGTCACCACACCTTCGTGCCGCTTTGAATGAAGTTTGGAAAAATTCAGAGCCAGGATTCAAAGGGCAGGCGGGAAGCTGCTCAGCAGGTCCGTGCTGCCCCTTAGACACAGGTTAAGTACCGGGATGGAGACACTGCTCATGCCAGCCCCAGGGACCTGCAGAGCGTGTGCCAGGGACGCGTGTGCCACTGGAGGGGGCTGTTAACTTCAGTGCCTGAGGACGGAAGGGTTGTTAACCCTGGAGCCGAACGATGGAAGGAAGATAACCCTGGCGCCAAAGGATGGAAGGTGATGTTCACCCTGGAGACGAAAGACAGAAGGAAAGGGTTGTTAGCCCTGGATCCAGAGGAGGGAAAGGATGTCAACTCTGGATCTGAAGGATGGGAGGAAGGGATGTTAACCCTGGATCCGAAGGATGGAGGGATGTTAGCCCTGGACCCAAAGGACGGGAAGAAGGGTCGCTAGCCCTGGATCCGAGGGAAGGGTGTGTACCCTGGATCCGAAGGATGGAGGGAAGGATGTTAACCCCGGATCCGAAGGAGGGAGGAGGGGTGGTTAACCCTGGATCCGAAGGAGAGGAAGGATGCTGGCCCTGGATCTGAAGGAGGGAAGGATGTTAACCCTGGATGCGAGGGAAGGAATGATGTTAACCCTGGATCCGAGGGAAGGAATGATGTTAACCCTGGATCTGAGGGAAGGAGGGATGTTAACCCTGGATCCGAGGGAAGGAGGGATGTTAACCCTGGATCCGAGGGAAGGAATGATGTTAACCCTGGATCCGAAGGAAGGGAATGATGTTAACCCTGGATCCGAAGGGAATGATGTTAACCCTGGATCCGAGGGAAGGAGGGATGTTAACCCCGGATCCGAGGGAAGGAATGATGTTAACCCTGGATCCGAGGGAAGGAATGCTGTTAACCCTGGATCCGAGGGAAGGAATGCTGTTAACCCTGGATCCGAGGGAAGGAGGGATGTTAACCCTGGATCTGAAGGAAGCGAATGATGCGGGCCCCGGGATGTTAACCCTGGATCCGAGAGAAGGAATGCTGTTAACCCTGGATCCGAGGGAAGGAATGCTGTTAACCCTGGATCCGAGGGAAGGAATGATGTTAACCCTGGATCCGAGGGAAGGGAAGGAATGATGCCTGTTAACCCTGGATCCGAGGGAAGGGAAGGAATGCTGCCTGTTAACCCTGGATCCGAGGGAAGGGAAGGAATGCTGCCTGTTAACCCTGGATCCGAGGGAAGGGAAGGAATGCTGCCTGTTAACCCTGGATCCGAGGGAAGGGAAGGAATGCTGCCTGTTAACCCTGGATCCGAGGGAAGGGAAGGAATGCTGCCTGTTAACCCTGGATCCGAGGGAAGGGAAGGAATGCTGCCTGTTAACCCTGGATCCGAGGGAAGGAAGGAATGCTGCCTGTTAACCCTGGATCCGAGGGAAAGGAAGGAATGCTGCCTGTTAACCCTGGATCCGAGGGAAAGGAAGGAATGCTGCCTGTTAACCCTGGATCCGAGGGAAGGGAAGGAATGCTGCCTGTTAACCCTGGATCCGAGGGAAGGGAAGGAATGCTGCCTGTTAACCCTGGATCCGAGGGAAGGGAAGGAATGCTGCCTGTTAACCCTGGATCCGAGGGAAGGAAGGAATGCTGCCTGTTAACCCTGGATCCGAGGGAAAGGAAGGAATGCTGCCTGTTAACCCTGGATCCGAGGGAAAGGAAGGAATGATGCCTGTTAACCCTGGATCCGAGGGAAAGGAAGGAATGATGCCTGTTAACCCTGGATCCGAGGGAAAGGAAGGAATGATGCCTGTTAACCCTGGATCCGAGGGAAAGGAAGGAATGCTGCCTGTTAACCCTGGATCCGAGGGAAGGGAAGGAATGCTGCCTGTTAACCCTGGATCCGAGGGAAGGGAAGGAATGCTGCCTGTTAACCCTGGATCCGAGGGAAGGGAAGGAATGCTGCCTGTTAACCCTGGATCCGAGGGAAGGGAAGGAATGATGCCGGCCCCGGACTCGAGCTTTGCCCGCGGCAGCCCCGGAGCGCGCGCACCGAGGCGGGGGCGGGGCCGCGAGGGGGCGGGGCCGAGGGGCGGGGCCTGCTCTGGCCCCGCCCCGCAGCCGGTGCCGCCGCGCGGGCAGCCAATGGGAGCGCGGCCCGTCAGCTGACCCGCGGCGCCTTCCCAGGTGCGCGCCGGCGGCGCCTCAGAGCGGGCGGCTCCGCCACGGGCACCGCCACGGGCACCGGCAGCGCTCCCGCTGTCCTGGGGGCGGGCAGCGGGCACGGAGGCACCGATCCACCCATCCGTCCCTCCCCGCGTCCCGGCGCGGTGCGACCGCGGCGGCGGCAGCGGATGTGCAGCCCCGGGGGACGAGCGCGGCGGTGCCCGGCCGGCGGTGAGTGCGTCCGCCGGGCTCGGGGGAGGGTGCGGAGGCTGCGGGAGCGCCGCGGGTGCGAGGGCTCCGCTCCGGGCTGCGGGGATGCGCGGTGCGGCCCGGGGAGAGAGCGAAGTTTGCGGCGGCGGACGCGCCCCCGGAGCCCCCCGGGGCTGCCGAGGAGTCCCCGCGGGCTGCGGGGTTTCGGTGGCTCCGCACCGCGCCGGGACCGCCCCGGGGCTGCGGCCGCCTCGCACCTCCGGGGCTGCGGGGCTTCGGCTGCAGCATCGCTCTCCTCCTGCTCCTCCCTCCCGGGTGCTCCGCTGCTCCCCGGGCCGGTTTGCGGTAAATCGGGCATTCCGGGGGGGAATCGCGGCTCCGGTGGGCGCGGGGCCGGCGGTGCGGCAGCGCTGCCCGCGTCCCCCATTTGCATGCGAATGGGAGCGGATCCCGGCAGATGTCCTGCCTCATCCATTCACCCGGAGGAATGCGAGGAGACAAGGAGCCTTCAGTGTGACAATGGCCCTTCAGAAAGCGGCATAAAGGCGCAGTGTGAGCGGGGCCGCGGCTCCGCCGCCCTCCTCCCGCGGCCGCGGCTCTGTGCGCGGGGCGCTGCGGGCGGAGCGGCCGCTCGGCACCGGGGGGCTGCGGGACCGCCGGGGCAGAGCGCAGGGCAGCGAGGGATGCTCCCGCTTTGGGAGCGATGCACCGGCGCTTTGCGGGGGCTCTTTGGGACGTCTGCTGGCCAAAAGGTGCGCGGAGAAGCGCGGGGCAGCGGCAGCGCTTCCCCCGGCCCTGGGGCTGCCCTGCCCCCGGGCCTGGCGGACAAAGGCACCGGCCCCGCTGCCGCCCCTTTGTCGCCCCTGTCAAAGAGCCCTTTGAGCGCGGGGCCGGCCCCCGTTGCCTGTGAGAGGAGAGGAGAGGAGGGACGGGAGCGAGGCGCATTGTGCCGGCGGCTCAGCCCCGCCGGGGCCGCACAACAGATGTTCGCCTGCGATTTTCGCTCTCCCCCAAGTGATTCTCTCCCCCAGTGCTGGCTCGGTGCGCGTTCCCCACCAGGCGATGGAAGGAAAAGTAACAGAATTAAACTCGAAGTAGGCGATAGTGTTGTCCAAAGGTGAGAGATCATGCACAGGGTGCTTCTATTCTTGTTCTGGAGCTGTGCGACAGCTCCCAAGTAATGAATCCCTTCAATAAAACCTAGTTTGGGAACCTTTAAGTCTTTTCCTTACAGACTTAAAGGGTCCCTATAAAAGGAGCCTAGCATTTCTGAACAAGATCATAAAGCTGTTCTGGCCAATAGCTCAGATGTGCACACAGGGAGATCACAGAGCTTCGAAGGACCGAAGGCACACCCAGCATCAGTCCCACTGTTGTCCAAGGGATCCCACCAAACTGATCCTCCCAAAGTCTCCCAAGGCAGAATTTTAATTAATTTAAGAGACAGACACACTGAGAGGGACACAAACCAGCGCATGAAGCTTCCCAGATGGGAGCAGGATGGTTGTGCCCAGTCAGCCCCTGGGCTCTCAGCCCTGGGCCAGGGCACTGCCTGTCCCTCTGCTCTGCAGCCTCTGTTGTGCCACTGCTCCGGGACAAGAGCTCCAGTTTAACTTTTACCTCAGCTCTTAAAAGTTATCTGCACAACGTTTTATCTAGTCTATATAAAATTCTCTCTCCCAGTAGGCATTTTGGACTTTAATAGACCAGTTACTGTGATGACCATAAAGTCTTTTCCATTTATCTAGAACAGACAGGATAACACTACTGATCATTGAAGGAAATAGGATTTTGCATTAAGTTGGACAATTATAAAAGGATAACAACTTTCCATGTGAACTGTGAAGGACTTTTTTTTACTGCCATAAATAATGCTGTGCCCGTCCAAATTCAGGCTGAGAAAAGAAACTTCTGTTCAGTCTGACTGACCAGGGGTCGAACAACCTCACAGGGAACAGAGCCCTGGCACAGGGTGCTCAGAGCAGCTGTGGCTGCCCCTGGATCCCTGGAAGTGCCCAAGGCCAGGCTGGACAGGGCTTGGAGCAGCCTGGGACAGTGGAAGGTGGAAGGGGTGGCACTGGATGAGCTTTGAGGTCCCTCCCAACCCAAACCAGCCTGTGATTCCATGATTCTCTGTGTCTATTTGGTTCCAGCTCGTGGAGCAAATGGGATCATTTCAACAAGCAGCGGTTAAAGCTCTCATGACCATCACCATCTCCTAAATCCCCTCGTGCCCGGTGCTCGGAGCCCGGCTCGTTGCCGCGGGCGGAGGAGGGGATGCTGCAGCCTTTGTTTCGCTCCGATACAGAAGCGTGGCACTGCAGAAGGCAGGGAAAACTTTTCCTAATCGGCGTGCTGGATTCCTGCTGCAGCCGGCTGCCGGCTGGCTGCTGCTGCTGCCAAGGAGGGCGGCAAATCCCCGCTCCACGGCTTTTTTTTGTAGGGACACTTAAAACACCTTGGATGAATCATAACAGCGGTCAAGTGTTGCTGCTACTGCAGCCTGCGTAGCTTAATATTCACTGGAAAGGGGATTTATTTCCATTATTAGGTCTGCAGATTTCTTTTTGTTGTTGTTAGGGATGATACAGATTCATGGACATCTAAAAAATATTTTTATATCATTTTTTTAATTTCTTGTATGAATTTTTTTAAGCTCTTCCTTCTGTTAATGATATCAATGAGTAAAAAAAGGGCTTTGTTCACAAAGCTCTGAGCCACATTATTTCTGCCTCTTTTGAAGCTGCTCCTTCCCCAGGTGAGTGACTTGCCTGGTCCCAGGTCAGGTTTTGTGTCAGGCTCAGAAAAGGATCAAGCATCAGAAAAAAACCCCCAAACAAACAAAACCCAAGGATAAGAGTTAAGTGATGTTTAGAGAAGAGCTCTGGTTGAACAGTATTTATTTTAGTTTATTTTTCAAGCAGCAAAGTAGCAAGATGCTGAAAATATTTACAGAGGAGCCAAACATTTCCAAAATAAAAATCCCTCTGTCTCCCTGTGCACTTTGTCGCCACGGAGGTGCCTGTTCTTTGAAGCCCTGATTAATATAGATGAGTTGTAATTTTCTGACCAAGCCATCCTAGTTCACATATATTATTCCATTGGCAGACATGTGGTCCCCACAGCTGTCCCCTCATTTGTGTATGAAATGGAAACACTGGTGGCATTTGTAGGTTACCATAGTTACACGAACAATACACGTGTGAGGCTTCATCCTGCCAAGCTCCAGATTTTTTCCTGGCAGACATTTTGTAGACACAGAACTGAAGAAAATCTATGTAAAGTTTTTTGGAAGCACATAAATCCAGCCATCCTCCTCTCTGTCTGTATAAGGCTCAGGGACAGGGAGCCTGCGTTTCAGCCTCACCACGGCTGATTCCTGCATCCCCTCCCAGCTGGAGCTGCCATCCTGGAGACCCACAGTGCTCCCAGGAATCGACAATTCCAGGCTGTGCTCCAGAGCAGTTAAGTCATTAACAGGGTCAGGACTTAAACACATCTTTCTCAAAAATAATTTGTGAGTGCTACACAAAAGGGGACTTTGGAGCTGGGATGGTTTTTCTGCCAACTGTGTTAGGAGGGTTGGCAGTGCCTGGGGGGCTCCCGGGAGAGTGCAGAGGTGGGAAGCAGCCAGAGCCCCATACCAAGACAGAAATCCAAGGAAACTCACTACAAATATTCCCATACTCTATTTTGTCTCTGCAGTTAAAATGTGGGAAGGAAAGATGAACAAGAGCAAAGAAAATCATAGAGCTGGCTTAGGAACTGGTTCTGTTGGTTTTGTAATTAATTATTAAATAATGGTGTTTCTCTAAGATTTGGAGGGCTTAAGTTCTGCACAGAGAATTCACAGGACTACTTTGATAAGAAACAGTCACTGCAAGTGTATTTGAGTTACTCAAAGGCATTTCCAGTCTTGTTCTTTTCCTGTAGCTGAGTAATTAAGTCCTTCACTAATGGACTCCATAAGGTTGGGAGCTGAACATGCCTCCATGGAGGGCTGAGAGCTCCCCAAGCTGAGCCCCCCTCTCTTATTCTTTGCTGCTTCAAACCCTGCAACTTCATTCAAATTTTGTTTCACTCTTTAGATATCATCTTTCCTTTTTCTGTGTATGGCACTGAAAAAAAATACTGGATTTGCCTATTTTGGATTGGCCTAATTCTCCCCCTGGTGAAGGCAGGACAAGTCTGTGGCATCAGTGAGACAAGAATTAGTCTCTGCTCTTAACTTCTGCAAAATGTTTTTAGAACTTCACCTCCTATTTCATATGACCCTAATTTGGTGATACAAGCCAGTGTTTTCTTGACTTTCCATCTGGCTGAATTATTAAAAGAACAGGACCTGGTTTTTACCCGGAGCACAGTTTCTAAAGATCGAGTACATGCAGTGGAGTATTGCCTTTTTCTTCCCTTTTTAACTAACAGAACAACAAGGCAAAGCAAGTTTAAGTAACGGGCCTGAAATATTTAACAGGGTGCTGTAGTGAGAATGCACAGCAGTTATAAAAGTACTGTGGAGAAACAGCTCTTTCCCTTATTTTATTTGGTACAGCAGCCTAACTACATAATTTTCTCTCCAGAGGTGCTGCCCTTTAGTCCTCAGGGATCACACAGGGCAGTATTTTCCCTGACCAATTCCCAACTCAAAGCAGTTTAACACAGAGGCAAACCTTACTTGGAGGTTTTAGCGAGAAATTTTAGAGGTTGTCAGTCAGCATCTCATTTCCAGGTATTTAATTTAACTAACTGTGGTGATTCCAGCAATTTGGGCATCTGTCAGCTTGGATTAGAGCAGGAGAACCAAGGGCTTTTGGAAGCCAAGGCCCCCTGAAGGTAGCTGGCAGGGTTTGCCTGGCCGGTTCCTCAGCGTGAGCCAGCGCTGGGGTGGCTGCTCCCACCAGCCTTGGGGAAGTGCAGCCCCTGCCCTGCTCCTGGAGGGCTGTCCTGGGCCTGGAAAGGAGCAAAACCCCGGGCAGGTGTCAGGGTGGGGAGGTCTCCTCACACTCCAGAGGCACCCACAGCTTGCTCCCTGCTGCACTGCTGGGAGCTGTCCCTGTCCTGGTGCAGCCCCGTGCCCTGGGCACCCCCAGTCCCAAAGGGCCCCGGGTGGATGGGCACATCCCACCTCTGAGAGCAGCTGGGAGTCGCTGGCTTTGCCCCAAAGGGGGTGGTTTGTGGCAAGCAGGAGGTGTCAGAGTCAAGCATGGGATGGGAAAGCAGCAGGGCTGGGCCTGGGATGGGGATGCTGCAGGGATGTGTCTGGTACCTGTTTGACCTTCCTTGTGCATGGATCGGGTCTGACCTGCAGAAAGGCTGAGCTCTGCTTCCATGCACACATTCCAGCACCTCACACCTTACGAGGTGAGGCTGGGACCAAAACCAGATCCCTCCATGCTCAACAAGCTCTTTCCTAGCTGGAGGAGCTCCCCCTGTGGCAATGGAGATAACCCAGATCTCCAGCCCTGCCACCTTCTGCCCTTAACGGGAGTATTTCACCTGAGGTCACTGCTCCGTATTTTATCCTGTTATAAAGAGAACACTCGTGGTCTGGAGAAGCCATGGGGCTGTTTGAGGTCATGGGAGATGTTCCTCCTCCACACCAGAGTCTGACAGATCACATACTAAGGAACTTTTACAAAACACCTAAAATCTACTCAGAGAGAATCCCTGAGCTTGTCCAAAGTTTGGTACAATAACATTTCACGTTGTTTTAATAAAATACCAGTCAAAGCTTGGATTGTCCTTTTGTAATTTGAAAATGCTTATCATTTATATAATGAATCCTTCATTTTCTCTTATTTCATGCATCGTATCATTTATTTGATTAAGCAAGTCCAAAACTATCTAATAAATTCATACCTTGCTAATGTGCTGCATACAATTACTGGGATGCAGATGAGCTACTGATTGGCCTTGTTAAATTTGTAAATTACAAATGATCCATCATTCTAACAGAAATACAGTAAATATTGATAGTTCTAGAGACTATCCAGAGACCAGTAACTTTTTAATGCATTGGAAAATAACTTATCTTAGCCATAGGTGAACAAGCAGTTGCAGAAATGAAGTTTTTTAATTGCTGCTTGAAAACAGGTCTTTAAAATGGGTTTGTTGTAGTAAAAGGCACCAGGTGAAACCAGGTCAGTGTTTTTTCTAAGTTCATTGACAAATCTGTTTCTCTTTCTGCACTCTTTAAGTGCAACAAGTCTGGTTTATACAAATTAAACATTACTGTGCCCAAATGAATCATTGTAATTAGGTCAAGATTTTATCTACGAAGCATCAGTAACTTAAATTTTTGACAGGAAAAAACTTCCTTTCTGCAATAGGCAGCAATTTTAGTACCTCCTTGCATGAAAAAAAGCCATCCATGGAAAACCTGGGATGTGGCCATGACCAGACTGAGGACTAAAGCTCAAGGAACAGTTTATAGGCCTCTTCCTAAACACACAATACATTCAACAGGATGTATTTTCTCTCCTGCTCAATCTCCTGAACATCTCAAAGCAAGACTGTTTTCTGCATGAGACAAGGTGTCAGGATTCAGGTGATATTTGAGATCAAAAGAAATGGTGAAATCCAGGCTGTGAAGGTTTCCACCACTCCCAGCTGACTGAGCTTTCCTGTCCTGATCACGTGGCAGTGCTGCCTAAATGATTTTGGAACAAAATAATGGTGGGGAACACATTTCATGTAGCAGAAGTGCAGAAGGACTTGTGGGAAAGGGGGAGGGCCATGGGATACAGCAGTGGAACTGGAGAGAAAAGAGCCTTTTCCTTAGGTCGGGGTAAAGCCTTGGTTCAGAGCAGTTCCAAACCTGGGGCCACTTAATGGAATTAGTTCTGTCCCTTCCCAGCTTGGTTGAGTTCCAGGTCCTTGTCTTGGTGCTAACAGCCTTTCTGTTAGATCTCAGCACCTCCCATGCTAAATCCATTTATTTTGTTAGTGGTATGCTTACAGTCTTTCCTATCAGATCTTCTGTATCAGCCAACTCGATATACGGGTCTATTAACATTTAAATATATATAGCTCAGAAACAGAGAATTGGATTTTGTAAGCATAAAACTCAGGGAAAAAAAAATCAATAAAACTCTGTTTTATTCTAAGAGCTGAAGTCTGTGTCAGCACACTACATGTACAAACTGTGTAGATACAGATCTTGGCTAATAGTAAAATACAGTTTAATACTTAATCACTAATAATTGAAAAGCTAACACATACTACAGCCACAGGAAACAGAATTATCAAAACAGAGTGTAACAAGGACCAGAAAAAGAACTTTTTTCTTGATTGAAGATAAGCAATTGAAGCTCCATGCACATATAATTTTTAATAACAAGCCTTCTGCATTCCCTACAGCCAGCACCATTGTGTTGATTTATAAATACCTACAGAGCTCCTGACTCATTCTGGTTTGGATTTATCAGGCACTGTTTCCAGCACAGGGTTTTTTGGCATCCTGTGTTGTAGTAACAACCACGTACACGCTGGGGTCTTTCCCAACTGTGGGGGATCCTGAGTGACTCACAAAACTGGAGTTTGATCTAGAACTGTGTAGGAAGCAAAATAATCACACTGCCAGAAGCCAGTCAGCAAAAAGGGAGGAAAAGGATTTTCTGTTACTTCAGGAAAATCCTGTGGAGTTCTGACATCCCTGTTTCTCCTGGTTAAAAATATTCCTTGTGTGCTCCTTCTTTTGTTATTGTTAACACTTTGCTTCCACTGGCCAAGCTCCTTGGCTCTCAGAGCGGTCAAAAAACGAAAAGGGAATTCCACTCCAAAATCCAACCCAATCTCTCAGTGCCCTTTTTCCTCTTTCACTTTTTTTTTTTTTTAATTTTTACTTGAACTGTGCTGATTTTGATCGACAGTAAGAAGCAGAGATTTTCTGAGCTGTTCCATGTGAAACCCTTGGGAGGGAGGTGCCCCTGTGGGTTACGGGGCTCAGATCCTTCCACAGGGTTCTGAGATCCCAAATATGCCATGACTCAATCCATTTCTACTCTTTAAATATGGTGAGAGGCCAAAGCAGAATTTCTCTACCCTTGGTCCTCTTTCATTCATCAGCCAGCAGATACATGACATGCAAAAAACAGTTGGAATAGGTCTTCCCAAATAAGTTATTCTCTGGAAATTTTAGATACTGTACTAAAACCAATTAGGTTTCAATTCCCCCTTGCACTGAAAATACCCAGAGGGCTGGGGATGGGTTAGGGCACGTCCAGAGGGAGAGGAAAGCACACCCCAGAGGTGATGGCCTGCAATGAACTGTCCTGCAGGTCAGGCAGAAGGGAAGAGCTGCAGGGAAGGTCTCAGGAAACTGGATTTTAACCTGGCAGTGGAATGGGTTGCCTCTCAGAAATGCTGATCTCATCAAGCAACTTCATCTGGTGGTTGTGTGGAATGAGGACAATGGTCACAGACAGGATTCTTCTCCATCAAATGGAATCAAAGCTTTGCCTTCACATTGAACCCTTGTAGCAGGACATGAAAACGAGTCCTGGACAACAGAGCAGCCCATATTGTCCCAAGGTTAAACTCACTCATGAAGAGAAATGTAGCAAGAAAGCTGATAAAAAATTATGTTCCTAACATAAGAATATTCCTGCTGCACAAACACATCTCACCGTTCAGGTTTCAAGACTATGAAGTGGTTTATGAGGTGTTTTCTTTCCTAAAGCAAACAGCCTCTATAATTTGCCAACCCACTGTTTGGCAAGCCCCTGTTATTCCTGATGTTTCTAATATGACTGGTTAATGGTAATCTGTGAGAGATTTTCCATCAGTTGCCAGAAGCTGGGTTGCAATTCTGTGGTGGCTTTGATGGGCCATCAATACCCAGTGGCTGCTCCCTGCAGGGGATCCAGCCCCTTGCTCTCCAGAGCACTCTATGAATGAAAACCGTTTTTCCCTCTCCTGCAAATTTGCTTCAATATTTTAATGAAAAGTACTGTATCAGATGCGAGTCTTAAGAATAAGCCCAAATAAATTACAAATTTTCAAGCTGCAATATGCTTTTTCTGCAGTGCAGACGTTATGAATAGGATGCTCTTTACAGTTCTTTGGTGGAGATAAGAGTAGTGTTTTTCAAAAGAACATAGATAAAGCATGCTAAGGTTGTCTTGAGATACAGCAAATCGCCTTCTCACCAGAGCTTTCCCCAAAATTAAACACAGACTTTATTTTGATGGAATGTGTGTACAGACGAGAAGAAAAAGTAGGCATTATTTGAAGGGGAAAAAAACCCCAAACCTTAAATATTGTAAATCCCTGAGGATGTGTTTTGTGGCTTTATACCATTATTATATGTCCTAGAGGCCCTTGTTTCTGTATTTCCTTTTAATACCAAGCTCCCACGTTCCAATTTTTTCAAGCTCTTTCAACTGTCATCATTTTCAGCTTGATTTTTCTGTATTTTCCACAATTCAGACCTGTAAATAGCTTATTTCCTGATGACACTGGAGACTTTAAAAACCTCACTATAAAAGGCTTACTCGATGCCTCAATATTTTTCTAAATACACAGGATTGCAGTTGTAAATTTAATTCCTGGGAAAGGAGCCCATTCCGTGGGTTGGCTGGAAATGTCCTGGTTATTAAACTCCAAGTCCTCTTTCTCTATGATGCACAAGGTCACCGCTGCTCCTGACTGGAGCAAGCCTGACTTTAGTAACCTGGTTTTAGACTGGGTTTAGTGTTGGGCTTACTGCTGTGATTTTGTGGGCACTCCTCTATCAGTGCATCTCCCTCCTAAAGCCCAGCCAGAGGCGATGTCTCACCCGAGCACGGCCCCAATCCCTGTTTTATCCACAGAAACCAGGGGGATACAGAGCTGCAAAGGCCCTGCCAGAGGTCAGAGCAGAGCAGGGAGTGTTTCACCTCCAACACACACACACAAAACCCTTTCCTTAAGCTCGCCCAGCTGCCTTAAGCAGCCTGCAGTGATCCCAGCCTGAGCTCCCTGTGGCTGCCCTCACCTCCAGTGGGTGCTTCCAGCATCCATGGAGCTCCAGCCCAGATCTTTTCCAGCCCAACCTCCAGTGTCCCCTCTCCCAGCAGGTTCTTCCTTCCACAGAGTCGCAGGATGGGTCAGGTTGGAAGGACCACAGTGGGGCATCTGGTGCCACCTCCCTGCTCCAGCAGGGCCATCCCAGAGCACAGGGCACAGGATGTGTCCAGATGGGGCTGGAATATCCCCAGGGAAGAGACTCCACACTCCCCCTGGACAATCTGTTCAGGGCTGGGCAGTGCACAGGAAAAGTTCTGCCTCGTGTTCAGGTGGAGCTTTCTGGGCATCAGTTCCTGCCCGTTCCTCTTTTGCCATTGCTGAGGGACAGAGCAGAGCCTGGAGCTGTACTGATCCCAGTCTAAATTCCACGTTCCAGTTCCACCTGCAGCTCCCGCAGTTCTCCTGCTTGGCACTAACCCTGCTCCAGGTCCCTGGGCACGGCTGCTGGGCTGTCCCACCTGCATTCCCCTGCTGAGCCACCTGATCCAGGCTGCAGCAGCCAGGACAGCTTTTCCCTGAGGGATGGCAGCAGTTTCCCACAGGATGGTGATGGGAATGCAGGAGCTGCACGAGTCATTAGCAAAACATTAGCACAAGAGACAATTTTCCAACACACGGCTCCCATACTGAGGCTCAACCTGGGAAAATGTTCTGCGATGATCAGCGTGTGCTTCTGGCTCACAGCAACTGCAGAATAAATCACTGGTCTTAGCCGGGGGTAATTTCTTCCTGTATCTGATCCCTCCAACTTTTACCTGAGCACACTCAGTGCAGGTGGCTGCCAACCAAAATCTGGGCTGATGCTACTGCAATATCAAAGGAATTCTGCAAGAATGAACCACGGAACTGTGGAGAGGGCAGATTTGCTGTGGCAGCACCACTGTTTCAAAATGCATCCAGATATCCATGTGCAAACAAGATTGTTGCTCTTTTCAGCGAATTTTAATAGTGACCATTAATACAGTTGTCAGGGAAGTGACAACACTTTGTTTTCCTATTACCAAGCAAAAATATTTAATATCTGTTCTTTTTAGTTGGCAGGTTTAACTGTGAACACTTTTAATGAACAGCTTATTTCATGCTTGTCCCTTCATATTCTGCTCTTACTGCAATGGAGGCTTAAATGTACTTTTTCTTCTGATCACCCAACCAACCAAATTCTTTAAAAGCCACCAGTAAGTCCATGACTGCCAGAGCACACCTCTTCCCACCCACCCCTCTCTCTGAGGGAAGCTGAATCTTCTGCTCCATAACCAAACACCTGCCCTCATGATTTCTTGGGCCATACAAATTCTCAGTATTAAGCAGTTTTCAGAACATAGGGAGGGAGGGAAGAGCTAGACCTCCCCATGGCATTTCCAGGATGGGAGGCAGGAATGATGCTCCTGTTGGTGCCCTCAGGGAACAGGAACAAGCCAACACCCCAGCCAGCTGCTGTGGGTTGGCTGCTGACAGAAATGGGGTTTCTTACTGCACCAGGTACTGAGCGGTGCCACGGAAAATGCATTTAGTTACTCTGAGTAAAATAATTCCCTCCATATCTCTCACATAAAATTAGCCATTATTTCTGCTGATACCGAGTTACCAGCTGTTACAACTGCTGTTGTGGGTTGGAACACCAGAAAATATGAATCTAACAAATGAGAGGGAAGGCAGGGAATGCTAAAAAGCTTTCCTTCACACCCTCAGGGTCTGCAACACGAAACATTGCAGAGGTCTCTGGGATCAGTCCTGCCAGTGCTGGAAAGATGAGAATCCTGGGGCAAAGGGATGGCTTTTGGTGGCCGCTCTGCTGCCTCTGTAGCTTTGATCAGGGCCGTGGATGGGGTTTTACCCACCACAAGTAGCTAAAACCAAAGCCCATGACAGATTGTCCCTCCTGCTGTGGCCCCTGGGCTGCCAGCACAGCACTGAAACGAGCTGGGGCACGCGAGGCTGTTCAGAATTCACTCTTTGATTGCCCTGGAATTTCATTTCCAGCTTCATCCAAGCTGCCCTGGGCTGGGGAAGACTGGAGACAGCAATGTGTGGGTTGTTTCTAAAGAGCATTTGCAGTTAAAGAAAATTAAATCCATTCACAGTAGAAAATAGCTACAGAAGAGAACGAGTCACTGGGAACTTGTAAAATCATCTATTTACAGTGATCATAAACCCAGAACTCTGGTCAATAAACCCACAAATGCCTTCTTAGCAAGGATGAACAATAACTGTAACGTGCAAGTAAGAGGATATAAATATTCAACAAAGAAAGGATCAAATTTGATATTTTTTTTGCAACATCTAGACATGCTCCTACATATTTTAAAAGAACCTTTGAAGTCTTTTTCAGGCAGTTTGGTTTTTAAAGCATTACACGATTCATACAGCTATATCAGGGCTAAACCAGTAGTAAAACATCAGCAGGGCCCTCAGCTTTGTAAGGCACCAACTCCCTGCTCTTCATCCACTGAGAAGCTGCAGGAGAAATTCCACGGGCAGGAATATTGGGAGCAGCGTTCCCTCTTTGGTGCACCTGCTGTGGGCCAGGTGCAGAGCTGGAGCAGGGACGTGTCCCTGTGTGAGGGGACAGCCCACGGGCACAGCAGCCCAGGGCACCTCCTGCACCTGCCCAGGACCGTGCCCGGGGGAAAGCACTGCCTGCATTATTCACTGCAAAATGCTGCCATTTGGAAATCTGCAATTAAATCAATTATACTTCGGATGCCATCAATTCTCCTAGAACTGGCTGGTTCGGGTCAGCTACAAATGTGTTGCCATGGAGGGACGCATCCATCAGAGTCAGCACGGCTCAGGCAATGCCAGCCTCCTCATCACTCCATGCTAACACATTCCCTACTATTACGGTGCTGTTAGGATTTATTTTTTAACACAGTCTTAGTCAATTCTTCCATCACTTGGAAGTTATTTGAGAAGGAATGTTGGTCCTACAGTTGGTTTTCCCCCCTCCAGCAGAGTCTGCTCAGCTCTCATTCGAGTCTCAGCTACCCGAGAGAAAATCTGACTCAACAGGGTCAAATGTATTCTGGGTCCTATTCCTCTTTCCCTTCCTCCAAAGCACAACCACAGAATAACAATATAAAAATAAGTAATAAAAATGCTGTTGGGTGTGTTCTACCTACAGCACTACATCATAATCTAAATCACGGTAATTTCATTATTTGATATGATCAGATTTGGAAGCAAGTGTTGTATAAATGGCATTCCTGTCACCACTATCCACAAGAGTATTTTAAACCTATTTTTAAAAGCTGTTATTTAGTTTTGTTATTTTTTACAGTACCATCTTTTGTGGGCTGTGACTTGGTTGAGACTTTGCTATGTCCTAACTGAAAAAGCTTTCTGCGATTGCAGTTTTTCATCGCTGTGTTCTCTCAGATATCACAGAATCACAGTGGTTTGGGTTGGGAGGGACCTTAAAGCCCATCCAATTCCACCCCCTGCCACCTTCCACTATCCCAGGTTGCTCCAAGCCCCACCCAGCCTGGCCTTGGACACTTTCAGGGGTGGGGAGTCCATACAGCACAACCTGATTATTTTAGCTACATAAAAACCCAAACCGTTTGTTTGAGAAGTCTCAACTGCACTCACCAAAGTGATTTTCCAATGAAGTGAGAATGAGAAAGATGTTACTATGGGATTTTCCTGGAATATGTGTTTAAAGCCCCACGATACACCAGATGTTCTGAGGTGTCTGGGCACAGCTGGGTTAATTTAAACACACTCTTGCATGAACAACTTCAGGCTAAGCAGATACAAACGTGGGGCTTCCACAGCAATTTGGAATTGTGGTGAACAGTTCATACGATCACAGTGCAGTACGAACAGCTGAAGTAAGGGCAGTACATTCATTTAATCAAATTTTCTGTTATTGTTTGGTGCTGAGCTGGATTAAATCTAAGCCGTTATCTGGAACCGATTTGATTAACTTGGATGAATTTTGGCAAAGTTCATACGCATTTAGCTTCAAACTTCTAAACCAACAGCTTCCTGAGCCTTAATTCCACATGCCTGAAATCCGAGCCTTGGGGACAGGGGGGCTGGGCACTGACACTCATCTGAGACCTCGCTGTGCTCACCAGCACATCCTCCACCCTCAGCATTCCCCAAGCTATTCAGACAACTCCTGCAGGGTAAAACTGAAAGGTATCCCAAAGCCTTATTTTTAGGTAATTCACTCAGAGAGATTTCTCATGTAAACCCCAAGAAGGAGAGAGTTCCAAACCCTGCATAATTTACCTATACCAGACTGGGATTTTTATAAGAGGTTACTGTTAAAATAATAATTGTTTTCAGATATTTTCTTTCAAAGTTTGAAGAAACTAAATAATAGATGAACTGTATATGAGCTGAACATAACGTATATCCTAATCTGTTTTCAGGACCACATTCAGGCACTGATTTGCAGAAGATTCTGAAACACCAAGGAGCAAGAGAGAGTCTTCAGAGCATTTCTTAACTTCTCTAAACTCAGAAAATCATCTTTCACCTTTCTGGATGTCCAAGCCTTTCACCTTAACCATCAAGCTTTACATTTTCTGCCTGATAGGGGATCACCCTCTGTGGGGATTTTAGGGGGCTGGGGATCTGAACTCCCTCCCTGGTCAGCATGGCAAAGGTTAGAGTTGTTTTAACTGTGTGCCAGTTGGTGCTAGAATTGTTAATGAATTCATTAACTGAGTCTTCCATACAGAGCAACGAATGTCCACAGCTTTGTGTCTGTGAAATCAGGCCCTGGTTTACACCACAGTCAACGTACAGGGAAGCCACCACAGTTGACTGCAACGACCTCCGGTTAACAAAAATCCCCAGCAACCTCTCCAGTGACACTCAAGTCCTCCTGTTACAAAGCAACAACATTGCAAAGACCACAGACGAACTCCAACAGCTCTTTAATTTAACAGAATTAGATTTTTCACAAAATAACTTCACAAGTATCAGAGATGTGGGGCTCTCTAACCTTACTCAGCTTACGACTTTGCACCTGGAGGAGAACCAGATCACGGAGATGACTGACTACTGCCTGCAAGACCTCTGCAATCTGCAGGAGCTCTACATAAATCACAACCAGATCAGCAGCATTTCTGCAAATGCGTTCTCCGGCCTGAAAAATCTTCTGAGATTACACCTCAACTCCAACAAATTAAAAGTTATTGACAGCCGTTGGTTTGATTCTACTCCCAACTTAGAGATTCTCATGATTGGAGAAAACCCGGTGATTGGAATACTTGATATGAATTTCAAACCACTCTCAAACTTAAGGAGTCTCGTTTTGGCAGGTATGTACCTCACAGACATTCCTGGCAATGCCTTGGTAGGCTTGGATAGTCTTGAAAGTCTTTCCTTTTATGATAACAAATTGGTAAAAGTTCCTCAGCTTGCACTTGAGAAAGTTCCCAATTTAAAATTCCTGGATCTCAACAAAAATCCAATTCATAAAATTCAAGAAGGGGATTTTAAAAACATGCTCAGATTGAAAGAGCTGGGGATCAACAACATGGGAGAACTGGTGTCTGTCGATAGGTACGCGCTGGACAACCTGCCCGAACTCACAAAGCTGGAAGCCACCAACAACCCAAAGCTGTCCTACATCCATCGCCTGGCATTCCGCAACGTCCCTGCCCTGGAGAGCCTGATGCTCAACAACAACGCCTTGAATGCAGTCTACCAAAAGACAGTGGAATCCCTCCCAAACCTGCGGGAGATCAGCATCCACAGCAACCCGCTCAGGTGCGACTGCGTCATCCACTGGATCAACTCCAACAAAACCAACATCCGCTTCATGGAGCCTCTCTCCATGTTCTGTGCTATGCCTCCGGAATACCGGGGACAGCAGGTGAAGGAAGTGCTGGTACAGGATTCGAACGAACAATGTCTTCCAATGATCTCTCACGAGACCTTTCCCAATCACTTAAACCTGGACATCGGCATGACGGTGTTTTTAGATTGCCGGGCCATGGCAGAACCCGAGCCAGAAATCTACTGGGTCACTCCTCTGGGCAATAAAGTCACCGTGGAAAGCCTCTCTGACAAATACAAGCTGAGCAGCGAGGGCACCCTGGAAATCTCCAACATCCAGGTTGAGGACTCCGGGAGATACACCTGTGTTGCCCAAAACATAGAGGGGGCTGACACAAGGGTCGCTACCATCCGGGTGAACGGGACACTCCTGGATGGCACCCAGGTTCTGAAGATCTACGTTAAACAAGCTGAATCCCATTCCATCCTGGTTTCTTGGAAAGTCAATTCCAACGTCATGACTTCCAATTTAAAATGGTCGTCGGCCACGATGAAGATTGACAACCCTCACATCACCTACACCGCCAGGGTGCCAGTGGATGTCCACGAGTACAACCTCACGCATTTACAGCCCTCCACAGATTATGAAGTGTGTCTGACAGTATCCAACATCCATCAGCAAACGCAGAGGTCCTGTGTCAACGTCACAACCAAAAATGCAGCTTTTGCGCTGGATATTTCCGACCAGGAAACCAGCACGGCTCTGGCAGCAGTGATGGGATCCATGTTTGCTGTCATCAGCCTCGCCTCTGTCTCTGTTTATATTGCAAAAAGGTTTAAGAGAAAAAACTACCACCACTCATTGAAAAAATATATGCAAAAGACCTCTTCAATCCCCCTGAACGAGCTCTACCCTCCACTTATTAATCTCTGGGAAGGTGACAGTGAAAAAGACAAGGATGGCTCTGCAGAGACCAAGCCAACCCAAGTCGACACATCCAGAAGCTATTACATGTGGTAACTCAGAGGATATTTTGCTTCTGGTAGTAAGGAGCACAAAGACTTTTTTGCTTTATTCTGCAAAAACGATGAGTTGAAGACTTTTGTATTTTTGACTTTGCTAGCCCGTGGCAGAGCGGTGAGGACAGGTGGATATTTCAGGATTTTTTAGTATAGCGTATCGCAATGGGTTGACACAAATGGCAGCTTCACCTAGCTTCCAATTTTCCATTTATTTTATTATTTTTACTCTTTTTTTCTTTTTTTTTTCTTTTTTTTTTTTTTTTTGTTACTGTGCTAAACTTCACGCTGTCCTAACTGCAGTGCTGAATGAAAGGCAGGAGAGGCTGGGTGAGCCCGCGGTTCCGACGCAGCCGGCCCCGTTCTCCCAAAGCCATCACTGGGGCAGGATCTCGCCGAGCTTAACCCTCAGTTTTGGACCTGCAGTGATCTCGGTTTGTGACCCTGGTCTGAGGACTCTGCCCTGAGAAAAGGAGACCCTGAATGATGTTAGCTGACTGTACTGTAATGTTGTATCAACTGATTTGAATGTTTTTGACGAAACAATGAGTTTTCTTTTTTATTTTTATTATTATTATTATTATTATTTTTGTAGTAGTTGAAGGCTTAGGTAAAGCTAACAGGCAATAGGAATATGTACATCCAATTTTTTAATGTAACAGACTAAATGTTAATTGTTCTCCTATTCTTTTTATTCTATTTAGTAGACACTTTTGAAGAATTACTAGAGTTTTGTTGTGTTTAAATCACCAACACACAGTGTTTAATGAAGGCAGAGCTATAATAAATTTAGTTTTGTTCTGATTTTTTTTTATTTTAGAAGTCACAATAATGTATTGGGTTTAGATGTCACTAGTTTGACTGGTGATCATGTTTTGACATAAAATATATCCAAAATGTTATATAAAAATATCGTGGGGGGTTTTTCTTGATGAAATGAAGTTCCAGATTCAGGTTTTTTATGCATTTATGTTAATAGCAGTGTTTTCTCTGCACTAGAGGCAAAGATGGAAAATAATTTTATGACAAAAATGTCTCAGCGTGGCTTTTGGACTGAGAGTCACATGCAGAATCAAAACTTTTTGGCATAGGGTACACAGCAAAAAGAACTCACAGAGTGTGTAACAGGACATTTTCCTTTTTGTATACTTTTCTGTTTATATTCTGAGCTAAGATAGAAATGAAGCTGACATTTAGCTGTCATTACCATCAGTTAGGAACAAAAAACCCAACTCAGTGCTACCAAACTGAAATAAACTAGTTGAATCTTGGAATATACTTGAAAAAAAAAGAAAAAGAATTGGATTAATGTTCCTTCAAAAGCAGAAATTAAAACTACCAGGACAGTTATGTTTAGTCCAATACTGAACTGTATTTTTTACAGGCTTAAAATTAATCCGTATTCTGAGTATTTTCCTGAATTACTGTGGTGAAAGAGAGCAGCAGTGTTCTGTGTGCACTGGGTACAATATAAAGGCATCATTTACAGTTGAACCTACGGGAACGTTGTCCGTTGTCTTTTCTGAATCCATGGAAGTTCTGCAGATGAGTCACAAGCAGGGTGGGCTCTGGTGAACACATGGTTACATCACACTGGACCCCTCAGCAGCAAGCACAGCATTTTCTACCCTTTACAACCAGTATCAATGTGCAATTTTTATGTATTTTTACACACCAAGTAAGCTCTTGGTAAGTAAAAGTTAATTGTTCAAATAACAGATATGCCTGGGGTTTGGGGCTGTGTGAAGTTTTTTAACTCATTGGTTTCTCAAATATATCCAAGACCCTCACAGAATTTACAAATAAGCTTCAAACTTCTTTTTCCTTGTCTAGAAGTGAAAAGTTACCAGCATAGTTTCACTAATCAGCTGCCTTGGTGCAAAAACTTGAGTCCATCCCTTGGACAACCTGCCCTGTTAGTCTCGTGTTTCCACACGAGGCTGAGTGAAGGTATTAATTATGCATTTCAGTCAAGTCCTTATGCTGCTACATACAATCTTTACTATGTTCAGGAGATCTCATGCATTTTTAATCGTGTGACAGTTACATATTGGGGTTAGGCAAGTGCCCTTTGATCATGGAGAAGTAATTGGGTGAAAGCATTTCTTCATCACCTTCTCCTGGATTTGTTTTTAATGTTAATGGGACATTTCCTCATGTTGCCTTCTCCAGAAGAGCTTCAGAGCAATAATTATCATGTCTATGTTCTAATCTAACCTTAAAGCTGCAGGCACAATGAATTAAACCAAGATCTCTTCTGCAGCAAAGATTCACTCTACTTTAGGCAGAGGAAAGGACACTGAGGACAAGGTTGGCCACAGAATGTTGCCTTCCAGCTTGCATGACATCAGAAAATTGTCTTTGGAAAGTAACAGGTGTCAGAAGGTGCAAAGCAAAGCCCCTTTTCCATCATCTCCTCAGCTTCCTGCAGCACTTGTCCAGGATCACACAGCTCTACCTGAACCTCCCAAAAACTGGTGGAAGAACACATCACCTTGGGTCCAAGGTGCTGGTTCCTCAGTGACCATAAGCTAACCTGTTCATGGGGCTGCCCTCCAAAGCAGCCATCCTGCTCTTCCTCCCTCTGTCCCCACCTCCCATCCTTGATTCCGAGCAATCTGGGGATCTCTTTGCCTTTTAAGCACACTTGTGCTGACCACCCTGTGCTGGGGGACACAGACCACACAAACTGCTCCATCTGGGTGTGCGTGGCCACATCTGTTTTCACCTGGCTGTCCTTGCACATCTGGGCAGCTGCAGAAGCGCAGTCACTGGTGAAAAGGAAGGTGACAAGGACACATGGCCATGGAGGAGGGCAGAGCCACGTTCCACAGGGAGCTCAGCAACCTCCAACAGCAGCCAGGGGTGCCCGGAAGGAAAGCCATGGTTAACATGTTCCTTTCCACTGGGGAATAACAGGCCCTGTGTTCCCTGCTCTTTGCTGTCATTTATCATCTTTTTAGAGCAATGCTGTTGGAGAACTGCAGGGGGAAATGGCTTGATAACAGCAACACACTTCTCAGGGATGTGCTGATCTGCAGGATTGCAGGGAAGCTGATGCTGCTGGGAATCCTGGAGGGAGATGCAGGTCACCTGAGAGCAGCAAGAAGCACCTTGTTAAGGCAGTGGATTCTGCACACACAGCCACCTGCACTAAATATTTTCAGCCTTTTAATCTGACCCTACAGAATTCTGTAGAGATCCCCTGGATATTTAAAATCTTGCTAATAAAAGGATAAAAAGTGGGGAAGAGATTAATCACATGTGGCACATAATCTTAGCAAATAACCTTCAACCTTGTGCTAGCAATTTTATTGTGCTTGCAGTTTATTGTGAGCAAAAATAAAAATACTCTAATTGCCTTCAAAATGTATTTGCATCTACTGTTTCACTGAAGACAAAAACCACCCCAGTTTGCTCAGAATCAGAGATTGAGACTGGCCACTTGGAAAACAGGAGGGAAAGACCACTGTTATCTTTCATTTGGCTAGCAGTTCAGAGAGGCTGCTAAGAGCAGATATTTCATACCCAACTAAACTTCTGCACTGTTACTTCCCCTTGGTTGCCCAATAGTAAAATATTTCAGTCCCCTGAAGAGTAAATAACCCACTCAAGTGTGGGATGCAGTATTCCAGCTAAACTCACTTTTCATTTACTCACCTAAATCTTATTGGACTGAGAGGGTATTTTCACCCACAAACCAAGACTGACCCAGGACGTGGCTTGGAATGAAGAGCACAAACCCACCAATACATTCCCACAACCTGTCCTCCAGCCCTGCCCCAGGACTACTCTCTGAGTCACTAAAAGGTGGCTATGAAAAGAGCAGCAGTTTGGGCCACTGGTTCCATAAAAGGGTGAATTTGGATATAGGTCAGGCAATCTGAGATCCAGAGAGAAGGGCACAAACTTGCCCCATTGCCCCTGACAATCTGGAACATCAGCGATAAAGTTATCTTTGGGTTCAAATCAGGCAACTCCTTTTGCTTTGTGCTGGCAACCTTGAAAATGCTGCTGAGGACAAGCCACTGCAATGAAATTCCTGAAATTATTGGGATAAACAAGTGGGGGCTACTTCAGCAACATCCTCACAGCTGATGTGCCCTGCACGGGAACAGGACGAGTCCCTTGGGCACATTTCCTGTGACCACTGGGCCATCCTACAAAGCATCACGATGGATGGGAAAAGCACCCAGGAATGTGGGACTGGAGCGGGAAGCAGCCATTTCACAACCCACCCAATGCACCAGGAGTGGCTGTTTGCTACACTCTGATCTTGTTCCACGGCCCAGCACCACAGTGAATGCCAGGAGTTTCTGCTGCAGCTGGAATTTGCCTTGTCCCGCTCTCTGTGCTGATGGCACAAGCGCAGCAGCCCTGCACCCTCAGCTGCAGAACCCCACACCTGGAGGGCAGGGTGAGCGTGCTGCCACGAGACTTCTCCCTTCAGGAAAAGCCAGAGTGCCTGAGCTGGAGATGCCAGCGGTGTTACCCACAGCCCATGCTCAAACACGGGCACTGTGTCCCCGCAGGAAAAGACTCCATACCCCACCCCAGCTAACCTTTCTCTGCTGTCATATGGAGGGAGTGTTTCCTGCTTCCCCTGAACTGTCATCCCGTGAGCTCCTTCCAAACTGCAATGTTTTCTGTCTCAGGACTTTTATCCACCTCTCTCCCAGCCTTGCTCTGCATCAGCCTCCCTGTCTCATCGTGCCCTCGACAGCCTCGCTTGTACAAGACCTGCAGAGCTCCCACTGCAGGATTTGATCTGTCCTTCCCTTTGCTGCTGCCTGCTTTCTCCAGCAGCCCTTTTCTCCTCACCTGACTGTTCCCGTTTGTCCCTCCGCAGTTCCCTCCGGAGCCCTCGGTTGCTGCTGGCTGTCAGTGAGAGTCAGATCACCCCCGGTGCCACCTCCCCACACTCCCTTCCACTTCCCAAACCCCCTCCCTCTGCTCCAGTTCTCCACCTGCCCTCATTCCTCAGCACATTATGACGCTCTGTCACGTTTCCTATCGGTATGAAAGCAACAAAAGACTGATTTTCCTTTTTAGTCAGGTACAGGAGATTTACCAGTAAATTTGTACAGCTGTAGAGTTATGTCAAGTAGACCAAAGGAATGCTGAAGCATAATAAAAGCATCGTAACAGTTTTTTGAAACGCATAAAAATAAATACTTTGGAAAATCTGGAATTGATCATTAAGTAAAATATTCAAAAGTGACTAAATGACTTAAGAGCTTACACCTCATTAACTTCAGTGGTGTGACAGGTTCAAAATCAGGTAAATGAGATTTTTCTTGGGTGCATCTGGAAGCATTAACTATCCTTAAATTCTCAGCAGCTGTGAAACATTTTGTGTGGAATTTTATAACAAGGATTTTTTTTCAAAAATCACTTGAAACCATAATTTTTATCCCCATTATGGGAGTAGAGGGATGGAATTTAAATCATATAATCCTCAGTGGAGTCACTGATTTTCAGTGATTAAAGAAGGTTAAAAAAAAGAACTTCAAAAACTGCAACTCCAGCTTTCTGCTCACAACTGGAGTAAAAGCTCTTGGCAGATTTTTGTAAACAGGAGTTTTTCCTACTGGGGCCTGTCCTTGCTGTGGCATTCCCTGGGCTTCAATAAACCTGAATGTTCCTGCTGCATCCACGTGCAGTCCTGCCATGTTCCAGGGGGCTCCCATCCCATGCTAGGGAGCTCCAGGTCACTGTAGGAGCCAATCCTTCAGTGCTGTGTTCTCTCCATTCCTCACAGGGAGCCACAAATCCCTCGAGGGGCCGGGGGCTCCTCCCTGCACACCACGAAACCACTCTGAACACACAGCTGAACTCAGCCTCCAAAATACTGTAGGGCAAGGAGAACTATGGAATGATGAAGGTGAAGAGGTTTGGTGCCCAATTTCATTTCTCTGGCCCTGTAGTTTTCCAGCAGGTTTTCCATGCAAACAGATGCCACCACACCACCTCTACACGGCCAGTGAGGAGAAGACCAGGAGTTGGACTTCAGTGATCCTCATGGGTCCCTTCCAACTCAGGATATTCTATGATCCTATAATTCATATTTTTCATCATGACCAAGTTTTTCTGACTTGCCCCCCCGATGGTGGGAGCCCAGGATCCATTTCTAGAGAGCAGCGTCCACCCACCTCTGATTTCACAGCAGGAAAACCAAAGAGCAAGTGGGGGTACAGCTCTACTCCCTCTGAGCCTCACCTGGTTCTACCTCCCCAGAATTATGTGCATACAGTAGATCATAATAGAATCAAGCTGACCAGAGAAGCTGTGGCTGCCCCATCCCTGGCAGTGCCCAAGGCCAGGCTGGATGGGGCTTGGAGCAGCCTGGGACAGTGGAAGGTGCCCCTGCCCATGGCAGGGGTGGCACTGGATGGGCTTTAAGGTCCCTGCCAACCCAAACCATTCCATGATTCTATAATAATCAATTTTACTTCATCTCTGTCCTTTGCTGAAACAAAACCATGGTGGTTTTGACGGGGCTTTGTAGAAACGGGCATTAATAAACCTGGTGCTGACAATACCCTGTCCCTGGCTGGACTCGTGTCAGACATTTAGCAAAACCTCTGCCCGTTTTTATAGGAAACACAGATGAACCCCAGCATTGCATTCCCTGTGCCGTGATCTTTATAAACTGCAGACCGAAGCACAGCCTCATATTCTGCTGATCAAAAGACACAGAGAAGGAGGGAGATCACGGGAGGAGCATCTGCAGAGCCTCGTATTAGTCTGAGAGCAGAGCCCAGAGAGCCCCCAGCTGCTCCTGCCCCTACTCCTCCTCTGCTGCCGAGCAGAAACACAAACATCAGACACAGCAGCTCCTCAGACTGGCCTGAGTGGGGCTTGGAGAACAATTAAAGGAAGGTGCAGATGTTTAAGTGCACTGCTGAACAGCACTCCCAAGGAGATCCTGCAATGGCAACAGCTATTTAAGGCCGTTTGCAAGCCCCTAAACAGCAGCTTAAAAGGGGTTTTGTGGAATATGATGCCATTAGCAGTTATTGAAGTGCTCCCTATCCTCCCCCAGTGGGAAGTTTTGCTGCCACACATCCCTGGGGACTAATATCAGACAAGTGGATTCCAGGGTTTCCATGTTCCTTCATGTCAAGGTTGGCACTGATAGTGGAGATACAAACCTCCAAGGTTATCAGCCACAATGAACTTTTTCTGAGCTGTTTATCAAAAGAGACTGGAAAGTTATGCTCCAGCTTCAGCTATATTTTAATGGAATCTGGACACCTAATTTCCTTTTGGCCCAATTTGAAAATCCCATCTTGAAGGAGTTCTCAGTTAGTTTGCTTTCCCCAGTGATTCATTCTCCTTCACGTAATTGTGTGAATTGAACTTGCACAGGGGCCCTGATCCTTATCTTCCCAAAGTCAGTGAGAACTGCACCACTGCTATAGGCACCAGCTCATTTCCACGGCCTGCTTGAACTGCCTCAGAGTTTATTTAGGAGACTGCCTTGACAGACAGACACCAGCAAAAAGGCAGCAAAAAAATGGACCAAAAGAGACATCACAAAGCATGGCATGTTCTTTTTTCTAGGCCTTTCCTGTTTATTTCTCTCCTTTTCACATTTTTAACCAAACTTTATTTACTTTCTTTTTCCTGGGATGAACCCCTGCCAATATTTTGTTTCATCAAAATCTCTGCTGACCTTTGGCTACCAAGTAGAAACAAAAGCTAAATCCAAACATCATCTGTAACCCATTTATACCTATAGGCTACTTTTTAAATGTAGTTACAATAAAAATTCATTCTCTGAGCAAAGAAATTCTACCCACAGCTCTGTCCTTCCTCCCTCTGCTGAGGTAGGAAGGATGGCACCTGTCTCTATTAAAGATCCACAGCAACACAAACACTCTAGTTATCCCAGCATAAAGAACAGGACCTGTGTCAACACAGGCAAGGAGCCTTTCTCTCCCCTGACACACAGAAAACAGAGCAGCTTCACAATCTCTCACTGGATTCTCCCCTCACATTTATCCAGTCAGCAAACACGAGCCTAATAGCACAAGCTCAAATGATCAGCAGAGATAAAATAGATACTTCGGCTCTTTTGCCTGCAGCAAATGATTTAAAAGCCATTTAATAATTCAAATCATATGCAAAACAAGATACTGTAGTATTTAATATCAAGTTTTCTTATCTCTGTAGGGAAGCCTGCATAGAAACCATCAGTGCTGGGTGGCAGAAGCCACTGAATAAATGGAATAAAGGGTTAATAATATTTCAGGTCTTCTCATCTAAAGAGCCCCAATACTCTGCAACACTTCTAAGCCAAAAGTTCCTCGTGCTGGATGTTGCTTTGCCATGACCCCAGAGGCCTTGTCTCTCTGAAGCTCCTAAAGCACAACCATTTACAGCTCTCCCAGCACCAGCTGCTTCAGCCCCTCAGTCCTTGTGGAAACACCTCCATTCGTCTTCTGAAGAGACAGGACCTTCAAGATCTCATCTCAAAGACAAGAGCCTCTTCGTTTTCTTATCCTGTAGTGTTCTGAGTGGGGAAAAATAGTTTACACATAAAATCATTAATCTTAATACTTCTCCAATAGTCTGTGTGATTGTTCTAACCTCTGCCATGAGTGAAAGCAAAGCTGTCAAGGAATGAAAGGGCAAATAAATCCTCCCCAATTCATCCCACAGATGAAGTCTGGAAAACCTCCAGCCTCTCAATCAGCACATCCATGTCCCTGATTTACTCCAGCTACTTGGAGCTAAACAGATTCCTTATCGTTTTATTTGAAGAGGTAAGTGGCTGATGGATGGGGGCAGGAGCAGCATCATGAACGATCCCAAGTCCTGCTGGAAGGAGCCATGGATGTGTGGGAACCACAGCTCCTCTCCCTTCAGCAGGGACAGAGAGAGGCTCCCAACAACACAGGCTCGGTGGGGATGGAAGAGAGGAGCCAAACTGCTGTTAGAGAGCAAAGTGCATCTTCTTAGGAAAAAACAGGGACAATTTCCAAATTGATAAACCTTGAAAATACTACAGCATTTGAGAGAGGCTGCTACAGAATGCTGGGGATTTGAGGCAAGGAACGTGAAGCAGCTCCAGTCACGGTGGTTTGTATTTAATGTCCATGAGTTATAAATCTCCACTGTAATTTGAATGTCCCCAAGTCTTTCTGCTGTTCAGACTTCTATTAATTATGAATTCACCGTGATGAACTCCTGGTGGAGTGGGCTGCACACCTGAATGTGCAGAATCCCAACACATTTGCTACAAATTAGCCAAACACCCACCAAAACATCAATTCCTGCTGATTCCAGTCCTCCTGTGACAGCTTCTACCCTAATATGGCTCCTCATTAGAATTAGCAACTGTGCAATTAACTCCTTACTCAAACACAGTTTGCACTGTGACAAAGGCCAATTTTGCTCAAATAAAGATTTTACTGTTTGACTTGCAAGTTGTACATGTCACGGAAACATGGCCGGGTGACTGATGAGATTCTTGCTGCTTCAATTGTAATTCTACCCAGGAAAATGGTGTCCTTCCATGGAAAATAGCAATAAATCACATATACATATTCCTGTCATGTGAGGCAGGTGGAAAAGTGCTCTCAGTACAATAATTCTGGTTTGACTTTGCATATATTTCTTTATCTCCTCTCTTTTAGTGCCACTTACACTATGACAGAACTGAAGAGAAAAATAGAGGAAGTTGGGATCATGGAAAATCCTCAGCTGGAAGGGGACCCACAGGGCTCATCCAGTCCAGCCCCTGGCCCTGCCCAGACCCCCCAACAGTCCCACCCTGGGCATCCCTGGCAGCGCTGTCCAAGCCCTCCTGGAGCTCTGGCAGCCTCGGGGCCGTGCCCATTCCCTGGGGAGCCTGGGCAGTGCCAGCACCCTCTGGGGGAAGAACCTTTCCCTGAGATCCAGCCTAACCCTGCCTGGCCCAGCTCCAGCCATTCCCTGGGTCCTGTCCCTGGTCACAGAGATATTTCAATGTTTGTTTATTAACCAGCATTTGTAGAAAGGAGGATGACATGTCAGCCACCAGCTGATACAAAGAAATTAAGAAGCATTAATTCCTTCCCATTTGTACACTTGTTCATCCTTCTTTTCTACGCACATGGCTGAAAGCCAAGCAGAGACAAAATTCCGTGTTTGCCAGCCCCTAAGCAGTGCTCTGTGCCCCGATGGGGTCACTCCCCTTTTGGATTCAGCAAAGAGGGAAAGAACAGCACCATCAAACCAGATGGGAGCAACAGGGGAAACCAACACCCCAGGGCAAAGTTACGCTCAAAGAAATCGTTAACAAAATAATTACAATAAATTAATTGAGTCGATTTCTAACACTGTTGTTTCTGCATTTCGAAACACACAAATATGGAAGAGGCAAGTAATGACATCAGAGAAGTGGAGGGAACCTGTCACCAGACCCTCCCAACTGCCTGTGGTGTCCAAACCCCTCCGTTTCCGAGGCACTCCCTGACCCCCACGGGAGACAGGGGCCTGGATGGATGAGGAGCCAATTCTCCCACAGCAAAGTCATTTGTTCCTATAAGCTGGGAAGCGTTTTAGAGCTGCTGAGCTCTGCATTTCTCTGTGAAGCCCCGACAGAACGCCTTACAGGGGCTCCACAACATTTTGGAAAGACATCCACTGACATTATCCACACATCTTCCATAAAATTTCTTTCCTTTTAAATCTCTCTCTAGAGGAAAAAAAAAAAATATTACCTTTGTCACAGCCTTTTTATCAGCTATAAAGGTCTCTACTTCCAGCTAAATCTCTGGAGGAGGAAAGTCTCTACCCCTGGATACTCCTGGTTGTTGTCTCCAGTCCTCATTTTATTCCATATGATTGTGTTATCCACAGGGATTGAGGAGGCTGAGGCAGATTTCCTGCTCAGAGCACTGTTACCTGCAGGTCTGGGCAGAGTGAGGAAGAGCAGGACTTTATAGAAGTTCAGAGGATACAGCAAGACAAAGGCACAAAGATGATTTACCACAGGGATTTTTACATATGTACACAGCATTATATACACAATATATATATTTGTACTACACAGAGTATAGGACCCATATGTAAGAAAAATCACAGGCTGAGAAGAAAACTTCGTTTTTGTGTCTATATCTATTCTCAAATACACAAGAACTCAAAAGTATTGCAGCATCTCTACAAGCTCTCTACAATATTTTTATCAGATTTTCTATTAAGCAACATCTAAAAATCACAAAAAGGAATTAAACTTTGTATATTGAGTTGGCATTTTAAAAAGAGCTAGAATGTGTAAATATCATCAAGCTTCAGTGCCCCAGGTACAAAATGACTTTTTATGAAAAAAAATCCATTACAATTACACGGAAAAATAGGGAATAAAAATGAACCAACACCGGAACTAGGACACATAGACAGGATCTCACTTGAGTGAAAATCCCATCAGTAATTAACAGCTCCTGGGGACAAAGCAGCAGTAAACTCCTGGCTGGAGTGAGTGAGAAAGTTTCCTTACAGCACTACAAGACATTTAACTACTCATAAATAGAAAATATTTACAGGTCCTTAAATGTATAAGTTAAAAACCCCTAGAGATAAATAACAAGGTACAAAAACTCCTGCTGGAGCCAGTACTGGGAGTGCCACACACACACCAGGCCTGGCTGAGCTGCACTGCTCCGGAAACAGCCAAAACTGGGATTTATACACAAGCACTGCCTGCAAGATTTTTCAGCTGCCCGAGGTATGACACCAGGACGTTGTGACTGTGATAGATCTGCGAGGGAGATTTCCCTGACAGATTTGCAATCTGCTGGATTTCTTGGATTTATGAAAGTCAGACAGAAGCCCAGGCTGCCGTCAGGCACCAGCACTGCCCGCTCCCAAAATGCCAGCGTGATCCAAGGGCACCCCGTGCCCAGTGAGCCTGGGCTGGGATGTGTGGAGCTGCCCCGGCGTCGCAGCCACATCCTGCACAAATCAGCCACTGCCACAGAAGCGTCACTCTGGAGATACAGAAAAAAACATTCCCTGGATGCTGAGGGAATGCCAGAGCACCCGCCGCTGCCCGGAATGACATCCCATGGAATCGCAGCAGGGTTTGAGTTGTACATGATGCCTTAGGTTTTAACTTTTCTATTTTTCAAATTCTGTACTGCTCAGAGCGTAACTCTGCAGTTCCTTGTAGCCTGGAATTGCTGCTCTCTCGTGCTGGGCAGACACAACAAAGCCTCTCCAGGCTTTGCCTTCAAGGACAGCCAGGCTCTTCTAGGCCCAAAATGTGTAACCCAAAGCCTCTAAGGGGGAGCAAGCTGAGGGGAATTCCATCATTAAACTGGGGCTTTAATTGGAGAATTAACCGTGATATGCAAATGAACCAAAGCTATAAAGGTGTGAAGAACTCGTGACCTGGGGTCCATCTTGGGGTCCATTTTTGGAGGCAGCCTCTGGCTCCCCCAGGGGGTACCTTGAAGGCCCTTCAAATAAATATCTATCTTTATTCCCTTACTCTTGTCTAGTCTCTGTTTCTAGGTGGATGGAGACAGCATCATATGGACCTTGAGGATCACCCAGCTCCAACCCCCTGCCCCCTTCCACCAGAAGGTTCCACTTCCAGCTGTCCAAAGATGTGCAGACAAAGCAAAGCACAGCACAGCACTGTATCCCATGTGTTGGAGCAGATCCACTCGGATCTCCTCTGCTCGCCTCTCCTCAGCATCCCCCTCTCCTGCAACACCTTCTTCGTCTTCTTCCCTTCACTTCCCACTGACAAAAGAAAAATCATTCTGCTTTTGGCTGCCAAAAATATTAATAGTACAAGAAAGGGGATTCAAAATGTACCAGATGGAAACAACTCCTAATCAGTAACTGCAACCACAACAGAGGAGAATGAGCAGCCTGGGCTGTGGAAGGTGTCCCTGGATAGGCTGGGAGGACCCTTCCAACCCAAAACATTCTGGGATTTTACGTCTCACACAAACACAGCTGGGAGAAAGGGGCTGGCTGACTGTTCAATGCAATCCAGTGATAGCCAGGATTTTCCACACTGTCCCAGGTCCATGTGCCCACAGAGAGTGGGGCTTGCAGTGATCTCTCTTGAGCCTCTCCAGGTCCCAACTTTTTAGAATCTTTCAATTTTTAATTCTGTTTTTGATGAAACGCAATGCTGCTGTTCAGATACAAAGCATAAGCTTTCATTCTGCATGCAAGCCAGGCTGCCACAGGCACTAATACCCAGAATTAGCATGCAGCTAGGAGTGCATTTAAATTTATCCCAAATTGATACGGAATCCTCTGACAAACGTCTGTCAGGAGGCGGACAGGACCCAACTTCCATGTGCTTTGGCATATTGCCTTTCTACAGGTTTTAGGTCACTTCAAGACAGAAATGGTCATTATCTTTTCAATATAAAATGATATAAAAGTTTCTAGGTGGTTCTAGTATGTCCAATTATCCATCCCCTGGCATCCTCTCCTGGGAAGGGTGTCAGTGAACAAGGATCTGTCATTAGAACCATCACTGCACCAGAACAGTCACTGTCAGGAGCAGCTCAACAAAACACTTGGTGCTTTTCCATGGTGAACCACCTCCATATGCTGCATCAATTAGATTAAAAGTATAAAAGGGTGAGGCACTAATTAGCAAAATGCAGTTGCTGCATGCCCCCATGCAGGAGGGGAAAGCTGGGGAGGAAAGCAAACACCACTTGCTGTAAAAGCTCTGGGGGAGGACTTTTAGCCTTTATCTCATTTCCCATGGCACTGGGGTCAGCCCAGCTGACAGCAGGTTGTCATTCCTGCTGCATGGAAGGGGAGATAAAAGCTTTAATCAGTGCCATGAAGAAATCAGGTACAAACAGGACACAAACAACTCAGGTTACAGGCTACAGCCCCAGGCATCCCTGGGTGCAGCAGCAATTGAGTGCACACGTACCAGGGACTGGGACAGAAACAAAAATCCCCAGTGCTGCACACACAGTGCCCGGAGCTGTGGGCAGCTGGTCACTCCATGGAGGAGTGGGCACTGCTAGTGATGCCTTCTCCAGCCACCTAGAAACAGAGACTAGACAAGAGTAAGGGAATAAAGGTCAGTGTTTATTTGAAGGGCCTTCAAGGCACACCCTGGGGAGCCAGAGGCTGCCTCCATAAAATGGACCCCAAGATGGACCCCAGGTCACGAGTTCTTCACACCTTTATAGCTTTGGTTCATTTGCATATCAGGGTTAATTCTCCAATTAAAGCCCCAGTTTAATGATGGAATTCCCCTCAGCTTGCTCCCCCTTAGAGGCTTTGGGTAACACATTTTGGGCCTAGAAGAGCCTGGCTGTCCTTGAAGGCAAAGCCTGGAGAGGCTTTGTTGTGTCTGCCCAGCACGAGAGAGCAGGAATTCCAGGCTACAAGGAACTGCAGAGTTACACTCTGAGCAGTACAGAATTTGAAAAATAGAAAAGTTAAAACCTAAGGCATCAGTAGGAGAGAGGGAGGAACCAGCAGCTGGTCTGAGATCCGCCTGCCTCTGCTCCCACTGCGCCCGGTACTCCAGAGAATCGCACAATAAACCTGGGGAAGGGTTGTGTTGGAAGGGACCTTAAAAAGATCCTCCAGTGCCACCCTGTGCCATGGGCAGGGACACCTTCCACTGTCCCAGTTGGCTCCAAGGCCTGTCCAGCCTGGCCTGGAACATCCCAGGGATAACTGGACCCGATTTAAGCGCCGCAGTGCTGCTGAGCCCGAGGCGAGCAGCATGGAAAGCTGTGCCAGCTCAGGGAGCACTGCATGCAGCACCTCTGGTGACAGCACAGCAACAGCAGCCAAGGCCACTCAGCCCACTGTTCCCATGATAAAAAGCTTATTTTCAGCCTCTTTCAATGCTTCTGAGCTTTCAAACAGAAAAGAAGGAGCAAAGAATCTTTCACTTGCATCCAGCACCGAGCTCTAGTTTGGGGAGCCCAGGGGATCCCAGCTCTGCTGTCATTGCCAAATGGTAAAAAAAAAAAATCTCCCATCTTTTCCCCAGGTTATAGAATCCAAGCCTGGATCTGTGGGGGCCGGCCAGAGGGGAGGATGAAAGTTCCTTGGCTCCTCATGGAGCACAACTGGTGCTCCCAGGGAAGGTGGGGCCCTGCAGCCCTCCCCCAGCAGGCTCAGTGTAATGCATCAGACACAGACAGGGAAATTGTTTCTCTCTGGAGACAGAACAACCATGGTTTGGGGGGCTTTGGGTTCTTTTTTGAATGCAGAGAAAGAAAAACCAGGGTGCAATTTCTAGCTCTTTTCCTGAGCTGCTTTTGGGACAGCACAACACAACCCTGCTCTCTCTGCAGTCACACCTTCAATCTCCCCTGAATCATATTTGAACATCTAAATTAAACTTCCTATTGAATATAAATGGGAAATGGCACTTGCTTAGCTCAAACGCATATTTAATCTTGGGGGCTGGCTGGTGTGGGAAAATATTTTCAGGACACTATGAATGGGCAAATCCTGAAAACTCAGTTCTTCAAAACTGTCTCCAGACTTCAAACTGCTTGAATTATTAATTAGCTTGAAATAAAACCAGGTAAGCAAATGGCACAGACCTCCCCTATTTGCTGTGAAAAAGAAGATAAGAGTCAGGAATTTAGTGATGCTGGGACAAACCAAAGAAGGGCAGAAAGCATAAACACAGAGGCACCTTCACCTGTATTATTTCATTTTTCTCCAATTAAATATATTTAATATTTTGTAGCCTATGGACAAGATAAAATAAAATACGATAAAATACACTGTGTTCAGCACCACGAAGCCAAAATTTCTTTTGGTGTATATGCAGTGTCCTAATTTTGCTTTTTTTCTGGGGAAACCTCCTTTTCACAGTGCCCACCTTAAAGCCCACACTACCTGAGCATTGAAACAGCAAACCTTTTCAGGTATTTTCACAATGGATTTATTGCAGTAACAGCCTCAGGTGGGACGATCTTTGTACAATCCTACTTTTATAAAAATCATGGCAAAATGACACCTGGTTGTGCTTTGTGGCTGCCCTGAGTGCAGGGACCAGAGATTTGTGATATTTGCTGGAATGCACTTGACTGAAGGAGAGCCAGGCCAAGGGAGCTGCTCTCCCTTCAGGCACTAATTAGCAGTGTCTCCACTGTTCTCCTCCACTCTTCACATCCTCTGACGTTTCATCTCTTCCCTTGATTGGGAGCAACTGTCCTGTAAAGAGATTTTTTTTTAGCAGTAATTGGGAATAAAACTGACTAGCATGGACTGTGATCATTTGCAAAATTTACCATCCACCTGGGTAACTGCACAGTTTTAGGATGCCTGATACACTCCCTTGCTGCCCCTCAAGGTTATTGTACATTTAATGAGTCTTTGTAGGTTTAGGGTAAGTGAAAATAAAAGAATTACAGGTTTCTTAACACAGTAGCAAGACTTTGCCCAAGATATGCTGATTGATGAGACAGGATTCTGGAACCTGTAGGAGTGCTACAGAGATGATCCAAGTGTTATGGGAGTAGGACAATCCATGAATTCTGTATTTTAAGGTCCACAGTATTACTGTCTTGAGACTAGAAGATTTTCAAGCCCCATTTTAAAATAAATGGTGATGAATCTTAGAAAAAATGGGGTTCTTTTGTAAATTAGTTTTTTCAAATGGTAAATACAACAGCAAAACCTATGAGGATTTCAATATTTCACCTCCTCCTTTTTTCCCCATCTGCAGCACAGTTATTCTGTACATTACTCTTCATGAAACAAAAGGCTTTATAGATATTATTTCCTTAGTCCAGTGAAGCAATGATCCACGCAGGGAAAAAAGTGCAAATCCCATCGTTTGTTGGCCTCAATTTTTCCAGACATTTTAAAGTCAGGAATAATACTGCAGAAATCATCCCGATCTACCCCAGCACCATCTATCACAGCAGATCACCTGCACAAGAAAAACAGCCCTTTGGAACTGAGGGCTTAATATATACATCCATAAATACACAATGTTACACTTTTATTATTTCAATGTACAGCTTCATGTCTATGTCAGATTCCTGCAACATTTAACATCCAAATTAAAAACAAATTCTATTCATCAGTTCTATTGAGCCAAACTGAGACATGGTATTTCTTGCAGCCCGTATTTTCTGAAAAACCCCTATTCTCAAACATTATTCTTTTGAATAATTAGTTCATTGACATTCTTGTGCTAAAGAAAACATCATTAGTAATGTATAGAAGTTGCATGAAGAGTAATAAGAGCTCAAAAACCCAGTGTGAGATAAATGAAGCCCACAGGTCCCTGCAAATCATTAAAAGCAGCTCTAATGATACGCACAAGAATTATCCTTCAGCCAGGCTGAGCAGGAGCCCTGCCCCATGCCAGACCACCCCTATCCCAAATATTTGATAGTGTAGGCCTGAATAAAACCTCTGCTTTGGTTTTGGGGAAATGCTGGGACTGGTTTAGAGAGTCTGCTGGAAGCCAGAATAAAACATCTCCGGATTATGAATCCTTCCAACACCCTTTTTGTCCCTGTGCTCCAAACCTGCTCATTAACAAGGGCTGACGTTTTCGCTCTCCTTCAGCCTCCAAATCCTTTTGTATTTCAGATCTCTCCCCATTATCTCACACCTCAGAGACACAACTTTGCACCACCGTGCTGTCATTGACTTCATCTGTTTGCTTTCATCACTCCATTTGCACATCCTTATCATATTATTATTATTCCTCACGGAGCTCTGCAGCCAAGAAATGTGTGAGTTCGGGAACATACACGGAAAATAGGTATGAAATAACACTCCTAAGCCCTATAAGGAGCAAGTGAGGGAGCTGGGGAAGGGGCTCAGGCTGGAGAAAAGGAGGCTCAGGGGGGACCTTGTGGCTCTGCACAAGTCCCTGACAGGAGGGGGCAGCCGGGGGGGGTCGGGCTCTGCTCCCAGGGAACAGGGACAGGAGGAGAGGGAACGGCCTCAGCCTGGGCCAGGGGAGGCTCAGGTTGGACATCAGCAGGAATTTCCCATGGAAAGGGTGCTCAGGCCTTGGCAGGGGCTGCCCAGGGAGCTTTGGAGTGCCCATCCCTGGAGGTGCCCAAGGAAGGGCTGGAGGTGGCACTCAGTGCTCTGGGCTGGGGACAAGGTGGGCATCGGGCACAGCTTGGACTCCATGTCCTTGGAGAACCTTCCCGACCTGAATAATTTTGTGATTTTATTCTGTGATTCCCAGGAAGAGCTAGGAGTGATGGACACCAGTGGGTGCTGATCCAGCTCTCAGAGACAGGGACACCTCTGGGGTGTGCTGCCATGGAAGACATGGCACAACTTGGGTATTTTTCTATAACAGATTTATCACCTTCTCTTTAGCTCATGACCTTACAGGATCAGGATTTCAAGACGTCTGTTTTCAGATCAACTGAGATCAAGGGAGAATTATGCTCAAATCAGATGACTCTTAGTGATTAAAGGTCTAGAAGGAAACAGAAGACACAGAACTTGGTATTCACACATTCGTGGAGTTTGGGCCACATCTTTACAGGCCACGGGAAACAAAGGCAAAGCTTCTTTATACAAATGGCTTCCTAATGAAGGAGCAACAGCCTTTTGTTTGTCCAGTGGATCCGTGTCTTAATAAAACAGCAGATTGGAAATCTGCTGAAAACACTAGAAATTCCCACAGGGAATTCTTGCTAGTCTGAACAGTTCTATAAATAATTCAGTATAATTGACAAGAATCCCATTAAAAACAGTGAAGTCATCTTAGACTTTTTAGTTGGAATTTAAAGTAAAAATTTCACCCGACCTGATGCGGTCGATACCAAAGTCACTCCCAATCCACAGCAACCGCAGAACAAAAGAGAAAGGCAGATGAAAACGAGCAGCTGGTGCCTGGGATCAGTGGAGTGTGAAACGAAGCAGTTAAATGTTTACCACGGCGCTGGGCTTTGCGCTCAAGTTCTCTGCGTTGCTGCCGCCCCGCTCGAGGCTGGCTGGGGCTGCGAGCAAATGAGCTCCAGAGATGGCTCCAAGTCAATCATCAAACCCAGGTACAGCACTCCCAGCAAAGCACATGGCAGCTTTTCTGACCCTGCTGCTCATAATGAAGCTCCTAACACTGGGAACATCTGGCCATGCTCAGAATGAAAGCCCAGGGAAGGGGCTGTGCAAATTTAATCCTTCTCATTACTACAGGCAACACAACGGCTTCGTTTTTCTATTTGACTTCAGAGCTTGTGCATGATTATCTCATCTTTTTATTTTTACTTGAAAGAATCAGATGAATCTGACACTGGAAAACAAACAGCCCTTGCTGCCCAGCATCCCCGAGCTCACAAACAGCTCCGTGTCCTTGGGGGAATGCGAACAGCTAACGACTCCCCAGCTCCTGGGGTGCAAAGCACTTCATTAACAAACCCAATGTTTTTACAGAAGCTCTTTCTTTGTTCAAGTTAATGGTGCACAGTATCACCGGCAGAGCTGCACACCAGCCCCTGGACAAGCCCTGCACTGAATTCCCTGCTGCTCCCTTCCCATCTCAGCACGGCAACCAATTCCATTGGTAAAATGCATCCCTTCCATCTTTTAGCTCTTCGTTGCTCTTCCACTCTCTCTGGCCTTACATAAAACCATTCCTCTGCTGGGTGGAACAGCAGCATTTTTATCCATGAATAGCCTTGCATATTTATAATAAGGGTTATTAATGTATTTCATATTACTCAATATATTTACACATAGAGAAAGTGGACCAGGAAATACCATACATATTTCCGTTGTAACATTGTGAGACCCACCTCGAACCTCTGGTTAAGTTGCTTTGTTTGATGATGCAGAAATACACTTAACACAGCCAGCTCCCACATATCTAGCCAGTGAAATCCTGTGGCACACATGAATCGTTTCAATGGAAAATTTAGAAGAAAGTTAATTAAAGGTCATTGGTTTTTCCCCTTCACCCCCCTCCTTTTTTTTTAGTAATTTGAAGGACCTCCACTGTCTATCAGCATGGGGGGAAATAAGACAATTTTGTTAAAGCTGACAGAATTAGCAAGAGATAAGTAAAGGTCAAATGTCAGGATGAGGACTGGAAGCTTAATCTTCTTCCACCATGCAGCAGAGCAGCAAAAAGAAGGGAAAAGAGGTATATTTAATCAAAAAAGGGACAGAAAAGAAATTTGCATCAAAAAAAATTCCTGCAAATTAAAATAGATTGAGATCTTGATCAAAGACTGCAAGGTTTTCAGTTAATTAAGATTTATTCAGAGATCAGGCTATTTTGCAATGGGTTAAACCAACTGCGTGAAGCAAAATCAGTAATTCTGGAAAGATCCAAGTTGTTGTGTGTGAACTTGTGGGTGCTGAGGGAGCCAACAACTGGAGCTGGGCTCCTGTGCTGCAGGAAGGCAAACACAGCCCAAAACAGCCAGGAAATCACAGGATCCCAGGCTGGTTTGGGTTGGAAGGACCCTAAAGGTCACCTCATTCCTTGGGCAGGGACACCTTCCACTATCCCACATCACTCCAAGCCCTGTCCCGCCTGGAGTTTAGCTTCAGCATCATCTGCATAAAAGGGTGGATGAAACAAGCTGCAAATAGAGTTGGAATAGCATCTCTCACATGGAGCAATCTGCAAATATTTGAGATTATAACAAGTTACAGCTAATTAAAATATAAAGAAATCATGGAAGAATCTGAACTATAAAGCAAGAGAATTATTTCTCTTGGTAAGAGTCTATGCAAAATACAGTTAATGAAGCTGAAAAATAGAAGGTTACTCCAGATCAGAGAAAAATAGCTCTTGAATGAGCAGACAGAAAATATTAAAAGAAAAGGATAGAACAATGTGCCATTCCTAAATAAACACAAGTGGAATCCAAGTTCTACTACTGCCTTTCCTTTGTGACAATAAAAACGGGTTGTGGAGAAGCTGAATAGGCTCAGCATTGTACTGGCTGCTTTTATCTCACAGAGAAGGCACCAAGATTTTATCACATGCATTTTAATATTTTCATAATTTCAGTATTATCTGCATGAGCAGCCGCTCATCCTCTCATTGGTGCTCCCTGGGGGCACCTGGAATAATTTCCCATCACATAGAGCTGAACACTTTTTGTCTGTCCAACAGCACCACAGCTCACCCCAGGCCAGCTGATGGGATCTGCCTGGGACTTCTCTCATTGCCCAATTTAACTATTAAATAATAACTATTAACAATAACTATTTATTTATCTGTTACAAAATGTCAGGGGCTGAAGCCCAAACCAGTAGCACCTGCAGCAAGAACATCCTGACAGAACTTAGTAAGGAAAGAGCCTGTGGGTTTCCTTTTAATACCTTCCACAATGCTACAGCGAGTGCAGAACTTTCCAAGGTTCACTAAGAATTATTAGAAACATAAATATGGACAGAATTTCATGTGCCATTATAAAATGACTAAATATATTTTTAATTCCAGTGTTTCCATTCCATCAACACACTTTTTTGGACTAGTGCAGATCACCAGCATTTATTGGCCGATGCTGAGTAAGATATGACAATATCCTACCAATCCATATTTTTATACTCAATAAGTCATTCACATGCATAAATTCTATATAAAAACAGACAAAGAAATTCCTGTGTCATCAATTCGTATTTTATATTCCTCCAAAAGGGGAGGGTTTTATGGAATTTCCAGCACAGAGAAGTGCTAGAATCCCAGGACAGCTGTCTGTCCTGTCTGTCTCACACCACCCTTAAACAGGATTTTATTTGGATACCATATGCTTCAACCTCTCTGTCTGCCACCTTCAGATTTCCTTTCTGAAATGCAGAAAATAATATGCTAAATAGCAAGAGTGGTGGTAAAACCATGGTAGAATTCTCTCCCTGGAGTAGAGGGATGTGGATTAAAAGCACACCTGAAAGAACCTTCATTTTACAGCCTATAAACCAAACCCTCCCCTCACAGGGGGAACACATCAAGCCTCATTACACTGATGTCCTTCAAAGCAAAAAAGGTCTGAATGCAGCCTGAAAAATACACACTCATTACTGATCCTCTGATTTTTGTGCTGCCAAACAGGGGGCTGGGAGTGTTATGGAAAACTTCATCATCTGGGAAGAATAGGCTGGATTTGTCCAAAGTCTGGAGCTCAAAAAGAGAAGGCAATGTGTTGGCTCTGTTACACGAACACGCTGTGGATAAGCAGCACAGCAAGAACAGAGCAGTCCTGTTGCCAAACAGGACTTTGGGCACGGGGGAGCAGCTTCCCACTGCCAGAGGGCAGGGTTAGGTGGGATTTTGGGAAGGACTTGTTCCCTGTGAGGGTGAGGAACCTCAGGCACAGGGTGCCCAGAGAAGCTGTGGCTGCCCCATCCCAGTTTTTCCCTGCCAGCCCTCACCCAAACACCCCACATTGCTCCCCACTGCTGCCAGAGCTCAGACACTGAACAGGGCAATTCTCCCCTGCTGCTGGAATGGCATCAGCAATGCAGCCCTGCCTCCGGGCCAGGGGAGCACAACTCAGGCACCAGAGCAGCACCAGCTTCACCAGGGTCTCGCAGCAAGCACAGATCAAGCGCTTTAAATTTCTGTGTAAGCGGGAAAACACGATTAAACCTAGCACTGACTCTTCCTCAGTGATACAGTATAAATCTCTCCGCTAAAGATAACTTCTTTCAAAAGCTTTATCAGAAGGGAAAGGAGTTACCTCGTGGCCAGCTCTCTTACAACTTATCTGCCTCTGGAAAGCGCAGATTAGGGAAATGCACGCCCTGCAGCACATCCAGCTCCAGTGCTGCTGTGTTTCTGCAGGACTCAGGATGCCCTGGACTGGCACTACACTGCATTACCCCAGGACAAAACTCTTTGGCCTTTAACTACCCCTCAGCAGAGTCAAGCCCTGCCCTAGTTCAGGCTGGTTTCCCAGTTTTGCAGCCACCACCAGTGCCTGTCACACGCTGGAGCACAGCCAGGAATCCTCCACTCGTGGCATCCCTTGCTGCACCTTCTCCTGTCACAAATGCACCGAGGCTTTTGACTTCATCACTGGAACTGGCACCGAGTTTGGTACCAGGCTTCACCTCCAGAAATAGCTCCTGCAGCTCGTTTCCTTCCCAGGTTGTTTGGCAGGTGATCAACTTCTGCTGCCATGAGGAGCAAGGACTGGGTGATGGATGAGTGAGGATCTGGTTAATTGGATACAGAAACAGTTTAAGCACCAGACTGGTTTGTCAGGACTCGCTGGAAATTTGCAGTTTCATCTGTGACATGACGGGCTCAGCCCAGCTCCAAAGCACCACAGGGTAAGGAGCTCCCACTCCCACCCTTCCAGGACACCCCTGGGGACACTCCTGGGGCCTGTGGGGAATCCCGAGCCTCTCTAAATCAATGCTTTTGTTCTGTAAATACAGAGAAAACCTCAGCCTTCTGAGCTGCCTGCAATTTGTCATCCCCACAGTAATTCCCCCCATTGTCACAAGAGCCTGGGATATGAATAACTTCTCCTTCATATTCCCTGCAAATGAGAAAGACTCTCTTTAAATTATTCATAACATTATTATTATTAAAAGTCAAAGCACCATTTAATGAAATAACATTTTTAAAGTCTGATTGCACTAAAGCCAGAATGCCACAGTTTGTAAAACATCAGTGTCCTTTAGCCTGTGCTGAATTACAAGAGAAATGAGTCTGAAATCACACTTGTAGCTCAAGAGAAAACTCTTCTCCGATACACAAATCAATACATGATTTAATTGTGTTTTATTGCTGCTTCGGCTTCAGTCTGGGGTCAGAACAGAGCCTGAGAACATCCTATTTGCTATTTTCCCAAGACGTACTCCCTCAACGTGCACCTGGTTTTTAATTCCAACCTTCAAGCTCTCTCCAGCTGCAGGGCAGCAGGGAGACTGATGGAGCGAGTGGGGAAGGAGCAAGCTCGATACTCCCCTCTGGACTGCAGCTCATGGAGAGGTTTTCCTCTAAGATTGGCTTCTGATGGTGCCAAGGAAACCAGGATGGAAAAGGCAGAGCTAAAATCCTTACTAAGCACAAGTGTCTGTGCCTCTGAGGGGGCTCTAACACTGACCCATGGCAGTCCCTGAGCACAGCCCAGCATTATCCTGCACAAACCAGGGCTCTGGAGCAGCTCAGGAAAAGAAACACACAGAGCTCCTGGAGAAGGGCCAGTGGAGATGCTGAAGGGCCTGGAGCATCTCTGTGCCCAGGAAAGGCTGAGGGAGCTGGGGCTGCTCAGCCTCAGAGGAGCCCCAGCTGAGAGGGGCCCTCAGCCCTGGCTGGCCCTGGCTGCAGGGAGGGCTCAGGGCAGGGCCCGGGCTCTGCTCCGGGGCCCAGCAATGGCACCAGAGCCACGGGCAGGGCCTGAGCCCAGCAATGGCACCAGAGCCACGGGCAGGGCCTGAGCCCAGCAATTCCCTGCACAGGAGGCACAACTCCTGCCCTGGGCAGGGATTGATCCCAGCAATTCCCTGCACAGGAGGCACAACTCCTGCCCTGGGCAGGGATTGATCCCAGCAATTCCCTGCACAGGAGGCACAACTCCTGCTGGGCAGGGCCTGAGCCCAGCAATTCCCTGCACAGGAGGCACAACTCCTGCCCTGGGCAGGGCCTGAGCCCAGCAATTCCCTGCACAGGAGGCACAACTCCTGCCCTGGGCAGTGCCCAGTCCTGAGCAGAGCCCAGAGAGGCTGTGGGGTCTCCTCCCTGGGGATATTCCAGAGCCCTCTGGACACATCCTGTGCCCTGTGCCCTGGGATGGCCCTGCTGGAGCAGGCAGTGGCACCTGATGAGCCACTGTGGTCCCTCCAGCCTGACACATCCTCAGACTTCGGGATTATTTCAAGTTTAAGGGAAAAAACAGACTCTACTATTTCATCACTGCTAGAGTAATAATATACTGTTTTCTTTTTAAAATCTTCTTTACTCAACATTCTTTGAGTTTCATCAAACTTTGTTTCAAGGTTCAGCAACCATTTTTCCTGTGGGCCAGTAACAAACCCATTCCCAAATACAGAATCCTGGCTGATGTCCAGAGCTATGTGCACTAATCCCAGTGGATAAATCCTCATGCAGTATAGGCACGGACCCTCTTCATCCCCCAGATTTTTCTAATAGTGGAAGAATTCCTGAAAATTCCTAGGCTTGAGATAGAAATCCAGGTTCCTGTTCTCCCCAGCTAATCCCTGTCTTCTACTCTGCCTTTTTAGCCTCTCTCTGATACCAACACAGAGCTGATGGCTCTGTTTCAACTTGTACCCTGGAAAATAGCAATAGCTCAATTAAAATCAGCAAGAATTTGAATCTTGAATCCTGAATCCAACTGAACTCCTGATTTTTACTCTCCACAGGTCCCTAAGGAGATGCACAATTTTTACAGTATTTACTTAAATTTTTTTTTAAAAGATGAAATTAATTTTTGTCTTCGAAGATGGAAATATACTTTAAAGCTTGACTGAAGGAATTAACAGAAAACCATGTTTTAGCTGGAGGCTATGCATTTATCCAGCCATCCTTCCCCCAAATCTTGTAGGCACAGAGCTGCAAAATGGACCCTCACCTCACCACATCCATCTCTGCACCAATAAATTTAATGTCCTCCAGGGAAAAAATCTCTCCAAGATGCACCCAGCCCCTCCTCCTGAGTCTGGAAAAACAACCAGTGATTTGCCATTTCCTCCCACTTTTCGCTGCTGGTGACGCAATCGTTCCATTGCAGGCATTTCTTTTCAGGATGCATAAATAGAAAGATTCTAGAAATTAGGTAATGATCTCAGAAGATCCCAAACATATGAAAACAAGGGCACCTGCAGAATTGTGTGGTGAGATAAATCTGCCCAGGAGTGTTTGTTATTCCTTAGTAAACAGACATGCTGGAAGCAAAATTACTGCTTTGTGCAAACAACAGAGGGTTTGTTTAGTAAGCTCAAAGCAAAACAGACAAATTTGGGTTTCTGTGGAAGTTTACCTGAGTCCTTTGTGAGTCTCACACCCTTCACTGCACAGCCAGGAGAACAGGGGCTCCTGACAATGGGCTGAGCTCCTGCAAACCCTATCTCTTTGAACAGAACTGAAGATCCATCCCCAAGGCACAAAAATCGCATTTTGCACTTTCTGTTCTTGTTTCGTGGCCATTAAAAAAAAACAACCCTGCATTTCAAGAAGCATTTTGCTCCATTATGCACTAAGAAAAGCACTACTTAAAGATCAGTTTTACAGCTGGAATCGAAAAACAGGATGAAGAACAATCACTCTATTCAAGGCGTTGCTGCAGAACGAGGAGCTGGATTTAGCAAAGCCCCAAATTTCAAAGATTATGAACCAGCCAGAGAAACCCCCCTATTCTGTACATCCAAGAAATCCTACATTGAACTACATGGACTTGAATGCAGTCCTTGCTCACAGCACAGCCCTCTGTGCCAGTGCTGCACAAATACACCAAATAAAACCCACCACAGGCTCCTGAGGACCCACTGGCAAGGCAGGAAAGGAGCACAGAGACCGTGCTGCTTTCTGAGTTTGGGTTTTCCTTCTGCTGACACCTGCCTTGCTCCAATTGCCTCCCAATTCCTCATTTTCTTAGGAAATCTGGAGCTAGAATTCCACTTTGCTCCTTCTTCTATGCTCATCAACCACTACAGATAAATCAAATCTATCCCCTTTTCCTAGCAATATGACAAGCCAAATCCATCTGGAACCTAATCATTGTTCCAATGCCTATTGTTCCAATATAAATCATCTCAAACTACAATACAAAAAGAATAATCTATGGTACTGCTAATACTTGCCTTGCTCCATTTTCAACTATCTTTGTAAGTAAGTCAAGGGTGTGATAAATCTTCCCAGTGATACTCCTGAATTTATAACCGAGATGGATCAATAGACTTGCTCTGACACACATCCCTGGAGGGATTCTGTACACGATTGCTGGGGTGATGGGAAGAGCACAGTGACACCCACATGAGGGTTTTCCTGTACCCAGCTCCCCACAAACAAGCCTCCTGCCCTCCTTGTCCTTGTGCTGACTCCAGGGAAGCTCCTGCTGGATGCTGGGGCTCCCATCCTGCTCCTCAGCAGCCTCCCCACAGGGCTCCCACTCCAGGGACTCCTGGCACAGCTGCCCCTGCCCAGAGCACGGGATAAATGAAACATCTTCTAACAAAGCACTGCCAGGCTGCTGACAAATTCTGGAGTGGGAAGCATTAGGAGAGTCCCACAGAGCTGGAGGCTGCACAGCAACAGAAGAGAAAGTTAGGAAAGCACAGGGTGTGGAAAGAGATGGAATGAGAGAAGTGCACCCAATGAGCTCCAAGCATCCATCAGGGAACATCCCCAATCCCTCCTGTTCTGCACCAGGACAGAGATGAATGAGAGGAAACACCAACACAGCAGAATATTCTTGCAGAGCCACATACCCCTGGGCCTGGTTTCCCCCTTGGAGCACTTCCTGAGCCAAGCCCCAGCTCCAGGACAGCACCACCTCACACAAACCCGAGACCTCACAGGGAAAGCATTTTCCTGCTGGGATCTTTCAGGGCACTTGAACAAGTTTCCAGCCCAGGCACTGCCTGCACCTGCAATGACTACAAACTACAGCACAGCTGAGGCTTACCCAGGGTGTTCCCCACGTGGAAACTCATTCTGGAGCTCACTGATTCCACCCTAAAGGTTACAGCCCCCAACTCTCTTAGCCCAGTTAACTGAAGAAAAATTGAAGCGACACAGAGGCACTTGAACTGTGGTTAGGGGGGTTTGAAGTATCCCAGCCTACCTGGATACTCCTTCATGTACAGCACTGCACAAAAGGCTGATTTCCAGTGAACAGAAGGTTTCAGTGCTGCACTTGACAGACATAAAGAGTGTTTTAATAGTTAGTTACTGAGCTCTTCAGTTGTGGTTACAATCTGCTGCCATATTAATCTCACCCCATAATTAGCTGCCTGGGGAAAACATGTTATTATTCAGAGGACCCAGGTGAAAGGAAAAACAACTCCAGAGGTCTGAACCTCACGCTTTATTTCCCTTTCAAAACAGAAAGGTGAAGCAAAGTACATCCCTTGCTCCATTATATGTGCTGGACAATTTTGCTGTGCACTTGGCAAAGTGCAGAAGTGAAAGATGAACGAAAATAGTCCTGCAGAAAATCAAAACTACTTATTTCTGATACAAGAGAACAGCAGGAAAACCCTGCACTTAAAGATCTCCACCAGCAAGCTCTAAAGAGGCTGCAAGGTACTCTACAATATTTATGAGTGCAAGATATATACTATAGATTAATTCATAAATTCTCCATACATAATTTATAGTCTATTTACAGAGTAAAACAGTCATCACACACAGCAACCACCACAAATGCATTCACTTAAACTTAAGGGCATCTGTAATGCCTGCTCAGAAATCAGAGCCAATAATAAACCAGTCATAGGCAATGACAAGCTGACTAAAATGCCCAGGAAGAGAAAGGAAATGCATTTTTAAGGCAGCTGATGCACTATAAATTTTTAATGCTCTATAAAATCTTTCATTTAGTTGTATTTATATAGTATTAAGTACCTTGTTCCAGTTCAGAGTCAGAAATTAGTCTTAACTCGAGTTTTAGAGAGAACTTAGGTTTTCTTGCCTACAGTTTAACCTCAAACTAAAAGCTACAAATTGTGGCTCAATGAATTCACACTAAAGCAGCTAATTCCATCATTTCCTCAAAAATCCTCCCTGAACAGAACTATTTTCCCTATTTAACAATGCAAAGCAACTGTGCATTTGCAGAATCAGAGAGTCCCAGAATAGTTGGAGTTGGAAGGGACCTCAAATCCCACCCAGTGCCACCCCTGCCATGGCAGGGACACCTCCCACTGCCCCAGGCTGCTCCAAGCCCCAATGCCCAGCCTGGCCTTGGGCACTGCCAGGGATCCAGGGGCAGCCACAGCTGCTCTGAGCACCCTGTGCCAGGGCCTGCCCACCCTCACAGGGAGGAATTCCTTCCCAATATCCCATCTAACCCTACTCTCTTATTTAGGTGTCAAAGGCAATAAATGTGGTGACTGAACACAGGCACAGATCACGCTTTCAGATATAACATAAGACCCCCAGTACCACACTTAGGGGTGTGTTTGCAACTTTGAAATAAAAGCAGAACTTGCTGCTCTAACAGCCAGGAAGAAGCTCAGTGTGACTCCTGCAGTTCTCACACACTGGAGGGAGACAGAATTCCCTGGCTCCAGCTCAAGGCATCACTGCTGCAGAGCAATTAAAACAATCAGCCCTTTAGTTACACCTCGTTCCACTGTTTTCCTATAAATTAGCTGTGAGATCAAAGCCTTTAAATGCTATTCTATTTATTTACTGAATATATTCTAGTTTTCCATCACAGGAATAGGGAACATCTCTTAAAGAATGTACATGATGAGCTCCTTCCTTCCACAGTTAGTTTAAAAAAATGTTGAAGGATGTTGTTAGGAGACAGCTTGTTCCCCATCAGAAAGAAGAGCAGGTTAAAAAGCAGTGGTGTTACCCTGAATCACAAGGCCCAAGATGCACTTTTGGGTTTGCAGTTGAATTCCTGCAATAAAATGTGCTGCCTGCCTTGGCACCTAGCCAGCAGATCCCACTCCTTAACCGAGCACTATCCTCTTCTGGGTGGCATTTTTTGTTCTTTAAATGTCTTCATGGTGTTCCTCTGCATCCATATAAAGATTTTTAATTGCTGTTTAATATTAATGCAGTTTTCAGAATCTGTGAAAAAGCTGGTTTTTAATTTTTTTTTTTTAAGTCCACATCAGCTTCAAAGTTGCAGCTAAAAATAGGAGTGTTGGAGACAGACATAGCCAGGAGCTATTGCAGGGTGCAGTTTATCCTCTACACAAGACTGTAAATTACTGAACATCTGAGACGCCCCAATTTCAGTTGAGGCTCCTCAGCAACGTGTCCTGACCCCACAAATCCAGGGAGAACTCCTGGCTCTGCTGAGGACACCGGCACCTCCTGGATGAACTCCATCATTTAGAGTTTGTGTTGAGGAGTTACAGTGAATTGAGAGGCTAAAACTTATTTCACTCAGCTGTACTTCAATCATCTTACCTGTCACTTTGGCCATGTTTGATAGCAGATCAACTGCTTGTGTTTAATACAGGATTTGCTGGGATAATAAATCTTCCAGCCAGGCATTTTCCTTTGTCCTGGTGACGTTTTAATTGACTTCTAACGACAAAGCTGAGTTTATGTATTTCAGCTTTAATTGCTGATCACTTTCCTGGATTTCTTCAATCACATTAAGCATTAGGTTATTGAAGGAGATTAGGGAGTCTTACATTTGAGAACCATGCTCCCAGTTACAATGGAAATACACTCAGTGGTAGAAATTGGTTGAGCGAGAACTCTGAAACTCATTTTGAACAAGTTCCCCAAGTCTGCTTCACACAGTTCATAGAAAGGAACCTAAGGATTATGTGAAGGAGTAAATCTGACACTGCTTAATGTCTCAAAAGGACTCGCCTCCACCTCCAAAATCTGTAATTATGTGTGATTTGCATTAATCCTTAGAAAGAAATAGAAATCCCTAAACGAAACAGAAAAAGCAGATTAGGAGCAATATTCTGTTGACAGTCCTGCAAATGATTTCTGTCAATTAAGATAATTCCTATGCTCTCATGAAACCACCTCTCACTCCATCACTTCAGAAGAGGGGGACACTAACCCAGAGCCACACAATTCCACTTCCCAGAAAGGAACAACCTGATCTGAAGTTTATCCAGTGAAAAGTGCTTTACATTCAACACTGCTTCAAAAAGCAAAGCTGCAAAGCTATCAAGCAGCAACAAGAGGAGAAGTCATTCTTCATCAGAGCCTCAAGATGTGCAGAGATAAAGCCATTAAAATGCAGGTGTGATGTATGCACTGGGCTGAGCTGCTCCCCACATCCCCCTGCCCTGCTCCTGCACCCACCAAAGGTCATGGATGATGACAGGAGGCAGAAACTGCAGCTTTCTTTCGAGAGAGATGCAGATACATCCTTCATCTAACAGGCACATCTTCAGGAATATTTCTGGCAATTGATGAATCATTTTGCAAGTCAAGGCAGAAAAGCCATCATTAAAAGCACCTTGTTGTTCCTGCAACAGGCACCTCGTTAAGAAATATGCTTCAGCTCTCATTTTCCAATTCTTTGTTAGTGCCTCCACAGATAAAAGTTTCCCACCTCTCAGAGGCTTTAATTTGCCCCCAGATAGCAGCAAAGGCTAATGCTGATCTGCAAAACACATCTGAGAAGGAACTGCTCTGCCATCTGACAATATCCTGTACCTGGGGATGTTCAAGGTTGGGATAACTCCTCCAAAAGCAAGAACAGGCTCACCAAGGCTCTCTGGCAAAACCACAGCAGGTGAATCAAAGGCACCCAGCAGCTGTGGCAGCACTGATGGCAGGCAGCTCATTCACAGACATGCAAATGAATACGCAGGGTGATTGTCCTGGGCCATTGGCAATTTCCTCTGGGAGTTATCGGGATTCATCTTTCAAAAGTTGTTTCCACCAGTCACAGAACCCAGACTGGTTTGGGTTGGAAGGAATTAAAGCCCATCCCACCCCTGCCATGGCAGGGACACCTCCCACTGTCCCAGGCTGCTCCAAGCCCCAATGTCCAGCCTGGCCTTGGGCACTGCCAGGGATCCAGGGGCAGCCACAGACCAGGGAACAAACCAGTACTGCCATAAATGAACCAGATCAGGGTTACCTGGGTACGTGTGAAAACTGCTCTGTAATGTTTATCTCAAGGAGAACTGACTAAGAGAAATCGCTAATAAAATGCACGAATGTTTAATTGGCACACTGTTAGGAGAACATTAATTGGCAACTCTAATACACTGAATAAATTAGCATAGTCAACAAGCTGAGGACTTACATGCATTATCACATACCTCACAACGACTTTTTAATTATTCAGAAAGCAAATAAATTATTTCCAAACTTGCATTTTCCTCTGTTTCATGTTGTCCTTGTGGCTTTTAAATACATATTAACATTTCTCCCTTTTCAATTCAAGCCCTGGTAATTGGGCTTGCTTTCTTCCTTCTGTAGGAAGTATAGAAATGGGAACAGAATTCACTGTCTCACTTGGAAGATCTGCAAGTCATATTTGTAAAACCTAAACCCCTAAAGCTTCAAAGACACAAACAACACCTTTGCAGAGGAGGAGAAGAACCTGCTAATGTCAGTTTAAGGCACACTGATAGATTGAAATACAGTATTTTTAAAGCTACACAAACAAGGCGTTAACCACATTTGAATCTAAATAACCCCAGTGTGGCTTGGATCAGTTTAATTACACTTTAAAACGCCCTTTTTTGAATAATCAACACTTTGGACTGAACAGAAAGGCCCATGAGAACAGGCAGCTTTGTTTCTGACACAGGTGTCTCCACACTCTCCCCTTACCAACAATTCCCAAGCTCATAAATCTCTCTCTCCAGTTCCCCCTTTCAGTCCCAATTACAAACACTATTTTTAGCCAAAGCAAATGTCAGTGTACAAATAAAATTAAAGACGCAATTAACATTACCAGATATAATGAGATGTTTAATTACCCTTGAAACTAGGCCTTGTGAAGAGCCAATAAACTTTAAAGTGCTTTTGTTACCGATCCAATTATCCATCACCCAGAACATCAGACTGTTTGCATGGCCCTCGAACGAGGGTCCAAGAGCTGGGACAGCACAGCAAGGAAATGATGCTGCCATTAACAGTGAGAATGTTACAGAAACCTTTGTTACAGAAGCTGTTCTCAGTCCAAACCCTAAGAAGAGACAAGAAAAACTTGATAAACTGTAGAATACATTAAATAGTTCTCTAGTGTCTCACGTGGCAAAGCACCGAACAGAAATACTTCGTATGAACCCCAAAATTCCAGCACAGCAGTGATGCCACCAGATCCACGAGCCTCCCTCAGCCCCCAGAGCCAAATCCCAGCTCCCAGCACAAAGCTCTGGTGCCAACCTGCAGTGGGGAGGAAAACAAGGCTGCATTTAAAACACCCCGGGCTGTACAGTACAATCCTGAATAAACACCAAGATCTTTGCATTAGTGCAAAATGTTTAACTGTGGGACCTGCAGGTGCCAAATTCACCAGGAGGTTTTTTGAATTTCATGCACATTTGGAAAAGAAGCAGATCCAGCAGGGACTGGAGCCCAAACTGTCCTTAAGAGTAACAAAAGCGCCCACAAAAAAACCAAACACCACAAAAAAACCCAAAACAAAAAACACCAAAAAGGCCCAAAACAACTGCACGGACATTTTGCCCAAATTCACTGGATGATTTCCCACACCTGAGAAGTTATTTATGTCATTATTACTCTTTTTTCTGGACAAAATCAACTCTTAGAGAATGTTGATTAATTTGCAGCTTGATGCATAAAAAGTGAGCTTGTGAAATTACCAGAAGAGGTAAATAAATGATTCATGTAGGTTGGTTTTGCATGAATAAATTATTTGTTCCCTCTCCGTGTTTCATCTGATAGAAGAATGCAAAATTAATGCTATTCTATGCAAAGAGAAACCCTTTTATAAAATTCTGACCTAATTATAGGCGTTTGCTAAAGAACTCACACTTGAGTTTTCAGGGAAAAAAAAATTCCTTGGTGCCACATTAGTGTCATGGAAGGAAAGATTCAAACAATAATACTTGTCATTCAAGGATTATTAATAGAAATACGTATTATTAATACTTTTGTCTCCTTTAACCATTTTCATCCTTTTGGAGAGGTGATACAATTGGCACCCAAAATGCTACAATCCCTCCAGCTAATGTTGAACATAGCACCTGATTCCAAAGAAATCACTGCAGATCGTGCAAAGTTGTGTATCCCAGCAGATTTTCATTAATGCCAATAAAAGAGATGGCATTTAAATGATGTGGTAGCCAAGGAAACAGAGAAGTACCTGAGAGATGTTATCCCCCAGCCTTCTCCTTCAGAGGCAGCAGAGATGAACAGCTTGGGCCAATCCTGCAACAGCTCATGACCAAATGAATTCTTAAATCATCCTGATTTCCAACACCATGGTGCTGACTGGCAAGGAGCTTTTAATAAGAATTATTCATAAAAATAATGGTGAAAAAGCCAATTTCTTTCTTTCTAGCCATGATTTGAAACAACACAAAACTTCTTGCCCAGAGCAGCTGTGGCTGCCCCTGGATCCCTGGCTGTTATGCATGAACCCTTTTTAAGACTTTCGCATCACCTTTCATCAAGTATCAAAGCTGCTATATTTTTATGAAATATTATTCTAACTGAAATATAAAATTAACAAACTCTTTTATTTTAGATAGTTAAGAAAATGTTTTAAGAGTGTTTAAGTAATTTTAAGAACTGTAATTTAGTGTTATTTGTCTTAAACCTTATAAGCATAAGATCCTAGGTTTGCAACCAGTTTTCTGAGAGCATGCTTCCAGATAAGATTAATTCCCCGCGGCAGACAATGGGCTGTCAGCAACCCTAGAAACTCACGAGCCATTGGCTAAGAACTGCTTGAAAAATGCCTGACCAATCACCGTGGGACAAGTAAGCAGAACTGGGAGTGAAGGGGGCGGAGACTCCCCTTTATCCCAAACCGAAATCTCCCAACTCTCTCTCTTTTCGTCTGGACAAGCCACGAGGGAGGTTCGGTGCTGCTCAGGCCGTTTTCCAACCACGCTTTTTCAAGCAACCAGCACCAAAAAGAAAGCTTTGCCCGGGTTTGTAATAGTCTAACTGGCTGAAAAAAGTTTTTCTGCTCGAAGGGAACTCGGACTTTAATTTTTATCTAAATTTTCGGGGTTTTTTGAGGTTCCAGTTTTTTTTAATTGTTAAATAAATCGGTTTTATTTGATTTAACATCCTAAACTATCCTATTTTTATAACACTGGCAGTGCCCAAGGCCAGGCTGGACATTGGGGCTTGGAGCAGCCTGGGACAGTGGGAGGGGTGGCACTGGATGAGCCTTCCAACCCACATCATTTTGGGATTCTGTCATCTCCCTTTGGACTTGTATCTGGCAGAGATTTTTTTTTTAGATTTTACAGCTTTCCCTCTTTAACTGCTAACCCTTAAGAAATTCCATTAACAGGATTTCATCACAGTAACTGTCCAAAAATTCTGGAGAAAATAGCCACGAAACATCTCAAGGATTTAGGCAAGTAAAAATCACCAAACTAAAAACTATTCATCTGTAAATACGAAGACAAAAAAACCATTCCAAATCTAAAGATTACCTTTGGTCTTTTACCTTTAAAACGAGAGGAACCCGCACCATAAAGCTGACAAGATGACAGGCAGGAGCCAGAATAAGCTAAGAAAATTTGTGCTATCAACCACAGTATTTTCTATGGCTGTATCAGACACTGTAGTTTCAACATACAAAGCCCTTCAAGAATGCACGTAGAGTCTTATTTTATGCAACTCAGAATAAATGAAATAAATCTTTTCCGTCTGACCATGTCTTTTAGGGACATTCATGCAGCAGCTTTGGCCTGTTTGCAGGTATTTTGCCCAAGGCCATTCCACTGCTCTCTCACGAACCCCAACAAGCTCTGTTTGTGCCTGTAATAGAGAGACTGAGGGACTCATTGAATCAACCTGAGGGTTCTAAGTGGGGTTTTGCAACAGAATCACACAAGAAATTCCCATTAACTGACCTGGGTGCTCCTACCTGGTTCTACTGGCTCTGCATTTGGTGAGGGCTTCACTCCTTGCTGATGACAACACACAGCACTGGTGATCCTGGGTTTCCAGGTGGTTTAGCCCACTCTACACACTGAATATGGATGCAATAATTCCTCTATCAGCCTCTCTGTGGATGGCCAATTTCCCAGCAATAACTCAGCTCGACAGCAGGAGCCTGAGCACCACCCAGACCCCATTCCCAGCAGCAAATCCTCATGGACAGCAGCCTCCATGCACCTACACTGAGGGGTGGAATTCCTTAAATGGATATTTAAGACAAATTAATGGGAAATACTGATTGGAGAGCTCCACAAAGCAATGAGACACTTCTCAAGCTCCAGCCATTATTCCTCACCAGCAATCCTGCACTTGGGAGCATCCTCAGAGCAAGATGTCCCAGACGTGTCCTCCCCCAGGAGCAAACAGTTAAGGCAGAGCTGACTTGTATCGAGATAAATCTGGCAGATTTTCCAAGTACTGTGGATAATTAGTGAGCTAGAGGTTAAACAGCCACAGAACTCTGGGACTTTATTCCAAGCTTGAATGCCCTTGATAGAAGTCAGTGAGGTGTCGATTCCAAACATTTCTGTTTCTGTATACAAAGTGGCTGCTCCAATTCAAAACAGACAATTTAGTGGGTGGATCTGTAATTAAATTATTATGGCTCATATCTAATTAAAACAGATTTCAAGGCACATTTCAAGCTGTGGTTGGATATCAGTTTGAAGCTGCCTCGCACAGCTTGGCAAGCAATCGCACTGAAGGAGGGCAGGAACAGCATCCAAGAGTAAGAAAAGGAGGATCTAAAAATAAAAATGTTCTGGAATGCCTGCCTTTTGCTTTGAACCCAGCAGTTCACTACTGGCACGGTACCACCCCAGCCCACAGATCTCTCAAAGGCCCTTGAGACTCAGAGAAAGAAGGAGAAACAATTGGAAATGCACAGCCCGCAGTTGTTACCAGGTTCTGCAGAGTTTAACAAAATCCAGAGGAATAAAAGCCTTCCTGATGTATGGGAAAGCAGGCTCAGTGGGAATATGTAATTACAAGCTGGACAAGGCAGAAAGGTACAGCCTAGTGAGACACACTACACAGTTTGCTAAGCTGAACATACACCTCAGGCTTAGCACTGACTTCTGAGAAGCCAGTGATGGAACAGGAACAGCAGTTTGAAGATCACATTTCAGAAACCAAAAGAAGGGTTTGAAAAGGCAAAGTTTAAAAATCTTGTGACTTCTTTTTACTCTTTAATTTTCCTCTGTTCACCCAGTGGGAGTTTATATCTACATCAACTTTGATTTAAATAAATGGATGTGTTTTCAGGAGACCTCAAAGTGCCGAAGCCACCCTGGGACTGAAACCACGAGAGGCACAAGCAGGAGCTGAAACCCCAACTCCAGGCTCCTTTGGGATCTCCCCCCAGCACACCCATCCTGCTCACTAATTACTTCCCCTCCCTTTTTTTTCTCTACTTTTCCTTATGTACTTAAACACATTTCAAATGTAATTGCATAAAAGATTGCCTGGTTCACGCAGGAACTAATAAGTCCATGTAACTGTTATTACAAAACTCAAATCAAAGGCACTGAATATTGCCATTGCAAAGTAATTAAGGCAGGAAAACCATCGGCGACTTGAAGGGCTCTTTCATTAGTAAAGAGAATGCAATTATTTTCCTGCCATGTCTCCTGATTCTATTAGGCTGACATGCAGGAACAGCCACACTGAGCAGGCTGATTTCTCTCCCAGCACACTGACACCCTGGAAATCCTCCTTCACGCACAGCTGAGCCACTGACCGTCACCACATTCCCCACGCTGTCAGGGCTGAGCCTGGCTGTTGAGTTTAAAAATGAGCTGAGCAGGGCCTAAAACCCTTCAGCTCTCACTGAATAGCAAATAAAAGTTCAGTTGGTTAGAAGGGAGCACAGAGAGCATCAGGCATGGAAGGTGTCCTTGTCCATGGCAGGGGGTTGGAACAAGATGGTCTTTGAGGTCCCTTCCAAGCCAAACCATTCTGGGATTTGGGGTGAAAACTCAGATGTCCCACAGAACAAGAGACAGGACGAGAAGAAATGGCCTCAGGCTGTGCCAGGGGAGGCTCAGGTTGGACATCAGCAGGAATTTCTCCATGGAAAGGGTGCTCAGGCCTTGGCAGGGCTGCCCAGGGAGGTTTGGAGTCCCCATCCCTGGAGGTGCCCAAGGAAGGGCTGGAGGTGGCACTCAGAGCTCTGGGCTGGGGACAAGGTGGGGATGGGGCACAGCTTGATGGCCTGGGAGGGCTTTTCCAACCTCAGTGGTTCTGTGATTCTGTAACCTGAAATCAAAGCAAACTTTTAGAAACTTCTTAAAAGGTTTTGCTTTTAAAGGACAAGCATCCAAGTGGGGTTTTCCTCTAACAAATTCCAGCCATGTTTTGCATTCTGTGTTACAACAGGCACCTTCGGCTTGATTGTTCCAACTGTTTGAAATCAAGTTAAACAGCGAGAAGAACAGAGTTACATTTGAATCTGAGCAGGTTAAAAAATAGAAAACAAATATGCTCTGCAAGTAGCGACCCTTGCTGTGCGCGCTGGGGCTCCTGAGCACTGATTTATAATGAGGAGCCACTGCCAAACTCCCAGCACATCTTAATACCACCAAAATTCAGACTGAATACTGAAAGGGACAGGGATCGCTTGAAATTCAGCTCAAGAATGCTCCTACCTGACACACCAAAGGAAAAAGGGCTTAATTTCAGTGGGTGGTAGTTTTATGACAAAGGGAAATAAATTTGCCTCGGGTATGATTGGCACTTCTGGAAACTGAGTTAGTTTTGTTTCCAATCATCACGTCAAAATAGATTTGGGTGTTTCTATTCAGATCAGCAGCATAATCAAAAGACTGGAAAACACCTCCTTCCCACTACACCATTTGAAGTCATCTCTTCATTTTGCATTAGGGCTCTCCTGATCTTGAAACCCACAATACTGAGTAAGATTTCTTCCAAAAGCCAGGGCCTGTTTTCTTCATCACCTTTGGAGTATTTCAGAGAATTATAAATGGTTTGGCTTGGGAGGGACCTTAAACCTCATTTGGGTTTCCAACTCCCTGCCTTGGACAGTGACACCGTCCACTGAAAGGTCTCTGGGCCACTTGTCACATTATTTCAGATGTGACAAAACAACTTCTCTTTTGAAATACTGGATTATCTTACAACTATTTCTTATTAAAAGAACTCTGTGCTCTCTCAAAAGAACGTGGAGTTGTTGAACTGATGACTTGCAGGAAGCCATTTCCAGCCCTCACAGCCTGTGGAAGTGCTGCTGGTTATATCCGTGCTGAAATCCAGAAAGGGACTGGGGAAGGTGCCCAAAGGTCACCAGGATGATTTGGCACTAATGTCATGGATTCACAGGCTGTCCAATCTATCAGGAAAACTCCCCGTGGGGGCTCACAAACAGGTGCAAGCAGATGAGTTCTCTCCTCCCACAAGCCCCAGGAAAATAGCCCTTCTTAAACCCTGTCTTTGCCTGAAATCAGTCTGAGACATCAATAACACACTGGTTTTTCCTGTACTTTCAGCAAAGTTCTGCTCAGAGCTGCCACCACAGAGCAAAGCAGATTTGGAAATCAAGCAAGGAGGCTCCGAGCTGTGCCTGGGAAAGGCTGATCCCAGGGAGGAGGAAGGGCAGCAGCAGGGGGGGCAGAATCTGATCCAGAAAGGAGCGATGCCTCTGCCAGGCACAGCACGCTGGGCTATGACCTCGTGCCTCAGACTCTGGGGATGATTTGACGTGAGCACACACAGTTCAGGAGCTGCTCAGAAGTTTCACCTCCCAGTTCCAAAGCTTCTGATGTTTATGGTTTATCCAGCTGGCATTGATCAATATTGATGCAACCCAACCCTCTGGTTCAAAGGTTTCACTATCAGCACCAGATTTATGGCTTCTTCAAAACATCTTCAATAATCTGTCATATAAACTACAATAGGAAATTAATTTTTTCAACCATTTTCCTGGGGTTTAATTAAGCATTCTGAAGATGGCTGCAGTGATTCAGCAGCGAGGGGAGATCAGCTTGGCTGGCCATCTTCCTGCATGCTCCTGCCTGAAAGCCATTTATTAGAAGAAATTTTCTTCTAAGAGCAATGGCACAAGGTCAGCAGACAGAAGGTGAGTGACTGCTCATTCACTTGGGGTGGGATTGATGCTAAACACACCTAACTAGCTCACCCAATGAGTGGTTAATTCCAAGCATTAAGGATGTTTGAATTAAATGTCATTTACTTACAAGGAATAAAAGCAAGAAGAGACTGAGGAAAAGCCATGACCTTTTGTAGCATCCATTGGATTCACATGGATGCAGCCCCCACTGGCACAGGGCCACTGATGTGAGTGATATTCCACAGGTGTCAGGAGCTCTGGTCCCCATTTGGAGCCTTCCCACTCCCAGGTTTATCTTGCCAAGGATCATCCGAGAGCAGCGTGTGGGCCCAAATCCCTCTCCTGCCACTGCAATTTATTGCCTGTGTCTGAAAAGGGGGTGCACCTGTGCTGAAATGACCCCTCAGCCTCAATCCTTTCCCTTACCATACGTACCTGACTCCAGGGGCACTGTCAGGGCAGGACAATTCCTCTGTTCACAGCACTCAGGAGCTGCACTTCCCATGTCCTGACACTCCAGCGACACACACACATTAATGCTTTGTTACATCATTTACAGAAGAAACACCCAAGGCCAGGGAAGGTGTTGGGAAGATAACAGGCAGTCCCAGAAAATCCTGCTGAATTTATGCAGTCCCATGGCACAGCCTCATTTTTTCAGTGTCCCAAACTTAAGCAATCCGAGTGGCTGAGTATTTATGAGCAGAGCACGAGAGCAGTGAGGTCAAACAGCCCTTCCTGGGTGACAAAATTTACAGGGCAGTGTTTGCTCTCCAGAAGAGCAATAAAGCAGTTCCTGGAGAGCACAGATTTACAGGCAGCACCAGCTCCTCGAGCTGTGAGTTACTGGCAGGTTGTGACTGCACTTTCCAAGAGCTTTCACCGGACCAGCTGCTCCGAGCAAAATCCTCAGCTCCTGTCTGCAAGAATTAAGTCAAAAACCAAGTTTAAAATTGAGACAGTGTGTGCATTTCATCAGCTGGCCAGCAAAAGCAAAGAGAAAACCAGGCTGAGAGATGTGAAAAACACTCACAGGAACAGATTTGATGATGATAACATATGATGAATGAAACAGAAATAAGTATTTCCTTCAGCCAATTACCACTCAATCCTCACAAGTCAAACAAAAAATGTTAAATAAATATTATCTGGCATTTCCACATGGTTCTTTAATCCATCTCATAATCACAAGGAATTCTGAACTACACCATCACTGTGTCCATATGTATAACAAGATGGTCAATGGAAAGCATCTGATACATCCTCAAGCCACTGGAATGTTGGGAAAAGTCTCAAAGCTGCTCTCCAAGAGCCCTGAATTTGTTCTGAATTACATATTCTTAAGGAATAAATACCTTTTTCCTTAAGAAGCTGAGGACACAGTGGGATTTCTGAAGACACCAAACGATGTGCAAGTGCAGCAGAATACTTTGAATTACATCAAGATTTAGTGTGGAGTTGTTTAACAATAGGGATAACGAGATAATATCACCTTGCCTACACTTAATTGACCTGCTCTAAACAACTAAATAAACTGGGAATTTAGAAATTCAGTAGAAATACAGAAAATTAAAACAATTATTTGGCAACATGGAAGAACTTTTTCCTCATTTGAGTGAGAGCAGATGAGGTCATCAGCCTCCTTTTTGCAGTGGCAAACTGGAAGTGGCCTGAATATCAAAAATGTAATTGCAATCAAACAGAGAAAAGCTTGGAATAGTGCAAGAGAGCTGCTCCTGTTGTGCTGCATTCTGGAGCACAAGAGCTCCTATCAGCACAGGTTGGCACTAAAATCAGCCATTTCTCTCTGCTTGCTGTGAAAAATAATGATCTGTTGATCTTGGTTTGTCATTCAAACTGTGTAACCCACTAAGTCAGCATCTGTCTCTTTACTGGATCTTCTTCTGCGCTGTTTACCAACTGTCAGAACTAAGCAGAAACAAAAATACAGGTACAAAACCTCTAGAAGCACTTTGTAAATTTGGTTTGTCAAAAGGCCCTGACAATAATGACCATCAGAGTTCAAAAAAACCCATCTACAATGAGTTTATGACCATGTTCTACACAAAAAAAAGTATGAATCCTTCTCCTTCCCAAATACCAAAGTTTTCCAAGTAATTCCCTGTTAGTGGATCTTTTACCTTACCTGACCTAAAAACTCCTCCATAAACACAGTGAATAACACATTTAAATGGTGAAGATGAGAGCCTGAGATTTCAAAGCCAAGAAAATCACTCTAAGATACATTTTACATGGAAGGGTCCACGTTTCCACAGGCAAAGCTGGGGAAGGCGAGGCAAAGAACAAGGTGCTTGTGGCTGGGCAAGGCAAGAGCTTTGCTTGGCTTGAGGATTTTACCTGAATTGTGTACTTGAATTATTGAACAGTTCCCTGAAGAGAGGGCCTGGATGAGAGTGACAGAGTCTCTGCTTTTCAGCTCTCCTAAGTGGGAGCAGAGGAATCTGTGAAGTACCTTTGCACCTCCAGACCTGGGAAGCCAAGAGTGTGCCAGTAGGAACCAAGTGATCCCAACTTCCCAAAACACCCAAAAGGGAGGCTCTAAACTGCAAGACATTAGAAGGCAACAATTTCTGACGGTTTAAAAGAAAAAAAAAAAAACACCAAACCAACCTGAAATGCATCAGAACAGAACACAAAAGCATTTCATCAACGCTGCAAGATGTGCCTGTCAGCGATCCCAATGGGGATTTTCCCTGTTCTCCTGCCATGTGGCTGGGCTATCTCTATCGGGGCATTAACGAGTTTTCCACGCTCCAGCTGGAGAGTGGCAGGAGCCGGTGCCAGCCCCTCCTGCCCGACAGAAACCACGCGGGGCACGGCCGTCAGTGCCCGCACCCCCGACAGCACCCGGCTCCCGGCCACGGGAACGCAGCCAAAGGCAAGGAACGGCAGCTCTCCTGCTCCCTGCGGTTCAGGCAGTGCCCTGGAAGTGGCACACGGGCTGTGGAGCCCCAGGCCTGGCCCTGGGCAGGGATGAACAGCTCGGGAAGCTCTCCCACAGCCCAGCCCGGCAAAGCAGGAACGGTGCCTGGGCTGCTCCCAGCAATCTTCCAGTTCAAATAGCTTGCCTTTATGCAAAAATCTGATTGATTGTCTTGATTTGGTCGTGTGTTGTCGTTAAAATCATTCCAAAGGCCCAGACCATTTATTTAGTGTGAATTTGGAGTTCACAGAATCACCAAGTTGGAAGAGACCTTCAAGATCATCGAGTCCAACCCATGTCCGAACACCTCAACTGAACTAAACCATGGCACCGAGTGCCACATCCAATCTCCTTTTAAACACATCCAGGGATGGTGATTCCACCCCCTCCCCGGGTAAACCATTCCAATATTTTATCACTCTTTCTGTAAAAAGCCTTTTTCTAATATCCAAACTATTGTGTCACTGTGAGAAAATGAAATTGCTCATTAGCACACTTATCCTGGCCTTTGCAGTAACACGCTGGGAAGGCTTAACACCCCTCCCCCTTGCCCATCTCCACCCCATCCAGAGGGAGAGGAGGAGGCACAGAAGGCACATGGCTCCAGTCCCGAGGTTCAGATGGCAGATGGCACATGCAGGCCTCAGAGCACTCCCCAGGGAAAGCTCCCTAAAAGCATCAAAAGTGGGGCACTTGCTTTGTAAATTGAGTCCCTAGAAAGATATTTCCATGGCAGACCAAAAGGCTGCCATGGTGCAGATGAAGGAGCAGAAAGATTAATTATCCAGCTGGAAACAACCAGACTCAGAGGTCTGCCGACACAAAACCTCCCCTTCTACTTTAATTGGACAGAGGGAAAATCTAAGTTGTTTTGTTTTTTTCTTTCTAGATCATCTGAAATCAGATTCTAGTCTGGAAATTTCCTTTTAAAGAATTCTGGAGTTTTAAGAGCTCAAATTTGGGCAAAGACAAATGATGGAGGAATTGAGACTGCTCCTGACACCCTTGTGAAGAGCAAGGGGGCTTTGGGGCTTCCAGAAGAATAAAACATCACTTTGTAGATCTAATGAAAGATCATTTTTCTAATTAGGAACTTTAGGAGAGGCATTTTTAGGTGCTCAGGTGATGAGATTGGCCCCTTTATGCCCCCTCCACACCGTGGGGGAAGAGCTGGCTCCTTCCAGAGCAGAGTGGGAGGTGCCCACATTTTCACTGAGCTGCTCTCCACAAAGGAACGTTTCCTTTTGTTCATTATACAAAAGGGCTTTTCTGTTGGGACATGAGGGGATCCCCCCACACTGAGGAACCCCAGACACAGCAGTGCCACACAAACCCCTCTTGGGCTGACACACCAGCCATGCTGCACAGTCCAGAGATAAACTGGTGACACCCTCTTGACTGGATAAGCAGGCAGTCAATACCTGCACACTTCAGGTTTTGCAGATTAATTAGGCTATTTTCTGGGAGTGTCAAGGAGCTTCAGACAGATCCTTAACAAGAAGTCAGTGTCCTCAAACAAGAGCTCAGGCCATTGGCTTATCCATCACTAAATAACCCAAACCACCACTCTGATTGCCCAGAATTGCTTTTTGAAGCACCCAATTTGTTCCTCTCTCCATGCACTGTAGAAATGGGTTTGATGGGCTCCAGCTCTCCTGATCTTTTTTTATTCCCTCTGACCACAGATGCTCAGTTTTTTTCAGCAGTGAGTCCACTCGTTAGTAGTTAATGCAAGAATAATAGAGGTGATCATTAATCACTTGGAAATTGTCTCCTTTTCTTTGGAGAGGGAAACAGGAGTTAGCAGAACCAGAGCAGTGGAAGGGGAGAAGCACCAGGGTCTGACTTCATCCCTGCCACAACCTCTCACCTGCCAGCAGCTGGACTGTGGAGCAATGGTGCAGATGAACACCTGTAAGCACTGCAGGAGAAGGGCACATCAATCATCTCACTGCTTTTACTCCATCCAGAGTTCACAAAGAAAATAACCAACCCTTTTGGTGGCGTTCTCCACATTTAGAGAATGAAGTTCAGACCTCAGCATTTTCAAAAAGCAGCTACAAATATAACAGTACTGAAAGATGAGGGCTCAAAAACTTTGAAGGACACAGCAGGATTAAAAAAAAAAAAAAAAAGATTTTCCATGTAAATATGATTATTGCTGTCAAGACTCAGTAATTCACTAAAAGCTGCTGAAAAAAGCTTATGTATTAATAACGCAAAACAAATACATGTACAAACACTCATACAAGCAATATTTCCAAGCACTGCTGTGTTTGTCAGGAGATGAATTGCCATGTTCCAGTCACATAATGCCAGTAACAAAAGACTGTACATCCTTCTCAGAAGCAAAGAATTAGCTACCGCTGACTCCAGTGGTTACTGATCCCAGAAATCATTATTAACTTGAACAGTATTTGCATATAGAAACAGTCCCTCTAACACTGCTGCAAGCCCAGCTTCCAAATGTTGGGAAGCAGATAGGCAGAATTCCAGCTGGTCCAAACACAGACTGTCCACCCTCCTGCTCATCTGCAGGCAGGAGACTCTTCTGGTTTTTCCTGCTAAAAGTGCTGCTCCCTTTCTGCTCTTTCTACAGAGAACAAGTGTTCTAGAGAAGCTAAAAAGAAGGGGGAAAAGAAACCCCACCCTTGCTCCTGTGGAAGGCAGAACATTACGTAAGGAAAAGTTTCTTTTATTGTGTAACTGGTGCAGCTCATGCACAGATAGGAGGTGAGAGAAGCACAGGGGGATTATTGGAGTGAAGGCTGGGGAGTCAGGATGCCCATCCTGGAGCCCCTGCTCCCCATGGCGTGGGACAGGCAGGGTGCCCAGCAAGCTTTGGAGATGGGGCTTGGCCTGGGTGACAGCTGAATTTGACACCCCTACCTTTGCCTCCTGCCAGAGCTCTGCTCCCATTCCACAAAACACACTCTGCATTTGCAAACAATCCAGCAGCCTTCTGGAAGCCTGAAAGCCTGGCAGCCTGAAAGCCTGGCAGACAGCTCCTGCTGTTTTCTGCTCTTGTTTCAAGGGTACTGAAAAACTGTTTGTACCTCCTAAAAATGGCTAAACATTTCTTAGGTGAAACCACAACCAATTCCTCAGAACTCATTGGCTCAACTGGGAATATCTTAATTATTGAGCTTTCAGATGGATCAGGCACCCCCTGCTCCTGCTGCTTGTGAACAGAGGACTGTACACTCACTCCTAAACCTACACCAAAAATCCCAAACCACATCCCTGGCATCACTGGGTACATGGGGATTTTGCTGGTAATGGGCCTGGAGAAACATGGATAGCTCAGATGATGCATCCCAAGTGTAAAACACTCGTTAGATTTACCTACAAAACCAGCACGTGCATGGTTTGTACAACAGAAATTCTGTATCAGCACCTGTCTATCCCAAACATCAGTGGGGTTTTTCACCTACTTAGAGTTAGGTGTGTCTGTAACTGCCTGAATGAATCAGGTCTAAAGTTTCCTCACTGAACAGACAGCAAAACAGGTATACAACAGACTGACCCCAAACCCAGAAGATTCAGTTCTATGAATACCTAAAGCAAGTTTATTTACTACATTACACATTTTTTCCTTTAATGCACAGCACTTGGTGTAACAGGGTTCTGGCCCCTGGCAGGATTCTAAGGTGCTACAGTTGCAATTAAGTTAAACTGATTATAACAAAAATCCCCCAAAAAAATCACATTGAAGACGAAAAAAAAAATAAGGTCTATTGAGGCCATAACTATGGTAGCAAGGAAGTTAACAAACCTGCCAATAAAAGTGGCAACCACACAGAACCCCAAATCTGCTATTAATTAATTGAACAGAAAATAGTACAGTTTCTATAGAATTCTAGAAGCTCAACAGCAGTCTCTGATACAGTTACATATTTGCTCCATAATTAGGTTGGGAAGCCCTGGAGGAAGGGCTCTCTTTTGTGCCATATTCCATTATGTCCTTACAATGCTCTGCTATTGATTTCTCAGCCCCAGTTACCTCTCTCCGACTTTTTCAAAAGGTTATTCACAAACAGCTGCTTCCATGTGCATAAAAATAGGGAGGCCACCAGCCAGCAGGTTCATCACAGCAACCCCAGGCTGTGTGTGCAAGTCATGGAATGGTTTGGGGTTGGAAGGGACCTTAAATCCCATCCAGTGCCACCCCTGCCATGGCAGGGACACCTCCCACTGTCCCAGGCTGCTCCAAGCCCCAATGTCCAGCCTGGCCTTGGGCACTGCCAGGGATCCAGGGGCAGCCACAGCTTCTCTGGGCACCCTGTGCCAGGGCCTGCCCACCCTCACAGGGAGGAATTCCTGCCCAAATCAGCTCTGACAGGTCCTGCTCTGTGCTCTGGTTTTCAGAGGCAAAGCACAGCAGCTAAATTATGTTCACCACAAATCTCACACCCATAAACAAGGAGTCAGGTTTTGTCACCAGCTTTATTCCACACTGAACTTCCAATTTGTTCAAGTGTCAATCCGGTGGCTTTGTCAGAAACCAATGAGGTGAGATTATTCAAGCAATTAAGAACCAGAATGAATTACTGTGTTTGAGAAACATGAAAGCAGTGACAAAGTATAACCCTTTTCATTGTTCAGCAAAAGCATGGGTTGCAAGTGTTAAATAGCACTGCCAGGTCATCCCTGAGACAGGCAGGAAATGCATGCAAGGCTTGGCTTGGCATATTTTAAGTAGCCATAGAAGTAGTACAGATGTTTGGGGTATTTTCTTAGTTGTATTCTGCTGACATTTTCCTTGCCCCATCAGATTTGCCATATTTATGCTTTAGTTTTCAGAAAACATGAAAAATAGAACTCCCTTTCAGTTTAGTACCTGCAGAGGATCCAATGAGTTACTGGCAAATCTCTTTGTTTATAAAGCACAGAAACTGACACAAGTTAATGTACATTAAAACCATACAAACCCTCTCATCTATTTCATTACTTTTTGCCTGTATTTTCACACCTAGTCTGAAAGGAAGAGGGAGGAGATGTTGTAGTAGCCAGTGATGGCACAACCCCCCATGGATATTTCCATGGAACACAAACCTGGGGAGTTGATTTAATGAAGAGTAGGGTAGGTTGGCCTCGATCCAGCACAGGATGTCCATAAATCTAGATTAGCTCCCTGCATTAAGGACAGATGACCAGAATGTGCCCTCAGCTGCTGCTGCAAGAAGCCAATAACCTGCTCCTAGACAGCCCATCTCTGAAACAGCCTGACAGAGTAGCTCAGCATATTCCTAGGATTAACAAAGTCACACCTCACCATGCTCCTTCAAGCCCTAGGAAGTTTCTTCACCTTGCTGAAATAAAGGAGAATTTCTGTGCAGATTTGCTGGGCAGATCTGCCAGGTCTCTACAGCCAAACCCTGCATCTCCACTGAAACCACATGGTTTAAACAAGCAAGACCATGCTGTGCTCTGGCTTTCCCTCCAAAGAAACCAAACGCTCAACACTTGGCAAGTTCAGGTAAAGACCTTGTTCAGCTGAGTATTTCTCCAAAATTGCTTGACCAACACAGTGTGGCTGGTGTTTGTGATTACTGTGGCTTTGCCCTTTGGTTACTCTGGGAATTAAGCTCTCTCCTCAGCTCACGTGTGCCACCGAGCTCCTCTGGGGGCAGGATCACCGGGCTTGTAAGGTGTGTTGGATGAGGAAAGCACAAACCAGGAGCTGTGAAATACCCAGAGACCTCGGGAACAAGCACAGCACAGGCCTCTCCCAGAGACATTCCCAAATTCCTGCAGATGTTCCCACCTCTCTGCCAGCTCTGTGGGAACTCTGGGATGGAACCCACGAGCAGAAATTAATCTGCTGGAATTTGTATTTGTGCTTCTTCCCAAGTGAGTGGCCAAGGTCAGCGAGAGTTTCTTTATTCATGAGATCCTGGCGTTGCCCTCGCAGACACAGGGCCCAAGCAATGTGTTTTTCCAGCATCCAGATTCAAGTCCCTGCAAGGCACACGGTGCAGAATAAAATTCTTCTAATTAGAGACGACTATTCCAAAAGTGTAGCCCTTGCACAGCCTTGCTCAAGGTCATGTGCTAAGTGGCTGGTGAGCAAACAGATCTACTCACTTTCAGCAGAGTGAGGAATTAAAATCCGATTTAACTTCAGCACCAACCCTGGTATTTGACACTGTCAAAACAATTTTCTGTTTGAAAGCAACAGCAGATTGTGAGAGAGGCAGCAAAAGAAAACTGGCAGTGAAATTTAAACTCATTTTGTTCTTAAAATTAGATGATTTTTGAAGAAAAAGGTTTATCAAGAATATTAATTAAGCACACCAAAGTTCCAAATCCAGTATTTACTGTTCTGCTGGATTTCTAGTTGGATTCTAAATTCAAATTAATAATTGAACAAAGGCTTTCCTTAGGCATATTCTTCATCTTAAACATGCAGTGCCCAAAATGTCTTAAACACACTCTAATTTTTCCCAATTCATTGAACACGGTCCATAACAAGGTGCACAGACCATGAACAGATCAAACAGTATTTCTGTAATTTCATACTTTGCAGCTACTGCTCAATAAAAATAATCACCTGTAACCAGCATCTTGTCCTAAAGATAATTAAGAAATTGTTTGAGGAAATTATTTTTCACATTAAATTATAATTGCCATTAACACATTAGTGCTCACTTGGGAAATGCTGATTATTCCCAGGATTTGGGCTGGAACAGACCCCAGAGGTGCAGGAGCTCTGCAGCATTGCTGTTTTCCCAAGCATGGGGCAGGGACGGCCTGAGGGACTGGGAATCCACAGTCCCCACTGCTCCCTTCCTTCCCCCAGCCTGCCAAAGAGCAGCTCTAAGGAACACAGGATACAGCACGAAAATAAAGAATTCCAAATGTGAGGGAGATGAAAAGGAGATTAAAGCCACTTTCTCAGCTGCTGCCCATGTCCAAGGGCCTCTCTTCCAGAGAGACACCTGAATCTCAGCACCAGCTCCTGCTGACTCCAGCCCAGAGCTCGGACACCTCAGAACATCCCACTCTTTGAACAGTGCCTCTGCCGTGCCAACTGGAATTCAAATTATCCCAGTTATTGCTTAAAAAGTACTGTTCCTGTAACTTTCTGTGACAGATCAAAATCGGGCACATTCTAACAAGGTCTGTGAGCCATTCCAGAGGGCATTTGAGATAAAACGAGCCCTTTTCCCAGGATACACTCCACTCCCATCACGGGGCTCAGGGAAGTTTAACATGGACAATGGGTGAGCAACAGCCCCGCTCCTGCTCTGCTCCTGGGGCCAAATATCCCATTATTTAAGGCCTGTGGGATGGCAGAAGGGCAGTGGCACCATTTCACTCCTGAGTGGATTCTGGAAGTACCACACAAAGTCCCTGCTCTCATTTTCCATGCTATCACCTCTTCCCTACAAGCCGCACGCACTCTGACGCGGCCTCATTGTCCTGAACCAAAAAATGGTAATTTTGGTGTGCTATTTTCTCTCAGAGAGCACTTTATCTCCTTTGCCATCCCCCTTGTCCTGGGATTTTTAAGGGGAAGGCCATCCCACCATCACCACCAGGCACAAAAACATTTAGTGAATGCTCAACTGCAGATAAATAAATAGGAAAAGAACACAACTCAAGGCAGACAAATGGAGGAAAGAAGCACATTCAAAAACCTGGAAATGATAATTCTATGTAGTTTAAACCTTTTCTTTTGGAGACCAGACAAATATTAGAAGAGATTTCACAATTCTTTTCCCTTTTCCATTAACAACACCAATCCCTGACCTTTATTCAGTGAAGTTATGAGAGAATCTTCCTTCTCTGCAGTGAGATGACTTCCTCCACTAAATCATTTACTGCAGGAATATTAAAAAGAATCCCTGTCAAAAAAGTGGGAAAATGACAGAGACATTTTCTCATTTTTAGCAAACTGCCAGGGGAAAAAAAAAATATTAAAACCAAAGGTATGGAGATGAATCAAGATGGCTCATATTCCCAAGAAACCATTCCAAACCACCTGTATTATAGTTGGCTTAAACCTTAAGGGTCTCTTTCAGTTTGGAAAAGTTAAAAGAGGTGGAAATACAACATTTGACAATTTTTACATGCATCAACCTTTGAGTGAGTTCCTTAAGTTAGCCAGGTACTTCCATGGAACACACTGGGGTTTGGTGAGTAATTGTTTCAACAGGGGAAACAGAAAAAGAAGAATGTTTATTCCTAGGTAGAAGATTTTCAGCAGAAATTGCACTTCCTTCTGACAAACTGCACATTCCAAATGGGCAGTGTCATTCCCCTCTGATGCAGAGTCAGGGATGTCACAGAGGCTCTCTGTGTGCCCAGCACCCCAAAGGCAACAAAGCCAGAACATTTGATATCACCTGATGAGAGATAAAATAAGGCTGCAGTGCTGACAGCCTTCTCAGGGAGCTGAAGGATTGCATTTTAAAGCAATAGACTCCTTTTAATGCAGTTTAACACAGAATTGCACTGCAGAAAGAGCTCCACATTTTCAAAGCCATGTGAGGGAGATTACTGGGTTGTGTTTTTCTCAGAGGAACAAATGTATGAGGTGTGAGGTGTTCTCTGGGAGCTGGTACAAAGCAAGTTCGTGCCTTGCTGGCTCAGGCAGGGCCAGAACAGGCAGGACAAAAGGTCACCACAGTGCTGACAACTTCTCCAACACCCAGAGGGGCGTGAGATCTGACACACAGGGATGAGATAGGAAACCTGGCACCATTAACAACCTCCCCAGACTGCTCTCCCTCCCACTGCAAGGCCAAGGGCTGCTGGCTGGGGTACCCTGATGTGCCACCAAATGCCTGCAGGGTCAGGGCTCACAGCTCCTGCAGAAATGCAGCTTTGCTGATGGCAAATCAGCAGTTCCAGCTTTGCCTTCAAGTCTACAACTTCTTTAGAAACTTCTGATAATTAAAGCCCTCTAATTTTTATCCTTCCAAACTCCTATCTCTTGCAGTCTTTGAGTGAAACATCAGTCAAGTCTGTTCCTTTATTAATCATCCACAAAACTTCTCAGCTACATCTCTGTTGTAGAGATCCTGTTTAGTAGACAGTAGAACATTTCCATTTCAGTGTATTAACAAGGGGCAATAAAAAAGGGATATGCCTGAACATTTCCAAAAAATATTGGTCTTGGACTTGTGTTCTTCTGCAAGGAACTTTCAGACCAAGACACCAAGCAGGTACAGGCAGGAGCGTTGTTATTATTATTAAGTATTCACAGAGCACTAATAAATCTCCAGTTTTACACAAACCCCAGTACAAACACTGCCAGGATATTGCAGTGATTTAAGAAGGTACAAAATGATGCTCAGCACATTGCATTTTTAACAAAAACACGTGACCACCATCAGTCCTTCTTGTACCCACAGAGAAGAAAACCAATTCACACCATGAGTAATTACAGCATTATTAACTACAAAACTGGATGTATTATTGAACTGTTGGTCCAGTTCCCTTTCAGCAGGCAGAATGATGAAGCTGCTTGTCACATTCTTCCCTAAATATTTCACATTTATGGTTCTTCCTATATATAAAAGCCAGCACAACAATTCAAACCTCACTCCACACCAGGCTGGGGATTTCTAAACCAACCTGGCTGCTCTTACAAGTTCCCCCACAAACCATTGGCCTGAAAACGTGACCCAGCTTCAGCTTCTCACACAATCTTCATTCTGATCTTTCTCTCCTTGTGGTTCTACTGGAATTAATTGCTGAATTTCACAATCATCAGTCCCAGCTGCTCACAGAGTTCATACCCAACTCCCCAACTTGTTGTAAGGCTGTACCTAACCCCTGTTAACACACAGTGACACAGGTTTGTGAAATGCTATGCTTCACTACTCAGCAATTACACACAGGTGTATGTTTGGGGGATTTTTCCATCATCAACCTTTAAATAACTTTGCTCCCAGTACAGGCAGCAGCTGCCAATGTGCTGAGTCAGGAGTGTAACAGCAAGTCAACAAGTGACATGAAAATTGCCCTCTTTGTAATTAAATCCACAATGAAATCTCCAGTAACCCCTCAGTGCACAGAACTATCTTAAATTTTGTACTGAAAAAGAAAGGTCTTACTTGTTTCTGAAATTATTCTGGCAGTAATTCTGCACCTTAAAGTAATATCCCCAGGCTGGCACGTGGGAGTCACACACAATGGAGGCACGTAAATTACTGGGAGAAAGGATTATTCCATCCCAGGAAAATCAGTGGAAACTGATTGAACAAGTTGTTGATGATTGAACAAGTTGTTCCACATTTTGGTTACCCCATCTACCATCTTTCCTTTACAGAACATGAAAATTGAAGAGAGAAAATAACTAAAGATTTATGAATCCAATAGTTCTGCTGGAAATACGGTGCTGTTTATCTTCAGGTTCAATCAGCCTCTGCAAACTTAAAGTAAGTAAATAGTCCCAGGAATAGGCACAGCCTCAGCTCTGTCACCATTCCCCAGGATCAATGAGCACCAAGGCAGACGTTTGCCCACGAGCAGCAGCAGCAGCCCAGCCTGCAGTGCCCCTGCTCCTGACTAACAGAGCCCTGCCCTGGGATGGATGGCTCAGAACAAAAACGTGGCCACGCAGCTCCAGCTCGTTTGTTCCCATTTCCAAGTAATAACACAAGATCAAATTCTGTATTAGCCTAGCTGCTAGAACAGGTGGCGTAAGGAGAAAAACAATTTCAGATCTTATTTGTATGAATATTTGGTCACGTTGTGCAATATTCTTCACTTTGCACCGAGCGAATGGAGAATTAACTGGTTCTGAACAAACTGTGCTTGTTTATCAGCTGCATTTCCTGAGGCAGCTGTGCCCCTCCCTGCAGGGCACTCACAGCCTTGGCCAGCTGGTCACTCCAGGCCACTGCTGTCCCCCAGGGCAAGGGGGACCCAGAGTCCTGAAGGTGCCCCATGGTGCCAATTCCTGACTTTCCAACCCCTCAAGGGCTTTTCCAGAAGTCACAGAAGGGACATTGGCAGAGGTGCCCCATCAGCACAGCCCCCAGTGCCACCTCTGGTGGGGCACAACATGGATGAGCTGCTTTGGCCAATTGGATGAGTTTGGGCAAATACTGCTCCTATGTAATTATCACAGAGTCAGCAGCATTGCAAGAGACCTCCAGGATCATTCAGTCCCACCATCACCACCCCAAAACCACATCCCCAAAGTGCCACATCCATCTTGAACACTTGGAGAGACTCCAGCCCCTCCCTGGGCACCTTGTTCCAGTGCCTGACTGCTCAATCCGCAGCTGCCAACAGACACTACCCCTAATTCATACTTTTTTCTTCTATAGTCATGACTTTTCTTCCCAGTTGTAATATTTTGCTGCTTGCAATACAGAGTGAGAGCCCTTTTCTCTTGATCTTGATTAGCACTACTGAATTCCAGGTGTTCCATCTCCAGTAAGCAGTTATGGAAGCCACAAGACTTTTGAATGGCCCTGTGTTACAGCCTTGGGAAACAACCCAAACTTCAGGGCAGGGACTCCTGGACACCCAGCAGCACTGGTCCTGAGACGTGTATTTTAGCTGATCCTGGTGTAACAAGATGCAAAAGTGAATTAAGCAGTTTGATCTCTGACCCTTTATACCACAGTGCCAGTGGAACTCCTTTCTTGCCTCTGAATAGCAATGATAACATTTGCAGCAGAGCAGCATGGATTAGACAAGAGAACTAAGAACAGCAACAACTTCTTAGGAGATAAGAAATTAAAGCACCTAATTGCTGCAAAGCAATACACAAAAGCAAACTAAGCTCTATTAAAAAAATACATTCTATTCCTACTGCCACAGGGGACAAGCCAAAGGCTAGAGAGATGCCAAACTTAAAACAAATTGTGCTCCTAAAATGAGATGAGGACTGATTCTGTGCATACACACAGCAACTCAGAATTCAGATGAATTTATGACAAAGAGTCCAACACATGCAATCTTTGTCACTGTTCCTCATTTCCTGCTCCCATCTGCTCAGAGCCAGCTGAAAGCTGCTGCTGTGCATTAGAGAACCCCTCTGCTCTGGGGCTCTCTGATTATGCCACAGAAGGTGAGTAATGAAAAGGCTGATGTTAGATCTGGTGCCAGGATTTGCTACACAAAGAATTCCAGAGCCATTGTGGCAGGATTGCAGGGGTTGCAGATAAGGGAAATGCCTAAAACAAAACTAAAGCAGAAACCAGTTTTCCCAAAAAAGCTGCTGAGGCCGCTCCATGCAAGGGAAGCGGTGCCAGCCTTCAGGAAAACCCACATGAAATTCACAATTAACCTCACCAGGAGAAATACAGAGCATCACAAGACAGAGGAATGGGCACAGGCTGCTGACTTCCTCTGCTCAATATATGGAAGTTGATTTAGACTGGAATTTTAATAGCAGGTGCAACTCACCACAAATAATAATTACATTGTTTATTAAAGTGAAAGTCCTCCATATTATCTCTACTCCAAGTACAGAAAGGATAAGGATGAGGGTATCCTATTAGTTTCTTTAACTCTTTGGGATGACCCACACTCCACAGAATTTCCGGATATTGCAGCCAGATCTCCCTGTTACCTACATGGAGCTAAATAAAACCCAGGTCTCTGTAAGTCAAACTGGCACCAAAACCTTTTAACTGGGTACAAAAAGTTGTCAGTCACAATCAGAAATAAATTCAAGTGCACCATTTCCTCTCAACATTGTCACAACCTACTTCTGTCTCCTAGAGTTTATGCTCTTGCCAACTGATTAATCTTTTATTACCTAATTTGGCATTACGAAAGTCAACTATTCCATATATAATGACAGGAAACTCAAACCCAAAGTTTAAATAATGAATAACAGCTTACATTATCTAAATAGCTGTTTTCAAGCTCTTTATTTTTCATTTCTTTAGTCATTTTTGATCCATACAATGTGGCAGTTTTCCAGCAGGACATAAGCAAAGCAATTATTTCACCCAGTAAAAGGTAACAGCCTTTGTGACACAGAGGTCACACACCATTACCACCATTGCTTTCTATGGTCTCAAAATCATAAATTTTTCGTTTCATCAAGGAGCAGGTCAGGCTGAAGAGGGAGAAGTTGGCAGCAATAGGACTGAGCTGCAACACGATAAATTCTACACAGTTCTGCTGGAGTGTTCTCACTAGAATAGGGATTAATCAACCTCACTGGGTAACCAGGAGACAACAAAAATGTAAATGACAATTCCATGGTAAAGATAATGAAAACTAAATAGTAAGAAAATGGATAGAGAATAGCTGGGCTAATTAAAATTACATGATATTTAACTAATCACAAAATATTCTCACAGCTCTCATCTGCAAGAACAGTCGAGTCATGTGCCAGCCCCGAAGGTGATCCTGCTGGAATTCTTCCAAAAGATTCCTTAAGAACAAACCTGTTTATAGTAATGAGGGTCTGCAAAGTTTACTAAAACGTTCTGTACAGATGGCCTTTATCAATACCCAGACACCTGCACGTGGCAGTGGCACATTAATATCCCAGGAAGATTGATTATTAATGGGTTCTGCACCTCTCCCCACATCTGGCTCCATTTCTCCAGGTGGTACAAAAAACCCTGTAGTGCTCTCCAACACTTCTGTGGCAAGAAAACAAGTCCCATGCCAGATGTTCTCCTGCACCTTTTTCCTCACTACAAGGTTAATTAGTAGCAAGATATTAATAAGGAAAACACTTTCTGAAATATTATGTTTTGTTGCAATACTTTAGAAAACAAGAGTTAGCTAAGAATTTTTGAGGCTGTTACTTCATTATTAAACTTTTAACTGCAGGAATTCTGAATGCCATCACACCTCTCCTGCCCTCCCTTCCAGCACTGTTCCAGACAGGCCACTGGCTTTCAAACATTTCCAACACTGCAAGAGGGACTCTCTCACAATGAGAGTTTTAAGGGTTAAGGCAGAAAATATCAAAATACCCAACCCATTCTAGGATAAACATTTACACATTCTCAGCATTGAAGAGGAACAATAAAATTTTATAAGGCTGCAATAAAACGAGGCCAGTAGCTAATACTAAAAGCTGGCATTTTACCAAGTGCCAAAAGCAGATCAATAAATAACCCCCTTAAACTAGAGAAAAAAGGCTGAGTGATGTGTGATCAGTAACCTGGCAGCCAGGGGAAGGACAGCAGAGGCACAGGGTGAGGTGGGGATGCTCTGGGCAAAAGGAGAGGTTCTCTACACCCAGGACAAGCAGTTCCCTTCACTGTCACAGAGGATGACAGGTACATCCCCTCTTCACCTCCTGGCAGTGGCCATCCTGGGAAGGTGGAAGGTGCTGCTGGAGGCTGGGAGGGTGTTTGGAGGACACAGCTGGAGGTGCCCATCTGGTTCTGAATTCCTCAGGCATCCACGGCAGGAGCTGCTGCTGTGAGGAGCAGCCTGGGGAGTGACACCCAACAGGGGATCTCCCACCTCACCCAGCTCAGGCTGCCAGCACACCAAAGGCAGGGGAGCGTGGAAGGGCATTTAGCAGAACGGGATAAACACAACTGGGAGAAGACTCTTCAAAGTCAACCTTAACCTTCACAAATGAGGTAAAAAAGCAACAGCTGCCTATGCCTGAGAGCACAGAATTTACAGAGGAAAAAGAAAGCTGGAAAATATACTCTAGAATAGGCCATCCTAGAAGAGACATACATGGGGGTTCTAATTTAAGGAAGCGGTTTTGAAGGATTTCTGGTGCACAGGATGATCCCTAAGCTCACACAGCAGCAGGGAAACAGACTTTGAGCAACCTGGTCTAGTGGAAGTTGTCCCTGCCCATGGCAGGGTGTTGGAACAAGACTGTCTCTAAGATCCCTTCCAAGCCAAACCACTCTGGGATTCATTTCCCAGGCTTTTAACCAGCAGACTTCCAAAGCATACAGCTAAAAACCAAATCCCAAAATAGCCATCAGCACAGTGCAGGGGAATATCTGCAGTGTTCAAAATGAGATCCCCTCGGCCAAACACTGACAACATTCCAAGGCTCAAAAAGATCCTGACACAAATCAGCCAACAGGAGGTGAATGGACCAGGAAGAGCTTGGTGTTGATGGATCAGGTAAGAGCCTGAGCACCAAACCTGCTCTGTTAGCCAGCATTTGAATGTTAAAATACATGGTGTGAAACATAGGAAATGATGCTTTGAATTCTATTTCATTATTATTACTTGCTAATTAGAAAGTAAAGTGTTTTCATTCCCAAATCCCACTGTCCCAGAAGCAGGAACATCCCAAACCAAGCCTGAAACACAAAGCTCAGTCTAAAACTGCACTGTTTAACACACAGTGAGGATCAGGAGTGCTTCTAGAAGGATCAAAGCCATTTGGCCCAGCATGGGATGATCCCTTCACTCTCCTGCACTCCCTGCCAGGCTGACTAATTAGTTTTTTGAATGACCCAAGTGTTTTTGTCACATCCACCTAAACTATTCTACACTTTTTAATTATCTGGAACAAAATGAAACAAAAATCAAGTGAATTACCCTGAAATACACAGTGAAAACAGAATAAATTTGCATACCAAGAGAATAAAGCTGCATATTGTGTAGTTTCCACAAGGTCCTTGAAAAGCCACCAGGCCAGAACGGGAATAAAATGTTTACTGGAATAAGAAGTTCTTTTAAACACATAAAAAAAAAAAGAGATGGATGCTAAGCAGAGAATAAAAAGACAGCTGTAGCAAACAACATGGAGAAATGAGGTTTTTGAATAATTTCTCTTTAAAAGACAAAGGAGACCAATATTGGCTCTGAACCTATTTGTGAGGTCCTGTAACAGCTCAGAAGTCAGATGTCCAAGTAATGTCCCATTTCCCATGTTAGGGAAGTTGGGACAGTCCCAAGTCTAATTTCTAACATCACAACTCAACCACAAGGCTTGTGAGACTTAAGAGGCCTCTTGATGTGACTCAGGGTGTGACTTCAATATAAGTCAGTGAAAGAAAAAGCCATCAGAGCATCTGCTGGAGAGAGGAAGGTCAATATTGCATAATTCATCAGCAAATAGAATTGGAACTTTCTGTAAAAGTGGTCTTAAAGTGGTTTCATCTTGAGTCTCTCTTAAAAACATCAGGTAAATACAAAGCCCAGATACAAACCCCAGTAGTGAACAGCTGACCAGGTTGAGCAGGACAGTAGAAGCAAAGCAGGAATGAAATCAGATTTTCCTCACATACTCTGTCAGCAGCACACTAATAACCTGTCTTCACCAGAAAGTCAAATATCCTTTGCTGAAGCCCTCACAAATCTACTCAAGTTTGACTTGGGCTGTAACAGCACAAAGCAGAATGAGAAGCTGACCATGACCATGGCAGCTGCACCACCACTGGGCAAAGCAGATTTTAGTCCATTCACATTGTGGCAGCAAAGAGACCAACAAGAAAAGCTCACAAAGGTCAGTTGCTCATTAAAAAAAGCCCCCAGAAGCCCACACCAAGGGGCAGGTGGGGCAGGAAGGGCCTCCTGTGACACAGCGCAGTAAGAAAAGGACATTACAGAGATGGAACACAAACCACCAACTTCAATTTCATTGCTTTGTGGGTTTTAGTTTAAGGCCCAATGTTATCTTAATGTGCTTCCTGGCTCCCATAATTAAATTCACTAATCCCCAGTCTTAAGGCATCAGCAAGTCAAGCTAATTTAAAGTTAGTACCTGAGCCTACATCCGTTGGTTGATTTTTTTTTTCCCCTTTAGCAAAGAAACAAAATTATCGAACCCTTTCCAGGGCAAGGAGGTATTTTTGTCTGAGCAATTTGAATGGCTCCTTCTCCACAGTCCTCATTCTGTACTCGAAGGTTTACAAAGAAAGCTTAGTGTATTCACTCCTGACAATTTAGATATGTCTGGATATTTAACCAAAGCACAGAAAATATCTCACAATATCCCCACTGCACGGCTGCTTGATACTCTGAGTATTTGATACTCAGCTATCAGCATTTGATAGTGAGTATCTGCAAACTCACCTGTTTCATCTCATTTCTTTGTTTTGAGGAGGGGGAGTTCCTGAAGGCAACACCTACAAAATCAGCATGTCAGTCACACCTTCCAACACTGTGACCCTGACAGAGCTCACAGGCAAAGCAGGATCAGTTCTCCATCAATCTGCACACTGCAGACAAACACAATTACCAGATAAAAATCTCCTGGAAACATGACTAGCTGGAAAAATAAATTTACCTTGCTATCTGCAAAGAAATCACCCAAGTTTCTCCATCACTTCAAAATAATGTACCTGGGTCATCTTTTTAATTACACAGAGAACATTTCTCAAGTATTTCCAACTATCCAATCTTCCTCAGGCCTTTTCCATCAGCAGCACTAACCATCCTATGGCCCAGTTTTACCTTTAGCAATTGTTTGTACTCTACTTTAAATTCCTTTTTTGGTTCCAATTATCCCAGTATCATTTGCTTCCTGTCCCAAACCACGGCATCATTCCACATGATTTCCAGAGCCACCAGCTTTTAAGTAATGTCCCACTTTCCATGTGGATTTTTCCTTGTTAGATGCCACAGTTATCCTTGTCCTGTTCTTTCCCAGATGCTCCTCAACTAATGCATCTCCAGTATCTATTCAAATGATAGTTACCAGCAATAAATGACATCAAAATATCTATAATGGAACATCTGCAATGGCATTCCACGTGAATATTGAAGAGGATTAGCAGATCCGGATGAAAAGAAAGACACTTTCCCCGTTTATCCTGGCTGGAACAGCTCTGGCTCCAGACCACCCCCTCCTGCTGGTTTTTGTTAGTGCCAAGCCCACAGCTAATGGACGCGAGTGGATGAACCCAGAGTGATGGATTACAAATTTACACACAAACAGCAGTGTGTACACATTACAATCAGCCATCCTGTTTGAATGCTATCTTAATTAACATCTTATCTGGGCAGAACCAAGTGCGCAGCGCTAACTCCAGAGCTCTGCTCCCGTTTCCCTGGAGGAGTGGGAACTCACTTTGGCAAGGGCAGGATCTTTCCCCTCCTTGCTCCACCAGCGTTTTCCTTCTCCAGAGAGGGGAATAAACCACAGGCAGGATGGAAAAGCAGGAGCCCATTTTTCCCTGCCACAGCAAACAGGAACTCAGGGCTGTGAGCAGGCACTGCTCATCCATCACTCGAAAGGATGGCTCTGCTTGTTCGACTTGGGCTCAGCCCACCGCCTTCTTCTGTATTTCTTTAACATTAATTAAGCTTTAAAAAAGGCAGTTAGGATAAGAAATTGCAGAAAAATTATGGCCATTTTATTGTTTGTTCCCTAATTGCACACATAATGAGGCAAATCTAAAGCAGTGCACCTCAGAAGTTGCATTTTAATGACGCTGTTACTGTGGTCTGAGTGCTAATGCCCTCGTTTATATCACCAAATGCTGCTCCAGTGACTGCTCAAAAAATGTCTTGTTAAGAAATGCTTAAAAGGCATAATTATATATTGTTCCTATTCAGGTTACAGTTAAAGAAGCCAAGAATTTAGTTTATGAAAATGTTGTGTATTACAGTGTGCTGGTTATAGTCTCTTAGTGCTGTACACGGCACAGAGTCTGGGCAAAACCGATTGTGAACAAAAGCTATTACGTTTCCCATTTAATAACAAGTGCTAATTCAACAAAAAGGGATGCTTGGCTGTTCTTCCAACTTGAGATGCATCTGTCTGTCCTGAACACATGAAACACCAGCAGCACTTGTGCCTGCTCTCCAAGCAGGAAGAGCACAGAGTTGAATTCAATATCATTTCAAAGCTAGGGTTTAATTGCAGCTCTCTCTGCATTTGTAGCTTGGTTTTCAGCTGCCAACAGGAACAGGTTCCCAAATTCATTCTCAGGTTGTCTCCAGATGAGGCTGGATGAGGCTTTGGGTGACCTGGGATAGCAGAAGGTGGCCCTGCCCATGGCATGAAGTGGCACTGGATGAGCTTTACTGTTTCTTCCAACACTCAGCATTCCATGATTAATTCTAGGATTCTGGAGTTCTCTTCACATCCTAGAGCACCCTTCCTGCCCCACAGAAGAGGGACATCCCCTTCCTCTGCATCAGTACAGACAGGGGTGTCTGGAAAAGCAGCACAGGACTCACACACTCCCCCTGAAACAAACACAAAGGCTCTGAAGACAAATAACTAGATTTTGAATTCTGCTCTCAGCAGTGAGAAACCCTTACTTAACAACAGATTTATTAACATAACAAGTGACAGTGGAAAAAATTCATGCTTGCAATTGAAATGATGAATAAAATCCTCCTTCCTGAGTGAAAACTTCAAGAGTCACAAGCCTTTTTTAATATTCTTTTCTATCTACTTCTGCTGTGCTGGACAAATATACATTTAACCTAATAAAAATCTGTGAAAACTACTCCTATGAAATATTCCCAGAAGCCCTGAAACATTTATAACTAGAGAGATTGTAAAAAACAATAAAGAGCCATTAATTGTACTGGGATATCATCCCTGAAAATGCATCCTGAGCTATTTCCTCGGGCCCCAAAGAACCCCTCGTTTGCTCAGGCAGGCACAGAGCCTTTCAGAGACCCTGAAATCCTTGGCATTTTGTGTTCACAGTCTAAAGCTGCCTGCAAGGTATTTCTGCTGGGGATGTACAGCTGCTGCAAGGAAATGAGAAGCCAGTGTTGAAGTTGAGTGTTCTAACAAGTTCCTTCTTTGAGTTCACCTCCATCCCTGACCACCCCAGAAGGTCATGGACCATGCTCAGCTAACAAGGCTGAGAGCTCCAAGCAGGAAACAGTGAAATCATAAACAATAATTTACCTCTCCTTCATGCTAAACTTCAGTGAGTTATAATTTGGCTTTCTCAATATAAGGTCTCAGCAGGAGACAGCTAATGACTTTTTCCACCTTAAAATGAGCTGTTCCACACTGTGCTCACTTAGCTTTGTGTGGGAAGCCTGAAGTCAGGTAAAATAAGCTTCTTATGCTACAAAAGAGGGAAAAAAAAAAAGTATTTCAAAACTAAAATTAGTCATATGGCTTGATATCCAATTTTTAGCATGTACCATCAAGGTTTTTTTCCCTGCTTAGCCTGCACTGGGAGCATGTCACCATGAAGTGGGGATAGTCAAATTTAGCCCTAAGCAAGCAAGGAAAATGATTTTAATAAGGAACCAGAATACAAAATGCGACAGCTCACAGTGATTGTACACAAAATCCATCACTCCAGAGAACACGGCCTTTGTTTTTACACTGCTTCAGTCTCCTTCACTTAACACCAAATTTCCCCAATTCCTAATTTAATTCTATGTATGTACAGAGCTACACTGCTTCAGAGCAGGGGTCCAGTAAATCTGAAAATATTACAGGATTAACTATCAACTTTGTATTATAGATAAAAAGACTGGATGACTTGCAAAGACTGAAAACATATCCTTTCCATTTTCTAATTCTTTTAAATGTGAAAAAGAAAAGGAGGTAATTTATAGCAACAAACTAGAACTGGATGGTAGGATTCAGTGGCTGAAGTGGTCAAGAACAAAAAATAACATTTTTTTAAAAATTAAACCAAAGCATATTTTAGTAACAAATATTAGGAAAAGAAAGCTATATAAAGACAACAGAAGGACCAAGGGACATTGCTGATAACCAAGAGTCTTCACACTCCTGTTCAACACGCTGCTGAAAACCCAAGGACAAACCCTAAAAGCCAGAAAAACACATCTGTGTGTAGCAGAATGAAGCCTTCCTCTCAGAGGAGATTTAAGTGTTCAACAACAAACCCTAGACAGAGCTCACACGTTGGGCCAGAGTTACTTAAAGGGAGCTGTGGTGATTTCCTAGCCCTGTGCACACTTTGCCCCACGCTGAGGCAGGGATTGCCTCCTCCTCTGGCACTTGCACTGCTGCTGCTTCATTGCCACAGGAGCAGAGCCCAGAGCATCCCTGCCTGCCCAGCATCCCCAGCTCAGGATAGGAGCCTCCCCTGCACTCCAGTGCCTGGGCTGGGGAGCTTCATGCCCACAAAATCCAGTGGGAATTAACAGAAGCTCTGAGCTCGCTTCAGAGCTGTCAGATGTGGCATCCTTTGGAATTAATTACAGAATCCCAGGGCAGCTTGGGTTGGAAGGGATCTTAAAGATCATCCCATCCCACCCCTGCCATGGCAGGGACACCTCCCACTGTCCCAGGCTGCTCCAAGCCCCAATGTCCAGCCTGGCCTTGGGCACTGCCAGGGATCCAGGGGCAGCCACAGCTTCTCTGGGCAGCCTGTGCCAGGGCCTGCCCACCCGCACAGGGAACAATTCCTTCCCAATATCCCATCTAAACCTTCTGCCTTTCAGTTACAAATTCCTACAGCTCCAAACAAAGGTGGCTAAAACTTACTGAGACAGAGGTAGAGGTCTATTAATAGCACCACAATCCTTCTGCCAACCAGGCTGCTCATTACAGTGTCAGAAAATATTTAGCCCGCCACACTCAAACGAGGTGTTTTATTCCAGGTGGAAAGCTAAAAATAACTCCTCACACCTTAACACACAGTTTGTCACAACACTGCCATTTCCAGGGCCAGGAGGTGACAGCAGACAGCAGCACTGCTGATTTTGCAGTGGTTACACAGTGCAGGCATCGGAGCAGTGACCCGGGTAAGGAGCTGTGTGCTCCATGTGTTACTGCCCAGCCCCGCTGCTCTGACACCCCAGCAGTGCTGTTTGTGCAGCAGGCACACAGAAATGTCTCTTTCTGTGCAGAACTTTGGCAGAACCAGTCCACTGCTCAGATCTCAGCTGCAGCCTTGTACCCCTGGCTGGCAGCAGGATGGCAGCAGGGCCAGCACTGCCCCAGCTCAGAGACCCAACACCCATCACTGTCAGCATGGCACTGCCACCCTTCCCTGCCCAGGGACTGCCCACAGCACAGCCAGAACAGCAGGTAATTCATCCCCTGAGTGTGTGAGGGCTGGCCCGGAGCTGAGCACTGAGCCCTGCACAATGTGGGTCACTTTGAGGTGAAGGGGAAAGCTGGAAGGAACAGGAGCAGCTGGGACGTGTTTTGCTCCTGCAAAGTGCACAGTTTCCTTTAATAGAAGCAAATCTCTCATTTTGTGTTCTTCCAGCACAGCTGAAAATACTTGGACTGGTTTGGCTGCTTCAAATATTTTGTGCTCAAATAAGAAAACATTTCTGGAGATGTCTCCATAGGTCAGCAATGCTGCAGCAGGCGTGACCATGTCTGTCTACAGCACAAATAAACACACACTTTATGAGTGCAGGACAGGAGCATTTACACCAGAAATCCAGAGCTGCTCATCCCCTGAAATGGTGGGAAGCAGTTTACCCTCTGTCCACAAACACAAACATAATTTAAAAATAGTTTTAAGTCAGCAACTCATTCTGACAGAAAATAAGCTTTGAAATTAACATCATCTCACCCAAAGACATTTTTGAAGTATCATCACCAGGTCTTAAAATGAACACCTGGGCCTGACAGAGCAAGAAAGGGAAGAAGCTGATCAAGCCACAAACACAGTGACCAGCACAAATCCAAAAATTGATCTGTCTGAATCATGGAAACCTTCCTCAATTCAAATTCAGACTTCTGTTCTTACCTTCTCCTTCCCATCTACTAGCAAGTTACTAATCCATCTTACACTGCAAATAAAAGGCTTTTGTCTTTTTTTCTGAAGGGACCTTGCTGAAAGTGCTCTGAAAAAAATTAATGTACATATATTGACTAGACCACCTTTATCCACACATCCATTAACTCCTTCAGACAAATCTGATTTGCCAGGCATGAATCCCTTGGAAAGTTTAATTTTCCTACTACTTCATGCTTATATATGAGTCCAATAATCCTTATTCTCTCTCAGTGAGCTGGTACAGAAGCCACACCTGTGGTTCCCACATCACCTCTCCTACTCCTTCCCACAAAGTACATCCTTTTTGTCTCCCTAACACTGAGGCTGATTTAAGTGACAGGTTGCTCCACAGTTAATAGCCCACATTTAAGTTCCTTTTTCACCAAGGATGCTGCCATCTGTTCCTGTCATTTGGTTCTTTTATTGACTGTTTTGACCATCTCCTCCTGACACATCAATTTGTGACAGTTCCTGAGACGATTCCCACAGGAAAAGGAGCTGAGGGAGCCTCCCCAAGCTTCCCTACCCTGTGTGCCAAGGCAAATCCTGCATTTACTCTTCGACTGTCACATTCCTTCCCTTGAATGTGACTTGGATGATCATTTGGTACTTCACCATCCACTACCTATTAACTCAAAACAGGAGTGCCAGGCTGCTAAAGCCTCATTTTCAAAGTGTTTGCTTTGCTTGTTTTCATTGAGACTGTCAATGCCTCTGAATGTTTTCAGCTTTTCTTGTGGTTTTAAGTTTAAATTAATCAGAATGTGTGCTCTTTATATTTTCCTTGTATTCTCTTTGCCTTCATTTTCTCACGATGCTGTCGGTGTCCTTTCCAAATCATTGTGCTTGAAAGCATTATACTCTCAGTTGTTCCTTTAAAACTACGCCTAAACAGCCTCTTAGGTGCTTTTTGAAGTTAAATGCTCTACTGTGCCAGATTTATTGCTTCTCCCAGGAGGTCAAATTTGAATAAAATTATGACAAGCCTCATAGCAGTATCTTGAATCATGTCCTGTTCGCTATGCAGGATTAATCAAGATTTGCTTTGCCTTTTCAGATGAGGTTATTTATTTTGCTGCAAATACCAGAGGTTTGTAAGATTTAAAAATCTTATCTTCAGCCCCAAACCCAGCCAATATACCCATAATTGCAGCCTAATTTCTGCTTTGGCAACTTTTCTAATCTCTTAGCCTTTCATGGACACTATCAGTTTATCATGACAAAAGCTTCTGGCATTGTCTCATGATTATAATCATTCTACACAACTTTTTTTTTAATTCATAAAAATTCACAGCTTCTTTTGATGCAATTTAATAATTTACCCTATTTGACTTAAAATTGTCTTGAATGAATATATGCATATCACAATTCCTCCACAGTATGTTCTGCTCTACCAATTCTATGTCATTTTTACTCCAGATGAAGAACATCTAAGTAACTTCCCTTTTAATCTAGAGAATAAATAGAAGTGTACAATGTTTGCCTAAACATGATATGCACTAATTTAATTCCATTATCATGCACACAGCAGTTCAGCCCTGAAAACCCATGGAGATCAGGGTACTCCACTTTCACAGCCCCTGGGCACAGCTTCCAGACCTGGCTGTCACAAGGGAATAACCAGCACCTCTCTGGTCTCACAAGCAGAGAGAAAAAGAAGAAAGGCCCTTTCCTGACTTTTTTTTTTTTTTTTAATAATCAGTTTTTGTCAGCCCTCACAGCTTCAGATGTTGGGAGAAGGAAAGATGGGATCCACCAAGCTCCTGGTTACAGTGCCACATCCAGACAGAAAACTGGGGACAGATCTTTTCCTCCCTTGCAGCTTACAAGTACTCAGTTGTTAAATCACACCAAGTTCCCTTGATTACACACATCAATATAAGGACCAGGGATACTCTGAGACTGTTTGGTATCTGCTGATAATAAAAACTGCTGTTAAAGCCAACGTGCTGTTCTGAAATTCACCTGCTGAAGGTGCCACCTGCCCTGGGAGCAGGACCCCAGGCACACTGGTGCTCCCAGCCCAGGGAACAAGCCCTGCCAGTGCTGGAGCCCCAGCTCCAGTGGGGAGGTGTTAACCTGGGTGTCTGCAGCCAACTTCCAGCCAATTACAGCCACGGAATTTCAAATGCACTTGAGCAACCTCGTTAACTCCACAGCCAGAAATACGCTGCTGTAACTCTCAGCAGCACAAGGGTGCAAGTGTCTGTCAGGTGTAAAACTCCTCCAGACACTAAAATAAAATATTTCCCTCAGCTGAAGTTTCTTTATATCCTCTGGGTCATTCTCTCAGAGTTAACGGTGTCCCGTAAATCTGATTTAACTACAGTGCATAAATCTAACATTGCAGTGACAAAAGCTTATGTAAACTGATCTCCATTCCCCCACTGCAGGCTGGGGCTAAATGAGGCACAGATTTAGGGTTTCAGACAAACTGAGAATACTTACAGGCTCTTCTAAATAAAGTCTGGGATTTAAAAAACTGTTGTTGCTTTCCCCTCAGGCTGCCATATTTCTGTCTCAGCACAGAAATACTCAGCCATGCTCTGTGCTCCTGCAAACACCCCCCACACCTCCACAGGCAGTGGATTTACGGCTCCTGCAGCTCTGCCCCTTGGGCTTCCCACACACAGCTTCCCAAGGGGACAAGACATCAACAGAACACTCAGGGGCATCTTGTTCCTTACAGGACATGACTTCTGAGCTCAGGTCAGATGGAGAACAAGGTTATTTTGGTTCGCCAAATGCTTTAAAACCTAAATCGAATGGCTGCAGATTTAAAAAGGCAGTTTGTGTTCCACTGACATTCTTGTTTGGATCCAAACAAGAATTCTTATGTCAAAAAAAAAAAACTTTGTCCAGAGGCACCTTTTAACCACACTCCTATGAAATCCAGAAAACCTGGTTCTGCAGGGAAGTGGTGGAGTCACCATTCCTGGAAGTGTTCAAAACTCAAGTATCTGTGGAACTTCACTATATGGTTGATTGGACACAGTGATATTGGGTCAAAGGCTGGACTTGATGGTCTTGCAGGTCTTTTCTTAATATTTCTGTGGTTCTCTGATCTAGGTCCCCAAGTAAAAGCCTCGTCAGAGACACTGCCATGGGGAGCTGACACAGGTCGTGCCATAAATCAGCCTCTCCTGATGAGAGAGGATTTTAGAGTCCTTGCAAGGCGTTTGGTAGACAGACGAAGCAAACTCGCATTAATTGCTCCTTCAGATAGTTGTTTATTTTAGTGTTATCAGCTACCAGCGTAGAGAAGACACAGCAGAGCAGAACATGGCAAGAGAAAGCAAGAAAAATGCCCCTTATCAAGATTTCACAGCTCTTTTAAAGGTAAACTGACCAATAAAGACTTGAAAGGACAGATATTTTTACTTTTCCTCCAATGTTCAGTAAATCACCCTGACATGAAGGCCGGAACTGTGGAATTTTTCATCCAATCATCCTAAACTACTTCTGCTGCAAAATATGGGGGACTAGAAGAAGGAAGACAGAGGTTAAAAACTACAAGGTCTCCTCCATGTTGGAACTTTTACTATTTATCTATTTACTACATTAACAAACCTAAAACTTCTAAATTCTTCACCCTGTGACATCCTCACATCATATTCTATCCCCTAGTTCACATCTGTGTAGATTTTAATTCCTCCCAGAGAGCAGGCAGTTTTCTCCATGGGCAAAGGTCAAAGACAACATTGTTCAGAGGGGTTAGATTCTTCAAAACAGGCAGAGAAATATTCCCTGCACTCTGGATTCCCACAGGAGCTCCTTCTGTTTGGCTTCCTCAGCACAGCCATGAGAGGAGAACTGTTGCAAGGCATAAGAATCCTGGCAGAGGGGCCTCAGCCAAGTTCTGTGCAGTTACCCTTATCAGGGCCTGAGGAATGCAAGAAGTGCTAAATTGGGAAAGAAGACGTTGGAAGAAAGAATAACAAGGCAGCAAGAAAGCAGACAAAGAGGGACTGAACCATCCTGGACTAGAACCAATCAGGCCCCCTGAGGGGTGCATGCAGGGTGTGGGGACAATGCTGAGGGTCCAATCAGGTCATGCATGATCGTGTGAATGACACTTAGAGAAATGCATAAGAATGGAGTAATGGAAACAATAATTACTCTTGCATAATCAAACTGGTTCATTGTTCAGGGGTCCCGTATTCCCACAAGAACCCTTCACCTGAGGCAGGCAGGACGCTGCTCTCGGGCACCCCCCAAGCCCTGGCACAGCTCACCAGCTCTGGGCACAGCAGTGCTCAGCTCCCCTGGCCCCGTCTGTCCCCAGCAGCAGCTCCAAGCCCCGCAGGCTCAGCCCCTGGGTTTGGGCCACCCCTGCAGCTCCGGGGGCCGGGGCTCACACACATCCCCGGGGGCTGCACAGATGTGCCCCAGTGCTCGCTCTGGTTTGCTGGTTCCTCCTCCCTTGCCATTGCTCAGCATCAAAGAGCAACTCCAGAGTACTTGAGAGAAAGACCTTGTTCTGTTTCTCCTACTGAACCTGTTCTATTTTGCATAAATAAATATTCAGGAGACACAATTAGAATCCAGGCTCTCTCCATCTTTGTCCATCCCAGGAGTCCTCTACCCCACTGGCTATAATCACTCTTTTCCATCACTTCTCTCTCAAAGACCGAGTTTTCCCTAATAAGTAGAACAACTTCAGTAGAAAAGGTTGAGAATTCACTCTGTAGAATACTCCTTAGCACGGTGCTTAGAATATTTATTGGCTATTACAGGAAAATAAAGGAATTGAGCACAAATCCCGTACTAGAAGAAATTAATGATGTGTATACAGGACTTTTAGCACTGAGTAAACTATTTGTACAAAGCAGTCCCAAAGATACCCAGCAAAGGCACCATGAAGAATGGAAGAGAAGAGGGATTTGTACCCACTACAGCTACATACAAAAAGGTATCACTGATGTCCTGCTCCCCAAAACAGATTTTCCCACAATCCTGACCATTCCCATGAGACTGTACCCCATCCCAAATTACTAAACCCAGGCAGGGAGGCACTGCTGAGAGATGGAGCCCATGGGAGCACCAAAGGATCCTGACCTGTCCTGAGAATTGTCACCACTGCCCCCCCAGCAGAGCTGTCTCAGCTGTGGGGTTCTGGCTGTAGGGAAGGAGCTCACAGAGACCCAGCCCCACCTCCCCACACGCTTTTCTAGGAGCTTCTCTCATTCCGTGGAGGCGATTAAAGCTGCTATCAAAGCTACCAGCTACGTATTTTAATCATCTAAAAGAGAGTCCTCCATTATTGAGGACTAATAATGATAACTGAAGGAGCTTCCAGGCAAACAGTACAATAATGAAGAACCCATCCCCTAAAACCATTAGGAGCTTCCCAGAACACTGCACCTATCACTGATGAAGTGTGCTATTATCCACCAGCCTTGGAGATTTATGTATTCCCTCCATTTCACTGTTTTGGTATCTTAGTCAACAGATAAATTGATTTATTTTTTTCTACTAGTTTCTCAGAAAAATTAATTCAGTACACAGATAAACCTGCAATTCTCTTCTGCCATCTTGGACTTCCTCTCTTGATCCTCAGTCCCAGCTAAAACACTTCCAAGGGCTACTGTGCTTCTAACCTGTCAAGGGCCATGTTTAGTCTGTTCTTTCTGGCATTACAATTTCAGTGAGTGGTAAAAAGAGGAGCAGCAAATACTCAGCAGTTCCCAAAATGCCACTCATTTTCCATAATGGCTTCGGTAGCCTCTTACACTAAAAAAGCATAAAGCCATTTACATGATATTTCATGATTTAAAAGTAGAGAGGAAGGAAAAAACCCAGATGTACTCAGATTTATAACTGCTTTTCTTGGTATAGCCCTAAACTTTCCCTGCATCTGAGAGCAATAACAATTTCCAGAACTCTGTATTGGATTTTCACTGAAGTGCCTCTTGAGAAGGCTGGATTTATTAGCAAAAACAGACTGAACCAGTGCTAAAAACACATGGACTTGGTTCATCCATGTCAAAGAACAGGGCGAACAGTCACTGGTGTTTATTCCAAATTGGACCCCTTTTTCTACTGTGAAATGAAAAGATCATGAAAGCAATGATGCTGTGCAAGAACTTTGTTTGGGCTCTCTCTGCTGCTTCCCAGCAGGCAGCACCTCATGCCACGGCTGCCAGGTACACACAGCCCCAAGCACCGAGGGGAGCAGCCAGGAGAAAAGCTGCAACGAGCCCAGCAGCTCAGGAAGGGCTGGGCAGCTCCACAGCTTCCCACCCAAACTATTCCATGATCGTCTGAGACATGCTGGCACAAGTCAGGTGCCCACATCTCAGGTGTTCATTTTCCTGTATCCAACCCAAGTATGCTTCCCCTAGGAACCCTGGCTGGAATGCAATTAGGTAATTATCTAGAGGACTTTAAAACCCAGGAAGCAGCAACCACAAAATGGAGCTGAGCCTGGAGGAGAAAGCTTTGTATCAGACAGAAATGCAACAGTAATAAATCACAGGGGTTTCATCCTGGAGAATTATTGTTGTGTTCTGTTATTTGCAACAAGTACCCTCAACAACTGCAGCCAGAGAGTCCCTGCCTTTCATTATTTCCCAAGTGTTCAGTGATAACAAGCCACATCAGATTAATCCTCCTGCCTTTGGGGGTTATAGACACTAAGCACAAATTAGCCCAAGTTAGGGCACTCTGGCCTTTCTGACAAAAAACTGCTGCCCAGTGCCACTGAAGGAGATGGAAAATATAAATCTGGAATGACTCTTACACCCACAGTTTGGATTAATATTTTCCTTACCCCGTAGTAATTAGAACACCAAACACCTCGAGAAAGTGAAAGGTGGCAAGGGGAGATGGCTGTGATGTTTTTATTTGTTAAATGAATCAATGCAGAAGCCGAGTTCACCCCTAACAGCACACTAGTCAGAGGCCAGCAATCAGCCACCAGAAAGGACCTGCTTTTCATACAGACCCCTCCCCTGGCTCTGCCTTTCTTCTTGTGTGCTCAGTTGGAGCAATTAAAAGAATAATCTATAGGAAGCCTACCCCCAAAAGCCTCTCACGGCTTTCTCCAGCTGTTTCCTTCTTTTTGTTGCCCACAAACCCCAAGCTCTGAAGAGATGATTCACCTCAGCAGGACTCCAAACTCTACATCTGCTCTGGGGGCATAATCTTTGCTGGGTATATGGAAATGATCTTTAAACTAATGGACTCACTACTCTGAGCAAAAATCCTCTTCTCTGAATCCACACACAAAGGGTTTATTTTCAATTTTATTTCTAGATGAGCATTTAAGATTATAATCTTTCTTTCTTAATCATCATAATGCTGTTTTGCAACACACATTGCTCCTCTAAAAGGACCTTACTGCACTTTATAAATGCAAATCTGCATCATTTTTTTATAGATTCAGACGCTTCTACACTGGCTTGTCCAGCAACACAGAAAATCCCTGGAAGAAGCAGAACTGGCATTCGGTGACCAGAAGCTCTCCCAAACCATAACACTGCCCCAAAAACAACACTGAGATATAGAAATATGTTTTTAAAATGGATTTTACCTTCCCATTCACCAAGAAAATAGAGTGTTCCACCTTAATTACAGCAAGTGATTGGAAGAAAGCTGTGTCTGGAATTCCTGTGAAGCATGGAGAGCATCCCTAGCCCAGAGAGAAATTCACAGTGAAACTGAGATGGAGGGAGAGGGCAGAAGCATTCCACAGGTGAGGAGGAAAGTTTCAAAATGCTCCAAAGGAACTCCACTGCTTTGGAAATCATGGAGGGTTTTTTGTGGTTCCCCTTTTTGTGCTTCCAGGTAGGAACACATTCATATAGGCTGAGGAAGGGAAAAGGTAAATGATTGTTTCCTGTTTATGCAGAATGAGGACAGATACTTTCCCTCCCAGGACAGATGTGGAAGCTTCTGCAGCTCAGTACTTTACTGGGAAACACCCCAGCACTGCTTTGTCCAGAGAAGCTCCTCTGATATAAAGCTAAAGCAAACTCACACTGAACTTTATAGTTGATAAATACAATTTTCCCACCTCAGGAAAGAATACTTATTTTCTGTGAAGCCCAGAGAAGTCAGAAAAATGCAGAATAAAGTAGTAATTTTCATCACTCAGTGGTTTCCTGGCTAAAAGAATTTCCTATGGATAGCAGAAACTTCTCTCACAGATGCTGAACAGGCCCATTTCCACTCTCTGGAGACCAAAAATTCTCTTTTGAACTCCTGGGACTGTGAATTGTCACTCCTTCCACATTCATTACCCAGCTACCATCTGCCAGGAACTAATAAAAACAACAGTTACCTCATGGTCCTAAGATAACTAATCTCATCACCTTTGGAGAATTATTAACAACAAATAAATGCAAGCTTAATAATCCCTCCCTTGGGATTTGGAGTGCTGGGCATGTATTATCATAAATGAAATCTGTTTTTGTTGTATATTCCAGAACACGAGCTTCCACGTAACACAAAAACTAAAGACTAGGAAACAAAGCCTGGGAAAGTCACACGTTGTGCTTTGCTTCCCCAGGGAAGAGAGCATGAAACATGGTCCAAAGCTCAGACTGAAGCTTTAGCTAGGCACCAGCCCTACTAAAATAATTCAATACAGAAAGGGACCCCAATAACCCTAAAAAGAACATGAAAAGGACTCTTAGATTGTGTTCTCGCTTCTGAAGCATAACAGAAGCTACTCATTGTCACAGCATAAAAAATGATTCTCTCAATAATGAATTTGCTGACTCCCACTCTGGTAGACACTGTTACCCACAAAGAGCTCAACAATCTGGTGTTTGAAATGCTTGCAACATCTGCTTCTGAGTTTGTCATAAAAACACGGAAGTAAACAGGCAGCTGAAATCAAATCAGAGCATCCTGGGCTGGAGGAGCCACCAGCCCAGCCAGGCAGGGTCAGCCCCCTCCACAGCCCTGCAGCAGCTCCCAAAGCTCCACCCAGCTCCTCAACATTAAACCTGCTGCCACCTTCAACTCCAAAGCACAAAAGGTGCTTTTTCCATAGAAGAGAGTTTTCAACCCAAACACTGACATAACAGCAATGGATCACAAGGAGAAACAAACCTTCAATCCCAAATTCTGGATGAAATTCAGCCAGCTCCAATCCCACAGTGCATCAAGGGCAAGCAGGGGAAAACAGTTTTAACCAATTCCACATTCTCCAGTGCTAAGGTTATAACCTTTTCCCACAAATCTCACTTCTTTTATGGTCTCTAAACTACCTTTTAATAAAATCAACTGATTAAACTGAGGTGGGGTGGAAATCATATAAACTTTGATAGTCTAAACCCTGAGGAAACACTGTTGCTGTACCTGCACACCCAAAAGCTGCTTGGTTATTCTCAACCCTGCTGACAGCATTACTTAAAGTAATCAGTAGATAGACCTCATCAAACCAAACTCTGCCTTTTGCTTTGTTCCCTCTCAGGATTTGAGGCCCTGCTTGCAGCCCAGAGTGAAGGGAAGCCCCAGGGAATGACAGATCCAAGCTGGCAGCCCCCTGTGCCAAGGCTCTGCACCCACTCTCAGTCGCTCAGCTCTCTCTGCAGTCAGCTCTCTCTGCCAAATGCACTTCTCAGGACCAGAATGGCCTCATTTACTGCTCTGTGTTGGCTATTTCTGTTCATAGCACAGGGCTTAATTAGGCTCTTGCAACTAAAATTACTTCTTTGGATTAATTTGTATTAGAGAATGCTTTATTGAAGGCTTAAAAAATGTTACTTATGTTCCCTAATGCCACATCTCAGCTACACTTGTCCCTTGCTTCATATCAGCTGTTTCAGGGAAATCTTCCTTGCAAAACTCTTGTTGCCTTGCAGGCTCCATGTTTCTTTTTGTCACATCCAGAAAGCTTGGGTCCAAGTTATCAACCTGATATATTCTTTCCAAATAATTTGGATTACAGGCTCAATGTTGGGAAAAGCCTCCAGTGTTTGACTGAATCCCACCAGGTACACAACATCGCAAAGTGCCACATCCACTTGGTTTTGGAATAAAACATTAGTGAAATAAAACCCAATAAAATCTGTATTTTTCATGCAGATGTTGAAGTGAGTTCTCCCCTTTTTCCCCTGAAGTCTCACAGGAGCCCAGCTCTGCCTGGGTAGTCTTTCCTAGCCTGAACTTGCTTTCCAGGTCTCCTACAAATCCCTACCTGAAGAAATCCCAGTTTTCCCAGGGCTCTGTCACCTCCTTGCCTTTCAGGCTCTGGCAGCACTCAGCCTTTACACAAAAGTTCTGGAAAAGCTGCCCACAGTGACACCCATCCCAAGCCCCCCAGTGCTTTGTGTTTCCCCCTGTAAACTCCAGCAGCACCATCAGCAGCAGAGCTCACTGGGGTTGTTATTCCCATACATCTCATCCCACAGGAGCTGCAGGATGGGACATGGCCCTTTGCAGGAAAAGGCTGCCCAAGTACCCCAGGCTGAGACTGCAATCAGCTACTGAGCCATGGACTGATGAGGACCTACAAAACATTTAGGATTAAATTCAGTATTGTTGTTCATGTTCAGGAAGACCTCAGTTCCCTGGAGTTCCCTTCAGCACAACAGCAGGTCAAGTGTCTCATCCCACAGCAAATGTTTGTCCTTTAAGACACCAAGCACAATGTGAATTCTGATCTATAACATCTTTAATTTCTACTCAGTGAAAAATCTAAGGCAGATGGGAAGCAGGAAGGAGAGTTAGAGAAACTCATTATTACAGAATATGAATTATTACCCAGAAGCCTCTGAGGTCACCTCTGCTCTGCTGTGGAACACAGACTCCTTGCACAAGGCTTATTAAAATACAGACTAGCTGACAGAATGGGGCTAGTTCTTACCTAGGCTGAACAAGATCCAGGCATCCTTCTCAAGCACTTAAATCAAACTCATACCAAAAAGCACATTAGCAAAGCACTAAAATTAAGCAAAGTATCTCAGGGTCCAAGTTTTACCCCATCATCCCCCCCACTTTCTGCTGTTTTTGCTGCCAAACATGGCAAAAATAACAACGTGCACAGGATGACAGCTGGCAGCTCGCTGTCCCTCAGCCCGTGTCTCACAGAGCCGATGCTACCCCAGCTGCCTGCGCTGCTCCTGCCCTGGCAGTGAAGCTGCCGGTCCCAGAGCCAGCCCAGGGACATCCCCACCATGAGCACATCCATGGGACATCCCCCGGAGAGAAAAGGCAATGCTTGCTGCTTTGGGCGCTACAGTGATTCCCAACAAAGAGACCAGGAAAAATTTGGATTAGGATTTTCTCAGACACTCCCAGCAGCTGCTCAGCAAAACAACACCAAGTTGTTGTGTGACATCGAGGCCAGGCTGGTCGGGGCTCGGGGCAGCCTGCTCTGTGGAAGGTGTCCCTGCCCATGGCAGGGGGGTGGAACAAGGTGACCTTTAAGGTCCCTTCCAACCCAAACCACACCATGATTATCTGATTTTTTTTTTCCAACTAAGAAGGTCTTTAGCCTATCAGATTTAACCACTGAGTTACAAACTTTTGCCTTCTTTTATTTCATGTGCATGAACTACTCTCTTCCTTTTCACACACACGATCCTACTGAGAAGTGTTCACTTCTTCCCTCCTTCCTATCTCCAGAGCCTCTTCTTCCCCCGGGCATGTTTTTAATGGCCTTACCAACTGGCTGGTAATTAACTTTTACTCTGCTTTAGTTATTGACCGTTTCCCAGGATAGATTATGCAGAAAGCCTCTTTCACCCATAGCACAGCTTTAGCCAGAGGTAAAACACGATACCTGGGAACAGAGAAGTCTTTTTTTTTCCCCCCTTCTGGGAGAGTAAGTAACCATGGATGCACAAGAAACAATGCCTGCAGATAAAAAGAATGCCTCTAGATAATAATGTTTGTCAGAAGAGATTTGCACATTTCTTTGAACTGATATATTTATATCCTGCTAATTATTTGAGAAAAATCTCAGAGACCTTATCACAAAGACAGTCAATGCCACGGTTATATTTTTTCCCCCTTCAGGTCTAGGTTTCTTTAAATGTATCCCTCAAACTTTCAAGTTGGCTTTTCACAGTTTCCAGTCATTTTAGTAACTTACACCTCTGAAACCACCCCTCCCCTAGAACACTCCTGCACAATTTATCAGGAAACATCTCTAGATTTGAAGTCCGTTGGAATTTTTCCACAGCCAGCCTAGGTCACATTTTGCCTTTACTGTAAATACTCCCTCTTTTGTTCTTACTCTGCTTTTCCAGGAAAAGCTTGGGACGCTGCTGTTACTGCTCAGCCAACAGCACACAACACACCTGACACACAATAAGCTGTACAAGCAGGAACTAAACACAGGTAGGTCACCTCGGGGTCTTTTTTCCCTTATAGCCTCTGGAATGGCAATTTAGAGAATGTTCTGCTCAGCAGTTTTTCAGCTGCTGGTTTTCCCTTGCCTCTTAAAGGCATAAGGGAGGCCAAATATCAGAGGAAGGCTTTGAAGCAATGTGACACCTGAACTGGAGGAACAGCCAAGCTCGAGGTCATCTCCTTTCCCAGAGGAAAAGTGGAATAAAATATTGTACAGTCACCTGCAGCCCCCCATTTCACTGTTTGAGTCACCTCCACCTGTCCCCTGGCTGTTTCCTTTAGGACAGCCAAGAGCACACTTCGTGGAAAACCCCAAACGATGAGATGTGAGATGGGAGCTTTTGCTAGTACCACTTCCCAGCCTGTCCCAGAAGTTGGAATTACAACAGCGTTGCACTAATACTACCCTCACTTCAGAGATAGGACAGCCTGTTAAGATGGCAGTTCAGATTTGAAGCAGTTCTTTAATTTAACTTCTCATTTTTTCATCAAATGAGCTGATGGAAGTTGATTTGGCTTCAAGTTACATCAAACACCCCAGGCCTGAGCAAGCAGAACTTAGATCCAACTGGGGAAAAATCAGCTCCTCCTTAGAAATGCCAGGAAATGTCCAGCACTCAGTACTGCACCATACCCATCTCACACACTGACACCCCAGGGAAATGATTCCCTGTACAAAAGCAGCCCTTGTTATAAGGATTTAAAAACACCCTGAACTGCAGCTGCTTCTTCACCAGTGGGGCAACGCTGCCTAGCAGAATTTCAGCCTGCAAATTTATGTCACAGGCAATGTCATTGTGTTCTCCTGTGCCAGTGGAAGCTGACATATTTCAAAAATAATATGCTTAAAATTGTTTCACACCACCAAATATGCAGAGTAAGCAGAAATTACAGATGTCTTCATGGAAGTAGAGATACCTCACACACACACAGAGCAATTACTTTTTTAAAGCTCAGTGTCTCAGTAATTCAATCCCTATTTTGTTTAAATGCTTAGAAGTCTTTCGCACATTACAGTACTGAGCACTAGGCTACAAATCTTACTTGACTAAAGTAAAACTTTATTATTTCACTCAAAATTAAGTGAAACAAAACCAATGAGTCATGGCAAATCATTCACAAACAAGTTTATATGAACACATTTTAATTCCTATAATTAAACAGCAACCAACCTGATGGCCCTTAGTGGCAGATTCTCAGCTGGTGTCAACTGTCACAATTCTCTTGATCTCAATGAGGAATATTTGGATCACCTGAGATCCATTTCTTTTTACTGAGGCAAATCACAATCAATGGCAATTAACCAATTAAACTGGTCCAACAACTATTTTGTCATTTGTAAAAAGTCTGAGTGCTTGATAGAAAATAGGAAGGTTATATCTATTATAAAATACAGCTCTTTTCCCCATGGTGTAACAAATGTATGCAGACACTGCCAGCACAGCAGAAGCTGCTACCAGAGCCTGATTGCAATGGGACTGCTCCTACTGCTTCCCCTGGGGAGTCACTGGGACCCCAGGGATAAAGGCAATCACTTGTCACTTCTAAAAACATGGCTAGGATCCATTAAACAGCCACAGATCCAATTTGCAGCTTTTAAGGCCAGAAAGTGCCATAACTCATGTATTCTGGCCTCCCAAAAACCAGAGCCCATTCCATTTTACAATCTCCTCCCTTAGGAAGAGCTGCATTTGTGACTGATGGCAAGGGATATTGGAACTGAACCTGCCCAAAACCACTGGGTTTCTCCAAAGGATGTTGGAAAGGCAAAAGTAACTTCTAGCTGCAGCTCCTGTGAGCAAGGCAGCTTTTATCTCCCCCTCTTTGTTATCTCCCTCTCCTGCATTAAACAATTTGTATGCTTTGTTTATATTGTCAATAGCGCTGTGTGCCAATTGTGATAGAAAAATTTACTTAGAATTTAATTATGTTTCAGAAGCCCCCGGGAAAACAATGGAAAGTGGGAGTGTGAGAAGAGGGAGGGAAACATTGCCAGAGTAGAAAGTTTTAAGCTCTCTTCCAGTTTTTGGGGTGGTTTTTTTTTTTTTTTTTTTTTTTTTGTGGGGTTTTTTTGTTTTGATTTTTTTTTAATGTGAACCTTGGACATGAATTACTTAATCAAATTCCTTTACCACATGTACACCCTTCTCAGGTGACTGGAGTGAATGAAACAACCACACGAGCATTTCATGATCCCAAGCTTGTGTAAGTGCTTAGATCCTGGAGTGTTGGGGTTTAGGATTTTAGCCTGTTTTTTCTCTTAAAGAATTTTACCCATACTAGTTGCTAGGGGACAAACCGCTGGATACTTAAAAGAAACAAAAGACCTGGCCACAGAGGCGGGGTGGGACTGGCCACCCTTTTGTCACCTGGGGGTGGGGACACCCTGGGGGGCTGCCTGGGTGCTCAGCGTTTAGTCTGGGAGCTGCCGGGGCTTCGGTGTGTGGACTCTTGGTCAGCACTGCGGGCTTTCTGCTTCTTCGGCTGTTTTGCTTTCTGCGGGCAAAACCCCGGGATTTTCTAAAGCTGCTCTGCTCCCTGCCCGCTGGGGGCTGGGCACCGCCACTCTGCCCTGCCGCTGGTCATCGCTACTCTGTAGCCCCTACGCTGTGACCTGCCGGGTTTTCCTGCTACAGCGCCGGAGTTTGGTGAACCTCACTGCCACCCGAGATCTGCGCTCGCCCCTGCTGTTCCAGCCTGCTGTTCCTGAGGATCCAGTCAGACGTACAGGGGTTTGTGAGGTTTTTTCATCCATCCCTCCCTCCCGGGACCCCGCCATTGCCGGTGCTGCCCGAGCTCGCTGCGGAGCGCCCCCTGCAGCCGCGGGGGAACCATCGCACCCGCCCTGCTCACCGGGAGCCGCCCCGCAGGAACTGCACCCAGGGGAAAGTGCCCGAGGCCGAGTGAGGCTGCACTGGGTTTGTGCTGCTGTTTGCTGTGACTGCCACAGCTATTGCTGTTTGTTTGTGTTGTTATACATATATATTTATTAGTAAAGAACTGTTATTCCTATCCCTCATATCTTTGCCTGAAAGCCCCTTATTTTCAAATTTATAATAATTCGGAGGGAAGGGGGTTGCATTTTCCATTTCAGGGGAGGCTCCTGCCTTTCTTGTCTGACACCTGTCTTTCAAACCAAGACATGGAGTAACTTTGGGAATATCCCCTCTGCACAGCCCAAGCCTGAACAGCAGCATCTTCACTCAAAACACAGAATTACAGAGCCATGTGGAAACAAACCCACTGGTTTTCTGTTATGCATTTTTGTGATGCATTTAGTGAAAGAACCTCAGCAGCCAGGTCTCTGCTCCAGTTGGTGGCCCAGTGAAACCCAGCACAAACCAGTGGGGCTGCTCTGCATTTACACTTCCATGATAAAGAGGAGGGAACAAACCTGATGGAGGGCAAGGGTGGGGAGAATAATTCCAACATACAGCTCAAAGTGCTGCTCAACTCATTATCACAGCCATGAAAGAAAAGGCATTTCAACCCTAACAGAAAACATCCTAAATCACACTAAGATTATACAACAGAACTACAGGAAACACAAAGTTCTGAAATGACATCGTGAAGGTAGAAGACAAGAGCAAACTCAGATAAAAGGCCACAGGAAAAAGCAGATCCTATGCAAAAGAAAAAAATGATTTTGGTTTGTTACTTTCTATGAAAATCTTGTCAGAGTCTTTTCCCTGGAAGGAAAGCACCTGTCAGAGCAAGCAAGAGGAACTGAGAGCGGCAGATCTGAGTCAGGGGAACAAAAGCAGAGCAGCAGAGTAGAAAGAAGTCAGCAGCCAGTCCCCAACAGTCTGGCACACAATAAAACACACCAGCAATCACAGCTTCGGTGAGAGACAGTGCAGGAGCTGCAGATGAGATGAACAGATGGAAAGACAAAGCCAATCAGGAATCAAAATGCACAGTTCCAGCAAGGAGACTCCCCACCAGTGTACATTTTGCAGGCTTTAGTTCCATAACTAGGTCAAGTGATTTTTTTTTTCTTTACCCCTTAACTACTGCCTGAAGTAAAAAGTTCTGAAGTGAGAAGGGATCCTAAGAATCCCCAAAAATGCTCTGAGCATGTATGGAAAATAAAGCAATGGATGAATATACAATATGCAATGGAAACAATTCAGATTTTAGCACAAAATTTAACTGGGGTACAGAATAGGGCACTGCATGAAAGTATATGAAAGGGAATAAAATACAAAATTATTTTCAAAATAACTGGAGAGGTTGGGGACATATATACACACACAACACTGACAGATGGCAAAAACCTTTGGTAATTGCATTCAGTTTTCTTATCAATAGGAATTTCTTTTCTCCCTGAATCTTAAGAGTTTCTCAATACTCTGTTATCAAACTAAATTTGTAATGGCAACAATAATACACTTCATTAGCATTCCAGGACCACAGGTTTATGAAGGGATCAACTAAAAACTCAGGAGCAACCCCAGGGGCTGTCCAGGCACGTGTACAAAATACAGTCACTACTAAATAATCCATCCCTGGCAGCAAGCACTGCACAGACACCACCAACAAAAGGCTTTTCTCTCTGCCCCCCTGCACTGAGATCATTCAGATGCTGCCACCCTGGCATATGTGCAGATAATCCCGAGCAGGGACGGCTCCAAATGCTGAGCACACTTTATCTGGACCGAGGGGGAACACAGATTGGCCATTGTGCCCCAGTCTCCATGGGATGAGGCACAGCACCCTCACACTGTCTGGCATGACACATGGCCCATCATGTCCAAGAAACAAGAATTTCAGGAACATTTGATCTGAAACCCCCTGAACAGCACAAAAATGACAAAGGGGTTTAATGCTGAAGATGATGCTCACTCCTCTGTAAAACCAGGTCTAACCAAAAGGCTGCTGCTGTCAAGGGAAGGACTCCCAGTGCCTTTCCCAGTGTTTGGCTGGAACACAGAGGGAAAGGAGAGCCCTGCTGGAGCCAGGGGTGAGGAGAGACATGGCAGCAGCAGGTCTGGGCGCTCTGCTCTAGCTGTGCCACTTTGGCAAGGAGATTAGGATGCACTCAAAAGACCTGGATCCTGTGCCACATCCTGCTGGGGAATCTTTGATGAGTCATTTGTCCTCTGGCCCTCTCTTCTCCCGTCCTTCACTCATCTCCTGCCTGAAATCCTCCTGATGTGGTTAAAAAAGCAAAAAGCACAGCACACTGAAAGCTGCACGGCCTCTGCTGACACAGATCAAGGCCCAGGCCTCTCTGGACTCCTGTTCAGAGTTTAGCTTCCCACTTTTATGTCCTGTTGGCCAAGAACCAACATTTGGTCTCCTGCCAGCCATCTGCACTAGAGCTGAACAGAGACACAAACCCACCGAGAACACGATTCCAGTCAAGGCTTTGGAACAGACACCAGGAAGGACACAGGAGTTTAGGTTTAGTTTTCAAATGGTTATAAATACTGTTCACTTATTTCACAGGTTATTCCTTCCTTATCCTCAAGTGAAGAATGTCTTTAGAATGACTAGAGTATATGTTAAAGCTTTTAGACCAATTAAATTCAAGAGTAACTGAAAAAATAGACAAGATCTACACAGGTAAAACCTCACTCTTATAAAAAGCTATAAAATTGGAATAAGAGTATAAAATATTTATTATAATGACGGAGACATTAGCAAACAGTATTGGGTTGTAATAAGACATAGCAAATTTAGACTGAATATTACAAAGTTGCCCTGATAAAGTGCTATTGATTAAGGAAGTAACATCCTATGTAGATGGAGGGAACCTCTTCAACTGCTAAAACAACTCTGGCCTGGAAATAGGCCCAGTCTTTGGGTCCTTTTCCTAACATCTTATCACAGAGGCACCAGGATGTTTTATTTCAGCCTTGAGTTAATTATTATCAGTCTTAGAAGCCTGGGAAAGAGCCATTACACTACAAAGTACAGGCAAAGTGGGACAGGTGAGCACCAGCCTCTCACGCAGGGTGAGCCAGCAGCACAGTTCCAGACACACTGATACCTGGAGAGGAAGGAAATTCAGCTCATCACCACATTCTTCTGCCCTGTGCCCACTACTGGTGACTTTCAGGTCATTCATGTGGAACAGTAGAAAATGAGAAAAAGGAAGATTCATGAGATTTTTTTGGGGGGTTAGAATGGCATCCTTAAGCAGAAAGCTAAGGAGCCCTGCTGCCAACTGGAATGTTAGTAAAATAAGGGTTTATTGAAAAAACCACACAAAACCACTATTACTGTTTCTTCAGAGGTACCCAAATGTATCTTACAGGGACAAGAAGGACCACAGTGCTTCGTCATGGCTACTACACAGTCTAGTGCCAGCGTCATGGAAGCAGCCTCAGATTTTGGCAACAAATGGCACCAACTGAAAAGTTTTTCCCACAAATATTTGTTTTAAAAGGGACATTGTCCAAGAACACATTTGCAGCCTGAACTGAATCCCTTCCAAATCAGTGGCAGCAGATGACAGTGCAGCACACCAGCAGTGTCCAGCATCCCTGGCACAGCCCAGGTGAATAGCACAGGACACGGGGAGAGGGAGGCTCAGCTCAGGGCAGGGAGGGTATTCTCATTCCTGAGGGGCTTCTCTCAGCAATCAGAACTCAAGCAGCACGTCCTCCAACAATTATAACCCACAGTCTGCCTGTGCCTGACAGCAGGAACTAAATTACACTCAAAGGTACAGGAAGGTAGCAGCACTGAAACTCTTGGAGTCTTCACCCACACGTGTCAAACACAGGCACAGCCCCCAGAACAGAACAAAGCCTCCCACAGATATCCAGGCCACCTCGGATTACCAGGGAAATGAGGCACACTGCAGCTGTATCCCTCTGATCTCCCACCCACCTTCTCCAAGAAACACTTTGGTATTCAGCAGACAGAAAGGAAGTTTTTCAGCATTAACAGCTCTGTGCTCTGGTGCCCCTGGAACGCGGGGCTGCACAGCAGAGATCAGGAGAAAGGCTTTCACACCAAAAGCCTTGTAACTCTGACAAATGAGAGGGATTACCTGTCCCTACCAGCCCTGCCTCACCTGAATCCATCCAGCACCTAGCAGGAATACAAGGGGATTCAGTTTTTGGGAAAAGGATTACCATTTTTAATATTCCCTGGCTAACAGGAATCAGTACTGCACCACTACTGTCAGGGGATGGAAATTATGCCAGCCAAAGAGTTGCCTCTGGATTTCTTGAGTGAAGCACACCACAGAACCAGCTACTAAAACCAAAATTAACTCTATCCCAGCAAAAGCACACATTAAGAAATGTACTCTGCATGCAGGATGGAAATGAAACCTCCCAGAGCTGACAGAGCCCTGCAAAGCAGACAATAGTTTTAATTTTGCTTATTTTCTCAACCCACAGCTTGTATGAAGCGAGCTGATAAATGCTGGTCTGTTCTAGGAGAGGCCACCAAAAGGCTCGGGAAGAAGCCTCTGTGTTTTCCCAGAACTCAGACCTTCCCGGAGATTCGCCCAGCACATGGAGCAGCATTGCACCGCCATCTCTTGGCAGATGTCTAGATAACAGTGTAACTACACACGAATGAATTAACATTAACGAGACATTAGAAGCTATAAATATAGGAAGAGACATGTATCTCTTACAAGCCAAACAAAACCAGATTGAAAGTCTAGCCGAGGAGTCTATCTATATCCATTTTACTTTCCTGACTCTCAAGACTTGTACATAATGTTAGACACACTTTAAAGAACAACTAAATATGGTCTAGCCCACTCCCCCCCTTTTTAAATTTTTTCTACAAAAGACAGTAACTAATTTTTACAGCCAGCTTATATAAGTAGCACATAACCACTATTCTGGATTCAAGATTTTACCCACTTGATGGAAAGAGTATCAAATTACCATCAGAATTGTGGGAAAAAATATGGTTTAAAGTTCGTGGTTCTTTCAAGTGTATAAAATGACAAATAGCATTGAGTTCCTAAACAGCTCCTAAATTGAGTTCCAAAAATCCCAAGTAGCAGTGAGTTGGGTTTCATTTATTTTCTGAAAATCTCACTCAAGCCTTTGGAAAACAGATTCTTTATCCAACTCGGAACTGTAAAATCTAGGCCAAGAGCAAGTCCCTAAAACAATTTGGGAATTTAGCCCTACTGAAACCCCAAGGATTTTAAACTTCATTCATGATTTCTGTAACTATGTGCGAGTCATCAACTAAAATATCCACCAGAAAGTCTTGGCAGGCCCGACAGAGTCACACCCCTAAACCAGAGTCTCCAAGCACTGGATTTTAGGCAGCCAACAAGCAGTTAAACAACAGCTCCTACAGAGCACCAAGCCCTGCACCAGGCTCATTTACCATTATTCCATCTGAGTGAACAGAAACAATTTGCAGCAGTTCAACATCGAGCCCATCAAATGTGGCTCTTTGTGATGTTATAAAAGAATGACAGCAGCAAGATCTGTAAAAAACCACCCAGAATTATGAAGTTGCAAACACTGGGAGATAAACAAGGTCACTGACTGCCTCCTCAAGACGCAGCTCTATGGATTTGACCTTTCTGTAAAACATGGTCATTTCAATGAAAACAACCTTTCAGTTCCAAGGGAAAGGGGAGTAACTAATGTCTCCTGCCCTGGCAGTTTATGATGAAACTCCCAGCCCTAATTTAAAGGTCACCAACAATCCTTTGAAAGCAAGATTGCTCTTCACTTTGTCCACGTTCCATGTGATACAGACTAGTCCATGACAGCAAAAGCACAGCTGCCTGGCCAAGCTCAGCCCTCCCCCCAGTGCCCATCACCTGCTTAGATACACCAAAATGACACCAGAATAACCAGTAAGACACAGTAAGCTGCCAGTAAGCTGGCACAAAGTTATTTTGCTGATCTGTATTACAGGAGTTCTATCACTATTTTCACTCTGGTACGAGGGAGAGGAACTGAAGATCTTGCTGTGCTACACTCTTTAGACGCAGCTAATGCTCCACTAAAATCAGAGCAGACTCTGTGTCCATGGCACTCCAGCTGTTTTCCAAACAGGAACAGCATTCACTCCATCTCTGCCTGCTCAGCACTTTGTGATGGGGGCTGCATGCAAAGGACACGCTCATGGAGGTCAGAGTCAGAGCAGGACTAATGATCTCAGGGATGTATTCCTAAAAAGTTAACTTCCCACAGGGAGACTGCCCAGAAATCTCCCTGGGATCCTTCTGATGCCTTCTCCAGCCACCTAGAAACAGAGACTAGATAAGAGTAAGGGAATAAAGGTGGTATTTATTGAAGGGCCTTCAAGGTACCCCCTGGGGAGCCAGAGGCTGCCTCCAAAAATGGACCCTGAGATGGACCCCAGGTCACGAGTTCTTCACACCTTTATAGGTTTGGTTCATTTGCATACCATGGTTAATTCTCCAATTAAAGCCCCAGTTCAATGATGTAATTCCCCTCAGCTTGCTCCCCCCTTAGAGGCTTTGGGTTACACATTTTGGGCCTAGAAGAGCCTGGCTGTCCTTGAAGGCAAAGCCTGGAGAGGCTTTGTTGTGTCTGCCCAGCACGAGAGAGCAGGAATTACAGGCTACAAGGAACTTCAGAGTTGCACTCTGAGCAGTACAGGATTTGAAAATATAAAAGTTAAAACCTAAGGCATCACTCCCACTGGCAGTTTAACATTTGATATGTGTATTTGGAACACCTGTGAGTGCTGGCACTGAACGAGCCCTGCACACCTGGAGGTACAGAGCGAGCCCATTTCTTGTAGTTCCCACTCATCTACACTGCACTGGAAGCATTTCTAAGACTGACAGGTTTCCATAGAATCCCAGAATGGTTCCATCCCATTCCAACACTGCCACGGGCAGGGACACCTTCCACTATCCCAGGTGGCTCCAAGCCCCAATGTCCAGCCTGGCCTTGTGCCGAGTCCCTCAGCCCCTCGTCCGGATAGCTGCAGGTGTCTGAGGGAGCCGCGGCGACTCAGCCGTGTTCTGCTGCCACAGCCCACACGCGGCCGCTTGTCAGTGCTCACTCCCCTGGGGCAGACCTCCCTTGAGGCTGCCTGGTGGAGCGGCGAGCCGAGGTGCAGAGACAAAGAAGCAGGGAGAAGCTTTCCGTATGATATCCAGGAACAGGTTTAGTGCCAGGACGGGTCAGTGACGGATAAGCCCCGAAACAGGCTTCGGGAACAACTTTTAAGGGAAGGAGGTGTGGCTAACAGTGCCGGCTGGGGACCAACGGGAAGGCAAGGGACCGGGGACAGACAGCCGCGATATCCAAGAACAGCGTTTAGGGGGTAGGAACAAAGAGCCTTAGCTAATAAAATTACAGAACTGGGAGAATTTTCTAGAGAGAGAGGCGGTGGCTCTGTATCTCGTCCTCGCCCCCCGATACACCCTCAGAGGATGGCTTGTCCACCCATTGGATAGCGAGAAACTGATGGGCATCAGGAGAGAGCAGCCCGGGGCTGGGCTGAGCCACCGCAGCAGCCTTGGGCACTGCCAGGGATCCAGAGGCAGCCACAGCTTCTCTGGGCACCCTGTGCCAGGCCCTCACCAGCAAGAATTTCTTCCCAATATCTCCTCTAAACCTACTCTATCAGTTTAAAGCCACACAAAAACAGTGTTGCATAGAACATTAAGACAAAAATTGAGGGATTACATCAAAATTAATAGTTCTAACGGGTAATTAATTCTGAAGAAACTGAAATCCTATACAAGCTAACTTTTTTTTTTAGTAAGGCATTATTTCTTTTTTTCCTTCCTAAATTTTCTTTTAGAAGGAACATTTAACATTTAAGCATTATGCCTTTGAGATAAATTGTATTTAAAGGTTACAGTGCAAGACTACATATCTCAGTCCTATACAAGATGGTTTATTAATTGCCCTGGATACACATGCACTCATAAATTTGTTTGGGTAATTTGACGAGGGGAATTGATTTACTATCACAGTGAAATACTACATTAAACACACACATAATTCATTCTTTATACTGCTCCTCCCCTCTTAAAAGCATCCTGACTGCAGGCCATACTGAATTATTCCATAATCATTAAGTGATTTATTTAACCACAACACACACAGTTAACATTAATCTATATTCCTATTCTAATTTCACCTTTATGTTTTCTGTTGTTCTACCAGCAAGGAAAAATTATGGATTTCATTTAAACCAAAGTACAGTTATGGAGCAGAGAGACAAGATAAGGGACATTTTTATTCTCAAAACGAATCTTTTTCAACAAAGCAAATGGAAAAAAATGCAAAATGAAATTTTTTTGAAAGCATAAACAGTACTGAATCATCACAGCAAAAAATGTGTAATATACTAAGCAAATGTTGCTTGTGGGGGAAAAAAACCAAACCCTAACCCATTTTTATTACCATTAAATCACTTAATAAAGGAAAGGCTCAGACCAAGATGCTATATGTGATGAGAACTAGAAGGACTTTTTCCATGATCCATCATGCCTGACCCAACACTTGCTTTAGATAAAAGTGATTATTCCTGACTCAACCTTCTATTTATTCACAAAGCACTACGATTTTCCATCAGCCTTTGCTTCTGTGCATTTTCAGATGACTTGCATTCCAGTACTTCTTGAGAGACATTAACCAGCAAGATTAAACACTCACAACTGACAGGAAACCACCAAAAAGAACCACTCCAACAAGAGAATTTACAGGCACTAGGCCACACTAGGAAGCTAAAAAAAAACATAAGAAATTTTCATTATACCCGATTTTATGAGGTATGGACATGAGACCTGGGGAAAAAGGAAGCATCTGGATTCTCAACTCTGAGAAGAGAGCTTCAAGCAAAACAGTTATCTGGGGCAAGTTGAATGAAAATACCATACAAAATGTGTATATCCACACCCCTGAGGGGGCACTGATACACAGAGGTACCTCCAGAACACTGAGGTCCACACCTGGCCTTTTCTGTGACACAATCACCTTCAGCAGGGATGGCAAAGAAGTTGTGTCTTGAAGGAAAATAAGGTGGGCTCTGGGGAACACCCTGAATAATGGAGAATCCACCTTCACCAAACAAACCTGCGGAGCCTGGCACTGTGAGCCTTTCCTGCCACCATGCAGCACAATGCTCTGGGAATGTGCAGTGTAAAGGTAAGGAAAGCCCTGAAATAAACATTACTGCCCCCAACCCAGCAGTGAGAGCTGGCAGTGAGGCTGTGAGCAGCACCATTCCCACCCTGGCACCACAGCCAGGGGCTGCCCCAGAGAGCTGCTGCCATGGTGTCACTGGCACTGCCAGCTCTAACAGGGGACTGAAGCTTTGCCTCAGCCAGCTGAGTGTCCCACAACACACAGGGGTCACCGACACACAGGACCTTGCCTCAGCCACCTGTGTGTCAAGGAAAGCACTCTCTGGGTGACAACAGAGCTCAGGCTGCTACAGTCAGTCCTCTGTGGGGCTGAAAACACTGGAAGCACATCCTTGTAAAAATGCAAGAGCCACCATGTCACACTAACCATGGCCCAGACACCCCTGCCCAGGCAAAGGCAAAAGGAGCTGCACAACACATTCTGGGGGCAGGCAGGACAGCAAATCCATGGGGATCCTCTCTCAGCTCCATTTACTCCGGCAGAACAGGCAGTTCTGCCTCTGGCAAGCAGCTGAAAAGCAGCAGCACATTAAGTGAAAGCACCAACTTCTGCAGCAGAAGTTTGCTGTAGCACTGCTACATCCATTTAAACACTGCCTTCAGTCCCCTGGAACTGCCCATTACATATGTAGTCCATAAAAGACTTGAATGGTGTGCAAATACATTTCCCTCATCCGGAGGGAAATGCCAGAGGTCACTGATGTCAAATGAAGTCTGTTCATACAAGGCAGATGGGGAGCACAGAAGGAATTTGATGTGCACTTCAAAGGGAAGAAATTTGTCCAGTCTGGGAGGCAGCTCTGTGTCTCACTTGGTAATGAGTTTCTTTTGAAGAAACACTTACACAGAAGTCTGTTTAACTGGAATGGTATTCTGTGGCTTTCTCTATAACAGAAATGGAATAATACACTCAGGAAAGATTCCCTGCAAAACATCATCGCAGTTTCAGCCAGGAGAGGAGTGGTCCATCTACTCTTTGCAAGTGGCTCACCTGCTGCTGCCAGGCCAAAACACTTCGTAGGTGTGAATTTAATTACCCGAAATACATCCCAAGACTAACTTTCACAAAAATACATTACTATTAATCAGGAAGCAATTTCCATAATGAGAGCGGAATTGTTCCCATTGCTCTAACTTGTTTTGATTACATCCAAGGATGTGACAAAATGTTAAGTTATAAAACTTTTTTACTCATCCCAAAGTCAAGACTTTGTGAGTGCCCGTGTATTGGCAACGAGATTTATGGCTCCTATTACCCAATCGATGCTGCAAGAGCAGCACACGGGGAGGGATGAAATGCAGAGCCCTGTGATAACCAAGAGCTCAACCACTGCTTAACTTCTTTCATGTGTCCCTGCGTCAGTTTTCTTATCTGTACAAGAAAGGAAACAAAGTTCATCTCTCTCTGCAAAAGCACTTGGAGATATTTTGATAAACTGTGTTATTCAAACACAGCATTTTCCAAGGTCAGCCCTCTCTGCACAGCTAAGGCATGGCTTAAATAAACTGATCTTCAACTTCTCCTTCTCGGGCTTTACAAACATCATTACCAGAGCTCTCATTGCGGCATGCATTTCCTTGTGGAAGATTTCGGCAGCTCATTAGCACGCAGCAGGAGCCAGCTGCAGCAGGCGCCAGCTGCAGCAGGCAGGAGCCCGGGCTGAGGAATGACCCTCGCGGTGCTGCTCCCAGTGACCGGGGTCACTCAGCCAGGCAGCGACTGGGCAGCCCTGGCCAAGCCACCACACGCTCCAAACCTCAGACACACGGCACTTCCAGGGACTGCACAAAAACCCCAGGATCCCCAGTATGAGCATTAATGCGTTTATTACAACCAGCTGCACAGAGAGGAGTTGCACCTGTGGTCAGCCAGGTGTTAGTGACTGGTTCTGAAGCACAAGGAGCACCTGATAAAATAACTGCAGTCTGCTCTGAGAATTGTTTCCTACTTCTGAACCAAACTATGTGTTTTGGTTCCCCATTTTCAGTGGCAGACTGCTGAGGCAGGTGGCTGAGCTGCAGGCATCACCTCTATGTGGCAGGCATCTCATATGGACAAAAAATAATAAAAATCTTTACACCTGGTCTCTCCATAATCCTCTGAGCACTTCAGGACAGACACTGCTATGCCGTTGCAGACTGCCCCTCTCTATACAGCTTGTCTAAATCCCCTGCAGAATTGTTTTACTACTAAAAAACAATAAACAAGTATTTTAATAAATCCAAACACCTTTTTGCATTATAAGCACTTTTAAAAGTGTGGCTGTTTGCCACAAACACACGTGAACACAACCCTACCAGGACATGGTTTTATCTCACCTGCACAGCCACCCCCACATCAGGGTGCAGACACCAGCCTGAACTTGTCCAGCCTTAGAACATTGTCACTTTACTCCACTTAATGGGATATTGACTTTTTATACTTCACTCTCCGCAAATCAATATTCTAATAGACACAAAAGAGACTAGCAAAAGGATACAGAGTACCTGCCCACCAACCTGATGGAGATGATTATCCATAAATGGAGGTCAAATCAAAGGAAAATTTAAACCTGACATGAAAATAAGAGCAGCACAAAGAAGAGTCTTTAAACAAGGGAATTTTTAAAAAAATATCTAAGATTAACTGCAGCAGAAAGGAGACAGCCTAAAGCAGGCATGGATAAGGCAGTTAAAACGCTCAGCCAGGGAATGACAGACTAAAGTCCCTTTGGAATGTCTGTGCTCAATGCCACGATTTAAGAAACACTTCAGGAGGCATCTCCAGCATATCACACAGGAAATGTGCTTCCCTTTTAATGCAAAATAACAACTTTCAATACCTGAAAACTATCTGAATAGGCTATTCAGAGCAAAGGCAGAGAGAAACCATGCACAATGTAAAATAAAACACTTAAAAGGGATACCTTATTCTTTCAGAGATTGGTTCCATAGGAAACCAGGAAGCCAAAGGGATCCTTCAAACAGGCTCCTTTAGCAAAAGGCTTCTGATCACTCTCCCTGCGAGGCTGCTACAGCCCTGAAACTGGGAAATCAGCTCAAGAAAGCCACAGCGGAGCTGATGGAGAAGTGGCAACACTCCCAGCTGGAGAAAGCACTGCACCAGATCCCCAGAGTCCCCTTCCACCCAAAAGCGCTGATAACAGTGCCAGAAACACATGGAATCCCCATGTTTATCACCTGGGCTGGCTTAGCTTCCACCACACCAATATTAGAAAGGGCTGCTTTGATTCCTGGGCCTTTCACCTACCAAAAAAGACAGGGAAGTTCTATATCCTGTTTCTGCTAGCCTAGGATTGTACCGAATTTTCTGAGTGCATCTCCCTTAACTGCAGTTGATAAGTCAGTTTCACTCCTCCACCTTGTTACAACACACAACCTCAGCCACCAAAATTCAGTGGAGGGAGGTGAAGACAAACTCACAATTCAGGCACAGTTAACCTTCCAAATCCCAATCATCAACAGAATATTAAGAAATCCAAGGAAGTGCAGAGAGGTAGCACAAAAGTGATTTATGAGCAGAAAGTATTATTTATATAAAGAGAAAACCCAACAGCATAAAGCATGCAATGTAACAAAAGGGATTTGCAGTCTCATCCTAGAGGCAGCAGAACATACTGCAAAAGAAATCCCCAGCTGCACCAGGTGCTTCAGTTCAGCATCACAAAGTTCACCTCCAGTTCACTCTTTCAGCTCCAGTTTAAGCTTTCCTTCTACAACAATTTGACATAACAAATGAAAACGAACTTTCACCCATTTTTCACCCACCCTGGACCTCTCAACAGTTCAACCTACTCATAGCTCAACACAACAGAGCCCTAGGTGGGATGAAGAGGAAGACACTGGATTTACCATGACCTTTTGCAGATTCCCAAACCCCTCTCCTGTACATACAAGCAATCTGTTTCTTCTATAACACAGTAATTACTTGTTACTTCAGCCATTTCAAAATGGTAGAGAATTCCATCTGGCACTGTGGATCAGCAGCCAGATTACAGCATCCTGATCTAGAGGTCAACTTAGTAATAGCAGAAAGCCCTAAACTGAAGTACACCAGCACCTCTCATGAATTTGATCTGCCACCTTCCCCACGCTGGGAAGGGCTCACAGGACAAGAGCAGCCACCCCAAGGAGGCAGGGCTTGGAGGCACCATGAGGAGCAGCTGTGGGTACACAAACCCAAAAAACCAGGCTATGTTTAAACCCTTCCACCATGTTCATTCTGATCAGTTACAAAGCACTGATACCACAAGTTTAAATTGATTAAAGTCTTCTCTAAAGTTACACAGGGAGATACTGGGAGGCACCAACCTCCAGAAGTGCCTCTTCCATACCTCCCCTTCTCTTACACCTCAGTGCAATAAACAACCCTTTCAGTTATTCAATAAACAATACTCTCATTTTTTTGTGTTAATTCTCTATCCCCATTACCCCCCATAAATACAGATTTCACTATCCAAACTTGACTGCAGCTCTCCTGCTGTTGCTCAGCTCCTTTTCCCAGACAGGAGAAAGGGAACAAAAGAGATGACAATTCTTCCCATCTCCTGGACGTTGCAGAAGGAGGAATCAAGAAAGCCATATCAGCAACCATCCCAGGGAAAAAAAAGACACAAGTAACACCTTCCCAAAGAGGCACAAAGCACACTCCAAAAACTACAAACTCCCAGTTCTGAAGGGGGCTTATTTATGGGTGTGCTGATTGACTTCCAAATGGAAACACATGGTGCATGCAAAGCAGGTGAAATGATGCTAACAGCTTCCTTAACTGCAAACCCAAAACACCTGAGCAGGGGGATAAATACAAAAGCTAATGGAACCCCCAGGGTAGGAACACAAGCCTGGCTTTGTTTTCCCAAGACGGGGCAGTTTCCAGCTCAGAAGGAGATCGGGTGAGATGCTGCAGAAGAACGTCACACATTGCACTGGCAGGACCTCCCTGAGCCAGGTTTAGATGAGAGACTGGGAATAAATTCTTGGCTGTGAGGGTGGGCAGGCCCTGGCACGGGGTGGAATTCCCAGAGCAGCTGTGGCTGCCCCTGGATCCCCGGCAGTGCCCAAGGCCAGGCTGGGCATTGGGGCTTGGAGCAGCCTGGGACAGTGGGAGGTGTCCCTGCCATGGCAGGGGTGGCACCGGATGGACTTGACTGTCCCTTCTAACCCAAACCGGTCTGTGATCCCAAGCCAGAACTTGTTTCCATGGATTTGTCTCACATCATCCAGAACACCGATTTGGCTGGATTATGTCCTGCCAAAAGCCATGGTCATGGCTTTTCCCATCCCCAGGACAGGAGCATGTGGTGCTGCCTCCCCGGCCTGAAGGCTCAGGCACCCATCTGCATCATCAAACTTTATTTTGTTAAAAAAAAAAAAAAACCATGAACGAGAGGAACAAAAGTAAACCCGAATATCTTCAAAATAAGCAAGGATTTGCAACCATGTGCAGAATCAACACAATTCCTTGGTTTGCGATTAACACTGATAGCTGGTGCGAGCAGTTCACACACGTGGCACGAAGCCGCACAAGGATTGGGAGGAGGTAGCGAGGGAGGGACCCGAGGCGGTCACTCCGCATTCCCGCATCCCCTGCCAAGGGCAGCCGCATCCCCCGAGCGGAGCCGAGGAGGGGCGGGGGTGGGACCGGGGAGGGCCCGGGAGGGGCCGAGGTGGGACCGGGGAGGGCGCGGGGAGGGACCGGGAAGGGTCGGGGAGGGACCGGGGAGGGGCCCGGAGGGGCCGGGAGAGACCGGGCTGGGACGGGGAAGGGGCCGGGGAAGGACCGGGGTGGGGCTGGGGAGGGGCCGAGGTGGGACCGGGGAGGGGCCGAGGTGGGACCGGGGGGGGCCGGGGAGGGACCGGGGGGGGCCGGGGAGGGACCGGGGGGGGCCGGGGCGGGGCCGAGGTGGGACCGGGGAGGGGCCGAGGTGGGACCGGGGAGGGGCCGAGGTGGGACCGGGGAGGGCCGAGGTGGGACCGGGGCGGGCCGGGGAGCACCCGGGAGGGCTCGGGCGGAGCTCCCTCACAGCTCCCGCCCCGCTGAGGGAGGGGCCGCGCGAAATGGCGCCCGCCCTCTCGCGGAGCTGTCAGTCACCACCCCTGCCCAATCAGCGGGCGGCGCGGGCCCCACGCAGCCAATGGGCGCAGGGCTGCGGCGCGGGGGCGGGGCTCGGGCATGGCGGAGCTGAGCGGCGGCAGCGAGCCCGTGGCCGTGGCGCTGTGGCCGCCCGGGGAGGCCCCGCCGGCCTTCCAGGTACCGGGCCGGGGGAACCGCGAGGAACCGGGAGGAACCGGGAGGAGAGGGCAGCGGGGACACGGGACACCTTCCGCTGCAGGCCCGCCCGAGCGGGCCTTGGGCACCGGCAGCCATGGGGCAGCCACAGCTTCTCCGGGCAGCCTACACCAGGGCCTCGTCATCCTCACAGGGAAGGGTTTCTCCCTAATATCTAATCTAAAGCTGCAGTCTTTTAGTTTGAATCCGTTCCCCCTTGTCTTGTCACCTACTAAGATGCCTAGGAGTTTGTTTCAGTGGTATTAGAGAGTCTTTACAAACCAGATAGGAAAAGCTTCCAGTAAGCCTGGGGAAACAATAAAGGTGTGATCCCTATAGACCTAAATGTCCCGGAATTACGTGGTGCGCTCGTATTTTACCGAAATGGGAAAGGTTGTGGTCGTTGAGGAACATTAAACTTGGTTTTGAGTAAAGCCGAGTGACTGAGAAGCTGATGTTTATAAAAAAAAAGAAACCTGCAAGTGCCCCGCCATCTTTCACAACACCCAGAACTTGCCAGGTACAAGCTGCTGTGAAATGTAATATTTAGTGATAGCACATCCTCCAGGCTTCTAAATAAAGCTGAATGCTGAGAAGGGAGTGAAAGTACACCCGAGGCTGTTCTTATATCTTGGTTTTCAAATGTAGCAGCCTCTATCGGGTTTTGTTTTGTAATAGTCCGTGGTGCTATAACCATTCACCTGCTGGGGGCATCAGTGTAATTTTGAGAACCTGATTTTCTAGCGGCACTGGGAGGAAGTTGGAATGCAACTTGAGTCGTCATTTTTAACATAAATGTGTACTTGAAATTCTGTGGCTTAGAATAGCCATAGATTAACCTCAGAAGTTACTTATTGAGCATTTTGACGTGTGGAGAGATTACTTTAACAATACCTTGATAATTCCACAAATAAATACATCCATAAATAAATATCTTTGGTATCTCTATAAATGAAAGTAATACATAGTAGAGTAGATCTAAGTAGCTGATTTTTTTCTGTTAAGCTTTTTTGTGCCTGGGGGGCTATTTTGAGAAATTCGGGCACTAACAAGTCTCTCAGTTGTCTTTTGGTGTATATGAAATACCCGATTTGCATTCTTTTAAACACCTCAGACAAGTTTGAGTTGGAAGTTTACAGAAAAACGAAGCATTCGTGATTTGAGTTTTGGGATCAATCATTGCCAGACACAAACCGTTTAAAAATTCTGGCTTTGAGCACTGCCAATACCAAGGCTTGGACCCCTGTTGTCTCTGCAGTACAGCCCCGACAGCGTGGCCGGAGCAGACGGAGAGATCGACCCCACTGAGATCACCTTGCCGGGCTGCTCGTGCCGCAGCAGCTCCTGCGTGGCTGCCCAGTGCCCCTGCCTGCGCCACGGGGACACCTACAGCAGCAGCCTGCGCCTCGGGCTGCCCGAGCAGCAGCAGCAGCAGCAGCAGCGCTTCTCCAGGCCCCTGTTTGAGTGCAACAGCCTGTGCCGCTGCGGGGACGGCTGCCAGAGCAGGCTGGTGCAGCGGGGGCTGCGGCTGCGGCTGCAGGTGTTCCGCACCGACAGCAAGGGCTGGGGCGTGCGCGCGCTGGAGCCCGTGCCCAGGGGCAGCTTCGTGTGCGAGTACGCCGGCGAGGTTCTGGGCTCGGCTGAGGCTCGCAGGAGAAGCCAGGCCCAGACGGCGCAGGACCCCAACTACATCATAGCAGTGAGGGAGCACCTGCACGACGGGAGGGTCATGGAGACCTTCGTGGATCCCACCCGCATCGGGAACGTGGGCAGGTTCCTGAACCACTCCTGTGAACCCAATCTGTTCATGGTGCCAGTGAGAGTCGACTCCATGGTGCCCAAACTGGCACTTTTTGCAGCCGTTGATATTTCTGCTGGAGAGGAACTTTCATTTGATTACTCTGGAAGATTCCATAATTCGCCAGGAACTGGCAGAGAACAGGAACCCCTGGAGGAAGAGAACAGGCAGAGAAAACCTTGCTACTGTGGTTCCCGCACGTGTGCTTCCTTCTTACCTTGGGATGGCTCCCTCTTTTCCACACCAGTGAGTTCTCCATAGCCCTTCAGCCTTAAACACACCTAAAAGATATTTCCTCTAGTAGTTAAATAGAACTCGTTGTGTTTCAACAAGGAAGCACATGTGGGTTTGAGTAGCAGCAAAGAGACAAGGTTTCAAGAATTTTACGCAAAACCCTTTTCGAGGACTTTTCAAGATGCATAGTACAAGGGATTATTGGAGCTTCAGGATGTTCAAAATCACAGACTAAGCCAGGCCTGGTGTTTTTGTCTTCTTGTCCCCTGACAGTTTGCTCTGTGTTAAAGCAGCTCTCCTGGTTTGTACCCTTCAGAAAGAATTTGTACCTTTAGCACTTGTACATGGACAGGACATGTGATAACAGCAAGGAACGTCACTGACAACGGCACAAGAAAATGACACCATGAATCATGACACTTGCAAGAAAGGCATTAGGTTTCTTAAAATCCATTAAATTATTGGTTTTAAATTACTTGCCATAATTTTTTTTGGTTGTTCCACAAAGCGTAGTAACTGTTTATTATTGATGTAAAAGGAAAGGGTAGCTTTAATACTTTGTGTGTCCCATGTAGCTGCATGCCCACAGCAGACTGTGACTTGACTGGCTGTTTCACTCCCACTTAGCTTTGTGGAAGTGGTGCAGGACTGCAGTCTCTGAGGAGCACAACATCCCATCTTTTTTTAATCACCTCAGCCTCGAGGCTGCTCTGATCAGATCTCTGCAATCACAGCAAGCAGCACATCTGTTACTCCCCAGCACCGTCAGTACATGCTTAGGAAGCAAATCCAGCCCCTGCAGCATGAAGCAGGATGATGCTGGCAGTTGGCTGAAAGTAGAAGTACAGAAGTACATCTGAGCAACAACAGATTTGTGTTTTTGTGTTGAATGGCTGACAGATGCACAAGGGTTCTTTCAGCTGCTAACTGATCCATGTTTTCACTAGTCCAGGGCCAGGCAGCATTAAGCAAGGCCTGGCCTTTCCCAGCACAGGGAGAAGGTCCTTGCATCTTCTTTGCATCGTCCTTGTCCAGCTCTGACAGCTGTGCAGGGCTTTTCTGAGCACCTGCTTCCACCAGGGATGCACTGCCAGATGAGCACATTCTGTAACTTGCACGTTCCTTCACTTCTTTTCTGCAAAGATCAAATTAAGGCAGCCTCACACAGGAGTGTTTTGATATTTAAGATGGATAAACTGCAATGCAGCTTTTTATTCATGTCACACTGTGCCATCAGCAGCACAAACCCTCAGTTATTTGCTCTGGACAGTTTGATCTTTACCTGTTTCCGTACCCTTTGACATAACACACACAAGGGAGTACATCTTGTGGGGATCAGCTGTTCTGCAGGCTGTCAGTAACTTCATTTTTAAATTAAAGACAACTTTGATTTGGACCTGAAAGATTGGTGCCACTGAAGGACTGAGCTGTCACTCCCAGCTCAGTGTGCTCTTTTCACAAGGAATCCAAGCAAAGAGCTAAAAACTGGGAGCTCTCTGTAAATTCTGTCTACTCTCAAAGAGCAGAAATTATTATCAACATTTTAATATTCATTAGGAGATTACTTTCCTATTGAAATATGATCAGATTGACTCAAGGACGCAGCTCTGAGCAAACTGAAGGTCCCTGCTCTGGGGAGGGGTTTGGGAACCAAGATGAGCTTTAAGGTCCCTTCCAACCCAAACCTCTCTGATTAACCTGATACTGACCAGGGATAAAGGACATTTTGCTATTTGCTAAACAAAATCCTACCTGGTGTTTACCTTTGCTTCCTTGATAAGATGCAGTTTAGCCTCTCCCATTTAAGTGCCTTCCTGCTGCTGTTGGGGTTTACATACGGCTGTGGGTTCATACTAAGATAAACATTACCACGTGATTTCCCTTAGGGTTAATCGTTAAGTGTCATTTCTGTCAGTGCAGAAACCTTCCAAAGGATTTCAGCTGCTTGTCAGAAGTAGTTTACAGGCTGAGTGACCAATAACTTTACTCCTTGCCCGAGGGTTCTTGCTGCTACAGGAGGGAAGCTCTCTGGATCCTGTACCCCAGAATGCCCAGGATTCCAGAGCACAGCCTGGACTGCAAGGTCTCTTGTGGAGAGTCCTGTCTGGTTTTCTCCCTGAAAAGGCATCATGCCAGCCACTTTCAGACCACAGGGCTGGGAGCAGATGATCCAATCCGCTTCCTCTTTCCCTCCTGAGAAAAGTTTCAAGATTAGTTTTACAGCATCTGCACTCCTCGTTTTCAGGATGACAGCACGGTTTGTTACCTTCCTGTTATGAATATGCACTTGGCATGATTTTGAGTAGTTAAGGAAGTGTAGATTAAAAAAAACCCCAACCACCTTTAGCAGTATCTAGTCCTTGATCACAGCCTTACAGCAGGAGCACAGCTGAGCCCTCTGTCCCTGCAATCCTATCCCCCAACCCACGCCAGTGCTGCAGCTCCTGGCAAGTGACGTGATCCCAGTTATCTGCTTAGAGCAAACTTCCCAGCATGGAACAGCAACACCAATGTTGGACTGCTACAAACAGCCACACTGAAGGCCTTCAAAAACACAGTGAGAGTTACTGAGTTCTGAACCTCCCTGACAGTTGTTAATGGCCTTTTTCCATACAGCACGTGCACTATACTCCACCATGCCTTGGCACTGCAGCTGCCTGGGCGAGTGGACCAAAATCCTACTAAAAAAATTCCCTATCAAGGAACTAGAAAGAAAAAAAAATAGACCCTTTCTTGTATGTGTTGAATTTCTGTTCACTTTTCCCTTCAGGCTCCTTGCAGCTTCAGACCTGCTGTCTGCCCCTCACAGCTCAGTGTGCTATTCCACAATGAATCCAATCGAACAACTCAAAACACTCTTAAGTTGCACCAAGGAAAATATAGGTTGGATATTAGAAAAAAGTATTTTACAGAAAGAGTGATAAAATATTGGAATGGTTTACCCGGGGAGGGGGTGGAATCACCATCCCTGGATGTGTTTAAAAGGAGATTGGATGTGGCACTCGGTGCCATGGTTTAGTTCAGTTGAGGTGTTCAGACATGGGTTGGACTCGATGATCTTGAAGGTCTCTTCCAACCTGGTGATTCTGTGATTCTGAGTTTCCTCTTATCCTCCCTCCTCCTTTCTACTCTGAGTGCAATGATGATTATCAGTATCTCAATACTGTGCCATGTCATGCTGTGTCCTGGTATGGATTTTTCTGCTTGCTGGACTTACCTGGACCCCAGTGGAGGCTGGTGTTTGGTGGAGGGCTGCCCAGATGTTCTCCTGTGCCATCTTTTCAACATGAAACCAGTGCAGAAGGAGCTGCCCAGTGATGGATTTGCATTAAAGCCAAACCCAGTTTTCTACAGCAAAGACAAGGCTGGCAAGGACCAGCATCAGTGCCAGGGCTTTTGTTAATCCACTGTTACAGTCAGATCCCTAAACAAGGTTTCTTTCAATTACTCCCATTTCCCTTCTTACTTGCTAAAATTCCTCTCCCTTTCAGTGAGGAATTTTATTTTCAACAAAACAGTTTAGAAATTTACCCTATTAGGCCTTAGGGCTCACTGTTCCATCTGCCATCACTTCCATGACTTTTATTCAAGTGGAATCATTCATTAGCTTCAGTTTCTAATGAGGCCAATTTCGCATTTTCCAAGTCCCTAAAATAAGCCTACGCTGCATCCCAAGAAATTCAAAGGAAATGGTGGTTTTCCATCAATAAAAGTCTTTGGCATAAACAAAAGCTTGGTATTTTATTCAGATATGTACAAGATTTATAATCATCATCACCCTGAGGATCATTACCCTCAGTTGCAGAAGGCACTTCCTAAAGAGCAGCAAATATCTCCCCAGAAGAAGCCCATTTCTGGACATGATTTTCACTGCAAGTGGAATGTAACAGAAGGGCTGTGCGAGCTGCCTGTGGGGAGAGCTGTCATCTCCCAGCCCTCACTCTTAACTCCTTCCTTCTCTCTTAAAGCTGCCTAGAATTTCCTAACTGCCTCAGATTGCTTTAAAGCTGTCTAGAAGTTTATAAAGTCTTTGCTTATTGCATTTGAGTGTAGAAACTCTACATAAATAAAACTAATTAATAAAGATCTTGCCTAAAGGAGCTGTTGTAGTTGACAAGGTGGTGATCAGTCAAGGGTTGGACTCAGTAATCCTAGAGGTCTTTTCCAGCCTAATTCTGGGATTAAGTAATCTTTGAAAACATGATTAGCATGTTTCTGCTCAGTTCTGTTCCAGTTGAATCCAAAACACTGTGGTCAGGATTTAAGTCCGGGCCAGGCTCCTCATGAACACGAAGGTTCTGCGAGCAATTGAGTAGTGCTGGTTTTTCTTCCTGCAGCAGGAACTTGAAGCAAGGTTTTTCCATCCTGTGTCATCAGCTGCTGACATTTCTTGTCCCTGAGGTGGGATCCAGCCCTTCCTGTGCCCGAGGCACATCCCTGTGCTCAGTGTGGCCCGGGGGCAGTGTCAGCAGCGCAGCGGAAGCCCAGGTTGGACGCAGAGCTGTCGGGGGTGTTCTGGCTCCGAGCTGCACAGCGGTACCTGTAGCAGTAGGACTGCACAGCAACAGAGAGAGGGAACTTCTAAGCACAGCTGGGGCTCCTCAGGCAACAGTTTGTTAGATTAACAGATTAATTAGTTAGATTAATACAGCAAAACACCGCCATCGCTGAGGGACAGATCAATGAACTGATACGGATGGAAATCACTGCATTAGAAACGAGGGAATCCTACACAGACACCAGCTGACAAAAACTGGACTGAATGGCAAAGTGTCTGATGAAGTGTCAGCCAGTAATCTCTCGTGCTCTGGGAAAAAGCTGAAACAACCATTCTGATTCCCCTCAGAGGCTGAGCTGTGGATCCGTGTGCGAATGCCCCACTGGAATGGACAGGTGCTGGCACCTGCCTGGAAACATTTCCCTGAATGAGATGCCAGACTTCTGGGATGGGATGTAAAAACGTGCAGCTTCAGCCTCTGTCAGCTCAGAGAGGGAGAAGAGCACCAGTACAGAAGGATCAGTCTGAGCAGATGTCAGGCACCTCATAAAGAGCCCTTGTACTAACAGTATTCACTGGGTTTTTGCCTTGATACACAGCCTAGTTTTATCACCTACAAAAAAAGACCAGGGCAGACTAGAATCTTCACAAACCTTTAAAATGGGTCATGTTATTCATCACTGAAGAGCCTATTCCAGTGTTAATTTAATCAAAACTGCTAATTAACATCTGACATTGATTTCACCTAAGAAGGAAATCAGTGTAGAAAATGGGATCTCACTGTAGAAAATTTAATCTAATTATGAGAGTGATTTGCCAGCCACAGGCTTTGCCAGGGAAGAAGAGCAGGACAGCTTTAATGAAACAGGAGGTCTGCAATGAGGGGTTTTAAGCACTGCATGAGCAGAGTTTAAGACATGATTTTGTGTCATGAACACCCATCGCTCTGTGGTGACATCCTGGCTGTTCTGAAGGATTTTCAGGTATGCCACCAACTCAGCTGAAACACTTCATCTCCCAGCCAGCTCTGCAAGCACCTGATATCACAGAACCATGGAATTATAACAGGATTTGGGATTGAAGGGCCCTTAAAGCTTATCCAGTCCCAACCCCCTGGCCTGGGCAGGAACACCTTTCACTAGACCAGGTTACTCAAGAGCTCCATATCCTTTCTGGATCAAAAGCCATTCTAAAACTTAAAAAACAAAGTCACATCCACACTTTATACTCTGACAAGTATCACTCAAGCTCTGTCATGAAAACAGCATTAGAAGCCTACATCAATTTGAAGTTCTGTGTCTAAAACCCACACTGAGTAAAAAACTTACTTGTTTTGATTCCAAGCTAAGCAAAAAGAGGTCCTTAGGAGCATCAGGTGCTGCTCTTCACCAATTCCATGAAACCCCTTGACAAGCATCCAGGAAACTCTGTCAGAGGATCATTTCATGGTCAAGTGCTTTCAGAGGGAAGAGGAACATGAAAACACCACGTTACCTTATGGCACATGTAGGATCCACCCTTCTTCACTCTGTCCGTGCCCGAAGATGGCCCTTTCTGGGGAGGGGAGGACACTGGTCAGTACTCAGGGAATAACTGCTAATTGCAGGGAGTAAGGAGATGGATAAGGAGCAGTAATAAATATTCCAGTGGTGTAACAAATGTCAGTAGTGCCTGAACCAGACAGCCTGAAAGAAATCTGCCATACAGGACTTGCAGGTGACAGTAACTGTGCTCCCTCCCCACTGCAAATATTTAACAAATATTTAACTTAATTAAATATTTTAAAATGTTATTTACATTTAATATTTACTGCTGCAAATATTTAACATTCCAATTGCTGCCCACTGCCCACCAGTGCCTTGTTTCTGATAATACCTGATAACAGTGAGGTTCCTGAAGAGGATTTTACCAAGAAGAAAATGAGCTCCAGCTTTCCTCAGTGACCACCCTGTGACCAGTCTGGTCACTCCTGGTATGGATCCCACTCTCCTACCCTGTCTCAAGGGCTACAGTTGTCTCCCAGCCAGGTCTGCATTACCAGGGATGATGGTCTAAAAGACTCTACCCCAGAGGAGCATTTGTAACTAACCATAAATCCCAGGGACTGTCAGAAACCCCTGAGAGCTGACACTGGTACTCCAGAAGCTCCTGCCTGCACCCCCTGAGTTTGACTGCTTTGTATGAAAGTTCACCACACAAACTGCAGCAGCCTCATGTTTATTGCCCAAATTTGTAATTGTGAAAAAGAATTTGGTTTATCACTGCATTTAGTGGCACACAAATACTCAAGGAAAGCCACACCCTGAGGCAGCATCCGCTCGGTTCCAAGCCTGGGGGCTCCTCCACAGCACAGCCTTGCTCCCACCCCAAGGCCTCTGGAAATTGTCCTCACACCTGCATGGGGATGCAGTCCCTGCTCTGAGGGTAAGCCACTAACCAGCACACTCATCACCCAGCCTGCTAATCTCATTTTAAGGGAAGCCAGGGGAAAACTGACCTAAAAAAAGTTCCACGGGAACAAGACAAAGCAGAACAATGGGGCTGTGGAGCAGGATTTCCCCTGAATGCTGCAGTGCACACACTGAGCAGCAATCTGTGCTACTGGCTCCAGAGACACTTTTATAAACTAAGAGGAATATGTTTAGCTGGGGTTACAGAGCCCTAAATCTGTCAGGTGTCAGCAGTCACAAAAGGATGACCTGTACTGAGCAGCACGTGCCCCAAAGGTTCATAAGTACATCTTTTTATTAATTACAAATACCTTCCACCAGGCAAAAATGGAGTATCAAAGGTTATTTGGTAACAAAAAAACCAACTTAAATTGACCCCCATAGCCTTTGAAGGAGGATTTTTTTACCACCTGCAGAAACCTGCTTAGTGTCCTCCATTAATCTATTCTATTACACAACATCATCCTCTTATTTAAAATCAGTGAAGGAGTTTATCATAAAACAACTGGCAAAGATGTCTGAAAATCAGAAAACCAATAGACATCATCAGCATGTGCAGTGTTAATATTTGCTTGTGCACATATCTCACTTATAGATGAAGGAAACTGCCTTGGCTGTGCTTCCCCTCACTAAAGCTAATCACAGCCCAGCAATTAAGGTCACATTTCATTAAAACAAGCAGATCTCTGTTCCATCAAACACCATTGTTTTATGGCCTGACCTGGAGGAGTGCACCAGCTGGTACTGGAGGGGAAGGACATTGGCTGCCTGGTGCAAAGGGCCAGAGCTGTCCAGACTTTGATCCCAGATTTAAACCCCTGAATTTACTGTATATTAGCAAGGTTATTCTGCACTATAATACTGCAACAGCCATATTCCAGTCTGATTACATAAGTACAAGTGCTTGTGCATTCCATTACCAAAGCTCGTAAAAGTAGGATTGTTCTTTTAAAAGTTACTAAAAAAAACACAGAAGCTTTTTTTGTTGATGAAAAGGAAGTTGTATTTCTTTCAGTACATCAAGCGAATGCTTTCTGATGGTGCATGGTGATTTGCAGTGCACAGCCAGCCACATGGTTACTCTGTGTGCAGAGAAATCAGTCTTCAAACAGAGAACTGCAGCTCACACAAAAAAACCAGAGCCAGAAGTCACCACAAAATAACCCATAAAGGGACTATGGTTTGATTGACTCACACACGCTTGGCTCTCTCTGCTAAAGGATCATTTTAGGGAGGAAATTCTTCCCTAGGAGGGTGGGCAGGCCCTGGCACAGGGTGCCCAGAGCAGCTGTGGCTGCCCCTGGATCCCTGGCAGTGCCCAAGGCCAGGCTGGACATTGGGGCTTGGAGCAGCTTGGGACAGTGGGAGGTGTCCCTGCCATGGCAGGGGTGGCACTGAATGGGCTTTAAGGTCCTTCCAACCCAAACCCTTTAGGGATTCTGGGATTGCAGTGAGGCACCTTCATTAAAATTGTTTAAGTGAGACACGTTGGTGTTGATGATGCCAAGGCAGCAGCACTTCCTGCTGGATTAAGGTGATGGTGAGGAACAAGTGTCCTGTGAATTTTGCTCTCTATTAAGCTCCATGAGTTTGCTGAGGTTTTAAACCCAGGCACTTCAGAAAATATTTAAAAACTAGGTGTTAACAGCAAGGCTTTTAGGGTTGCAAAGTGATTGTCAGAATTCAGTGTCTGACGCAGAGCACTTCAAAGTGAATTCCAAAGGGTTTTTCTGATTAAATGGGTAAGAAAACTGAATCTCCTCATGTGAAAAGGTGTCCCAAAATAGCCAGGCTGCAGTTATCTTCTGAGACATTAGAACTGATTAGCACCAGATCTATCAGAGCCCAGCTCTTCAGTGTAACCTAAATATAGGATGTGTTCTCTGGGCTGAAAAGACTCTGAATTCTTCCAGAGGGTCAGAGCTCAGGCAAAGTTTTTAACATATTTAGTTTAACACCCAAAATCTTCAAAGCAGCCTTCAAGTACTGGAGAGATTTGGGGTATGCTGGGGATTGCTTACAAGGGATGTATGGAATTCTGCACACAGTGTTGGGGGGTTTCATAACTGATTGTCTTGCATTCACAAACTGTTACCAGGAGTAAATAAACTGGGACCCCTGAAAGTGCTTTCTAAGTTGTAAGCAAATGAAAAATACTGTATTTGGTGGGATTTTGAGTGACAAACTGTACGTGGCCTTCCTTGTCATATTTTGTGTGAAGTCATGGAATTTACTCATCCTGGGTAAGTGGGAGAGGAGCAGATCTAACACTGCAACTGGAATCTGCTGAGACAGAGCACCAGTGCCCCCACACAGTCTCACCCTGCAGGAGCCTCTCTCTGCCTGCCACAAAGGAAAACAAAGGTTCACCTCTCAGAGCCTGGTGACTTCTCCTAAACCTCAGCTCTGTCACATGTCCAGTCTAAAATGAGCTACCAGAAGCCAGAAAGATAATTCATGCTGGTTTGTTCTCTGCCTGGTAGGGATAAAATAAGTACAGCTTGTAGCAACATAAATGAACTAAAAACCTTCATTTTTTTAAAGAAATCATTCCATAAATTCTTGGTTTCTGCAATATGAGGCCAGTTGGAAGTATTCAATGGTTCATCAGGTGTGGACAACCAACCAAACAACAGAAGAATTGCAGTGGAGCACCATAATTCCAGCGCTGTGGTGTGATACTCCCATTCCCCAAAACACAGTATGGATGCTGAAAAAGCCTCAGCAGAGAATTTCTTCAGCTCTCTGCAGTAGTTTGTGAGAGTTCTGTCTTTCCCATTACTTTAAACAAGATTCCAGTACTGTAAACTCCTTGCACCTGCGGGTTGTTTGGCAGAATTGTTATGGCTCTAACTAGAAACCATTCAGAGATGGTGTCTTAGAACTTGCCCAATCCCCTTAGGGGGTGGATGGCAAAACCAATCACCTTATGCCACTCAATGCACTTTGTGAACTAACATAGAAAAGTCTTCTGAGAATTCATTAAAGTGCTTCCATTTGTCCCTGAGCCTGGACTTTGTGTCGTTTCTCTACTCGGCCACAGAACAGGACAGCGACACACAGCCCACCCCAGGAGCAAAGAACAGGAGGTTTTCAAACAGCAACGAGAGCCAAGTCCCAGGAGGGGATTCTGTACTCGACACGATGCCAACCAAACACTTACAGGGTTGTGAGCTTCCTGTGGGGAGTGGTGCACAGCCCACCAGTCCGACGTCCACTCCCAGGCGTTCCCCACCATGTTGTAGAGGCCGTACCCGTTGGGGGGAAAGGCAGAGACCTGCACGAGACAGGGAACACAGGAGCACAGTTCTGTAACCACTCCACACAAAACAGGGTTTCCATCCCACCCCCAGGTTGCTGAAGGTGCACTTTGAGGAGCCTCAAAAGCAGACACCAGATCAGTAGTGCAGAACTGGAACACTTTTACATATTGCATTTAAATCAAACAGGATGGAAAACTGGGACCACCTCTGTGTCCTCAGCACCCTGTTCCAGTGTGACACAGCATCTCCTTGCTGGTTTTGGACACTGACCCTCTCCAGAGAGGCACTGTCTGACCAGCAGACACACCTGGCATGGCATTAATGCCCTGACCCCACTCACAGCTCCCAGATTCCACTCCCACCAAGGAACAGCCACTGTGGCTGCCAACTCCTGCCTGTGCAGATTCCTCTTCTGATCAAACTTTTGCACTTACTTAACTACCATGAAATAATTCATTCCCATTCTTGATTGCCTTTAAAATTCCACTCTGTTTGTTATACTGGACAGGCCGAACCTCTCCCCAAAAGGGAAGTTTAATTTCTTTTAAACTAGTGTGGGATTTTTGAGTTCACAAAACTGTGAGGCCAGAAGTGCAGGCAGAAAGTATTTCAGCTTCTGACTACAAACTGACTGGAAAGGGGGAAAAGAGGTCAGTTTGAGAGGAACTAGAAGTTAAAATGAAAGTAATTGTTACTTTTCAATTAGCTTGTAAAAGTGTCCCTTGATGATGCTCAAGCCTGCAGTGAAATTTAATGTAACTTAAAATCTAAAATGAAAGAGCACAGGGATTGAAAACAGCCATGGCTCATCCTGCTGAAGACAGACCTTAATTTTAGGAAGATTAAGATCATTTCCTCATGCTGGATTGTCTCTGAGACACACTTACGGGTGCAGTCCCCTTGTACCCATCCTCTGCTGTGTTACTGGTGGGGAATTCTCCCTGCCAGATATTGGCATAGTGTTGACCTTTAGGCTGCAGTTTGTTGCCCCATGGGAAAAGCCTGGGAAAAGACAACCAGAACAACTGTCAAACACTTGTAATTAAAAGTCAGTGTTCTATAGAATCCCAGGCTGGTTTGGGTTGGAAGGACCTTAAAGCCCATCCAGTGCCACCCCTGCCATGGCAGGGACACCTCCCACTGTCCCAGGCTGCTCCAAGCCCCAATGTCCAGCCTGGCCTGGGGCACTGCCAGGGATCCAGGGGCAGCCACAGCTGCTCTGGGCACCCTGTGCCAGGGCTTGCCCACCCTTGCAATAAATACTTTCTTCCTAATATTCAATCTAAACCTCCCCTCCTTAAGTTTAAAGCCATTCTCCCTTGTCCTGTCCCTCCATCCCTTGTCCCCAGTCCCTCTCCAGCTTTTCTGAAGTCCCTTCAGGCCCTGAAAGGGGCTCTGAGCCCTCCCTGGAGCCTTCTCCTCTCCAGGTGAGCACCCCCAGCTCTCCCAGCCTGGCTGCAGAGCACACTGGTGCAGAGCACTGCACACTGGTGCAGAGCACCCTCACAACTCCTCCTCATCTGGCAAACCCCAGCTTCAGACCCTGCTCAGGGACACCCTTGGCACAGGTACCTGTTTTCAAGGCCCCCTCGACAGCTGTACTCCCACTCAGCCTCCGTCGGTAGCCGCTTCCCTGCCCACGTGCAGAAGGCCACAGCATCATTCCAGGAAACATGAAGGACTGGATGGTCCATTCTGAGGGAAAGAAAGGAACAGGACAAGCTCCTCAGGGCACCAGGCAGTCTCAGGGCTGCACAGCACAATGTGACACTCAGGGGCACCATGACTGTGTGAACTGATGAGTTCACAGCTCAGTCACAGCTGGACCAGGCACCAGGTGACTTCACAGAAGAGAAGCTGTTTAAGGAAAAGCAGCAAGATGCTGGAAGGGAAATGCAGCCATCAGAGGGAAACAGGAAGAGAAAATAGTAATTGACTTCCACCTCCAGCTCTACAGTTATTTATGGACTGTGCATCCCCAAGTGCAGCACCCAGGAGGCAGCAGGGAACTGTTCCTCCCCTGCCCTCTGTGGGAACCTGGGTGCTTGCAGACCCAAAGGAAGGCACCAAAGGCCTGCAGCATCATCACTGTCAAACCAGCCTGGCAAGGGGCATCTCAGCCACAAGCCAGGATTCTCAACAGGAAAATGCACATTGCAATTTAATGGTGATTGTTCTTCACTCCCCTGTGGTTCTTCTCCTGCTCTGGGTCCTCTCCTTGCTGTCAGCTGTGGAGTTTTGAGGGAGAAGTGACATGAGGAAGAGTCTTACCAACATCAGCTTTTGCAGCACCCAGCCCAGGAAACTGAGCTGCAGAAATTCAGCTGGGAAGTGATTTTCCTTGGGTGCTTTAAGCAGTCCGCAGTTTACACAAGAGCTCCCATCTTTAAAGGGGTTTGGTTCCAGGACTGACATTAAAATCATTGGGGCTTTTTCCCAGAAAAAGACAGAAAAAATGCCCAGGTGTTCTTGCAGAAGGATCCTCCCCATCCAAGCCTCCAACAGACCAAGATGCTTCCAGAGCTGAGGGTACTGGTCCAGGAGAGAGAGGAACTTCCTATGAACTTCTCTTTCCTGCCCCATTTAAGAAGCCAGCATATCCCTGTTAATCCATGGGCCACTTCCACGTGGCAGGTTCCCAGCAGCTGTGCCAGGCCAGGTTTGCACCACCCTTGCACAAGCCCAGAATTTCATGGCAGGTTTCCAGGTCCTGTCTGCTGGCTCTGACCTCAATTCCTGTCTCCCCCTAACAACGCCTCCAGCTATTATCTCTATTTTTGCCTCAGATAATTCTTTCCTTGCCCTTGGAGAGCAGACAACTCGTTACTGAGCACTTCAGCCATCAGATGATGGTGCACTAACGAAGTCCTGTCCTTAGAGGACTCAAAAACCTACTAGATCTAGGCTAGAGAGTCTGATTTGATTTCAAAATGCTGTTAGAAACTTTCACTAGTTGATGGAGTGCCAGCTTCATTGACACGTGCCTGGTGAGAGAGGCAGTCGCAATGTGAGTTGTGCCAAATGAAGACAATCATTTGGTTTTCTAGGCCTAAAATTCATCCCACTTCAGAATGGAAAGCAATTGTATGAAGACAAGGACCAGACAGTTTCAGGGTTCATGCAGGAAGAGCATGGCACTAACTGAAAGAAAAAGCAGAGTTTTCCAAAGTATTTAGAGGTTCTAGATAGTCACAACTGATTTTCCACAAAGTCAGAACACAGTAACAAAAGCACAAAACTCTTTAGTTGCCAGAGAAAGAGGCTTCCAAATCCCACATGGAAGAGTTTGCACTACCCAGACTCCTGGAGTGTGCACACAGTGAGGATTTATTCTCCCTCTCCAAACCCAGGTCTGCACCGAACGTTCTGACCCTTGGAAGCTCTGCTGTTTCACTGTGAACAGCAAACACTGAGGCTCATTTCAGCGTGGTCCTTACAGACCTCTGTGCACTCCATCAGTGACCACGGCCATGGAACACTGCATGGAACACGTGAGAAGGTGGAAAAACAGTCCCAGAAGTGGCAGCAGACAGGTGACTAAATCAAAACCCTTTGCTGCAGCCCCATCCCCAGTGGGAGCCCCAGGGATCTCCACCAGCACTGAGTGATGATGGAATGGCTGATGATGGCTCACCTGCTGGAGATGCTGGAGTCAGGGCCCTCGGGGTGCCTCCAGTTGGCTCCTTTCACAGGCAACCACCAGGGAGCAGCTGCCACCTGAAAAGGGACAAGAGCACCAGGGGAGGACACTAAAATCCCAGCTAAGGGGTTTTCTGAAAAACCACCAGGTGACAACGGGCTTTAAGGGGCCTTCCAACCCAAACCAGTCTGTGCCTGTATGAATTTAACCTCCTGGCTGACTTCAGTCTGACACAGTCTGCAGAGAGGATAAAGAAATTACCAATTTGGCCTGAAGAGCATTTTCACCCCAATTATTTGCTCCCTGGACTCAGTGTTTTGACACAACTGAAACAACCCCCTGATGATGCCCTTTAACTGGGGGTCAAACACACATCTTGCGACACATTTGCTTTCCAGGTCATTAACCCACTAAGCTGATTTTAAATTATTTGCTCTCAGCTTCCAGAAGGTGAAGACAGAAGAACCACACAAGGGAAGTGAAGCATGAAGCCTTTTCTTTTTTTTTCTCCCCCCAGCTGGTTTGCTGGGAAATACCACACAGCCAAAATCCTCTGTAGCAATGCAGACACTGAGTATTTCTTTCAAACCAGAAGTCCCAAATTTGGTTCTTCAATGCCAAGGAGGTTTTTCCTGGAAGACATTCTTTGAGGATTTCTTCTATCAAGCTTACTTCAAAGCAGAGGAGGTCATGCTTAACTGTTCTGTTCTGATGCATGTTCACTTCGAAATTAGAAATACTTATTTTAATAATGGGGCCTTCACTAAGGCAAAAGAGAACATTTATGCCACCCAGCAACAGTGGGTTTATTCCAACAGCTTCCAAAATACTCCTGTTACAGAGATAATGTCTATAAAGAACAAAAATCAAAGGAAATGAGCCTGGAATGCTTTAGGAGGCAAACAGCCCAGAGGCTGGTTAGTCCTAGACCGACTTTGCCAAGTGTTACTCACAGAGGTAGGAAAAGTGCCAAGAGTGTTACCCTTTAACTCACCCAACCTTCAGAGCAAAGTCCGAAAAGTCACTGCAAGCTGCTATTGAGGACACCCAGAGTCAGTCTGGGCAAACAATTTTAACAGCAGCTTCTAGGGGGAAGCTGCATCCTTCAACAAAGCATTTAACATGTAATTAATTACATGTGCGTGGGAGAAACGATCATCTGTGTCACACAGAAATTGTTGAGAAAACTCTGGTCCAAACTGCACATCAAATCCCTCATTTGGCTGTTTCAGTAGGGAAATCAGCAGAAGTGCCCAAGCACAGGAGGTGCTGCATGAACAGCCATCAGCCTGGGTTCAGAGCACCTCACCAGCCTGTGCTCCGGCACTCCCCTGAGCCTTCCCCTCTCGGCACACCCCGATTCTGCCTGCAGCACATCTGGGTATGGAAAAGCTCCCTGTAAATCAACAGCAGTCCTGGGCTAAAGCTGCAGAGCTGTTGCTCCAGCTCAGCTGCAGAGCCCACAGCTTTTGGGAGCCCTGGGGAAGGGCTCTGAAATCCCTGAGGAGGCTGCAGGGCTCCTGCAGGCTGGGAAGCCGTTCACAGGCAGGGTGTGGGCACCCTCCCTCCCAAAGGCAGCACCTGAGTGTTCAGCACTGTTCAAAGGAACAAAGGTGCTCCCAGCAGCCTGCTGGTGACCCAGACATTCTGTGCCCTGCTGTCCCCCTCAGTGGGACCCCCCAGGCAGTGACAGCTTTTACAGACCCTCTCTGACCTCCCCAGCACAACAAGTATGTAAATCAACAACAGTAACCCCAGTGCTGGCTCAGTGTCTAACCAAGCCCAGGACATTCTCACCCCAAGCAGAGCCACTGACTGCCCTTTGCAAAAAGCATGAGAAATATCAGGTCTCTTGCTAGGAGCTGCAGTTCTGTTACTGAGCATGCAAACCCCAAAATGAGACCTTCATGCACAACTCTCACAGCACTGAAGCTTCAGAGCGACTGAGCAGCTGAACTGATACTACAGTCAAGAGGTTTAAAACTAGTGTGATTTAACCAATTCCTTGCCCATATTGAGGTTTGACCTTTAAACTATATTGAAAATAGAACGGAAAGCCAAAATTAGCATTTTACAGCTATTTAAGGAAAATAAAAGAGCAGCAGAACCATTTCCTAAAGCTAAAATGTGAAAGATCACAAGCAAGATTTTGACAGTTTCTAAGCACAACATATTTTTGTAAATTAAACTGCTGGGTTTTGGATAAAAACATCTCTGCAGGAGACTGCAAAGATTTACACTTTAGACTACTTTCATTTTGGAAAACATTTTTGTGATGCAAAAGAAAAAGCAGATGCTTTCAATCAGGTTGGTTTATTTTAACCCAAGAAAAATGTCACGTCTCCACAGGAGAGCACTGCGTGTGCACAGCTCCTGGTTGTGGCTCTGCTGAGCTGAGCACCAAATGGCTGCCAGGCTCTGCAGAGCACCCAGAGCTCCAGAGCAGTCACACATCCAGTGCTGGGACAGGGATAACAAGGACAGGCCAGGAGAGCCTGCAAGAATCACCTGGAGACTCATGTAAGGCAGCCCCTGGCTCCGGTGAGCACACACCGATCTGCTCCTTCCAGAAATCTCGTACCTGAAATCTACAGTCCTCTCACAGAACTTCTCACAAGTCTTTAAACCTTTTAATTGCTCTAAATCTAATTAGCAGAAGAGCTAATTAGACAGATATTACAACATCACAGTTAATACAGCCAAGTCCTCCCTTGCCACTAATGAGCTTAGTTACTTTCATAACACTTCACGTTCTGCTTCCCTCCAAAACATGTTCTGGGCACTGGCAACAGATTCCTGCTGTCAAAATAGCAGCAGATGCTGCAGAATAGATGTTGAATTAAAGGACAATCCCCTTCCTTTTGGTTGATTCCTGCAGATGTCACCTGTCCCAGGTCACCCACATGTGCCCTGCAATCCTTACACAGCTGCTCGTGCACAGGGAAACGCTTCCCGGAGCAAAGCAGAGGCACAAGAGCTTGTTTTGGTCTGATCCAGCTGGAAACGGGGATTATCCAGCTCTCCCCTGCAGGATTAAGCTTCAAGAACTCACTGTTCTGCTTCTTACAGACTCAGAGCACTGTGAAAAGAGAGCCCAGTGTGATAACGCTGGGAAGAGCTCGAACAATTAATTCCGACCCACGAGCTTTGCACTGGGGCAGAGCAATTTGCAGAGCTGAAGCTTCAACTCCCACTAACAGCCTGCAGAAAACACTCCTTCTGAGTATTCCATTTTCTTTTCCAAGTAGGCTGGGACAGCCTAACTTTAATTGCTCCATTACCTTGTGATGTCAAGATTTTTAAACTACTTCACAATTACCTTGAGGAACATTCCTTCTTAAAGCTATGTAGAAAAAATATTAGAGTGGGGAACATCACAAAGTGAGTTTCATCAGCAGCATTACCCTACTGCTGGTACTGCAGTAGGGGAATACCCCTAAAAAACACCCCAAAGCCACCCAACCCCCAGCCAATAGCCAAGAAAACATTTATTAGTCTTACACTAACATGACACTGGCCACATTTGAGAGAAACAGCCCCCATTTGAGGAGAAAATCTCAAATTCAAATCAGATTTACGTATTAGAAAAAATACCAAAAATAAACTCAACAGAGTAGCTCATCTTGGCTCCAACTCCAATATTTCTATCAAGCAGCAAGTCCCCTGAAATAACAAAGCTGCAGATTTGAACCTTAAGTCAGGCCCACAAGATGATGACAAATTCATGCTGCTGGTCAGACATGTGGCACCAAACATCATCTTTTGTTGTGCTACAGCATTCTAATGCTATTTTAACATAGCAAAGCCTTACACCAGGTCAGGATAAACAGCTGGAAAAAGCAAAAGTGACTGCAGAGTAAGAACTTCAGCAATTTCAGAACTGACTGTGTGAAAAGAGATTTTGAGTGAAAAGTAGCCAAGTCTGGGAAACACTTTAAGAATCTTTCATTAAGTGGTGGGTTCTTACAAAAACACTCCAGTCCAGAAGCTAACTTAATAGGTTACCACTTGTTTGAATCAGATGGTGTAAAGCTCTGTACATCTTTGATACACAGAAGGATCTTGCTAGCATTGGTAGGACATGAGAAAAAATTAGTTATTCAGTAAAGAACATAATTTTTGAATGAGGTTTTATTTTATCCATGTAAGGCAGATACATATAAATCTCTGACAGTTTTTCCTCCCCTAAGCCAGATCCTAAACCTTGAGCACTGAGTAATGAACTACTGAAGAAAGAGGCAGACAGAAAATGGAACATTTTTAGTAGGGTGAGAAGTTTAAGAAATAAAAATAATTACTGTGCAATGGATCCACTTCACTGTCCCTGCAGAGAACAAACCTGCTGTAATTATGGACAAGAACTGAGCCAGGACTGGGAAGTTCTGCAGGGCAGCAGTCACACACAGACCCCAACTCACAGCAGAGTATTTGTCCAGCAGGTAACTCACACCTGCACCAGGGGTTGGACTCGAGGATCTCCAGAGGTCCCTTCCAACCCCAGCCAGCCTGGGATTCTGGGAATAGCTGATTTTGCCAGCTCCTGCAATTCCCATGCCATTTATTCTATCAATTAAAAGTCCCAGCTCCCCCAAAGCTCTAATTACAGAAGAATCTGTTCTCACTCTTATTTTCTAAAGTTAATGGCCTCCCTCGTGAGCTCAGAAATGAAAGCAATAAGGGGGTTTGTTTAATATTGATATTATCTGCCTTAAATCCCAGTGTTTTACAGCAGTTTGAAACTGCTCACAAAGGAAAGGCAGCAGCTTTAAAATATATTTATTTTTACTTTATAAGTCATCGGTTACAAGAAATATTTCAGACTTGATTGGAAACAAGCACTTTTATGAAGGGACCTTTTCCTTTGCATAAGGAAAGGTCGTTGAACTTCAGTTCAGACAGTGCAGAACTTCACAGCCCTGGCAATCCTCCAAGAAAAATAACCACAAATATGTGATGCTAAAATCCAGTCAGATTCATTAAGTGCAAGTTTTGGAACTGGAAGAAGCTTCTTTTGAGGAACTGATATTCCTGGTGAAGGCAGACACCTCTGCAAGCCTAATTTCCAGCCAACATCTAAATCTGCACTCAAACTGGTCATTTTTTCCAGTAACTGAGTGCACATGAGCTTTAAGGAAACAAGATGTGCACGGACTTATCCCCAGCCTGAGGCACAAACCATGCCCTGCTTTAACGCTGCACTTTGTTCTGATAACCACGGGCTAATATTGCTGGCAATTCCCAGGGAGAATTCCTGCACATCCTCCTTCATCCCAGCAGTGGGAGTCGAGCACAAAAGCCCAGAGGAGCAGTTGAGCAGCTCCATCTCCCCAGCTCCTTGCAGGGAGCTGCTGAAACACTGGGGGCTGTGAGGAACAGCTCACCCTGCCCACACTGGCACTGCTGTCCCACCTGCAACCAGGGCTCCTCTCAGCAGCAGCTGGAGATGTTCAGCTGGAATGCACAATGTTCCAATTTGGGCTATTATGAAATAGGCAAATTGCACAGCTTCAGGCCACTGCAGAGATTTCCATACAAACAGGGATGAAAGCAGCATCCCATAGTTCTGGATTGGCCAGAACTTACGTTTGCTCGAGCTGCCAGTGAACCCATTCCATTGCATTCCAGACCCAGAATTCCATACCCTGACAGACAAAGGCAGCACACACATTTGTATGCTCTCAGGCTCTTCAGTGCAGAATTTATCTGGCCTTGAAGCAAAAATTAATTTTTCTGCCTTCCAAAAGCCAGGAATAACAAGGTCCCCACTCTCTCCAGTGAGCAAGGACAGAGGCTGCACTCCTGTTGTGCCATCCCGTTTCCCTTTTCCGTGGTACCTGGACAGCAAGGAAAGCTCCTGCAGTTATTGGCAAGAGCTCTCAAATCCCCTCAGAACAAAATGGAATTATAGAATGGTTCAGGCTGGAAGGGATCTCAAAGCTTATCCCATCCCACCCCTGCCATGGCAGGGACACCTCCCACTGTCCCAGGCTGCTCCAAGCCCCAATGTCCAGCCTGGCCTTGGGCACTGCCAGGGATCCAGGGGCAGCCACAGCTGCTCTGGGCACCCTGTGCCAGGGCCTGCCCACCCTCCCAGGGAACAATTCCTTCCCAAAATCCCATCCATCCCTGTCCTCTGGCAGTGAGAAGCCATTCCCTGTGTCCTGTCTCTCCAGGCCCTTGTCCAAAGTCCTCCTCCATCTCTTTTGGAGCCCCTTCAGGCACTGGAAGGGGCTCTGAGGTCTCCCCAGAGCCTTCTCTTCTCCAGGCTGCATATGAAGAATTTAAGATGTGAAGCTCTCAAAATTTTTTAAGCCTACACAAAGCATTTCAGCTTCAAAGGACCTTTCACCCTTGCCCTACAAAATCCTTTTCCATTTGAAGGAGCCCTCCCCAGTTCCATCAGTAACACCCTCATCTGGCACAGCACTAAATCCTCCCTCTCTGCCACGTGACCACCACAAACTTGGAGGCCAAAACTAAAACTTGAGTTCCCAGAAATCTGCAACAATTCCATCATTGGCTGCTACACCCCTTTTTACTGCTTCCCTTCCAGAGGTCTAGGCCAGCCCACATTCCTGTCAGTGGCTATCTGGGAGCCCACCTCACCTCCAGGAAAGGCACACCCAGAGCTCCAACAATCACCCTACGTGCTCAGCTGGATCACTCCTGCAGCAGCTGCCACCAGCCCCAGCTCTGCCCTCAGCCATGGCTTTGAGGCTCTGATAAATCTGCTTTAAGAGCTGGAGAAGACAAAGTGGCCAAACAGAGCAAAACCCCCAACAAACACACACAGCTCATTATCTGTGTTATCAAGTACTCAGTTTGGTACCTCCACTTGCACCTGTCCCCAGTTATCTCGCTGCAGATGAAACACTGCTTACTAAATTTACATTCCTGTTGCTCTCCCCCTATATTCACATTTGCATTTCACATCCCTGTGCTTCAGCTGGAGAGAATCCTTGTCAAAACACTCCTGAGCCACTGAGGCAAAAGAAAACCACGATCCTTTCTCCCATTGCTTGGTTGGAGGGATTTTCAGTGCCAGGAACACGCCAATATTTATATCTTATTTCTGCTTTTCATCTGATAGTTATGATTGAAGAAGTTGACTTTTAACAGCAAGTTTACTTTTAACAACTCCAGAAAACCTTCACAAAGCAGCAGCCAAAAAGACCAGTTTGGGCTGCATTCCAGGCCTCTGGCATAACACTTGTCCTGTGAGCACTGCAGCCAACACTTGGAAATTTGGCTGATTCGCTCAGGAGAGTGGCTCCCAACACTCTGTGTTTACAAAATTGCCAGGGCTGAGCTTACAGCAGCATTCTTGGGGTTTGTTTGTTTGTTTTAAAACAGACAACCTGATTTAGGGATTTCTGCATCACAGAACTACACAGGAAAAAGAAATTTCTGCAATACTGACAGTCAGGAAGATGGGGTGAGCCATTCATTTTTTTAATGTGTACTTTTTATTGTTTTTATTAAGGCAGAACAAATCCATGAATGGATTTAGCATCCGTTATGCTGGTGGTGGGAACTGCAATTTAGTCTTATCTCTCACAACACACCAATGTTAGTCCTGAATTAAGAGATTACAAACTACACTTGTAATCTTCCTTCCCTGGAAGGAGGAACCCAAATCCCACGTTCTTTGCCAGTCCCTCACAGCACACGCTCACACAGGGCTTCCTGAAACCTCCCATCTCTCAGGCTGCCCCTTGAAAACAAAAATCCAACTGTGCCCATCAGAGCTGAGGGTAATTCTGATGGCAGGGGCCCTCAGGAGGTCATTGTGCCCAAACCTGTCCTCAGAGCAGATCAACTCATCCAAGAGATGACAGGACACAATCTGCTTATCTGCAAAGAGCTGCCAAGGGGACCTGACCTGTTCAGGTTAAAGAGGAGGTAAATGAAGCCTGAGGAAGGCTCAACATTCACAAGAGAAAAAGAGGAAAGGGAGGGCAGGGAAGATTTACTATGGAACTTTCTTTCTTTTTAAACCAATGTTCACTTCCACTCAACAGGAAAACAGGATCAACTCCAGTGTAGGCAGCACTGCCCCTCCCAGGGTCACTGCATTGCCCAGGGGGGATGGAGGAGGCTGGAAAAGCAGCAAATGAACACAGGATCCTCTACAGACAAGGAGGAAACATCATAAACTTCAGCCATTCACAACATAAGGAATCTGAGACTTGTCCTGAACTTCTCAGGTAGGAGGCAAAAAAGACAACAAGGGTTGGTAGCAAAGATACCAACTTTTGCTAATCAAGAATAGGTATTTTTAATTGTTTGTTAAAGAAAAAGGACAGAGAATAAACTGCAAATCCTCCCCACTTCAGGCCATGATTCCAGGCCAACCAGCTCTCCATAACCCCCATTTTTGCAGCTGGCTTTGGGGACATTGCAGAGTTTAGTTATCCCTGCTGTGATTGCCAGCACAGCCCAGGGATTGCTCAGGGAGTTTCCCCCTGCTGTGTTACTCACTGCTTGGTGGATGTCAGCCTTCACTGCTTCACTCAGCATCCCCTCAAACACAAAGGAGTCACCAAACTTCTCTGCCTATGGAAAGAAAAAAGGATTCAACCATTTAAGAATGCTATTCTTAAAACCACACTCAACATTTACAGCTTTGCTTTATCAAGGATAAGGAAATTCAGAGAATCATGAGGGTTGGAAAAGACCTCCAAGTACATCAAGTCCAGCCTTTGATCACACAGATTCTAACAGTGAATTTGAGTTCTCTTTCATGGAAGCTGTTCTGGAACAGAAAAGAAGGGATTTTTTCTCTGGATGTTGTTGTTGTTCAGCAGCCACTGGGCAGATGGCAGCTCACTGAGCTGCTGCAGGTGTTTGTACTTTTATTAATTAAAAATGCAGTTCTGGTTGTCCCAACTGCTTTCAAATGCTAGTCATTAATCTACCATGGAAGGGCACATTTCAGTCCTCTTATTTTTCCTTTGGGAATCACAATAAAAGATTTAAGCCTTGTCACTTACTGCTCCATCATCACCAGTACCATGTTTTAAAGTGCTGCTACGACAATAAAGAGTCTAAAGTAACTCAATCATTATATCTAGCATTATATAAATCCAAAAGAATAAAAAACACAAATAATTTCAATCAATCACAGTACATTGTACCAAGAGGAGAAAAGGGAGGAGGTGTAAGCAGAGCACCCAACTGCAGCAGCTGAGCCATGAAGGCTGAAACAGACCCCACGTGATGCAGTTCTACCTGCCAGAGCTCCAGGAGCATTTGGACAGAGGGATTGTCCCACAGGATGAGATTGCTGGGGTGTCTGTGCAGGGGCAGGGGTTGGACTGATGATCCTTGTGGTCCCTTCCAACTGAGGATATGCTGTGATTCCACATTTAAACCCCACCACACACAGGCTCATCCCAGAAGCTGTTTGCAACAAGCAAGTTTTGTTCCAACTCAAAATAGTTAAATATCCTTTTTTCATAATTATCAAGCTAAGGAACAGAAATAGTAGACAAAAGAAGCTCTTCATCCAACCAGAGGATCCTGCCTTCCAAACAAGAACCAGTTCATCAAGTGAATTCAGCAAAGTGCCTCCTTTGAGACCTGCTCGTTACCGAGGCTTTCATTTGCCTAAAAGGGCTGTCAGGGTTTTGTCAAAGCTGCGTAGGAACAGAGAGCTGTCAGCAGGATCTGAGCTTCAGGCACAGGAGGCTCCTTTCTGGGAAGAACCTTAACGTATTCTTAGTCCATTGTTCCCAGCCACATGCACTCAATTATTACTGCACTCGCTGCTGTCTCCTCCTCAGGCACAGGGCTCTCTGCTCACCAGCAAGGAGCTGTGCTGAGCCAGCCTGCAGAGTCCTTGGCCATCTCAGTTTGCTAAGTGCCTTCTCCAAGCTTCTCTGAAACAAGGAAAATCTAATCTGGTTGTACTGGTACAAAGAGCTTTAGGACCCAAATGTCACAAAAGCCCAAGCAAGCCACCCCAAAAAGCCCTGCAGAGAGCTGTTAGCACCACACAGGCTGCAGGACAGACAGGAGTTCAGGTGTCAGTCAGTAAACACAACAACAAACACCTGAATGCTCTTCCAGCCCAGGACAGCAAGGCCAGACAATTCCTTCTCTCCCCTACTTCCATCAGAAATGCTGGAGTATGCAAATCCCAAACACAGGGATTGTTTCAAAATTGTTTTTCAAAAAGAAAAGCCTCAGTTTTCAGCCAGGATTTCCTCAGGCTGATAGGAGCTGGATGCCCTGGTGCCTTACCTCAGTGACGTACCCAGTGGAACTCACAAACCTCTCGAACTCCTCGTTGCTGACCTCGTACTGGTCCATGTAGAAGCTGTCAATGTGGACTCTCCGGGCAGGCCCCTCTCCATCCTGCTGGATTTCAGGCTCGTGGGTGCCCATGGTGAACAGCCCTCCTGGAATCGCCACCATCTGCAGAGCAAACACCACCCAAAGGGTTGCCAAATGAAAGACTGAGAGGCCCCACGCTGGTTTTATTCCTCCTGCCCCTCATCTTTGCAGCTGTTTTGGAGACAGCATTTGGACCAGCCCATTGGGGAAACAGCAAACAGAAGTTAAACTGGGAACAAATCCCTATTTGCAGCTTTTCTCCGTGAAGTCTGGGTCATGCTTGTGCTCTCAGGAGGAGAAAGGTGTGCTCTGTTTCTTGTGTTCCCCTTTGCTGTTATTTCTGCAGTTACACCACTGCCAGGGTAGCAGATGAGCAGTGAATCAGCTCACAGCATCCCCAGCACCTCTCCTTGCTCTTCAGGGCAGCTGCAGTGAATACTGGGCATGACCTTACACATCCCATTTAACTGTTCTTCTCCACTGCAGATCTCTCCTCCTGACTGGGTCTCTCCCAGCAACACCTAAAATTCACACAACTTGCAACTGGCCCATAAAAAATGCTACAAATACCTCCTCCTTTGGCTTAGCCACATCTGAAGCTGGCTGTGTAACTTTCTCCACTGAGAAGAATCTGAGCACTTACAGATAGTCTGAAACCAACTCCATAAAAGAGCTTCAGGATAAATTTGCTTACATTTCTTAGGACTTAGTAAATGATAACGTGGTGCAAAGTTGCACCACTTCCTCCCTTCCAATCTCTCTTCAACCCTCGGTAGCTGAAACAACTCCCTGAAGAGGCTTCCAAGCCAGGCTCAGAGCTCACAGGTCTCAAACCATGTGCAAAATTAACTCTTGCTGGCTCCCCAGTTCTAAAAGCATGCTGGAAATAAATAATCTTATTTGTGGGTGAGGGAGAGGCCAGTTCTTCTCTCCTTTCTCTGCTGGTAAAGATGGCTTCTAGCTGAGCATCATCAAGTTATGTTGTAAGCATAACTTACACCAGCAGTAATTAGTGTTCATTAGGTACTGCTGGAGCTGCCCGCTGCATAAAGAGCCAGAGGATTTTTTCATTCTCCAGACCCACAGTGAACTGCTCAGGTTTGTCACACAAAACGTCTACCAGTGACATGGATCCCCAGAACAACAGAGATCATTACTCTTTAAATATTCTCCAGTTTCTGAAGAGCAGCCTGCAATGTCGGGTCACAGTCCCTGCTGTCCGTCTTTCACTCAGCGAGTTCCCACACTGCGTGTGTCACACAGGTTTTTCCAAGCTGCTGCAGCTTCCCAGCATCCCAACAGAGGCAACTGGAGAGGAATCCCCTCGTGTTTTCCTGTTCTCTCCGAGAGGGAAGAGCGAGATGGGGCCAGAAGCAGCACCCGCGCTCAAGCCCAGTTTCTCGGGCGTTCGGCCCACCCGCCTTTAATTTAATTTAGGCTTCTCCGCAGCACTTCCCCGGCCGCTCCGTTATCCCGGAGGGGCTCCTGCTCCGCCCCACGGCCCAGCCCGGCCCCTCAGGTCACTGGGCCCCGGCCCGGCCCCGCGCCCGCCCCGCCGCTCACCGGCCCGTGCCCGGCGCTCCGCCCGCTGCCCGCTGCCGCCGCCGAGTAGCGCCGCGCCGCCGCCTCCCGCTCGTCCCCGGCGGCCCGGCTGGCGCTGCAGCCGCAGCTCCCGGTGCCGGGTGTCCCGGCGGCCCCCGCCATTCCCATTCCCAGTCCCATTCCCAGTCCCATTCCCAGCAGGAGCGGGAAGAGGCAGCGGCACAGCCGGGTGGGCGCCGCCATGTTGGCGGCGGGGCCACGTGCCGCCCGCGGTCACGTGACCGGCCGCGTCTTAAAGGGGCCGCGCTTCGCCCGAGGGGAACGCGAGGGGCGGGACCGGGGCTGTTCCCTCATGGCCCTCCCTGGCCCTCCTTGTCCTTCCTGGTGTCCCTCCCTGTCCCTCCCTGTTCCCTCGTGTCCCTCCCTGTTCCCTCCCCGTCCTCTCACGTCTCTCCCTGTCTTTCCCTGTCCTTTCATGTCCCTCCCTGTCCCCTCCATGTCCATCCCTGTCCCTCCCTGTCCCCTCATGGCCCTCCCTGTCCTTCCTTGTCCCTCCCTGTCCCCTCATGTCTCTCCCTGTTCCCTTTCTGTCCCCTCATGTCCCCTCGTGTCCTCCCTTGTCCCTCCCTGTCCCTCCTGTCCCCTCCTGTCCCTCCCACAGCGGTACCTGCAGAGCTGTGCGGATGCTGAGGGTTCAGGAGCAGCGCTCTGATGAGGAGAGACTGTTGTGGGCCTCTTTACTCCGGAGAAGACGCTCGGCAATCCACGTAAATACCTCAAATACCCATGGGAATCTCACCAGTCCATAGAAATACCTCAAATACCCATGCAAATATCGCAAAAGGGGTGCCAAGGGCGTGGTTCCAGACCCTTTCCAGGAAGGGTGCTTTGGTATTCCCCCTCTACATCAGGGAACTCACAATTCCTGTGTTTTCCTTCATTTCTCCCGCAGCTCACTGTAGTTGTTGAAGATTCTGGTGCTCTGCCATGTAAAATCTTTACTTCCTTGTGGGAGCTTCTGTTCAGAACTGTCAACAGAATGGATCTTCTGCATCATCCCCTATGCCAAAATAAATCTTTACTCATCCTGCAGGGTATTAATTCAAAATATTCCATCTAATTTTTGGGTGTACTTGCAGAAAAGAGAAGCATGGCCAGGGCGATGGAGGGGTTTTATTGCTTGGTTTGTGTGAGTACCAAAAGGAGCTGCACTCAACTGTGTTTGCTCTGTGAAGTTTCACTGTGTGTAAAGTGGCAGTGCAGGGAGGGATCAATTCCAATTATCCATCATTACTCCCTTTAGCCCTGTTACATGCTCCGGAAAAGCATCCGAGTGCAGGAAAACAAATGAATGCAAACTTAATTATACAACCAACCCTTGCTGCTTTGGGGTCAGAAAAGGGAAGTATTCCTTTTGCATTGACAGGGTGATCTTTGCCCTGTGTCCGTGAATGAATGTCTACGAAAATGAGAATTAAACCCAGCTTATTTTCTCCTTCCAAATTTTGCCCAACACAATTCACTGAAGTGAAGAGCAAAATGTAGGCATACAAATTCTACAGCCTTCTAGAACTGAAAACAGTCTGCCAGGATAACCTCCCCTTATTAAAGCCATGGGATTCTGGCTGTGTGATGATGGAATTCAGGAAAATCAGCTGATTTCCAATGAGCTGGGACAGCTCTCTAGTGTATCCTGCCCACTCGTTCTCATGGCTCGTTTTCCTGGAATTCTTGTGTGCATCATTTGTGTAGTTCCATCAGGAGGGTTCATATTCCTTACTCTCCCCAGAGAACAGATGAAATAATTACAGTTTGCTTCTGAGCAACATCCAGCTTCCAGTGTGTGATCCTGAGGGCTCTGGAGAACTTTTGCTGGTGTGGATCATGTTTGTGCTCAGCCATGCAGGCTTTAGTTTTTCTCTTTCCTCACACTGAGTCCCCACGCTTCTGATCTTGCTGTGGTGGAAATGAGAGATTTTCCAGCACTTCACTGAGAGGCTGAGCTGTTCCAGCTTTTGTCAGGAGTGCTTTTCATCCCTGAGTGCTGGCATGGATCTCCCTAAGGACAGGGAACTTGTGGGATCAGCTTCCTCATCGTGAAGATCAGCCACGAGCAAGAGGAGACTGATCCTCAGAGTCCTGGAATATCTTCTGCTCTCGTTGTTCTTCCAGGGCTGTTGAGCTGCAGCTGAGCCAACCTGTGCAAAGCCACCCTGCAGGCTGGAGGTGCAATGTTTCCAAAACAGCCCAGGGAAGTCCATGGCTAGCTGCAAATTTGACAGCATGAAACAAGACAATAGAAATAAAAAGCAAATAAAAGACTTCAAACTTCTTTTTAACATCTTTCATCAATGCTGAATTTCCATAATTGCTGAAAATAAAGTAGGAGTGGAGCAGAACAAGGTTCGAAAAGGAGAAAAAGAACAAAGTACTCCAATAGCAAAAAAAAAAAAAAAATCCCTCACAAGTTGTTTTCCTGTGACTGAAACCACATGTGAAATTGGGCCAAACATTCATATTATAGCTCCCAGGGCTGAAGTGATACCTACCAAGTAGTGTTTTTTCACTACTTCCTCTCTGAATTCTTGAGTTCGTTCCCTCGACCCTCTGGGGGTGTGTGGGCTCCAAGCCCAGCCCTCATTTGCTACTGAGTGAACAGGACTCTGTTCCCATCTCAGGGCTGCCTCCTGTAATTCCCATTGTCAGGGGAAGTTCCTTTCAGAGCTAAGGGGAATAGCTCTGGTACTTCCCAAAGGGACCTTTTCCACTCCCAGACTGCCCTAATTATTTACCTCTTCTTAGAGCCGTAAGATTATAGGAACCCTGTGAACTCACTGCCTGCAGCAGCATCCCAGAGCAAGTTCCTCAAGACAAATGGAAATGTTCTCCTCTGTTGGAAACTTTCATGATCATTTTGTCTTTGCCAGCACCCTTTCAAACCCAGCACATTCTTCACAGAGCAGTATTTTCGGCTGAAGGCCCAAAAACTGGTGAGGGGCCATCAGTAGCAAGTGCGTGTAATGACAGGACAAGGAGGAATGGATTCCAGCCGACAGAGAATAGGTTTGGATTGGATATTAGGAAGAAATTGTTCCCTGGGAGGGTGGGGAGGCCCTGGCACAGGCTGCCCAGAGAGAGAAGCTGTGGCTGCCCCATTCCTGGGAGTGTCCAAGACCAGGCTGGATACAACTGGCCAGGTTTGGAGCAGCTCAAACCATTCTGGGATTCTCTGAGCTCCTCAGCCTTTGAAGAATTGACCAAGACCCAGAATCAAACATAATCTGTAAGAGAAAATGTGGCCTTTGGTATTTGGGAGGGGGATGTCTCCAGAGGGGGAGGCTCCAGGCCCTCCCTGGGCAGCCTGTTCCCGTGTTCTCCCCCTCTGCTGCTGCTCACATTTATCCCTGGCTGCTGGAGCTATTTCAAGGCTCGCTGTTTGCAGAGCTGCTCAAGGTGCTCAGCAGGCAGAGCTCTGGCCCTGGCTCTGGTGACAGCCCTTCTGTCACTGCAGCCACTCGCAGCCTCCGCCTGCTGAACCCATCCAGAGATTAGATTTGATTACACAAGAATTAATTAGGATTATCTAATGATATTAGGCACCACTACTCTGCCAAATTCCTGATGAGTAATGGCTTGTAGTATTGCAGCCATGTAGGAAACCCATAAAACTCTGTTCTCTGACCTTCGCTTCAGTTCCTGAGTCACAGGCTCCAGCTCCTGCATACCCTTGCTCCAGAGCCACAACTCCAACTCCTCTGGAGTTATTTTTAATGGAGAACCAGTGCAGGGGGAGGTTATGTTGATTTGAAACACTGGCTAATCCTTGTTCCCATTCATCAGCGTTATCCTGCTGCTTTAGAGAGGGAAACAAGCGAGGAGCTGGGCACCATTCCTGCCTGTTACCCACGGCAGCCGGTGGGTGTGGGTGGGAGCGAGCGGAGGGAAGTGTTTCCTTCACCTAAATCCCAGTTAAAGCGATACAGTTGTTCCGCAGGCAAACACTGTATCCAGCTCTGCACGGCTCTGGGTGCTGCCAGCCAGCCGCAGAGGGCAGGAAAATTCGGGTGTAACTGTGGGAAATAACCTCGGCTAATATTTAAGGACAAATAATTGCATAGTACAATAAATAAATGAACTATGACTATTTTTTATTCACTGCTGGTCTTTCTGGCTGAAGTTGGGATGTCGTGTTAGGGACACCCCCGTGTCACAGTTTTAGTGAAAAGGAACCCCAGAGACTCTCGCTGTTTCAGAGGCTGGAGCCGTTCCCTGCAGAGCCGCCGTGACCCTGCTCAGCCAAGGCCTCGGGCCTGAGCCCCGGCAGAGCTGACAGCGCCTGTGCCCACCTCAGCCGTCCCCTCCCCGCTATTCCGCGCTCCCCAAGCCCTGCTGACACCTGCTTTACTCAGTGTTTGCTCAGTGTTTACCCTCCCTGGCTGCTTTCCCCGCATCCTCTGTGCCCGGTACCCCTGTACGCTCGCCCCCCGCCCACTCTAGGGCTCTGTGCGGAGCGCCCCGGACCGAAACACATCCGCGTCCCCAGCGGGGGGGTCCATCCCCATCGCTGACCGCACGGACCCGGGGGTCCATCCCCATCGCTGACCGCACGCACCCGGGGGTCAATCCCCATCACGGCCCCGGGGGTCCATCCCTATCACTGACCGCACGCGGCCGGAGAGCGGCGCGGGGCACGCTGGGAGCTGTAGTCCCGCGGGCCGCCCCCCCGCGGCGGCGCGGCGGCGGCAGGACTCGGTTACCCGGCGTGCCTCGGGGGTTATTTAAGGCGCGGCGGCGGGCGCGGAGCGCAGTGACCATGTGGACACGCAGCTGAGCCGGCGGCGGGCGCAGCCTCCGGCAGCGGGACCGGCAGCGCCGCCGGAATGGGGCTGCCGAGCCGCCCGTAGCCCGCCCCGCGCCTCCGCAGCCAGGTACGGCCGGGAGAGAGCGGGCACGGCTGGGGAGGGAGGGAGGGAGGCGGTGAGCGGCCGCCGGGGCAGCCCCGTCCCGCAGCCCGAGGGATGCATTCCGGTGCGGGGCGGGGATGCCCGGGGGATGCAGCCCGTTGCTAGGCGGGGATAGCCGGGAGTGCAGCCCGCTGCTGTGCAGGGATGCGTTCCGCTGCTCGGCGGGGATGCCCGGCCGCCGCAGCCCTGGCGGGACCGGGCAGGGACCCCTCGGCCCTCCCGGCGGGTCCCGCAGCGCTGCCGGGCTGGGCTCCCGTCCCCTGGAGCACTGCGGGCTCGGCAGCGGAGCTGCGCGTCCGCTCCAACTTTCCCCGTGCTTTTGCCCCCGTACTCGGGGCTCAGCTGCGAGGGATGTTCCGCGTTATGTAAACACTTGTGAGCGCCGATGGGGACTTGGCTATGGGCGATTTTCCTCTTAAATGGTCAAGAAGCGGGCAGCTGTGGGTGGATGTTTCGGAGGGTCCCGGTGACTGGCCTGACAGGCCAAATATTTGGCTGTTTCCTGGACTACAATAACTGGACTTCAGCGGGGGAAGGGGTGGGGGCACATGTGCATTCCCCGTCCATGTACGTGGGATGTGCCATAATCCCGGGCGGCTTTACGTCTTCATGCCGAGCGCTCGAGTCCTGCGGGTTGTTGGGGGCTGGCGCTGCCCCGCGGCTCCTCCGGCTGGGCACGGCTTCCCTGCGCCTGTTGCTGTGCGGGGCTCCGGGGGCTTTTCCCCGAGCTGCTGGGGGCAGTGGGCTCCATGCAGCGGGGGCAGCTGTGGCTGCCTCAGCCCTTCCTCTCCCTGCCCCAGCTGGGTCCGCTCGGACTCCCAGGAGTTTGTCTAAAAAGGCTCCAACAGGTGAAAGGTTTGAGTTGAATTTATTGCTGTGCGACGGTTCTGTGCCTGCTCAGCCACGGATGGATTGGGCTGTGGTCCCGCTGCTCACAATCAGGAAGGGGGAACGTGGCTAATACAATCCAGATCTTTGCCTGATGAAGATTTAGTGCCCGTGAATCGTGCGGGGAGTAGCGTGTGTGGGTGCTGTTGGTTTTATTTATTAATGAGCGTCGGTACCTGTGCATGTTTTATTTCTTAAAGTGTGTTTAGCTATTTGCCTTTGAGGCTCTTTTCCTGTGCTCGGAAATTTGCCTGGTACCCCAGGACTTCCAGACCTGTTGAGCCAGAGCATTGGCTGCCTCGCAGCCCAGGCCAGAGGCCCACGGTGGAGCTGTTTTCCTTGCAGGGCTCAGCTGTGTGAATGTGGGATGCCATGTGAGGCCAATATCCCTTCCTTTCCCTCAGTGGTTCCTCTGTGGCCAAGTTAATGGGCTACCAGGCACTGGATTTCATGTTGGTTTATTTTCTGTACCTTCATTTGTGCCGATTTCCTCACACAGCAAGTATTCCAGGTTCTAAATGCCTGTTGGTTTTGCTGGTGCAACTGCCTGAAACAACAATAGTGTTGCGGGGTGTCGTGGCTGGAGCAGAGCTTGGCTGCCCAGCACTGGCTGTTCAGTGAGTGGAGAAAGCTGCTGGCATCCATCAGGCCAAAAATTCAGGTGTGAAAGGACACTTGGTGAAACAAACGTGGAAGTTGACCACTGTGGGACCCAGCAGCTCGAACTGGTGTGAAGGTGTAGTGCTCAGTGTGCCTAAAGCAGAAAAAGGAATCACTGTGAAATTAAAACCACAGCTCCAATGTGTTTCAAAGCAAGCTGGTGCTGAGCTGATTATTTCTAATGTTTTCTTTAAGCCACCTCTTGTTTGTCAATAATCGGGGTTTTTCTTGTTAAAATACCTTATTTCCCCAAGATTAAAGTGTTTGCTTAGATGAGGGTTTTTTCCCCCATCTGCTTGTTTTGCAGTGTTGATTAAGCCTTGAAAATAGTTTCCTCTTACAGGGTTTCATAAATTAGGAAGTAAACAAACAAGAGTAACTTTGGTTTGCCTTTGCAATCGTGAGGTGGAGCATAGCTTGGGGAAATGGTGTATTTTTATGAGATGTGCTAATCCTGAGCACCATCGTTGGAGGGTGGAGGAGGCCTCAGTGAAGAGCACAGGAGGGGGAGCATTGGGTGTGTTTCTTTGGTGATGGTTGGTGGAGCTGCAGATTGGGATGAATGGAGCTGTCCTGGGACTGATGAACAGTGTGGAGGGGGGTGTGAGGGACAGCTGTGACTTCTGGTTATAAATGAGAGGTGTAGTTTCAGGAGGAATTCTTCACTGCAAGGGCTGTCAGGTATTGGAAGTGGCTGCCCAGGGAGGTTTGGAGCCCCCATCCCTGGAGGTGTCCAAGGAATGATTGGATGTGGCTGCTCCATTCTGGGGATGAGGTGGGGATCAGGCACAGCTTGGACTCGATGATGCTGAAAGTCTTTTCCAGCCTCAGTGGTTCTGTAACATGATCCTATCCACAGCACCATCAATGCTCTCATGTTCCCTCAACAAACCTGTTTTGGTGTGGCATAGTCTAGAAAGTGCACAAATCGAGTTAAAGTGGAGAAATAATCCCAAGTCCTGGCAGCTCACAAGTGAGGCCATTGCAGCTTAGAGTGAGACTTGAGCAAACCACGGTGTCCTGCTGCTGGGTGGTGTGAGGTCTTGGTCTGATTTTGTAGTAACTCCTCCTGCAAAAGACAGTGCTGAATGTCTCTGACAGCGTGGCAGCCTGAGAACACTGCAGGGGTGGCAGGTTTGGGGTGAATTTTGGGGTTGCAGCTCCTCCAGTACTGTGTGTGTGCCAGAGGGAAGGGAACAGTCCCAGGGGCTGGTCAAATTGAGGTAGTCCAGAAGTCCGGTCTGGAAGGAGAAGCTCCCTTTGGCTGTTTCTTTTAAGACGAGCTGGTCTCTCCGGGTAAATTGCTGAAATGGACAGTATTGAGGTGGAACTTCTTGTTCAGTGCTGTCAAGCAGGATTAAAGCAGATCCCAGATATCTTGAGCCCTCGTCTGGTACCTGCTCTTGAATTGAAGCCCTCAGAAGAGCAGGTGCTGCTTGTTCTGATGAGCTCTTGGGGCAGCTGTAGCTGCCCTTGGCCACCTGGGCTTGTTTGTGCCCAGGTGGGCAACAGACAAATGGCACCTGAGCTGTGCCAGCACTGCTGTGGCATCAGGACCAGGGCAGTGCCTGTCCCCTGTACTGGGCACTGCTGGGGCACCTCCAGTCTTGGGGGCAGTTCTGGGACCCTCAGTGCAAGAAAAATATTGAGGGGCTGGAGCGTGTTCAGGGCAGGGAACAGAGCTGGGAAGGGGCTGGAGCCCCAGGAGTGGCTGAGGGAGCTGGGAAAGGGGCTCAGCCTGGAGAAAAGGAGGCTCAGGGGGGACCTTGTGGCTCTGCACAAGTCCCTGACAGGAGGGGGCAGCCGGGGGCGGGGTCGGGCTCTGCTCCCAGGGAACAGGGACAGGAGGAGAGGGAATGGCCTCAGCCTGGGCCAGGGGAGGCTCAGGTTAAATATGAGGAAAAATAACTTCAGTTGAAAGAGTAGTCAAGCATTAAAATGGGCTGCCCAGGGAATTGGTAGAGTTCTCATCCCTGGAGATGTTCAAAGATTGAGCAGATGTGGCTCCTCCTGATATGGTTTAGTGGGTACAGTGGTATCAGTTGGACTTGATATCTGGGAGGTCTTTTCCAGCTTCCATAATCCTGTGATTCTGGCTGCTTTGTTGCCTGTGGTGATTCCTCAGTGCACAGCAAGCTCCTTTGGAATATCTGATGTGTCAAGTTGCAAAGTGTGCTGGGAATCTTGGAGACATTATTACCCCATAAATACAAGATAGTTGTAGTTGTAGGATTGTCTTAAAGCCAGGAGGAATCTCAGGCTCCCGTGGGAGGTGGGATGAGGGTAGTGGCTCTGTAGTAGCTGGTAGACGAGCTGCTGGCTCGCCCGTGGGTGAGTGTGAGGGAAGGCGGCCTCACCAAAGCAGCTTATGGAGACCAAAGGGTTTAGAGGTAGAAAATCATGTGCTGCTAGGAAGTTATGTAAATGTAACATCTCTGTCACAATGAGATCGTGGTGTAAATCCCGATTCCTAAAAATCTGCATTACAGTATGTCCCGAATTTCTTCTGCTGATAGCAACAGAAACTGGAGGTGCTTGGGTGGCCTGGAGCCTTTTTTTGTGCTGTTTGTGTGTGAGAATGCACAAGGGGAGTCAAAAGCTGCCCAGTTTGATCGGGTGGCCTGTGCTGGGTGGGGACAGGTGCTGCTTTATGGGGGACTGTAAAGGAGCAGAGGAGAAGAGCCAGCACAGAGTATCCCTGTGCTGGGGCCGGATGCTGGCTGTGTCCATAGCCATTCCAAATGATTCCTGTGCTCTTCCGCCGAGCCTCTCCTGGAGGCTGCTAAGGGAGGCAGGATGCCAGAACTGCACGAGCTTTGATCTGGCTCGATATCCCTGTCTAATTTCTGCTCCCCACGGACACTACAAAAGCTCTACAGCAATTATTGCCTGGTTCTCTGTCTTGGCACGGGCGGGCAGTGGCTGGGGATGGAGGTGGATCCCTCTTTCCAGGGTGCTGCAACTGCTTGTTAGGTTGGCAGAGGCATCCAGAGGCTCCTTGTGTGGCTCTTGCTTGTGCTGTACTTGTTGAGAAAGTACATTTCCAGGTCTTCAGGGCAGTTGTGGTTTATGGGATCAAGTTTGCTCAGAGAAGCTGTGACTGCCCCATCCCTGGGAGTGTCCAAGGCTGGGTTGGATGGGGCTTGGAGCAACCTGGGATAGTGGAAGGTGTCCCTGCCTGTGGCAAGAGGTGCATGAGATGATTTTAAAGGTTCCTTCCAACCCAAACCATTCTGGGATTCTATTCCGTGAAAAAGACGAAGATGAAATGGAAACTACAGGAACTGTAATTCAGGCGAGGAAAGCTGCAACATTCAGCTGTGGATTCTGAACTCAGAGCAGTTTCATTTTCATACTTGTGGTTTTGGTTAAGCTTGTCAAAACTTGGATCAGAACTTCCTAGCAGTGTTCTATGGAGAATAAAATGTCAGTTCATATCTGAGCAAGTTAACCCTCTGGACAGAAGAATGGGTTGGAAGTGTGCATGGAAGCCTGTGTTATTTGGGGATTTGTGGCTTGTGGCCATGTAACTGCATCCTCATGTGCCAGAACGCCAACACGAGGAGTGGTGCAGGAAGCTGAGCATTCATATCTCACTGATAATCTTCCCTGGAAGTGTCCAAGGCTAGGTTGGACAGGGTTTGGAGCAATCTGCTCTAGTGGAAGGTGTCCCTGCCCATGGCAGGGGCTGGAACCAGATGATCTTTCAGGTCCCTTTCAAACCAAACCAGCCTGTGACCATTTGTCTGCACAGCTGATCAAAGGAGGGGGAATAGCTCTGAGAAATGGAAATGCCAGGTGTTTCTGGGTCAGGATGTCAGGTAATGCCTCTGCTTTTGGAGTGATGCTGAGCTTTCAGGGAAGAGGCTTGGATGATTGAACCCAATGCCACGATGGACCCAGGCAGTTCATTGTCCCCTCATCCTGCCCGGTGCATGATGTCTGTGGTCAGAAGATGATAACCTCTGAGAATGCACATGGAAGAAATCTCTGATCATAGTAGGCCAAAAAATGGCCGCTGCCCAAGGGCTGTACTTTGGTTTTGATTTTATGGAATTGTTTAGTAGCAGGTTTGCATGAAACTTGCATAAACATTTCTTTTGTGCCTTGGCCCATCCTGTCCACTTCTTCAGAAATTCAGAAATCTGCCAAGAAGTGTGAAGAAAAAAGCTTTGTTTGCAGTCCAGCTATGTCCCATCTGCATCCCACTCCAAGGAGAAACACATGGCCACAGATGCAGACACTGACCTCAGCTGGCTGGTGGTGCTTGATCTGAAGGGTTAATTGAAAACTTCTGATTAAAATAACTCTGCAATCCTTGGCTGCTCCTCTCTTAAGTGTTTAGTAGATTCAGATGCTAATGCTCGTGGGTGGTTCAGTATTTTGAACCTTTGCCTTCTAGAAAATTACAGTTGGGAGGCCAACAGGTAAAAGTCAATCTGGGAACTGGAGCCTTCATCTGTAAAGGAGCCCATCCCATCAGGGCTTTTCAGCTCAGCAGAGCTCAAAGTAGGTCCCCTGGCCACCAGTGGCTCTCTACACGTGCCCATCATGTGCTGGCAGTGGCTCCTCCTCTTGGGCTGGTTGTCCTGGGCGCCGAGGTTTTATGCAGAGAGCCGGGAGCCTGCGGAGGTGTCCGGGAGGGACGAGCGGTGAGGGCACTCACGGGAGGGTCCTGCCTCGGGTGCTCGGACGAGCCCTCGGAGCCTGCAGGGGCTTGCTAGCGGGAGAGAAGCGTTGGCTTCGCTGCCACTGGGGACCCGAGCGTGCCGGGGGCCACCCTGCAAAGCCCAGCCCTGGAGACCGACGGCAGCAGCACCATGGAGGAGAGGGAGCCCCCGCCGAGGTGCGGTGTTGGAGAGGGGATGTGGGAGTGGGGATGTGCAGGGGAAGGTGGTGGGCGGTGGGGACAGAGAGAGTGGGCAGCTGCAGGGGGATGGAGGCTGCTCAGGGGGACAGGAGAGGAAAGTGCTCTGCTTTAGGGAGTGTTACATTGGCTAAGGAGTGTGGGGAAGGGAGCAGGCAGGTTGATGTGGGGAGCTGCAGGAACCGGCCCCTGCTGTGGTGAGCCCTCAGTGGGTACCTGGCCACGCAAAATGACTTTGGGACTGTTCTGTACCCTCTTCTTCCCTGGCCATCTTTGCTCCTTGGCCAAACTCCAGTTGGTGTAATAAACCAAGCTCGCTCTCTTTGCTCATGACATTGGTTGTCCTGGTCCTTTTGGCGTGTTCCAGCTCTCTCCTGATAGAAATATGCTGGAAAACATTGTGTGCTCATAGGGGCCTCGTCCAGAGGCTGACGTCCAGGCTGCCTCCTCCCAGCAGGGCTGGAGTCAGCAAGGATGGACTTCAGGAAGTATCAGCTTCAGTAAGTGCTCCTTACTTTTAATGGGATTAAAAAGATGCTGTCAGGTCGTACTTGGTTTGGAACAAAAAAATGGTATTTTTCCCTTGACAGTGTGTCTCTAATAGATTTTCTTTTTCCAGCTGTCTGCAGATGCCTGTCAACAGGACCTGTCAGTCGTGTTTCTTACCTCAGTCAGTGGCTGCTGTGTAAGGGATTGCTGTCAGAGTGTAACTTCTACACTTCTGACTTGAATTTTCTGTAACTAGCTTGTCTGGTTGCACTGGGCAAATAATGAAAAAAAAATGCAGGCACCTTTCTAAGGAGAAAGGACATTGTGCACGTTGGCTTTCCTATGCTGAGGTTTTATTGAGGTTAAAGTTACCAAAATTAGTTACTTTATCTGTTTTCTTAAAGTGCTGTTGCACCCATGAAATAGTGACTTCTGAATAAGTTTGTTACTGATACGAGAAAAAAATCTATTTATCTGTGAAGTGGCACATAGTATGAATAGAACGTAATTAACTTGGCCATCATCTTGCTGTGTGAATTTACACTCCTCTTCCTACTTATTTTTAGAGAAAGGGGAAGTGTGTGCTTGATTAGCTGTGCAGTGAGACTGATCTCCCTCCTGGGAGCAGAGGGGAGTGCAGGCTGGTGGATGGGGATTCGGGAGACCTGGATTCAGATCTGGGCTCCGAGTCTGACCTGCTGCATGTCCTTGAGAAAGTCACAGTGCCGTGCTGCTCCCTCCTTCCCCTCTTCCCCAGCCTCCATCTTGCCTGCTCAGCCTGGAAATTGGAGAAAAATCTGCTGCGTTTTAAGCGTCAGGAGGAAAAATACTTTGTCTGAGAAAGTGCATTTCTGCTCCTTAATCTAACGGTTATCAGCCGCCCATGTGTGGCAGATAACAGCCTCCTGGACATGAAAGGTTGCAGCTGAAGGGAAAACAAGATCCTGTGGTAGATAAATGTACTGCACTGATAGGTTTGTTTTTTTTTTTAATGTGTAATCTCTGAAATGGAACTCCAAGTGCATAAAATGAGCGGTGCTGAGCCCTCCCAGTGCCCTGAGCTGTCCCTGAGCTGTGTCCCACTGCAGGTGTGTGAGGATCCCAGTGTTCAGGACACGGCCTGCTACATATCCCCAAATCCCTTTATTTGCCTTTCCCTGGCCAGTGCAAAGAGCTCCTTTTAGGTTTGCTAAGCCAGAAGCTTGGCAGATGACGGAGCTCTGTCCTCAGCCCCAGCACGGTGATTATTCACTGGGTGATCTTTTAAATAAAGCACTTCCTCCCTTCTTCGGCTGCTTTAATGGGATTCTTAGGAATTTTTCTCAGCCTCCTCAGGGAGGAAACCTTCATTTTTTCTGCTGAAATAAGAATGAGAAACATCAGGTTTGGGTTCAGATTTTCAAGTTAGCTGCACCTGTGAAAATAGATACAGAATGAATGCTCTGTGGGTGTCATCCAAAAAAACACGTGAAATCTTGGTTAGCCTGTAGGGCCAAATTTTCAGCCAAGCAATCTTGTAAAATTTGGATTTACCAGATTATTTAAGCACTGGACTTCCACTGTATTACAGGGTTTGGTTGCATTTAAAAAATGTGAACTTGCTTGGCCTAATTTACCATTATTAGTGACCTGATTCCATTTAATTCAAACACAGACTTACCTGGTCTTGGGGGTTCTCAGATCCGTTAATTTCTGGATGATTCTGCTTATGCCTTTAAGCAGTTCTTTGTGTTTGCTTCTTTGTTGTCTCTCTACCCTTAAACTCTGGTCTTGTTTCTGTCAAAAACTGAAACAAAATTAAACTTTCACTCTGGAGTTTCCTGTCGGCAGTAATGAAGTTGAAACACTTAAGTACAGTTTGAGATTCTATTCCTAAACAACTAAGATAGTGAAAAAGACTTTGATGAAGTGCTGCTCCAGTTTTGGTACCAGTGCATATAAAATTGTCAGTGTTTATTGAAAATGTGAAAATGTGCCAGGAGAGACCTGAGTGCATCCTGGGACTGCAGGGCTCAGCAAGGAGCCTTTATTTTTGCTCTAAACAAACATCCTTAGAACCATCTCAGAAAGATACAGTAATTTGTATCCCAGTTGCTGGGAATCAAACAGTCGGCAATAAGGCACATTTGGGCTTGTTTATTTTACAAATAGGATTTGCAGTCGCAGGGTAAAGAATTAAAATCCCACACAAAGCAGACGTGTGAGACATGAAATCCGGGAAATAGCTTCAGATTCTTTGAAAAAGCCTTTCTGCAAATGCTTGAGGTGAGAGTGGCAGTGCAGGGATGTTGTCACAGACAGTCCCTGTGAGGAGGGACTTCCAAAGGGGCCTTGGCTCGGCTCTCCAAGGAAAGCAAACTTCCAGCAGAACCTGCATTTCCTAACAGCATCGGGAGTGAGATGAGCAATGGGAGAAATTATCATGGAATGTTTGCAAAGCATTTACATTTCCTGTTCTGAAGGCAGCAGTCTCATTAAGGTATTTGATGCTGAGCAGCCAGTTTGATTCCACAGTGTTTTCACTGTTAATCCTGCTTTAACTGCTGGTATGAAATGTGTTTTCATGAGAAAAAGGATTGAATTGCACGGACTCTGTTTAGCTTATCCTGGCTTATTCAAGGCCATTAGGCTGAGCGTGTGCTCTGCTTGTGCCCTAAAACACAACCGAGTCCTGAGAGCTGCTGGGAACCGTTCTGGGTCTGCAGAGCTTCCCCTTGGGTTTGGGGACAAGCCGTGGGCAAGGGCTTGGACAAACCCTTTTTTGCTTCAGAGCTGGTTCTGTTCAGCCCTTTCTGCTGTAGGAAAAGCAGCTGGCTCTGAAGATACACACAAGATAATCTGTAGTAAGAAGCAATCAGAACTGAACCCCAGAGTTCTGTCACTTTCTGTTCAGTCACAACATCAAACTCGGGGTGTTGTGGTGCAGCTTTCTGCTCAGCAGAGCAGGAGGGGAAAGCCCTGAAACTCCTGAGCTGAATAGCAGGTTTTCCTGGGTTTAATTCTCTGCCTGGATTTAGCTAGTGCATGTTCAGATCCAGCCACACAGAGTAAAGCTAGAGACTGGCAAAATAACTTGTGGGTCAGTTTCTTGAAGTTCACATGAAATTAATCAGATTTCTATATTTATTTTTAGTCAGTTTTTTAAACAGAGACTTGATTTTTTTTTCCTGTGCAGATAAACTGTATACAAAGCATACTCAGTAACTTTTATATAGACATGAGGAAACAGTCACCAACATAATTATAAAAGTTCAGGATTTCAGGGCTTAAAAAAAAATGCTGTAGAATGTGTTCATCTCTTGGGAGTTTTTTGATGTCTATGGGCAGATATAGTTAACCTCTCAATGTACAGTCCACTTTTAGTTCACGTTTCTTTTGTAGTTTGGCAAGTCCTTCTGTCTGTTAAAATTAGAATCTTCAGCTTAGTGTGAAAAGAACATTATTTTTGAAGCTCGGGTTGCTGCTGTTGGCATTGCTGCCACCTGAGTGAAGCTGCTGGGAGAAACCTGACTTCATTTTTGCTAGATATTGCCGTGCTTATCAGTGCTTCATCTTTGATTTTTTCAAAGTGAGTTTACCTAGAGGGAATCTTGTTTTCCTGCAGTGTTTAAGGGGAAGAGGAGGACAATGCTCCGTGGGTAACACAGCCATGTTTCAGCTGCAACAGGATGAATTTCCTGCAGGACTCCCCTCTTGCAAGGCTGGGATTATTAAAACTGGGATTATGCACAGAATAGCTGCAAATGCTCTCTTAGGGCCGTCCCCTCCTCTAGTATAAATCAATTGCTCTTGGCACTGGCATATCTAAAATAAATAAATAGCAGGGTAATGGTTGTATTTGCCTACGGAGCACAATTGCTTTTTGAGCAGTGTGATTGTGCTGTACCCGTGGGAGCCAAGTACAGGGAGGGTGTGAGAATCCTCCTGTCCTGCCCTCCCAGGGGCTCCTGGTGGTCATCTCCTGTCTGTGGTCAGTGCTCTGTGGAGGGAAGTGTCCCCTCCACGGCCAGGGGGACGTGCCTGGATGCTCTGACTGACGTGGCCAGGAGCAAACCTGTTCTCCTCAGTCCCTGTGGTCTCCCTGGGCGCTGAACTCGGGATAAATATGCCAAGGCTGACAGATTTTTACTGCCTCCCTTTCTGGCTTGTCCTGCTGAAGAAAATAATCAAAAATGACCCCCACAGAGGGCGTGATTTTGGGAGGATTAGTGTGGTCAGCTGTTGTTGACAGCATCTTTTAGAAAAAGGTTCTCAAACTGAATACCTGGGAACTTTGCTCTTGGAAATTTTCCAGCTCCACTTTTTGCTTCACGTTTCCCAATTGTCAAAGGTAGGAAATAACTCTCTTTGAGGTGGCTGGTTATTCAGTGCTTGGTGCCAATAACTGGAGTCATTTCATTAGTCCCTTGTGAGGAGACTGTGAAAAGCTTTGAAGCTACATCTGTGCAGCAATGATTCCTTTCCCTTGAGCGTGGGGAGGCCTGTGGGGTCACTGAGCCCCTCTCTCCATCTGCCAGTCCAGCCTGCTCCTGAGCCCTGGCCCAGCTGAGCAGCAGCATTTCTAAGGAGAGGTGTCAGGAGGACCAACGTGGGCTATTTGGCTATCAAAGAATAGATGTAGACAGTGTTCATTTTGTCTGTGAGGAAGCCTTAGGATAAATGAGTATTTTGTGAGAGGCTCAGCCCAGTGGGAATTGGCTCCCTGCTTCCGAGGTGCTGCAGCATCTCCTGTTGGAAATGACATCACACTGATGGGTGCTAGAACAGTCTTCAGGAATACAGGAGGAGTGTGGACTTAGATGATGATTAATCCCTGCCTAAGCCTTGGGAAACAAGGTTATTGTAGCCAGGCCAGGCCTTTGGAAGGCCCAGCTCCAGCAGAGCTGGAGACAGCAGGAGGTGTGAGGAGCTCAGCTCTCCTGGCTGGGAGCAGGAGAGGCTGGGGTTCCAGGCTGCACCCCAAACCCAGCTCTGTAGTGATGACTTGGCAAGCCTGCCCAGAAATCCTGAGAGGGATCTGGGGAGGAGCTCAGCAGTTCAATTCACTGAACTGCTGCCAGGCTTCACAGGACCTTTCTGTTACCCAGAACTCTGTGATGCTAATGGGTAAAGTTGATAAACATTTTATCAGTGGAATTGTCAATAAATGGCAGAAGAGCTTTTTTTAGGAGTTTGCACTGTCGTGATATGTCAGGGTTACAGTATTATGGTATGTTGGGGTCTTCCTCAGTGAAGAAAATGTAAGAAAATTGAGGCTGTATCCTGAAAAGCGATGCAGGAATTTGCTTGTCCATCCCTAAGCCTGGTTTTGGGCAATGGTCTGAGATTTGGTTTTTTTCTGCCAAGAAAAAATCTCTGATGGAAGTCAATAATTTTGACCTTCACATTCCCTTGGGAACAGCTGTGGTGAATATCTGCCTCTTCCAAAGGAAAAAGTCCTCCCTCACGGCCTGGAAAGGAAACCTTAATGCCATTGTACAAAGGGTTAATTTGGAAGTACCTGTGTTTTTTGTTGGCTTAGACTGCTTTTGCCTTGGGCTTCATTAATTCAAGGCTGACCTTAATTTTGAGGGATGCAAAGTTTTTTAGTCTGAAGTTGGTAGTTTAACATCCAAGCGAGGAAGCGGGCAAAGTTACATTTCCAGTGCTGCTAATTCAGTCACACTGCATATTTCTGTATGTTTCGTGGCATATATCTTAAAATAGGTAGCAGTGTTTTTCTGTCCACTTATCAAGAAAGAATGGGAACAGACTGTGTAGCATGCAGTGGCTGAGGGACTTGGCATTTATCAAGCAACCTGGAGCCAAAGGGTTTGGTTTTGTGTGCACCCAGGTTTGGTTCCAGAGGAGCTGAGACCCCTTCACCTGGGTATCAGCTTGGACTCTTATCTCCTGGCATTCCTGAGCTTGTTTCTAATTGCACCAGTGACAGACTTACAGGGATAGAATGTCTAGGATGGCGTTTGACTTAATAATAATGAAAGTTATTGTTACTCCCAGCAGCACAGACCCTTTGGGAGTGAGGAGGGAGAGCTGCTTGGAGCTTTTCGGAAGAAAAGTGTAACTTTAGGTTTTTATTGCCCTTTCATAGCTGCAGACATCACCTTTGAATTTCACCTCCGTGAATTTCTCCCTGTTGAGCTCCAGCCCTGCTTAACAACCTGATCCTTTTGCTTTTGGTAAACAAGGCAATGTCCAGGGAAAGGGGATGTTTATCCCTGTACAGTCAGGGCTGTGCTCTACAATAAGCAGAATTTCCTTCTGCTCAGTTGTTCTGCTCTGAGACTGTTTAGAACCTCTTGGGGTGTGATGGGGAGAGAGGCTGGAAGTGTTTGGAGTTCTTTTTCCCTTATCTGTGGGAGTGTGGCCCTGGGCAGTGTTGGCTGGCAGGGCTCACAGCTTGCCAGGAGGAGCAGCTTCGTGCTCCTGCTGTTTGAAACCTCCAGCACAGGAGCTGGTTGAGCCTTTTGAACTTGGTGATCAAAAAGCAGGGCTTGGGAGGATCTCCAGGAAACCAGTAAATGGGCTTGGAAAAGATGTCTTTGAAAATCTGTTCAGGTGGGGTTTTTATTTGGGCTCATGTTGTCTCTTTGTTGCTGTGACTGATTGAAACTCAACTTCTTTCTATATTTATTTAAATGACAAGTGGGTCCTGTGTCATTTGGACTTGGGGCTTTAGAGAAAATAAAGTTCTTTATACAGTGGAAGTTGGCAACACTCAGTCTCCTCAGTGTTACATTTAAGCCATCTATTTTAAACCCAGGATTGAAGTATTACTGATTTCACAGGGATTTGGCTTCCTGCTGAAGTGTTTGACTTTGAAAAATCTTAATCTTTATGTTTTAACATGCAAAATCTGTTGTCAGGCGTACTGAGTGGCTCTTCACCTAGCTCTGCTTTTGGGCCTGCTGGTGTCATGTCAAAATTTTGATGGGACTAAAAAATGTTGCCATAAATTGGGTCAATATTTTGAATTTCTCAGGAGCACCATTCCAGCACAAAGGAGAACCTTTAAAGGATGCTTAAACCTACCTTTAATTCTGGCAAAGAAATGTGATTTAGGTACAAATATGCCTTAAACTGAAGCAGTCCCCTCTCCCTCTGGCATGTGGGATGGAATGGGTTGGTACAGCTGGGCTGAAATGCAGGCTCCTCTGGGATGGATGCCTGCCTGTGAAACAGTCCCACGTGGAATGGGATGCCAGTAGCTGCTTGTTTTTCCCTGCTTTATTTTTCCAAGCAAGCACTCTGGCGTGCTGGGTTCTCTTTGATACCTGAAATTCCACTGCGAGGACTTGTTCAGTTTTTCAAACAAACGAACAATCAAAGGCAAAGGGTCCTGTTGCTGTAACCTCCCGTGTAGCTGCACCAAGGAATTCTGCCTGATTAATGTTGAGCTTTATTCTTTATTCTTTCTTCCAGGGGCAGTAAGCCAGAGATGACTGACAAGATGTCGAGCTTCCTTCATATTGGAGATATTTGTTCTCTCTATGCAGAGGGCTCAACAAATGGATTTATTAGCACTTTGGGGTAAGAACAGCTGTTCTCTTGTATTAAAACCACCGTGAGAAGGACTAGCAGAGCTCAGCTAGCTCTCCTGAGCCTGGTCCCAAGGAATACTGGGTAAAGCAAAGGAGCTTTATGGATAGATTTGGCCCTAAATTTAAAAATGGCCTAAAGTTAATATGGCAAGGTAGATTTTGGGAGGCTGGAGAGCATATCAATGGCTGTGATGTGGTTCCATGTCCTTGGTGGGGAGGAAGAGCCTTGTCAAGTGAAGGTGTGGGGAGAGGGGGAATGAATACAATCCAATGATTTTCATGTTGTTGTCTGTCCCGTGTCCATCCGTGTGTCCCGTCCTGTCCCTCCCTGCCCCTTCCCCCAGTCAGGGATGGACAGACCCCAGTGCACTCTGCTGACTGCACAAAAGGATGTAGCATAGGCAATGTAAGTAGTTTAAAGAAGATAATGTATCTAACAAAAAAATCAAACCCCTGAGCCAAATGGTTTTGAGTACCAGTAACTCTCTGCTACAGCCAGTTTGGTCTTAAAATTGAGGTTTAATTTGAGGTTTCTCCTACAAACAAAATTGTTCTTCTCCCATCAAAGGAGGTCGTGTTTTGACCCTTCTGCTTTGCCAGAGCTCTGGAGCTGCAGCGGGAGCTGTGCTGTGCCGGCTCCTGCCCCTGATGTGCTTCCCACAGAGCCCCTTTGTGCTGCCTTCCACAAGGACACGGAGCAGGTGCTGTGAGGCAGAGCTCCTCTGGAGCAGGAAGCACTGAATGCTACTCCATTAACCAAAAAAGTAGCTTTTCACGTGGGAAAAGGAAGAGCTGGCGGAGCAAAGCCGTGAAGTCGGAAGGCAGCTCTGAGGAGGGCCAGGGAATGCCTGATCCTGCTGAGGAGGAGCCTCTGCAAGCATCAGGAGCTGGCAGAGGAGCTGGGTGCTGCCTGGGGAGGAGCCCTCGCAGGCTGAGAGGCTCCAGGAGCGCCTCTGCCCCTGCTCCCAGAGGCGTGAGGAGCGCGAGGGCGGGAGCAGCGCGTGGCCCCGGGGCTGTGCCGAGCGAGGGGCACACGCACAACCTGCTCTTTCTCATTTCCAGTAGCCCTAAGGGCCTCAGGGTGGGTACAGTCACAGCACATTTTTTGATGCCTACAGTCCAGATGCATCTGATAAATGGAGCTCCCAAGCAGGGTACAGAGACAGCATCCTGGTAAGTGCCTCGGCAGGAAACGATGGGCTGGAATCTCACCTGAGTGACTCCAAACTAACTTGTAGGTTTAGTCCTCTAGCTATTAGGATTCTGGAAAATAAGGGGGCAGAGAAGGAAGCAGACACTGAAGATGCACCATGATCTATTATAGGAAAGAGAAGAAAATATGGGATGCTGCCAGAAAGGAAAGAAGGTATGATAAAAGCAAGGGATGTAGTAAGTAGGGTTGGTCAAATAGTATTTGGCGAATGTATTTGACAAATTTCCCAGGTCCTCGTCAAATATGACACGTGCACTCTGCAGTCCTGGATCAGCTGTGTAACGGGCCAAATACTATCTGCTGAACACTGGCAACATGAATTATCCTATACATCTGCCTATTGTTCTTCTTCCCAGTCCTGAAGCGAGTTTGGCAGTAAATAATTCCAGACCGAGTAGAAAGTTGTGATGTCATGTGGAATCCCCTACGGTGCATGATGAACAGTATGCAGTGGCTGTGGCTTCTGATGGCATTGCTGAGCAGAGATTTTTCACCATGGGTAGTCCTTTTGGACATTGCAGGCCCCAAGCACGTGTATTTCCTAGGCTTGATGAGATGTTCTCATGGCAGGCCTAAAGACCCCTCAGTGTTCAAGCTCTTTGATTTGCTTAGTGCTGTTTTAAGGTAACTGCATTATATAATGGCCACATATCCTGAGCCTAATTTAAGCCAGAAATCCTAATTGCCATGTGAAACATGAAATGCATTATCAACTTAATAAGCCTTTGTAATCGAATTAGTTTTGTCCCATATTTAATTTAGTCTTTGTCCTGGAGAAAATTAAAGCAGCAAAGGAAAGATTTGGTGTAATTGTCCTCTAGACCATGTGGAGTTTTGACAGTCTGATGTCATAACGATGTGTAATGACTTGTTATGTGGTTACTGAGGGTTGAGGAGCAGACACCCCTCTACATTCTAATGCTGTCCTAAATCTCTCAAGAGTGTTCCTATTTAATATTCCTATGACATGTTGCTTAATCAGAGCCTTACTCTTGCTGTTTCCCAAACTCAGTGCTGTCATCATGATGATTACTGGTGTACAATATATCCTCTTTCGTGTTTCTTACCCTGTAAATTTTTTCTCTTACTAGTTTGGGAAGTTCCTCTTTACTTTCAACTTAATCTCGGATGAGAGGGCTATAGTGCACTGAGATTATCTGTGTGGGATGATCAGAGTAACCCATTTCCTTGATATTTTTGGCCCTTTGTTCACCAGAAGCAGGTGCTTCAGCTCAAATGTTAATACCACTCACACTGAAGCACCTTCATGTATTTATAGTACTGAGTAGGGAGAAAAATCCATGGGGAAAAAGCAATTCACTCTGAATGTTTGCACATGCAAATTTTAGATGCATAGAACTGTTGAGCCCACTTAGTTTCTCTGATCTCTTAATTTTCATGCACTTCCTGATTTTCTCTAATTGTTGTCTCAAGATGCTCCCTGCATGTGACCAGCCTCTGCTCTGCTCAGGAACAACTCTCATATTCTAGGTCTCAGCCTTTCTCAAGTTGATTCTGCATGAGAATGGACCTTTCAAACCTTTGACCTTGGTGTTTTACTTTCTACGTTTGTGTAGAAAGCCTCTTTGACAGATTGGTTGTAAGGGGCCAAATTGAGTCATTTAGGACCAAACCAACCCCCGGGGTGTTTGATTACAGTTTTATAGGTGCAATTTTCCAATTTGGAAGCAGTGGTTGGGAAAAGCACAGTTCCACCTTGATCTGAAGCTGCTCAGGCAGAGCAGTGGGAACAGATGCTTCTTAACTGTTCCCTTCATTCTGTGGCGTTTCAACTGACCCTGTGGGGGCTCTGCAGGGACAGAAAGCTCTGTCCTGGCATTCCCTCTTGGAACCTCTTGGGTTCACTTGTCCAGCTCCCCCCCTTCCTGGTAGAACAGGAGGAGGTTGGCTTGATCCCTCAACTCACCTTGTGTTTGGCTGGTGAGCAGGAGGGTACATTTGTGCCTTCCTTTCTCTCAGGAGTCAATTTTTATTGTGGCAGTGACTGTTCCTGCCATTTCTTAATACCTTAGGGGTCACAGGGTCAGTGTCCAGTTTGCACAGCTGCCATATATTCCTGTTCTTTATTCATATGAACACATTTGCAGCGTGACTCAAATCTGTCCAAGAGGCAGGAACTGTCCTGAGGGTGTGTGTCACCTCCCTAGAATATGGGCTGTTCTGTCTGCACCTCGAGCAGGGGACATAAAGGCGATGCAGAACACAGGAGCAAGGACTTATTTATTGTCCCACCTACCAGGAGCATAGCTCTGGGCAACAGTAAAAATTAGCTGCATGCTTCTTAGAAAGATCTGGCATCAGTTGGCATTTGGGGAATGTCTTCTGCTGAAGTGGCCACTCGGATGAAATATTGCAAGTGAACGACTTTGGTTTTGTTGACGAGGATGTAAGGGGCTGCAGGGGCATGCAATCTCACTTCACTGCTCATTTCTTTGCAGCCTTGTGGATGATCGGTGTGTTGTACAGCCAGAAGCAGGTGATCTTAACAACCCACCCAAAAAATTCAGAGGTAAGTTGGTCAGACAGCTCCTTACCCTTCTGCTTAGAAATGATTCTTCGTTCTGTGCAGTGATGTGTGACAATTTCTGGCCTCCGTGCTTTCTGTGGCATATTTTAGTGCCATCTTCTTCCACGAATGACAGCTCATGAGGAAAAATGTGTGTGTGTTAAATGTCTATGGGATTGTGGTGTTTTAACCTGAGTCAGCTCCACCCAGTGGGATGGGGGAGAGAACTGGGAGAGGCAGTGAGAAAACTCATGTGTTCAGATAAAGCCCTTTAGTAGATAAAGGAAAAGCTTCACACACAAGCAAAGCAAAACAAGGAATTTGTGAATTCATTTCCCATGGGCAGGCAGGTGTTGGGCCAAGACAAATGCCACCACTCCAGACACTCCAAGCTCTGTATCCTGCCATGATGCTTTGTGGTCTGGGATATCCCTGGGGTTGGCTCTGTCCCCCAGCTCCTCGTGCACCCCCAGCCTTTGCAGGTGAGGTGAGGAGCAGAGATCTGCTCAGCAGTCACTGAAACATGCCTGTGTTATCAGCAGCTTCCAGCACAAATCCAAAATGCGGCTCTACCAGCTACTGCAAAGAAAACTAACTCTGTCCCAGCCAAACCCAGGGACTGAGAAGAAACCTTTGTTAGGGGATGGGGTTGAGGTTGTCAATTGTTTGCCTTTCAGATCTGTCCAAACTTTCAGGATCCCTGGAAATTCCATTTCTTTTCTCAGTTCTGTCACACATTCTAATTACCCAGTACCAACCCTGTCACAGGGAGGAGGAAAATAAAAAGGAGCAAGTGTTTGCCACAACCATTGTTGTCTGACCTAATTCGATATGAGCTACCTTGGGCATTGCTTTCATTCTGCCAGGAAACTTATGCTCAGTGATAAGAAATTGGTGCTGCTGCTTTGCACAGTTTGGCAAGGGCTGACTTGTCCAAGAAAGGCCTCAGACAGGAAGAGAAGCACTAACTGGCATTTTGTTTGCAAAGACCTTGAATTCTTTTTCTCACCCCTGGGTTGCATCTTTTACCCAAAGGATAACTCAGCCAAATATTCTGCAATTTTGATCTGGATTTTATTGTTTCGGGTGTAGCAGCAAATGTGTGTCGTGTTTCTTTGAATCTTGTTTCCTTGGTTGTGCTTTGCCTTTATCAGGGCCTCAGAATCACCAGAATTCCATTCAGGTTTGGCCAGAGCTGCAGGTGACTGCCCTTGAAAATCATGTCCCATCTGTACTGCTAGTTTTGCTTGCTGTTATTTGGGTGGGTTTGGGGTTTTTGCTGTGACATGGTGTCTCATGTGATGAAACTCTCCTTTTAAAATATTGCTGAAGTCTGCGAGTTCTTGTTGGTTTTTCTCCCTTTTTCCTGGAAAACTGAAGAGCTGATAATTGAAGCACTAAAGAGGCAACCTGGGGAAGTTTCAGCATTCAGTGTTAAGCTCTCCAAAAAAGAACAGTGTTGTTATGTGAAGCAGAGCCTTGACTTGAGGCATTCTTGATGTTAAAATCGTATGAAAGAATAAAGCCAGATTTGACTGAGACTGCTGGGTGCAGAAGGAGGTGGAGGGAGAGAGAGAAAAGAATGAAAAAAAGGCAGTTCTTGCTAGCACAGTTTAGGAACTGCAAGTACAGAGAGACATTTGTCTGACATAAAACACCGTGGTTAGACATTGTAAATGTTCTCATATTACTTATAATTTATACGGGGAGAAAGAATGGTGTGAACCTTTTCCAACCTTCGTAGTTACTTCAGTGAAGCTTTCATGGGGAAGTTTATGCTTAATGGTAAATGGCAACAAGAGCCATAAAATTTTAGCAGGCTTTTGTCTTATTTATACACATACTTTGTAAGTGTAGTCTGAGATAAAATGCTTTCCATGATAAATATGTTCAGAAGAAGTAATAATGGAGTTTATCACCCCATCTTCACCAGAAATGGAAAATACCCCATTTTTGTGCAGAAGTTAGGTGGGCTTGGAGCAACCTGGGATAGGGGAAGGTGTCCCTGCCTATGGCAGGGGGTGGAATGGGATGAGTTTTGAGGTCCCCTTCCAACCCAATCCATGTGGGAATCCTGTTGGTCACCACAGCAGCTGCAGGCCTGAGCAGTGGGGTCAGGCACTGGTAATTAAGGAGGAATGTTCAAAAATCTTCTTGGAGCAAGAACAAAATGAATCAAATTGAAGTGCCTTGCATGATACCCTTAGAGAGGACTGGGAAAGCACTTCAGTGGTTCTGTGACCTGTTTTATGTCCCTGGGCTCCAGGGTGTCCAGATGCAGGTCAGTCCCTGATGAAGTCTCCTCCTGGGATGGACACTGAGCCTGTGACCTTTGGCCAGGCTTGGGGATGTTATTTTTGGTATCATTTTTAGAGAAGTGTCATTCTGAGCTTCTCAGAGCAGATCTGTCTTCTGTGGGCAGATGTAAAACAGTTGTAAATATAAATTTCATGCTTAATCAACGTGAGGAGAGATCTCTAGAAGCAAGATTGACTGCTTAGATATGCATACATGACTCCAAGAAAATTCAGTGTGAAACTCAAGCCTACCTATCCAGTGGCAGAATGGATCCATCCTGCTTTTTTTCCTAACCACAGGTGCTTCAGGTTGTAAAAAGTCACGTTACCAAGGCTACATTTAATCGCTTGCATCTGGTGGCAGCAGCAAGGCCCTGATCTGGAGGGTGGGGGATTTTCTGTCTGCTTCAGACCCTTGAAATGGAGCAGAGCTGCTGTGCACAAAGTGCAGGGTGTGTGCACCATCCCTCTGCCTGGAGAGAGGGGTTTGGCAGCAATGCTTCAACGTGAGTGTGTTCTGTCACTGAACACTGATACCCTGCTCATGGTGTGGAAATAGCCCTGCCTGAGGAAGGTGTTCCTAAAAGCAGCCACTTCCCAGCTGAAATGGAGGTGGGGTTTGTGAGCTAGGAAATCACTGCTTGGGAAAAGATGGGCTTGGAGTTTTCCTGAGGCAAAGGGAGTGAGGGGAGCTGGAGGTGTGTTGGGTGGGGCAGGAGGATGGGCAGCAGCAGCAGGGCTGCAGTCAGAGCTGGGAGTGACAGAGCCCTTCAGTCTGCAGGGAGGGAAGTGAGCAGAGGGATCCTGAGGACACCAGGGCTGGCTTTGTTGACAAAAGTTGTGGAAAAAGTAGGCTGACAGATGGATCTGGTGGTGGGGGAGCCCTGGAAGGGATGAGGTGCAAGAGGCAGCTGAGAGTCAGAGGCGGTGGTGTTCAGGGTTGGAGTGTGGAGTAAAAGTGTAAATGAGATGGTAAAAAAAAAATTAAAAATTCCAGGGTTATTAGATGGAAAAAAGTGAAGTGCTGGAGTTGGAAAGAACTCCAAAGGAAGTTAGTGCAGCACACTCAAATTCCTGTGAGTGTTTACCTGCAGTTATTTCACATGGTAAAGGCTGTGGTGCCTCTAGGTCATTAAAATATTCATTTGATCGCTTGACGGTATGAAGGCTGATACTTTTTCTTACTCTTCTCCATCCTAAGCAGGATTTCATAGCACCTGAAGTCAGTGGTTTGAGGTTGGATGGTAATTATGGTCTAAGATTTCGGTGGATTTTTTTTTATTCTGGCTTTCTGTGTCCACTTTAAATATGGTGGTTTGGGTGTGTTTGGTTATTTTTGAGTTTTTTTCTCTGGTCCTTTGTGCTTCCAGCTCCAAATAATTCAAAAGTCCTCTAAAACTGCCTTGCAAAATGTGAAGACTGAAGAGTACATTCATTAGGGTATTTCTTTTTAAAAATGTTAATATGCAAAAGAGGTTTTTTTTACTCAACTGTTGTAAATGTACTGTGTACAGATGAGATTCCTGGAAGAAATCCTACTTGTACGAGTCTCCAAAAAACAGGAATGTGACAGTTCCTTAGTTACCTGCACTTCTTTGAACAGAAAAGACATTTAATGTTTTTATTAAGCTGGAAGCACTGCTTTAATTGCCATCTTTGAGTGTGGCTGTGCAGCTGAAGAGTGGCTATAAATGAATTTCCTTTGAATGTGCATGGATTGATGTGGGAAGTACAAACTGGAGCTGAGCCTCAGCTGGGCTGAAGCCCCACGTTCCACTGGAGATCACTCCTGCCGAAATGCTCAGAGAGATCCTTATTCTGCAAGTGCAAGTCAGCCCTGCCCGTGCTGGTGGAGCTGCAGCAGAGCCCGGGGCTGGTGATTTGGTGCTGGAGCTGCTGTTCTGTGCCCTATTAGTGAGTTTGTGCATTTGCAGAGGTTTATTTGTGTTCATTTGTACTGGAGCACAGCCCCGCGCGAAGCCAAATGTGTTTGTTTAATGCACGACACTGCTACTACAGCAAAACAGTCTGTCTGACAGCCTTCTCAGGAAATTCCTTACGGCTCTTTATTTGGGATGCAGAGCTGCCTGCCAGGCTTCCAGCAGCCCTGCAAGGGCTGCCTCAAACTCTGGCAAAAAGGGCACGCACTGGGTTAATTTGTCCAGCAGCTCCCTCCTTCCAGAACATTGTTTTTGTAGTTGCTGGGCAACACTCTTTTTTTGGCAAGATGTTCAAGGAATGAACCCATATCTTAGACTTAAAATACCCTCATGGTGAAGCAGAAGAGTCATTCAAATTCTGTGTGTTCTTTTGATCCTAATCCACGCTGTGCTCCTGAGGCTGGTGCCTCTGCAGGTGCTGGGGGCCAGCCCTGGGGGGCTCAGCCTGGAGCTGCAGCTTCATCTGCAGCAGGAGGAACTCCCCAGGCAGCTTCAATCTGTAAACATATGGGTATAAAAACTGTGTTTAATATGAATCATGGAATGGGTTGGGTTGGGTTGGGTTGGGTTGGGTTGGGTTGGGTTGGGTTGGGAGGGACCTTCAAGCCCATCCAGTGCCACCCCTGCCATGGCAGGGACACCTTCCACTGTCCCAGGTTGTTCCAAGCCCCAATGTCCAACCTGGCCTTGGGCACTGCCAGGGCCTCCCCAGCCTCCCAGGAAGGGATTTCTTCCCAATATCCAGTCACAGTTTTGATGGATGTTCCTGAGTTATCCCTGTGCTCAGCATTGATAAAGCCAATGTGCTTCTCCCCAGCAGAAATATTTTACATTTTGCCCTTCAGAGCTGTGCTATCGCTGATCTGAAGCCTCCCCACCCCTGCTTTGTGTTACATGAAGGAAACTCCATATGAAGGAAAAATATGAAGGAAATCTGTGATTCATGCAGGTCTGATGGAGGCTCTGGAATCTGTTGCACACGTACACATTATTTACCCTTATTTAGCCAGGGCAACCTTGTTTATAGCTGGGCATCAGGGCTGAGATTAAGGGATTCTTTCAGCGGAAGGGTCACATACATAATTTTCCCAAACACTTCTGAAAATTAAAAAACAAGCTAAAACAAATAACCAGGTCCCTCTGCCTGTTGGTTTTGGAAGAGGATGAGCAGCATATAGAGTGCCCTTTGTAGGCTGTGGGGTGGCTCAGTGCCACCCCCTGTGTTCATCACGAATTTTCCGTGGGACCAGCCTGAGGTTCCTGTGTTCAGCTTCCAGTAAGTGGGCAGCCTTGAATCCTGGTGCTCTCCACGCACACTTTTCCTGATCTGCTGTGGTGAAAGCGATGATATCAGCTTTTTAAACTTCAATGGGAAATAGCCTGAGTTGTTTGACTCTCTCAGCTGAGTTGGAGTGGGTGTTTTGCAGGGGGCTGAGCTGGAATGATGGTGAAGAGGATGGGATAGACCTGAGCTGCACAGCCAAGTTGGGGCTTCTTTTCATTTTGAACACAGAGTTTCTAATGCTGCTGAAATGCTTGGATGCATTAATTATTAAGGTGCTTGGATTCCTTTAAGGAATATTTAAACTAGAGTCTAAATATGCCTTTTTTTTCCTCCCTCTGATATTAGCAGTTCAAATAGCAGGATTTGTTTTTCATGCAGGAAGCAGAACTTTGGGGAGTGCCTGAGTGCTAAGGCCAAAGCCTTCTTGCAGAGACATCCATCACTTGCAACAGAAACTCCTTTCCAGTTTTGAGATGCCCAAGTCAGATTACAATGCCCGTGCTAAATACCAGAAGTAGAAAGTGGAGCCTAATAGTGAATATCCACTTACCAACTTCTCTGTTCTGCAGCCAAACATAAAAAGAAAAAATGATGCCTCTTACCCCATTTTCAAAAAGAGTAAAAATCAAAATAAGAAGTGTAAAATCAAAATAAGCTTTTAGGTTGTTTGATGGAAGAGAAAAATGATAAAAATACAGTCTGTTGTTGTGCCTATAATTTTTTTTTTATTCAAGATTGAAGAATTGAGCATTTTGAGTAAAAAAAAAAAAAACTTTCAATCTTGCTGAATTAGGATACAGTTAAATCTAAAATACTTTATGCTGCCTTGATGAGGAATCTTTCAGTATTTATAGAGCTGCACTAGAAAACTGCCAACTGCTCGTACACATTTGAATTTGCTGCCCTTTATAAGATGAAGAAATCCTGAATCCTGTCTCTGAATTGTGAAACTTTAGCCCACTTCAGCCTACGTGCAAGCAGATGTTGGGGACAATTGTCACTGCAGCATTTAGGTATTTAATAAAAGCTGGGAAGTTGGAGGTGTTGCTTTTTCGTGCAGACAAGTTTGCTTTATATCTGCTAAGGCTTGGGGCACCCTGATCCGGGTGGATGCAGGAATCAAAGGGAAGGTTGCCTGGTTGGGTTTTTTATCACAGAGAGTGAATTGGAAAGCTGTTTTTATTTCATTTTCCACATCTCTTGCAGTGGTTCTTTACTTGCGTGTGCAGCCAGACAAGTCTGTGGTGCAGTCAGTAAATATTTGTGAAGTACCAGGATATCCCAAAGTCATCCTGACTCTGTGGTGCTTTGTTGCCCAGAGCAGCTGTGGCTGCCCCTGGATCCCCGGCAGTGCCCAAGGCCAGGTTGGACATTGGGGCTTGGAGCAGCCTGGGACAGTGGGAGGTGTCCCTGCCATGGCAGGGGTGGGAATGAGATGGGCTTTAAGGTCCCTCCCAACCCAAACCCTTCAGGGAGTCTGTGTTGATGTGCTTAGCAGCGATAATGAACAAACGACTGGCTAAATAATTACTGCTTCAATCAAGGTGGTTTCGGATACTTTTTTTCTGTGTCCCACTGATGGATTGCCAGGATGACTGGGAAGGGTCTGTGCAGGAGCTGTGGGCAGGAGGAGCTGGCTCTGCGAGGCACAGGCTGCAGAGATTCGCTGGGCTGTGTTTCCCTGCTGCTCTGTGCCCGGAGTCCTGTGGCCAAACATCTGCCTGCCAGCTCCTGGGCCTTAAGTGCTTTCATCTGGGATGTTTTGCATGGAGATGAAGGCAGAGCAAAGCCCCTTTGAAACAGAAAGTGCCATTAATATGCATAACTGGCACACTGTGTGAAACCCAATGTTGGTTCAAGTACAGCAGAGGAAGGAGGGGGGGATTTATTTGAACTCCTGGTGAGAAGTTTGATCTGTGCACTTGGTCCATCTGCAAATGTGGGTGGCAGTTCCATCCTGATGAGTTCTGTGTGGGACAAGGGGGGTTGACTGTGCCCTAAAATTGAAGAAATAAGCAAAATGCTGTTTAGAGCATTCATTCTTTCTCAACTCTTGCAGGTCTGAGCCTTTTCCCCTGTGGAAAGCTCAGGGTATTTCAGGTAGGATCAAGGAAGGGATTGCCAAAAAGCAGTGCTGGGCTATTAAGTAGAGAAGTTCTGTTAATAAACCTGGTCCCAACCTTGTAGACAAAAGAATACTGTGGCTTTGTTGCCATAGTTTCAGTGCAAAATCTGACCTTAGCTACAATAACATTCGGTTAGAAAGAACTAGCTAATCAGTTTTCTAAAATTAGTGTGTTCCCTAGTACATAAGCCAGTATGAACAGGATATTTAATGAAATATTATACTTAGTCACAAGAGCCCAAGGGAGTGAAATGCCTTGATGAATTGTGGGGGTGGGGTGACATTGGTGCATATCTTTTAATGTAACAAAGTTATTAAAATTGCTGGGCTTGCTTAATATTTAGAGTAGTCAACTGTTGTGTTCTTTGGTGCGCCCCATCTCTTTTGCTCTGTTCCTTTTGAAAGGCTCTCAGAGCCTGTTCTGTGAGCTGGGAAGTTTGAGGTGCTGGGGAGTCCCATCGATCCCGAGCCCTTCCAGAGGACCTTCAGGTAAAGTGCAGAGTGGGTGTTGTGCCTTCTGCCAGCACAGCCCGAGTGCTCTGCAGGGAAGGAGTCTCACTCGTTCAGAAGGATGCAGACAGATGGATAATGCCATAAATTGTGTGGAAAAACCGTGTGTGTGAGAGCAGAAGTCTCCCAGGTACCGGGAACATCTTAAGCTGTACACTCATTATCTAAATTGCTGGGACACTTAAGGGAGAGCCTCAGGTAAGGTCTGGGGTGTAAAATCCTGCTGGCAGTCCAGAACACCTCACTGAGAGTGTTCTTATTGTGCCCAGGCTCACTGACCTGGCCCTGGGTGAGATTTTATCCAGCTGTGGTAACCTAGAGCCAAAGATTTGTTTCTTTGCAATACAGGAGCGGTGATGAATTATTGTTTTCTTATGTGCAAGTTTGGTTATTTGGGTATAAATATAAAAATACAGAATAGGTGAGGCTGGGGTGGGAGGCTGGGTGAGCTGGTCTGTTCTCCAGTACTTGTTTGAACTGGAGTTCTTTGGAGCTGTGTTCACCTACTGTTGGGTGCTTGAGACACCCAAATACATGGGAAAAGTCTTTTAGACAAGGATCCATCTAAATGATGCTTCCCAATTTGGTGGGAGCAGAGTGAATTACCAGTGGATCATCGCCTGCTGTGGCAGGGCATTGCAGTTGAGGTTAAAAGTGCTTATATTCAGTCAAAAGCAGCTGTAGTTTAGTTAAAGACGTTCCCAGGACTGAGCTGTGGGCTATGCTGGGTGTGTGGCAGCGCAGACATTTGGTGCCAAACACACTCAGGTTTGGTTCAGAAAAGCATTTTCAGCTTGGAAATGCTGACACTTGCAGGGCTGAGCTTCAGGCACAGCCTCTTGGCTCCCCTTGGCCTGATGGTTCCTGATGAGCCCACAGTCAGGGGAGGTGTGATCCATGCTCCTGGATCATCCAATTCACGTTTACATTTGCATCTTGATGCCTCAGGGGTTTTATTTTTAGGTCTGCCTTCCCCAGTAAGCTTTAAGGAACCACACCTGGCCTCTTAAGCTTTTCCCCTTTGGCGTTTCTCTGTGGCCAGGTTTGGTCTTGAAATCTTCAATTTCTTCTCATCCCTTGGCTTGCTGTGGTCATGAGGTGTTTGGTTGTTCAGAGGGAGCAGATGACTGCACTGTGACACCCCTGGGGAGCTCATCTGTGCCAAACTCTTCAGAGTCTCTTCGGTGCCGTCTCCCTTCTCTTGCTTTTAGGGCACAGTGAAGTTCTGTGCTGCTTGCCGTAGCAGTAAATTACACTAAAAACTTATTTTATTTAAAAGATAAGGCTTTATATTTTGGAACGAGTTACAATTCAAAAATATATTAATTTAAGTTATTTACTTTAGAAGACAAGAGATAAATATGTTAAGTCTCCATATCAAGGAGGCCTTACTGGTGCTGTGTCCAAGTTCCACATGGAAGTCATTAGTCCAGGAGGAACCCAACCCAGAAGTTAAATAATTTCACTTCTGATTTTCTGGGCAGCCTGTTCTTCACTGAGCAAGAGTCCTGACTGCAGTGGTGGTGTCTCAGGGAAGTAAAGCTGCGAGTGCTGTATTTGAGAGCAGTCAGGAGGAAAGTGCTGAGGCTGCCAGCATAGCCAGCCATAAAAATGTGCTGCGAGGGAAGGCAGACCTTGCCAGGTGCCTTCAGCAAACAGCCTGTGCCACTCACGTCTTCCTCCCTTCCCACACTGCTGGAGATGGAATATTCTGCCCTTCTCCTTGCAGGATCTGGATTCATCCCTCAGGATGAAGTGCAGTACTTAATGTGTCAACACCTGAGTGTGATTCCTCTCCCTCAGTTCCTGCTGCAGTTCTAGCACCTCCAGCTGCATTCTTCGCATTGCTGGGTGGAGGTGAAGTGCCAGTGCTGATCTGCCAAGCTCCTGGTGATTTGGGGCCTGAGTGCATAAAAACCTCCAGTGTTTCCTGCCTGACTTGAAAGTTTGTGATCCAAACTCCAGGAAACAAGTGAGCTGTCAGTGAAGGTTCTTGTCTCTGAAAACTGCTTTGCATTTTTTTGCCATCCGGAAAGGAATTCGCTGCTTTGAGGTCAGTCTTGAAAAGCACCTTACTGGATCTTTAGGAATAAACTGTCTGTTTCCTTGCTTGCCAGCTGGCTGGCTGGGGGTAGGGAGTGGCAAAAATCCTGGATTAGCTTTGGTGGCCCCTGACAAATGTGTAAAAGAAGCCTAATGTCCCACATGAGTGTGGAAACACCAGAACAGCCATTACAGATTGACACCGAGAACAGTGTGCCTTGAAAATGTTATTCTAATGAGCAACTCTTCAGTCAGAGAGGGACTTAGGTGTTAGGGCTAACAATTCTTCATTCCTAATTTGTGAAAATAGTCAGCACTGAACCCTCAGTGTCGGCAATTATCATCTGTTTTGATTATGTAATGTACAGAAGTTCAATGCAAACATAACTCCTTGTGTTGTGGTTGAAGAGCCTTTCTGTAGCTCTCAGTGAGATGTTCAGAGTAGGAAATCTCCTGCAAGCTCTGCTGACAGCCGAGAAACCGTGACAGTGCTGAAAACACTGCTACAGGATCCTCCCCTGCCTGAACCAGAACAAATTATGCCTGAGCTGGGTTTTATTGAGGATACAGAGCTGTGCTTTGCAGAAGCAGTCTGGTAGCACTTAGACCTTGCATTTAGTGAATGTCAACCCTTTTATTTGTCGAGGTTAAAAATTATACAAGGAAAAAATAAACACAGAGCTTGCAGGCATGAGGAAGTGAAGGGAGCTGGATGAGGGAGCAGCCATCCTGAAAAGGAAAAAATCTGAGCTAGAGCTACAAAAATGCTTTCCCTCCCCTTTGGAGCAGCACGTGATCTCCAGCCAGCACCAGTTGGCTTCGACCAGCCCTGGGGGCAGAGGTTTGGGCTGGTGGTGGCCCAGCACTCTCTGGGACCCAGTCCAAAGGGGCTGGTTTGGGTTGGGGATTCCAGTCCACAGCTGCTCCTGCTGCCATAAAGCTGCGTTTTATTGTCAGAGAAAGAGGAATAAATCTCAGCATTATTAGAATGTGACCAGCACCAGCATGGAAGGAGGAGGAGTTCAGTCCCCTCTGCAGACCTCTGAAGGGGAGAACGGGAGCAGAGAGGGCTGAGCTGGATGTTGACATTGGTGTTTTCCCAAACTCCTCCCAAAGGCAGGAATTGCAGTGCTGATCTGGCAAATGCTCCAGACTCAGAGCTCTGATTTACCAGCACCAAAGGTCCAAAGAGAGCACCAAGTGATGGATCTGTAATGCTGCCTGGTCACAAATGGCTTCAGCACAGAGCCTTTCTCAACCACAGCATTTTCATGTATGTTTAACTGGATTTTTATGGCAAATGCATCCAGCTGCCTTTGACTTCTTGCTCATGTCTTAACATCAGTACTGAGCACAAAGGCTTTTTGGAGCAGACACTTTCGTGCAGCTCCACTGAGGGTTGTGTTGACTTTGTTCTGTCCTTCAAAAGTGCATTTTCCTTTTTGATTAAAAAGCAAATCATGTGTCCCATACTCAGGTGATTGCCACAAGAACTGATCAGAACTTGAAGTCCTGTAAGAGTGGCTCGATCACCACATTTTCCTGGGAAGTTGAAGTTGTGTCTTTGCTGTAGGAGCATTTGGCAGTGTTATGGGATGGTGGCTCTGTGCCCTGCATGTGCTCTGTGGGGAGAATAATCTTTCCCTGCTGCAAAGTGCATCCTCTCTAAATAGGAGTGGCAGCACCCTGAGCTCCTGCCTTGGGGATTGGAGGTAAATCTAAAGGCAATATAGATTTTACAAATGACGTTCTGGGTTGGCATTGACAAGCTTTAAAATAAGTGAAGAATTTCTATCCTCCCACTCCCTGTCAGGCAGATGGCCTTGGTCATGAAGAATGACAATGAGGAGAAGATCCTTCAAATATGATTTATAAGATTTAATCCCAAATATAATTTTTTCCATATGCAGCCTGTCATGTGCTGAAAGTTTTTGTGTTCTGTGAGGATTTGGGAAACTTGACAGATGGTAATTCAGTGTAGGGATAAGAATTTGCTTGCAGAGAACTCTGGGCTTTAACAGCTTATTTGTATTACAGTCTCCTTACAGGTTCATGTATATATTCTATAATGTATATATATACAAATAAATATTGTAGGAAAAAGGAGTACGGTGTATAGAGATGATCTTATATTTACATTTAATTGTAGTAGCTCATGCTATGAACATCCACCAGTATTTCACAGCAGCTCTTTTTAATCTTAGTATCACAGTTGACATTTAATTTGTAGTTTTTATCTGATGCAAAAATAACTGAGAGGATGTGTTTTCATGTTTTTTTTTTAGTATTTAGGTGCAGTTACCTTGAAAGATCAGAAGGCATCACCACAGCTGCTCAGTGTTCCCAATCCTCAGTGCTGAGCAGTACTGGGAGGACCTTGAAGGCAGAGGAGTAGCAGGGAGAGCTGTGAAGGGAAGAAATGTAATTAGTTCTGTGCCTCTGTGGAGTGTTGGATGGAGGGGAAGCCTTGCAGCTGTGCTGAGGCTGAGCTGTTCCAGGGTGTGTTTCCAGAGGGGTCACAATTCCCTGTGCTGCCTCTGCACCCCTGAGCCAGCACCCACTAAATGGGGAGAGGGAGTTGTGTAAGGATGGGAGGAAAACCCTGAGCAAGGTTTTGAGGAGATGTGGGAGTCCACGTGGGGTTCTTGTTCTTCCCACTAATGAGTAAAACAATGTTCAGAATTGAACAGGAGAAAATATTCTGCTCTTGCAGCTTCTCCATGAATCCCTTACTGAGGAAGAATATGAAAATATCCAAGCTTTTCGTTATCTGTAATTCAGCAGAGAAAAAGAAGCACAACCCAAAACCTCAGAGAAAAAGTAAAGTACGAGAGGAAAGAAAAAAATCAGAAAAATCGGTTCTTGTTTCCCGACACTTTCCAGGGACAGGGGATTTTTATGTGCAGAAATTCCTTTCTTTCAGCATTATTTTCATACCTGATGGCTGCATACATTTGTGCTGTACTGAGGATCTTTGTGATCCTTCAACCAAGGTTTGCTCCTGCCTAAAACCAGGAAGGGATTGAGGGGAGGTGTCTGCATCTCACACTGAATTAATTCCATCTTGCTGTACCTTGTGTTCCCTCTAGGTATTTCCAGTGTTTTCTGCTCTCTTTCTTGTACCTTTTCTGTGAAGAAACTACTGGATTTGCCTGTCTGCCCTGGGTTTTTAGAAGTCTGGTGAGCCTGGCCCTTGCTCTGATGTTTAATGCAGGATTGAAGTTAAACATTGTGTTGGGAGCTAGATATCAAAGTATTCAAAAAGCAGAAATAAAAGGGAAAAAAGCGTGAAGTAAAGAAGCTGCAAAGTCTTCTTAGACTGAAGAACTGGGGAACTTTAAAAGAAAAACTTTAATCTGTCAGAGATTTTGAAGTGCTTGTCACTTAATGTTCCTTCCTTCAAGTCCTGGTTGGAGGCTCATTTCAGAAAACCACAATGACTCAGCTACTTTGAATATCTGTTCTGTGGCGCGTGTTGGAAGCTCCCAGAGTTTCTCCCGCCTCCAGACGTGCCTTTTATTGGTGCATAATTCATTGGCAGTATCTTGTGCACTGTGCTAATTTAAACCGTGCTTCCAATATTTAGATTTTTAAAGTGTAAAGGCATAGGGCCCTGATATTCTAAGTAGAAAGGGGAACATTTGTTTATAAATATTTATTATTTTGCAAGTGTAAAGGTAAGCTTTATCTAGATTTTTGTTCCAGATAAATGCTGAGTTCCTCTGTACAACACTAAATGTTCTCGAGGGTGAAACTTGCCTAGTGCTGTGTTTTATGTCCTTAAGCTCCTTGGGAATGGTATGGAGAGAGTTGGTTCTGGCCAGAGCTTTTGCTGAGTCAGTCAGGTGACCCAGAGTTCCTGAATGTATCAAAAGGAATTTTTGAGCAAATCCTGTGTGAATACACACAAACCAGAAGCAGTGGATTGTACAGGAAGGAACCACGGGGCTATGGTCGGACTGCAATAACCTTTTAATCCCTGTTTAACACTCAGAAGCCTGAGGATGGTAGGAATAGAAGGTAGGGAGTGGATATTTGTGATGGCTGCAAAAAGGAAGGTGTCCAGTGGAGCAGCCTTTGCTCAGACGTGGATCCACAGGAATTCTTTCACCGTCTGTGCTGGAGCTCTGACAGGCAGCATCCCGTGAGGGTTTGCTGTGCTGCTGGGTGCCACCACCAGCTGCCAGGCTGTGCTTTTGGGATTCACAGGGAGCCAGTCCCACTTCTGGGCTGGGATTTATGCGATGACAGAGCTGCTGAGGTGCTGCCCTCGCTCTGCAGCCGCTCCTGGTGCCAGCACTGAGCACGCAGGAACAACCTCGCGTTCCTCGCTCCGAATGTCCCCGGTGTGCTGGGAAGTGTTGCCATGGAGGAGAGCGTGGGGTGGGAGTAGGCAGGACCAGCTGCCTGAGGGCTGTGGTGGGGGAGAATCCTCCAGCAAGGCTGCTCTTGCAGGCAATCCTGGGAACTTCTGCTGTCCGGAGCTGCACGCATTCCTTGGGGAGATGAATGGTCTGTGGCCAAGGGTGGAGCTTTTGTGTGAGCAAAGTGGCTCTCCCTGCACTGCTTGGGAGGGAGAAGGTTAAGACCTCACAGGCACAGTGGTCTTCATGGGCCTTTGGGTTTAGTTGAGTTCCTTGTCCCTCCTGTGTGCATTTCTGCACTGTTTAAACCAGTTTAAAAATAGACTGGACATGGCACTTGGTGCCGTGGTTTAGTTGATGAGGAGGTGTTGGGTCACAGGTTGGACTTGATGATCTCAAAGGTTTTTTCCAACATAGTTCATCCTGTGATTCTGCCCCTTCATGGTGTGCCCCTTCGAGGGTGTGCAGAACAACTCTGTTACTTCTCTGAAAGTCCTCTGGAAATTTTTAATCTAGCAAAAGGGTGTTCTGATGGCGAACTGACGGATCCATCTGCTCCATCAAAGTGGGTTTATCAACAGTTTTCAGTTTAAATATTTTTAGTGAAAAAGTTGATTTGTGTATGTAACAGGCATATGGCTCAAGGCTTGTACTCAGCAGCTGTTTGGGTGTATTTATTGGTAAAAGTACCACGCAGGGATGTTTGATAAGAAAATCTTGGTCTCTGGGGTGAGCTCGGGGTGTTTGAAGTCCTTCAGAATCCACGAACAGCTCTTGAGTGCAGGCTGGAAGCTTTCTGAGTTCAGCGGTCATTTGTGTCCCCAAACGTGGGACAGAGTGTCTGAGAGTGTGGGCAAGCTGATGACAACTTTCCAGACATGTTACATCAAAGAAATGGAGATAATGTGCATGAAAACCATAACACTTGGCAGTGTCTGTAGTAGTGCGAGTTCAGGGCTGCAATAGCAAATCTGCTCCATCCCTGTCTGCAGCACTGTGCTGTCCCTACTCTGCCCTGCTGTCACACTTCCAGCCTCAGTATTGCCCTGTAAAAAATACAGGATTATTCTCACAGCGTCACAGAAGCGTTTTGGCTGAGAAACGGCTCTGCAGTGCACGTGGCTCTCCAGCAGCTCATCTGTTTCCCCTCAAATACTGTGTTTTTGGACCATTTTTAACCATACTTTCGATGGCTTCACCTTGTAAAAAAATGCATCAAAGCTCTTCGAATGAGCAGTAGGGGAAATTTGTGTAGTGGGAGTGGTGCCACAGGGCACCAGTGACACTTCTCTTCATCAATGGCTTTCTGTTTCTACAAGAGCTGAAGACGATGGAATTACAATTCACGGAGTTTGTGCCAGCCAATATCTTTTGTTTAGACCCATAATCCTTTCTTGAAGAAGTTTTTGATTTCACTTATGTGGAGTATCGTGAGTGCTCTTAAATTAAAAATAATGGATTTGTTCTGCAAATGTGCGGTTTGTGTATTTGAAGGGAAAAGTAGCAGACTTGTGGAATATTTTCAGTGGGCAAAGAGAAGGCATGGTTGGTATCGTGGAGTTCACCTTTTAAAAGTCCAAAGACTTGGCAGACAAATTTTTCTCACTGCTTCCAGTGGCGTCCTCTTCAAAATATCTTAGTAAAATGGGAAATCCATGTGGAAAGTCCCAAGTGCTCCTCCAGATCAAAAAACTCAGGAAACTGCAGATAATCAGCTTTTCATGTCTTTTTTCACATAGGTTTTGGGGTGTTTTTTGCGTAATGTCCATATCCTCAGATGTTTTGAGGGGAGTTTTTGTTCTGCTTGTACCATTTATCTTTGAATAAGGTTCAGATATTTCATCAGGACAGTTGGCACTTCTCATGATGGAGCCTTTGGATAACATCAGTTGTCTGGGTTTCATTTGGGATTTGCTGAAATAGTTGTCATTTCTGAATCTATTTTTGAGCATCTCTAATACTAAGGACACTTGCAAGCCAGATTTCATAACTCGTGTCTGGTTTATTATATGGGAGAGTTGCTTGTTGGATTGAGAGGTTGAGAATCTTGGTTTTTTCCAAAGGCTGGAATTGTTGTGGGTAAAAATTACCTGAGGCACCTAGAGGTGAGTAACATAGTCCAGTGTTACCTGGTGCTGCTGCAATTTTCCTCTGGAGTCATAAATCTGGGAAGCATTGTTTTAAACCTCCCCTGTGGGAGAGCTGGCAGGGGCTACTGCACTGAGCCCTCCTGGAGCTGAGGGTGCCAAGGGCTGGATTTTAGGGGCTGGAACCCTAAAGTGGCGCCGTAGGGATGAAGTGGCTGGTGAAGTTCTGAGAACTCCCCCTCAGTTCACAGCAGAGCCAGAGGGGGCTCCAGGAGCTTTTGGAGTGCTCCATCCTGGCTGTGAAACCACCAGGGCTGGGTCCTGTCCCTCTGTGGGACCAAATCTGAGCGTGGCTGCCTTGGCCACGTGTCACCATTTGAGGCTGTCCCAGCACGTCCCCACCAAAGGGTCTCCCCTCCTGCTCTGCAGACCCACAGCTGCAAATGGATGTTATCAAATCTGTGTGGTAGAACCAGGGTTTTCTGGTCCCTTCTGCTGTTTTTGAGTGCCAGGATGTTGTGCAGAAAAGGAAAATTCGTCTGAAACCTGATTAAATTAATCTGAACCCTGAAATCCTGGAAATCAAGGCACAAAAGTGATGTAGATCTGGAAGCAGAGACTGGACCACCTGACACAACCAGAAAACAGTTCTGATGCAATTATGATACAATTAATAATTGGAAATAAGGACAGTGATTGAAACAAATGAAGGAAGAGAATGGAAAGGAGCAGACAGTGTTAAAAGAAGATTTCAGTTCATTTTTCTGAACTTGAAATCTTATTTCTGCTTTGAGGCTACCACAGAGGTGGTATTTGTGAGCCAAGACAACTCTCTTTGCTGACTCTGGGTGGATGTGAGTGTAGGATGCCTTCAGTGATGCAGCTGGTGTTATTTAATAATTCTCCCAACCCATCCATCACTTCTGAATCCAGCTTTCTCCCTCAATGTGTTATCATTGTGTCAGTAAGGCAGCTTGAAAGATGGCTGAAAACAGTGAAAATACCTAATTATTGTTCTCTGTGGAAAAGGAAGTTTTTAAATAGCTGTAGCACAAAGCAGCTTGAATACATTTATTTTCTGTAGACTTTTCAGGCGCTCAGGAAGGGGTGTCTGGTGGTGCCAGTAGCCTTGAGGGGCAGATGGGCTCTGTCCTTTCTGACAATCTACATGCCTTGGTGTGCTGTTGTTGTGGTCCAAGGGCTGCATTACACTCCCACCACAAGGAGTATTTAGGGAGTAACGTTATCAGTGCTGCAGTGATAGGTAAAGGTTTGATCATCACTTTTCCCCTCCTGTTTTCCAGCTGATCCCACACACTGGGAAGGCCTTCCAGCTGTGGCTGGCCAAGGCCACACTGATGTGCAGCTTTGCTCATCCCTTTGCAGCTGGCAGCGGGGGGACTGAGGGCAATGGAGCTGTTGATTCACAGACCCGTGAGAAGGCAATAATTAATGGGCTCTGACGTTCAGTGACTGGTAAATACTGTGGGTTTGGAGGTAAATCGGGTTAGGAAGCACACAGTGCTCAGGATGGAACGCAGGTGGATGGATACTCCTGGCTTGGCTTGGGTGGAGAGACTGGCACTGCTCCAGGCAGGGAGAGCAGGTTGGAAAGCCAAATCCTGCAGGAGTGGAGCGCCTGTGTGGTGGGTGAGCCCTGCTTTGGCTGCTGCAGCTGCTGTGGCAGAGGGGTGAGCAGCCTCATTGTAATTTCAGCAGAATGTTCTTTTTTTCTGGTTGTTTTTGTCTCTGGGATTTCAGGGAAATAAGGGAGGCATTGGCAGCACCTAAACCCAGACTTCTTTGCTTTGTAGTTGGACACGGAGTTAAAGAAATGAAACTTGAGGTTTTCTCTGCAGGTGTGTTTTAGCTCCTTGGTTTATTACATGAAGTTTTGGTGTTCCTGGTGTTCCTCTTACAGCCTGTTCTCCAGGGAGATAATCAGCTGTGATAAACCAAGGAGTCAGAGAAGCTGCTCTGTCTGTTGGAAAATAGACAGCAAGTTAACAGAGTGTTTATATCTGCAGAAGGCTCACACTGGGAGCTTGTATGAAACGTCCCTGAGATGGATGATAGCATGTTCCGCTTCTTTTGCTGGAAGACAGTGAGGTAGTAGAGCAGGCAAAAATAAATTGAATTACATCCATGCATTTAAAAAAGAGAGGAGAAAACAACAACTCAGTTGAAGTTGAAAAAGGATCAGTTTTTCTTCAGTAACTCCATGTTGTGCTTGTGTGGTAGCCCTTCGGCAGCTCCGTGGAGCAGGTGAATTGCATCCCTGTGGGACACACAGAGCATCCCCAGGATCTGGGAGTGTCTTTGCAGGCTCTCAGGTGCTTCAGGTGGTGGTGAGTGCCCCATGGGCGTCTCTGTGACACAATCTCAGGGTGGCTTTGCCCAGTTTCAGCGGCAGCCCTGCCTTTGCAGCCCCACGGAGCCCCCCGAGGACGTGCTGCCGGTGGGATGAGCTCCTGCAGGCCTTGCTGGCGGGCTCTGCTTCCGCTCAGGGCTGTGGAACATTTGCTGTCCCCATGTGCAGAGCAGCCCAGCGGGGCTGGCTGCCTCCCCTCGCCGAGCTCCAGCTGTCTGCCGTCCCGGATCCAGCGTGGCTCTGCTGCCTTGGCTCCCGGCGCTCGCTTCCCTTATTTGGTAACGCACGGCTCTTCAGCTGTTCCTGGAAGGGGCTGTTTTACTCGTTTAGGGACTATTTTCCACTTTCATTTTTGATCTCTAAAGCCATGGATTGTGTTTCAGCAGCGGTGCTGGCACAGCTTAACTCTTAAGTGCTGTCAGACTGGAATATTGTGCTTTTTAGAAGTGCTTGGCTGTTTCCCTCTGCTGTAATGCTCAGCCTTGCTGCTGCAGAGGCAATATATGGCAGCACTTGTGTTTACGGGGTGTATACACCTTGTCAGCATAACCTGCTTATGAAAATTACTTCCAGAGTGCAGCCTTCAGTGCTGGGATTACGTTCTGGAGGCCAGGTTTTAATTAGCTGCATGATTTGTTGGCGTTTTCCGTGCTGTGTTCCCAGGAGGGGAAGCGGCGCCCAGCGCCGGAGCGAGCTTGGACAGATTGAGCTGCATCACTTGATAGGCCTCAGCAGAGCATCTCTGGGCCCCTGCCAAAAGGACGGGGACTGTTTAAAGTGGAGAGAGGGAGAGGCCTTGGGGAGGTGGAAGACTCAAGCCCAGGAACAGAAAGCAAGGAATAAAACTCCCAGACTGAGAACAGATGTGGGTAGTGGTGTTTTGCTGGGTTTGCCTGGGAGCACAGCACGGCTGGGCAGCAGGACTCTGCTCTCTTCAGCTCCAGAGTGGTGTTCCCTGTAGTTCAGGCAGGCCTGGTTTATTTTTTGCATTTATCTTTGCTTTATTAAGCCAGTTTCTAGAAGTCTGAACATCTGTGGCAGCTCACCCCCCCGGGTGCTGCCCATGTCTGCCCACAGTGTTGGTCACAGCTGGCTGTGCTCTGCAGGCTCTGCAGAGGAGACACCAGCTTGGGAATTCACTCAGAACCTGTCAAAGACTGCTCTCAGTTGGCTGCATCCAGGGAGGAGGAGGGTGGGCACATGGCAGTGCGATGGGGAAGGATCCGTGGTGTGGGAATCGTGGTTAGAAAAGGAGCTGTTGATGCTGTGCTGTGACAGAAAGTGCAGTTGCTGCCTTGGAAAATACATAAAAAAGAAACATTGCCAAAAAGCATAGTAATTATTTTTTCCAGTTTTGCTTCCTGGCAGAGCCTCAAACGAAGTTTCTTGTTCAGTACAGCACCTCGTGCTTCCAGAAAGGTACGAGAAAAATCCAGGAGGGAAGTGGGCAGGAACACCACTGACCAGTCTTACATCTGGGTGTAGCTGTGGGACAGAGGAGCCTGCAAATACTGCTGGGAGAGGGAGGAGTTCTCTTCTGCATGTCCATGTGGAGAGGGAAGGAAATCATGGCATGAAGTTGTAAAAATAAATAGGTTAGATACAGAAATAATGGAGTGCTGGAAGGGATAGCTTCAGGTGTTACGCCAGGAATGGAGCTAATTCTGCCCTTGGAAGGGAGGGATGGGCTAAGGACGCTCTCCAAGGGGCTGTGAACCTGTATTTGGAATTCTGCAGAAGGCAGTGGGTCAGGAGCTCAGGAGGGCAGCACCTGGTGCTGCAGGGAAGAAACAAATAAGCATTTCAGGCAAGGGATCCCAAGTGCTTCATTAGTGTAAGAAAAATTGAAGCACTAAATTCAATTCTATTATTTTTTCCATTCTTCCAACCAAGACCTCAATAATATTATCAAATATTTATTTAATGTCCCTACATCTTTTTTTGGCAATGCAGTTTTTCTTTAAGCCAAATCCATTTAAGAGCTGAAAATGGAGCTGCTTTATTGAACAGCTGAAAAATTTGTCTTTTCTCTTGCGTGATGCTGTGGTGGTTCATTCCCTGTGACACGCACACGAAATGTTTTTAAATAGAAGTGACTTTTATTATGCTGTTCAGTCAGCTCTGTCTAATAGAACAACAGTATTCTTTCCATGCTGGTCAACACTGACGCTTCCAGAGGGGGTTTGAAATTTGATCTTCCTTGTTCTTCCTGTGCTCAGGCAGTCCAAGCTTTCCCTGCCTCCTGCCCCCACTTCCTGCCCCGTTTTCAGCAGGAACTTCAATCCGGAAAAGCAGGAGCAAGTGAAGAAGCAAATATGAGAATGAAATCCAAGGGGTGAGCAGCCAAAATTAAATGAAATTTGGCCAGCAAATAAATCTGCTTTGTTTTACTGCTGCGGTAAAATGTAGGCTGAAGAGACCCAAAGATAATGAGGAGGGAATGTCGCAGGGTTCCTGTCCTGAGAATTGTGTTGGTGTCTCACAGGGAGATTTGTCATGGAAACCATTAAAAGGGAGAGAGGGAATGGCTTCCTGGGTCAAGGGTCCAGCTCTCAGGCTAAGACAAAGGCTAGAGCCACAACAATTTACTTAGAATTGCTTCTGCAACTCATATGACATTTGTTTGCTGAATTCCCTTCATATGAAATACAAATCCTTCTCCTTGTGTGTCAAAATTGATTTTCAGTGCTTATGAGGGAGAGAAAGGGATGGCCTTTCAATTTGTCCAGGTGGCCTCTTGTTCAGGGATTCTTTTCAGGCTGGACCAGAGATGTAGCTGAGCTAAGACAGCAGAAACACTCCCTGGGACCAGCAGCTTCCTTGGGATCCTGGGTTAACTCACATCAATGTCTGCAGCTATGAACCCCTTGCTTGAGGTTTTAGTCTTCTCTTTTCCCCTCTCCTCAACATGAAGGGGTTTTTTCCTGACTTGTATCTGTTATTTGCCAGGAGCCATCAAAGTGCTTTGACGATTTCTAAAGAGATTATTCTTTAATAAGTAGCTTCTTTTGGTCCAAGTTACCCACCGTGTCCCTAAATGAGGCTGTTCCTTAATGCTTCCAGGGATACCTGGTGCATTCACTGTGTCCTGAACAGCTTTCTCTGAGGGAATTTGCTGTGTTTTGTCATCTCAGCTCTCTGGTATCCACTGCTGCCCATCCAGGGACACCTTCTCTATGGCGATGACAAGGAGAGGAATGGTTTTCTTGCTTCTTTAGCCTGAATGGATGTCAAATGGGATATGCTGTAGTTAAATCAGTGGGGTTTAGGGTTTTTTTCCTTTCTGCTCGTGCTGCTCTCCCTTCTGGCTCTGTGTTTTCACGCAGCATCTTCCCTCAGTACCAGAGATAGAAAAAAAGCATCTGGTCTTTCCTGCAAATGTTTCCTTTTGGAGCTGCCTGTATATCCAGTGTCTAAATATTTCTCTCTTTTCGAGTAGCAGTTTTCTTTTTGAAGGAGACCAAAGAGGTTACGTGTAGAAATAAAACAAACACTGGTGTGTTCTGAACTCTTTGGAACACAAGGTGTTTACTTAAAGGTGCATTTCTCAGGTCAGTATTTTGGTTGGTTTTTGGGCACTTTGCTGCTGTTGTGCTTGTGGGGGTGCCTGGGGGGTGAGTTTTCTGTGCCTTGGTTCTTAGCTTGCCCTGAGATGTGGCAGCGTGTCTGGAGCCTCAGGAGATGAATCCTTGCAGGTGAGGAGTGAGGTGCTTGCTCTTCCTTGCTGCAATCAAGTTTTCCTCTTGGGTTTCTGCTGAAGGAAGAGCCAGGTTGGACGGGGCTTGGAGCAACCTGGTCTGTGGAAGGTGCCCCTGGAGTGGGGGTGGAACTGGAGGAGCTTCCAGGTCCCTTCCAGAGCCCAAACACTTCTGTGATTCCATGATTCTAATGACAGCTTTATCCCACAGCAAATTGCAATAAATCTAAAATGCTGTGTTTATTATTGTGAGGACACATTGCTGTGTGCAGGCATGTGCTAGTTAGTTACGTGGTCAAAAAGCCATTGCTTTTTAATTAATGCTTCATTGCTGAATATGTGGCTTTAGCAGACATTGATATTCAGTGTCCAGCTCTCAGGTATATAATTTTTCTCTCTCTGAAATCTCTGTTCAGTCTTCTCCCTTTGCTTTGATACCTCAGCTCCAAGTTAATAACAATTACATTATTTCCTGTGTTGTTACAGCTTGAACAAATGAAGCAGCAATTCCCATTGGTAGGGCTTTGCATAAATGAATATAATCGCAAGAGGGTGGTTACCCTCGTGTCTTGCAGATAGGAATTGAGGGTGGTTATTTTAACATAAAAATTAAAATATATTTAGATCACAAATCGTGCACACTCTCAATTTAAATGTTGGTTGCAAGGGTGATTTTTCCCCCTTTATTCTGCTTTATAAAGCAAAGCATTGAAAGCCCCTGAAACACAAGATGCAGCAGCACAAAGCAGGGAGGTAACAGACGTCACCGCAGCAGAAACCTCTAATAAATTTTGTCATGTAATTAGTACAGGGTTTGAATCCTGAGTGATTGGGCTGCTTTGCAGAGGGATGTGATTGCTACGAGATCTTTGGGCCTGGAATAAAATCCCAGAATGGACTGGAAGGGACACTAAAGCTCCTCCCATCCCACCCCAGCCATGGCAGGGACACCTCCCACTGTCCCAGGCTGCTCCAAGCCCCAATGTCCAGCCTGGCCTTGGGCACTGCCAGGGATCCAGGGGCAGCCACAGCTTTCCTGTTCCACACCAATGCCCTGCTCACCTGTGCTTCAGTTTCCCCACTCGTGGAATGGCAGAACTGCTGGCAACACGAGGCTGGAATTCGGTTGAGTTCCTCCTCCAGGTTCAATGTGCAGGGTCCAGGTTTGGTTTCCTGCTGGGGTGGAGCTGTGGATGGAGCTCTATTGGGGCCACAGGGTGAGTGCTGCTGCATCCTGACAAAATCCCTGTTCTGAAGCGAGCTGCTGAGCACCCAGCAAAGCTCCATCACTGCAAATTGAAAATGAAAGGATGTCTTCTCATCACAAAGAGAGTCATTTCAGTAGGATCAGGTTCTTTTTTCTCCCTCTTCATGGAAATGCAGGAATGATTAATAATCAACACATTTCTGTAGCTGCTTTTGTTCTATATTCTTTGAACCTCTTAGGCTGTCATCTATTAATTTTAAATCTCAGAAGGAACAAGTATAGAAATAGATGATGGAGTAATCCGAGGGTTTCTGAAAAGGTGAAACTTGTCTGAGATTGAATACGTGCATTTTGTATTCTTCTCTGAGTCTCCTGTGTGAAAATACTGCATTTGAGCACAAGAGAGGGCTTCATTTTGTCTTTAAATAAACTCCTCATCTTGTGGAGCGTTACCATCCTTGTGAGTGTATTTAAGCTGTGCAGTTTTGTAAATATAAAGTCAACAACTTCTATTTACAGTATTTCCATCATTGCCAGCTCTGTTACTTCTTCATTGCAGCTATTCTTTCATATTTAAAATAAAAAGAAAAGATATTATCTGTGTATTTATTCTCTCCTGTGAGCAGCCTTTGGCCTTGGGAAAATATCAGGTATCTAAGTATAGAAAAAGTCTGAAGAGAAACTGCTAAATTTCAGCAGGGAATTGCTGGTTTTCTTTTAATTTTAGTTTTGCTGTGCAAAAATGAGTTTGGTTTTTTCCAAGTAATGAAGAAACAGCTGTGTTGGCGTTAAATATTCAGTGGATTTGTAAGTGACTTATTTAAAGATCTTCATCTTTATAGATTTCCCTCATTTGAAAGCGCCCTAAAGTATGATTTTTGTGAGGGGGAGTAATTTCTCTTGGTTCTTACCTTTCTCCAGTTGGCATTTTGGAGAGTCTGGGTTTAAAACCCGAAATAACGACACACCTTTTTGTTGCCAACAAAGTATTTGATTCCTGCTCTCTCCAACTGCAGAAAAGTTGGTGAAGACCTTCTCCTAAGTGCTTAAAATAGGCAGTGGAGATTTGGAAAAAATGATGAGTGGTGGATTGCACAACCAGCCTGGCTGGAGCTGAAACTGCTTCCAGATCATTCTGGAACGGGCACGCTGGAGAAGGGCAGAGGGAGGAAAATGGGCTGGGGCCCTCCAAACTGAGCTGAGCTCTGACAGCACCAGGGTGGCAGCTGAAGGAGCTACAAAAAAGATAGGGAGAGACTATTTACAGGGGCCTGGAGGGGCAGGACCCAGGGAATGGCTTCCCACTGCCAGAGGGCAGGGCTGGATGGGATATTGGGATTAAATCCTTCCCTGTGAGGGTGGGCAGGCCCTGGCACAGGGTGCCCAGAGAAGCTGTAGGTGCTCCTGGATCCCTGGCAGTGCCCAAGGCCAGGCTGGACATTGGGGCTTGGAGCAGCCTGGGACAGTGGGAGGTGTCCCTGCCATGGCAGGGGTGGCACTGGGTGGGATTTAAGGTCCCTTGCAGTCCAAAACATTCCATGATTCCATGAATCTTTGCCATTGCCTGGTGGAGCTTTGTGTGTCAGCAGTGCCTGTTCAGGAGCTTTCTGAGACATCCTCCTAGACCAAGGGTAGAATTGACACAAAGGCATCACTTAGTGCCCCAAACGATGGGGAAAGCTGCTGAAGGGGAGGCTGGGATTGCATGGGAATGTTGGACTTAGGTATTTCTAGGCAGCTTTGTGTGAAAGGAGGTGATGATGTCTTGGGTGGGCTCTGAAATACTCTACTCCCTTCTCCATACCATTCCAGCCTCTCTAACCTTGGTAATTGCAATTTTGGACAAGTTTTGCAATATATTTTCAAATAATCTTATTAATGTGCTACCTAAATGTGACTTCAATTCCCATGTGATGGAGTCCTTTGTAAGAAAATGAAAAAGCTCGGTCTTTGTCAGGTTTTTCATTGTATTATGAGAGCAGAAATTGGGCATTTGAGGGGCTGCTTGGGCTTGGGCTGGAGGGAAGAGTTGGAAGTTTGGAATCTGTGCCGGGTTGGAAAGGAGCATGGTCTAACTGAGAAGGGAATGGAAAATGGAGAAGAGAAAACAGAAAGAATGGGGTAGAAGAAACTGGCAGTTGGAATAATGTTGCTGGCAAGTTTCCCTCTTCCTTGAACCCCAAAATACTTTGGAACACGGGGGTTTGTGGCATTCCCAGAATCCTCGCTTTTGACGACTCCTCTGTGCTGCTGGTGCATGCAGAGGGTAACCAATCCTTGCTGTGATATTTCGGGGAGCTGCAGGTGGCAGAGGCCCACGTGGGCTGTGGATGTCCCACCAGTGAGAGCATTCATCTCTCACGTGGGGCCGTCGCTCGGCCTCGCTTCGTTCCGTGCAGAGCAGGCGCTGACGGAAGAACAGGATTTAGCTTGGAAGCTCTGAAGTGCACATTTAATGCGTGCCCGTGTAGCATTCATCATCCTGGTGGGGTGGTGTAGGATTATGCAATCCCTTTTTCCTGCAGGACCTTTGTTGGGTGTTCAGGCTTGATGGATCATCATTTCATCAACAGTGACGTAGTATTTTATTTTTATACTTCTTCATTGTGCAATTCTGCCATTTTTCACCCTATATCATGAAGATCTGAAAGGAAAACGCATTCCTTCCTGGTTAATATTCAACAAACAGCCTATAAAAAGATGTCGTTACTGTGCAGTAATTGCTTTATTTATCACCTTTCCTATGTGGCTAAAGCTGCTGGAATCACTGAGCGGAGCAGAGAGCTGATGCTTCGGGCTGCTTTGGCTTCATTTTTAAGTTTTGGCTTTGGGTTTTGGGTTCCTGTTGTAGAAATAGACCTAAAATCCATCGGGATGGTGTCTGATAAGAGCGGGTTTATCTTGCACAGTCATCAGGACTGTGGGTTGCAGATCAGTGGCTGTGATGGTACTCAGCCAGCACATCCTTGTCTTTGTAAACATCCAAGGCCATGGGGTCTGGAGATCTAAAATTCTTCTGGCCATAAACTTCGTGTAGTTTGACCCATGGTGAAATACATTTGGTGGCCATACAAAGGTGAATAAGGCAAAGTTGAACTTCTCAACCACTTCAGAAACAGATTTCATAGGACAAATACTAGAAAAAAAACACATTGGGTGCTTTTCATTATTTGTTTTAGGTCTGTAGCTTTGTTACTAGGGAGAAAACCCAAGAAAAACATGTTATGTTTTCCCTTCTTGCACTGGACAAGGTCAAACACACTTGTAGCCCTCTGTGGGTGCTTCAGGCAGGAGAGGGGGGTGCTCACAGTTAACAATTTGGAAGTTAAGCCTAACTTGACAACTTTCTTGACTGAAAAGGATGGAAAGAAGTGCATTGTGACTAAATCTAGCATACAATTAATTCTTCTCTGCAGTTCTGTGTGTTAATTGCTGTCATTGTGTGAACTGATGGTTTAAGCAAAAATAGAAAATTTTATAAGTGGTGTGTTGCTTACAATGCAGAGTCTTAGCTCGAAGTGCCAGCCCGCAGTGGCTTTTGGAGTCTCTGCTGTGCTGTCAATCGCTGTGAATCATCCTGATGGCAAAGAAAAAGATGGTGAAGAGCGCAAACCTGGAAAGTGTGGTTTGCACTTTTGCTGGTGGCTCAGCAGCCCCAGGCCTGCAGTGTGGATGGAAGTGGAGCCGAGTGTTTGTGCAGAGATGCAGCTCAGCCTCCTTCCTGGTGCCCTGAGCTCTGTCCTTCCCCGCTGTCTCTGTGTCAGAGCTGCCATACCCAGCTCCTGCCAGGTCTGTTGCTGGTGCCCTGGGCTGCTAAACCAGGCTGGAATGGGATGGGTGGGCTCTGAGCTCCTTCCAACCCAAACCATTCTGGGATTCTCTGCCCTTCTGTGAAAGGTTTTGATGTTGCCTGGTGTGCTCTGGGGATGGATTGGAGGAAAGGCATGACAAGAGTGAAGGTGTCAATCTCAAACAGAGGTGAAATTACCAAGGTCTGTCTGAGCCCCTTCAGCCTCTGGCAGAGCTGCCATCTCTTGTCTCCAGTGTGGGGTTTCTCCCTCCTTGCCTGGAGAGTGTCCATGAACAAGCAGCTCTGCTTTTCAGGCAGCTTTTCAAGCCCCAGCTGGGTCTCTCCTCACCTTGCTGCCTCCCGAGTTGTGGTGCCTGCCTGTAGGGATACACCTGGAGAAAGGCTGTGAGCAAGGAGCCTGAGCCTCACATCCACTCTGTTGCCAGAGAGGCTGGGAACAGCCTCCTGACTCTTCTGGCACTTTGTTTGAACTTCTGAGCTGCTACTTTAGGCGCTGTCTTTGAATAGCTGAATTTATTTTTTTGCGTGTTCCGTTGCTTAGTGACGAGAGGAGGAAAAACAGTCACTGCAGCTCATGTGGGTTTATTACTGATAAGTTAGCATCTCTAATACAGAAATTTATTTTTAATAAGACTAATGAGCTGTGATTCCTGACTTTTGCCAGGCAGAACATTAAATAAACTGTGTTGATGCATTGGGTATAGAGCCTGACACCCTGAAGGGTTTGATGTTACCTCGAGCTATGCCTTGAATGTCTGTGCTTGTGCAGGCTGTTGTTTGAGGGTATTTTACGCTGCTGCCACTTTATTAGGTGAGGTTCTCCTATTTTTTTTGCCCTGTTTTCCCTAGCAGTAGAAGGGATTTGGTTTAAAAACTAAACAGGCAACAACAGCAGTGAAAAAATCCAAAGCAAACCCCCCCCCCCCCCCGATGTAGTTTACCTGCTGAAGTACAAAAACTGCAAGCTGAAAGTGCAGGGGCCAAGCCTGCTTGCCTGGGAAAGCACTGGAACGTGTTCCCATTTTAGTCTGGTACCGTTTTTGACTGGATAAGTTATAAATCTTCTGGTCTTGCATCAGATGTTGGCAGCAGCAGTTGGTTTTTATCATTCATGGGGCAGCATTCCTGTTTCTCAAAAAAGCATTTGTCTGATCAAGAGCTTTTTGGAATTTGTTTATAAACCTTTCCCTGCCGCTGGAATATTTGGAGAGCGTTAGCAGCAAGAATCCAGATAATCTGACTGGCTGAAACCATCTCTGTGCTTGTTCTGTGTTTTTCTAGACTGCCTGTTCAAGCTATGTCCCATGAACCGGTACTCGGCGCAGAAGCAGTTCTGGAAGGCAGCGAAGCCGGGGGCCAACAGCACCACGGATGCTGTGCTGCTCAATAAACTGCACGTGAGTATCCCACTGCTGCAAGGCCCTCCTCACCCTCAGCACTCATCCTGCTTTAAACACAGATTTCCAGTCAGCCTGGCACAGTTGAGGAGGAGACACCGAGTGCACATAAAAATCAGCCTGCAGGGTTCCTTTGGAGACGTTCACATCTTCAGTCCTCTGATTTATGACAAAAACACGGAATAAGCTGGGCTGGGAGGGATCCACAGGGATCATCCCAACTCCTGGCCCTGCCCAGACACCCCAACAGCCCCACCCTGGGCATCCCTGGCAGCGCTGCCCAAATGCTCCTGGAGCTCTGGCAGCCTCGGGGCCGTGCCCATTCCCTGGGGAGCCTGGGCAGTGTCCAGCACCCTCTGGGGGAAGAACCTTTCCCTAAAATCCAACCTAAACCTCCCTGGAACGGCTCCAGCCTTTCCCTGGGTCCTGTCCCTGCTCACAGACAGCAGAGATGTGTCTGCCCCTCCCGATCCTGCTCAAGGTCTGCGTCCCCCAGTGTTGTGTCCCTGATGCTGGGGTGGCCCCGGAGCTTTTGTCATTAACCTGTGGTAAAGATAATGGTGCTCCAGGGGAGCATTTTGGGTGTTAACAGCATAAAAAAGGGACCTTTGAGAGAGCTGCAGAGAGGATTCCCAGGCACTGCATTTTGACGTGGGAAATCAGGAGCTGCTGGTCTGATCAATCTATTGGGATTGCTCAAACAAACATCGCTGCTGTTGATACATGGAAAGGTTGATGGGTAATTATGAATAATTAGAAGGCCAGACAGCATCTCCTTCCGTATTAGCTTGCAGTATTTAATATTTTCTGGGTAAAATGTTGACATTCAGCAGCTGAAAACTCAGTAAGGCAGTTGATTGCTGTTTTTAGAGCTCCTATATAAAAAAAAGCCAACTTAACTTAAATACCATCTGTTGACTTTAGAGTTAAATAAACTCAGTGTTTATGTTAAAATTACATAGCTGGAGTACTTCATGTCAAAATTACAATTCTAAATATTTTTAGGTTCTTTAAGCCTATATTAAGCTCATTGTAGCCTGGAATACGAAATGGCCCCGTAGGAGAGTGTCACTTGCTGATTGCCATATGGCTGCCTCGCTCCTGCACTTCACAAGGACCCGCTGGTGGACTCCTTCTGCTTCAGAAAATGTATTTATAACCCAAAAGTATCAGCTTGGCAGGGACAAAGCTATTTTGGTAGCACAAAGCTCCCTCACCTGGGCCATGTTTCTCATGCTGATAAGGGAAGTAGGCTGTGGCAGCAAGCTTAGAGTGATGGGGGCTCTGGGGTTGGCACTCCTGGTGTATCAGGAAAGGGGAGAGCTCATGGGTTTTAAGAGAAAATAGAGCCTAAATACTGCATCATGTGGAAGAAAAAGGCTTTGGAATTGCCCTGGATTCCATTCTCATTTGGAGTTGTCTCCCCTTCCCCTAGGACAGCCCAGTGCAGGTGTTTGGGACCTGTCCCTACTTCTCCGACACTTGACCCTTTTGTGCCAGTGTCCTGGAAATACAGGATGAGATTTTTCCAGGATGAGATTTTTCCAGGATTAGCCCCAGCTGAGTGATGTTTGCAGAGACCTGTTGCACCATGACCTGCTTGGTTTGGTGAAAGGATTTGAGTGCCTTACAATGTTATGGGGGATTATTTAATCTGCATCACTTGGCCATGAAGTCAGGTGGGCCCAGTCATGTCTGCAGTGACCTGGGGCTTGAAAATAATTGTGTCCCATGTACATCACTGGTATCAAAACTTCCTTCTGCCACTCCTGTGTGTCCAAGTGCCACCTTTTCCACTTGCTGATGCATGGAATGCTCTAAACCCTGTGCCTGAGCCCACAGCTGTGAGCTCTGCCCAGGATGAGATTTCTTTATCAGTGCGTTGCATTTCCAACGCAGCTGATGATGCAAGATGTGTTCATCATCATCACTTGCCTTTTTTGGCTTCTGTTTGTCTGCTGGTGGAATTTATTGTCTGCCACGAAGCGCTCCATGCTGAGGTCAGGTTATTTTAAGTTAATGCCATTTAAGGGATTTAAAATCTGGGACACTTGTCTCTCTGTGGTCGCAGCATCCGAGCTGCTTGAGGAGCTGACATCTAGTGGCCAGAAAAGTGGTTCTCCTGGAGAGGCTGTCAGGTTTGGGGGATGCTTTTGAACTACATCCTAAGTCCTAGTTGTCCTTTCACAGAACACATTGTTTTCTGTATTTATAATAAATGTGGCACCCAGCGTGGCAGGGCAGTCCTGGCTGTGGTTGCTGTTATTGTGGGAGGGCTCTGGTGTCTTGTTGAAACCTTTTCTTGTCAGAATACTTGGAAATCAAGCAGTAAAGTTGTATTTTAGTAATACGGAGAAAATTTTGTTGCATTGCATGGCTGAATAAAATTCTGAATTTGAAAGACCAGCTGTATCTCAGGTTCTCCTGGAGCAAGAAGCCAGTTTTCATACCTAGCACAGCATCTAGAAACAGCAGATTTTAAGTGAGCTGGAGCTGGTGACGTTCTCTAATAGCGTGCAAAGAGCTGCTCCTTTGTCCTGTGTCACTGGTACTTCACCTCCCTGTAGTGAGGAATTTGGACCTTCCAGTCCAAGAGAAAACTGGACCTGCCACAGTCCTTGAGACCCAAGAACCAAACCATAATCCTTGATGCTCAGCCTCCTAAGAAGTCCTATTTTAAATTGCTCTTCACCTCCAGATAGCAGTTAAAGCAAATAAAGATTTATGTTTTTAATTCAAAACATCATCTTTCCTGTAAAGTGAAGGAGAAGTTCTTTACCAAATGAAATTGTTTAAAAACAGCCTGGGCCAAATAGCTCACTTTTAAAACAAAAATGGCAAGAGGCTCGTTGTAAATTATTAACTGGGTCTTTGTGTCCTTAGAATAATTCAATTTTGCAAGGGCTTTCCCTTTCCTTGCCCTGTCATTTTGGTGCAGGAATGCTCAGCTGTGGCACACAGGATCCATCACCTCATGGAGCACAAGCTCTGGTGTGGAGAGGCAGGAACTCTCAAATCCAGAGCTGCAGTGGGCATTTGTATGGGTCTTCCCAAGGATCCTGCTGTGTAGGGAGGGGCATTGGAGCCTCCAGAAAATACAGCCTGGAGGGCAGCTGGAGCCTGTGTTGGCAAAGGAAAATAAAGAATCAAAGTGGAGATTCTTTCATTCAATTTGTGTAGAAGTCAGTAGAAAGGAAAATGGAATTCCTGGCTGGAGTTGTTACCCATCCCTTTTTCACCTTTCCCACCACTAGATATCTGTCTTCTCTCTTGCCTGAGCTTTTCATCTCATGTTTTATTCCAAAATTGTGTCCAATTGTACCCAAATTACAGGTTACTTAAATGATGTGTGTCTATCTCTCCAAACAGTTGAAAAAGGGAATTGGAAATTACGCTGTTGGAAGCTGGGAAAAAAAGGAAATTAGGCTCTTTCAGATGCTCGCTGTTCTTCCAGTCCTTTGAAATAATCTTGAAGAAAAGGGAGTTTCATAAAACCCCCTTTTCTAAAACACTCAGCAATTGAACTGTTCTCCCTTAATTTCAGCATGCGGCGGATTTGGAAAAGAAACAGAACGAAACTGAGAACAGAAAACTGCTGGGAACTGTCATCCAGTATGGGAATGTCATCCAGGTAGGCTGTGAACATCTGTGCAAGCTGGAGAGGATTTAGTTAAAAATTCCCTGCTCTGTGGACTTTAAATTTCTGGAATTCATGGTCAGGAGTCTGTAGTTTTGCCAGTTTCACCATGCCCTGAAGTGAGATCCTGGGAAGCAGGGCCTGGCTGTTAAATCTGTGATGAGGTCAGTTTTTTATTATGGGTTAATTGTTTGGTTTTGAGGTCACCATTGATTTTTTCTTCAGAAATACTTGTTAGAGCCCTCATTAGAGTTGTTGGAAGGTGGCACATGTACAATACCAAACGTCCTCTCATGGTGAAATGTTGGCACTTAAATCATAAACTGACACAGAGGAGGAAGATCAATAGAAATAGTTACATTTTCAGTTAAATGAGAGCAAGCAAAGCAAGAGAAGAGCAGCTTTGCCTCTCACCAGGAAGAGCCACTCAGTCCCCAGCATTTCACAAGTTTTGGTGCGGGGTTTTTTTGAGCAGGTTGTTGTAAGTGATGAGGACATTTCCATGTGTTTGTCCGTGCTGGGGAAGGGACAGTTGGATTAACTGGAGGTGTTCTGTTGTGTGTCACTGTGTGTGAGTGGAATTATGTCTGAACCCATCAGTATTTGTACACAGTTCAGTTTGCAGTCCTGTGTAGCATTGCAGTTGTCTCTTGCACGCTCGGGTTGCTGAGGGGAGGAAGAGGAGCATTCTTAGAACTGAACTCTGATTCTTATTCTAGCTGCTTCACTTAAAAAGTAACAAATACTTAACAGTAAATAAGAGGCTTCCAGCTCTGCTAGAGAAGAATGCAATGAGGGTGACCTTGGATGAAGCTGGAAATGAAGGCTCCTGGTTCTACATCCAGCCCTTCTACAAGCTGCGCTCCATCGGGGACAGTGTAAGTGCTGGAGTGGTGTCCTCACACTTCCCTTGAGGCACAGGCTGGGTTTGGGAGGCCTGCCTTGCAATTAATGCAATGCACAGATCTCTGAGTGCGTGATGATGATGCAGGAGCAACCTTTTTGCTGTGCTGTCATGAGGGGGAGGAAAATTGCTATGGTAACTTGTATTTTGGAAACGTGGAATGATCTAACATTGGAGGGAATAAGGGACCTAATTAGGCTGGCCTTGCACAATTCCTGCTCAATTCAAAATGGTAGGAAGTGTTGAGCTCCTTCAGGAGGTTTGGAAGGAATAATTAGCATCTTGGTTTTCAGTGTTGTCAGCTTAGAATCAAAATTCGTCATCACTTTGGGTATGAGGAGTGAGGTAATAAGGAAGTGAAATGCTCCTGTTCATGGGAAATGTTTAAAAGCATTGCCACTTCAATCCCTTCTTTTGCAAAATCTGAGTCACTTGGGTATAGGATCTTCCTAAAACCAGGAGGTCATAAGCTTCAGTGTGCTCTGGGGTTTAGGCCAGGTATATATTTGCACCTAAACACGGTGAATTTATCAATCAGCCATCATTTATCCTGTACCAGAACTCAATCTGCTTCTTCTGCAAGGCTCTGGGTCCAGTAGCATAGGGGTTTTACCTCAGTGACTGAGTTTGGTGAGCTAAATTCCAAACAGAATGAACTGTTTGTGAACCAAACAGAATCCTGGTGGAATACTCAGACTGGCATCTCTCCAGACTGCAAAAAGGTGATTTCCTCCCATCGCTTCCATTATGAAAAAAAAAAAGGGGGGAAGAAAAAGAGCTTTCCCAGTGTGCAAATTTGTCTGATGCTGCACTTCTCTGCAGGTTGTCATTGGAGACAAAGTAGTCCTGAATCCTGTCAATGCTGGCCAGCCTCTCCATGCCAGTAGCCATCAGCTTGTGGACAATCCGGGATGCAATGAGGTAAGGGGGCACTGGCACAGCTGGAGCAGCTGCACAAACCCCTCTGTGCTTCAGCTTAGCTATTTGTGCATGGTTTGGAATTCAGCAAGTTGGTTGGTACCTGTGGCACTGCTTAGGAATGGTTATCGTGGTAATCAGTGACTTAAAGGAAAAGTCTTTGAGCTCCACTTTCTCTTGGGTGCTGGCAGAGGTTTGAGTTTGGGCTCTTTTGCATGGCTGGCTAAAAACAAGGTGCTCCTTCAAAACCAGAAGTTGTGGCACAGTGGCATCACACAGTGATGTGCCCCCTACTAGTCACTGTGAGGAAAATTAAACCTTCCAGCAGAGATGTGTAACAAGTGGCTTCCAAGCAAGTCAGTTCTGAGTTACTCATTCTGGAGCAGGTACAGAAAGGACTTCCCTTCTCCAGAGCAGTGCAGCCAGGCCTGCAGTGTTCTGGTGAAAGCTGTCTGAAAAATAAGACAGTGGCTCGTGGCAGAATCTTGTGCAGGCACAGGACAGTGGGACTGACTGCTGGTGTCTGTTCTCCTTTTAGGTCAACTCAGTGAACTGCAACACCAGCTGGAAAATCGTACTCTTCATGAAATGGAGCGACAACAAGGACGACATCCTCAAAGGGGTGAGAGCCAGAGCTGTGCCTGTCTGCAGCTGGGGCCCTGCTGGGCACTGCCCGAGCTGACCCTGCTGCCTGCCTTTGGCAGGGGGACGTGGTGAGGCTGTTCCACGCAGAGCAGGAGAAGTTCCTGACGTGTGACGAGCACAGGAAGAAGCAGCACGTGTTCCTCAGGACCACGGGCAGGCAGTCGGCCACGTCTGCCACCAGCTCCAAAGCCCTGTGGGAGGTGGAGGTAAGGACTGGAGCCCAGGCTGGGGCTGCCTTGGTGGGAACAATTGCTGCTTCTGTTTAAAAACACTCTATCTGGATTTATCTCTTTAGGTTACATTTTCCTGGTGTTACAAGCTTAAATTAAAATTCTTTCGCTTGCTGTGCTTTCTGTGCACAGTCACAGTGGAGCTCTGCTCTCTGATGGTGCAGCACAGAGCTCTCAAGCTCAGGTGCTTTGCAGTTCAGGAAAAGAGCACAGAGAAACATCAATGAAGTCATTTTCTTACCAGTCATGAAGTTTAACAACAGCTTATAATTTCCACTGTCCTGCTGAGTGTACTGAAGGCTCTATTTTTGGTGTGGAATAATGTGATTATGCATATCCTCATTTGACAGGAGGCTGCAACCCCTTGCTAGTCTGTCTGAACTGGCTGGTTTTATTCAGTTGCCTTTTAAACAGAGTGACTAACACCTTGGGCATCACTGGCTTCTGAAAATAGCCTCAGTCTGTTGGTATTAATAGAGTTGGTTTATGATTTTAAATCTGATTAAATGATGAAGTGCATATAAAGAATCAAAAAATTAGTTGTAATGATGGACAGGTGTTCTTATATTCCTGTTCCAGAAGTATCTGCTGTGACATTCAGCTTCTCCTGTGTTTCAGATGAAGGCCTGCCTGTAATTAGCATTACTCTGGCATGTTTTCAGTCTGTGGTAGCTGCCCATGTGTGTGCAGTTACCTGGCACACTGAGGTAGTTCTCCCCTGGGAGCTACAGGGCAGCTGTGATGAGTTTTCCTTAAGGAATTAGGTGTACCCACAGAGCAGCCAGTTAGGGGTTACAGGTGTTGGAGGTTCTGCTTGCCCCCCTTGGTCAGTAAATATAAATATTAATTCTTTTGTACAGCATTGTTGCATTTGAAATATTTCTAGGTGTCTTCCCTCATCCACTTCAAGCAGTGAAAAATGAGTTATAGCCATAGGGTAATGGATTTGTTGCCTTTTCGAGGGTTTGTTTTCAAGACCTGGCAACACATGCACATAGAGAGCACCTTCTTTAATTCATTCATAAACTGAGGTGAATTAATCCCAGCCAGCTCAGGGCATTCCCTGCACTGTGCTGGTCACAGATGAGAGGTGGTTTGGTCTTCTCTCAGCCCCGGGTTCTGTTTGCTCTTCCCTGCACTTGAAATGAGGCAGGTCCTGCTGGGAAGGGGGGGTCTGTGCTGCATTCCAGCTGTGTTCCCCTGCAGGTGGAAAGGGGGGGGGTCTGTGCTGCATTCCAGCTGTGTTCCCCTGCAGGTGGGAAGGGGGGGGGTCTGTGCTGCATTCCAGCTGTGCTCCCTTCCCTTTCAGGTGGGAAGGGGGGTCTGTGCTGCATTCCAGCTGTGCTCCCTCCCCCTGCAGGTGGGAAGGGGGGTCTGTGCTGCATTCCAGCTGTGTTCCCCTGCAGGTGGAAAGGGGGGTCTGTGCTGCATTCCAGCTGTGCTCCCTCCCCTTGCAGGTGGTGCAGCATGATCCCTGCCGAGGGGGAGCTGGCTACTGGAACAGCCTCTTCAGGTTCAAGCACCTGGCCACGGGGCACTACCTGGCAGCAGAGGTAGGTGGGGCTGGGCTGGCACCTCTGCCTGCCCTTGCACTGTGTTCTCTTCCTTTGGCACCTTCTCAAAATCTGTCATTTCCCACCCTGAAGCTGGACACGGGGAGGGGAGGAGAGTGGTCATTTGGATTAGTACAGAAATAGATGCTAAACATAGGAAATAAGACGAAAGAGCTGGAAGAATACCATGGGTTGGGGTAGTCGTGAGCTGATTAAACTTTTTGTGTGAATTCTAGAGGCAAGAGCTTCTCCTGCAAAGAATAGGCACTAAATAGCATCCTGTCATGTGGGCACTGTGAATAAATGGTAAATGGCTGAGAGCCTTTGGGGGAAAATGAATTCAAGTGTTGGTAATTTCTCTCGAATCACTGATTTCTGAGCAGAATCATAGAACTGAGTGTAAAATGAAAACACTGACTTCAGCCCAGTCTGTAAGAACTGCAGATAGAGAAAAGTCCAGATTAAATATCCCATTCTGTATTCTTTTGATAAGCAGATTGGAAAACCAGAAGCATTTTGTCACATGCACTCTGCAAATCCTTTTCAGTAGTGATCCAGTGTAGAGCTTTTCCAGTAAATCTTGGGTTTTCTAATCAGCCAAAACAAAAACGTGCTCTTAGATCATGCAAGAATGTACCAGAGGAGACTGCTCACCTGATCCCTGGTTAGAATTGTGTTTATTCTAAAAGATTTCTCCAAGCTAGTAATTTCTAGTTAGAAATTCCACTCGGAGTTTAAACAACAGGGGGAAAAAAAAAAAAAGCATAAACTGATTAACTCTGTCCTCTTGCTCCTGTAGTGATTCTCCTGAATGAGATCAATCTCCGTGCATGTTTGCAGGTTGTTTAACTGAATTCTGGCCTGGTGAGCCGTGCTGGGTTTGGGCAGTGTGCTCTGCATGCCTGCAGGTGCTGTGGAGTGCAGGGCACTGGTGACCACCAGAATTTAGGTGCTGCTCAGGCTGTTTCCCCCTTGCAGCTGTGCTGGAGTTTTGACGTGCCTGTGATTCTGTTCCATCAGGTAAACCCTGACTATGAGGAAGATGACCTGGAGTGTCAATCCTCAGTAAGTATAGGCAAGGGTATGGTCTTGCCCCTGATTGAGGAGGGCTTGGCACAGGCCCAGGGCTGACCTGGCCAGTGCACAGCTGGTCCAGGCTTCATTGTTAGTGAAGAAACTAAAAACCTGAGAATGCTCTGGAGGCTTTTATGGCCTATCCAAGGAGTGGGTGCTGACACCTGGATTAGACCCTAGTGAAGAGCAACCCACTTGAAACTGAATTTAAACATTACCTGAACCCCCCTCAGCTCCTCCCTTTGTGGCATCTTTTTCTGTCTTCCTGTTTCCTCAACCTTTGCTTCCTTGGAGCACTGTCCTGCCAAGGGCTGGAAATCAAGTTGCTCAAGGTGACACCAGATGGGAAATGTCCCTGAGGGAATGTCCCCCAGTGCTGTGCCTGTCTGACCTCCGTGTTTAAGCAGTGAATTCGCTGTCATTGTACCTTGTCTCAGGAAAGCAGGATAACAGAGAGCAGGAATGGCAGGGGGAGGGTGATTCCAGTGCCATTCCTCTGATTTTCCTGTGGGAGCAAGTCTGTGTTGTCAGCAAATGTTGTTGTGTCAAAGATTGAGTGTGTGGTGCTTTGTATTAACAGCAGCTTCTCTTTGGTGTCAGAGGGAGCCAGCGTTGCCTCAGTAGTTGAAAACAGAGAGAACTGGAACAGCACTTTCATTGTGGATTTTATTTATTTAGTTGGATTTGATCATAGGCTTATGCAGCTTTCTTGGTCATTTATCCTGTGTTATGGAAGATTTGCACCATTTGGATACGACAAAGAGCTGTTCCTTCCATTCTTAAGAGATGAATGTGATGCTCAGAAATCCTGCAGGGTGCATTTCTCCTCCTAAAAGGATTTGTCGTTATAGCCTGGCCATTAAAATGCTTCCCTTGCCCTCAGATAGTGAGCTGTTTTCCTGATCACTTCTTGGTGGCATTTGGCAGCTTGACTGCAGTAAACATGGTCAAAAACCGACCAAACCCCACACACAGCTGTTGTTTGGGGAGGTGTGGGGGGAACCCAGTGCTGAGATATTTTGTTGGGTTAATTTTTTGAGAGTTAATCAATGTTGAGGAGCTTTAGGTAGCCACCCCTGCTCCTGTGGAGAGTCGTGCTGACACGTGCATGGATAACATTCATGCAGTGTCTCAGCTCTCTGGCTTTTCCCTGCTCTGTCTCTTTACCACTAGATGGCAAAAATAGACCAGCAAGAACAGGAGCAGGAGCACATAATTCAGCTCTGACAGGAAATTGCCACATCGTTTAGGATTCACTGGTGACAGGAGGGTGTAGGCTGCTTTGTCCAACTTTATCCAAACTCCAACTTGATCCAAATGTGAGCTGTCTGCAGGGTTTTTATGCTCAGCTCAGTGATTTTATTGTTGCTCTCTTCTTACCCCTCCGAGGGCTGTGCAGGAAGGGTTTACATGGGCACGGGTGAGGTGCCAGCTCCACCTTCCAGCAGCAAAGGGGGCTGCCCTTGTCAGCTTTGGGGTTGGATTTCAGTGCTCCCTGAGTTGCCCCATTTCCTGCTCTCTCCTTTACTGCTCATATTCAGCTTTGCCACAGGTTCAAGAAGTGACCAGTTGTCTCCTGAAGGACAAGCTGTGAATGCAGAGCAGCTGTGTTCCTCACTGTATTCCCTCCCCTTGCTGGGGGGGATGAAGGAGACAGCTGAAATTTGGAGAATTCATTCCAAGTGAGCAAATTTCTCCCAGAATTTCTCTCCAGATGGACTCTGAGTGTGGAGTTGCTCCTTCCCTTGAAGGCACACTCCCAAAGTGTATTTCTGTTCCATACAGATAACTGCCTGTTCCCATGCACAAAATCAGACTTTAAATGTCACTGCTTTGCAGCCAAGTTCATTGACTGCAAATATGTTAACTTGGGAGTATCCTGAGGCACAAGCAACACTGGATACCTTTTCCATATGGTTCAGGATGGCAGTGCCTTACAGCAGGAGTTGACAGGCAGGTGCCTGAGTGCTGACTCCCTTGGGTGCCTCCCTTCACAGAGAAGCTGGGAGATTGGTTTCTTGGTCACCTTGGAAATTGCATCCAGGATTTAGGTGGTTGTGCATGGACAGCTGGCTCCTTTGTGCCAGGACAGTGAGCAGCTTCTTTAGGGACTTGTGAGAGCTGGGAGTTCCCTGGGAAAGGATTTGGAGAAAGTTGTTGTTCCTTTTTCTCAGTTCATCTTTGTGTTTTCCCTACCCTTTAGTCCTTTCACCTGAATCCCTGGTGGTTTATCCAGTTCATGTCTCTTTGCTGAATGAGGCTGGGGATTTGCTGGCACCTTGGGAATAAAGATCCTTCTGGTGCCGTGGCCTTTGGAACACGTTGTTGTGCACAAGCTGTAGTGTGAAGAGCAAGACATCCAGCTTCTCAATTAGCTTTTTGTTTCTCTTGCCTGGAGTTGATGGATGTGGGTCCCATTTTGAAGCTGATTATTTCCCAGCTAGGTTGTTGGTATGTGGTGTTGCTGGATTTTACATTTTCAGCTCACTAATTTCTTGGTTAGAGGGATAATTGCAACGTGTGGGATATGTTTGGAGAGCTGGTAGCATCAGGATTGGGGATCTCAGCTGATGTGTGTTATCAGAAACAGTCAGAGCTCCCAATGCGTGTGGGGTGAATGGCTGGGGGGGTTTGTCCCTTTGGGCACTGTCTGCAAGATGTAAATTCTGTGTGGAGGGGGAGCTGCTGTGGTGGAACTCAGCAGTTACACCACAGGAGTGGTTGTCCAGAGCAGCTGCTGTCAGTGTTCCTGGTGTCCTGCAGCCCAGCTCACTGCTCCAGAGTCCTGTCTGCACCCGCAGTGTGTTTGGGGCTGTGGGGGTGGCTCTGCAGGGCCTGCCCTGATGCTGGGGGTTCCCTCTGCAGCTGGACCCCGAGCAGGAGGCGGCGCGGCGGGGCCGGGGGGCCCAGGAGAAGATGGCCTATTCCCTGGTGTCCGTGCCCGAGGGCAACGACATCTCCTCCATCTTCGAGCTGGACCCCACCACCCTGCGAGGGGGAGACAGCCTCGTCCCCAGGTACGGTGACGTCTGCCTCAGCTCGGGGGCTTGGGTGGGCTTTTGAAGGTAAAGCTGTCCCAGGCTGTTTTCCTTTTATCCTTTGGAAGCAGGTTCCTCCTCAAATGAACGTAGAAAGAATTAGAAAGTGCCTGGAGCTTCTCTTGAGTACTTTACAGTTGAGGTGTAAGTAAGAGAACACCATTTCACATATGGGAAAATTGAGTGGTTTCCTAAGTGACTTCCTTGACAGGAATGACCTGGGACTAAAAGCCTTGGGTGTCCTATGAAGGCATTCATTCCTGTGACCTGTCTGTATTGTGTTAGGATGTAACACCAACTATTTATCACAGGATTTTCTGTTGTTTACATGTTCTTTACTGTTCATGTGGCACCTCTTGCTTCCAAGGCACACACTCTGCACACAGCCCTTTGCTGCTGGGTCCCACTGAGAAAGCACAGCAAGTTTGTTCCATCTATTCAGCAACTCCCTAAATCATGATACCCCAAAATACAGACATCAGGGAGTTCTGGGCTGAAAGCCCCAGAGGTAAGGGAGGAAGCTGGCAGCTCACAGCAGTGGAAAAGTGAGGATGGGAAGAGGTTTAGTTTGTTCCTGTGCAGCAGCTGAGTTACAGCAGCTCAGAGTGGCTGTGGTTCTGTTTCAGAGCAGAATCTCTTTCGTTACAGAAGAAGCCTTCCTCAGGTGAATTTACAGCACGAGCTAAGGCAGTAAGAATGTTATTCCAGTTGTAGGATGCAGTGTGGACTGAGATATGACGTTTCTTTTCCACTTGTTCCTTCCAGCATCTCAAAATCCCAGCAATGCAAAGACTTCCCAGCTGGGAGGCTGACTCATGCTGGGACACTCCTGACTTTCTTTCAGGAACTCCTACGTGAGGCTCAGGCACCTTTGCACCAATACCTGGGTTCACAGCACCAACATCCCCATCGATAAAGAGGAGGAGAAACCCGTGATGCTGAAGGTAAGTTCTGTTAACTTTGTGTAAGCACGTCCTTTGACTCCTGTTTGACTCACAAAAGTGCTGTTGGCAGGAGTTCCACTCCCTGAGCCTGTCACACACCAAGCATGTGACAGGAATGAACAGTGCCTGGGCAAAATATTTGCTCTTAATGGCTCAGTTTCACAGTAGTTTTCTAGTTACTGTTCGGCTTCCAGTCCACCACAGTCATCAGGAGGGAGGGTGGTTTTTTCCACTGGCTACAGCAACATTTTGCCCTCTCACCTGCTGCTCCTTTGATTTAGGAGCAGCTCTGAGCTTGCACAGAGTGCTGGTGTTCTCAGAGCTTGGCTTCAGCTGTGGTCCCGTGCTGCCTGAGCAGAGTGTTCTGTCTCATTATCGCTGGGTGTGTGAAGCACTGCTTTGTTCCTGCCTTTGGGTTTGCTGATAAAGCTTCTCTGGGTTTCAGATTGGTACCTCTCCAGTGAAGGAGGACAAAGAAGCTTTTGCTATAGTGCCAGTCTCACCTGCAGAGGTTCGGGACTTGGATTTTGCAAATGATGCGAGTAAAGTTTTAGGTTCCATTGCTGGCAAGCTGGAAAAGGGAACAATAACCCAGAATGAAAGAAGGTAAGGAAACCAGAATTGGGTTCAGATAATGTTATTTCCTTTACTCAGTAACTGTTTCTTTGAAATTTTTATCAGAGTAAGCTGTAGGAGAGGCATTTGGTTTCCTCCCGGCTGAGATATAAAAAAATGGATGGCTTTATTGTTGTGTCCACAGTGGAGGTTCTCAGGCCTGGTCTGTCCAGCCCTCCTTGTCCTCTGAAGTGAGAGCATGAGAAGTGTTGTGAGCCTGGGGGGGATTAATCCCCAGCATACCTCTGCAAATGGAGTGTGGGAATTCCTAATCCATCTTGTGAGGACTGCACATGTGACTTGCTGCAAATCCTCTGACTGTGTCCCTGAAAATGTGGCCACACAAAAAGAGCACAGAGGTGGCTGTGTCAAACCAGGGCCCATGTGCTTCCATAGCCAGTGCCTTTTATTTGGCCTTGGGAGAGATAATCACCTGATTTATTGTTTGTGGCATTTGAAAGAAGTGCCAAATAGAACTTGGCAAGTGTAAGGGCTGCCCTAAAGTGTTTTTCTTGTCTTGCTGCTGCTCTGGTTTAACTGCTGGACAGTGAGGCTACAGCAATGGGGGAGCATTAGTTCCTAATTTTAAATTCTGTGCAAACCTCTGAGCTTTATCCAGTCTCTAATTGCTGTTAGTTTTTCACTTAGCATTTAGAAATCTGTGTAAACTTACCCTGGCACTGCTCTTTCAGCACAGAGAATTTGTATTCTTATGTTAACAATTACTGGGTTTTCTGTAGATCTGTTACCAAACTGTTGGAGGATTTGGTCTACTTTGTTACTGGTGGAACTAATTCTGGCCAGGACGTCCTTGAAGTGGTGTTTTCTAAACCTAACAGAGAACGGCAAAAGCTGATGAGAGAGCAGAATATTCTAAAGCAGGTAGGCTGTGGTTTTCTCTATGCTCTTCTTGTGGGAAGAGCTGTTGGGGGAACAAAACCTGATTACAGAGAACCTGGCCAGGCTGGACAGGGCTTGGAGCAGCCTGGTCTGGTGAGAGCTGTCCCTGCCTGTGGCAGAGAGTTGGAATGAGATGATCTTCGTGGTCCCTTCCAACCCAAGCCATTCTGCGAAATTTTGGTCTCAAATTACTGGGACCTGAAGGTCCTTTGAGTTTCCAGCTTTCAGCAGGCCCTGGGCAGTGGGCTGTAGGCTCACCATGGCTGGAACTAAAAATTCCAGCAGGTGGTGTTGAATAAAGGTGATGAACGTCCTCTGTCGGGGCTGCTCCATGGCCAAGAACCATGGTGACTGTAGCATATTTCTGCATATTCCCCCTTTTGGAATACAGGGGCACTGAGCTCTGACACCAATTTGAACCTGAAGAAGGCAGTGCCTCATGGGGCTGTGTTTGTGTTTTTTAATGAATCTGTAGATTTTCAAGCTGCTGCAAGCCCCGTTCACGGACAGCGGGGACGGCCCCATGCTGCGGCTGGAGGAGCTGGGGGACCAGCGCCACGCACCCTTCAGGCACATCTGCAGGCTCTGCTACAGGGTGCTCAGGCACTCCCAGCAGGACTACAGGAAAAATCAGGTTGGTGATGGTCAACGGCACCAACGTGATGCCTGTGCTCAAAAACAAAATAAGCTTTGTCCATTAAAGTGAAGCGTGCTCTGCTCTGCTCTGGTTGTACAGTTAGCAAGAGGTTTTGGGATGACTCAGTTTTATTCTACCTGGCATTTTTCACCCCTGTTGGAGATGATAATGTAATTAGCACTGGTTCTGAGTGGGATTTACGAAAACAACAGAATTTCTGACTGTCCTGTGCAGGTGAATTACAAGACTTTGTTCACTCTTGCTGACTACAGGCACCCTTGAAAGTTGCCCTGTAAATTAAGGCTGTTCAGTTTTTGCTGCCATGTATTAAAAACAAGGTCCTGTTAGAAAAGTGTAAGTGCCTTGCTGGTGTCTAGCCCAGGAGGGAGGGAAAGGATGGAGGGGTTAGGGATGTCTGTCGTTGTTTGCTGTCTTTCACACAAACAATTTGGTTCTAACCCAGTTCGCTCCTCGGGATGTTGGGATGGACAAACGTCGTCCTGTTTTCTGTTATTATTTTCAATTCTGAGGGTTAATTGCACCCCCTTCCTCCTTGCCTGTGTGTTTTGAAGGAATACATTGCCAAGCAGTTTGGCTTCATGCAGAAGCAGATTGGCTACGACGTCTTGGCCGAGGACACCATCACAGCCCTGCTCCATAACAACCGCAAGCTCCTGGAGAAGCACATCACAGCTGCTGAGATTGACACCTTCGTGAGTCTCGTGAGGAAAAATAGGGAGCCCAGGTGAGAGCTGCATTTTTGAATGTGTGATTACCCTTTTCCTTCTGGGAAGAGTCTGTACCTGCCAGCTTGCTCAGGAGGAAGCACAGCCAGTTCACTGTGTTCTGGCACTCGCCCTGCCGTCCCCTCGGGCAGCAAGTCTTGCTCTGCACTGTTCCAGTGGAGTTCTGAATGTTTGCTTCCTGAAATGTAGATTGCTTCAGTCTAGATCTCAGCAATGATTGATACCCTTTTGGCTCATGTTTTCCAACAGGTTTTTGGATTACCTCTCAGATCTGTGCGTTTCCATGAACAAGTCTATTCCCGTGACACAGGAGCTGATTTGTAAAGCCGTGCTGAACCCAGCCAATGCAGACATCCTCATTGAAACCAAGTAAGTTGGTGCCTTTCAAGATGGTTCTCCTGGTGTGAAGCAGAAGGAAGGTGGTTCAAAGCTGAGCACGCTGCTGGCACGTCCTGGGGATTCAGGGAATTGTGTGGGGTCCTCTTCAAACAGGTGGAGCTGGGGCTGGGGACAGCAGGTGTCTGCCAGGTGCATCCTCAGCCCTGCAGGCAGAAATCCTTCAGATCTCTCCCGTTTGATCCAAAGCACACAGACTTTGCAGCAAGGTGTGCAGGCTCCTGCTCTGATCCTCCCCCAACTCTGAGGGAGCTCAGCTGGCAGCAGAGCAAAAGCTGGTCCGGCTCTGCTCACCTTTCCTCCCACTCAGGTGGGATTTGGGGCTCCAGCTCTCCTCGGCTGTTGCTGAGGCCTCAGAGCAGGCACCAAATCCTGATTGTCTTTGATAAAGATGGCTTTATTCAATGTGTGTACTAGGGAATAGATAAGCACTGTCAGAATACTGCAGAAGGGAAGCAGGTAGGATTTAAAACACCAATGGCTGAGAGTACTCTTGCACATTTAATTCTTGTCATGAGATCATAAAGGCTGTACTTATTTCCATGAGCACTTAATATTGGTACATCACTTATTTTTCCTTGAGTATGTAATTTGGGGTTTTTTTCAGATGTTGATCTTTTCTTTGCTGGAAGCCTTTTTAGTATCAACAGCTGATTTATTTCTAGTTACTTCATGACATAAACAGCAGTTCTGATCCATTTGGCATTTATGGGATACAGAATTAATCAATTTTTTTGGTATTTTTCTTTTCCATATCTTTTCCTGGTCTGTTGAATGATCTTTGAATCGGTTCTCCTGTAAAGAAGGTTTTGAAAGTCCATTATTATGTGTCTTTAACTTCCTTGTTTCTTTATCTTTTTCACTTGAAAGGAGCTGAAATGTTCACCTTTTTAAGGTTCAATGGAAAGCTTATAATCTAATGCTTTTAATAATACACGCCAATGGTTTGGTGTAGTAAAATGCTACTGCTGAAAGGGTAAGATACATTTTAGCAAGTGTCTTACAAGAAACGTGAAGGATGTGTGTGTGTCTGGAATGTAACCTCCCCTCCTCCTGGCAGGCTGGTGCTCTCACGATTTGAATTTGAGGAAGTGTCAAGTGGAGAAAATGCCTTGGAGGTGGGAGAGGACGAGGAGGAGGTGTGGCTGTTCTGGAGGGACAGCAACAAGGAGATCCGCAGCAAGAGCATCCGAGAGCTGGCCCAGGACGCCAAGGAGGGGCAGAAGGAGGATCGGGACGTGCTCAGCTACTACAGGTTAACCACACCCAGCAGAGCTCAGCAGGGCTGCGTGGGGAGGGGGCACAGGGTGTGCCTGGGGAGGAAAGGTCCTGTTTCACACACAAAACAGCCTTCAGACAGGGAGGGTGAAGCCTCTCGGAAGCGAGAGCTGAAAGCACAAAGTTATTCATGCTGAGGAGTCCAGTTTTTGACATGAGCCAGTTTAAACTGATTTTTAAGAAGTGTTTCAGGCTTCGAGTGTGTTGAATTTCCCCAGCACATTGTGCTTGTGTTTGTGCTTGGTTTCCTGCTGGGGGCTGTTGGGAGAGCCCCTCTGGGTGACCCCGGGGTTCATGCGGGCACTTGGGGTGTGGGAGTTGGGTACTCCACACAAATGCTGGTTCTTATCTTCACCTCTGGGCAGCTTTACCTCGAGCCCCAGCAGATGAGAAACGGCTGCAGATGTTGTTTCAGGCTGTTGATTTCTCCTTCTCTCTGCCAGCTCTCAGCTCCGGCCGCACATCTGATGCAGCCGAGTCCGAGCGGGCACTGCCCAGCCCTGGGCTGTCCCGGCCTTTTTGTGCCCTTTCCATCATCCAACCATTCCTCACAACGTATTTATTAGTTACTGTTCTGTACCAATTCATTTGCACCTGTTCTAGACACGGAATTTCTACCTCTTTTTCATTCTTCCAATCATTTTGTGCCACCACCACCAGAGAAGATGGAGGAGAAGGAGAAGAAGAGGAAGAACAGGGCAATACCCAAAATCCTCCATCTTAGACCCTTCATCCTCATATTAAAAACCCTAAAATCTACTTTTTGACCTTGTAAAATACTAAACCACTGCTCATTTTCACACTCTGGTGGCTTGCAATGATTCTGGCAGTGTTGGTAACTTTTCCCATGGGCTGAGGTCAAAGCTGGTGCCATTCTGGGCTTCTTGCCAGGGGCTGGGACCCCCTTGCTGGGGCTCCTGACCCCCCAGGGCAGCCCGAGGTGTGCCCTGAGCTCCCAGGGCAGCCAGAGGCGTGCCTTGGATTCCAGCATTGGGGATTGCAGGATTTAGGTGTCAGGATGTGATTTAGGTGTGTAGGTGCCTTTGCTTTTGGTTTGCAGGAAGTCACTGCTGTTCTCTGCACATCCTGCTTTCTCCCCAAGCCCTCAGTGGTCCTGTAGCTCCCAGCAGCACAAACATGAAGCAGTGTTGGTGCCCCAGGCTGGGTGTGGAGGGTGTGCAGGGCTGCTTTGCACAGCCCAGGCTGTGCTTTGGGCAGCTCTGACACCAGCAATGTTTCCAGATGACTTGACAAGACACCGAGTACTTGGCACAGTGTAAGGTCAGGTTTCAGCCCAGACCAAATTCCTGTGTCTGGGTTGTAAACCCCTGAGAGTCATTTGACAGACTCAGCTGTGGCAACACAGAGAGCACAACTAGATTATTTGTTTTAATAACAATTTTGTTTTGAATTGTCTCTTCCATTGAAATGATTCTTGCAGGAGGATTCCTAATAGGTGGTTTTATTTGAGCCTGTTGGAGCTCAAAAGGAGACCTCTTAGATACAAGTTTTTAAAACATACGGGCTTTCAAAACAGGTGTTTGCCTTGAACTTGGCTTTAAATAGAATTGGTAGGGTTAAGTATTGGTATTTATATTGATATAACAATGGTAGTGTTAATTATTTTTAGTCTAAATTATACCTCATAAACATGCTTTAAAGAAGGACTTAGGATATGGTTTGGTCAAATTCCATGAGAGGTACTAAAAGTGAAAGGAATCTGCTTTCAATTAAATCTTCTTTTCTTCAGGAAGCCTCACTCTTGACAGTACTGAGCAGCAGCTTGTGAACACTGCTGAGTGTTGGGCACGTGCTTTTTGGCTAAAGGTGAATTATCAGCCTGTTGGCTGTGCATAAGTGAGGTGCCAGGGATCAGTTCATGGACTGAAAAGCTTAGGAATGAAGTTCAGCTTTTCTCTACCAGTTCTCTGACTGAAGAGAGCAGAACTCAGTAGCTGTTTCATCAGGTACCTGATTTTTAATGACTGGACCCTTCTGTGTTGTTGCCTGAGGGAAAAGTGTGGCTTCAGCATCTGTAAGAAGTGCTTGGCCTTACAAGGTATTTAGGCTGAGTTGCCTTAAGTGTTGCTTGCATTCTGCTGTAGCTTTCATAAAAAGCATTAATTAATATTTCCTGGGAGGGTGGGCAGGCCCTGGCACAGGCTGCCCAGAGCAGCTGTGGCTGCCCCTGGATCCCTGGCAGTGCCCAAGGCCAGGCTGGACATTGGGGCTTGGACAGTGGGAGGTGTCCCTGCCATAGCAGGGGTGGAACAGGGTCATCTTTAAGGTCCCTTTCAACCCAAACCATTCAGTGATTCTATGATATTTAATCAGTGATAAATAATAAATATTTTATTTATTCTATGCTATTTAACTTATTATATTATTCCACTCCTTGCTAGTGTTTGATGGGTACTTTATCCTTTCCACAGTAAGGATGAGCTTTGTTACTGGACAATATAATATTATTTCTGTTAATGCATAGGAGTGTATCAGTCTATATCCTTCATAGTGTGTATATATATTTATATATGCTTGATATATAAGTATACTTTATATGTACTTGTACATGCTTTCTATTTGATATATAAAGTATACTGTATATATGTTTAGATATACTTTATACTCCACAGGAAATTAAAGCATAAACTTTAAGGTCACCTAAAATAAAGCCTATTGTTTTCTCCTTTCCTTCCCTTCCCCACTGAAGATACCAGCTGAACCTCTTTGCTCGAATGTGCCTTGACCGCCAGTACTTGGCCATCAACGAGATCTCTGGGCAGCTGGACGTGGACCTGATCCTGCGCTGCATGGCCGACGAGAACCTGCCCTACGACCTGCGTGCCTCCTTCTGCCGCCTCATGCTGCACATGCACGTGGACAGGGACCCCCAGGAGCAGGTGACCCCTGTCAAATACGCCCGCCTCTGGTCCGAGATCCCCTCCGAGATCGCCATCGACGAGTGAGTGCCGCGCTGGGGCAGGGACGGTGCTGCTGAGGGGCTCCAGGGCAGCACCACACCAGTCCTAGACTCGTGCTTTCTTTATGCAGTTGCTGTTTGTAAATAAATCAAACAGCACATAGCGTGTTCCTCAGAGTTAAATAAGCTCCTGGGTAAGCTCGGTGTTCCTCAGAGTTAAATAAGCTCCTGGGTAAGCTCAGGGCTCGCAGTGTGACCATGGAGTGACCTGGACCTGGCCAGGGAAAAGAGGTTTCATCTCTCCTCCTGCCTCGCTTGATTAGAGGAGAACCACGAAATTGTTGAGCTGGGAAAAGCCCTTCAAGCTCAAGTGCAAAGTCCACCACTGAGCCGTGTCCCCAAGTGCCACATCCACACCTCTCTGGAACCCTTCAGGGATGGTGGTTCCAGCACGGCCCTGGGCCCCCTGTTCCAGGGCTTAACCACTGTTTCAGTGAAGATATTCTCACTAAAATCTCTCTAAACCTCCCCAGCTTGAGGCCATCTCCTCTGAGTGTGGTCCCCTCAGGGCAGATTGTCCCTATGGGAGCTCACGCCACCAGCAGAAAAAAAGGGGGGAAGATGCTCAAACAAGGACATATTCCTTAACTTCCTATGGAAAATCCTCTGGCACAGTGCTGACAAACCTGCACAAAACCACACTGGAGCAGGCACCTGGTTTCTTGACCACTTCTATTATTATTATTAATTATTATTGTATTATTAATTGTATTATTAATTATCTTTATAATTGCTAATTTCAAATTGATAGTACTCAACTGTTCAGAGCTCATTTTTTTCAGTTGGAGAAAATGAACACCTAAAATTGATGTTACATGTTAGGAATTTAAGTCTTGTCAGCATTATTACTGGTGTTTAGTGGTTTCTTGTTATTTCCCTCCTTGCCAGCCTGGTTTTCTCTGCTGAGAGAAATGCAGTAGATAATAAATCAAATTTAAAGGCCAAAATACAAAACCAAAGGGTTTCAGCCCTGGCAGAGGCTCACCAGTGATAAGTGATCAAACAGGAAGCAAAAGTATTTCATGGGAGGTGGTGGGATTGTCCTTCTCAAAGTCACTGTGCACGTACTGAGAAAAAAACCCTAGCATTTATATTAAAAATTAATATCTGCTTTGCATATATATTGGTTTTATTTGGAGGAAAAACACCATCCCCACTCAGCCTCTCTTGGCCACCCGTTCCCCTCAGTGCTGCACATCGCTTGTCATTGTTTCCACTCCGATATTGAGGGTGCTTTTTCTGGTTTTTGGGACAAAATTATCTCTTTTTTTTTGTTTTCCTCAGACATTTTAAAATAGTACCTAATGAGCATATGGGATAAAACAACAAAAGCCAGGAAATTCTGGTGTCAGTGTCCTGACTCCCTCGTTTGGATAAATTATTTACCAGCCTTTAGCTTTTCTTAGATTTTGACAAACCAATGGAAAATTGTACTGGGGGGAAAAGAGCCCTGTGTATTTGCATGCTAAGTTTTGTTTTGTTTTCTTTTTTTGTTTTGTTCTTTTTTTTTCCCCTCTTCAGCTATGATAGCAGTGGAACTTCCAAAGATGAAATTAAGGAGAGATTTGCACAAACAATGGAATTTGTAGAGGAATATTTAAGAGATGTGGTGTGTCAGAGGTTCCCTTTCTCTGATAAAGAGAAAAATAAACTCACTTTTGAGGTAGTTATCCAGTTCTGATTTTATCCTTTCCTTTTCTTTTATGGAATGTTGGTTATTTTTTCACCAGGTAGTTTGGCAAGTAATTAGTGAGTGTAATTAGTGGGTGCTGAGCCTCAGCTGGCTCCTTTCTCCTCGTGCAAGTAACCCCACTGAAGTTTGTGAGTTTGAAATGATGGTTCTTGAAATACAATTAATGGATGTGAGTTTTTGTCCAAGGTTTGCAGCAGCCTTGTTTACTCTGTGTGCTCTCAGTGTTATTGCAAAGTCAGGCTTTATTGGAATAAAGATCTCAAAAGTTAAACACTGTCTGCACGCACAGAGAGTCTCCAGAGCTTAAAGTGATGATCACCAAGAGAAAAAGTGTCCTGTGACTTACTGGCCTGTTAAAATAGTCTGTGCAAATAAAATGTAGCAAATCCATGCAAAAAATAACCATTAATTTAAGAAAAGATGATATACTCTGTAAAAAATGCAGTTGAGGTAGTATACTTCAGATAAGGGGGCTACATTAAATATTTGCCCTATATGTGATATTTTTATGTGGATCTTTATGGGGTGGACCTGCGGGGAAACTTAATAACTTGGAAATGACAAAGCTCAGCTTTATATGTGATATGTTTTTTGTAATACAAGGATAAAAATTCTTTGTACCTTGCTCTAGTCTTGCCCTGTCTTACCTGTTTTATAATGAGACAAATGCAGTCTGATTTTGTAGCTATAGAACATCAGCTGCAGAGACAGACATTAACTGCAAGCATTGCAGTATTTGTAGGCAAGCAGAAAACTTTCTGATGTGATGTAGAACTAGGCAGTCTTGCAGAATTCCCAGATATTACGGTAAAATAATGACCCTCAGCCAGGTTCTTGATCTTGTCACTGTGTTAAGACAACTTGACTGTGATAGAAAAATGTTTAGTATTAATCAGGCTTTTTATTGTTATTTTGGTAGGTTGTTAACTTAGCCAGAAATCTGATATATTTTGGTTTCTACAACTTCTGTGACCTCCTCAGACTAACCAAAATCCTCCTTGCTATATTAGACTGTGTGCACATCACTACCATCTTCCCTATTACCAAGATGGCAAAGGGCGAGGAAAGTAAAGGTAAGGCTGGAAAGTGTAGGACAGAAAGCTCTTGGGTGGTTCTAGTTCATGTCAAAATGTCACTGTGGGGTGGAATTGATGAAGTCACACAACATCCTGAGCTGGAAGGGACCCACAGGGATCATCCAGTCCAGCTCCTGGCCAGGACACCCCAACAGTCCCACCCTGGGCATCCCTGGCAGCGCTGCCCAAGCCCTCCTGGAGCTCTGGCAGCCTCGGGGCCGTGCCCATTCCCTGGGGAGCCTGGGCAGTGCCCAGCACCCTCTGGGGGAAGAGCCTTTCCCTCATCTCCAGCCTGAGCCTGCCCTGGCCCAGCTCCAGCCATTCCCTGGGTCCTGTCCCAGGAGCAGAGATTGGAGCTGCCCCTGAGGAGGAGCTGCAGCCCCTGGGGAGGTCCAACCTCAGTCTCCTCTGCCCCATCTGAACAGACCAAGTGATCTAAGCTGCTCCTCATATCAATTCTCCTCTAACCCCTTCCCCATCTTTGCAACCTCCTTTGGGTGCTCACCAATATCTTTAGATCTTTCTTAGATTGTGGCCGCCAAAACTGCCTCTAGGACTGGAGGTGAGGCTGCCCCAGGGCAGAGTGGGACAATTCCCTCCCTCCCTGGCCAGTGATGCAGTGCTTGGAAAGCTCCTCCCTTCTGTCCACGGCCTGGTTGTAAAGCTGAGTAGTGCCTGTGATGGGAGAGGGAGAGGGCAGGGGCTTCTCCCAGTACTGCAGTGTCGCTAGGAGGCAGCAGATTGAGGAATAAATGTGACATGGATGATCTCATATGAACAGAAACCGACCCCTTTTTTAATTTACAAGTTTGCTTATATACCTTAGTTCACTGGACTAGCATAAGGTCATTGGTTTATTGGTCAGCCACCCCCCAAAGGGATTGGCTGAACCCAACAACACTTACTTCAACTATTTTTCTTCTTTGTACCATAACAATATCATAGTTTACAAAAAACTCCCAACTGTCTTCCCAGAGTGTCCGTGAGGAAGTGAGGCTTTCACACAGACACTATCAGAAAACTGAGAAACCTCTCTGCACCCAAGCTTTCAGCAGCCACACTGCAGTGCTCCTGTTGGCTCCCCCTGTCCCCAGGGTATGGATACTGAAAAAGCCTCAGCAGAGAATCTCTTCAGCTCTCTGCAGCAGTTTGTGAGAGTTCTGTCTTTCCCATGCTGATTACTTTGACCAAGATTCCAGTACTGTAAACTCCTTGCACCTGCGGGTTGTTTGGCAGAATTGTTATGGTTCTAACTAGAAACCATTCAGAGATGGTGTCTTAGAACTTGCCCAATCCCCTTAGGGGGTGGATGGCAAAACCAATCACCTTATGCCACTCAATGCACTTTGTGAACTAACATATAAAAGTCTTCTGAGGATTCATTAAAGTGCTTCCATTTGTCCCTGAGCCTGGACTTAGTGTGGTTTCTCTACTCGGCCGTGGTGAGAACAGCGACACAGGGGTGTGGATGTGGAATGCTGAGACGACTTCTCTCAGCAGGATGTGGCCGTTCCGTGCCCTGTTACCACAGTCCCACTGCACCCCCTAACCCGCCCTGTTTCCTGTCTGAAGGGAGCAATGTGATGAGGTCCATCCACGGCGTGGGGGAGCTGATGACCCAGGTGGTGCTCAGGGGCGGGGGGTTCCTGCCCATGACGCCGCTGGCGGCCGCCCCCGAGGGCAACGTCAAGCAGAGTGAGCCAGAGAAGGAGGACATCCTGGTCATGGACACCAAGCTCAAGATCATCGAGATACTCCAGGTACCAGCAGTGCAGACTGATGTAGGGTTTTGTGCTGTCTCCAAGCATTAATTGTGCCCTGCTGCCTTTTCGTGTATTTCTCGCTCTCAAACTGGGAAAGCATCGCAAGGGTGACCTTGTCAGGCACTTGATTCTCAGCTTGTTCATGACAATACTGTGCCATTACTGAAAGAATTTACAAGAAAGGAGTTTGCAGGAGACATTTCCATATTTAGCAGTGATTTGTGAGTATCTGACTTGAAGCAGAGCTGTCATTTCCCCCTATAATGTCTTACCAGGTTCTCTGAGCCTGCAGGGCCATCAGAAGTGCCCCAAGGAAGATCCCAAGACTCCTCTTTGCAGAGCCATCAGCCTGACTGTGTTTTCAGCATGCACAGCCAGCCTCTCTCTCTTCCATCCCTCACTGGTTTTCTCACTTGCTCACCCCGAATTCTTTGGGACGTGCACATTTTTTCCTAGTTATTGACTCAGAATTATTAGGCTGAAATGCATCTTCCCCCTCTGAGTGTGCGAGTCCTTTTTCTGCTCAGCAGCCTCATCAGCGAGATCCTGGGGGTCAGAATGCTGCCAGAGCCTGGTGGGTGAAGGCAGGGGAGCAGCAGGAGAGCTGTGGCGTTCCTTGCCTGTGCCCCATGTGGGAGGCTGCACCCTTCCTTCAGCAGCAGATGCAGCACAGGGGAGGCTCCATTCCTTCCTTGCACCATTGCTAATTTTAGTTCAAGCCAGAGCTTCTCTCGTGGCCTGCATGTGCAGGGGGCTATTTCAGTGTGCCAGGATTCCCTGTTACCAGGGGCTATTCAAACTGGCATTGAGCATTTTCCCCGAAAGCTGCAAAGTGTTCTTGGCATTGTAGCTCCTTCCTCGAGAGGAAGACCATGGGGAAGGTGGTCTCTGGTAGGCTGGAGGTTTCTGTGGCACCAGCTGCTCCAGCCCACCTGAGGTGGGAACGTGCATGGCACAGCCTGGCTCCTGGCAGCTCGTGTCCTGCTCCTGTGTGTCCCCGTGTCCCAGGAGAACAGCAGCACGTGCTCAGGAGGGAGCTGGAAACGCTGCTCTCCTTTCCTGGGGCACGGGGTGAGGATGCCAGCATCGCACAGTAATGAGGCACCAAAACTCTGCCAGAATTTTTTGCTCATAAGTATTTGTTATGTGTGTGTATCATGCTTGTTGAAATCCCTGGAAAATATGACTGAATTCTGGGGATTCTTAGGGCAACATTTGCATATCTTAGATGGAATTCCAGAGTGGTTTGGGTTGGAAAGGAGCTCTAAAGCCCATCCAGTGCCACCCCCTGCCATGGCAGGGACACCTCCCACTGTCCCAGGCTGCTCCAAGCCCCAATGTCCAGCCTGGCCTTGGGCACTGCCAGGGATCCAGGGGCAGCCACAGCTGCTCTGGGCACCCTGTGCCAGGGCCTGCCCACCCTGGGTAACTTTTCCAAGTTAAATCCACATCTCTACTCAGTTGATGTTGCACATTGGTAGCTCTGCTTTGTGTGAGTTGTAGATGTGCTGGAAATACACAAATTATTTCAATATTTTTCCTACTTCTGTATCATCAGTTTATTCTGAACGTGCGGTTGGACTACAGGATCTCCTGCCTGCTTTGTATATTTAAACACGAATTTGATGAAAGCAATGCCCAGATGTCCGAATCCCCCACTGGAAGCAGTAGTCAAGAAATGCCAGCTAATGTACCAGGTGGGTTATTTTGCAAGGAAGGAGGTTGTGTGGCTTAGGGAGGACTCTGGAATCTTCAAGGGGCTAATGGGATGATTGTTTCAGGTCCCAGCTTGCCATTGAAATGTTTTTAGGCTGGAAAAACATCTTTAATGCCTCTCTGACCTCATGTATTTGTCTCGTTTATTTTCTCAGGAGCCCTGGACTTTGAACATATTGAAGAACAAGCTGAGGGGATCTTTGGTGGAAGGAAAGTATCTCTTCACAGGTGCTAGTGGAGGGGGAGTCCCCAGGCTGGAGGGCTCCCAAGGAGTGGGGGATCCAGTGCAAAGTGAGGTGGGGACAGGGAAAAGCTTGGGAACAGCTGCTACAGTTACCCAGGCTTCATTTCCCTAAAATGGCTTTGATACAGCTCAGAGTAGTGTCCATTTGGATCAAAAACCACAGACAAGGTTCTTCAGCCAGAAGGATCATCAGGGGAGGGCCCCATGGTGTGGGTGAAAGCCAAGGTGCAGGATTAGTGCATCTCAGCTCGATGTTGCAATAAAATCTCAGTACAATTTCCCCCCTTCTTTAAAAGTAAGAAAAAAGGTTTTCTGCCACTGCCAAGTGGACTCAGGACCTGCTGGGGAACTCAGTCTAATGTGCTGGTTAACTCCTGCTGTGTTTCCAGTGAGGAGAACACCCCTCTGGATTTGGATGATCACGGGGGCAGGACTTTCCTCCGGGTTCTGCTGCATTTAACCATGCACGATTACCCTCCCCTGGTGTCTGGGGCACTGCAGCTGCTCTTCAGGCACTTCAGCCAGAGACAAGAAGTCCTTCAGGCTTTCAAGCAGGTAGGTGTGTGTTTGGAGAGAGTTATTCCTCCTCCAAATGTATTTATGGCAGCTGAGCCCAGCCCTGTCTGTGCAACTTAATGTCTTGCCTCCCTGTAAGGTTCAACTGCTCGTTACCAGCCAAGATGTTGACAACTACAAGCAGATCAAACAAGATTTGGATCAGCTGAGGTCAATAGTGGAGAAATCTGAGCTTTGGGTGTACAAAGGCCAAGGTCCTGACGAGGCCATGGACAGTGTGCCAGGTGAAAACGAGCACAAGAAGAAAGAGGTAATTGGGTTGTGTTTGTGCTGATTTGGGCGGGTATTTGGAGGGTGTAGCTGCTTTCAGAATGTGACAAGGCCCATGTTCCCAGCACACTGCCTAGGTGAGGTTCTCTCTGCTGCATTCAGGTTGAGGCAGGAATCAGAGGAGAGCTTGAGCCAGGTGATGCCCAGTAGCAGCCACTGAGGTGTCACCTGGAGGGTCTAACAGGCTGGTTTGGGTTGGCTCTGGCTCCCCAGCTGTGTCCTTCCAGCACTGACCGATGGCACGGGAATTGTGCAGACAAAAGTACCTCAAGTAAGGTAAGGGCAGAGCTGTGAACTGCTCAGGTGATGCATTTTGAGTCATGGCACTGGATTAAATGACAGCAGAGAGCTGTGCTTTTATCTGTACCTGATAACGTAGGGTTTCCCCAACATGCACATCTGGCTTAGAACTCCTTGAGCATCTCTTGCTTCCATATAATTTGCAGTCAAATAGGAAAGACTGGATGAGGGGATCCAAGAAGCAGTCCCTGCTTTAGGAACATTTGTTGTTGGAAGTAAATGCAAGTAATCTACTTGTTGCTTTTCTTGTGCACACTGCTGTGAGGAATCTCTTGGTTTTTGTGCAGTGACAGTTTAATAACAGCAGAAAGGGAGAGAAAGTAAGGGGGTTTTTTTGAGGGGAGACTTGATTAGAGACAGAATGTGACAGGCAAAGGACAGGAGGTTGCTGTCTCTGAAATCATCCCACCCTCACCTTATTTTGTGTTCTAGAGGTCAATGTGATTTGACAGGATAATTGTATGTATTTCTCTGAGGCTGTCAGAGAGCTGGAGGATGACAATCCTTCCCAGGAGGAGAGCGGGCGCTATCCTAGAACGGTAATTTTAGCCTTCATGTAGACAGTAGTATAAGCTACTAATAAATTGTCTGATTTTATCCTCAGGAAGGTCACAGCAAGTCTCAAAAGCCTGAAAGTACTAGCAGCTACAACTACCGGGTAGTAAAAGAGGTAAAACTTTGCTTCTTGATAGTTCACTGGAAGTGTAAATGAGTAACAGAGCTCTGGAGAGCTGCAGTCAGAGGGAGGCACCCAGGAAAGTCTGAGTCACTCTGCCATTGTGGAAACTATTTGCTGAGTAATAATAAATCCCAACTTGAATGAGAAGCCAGGATAGAATAAGAACGACGTGTGTATTTTCCTTAAGAATGGATTAGTGAGAAACGTGATGTTTGCTGCTGTTTCAATGGTAACACAATGTTTTTATTGTCAAGGACTACAAAGGCAGTAAGCAAGGGGAGAAGCCATTTAATTTGCCCTGTCCTGAGTACCTTGCACTCGAACCCACTGTGCTGATGAAATTTAATGTAGGAAATACCAGATCAGGAACGTGCTGTGGTGCTGGTGTGGTGTGAGCTGAAGGTGTGTCTGTGGCTTTGCTGTGGAGCCTGGTGTTGGGTTCACTTGACATGGCTGAGCTCTGCAGGAGCGTAGAATCTCAGAGCTGTAGAGTATCCTGAGGTGGAAGGGACCCACAAGGATCATCCGAGTCCAGCAGCCCTAGTCAGATGCCACGGATGGAGCCTGGGCCACGAGGTGCTGCCTGGAGCCGCTCTGCTCCGTGCACATGAGTTGGTCCCTGGTGCTGCTCTGGGACCTGGCGTTCTCTGGAAGAAAAGCCAGAGTTGGGGCTCTAAGGCCAGTCTCTCCTGCAGATCCTGCTGCGGCTCAGCAAGCTCTGCGTGCAGGAGGGGGCCTCTGTGAGGAAGAGCAGGAAGCAGCAGCAGCGACTCCTGAGGAACATGGGCGCTCACGCCGTGGTGCTGGAGCTGCTGCAGATCCCTTACGAGAAGGTGGGGCTTTGTGTCGTGTTGACAGGCTTTTCATACCTCCTCTGAGCCTTCCCGAGCCCCCTCCTGGTACCCTGGATGCACAGAGGCTGGTTTGTGTAGCCTCACAGTCTGTAAAATACCCACGCTCAGAAAGAACAGAAGCTCAGACAAACTCTGTTTATTTGAAGTGTTTGAATACTCAGGTATGTGCTATTGCCTGAAGAAATATTCGTGCATCATCATTCAGAATCAAGGCTCAACTCTGAGCTTTCCATGGGTGGCAGGTGCTGCCTTGAGGTTAAGCAAGGTGGAAGAAAGCCCCTTGTCACTGCTGTGAGGCAGCTGTGTCACCATCCTGGGACCACCGAGGGAGGGGAGGGGGCCTGGGGATTTATCAGGGGTAGATACAGACCCTCCCCCCAGTTGCAGAGCCCTGAACCCCCCCGAGAAGTGAATAAATACCACCTGGCTCTCCAGGTGAGGTCTGCTGCTCCTAATTAGCCATATCAGTGCCAACACTTGCCAGCTGTGCAGGTTGGAGCCCACTGGGCCTGGGGTGTGCCTGCTAAGGCTGCAGAGCACCAGGCTGTGCTGACCCCGGGGTCGTCACGTTGGCTGCTCATTAGTCACAGGTGACAGGTATTTATCAGTGCCGAGCTGAGGCACCTCTTCACATTTTCCTGGTCAGTCTGCTGTCCTCTGTTCCAAACTCAACAAGTTTCTGAAACCAGTGGTTCTGCACAGCTTTGATTAATGTTAATTCTTGTGGTTTCTTGCATCATATTCTGCTAAAAAAATCAGCAGCAAAAACACCCTTCAGCACCTTCTCATCACCTTTCTGTCCCCTACGTGTGAATGTGCATTGGACAGGCAGCGTGGAAGGGGTTTCACCCTTGGAAATATGTGAAATTCCTTAGAAACAAAAACAGACAGTAATTTTCCAAAGTGCAGCTTCTGCCATGGGTAGGTTGGGAATCCACACTGACGTCAGAGGAAGGGCCCCAGTTCCTCAGCAGTGCTTGGAAGGCTGCAAGGAGTGTGGAGGTTCCAGTAAATACAAATTGGGCTGAGCTGGTGCAATAGCAACTTTCCATCCCTGCCTTGCCACGAGCGTCCTGGTCCGTAGCTGCCGGAACGCGCTCCAGTGGAACATGGCAGCTTTCCTGGCTAGCCCTGAGGTGATGATGTGTGCTTTGGCCAGCGGGCTGGGACCTTCAGAAGTGTAGAAGTGACTAAAGCACGTTGCTGGCGGGCCTGCCTGTGGAATAGGCACTTTTAGAGAATAAACTACTGTAATTTCTATTATGGGCTTTATTTTTGACGCTCCTTGGAAGCGTGGAGCTGGCCCAGCTCATCCCAAACTGGGTGGAGGTTTGTTTTCCTTTGGGGTGTGAGAGATGTGACAGTTCCCTTGCTGGAGCTGTGGCTCATCCTGTGCTCACCTCAACGTGAACCTTTGGATTCCTTTTAACCCCCTCTTCTTTGTCGTGCAATCCCAGGCCGAAGACACGAGGATGCAGGAGATAATGAAGCTTGCACATGAGTTTCTGCAGAACTTCTGTGCTGGGAACCAACAGAACCAGGCCTTGCTGCACAAGCACATAAACTTGTTCCTTAACCCAGGGGTAAGAATAACCTCAGGCCATGATTTATTTTTTGTTCTAGCAAGTAGAAGGGACTGGATTGTCCTTGGTGATGCCTCTGGGGCTGTTCTGTTGCAAGATTGGTTGAAGAGGTCACATTTTGTTTTCATTCTAAAGCTTCAGAAGTTGGCAAGATGTTTGTTTAGGTCTGTTGCAGTGTAGAAAGTTCAAGAGGCTGAAGTGGAGTGAAAAACAGGCTGAGATAGGAGCAGTGGTGTTGAAAGCTGAGGTCCTCAGCAAAGTTCCCTCCAGCCCTGTGCCTGCAGGAGTGTTGGCTTTACCCTGACCTCAGCGGGGCTGTTGATTTTCTGATTTTTCCCTTCCTTTCCCCCCCTCCATCAGATCCTGGAAGCAGTGACAATGCAGCACATTTTCATGAACAACTTCCAGCTCTGCAGCGAGATCAACGAGCGCGTGGTGCAGCACTTCGTCCACTGCATCGAGACGCACGGCAGGAACGTTCAGTACATCAAGTTCCTGCAGACCATCGTCAAGGCAGAGGGGAAATTCATTAAGAAATGCCAAGATATGGTAATGGCTGAGGTGAGAGCTGCAGAGATTTGCAGGGTCTGAACAGAAGTTTGCACATAGCAGTTGGTGAACATGACAAATTGATCCTCTCGCTTCGGGGACTGCCAAGAAGCTGACAGCTCTCACCGTGCAAAAAGAGCATTGCAGCTCCCAGGAAGCTCAGGCTTTTTGTGACCAAAAGCTCTCGGAGCTCTTGACTCACAGGTGTAACAAGGGGTTGGTTTTTAATGGCAGGGTTACTTCCCAGGCCTGTACACAGCAGCGTGTAGGTGGGGTTATGAAGCAAGGGGGCCTTTCTCTCGAAAAATTGGCTTGAAGGGAAGTAGCTTAATGTGCAGATCACTAAAACAGAAGGAGAATTTCACCATGATAGCATTTTGATGGGAATTTTTAATGAAGTCATAGAACCACCATAGAATCACCTTCCACTGTCCCAGGCTGCTCCAAGCCCCAGTGTCCAGCCTGGCCTTGGGCACTGACAGGGATCCAGGGGCAGCCACAGCTGCTCTGGGCAGCTGTGCCTGGCCCTCACCACCCATATTTTTCCTGCTATCTAAACCTACTCTCAATTTGAAGCCATCCCCCCTTGTCCTGTGTCTACAAGCCCTTGCAGATAGCCTTAGCAAGATGTACTCACCCAGCTGTTCAGGTGCTGAAGGGGGAGAAGATGAGGGTTGGCTTTAGGTGTGTGGGTAATGGGAAATTGGGGTGTCAGGATAAAAGGGAGAGGTAGGAAGGGTGCATGAGTGCCTTTAAGGGATATTGGATGGGATCTGTTTGGCAGATTTGCACATCTGATGGGATGTTTTGGCCTCCTCAGCAGGGGGAGCCCCAGGATCAGATTTGTCAAATCTGGCTTTTGAGCATCAGTCCTGATAGATGGACCAAAAATCTTCCATATTTTGTTGTTCAGCTCAAAACCAGCCCCATGAGCTTCTCTACACATAATCAAGTGTGAGATGCCCAGCAAGGGGCTTCCCCGGGGTCAGCAGCTGCCCTGGGGGTTTTCTTCTGCATTTTATCTTGCTGTTTTTCCCAAACCTTGTGGGAGGACAGCCCTGGATCCTTCCAGCTGTGTGCTCAGCAGTGCCCAGCCTGGAGCAGGGCTCTGTTTGCTCGATCTCCTTCCCTTCCTGGAGTTCCAGGAGGTCTGAGCTGCTCTGAAATCGTGGCCAGTCAGGTGTCAAATGTGAGGCTGATGGAAATCTTCAGTGTGTGGCTTAAAGTGTCACTCCCTGGCCTTGGAAAACGGCTGGTGCTTGTTGGGAAGGGTGCAAGGAGTGAGCCCTGCAGTTCTCCCATCCACAGTGCCCCGGGCAGCTCTCCACCAGCACAGGGCTGGCCACAGCTGCATTAGAAAGTCACCTGAGGTGACATACGTGAGATGGAGGGGCACAATGGAAAGGCACAAACTCCTTGGCACAGCTTCTGCCTAAGCAAGCAGCTGCACTGGCTTTGAACTTCTTCAGCAGTTCAGAAGTGGGCAGTTAATTCTGCAGCAGGAAATGTCCTCCTGGAGCCCCGTGTCCGTGAGGGCAGCCCAGGAGCAGTGTCCAGCTGCAGTGGGGCTGTGCAGAGGGACAGACCCTGGCCAGGGGGACGCTCTGGGGGGATCCCAGGCTTTGCTCTGCTGATGGAATGTTCTCCTTGCCCTGCAGCTGGTGAATGCAGGGGAAGATGTGCTGGTGTTCTACAACGACAGAGCCTCCTTCCAGACCCTGGTGCAGATGATGAGGTCAGAGAGGGACCGGATGGACGAGAACAGCCCCCTGATGTACCACATCCACTTGGTAGAGCTGCTGGCCGTGTGCACCGAGGGCAAAAACGTCTACACAGAAATCAAATGCAACTCCCTCCTCCCTCTGGATGACATTGTTAGGGTGGTGACCCACGAGGATTGCATTCCTGAGGTGAGGGCTGGTGGGAGAACTGGGCTGTTTGTGTTTCACATGTGCTGGGCTTGGGTGAGAGGGGGTTGATACTGCAGAGCCTGGCCTGGCAAGGGGGTTGGTGCAGGTGGGCAGCGAGCTGGGAAACTGGAGGAGTCCTTCCCTAATGCTGCTGCTGCTGGCACCCCCAGCCAACCTGGACAGTCAGAGTTCAATCCTTTTATACTTACTCCTTCCCCTGAAAGTGGGAATGTGATGCTGTACTTGGTTATTTTATAGGGTTCTTGAGGCAGAGAGGTTTATGGATGTGCCGCTAACCTTGAACAGATGGTTCTGCAGAACTGGAAATTATTATTATGCTGACGTTTTGTCTGCAGTAATCCTGGTGGTTTTTTATTGGATGGTGTCTTGCTATTCATGGCATTAAATTTCACCAGTGTTTAAGTAAAAGGAAGAAGTAGAATTCCAAATGATTTATGTAGCAGTTTTAATGTGACTTTGTATTCATTCATGCCACCATTCAGATTTTTATTCTTTATTAATTTTTTTTTCCACTTTTAGGTCAAAATAGCATACATCAACTTCTTGAATCACTGCTATGTGGACACAGAAGTAGAAATGAAAGAGATTTACACCAGTAATCACATGTGGAAGCTGTTTGAGAACTTCCTGGTTGACATCTGTCGGGTAATGTATCTGCATCAAGAAACTGAACTCAGAAAGCTTAAAAACCTCTTTAATCCAGAGCACTAAGGATAAGACATCCCAGTGCATCAAGGCAATAAGTACCCTGAATACTCTGTTCCTGCAAATATGTGCCTCCTTTTCCTTATGCCTGTGGATTTCATTAGTCATATTCCATGGAACACATTAATATTTTCCTTTTTAAATGAGAAAAAACAAGCCCAAACCAAAGCTCAGTGAAGCTCCACACCCTGCTCCTTTGTCCAGTGCCTTTTCTGTCCTGCCACCTGGCCTGCTTATTCTGGCCAGGATCACTGAGCTCCTTCCTGAGCAGCACTCAGCGTTTTTTGGCAGGTCAGGACAGATTGTTTTCCAGGCTTGGCGTTTATTTGGCCATATGGCTTTTTGCCTGGGATTCCAAGTATTTCCCCATACGAAAGCATTACACCTCCATCCTCCCTGTCCTCCTCTTGCTCTCCTCCAAGACACACTGTGGTTTTTTCCTGCCCCCGGCCATGCTCGGTGCCAGCACATCAAACCAGGAGCAGCGCTGGCTTTGCCCTGGAGTGTGCTGGGAATGCAGAGCCCCGGTGCCATGGGGGTGTCATGGCAGGGCTGGGACCAGGACGATGTGAAATGAGGAGCTGCAGCCTCAGCTGCCTTGGTGAGCTGCTCCTGACCCTGCTCTGGTTTGTGCCACAGGCCTGCAACAACACCAGCGACAGGAAGCACGCGGACTCCATCCTGGAGAAGTACGTGACCGAGATCGTCATGAGCATCGTCACCACCTTCTTCAGCTCCCCCTTCTCTGACCAGAGCACCACGCTGCAGGTGGGGAGCAGCACAGACACCCAGCAGGGAAAGCACTGCCAGGGCACTTGTGTTCATTCTGCTTTGGTGCCATTTACCAGTGCCAAAGAAACACCTTGTAATGGGGGAGCAAAGGTGTCGCTGTTCTTGGTGACCAGAGCGGTCTGTCAGCTGTAGAAATGGAAAAATTTGTAGATCTTGATACAAATATTCTTCTAGAAAAGCTCAGGTGTCACATAACTTCATCAGTGGGTTCAACTCTGTGCTACCACCGAGGTCTTTTGGAGAGAGTTCTTGTGTGTCATAGAATCCCAGAATGGTTTGGGTTGGATGGGACCTTAAAGCCCATCTCATCCCAACCCCCTGCCATGGGCATCACAGAGGGAGCAAGGCTGATTGATTAAAGCATATTTTATAGAAAGATTCTAATTTCCCTTTAAAAAAAAAGAAAGGATTCAGAACAAAAATCCAGAAGCTCTCATGTGTCTCACTGAGCAGCTTTTTTGCCTTGTTCAAAAGTTGGGGAAATGTGAAGGAGGAGCTTGGAACACTTGTGAAGGGGAGAAGGCAGAGATTTGCACAGCAGAACAGCAGTGTCAGGATGCGCCCTAATATCTGTATTTGCACAGAGATAACGCTGTTCTTTATTCATAAATAACTTCTGGAGGCTGTGGGTGGAGTGGTCAGGTGCTTGGCAGGAGGCTGAGAGGGGCATTTGTTGAAACCTGACGCAACCTGGTGGTGCCAAAGGCAGATGTCTGCAGTGCAGTGTCCAGGTCTCAAAGCTCATCCAGTCCTACCCCTGCCATGTCTCTGACCTCACATGAGTCTGAGCAGTGCAGTGATTTGCTCCTCAGGTGACTTCAGTTGCTGTTGCCCATCACCTTCTGTGCTCATGGAATGAATGAGAAATGGAGATTGTGGCCTTGTCCCCGGGGCTCTGCCCTTCCCTCTGTGCCATGCACCTGGGCTGCCTCGCTCAGGGTTGTCGTCTCTGAGATGCAGCATTTGAACACACATCTTGCCATCCTATTTTAGCCATCTGTTAATGTTATATCAGCAGTTTTTCTTTATTTTCTCAATCTCCCCCTCTGTCTAGCAGGATGAAGTCACTTGGTTCACCTCTTTTCCCATCTCAGTTGATGGATCTGCCTCGTCCTAGATTCATCTTTCCTCTACATCTCCAAGTTAAAAGCAGTTTCTCTCCCTTTTCCTGCCTGTCAATACTCTTGTCTATACCCAGGGGTTCTCCCCCTGAGGAGCACAGCCTGTGGGACCCCCTGCCCGGTGTCCATCCCTGCTCCAGGTGGGACTTCTTGCCCCCTGAGGTGGTGCAGGTGGGCTAATGTCTGTAGGTGAGGGATGTGGCCACTGTGCTCTGGGTTCAGTCCCTCCCTGCCCTTCCTGCTGCACCTCGTGCTCCCATCGCTTCCCCTGCCAGCCTCCTCTTGCCTCCTGCTCCTTCATGTCAGGGCTTGTGTGACTGAAATTGGTCCTGCCCTGAGTCAGGCCCAGCCTTGCTGCTTCAGGGAACACCTTGTCCATCCATCATGTGGCTCAGATCATATAAAATTAGGAGGACACAAATCTCTTGGCAAAGGACAGCTGCCCACAGCTCCTCTGTAACAAATGCTGTTCAGCCTGTTTGCCTCCCAAGGCTGCTGCTGCCCAGGGTTTCCCTTCCCAAGTGCAGTTGGAGACACGAGGGACATGCAGTAAATTTCCTCTTTGATTTACCAACCTTGTTTAAGCAAATGAAACATCTTAAAGGCTTTTTAAGACCAAAAAAATCTTTAGACGTGAACTGAAAGGAATATGTGGGTGGTTTAAATCCAAACATGCAGGTATTTCCAGGGCCCTGGGTGAATGCTGCTGTTTGCCATGGGTTTTGGTGTTTGGTTTATTTCCAGAAAGGATAAATGGGTACTTGCCTCCTAGCAATTCTGGGGGCTTGCATTTTGGTTCTCCTCTTGTACATTTTATAATGGTGTTTGGTTTAATTGATATAATAGACATCTAATTAGCTAATAGGTTTGGCTTTTTACTCTAACTACACTCTTTTCTTGCAAACAGGCTTTACTGTTGGCCCAAATAAATGAGGTATTCTTTCCCTGGTTCCTAAGTCCTGTGGTGTTTGCACTGTGGTGTAGTTCCCTTAGCTGATAGAAGCATTCCATAGCTTGTGGGCACAGGGACATGGGGTGTTCCCTCTCAGTTTGAAATATTTAAAATACTCTTTCCTCTACAGGTAAAATACGTTGTTCTGCTAAGTAATCACTGTACAGAACCAAACGGAGTTTTGGTCACTATTGTCGGGTAGCTGCAAAGGTGAAGGAGTAGAGCTCATGGGCATGGGTGTGTTGGAGCAGCTCACCTGTCTGTAGTGGAAGATCACCTGGTGAAATTCAGGGCTGAAAGCCACACCTTGGTTTTGGCTGATCTGCAGCAGCTGCAGTGTTTGCCACCAGCCACTGCTTGTGTTCCAAAGAACACACAGCTGGTTCCTCAGTGAATTAGATACCAGCTAATAATGCTTAGAATGATGAGTTTTCAGCTCTGGAGCTGTGCCAAGACACAGCCAAGTCCCATTTACCTGTAGCCTCTTGAGTCAGCTGCTGGTCAACACTGAAAGAGGAATCTGTGTGCCAGGGTTGCTGATAGCTCTGATTAAACAGATGAAGGTGACTGCTTATTTCCTTTGCTTAGTCAAGCCTCAATTACCGCAGCTTTCTGCTGCAGAAGCTCCCGTTTCATGTTTCCCTTCCAGCCCTGGTTCCCACCCTGCCCATGCAGTTGCAGATCCTGTGGTAGATACCCCGGCTACCACGGGGAGTTGCCCAGCAAGTGCTGCAGAGCAGTCAGAAGTGGCTGGAGAGTGCAGCAGGGCCGGGGTGAGCTGGCAGGGAGGGTGTGACTGTCCTGTGCTTGCCTTGCAGACCCGGCAGCCCGTGTTCGTGCAGCTGCTGCAGGGGGTGTTCAGGGTCTACCACTGCACCTGGCTCATGCCCAGCCAGAAGGCCTCGGTGGAGAGCTGCATCCGGGTGCTCTCAGACGTAGGTAAGGAGTGGGTGTGAGCAGAGCTGCCTGCTCAGACCTGGCCATCCAGGGCTTGCTGCTTGTGTGTCCTCCTGCCACGGGGACGGTGCAGTTTGAGTCCTGCAGGTGCCACTTGGGGATCACTCATAATCCAGGCTCAGTGCAAAGCCAGGCTTGCACTGATGGATCATTGTGGTTGAGCAGTGGGTGTTGTCACTGTCACCTCAAGTGCTTTCTCTCTGCAGTCTCCCTGCAGTCCTCCTGCAGGTGATCTGCAGCACGGAGATATTTTTCATGGAAGCACTGAGGTTGGAAAAGCCCTCCAGGATCATCGAGTCTAAGCTGTGCCCAGTCCCCACCTTGTCACCAGCCCACAGCACTGAGTGCCACCTCCAGCCCTTCCTTGGACACCTCCAGGGATGGGCACTCCAAACCTCCCTGGGCAGTTCCAATGCCTGACCACCCTTTCCATGGAGAAATTCCTGATGTCCAACCTGAGCCTCCCCTGGTGCATCTGGGAGTGCCACTCCTGCCCATAGATTTGCTCCACCTTCAGTGTCTGCATGAGTAGCTTGCACTGGATATGGGGGTCAGGTTGTGTTTTGGTGTGTCCACGTGTGCCAGCACGAGTTGCTGGGGGTGTGTGTTTAGGGACAGATTCCTACTCCCACGCTTTAAAAACAGTGACAACTCTGAGGTGTGGAAGCCTCTAAACATAATCCTGCTCAGGCCTGACCCTGCACGGGGACTGAGCACTGCACTGTTTAGGATGCACTCAGAGAGTCCTGGAATGGTTTAGGTTGGAAAAGATCCAACTGCCAGCCCAGCACCATCACTGTGGTCACCAGTAAACCAAGTGCCACATCCACAGGTTTTTTTGACTACCTGCCTGGGCAGCCCCTTCTAATGCTTTACAACCCCTTCTGTGATAAAAAAATCCTAATGTCTAATCTGAACCTTCCCTGGTGCAACTAGAGGCTGATTCCTCTCATGCTGCGAAGGAAAGTTTGTAGAAGGAAGGGGATTGCATAGACCTTTGTCTTGTATCTTGTGTTGGTTCATGGGCTCAAGCTCTCAGTTCCCACTGTTCCTGCTCGTTGCAGCAAAGAGCCGAGCGATTGCAATTCCCGTGGACTTGGACAGTCAGGTGAACAACCTGTTCCTGAAATCCCACAACATCGTGCAGAAGACTGCCATGAACTGGCGCATGACTGCGAGGAACGCTGCCCGCAGGGACTCGGTGCTCGCTGCCTCCAGGGACTACAGGAACATCATTGAGAGGTTACAGGTGACTGCACAGCTCCCAGGTCTCACCTGACCAAACCCTGGGGTCTTCTAACTTATTCAGGCAGGACAGACCTGGTTGTCCTGACCCTCTGCTGCCATTTGTGAAATGAATTCACCTGTAGATGTGTTTGTTGTTAATGTTAGATTAAACCTGGCTGTGGTTGTTTCCTAGGACATAGTGTCAGCCTTGGAGGATCGCCTGCGCCCTCTGGTCCAGGCAGAGCTGTCAGTGCTGGTGGATGTGCTCCACAGGCCTGAGCTGCTCTTCCCAGAGAACACAGATGCCAGGAGGAAATGTGAAAGCGGAGGTTTCATTTGCAAGTAAGTTGTCTTAGAAGTCTGGCTTGCTTTGGTTTCTCCCCAATCTTCCCATGCCCTGTGGAATGGAGCCCTCTCACGTAGCTTGGTAAATACTTGATATCCTCTAAAACACCTGTAAAAATCAGTATTTTGTAATATGGTCAAGGCAATTTTTCCTTGAAGGGGGAAAAAACCTGCTTGTGGGAATGGGGAAAGACTGGTTGATATGTTCTCCCAGTTAATGCTTAAAAATCTGTTTGCTGCAGGATATAAATGTCCTGAGCAGTTGTATAAATGAGTTAAATTTTGAGTTGATCCCAGTTATTGATACCTGCCTTCACCCCATGTCATGTTTGTGAGGCGCTGGGTGAACACATCAGGATCAGTTGTTGTCATGGGCATCACCACAGAGGGAAGGAAAGGGAAAATTACAAGGTCACGTAGAGGGTAATTCAGAGCAGATCCAGCTTCTTCCCTCCCCTCCTGGAGGGGTGGGCTCTGTACAGAGGTTATGGAAGCTGAGCACTGAGGTAGTCCCAAGAGCTGGGTGGGATGGATTTCAGGTTGCACCCTCTGGGACTCTCAGTCTGGTTTCTAACCAAGTGGAGTAGATTTCTTACTGTTAAGTGGTTGTTCTGGAGGTCCTGGATCCCACTGGTGCCTTGCTGCCTGCAGCCAGAGGGAATTTTTGGCTCTTTTCCTGCCCAGGGACTGCAGGTTCCTCCACAGCTGCCCCTGGTAGCTGTCAGTTGTTGCTCTGGAGAGAACACTCCAAAATGGTTGTGTAGCAGTGTGGTGATAAACCTTGTTTGCAGCATAAACCAATTTAGATAACCACATGTATCTTAGCCCAGTTTTAAGAATATTTGCACTAACCTGATTGATGGCTTTTTTCAGGTTAATTAAGCACACAAAACAGCTGCTGGAGGAGAATGAGGAGAAGCTGTGCATTAAGGTATTACAGACGCTCAGGGAAATGATGACCAAAGATAGAGGCTATGGAGAAAAGGTAAGGTCCAGTCCATCATCCTGTTAAACACTGTCTTTATTCAGTAAAGGAAAATAAAACCCCTGCTTTTTCAAGCTGTTCTGTATGTGTAAGCACTTCTAGACTGGAGCAGGAACAAAACATTTTTAGTCAACTAATACCTTTGAAATCATATTTGAAGTTAAGCTTGTTTCTGTTGCTTTTCTACTTGAGACTGGCAAATTTAAGTCTAATCCCTGCAGCTGCTGGCACTCTAATACAAGTTTTGTTACCTTTTTATGAAGGCTGTAACCTCTTTATCTGCTTCGTGGGTCTAGGTGACTCTTCACCAGGTCATGTAACCTTGCAACAAGAGGGTATTTTGTAGTTAATTTGAATATGTGTACAACTGAGGGATCTTGCTGTGATTTATAGATGGAAACTCTCTGTACACCCATCCATGTTTCTTCTTTCCCTTTCCTACATACGACTCTTGACTGGTTGAGGGGAACATTCTTCTGTAGGTACAGAGCTATTCTTTATTTACATCAGGAGGGTGTGTATGCACCCATATGTTTGTGCTCCTAGAGGTGGCTACAACCAGCTGAGACTGGCATTTGGAGATTCTCCTGGAATTCTGATCACCTGAGGTTCTTCCCATGCCACCCAGTGGGTACAGAGGAACACCCCCTCCAGTGAAGGTGGTGGGGAGCAGCTGCGAGTGGGGACTGGGGGAAGCTGTGATGTGGAAGGGCTCTCACTGCCCCTGGGAGGCTGTGCCCAGGAGCAGGGGATGTCTCAGTCCAGTTCTCCCCCACAGCTGGGTTGGGAGCTGCTGCCTCATGCTCAATTCACAGCAAAAAGGGCAAAAACTTCAGAGTTTCATAACAGCAGTAATTGTCTGCAGCAGTTGCCAGGGAGGGAGATGCTCCACAGGCAGAGGAACCTGGAGCATCGTGGCCAGCTGGGAATGACCCCAGGAGGCAGGAGCAGGACGTGGTGCCCAGGGCTCTCGGGAGGGAGCAGGGCAGCCTGGCACACGAGGGTGTGCACGTGTGGGCTGCTCCCAGCACACCCAGGGAGCACAAGCAGTGCCAGGGAGCAGGAGACTCCCAGGAAAATGCCCGAAGGGTAGGGATGGCCAGGGGTGTGCTCCCTGCCCTGCCAGGAATGCTCTTCCCATGTGGTGCCAGGCACAGCCCAGCTCCCAGCTCTGGCTGCTGCTCTGCTCCTGCCTGGGACATTCTCATTGTGCAGCAGCAGCGTTTTTGAGTAAATCCACTGGCTTGAGGGAATTCCCTAGCCAGCTGCAGGAAAGCAGCACATCCCTGTGGGATGAGGAGGGAGCAGGCTCGTAGGGAAGGGCACAGCTGCAGGTGTCAGCTCGGAGCACATCGTCCTTCTCTGCTCAAGTGGCCAAATCCTGTGCTGGGGCATCACCTTGTGTCCTCTCCTCACGGTCCCTTCACTAGACATCCCACCTTGGCAGGGGCTGGCTGTGGCCTGCAGGAGCCACTCTGCTCCTGGGAATGGGATTAGTGATCCTCTAATGAGTGCTGGTATTTCCTCATGTTCAGCACTGGGGGTGTAACAGGTTCACCACAGATCACATTTTGCACTTCTGCAGATCAGTGTATCCTCTCCTGTTAAAACAGCCAGGAGCCACTGTCCAAGGTCACCTTAAGTAATAAAAGCAGTGGGTGATGCATCCTGTATACATTATACACCAGTGAGACCCAAATCAAGGCTTTGAGAGTTTCCCTTAAATGCTGTCTGCCACTGAGAGATTTTCCAAAATGCAAATTAATTTCTAGGAGTTTCTTAGACTTTATTCAGCTAACTTGGATGAAGCAGTATTTCTAGAAGCTGCAGTTAACATACCTTGCACCATTCAGACCATGGAGAGCCCCACAAGATGCTAAAAAAAATCTTCGAAGTGTGGCAGAAGCATTAATTTCTGAAGCAGTAGCTCAGTTACATAAGGAGTCAGGATATGCCTGCCTGTGAAGTGATTTCCGAGTCGGAAGAAGCAGCTGATTGCTCACAGATAGACTGTGAGTAGTAGTAGAACAGCTTTTACTGTCTGGCTGTGAGCAGTGCAGTCGGATTTATTCTCCCTTGTGACTCAGAGAACTGAATTTAGTCGCCACCTAAAAGGCAGCACCTTTTGTTTTCAACATCATCCTGTAGTGTAACAAAAAAATGAAGGGAAAAACCCTCTTGTACTGTAAAAACCCCGTTGTAAGTCCTGGAGTCCCTACATAGAAGTGGGTTCCACACATCGAGGTGGCAGAACTGACCCTTGTGAGCTGCCTATTGACCTCACAAGCACAGAGCCATGGAATGGCTTGGCTTGGAAGGGACCTTAGAGATGACCCAGTTCCATCCCTGCCATGGGCAGGGACACCTTCCATAACCCAAGGTGCTCCAGCCTGGCCTTGAACCCTTCCAGGGATGGGGCAGTCACCGGTGTTCTCTCTGGGCAGCCTGTGCCAGGGCCTCCCCACCTTCCCAGGGAATTTCTTCCTGACAGCCCCTTTAAAGCTCTCAGTGCAGAGCTGTCAGCCCCTGTCCTGTCCCTCTGCCAGGGCTCTCAGCTGTCCCTCCACACCCCTGTCCAGCCACAGAGCGCTGGGGCAGTTCTGGTGCTCCCTGCAACAACCTGAATTACCTAAGGATGGGGCTCCTTCTCTCCTGCTGCACCTCCCAGCCCACAGAACAGCTCACCCTCCTGGCCCGTGTCCCTGGGGAAGGTGGGCAGTGCAGGGAGGACAGGGGTGTGCTCCCATCACCCAGGGGCACAGCTGGGGCTCCTCAGCAGTGAGCAAAGCCCCCGGGGAGAGCATAGATGTACAGGAGCTTGTGGGAAGGCTCAAATTTTTGCATATTGCTAAAGACTCCTCGCTTGGCACGCGCTCAGGATGGCTCAGTGACGGGGAGCATACTGTGGAGTATTTAATAGGCACAAAACTGCACTACATTGACAGTGTAGGCTAGACCCAAGTTTTTCACTGTGCTGAAACATGTCATTCATGCACGTCTCTCCGGGTGCCTACCAGCTGACTCGCCTCAGCTCTGCAGCACTTGGATGGGGGAGCTCAGTTTTTCCTCCCAGAGTGGAAGTGCAGCCCCTGCACTGCTGCTCGCTCACGGCTTGTGACGCTCCCGTGCCCAGGGGTGAAGTCCTTGGCTCCGGGTCAGCCAGCCCACGTGGTTTGGCACTGGCACAGGAACGAAGCCAGGGCACATCCTGCCTCCCCAGCTCCCTGGCACAGCATTCCCAGCAGTGCCTGTTCCCTAACCCCGCACTGGCAGATGTTCCTCGTGCCCACTGCAGAAATGATGGTGGATTGCAGCATTAAAGTGTTAAATGATTTATAAGATCCTAACATGAAATTTATGTGTCATTTCTCTTACTAATCCTTGCTTTCAATTCTTCCCCTTCTTTCTTTCCCGGCAGATTACCATTGAATTGGATAATGCTGAGGTTTTAATTTTATTTCTTTTCTCCAGTGTTGTTTCTATGGTGTTTGTTTTACCAGTAGCCCTGTGATCTGTCCTGTCTCTGCAGCACTGAGCATTCTGATTTGTGTGCCTGTGTCAGTGAATTAGTGGAGTTTTCAGTCTGCTGTGTGTCTATCCTGGGAATAGTTACCATAACTAATTCCATATGTCATTACTTGGAGTATTAACCCAAATGGAGTTATCATTTTTGGTGGTCTGCAATCAACTGGTGCCGTGGTAGATCCTGAGGAGTTTAGGATCAGATCTGGAGGATGAGCTGCTTGAAGCAGTCAGCATTTAGCACTTGGCCACCATGCCTGTGTCCTTTGTGAAGGGGTTATTTCTTTTTGTTTGGATAACTAAATAGCGAGGTTCAGTGGTGCCCATGCCGCAGACGGGGGTGCAGGTGGGAGCAGGGAGGGGCAGCTCCTTGTGCAGAAATCGTGCTGCTGCTTTTCCCAAAAAGGGGACAGTCCTGCAGCTCGTGAGAGCTTTCCAGTACCCTTCCTGTGCCTCTCAGTCGGGTTTGGGTGTGAAGCCACGTCAGGCAGTGGGATGGGTGGTGCATAACCCTGTGGAATTGGAGACTCGGGAAACTATTTCTGGGTGAAAAGCTTCCTGCATCACCCCGGGGCTGGCACTGCGCTGTGTCCGTGCTGGCACAGGCACAAGAGCCCTGTTTGGGGGAAAACTTGGGAGTTTAGCTGAAATGAAGCTTTCCAAGGACTCTGACAAGCCGTGTCTGGTCGGGGCAGCAGCACAGGGCGGAGGGAGCTGAGCTGCTTCTGCTGTGCAACTTCCTCATCAGCTCAAAAAAACCCTGGTGTGGGTGTGGAATTTGCATAAATGTATAATACTGAGAAAGTGATTGACTGGCACCTTATTTTACTGAAATACCACGGAAAAAAGAAATATTTTCCTCTCAGTGCTTTGTTTCCTGTGTTCTCTCCCAAGCCAGCAAATTTATTTGCAAATTTATTTGGAGCAAAGCTCATCCACTTAAAATGTCTAAAGCATTTCTGACCTTTATTTAGTGGAGAAGGTAGTGAAATGTACAGAAAGCAATTTATGGTGTGACTTGTTAATTTTGATGTTAATCACCTGAATTCACTGGGTAAACGTCATTCTGAAAATGAAATATTTGGTGACCTTGCCAGGTGAAATGGATTTGAAGGCCAAACTCTACTTGTCACTGAAGTAGGCAAATACTGTGCCCATCGCCCAGGGTTGGCCTGGTGGGTGTTTTTGTTCAGGAGGGCTTTTAGGGCTGGAGCTAAAGGTCCAGTCAGGGACTGAGGTCCCTTCCCTAAGAAAAATGTCATGAGTTTCCCATCACTAGTTTCAGCCCAGAGTCTGATTTTGACCTGAAAAACAAATTTCTTGTTGCACAAGTTCATCTCCTGCGCTGCCATCACCTCTGAGCTGTGCTGGGAGGAGGAGGTCTCAGGTGTTTCTGCAGGCTTCACACACACTTCTGGCATTACAGAGGTGCTCTGCTGTCTGTTTCTCTGCAGTTTTTTGTTAATAAACCCAGATTTTTTTCCCCTCTTACCTGGAGCATACACACCAGCAGCCTGCTCTGCTTTCCCAAAGTTAATCTGTAGCATAGGAACATTTCCATCAGGCCAGGTCCTTTGGATGATGTGCTGCTGCAGCTTCCCAGAATAGCACGTGTGTATATATATAATTTTAGCTTGGAGAAACTTCAGAGAGAAAGTTGAATTGTTTAATTGCAAATTAAGTCATAATGTGAAACTCTTTCCCTTTGGTTTCTGGCTGTGATGTGCTGTCTTTGCCTGCAGTAAATCAGCCAGAGCGTGCAGAGCAATTTAGGATTTGGTCTGGAGGCTGCAGAGGAGGAATTTTATTGCTCCTTGATGGAGCAAGTGCATGGAAGGAGCAGGTGTGTGTATAACCATCAGCACTGAGCGCTGGCTGTGTAGGGAAAGGGATTCAGATGGAGTTGGAGCCATTGTCAAGTCTCAGAAATCCTGGGGTTTTCTGTTTTTCTTATTTTCCCCTTGTCAACCCTGGAAGCTGTAAACATTAAGGGCAAAGAATACAAAAATCTCCAATATTAGTAGAATTATTAACTTGCTTTTCTGTCAAAACTATGCACAATTAAATTGTTTTGATCAGCTGAAGTGCTCCTTGTTCCCTCAGGGGAAACTCCACTGAAGTAACTGTTTATGGCATGATTTCGTGGTGATTTTTTATGTAGGTTGAGTTATCTTAGTTGTGTCCCGCAAGGTGACCCCAGCGAGCAGTGGGTCCAAAAAACAAAAAATATTAAAAATGCCAGGAGATCCATGTGTTTGTCAATGAAAGTCATGATAGGAAGTCATGATAGACCCTCTTTAACATTTTTGTGAGTGAAGAAGGGAGTGTCCTTTGGAAGTGGGGGAATAATGCAAGAATTCACCCAGTGGCAGGAAATCCCCTGAGTGTGGGGCTGGCACCAACCCTGGACAATGCTGGGCTGAGCTGGGGGGCTTGGGATGCTGGAAGAGTGGAGGGGAGGCTGTTGCCCTAACAAACTTGCTTTCTACTGAGGGTTTATCTGTAATTCTCTTTGTGCTGGAAAGGAGGGATAGGGAGGAACTGCAGTTTCCCAAGGAGAATGTGGTGCAGCGTTGGTAAAAATCCAGAACCATGGGGAGCTGTAAACTCTGTCACACTACACTTGCACCGTGGTTGTGTTGGTTCTGTCCTGGTCTCGGGGAGTTGTGTGCTCAGAGCTTGGCCTTTGGGTGGTGTCGGGGCTGCTCTTTGCCTCTGGCTGGGGCATGGGGTGGGATCAGGAGCTGCAGGCTCTGGCTGGAGCATGGGGTGGGATCAGGAGCTGCAGGCTCTGGCTGGAGCTGAGGAGCTCAACAGGGTGTGTTTGACATTGGCTCTGTGCAGGTGTCCCAGGTGATAAAGCCAAAACCCCAAGGCAGGGCACTGTCCTTAAAGGCCCTTGGGCTGAGTCTCCGTTGATGAGCTCCTGCCTGGGCTGGAGCTGCTCTGATCCCGTTCCTGATGGAGCTGCTCTGATCCCGTTCCTGATGGAGCTGCTCTGATCCCGTTCCTGATGAAGCTGCTCTAATCCCGTTCCTGATGGAGCTGCTCTAATCCCGTTCCTGATGGAGCTGCTCTAATCCCGTTCCTGATGGAGCTTCTCTGATCCCGTTCCTGATGAAGCTGCTCTGATCCCGTTCCTGATGAAGCTGCTCTGATCCCGTTCCTGATGGAGCTGCTCTAATCCTGCTCCTGATGGAGCTGCTGCCCGTGCTGCTGTCTCAGGGCAGAGGTAAATTCTTCCTCAGTGCCACCAAGTGTGAATCGCTTCGCACAACAGTGAGAGCTAAACCCTGCTTCTAATTAGACCCAACAGCTTAATTTGCTGTCAGTTCAATCCCCAGCCCACCGAAAGGTGCAGGCGTGATGCAAATGCAGATTTCCCGGTGCTGCACGCTGGGGCTGAGCTGCTGAGCTGCACCGTGGGCTCCCTGTGCTCCAGGCCAGCCCAGCATGGCCTGGGAAGGACATTCCCGTCCATCCTTCCCATCCCAGGCTGGCTTTGGGGACACTGTGGCCCAGTTTCTACCTGCAGTGCGAGCCCTGGGTACTAAAACACACCCGTCCTGGAGAAACCATGCATCTTTTATGGCCTGCCAGGCAGGGCCCCGTTGGTGCTGACCTGCAGGTGGCACGCGCAGGATGCCGATCGCGCTGTGAGATGGCCTACTTTGCCTTTTTTTTTTTCATATTCCTCTTTCCCCCTCCCAGCCACATTGCAGTGAGCTGTTCCGCTGGGCACCTGCCAACATTCAGGCAGCAGTTACATAAGAAGAGCTTTTTTTCCTGGAATTTAGGCCCGCTGCTGATGTGTGACCTTCAGCAGTAATTGCCAATAAAGGCGGCGGGGATGTTTACAGGCACCGGCGCTGGCCCGCAGCCTGTGCCGGTAGCGGCCGAGCCCGGGGCTGCTGCTGCTGCTGCTGCTCCCCAGCCTGATCCCACACCACTGCAGCTCTGCTTCATCTGCCAGGGTGAAACGGGGCTGCTGCTGCTTCCCCAGCCTGATCCCACACCACTGCAGCTCTGCTTCATCTGCCAGGGTGAAATGGGGCTGCTCTGCTGCTTCCTTACAGCCCTCAGGGCTGGGGTGGGGGCCAGCAACCACCCAAGCAAATCCAGCAGAGCTCTGTAAGCACCCAGAGCTCCCATTGTAGTTATTGAGGTGTTTTTTAGGATTGTGCCGAGGTTTTATCTGTTTTTTCAGTAGTGACGCTTCTTTATGCAGCTGATACATCCACAGGCAGCTCTATCCAGTAAAATACACTTGCAGACCCACTCAGCAGAGTTTAAGTTTGGGGTTTTTTTTCATCTCTTTGCTTTGGTCTTGAGGTTTCAAGTAGGTGAAAAGGGAACTGAAGATCCTGGTTCAAAGGGGGTTGCCTTAATTAACCTTCTCGCTGCTCTTTATCTATGATAAACTAAAATTCCAGTGGCTAAGGTGCAAAATATGTGCTGTTTTATGCATTTTTGATTGGAGTTAGGAAATGTATTAACCTCTTCAGAGCTGGAAAGCTGCACTTGGGAATTATTTTCCTTGCAGTGAGCTTACTCCACAGTCATTTCTCTTGTGTATTTTGCACTTAGACAGTGCTTCACTTGTTATGTCTCGAGCAGAGGAAATGCAGGCACTCATAAATTTTTGTGGGCTGCCTTATATTTTTTTTTCCCCTTGAGAAATCCTGCAATCTTTGGACTGGACTTTTTTTTTTGACACGGACTGGAATTGGTGAGCTCTTTGGAAAAGGAGACTGGAACATTTCTTATAGTTACTTGTCACTGAAAAAATGATAGTTATACCATCTTACTGGTTAATTAAAACTGCTGCTGTAAAATGTGATTGGAAGGGAGTTCTTACAGTGTTCAGTTACTGTAGAGGTCCTGCAAGATCGAGGATTTAAAGAGAAGGAAGTGGTTGCACTCCCACTGAAGGGCAGAGACTGAGGTCTCCAGCTCCTGGAAAGTCCCAGCCCAAGTTCAAATGTGCTTCCTCCACTGAAAACTCTGGAAAATGAGGGAAGGCATTCCCATAGGCAGATCTTGGTGACCTTTGAGTGCAGGCACTGGCAGCCCTTGTGCCAGATTTGCCACCTCCTCGACTGGCAGCACACAAAGTCTCTGCACATTCCCTGAGATGAGGGAGGGTGTTCAGCTGTGTCCCTGCCCTGGGTGTGTGGTGAGGCCAGGGCTGGGAGCCTGGGGGAGCTGGGGGGCTGCCCCTGCCCCTAAAATCCCACATGCCTTCTGGGGGACCTGTGCCAGGACAAGGTGCTGCCCCACATCTCCTTCTGCTGCCCAGTTTAGGCAGGTCTGAGATCCTCCATCCCTGAAAATGCAACGTCTGTACAGGGGGAAATGTAACGTGGGAAGTTTGTCAGAGCAGTTCAGTGCTCCTGGGTCCCAGTTATTCCCCTCTGCCCTGAAACTTCTCCATAACAAGTCAAATGCTTTTTTGACAAACACCTACAGATCATCTGCAGGGGCTAGAAATTTCCTATCCAAATTTTTCCTCAGCTCCACAAGGTAACAGTGTTGGCTTTACAAAGGGGACTTGGCAAGGAAGCTACACAGAGTTCTGTGGTATTTTTAAAGAGTTATGAAGGACAGCAACATAATTTGTGCTCTCGTCTGTTGCCACGAATCAGACAAGGTGCTGCTTTTGCTGTGTGCCTTTCAGGGAAGAGCTGATGGTATTTCAAAGGGAAAAGCAGAGAAGTTCAGAGAAGGGAGGGAAAAAGTGGAAAGGGACTTGCAGGACTCAATCTGAACAGCCACTCCCACTGGAATTCCAGCTGATGCTGGAGATGGCAGTGCAGGAGCTGAGGCAGAGGCTTCAGAATAACATTTAGCTGACATCTTCACTCCAGTTCCTTGCATCTGGATGTACAACCTGGCTATCAAAAGCTTAATGTGCTATTTGGCTGACTCTGTAGTTGTGTTTTTCCCTTTTTATTTCCTCCTCTCTGCCAAATGTCGCCCCCTGCCACCCCAGTAATGAGGTGCCATATGCATGGAGTTGGGTCAGTTCCTGAATTCACAGATTTTGGGACCAGAAGGGACCTCTCAGTGACTGAACCTGGCTTCCTTCACGGCCCAGGGCATCCTGCTCCTCACCACTGTGTATCCGTGGAGCCAAATCCACAGAGTTTGGCTCAGCTTCCTCAAAGAACTCAGTGTTGAGTGGGGACCTCCCAGGACAGGTGTCAGTTTACTCTTGCCTTGCACCAGCTGGTCGCCTTCCTGTCCCGTTGAGAGGGGTGTTTGGAGAAAGACCTGAAGGAATTGTGTGGAAGTTTGGGAAGTGTCATCAGTTCAGCAGTCTGAGGTTTGTCACCTCTCAGTCCTTTGAACTCCGTGGCGGCCTCAAGTGTAGGAGATTTGTGCTTGGAATTGTGCTGGTTTCTCCATTATTTTGGCAAAATTCTAAAGTCTGCTGAGGCTGAAGAGAAAAGGACCGGGTTTTTGGATGTGTGTTTGTGTGCTCTCACAAACATGGGGGGTTTCTGATAAGATTATTTCTCTCTCATTTATTTACAATGTGTGATGTTTTCCAGCCTGTTTTGCTGAAGCCACTCTCTGGAGCAGCCCCAGTCTGTGAACTGGAATCTCCACCAGCCTTTTAAATGTGTTTCAGGCCTTTTCAGTGCTCAGTGGTCTGGGTGCTTACTGCATAGTTGAGTTTTAAAAATAAATGGAAAAAAGCAATTCTCATGCTTCAGACCTGAATGAAAATCTTTCTGCTTTTCCACTCCATCACAGCAGTAATTTGAATTTCTGTGAAGGAAGGATTAGATTGTTATTAGATTAGATTAGACTGTTATTTTGAAAGCAAATGAGAATAAAACTTTGGTGAATTCCTCCAAACTGTAAAGGAAACGGATGGAAACCTCATCTGTATCTCAGAAACTGAGATGTAGTGAATTCACCCTGGAGCTGTCACATGCTCTGGTGGTTTCTGAGGGGGATACATCCACTCTTGAGTCAGACAGTCCATTCTGGGAAGCACACGTGGCCTGTGCTGGGGAAATGGATGCTGGAAGCATTCCGGTCACCAGAGGGTCAGAGATTGTACATCTCCAGTCATGGCTCATGAGGAGTGGTTTATTGGGCAGCCGTGGGGGAGTGCAAACTTCAAAGGAAGAGAGGGTTTTGTAGAGCAAGTTGAAAGGGCCTTTCCCTACTGCTTGTAAAAAGCACAGATGTTGGACTCTGACCCGGCCACCCACTGGGTTCTGGATTAAAAGCTGTCCACTGTATCCTGCTGCTCACCTGGCTGTGTTTGGTATCCCACAAACTTGCCCCTGCCCCCTAAACTATCACTTTCTTATAGCTGGAGAGCTAAAATATATGGAGGCACAAGAAATCTGGGAAAATTACTGCTTTGGGCTGTTCTCTCACCCTGTTCAATCCTTGTAAAGCATAAGGTCATACTTTGTTCTTGCAGCACACAGGAGAGTGCAAAGTGTAGCACACCAATACTAGCTCAATGAATCTTTGCTATTTGAACCCATTTTGACTCAAAGAATAACAATTTCAGGATTTTGAGTTTATATTCTGACTGGAAGATTGCTGAGGGCTGTGCTGCTGTGGATGATCCACATGGGCACTGCCCAGGACAGTGGTTTTGCTCCCAGGTCAGTGTGTGGGGTGGGCTCTGATGTGCTGTCTGTGCCACACAAGGAATTTGTGAGCTGGAATATGTAATTTTAGCTTGGGAAAGAGCAAACTAATTTTGTGCTGATTCTTCATCTGTGCTGCTTTTCAACCCCAAAATGTAAATGTATGTTTGGTTGAAATGGGTTCAAGGTATCAGCTCAGGAATCCCAGAATGGTTTCGGTTGGGAGGGACCTTAAAGCTCATCCAGTTCCACCCTCTGCCCTGGGCAGGGACACCTTCCACTGTCCCAGGTTGCTCAGAGCTCCATCCAGCATGGCCTTGAACACTTGAAGGGATGGAAAATCATCCAGTTTCTCTGGGAAACCTGTACCAGTGCCCAGAAGGAAACCTCTGTTTGGAATCCCGAGTCCAGCAGTCATGTCCACTTGACCTGTCAGCTTCAGTCTGCCCTCCCCTAGAAGGAAGGGACCTCATTTCCCCTGCAGGGGCTCAGGCCCAGTTTCCTTGCTGCTGTTGGCTCCTGGAGAAGGCAGGGATGTTTCCTGTGCCCCGGGCGGGTTGTGCAGGGGCTCCCCGTGACCTGAGGCGGGGGCAGCCCGGGAGCAGCGGGCAGGGCAGGCACGGTGTGTTCCTCTGCAGGAACGAGCTGCTTCCTGCTCACTTGTGCTCCTCTGGATTAAACCCTCCCGGCTTCCATTTGGCCAGAGAAGGGGTTTGCATGCTTGAGACTTGTCCAGGAGCGGTGACAATGCAAGGAAGCAACTACCAAAGGCCGTGGGAGCTGGCCAGGAGCAAAGTCCCTTAGGAGGAGAATGGAGAAGGGTTTTTCCTGGCCAAGGAGCCCCTGCTTGTGGAGCACTGCAGGAGAAGCGCTCGCTCCTGGGGCTCCTTCCTGGGAAGTGGAGTCTCATTATTCCTACTCCTGGATCTGCAGCCTCCCTCTCCCTTTGCTGGGCATCCCCCAGGCTCAGCAGATCCAGCTCTCCCAGCCTGTGCTCCACTGGTCTGTCCGTCCCTGTGGCCTCTGGGCAGACATGGCCACGAATGCCTGGCTCACTTTGGGATTAGGGGATCGTGGATGTGTTATTTCCTGGTGTCTGCTCCTGGGAAGTTACAGCAATTTCCCCACAATTAATCTGCAGTTGAGTTTGAATGTTTAGCTCTCTGTCATGTGTCTGTGCTCAGCTAGATAAAAGTTACTTGTCTTCATCTGTTTCAGTTGAAGATCAGCATTTTAAATTTGAAAAGGTGTCACCATTCAGGCCCTTATTTCATTGCTCCTGTTTGGTGCTGTACCGTGTATCTTTCATCTTGAGAAAAGTATGCTTATAGATGAGAATCCACGGAATACATTGTTTTGAACTAAAATTATAAGGCTGCTGCCTTTGTGATACGCAGCGCCGGCTTCCTCCTCCTCCTCCCCACTGGGATGGATGTGCAGCATTCCAGTCACGGATCCCAGGGGTGTGGTCCCCAAAAGTGCTCTGGGCACCTGCAACTCCATTTCTTTGCTTGTGCCTCTGAGTTCATGCAAAGCAGTTTGGGATGTTCAAAGGATACCTGAGAAATCTTCCCAATGTGGCCCTTTCAGGAGCAGGGTGGGAGGGTGTAAACAGTAATTACAGCTATAATTCATTTGTGATGATTCAGCTGAAGTCAAGTGCTTTGCCAGCTCCCTTCCCCTCAGTGTTGACCACTGGATTGCTGTTGGGATGAAAGATTCTGGAGGAATGACTAATTTTTCTGCATTTTACTTTCAACTAGCTGCCGCAAGCTCCAGAAACGGAGAGCCCTGTAGAGGTGTGTCAGCCACCTATATTTGTACAGCACACAAATATTGGTGTCTCAGTAGTCCTAGTGGAGTGTCTTGTTGGTAAAAACCCCTGTGAAATGTGTGTTCCTGCGTGGTGTTAGACAGTGGAAATGAGCAGATTTGTTCAAATGCCTTAATCCAATACAGAATCAGTGTGGTAGTCTGAAAATATTAAAAAAAAATGTAAACTAATCCTGAGTCTGTTCCTTTCAGCCATTTCCCTTATGCTTTAAGGGTGGCACTGGGAAAGGTCTCCTCTCAAGTTTTCCTGCACTGGCAAAATGAGACTTGATTTTGGCTCCTAATGCAGAATTTGGTTTTCCCTTTGCCTCACATACTTAAAAACTTAAATACTTAAAGGAAGGGGAGGTGTCAGAAGTTGGTGATGGAAGCTTCATAACTCCAGAGCAACTGTTGTCCATTTAAAATGCCCCAGTGGATGATGTCAGGGTCACTGCATATTGTCAAGGTCCCTGGTGTTAAGGGAATTGGATATGTGGGAACATGTCCTTTATGTGCATAAAGCAGATAATTTGCCAAAAAGAAGGCAGGAAAATTGATCAAATCTTAAATTCCTTTAAAATTCGTGGGACATCCAGACATGGCATTGGTCCATTGTACGTACAACTCAACTGGGTGCCAAATCAGTGCAATTCTAAGTGAAACAACGTGGAAGTCTAAATCTGGGAGAGTGTTGATTCTCTGAACTCTGAAGATTATAAATGTGAAATCATATAGAAAAGGAAATGTTTGTGGTGGTTTAGACCTTTGTATTTGTAATTTTTGTGGAATAGTGTTTAAATGTAACCTGAAACTCTGAGTGGTCATCAAATGGATTTGAGATGTTTGGGAGATGGCTCCTGGTTTCTGATGGGTCCCTGTACAGAACAGTTATTATACATGTTTTCAGATGCTTTAAGCAGCAAAGCCTCAATGTGCTTCAACTTTGCCAAGTGGTAGTGGCATTGCTGAAAATGAATGTCTGAAATGGGAGAGATTTGATTTGGAAACATGCACGTGCCAAGGGGCTCTGTTCAGTGACTCCCCACTGATGTCCCTGCGTTGGAAGGGAGCCCCCCAGGCTGTTCCAGAGGCCCTCCCCAGTCTCAAATGAGTTTCAGTGACCACGGCGGGATGTGTTGGGGTCCCTCACCCCCAGAGTGCGTGTCTGGGGGCTGGGGGTGTCCCTGTGTGTCTGTGCATGGGCATGCGTGGGCTGAGCTCCCCAAAAGCCGTGTGTGTCCCTGGGAGCTGTGACACCAGACACACGTGTTTCCTCAGAGCCCGGGGCTGCTGGCACACCTGCATGCCAGGGGGGTGTGTGAGGGTGGCAGAGCACAGGGCTCAGGGCTGGCAGAGGGCAGGGGTCCTGTTTTGGTGGCTTGTCAGTCCATCTCCCTCATCTCCCCCTGTCGCATCCAGCTGTGACTTCCCCAGTATTCCCCTGAGTGCCAAGATGTTGGTTGGTGTCTCTTGAGTGTTGTTCTGCTTTAAAATGAACTTTCTGCACGCACAGCAGGAGCTTGATCAAAGTCTACCACAGAGGCAACTGGAGGACCATAGAAGGGTATGTACAGCAGTCGAGCACATTCAGAACTAATCTCTACCTTTCCCTTTTAAACAGTGAAGCCTAAGCCATGAAAGGAACTTGTGGGGTTAAATGCTGGCTTTTGGGCTCTTGGGAAATCTAAAAAATGAGCCATATTTACAGAGTGAGGTCCTGGAGCCCTTCTCTGGGGTTACATGGAAGGGATGAGTGCTTGGCTGCTCTGAATTAAACTCAGGCCCTGGTGTGCTTCATTCACACTGTCAAAACATTCCCCTTGGGTGGTGACATTCACTTATGGAGTGACATTAATCAGGGCTCGTGGGGTTGGCTCCTTTGGCACTCCACCCCTTTGTACCCAGCCAGGCTGCACAATCAGCATCGCTGGTCCCTTGCTCCATTTCTTCTGCTCTTCCAGCTGGGAGCACAACAGCAGCAACTTACAACTGCTTCACTCTAAAATATTAAAGGTGCTCTGTTGTAAAGCTTACAGCAGGTTTCTGGTATCACTTAGAGTTGTGTGTTGCATCTGCATTGCTGGTACCTGTGCAATGATGGTTCTGTGTGACTCACTCTTGCTTTACCTGGTGGTGAATGCAGGTGAAACTGGACGCTGTTGGGTTTTTTTCTAGGTACCATATTTGATTTTTCTGGTTACTGCCAAACATCTGATATTTGTTTGCACACTGCCCTCATCAGCGTGGTGCACAGCACTAACAGGATGGTTAAAGAGCTGTTCTGGAGCCAAGCACTGCAGCTGAATTAATTAGAACATTTCTTAAATACCACTTATTTTTTCTCCCTTCTACGTTGATCACATATTCCGTTAGCTGATACCATGGGTTTGGATAAATTTGTGGGAACCAAAGCTTTCCTTCCCAGCTGGAATGTGAAGTGCTGGTGACTGTGTATTGCCAGACCTGGGAAACCATGGACCAGCACACTCTGACTAGAAACAACTGTTTGATACTTGTTCCTGCTTGTATTTTCTGGTGATTTGTCTTGTTTTGGATGCACAATACCTGCAGACACCAGAGGTGCTGGAGGTCTGTCCTGGTCAGGTCTCCACTCACCCCAACTCTTTTGACCATGGAGTAGAAATCACCTCCTGCTCCACAAGGGGCCAGAAGGAGAATCTGGGGGCAGCTCCAGGAGCTTTAGTTGCCCTCCTGAATTCAGGATTCAGGCAAGGTGGAGTTTGCTGAACAGCTGTTCTTGAGGTTGGCTGTGTGTTATCTTTGTAGTAAGCAGTAAAAATCACTGGGTTAAATGCCGGCTGACACGATGGCTGCCAGTCAGTTCAGCAGAGGAGGAAAAAGCTCATGTGAGAGCTCCCTTTGTGTCCTAGGGCCCATCTGAGTGTCGAGCTGCCTTTCTCATCGGTGCACATGTGCAAGGAAGACGTAGTTCAGGGTTTTATTGTGTGTCTTGGCCTTGTTCTGTCACATAGCCTCCCCTACCTGCCAGACGGGGAGCAGGGAGGTGGATACAGCCCTGCCTCATGTACTGAACACTCTCATGTTGCCGTCAGTCACAGGAGCTCCTCCGGGACAGGAATTTGCTGGAGCTCCTGATCTGTCTCCTGCCTGTCCCGCATGTTCACTCTTTGGCCCAAGCGGTGATGGGAAGCGTGTGCCCCTTGGAGAAGTGCTCATCTCCTTCTACTCTTGCTTCCATGGGAATTTCCCTTTTTTTCTGTTGTTTGGGAGCTTTTGGGAGCAGCTGGTTGGAACACTGACTTTGTGTGTACTTTACATCCTGTTCCCTGACACTTGCTCCCTCCCCACCTGATCCCATAAAACGCAGCTCCCGTGCTGCAGCTTCCACACTGATAATCCACAGGAACCATTTCTGTGCTGCTGGATTGTGTGACAGGGTGGCACTGGGAGCCCTGACTTATCCCCAGCCCTGTGGGGAGGGCAGAGATCCCTTGCCAGCTCCAGGCATGTGTTGGGCTTCTCCCTGTGGAAGTGATTTCTGAAATTTGGTAAAAAGCTTGTTTATCAGACAGGCTTTTGTCTTTTTTCTTTTGGGGTATAAGGATTTCTTGAAGTGACCTTTGTCAGTGCCAGCTGTGTACCAAATCAGTGGGACTGCAGCTGGGCTGGAGTTCTGTACAAGCCAATTAATGCATGTTTATGCTGTCCAATTTACCTGTGTTTTAGAGGCCTCCTGTGAAAGTTTAAAAAGTAAGACTTCACTTTTATGACAGCTAGTGTATTAAATGACATCTTGAATCTATAGTCAGACAACCAGTTTCATTTGAAACACAACTGAGAATTAGTCACAAGCATGTGTTTTGTGAATGGAATTAAAGATAAGATGCTTTAGTTCATCGGCCATATTTTTAATATGAAATTTTTTTGGCTAGATCAGTTCTTAAAAAAATATTATTTATTTTCTGAATCCCCATAAAAGCCCCTGCCTCCCCTCTGCAGCACTGTCCTGGGATGGTTCTGCTGTAACCACGCTGCCGTTAACAGGCAGGAGCTCCCGGTGACAATAATCCCGTTTTCCTTTGTGCACAAAGACTTTACAACAATCCCTTAATCCCCGTGTGGTGTTCGTGTGCTGTCGCTGCTGGCAGTGCCGCTGGCTTTGTCTGGCTCCCCGAATTCCTGGGAATTCCTGTGAGGGCTGAAGGGACAGCAGTGGGCTGATGTTCCACCTGGAGGTGTTGGATCTCCACTGGCTTGCACTGGGAGCTGTGCAGAGCTCCCGGTGCTCCTAGGATATGGGGTTATGTGAGGGCATACCGGGTGCTGGGATGGGACGGGACGGGACGGGACGGGATGGGATGGGATGGGATGGGATGGGATGGGATGGGATGGGATGGGATGGGATGGGATGGGATGGGATGGGATGGGATGGGATGGGATGGGATGGGATGGGAGGGCTGGCGTGACTCGGGCAGCTGCCAGCAGGGAACAAAGAGCCGGGATCCAGCGGGATCGCTCGGGTTTCCGCTCAGCAGCTGATGGATCACATCAGCTGCTGGTGGAGGCACAACGGAGCACAGCCCTGGAGGGTTGGTGGGATGGCAAATCAGGAGAGGTGTGAGGAGATGGGATTGCTCCTCACAGAATCATTTCTAGTGTTCCTCTTCCTCTAATTCACCTCTTGATTTTGTGTTGGTGCTGTACGGATGCAACTTTTTTGCATTTAAGACTGGGACAATAGAACTTAATTAAAACAAAACTCTCTGAAAATTAAATCTGTCTAGAAAGCTCTACACAAAACCTAAACTGCAGCTGTCTCTGTGCTGCGTGGGGGAACCCATCACATGGCCCCATGAGACCCCTCAGTGTCCAGCACATCAGGAGCTGCTCAGTGGATTTTTCCAGCTCTCCAGGGTTTCATTCCCCTCTCCCTCACCACAAGAAGGGTACTGGTAACAGCAGTCCTGCTGCCAATGAACACACGGGTGGTTGGTTTGTTCATGGGGCTCCCACCCTGATTTCCTTCTGCTCTTTGACTGCAGGGCGAGGCCCTGAGGCAGGTTTTGGTGAACCGCTACTACGGGAACGTGCGAGCGGCCGGACGGCGCGAGAGCCTCACCGCCTTCGGCAACGGGCCCCTGTCCGCTGGCAGCTCCAGCAAGGCCGGCCCGGGAGGTAGGACACGCTCTGCTCGTCCCCGGGGCTGCGTATTCCTGACTAATCAGCACCTTCCAGCCCAAATCAGGATGTTTTTCCCTCATGGTTCTTCCTCTGAGCTCCCAAAAAAAGTAAAAATGACTGCAGTTGAGGACAAAACTAGCAGAGCTCTTTGTACTTTCCAGTGACTGCCTTGGGTTGGCTTGAAGTTTGTGATGTTGCTTCGGATAAATGTGCTTAGAAATCCTGATCAATTCACTATTTGCAGTAATAGCTAAGAAATGTGCCTGTAAGGATGTCAGATTATTAACCATGTCTGGAACAAAAGCATTTTGTGGTATTGCAGAGAGATTGTGGGGTAGGATGGGCAAAAATTCCACTTGAAGTCAGTTATACAGTGAAGTTTATTTAATTTGAGGCCGTTGCTAAAAAAGTCACCAATGGAATCGCAGGATGGGTTGGGTTGGAAGAGACCTTAAAACTCATCTTGTTCCAAGCCCTGCCATGAGCCGGGCACCTTCCTCTATCCCAGGTTGCTCCAAGCCCTGTCCAGCCTGGCTTTGCCATCCCCACGGGGCCAATGCCAACCTGTTTCTCATGATCACCTTTACAGGAGGAAGCTCCGGGTCGAGCTCGATGAGCCGAGGGGAGATGAGCCTGGCAGATGTCCAGTGCCACCTGGATAAAGAAGGTGCTTCCAACCTGGTCATAGATCTCATCATGAATGCCACCAGTGACAGAGTCTTCCACGAGAGCATCCTGCTGGCCATTGCCCTGCTGGAAGGTGGGAACACCACGATACAGGTAGGGAAATGGAAAACTTCGTCTTGTGGCTGAACCGTGGCAGGAAGGGAAATGTTTTTGTGAAATCCAGGAAATTTGAGAGGGTTAAGGAGGTGGGAGAGGAAATGACTGGATGATCTTTGACCTGTAATTAAGGGAAATATTAGTGTCTGCCATGCAAAAGTGAACTTATTACATGTTTGCATGGGCACTGGGTAATTGAGGTGTTTTCCCAGGGTAATATAGAGGAATGTATAATGAAACAGCTTTGTAGGTAAGTTATTGACTGCTCTTACAAATAACTTAAGCAACTGCAACATGCTCAGAGACTTTTACAATGAGCTGTTAAATTTCAGACTGGAATTTGAAATGAGTGTATGGTAAACTCCAGACCACCACTGTTCTCCTGCAATCTCACTGTTCTTCCTTTCCGTGTTTTCAATAAGGATTAGATTCCCCTAAATGAAAATTGTCCCTGGTGTGGATTAATGAACACACACCAACGAGCTCTTACATTCTTCCAAATGGAAAGCAAAACCTTATTCCAGCAAAACTTGCATACAAAGATGATTGAATATGTGATATCTTATTCTTTTGGCTCTGCACGTGTTGTGTTTGCAATGTGTCTGTGGGGCTGAGTCCTGACCAGTTGTAACTGATTGTTGTGGTTAAAGCACACACTAGATCCCTCCAGCAGCACCTCCTGTGTCCATGCAAGCTTCCCTTGAGAGGACAGGGAATGTCTCTGGGCTCCTTCACTCTGTCTCTGTAATCAGTACCCTCATTATTCCCCTGTGTAAAAGCTCTGGAATGAAACTTCTGTGCAAAAGGCAAAGTGGGAATTGAATGCTGAAAATCCTGTGTCACCTTAAACTGCGGTGACAGGATTAACATTCCTGGGGGACAGTCACTCCTTTAAATTTCCTGCTCTTCTCTAATGTAAAGGAAGCTGAGCTTTCATCTTTACAGCTCTCAGGGAGCCTCAGGTAACCTCGCATTGTCATGCTGGAAGGAAAAACAAACTGCACCAGCCTGACGTGGTGAGATCCTTTGCTTGTGCTGGACCCCAGTGCTAAAGGATTGAACAAAGTCACTTCCCACTGTGCACAAATCCGTGTTGGAAGCAGATTCCTTAGCTCACCCAGTGAAAATCAACAGGAAAATGTGCAGTCCCTCTCCAAAGACACCTTCTTTGCCCAAAAGGGAGATTAGTTTCATTTTCATTTGCTGTCTGAACCTGGGAGCTGGGAGGCTGTGGAATAACCCTGCAGTCAGGAATGATGGATGGCTCTCAGGGCAGTGGCGCTTCCACCCCGCACTGTGCACTCCTGCCAGGTCCTGCTGCACTCCAGCCTCTTCAGATGTGCTTCCACAGCCCAGAGTGGTTATTTTCCACCCTTTCCCGCTCAGGAATAAGTCCTTGGCAGGTGTCTGTGGGACTCCAGGCAGCCAGCAGTCCCTGCTCCGGCGGGATGGGCTGGGAGGGGGCTCCGCTGGAGTGTGGGCTGCTTTTAAGTACAGAATGTTTTAGGAAGCAAATGACTTGTGATGCCTACAGCTAATGCTGTGAGCTCTGAGGGCTCGGACACACCCAGCAGCTCTTACTCATGCATGCAAAGCACAAACGGGATGTTATTGAAAATATCCCATGGAGCAGCTGGGATGTGGAGATTCCGTGCTAGAGCACTCCATGGACTTTGTAGCAAAAAAGGAGCATAATCAGTGCACAGACATGGCCTGTGGCTTTGCTCCACGCTGGTTAAACTGGTGGTATGGAGGGGAGAGGGATTTCTGGTGCCTTGCAGTGGCTCCAGCACGTGGGGGCCCGTGGGACACTGGCGGTGGCAGTCAGGAACAGCACGTCCTCAGCACTCTGAGCTTCACAAGGGCTTCAGAGAGCCAAGTCAGTAGAACTCCAGTGGGGAAAACACCAACCACAAAGCTGAACTTCTGTGAGAACAGCTGGCTCCATGCTGGGAATCAAAGAGAAGGTGGAGGCTTGCTCTTTAGTAAAATCATCAGTTCAGGGCTGTATCTCCCAGGGTGATTGCTGAGTGATGTGATGGCCAAGTTAAACTGGTATCCTGAGACAGTGAACTCGTGTAATCAAGCTTTGCTGTCTCCACGTAGGAAGAATGGCTCAAAATGCAGAGGGCCCTGGGTGCAGCCCAGCTGTTCAGGAGAGCTGTGTGGGTACTTGCTCATCTGCAAAGCTGATGGGTTTTGTACAGCAGCCTTTGGCTATGACACAGTGAAGATTTACTGAGTGCAGCAAAGTGATGGTCTCCCCTTAGCAGGAATTCATTTTTACAGAACACTCTGCAAAATTTGGCTGCTTGTGGAAACTAGATGCACTTAGGAAAATGAACCCAATACTTTCCTTGTGTTTTATCCCCATCTTTCTGTAATCCGAGTTCTTTTGGTAAGTTTTGCAGAGTGGGTAGGTAGGGCTTGGCAACCTCTGCAACCTCAGAGTGGATTTTCTGCAGTTCTTCTGCAGTTTCCAGTAAGTGCCAGTGGAAGAGTCATCCTCAGTCTCTGGACTAATAACTGTGCTCATTTTGCATCAGATGCATTTGTCATTGGGAAAGATGACCTAGCCAAACCAGCCAGCTTTGTCTTTGAGGTCTAACAGAGCTTATCTTCATTTCACAATTTTTTTTGGCTATTATAAGCAGCTTTTGATTGATAGTGTTCCAAACAAGTTTGTTCTGTGCTCAGTTTGAATAATTTCTACTGAACTTCAATTGCCTCTATGTGCAGGCCTTTGAGAATAGGAAAGTGGTGGGATAGGGACAGGTTATGTAAAAAGGGCTCTTTGGCAGCAAAGCCAGAAACGTGTCACCCCTGCATGGCATTTCCTTAACTCCAGGTTTTCACACGGGAAATTGATTCAGGCTGGAGCGAAGCAGAAGGTTTGTACCAACACACGGGAACTTGCACATGATGATTGTAATACGGTTAATAATGGGAGTTCCCGGGTAACTCCCATGAGCTTCAGTGGGAGAACAGATCCCTGTGATGCTGGGAAGGGATAACTGGAATAGGTGTTGCTGTTTCATTAGGTACAGGCAAGGCCAATATTAAGGGTAGGCAAAGTGGGTGGTTGCCAACTCCAGCAGAAAAGCAAATCTCAAAACGTTCCTTATTGTAATTGGCAGGAGGGATTTTTATTGTATTGTTAAGAAAATGAATGTGGGGGAGAAGCAGGACAAGAGAAAACGCTCCTGGTTCACCTCAGGAAGGAGGCTGAGCTGTGTGTGGCACAGTGAATCCCACGCTGCTCCGTGTTCTGCTGCAGGGGTGAATGTGAACGTGGCAAATGAGCTCTTCTGGGATGGTCTTTGCTCGCTTCCAGCTCTCCGCATAGAAACTTTCTGGGGTTTAGCTTTTGGAATTAACTTAGAAGCACTGCCAGGCTCTTTGGTAGCAGGATGGGGGTGACCTTGTGGGGGCTGTGCCCGGTGAGCTCGTCGCCCCGGCTCAGCGGGAGCCCTGGCTTTTGGTGGGGAGCCTGCCCTCATTTGCACGGAGACAGAAGCAGAGGTGGAACCACGGGGTCAGCACCAGACAATAAATTAACCTGACAAATGCTGCAACTCACTGAGCTGCAAATTACATCAACCCCTTTATTAATTTATATAACCCTGAGCATCCCCCAGGGGAGTGCAGGCTCAGCGGTTCTGAGCTGCCCTGGGGGTGCCCCACACTCTGCTCCGGAGGGTGAGGGCTGAGCCTGCCCTGCTTCCCGGGTGCCAGTGCCTGCCTGCTGTCCTGCTGCTGCCTTGGGCTCCCTTCTCCAGAGCAGGGAATGCTCTGGTGGGTGCTGGTGCTCGTGGGCCCTCGGAGCTGCCTCTCCTTGGGAAGGGATGAACGCTCGGTCCCTTCCCACACGTGTGGCAGCACGGCCGGGCTTTCCTCTGCTGCAGCAACCTTGGCACATGAGTGGCAGTGCAGGAAGTTGCTGAGGACTTGTCCTGCAACGCTCGTCTCTCGTCTGCTAAGTAAAAATTCCGTGTGCCGTTACTCTGCCTCACCTCCACTGCGTTTCGGGTTTCCTCGGTCGGTGCAAGTTAATGGCAAGTAAAGTCCCTTACATAACACCTCTCCATGGAGACTCTGCTCCTTTAATTAGGGATCTTCTCAAAAGTCAGCTTGCGTGACAAATTACCCACACGCACATGTTGGTGCTTTCAGCAGGGGAAGGTAAAATGAGGTTGATGGCATTGGTTGTTTCAAGCAGTGTTTAAGTGCTGCCCCAAGGTGACACCAGGCACGTCTGCCACCTCAGAGACTGGCAGTGCCTTTGCTCCCCTTCGTCCATTGTTGTCCCCTAGGTGGGCTGCAGATTCAGAGATGGGGTGATGGGAGTTGGCACACAAGGAAAGGGTGATTATTTTCCAGGAAAGAAGTGGGGTTTGCTCCTGGCTTTAAGGCATCTGAGCACAGCTGCTGCTCTTGCGCAGAGGATGATGATGGGATGTGCTCCACAGCCCCCTGTCCCCCAGCAGCTGAGTATGGGATGAGGACCAGGGGCCACCTTGGCTCAAGACAGGTGGTGAATTGGAGAGTTGTGCCTCCATCACAGCCTGGCAAGAGTGAATCCATGTGTGGAATGGTGGCTTGGAGCTCACCATGGGTGCGTGAGGCTCCCTTGAGATGTGACTGTGCAAAAAGCTCGTGGCTTTGAGCTGTTTGAACTTCCAGAGCTGCTGGTTGAGCCTCCCCAGAGGATCCATGTGCCCTCCCTTGAGTGTTCTGTGGGGCTGGGGGCTGTGGCCATGCTGCCCATGGAACAGGTGCCATGGGTACAGAAATCCCAGCAGCCTTCTCCTCATCAGTCAGGTTTGGTAGGAAATTCTGGCCTGGACTCCCACAACTCTCCCATCCCAACCTGGTCTTGCCCTGCACTCGGATTTAGTTGACATTTCTCAACATTTTTCCTCATGTGTTGCCACCAGTGAGGAAACCCCACCAGGGTGAATCGTGGTCTCCTTTTCTGTGCCTCAGACTGTCCAGGGATGATTGATAGTTATTTCGAAATTGCAGGATTGATGCACAAAAGGAATTGAATCCAGAGCTATCCAGTTCTTTGTGTTTCTGGCACTTGGGAGACTCAGGGAAGCCCACGGAGCTGGGGGGTACCAGCCACTGGTGCCCTTGGGTTGGAGAGAGTAGAGACTTCAAGACAAATTTATGTCCTTGAGCTCGTTGTAGCATTGGCTGTGAAATACTGTGGGAAAAAATGTCCTGTTTGGTTGCAGGAACACTTTGTTTCTTTTTTTATGTGGCTGCAACTGCCCTGCAAAATGAGGGGAAAACTCTGCAAAACATTACAGGAGTACTGTAGGATAAAATGTAGGCTTAGTGACACAATAGTGCTTTAATTTGTGGTTTGGACTTTTAAAATCAGATTTATTTCTTGCAAGATTTGCAGCAGTCACCAATATCAGTGAGCACAGACAATTGTGTGTGATGGCAAAGGCTTCCGAGGCAAGAATGTCTTTGGGTCACTAAAGTTCTGTAAATAGCGCTTGAGAACTTTTGATCATTGATAAAACAAGTCTTAATTTTTGTTTGTTTGTTTGTTTTTTGTTTCTAACAGGCAGAATTTTTTGATACAGGATGTGATCTCTTTTTTTTTTTCATTGTTTAAATGGTACCTGTTTAGGAAATGAAAGCACAGCCAGCAAGCTCTTGGCATGTGTTAAACAATCACCCATGTCTTTCACTGTGTTAATCTGTTTTTCCTCAAGGTAAAATACACCATATTGTTTTGGGTTTTTTTTACATTATGAGTATGTTATGAACATGACATTAAAAAAATGTTGATAAGGACCTGCATCATCAGCTGTGGGCAGAGATCTTGTCCTTTCATGAAAGAGCCCTCTCCCACCGGAAACCTTGTGCAAATGCTGACCTCCTTGATTGTGCAGTTGCCTTCCAAGGAAGGCACAGGACCTGCAGTAGCCATGAGGAAACCTCTGTCCTGATGCTCTGCTGCTCCACAGCCCATGAGGAGACGGGGCTGCCGAGCCTGCAGGAGCACACCCATGTCCTTGTAGTATATTTTGATTTATTTAGCCCGGTGAAGTCTCCGTGTCCCACAGCTGTTAGACACCACCAGGTTCAGAGCAGCCCAGCCCCACAGATAATGCACTGTGAGGAATCCTCCCTGCAGGGGAGGTTCCATTTCCATTCAGGGCGCTGGGATGCACAGGTGAGACTGAGGGTGGATGAGGTGAGATGGTACCGATACCACCTTGACTTTCCACCTGAGCTGCAGCTCCTGCTGCTTTCTGAGGTGTGTTTGGGCCATCACTAGTCTGCAGCAGAACATCTTCCAGTCGTTTTTCCCAAAGGGAAGTTTTCAGCTGGATTTTGAGGTGCCCATCTGTGTGGTTGAGCAGTGTAGGTGGAGAAAAAGGAGAAGAGGCGCTGCCTCAGGGTTCAGCTGTGTCTTGGTGGCCTCGTGTTGTTCATGGTTGGGTACCACCTCCTCTGTGGCAATCCTCTCAGCATTCCACTGGGATCCTGGTCCTGCAAGGAGCAGGGAGGTAAATCAGTAATTCTCCCAATTCCTCTCCATGGGATCCAGGTCCAACACAAACTTTCAAGACGATCCCTAGCAGGATTAAAGTCCTCCCTGAGCAGGCAGAGGCAAAGCTATTCAGCAAAACAAGGTCATGCTGCCTTTTTTTTTGGTAAGCACAGGAATCAACAAAGCACTGTTATATAACTTCTATTTATATCCCACTTGCTCACTAGCTGCAGGCACACAAGAGTAGCTGAGAAGGGAATTTAATGAGCTCTCAGGGCTTGCTCACCTTCCAGAGCGGGTAGGAGCCAGCTTGTTTTTGAAGTGCGTCAGCAAATGAAACTGGTGGTGGGTGGGTGGTTTGGGTAGGTGGACTGACTTGTTGCTATGGTTTTCTTTAATTCCTCTGTCTCTCAAGAAGATCTTACACTTTTATTTTTTTCTTTTGGGGAGTCTGCAGACTTCCTTGTTTCTCACACCTACACAGCACTCACTGGTTTGGTGGGGAAGTGGGATCCATGTTCCTGCCATGGGCAGTGGGATCCATGCTCCTGCCATGGGGAATGGGATCCTTGCTCCTGCCATGGGGAATGGGATCCGTGCTCCTGCCATGGGGAATGGGATCTGTGCTCCTGCCATGGGGAATGGGATCCTTGCTCCTGCCATGGGGAATGGGATCCGTGCTCCTGCCATGGGGAATGGGATCCTTGCTCCTGCCATGGGGAATGGGATCCGTGCTCCTGCCATGGGGAATGGGATCCGTGCTCCTGCCATGGGGAATGGGATCCGTGCTCCTGCCATGGGGAATGGGATCCGTGCTCCTGCCATGGGGAATGGGATCCTTGCTCCTGCCATGGGGAATGGGATCCGTGCTCCTGCCATGGGGAATGGGATCCGTGCTCCTGCCATGGGGAATGGGATCCGTGCTCCTGCCATGGGGAATGGGATCCTTGCTCCTGCCATGGGGAATGGGATCCTTGCTCCTGCCATGGGGAATGGGATCCGTGCTCCTGCCATGGGGAATGGGATCCGTGCTCCTGCCATGGGGAATGGGATCCGTGCTCCTGCCATGGGGAATGGGATCCGTGCTCCTGCCATGGGCAGTGGGATCCGTGCTCCTGCCATGGGGAATGGGATCCGTGCTCCTGCCATGGGGAATGGGATCCGTGCTCCTGCCATGGGGAATGGGATCCGTGCTCCTGCCATGGGGAATGGGATCCGTGCTCCTGCCATGGGCAGTGGGATCCGTGCTCCTGCCATGGGGAATGGGATCCGTGCTCCTGCCATGGGGAATGGGATCCGTGCTCCTGCCATGGGGAATGGGATCCTTGCTCCTGCCATGGGGAATGGGATCTGTGCTCCTGCCATGGGGAATGGGATCCTTGCTCCTGCCATGGGGAATGGGATCCTTGCTCCTGCCATGGGGAATGGGATCCTTGCTCCTGCCATGGGGAATGGGATCCTTGCTCCTGCCATGGGGAATGGGATCTGTGCTCCTGCCATGGGGAATGAGATCCATGCTCCTGCTGTGGCTGAGCTGGGTGACCCAGCACTGTGTATTCCCACAGGGATGCAGGAGGAACCCAAATCAGCTCCATGCTGACAGCAAGGCAGGCCCTGGGTCTCCCAAGCTCCCGAGGCCATCTGTGAGCCCAGACCCCACAGTCACCTTTGTACCTGTGGTTCCCCCACTGTGCCCTCACCAGTGTCACCTCCTATTTCCAAGGGCTCGTGGTGGCTCTGGAAGGGTGCGAGGGAGCTGTGTCTCTGTGAGGTTTGTTCTTGCTTTCCTCTGTGAAATGACTTTTAAATTGCATCAAGATGATTGGGTGTTGCAGAAAGAGAACATGTAGGGTATGAGGGCTCTTCCTGGTATGGTTGTGCTGCTGGTCTCATTTAAAGCTGGTTGGGACAGACAAGCATTTGCACAGGTCAGGATCTGTTCACTCATCACCCCCAAAAAACATTCCCCCATAAGTGGGCAGAACCCCCAGCAAAGAGCAGAGCTGTGCAGGATGCCGAGTGGATGCCCATGGCAGGGAGAGTTTGTCTTATTTGTGGAAAATAGAGCTGGGAAGTCCTCCTTCTGCTTTCAGGACAAAGTTTATTTTACAGTTTGCAAAAAAAACCAGGCAATTGAGGTGTTCTGGCAGATTTTCCTTATGGGTTTATTTCAAACTGTGAAGTATGTTCAGTGTGAAATATTTCAGCTGCCATTTCCTTAAGCTATGCAAGACTAATGATATCCATCACTCATGCCCAAAGTGATGGATCTCCAGCGAGCTAGGACGTAAGAGAGATTTCAAGTGAGAGGGATTAGCGATATTTAAAATAAATAAATGAGGAGGGACCGAAAGCAAAGTTAGGTTGGAATTTTCTGCAGTGGAAGCCCTCACAGTATGTTTAGGCAGAATGTAGAGGGCTGGCATTTGTGCTTAATTCAGTGCTTGTGTTAGTGCAGTTCCCCTTAAAATGTGGCTTGTTTGAAGTAGTCCAGCTCTAAGAACTCGTCTGGGGGTGGCAAACTCTTCCTGCAGAGATGAAGTAGCACACAAGTTTTGCATTAGTTTGTGCTGGCAGCCTGGCCGGATAACCCGAGCGAGCTGAGGTCCCTGCAATGATTTCTCTCTAGTGTTGGAATAAAATGTCCTGAGCTGAAGCCAGATCGCTGAGCTTTCTCCTCTTTCTGGAGGGACTTTCCTCTCTGAAATCTCCCCGGCTCGCCAAGTTCACGGGGTGTTGTCTGTGCGCTGGCATGAGAGAAATGGGGAAGGAGACGACAGCAGTTTGCTTTAATTGGTGAGGTGTTTGCTGGGGCTTTGCTCTCCCCGATTTCTTGGTAATCAAAAGCTTGCTGGGGAATTCTTTGGGATGTGCTGGGATGGTCTGGCAGGGCTTGGTGGCTGATGAAACAGCTCTGGGAGGGTGCGGCCCCGGGAACGCTCCAAGGGCTGACGGCAACCTCGGAGTGGCTCCTGCAGCCAGGCTCCTGCCCCAGGCCAGGCCAGCCCTTGTGGGGAGCAAACCCAGCTGAGCAGAGCCTGCCCAAACCCAGGGCTCACTGCTGGGCTTTGGTGCTGTTCCTCCCAGGATCAGTCAGACAGCCCAGCCTGGAACTAGTCTGGGGAGGGAAGTCAAGCTGCTCCATGAGAAACAATCCAACAGTTGTTCCTTCTCTTGGCTGGAAAACAGTGGTGGCTTCGGGGCAGAGCCAGGTAACAGGGCAGGGAGAGGGGTTCCCAGCAAAGGGGGCAGCACACACTGGCCAAACTGGCAAGGTTTTCAGAGGCAAGAGCTAGAAATCGGCTGCCTTCAGCCGCCGCCTGGTTTTTTTTCCCATTTAACAATCCTACACTGGGCACAAGCTCACTCATCATTAAATTTACTGTGGATTAGTTACCTGGGTCTGTCCTCTGTACACCTTACGCAGTGGTACCAGACTGCTGTGCTTTATGGTTTCACTCTCCAAAGGACAGATGTCAGTTCTGCTGGCTAAAATCCAATTTGTTACTGACTGCTGGTATGAGAGACACGTTAAGGAGCATTTGTCCCTGCCCTGTGGTTATCCCACCTCCATAATCCCGGCCCCCCCTGAACTGCTGGGAGTTAGCTGAGCTTTTCTTCCACTCATCATTAGAAATTATGTATATTATATATGTCAAAGGTCTCAGAATTAAATGCTAATGCCAGGAAATGTGCCTGTTATTTGCTGATTTATTTTTTTTTAATGTGGTTCTACAATCCAGCTTGTTAATGATTTGCAATATTTAAGAAAATGCCAAAAAATACCCACCACAGAAAATTATATTAATGCTGAATAAAAAGCCAGCAAGCAAAAATGGTATTTTCAGTTTAGCACAGAACGTTAGGTAAACATTTCACAGACTATGTAAATAGTCAGAAGGGAAGAGGAGTCCAAGTTCCTGGGAATAACTACAGAAGAGACACAAACCTAAAAAAATATGAGTGACTGGAAGTTAGAGACATAAAAAGGAGCTTAACCACATGTTTGTAACAGTTGTTAACCACTGGAATAGACCACAGACAGACACAGTTCATCATCTCTGACACTTTCTCAAGAAAGGCAGGATTCTTTGCTCAAAAAAACACATGAAACACAGGCTGAGTTGGTGAGGGAGCTCGAGGGGCTGCTGGTGCTCCAGGGTGGGCCAGGATGTAGCTGGTCAAGGTGCTGCCATTGAAACTTGGCCTTCAATTTCTTTTCCAGAGAAATCCATTTCTTGGTTTGCAGGTTTTCTTCTGCCCGTGTTGTGTGGAGCAGGAGATGGAGTCATAGGTGATGCTGGTATTTACTTACTGACCTCCTTTGGCCCCGAGGGGATGCACTGGAGGGGCCGAGGCGTACAGGGGATGTCCTGCTCTGCAGGAGCCTTCTGGCTGGGATTCCTTCGGAGCAGAGTTGGGTGATGGAGAGGAAAAGGAGGAAGTTACTGCACAGGTTTGCTGGTAGCTGGTGTTAGGGGTTGATCTGCTCTGTGATGCTGTGACTGGGTGTCAGGAGGAGCAGCGGTGTGGCTGCTTTGCAGCCGTGCTGCCTGTGCTGGGTGCTCCTTCCATCCCCTCAGAACTATGAATGTGTGCAGGTGGTGGTTGCTCCCTCCTTAGAAATGCTGGAGAGCTCTGTGGCGATGCAAGGATCTGTCCTCTCAGCCACTCGTGGGCTGGGGCTGGGTTTCCTTCTGTGGCTGTGTAATTAATTAATTACCATCCCATTATCTCGGGCGTTGTCGCCTCAGAGCGCCGCGGTTCCTTTGCTCGGGAGGCTGCTGTGCTCTGGAGATCTGCTGGGCTTCCCTGAGCTGTGGGCACTCCTAGAGCTCTGGGCTGAGCCTGAGTGCATGGGGCAAACCTCACGGGCTGCTGTGGCCCTGCCGTGGCTCCTGTCCAGGGCCAGTGACTTCACAGACATTAACAATGCAGGGTTGAAATAAAATGCAGTTTCATATTGCATGAGTTCAGCACTCTGTAAGAACGCCAGAATGGTTTGGGTTGGAAGGAACCTTAAATATCATCTACTTCCAACTCCCTGCCATGGGCAGGGACACCTCCCACTGTCCCAGGCTGCTCCAAGCCCCATCCAACCTGGCCTTGGGCACTGCCAGGGACCCAGGGGCAGCCACAGCTGCTCTGGGCACCCTGTGCCAGGGCCTGCCCACCCTCACAGGGAACAATTCTTTCCCAAAATCCCATCCATCCCTGCCCTCTGGCAGTGGGAACCCATTCCCCTTGTCCTGTCCCTCCATGCCCTAGTCACAAATCCCTCTCTGGCCTTCACTTGCCTGTGTCTCCAGTACCTCTCAGACAGCTTTTCCATGCTGGGACAGCCAGACACAGCCCATACTGGTTTGTTATGGGACACAGCTCCCTGCCCTGCAGTGGGTTTTTAGGAGCTCCCAAGCCCCCCAGTGTGATAGTGACTGGATCCTCAGGGATGGCTGGTGTCAGATGCTGCAGTGTCAGGGCTATGTTTAAAGCTCTGTTCCTCAAAATCCCACAGGAGTGTGGAGGTTGGCTGTTCCTCCACACTTGCTCTTTCAGCAGCCTGTGGTTCCATGGTGTCTGTACACAAGCCAGGACCCCAGCAGACGGTGCTCTAAAATGGCCACTCGATTTCCGTTTTAAAAAGGGAGATTTCTCCACTTTCTGCTTGGAGGCTATATCTGTAAATAAATTTTTAGGATTTCTGTCATAATTATCACCACCCGTTACCTGCTCAAGCGCAACTTGCAAGATCACACCTCTTAAAATACAGTATCTTTGGGAGCTGGCATGTGGTTGATTCATATGTGTGAAGGTGTTAGGCATCCTGACCTAAACTGAAACAATCATTTGGTGACACCCCTTCAGTCTATGCACAGCATGCACAAAAAGCTTTACTGGAAATGCTCCTTTCATTTGGGTTTTTTTCTCTGAAGCACACTGGAAACTCGGTTAAGAAGCTTGAAAAGACGACAAAAATCAGGTCTGTCAGCAAGCAGTAATTACTCTCATAAAAGGTATTTCTTTAGTGTGGTTCATTAAAAAAAGGCTTTTCCTTCAGCACGGCTTCATCACAGGGAAACTCCTCCTGTCTGGGTTCTGGAGATGTGACAGCCAGGTCATGCCCATTGCTGCCTGATGGGCAAATCAGGGGATTTTTCAGAAAGTGCTTGCCCTTTCCAGAGGCCAAGGCTTCTGCTGGTCTGTCTGTAAATTGCTGTTATTGTTGTTGTTATTATTTGTGATCTTGGTAGAGTGAAATTTGCAAGATGCTCCTCAGATACAAACTCTTCCTCTCTCTGTCCCTGTAGCCACCAAGTAACAGAGTGAGTTCAGGCTTGGCTGCCTCAACCACCCCCTTATTGAGGGCTTTGGTTGTTGGTCAGCCTCACCCTCCTCACAGGGAAGGATTTCTTGAATATATCTAATCTAAGTCAGCCCTCTTTCAGTTTAGAGCCATGGGAACACATTACGAGAAAACACTCAAATTGTTGATGTAAAGTCTTGGATGAGATATTTTATTTTTACTGTACCAATACCAATAAATGAATTGGGCACCCAGATCACTGGGTGGCACATCACAGGCCCAGCACTGTTTGTCCTGCAGTGCTCTGGCAGCTCTGCTTTGCTGCACTCTCTGGGTGGCTCTCAGGAAGGGGGTACTGGTGTGACTGTCTTTGTGGATTTGGGGTGTCTGTCCCAGGTTGTTCTCCTTTCTCTCCCCTCTCTCAGTCACTAGAAATAAACACAGTCTTCAGAGTTTACCTGAGGTGCCGAGGGCAGGTGGGAGGTATTGCAGTGGTGGGAGGGATACCTCGTGAATATTGACCACGTTCTTTAAATAGCCACGCTCCTGCTCTGCCTGTAATCAAAGACACAACTCTGGGAGTGTTCAAAGTCACTCCGTGTGTTCTCGGTGCAGCTGCTGGGGAGTGATCAAAGGCAGCAGCAGCCACGGCCCCGTGTGCTCCGCAGCGGAGCGGGCAGGATATATTGCTATTCCCATTTTAATTTGTTTTTTCAATAAATCAGGCTTCATTCCTATTCATCATGTAAAGCTGTTGGATGGCGAGCCGCTGCAGAATGCTAACTAATTTCATAATGCTCTGCATAAGGTGACCCACTTACAAGTTCATCCTTCAGTCGTGTTTAAGCTCTGGTCCTGATTTATGTAACAGCATATTGGTTTCATCAAGAGTTGTCTGATCACTCACTGTGTTGGCTCCTTCTTGACCTGTACATGATTTGTATTCTCCTCGATTTTAGGGAGAACTTTCTGTCTCTGTGCACATATGTGCAGAAGAAGAGTAATAAACCTTCTTAAAAGTAGTGCTTTGAGTTTTTCTGTCACTTAAAGATATATTGGAGTGGGAACTAGAAGGAGTTTTAAGGAGCCTGCTGCAGGCAGGGCAGGGGAAGCTCAGCACGAGATGTCCCTCACACCATCACCCCGTTTTGTACATTTTTGGCCTGTGATTAACATTGGCTGTGGTGTGTTATGAGTCACAGTCCCTTGGATCTGAGGGTGGGAAGGCAGGATGGTTCTTTCTCCTCTGTATTTTGTTCATACCCTTTTGTTTCTGAACTGAGAATCAAATTGTAGGGAATTCCCTTCTCCTCACCTTAATTCGTGGTACTTACCTTATCTCCCTTGCTGAGAGTGAGGTGTGCTGCCCAAGTGTATCAGGCTGGTGTGATTTATTGCCCTCACTTCTCTTTAAATCTGTGTTTGAAGTTGTGAATGAGGGACTCAACAAAGCTGAGACACCGGGGCTGCCCTATGAGTTTCCATGGCTGTGAGTTTGAGTTTGCTGACAACTAATGAAGCTCCCAGTCCTGCAGGATTACACACGGTGCAGAAAGGTGCAATTGTCTGGATTCAGACCTGTACATGGAGCTACAGATGCTGTTCCTTTTCCCTTGTAGCACTCCTTCTTCTGCCGGCTGACGGAAGATAAGAAATCTGAGAAGTTCTTTAAGGTTTTTTATGATCGCATGAAGGTGGCACAGCAAGAAATCAAGGCAACTGTCACAGTCAATACCAGTGACTTAGGAAACAAAAAGAAAGATGAAGACTCAGACAGAGATGTCCCCAACAGGAAAAGAGGTAATCCTCAGTCATTCCCTTTCTGAACTGACAGGGGAGTACAGTGTGTTTTGAACTTGTTTCAATTGATGCAATAATGCTCTGATCTCTGATCCCACAGAGCAAAGTTCAGAGATCAGTGGTGCCCTGGCTCAGGATTTCAAGAGCTTCATCCCCTCTTCAACCATTTGTGAGGTTGTGCTATTGAAAAGTCTTTCTGAGCTGAGACTCTGCTGCCTTGTCTCGTGACAAGCTGGCCAAATCTGATCCGTAGTAACGACCCTGGACTGTGGGTTGTGGTCAGTGCCTTCTCTAACAATAAGTGAGGAAATCCTAAGTTTGTTCTAAAGCAGGTCCTTTTACCTTTTACCTGCTAGTGCTAGATGTGTGTGCCCTAACCAATTAATCCCCAGATTGATAACCCTGCTGTGGTTGGCGTTACAAGGCGCAGAGTGTGACACGAGCCCCTCACCCACACTAAACGTACTCACCAAAGAGCTGCGGGCGAAGCTGCCGTGGGGACGTGTGAACAGCTCTCCTGGCCCCCTCTAGCCAGCTTCCCTCAGGGAGACGTGTCCTGGTGTGTTGCAGTGCGGGAGCCCATGACCCAGATCACGGAGGAGGTGCGGGAGCAGCTGCTGGAGGCGTCGGCGGCCACGCGGAAGGCGTACAACGCGTACCGCAGGGAGGCCGACCCCGAGGAGCACTACTCGGCCGGAGAGGGAGCCCAGGCTGCGGCAGACAAGAGCAAAGACGAGCTGGAGATGAGTGCTGTCATCTCCATCATGCAGCCCATCCTGCGCTTCCTGCAGCTGCTCTGTGAAAACCACAACCGGGATTTGCAGGTACCGCCTGGCTCCGGGCAGGTGTGCTCAGGGTGCCTTGTGCATTCGCTGCTGCCGCGCCATTATCCCTAATCCCAGGCCTTTTTAAATGGATTACGTGACCAATTATTCTCTTTGGTCTTGAAGTTAATCCAAAAAAAAAAGTACTTATACCTTGCTGGACTGATATGAGGAAGTCCAGTTATCCAGTACATAAAGGGGGGTGGGATCAACACTTCTTGGGGTTTTTAAAGAGCATGTGTTGAAAGCAAGCAAGTATTGTACTGTGGAGTTACTGAATTGCTTTTGAGAGGGGAGGGAAAGAAAGAAAAATTGTGTAGGAAAATGAAGAGGGTGTTGGGACTTTGGTTCCTTAAGCTTAACTTTCCAGTGACCAAGTTCTCCTGGGTTTTCATGGATCTCTTCATGTGCCTAGGGTTGAACACATGGTGAAGGTGTCAGGAAAGCCTCAGCTGGAGCTGAATCTGCTGAGGGACATGAAGGGCAACAAGAAGGGTTCCTAGGTTGTATCCACACAGGAGGAGATAGGGAGAGGGGGGTTTGCTGTGGAATGGGCAGAGCCCCTGGTGCCAAAGGACATGGAGAAGGTCAGGGAGCTCAGTGCCACCTTCACCTTGCTCTTCACTGGTAAGACTGGCCTTCACCAACCCTACATCCCCGAGACCCTGGTGAGGTCTGGAGCAAGGGAGACTTATCTTGGTGGAGAATTGGGATGGGAAGCATCTAAACAAGCTGGACGTGCATTTAAACAAGCTCGATGCCCCAGGCTCCATGTGGAATTCTGGCTCCAGTCCTGGGCTCCCGAGTCCAGCAGGGCGTCTCAGAGGTGACCGATGGGCAAGGAGAAGCAGGGGGAGCTGAGAGAGGTCAGGCTGGAGAGCAGAAGGCTCAGGATCTCTCACCATTTCTGCAAACACCTTGATGGGGGATGTGGAGAGGAGGGGGCCAGGCTCTGCTCCGGCTGCCCCGTGACAGGGGTTGGAGTTTGCAGTGTCCAAAGGTCCTGGCAGCCTCAGCTGTCCTGTGCCCTGGGATGTGTTTGTAGAATTCCAGGGAGCCCACAGCCCCTTACAAAGGGGCTGCAATTCAGATGATTTTTGTTCGTGCAGCCGCTGCTGCTGGGTTGGGATGGAGGAGCTGGTGAGGCTCTGTACAATGTGCTAAATGCCCTCATAAAGAGCAATAATTGCCTTGATTGCACATTGTTCCCTGGCCGGCAGGAGCGTGGGACCCTGCGTGAGAGCTTTGCAGAGCTGCCAAATCGCTTCCTCTGAGCGGGAATGCCCCGGCAGCAGCACGTGGGATCACAGCTGCATGGAACCGTCCCCGTGCTCCATCCCGGCGTTCTGGGAGCATCTCTGAGTGCCCAGGTTATATACATCAGCCTTCCCCTCATTTTTAAGAGAAAGAGCTCTTTGATGTGTGTTTTGTCAGAGGGTTTTCCTGCCGCTGGCAGTGTCGGAGCCGAGCAGGCCGGCGGTTCCTGTGGCACAATTCCAAACCGCACGCACAGGATCCGCTGCTGCCTTTGGCGAGGCACCCGCAGCTATAGGAGAGCAGTTGAATTCCAGCCAGTGCAGAAACTTGGCCTGAGCTCTTCCCTATCCTGAACAATTAGATTTCCCAAACAGCAGGTAGTTGTAGTCAGCTCTGAGAGAAAAAGGGATTTCTTTATTTTTTTACAAAAAAAAAAGGTAGCAGAACAATTTTTCCAGTGTAATCCTCTTGCTGCCTGCCTGCCTCGAGGTTTGTCCTTCTCCCTCAGCCCCGAAGGGGGAGGCAGGAGTGTCTGATACTCCAAAATCTTGCTGGATGCAGCTGGTGCATGCAGCTGAGCATGCAATGGTGCCAGGACTCGCTGCCTAGAGGAACAAGGAAGGACTCTCCTGGAGTCTGTCTCCCAGAACTGCGCATTATATTTGGATGAGGAGGGAGTTGGGATCACCTGCCCGGTGCAGCTGTGGGCTGGGCACACCGAGCCTTTCCAGGCAGTTGGCAGCTGTGGGAGCTGATGTGCAGACACAGGGAACTGCAAGTCATGCTGCATGAGCTGCTCTGTGTCAGAGGAGGAGGTCTCTGGGATGCTCAGGCAGCTGCAGTGCTGTGCCCTCTGCATCAGTCAGTCCTTCCCTTCCCAGATATAGCCCGTTTGCTCCGTGTGCATGCTGTTCCCTCCAGCCCCCTCTCCATACAAATGCAAGGACTGGGATGAACGGGTAGGTGCATATTTTCCACGTGTCCCAGCTGAATCTGCCTGTGGCTGCTCATTCTGGATGCAGGCTCTGTCAGAGGGTCCACGCCTCAGGGTCATTCCCATGGAGAGCAGTGGGATGGCACACTCAGTACTGAAGAGTTGTGTTCCCACTCCATAGCCTGTGAGATGCTCTGGATGACTGAAAATGAAAAGCTCACTCTGTCCTGGCTGAGACAGCTGCAGACACTCCCTGGGGCAGTTTCCCACAGTGCAGCAGGGGTTTGCTTTCTACAATTTTTTCCTTCCCCTTGTTCCTTCCCCTAACAATGTCCTCCTGCTTCTTGTGCCTCATTCCTCTTCTCTCCTTACTGACTGGGTGAAGCAGCCCTGGTACAAGCCTGGCTGTAATCAGAATAAATGCTGTGCTGCAGCCAGGGAGCATTTTACTTCCTCACTTTGGGTATTATCCTTTTGTTTTGTTTTTTTTCCTGGAGGGAAGGCACGAGCTTCGATTTCTGTAGGATCAACCTTTTTTACATTCTGACAAGTTAATCAGAAGTCAGGATACTAAATGAGCAATCAGCTGAAATGTGCTGAATCACTGTCACCTTTAGTCTGCATTCATAGACAGCGTTTTCCTTTTTTAGCTTCGCCTTCCATTGAGTCTGCAATTCCTCTCTCTGTTTGCCTTAAAAGATTCATTAGTCTGACTCAGGCAGAGACAGCCAGGGCCCAGTGCTGCTCTCTGGGCTGGCAGGAGAGACCCTGCTGGTTCCATACTCCTGTGTTTCCTGTTCCTCTGAGGGGTTTGTCACCCTGGAATTGTTGTTACCTTCTAGAATTAAGCTAAATAGGAGTTTTCCTGCTGAAACTTCAAGGAAAAGCAAGTGGTAGTGGCTGCCAGTCTTTGCAGCGCTGCTGGGAATGCCCTGGCAAACAGCATCCGAGTCCCTGGGAAATTGGTTTCCTTTAGCTGTCCTTTAGTTTTGGATGGGTTTGGTGCTTTTTTTCATCTGGAACACAGGAGAGCAGACAGCTTTTAAATCCGCGCCGAGAAATCTGACTTTTCATTAGAGGAGCTGCTCCTAATCAGCAGCCTCAAGCAGGAATTACAGTAATTATGTGGGAAGAAATGCAGTGGGGAGAATTCCATTTCAAGGCACCTTCCTTCACGGTGTGCACTCAGGTGCCTCTTGTGCAGGTGGAGCTGCCGAGAGGCCCCAGCCAGGGAATCGCTGCTTCCACCTTGGAGAGAGCTCTGGGAGGAGGGAGCCTTGAGCAATGGCTGGCAGGGAAATGCAGCAGGTGGAGTGGAGCTTCCAGGCTTCAGAGAGCTTCCCAGAGTGCCTGTTCTGGGCTGGGTGTCAGGCTCTAATGGATCTCTGTGTTTATGGGATGCACTCTGTTTATTGCTGTGCAACGTGAAGCCAGCAAGCTGCTCAGGAGAGCAGCACGTTGCAAATAAGCCCTGGAAAGAGGCTTAAACTGCTTGTGCAGTGAAACCAGAGCAATCCACCATGCAGTGCACTTGGGGATGGATGAACTTAATAAATACTCACAGCCAAACAGCAGTTTGCATGGTTTTCCCCTCCCTCATGGCTTTGACACTCTCCTCACAGAATTTCCTGCGCTGCCAGAACAACAAGACAAACTACAACCTGGTGTGTGAGACGCTGCAGTTCCTGGACTGCATCTGTGGCAGCACAACTGGAGGGCTTGGACTTCTGGGTCTGTACATAAACGAGAAAAACGTGGCACTGATCAACCAGACACTGGAAAGTCTGACCGAGTACTGTCAGGGGCCCTGCCACGAGAACCAGGTAATGAATCCAGAGCTGGGAAATGCATCCCCCTTCCTCCCTGGCCCCAGCTCTGCCAGACTGCTGTTGTCTTACAATGCTGCCCACTTTACTTGCCCTGCAAGTCTGGGGATGTTTTCCTTTATAAACTCCTCATAATCAACTTGTCTTTCCTGGGGAGGAAGAGGAGTTGAAACACTCAAAGCAGTAGAAGTATTTCTGCTTTGCAAAGATTTGTTTCATTAGACTTGACAGGGAGAGGGGGGAATTTCTGTACTTCATAGAATCCCAGAACGGGTTGGGTTGGGACCTTAAAGCCCATCCCATTCCACTCCCTGCCACAGGCAGGGAAACCTTCCACTGTCCCAGGCTGCTCCAAGCCCAGTCCAAGCTGGCCTTAAGCACTTCAGGGATGGGGCAGCCACAGCCTCTCTGGGCAACCTGTGCCAGTTTCTGCTTATTTTCTCCATTTCCTTATTACTTGAATCATAATATCCTCCTGAAAGACTGGAATATGACTTTCCTGCCATTCTTGTCTCTGCAAGAGAACGTGTGAGGCTGTGCATGCCAGGGAGAACTGTCAGTGTCCCTCTGCTCTCTGGATCAGGTGGAGTAAAACCCTTTAGGTGTTTTAGGTGTGCAGTTGAATGAGCAGGGCTCTCTCTGGACTTTGAAGCCAGCAGGCTGCTGTTTGTACATTTGAGTTCCAGACCACTCCAAAAGCAGGGCTGAAGGGTAGGCAGAAGGTTACGGAAATTCCCATTCTTTGTGTAGACAGGACTGAAGTAGGTGTTGATTGGCACATTTATAATAAAGAAAACTCTCCCTAATCTCAATAAAACACTGTTCCTCCAGCCTGGGAATTTTGGCATGGAAATGCTTCATTTATCAGCTGTGGTTCTTTGTGCTTCCTGAGGCCGGGGGCTCCAGCAGGACCACAGCTGAGGAGAGGAAAAGCTTGGAACAAAATGCCTTAATCTTTTGTTGTTGCACTGCCTGGAGCTCTCAGTGCAGTTATCCATCTCGGGCAGCCCACGAGGCGATGACAGAGGGGACTCTGCTGCTCTGGCGGGGTCACCAGCCCGGGCTGTGTTTGTAGTGCAGGCAATTAGTGAAGTCTGATGACTTTTCTTTGGACAGAACTGCATTGCTACTCACGAGTCCAACGGCATTGACATCATCACAGCATTAATTCTCAATGACATCAACCCTCTGGGAAAGAAGAGGATGGACCTCGTGCTGGAGCTGAAGGCAAGTGAATGTTCTGTGTGAGGCACGTTAACAGTGAGATGAAACACAATTTTATTGTTGAAATTATGTGGGTGTTTATTATATCCCAATATTCAAAAGTGCCCAAAAATTATATACAGCAGTGAGCTGGAGGCAGTGCCCAAAGATTGTTTGTCACAGGTATTTCATCTTTTAAATGATGACATGGAGCCACCAGTTCTCAGATGGGGTTGCAGGTGGTCAGAATATGCTGAGGAATCCTAAAACAATTTCCTGTAAAAAATTTAAAGCTGATGAAAACTGTTGTGTTGTTGCTGAGCTTTTACATGGACAATAGAAGTGAAATTCCTCGTGTTGCAACTACTTTCTTAATATTTTACTGGTGTTGTTTAATCGGTTGCTGTTAAATCATCAACAGTTCTTTAGCGCTGTTCATATTAATGCTGAAATAATTAGCCCTGGTGCTGGTTTCAAAACACAGGAGCAGGTTCCCCTCTAGCAACAGCAGTCCCAGGGCACTCTTGCTTCAGCCTGTGCTTGAGAAATATTTCCTTTCTGACTTATTGCCCTGACTGACACTGCAGTGTCTCCTTGTTTTCCGTTGCCGACTCACACCATTATTATGGGTAATGTGGGTTTTTTATTATTGTAAATAAAAAATGCTTTTAGACTCGATTAGCATTATACTTCAAAATTAAATACTTTTATTGGGTTTTATTGTCAGGCATGATGGATTTTAATCTTAATTGTTTGTATTAAAGTAGTCTGGTGCCTTGTGGTAGTTTCCCGTTTCCTCCCTGTGCTCCCTTGGCGTGAGCAGACTGCAGAGTGATCTCAGTTAAGAGCAGCAAAGCACGTCTGTGTCTTCAGCCCTGGCTGTCCCTTGATTTAATCAGCAGCATCTTCAGTAGAGCTGAGCTGCACCGTTTGGGAGCTCAGAGCTTGTGGTGATGCTGCAGTATCTTTAAACCAAAACAAAATAACATGAGCATGAAACAGCAGCATTTTTCAGAAATCTAAACCTTGGCTGGGGTTAATTTGATGTCTCTCCATAAGTAGGATTTGGGGAATAAACTGCTAAAAAGTCCTTTTAAGTGGTATAGGTGAGTAATTAGAGGAGAGGGGGGGCTTGGTGAGGCGAGGCTGTGGGAGCCCTGGGCTGGCTGGCACAATCTGCCTGCAGTGGCCGCTGGCTGTGGGACCCGGGTCCCTGAAACCCTTCTGGCAGCGAAATGCTGCCCCTCGAGCTGGGTACCCTCATTGTTTGGCTGCTGGCAGTGATTCCATTGCTGTTCTCTCCCCTCAGAACAATGCTTCCAAGCTGCTCTTGGCCATCATGGAGAGCAGGCATGACAGCGAGAACGCTGAGAGGATCCTCTACAACATGAGGCCCAAGGAGCTGGTGAGTCCCGGGATCACTCCCGAGCTCCTGACTCCCTTCATTTGCACAGGAGACAGAGAAATGAAAATTCCTCGAGCCCCAAGAGCTGTCCAGTAAACCATAGCAGGGTTTTGGGGCTGGTTAGGGTATGGACTGGTGAAAACACAAGCAGGAGATCCAAAGCACCACTGACTCGTCCTGGTGCTTGGGGCTGCGTTGGAGCCGGGGTCAGAACGTGACACGGGTGCAGAGAGGGTGGCCTGGAATATGTTTCCTTCAGGGGAACGTGAGGTTCAGTTCCTTGTGCCAGTGAGCTGGGCTGAAGCTGAGTTCAGGCCTCCTGTTTATCCTGGATGCTGAGAAACCCCCTGAGCTTCCTTTGAGTGTCCCTGCTCCACGCCCATTCCCATCCGTAGGAGTGCCGAGGGTGTGCTGCCCTCAGCAGCTCCCGCCCTTTGCTGAGCCTCCTCTCCTTGCCTCTGCCTCCTTCTCCAGGTGGAAGTGATCAAGAAGGCTTATCTGCAGGGGGAAGTGGAGTTTGAGGATGGAGAGAACGGGGAAGATGTCGCAGCATCTCCAAGGAATGTGGGACACAACATTTACATCTTGGCTCATCAGGTAGAGTTTCACCACGAGTCACAAACTGGGAAAAGCCAGAGTCTGCTTTTCCCTGGAACTGCTTTCATGGCTCATCTCTGAGAGAAAATCACTGCACATTCTCTTGTCATCAGAGCAAATCCAAATCTTAATCAGAAACAAAAATAGTATAATACAAGAAAATCTGGGAATTTTCTTTTATAGTGGGAAGCAGGCAGGCTCTGGACAGAGTTCCTGAGGACACGTGGCTCGATTCTTGGCAGCACTGAGCAGCAGTGTATTGTCTTTCAGCTGTATCAAAGGTTACTTTATACTCCCAAAGAAATGCTGCTCACAGATCAATTAAAGTGTAATCAGAAATCTCAGCCCTTGTCACATTCTGCTGGAGCCAAGCAGAGCCATTCTACTGATCCAATGTGTGTTTGAAAGGTAAAAAACCAAAGGGGAGAAAAACATACCCAAATCTACTTAATGTATTGATGCTACGTCTCTCCCTGCATTGGAGACTTCTTGTTCCTCCAGCATCTGAGCAGACAGACCCTCACTGTGCTGCAGGATGAATTTGGAGCACCCAGCAGCATTTTTGGAGCAGTGCTCTGTGCATCTGCTGCTCAGCTGGTGCAGATTTTCCCTTTGTCCCTGCCTGGATCCTTGGTGATGAGCACACCTTTGGGTTAGGGTGGTGTAGAAGGACAGACCGAATGTGAACCTTCAGAAAAATTCCAGGCAAAGGGTGGGAGAGGTTGGGGAAAAGAGGAGTACAACACTGGCATTAAAGAAATACATATTTGAATCATTCTGACTTGCTCCCAAAATAGAGCTGCAGGGTGTCTGGTTGGAACAGAACAAGCCTTCTGTCAACTTTGCCCTTTCCTAGCAGCTGACTGCGTACTATTTCTTTTTTTATGCCAAAAATCAGAAATTTAATATCACAGAGAGACATCTGGTGTCTCCCACTCCCTGTGCATTCCTTTATTTTAGTTGGCTCGCCACAACAAAGAGCTGCAGAACATGCTGAAGCCAGGGGGTCAGATCGAGGGGGACGAGGCGCTGGAGTTCTACGCCAAGCACACGGCTCAGATCGAGGTACTGGGAACCTGCAGGGGCTGAGCCTCCCGGGAGAGAGCCAGGGAGTGCAGCCCCGAGTGCATTATTCATGGTGCTGCCGTGGCTCTGCCTGCCTGCCTGTGGACTGTTGTCTCTGATACAGAACATATATAGAGAGTTATTTATTTAATTCCTTGGCAGTGGCGGGGGGAGCTATTCCTGAGCTGTCATGTGTGGGCTCGGGGATGGAGCTGAGCAGAGCTCTCTTGGCAGGAGGAAGTGTGGCTTCGCTTCTGTTACATTTTGGCCGGTGCTGTTGCTGAATCCAGAAAGTTTGTGATAGCTTTTGCCACTCTTTCTGGATTCAAATGACAGTTTGGCCTCATGTGCCATCTAAGAGCTTTATAGAAGTAAAATGCTCACAAATATGGAGGTTGCCCAGAGCAGCTGTGGCTGCCCCTGGATCCCTTGGCAGTGCCCAAGGCCAGGCTGGACACTGGGGCTGGGAGCAGCCTGGGACAGTGGAAGGTGTCCCTGCCATGGCAGGGGTGTGGGACTGGATGGGCTTTAAGGTCCCTTCCAACCCAAACCAGTCCATGGTGCTGTGACTTCCCAAAACTCTCTAATAAGCAATACAGATGTAACTGTTATTCCTTGTACCTGCCCACGGCTCAGATTTGCCAACATTCTTGAACTGGGCCACCACATTGCTCTGAAATCCATCCCAGCTTTGGTGCAGGATTCACTGGGCCCCTTGGAAATCCCAGCTAAGACCAGTACTGCCAGAATAAGACCACAGCATAGAAATTACAATTTCGGGGCTAAATGTAGACCTGCTTTGAAGGGTAAATGAAATGAAATCTGTGTCGAGCTGCTGTTCTTTGGAAATGCGTCTGCATGTAGCTGGTTTGAAAGGGGGAGCAAAACAGGCAGAAAACCAAGCAATGAAAGCATTTAAAACCTGGGAAGGACTGACGAGGCTGCTGTGCAGATTGTCAGGTCGGACCGCACCATGGAGCAGATCGTGTTCCCCGTGCCCAGCATCTGCGAGTTCCTCACCAAGGAGTCCAAGCTGCGCATCTACTACACCACGGAGAGGGACGAGCAGGGCAGCAAGATCAACGACTTCTTCCTCAAGTCAGAAGACCTCTTCAATGAGATGAACTGGCAGAAGAAGCTGCGAGGTAGGTCGGCGCTGCTCCACGTGGGGCGGAAGGCCGAGGCTGGGATTTTGGGATTTGAAACGTTGGCTGGGCAGCAGATGGTTCCCAGTGGGGCAGCAGCAGTGAGAATGGCTCGCAAGAGCTGCTCTGTGCACCACAGCAGGATGCTGGGATGAAGGCAGGCTGGATGCTGGAGCAGTAGGGACCCTCTGGACGGGATCCAGGGCAGAGTGGGAAGGAGCAGCACAGGTCATCCTTTCTGAGATCCAGCAGGAAGGAACAAATGTGTGGAGGAGTAGCTGAAATGAGAAGGAGGCAGGGAGAGGAGCCAGCTGAAGAGAGCAGTGGCCTGTGCTGGAGGCAGGGAGGAGTAAGGCTGGGCAGTGCAGCAAGGTCGAACTTCGTGGTTGTTAAGGTCTTTTCCAACCTTGCTGATTGTGTGGACTTAGGGCATCTCTAGGAATGGAGATGTTTAAGAACAAGTTAAAGAACGATTTCTAAGTAGCAGTAAAGTAGAATTCATCCTTTTTTGGCAAGTAGGCTGGCTGACAGGTTGATAAGCCCTTCCATCCCTATGATGCTAAAATATCTGAAAGCAGGTGTTTTCAAGCACTGATTTTCCCTCTGAGGTTCCCACTGGCAGCTGGGAAATCCCTTAAAATGATATTGTGATTCACACAGTGCCACCACTTCCCCCCCTAAACCTTCTAGCTTGTTTGCTTCGTATTTTTGTTCTTGTTTTGCTGAAGGCCAAATGCTGCAGCTGAGGCTCAGTGGGCAGTGCTGAGAACTGACCAGCAGTGACCCTGTGAAATGTGAGACAGGGCAGCTCCTTCCTGCTTGGGTCAGCCACTGCCATCTGCAAGCCCTGCTGCTCCCTCCCCTGCATCAGCAGCCAGTGTTCAGTGTGAGAGCAGGACCGGTCTGGAACCCCCTCTTGGAGCAGATGTGGGACTGCTTCCAAAAATCCGAGAGCTCTGCAAGAAATCTGGGACTGTGACATCCTAAACAAATTGCAACTTCAACGGCATCCATATATTCTGTTAGGTTTTGTTGCTTGAGTCACTTTGTCTTTGAGGCTGTCTCCAAGCAAGCTCTGAAGGCATTCATCATTAAGAACAGACCACAAATTAGCCAAGACCTACCTGCAGAAGTGGAGAATATTTCCTTTTTTTAAAAAAACAGGGATCATTTATTCTATCTCTAATATTCAGGTCTTGTCTGGCTCTGAGTGATGTTTTTACATTTGTACAGTTGTTTCTCACATCTTCAGTAGGGTTTGTGTTGGAGCTGTGACCTCTGGCAGCTCTGTGTGTGCTCACGTGATGCCACTTAGAGTTTATTCAACCCTCAAAAAGACTTCTAAAATAAAGACCCACCTACTTCTCCCTTCAGCTCATGGTGCAGGCCCATAATCTGAGCACCAGAAGTCTCTTAATGGTTAATTAAGAATGGAAATGAGCTGCCAAAGACAGGCAGAAGCACTACACAGGCAGAGAGTCGGTGTCCATCCCCACAGGAAGGTGTGAAGTTAAACCTGGGCCTTTATAGTCACCCTTCATGTAACAATTTCATAGAAATCAGTTCGACCTGCTTACAAATTCCTCCAGTTAAAGGGAAATTGAGAACTCTGATACATTGTGCAATTCTTTACCCCTTTGTTTGCTAGGGGTGTCGGAGGAGGGGATTTGCTGGAGAGAGGTGGTGGCTACTGCAAGGCTCAGAACTGCTGCATGTAATAAATTACCCTTCAACCCCAAAGTCTGCATTTTCAGCTTGTTCCTAAATTCTGCTGAGAGCTTTTTCTTTGCCCTCTGGTATCTAAACACACTGCCTCCTTCCACTAGGGCAAAACAGTTCTTTCCCTTCTTGGAGACCATTTTTAATGGATTTTTCCCCTACTCTGGATTTCAGGAGGACACCATTTGCTGTGCAGTATAAGCCTGCAGGAGCTAAAATCGGGGATTTTGCCTGGATGCAGAGGGAATTACTGCAAGGCAGCTTCTTGGCTTCCTTGTCGACTTAGGGTTCACGACCACTTCAGCAAAGGAATCTTTCTGCTTTCTGCCTCTTGGTTCTGGCTGCAGGGATTATTAGAATTAGGAGTGTTTTTGGGAAGTGTTTCTGTGTCACAGTAAGGATTTAAATGTGCTGTTGGACTGTGCATTGAGCTCAGTGCAGATGTGCTGAGTCCTTTGCCCCCGGGGCAGAGGGAGGGCCAGGGAGCTTCACCCCCTGGTTATTCTGGGGCTATTTTGGGCTGTTCTCAGCAGAAAATGAGTTTGCAGGTGGCTGTGTCTGCTGCAGGTGAGCTGCTGGCAGCAGCAGAGCACAGAGGGATGGGGCTGGAGCTCACTGCTCATCTTCCTCCTCCAAATTGTTCTTGGTGTGACTCTGAGTGCAAAGTATGTTGTTAGGGGAAGCCTCAAGTGCTTGATCTCTGCAGTTTCTCAGCTTGTTCTCTTCTGCTGCTAAACCATGTTTGAACCTTTGCCTTAAAACACCACCTAGGAAACTTGACGTGCCCCTAAGATGAAGGATAATGAAATATACTTCCGAATAAGCCATGAATATTGTTACTTTTGATGCCGTCCTTTTGGGCAAACTGAAAATAAACTTGTTTTTCTGGTGGCATTTTTTTTATTTTATAGAGACCTCTTATTTTTACTAAACCCTCCATTAAAAAGATTTTTTTCTCTCTTTTGCAGCTCAGCCTTTCCTGTACTGGTGTGCTCGGAACATGTCCTTCTGGAGCAGCATCTCCTTTAACCTGGCTGTCCTCATGAACCTGCTCGTGGCATTTTTCTACCCGTTCAAAGGAATTCGAGGAGGTACTGATATTTAACCTACAAAAATATGTGAGCAAATAAGGTCTAATGAGCCAAATTCTGCCCTCCCCACTCGTGTCTGTGCACTGCTGTTCACCTCAGTGAGGGCAGGAGAACAGAATTTGGCTTTTTGAATGGCCTTGTTTTAAATTGTGCTGTTCTCTTACTCTTTCTTGAGGCGTTTTTAAGGAAAATGTGGAACCATGTTTTTTCCTAGGGGAAAAAATTACCCAAGACAAACATCCACCTTTAATTACTTGACTGCTCTACTTCAGTTTAAGGTTCTGTAATTAAGGATTGAACTAAAAATAGGCAAAATGTTGAATGTGTTGTTTTCCTTGAGCTTGCAATTTATTAATAGCATTTTCCACACGGTTTTCCCAGTGCTCCAGGAGGCCCCCAGGTGCTGGGGATGGGTGACATTATCATGCCTTGGATATCCTATCCTATCCTTCCAGTAGGAATCCGTGGAGGATAAGGGAGAAGAGCCCATTCCTAGCACTGCCTGCCCCAGGAATGTGGGGAGCAGAGGATTCCCAGGGTGCCAGCCCTGTCCCCTGGCTCTCAGCAGGGCTTGCCAGCATTCCTGCCATAAATTCTGGGATAACACTGTGGGATTGCACAGCCTCCCTGAGACAGGTCCTTGGAAGCTCCTCTGATCCCAGCCAGGGCTGTGTGACACTGGTGGCTCCCAGAGCTGCTCGTGCCTGGATCCAGCCGCTCCCCAGAGCTGTGCCCCGGGGCAGGGCAGGGCTGGAATCCTGTCAGCAGCAATTGGGAAACCTCCAGGGATGTTCTCGGGAATGTCATGTGCATCCCTGACAGAGAGCTGTGAAGGGAATGTCTGGATAGGAGCTTTTTCCTTGTGTGTAGGGGGTTTGCATCCTGAAAAAGCCTCTCAGGGGGATATTTAAGACCAAAATCCAGTGCTTCTGAGAGGGGGAAGAGAACAGATTTTCCTTCTGCCATCAGGACCAGCAGGCTGTGGCTGCTGTTCCTCTGTGTCACACCCAGTGTCAGCAGAGTGGGGACAACCCAGATCCTGCCTGGAAGGTTCTAACAAGCTCAAAGAGCAACTGAGTTTCTGTCTCTGGTTGCAAAGATCCCAAGTTAAAAGCTCTGTATTTATGGCTGCCAGGAAAGCTGCTGGTTAAATGAGTTCCCTGAGATTACAAACGGCAAGACTGGGGGGGTTGTTTGGCATTTTGAAGATGCCCTACCCTGCATATTTGAAATTCTTTATTTATCAGGTAACATTTTGATAAAATCTCTTCCTCTCCTAGTTAGAATCCAGAAAGTAAAATAAATAAATACATGTGTATCTTATATTTAGCTTAAAAAAAAAAGACTCTTCCAAACAGACTGTTTGGGGGAAGTTGTCAGTGTCTTGAATTGCTCAGACACGGTGAACTGAGCAGCTGATGAGCATCTGACAGTAGCAGAAGCTGTAAAACTTCTGACTTGAGGAGCAGAAACAAAACTGGATGCCTGGAATTCGGTACTGGAATGGTGAGAATTCCAGAAACAGGGAGAACTCCCTGCTGGTTGCAACGTTCCTCCAGCCTGTGGTGGTGTAAGGACTCCCAGCAAGGCTTTGGGGTCAGGTTGGGTGCAGAAGTTGATGAGTGACCGACCCTTGGCTCCATGTGCCAGGACAAGGACGCTGCTCACAGCCCCTCTGTGTCCCTGGGAAGGAGAGGGGAGCCTGTGGCTGTGCCCTGCTCTGCCCTGCAGGTGCCACAGCAGGGTCCCGGCAGGTCCTGGCATTGCCCTCCCCATGCTGCTGGGCAGCCTGGGGTTCTGGGCCAGGCCCAGGTCTGTGTTCCAGGGAACACCTGAGGGCTTCAGTAACTCCAGGTGTTTCTTCTGGGAGCTGCTGCAACTCCTGAAAGCAAATACATTCCCAATAAATCTCATAAGCCATTCCTAAAGAAGCTGCTGCACATTTCCTCTGTCCCCTCTCCGTGCTGTTGCTTGTTCCCACTCGGTGACTCCATTCCCAGCTGTGTACCTTGAGCTGTGACAGCTCCGGTGGCAGAGCTGCTCCAGGAGCCCAAAGTCCCCCCAGGCAGCCAAAACAGCTGTTCAACTTTACGCTTATTAACTTTTAATTTCTATCCATCCTCTGCTGTCTTTATTAATCTGCAGTGATTTGGAACAAGATTAAATGGCTGCTCATGGTAGTCAGATGAGAGTAATATTTCCTAAGCTGCTTGAATTTGGGAGCAGGAGGAGAAAGCCCTGAGTGAGGATCTTGCCAGTCAGACACAAGTTCCGTGAGAATGTGCTTGCAGCAGGGCTGCAGAGTGCTCTGAAATTTGGGGGATCTTGCCTTTTTTGTCTGTTGAGGAACCAGTTGCTTGAAGACAAACATTTTTTGTGTCAGCTTTCAGAAGGAGCATTCTCACATTCTGCATAAACCCAGAGTAAATGGTGTTTTGGGCTGAATCTTTTTTGTGGCTCTTCCAGGGAAGTGTATTTTTAGCTGCACGGGCTCGGTGTTATGTAAGCAGCCAGTCTCATGGGACAGTCTAAATAGGCCCAGAAATAGAAGAGATGACAAAAATGGGTACGAGGGTCTGACCAAAGGCACATCAGGAGGCTGTGCCGTGGCCCCGGGCATGGGGAGCCTGCCCAGGTCCTGCCTCTGCACAGCACATCTGCAAAGGGCCCTCAGCACTCAGGGGTACAAGCAGGGAACACGAAAATGAAAATCCTGCAGTACTCACCGTTGGCATAATGATTTAGTAACAAATTTGTAATGAAAACCTGCTGAAGGCTTTGGGCTCAGACGTTGCTCTTGCTGCTGTGAAATCAGGGACGGCTGAACGTGGGGCTGGGTGTGGTGTCCACCAAAGGTGGAACAAATGGCAGAGCTTTGGGTGGTTGGGTTATGCAGGAATGGGTTGTTTTCCCCCTGCTCAGGCACGCTGGAGCCCCACTTGTCCGGCCTGCTGTGGACAGCCATGCTCATCTCCCTGGCCATCGTCATCGCCCTCCCCAAGCCCCACGGCATCCGGGCCCTGATCGCCTCCACCATCCTGCGGCTCATCTTCTCCGTCGGTTTGCAGCCCACCTTGTTCCTGCTGGGAGCCTTCAACGTAAGCACCGAGTGGGCTTTCCTGACGTGCTCCTGCCTCTTATGTAAGGGCTCCTCACCTGCGCCTGAAGATGGGCAAAAATAGCCTGGGACATCGTGCTGGGGCTGTGGGAGGAGTAATTCCCTCCTTGGGCTCTTCCTAGCACGAGTGCTCTGTGTTTGTTCATTTAATCCTGGCTCCCCAGGCTGCTGACAGAGCTCTGAGGTTTGGCTCAGTGTAGGAGCAGCTCCCACCCCAGAGAGACACGGGGAGGAGACTCTGTGACCTAAAGCACGTGGTTTTTCACCCAAACTGCCTCGATATTTACAGGGTTGTGTGAGACTCACTAAATGAGGCACTGTGAGTCTGATGGAGAACTCCTGAGGGAGCTGGGAAAGGGGCTCAGGCTGGAGCAAAGGAGGCTCAGGGGGGACCTTGTGGCTCTGCACAAGTCCCTGACAGGAGGGGGCAGCCGGGGGGGTCGGGCTCTGCTCCCAGGGAACAGGGACAGGAGGAGAGGGAACGGCCTCAGCCTGGGCCAGGGGAGGCTCAGGGTGGACAGCAGCAGGAATTTCCCCATGGAAAGGGGGCTCAGGCAGTGGCAGGAACTGCCCAGCAAGGTGCCAAGTTGTCTCCAGCTTGAAAAAACAGCCTGTTTACCCTGAAAAACTACCTGTTGTGACTGTGGGTGCTCTTTCCTTAGGTTTGTAATAAAATCATTTTCCTGATGAGTTTTGTGGGTAACTGCGGAACCTTCACGCGAGGATACAAGGCCATGATCATGGATGTGGAGTTCCTCTATCACCTGCTGTACCTGCTCATCTGTGCTCTGGGGCTCTTCGTGCACGAGTTCTTTTACAGCCTCTTGGTGGGTGTTTGCTTGGCCCTCAGGACATTTCCTGGTCTGTTTGTGAAGCCCCATCTCAGGCACATCTAGGAAAATTTCTGCTTTTCTGCTGGGAAACTCTTGAACAGACACTGGGAAGAGCCATAGCCTGAGGGTTTTCCTTAGGAGAAGTTACTGTGGGAGACAGCAGGACTCCTGCCACATCCCCTCTGATGTGTGACTTCTTAGATAGGGGGAGGACATGGGGGGTTTAAACCAGAAGAGGAGAGGTTTAGGTTAGATGTGGGGAAGGAATTGTTCCCTGTGAGGGTGGGCAGGCCCTGGCACAGGGTGCCCAGAGCAGCTGTGGCTCCCCCTGGATCCCTGGCAGTGCCCAAGGCCAGGTTGGACACTGGGGCTTGGAGCAGCCTGGGACAGTGGAAGGTGTCCCTGCCCATGGGGTAGAATGAGATGGGCTTTGATGCTTTGCTGTGTTGTTACCAATAGCTGTAACTCTGTGCCCGTGCTTTCTGAGCAGCTGGAGAGCTCTGGAGTTTCTCCATAGCTGTATCGAGGCTCCAGCCCTCACGGGATGGACACGGATCCTGGCACACGTGTTCCTTCTCTCTGGGGCGGGATTCACCTTGCACAGCACAATGCTTCTAAGAATAACACCGAAGGAGTGGATCTAGTGTTGGTGGAGAAAATGTGTCAGTGTTGAAGCAATCCTGAAATCCCATTCAGAACAGGCTATTTTTGTCCCTTTGGTTGATGTTTGCCACGTCCCCTGGTACCTGAGCTGGTTCTTGTCTGTGTTCATGGAGGCCCCATGTCACAGAGACCTGTCCTGTCACCCACCAGCACAGCCACAACCTGCCCAGGCTCTGCTGGGAGTTGTCCCAGACCCAGTGAAAAATGAAGGAAACACCAGCAGAGAAATCTAAACCCAGAGTTTGAGGAAAAAAAACATTGCTTCTTTAATGATATGCTCAATAAATTAAGATTTAAAGGGAATAGCAAATTGCAGTTCGAAGTGAGCTGTTGGGAGGCTGTGAGGGGGTAGATAACAGTGCAGGAAGCAGACAGCAGTGTGTGCTGGCAGCTTGGTGTGTCTGGCACTGAGGCAGCAGCACCTGCCCGCAGCGGGCACGGGCTGCTGGCCAGGCTGCTGCAGAGGAGGCCACAGCTGCCTCAGCTCCTGCTGCTCATGGCACAGGACACGGTGCCCCCAGTGGTGCTCCATGGGCTGTTGTTGGCTGTCCCCAGCTCTTTGACCTGGTGTACCGGGAGGAGACTCTGCTCAACGTCATCAAGAGCGTCACCCGCAACGGGCGCTCCATCATCCTCACTGCCGTGCTGGCCCTCATCCTGGTCTACCTGTTCTCCATCGTGGGCTACCTCTTCTTCAAGGATGACTTCATCCTGGAGGTGGACAAGCTCCCCAATGAAACCCTTCTGCCAGGTCGGTGCCGGCAGCTCATTCCCCTGGGTTGTGTTGGGGAAATCTCGGGCTCTCGTTCCCCAGGCGTTGACAGGACAAGGGAAAAGGGCTCCAGCTGTGTCAGGGGTGGCCAGGCTGGACATCAGGAGGAGTTTCTCCACGGAAAGCATGGTCAGGCCTTGGCAGGGGCTGCCCAGGGAGGTTTGGAGTCCCAGGAGGTGCCCAAGGAAGGGCTGGAGGTGGCACTCAGTGCGGGGGACAAGGTGGGGATTGGGCACTCAGTGAAGAATCTTGGGGGTGTTTTCCAACCTCATTGAATCTGTGATTCTGTGAAATAAAAATGCTTTTGTGGTTGAATTTAAAACCATGGAATGTGTAAATCAGAAAGTGTGAATTTTAAATAATAAATCAGAATGTGCCCTTCTAAGCTCTAGGGTAAGATACTGCTCTAAGTGCCTTGTAATTGCACACTGACTGTGATGGGGAACCCTTATACCTGAGAAGTCACCTTGCAAGGTTTTAAGCCATCCTTTGATGCAGCATTTTTTGGTTTCAGATCACACAGAACCAGGTGAGACCATGACTGGCGAGTTCCTCTACTCAGACGTGTGCAAGGCAGGGAGCAGTGAAAACTGCTCCTCCATCATTCCCTCTGACCGTAAGCATCACTCTGGAATTCCAAACTCACACCCTGAGTTTTCACCCTTTTTCTAGTTAAGCACCTTCAATTAAAATAATTCATTTTAAAAAATCCTATGCAATAAAATTGGGAACAAAGCTATCATGAGATTAGCTTGAAATAGGATTAATTTAGGCCAACAGCATAAGTAATGTTTGTTCCATGAAGTGACTAAAGCAGAGAAACTTAGGACTAAACCAGACTTCATAAAACACTGCCATACTCTTTAATTTTCTACATCAGTTGGAGAAGGAAGAGATGCCGTTTGCCTCTTTGCAAAGTTTATTATTTTAAAACATTAGGCTATTAAATGTGATGTCAGAGGATAATGCCCTGTGAAATACGGTTTATTGGCAGCATTGTCCTATCTCAAACTAAGGACACTGTTCTAATATCATGGCAGGAAGTAGTCAGTGGATTAAGTAGACAAGGGTAGGTTTGGAGATCAAGAAAGTGAGATATTACCTGGGTATTGGAATATTTCAATTTTATTTCCTAGAAAATGTAATTTCCTTGTGGGAGATTTACGGTGCTGGCTGGGAGGGGCAGACAGAACATCCCAGTTTCTCTGGGAAGGGGAGCTCTAGCATGGCCACCAAAGGTCAGTGATGGCCACCAGCCCCTGCTCACAGGAGGAGAGGACTCTGCTTTGCTCAGGGGTCCTCTCTGAGAAACTGAAATTCAGCCCTGAATACAGGAAAAGCTGCTTTTTTCAGCTCCTTTGCTCTGGCTGCAGGAAGGAAAACTCAGGGATGTTTTTGTATCACAAATAATCAACATAGTCCCGGGGTCCTGTGTGGTCAGGGATGATCATGATGCCCCATATTTGGCCATTGCTCTTGAGGTTTGGTTATTTCAGGGTTGCACGGGGATTGGGGCCTTTCCAGGGCTGGCTGTGGGAAGGTGGGATGTGCTCATGAGCATTTCTGTGATGAAATGAAGATTCATTTTTAATGGGTACAGGGGGAGTGTTTGAGGTTAGGGAATGAATTCTAGCAGCTCTGCAAGTGAAACAGTGAAGTTGGAGCCTTGAGCCAAGCAAAGAGAAGGTCAAAAAAAGTGTGTTGCTTTTCTAGCAAAATGCTGTTTCCACAAGCAGTGATATTTTAGCCATTTGAAAGCTCCGAGTCGAAGTTGCCATTTTGAGTGCAGCCCAAAGGCTGTGCAATCTGTCAGGCACCAGGGGAGAGTGGAAGAGGCAACACTTTGTCCTCTGAGCTGTCAAAAAGCTCGGATTCTGTATAAACAGGCATCTGGTGATCTGAGCTGTGCATGCAGGCAGGGATGGAAAGAGATTTCACCGAGTCACAGGCAGCAGTTCAGGCACGAAAGGGAGCTGGCAGTGGGGAGAGGAGGGCAGAGAGGAGATCTGCTCCCAGGGTGGCTCCAGGGGAGGCCATGGAGGGGTCTGGAGCATCTCCCTTATGGGCAGAGGCTGCAGAGGGCCTGTTTAGTCCAGGGAGGTCTGAGAGGGGATCCCATCAATCCATACAATATCCCCGAGCGGTGTCAGAGAATGGTTCCAGACCCTTCCCAGTGGTGCCCAGTGACAGGACAAGGAGCAGTGGCCATGCACTAAATCAGGTTTTGCCTCAACATGGGGAAGAGCTTCTTTCTGTGGTGGGGCAGAGCCCTGGAACAGCTGCCCAGGGAACCACGGAGCTCCCATGGAGACATCCCAAACCCACCTGGATGTGTTCCTGTGTCACCTGCTCCAGCTGACCCTGCCTGGGCAGGGGTTGGGTGGATGATCTGCAGAGGTCCCTCCAACCCACATTGTGCTGTGATTATTTGGGGAATGAACCTACAGCGATTTGCAACACAGGCTGGCAGTCTGAGGGGGGAGAGAGCACAACCAGCAAAGAATGGGAGGAGGATTCAGAGCTAATCTTGGCTGTGAAACGTGTCTTTGCTTGCTGTGTTCCCAGAGCTGATCACTGAGGAGATGGAGGAAGAGAACAAGGAGCATACGTGCGAGACGCTGCTGATGTGCATTGTTACTGTACTGAGTCACGGGCTCAGGAGCGGGGGTGGAGTAGGTGATGTGCTCAGGAAACCTTCCAAAGAGGTAAATTACCACTGACTGGGGGTGGAGGAGTGATAGCGAGTAGGGCTGGGATCTGCTGTGCTGGGGAGAGCGTGTGTGAGCTGCTCCAAACACGGAGAGGAGCAGCCGCGGCGGCACCGCGCTGCTCCTGGGCTGCTGCAGCTCCATCCTGGGGGTCACACTGAACACCAGCCACTTCTACAGGCTTCCACCCAGGCTTTTGTAGCTGCTGGGCTGCCCAGAGTGGGGCCCAGAAGAGCAGGAACAGGGAAGCCAGCAGCCTGTGTGTTGGGAGTTGAGGAGCTGAAGGAAGGAGATGAGTAGGGATTAGGGAGGGAGCAATGTGAGGTGGCAGAGGGAAATGCTGTGGTAGTTGCTGGATGCCAGTGGCACGAGTTTTGGTGGGAGCATCCCTAAGGAGAGGTAACGTGTCAGATGGAAGGGGTGAGAGGACAGGGACCAGGCTGGGCTGGTGGGAATGTGGAGGAGGAAGGATGGATGGGGTTTGGAGCCATCAGCAGAGCGAGGACCAGGCTAAGCAGCAGGAATTTTCCATAGCACCCCTCTGGCTCCCCCTCTGCTGTTGAAGGGGATTCATCCATCATTTATGAAGGAATTGTTCCCTGTGAGGGTGGGCAGGCCCTGGCACAGGGTGCCCAGAGCAGCTGTGGCTGCCCCTGGATCCCTGGCAGTGCCCAAGGCCAGGCTGGACATTGGGGCTTGGAGCAGCCTGGGACAGTGGGAGGTGTCCCTGCCATGGCAGGGGTGGCACTGGGTGGGATTTAAGGTCCCTTCCCACCCATTCATTCAATAATTCTGTGATGATTCTGTGATCTGAGGCTCAGGCTCTCACTCCCAAAGCCATCCTGGGGAACAATGCTTTTTGTTTTACCTGAAATCTCAATGTTTTTTCTATTATTTAGCCTCACTTTCAACTTACAAAGTTACATCATTTTTAATAATAAGTTTGGCACTTGACTGGCAGAATGGCTGTGAAAATGGGGGGTGGATATTTTGGGTATTCAGGCCTGCAATAAATATGAAATGGGTACTGAAAAGCCCAGCTAAGTGTTCATCTACATGGTTGTTAAATGCAATTATTGGTATTAAATTCCAGTAAAAGACTTTATGGTCCACACTGATCCTCTGTTGATATACAGCAGATTAATATAAGGATATAGTTTGGAAGGGCTTCAGGGAGGGGTGAGAACAAATTTCAGTGTGTGAGAGAAGAGGTTTTTTTCTTGTGAAAGTGAGAGAAGTCCAAAACCTTGGACACAGGAAGAGCAGCTCTGCAGAGATCCCACACTGGCAGCTGACTAATTTGGCTTTTCTTTCAGTGATTTTGCATTTTAGTTTTGCATTTTAGTTTCACTGAATGTTTTGAGTTGTGAGCTACCCTTGGAGAGCATCAGCAGTGGAGACTCTCAGGGAAAGGGGTGTGGGGCAGGGTGGTGATAAGGGTGAGTTGTGCACCAATTTGGGCTGTTAATAATTCAAATGTCTATCTTGCAGGAACCTCTCTTTGCTGCTAGAGTGATCTATGACCTGTTGTTCTTCTTCATGGTCATCATTATTGTCCTGAACCTGATTTTTGGGGTGATCATTGACACTTTTGCTGATTTAAGGAGTGAAAAACAGAAGAAAGAAGAAATTTTAAAAACTACTTGCTTTATTTGTGGTGAGTGTGGAGACACACTTAACAAGAAGGGGTTACTCTGGGTACGCCAGGGATAGCTGCAAACTCACAGGAAAAAACTCTTGAATTACTGGCTGTTCCTCCTTGCATTCCTCAGCCAGTTCATGTTCCTGGGTACCACGTGCACTGGAGCTTGGCAGCAGGAGCAGATGGGGAATGCTCAGGACACCATTTTTCCTCAAGACTTCAGTTCTTGTTTCTCCTCTGCCTCGAAGAACAGTTTCCTAGTGGAATGGGAGAGATTTTTATAAACAGTCCTTTTTTCCAGGCATGCAGAGGGGTGCCTGTGGAAGCTTTTCCCACCAGCAGGTTGGGAATGGAGGTGCTGTGCTTGACTGACGTGGTCCTGCCATGTTGCATAACACACGGCCTGACGGGATAACCTTTGGAAGTTTGCTGCAAAGCAAATGCTGCTTTTGCTATCAGTTTGCCTAAAAATAGGAGATGTGTTATGAAATCCAAAAAAACTGCTTGCTACAGGGTTGCTGTCTTTTTTTAACCAGAATTTTTCTGTTACGTATAATAAATATAAGCAGTACTTGTTACACTTTCTTTACTCTTTCTCCTCTTCTTCTCTTCCTCCTTTTTTTCCTCTTCTTTCTTGCTTAATCTTTTTCCTCTTTCTTTTCTCTCATTCTCCCCTTCTTTTCTCTTTCTCCCCTTCTTTCTCATATTTCTCTTTCTCATATTCCTCTTTCTCTTCTCCCTGGGCATTTGTCAGATTTTATCCTGTTATTCAGTGTCCATTCCAGAACGAGTGTGACCTCCAGCAGTGTGGCACACTTTGGGAATCAGTTTTGTTCTAGAGCTGATTTTCCTGGTTCCCCGCTGGCAAACACTCAGGTTCTCCCTGTGTCCCTCCCGCAGGTTTGGAGAGAGATAAATTTGACAACAAGACGGTCACCTTTGAAGAGCACATTAAGGAAGAGCACAACATGTGGCACTATTTGTGCTTTATTGTCTTAGTGAAAGTCAAAGATTCCACAGAATACACAGGACCAGAGAGTTATGTGGCAGAAATGATCAAGGTGAGTTTGGAGTTTTGGGGTTGTTTTTTTTAGATTAGACCAATCCAGTGGAATATTTGGTACAGTGCTCTGTATTGTATTTATTTTGTAAATGTACCTGTGAGTTCCCAGCCTCCAGGGCACTCTGTGTGTGCTGGAGCAGGTGACAGTGAGGGGTGACAGCCAGGTAGTCCCCGTGGCTTGGATCAGGGGAAGAGAACCTATTCTGCCTTAAATTCACATTTAGGGAGAGTATTTTCAAGCTGGTGGAAGTGTCTGAAGCACAACAAACAGGTTATAACCTGTCCTGGTATAAATATCTCCAGCTGACTTGTAGGATTTGTTGTCATGTGATTTGAGCTTATTATTGTGAAAAACTACAATTAATGTCTACTCAATTGGAAGGGCTTTTAATGAGAGAATTAAAAGCCTCATCTCTGCCAAGCTGCAGGTTCAGAGCTCCTGGAATTAGATCCAAAGCCCAGTCACTAATTTGTGTCTTCTGGCTTGGAAGCAAAAGCTGTTTGATTTCTACCATTCCAATCTAATTTTTGTAGAGCAGAGCACTCTCCTGACTCCCCTCCCAGCTCCTCTGCTGTCAGGTACCACCTCCCTTGGAGTGGGTTTGTAAATCCCCCTGAGCCTTCTCCGAGGTCAAACGTGTTATTTTGGGGTCACCAAAGTGTCCGTCCTACTTCTGGATTTCTACCTCAGTAATGAGGGCTTAAAGAAATCTTGTGAGCAGTCACCTGATAGAGGATTAGCACAGTGAGATAACCAAGTGCATCACTGCTGCTTTCCAGTCTGCCTGATTATATTGCTCCCTTCCTTTATCCCCCCGCAGCACGCATGACTTCAGGGGGAAGCACTGCACTTCTGAAGGGTTTTTGCTTTGAAAAGACAATTTTTTGTTGTGCTTTTGCTTCTAAAAGATGGTTTTGTGTTGTGTTTTTGCTGCTGTTAAAGCCAGTTTAAAGGAAGTTTCAATTGCCAACCAATTCATTATTTCAGATGAACAGTTCGAATTAGATAAGAACCGAAAATTAGTCACTGACTGTGTTTGCATGAAGCACAAAAACTGGAGAACTTTTATGAGAATTCCCATTCATTAAGTGTCAGCAAGGGCTAATTACTGTGTGTGGATGGGAATAGGGATAAATTATGCATAGCCAGAGAGTCTCATGCAGATGCAGTTTTATGTAACCGTGTGCTCTAGGTAGAGGTCTGGAGTTGTCTGTAGCTCATTTCATAAGCCAGTTTCAAAAGAAGAACTCAGAGCAGGTCTCAGTGAGGGCTGTATGGGTGTGGAGTAGGAAGGAAATCTGGATTTCACCTCAGTGCTCTGTCACCCTCCTGCCCCAGGCTCAGGCTGCTGTGCCCTGACTCTGGAGTCCTCTGCAGTCCATGTATTCCTGAGGAGTCATTTGGCAAAGCTTGCTCTGAAAATTAATTTCTTTCCTGTGTTCTTTAACATTAAAACTTCCTTTTTTTGCCCTAAAATCTGGGTGTAAAACATGATGAATCTGTTTCTCTACCACACTTGTTTTGAATGCTGCTGTAAGTCAGAAGTGCCTTTTTTTCCTGTTTAAGGTGTTTTTCAGGGTAATTTGGGTGGGGTCTGGTTCATTTGTTCCTCAAGCTTTTTGTCTTCATACAATCCCAGACTGGTTTGGGTTGGGTGGGACCTTTAGGAGTGCTGGGACACCTTCCCCTGTCCCAGGCTGCTCCAAGCCCCAATGTCCAGCATGGCCTGGGACACTTCAGGGATGGGGAGTCCCCAGCCTCAACCTCTCAGGGCAGAGTTCCATGAATGCAGGACAGGCCAAGGAAAGCATTAAATATGTCCGTGATTGCCGAGGCAGAGGTGCACTGTGGAGCTGCTGGTTTGCCATGGGCTCCTTCATGTCACAGCCACCAGCCTCTCCTGGGAAGCCTCCTCAGGGCATGGCTGGCTTTTAAAGGGATTTTCCTCCCGTGTTTCAGACTGAAGGTGGCACTGTAGCATCTTGGATGGTGACAGAGATGGGGCACGTCTTCCCTGGGCTGCTGTGTGGGACCAGCTGCTGTCTGTACCCATTTTTAGGAGCTGGGGTAGGAAGCACCATGTGCTCCAAGTCCCACTGTGATGGCAGAACACACCTCGAATGTTTCACCTGTGCTCTGCCTTCCAACAAAATAGCTTCAGAAAACTCTTGGATTTCTGCCTTTTGGTAAATTAAAAGAAAAAAATTTAAGAAATTACAACTTTAAAAATTGCCTTTGCCGCTTAGTATTTGTAGGTTGTTCCAGCACTACAGAACAGGGAAAAAAATAAAGAATTTAGGACACTTAAATTGTATCCACTGTCAGTTTGTGAGTTGCTTCCAGTGCTGCTTGCACAGTGCTTTAGAGATATTTTAAGCACTGTGGTATCAAAAGAATCCTGGACAATTTCATTTATGCAGTTAGTGAATATTCAGGAGCCTTTAAGTGTGATCTTGAATTTTGATGTTTTCTTGTCTGAAAATAATGTGTGTGGGAAGGCAGTTTTGAGGATTCCCATTGTACTGGGTATGGCAGAGCTGGGTCTGGCCCATAGCACTCACCCTGCACCCTGCAGGAACCTGACCCTACATTAGAAGAAATTATAGCCTTGAAAATCAATGATTAACTGCAATTCTTTAGTGAATTTTATATTTCTTCACAGACAGAAGCTCATTAAGTTCAAACACATCACAAGGAAAGAAGTCAACAGGTACACTTGGAAACAGAGCTGAGTTTAGAGCACTGAAGACTGATCAAAAAATCAGAATTAAAAAAAGCCCAGCAGTGATCTGCCCTGAGCAGCCTGGGCTAGTGGAAGGTGTCCCTGCCCATGGGGCTGCAATGAGATGAGCTTTAAGGACCCTTCCAACCCAAACCAGTCTGGGGTTCTGGGATTCTCTAAAACCAGATCCAATAACTGTTCTGACAGTGCTGCTGTGACTCTCATCCTCCAGCACTGTCACTCTCCCTCCCATACCCTGTTCTGGGACCAGTGTGGGGCTGTTGGTGCCTCTGGCATCTGGACTGGTTTGCTTGAGTCCCATGCAGGGCCAGGCTGCCCTGGGCTTGCAGCTGCAGGTCCAGGCTGCTGATGGAGGCTGGAATTCCTCCCCCTGTAAGCAGGGATAATATTCCCTTTCATCAGAGAGGGGAGCCTGTGCCTGCTGTGACAAATGATGGGAGATTCGGGGTCTCTTGGGAATCCTTGCTGGGAACTGCTGGGGATGCATGGGGGAATGGGGCTGTGGGGTCGGTGTGGGGCAGGCTGAGCCTGTGCCACCCCACTGCTGCCCGGGCTCGTCCCTGCCCTGCTGCCCCTGCCCAGCCCGGCAGCCTCCTGGATGTCAGGAGACGCCAAATGGATTTCAGCAGCCTGGCATGGAGCAGCTCCCCTTGGAAATGCATCCCGGAGCCACCTCCTTAATATCAATTTAATGGCACAGACAGCACTGCAAGATGTGAGGGAACATCTCCTGCTAGCAGAGATGCTCGTTAATTCCCGGTGTCGGTGCAGCTCTCCCGGCCGGAGCAGGGACCCGTCTGGCTCCATCCCTGCGGATGGGCACCGCAGACAGCGCGGCTGGGTCCCTGCCTTTGGAGGAGGCTTTATCCGGGAGGATGCTGAGGGTGCTGCAGAGCCGGCAGCCCGGTGCCTGCCGTGATTCCCGGGAACAAAGGCCCCGTTCCTGCGAGGCTCTGCAGTCACCAGGAAGATCAGGTGATGTCTGAATAACACCCTGTGTGTGGGAGGTGGGGGGATCCACTTATCGCCTTGGCCAGACATTGACATCCCCACCCAAATGACTCATGTGAACTCCGTGCAACTCCCTGCAGATTAGTTCATTTAAATGTCTTATCTTCCCGTCCTGGCTTGAGAATTCCTCCTGGAGCTCTGTGCCTTTGCCTGCAGTTGCTGTGGCAGCCCGGGCAACGCGGCAGCCCCGCCAGCTCAGCTGTCACCGGGGCCTTGGCAGGGCTCTGCCACAGCCAGCTGTGTGCAGGCATTTAGAATATGTAAAATCTCTCACTCTGCAGCTCGGTACAGAGAAAACCGCACAGGCACCCGGGATTTGTGTGCATTCCTAAGCTGTCTGCAGGCAGCTGCATGGGCTGTCACAGCACAGACAAATATTTGCATGCCCGACTCCTGCATCCCCTGCTCTGCACCTTGAGCAGTGTGGGTACGAGCCACGGCTGTCAGGGGTTGTGCACGCAGATGTGCTTATTAAAAAATAAAGGCTGCTTTGGAAAAGTTTTTAGCACAGAGCTTCCTCACTAGCTCCTGCAGTTTCCCCATGTTTTTAATCCAAGCAGGATCTGTGTCATTAACAACCTTTATTACAGAAATGAGGCAGAGGTGCCAGGGTTGCCCAAGCTCCCACGTCCAGATTGAGGGCACTGAGTTCCAAATCTGGATTGTGTTGTCATTGAAATGGACCGTTTACAAATAGGAGTGATGGCACAGATAACCTTAAAGGAATTTGGAATGGAAACGAAGGCTACAGATTTCCATTTGTACCTTAGTTAACCTCTGTGTACAAACCTGGGGATTTAAATATATTATTGGGCTTTTTCCTTTGTGTCCTGAACTCTGTCCTGTGATGGGAAGTGTTTCTGATTCTGGGTTTGAGGGACTTCTGCCAAGGCACAGCCTCCTGTGCAAAGACAAGGTTCCATCAGGGTCAGGCTTTTAAATCACATCCTTCCAGAAGTGCAAGTGTGACTCGAAGCCTTTCCCAGGGAGCAAGGACAGTCACTGTTCTCTGAAACCCAGCAGGAATGTAGGATTCCCAAGTGGTGATGGCCTTGAGGAGTGGCTGTGTCCCAGGCTCTCCATGAAATCCAGTTCAGCTGGAGATGGCCGAGACTGGTTTTGCACTACAGGAATGACGAGGGCAGACCATGATACATCCAACCCAAAGCATTCCAAAAGGCCCTTAATGATGCCAGCACTGGTGAAAGATGTATGTACATGAAATTACAGTCTGAGAAAGTGTTGGAAACTTAGTGATGTTCATCTGTCATTTGTGCCTGGAAATCCTGTACTTCAGGCAGAGTCAAATAGGAGAGATTTGTCATGTCAATATTGAGCAAACCAGCTGCAGACACAGGAGCGAGCAGCCCGTGCAAATAACTCGGTTACAGCTGAGGAAATTGGGGTTTTGGGGCTACCAGTCACCGTGATACTGGTGCAAGCTGGGAGAGGAGGAGGAGGACCAAGGAGGTCAGGATGTGACCTGGAGCTGACAGCGCTTAGTTTGGTGGTAACTTCCCAACAAGCTGCATCTTGAGATAGCTGGCCAGAGTTAGGCAATATAATTACAGGGTTAAACAAGAAATCATGGCAGAGGCATGGAAGAGCCAGCAGTGTTTGGCAGCCAGCCCTGGGCTGCTGGAAACACTGTGTCATAGGCACGGGCTGAGCTTCCTGCTCACACAGGGAAGGAACTGGATCCACCCTTGGTGCAAACCAGGAGCTGTGCTGGGAGAAGGGTTGGTCATCTCCCCCAGCTCTGGCACAGATTCCCAGAGAAGCTGTGGCTGCCCCTGGATCCCTGGCAGTGCCCAAGGCCAGGCTGGACATTGGGGCTTGGAGCAGCCTGGGACAGTGGGAGGTGTCCCTGCCCATGGCAGGGGTGGCACTGGGTGGGCTTTAAGATCCCTCCCAACCTATTCTGGGACTCCCTGGACCCTGTGAGCTGGCTGCCCCAGGGTGGGCTGCAGGAAACCCTCCTGCTGCTGACAGGAACCCCACATGGCCCAGGAACCCCACATGGCCCAGTGCTGGGTTTTCCCTGACAAACCACCTGGTATCCATGCCAGGAATCTCGGGCTGGTATCCCAGCTGACCAGGCAAAGGTTTCCCTTGGGCTGAGCATGTGTATGAAAAGGGCCTGGGTGGATGAAAGCAGAAGGAAAGGCTTCGGGCCAGTTCTGGGGAATGGGACGTTTGCATAACGTGCTGGGGTTTGGGTGGATCCCAAACAGCTGCCAGGGTGGGTGTCCTGCTCCTGGAGCAGCGCCAGCGCCCCGGGAGAGAGGGGGGGAAGGTTCCTGCCTGGAAACCGTGGGGTGACGCACTGGGAACACAAACCCACTGAGGCCAGAAAGCCCCGCGGGGCTGTGAGTGTGAGGAGGTGGCCCAGGGCCGGGCGAGGCTGGCCCTGAGTCAGCGCCGTGACCCCGCGGGCGCTGCCGGACGGACGCTTGTGCAAGAAGCCGTGGGTGACAGCAGCCACTGCCACCAGCTGCCGGGGAATTCTGTCCTGCCCAGCTGTGGAGGTGGCGTGCGCCCTACTTCAGCGGGGATGCAAACAGCCTGGAGGAGTTGGTGTGCAGAGGTGGCCTTGTCCTCTCCGGAGGCAGGACGTGGCCTTCAGGGATGCTGTTCCCACAGTCCCACAGGATGGGTGGTGCTTGGCTGGGCTCCAGTGAGTCTCCCACAGCAGAGCTGTCTCAGGGCTGTAGGGCCATGGTCATCCTCCACCTTTGGCAACGGTGTCGGTGTTCCAGGTTCCCTGCTCGGCCCCAGCCCATGTGCCACTCGGGTATTTAACCTCTGGCAACAGAGAAAAGGAGGTTATCGCACCCTAAACCTCGTGTCATCGGCCTCCTGCGTAACAACACGGGGCATGCGAGGAGTTGAGAATGTTCTGAGTGCGGAGGGGGGACACTGTCAGGTGCTGTTTTTTATAGAGGGAAGAAGTGCAGCTCGGTGTGGAAGAAATGAGGGTGAGCCCTTTGCAGCAGAGAGAGAACCTGATGTGGGGTTTTTTCCAGGAAGCTCAAGAAAGACCCAAGAGGAGTCCCATCTCACCACAAACAAACAGATGAATTTTCAAAGTGCTTCACAGAGCTCTTCTGCAGCTTTGTGGGTCTGGTTTTTAACTTCCCATGACAAAAACTGAAATTTGCTGCTGCCGCCTTTCCCTGATTGTGTTCAAGAAACAACTGGACGTGGCACTCAGTGCTCTGGGCTGGTGACAAGGTGGGGATCGGGTATGGCTTGGACTCGGTGATCTTGGAGGTTTTTTCCAACCAAAATAATTCTGTGAATCTGTAACTGATGCTGCTGGGCAGCCCTTTGATGGCAGCTGTAGGGATTTATTTTGGAGAGGGTTGAATTATCCCTGTAACTCAGGCACAGGGGTAGCTGGATAAACGGAGACCCCGGAGAGGAGCAGAGAGTCCTCGGGGTGGGGAGAGCCCCAGTCCCTGCCATGAGCTGCCATCCCTTGCCCAAGAGGAGCAGAGTTGATGCCTCTCCTGGCACAGCTCGTGCTGAGGTCGCCTCTCGGCCTTTCTCAGAAGCAGCCCTTCGGCAGAAGCCGGGAGGAGCCGGCGCTTCTCAGAATGAATCGCGCGTGCATCATCACGCAGCACCGCTTCCTCTTCCTCGCCTTTCCAAGCGGGGATGGTCACCCCCGTGTCTGAGATTCGGTGACACTTGCCTTGCACCGGGGACTTTTCCAACTTTACCTAGAAGAGAGCTGCAACCCGAAACCCAGCGCTTGCGGTCAGCCAGCTTCCGTCAGCGGCTGCGCTCGCTCCGGCTGCTGCAGCACGGGGAGCTGCGCCCGTGCTGGGAACGGGGAGCTGAGGGCACCCCGGGATCCTGGGAACGGGGAGCTGACGGCACCCCGGGATCCCGTGAACGGGGAGCTGAGAGCACCCCGGGATCCTGGGAACGGAGAGCTGAGGGCACCCCGGGATTCTGGGAATGGGGAGCTGAGGGCACCCCGGGATCCTGGGAACGGGGAGCTGAGGGCACCCTGGGATCCTGGGAACGGGGAGCTGAGGGCACCCTGAGATCCTGGGAACGGGGAGCTGAGGGCACCCCAGAATCCTGAGAACAGGGAGCTGAGGGCACCCCAGAATCCTGGGAATGGGGAGCTGAGGGCACCCCGGGATCCTGGGAACGGGGAGCTGAGGGCACCCTGGGATCCTGGGAACGGGGAGCTGAGGGCACCCTGAGATCCTGGGAACGGGGAGCTGAGGGCACCCCAGAATCCTGAGAACAGGGAGCTGAGGGCACCCCAGAATCCTGGGAATGGGGAGCTGAGGGCACCCCGGGATCCTGGGAACGGGGAGCTGAGGGCACCCTGGGATCCTGGGAACGGGGAGCTGAGGGCACCCTGAGATCCTGGGAACGGGGAGCTGAGGGCACCCCAGAATCCTGAGAACAGGGAGCTGAGGGCACCCCAGAATCCTGGGAATGGGGAGCTGAGGGCACCCCGGGATCTTGGGAACGGGGAGCTGAGGGCACCCCTAGATCCCGGGAATGGGGAGCTGAGGGCACCCTGGGATCCTGGGAATGGGGAGCTGAGGGCACCCTGGGATCCTGGGAATGGGGAGCTGAGGGCACCCCAGGATCCCAGGGCAGAGGGTGCAAAGGGCACCGGTCCGTGGGTGCCAGCAGCAGCAGCACAGGAGCAGGGGCTGCCTCCCCTCTCCCGGCTCACTCAGTGCCTCTAAAACGCCTCCAAAGCCCCAAGAGGGACACGAGGCCGTATCTAAAGGCACCCCAGGGCTGAGCTGAAGTTCAGAAGAAACTGGATCGTGGAGATATAAATCTTTCATTGCCCCCTGAGCGGCAGCGCCGGGAGCCGGGCTGGCCCAGCAGGATCACCATCCCCTGACCTTTCAGCATTCCTGCTCCGTTCCGTTGGTGCTGGCTCCGCTTAAATATTTATTTATTTGAAAGAAAACACCCCCACACTCCCAGCAGGGACAGGGACAGGCTGTGTGTCAGCAGCCTGGTCACATCCAGCTCCTCTCTGCGGGGCTCGGGCAGGCTGGAGAACAAGCTGAAGGTTTCCCATGTAAATCCAGGATGAAGAGTGTGTACAGGAGGCAGAGCTGTGTCCTGCTGGGCTGGCAGCTTCCCTCTGCCTCTCTGGGGAGTCCCGGCACCAGCCTGGGGCAGAGAGCACTCCCTGCTGCCTGCACTCCCTGCTGCCTGCACTCCCTGCTGCCTGCATTCTCTGCTGCCTGCACTCCCTACTGCCTGCATTCCCTACTGCCTGCATTCCCTGCATCCACGGGGATTTGTCTGCACCTCTCTCCCCGTGTTTTCCCAGCCTGTTTGGGTGGACACCCCCTTGTTTCCTGCCAGGTGGCAGCTGGACATGTCCAGATAAATACACGGTTTGGGTGGTGCTAAGAGCTGCATGAATGGGGAGGCAGATCAGTGGGGTCAGGGTGGGCACGGGGATGTCCAGCTCCTTCCCTAAGGCTGTCCCTGCACAGGGAGTTCCCAGGTACCCTGTTAACCCTTTCCCAGGTGGGTAAGCGAGCCCTGTCCTCCAGCTCAGAGACACCCAGAGGGCTGTGTCTCCTTGTCCTCAGACTTCCCCTTCCTCAGCCCATGCAGTTCATGTGGTTTGGTTTTAATCTTTGAACACTGGCATGAGAACTAGAGGTGCTTTGTTGGGTTTTTTTCAAATCAAAGCCAAGATTTACCAACTTTGAGGACTGGGGCTTTCAGAAACCCAGTGGGTATGGAAGCTCTGAGGAGGCTGCAGAAGCTGTGGGTGCTGTTTGATTTCACCTTCCGGGCCAGGAACGATCAAGTCACAGCCTCTGCAGCAGCTGCAGCGTTGGCTTGAATTGCAGAGGGATTGGAAAGTGCTTGGGGTATTCGTTATGAAACATTGCAGGTAGGGAAGGTTGGTGCTTCCCTCATCCCTTTCATCCTTCTCAAGGATGGGGCCTGGGAACGCTTTGGGGATGGCCTTAGGAATGTTTTGGGAACAAGGAAAAAAGGGGCAGGCAGGACCTTCAGGGCTCCTGTGTCTGCCTAGAAACCTCAGGACATGGGCCTGAGGGTCCAGGCAAACCTGCAAATATAAATTACATTTTAGTCTGATTTTCCTCTGTCCTGGTTTCTTCCCTGGAGGAGCCCAGGGAAGTGCGGTTGGTGCAGTTTGTTTTCTCTGGGTAGGAGATGCTGGACTCGAGCACAAATGTTGAGCTGCCCCCTCCTCCCTAATGAGGCTTTTACTACAGCTGGAAGAACACAGTGCAGTGCTGCCTGTTCCTACTATTAAACCTTAATTGTGGGACTGGCGTTTCCTAAAGTCCAAAATATTTTGGCACTCGTCTTGATAAAGGCATCTTTTTTTTTGTACATAGATTATTTTTTTTTCTTTTATTAGCAGAAACCATCTGCCCTGTAAACAGAGATCAGGAGCAAACAGCCTTCCTGGCAGTTCTGCATCACGTGGGAATGCTGTGGTGCCTGCATGGGAAAGGGCCTGCTTTCTGCCTTCTCATCCTGGCAAAAGGAAACACTAGGCAGATCAGAAGCAGCTAATTTAAGCTGATGAGTCTTGGCATCGCATCTCAGTTGCAGAGAGGATGTGACTGGAGCTCTCTGTAGAGGTGCACGGCCCTGATTAAGCAGGATGGATGCTCCTGGGAAGGAGGGGGAGCATGGAGGGGGAAGCAGGTTGGAGCTGGAGATTTAGGCAGGGAGTGACAAAAAGCCAGAAGTTTGCAGTGCTGCAAAAACAAGCTGAGAGCCCAGAGAAGAGCCTGGCCAGCACAGTGGGATGAGCTTTGGTCGCTGTTAATCAGCAGTGGTGATTGATTTTTGATTAACAGCATCCCTTGGTGTTAATGCAGTCACCCATCACCTTGTTTGGTGCGTTTGAACCTTCCCAGCTGTGTCACCTGGGAGAGCACACACACCCTTATCTCAGCCAGCCCGAGTTCAGCTTCCATTTCAGAGCATATCTCCAGCGTGGGAGGAGAACCAGACTAGATAGGAAGCCAGTTTGGTGTTGAACTGTAAGGTGTCAGGACGTGGGGTGCACCCCTCCTCCTCTTTTGTGGCTTTCTGTTCCGCTCCTGCCTTTATTTTTAACATCTCTGGCGTGTACACGAGTGCCTTTGTGAGCCTCTGCACAGGCTCCTCACATTGAGTGTGTGTCCAGTGACATTCCTGGCTGTAACTCACACATAGAATGGTAAAGAACTCGTATGGCTGAAGGAAAACTCTCCAACAGCAGTGTGCATTGTGATGTATCTGTCCCACATTTTAACCTGAACCAGACAGTCAAAATATTATTTTCTTTTTCATTGAAAAGGAAGTATTTCAGCTACGGAAGAATTTCCAGGTAGAACTTGGTGTCTTTTATCAGAGATCACAGCCAAGCTTTGCTTGACCAAAAAAGCAGAAAATCTTCCTCGAACGCAAATTAGAAGATCGTAAGATGGCAGCAGATTTCTAGCACTGGGAATTGCTTGTCCAGACGTGAAATCTGGGCTGGTTTAATGTCCAGTATTTGTGCATTTATCCTGAAGTGTGTGTGAGGGAGCAAGGGCTGGGGCACTGAGTAGCTGGAGAGGAAACGCCAGCCCTGAGCAGCCCTAATTCCGAGCAGCTGCAGCGCCTCAGTGCCTCGGGCAGGCACTTTGCAAACTTTCCAGTGAGATGCAAATGCAGGTTACTGCAGATAACTGCAGATAAGTACAGAGCTGGTGCATCCGAGGAATGTCCCGTGGCTTTAGAGCTCTGTCTGTGCTGTGCTCTCGGGGCAGGTTTTCATGTGGCAAACTCTAATTGTGCCCTGGTGTGTGTGATCCTCAGGAGAGAAACCTGGACTGGTTCCCCCGGATGAGGGCCATGTCACTGGTCAGCAGCGACTCGGAGGGAGAGCAGAACGAGCTGAGGAACCTGCAGGAGAAGTTGGAGTCCACCATGAAGCTTGTGACCAACCTCTCTGGGCAGCTCTCAGAGCTCAAGGATCAGGTAAGGAGCAGCCACACACTGCGATGGGCAGGACACGGCGCCTGCCAGCCCCTCAGACCAGCTGGGGTTCTGCAGCTCCACGGCTTCTCCAAGCCCCAGGGAGAGCTTTCCCAGAGTAACTCGTGGGTAGGAAAGAAGTGAACAAACCAGATGTACCTCCAGAGCCCTGTGCCCCAGCTGACCTGCCTGGTGCTGACCCAACTGGCATGTTCCAAAGTGCCCACCTCAGAAAGGGAAAACCTGTGTTAAAAAAACCCACCAGAGTTAACTTAAATCAGTCCTGGCTGGTGCAGGGAGCCTGTGTGTGTTGTTGTTGTTGTTGTTGTTTGGGGTTTTAACCCCAAGAGCTGAGTGTGATCCTGTCAGCCAGAGGGTGTGACACTGATACAAGGGCTGTGTCACTGTGTGGACCTCAAAACCCACCGAGAAACTGGAGAAGCGCTCGAGTGGTTACTGGTGGTGCTGCTCCCTCCGTGCTGTGGCTGTGCTGCTGTGCAGATGTGATTTGGCTGCTGCCACCCTCAGCCTGCAGCACACACATCCCAGGAGAGGTTTGCACTGCACCAAGTGCTGCTGCTGCGGAACCAGCGAGCGCTCCGCAGACCTCGGAGTGTTCTTCTGGTGCACTGGCTTCTCTGCACCAAGAGCTGGTTGGCTTCTGCCTTGGCTGGGCTCGAGGGTGTCATGGGGCTGCTGCCCAGCCCAAGCCCAGCGATGGCTTTGTGGAAGGCAGAGGCAGCAGGGCTTTGGCTCGTTCTGTCCGCAGGGATCGCAGCCTTGCTGGAGGGAGCAGGGAAAGCGCTGCTGCCTGCGCTGGTGGGAGCTGTTGGTGGTGGCTGCTTATCTCTGTGCATTAATAACCTGAGCCAGATGGTTCAATTAGTGAATTTATGTAGGTATTGGCACCGGGTAAGATTAATTGCTGACTTGCACCCGGCTGGTGGATGGAGCTGCCCGGGGCAGGAATGGCCCAGCGGCTCTGGGTCGCTGCCTCTCCCAGCACCAATCCCATCCCTGCTGTCCATCTCTGCTGGGCTGGCTGGGTTTCTCCAGGAGCCATTCCTCCATCAGGCGTCCCTGGCAGCCAGCACTGCCTGAGATCCGGCTGCTGCCTTCTGATCACGCTCTGCAGTTGGGCTGGAGCTGGGCCCTGTCCCGAGCACCCTGCGGAGCGCAAGGAAGGGATTAATGTGGGGGACTGGGAGCTGACAGCCTCGCTTCCCCGGGCTGCAATTAGTTCTGAGGCACGGTGCCACAGAGCCCCTTGCTCCAGTTGGTCTGAGGATGGAGGGCAGAGGCAGTTGCTCTTTTGTCTGGGCTTTAATTCTTGCTGGGCAGCGGTTTCGCTGCTGTGCCTGGAAACAATTACCCTGACCCATGTGTCTGGTGTCTCCCTGCTGAAGGCTCTGACTCCAAGTGCTCTGCAGGCACAGGAGCCTCCCCGCCGGCCGCAGCCAGCGCTGCCTCACCACACATTCCTTTCTGCAGCTCGCAGCCCTCTTGGCTGACCAAGCACTAAAACCCCTTCTCGCTCTTTGTGAAAATAAGAATGAAAGGTTTAGCTTTTAGAGAGCTATTTGACTGTAAAAGCAAGAGAGGAAACCAGCTTCATTAATGTGGTGATAGCTTTTAGGAATTCCCCTAAGTGCCATTATTGAGAGCCCTGCTGAAGATGCAGGATGCTCCAATTATGTGACAAAGCCAGTATATCCCTCCTCCTGATCAGGAACTGTCTCCAGGAAAGGAACTAACTCAGGGAATTTTTATTTGTATTTATTTTCTTGTAATTAAATAAAGGGAAAACCTCTCATTCATTTGCTCTTCAAGCTCGTTAGGTTTCTGGAGACTCTAATTATTAGAAACTGAGCTCCAGCCCGCCTGCTTCCCCAAAGTGCACCAAGAGCCATTAAAATCCTGATCACTTTAATTCTGTGCAAAAAGATTACGCCATAATTGTCTGCAGCAGCAGGGGATTAGATGTAATCACCCAGAAATCCTTCCCAGCACCTCCTCCGGTGTCACTGAGTGCAAGCATCGCTCCCGGGGCCGGGCCCTGGCTGGGGACAGCCCCCCTGCCCTCCAGGGGTGACTCAGGGTGATTCAGCAGCCCCACAGGCAGCGGCTGTGTCCAGTGGGCTTCCTGCTCCTGCCTGTGCCTGGGTCCTGGAGGCAGCTCCAACTCACCACAACCTTTGGAGCCGGGCTGCCTCTGGCAGTCCCAGGCGTTATCGGGGAGCCCAGCCTGGCTCAGCTGAACCCCGGGCCCCTTGGGCTGTGTTTGGATCCTGTCAGCACAATTCCAGGGCCTGGCAGCTCCCTGGGGACTCGCTGTGCATGGCTTTTATTGCCCGTTAGCCCAGGTGTGCTGTCACTAGAAAGCTTTTGCAGGAGATTCACTCTCCAGTAAATGTGATGGCAATAAGTTGCTCCCTCCTGCAGCTCTGTGCCCTCCACACAAGAGTTAAGCATCGTGCAGGATTAATAATGTTCTGCGTCGACACTAAAATTGCATTTCTCCTTCTTATTTATGGTTGGTTGCTTTATTCTTCCCTTTTTAAAAGCCACATCTTCTACAAACACCTGCACCAGGGTGCACCACCCCTCTTCTACACAGCCTGAAAAATATCTCCTAGAGTCCCTTTTCATTATTCCTTTCTTTCCATTTTTATTCCATGCATCCTCTGAATCAGTTTATTGGCAGTGTGAAATTGTCACTCTTGGTTTGCTCAGTGAGGATAATTAATGTGAAGGGGCATTTTTAAGCCGAGTCCTTGTGGCCTCTCTGCATTTCCACTTGTGGGTTATCTTGGAAGCAGTTTAACATTCAGGTTCAGCAGGGAGTGGGGTGTGTGTGTTCAGAGAGCTCTGGGGAGACCCCTGTCCTCCTGCTCCCATTCCCTGGGAAGCATCAGGAGCGTTTTGTGCCGAGAATTCCAGCAGGCGTGCAGAGGAGCGGGAGGTGTGCCCTGGCCTCGGGAGGCTGCGGTCAGCCCTCAGGAAAGGGAAACAGCAGCTCTGCCTCCCCTTGGGCCAGGCAGCGAGCACGGTGCTGGGCTGAGGTCAAGGTTAATTATGGTTTCGAGAGGAATGACGGTGTTTCAGCCCTGTTCCTGCTGGTTAAAGGAGTGCCACTGGACACACAGTGAGGTGCGGGGTGTGCGGCATGGCTGGCCCGCAGAGGAGCCTTGTGGAGGCTGCCCAGCACTGCCTGTTTGGAGCAATCCCGTTCCCCACAGAGAGCTCCAGACTCGAGGTCAGCCCCCGGCCAGCCACCCCGGCATGCCAGGATGCCCTGCAGCAGTTGGGAATCTCCATCGGCACTGAAACTGGCGATTTTAAACAGATGCACTTAAGTGGTTTATTGGTGACTGTGGTGGTGGGGCTGGGCTGACTGCTGGGTTTGATCTTGGAGGTCTTTCCCAACTTCCAGCAGTTCTGTGATCCCAAGTGTGTTAGGAATGATCTGTGCACATACACGCCACCTCCCTGCTCCTGGGGCTGCTGCCACAAGCAGTGTCATTGGCTGGCATTTGTCATGAAACAGCAAAAACCGGAGAAGTTAAATGGTGGATGGAGCTGGAAGGAGCAGCAGGAGCAGGATGGGGATGTGGATCATGGGCCATGGTGTGCTGAGCCCTGAGGGTGTGGGGGCTCCGGGGGGAGCCGGGGTGCCCTCGATGGTGCAGGGATGAGGCGGTGTCCTGGTGTTCCCTCGCACAGGTCCTGGCAGCCATCCCACTGTCGGCTCCTCCGCAGCCGGGACGTGGCGGGAGCTGCGGGATCCAGCTGTGGGATCCAGCTGTTCGCTCCCGAGACCCTGCCCAGCCGGAGTCATTCCTTACACGGCTTATGTAACTTGTCAGAAACCTCTCCAAGTTTTAAAAAACCGCAGCGGAGCGCTGGATTGCGGCCATTTCTCAATATCAGTAATAACAGCGATCCATTTTCCGTTCACGGTTCACCGATCAGGGGAATGTTGCTTAATGACTGGGAAGCAGATGGGGAATGCCGAGGTTTGGGGTGCCTGGCGGTGAGGTGGTTAAGCCGTGCCCTGGCAGACGGGGAGGGCTGTTGGCTCGCTCCGGATGAGAGCGGGAGCGCTCCGCTTTTTCCAGCAAAGGCAAGGGTATTCCCAGCGTGACTGCTGCAGGGCTCGCCCCTTTTTCCGCCCTCTCCGTCTCGTCTGCTGGCCGGGTTACAGAGAATTCCAGGCGGGGGAGGGCTCTGCCGGCTGCCCCGGGTGCCGCTGCCGGGTCCGGGCACCGGGCGGGCTCGGGGCCATCCCGGGGCGGGCACGGCCGGGGCCGGAGTCCCCCCCTGCCCCCGGAGCAGGCGCTGCTCGGGAGCAAACGCCAAGCACAACAGGGCCTTGGGGCGAGCTGACGCACAGGAAGCGCCCAGGCCTAATGAGCAAACTTGTTAATTTTCCAGATGACGGAGCAGAGGAAGCAGAAGCAGCGCATCGGTCTCCTTGGACACCCCCCGCCCATGAATGTGAACCTGCAGCAGCAGCCGGCCTAAGCCGGGAGGGTCACGGCCCCTGCGGGACAGCCCGAACCATCCCAGCCCGGAGGCTGCTCCCTGCACCTTCTGTGCATCCTGTAAATACCCTGGTTTTATACTAGATGTGTATGACTGCTACTCTATCAAGTTGGGGGCGTGTGGATTGCGATTAGAACTGTTGGCACGGGACGGAGGTTAAACTTTGTGCCAAAACTATCAAAATTGCCTTTTTCTTGGAAGGACTAAAGAGAGCACCTGAATTGCACTTGAAAAGATTATTTGACTATGTGACATGTATTTTGTATTTAAAAGAAAAAAAAGAGAATAGAATAGCTAGTATTTATGTTTTTATACAATTGTGCAATATGAATTATGCAATCACAATATATTTGGAACTCCTGAATGTCCTAAAGGGAGTGCACATCTTTGGATCTGGTGTGTTAGTACAATGTAATAAATGGTATAAAATTACAGGTGTAAATGAGGCTGCTGCAAAATTGTGTAACTGGTGATTTTTTCATACCCTTGGACATTTTTGTACCATGTGTGTAAATATCTTGCAATGCCATATTTGTTGCCTCTTCCTCCCAGGGATGATGCTGGGACTCCGTGAGCTGTTCAATTGGTATCGATTAAAGCAAAACATTATTTTGAAGCTTCCGAGTGAGGAAAGCAGGAGGTATTTTTCAAGAGATTTCTTTAGAGTACTGAGGCTAGAAGAGCTCAGACGCCGGGTTTTTTAAATGCTAAGATTTCTTAAAGGGAACTTTTTATGCAAAATGAAGTTTGGAATGAGGATGCACTGCTGGCGAGTCGGTGCAGTCTCCCAGGACCAATGCCGGGGCTGTCCAGGCTTTGCATTCTCAGTGTGTAGGATCCTTTCCTTCTATTTTTTCATTAGAGACCTATGTGCCTGCTAAAGCTTTAGCAAACAGGCACTGCACCGACTGAAACGTGTCCTGTAGCTGAGCACTGATGTGTGTAATGCTTGTGTGAGAGCCACTGGTTTGAGGCTGCTCTGTCCCACCCCTTCCTCTCCCTGTTCCCTTTCATTTGGTCACTTTCTTTGGTTTCTGATTCTCCAGAGTGTGAAAGGAAACTTGTCGGGTTGTTGTTCGGTTGGTTTTTTTCTCCAATCCGCTGCATAGTTTTATACATGGACCTCATTTTACAGAAGCTGACTTCTCTGCAATACTGTCTACAAAAGAAAAAAGAAAAAAAGCTACAGAGCTATGAAAATTTGTAAATGCATAAATATAGGTATTTAAATAAATGATGCAAAATACTCTACGGTCAGAGGCTGCTGGTGGTTTGTGTCCCCTCCAAGGCGGCGTGTGGCAGTTCTGTCACACCCACGTGTCCTGGGACGCAGCGTCACAGGGGCCTGCCAGGTAAGGATGGGCCTTTTCCCAGTGCCCAGAGGGGCAGAGGTTATTTTTTTAAAACCAGAGCGTGTCCCTCCTCCAGCAGTGAGAGGCACTGGCACCCGGGGAACCTCACCTGCAGTCACTCCGGGCTGGAGTGACACTCTCCCCACTGATAGTTTAGGCTTGTGGCTGTCATTGGAGCATGTGAGAGTTAAAAACCCCTCCAGCTCCAAGTATCGTGTGCACAGCAGCGTTGCTGATTATGTGTATTTGATTAAGATGTAGCAGGAACTACCTGGTACAATTAATCATCCTTAATCTGCTAAGTGCACACAACTGTCTGGGGTGGGTGCGTGTCCCTAGCTCAGGTCAGCAGGAAAGCTCGGCAGGAGGGCACCCGAAGGGGAGGGAGGAAGGAGGGCAGCCTGACCGGCAGCCTGACCAGCAGTCTGCGAGCCAGAGATTTATCGGTGAGATTGGGACTCCTTAATCACTTGGATTTCCATATATATCTCCTGGCAAATCTGTCTTCCCCTCTGCAGCAAGGTGTGTGCAGAGGGAGCGCGGCGCTGCGGCTGCCACCGGGGTGGCGCAGTGGACGAGCAGGATTTCATTTTCCCTGAGCAGCAGAGACACGTACCTGACTCACTCCTTCCCCTCCTGCCATCCAGGGATAAGCAGACACACAAATTCGTCAGGCTTCCCGGAGCCTCTGCCAGTCAGGTGAGAGGGAGGCGGCTGAGCACAGCCTGAGAGGGCACCCCTGAGGATGTGCAGCGCTGCTTCATCTTTACCTTAAAAAGGCAGAAGCGCCGAGTGCCTCAGCACTGGCACAGCCCTGCTCTGCTCTGTGATCCGTGTGAAAAGCGGCAGGGTGGAACCCGGGCTTCTCGCTGCGGTTGTGCCTTCCCAGGAGGTGTGGGGAGATGCAAAAAGGGAGGTTCTCTCCCTCGGGTGCAGCTGCAGCGAGAGAAGCAGAGCACAGCCACCACGCCGGCAGTGGGGATGCAGTTGTGCAGGGCAGGCGGGTGGTTCCAGGGGTGGCACAGCTGGCTCAGGGGTCACACTGTGTCCCCAGCCCGAGCAGAGGCTGTGTCAGCTGGTCAGCAGAGGAAGGTGACTCTGTTCCTCCCCTCAGCCCACGAACAGGTCATTCACTTCTGCAGATTCATTTCTGCAGTGACATTTCATGCATGACCACGACATTTTTTCTTTTTTCTTCTTTCACGCTTAGGTTTTCTAAGCTTTTTTTTATTTTTCTTTCTGGCTGAACTCCTCTGCCCACCATGGCTGTGCTAGCAGAGGCGGGGGATGGCCAAAACCCTGCTGGGGCTGGTGGTGGTTCCATCCCCGCAGCCTCCAAGGTCAAATCTGTGTTAGGACTTTCCCGTTCTGGACTGAGATCTGGTGCCCCATGACAACTTCCTGATCTCAAAGAAAAGCTGTGTGAGGGATCTGTTTAATTTCCCTATTTGGGGTACTCTTTTCCACAAAAGCTGAGTATCTCTTGGTATCACAAAAAGCTTTATTCGCAGTTGTTGGACTCTCAAGTGAAAAAACCCTCCAAAACCTAAGAGAGGTATCCGTAATGTAAGTTTAGGTCCTGCACAGGAGGGAGCTTTTTGGCTCTAAAAACACATCCCTGACATCCAGTAAAATTAATGATTGGGTGACAGACAGATGGCTGTTGGTTTAAGGATTAGATTGAAAGCAGGGAGGTTCCACCTGCCTTGCACACACCTGGGTTTTCCTCTGGCATCAGGTTTCATTAGGCAGGACTGCTGTATGTTAAAGTTTGGGACCATGATTATTTTGTCTCTTAAATATGAACTTCCATTTGGAGGTGGAAATCAAAGTGACCTTCTGAGGAGGAAGGAACAAACCCGAATCTACCAATTTTGCTAATAATGGAAAGTCCTAGAGGGGAAGGATCTCCGTGCATTCCTCAATTTGCATGACTGGCTGAGTGTGTGGAGGAGCCTTTTCTCCGCTAATGAAGCAGGTGACATGCTAATCAAGGCAATGCAAATAACTGCTCTGAAAGCACAGCCACGGCCCCAGCACCACCACAATGGCAAATTCAAGCCTCATCCTCAATTTTGCAGCAAATTGGCGGCGGGCAGGACAAAGGAGCCGGGATTGCAGCCTCGGTGCTCGCGGCGGGGCCTCGCGCTGGGGCGCGTGTGATGGAGACCTCGTTACATAATGGGGGCTTGATTGATATCGGGGAAGTCATAATACAGCTCCATAGAACAATCCCCCTCATCTCCCCGGATGGGAAATGCTCCTGCACACATGCCTAATAGGGGTTTTAAATTGCCCATTGTACTTCCGAACAAGAGAAACTTATTTGGAGTATTTCCCCTCTCCCGTTTCCAACATAAGCATCTGAAGACACTGCCATGTGTGTTGTGTGTGCTCTGCAGCCCCACTGGCTGCATTTCCAGGCACACACATGATCCCAGAATGGCTCAGGTGGGAAGGGATCACCTGGCCCGACATCCCTGCTCCACTGGGGCCATCCCAGAGCCCGTGGCAGGAGTGCACACGAGGTCTCAGGGAATGCCTGTGGAGCCACCCCGTGCCAGAACAGCCAAAGCCAGTTCCACCTCAAGGGCCTGCCCCACCAGGGGACACAAAGGGGCCGTAAGCTCCAGCTGACAGACTGGGGTGGCTCCCTGTTTCCACGGGAGACTCCCTGGCTGTGAGCCAGCGTGCCCAGGTTCTCCCACGCCGCGCTGGAAGTTCCATGCCAGGCTGTGAATTTCCTGGCCCCGGCCAGCGCAGAGCATAACCTTTACACTCAGCACGGTGCATTTACTTCTACAAACACACTGACCAGGCTCTGAGCTCACTCAGGACGAGCTGTGGATATTTGGAGTAAAATCAGAACAAATATTCCTTCTCAGTGTAACTGGCATTGTCACTGCGACATAAGGAGTAACTTCTGGAGAGATGCTGTACTTCTCCATCCAATTTTTTATTTACTACCTTTCCAACCTTCTTTCAGACTAAACATGTTAATGAGCTGAATGTCAAAACCACCCACGAGTAAACCGAGCTGTCCCATCCAGTAGGCTGATGTTGGTTTGTTTTTAGTAACTAGCAAGGATGCTGGAAAACCCCTATAAAGATTTCATTTTTAACAAAAAGTACCAAAAACTCCACCAGTTTTGCATCACAAAGTTGTGGTTAAAGTCAAGATTTGAGTCAAGCAGCATGTCTGTGGTTTTTGTGGGTGGATGCATCTCGGAATGACTATCAATCTGTCAGAGGGAGATCTGCATGTCATCTCTGCATATGACAAGCAGAATCTGCAGTGACAAATATCTTTCCAGTACTCGCAGAACTGAGCCTCGTACCCCTCCTGCCATCCAGAATCACCAAGTCTTGTCAGCACGTAGCTTGAACCCGCTTTTTTCCTTTTAAACCGAGACAAACAGAGGAAGTAAAGACAAATATAGAGCAGTGCTCTAGAGATGCCACCGAACACCACGGCCAATGATGCTTAGTCACCCCGAAATTGTGACGTGCACACGGGAGATGCCACACTGGCCACTTCGATCAGAGCAGCCTGCCCAATCCTGGCTGCTATGCTGCACTTGCCTGTGTGAGGGGGACACTTGGAATTGAAATGTCATAAGGAAAAAAAAATAAATAACTTTAATCAAAGTAACTCGGGAACTGTAGCTGGAATTGCAGGGAGAAGTTTGCAGAAAAAAAAGAAAAAAAGCCAACAAAAAACTCTAGAAAATCTGATTGATTTAGAGCTCGACTGCTGGTGTGGAAATGCCCAAATCTTCTCCCTGTGCTCAGGTCTCCGTGGGAGAAACAGGAGCCGTTGGAGCCAGTGCAACACAGGAAAAAAGCCTGGAATTTCAACAATAAGCAGGAGATGGGAAAAGCACCCTGTGTGGAGCCGAAGTCCCAGTGCCGGGATGCATTCAGAGTCTGTGTGGATAAATTGCCTCGAGGCAGGTGCTTCCCCAGGAGCCCCACGGAGCATTTCCGGGCAGCCCTTCCCTCCAGAAGCACTATCATCCCTCAGACCTGCCTCTCAGCTTTCTCACCCATTAGTGCTCCTCAGCTGGCTCTCCTCACCCTGACACTCGGCTCTTTTTCCCCTCTTTCTTGTCTCATCTCAGGAATGACTTTGCAGCTCTTGCTTGCCCAGAGTCCTTCCAGTGCCTGGAAATGCTGCCTGATCCCAAGGGAATGGGCAGGAGCAAAGCCCGCTCCTGGGCTTTATTGAGGTAGCGGGTTTGTTTTCACTTTCCTTTTCTAGCGCTAAGTAAATACATAGAACACCCAATCTGAAGGCAGTGAAGAGTGGAATTCCATCTCTGTTCCATGTGTTCCAATATGACTCCTAAAATAGTGGAGATGCTGTGTTATGATTTCCATTTCGCTTGTGTCCATAACACTGTTTTTACGCAGCAGAGATGGAAACACAATCTGTTAAGTCTGTACGAAACTTTTCCTTATGAATGATGGGTGCAAACATCGTGTACAATCACATTCCAGGAAGAAAATTCTATCCCCTCAGTGTTAGCAACCCCAAAAGGAGCTAAAAACTGCAGCTTGCCTCTACACACCACGGCAGTTTTCACATCAGTTTAATCACAGGATTATTCATTATTCACAAACCAAAGAACTGATATAATCAAGTAGAATCATAGAATTGCTAGGGTTGGAAAAGGCCTTTGAGATCATCAAGTCAATGGTCAACCCAGCACCAGCACCATGTTCACCACTAAACCATGTCCTCAATGCCACTTCCACAGGTTTTTCTGGAACATTTACAGGGATGGTGACTCCTCCACTTCCTTGGGCAGCCTGTTCTAATGCTTTACAACCCTGTCTGTGAAAAAATTTCCCTACTATCTAATCTAAACCTCCCCTGGTGCAAATTGAGGTTGTGCAGTAGCACAACTACCTGCAGGACCCAGGTCACAGGCTATCTCCCAGTGTCCAACCCCGAAGTGGTGGGAAAATTTCCCCACATCTTCCACATCGCTGCGTGATGCTAAATTGGGTGTAGACCTTTGCAATGTGGCCCTGTGACTGACGGCCTTTACTGAAAAATGTACTTACTGCCTTTTATTTGAATTTTTGCTGCCAGTAAAACTCATTCCAGCACAAAAGGTCACCTCACTGGCCAGGAGACTTCTGCAGAGAGCAACCTGGATGGTGTCCATCAGATCTAAAGCTGATGAGAGAATTAAGCCATTTAAACCCAAAATGCTTGGAAATCCAGAGTCACCCTGGAGACACCCCCAAACCAACAACTGCTCCGACTCTGGAAGAAGCCAGGACTAGGGCTACGGAAAACCTCAAACAGGCAGGGCTGGCCGGGCAGGATGAGTCACCCAGAGGGAAATGCTGCTGATGGGCTCGTCCTGAGTGTGCTCCCAGACATCCTGCTCTGCTGCGTCAGGAGCCTCTCTCCCTAAGGTGTGTGTTTGTGGTTGGCAACCAGAGCTTGTTCCCTTTTTTCCCTAAAATTAGGAAGTGGGAGGAATAGAAGGAAATGGTGGCCTCCAAAACCTGCTCAATGTAAATGTTGGGAAGAGATGGAAAGGCAGGTTCCTCGCAGCCCTTTGATGTCAATGCCATCACGGCCGCTCCTAAGTTTCTTCCTGGCCCTGTGAAAATTTCCTGCACAGAGCCAAGGGCAGCAGTGCAAAGGATGTCTGGGATGAATGGATGGCCCTGAAGGAGCCACCTTGTGACATCCCAAACAGAGCAATCCATTTAAGGGAATGCTCTACCAACAATTACTCCACAACATTGGCATGGATGCACAGGGCAGTGGTGGAGTGAATAAAAATCCTTGGCTGTTGCCTGGAGCAGGCATGGACAGCAAAGCTGTGGGCTGCAGGATGCCCTTACCTGGGGAGCAGGCCTGTGTTACATGGTTTGAAGGAGTAAGTATCCAAGGAGGAATGAAGCAGCTCCTAGCAGGGATGTCTTGCTAGTTAGAGCTTTTACCTGGAAGAACTAGATTAAAATCTTCCCTGGGCATGAGAGGGCATTGCTCCTGTTCCCATTTTGGGAATGCTGTGGGCTCTTCCAGGCCACTGCCCAGTGCATACTGTGGTTTGCTCCCCACCTCACCCCGGGCAGAGCTCCCAGCTATGATTCCAGCATGAAGAAAAGCAGCTGGAAGCGGCTCTGTGCTGAGCAGAGGCTACATCCCTGTGCCAGAGGCTCTCCTGCCTCCCATACACACCCACGCTTCCCTCCCTGTCACCTGAGAACTGAGACCCCAAACTCAGGGCCTGAGTTGGTGCCTACAAGATAAGAACATAAACTCTAGGATTTTTGTTTTTCAGACCTTTTCTAAGCCTAGTTCCTGGTTTTTTTGTGGGTCTAGTACTCAGTCTGACATGGCAGTTGGGGAAAATCTTGCTCCTTACCTACATCCTCACCCAAATTCTGAGCAATTGGAATTGTAAAGCAAGAGGGAAGATGACATGCTCGTACAGTACCTACAGTGCTGCCCCCTCCCCTCTCTCCCAGGGTTACCTCAGCCTATGCCAAACCCCACATTTTCTACCGTGGAAAAACAAATAGGCAGAACATTCAATTTTCCTGAACCAAAAGGCAAGGGGTGGTGCATGAACTCGTGCAGGAGCAGGCCGAGCAGACAGCGTGAATCAGAGGTTCGGGTGACTCCAGGGAGCAGGAAAGCCCTGGTGGCAGGCAGCCAGGCTGAGGCACAGCTCCTGCGGCGCGTTCCCACAGCATCCTGCCCACCCTTGACAAATCCTTGCAGGCACTAATGAGTAACAGTGGGGAGCTGTGACCAGCATCCCTCAGTCGGTGGCTCCTTTGGGGTGACTGCTCAAGGTGCTCTCTGAAAGTGAATGGCCCTTCAGTTCAGAGCCAGGATTTGGCCTGTGAGTCAAGCCTGTCACCCACAGACAGGAGCTGTGTGTGACCAACAACCGTGTGTGAACAGACCAGAAATATCAGGGTGCCACCTCCAGAGAGGAAAAGCACCTGGTTTCAGTTCTGAATGCCCTCGAGCACAGGCTCAGCTGCTGGTGGGCAGCAGTGGGTTGGGCCCTTCACTGCTCCCCTGTGCCGTTGTCACCGTCTCCAGGTGCAGGCTAAATTGGGCTGGTGATGCTGGGCACGGCTGCTGACCTGGCTGCTCACCTTTGTACACAGTGTTTATGGTAGCCACGGGCTGACTGATGTCTATAGATTGTTGCCCTTGTGTTACACTCAGTCCTTACTACACCTTTTTGGGGACAAACTTAATTTTTAACTCCAAATCAAGACTGAACTGATATAAATCATTAAGCCATCCATCCTGCCTAAATTAATATATTGCAGCCTTTTACCATATACAGGGATGAGCATGTGTGAGCTGCCTGGGAGGGGTTTGGGGAGGAAAGGGCATTTCTGCTCTGGCACTCCCGATGCTGTCCCCCTGCAGCAGCGGTGACCGTAAAGGTTAAGCCTGCCACAGACTATTGTACCCAGCGGCACTGCTTGGCTGGGCTTTGCAGTCTAATTGCCACTGACCCCATGACAATGAGGTAATGTCTCTGCCTCCCGGGTCAGATAAATACTGCTCATTTTATAACCACCAGACACGTTACTGAAAAACAGATAGGAAACGACCCAAAGTCCCATGATCAGTGGAATATAAACTTTACTACAGCTGTTGTTCTTGTCCTTCATTTGAATGCTCAGGGGTTTTTCTCGTAACACCCACTCAGAGGCAGAGCCCGTGCCCAAACTCCGGCCGGAGATGCTTCTCCTCAGGTGCCCTCACCCAAACAAAGAGGGAACGGTAGGAAAGTGCCAGAGTGGAAGGATGTGATCGCTAGGAAACAACGGCGATAAAGGTTGTCTTCTAACAGATTTCTAGACCCCAGCCACCGGAACAACTGGGATGGGAATTCAGGTGAAGAGCTGTGCCGGGGACCGAGAGCCAGCACCCTCACACAGTCCTAGGGAGCTGGCAAAGCTGCCCTGAACACCCCAAGTTCAACGCTGGCCTTAAGCTGCGGGTTGCAGCCACGGTTCAGCCCAAAGTCCTCGCTCCCACCTCTCTCCCTCTGCCCCTAACAGCTCCCTAAGGACGGGGCCTTTGAAGATAAATGCCCGAGTGACGCCAGAGTGACGAGGACTTTGCCCTCCTGCGAGCACCAGCGGGACACAGGACAGTGATAACCCTCACTCCAAATCCATCCCTGCCCCAACCCCCTGGCTGAGCCAGCCCCAGCTCCGCTTCTCAGAAAGCGGCTGTGCCACTCCCGGAGCGACGGGCAGGGGGAATGGCACCGAATGCTAAAGGTGTTTTTCTGGAGTAGCAAAGCAGCTTTTCTCCCCTGTGTCTCCACAAACTCCCTCCAGCACCGCCCTGTATCCTCAGCGCTGGGAAAAATGGGGTTAAGATAAACCCTGCAGTCTTAAACCAGAACCTCTGCAGAATGAGCCCCAAAATGTTTAGAGAAATTAACCCAGAATGACCTAGATAATCATGTCCTTTTCATTGATACATTCTTATTTCATATAAAATACTCCCAGAGCTGATAGCTGGTTTTGCTGTTATTCAGTTTTACCCATCTACTCTGCTGTACCTCTGATTTTAAGAAGCTGGGGACTTTTTTTTTAAGCTCTTGAAAAATGCTGTGATGAAAAAATATTTTTGCAGTTCCTTGCCTGATATTTACAATAATTTGGGCTTTATAAATGTTTAATTTGTCTTAAGCATTTCTTATGTTGATATACTGTCCCCTAATTGTACACTGTGACTGTCACGAAGGAGTGGTTCAAATTCCAAACTCAAAAGCTTTAGAATGATTTTTTTTTCTTTCCCTCATGTTAGTTCTCGGGGCACATTTTAAATTACCTTTTTTCTCCCCACTCTGGCCATGACTCAGCAGTGTTGATTTGCATCGGGCTGGCGCTTTGCATACAAGCTACAGAGAAGTGATTTAAATACAAAATGGTCAAGTATCTCATAGACCTTCCTTGACCTTCTCTATTCCTGTACTACCAATTTCTCTGCCACATGTTTTGATGGGAAGGGTGATTCCTGGCATGGGATGGTAGAGGTTGTTCCAAGTTTCTCCACATCACCATCACCTCTCTGCACCAGCCCTGCTGCGATTTGTATTTGCCATCCCTTGAACTATGGAAAAACCTTCTTGCTCGTTACGACAACGCACAACTGTTTTTTGGGCAATTAGTAGATTTTAATAGTCTGTTTTTTCTAGCTGCCAGCAGCTCTAGAGCAGGAGTTTTGTATCCTGTGTCCATCCCCAGCCTGGTTTGCTCTGGCAGTGCAGGATTGCTCACTGTGACTCACGCTGGGGGCTGGAAGGTGCGGGTACCACAGAGCGGATGCTGTGAAGGTCAGGGGCAGCGTGAGCACAGCCCTGCCACTTCTGCCTCACTGCCTTGCGTGTCCCCGAGTCAGGGGATGCTGATTCTGCTCCCAGAAAACACATGTGTTATAGAAAGTGGCCGTTGAGTAGAAAAATTGGTACAATGAAACCAAAACATCTTTGGGAAAGTCTGGTATTTGAGAAAGTCACTGGTACTTGCAGTAACCATTTGCTGATGCACTTCAATTTTTTTTTAAAGTAAGAAGCCCTGTGTTGTACTAGACTTACTTTCTGGTGGTGTGTGTATATAAATAAATAAATAAATAAATAAATAAATAAATAAATAAATAAATAAATAAATAAATAAATAAATAAATACCTTACCTAACCTCTGCTTTGTTTCATGGAAGTTTTAATTGCTACAGTAGTAGAGAGAAGACTCAAACTCAGCTCCACAAGCTCTGTTTACCCACAGAATCAGTTACTAATAATTACGTAAGGCGTTATGCATGGCATTATGTATGGAATTATGGGTGTAATCCCCCCATGAAGCAAACCAAGGGACTGGTCAGCCCCCCGAAGGTCCAGCTGCACAGAGGGGACACGGAGGAGCAGGAGCAGCTCCCAGCCCAGACCCCTCCATGCATCCAGCTGGCCAAGGACATCCACCCTGGAATACCCACGTTTAACCCACGAGTGCTCCTGGTGCCAGGGCAAGGCAGCAGCAGCTTCTTCAACCCCCTCAATGTCATGAGAAAATACAGCAGAAAATATTTTCCCTCTTGGCTTGGCACAACCTCTGTTTGACTTAAAAAATGACTGTGCCGGGGGTTTTCCTCTTGGTTCTTGTTAACCATCACCACCTTTCCCTCATTACTGGAACAAAAAAGAACACATTTGGAGTATGTTTCATACTGTTGTAAAGAGAGATCACATCTCTCTGTGCCATGTCGGGGCTCAAGGTTTACTGAAGGCATCACTTATATATTAAGCATATTTTATTTAAGAACAACTGGTTTTTTGCAGGATTATATTGGGGAAATACAATACCTGCAGCAGATTAGGAGACATTGAATTAAAAACCCTGAAAGGATTCTTTCTTCAAGGAAGCAAGACATCGATTGTGCTAAATTACCAGTTTCTGCTGAACCACGATAATGCATCGACTGGGGCAGATGAAGCATTTAAGACCAGCCTGGAATGCCACTAATGGCACTGGCACATCAGACGTGATGTTGCAGCCATAAATTGCCCACTGGGTTCCAGATATATAACTCCCAACACAATCAAATCTGGAAAATCACATTGTCCTTGCAAGCCTGAGTCAAGTGGATCAGTCAGATCCCAAGTAACTGCAGTTCTGCACTGATAAATAATAACCTGCATATAATAACAGCCAGAGAAACAGGGTTTTTCTTTCCTTTTTTTTTTTTTAAGTAAAATATTACCTATAAAATGTTAAAAAACGCAAATACTAGTTTCTGCAAAGTGAAGTTCTGACTGAACTTTTTTTATTTTTTAATATTGTGAAAAGTAAAACCGAATGTAATTACAGGGATAACGAATATTATGCAAGTGCATGCTTAGGCCTTTTGGAAAGAACAAGGTCTCACATGTTCTTCTATTTTAAATGCCTGCTGCACCTCCCGAAATCCCCGGGGAATGTGCTTAGCAAAAGGTGAGCTCAACATTTCCAAAGGCACAGAGCCGCTCAGCTGGGCCGGGAATTCGGGAATTCGGGCACTGGCGCTGTGCGGGATCGGCACAGCGGGCACGTCCAAGGCTCCGCGGGAGCCCGGGCTCTCTCTGGGGCCTGCGGGTGACATTTCTGCCCATGAGGCAGCCCCGGGCTTTAGCTTATAAAAATCCGGCAGTGCTGTGTTTTTATTTCATCTCAGAAGGCTGAGCACAGCCCGGCTGGCGGCGAGCCCCAGGGAGGGGCGGTGATGCGCGGCAGCCGCTCCCCGCACCCCGTCCGTCCCCAGCACCTAACGGGGGTCGGCCGAAGGCGGTCCGGGCCCCCGCGGCTGCCGCAGCTCGTGATTTTGGGGGCTTTTCTCGCCTTTTGGCCCCGCGGTGCAGCCCCCGTGCCGGGCTGGAAAGCCCCGCGGGGCGGCTGCCAGGCGGCAGCGGGGGCGGCAGGAAGGCGGGCGGACACGGGCCGTGCCCGCGGGGGCCGGGCTGACGGCAGGGAGGGAAGGAGGCAAACAGGACAGGAGCCGGCTGCCTTCCCACCCGCCCGTCCCCGTGCGGGGCCGGGGCTTGGCCGGGCCGGGCCGGGCGGGAGGCGGTGCCTCACCCGCTGCCCGGGCGGCGCGGCCCCGTCACGTTCCGCTCCGCATGGCCCGGGCGGGCCCGCCCCGCATGGCCCGGCCCGCCCTCAGGGGGCGCCGCGGGGGCGGCTCGGGGCTGCACAGTGCCCGCCCCTCATGGTCCGCGGCGGGGAAAAGTGCCCCTGAGAGCCCAGCTGGCCCCCGTGGAGGCACACACCGCTCACCCCTCACGGACCGCGGCAGGGGAAAGGCGCCCCTGAGACCCGGGCGGGCCCCGGGGGAGCCACACACCGCTCACCCCTCACGGACCGTGCTGGGGAACGCGCCCTCACAGCCGGGCCGGCCCCGGGGGAGGCACACAGCTCTCCCCTCACCTCACCCCCCTCAGCTTCCCGCAGACATGGTGTGAATGCCGCTCCCCAGGGACACAGTGGATGTCCCGGCCGGGCAGCCATCCTGATGATGGAAGAGCGTGGGAAACGGTGTAAAATGAATGTGACATTTCCTTCTTCGCACCTACACGTGTGCGTGTGTGTGTGTGTGTGTGTGTGAGCATCCCCAGCACCGCCTCACTGCGTGTGCTGCGCACAAGGGTCACTCACCGTCCTTTCCAAATTCGTGGAATCATAGAATGTTAAAGGATTGGAAGGGACCCTAAATCCCATCCAGTGCCACCCCTGCCATGGCAGGGACACCTCCCACTGCCCCAGGCTGCTCCAAGCCCCAATGTCCAGCCTGGCCTTGGGCACTGCCAGGGATCCAGGGGCAGCCACAGCTGCTCTGGGCACCCTGTGCCGGGGCCTCCCCACCCTCACAGGGAAGAAGTACTTTGTAATATCTAACCTAAATTTTCCCTCTTTTGATTTGTACCCATTATTCCTTGTCCTGTCACTGCAGTTCCTGGTGAAGAGTCCCTCTCCAGCTTCACTGTAGGCCCCTTTCAGATAGTGGGTGGTTGCTATGGGGTCTCCATGCAATCTCTAAATTGCCTCCATGAGTCATTAGTGACCATCCCTCACCCACCTGTGGTACCTCGATGTCCTCCTGCCACTGGTACCCACCTGGGTCTTTTTTTATCTACAAAAAATGGGGTTCCTGGGTCTATTTTTCCACACGTAAATGTCTCCTTGGTCATTATTGTCCCCAGTTGTACCACAGCTGGCACAGTGAAGCCCCAAATGATTAAAGCACAGACATGAAACATTCCTCAAAGGCCAATTCTGTGGTTGCCAAATCCGGGACTGAAAAGAGATGCCTGTGCAAAATTAATTTGGCTTATCTCTGGGCATGGATTAGAAGCCTTATTAGATATTCATCTCCTGCTTTTTGCACGGAGCCCTGTCTCGCCGGTGAGCAGAGCAGAGCAGAGCAGAGCAGAGGGTGTTTCTTAACGAGCAAGGACTTGGTGTTCTGCTTTACCTTTGTAACTCAGGGCGTTGCCTGTGGCTGTGAGAGACCCACATGCCCCAAGCCACCTCTGGGGCAGTCAGCCATGCTCTCACAGCCTTTTGCATGGGGCCAGAAGGTTTCATTGACACTTGAAGATGGTAGAAGTGCAATGGGAGTTGGAAGATTTAGGACCTGGTCCAAGCTCTGAAAGGGAACTGCCAGACATTGGGCTTGGGCCCATCAGGACTCTGTCCTTCAGCCTGTTAATCTGCCTTCCCCTCTCATGGCTGGTTGTGCTTACATCCTTGCCTGGCCCCCAATCTCCCTTCCAGCCCTACTGCTCTCTACCAGTATCTCAAACAAAAAGAGTTTGTGCTAAAGCAAACAGAAGTTTCTCAAACACAAGTGCAGGTGTTGCCCTCCTGGTGCTCGAGTGGGGCAGCTTCCACCCCCAAAGATCCCCAGGAAAACAAGGAGGTGAAATATCCCATCTTCAGCCCAAGTGCCCAGGCTGAGCCCAGAGCATCTGCAGTTGCATGGGAGAGCCCGCTGGGCCTCACATGGAGGAGATACTCGGGGAATTCAGCTGGGAGCATCTATCAAACCTCTGCTGAGAAGTGCAACAACTGCAGCTTCTCAGAAGCTTATCAGTTATTAGCTTATCAGGTCAATTGCCTCATCGTTAAGATGGCAGAACTCACCCTTCCCCTCCACTGCCAGGCTTTGGGTGCAAGCCCAAGGCATGTTGGCATCAGACCTTTCCACAAAAAGCAATTTTAGAATTATTTTAGCATGGATAAAATATCCCTGTCCCCTTGCTTCCTCGGCTGAGAGAGCCAGCGAACCTTTTCAAAGCTGTAATCAACTTAAGACAGGGGGTTATGGTGGAGGGTATTGGACAACCTTTGCAATCAGCGTACTGCTCTTGTCTGGAATATTCATGGAAAAAATAAGAACAGGGTGGCGTGCTAAGGATGTGTGTGGGTTATTAAGATAAATGTCTGGAAGGAAAGTTCAATCACGGTGCTTTCTGCAACCTAAGAAAGGTTCGTGCCGGGCACCTTGCGGGCAATGACAGGGGTGGTGTGGCAGCGAGGAGAGGCCAGAGTCCGCCGGGAACGCGTCTGCCAGGGAGGCAGAGCTGCCGTGACCTCTGCCCGCGGCCGTGCGCTCGCCGAGCACGTCAGCGCTGGACCAGGCACTCTGAACAGAGAAGAGCTGTGGGGCTCAACTTTGGTAGAACAGGGAGAGGGAGATGCAGCTGTCCCAGCTGGAAAAGGAGCAATGTGACAGTCTTTGAGCACGTAAATCTGTGTCTGTCAATGATTTATGTGCTGGGGTTGGCTGTGCATTGTGACTCCCCTCACCTGGGCAGGGACCTGAGCCCCAGGCTCACCCAAAGGTCCATCAGGCAGGTCTGCAAATGCATTAGAGTCAGAGTGGGATGGAGGAAATAAATCTTTATACAACCAGCTGTTTTCATATACCAAGATACAGCCACCTCTTCTGTGTCCTCAGCGATGATAAATGTGCTTGTTTGGGTAAAGTTGTGCCCTTCAAAAATCTGTCTTGTGGTGACTGTTACAAGTTTGATTAAAAATCTCATGCTCTTTCTGACAAGCGTGGCCCGCATAACAAAATAAATGTGACAGACGATTGGCTTGCTAATAAGCGCAATTAAGCAGTATGGGGGCTTGGTTTTATCACAGTTTATTGGTAAAGCCACAGAATATTTTATGAAGCTGGTTTCACAGAAATGAAATCATTGATAGTTTTATACAGGAATGCCATGGAAATCCTTTTGTTTCCTGGCTCAGAAGACACACACCATTTTTCAGAGTGAAGGAATTCATTTGGCTCCTCTTTGTTACTCACAATTACTTTCTGAACCCCTCACCCAGGAACCTCTGTGGAGTGCTCACTTGAAGAATCTCACCAATGGGTCAGATAAAGTTTATATCAAAGCAAGTCAAAATACAGCTGTTTGTTAATAATGCAGTGAGGGATCAGCCAGGATCCAAGAAAAATTATCCATCTTGCTGGACCTGTGGAGTCTGAAAATGCTGTAGCCCCATGCTGGCATTGTCCCCAGTGCCATGGGAAAATTGTAGCAGGTGTTATAATTCCAAAGAGACGTTTTCTTTTATTTCTGTGTGGCTGCTGGTCTCCTCATTGGGAATAGGGATTGAGCCTGGACCTGAGCCCCATCTGACCATCTTCAGAGCACTTTGTGTTGATCAACTTATACAGGAACTCCAGCGTGCCATTTCTAGGGCACATTTTCTACTTTAAAGGAAATATTTGCTGGAAATACAGGACCTGTACATTAACTGGAAGATAATTTTGAAGAGACAGGGAGCCCATAAGGTGTTGTGCCACAGAAGTTGAGAAATGGGAGTAATTGGTGAAATAAAGCATAGACCACCCCTTCAGAAAACTGTTCTGTGAAGTGATCTGTGAATGAACCCAGGCAAGGGCAACAAGCAAGAAATCAGGATGGTTTGCAGGTCACGGATTCCTCAGAGGGCACAGCCCAGAGACAGCTGTTAGCACAAAACTGCTGCTGGAATGACCAGATCCATAATGACCTGGGTGGAAAAGGGAAAGGAGAGGGAGACAACCCTCCCATGAAAGCAAGTACAGACAGCAGGAGAGAGGAGCAGACAGCTGGTTGGCTTGGGGCTGGGTTGTTTTCCAGGAAAAGAAAACTTCAGCTAGTGAGAATCATAAAAGGTTGTAAAATCAAAGAGCCAAAGACTGGAAGGGCTTTGGTAAATATTAATAAATAAAGACCTGCATGCTTTGAAAGACTAAATTAAAGGCGGTGGGAGCCTTTGTAGTGATTTGAATGACTGGAGGTCAGTTCTTAGTGAGGTTACATAGGGCTCGTGGCTGAGGGGTGTCCGGGTGGGAGCTGGGATTTTTCCTTAGGGAGTGTCAGTGGGCTGCTCCAAGGAAAGGGCTGTGCCAGCAGCACATCTGTGGTGCTGGAGACACCCAGGAGATACTTCGGAGTGAATCTTCCTGCAAGGGACAACATGGGAGCAAAAAGAGGCCCGAGAGGAGTCCGGAGCTCAGAAAGGCTTGTGAGGCGGACCTGGGTGGAGGGGCCCATTCACAAAAGCTGACAAAAACATCTCCCACCTCTATAAAGGAAGGATTGTCAGCTCCATTTTTGAACTTTGCCCTCCCTTGATGATTTGGCATTTGCACAGTGGCTGTTCCTGCTTGTCTTCACCTCAGCAGTTATCTACCAGCAGGGTCCGATTATCTCGGGGCAGCGCTCCGTGCCTGTGACATCCCTTAATTAAACTATGACAGTTGCTAGCTAGGGAAAAGAAAAATACTGGAGGGAAAAACCCTCACTGCATTCTCATTAGACCACAGTACTCAGGAGACTTTGGGTGCCACACAGGAGAGCGGTACAAAGGATATTTTTAATGAGCTTCAGTAAAGGTGCCCTTGATTTTGGTTTGTCTCTAATTGTGTGAGCTTTGATCTTGATTTCTTCAAGAGATATGTTACTGTGCACTTACTTAGATAGCACTGAGAGGCCTGAACAATTTTTCTTTGTCCAGTTTCTAAGACAGGAAAAAAGTTTCCACTGGAAAATGGTTCCAGGGAAAGTTTCAGCGAGCAGCATCTTCAGGGTCTGTCCCTGGAATTGTCTCCAAATAGGTTCTGCAGAAGGAAGTGTGCTTAAGTGCTATGGAACACATGCCCTGGGACAGGTGAAGTCAAGTGCTGACTCCAGGGATGTATTTCATGCTTGGCTATCATGTGCAGGGGAAGGAAGGCTTTAGAAATGCAGGAAAGCAGCTGAGAAATATTGCAAGGCTGTGTAGCTTCACAAACCCAGCTCGTGGCCTGGGACTTCTTGGCCCATTCACTCTCCCTCACACTATGGCTCCAGTTAAGACTGGAAGCCTCGTGGGAGGGAATTTCTGCATTTATCACTTGGAGTGAACACCGGGCCTGCCTGAGAAGAGTGCTGAAAGCTCTTTTCTAATATGAATCATTTAGTGTTTTGCTTATTAGTAAAGCAAGAAACAAGATGCAAACTTGAGGTAATTGTAAAGCTGTTTTTAAATTAATCTTGGCATTTTGCTGCTTGACAAATCCGAAGCCTCTGAAATCATTGCACAGCTGTAACAAATGAAGTTCTTATTCAGGAGAGATCAAGTCTGGAGGTTTTTGTGTTTCCAGCCATGGCTTTACAGCTAAGGCTGCCAGGAACTAAGCTTTCTAGAACTAGACCGAGCTCACTGAGGGAAGAGCCTTCACTTCAGAGAGACCTCAGGCTGCCTTAAATTAATACTTGGTTTAGTGGAGCCTGAGAATTGAGTTTAGGGGTAGCTGGCATTAAGGCAATGCTGGAGAATATCTGTGGTATAAGAACAGCTGCACTCAGGTTGTGAACCCTCCTCTTCCCAGCAAGAGCACAGGATAAAACCTGCTGAGACATCCTTGGTACCCTGCCACGAGCTCCCTTCTCCGGTGCCTTTTCATCTTCCCCCTTGCATGAATATTAACAGCAGTTGTTTCCCTCTGAAGAGCTGCAATACTAAAATCCAGCCAGCTATGCCTGCTCAGCCGTGGCAGCGCGGGCTCAGCCTCGCCGAGCTCCGCTTTGCGGCGAGGTGCTCGCTCAGACCCCGACAGCCGCTGTTCCGCCACGGAGCCACGGGCATGTAGGGCACTTGAGCAATCAAACACGCTGGTGACTTCTTGCCATTATTGAACTGGGCTGGATTTAATCAACAGCCGTGGCGAGCGCGGCATCTCCAGCGCTGCGCCCTCAGCGTCGGGTGCTTGGAGGTCACCGGTGGGAGGGAATGCCAGCCTGGAATCCGGGGCTTCCCTGCCGAGAGGCTCACAAAAGGCAGGGGGAAAAGAATTCATCTGAAGCTTCACATGTTCCCTGGAATAAAGTTCCAGCCTAGTGAAAGTTTAGCTGCAGTGTCTGCAGCTCCTTCATCATGACTCAGTGGAAAACCTCCTTTTTATTGGTTTGAGTGAGTGCTGTTAAGGGGCAGGTCTGCAGCTGAGGGAACATCCTGCTCCCAGGTACAACACTAACCTTTAGAGGTGCTGTGAAAGCACTTTTGGCCCGTTGTCTCCTCGATGTTTATTTGCTCCTTTTTTATTTTTTTTTGCTTTAGCTATCTGCAGATACCTCCAACGAAATTACTCAGGGAATAAATCACTGCCCTGTGAAAAGCACCTAATCAAACAGATAAGTCTTGCATTTCACCCTTGCCTCTCTCACTCCCACACATGACTTTGCATGTGAATCTTTAAGACCTGTATGCCCTATATTTTTTCACTCTAATGCTGCAATTAATCACATTACATAACCAGCCTACTGCTGTTTCTAATTAAATTTTTCGGGGGGGGGGGGGCGGAGGGGGGGGGGAGAGGGTGGGGAGGGAAGAAAGAACCCTGCATTTAAATACCGTGAAGGGTCTGTCTTGAAATGACAATGCCAGGAAGCGGCGAGGGAAGGCTCCCTCCATCCTCCTCCTCGCACCCCCGTGCGCCGGGAGCTGCGGCGCAGGCCCGGCTTATGCAACATCCCACGCCGGCGTCTGACTCACGCGCTCTTACCTCACCCAGGACAGGCTAAAAATAGGGATTCATTCTTAACTCTGCACAGCCGGGCTCTGCTCGCTCCCGAGAAGACCCTTGACGGGATTAAAATAGAGCGCGGTGTGCGCCGCGTTTCCTGCCGGGGATGCGCGCCCCGCTGCCGTGCGCGGTGTCGGGCCGCGTTCGGGGAGCGCGCTGGCTCCTCGGGGGGCACGGCCAACACCCTCCTCCGGCCGCGGGGCTTTCCGAACTGCTCCGGACAGCGAGCACGGGGAGGGGATGGGCAGGGGTGGCCACACGTCGGGAAGCGGCACTGTGGTAACTGCGTTCCAGCAGTTCCTGGAGCTTTGGGAAGGGACGCCGGGCTGGAGGGTGTGAAATCAGTCCTGGGCTGGCTGGGAGGAGGTTGCTGGTCCCGGAGCAGGGATGCAGCGGGAACTGTGGGAACAAGCCTCCCTCAGAGCTCTCTCTGCAGCGGCAGCTCAGACCAGAACGCTGCCCCACGTACCCCCATGTCCTCCCATCGCTCCGGGGTGCAGACCAGCCCTCTCCCCCACACCCTTCCGTCTCTTTTCGGGAATGGTCCAGCACAGGATGGGGCTGACACAGCTCATCGCTCCCAGGACGGCACGTCCTTGGCACAGGGATGTTCGCACCTTTGCTGGAGCAGCACTGCCCCAGCTTTGCGAGGCTCACGGCATGTCCAGGGCCCCCACACCTGGCGGGGGCTGTCTCAAGAGCTCTGCTACCAGTTTAAAACAAAGCACTTTTCGAGCTGTCGGGGTGGCTGCAGAAGGATCCAAAGTGCAGACAAGCGTCTCAATACTCAGAGCAAGAAAACGTCCAGGTGAATTAGAAAACTTAAAAAAAATTCTGGCAATTGATACGTCACTCCAATGAATTTTCTGGCTGCCCTGAAGAACAAGTCCTGGAGCCTCGGTTTGGTGTAATTGGCACCAGGCTGCTTCCCTTCCCCTCTTCTTTCTCAGCACATGAACCTTTGGCTGAAAGTCATTTAGAGGGGCTGGAGATGTTTTCCCTAGAAATTCTACCTTAAACAATTTGAGAGTGAAAAAGTGATGTGAAAACCCATACTCATTTTGCTTCCATTGGCCTTTTTGAAAACATCTGTTTCCAGGTTGCCTTATTTTCCCTGGAATTTCAGTTTCTGCCTGTCTTTAACCTGGCAGTCGGGATGAGCAGTGAACCAGAGGCTCGTGTGCCAGCACTAACCCAGCTGGACACATTCTTCGTAGATTTACCATAACAATGGAATTTCTTAAACACAAATCCTGTGCTTGAGGAAATCCACGACCATTCCCTGATTTCAGAGCTAACTTTAAAGTGTATTTGTAAGGAATTTTAATCAGATTATAATGAACATATCTAATTCCTAAAGGCCACGTAAAGACCTGTCTTCTTTAGCTTTTTGCCACTCCCCGAGGGCACGGGCAGTAGCGGGGAAAGGTACCTGTGTCCCGGTTATTTTGCCTCGGGCATCCGATCCCGCTGAGCCCTAAGCTCAACCCTCACCCTGTAGCAGTCAGCATTATTCGCTTCATTTTTTGCCTCACAGGAGCTTCCCTTGCTCACAGGGCTGCCCTTGCTGGCCTGAAGAGATGCACGGGATGATGTGGCTGTGGTGGCAGCGGGGCACAGCAGTGCCTCACACGCTCTGTCACCTCGGAGCCAAGTGAATCCGAGCTCCTGCTTCACGGACCCGGAGCTCAGTGGCATTTAGGGAACGAAGGTGGCAGGAGGCTTTGATGCCATGGGGTGTCTGAGGTGTTTTCCTGATTGCTGCTAAATTGAAATCTCCTGTTTGATGTGATTAAGAATGAATGCAAATGGCCTTGCAGGAAAGCCCGGGGAAGAGGAAGGAGACCGTGGGTAACTGTGAGAAAGAGAAGATGATAAGGAAAGGGAGGAAGGAATAAGAGAGAGAGAACTATTTAAGGAAGCAGGCACCCTGAGGGGCTAAAACAAACAAAAAAAAAAAGTGGGACCAGGATAAGGGGCAGCAACAAGCAGCAAAAGGTTTAAGCAAGCAGTGAGCAAAGCTCATAGACCGGAGCACAGGGTGAAGGAAGAAAATGAAAAGAGGGGAGCTGATTTATACACAGATAAAGAAAAACAGCCTTGTGCAACCTGGGTTTTAACAGCTTGGCATGGCACATGTCCTATATCAGTGGAGCAGTGCAGGAAAGGGTGTAGCTGAGGGATGCTGCTTTGGAGTGCTGGGGCCTAATTACTACCTCCTGTTATTTGGGACAAGTGTTTTAAATTTGCATTCTGCCCTAAGAGGCATTACTCCCTCTAATAATTTCAGCTCTTGGTTTGGAGCTGGGAGAAGGAGATTTCGGAGCAGCATCAAAGTAAGTCATGGGCCTTGGAGGTGGGAGCAGAACTGGTAGGAGTGCGGTAGGAGCCAGGGGCTTGGGTTTGGCATTTCTTCAGTGCTGGCTGCTGGCCAGAGGAGAAACCTCTTCTTGCGCCTGCCTGGCCACCACCTGAATCCAGAGCAGGGAGGGTTGATGGAGACCTTGCTTCATGTTGAATTTTCGTGCTTCTGGGCCAGGTTCTGTCATCTTCTGTGTTGGGTGTGCTGCTCTATGTCATGTAAAGCAAAGCTGACCCAGCCAGAGGGTCCCACAGAAGTTTCTGTTTATAAAAAAAACTAAGAGAAGTGTCCTCAATGCTTCCTGCAGTGTCCAGACAGTTTGTTGTGACATAAGGGATGGAAAGTGGAGGAGCAGGGCTGTCAGTGCTAGTAAAGCCTGTGAGTTGGCTGTGACAAACTAGGGGCTGGTTACAAAGGCTGGAGATGTGGGACCAATGTCCTTGATGGTTTAGAGTAGCTTTTAGGAGACTCAGAGACTGGTAAGGTCTTGGCACAGCTTGGCCAGAGAAGCTATGGCTGCCCCATCCCTGGAAGTGTCCAAGGGCAGCTTGGATGGGGCTTGGAGCAACCTGGGATAGTGGAAGGTGTCCCTGCCCATGGCAGGGTCTCTTCCAACTTAAACTCTTCTGTGGCACAGTTTTCACAGCAATGAGGCAGGAATTGAGGAGGCAAAGCCTGTTCCTGTGGGCTGAGGCCCATGGCATGCCAGCCCATGGAGAACCCAGGGCTGGGAACCCCTGGCTGCCAGTGGCCCGAGGCTAGGTGCTGGTTGTCCAGCTCTGTGCACAGCCCTGCTGAAATGGGTGATTTTTCTCTCAGAAGGGCAGTGATATTCTCTGTTTTCTGTGAATGTAGTGTGGCCTGACGCTGCATTGGTTGGAGGCCAGCGATTTCCCAGGCGCTTGCGGCAGGTCTTGCTGAGATCCGTGCGTATCCCATGCACAGATCCCACTCTGAGTTTCCTAACTGGGCCATTACATGAACAAACACAGCATAAATCCAGTGTGGGCAGTAAAATCCTCAAGCTGGAGAGCCCAGAGACATTGCATTGCTGTGGGGTTCTTCTCAGGGTGAGGGAGGGAGTCTGAAGTTAAGGCGGGGGGTGGGAGGCTGATGCAAGGCTGGAAAGGAGGAGGGAGACAAAAGCAGGGAAATACCTTGCATTTCTTTATTATGCATTGGAGTCCATAATGCAATTCACCTGTATTCCACAGGGCATAACCCAGAGGGACGTGGCTGGGTGGGCTCATGCACGTAGCACCCTCGGCGTGTGGAATCCCCAGCAGCTGCTTTTGGCAGTGGGGCAGCCTCATGCCAGGGAATGTGGGCAGCAGTGGGGCACAGAACTCCCCTGGCTGGAGGACACCAGGGCACTGTGCCAGGGGTCCTTTCAAACAACAAAGCACAGAACCAGAGCTTTTCAGCCCCTCTGGACTTGAGGGCCTCTGTCACCAGAGCTGGTGCTGCAGCCTTCCTGTGGGCAAGGTGGCTCCCCATGCACAGGTCCCAGATCTGTGTGAGCTGTATGGGCAAACCCTGCCAGACAGGGAGGGCAGAGCAGCTGCCAAGGGCTGCATGTGCCCATGGGCTGGTGTTTGGCCCTGTCCTGTCCCACTCCAAGGGCTGTGCTGGAGGGTTTAGGACTCTCAGCTGATGGCTTTGTTGCCTGTGGTCTGGTTGAGCAATGTGCTCAGACATTTTCTCAGGGCTGGGTAAAGGAGTTTGTGGCATTACTGGGAATAGGGGTCTTGTTATAAGCACTGGGGGGAAAGAATAGGCTGCAACCCTCCAAAAAATAGCAGCTAGCTCCCTCAAACTCTGTTTATGACCTTAAGGGAATGAGGATATCTTGGGAATACCATATGGGCATAAAATCCACCTCTGGCTCCAGCATGGTGTTGCTCACCCTGCTGCTGTCACACACAGAGCTCCGCAGGTCACTCTGCCACCAGCAGAACAGAGCAACTCACCCTGGAGCAGGTTTTACTCAAACCACATATTCCCAAGGAGTCTTCATTCATTTCTGAGAAGGACATTCAGGGAGAGTTTGCTGCTATTTCTCTGCAGCAGAGCCCATTTTTCCCCTTTTGCAGTAACCAGTCCCTTTACCCCATGAAGGTGTTTGTCCCTCTGGGAGCTGAGGTCTGACCATGCTGGCCGTGATCTGCAGCCGTGTCACCTGGCAGGGAAAAGCCTGTCCCATCCCAGGGTGGGCTGCCCAAAATCCCAAAGCCTGATGGATTGGCCTTTTCACTTGAGGATTCCTGTCCTGACTTTTACGCAGAAGTCAAGCCATCTGGAAGTGGAGGAAGGTACTGCTGATTGGTACTGATTTATCTAGGGCTGGTGCTTAGTCAGAGAGTCCTGCTGGATAGAATTAGGAAAAGCACGTAGCAATGAAACGCTGGGATATATGGTTAGTGAGGGGAAAAGCCACCTTTCACTGAGAGTTGAGATGTGGCAACCACAATTGCCAATCTTGGGCAGTTGGTGGAAATCGCAGCCACCCCATCAATCTGTGACAGTTGTTAGGAACTCTTCAGGGGAAGTTATTTTGGGGTGAGAAGCTGAAAAGTCCTTGACTTAATGTAAACACTGTTCAGCAACAACTGAACCATCAGTGTGTTATCAGCATTACTCTTATCCTAAATCCAAAGCACAGCCCTGTATCAGCTACTGGGAAAAAAAATAAACTCCACTCCAGCCAAAACCAGGACATATGATGGTGAAAGCTTCTTCAGGCAGCACTGTGTTCATTTACTATCCCATGCAAACGTAGAAACCTGAACTGGAACCTCAGAAAACCCCCAGAGAAATATTTCTGTATTTTCTTCGTCCTCAAAAGGGTGAATTGGAAGCTCTGGCTGAGGGAGGGGTGCTTAGAGATTGTAAATTAACTTGCGGAGTCTTCTTCTGATAAACTCAAACTTCAGCCCACATTTTCAAGCTTTCATGCCTTGAAGAGTCTCTTCTCCCACTTCCCTGACTTTCATCCCTTGAATGAGGAGGTTTGTTCTGCATCAAGTCACACAGATGAGGCTCAGAGTGTTTTACTCCCAGTAGCAAGCAGGGAGTACATGGGCATTTCTCTCCCGGCCTCACCACGGGACTGTGGCTGGGTGGATTTGGCAGTGCAGGTGCTGCAGCCTTGAGCATTCCTGCCTGGTTTCACCTGCTCCCCTGGGGCTCCCCAGGCACCGGGACTGTCTGGCACTGGTTGCTTGCTCAGCCGTTGTGATTCAGCTGTTGATGCTGTAGTTAAACCATCATTTAATATCTTCCTTCAGAGCTTTGATTAAAGAGAAATCATCTATCTGATGTGTTGCACCGGCAGAGGAGGCAGTTGGGTGGTCCCAGCCCGGTGTCTCAGGTGGCAGCAGCTGGCCTGGGGCAGCAGGGCTGGCATGACTCTCAGAAGTCATCTGGGGAGGGCGCAGAGCGTGAATCAGTCCGGATTTCTCTGATGGTTTCCTAGGCAGAGTCTTCAGGCAAATATGTACTTTTGCATCGTAACAGCTGCTGCCCTTTCTGCCAGTTTCTAACACTTGCGGTCGCAGGCTTGGCTCTCGCACATCCTTCCACCCAGCGTAAACAAATCCCACCCATGTTATGTTTGGGAGATGAAAGCAGAGATGAGCGTGCGGAGCGAGGAGGGCGATGGGCAGCGTGGGATGTGTGCTGCTCAGTCACGGGGTCAAGCGTGGTTAGCGGGAAGCACGTGAGCTCCACACTGCGCCGTCCCTGCTCCCAAAGCGAGGGTTAAAGGTTGGGCTCGGTGATCTGGGAGGTCTTTTCCAACCTAAATGGTTCTGTGATTCTGTGAAACCTAAACTAGAGGCCTTTAGCAAAAGGGCAATGTTATTGTTAATGCAAAGTCATCCCCGTTTAAAATATGGAATCGAGGTGGCTTCATGGCTTAAACATCATAGCTATGGTTTGCCCTAAGTTTTCCTGGGAAAAGCCATCCTTTGTCTCCGTACTTCAGGGCCTTGGAGAAATAGTGTTCTTAGATGTCTTCTGACGTCTTGTGTTTGTGACTTGAGGGAGCAGTAAGCAATTACGTCTGTGAGTAATAACTGCTCCAGAGTGTCTGGAGAGAAAAGTATATGGCAGTAAGTGGTGAGATACCGAGAGGCGATGGGGAAAGGTTAGGGTGGTGACAGAGCAGATGAGAGCGGGATGCTGCTCCTCTGATCCAGAAACCGGGGCAGGAGCTGCCAGGAGCAGGAACTCTGCAGGATCACAACTTCTCCCTGCTCTAAGAGGAGGAGGAATATTGAAGCCCCTTCTCCTTACCACCCGTGTATGAGTTGATCCTGTTTTAATGATACTCAGTATTTGCACATCATTTTTCTCTCCAGTAATGCTTTTTTTGCTGCGTAAGGCCTTTAAGTGGGTTAAGAGAAAAAAAGTGAAGATCTCCTATGTTTTGATTTTGCTGCACAGTGACTTCTGCATCTGCACTGGGGGTTTCATTGATGTTTGTGTCCTGGACTGAGTTGGAGCCTGATGGAGCCAGCCCAAAGGTGCTGGGCTGGCTCCAGCCGTGTTGGCAGCTCCCTGCGAGGGCATGAAGGAGTATGTTTGAGGAATGGCAGTCAAAGCTTTCCTGTGATGGTCCCTGTCCCTTTATCCAAAGGGAATTCCCTGCATTTGGAAAGATTGTTCAGGCTCGGGAACTGCAGCCAAAATCCTGAGACAGGCAGCAGAGGTCCCAGTAGCTGTGATGGTAATGAAGGAGCAATAGGGACACTCTTTCCCTGGCAGCAGTCCCAAAAGCTTTGCCAGATCAATTCCCGGAGAAAAAAAAGGCTTTATACCTCAGAACAAATGGCCTTGGGAGGCAGTAAATGCTGGAAAATTGGCCAAGGCAAAGCTTGCTGATGGGAGGTTGGTGTTGCCACTGTCTGGTCCCAACCTTGGGAGCGATGGGAATCAGGAGCAAACCAAAACAAGGGAAAGGTGGGGAAAGACATGAGAGAAAACTAATGACAGTTCTGTGTAGTGTTTTGCATCATCAAAAATAGTGTTTTGCATTTTGAGCCCTTTTGCATTTTACTTTGGGTTTTTATGCCCCTTGACTCTCCTGTGAGATGCACACCCAACGTGTTTCTGCAGCCCGTCGTCATGAGGAAGTTCCACTGAAACTGTGGCTTGCGCAATCCCTTTTCCATGGGTCTGACCCATCCTGACTCCAGAGAATTAGAGAATGGTTTGGGTTGGAAATGAATCATAGAATGGTTTGGTTTTAAAACTGATCTTGTCCCACCCCCTGACCTTGGACACTTCCTGGGATGGGACAGCCACAGCTTCTCTGGGCACCCTGTGCCAGGGCCTCACCACCCTCAGAATGAAGAATTGTTCCCCATATCCAATCAAACCCTGCCCTCATTCATCTTACGGCCATTCCTGGTCCTGTCACTCTAGGCCATTGTCCAAAGTCCCTCCCCAGCTCCCTTGCAGACCACCTAACCAAGGGCATGTGCATTCCCACTGATGGGAGCCTCCAGAGACACACCTCAAATTCAGCAGAGATTTTCCAATGACTTGAAAAGTTTTTCCCAGAAAATGATCACTGGTAGAGAAGCAGTGCCTGGCCACCACTAGCAGCACTTTGGAGTCAGCCACAGCCATTCCCTCACGCCGAGTGCGTGCGGGAAACACTTGGAGAAGTGACTCCAAGTGTTAAAAGGAAAATGCTTTTAAAAATGATCTGGACTTCTGGTTTGTTGTGATCCCTCTCCTGGTTCAAGAACTGCAGCAGCAGCTGGCCAGTGGCGCCGTTAAATGTCAGTATGACTCAACTGGTGTTGGGATCTGCTGGGTCAGGAGGGGACGGGTTCACACCCGGGGCACGAGGCTGCTGGAGGTGATGTCCTGGCCAGGAGACAATCCCCTGAGCACCCTCCTGCCTGTCCTGCTCGCTGCCCCCTTGGCAGCTGCAGGACCCCTGAGGCTTTTGGAGGAACATTGGGATAACCTGGGTGTCCCAGAGATGTGCTCACCCTCCTCAAAGCCACCTTTTGTACCCAAACACTCATGTCAGCTCGGTGAGGGTTCCAGCTGTTGTTTCCCCTTGCTCTGTCTCTTTAATGCCTTTTTAATTGAATTTTATTTAAATTTAACTCCTGTAACAGTTGCCCACTAAAATTCTTTGCTGTCCTCTGGATATGCAAGAATCTGTGGGATACCAGGCTATGCTGGAGTGATGGTAAGAAGGAGCTTTGAAAGCAGACCTATTGATTAAATAATTAAATGGATACAAATGAGCTTTTCTTGGGATTTTGTTTAGCTGGTCCTTGGTTGGAAAAAAAAAAGTAGGTGGCCTGAGAAGACCGGTATTCTGCCAGGTCTCATTCCTGTTTGGAAAGGGTCTTTGGAATTTCTCACTGCAGGAAATTGCGTTGCCATCAATGATTTATTTCTCTTTAGCAAGGAGACCTTTTCTATAGCGATGCCTGTGTTAGACGCCAGTCCTGCAGCACAGCCGCTCCCTCCCCCAGCCCCACTGCAGATTTCCCACTGTGTCCAAGCTGGGATTTCTCTGATTCCCACTGAAAACAGTGTCAGAGTCTCTCTGTGGTGGCAAGGAAAGGAACCTGTGGGTCTCGTGGCTCTGCTCCCAGTGCAGGTGAACGCCGTGCTCAGCCCTTTTCCATGGCAGCCTAATCCCCCTGGGTCTCCGTGTCTCCGAGGAGGGCAGGGAGCCTTTGGCTCTGTGGGAGTCTGGTTTTCTGTGCAACAATGCAAGTATGATCTATGATATAAGGATGGGTTTGTGCAGCTTTTGGCAGCTTTTGGAGAAGATTTTGTGTTTCCTGATGAGGTCTCTGGGTGCTGGGGCAGTGCTGGAGGCACCGCCTCACATTCTTGGAGATGCTTCAGGAACCGCTGGGCACCAGAGGGTCCATGGAAAACGTGGATCACAGCCCTGGCACGCCCCAGCGTGAGCTGGAGCTGTGCTGACACTTCCCACAGCCCGAATCTGTCCAGTCCCTCCAGGGCTGGCTCTCAGTTTGGGTTCACCTGTTAAAAAGTGAGACTCAGACACCTCGTGAAAAAAGATTGGTTTTGTCTGAACACGCACCGTTCCCTCTAAAGTTTCTTTGGAATCCTGTTTTACCATTAAAAACAGCTAAAATGAGGAAAAAATTGCAGAGAGATTTCAATATTAAACCAGGGCAATTTTTACTGTCTTTTCACCCTTTTTTAATTTTATTTAGGGCTGATGGGAACTGTTTGGAAAAACGAACTGGAAAAGTTAATCTTTGAATAGCAAACGTCCCTGAAGGGAGAAAGGGGAGAGAAAAAAGGGAGAATGGTCCTTTCAAAGAATCACTGACCTAAATTGCACTTTAATGCACATACCACGCTGTCCACACCACCTACGTGTCTCCAGGAATCCTGCTCAATAACAAGCACTCAATGTTTAGTCATTTCCTGCAGCACGTTTGCAGGAGCCGGTGGCTCCGTGCGATCGCATGTGTCAATGCTCGGCGGCTCCAACAGTTGCTTTCCATATCAGCAGCTGCTGGCTTTCATCTCCTGTTGGGAAAGGTGCCACGGCGAGCCCAGGTTAATGTTTCAGCCGCCTTCCAGCAGGAGTTCCAGCAAAGCTGCGGTGACGTGGTGACACCTCACCCCAAACCCGGGGTTTTCAGCTCGCTCTGGGAAATCCTGGCTCCAGAAGTGAGCGGGCTGCACAGCAGGAGATGGGTTTGTCCTTTCCACAGCAGGGCTTTTGAGGAGGTTTTATTTTTGCGTTTATGAGTCTGGTGAGTTTATGGGCTGGGTGGCAGCGAGTCGAGCAGGGGAAAGCAGAGGCTGCTCCGACCTGTGCAGCCAAAGCACCAGGAATTTACACAGGTGGTGCTAGGACAAGAGGGAATGGTTTGAAACTAAAAGAGGGGAGATGAAATTAGATGTTAGGAAGAAATTCTTTCCTGTGAGGGTGGTGAGACCCTGGCATAGGTTTCTCAGAGAAGCTGTGGCTGCCTCATCCCTGGAAGTGTTCAAGGCCAGGTTGGACAGGGCTTGGAGCAATCTGGGATGGTGGAAAGTGTCCCTGCCCATGGCACAGGGATGGAAAATGAAATGAGCTTTAAGGTTCCTTCCAACTCAAACCATCCAGTGATTATATTATTTTTATAGCCATTAGCTCAGTCTTTGCTCAGCCGTGCAGGGAAGATGATCTTGCCCAGAGAGGTTTGCAGTTCGTGCATTGCCCTTTCAGACAGGCACCGGAGCCGCTTTCTGCCCAAGGAATCGAGGGCTGGATCCTCTCACTTTTTAAAGTGTCTGCCTTCAAAATGGTGGCTGCTTCTCACTTGAAGTTCATGGGAACAGATGGCTGGATCTCAGAGACAGGAGTTACAAGCTATAGGGTGTTTTTCACCACATGTCTTGCTAGTTTCCCTCCTAAAAAAAAAGATCTGTGTGAGAACCCTCCCAACATGCCAGGCCAAATCTGACCGTCTGTTAAGTTCACTTTATATAATCTCTGTTTAGAACTGAGTGCCCTTTAAAAACCCAGGGAGGGCTCCTTGCTGGGAGCTCCTGAAGCCCAGGGCGGGCAGCAGCTGCACAGCCACCCCTGCCCAGAGCCCAGCAGCCGCTCTGTGCAGATACTTGATTTTCAGCTCTGGAGGAGGGGATGGAAGCTGCCCGAATCCCCTCCCCAGGGCTGTGCGGGGGCCCCGTGTGCGGGCTCGGGGCGCAGCCGGGGCTGGTGGCAGCGTGTGCGCCCGCCGCACGTCCCACGGGCACATCCAGCAGGAGAACACGCCGGCATCTCACAGCTCCGGGAGCAGCATATGCTCCGGGAGACCTCGCTACGTTGCATAAGCCTCCCATCCCAGGAGCTGGCTGAGCGCAGCACATGAGTCAACAGCACAGCGAGACTTGTGCCGTGGGAGTCACACCTACTCTTGGCTGCAGAATTATCCAGAGAAGCAGAAGGTTAATAGGAACAAAATAAAGCCTAAGGAAGCCTTAAAGGTTAGTTACAGGATTTGATTCCCGTTGGAAAGAGAGGGGAAAATGGGTCAAGACAAGGAGGAGAGAGCAGGGTAGTGCAAAGCCTTGGTGTCTGTCTCCTAAGGAGACAGTCCAGTTTGGATCAGTAAAAATGTGATCAATAAAACATTTATATTTTCAAATTATCTGCTTCTGGAGAGGGCCATTATTAATTACAGAAAGAAAAAGTCACTTCACTAATGAGAAAGAATGTGGAGTAAAGCTCCAGGAAGCCTAAGAAATATTAACACTGCATGAAAGCAGTTCTGCAAGACAGGGAATGATTCCCCAATGCGTGTAAATACAGGCACAGCAAGTACCTGACCCAGAGCATCAGCATCACCAGCACAGTCCTTTGCTTTGCTTCTGCTCTATGGATCATTGCTTCATCTATAGATCATTATTTTATCTTGGGACAATTTAGGAATCAGAATCAAAGCAGGAGCAGGTCTGTCTGTGGCACCTGGAAACCCTGAGCATCTCTGGTCCATGCAGAGCAGAGCTCGTGCTGCTGTGCAGTGCCAGCAATGGCATCCACAGAGGAGGGACAGCAGAGCTGGGCTCCCCAGTTCTCACCAGTTTGGCCTCAGTGCCCCTAAGGACCCAGGGCTCACTGGTCTGCTGCAGTCTGCAGGTTGAGTCCCCACTCTATCTGATCTGATCCAAATTCCACTGCAGCTGATGGAAAGGCCCCGAGTGAGCTTTGGGGTGGGGTTGGAAATGGGGATATCCTGAAGTGATGAATTCACAGGATTTCAGTTTATAAAGATGCTCCAGTGAGTAAATTTTCTCTTGATATTGAATCATTACTGTAGACTGGGGCCAGTTTCCATGTAAATGAGTTTGGTTTATTGCATTTGTATTTGTCAGGAATGCAGTGGGGCCTCCCTGGCCTCAGGAGAAGGAAAAGGGGGAATACAGAAAGTTGTGTTTAATTTCCAGGGTGTTATCTCTGTTTTTTCCCCTAAAACAAGATTCCCATGGCCAAAGCTGGTATTGCTCATGATGCAGACTTGCCTGCCTGAGGTTCACCTCAGTCCCAAATCCGTGCTGTAAAAATCAGGGATTACCAAGGTGGGAGTGGAAACCCTTGGAGGCTCTGAGCTGCCCGGGAGTTGTGTCCTTGCTGTGCCGGGCCCTGGCTCCCGGCCACGTCCCAAGGCCTGAGTGGAGCACGTCCGTGGGGGAGGTGTTGGGCAATACAAGGGATGTTTCATCCCTCGCTCCCGGTGCTCTTGCAGAGGGAAAGATAGTCTTGTGATCCAGGCATAAGACCAGGAGTCAGGCGATGTGGGTTACTGCAGAGTTGGATTTGCCAACAGGAGTGAGGAGTCCTGGCACCTCCGGAGGCACAGGCACTCTGGGAATGTGCAGGTTGCCTTATGCCACAGCGTATTTGGGGTTCTTTGTGCTGCTCTTGTTGGGTGGTAACAACTCTAGGGTTTAGCAAAATAATTTAAGTGATGAACAGTGCTGTGATGGAGCCGACGAACACTTAGTGGCCTTGGGCTGAAGTTTGGGAAAAAGGCCCTCAGGATGGATGGATGGGAGGTAATGGAGGGAGATAAATTAGGTGTCAATGGTCTCCACATGCCTCCCAAGTGAGAGGGCACTTGCAGGGTGCTCATCTCACCATCAAACCCTGCCCTCGAGCTGGTGAAAGTCGTTTCTCTCTCCTGAAGGTCCCAGGATCCGCGCTGCTGATTCAGGAATGTGGAATGCCCAGGGAGCCGCCGTCGCTGTGCACGTGTGCCAGTGTGTGTGGGGTGCTGGGGTGCTGCATGCAGGCGGAGCACAGAGGTGGCCTCAGCTCCTGCCCAGGGCTCTTTGGGCTGCAAGTGTCACCCTGGTCCTCTCCCTGACTCCAGCCGTGCTGGGAAGGGGACAACACAGCTGGCCAGGCGTCTCCTCGGATGTGCAGGGCCCCTCCACAGCCACTGGGCAGCTACAGGACTTCCAGGGCTGGTCATCACCTCTCCTCCTCACAGACCCAGGTGAGGGGACCCGGCTCAGGTATTTGGGTGCAGAGCCCCGAGGGGTCCCCAGGAGAGCTGAGCACAGCCTGTGCTGCATCCCTGGCAACGAGCACAGTCTCTGAGTTCCATCCCTGCCGTTCCCCCAGCATCTGCCATGGGTCCTGGCACAGGAGACTGCTCAGTTTTTCCTAAATCTGGCTGATCTGTCTCCCGGGAAATGGGAGTCAGCTTGCTCGCGCTCCTGCTTGCATCAGTCCCAGAGTGGCAGGTGGGAAGTCAAAGTCCCTCTTTAGCTGTAGACACACAGAAGAGCTTTCATTCCCAAAATGTGCAGAGTTTCAAATGTTCATGGGGGGAAAAAAAGAACGTTTCCTTATAAGGGAAAAAATGGATAAAACTCAGTAAATTAGTGTGGCTCCTCCATGCCTTCTTTTCAGGTGCAGACTTGAGGAGCTGAAAAAAGGTGGAAAGGAGGGAGAAATCTCAGCTGAAAGGTTCTGTGTGGTGTGTCCAGGTGGTGGGAGCCCAAGCAGAGGTCCCTGCTTGGCTGTGGGCTCCCTCCCTGCACCACCTGGCTCCAAACCACTGGTCTTGTGATTCCTTTTTTCTCTTTTTTTTTTTTTTTTTTTAATTCTCATTATTTCAGTCCCATGATTTTGTTTTCACCATTCCTAATTCTTTGCCTTGGGGAAGGGAGGCAGGGAACAGCACAGATTTGTACTGCCGTGGTTTTCTGGGTGTCGTGGTCCATAATGTGACATTGAAGTGATGAGGCATTGCCAGCCAGGCTGCAGAAATCAGATTTTTGATGGAGGGGGGAAGTGCAGTTCTAACCAAGCTGTGGGTTTACTTCTATTCATTTCAGTATTTCCCCTCTTTCCTTACTTTAGCCAAGCAATGAAAATCCATCAGTCATGAGTCCGGGAGCAGAACCCCAGCGTGGTGTCACTTCAGGGCAGGTGCTCAGACACCGTGGGGAGCACAGGGATGTGCTTGGCCAAGGACAGTAAAGATTAAATCCTGCCTCGTGCTGAGGTTCCAGAACTGAAGCCGTTATATTATTTCTAGGTAATTTCAATGGCAGTGAGAAATAGTTTTAAACTTACTCAGGGCTTTTTGTCCTAAAGAGTCCCAGAGCAGAGAATTCCACACAGAAACTGTGCATGGAGATAAAAAATGGCAATTGAGCGATGGTGCCAGCAAGAAAAGTAAAGAACAACCTTCTGTTTTGCAGAGGGAGGGGAGCATCCAGACAGCCAGATCTGTCTGATATCTGTACAGCCACACCACACGCCCTCATGAGAGACACGAGAACGAGCACTGATCCCAAACCACAGCTGGAAGCTGGCCCAGCAGTGCCCTGTGCCCCCCTGACCCCGTGCCTTCCCCACCCCACCTCCCTCGGGGCCAGGGGGGCTGGTGGGGCCCTGTGGCCAGGCTGACCTGGAAGCCCCTGGCCTGAGTCACTGCTGCCATCTCAGCTGCCCTCGGGGCATGGCCATGTCAGGCTCCAGGGGTTTTCCATGTCTTGCAGTTGGAAAGAAGCAAGATAGGCCAGTGGTGGATCATCAGTGCCCCGTGGGGTGTGAGGTGTCTGTCACCTCCTGCCAGCCCTGGTGGCATCACTGTGGCTCCGTGGCAGCTCTGAGTGTCACACAGGGAAAGCTGTGTGTGATTGAAGGTGCTCCTGAGCCAGCTGGAAGAAATTCCCCAAATGGCTGTCCTGGGGGTGTGGGATGGAGGTCATGGCCAGATTTGGCCACTGCATCCTGTCCTTGGCTGGGAGCTGGAGGAGATTCCTGCTGTGGGAGTGCCAGGTCCATGTGTGTCCATGCTCTCCTCACTGAGGATGGAGGCTCTGGATTCCACCTGCAGGCTCAGTGTGCTCTGGCAGGGGTGTCTGTGTGATGGGAAGGTGTAGGGTGAGGGGTGCGTGTGCACCCACCTCCTCAGAGACCTGCTCCTGCAGCGGAGCCCGGGAGCATCCCTGTCCAGGAGATCAGGGAGCACCGTGTCCTGCAGCTCAGCAGCAGCCACCGACCGTCCCTGTGGGTGCCCAGCGTGCTGGGGTCACATCTGAGGAGTCTGAGGGAACCCAGGGGGAGGCTGCAGCTCTGGCACCCCCAGCTCATCTCCCAAAACCCTCATCACAATGTTTCCCAACAAGACACAGAAAAGAAACAGAAGCTCCTGCCAGGGAATTTCCACCCCCAAATCAGTAACATTTGAGTAGTGGGAATAAGCCGCCAAAAGAGTTGATTTTTTTTGTTGTTGTTGGTTTTTTAATTTAATTTTTCTGGAAAGTTGGCTGTGCAGATGTGTGATGTGGTGGTGGGTGGGGTGACCCCAGCACGGCACAGTCTTGCTCGTAAGTGTTGCTAATTGATGCCTAAACGACAGCCATGGCTGGGGAGAGGGGACAGCGCCCGAGCGAGGGCAGGTCAGGTTCCTAAATTGTTTTATGGCTAAAGGAGGTTTCGGAGTTTTCTTTGCAAACACAAATAGAATTTATTTGTATTTTTAAATCCCATAAGAAAAATAAACCCTAAGATCTCTCACTAACTTTCTGAGGAAGTTACTTTCTGATGGAAATAGTTTGGTATCCAAAATACACAAGGCTCGGCAGCTCGGGGGAGGTCACGGCAGGCAGCTGCGCTGGTCCTGTTACTCAGTGCTCTGGGAGGGGGTTGCTGGAAATCTGGAGGAGGTTTCACGATGGAAGATCAGGCTAAATAAAGGTCTTCCACCTCCATAATTCCGGCAGCTGCATTTCAGCACTGTATCCAGTCACAGTGTGACACGGCGTCTCGGATGGAGGAGGGAGGGAGCCTCAAGCCTCGCTCAGTTTGGGGGCAGCCAAAGTGATTAATGGAGCAGCCTCTGCTCAGGTGGGTTGTTCCTCAGGTCCCTGTCCCTGAAGATTATCTGCAGTGAGCCCTGTGGCTGGTGAGCTGGCTGTGATAACACTCAGGTTTTGCACTATCTGTCCCCAGGAAGTGCTTTGTGCTGTGCGTTGGCCCCGGCAGGGCTGGAGCCTGGCAAAGCTGCAGCACCCGGACGTCCAGCCCAGCCCCGTCATTTCCAGTGAAACTGGGGTTGTCAGGGGCATTCAGCCAGTCATGTCATGGTCTGGGCATCCTGACAGCTCCTGGCTGCTGGCTGGGAACAATACCACTGTTCCCAAGGGATGGCAAGCCAAAATCAGGGTATTTTAGTATTTCCGATGAGTTTGTCAAGAGTAGCCAAAGTTGACAGGCTCCAGCCAGCTGTTTATAGAGTCGTGGAGTGGTTTGGGTTGGGAGGGACCTTAAAAACCATCTCATTCCACTCCCTGCCATGGCAGGGACACCTTCCACTATCCCAGGTTGCTCCAAGCCCCCTCCAAGCTGCCCTTGGACACTTCAGGGATCCAGGGACAGCCACAGCTTCTCTGGGCACCCTGTGCCAGGGCCTCACCTCCCTCACAGGGAGGAATTTCTTCCTGATATCCAATCTGAATCTCTCCTCTTTAAAGTTTAAAACCATCCCCCCTTGTCCTATTGCAACAGGCCCTGCTGAAAGGAGAATGTTGGTGGGATGTTTCGTTTCTATGTGCAGTTCCTCATTCCTGGCTGCCTCGTTTAGTTATCAGTGGGGTCAGGAATCAGCCCTCACTGATTCCCCCAGCTCAGCTGGGGCTCCCCCTGTCCGGGCTGCACAGCTGAGAGCAGACAAGGGGTTCATGAGGGTGCTTGGGCTGCTCTGGGAAGGAGCTGCTGTGTGTGGGGAAGAGGAAAGCCCATCTGGAGTGCAGGAGAGCCTTGGAGGTTGTCGCTCCCATCAGGAGAGGTCGGCGAGCGGGACAGCGGCCGGGTCCCACCTTCTGGCTCAGGCCTTCACGGGGAGCTGCTTGTGAGGTGAACTTCCTCTGGGAGGAAGAGAAAAAGAGACATGGAAGCTGTCCAAACCCTCCGCTGAGAAAGAGGGTGAGGCCAGACAGGACTGGTTTGGGACTTTATTTGGGTGTGCTTGGAATTGCCTGTGCCGGGGAAGCACCGGGAGCCGCAGGACGCAGATAACCTGTGGGTGCGGGGTGAATCACCCTCCCACACCGGCACAGGCCCCTCGCTGGCTGCAGGGCCAGCAGCGCTGCTGAACTGGGCTTTTTTGGGATGTAAATGGAAAGGAGCTCTGCAGCCCAGCCTCCGCAGGCACAGGGGCGCAGAGGGCTCTGCCTCCTTCCTCGCCGCGCCGGCCTCGGCCAGCACGGGCACTTCGTTAATAAGCAAATCTATGTGGCTCTACAGGGCTTGAATAACTTGTGGAAGCAAAGTAGTTTTGAGGGTTGAGTCCTTTGCCTGCTCTAAATGACTAAAAATAACTGGTTATTTCACTTCCAAAGTCGCGGAACCCACGCGTTTCCGTGTAACACGCCTGACTCCGGCTGTCTCGTAAGGAATGAACCTGGATGCCTCGGCTGTCCCTGGGGCTGGACCCCACTGATTGTCTTTCCAGGCACCTGCGTGCCTGCACACCTTGCTCTGGCTGGAAAAAGGCTTGGAAAACCTGAAACCTGCAGCCTGTGGCTGTGGGAAGGGGCTGTGAGGAAAAGGGATTGCTGGGGGCTCTGGCAGCTCCAGGCTGCGCTGGGCAGGGGCCAGGGGGTGACACTGAGGGGCTCCAGCAGCCCTGGCACCCGGCAGGGGCTTGGCCTGTGCCCACTGTCCTGAGCCAGGGGACCCTTTCCATGACACTTTATCATAGGGGGGTGATTCAGCAGCTTTCTAGAAATGCAAGGATCTAAAAGAAGTAAAGAAGGAAGTTTTCCTTCTCTGTTTTCCTTCTCTGTCGCATTCTACATTAAGAAATAAGGCAACTTGGGTTCTCCCTTCAGGGAACAGGGAAATTTGGCACCAAAAAGCCCCTCCATCCCTTCCCACATCTCTGTACCACATGTCTCCGCTTCACTTCTCACTTGTTTTGACATAAAGTACTTTCCCCAAAAAATATTAGTCACAACTTTGGCTTCAACCAGCCAACTCTTAACCTTCCTCAAAGTGGTTTGCAAGGGGTGACGTTGGTAATGTGTGATGGAAATGGGGACGGGTGGGCGGATTCAGTGTTTCTGGAAGGTTCTACATCAAGGTTTGGGAGCCCAAAAGCTGCTGCCTGCTGCTCTAAGGGAATCCCAGAGGACCTGCCAGAGATCCAAGGAGCTTTGGTGGGTCCTTGGAATAACACAAACTGTGAGGCTGGAAAACCAGGACATCTGGTGAGGGTGAGATTGTCAATGGAGGCTGAATGAGCAGAGGGATGAGTACGGTGTAAAGCTGACTAATCTGTGTTGAGGGGTGTCAAACTTGAACCAGCTGCCTAAAATCCTGGGTTTGGAGCATTAACAGCTCTATCAAGCAGTTCAGCACCAACAGGAAGGAAAAACCCCGAGTGGCGTGTGGGAGCAGGTACGGATTCCTGAGAATTCCTGGGAAGGAAGGAGCGAGGGACGCTTGGGTTGGGCAGAGCTGGGAAATCGTGTTCCAGGCCCGCAGCAGCTGCACACGAGGAGCCTGCAGTGGCTGTGGGATCCAGGGTGAACCCAGCCCTGCCTTCCCCGTGCTTCCTCGAGTAATTATCACACACCTTGCACCCTAATGAGAACCTGCTTCGTTTTCTCATCCCTCCGCTCTGCGGCTCTTCCCTCATGGCTGCTCCTTCAGAGCTCTTTGCAAACCCCATCTGCTGAAGGGCTTGTATTTCCTTTTTAAAAGGAGAAATCATTGGAAATTAGTAGTTTCTCTGTGCGTTATTATGCTTATAATCCTCTAATTTGGTAATGGGGCTGTAATCACAGGCGTGCAGGGTGAGGAGCAGAGCCAGCCCGGAAAGGTGCCCTGGGGATTCCCAGGCACAGCAGGCACAGCGTGCCCGGACAGACCGTGATCCCATGGCAGGAAGGGCAGGGAGAGAGGGGATGGACCTCCCAGCATTCCCAGTGATGGAAAACCAGAGTCAAGCACAGCTCATGGGCGAGGAACCCTGAAACAAGGGATGTCACCGTGGGCAGGGGCAGACCCTGTGCCCAGAGCCTGTGTCTGTGAACAGCAATTGAGCTTGACAGCCCCATTCCTCCCCAAAAAGACCAGGGAAAACAACAAATGCCATCCCTTTGCCAGGGATACTCCCTGCTCAGGAACATTTTTCAAGGCAGGTGAGTTCCCAGGATGCAGAGGAAGGTGTGGGCTGCGTGTGAGGCCCTTCCAGCCCCAAATCACAGCCTGCTGCTCCTGGGGCTGTGGCCCAGCCCATTCCCACAGCAGGATTTTCCTCCTTCCACCCCTGCAGTGAGGGAGATTGGTGCAAAAATGCACCTAGCTGAGGGTAACGTGTGGTGCCAAGCCACACCTGTATAAGAAACCAACCAGGGGCTTCCAGATCAGACTGGGAAGATGAGCTAACTGGGATCTGCAGAGCCTGGCTGTCCAGGCAGGAAATCCATCCTGGGGATGGAGCTGGTGGCTGGTCAGGCTCATTGCCACATTCTGCATCCTGTGAAAGGCCTCCCGTTGTGTCACCCTTCCAGAATGCAAGGTGCTGCCATCAGGGACCTTGTTCCCAGCAGAGCTAAGCCCTGAGTAAAGCCCTGGTAAGCACCGTGGAAAGGAGACTGGAGCAGCTCTGGTGTATGTTGGAGATGGGTTATATTCCAAATAATGCTGAAACTCAGTCCCAGTGCAGGAGAGGTGGATGGGAGAAGTTCCCAGGGGCTGAAGCCTCAGCTGTGATGGGCAAACCAGAATCAGGGATGTCTTCACTCAGCACAGCTGGCTCAGAGATCCAGGGGAAGCCCTGAGCCTTGAGAACCAAGGGACTAGAAATGCAGAGCAGGGATGAAAATGATGAAAATGAGACAAAGTCACCACTTCCCAAAACCTTCACAGTGAAGGAAACACCTCCCACTGTCTGGAGGATCCATGGGAATATTACAATATTTGTTCCAAAAACATGACTGGGTGGATCCAGACTCACTGACGCAGACACAAGCAGCTAATTGAATTCATACGTAGGAACCCTGGACACCATCTGGCCTCAATAAAACGTGGGTCCGGAGCTGTTTCTTAGCAGATGGTTCCTCATTTTCATAATCTGAAATCAAAAGATCATTTTTCTATCTGGAGATCAAAGGCATTTAATGTCTCCTTGGTCGAGGGTTACAAAGCGAAACCTCTGTCCTCTGTTTTGGCATTTCGTGTGAGGCAGACGGGGGTTTTCCCCTGAAACCTCTGCTCAGGCTCCGGGCAACCACATCTGGGCAGCAGCTGCAGATGTTCACAGCTCTCCAGGGCTGGGTTTATTTCCATGATAGGGATGTGCAGTTTATAAAATCAGAACAGACAGCTGTAATAAGCTTGTGTGGCCATTTCTATTTCCCCAGACTACTGCAGTATAGCCCATGCGAATATTTGGGGATGAAATGATTCCTTTTCCCCTAGAAGAAGAGTTCAGAGCCCTGTCTGACCTCTCAGAGCTCACATTCACCCTGTGTGTGAGGCCAGTGCAGTGCCCACTCTGATGTGGTGGTTGGAGTGTCCTGTGCAAAGCCAGGAGCTGAACTCGATGATCCTTGTGGGCCCCTTCCAGCTCAGGATATCCTATGATTTTCTGATCCCTGTGGGAGAGAGCCCTGCAGAGGAACGAGGCCAGTCTGGCGCAAAGGAGGCTTGGGGGGGACCTTGTGGCTCTGCACAAGTCCCTGACAGGAGGGGGCAGCCGGGGGGGGGGGGTCGGGCTCTGCTCCCAGGGAATGGAGACAGGAGGAGAGGCCTCAATTTAGCAGGAATTTCTCCATGGAAAGGGTGCTCAGGCCTTGGCAGGGGCTGCCCAGGGAGGTTTGGAGTGCCCATCCCTGGAGGTGTCCAAGGAAGGGCTGGAGGTGGCACTCAGAGCTCTGGGCTGGGGACAGGGTGGGGATCGGGCACGGCTTGGACTCGATCGATGATCTTGGAGGGCTTTTCCAGCCTCCATGTTCTGGGATTCTCGGAGTCCGGGCTGCTCCTCGGCTGGTGCGGGTGGGCGAGCGCTCGCCTCCCCGGCGACGTCAGCGCCGCTCCGGCGGCAGCAGCGCAGGGGAGGAGAAGGGGGCGAGATGCGTTTCTGTGGAAAGTACTTCCACACCCACCCAAAAGCCTCCGGGATAGACGTGATCTTTGCCACCTAAGAACGAGAGGTGTGTGGTTACTCGGAGCAGGTTGTAACAAATTGAGTCCTGCTCGCAAACCTCATTTTCCAGCGGGTACCTGCGGGCTCAGGGCCGTTCTCATCGGCCCAGGGTGGAACCGAGAGGCTCCCCCGTCCTGCCAAGCCGCACCGCCCGAGCGCTCTTTGCATCCCAAACCCTGATGCACGAGGTGAATATTTGCGCCGGGATCAGCTCCCAGAGGAGCCGGAGCTCTCCCGGGCTCTGCCTCCCGCCTCGCTGCAGTATGGAAATGATCCTCCCGGCAGACAGCTGAGTCCCACCTCGGTTCCCATTCACCTGGAGATGAAAGTGCTCTGGCTGCCAGTGTAGGCGGGGCAAAACCATTTAAAAACCTCATTAGAGAAAGTATTTGGGGAAGACAGCAACACCCTCAGTTGTGGTTTGCTCCAGGACTTCTCAGCCAGATCCCTGCTGATACAGAGGGAAGGGCACTATGAGAGACATTCCTGTCAAATACTACTCCTCGTAGGGATGCCTTGGGTGTCCTTTGCCTTTCTCTGTGTCCTGGTGGGCTGTGTTTTCTACCTAAACACGGGCAAGTTCCCCTTCAGGTGCTGTTTTGGGGGCTGGAATCAGGGCTCTGCATGGCACAGAGGGGTCCAGGAGTGATGCAGGAGGGGTCCTGCTCTGTGCTGGAGGAACACAGTCAGTAGAACTGTGTGTAATCTTGATTAGGCAGAAATCCACCATGAATATTTCCTGTTCCATTTAATTCCTGTTCGTGCTTATTTCAGCTGAATTTGCAGCAGGAGTAGTGCCCAAGCCACATCTGGCTCGTGATGCACATGGGATCAGACCGGGAGTTTGGGAGGAGGTGGATCTGGATTCAGAGGTTTGGCTTCTTATTTAGAAAATGACGGGTTGCATTCTCCCACGGCTGCTCCAGACTGCCCCAGAGCTCAATGATATTCCTGGCCAAGGGTTTTTTCAGTCTGCCTGACATGGAAACAATCTCATGTGCATGGCTTGTCTGGCCTCGTGCACCTGCACTTCCCCTTCTGCCTTCCTTTTCTTTGCATCCCATTTATTCCAAGGGGCCAAATGTTCATTAAGTCCTGGTGAGTTTGAGTGCCAGGAATCCCTTTTCCTCTCCCAACACAGCCACCCACCCACCTTAAGCAGCCCCAGTTAATCAGGACAACTGCAGCCCTCGGCCAGCAAGGGGACATCCCAGGCCTCCAAGCAGGTGCCTGATCCCATAGGATCACACAAAGACCAGCCTGGGCTAAGGAAGGCCACGTGCAGCACAAGGGCTTGTTCTCCCTTGTCTCCAGCCAAGGACACTGTGGCATCCTGGCAAAGCCCTTTGGGTTCCCTGTGTGCCCCTTCCCAGAATGACATGGAATCCCAGAATCAGCAAGGTTGGAAGAGATCTTCAAGATCATCGAGTCCCACCGTCACCCCAGCACCACCACCACCCCTAAACCATGTCCTCCATCCAGACACCTCTTGAGCACTTGCAGAGGTGGTGACTCCACCACCTCCCTGGGCAGCACTTCAGCCCCCAGCTCCCCGCACTTGACTTGCCACACTCTCACCTGTGCCCCGTGCCCTGCTCACCCCTGTGGTCACCCCTGGCATTTGCAGCTTGAACCGAGGCCCCCCAAGCCGACCCCTGGGTGCCTCATACCCCATGAGCAGGGAGGTCACACAGACCTTACCCCAAAGCCTTGAGTTCAGAGGTCAAGGTTTAACTCATCCGTGTCCTCACATGAACTGCAGGGAGAACACACTCCTGGGCTCTTCTGCCTGTTCCAGCTTTATTTTATTTTTAGGGGTGGGTGTGTAATTTTTTTGACTCAATTAGCAAGTTCAGAATATTCCCTCTGTTAATATTTGACTCAGACATGATGCAGTTCGGCCCCGTGGCTGTTGTTACCTGCATCCCCCGAAAGAACAACATCTCCCCAGACTGGGAGCCTCGGTGGTGTTGATTCCTGCGGGGGTACGTGGGTGCCAGTGGAAAATAAATAACGTGGTATTTTCCAAGTGGCAGATCTGAAGGCACCCTGCTTTGCTTGCTTTGCATACTCACAGAGCGCCATCCTCTCTGCTTCCCAGATATGAAAGCTGAGGCAGAGACATCTGATGGGGCTCCAGCGCTGACTCAGTGTTTGATGTGAGGCAGGAGGAGGGATGTGATCAGATCCCATTGTGCAGAGCATCCACCAGACAACGCCAGCAGTGCGAGAAGTGATTCCTCATCCTCCCTGCCCCTCCAAACCGTGGGTCACCCCTCACTGTCCCCTGCCCCGCCTCTAGCAGCCAGGATGTCACCTCTGAAGTGGCTCTTGGGTTGGGGACTCCCATCCCTGGAAGTGTCCAAGGCCAGGTTGGATGGGGCTGGGAGCAGCCTGGGGTAGTGGAGGGTGTCCCTGCCCATGGCAGGAGGTTGGAACTGGATAACTTCAAGGTCCCTTCCAGGCCAGCCCATTCCATGAGTCCCTGATTCGGTGATTAGGCCGTGTGCAGACAGAGCTGAGGCCTGTGCAGCCCCGGGGAGTGCCGGCTGTGCACGCCCGGGGTTCTTTCTCACGAGATGGTGCAAGAGCCGGGGGGGAACTGGTTAAACAGCGTGAGCTGCTGGGGCCTGGCAGGGCAGGATGTCACCCGGAAGCCAGCGTGTTTTATTAAACACACTATCAAAGTGGGCTAAAGTCTCTTACTAATGTCCACAAATTCTGCCACTACCAAATAGTTTCCACCTACATGTTCCTCCCACTGCTGCACTGGGTGCTGGCAAACATCCCTGCTCAAAGAGGGGAATGGCTTTCATTTGAATAGTCCTCGGGCGAGTTTCGCTGAGCGATGCCAGCGTCATTCCCGCAGCTCTCACGTGCCCGGCAGCGCTCCAGGGTCGTGCCGGAGGGAGGGCACTGAGACAACAGCTCTTGCTGTGTTTTCCCAGTGCTTTATCCAGGCAGAGCCCATGGCAGCCTAAACCAGTGCAATCAGGCAGCGATGGATGCACATATTTGCAATATGAAATCTCGACTTGTGACTCGTGACGGTTCCTGGCGGTTCCACGGCAGCGAGCGCGGCCAGCTGTGCTCTCGAGAGTCCCACACGGCTGAAACCACCCGGCTTCACACCAAGCTGGGCTTTTGCAACTCCCAGAAGGCTGAGGCAGAGCTCTGGGGGGTGTCAAGCTGCTCCTCAGACCCTGTGCTGTGTGGTTGCACAGTGCCCCTTGGGACCCGGCTTTTGGCTGAGGGGTGTGGGCTCCCCTGCGCCTTCCTTGGACACTGAGGTGAGAAATGAGACGTGCAGGTCTCCTGGGAGCTCCTAGCTGGGTGCATCCCACACTGAGCACCCCGTGCAGGACCACAGACCCCATGGGGCTGGAGCTGCTGTCCCCCCTGGCTGCCCACCGGGAGCCTCCCGGCCATCCCGGAGCTGCCGGGCTCGGGAGCGGAGCCGTCACGTTTGCTGAGCACAGGAGAGAACCCCGCTCCCCAGCGCTCCCAGAGACAGCCTGGCTCCCGCAGGAACTCTTCCTAGAGCAGAAAGCACGGGGTGTTCCTGCCGGAGGCTCGGGGATGCCGAGGGCTGAGCGCATCCCGCTTCCAGCCCCGGCAGGGCCGAGCTTTCACCTCCGGTGCCAGTAACCCGACCCGGGATTGCTGGAAATGGGAGAGAGGGAGAGTAAGCGATTTGATTACAGGCCACAGGCACATGCCTGGCCTTCATGGATATATTAAGTAAGAGACATTTTAAAACAAAACCACCCTCAGTAACCTTATCGTAAGCTCGAATCCACAACCCATCTGTTAACTCCCGGCGCTGCCCACATAGGCTTCCATCAGACAGCAGTGCCAGGGATTTTTGGAACGTTTTCCCCCAAATCCCTGTGGTCGGAAGGGGACAGTCCCGGGAAGGGGCAGATCCTGAGTCTCGGATTCCCAGCCCACCCCCGAACCAGCCCCCAAACTCTCACCTTTCGTGCCTCTGTAAATAACTGCAAATCCCCTCGGACGCGAGCTGTCGCGGTCCTGTGGCTCCCAGCCCTGCTGGAGGAGCGCTCAGGAGAGCTGCTGCTCCACGGATGGCTTGAGGGAATTCAGCCTTTTTAAACATTTTGTTACTGCCTAAATCGTGTGGTGCAAAGGAGCCCTCCATGTAGAAATAATTCAGCAAACACAAGTGAGAAGGCGAATTGACGATTGCATCAGCCCTTGCTTATGAAAACTGATCCCCAGGAAAATGTAACTCAACTCTCGAGCAATTTCACTTGATGCCCAAGAATGTAATAACTTCATTTGGATCCTCCTTTTAGGGGGACTCCTAAATCCTTGGCAACATCCCTTAAGGTCATGAGCAAATCCTGATATGGAGAATTGTTTGGCAAGCACGAGAACAGTAAAAGGGCTAAATAATTGGGGATTACCTCTGACCCTGATTTGTGGCTCACCACCCACTGCAGGAATGTACCAAATATCTGAAGGAGCATGCAGAAGTCAGGCAATCCACGGGCATGAAGCTGTCCACGTACTCTTGGAGCCTGAACTTCAAATGCAGAGCAGGTTGGCCCCAAACCTCATTTTTCATTAGCAAAATGCTGCAGCAAGCTCTAATTATTTCTGTTGCCTTGGACAAAGGGTCAGTGATGGGACAGATGAAAAATTGTCTGTGTTTTTTCGCCCTTTGTTTGGAAAATAACAGCTTGGGTCTTGGGGGCACAGAGAGAACGAAGCGTCTGCTCCAGGGCTCGTTACTGAGGCTGGTTACGGTCCCCTGAGCTGCAGGAGGGGACAAACACATCACCCCCAAGGCTTCTGATGGTTATTGCTGAATTTGTTCCGTGCCTGTAGGAAAGACCAGCTCTGCTGTGAGAGGTCACAGCTCGGAGCTGTGATCCTGTGGCACTCAGAGCTCCTTGCTCCATCCCAAGCCCTCTCCTCCACGGTGCACCGGGGCTGCGGCACCACAGAGACCCTCAAGATTGATGGGCACGTCCTGCCCATGGCAGGGGGCTGGAATGAGCTGTGTGTAAGGTCCCTTCCAACCCAAACCATTCTGGGATTCCATGATCCTGGCCACAATCACCAGGTGTGCAGGCTCGGATGTCAAACACAGAGAAGACCATGTTAAGTGGGACAGCCCAAACACCTGCATTTTGGAAGCCCCATGTCACTGGGACAGTGCTGTGGTGCTCATGCTGGAGATGCTGCTGAGAGCTCGTAGAGGAGATTTTGGGGTTTTATAGACCTTACATTTATGGCCAGCATCTTTCTGAGGCTCTGACTTCCCTTGGGATTCTTCTGATAACAACAAACACCTTCAGATGGGGGTGAGCCTTAAACAGCCTGTCTCCATTGCCCATATAAAATCTCTCTGTGCTCTCATGTAACACCTCCTGCCCTCGGATTCCTCCCGAGGTGGAGCAGCCAGGGCTCTGCAGGCAATAGCAGCAGCTCAGTGCTGGAGCTCTGCTCTTCCCTTATCTTGGTAAATGCACCTTTTATCAGCTAAGCCTGCCTCTACTTGCTCAGCACTCAGCAGGGAAGTGACCACGGCCCTTCAGGAGAGCTCTGCCTTGGCAGGTACACACAAACCATTATCATCGCTTGGCGTTGTGCAACTGCTGGCGTCCCCGGGCTGGCACAGGCATGGGATGGCATGGAATGGTCTGGGTTGGAGGGGACATTAAAGTTATCATCATTCCATCCCCTGCCGTGCACAGGGACACCTTCCACTAGACCGGGTTGCTCCATGCAACACTTCCAGGGATCCAGGGGCAGCCACAGCTTCTCAGGGAAGCTGTGCCAGGGCCTCACCACCCTCACAGGGAAGAATTTCCTGCTGATCACAGAATCACAGAATGGTTTGGGTCAGTAGGGACCTTAAAGTTATCATCCAGTTCCACCCCGTTATGGGCAGGAGCACCTTCCACTGGAGCGAGCTGCTCCACGCCCTGTCTGACCTGGCCTTGGACACCCCCAGGGATGGGGTCCTACCATCCCAAAACTCCCCTGCAGCACCGCCATTTCCCCAAAGCCACATTCTAGCCACTTTCGCTTATTTTATTCCCTCCCCCCCCCCCCCCCCATCTCCAAAGTTCCGCGGCTGCAGGTTTCTCCGGGTGTCGCTTCGGGGGTGATTTTTTTTTTTTTGGTTTTTTTTTTGGTTTTTTTTTTTTTTGTTTTTCCCCCCGATCTCGGGAGGCAGCGGCGGTACCGCAGGGTATGGTACGGCACGGCACGGCACGGCACGGCACGGCACGGCACGGCAGAGCAGAGCACAGCAGGGCACGGCAAAGCGGAGCGGAGCGGAGCGGAGCGGAGCCGAGCCGAGCCGAGCCGAGCCCACCACCAGCCGAGCCGAGCCGAGCCGAGCCGAGCCGAGCCGAGCCGAGCCGAGCCGAGCCGAGCCGAGCCGAGCCGAGCCGAGCCGCGCCGGGACACACGTGCGGGGGGGCCCCGGTGCCCGGCCCCGCCTCCCCCCGCGCCGCCGCCACGTGAGGCTCATGTGACGGCGGGGCGGGGGCGCCGGGGCCGCCAGACGTGCCGGCGGTCACAGGGCTCCGCACGTCGCTCCCGTCCACCCACTCGCCCGCATTTAACCCGGCCCGCGGCCGCCCGCCGCTCCTCAGCCCGCGCGGCGCGGGCGCGGCATGAGCAGGAGCAGGAGCAGCAGGAGCGGCACCGGCAGCGCCCGCAGCCCCTGCCCGCCCTGAGCGCCCCGCTCCGCCCGCGCCCCCCGCCATGGAGCGCATCCCCAGCGCGCAGCCCCCGCCCGGCTGCCTGGGCAAGCTGCCCGCCCTGGACGGTGGAGACCTGCCGGGGTAAGCGGGGGCTTCGGGGGCTCGGGGGGTCCGGGGGGAGCGGCCCCGCCGGCTCCGGGACGGGGGTAACCCGCTGCTCTCCTCTCGCCCGTGCAGGCTGGACTTCGCGCACATGTACCAGGTGTACAAGCCCCGGAGGGGCTTAAAGAGGAGCGAGGACAACAAGGTAAATGGGGGGTGACGGGGTAGAACGAGGGGCGATAAGGCAGACTGGGGGTTAGCGGGGTAATTTGGGGGTCAGCGGGGTAAATCGGGCAGGGCGCTGCCGGCGCTCCGGGGCTCGGGGCGCTCGGAGCAGCGGCGGGGCCGTGCGGGATGTGCTGTGCCCCCGCTGACCCGCTGCCCCCGGCCCCGCAGGAGACCTACAAGCTGCCGCATCGGCTGATCGAGAAGAAGAGGCGCGACAGGATCAACGAGTGCATCGCGCAGCTGAAGGACCTGCTGCCCGAGCACCTCAAGCTGACGGTAGGTGCGAGCGGAGGGACGGAGCAGCGGCTCTCTGCTGCCGCTTCACCGCCGATTTGGGGTAGTTTTTTTATTTTTAGTTTTTTTTTGCTCCGTGGTGCCGCACGCCCGGACGGGCTGTAAGCGCATCCCGAAGTTGCCCGGGAGCTGCGGATCCCTGCGGGAGCTGCCCGCTGGCTCCCCCCGCTCCGCTGCCGGGCGAGAGCAGCCCCCGGCCGGGCTGCCCCGGGCTCGGGTCACGGTGCCAGCAGGGGCAGCAGAACCGATAATTAAAAAGCTTTCTCCGGGCTATGCGGCCGGTCTGAAAGTACCCACAGGGTTCCGTGAGAGCCTTTTCCGGAGCCTGCTTTTTAACTTATTTCCGGGGAGTGCTGTCGCTGGTAGTCCTGCCTGCTCCAGGGGCTCACCGTGTCCGTCCTCCCGCGGCTCCTGGCAAGGCACGGGCAGCCTCGGGGGGCTCCTGCCATCGTGGCCGAGCCTGCGGCGGTGCCAACCTGTCCCTGTGCTCCCAGACTCTAGGTCACCTGGAGAAGGCTGTGGTTCTGGAGCTCACCTTGAAGCACGTGAAGGCACTGACCAATCTCATCGAGCAGCAGCAGCAGAAGATCATCGCTTTGCAGAACGGTTTGCAGGCGGGTGAGTGTTCAAACGGCAGGGTGAGAAGCTCTGTGTGTGTGATGGACTTTCCCTGGGGAGCCTGAGAAATGCGGTTGTGACACCTTGTTCCCGAGAAGGGAGGAGACACAATTCTGGCCTTTAATGCTGTTATTTTCTCAGGCTTTGCTTATGAGCTTTCGCAAAAAAAAGATGCATTGCTCAAGGTGGTCAGTGCAGAGTGCCCTAGGGGGTTGTTTGAAATTAAATTGGGTTTTAGGGAGTTTTAGTTACAGCCCAGGTTTGCTGTGAGGTTCTCTCCAAAGCCATTTGACTCTTCCCATTTGTGTTTGGGAGCTTTAGATAACCCAGTCGGGTTTATTTGGTTGTTTTTCTCTGGAATTAGATATAAATCTCCTTTCTACACACACCTTTTTAAGTTTCTTTAGAAGCGAGCTGGCCTGTGCTCTGCAGGCAGAGGGGACTCGGTGCTTCAGCTTACCAACCTTAGATGCACTTCCTCCTGCTGTTTTCACATGTGGCACTCACGTGAATCTGATACAGCAAACCCGAATTTTTCGGAGGCGCCGTCCCTGCCCCGGCAGCCACAGGGAGTGCAGTGGAGCTGCCGGAGCCGCCGAGTCCCCCGGGGCTGGCGGAGCTGCTGGCGTGGCTGGGAGCTCCCTGCCTTCCCCGGGGGTTTCCTGGAGAAGCCACAGCTTGACTCGCTCCCCTGCTCTGCACTCCAGTACCTGTTGAAGGTGGATTATACAGTAAATAGCAAAAAATGAGTTAAAAGTTATTATGTGAAAGTGGACAGGTGGATGTTCCAATGAAAATGTCTGTTCCTGCCTGGGGATTTCTGTTCATAGAGTCCAGGCTGGCCATCGCTTTCCCCTCTGGCTGTGCTGTAACCCAAGTCCAACATCACCTCCAGTCTGCCTCGGAGATGAAAATGGAACTATTTAGCATGCTGTTAATTTTTAATTTCTTTCTGTTAATGTTTCCTTAGGTGACCTGTCATCGCGAAACCTTGATTCCAGCCAGGAAATGTTTCGATCCGGTTTCCAGATGTGTGCCAAGGAAATGCTGCAATACCTGGCAAAGCACGAGAACGGCAAGGAGCTGAAGTCGTCGCAGCTGGTCAGCCACCTGCACCGGATGGCCAGCGAGGTGCTGCAGGGCGGGGCTGCCCGCAAGGCCGGGGACATCCCTCCCAAAATGGTGGACTTGAAAGAGAAGCCGGTGCCCCTGGGCGCGGCGGGCGAGGGCCACGGGAAGAACTGCGTGCCCGTGATCCAGCGGACATTCGCTCACTCCAGCGGGGAGCAGAGCGGCAGCGACACGGACACGGACAGCGGGTACGGGGGAGAGCTGGAGAAAAGTGACTCCAAATCGGAACAGCCCTATTTCAAAAAGGATACCGACCTCAAGTACGCTGTCCAGGAGAGAATAAGCTCTATTAAGCAAGAGACTGAGGACCCGCCGGCCAAAAGGAGCAGGCTGGAGTCGCCGCAGGATGAGGGCCCTTTTGGCAGTGACATGATGGGCTCTTCCAGCGGCTTCCTGGGCCCCCATGCTCACCAGCCTCCCCTGTGCCTGCCTTTCTACCTGATCCCACCGTCTGCCACCGCCTACCTGCCCATGCTGGAGAAGTGCTGGTACCCGGCCTCGGTTCCTGTGTTGTACCCCAGCCTCCCGGCCTCTGCCGCAGCACTGACGGGTTTCATGAACCCCGACAAAATCTCCCCCCCTCTGCTGATGCCCCAGAGACTCCCTTCTCCTGTACCGGCCCATTCCCCCATCGACTCCTCGGCTCTGCTTCAAGCTTTGAAGCAGATTCCTCCTTTGAACTTGGAAACCAAAGACTGAGTGCAGTGTGACTGGTTTTTCTCTTTTTTCTTCTTTTGTTTTTTTTTTTTTTAGTTTGAGAGACTATTTCACTTTTATATATTGGCTGGACTGAGGTGTGGGGACGAGGTTCACTGCGCGTAGGAAGCTAAATCCCCTTTTCTCTGACTGGTCAGGTAGCTTGGAGAAGGATGAAGGATGCGCCCAGTTTAGCGATCCACAACTACTTCCAAAAGATGAAAGAAGGGTTTTGTGCTTTACCCCTTCCCTTCTTCCCTCTCCACATCTACAGAGCAACAGTTGACTCGGTCAGCTGCCAACCTATTGCAAAGCTGTGAAGAAATATTCCATGGGGCAGGCTTGGTTTGAGGGTCTGCGAATATAAAATAGATGAATATAAAACACGGTACGTTCCTGAGTGGCTCTGAAGGCAACGGCCCCGCTGGCTTGATGGAGCTGGACTGGTGTCCGAGTGACCCCGAGCGTGGGGTGGTGGTGGTGGCAATGCCACCAGGAGCACAGGAGGAGCAGGGCAGTGGTCACTGTGGTGTGGTGGTGGTGGCGGCAGTGCCACAGACAGCGCAGGAGGAGCAGGGCAGTGGTCACTGCAGGGGCAGAGATGTCAGCAGGAGGAGCAGGGCAGTGGTCACTGCAGGGGCAGAGATGTCAGCAGGAGGAGCAGGGCAGTGGTCACTGCAGGGACACAAATGTCACCAGGAGGAGCAGAGCAGTGGTCACTGCAGGGACACAAATGTCACCAGGAGGAGCAGGGCAGTGGTCACTGCAGGGGCAGAGATGTCACCAGGAGGAGCAGGGCAGTGGTCACTGCAGGGGTAGAGATATCACCAGGAGGAGCAGGGCAGTGGTCACTGCAGGGGCAGAGATGTCAGCAGGAGGAGCAGGGCAGTGGTCACTGCAGGGACACAAATGTCACCAGGAGGAGCAGGGCAGTGGTCACTGCAGGGGCAGAGATGTCACCAGGAGGAGCAGGGCACTGGTCACTAGTGGTGGTGGCAATGCCACCGTGAGTGCAGGAGGAGCAGGGCAGCGGTCACTGCCTGGTGACACAGGGTCAAGCAGACCTAAGATGGCTTTCTCTCCACACCTTTGTTGATACATAGATATTTTTTTAAGAAATAAAAGGTAGCTGCTGCTTGGAGCTTTCCATGGCGTACATCTAATAAATAAATGAACCTGCGCCCTTCCTGTAACTCGAGCTGCTCCGCTGGGCCGGGCCGGGAGGAGCTGTCCCTGGGATCCCTTTGCTGGTGGCACCGGCTCCAGCCTCTCGTCCCTCGGGAATCACCGCGGTTTTCCCGGCCGGGCAGGTCGGGAGCTCCTTGCCAGAGGGAGCAGTTCAGCCGGAGCCGGCAGCGCCATCCCTGCTGAACGTGTCCCCGACAGTGCCTTTGGAAAAGGAAGAGGCTGGGATTGTCAAATCCCGGCAGGGTTGGAGCATCTGGATTCCTCAGTCTCCTGGGTGAGCCCTGGCCCTATCCCTGTGCTAAGGAGAGAGGGCTCGGGGTGACGCTTGTCCTGTAAACTGCCAGGGGCTTTCTCTGCAGAGGAACATCATTTCCAGTTTGGCTTTCTTTTAATTAAAAACCCCCAAACTTCACTGCAAAAGGCAGTGCTCTTTGATGGTTTTTTCCTTACTGATTTTGAGAACTGGTGACCAGAACCCCTGTCTGGATCCTCATGTCGCCCTCCCGTCGCACCAGCTGTTGAGATGCACTATGCTTGATTGCAGATTGTGTTCTAACGTTTATTTTGTTGTTGGTTTTTTGGGTTTTTTTTGGTATACAGTTGTTGCCTTTATTTGTAAAATCCTGTTATAAATATATATATATTATATAAATATATTAAAAGTTAAAACGTTTCAGATGTCTATTATTTGTATAACTACTTGAGCATAAAGAAGTGAGAAATATGAATGTATTCTTGTTTCTGGGTTGTCTTTTTTTTTGAAGAGAAGAATATTCAGTTTTTCTCTCGGGAGAGGTACAGTGTTTATATTTTGGAGCCGCCTTCAAGGTGGGATATTGTACATATTTTTATCTTGAGTAAATGTTAAGTAGTTGTTTAAAAATGCTTAATAAAATAATTCTTTTCCTGTGGAAGATAAGGGTTTGCCTCCTGTGCTTTGAAATGTTTGAGCAGGGTCATTCCACGTGGTCTGGTCCAACAGGGGATGGCACAGGGGGGAGCAGGAATTCGGGATGCAGAGAGGAGTGGGATCATGGGTTTCAGAGGTAAGTGGGGATCTTGGGGTGCAGGGTTGAGTGGGATCTTGGGGTGCAGGGAGGAGTGGGATCTCAGGGTACTGGGTTGAGTGGGATCTCGGGGTGCAGGGTTGAGTGGGATCTTGGGGTGCAGGGTTGAGTGGGATCTCAGGGTGCTGGGTTGAGTGGGATCTCAGGGTGCAGGGTTGAGTGGGATCTCAGGGTGCAGGGTTGAGTGGGATCTTGGGGTGCAGGGTTGAGTGGGATCTCAGGGTGCAGGGTTGAGTGGAATCTTGGGGTGCAGGGTTGAGTGGGATCTCAGGGTGCAGGGTTGAGTGGGATCTCAGGGTGCCGGGTTGAGTGGGATCTTGGGGTGCAGGGTTGAGTGGGATCTCAGGGTGCAGGGTTGAGTGGAATCTTGGGGTGCAGGAGGAGTGGGATCTTGGGGTGCAGGGTTGAGTGGGGATCTCGGGGTGCAGGGAGGATGGAGGATCCTGGGGTGCAGGGGGCAGTGGGGATCTTGGGGTGTAGGTGGGAACAGGGCTCTCCCTGCTCCCCCCACAGCTCCTCTGCTGTCAGTGCCTGAAGGAGCTCAGGGTCCCATTACCCCTGTCACCAGGGATATTTATTTATTTTAACTCCCTTGGCACCTTCAGGGATTTCTTTCCTTCCAGACTCGAGGGAGGTGCCAGGAGAGAGCCTGGCTGGCTTTCCTACTCTCTACTGCTGTCACGTTGTGCTCCCTGTGTCTGGCACTTGGCTCCTGGGCCCCAACCTCTGTGGGGAGCAGGCAGCCCCTCACCCCGGAGGATGTGGCATTTCCACAGCCTTTGCCCAGCTCCTGGAGGAAAATGCTCCTGTTGCAAGCTGGTTTTGCTTTGCCCAATGCCCTTGACCTGTGCCAGAGCTGCCCCAGGACTGCCAGGGACGGTGCCCAGCGGGCCCTCGAGGCTGAGGGGCTCAAGGGCCAAGTCCTGCCTTTGCTGGGAGTGATCCCTGCTGCTACACCCATGTGTCCCAGGTATCCCTGATCCGGGAATTCCAGCTGGCACTGGGGGTGGTGGAGCAGCCTGGTGCCTCTGCTCCCAGTGCTGCAAAATGAGCCAGAGGACGTGGTCCTCACTCCACCACGGGCTCCCTCCCAGCCTCTCCAGCAGCAGCACTGGTTTCTGGCCTCCACGTGAAATGGTGACAGCCCCAAACCTCCCCCCAAGGTGAAGCAAAGGGATGGGTGGAAGGACTCCGTTTCCTAGTGGCTGGGGCATGGGCACTTCTGAGGGAGTATTTCGGATTTTCACTGTGCAGATGAATCACAAAACGGGAGGAGTGGTTTAAGTGTCCGACTGGGGCCAGCACTGCTCAGTCCTGGGCTGAGCATCTCCAGGACCCCACATGGAGAGGCTGATGCTTCTGTCAGACTGTGGTTAGAACTAAAGAAACCTTAGCTTAAGTAATGCTAGAAAAAAATGCTGCTTGGTTTAACGTGTTTGGGGCCTCCACACGTCCCAGCATTCATGTTCTGTTTGCTTTAATTAGGGCTAAATATTGATCTCACTGAAGCCGACTGTAACAATCCCATTTGGGGACAGCATTTGGTGCTCAGTGCAGTGGTGTCTCCAGCCTCAGGACCCCCTGGATTTCTGGCTCGCTTCCACGGCTCTCGCTCTCCTTTGGTCTCCATATTCTGACCCCCCTTGTCCTACAGTGGGACAACTTGCAGGAGTTCCAGACCCTCAGTTGTGGAGGAAAAATCTGTTAAAAAAAAAAAAAAAAAAAACGTGGAAGAGAGAACATTTACTCAGGAAGCAAAATATTATTACGGGCTGGGATTTTCTCTGCTGCTCTGGCCCGGTGCCAGCGGGACAGGTGAGTTCTGTGGGGCAGGGGCTGCCCCACAGGGACAGGTGAGTTCTGTGGGGCAGAGTGGGGCAGGGGCTGCCCCACAGGGACAGGTGAGTTCTGTGGGGCAGAGTGGGGCAGGGGCTGCACTTGTGGGGGCACCAGGGGGGGACCCTGCCCACAACCCCAGTGCTGGAGCAGCTTCTCCCCTGCGCTCCAGCCCGGCCCGCCAGGAGAGTGGATGGATGGAGGGAGGGAGGGATGGATGGAAAGATGGATGGAAGGACGGATGGATGGATGGATGGATGGATGGAGGGGCGACCCCCGGCACGGCGCCAGCCCGGGACAGCCCGTGCCGCCCGCCCCGCCGGGGTGTGCTGAGTTCCCGGGACTTGTTTTCATGGTCTCACCCAGCTCTGACCTGCCTCAAATGTTGACACAATGTCACGTTTCCGACTGCAGTCTTTCATGTGCAGCCGGAGGCTAAATACGGCTGCTGGTTCCTGGAAAAAGACGTGCCTGGCACCCTTTCAGCAGAAACCCGATCCCCATGCAGGCTTGGCACAACAGCTGAATAACACGGCAATAACTCTTTCAGCAGCATTTCAACCCATAAATAGGGCTTCCCGAGCGACTCCTTGAAGTCAGACAAGGAGGATACAATGATTTTTAGCAAAAAGAAAAAAAAAAAAGAAAAGTTATTGTGTGTGAAGAGCGGGTGCAAGAGGGCAGCGGGGTCAGGCAGATCAAAAGGTGTCCTGGACGTGCTGAGTGAGGTTTGCTGAGCGGGAGTGCAGGATTGCCTCAAAAGGAAAGAAATGCTCCTGAATTTTTTAATGTCTCGGTCCTGTTTCATACCAGCCCTGTGGAGGCCCGGGGAGAGCCTTCCTGAGAGCCAGGGCCTTTCCTAACCCCGGTGAGGACACACAGACACATAATTTTAGCTTTTCACCACCTGTTTGGAAAGCTCCTGTAGCCGAGCGCTGTGGGACTGGATGGTTTTTACAGGCATGTACCCCGGGAGCTGCTTATTTGCATTATGCATGGACCAGGGCCTAAAATAATCTGCAGTGACGCACATTTTTTGCTGTGATTTCCCCCCCCCCCCCACCTTTTCCAGGACTCCATTTTTCTGAACGTGCCGTGACTTTTGAGGACCACGCGTGGTTGCCCAGCCCCGGGGCTGCCAGGGCCCTGATTCAGCACGTCCCCCCCCGTCCGTCCCCGGCCGTGACACACGGAGGGAGAAGTGCCCTTGTGCTCCGCCTTGGCTTTCATCTGCAGAGCGTGTAGCTGCAAGTGCGGCGTGTTTACAAATGCAGGCATTGCAAGATCCCTTGAACTGTGTCCTAGTACAAAAGAGGCTTTGAAACGAGAAACACGTTGTCATGGCATGTTCCAGGCCAGCAGCACCAGACTGAACCAGATAATTGCTGTTTCTGCTTCAGCGTGGAAAAAGCAGCAGGTCTTGAGCAAGTCTTTTTTTTTCCCCCTTAGACATGTCGTGTGATGCTCGGGATGGAGGGAGAAGGTTGGGAATGCCCGGGCAGCGGGGGCAGAGGCGGGGTGATCTCTCCAGGGCTGCAGGCAGAATGACAGACTGCTGGGCTCGGCCCGTGTAACCATAGCCCGCGGGGCTGCTGACACTGACCCTCACTATGTGACACGGGGTGTCCGTGTTTTGTAACCCTGGCGTGCTGCCGGGGCCGGGAGATGTGGCTCTCACTGCTCCTCGTGTTCCAGACCTTTCCCACTGCCCTTCTCCGGGCGGTTCACGGCACTCGAGAACTCTCCCGATGCCTCTCAGTGCCAGTGAGGGCTGCTAATTGCAGCGGGCATCAGTGGCCCTGGGCACGGTACCTCTGCACTGGGCATGGCCGAGGGGGTGCCTGTGCCCTCGTGCCCACACTCCTGAGGCACCACTGTGCTGGGGTGGAAGAAATGGAGGGCAGTATTTCTACCTCTTTCAGAATAATTTATTTCTCAGACATTTGCCTTTCTCCCAGGCATGTTTCTGCCCCAGGCACATCACCCCGTGGAGTCAGTTATTGCCATCACACCCAGCACCTCTGGAAATGGCCAGACAGGAAAGCTCTGCCTGGTAAGGGTTTTTCACCACATGTGCCTCATTAAAAACTGCAAATGGAGCAGGCTGGGTAACACCACGCAGCTGAGGGAAACAGGAATTCCTGGAAATAAAAGGCAGATCCCTCAGCTCCTCTAATGCTCGTTGCTGCCGTTGGGACAGTGGGAGCTGCCTGGGTCTGTCCTGGGCTGGTTGCTCCTGGCGTGCACCTCTTTACCCCTCCGCAGAGGCAGGCCCAGCTGAGGCAGGTGGGTGTTTGGGATGGAGCCTTGGCCATCCCAGCCCTGCCCTGAGCGTCCGTCTGCGGGGTGACACTGCTGATGGGAAAGGGCTGGGCTGGCCATTGCAGCCTTGGCTTATCCCCAGTGCTCCATTTTATCTCCTCCCTGACCTCTGCTCTTTATTCCAGTGCCCAGGATGGGCTCCCACGTTGTTGTTTTCTGAGCACCAGCTCAGCCCAAGGAGCGATGGCCACGGTCTGTGGCTGCCAGAGCTGTAGTGTAAGAGGAATAATTAGTTTCTGTCTGCAACACAGCTTTATCCTTCCTTCAGCCCGTGGTGCTGCTGGGAGTACAGCAGTATTCCCTCCTCCGTGCTGCTCTCTGCTTGTCTCCATGCAGTGGCACTGAGAGAAAAGGCCGAGATCTATCCTGCTTTGAAAGGACTGATGAATATGCAAACTATTAGGGCTGAAATATTGCTTATCCGCCTCACGGGGTGTGCACGGAGCTCGTGTTTGTGCTGCTGCCTGAGGATGTGTACACCACCAGTGTGCAGCTGAGCAGCTTAGGGAAGATTTAACTCTTATTTCTATTCTTGACACCGAATCATTAATAAGGTTATGACCATGCTGGGGGCCTTTCCCTGTGCCCTCCTCCTGCTGTGGCAGGGTCTGGGGACCTGCTGGTGGGGTTTGACTGCAGCTATTGATTGGGGTAAAGCTCCATCCCAAATGGAAGCAGTTGCTGATTATTATCTCGTGGTATTAGTGTGTGTATTATGAAATTGGTGTGATTTGAGATGAAATGTGACCTATGGGCATAGGCAACATGTTCTAATGTATTCAGAAATGCTGGGGCTGACGAGCTATTGCTGCTGGTACCACGCTGATTAAACCCCAGCTCGCTCTGCTCCCATTGAAATCAGTGGGAGGTCTGTCATTGCCTTCCGTGAGTGCTGGACTGGATCCAGCCTGCACTTCATGGGATGCATTATTCCACAGGATTAGAGAGGCACAGGGAGTGGGATTCCTCTCTCTCACTGATCTCTGCTGCTTAGATATTTGCCTTGGAGCTGGCTGGGACACGAAGCACCCGGCCTGGTTTTGGTGTTGCCCCAGGGAGGAGATGAGCGGTGTTTGCTCCCAAAGGTTGGCCAGGGCTGGGGTGTTGCTCTGGGGCTGCAGCCAAACGTGAGGGGCTGGGCAGCTCCCCGTGATCCAGAACTCCTGGAGGTGTGGGCACACAGGAGGTTCTCATCAGCATTGCCTGTCCCGCATGTTTGACCCACCAGGGCTGGAGTCCTGGTTCAGGGATGAAAAACCCAATCCCCCCAGGGAGCCCCAGAGGGGCCCTGGCTCTGCAGGTACTGGTCAGGAGGTGGCTGGGGAGGGTTTTTTTTCTCAGGTTCTTGATTTCAGACAGACGTTTGACCTCAAAGAGGTGCTGGCTGCTCCGGGGCTGAATTCCCCTGTGGCAGCTCTCACAGCCCATCCCAGCCCCACCACGCCGGGGCTGAATTCCCCCGTGGCACCTCTCCTAGCCCATCCCAGCCCCACCACATCGGCCCCTGGCCGAGCCCTTGGGTGGAGGATGACTCAGGGCCCCGTGGAGGGAGGGGGTGGCTGTGACCCCCCCAGTGCTGCTGGGGAACTGAAGCAATCTGTTTATCATGGAAAAACTGCTCTTTGCAGCAATTCAAATGGAAACTTCCCAGAATGAGTGTTGCAGAGCTTTCCCCTTGAATCACCGGGCCTCCCAAGAGCCGCTTTCTAAGACGATGCCCTCGGGGAAGCTGTCCCCGGCCGTGCCGTGCGTGGCAGCTCCCTCCCGGCAGAGCAGCCACACTCAGTCCCTGCTCGGGCCCGTTTCCGTGGGAGCAGCGCCTTTCCCCGGGCGGAACAGCTCCGGGACCCCCAGCACAGAGGTGTCCCACGAGTGCTGCTCAGCCCCGCTGAAGGCTCTGGGGTGATGGCACCTCCCAGCCCGGGGACCAGCCCGGGGTGGAGGCTCCCACGGCAGCACCCGCTGCCATCTCCCCAGGCCAATTGCCCGTTTTCCCTTCCCTCTGGCTGCCCATCACCCTTTCCATGGCTGAAATGAGTGTCCAAAGGTCACGGGGGAATTCAGCCGCAGCCGAGTGAATAAGGAGTGAGCGTGTGACGCCTGACTCGCATCTCGTGCTGCCCGGGATGCCAAGCCCAGCGCTGGTGGGGGCACGGAGCCCGCGGGGTGCCCACCGTGCGGGCCCTGGCCCGGCACAGGGCTCCGCAGGGATGCTCCGGGCAGCCGGGGCAGGGCGGCCGCCTCCGCCGCGGGGCGGTTCCGGGCCAGCGTAACCACAGCCGTGTGTAAGCCCTGAGCTGTCAGCCCGGCAGATTGGGCAAAGATAGCAACGGGCTGCGTGTCGCAAGGGCTGGGAGGCCACCGAGCCAGGCAAGGGGCAGGGAGGAGGGAGGGCGGGTTACGGCACCCTGGTGATCCCACCGCCGCCCTCGGAGCGAAGCTGCTGGGGATTTTTATGCATTTATTCCTGTCGGCCCCGCGGTGCTTGTCCCCATAGTAACAGAGCAGGCTGGCGCTGCAGCGCTCTGTGACATCCCTGGTCCCCAGGGAGAAACCGAGGACCGGCGTGGTCTGTATCCCCAAATCCTCGGTGATGCTCAGAGCCCGGGGACAGCTCTCCTGCGCTTCAGAGCGTGTCAGGGCTCCACTGGAGCCCCGGGAAAGCACAGAACTGCTGGCCAAGAGGGCAGAAGGGGCAGGTGTGGGGCTGGGCCAGGACCTTGCTGGGGTGAGTCCTTGTCCCCAGCGCCTGCAGCAGCCGCGGTGCAGGGCCGGGCCATGCCGCACGTGTGAGCAGCACAAGCCCGGCCGCTGGGTGAGGCAGGAACCGCAGAGGGGTTTTCCGGGCTTCCAGCAAGCACCTGGGCACTTGAGGTCAGGAGGCATCTGCAGCACGAGCTTTTCGAACCCAGCAGTGAGGCAAAGGTGTTTTTAAGGAGACCGGCAAGACAGAGATCTCTGTTCAGATCCTGGAGCCGCTCGGAAGATGAGTCAAAGGATTCCTGAAACAATTAGAGCTGTGAGGTGCAGCAGCAACAGCACATCCACCGTCAGCAGCTCTGCCAGGCGCCCTCGGCCAGCTGTTCGTGCTTTCCCTTTAATAAGGCATATTAGGCAATTTCCCATTTAAAAATGTTTATGGGAATATATAAATATTCACTTATACAGAACTTGCCTGGCCCTTTGTGTGCAGAGCGGTGGTGAGAGTGACTTGAATTGTTATAAATCTATCATAAAAGCTTGAGATGGATGTCTCAGAGCCCCCTGGGGACTGAGCCTTCCGGGTGCCAGGATGGGACACCTCGCTCCGTGGGACAGAGTGCCCCACCGAGCAGGACGGGGCCGCCACGGGGCTGCGTCACATCCCTCGGTGCCCAGCCACAGGCAGCGTGGGCAGGGTTTTCCCTCGTGTGATTTCCCGATGGCCACAGGAAGAGCTTGCACAGACCCGATCTGGATTTAATCAAAGGAATTTTTTTTTTTGCATTTGCTGTCTTATGCGCTGACCACCAAACCACATCCTTCGAGCCTGAGCCCAGCACAGTGAAACAAAAACTAGTAAAAACTAGGCCAGGGCTTTTTGCTATATTTTTTTTTCTTTCTTTTCCTTTAGTGCATCAGTTGGGTGCAAAGCTGGCACACACCTCTCCTCCAGCCCCTCTGCTCCCACACAGCCCCTTCCCAGGGCAGCCTGGCATTTCCAGCACCCCTGAGCCAGGCACTTGCAGCTCCACGTGCAAGCTGGGAACTATCCAGATTATGTGCACTGAGCACAGCGTCAGTGGGGAGCAAATACAGAGGAATAATGAGTAATGACATGCTGGCAGACCATGTCGGGCCCTAATAAGGCACAAGGTGGGGACTGTCCTTGCCTCTCACCCAATGCTTTTGGCAGACGAGCGTGGTGCAGCCTGACTGTGGGGTCAGAGCAAATGGAGGGGCCCTGGTGAGCCCCCGGTGCTGGTGGGAGCAGTGGCTGTGGTGTGACACTGTCCCTGGCAGCCTCCCACAGCACCCAGTGGTGAGGTGCCTGCGTAGGGAAGTTCTCACGTTTACAGAACAGAGAGCAGCTTTATTGTTGTATTTTGCAAACCAAAACCAGCCGGGAGTTTCTGAAGCGTCTGCCATCCCCGCAGAGAGCTGTTTAGTCATGCCTGGTGTGTGTGCATGTGAGACAGTGAGGGGAGGGAGGCTCGAGGACTTTGCAAAGATTAAAGATTTATGCTGACCCTTGAATCTGATCCAAGGCTACTAATCTGCCCTGATCCTATCATCTGCTCAGGGTGGATCTATTTCACTTTCCTTTATGGTACTCCTGACTCATTCCACTCCCACTCCAGGCCAGTCCAGTGGGAATGGGAAGCGCTACCACATATTTGTTTGGGTTTGCATTTAAAGCTCTGGACCTGTAGTGGGTGCAGCTCATAAAGGAAACCAGTGTGGATAAGATAGGGGTGAGCTGAATGCTTGGAAACCACTCCCAAGCACAAGCTGAAGTAGTTTGAAATCAAGGTGGAGTGATGTACTGAAGGCACAATACTTGGCAGCTACGCCCAGCGTGTGAGAAAGGCATTTAAATCCAAGGTGGTGAGGTAGGCAGGGCACCCCGCGTGCTTCCGACGGGACAGCCCGTGCCCTGCAGGGTCTGCAGTGCCAGCCGTGCCCTCCCCAGCAGGGAGCTGGGCACCCACCCCTCCATCTGCCCACCTGCCCCCTCTGGCTCTGTGCTTTGCACCCCGGTGAGCCCCTCCGTGGGCCTGCAGGAAGCTGTACCAGGGGTTCTGCTCCTGCCCTGGCACTGCTCTGCCTGGGAAAAGGCTTGTTTGAGCTCCAGCACCCTGTACTGAAGGCTCCTGATGGCTGCTGGGGCTTTAGTGTAAAAACCAATGTGTGGAGGAGATATATTGACCTGATGTTTTGGACGGCAGAATAAATCTCCTCTGCCTTGGCAATAAAAAAAAATGTGGCAGAAAGAGAAATAAGAGCTTTCCACCCCCCAGCTCTTCTCTGCTGCAGCCACACGTGTCTGGAGGAAGGCTGGGGATGCCACAGCAGCCCGGCCCGCGTGCCAGCCGGGCTGGGATGGATAACACCCACCGGGCACTGCTGGCAGCCCCAGAGCCACGGGCAGACAGGCAAACAGGATCAGTCATACGGGCCTGGCCCGTGGCTGAACTGACCAGGAGATGGAGTGAGATATATCCTATTTCAGATCCCCTGGGACATCCTGTTCTCCTGATAACTGATGATATGTAAATATAGCAAATGCAAAGCCAGGCACTTTCCTAGGGTGCCCAGCCCAGGCTGCATATAGAACAGGGCTGAGCCCCAGCGGCGCTCCTGGAAACACCCATTGCAACTGCGACACAGGAATCAGGCTTTATTTTTAGTTTAAAATGAAGTTCCTGTTTGTAAGGCCAGAAGGGTTACAGGAAAAAAAATGATGAAGTGGGATCATTTACTGCTATTTTCTTTTCACGTGTCCTTCCTTCCTTCCTCCCTCCTGAGAAATGGGATGTAGCACATCACTATTCCAGGCTGCAGTGCTCGCTGGCGGGAGCGCTGGTTCCTGCTCCCTCCGAAGAGGCCCATTAAGCCTTGTGTAACAAAAGGCTCCGTCCTCCCAGCCCCGCCAATTACCCCTGGTTTCTACTTATGTCATGGAAATGAAACTCCGGCCTCGCTGATTCGCACCTCCTTTCTCCCTCAGCAGAATTTTGGGCCGCCCCTGCCAGGAGGGGGTGACGGGCAGGGCATGGGGATCCCTCCCTGGCTCATCACTCCCTCTCCTCCCCGCGCCGCTGAGCAGACCCAGCAGCCATGGGATTGAAGGAAACAATGGGAAGTATTTGGTCAGGTCAGCCAAAGGAGCCTCTTTAATGAGCAAAGCCGAACACTAATTAGTCTGGTGCGCAGCCCCTTGCCCCATCGCCATCCCTGCGGTTCTCCTTCAGGCGGGGTCACCGTGCAAGGGGAGCCGCAGGGATGAGTTTGGCAGGTGCCCACGTGTTTTCCTCCTTCCCGTGCCCTGTTAGGGAAAGGTAATCCCGAGCTGACAGGAGGGAGCCTGCGAGCTGCTGACGGGAATTCCCAGCTGAGAGGTTTTGAGAGCAGTGGGAGCTTTGGCGTATGGATTAGGTTGCTTATATATACTATAGTGTGAGGGAAACGGGCGGTTTTGCTAATTCCCTTGCACTTTGGTTTAATAAAGTAGGATTTGTCTGGTGGGAAAGTGTAACAGTGGGATTTAAGCTGTGTGAGTCTCATGACTAGAGCTCACCTGGCTGGGTGGGAAACAGGGAAGCATCGACTGCATTCTGTCTCTCCTGTGTTCTCGTGTTTTTAAACATGATTTGAGTGCCCACAGCTTTGGATGAGCTTTATTTGGGATTGGGTGTCTTTAAAAAAACCGTATGCAGATACTTGCACTAAATTCTGTTTTCCAGAACTCAGTGCCCTATGTCTTGGGAGAACCAGGACTGCTCCGTTTGTCACTGCCTTGTGACAAAGACTCACGTAAAGTGAGGAATGATAAAGAGGGGGTGGCCAGTACACAGAGAGAGAAGGGGCAAGTTAATATCTGGTACAGCCTCTACAGGGAAATGAGATCCTTCTGCTTCTGGTTTTTAATGAGAAAGGCCCCAATGGAAATTTAAAATCTGGATCTGCATCAAATCCTTAAAGTTCAGGGAGTTTAGAACAAGGAGTTCGGTCCATTCCATCACTCACCAGAGCTGTCTGCAAAATTCACATCCCAAGATTTTTTTCCAATCATAAATTCTGCCAAAGATGCGTGCTTGGATGTGAGATATTTTTCTTCTTTTTCATCCCTTTTTGCTAATTTAGTTCCCAGATCTAAATCAAGTTTTCCATCTCGGACTTCCAGGAGCTGGGATGTCTTGTTTGCAGCTGGGAAGCTTTGCTGTGCCCTGTGTGGTGTGGTGAGGAGTTGGAAAGGTGGTGAAGGGGAGGCCTCGGGGTCAGGCATAGGGCTGCTTTATTGCCAGAGCCCGAGTTTTGGGATGTGCTAGTGAGCAAATCATTACAGGGCTCCCGCCCTTCTTTCCCTCATTATTAAGAGGATAAAACCCAACCCATTTTTGGGATATGCACAAATATGCTACTGATGAAGGGCCTGAGCAACCAGGAAGATTTTCTGAGCAGCCTTGAAGCAGCAAGGCACAGCAGCCTCATGCTGGGCTCTCCCTTATTCTTATTCTTTTCTGTTTTCTTGGGTGTACAATAAGAGCTAATCAAAGTGGTGCTCTCCAGCAGGCTTTTGTGTATGGCATTACAGCAAAATCCTAAATTCCCCTTCCTGCTCATGCATACAAAGCAGGAAGAACTAGGATGGCAGCAGACTATTTTCAGATGATTTAGCCAAGGAGAAAATAACTGGATGGCTGAAAGAAGGAGCATTTGACAAGAAATAACCTTGAAGCACAGCTCTGACATGATGGCGTGAGGTGCCCAGCTCCCTGAGATGGCCCTGCTCCATGAAATGCCAACAGGGAACATTGACTTCCAGAGGAGATGACAAAGGACAATACAAACAAGCAGAGCACCCACAATCCAATGCAAGAGAGGCTGCAGAGTGGGCTGGGTGCTCCCTTCTGCTCCTGGTTTCAGCACGGACATACGTGAAGTTCCCCCGCTCAGCTCAGGACTCTCACCAGATGCTGAGGCAACAGGTTGTGTATTTGGCTGGTGTAAATCAGTGCAGCTCAGCTGACTGGGCTCGTGGGATGCTGTTTGTACCTGGAGATGTGTTGCTTCTTCCCCCACTAAAGGCAAAGGCATCCCCTGGGACTTGCCCCTCGAACCTGGAGTGAATTGGATGCTCCCTCACCACAAGGTGAGAGCGTGGGCAGCAGAGAGTGATTACCTGAGCAAAAACTCCCACCTGCCTGTGCAGCATCTCATAGGACCTGGGCTGCAGCCCCCTCTCTCCCTCCTTCCAAAGTGACAATCCGTTCCCAGGATTCTCTCCCGCTTTGTCTGTGACAACACTGGGGACAGCTCCCCAGAGGTGTTCACGCCGGGCAGGCTGGGGCTCACATGGGGCATTGCTTTGCTGTTCCCGTTGTCCATCTCCTGTGAGCCGCTCACTGCTGATAACATCCCCTGCTTTGGATTTGTTGTGAGAAATAGAGAGGAAGATTTGCCGGGCTCTGTGGTGCCCATGTGCCAGGGGAGGGCCAGGGGGCCCTGCTGTGCAGGGAGCCCAGCCCAGGGTGAGGGTGAGGATGAAGGTGAGGACGCGTCTCAAAGCTTTAGGGAAGGAGGGCGGTTTTGGTGAGGCTGCATCCCCCTCTGCTGGACAATCCAAGCAAAGGCAGCACAGCCGCTCCTGGCCAAGGGGAGCACTCCGAGAGGAAAAGGGGAAATTAATGTGCAAAGAACCTAAGTGAGGCCCGGGGTCCCTGGGGCCCGCAGCCAGTCTGGGCTGTACTGGGGTTCATCCCATGCCCGTCACAATGAGAGGGCTCTTGCTGGGGACAACCTGACCCTCCGCAGAAATTGGGACCACATCCTATTTGTGCCAGGCACAATCCCAGCCCTCGCTGTGGGAATGGGTAAGTGAGGCAGGGGCAGCAGCCGGTGCCGTGGGTCAGACTGGCCCTGATGATGTGGCAGGGTCTCACAGCGGGCAGAGAACCGTGACTGGAAGTAAACAGAATCACACAGACAAACTTTGGTACGGGGTTCAGAGCTGCTTCGTAGCCCGGGTGGTGCCCAGGGGCCACAGCTGATGGGCATGAGCTGAAAAACACCCGGGTGGGACTGAAATACATACGGCAACCTGGACTGTGAGCACTGGGGTTTGTTGGGAAGGGGCTGCAGCACTGGCTGGATCTTGCCTGGCAGCTGGAAGGGAGCTCTACTTCAAAGCAGAGGCTGGAGAAAATGCCTCTCCTGGCCTGGCACCATGTGCACGGTCCCTGAGTGGGCAGCTCATGGCTCCGTCTAACCGAGGACCTCCAAGAAGTCCCTGCTGAGGCCTTCCCAAGGTGCTGCTCCCTCTGAATCTGGTCATACAGGTGTCTGTGCAGAGCGGGAGCCCAGGGTTCTGTGCCTGCCTTTCACAGCCTCTGTTGGAGGCTGTTTGTGCTTAGACTGGAAGAAGGGGTTTGTTTCCTTTTAGATTTAAAATCTAAATTACAGAAAAGGTGAAATATGGTGACTGGGCTGGCCAAGGCCCTGACTGTGCACTAAATCTGCAAGCGTGGGCCTGGCTTTTGTGCAGGGGGCTCTGCAAGTGCCAAGGTCACTGCTAATAAATCTGACTGGAGGACCAGGAGAAATTTTTTTAACTTACTGCTAACAGCAGGCTCCTTTTTACCTATCTTTTTTTTTTCCCTGCTCCCTTCTGCTGATTCATGCTCCTGCTTCTTCGGCACTGGGAGATGCCAGCATTCCTGAAGGTCATCACTTGCACGCAGCAGCTCATGCTGTGGAGTGTTTGCCAGCACCTACGAAATCGAAATGCTAAAGCGACTGCCATCATTTATATTTTCCCTGGCAGTGACAGACAATCGCACAGCTTGCCAGCCGCCGAGCTGCCACGTTCCCAGCCTTGGAGACTACTCCAAGGTGAAGGAGGTGCATGAAAAGTGATGCCTCCCAATGAACTCGATACCAGGTCACCTTGAGATTAGGATTTTCACCTGGGCTCACCTGCAGGCAGTCCTCTTAGAGATATGGAAACCTCAGTGTCCAAGCATGCACCCCTCTGACTTACACCCAAACCATTCTGTCACCCTGTGATCCCGTGACTCTGGGAAATGCGATACCGCTGCTCACGTCAGGTTTCATGCACGAGTCACGCTGCTGCCTGCCCCGGGTCCCTGGGGAAGCAGGGCTGTGCTGCCCTCACTGCCACTTCCCTCCCCTTCTCCGTCTCTCCTCCCCACCGTGGAGAAGACTTGGTGCTGTCCTGGGCTGCAGAAAGAGGATTTTATGGCCTGCTGGCAGCATGCAAACATCCCTGAGGAAATAAGTTATGGTTTAATTTTCATGGTGCATCTCTCTCTTCATAGCAAAGGAATACTTCTGGTTTAGCTCAAGCAGTAACAGCACAACTGACGCATTTCTTTTTTCAGGAAAGAAGTGAGGCAGATCCAGAGAAATCCTTCCTTTGCTTCCTCAGGTTCTTTAGTGACTGTTTATACTGTGGCAGTACCAAAAGCCCTGTATGAAATGACAGAAGACTCTGTTACAGGCGGTGGCAGGTTTAGGAACCAGTTATTTAATGTCCATCTCTTTAGTGGTGACCACTAATCCTACACTTTCCTTTATGAGTCTGGAACATAAGGTGACACATATCTTGTATCTGCTATCATCTGCCTCTGTTTCTTTTGATATTATTTTAAGTGGGCCTTGAAAGAGCAGAGCTGGAAAGAGCCCCCAGCTGCCTGCTGGCACTGCAGAGCAAAGCTCCTGTTTGTCCTCACAGTCCTCAGATTCCCCAGATCCAGGAGCCTCTCCCTCCCTGGACAAGGGAGGATCCTGACCTGGGAGGCACCCACAGTCTCTTAAGACATTTTACCAATACCCAGCTGAATCCCTGGAAGAAAATCAGCATCCGAATGAACTGAGGGTGCTTACAGGGCACGTGTGTTTGCCTCCTTAAAGCACGGACTGTGAACAAGCAGGAAAGCAGAATCTCAGAGCAGTAGTGTCACTATTTTTTGGCTGCGGCTCCTTGCTCGGCAGCAGGGGAGGTGCCACACAGCAGGCATCTGTAACTCATCAAATCAATTAGTTCCTTTGTCTGCGAGAGGAGTCGTTAGCCAAAGACAAATTAAAGGAAGGTCCAGTAAGATATTCTATTCTGAGAGGAGCTGTCCTATTTTCTCATACTAATGACAGGCTCCGAAATCTGTGCACAACTTAGCTCGTTATTAGAACTAATTGGTGCCAGGCATTCCATCCTCTCTGATAGGGCTAACCATGGGGATGAAATTTTCTGAGTTAATGAACCAGAGAATGGATTAAGAACTTTCAAAGTGCAGTTCATATCACGGCTTAATTGGAAGGAGTATATTAGTTGGCTTTTTTATGGAGACAAAGGAAAGCCGTGTTTTGGGGTGAAAAAGCACATGCACAAATGCCTTTGCTGCCACTGGGGAGCTGGGAATTTCTGATTTCAGTGTGGCAGAGCTGTGGCATTTGAAGGCAGTGCCTTCCCAGCACCGTGAGCCTGAGGAGGGATGGAAAGGGGCTTTATTCTGCTATTCCTCCTGTGCAAGGCCCTGCAGGGAGAGACCAATTAGTGCAGATCTCCCCAGGCCAGGGAGCTGCGGGCGGATCAGGGGCTGGTCTGGGCATGGGGCATCCTCCTGGTGGAGATCCACATCCCCCAGACCATCGTCCCCAGAGCACAGCTTGGTGTTTTTATACCAATCCCACTCTAACTGGTTTTTTACACCTGTTTCACACTGTTCTGAAGAGTAGATTTGTGACACCCATTTTTTCTGGCTCAGAAAAATAATTTTTTTTCTGTGTGATTTAGAACTTTTCCTTCTGCCAGCAGTGGAGAAGGAGAACCCTTTGCAGGAGTCCCAGACACAGCATGTAACCTCTGGTCCATATCCAGGCAGCTCAATCCATTCTTCATGCATTTTCTTAGCTCTTTAATATTTGTAAAATAATTTGAGAGCCGTTGCAGCCAGGTACAAAACAGTAGCGCTTTTCTAATCTATTGACGACCAACAAATCCTGCTTTACATCCATTAATAGCCCTTAATTTGAGTCATTAAAGTTTTATTGCAGCATCCTGAGAAATCCTGAGGAAAAAGATTGTGCTTCAGGAGAACAGAAAATATTCCTCAGGCATTCTGTAGATTCCTCATGATTTTTTTCCTGCTGCATCTCCATTTGCTCCCGCCTGGCCTCAGTGCACAAGTCACTGCATATCTCCCTAGAGAGCCAGAGCAGCAAAATTTGTGAATTTGGGCCTAATTTGACTTATTAGGGAATTAAAATAACCCTAGTTACAGTGACAAGAACCCTGGTAAATCACCCAAAAAGTCCATGCAAAATGCATGCTATTCCTTCAACTCCATTTGAAAGCACTTCCTACTGAAAACGAAAGTGACCTCAACTAAGTTGTGATAAATGCACCTAATGGAGTAGTTTGGTCAGTGTCATCTACTTACACTAATTATTTGGCTCAGGGGGAAAGTCAGGTTATCAAAGTCCATGCAAAAGGCAGGAAATTCTGGAGAACATCTGGTTATGCGAGAAAAAATGGGAATAACGAGGTGAAGTGGGCTGTCCCTTGGGTTTTGGAAGCTCTGTGAGCACACACAGGGTTTCACATTTCACTTGCTTAAGACGTACTTGCGCTAACTGGAAACATTACCGTTGGTATTTTTTAATCCCTAGTCCTCTGCAGGCTGGGATTGGATTTGTGGGTGGCCCTGAGGGGCCCTCACAGCACCGCCACGATGGCAAGTGAGGGGTGCGGGCAGGCACCCCTTCACCACAGCCCACCACGGCGGGCGAGGATGAGAGGACACGGCCTCAGACAGTGCCAGGGCAGGGTCAGGTCGGACATCACAAGGAATTTCTTCATGGAAAAGGTGGCCAGGCATTGGCAGGGACTGCCCAGCGAGGTGGTGGAGTCCCCATCCCTGGAGGTGTCCCAGGAAGGACCGGACATGGCAACAAGGTCTGGGTGACAAGGTGGTGTTAGGTCATCAGCTGGACTTCATGATTTTGGGAGTCTTCCCCAACCTAATGGAGCCTCTGAAGGAGTGGGCAGGGCTGACCCTGCTCCATGGCAGGCCCAGAGACAATAACACTGCCTGCCCTGCTCCATGGTGGGCCCAAAGAGGTCACCACTGCCCATCCCGCTCCATGGCGGGCCCAGAGAGGTCACCACTGCCCATCCCGCTCCATGGCGGGCCCAGAGAGGTCACCACTGCCTGCCCCGCTCCATGGCGGCCTCAGGGATGTCACCATTGCCCATCCCACTCCATGGCAGGCTCGGGGCTGACACCATTGCCCACCCCGCTCCATGGCGGCCTCAGGGATCACACCGCTGCCCACCCCGCTCCATGGCGGCCTCAGGGATCACACCGCTGCCCATCCCGCTCCATGGCAGGCTCAGGGATCACACCACTGCCCGCCCCGCTCCATGGAGGCTCAAGGCTGACACTCCCTCCTCACCACACCCCAACATGGCGGCCCCGCCCCGCCCTCTCCCGCCGCGGGTCCTCCGGCGCGCCAGGGGGCGCTGCGGGGCGGGGCGGGGCCGGCCGGGCCGGGTGACCGCGGCGTCACGTGAGGGCGGCGGGGGGAGCCGGGCCCAGACGAGCGCGGGTGTCCCGGAGTGGCCGGAGCAGCGGCCGGAGCAGCGCCCGCACAGCCCAGCCCAGCCCGGCACGGCACTGCACGGCACAGCCCGGCACGGCACGGCACAGCCCGGCACAGCCCGGCCCGCAGCGTCCCGGCCCGCCGGAGCCATCGCCCGGCCCGACCCGCAGCGCCCCCGGCCCGCCCGCCCGCCGCCACGATGCTGGCGCTGCTGTCCCGGCTGCTCGACTGGTTCCGCTCGCTCTTCTGGAAGGAGGAGATGGAGCTGACCCTGGTGGGGCTCCAGTACTCGGGCAAGACCACCTTCGTCAACGTCATCGCGGTGAGCGGGGCGGCGGGCGGGGGCCTGAGCCCGGAGCGGGGCCGGAGCGGGGATGGAGCGGGGATGGAGCGGGGCCGCGGGGAGGGAGCAGCGTGTGAGGCCTCGCTGGGTGGGATGGCTGAGCCCCGGTGGCTGCCTCGCCTCCATAAGCCTTCGTGTGCTCCTGGGAGCCGCGGGGACGCTGATCCCACAGCCGGGCACGGCCTGCAGCGGGCTCTGAAGGCGCCTTTCGGTCAGGGTGTCGGTGTGGCGGGGCTTGTGTTAGCAGATGTGGAGATAACATTGTGTGTCTTCAGCTGCCTCCTCCCTTTGACTGTTTTTCAGTAGTCCTGAATGGTTTAAGTGTCCGCACCCACTCACGGTTCTCCTCTCAGGTATTTGCTTATCGATTGCTGAGACCCATATCAAATAATCTCCTTTCTCTTAAGGTACAACTTACCTAAGAAGTACAACTCGCAAGCCCATCGGCAGTAAACTGCTGCACTCGGGCCTGCTGATCTGGTGATGTGCCTGGAGCAGGTGAAGGAAGGGTGTGGGAATACTCCTACACGAAGCTTTTCCATTGTTGAACGAGATAAAGAGTGGCTTTGCCTAAATGGCATGTTCAGCTTCATCAGTGTCCTGCTCTGCTGATGTATGTGATGGAAAACAAGCTGGACTTTGGGAGCTCCTGAAATGGGCAGCCAGGGCACCTTTTGGCTTTTCAGGGAGCGTGAGTGACCTGAGTGCAGTGCACCTGGAATGAGAAAGCTGATGTTTCCAGCTTTAGAGTGAGCGCACCTTCAGCTTGTCTTTTGGTTTTTGAGGCTGTGTCCTTAACAGTATGGAATATTTGTAAGAATGTATTTATTTAAGTGCCAGTTGAATGGGTTACTGGCTGGGAAAGGGACTTTCATTCTCTTGCAGTTACACATCATCCTTGCACACTGACAAACACCCTGACAAAACATAACTAAGCCCTTGTGTAGCTCAGGTGTGAGCACTCAGTGGGCTTCCTGATAATCATGGAAAATGGGTTACTTCATAAAAGGTAACTCTTCTCTGACTAGTTGTTAGCTGAAAGTTGCTGGAGGAACCCAGGAATGCCAGAAGCCTTTTTCTTTTTCACACTCTGCCAATACCTCTGAGCTTGGATTTGTAGACATGGAGCTCTGAAATTGTTGAACAACCTCGATGTGTGGCTGCTGAGCTGATACTGCTTGGAGTGTTTCTGCAGCTGGGGGCTCTCTGCAGGCTTTTCATCCTCTGGAGTCCTCCTGGTGATGGCACTTGCTAAAGAACTGCTTTGCTTCTGTGTAGCACCAGCAGCATGTGTTTGGGGAGTTACCTGTGGAACCGACTGCAGATATGTGCAGCAGTTCAGAGCTGTGGTAGCTGCACATCAGTTTAGTCCATCTAACTTGTCTCAAGTGGGAGAAGTTTTCCTTAGTAAAGCTGGAGTCTGTTTCCAGCCTCCTCTGTGGGGGTTGAATCTTGCAAGGTTTCAGCCACATGTTAGGATCACACCCAGGCATTTATCTGAGCGAGTGCCATTCAAAGAGCCTTGCAAAACCCAGGGGCAGGAGGAAGTTGTTGTGCATGCTGACACAGCCTCCTTAGCTGGTTTAGTTTGGAAGCATCAAGTCACATTTCTGAAGTTTTAAATTAGGAAATCTGGTGAGTCTTTACACTAAAAAAAAAACAGAGGGAGAGAGGGTTTGCTCAGGTTTTTATTATTGGTTTAAAAAAAATAATAGCACAAGCTTCAGTTACCAGTGCAAGATCACTTTTTAGATAAGTACTGCAGTCCATGGTGTGCAGAGCTGACTTCGTATTTGCTTCCTTGACAGACTTTAGTTCAGAGTCTGCATTTGGGAACGAGAGCAGTAAAAGAACAACTGCTCTCTGCAGGCCAGTTAATGGTTTGGGTGGATGAGGCTGTTGGGATTCCTCAAGACCAAAATGAAAGGAATGACACAGCAAGATGTCCTATAGGATAGCTCTAAAAGCTGGAGTGCACACCAGGATCTTGCTGTGGCTTAGAAGCTTGTGTGCTGTCTAACAAAGGGCTGTTGCCAGTCTTGACAACAGTGAGTTTAATCCAATATAAATCTCTAATGTAATCTCTGCCCATCAAATCAGGCATATGGAACTGGAGGGAAAACTCAACCAATTACACAGGAAGCTTGGTACAAGGCCTGACTGCTGCTGAAGTGGACAGGCCACGAGAGGCAGACAGTCCAGTTCTAGAATAATCCTTTTCTAGGTTGGTAGCGGGTTTGGATCACGTTTATTCCTCCAGTGTAAACAAACACTTGATTTGTAATCAGACTAAACAAGGGCCTGGAGAGACAGGACAAGAGGGAATGGCTTTGAACTGAGAGATAGGGAGATCAGATTAGATTAGATTAGATATTAGGGATAAATCCTTCCCTGGGAGGGTGGGCAGGCCCTGGCACAGGGTGCTCAGAGCAGCTGTGGCTGCCCCTGGATCCCTGGCAGTGTCCAAGGCCAGGCTGGACATTGGGGCTTGGAGAAACATGGGATAGTGGGAGGGGTCCCTGCCATGGCAGGGGTGGCACTGGATGGTCATGAATGTCCCTTCTAACGCAAACCTGCCTGTGATCAGTTTGATTAGAAGGTTTAAAACCCAATGTTAGCAGTGAAATCTCGTTAGAGCTGGATTCAGCTAATGCAGCTTCTGCTTTTCTAAGGCTCCGCATTAGTCACTGTCTCTAATTAGATATTAAGCATAAGTTTTCCATGTGCGTGAGTAAACTTGCTCACAAGGGAGGATATCATTTCTTCCTGGTCCTAATTTCCCTAATGTGGATGGCCTGTGGCTCTTATTCAGAGAAACTGCATGTCATCCTGGGCTCGCATCTGGAGCTGTCGGCTCCTGGTCCGAGCCCTGGAAATGCCCATTATTTACAGACTCTGCAGGACCTTGTGGCGTTTGCAGCTCGTGGCCATTCCCAGCCTCCTCTCAGGCAGGCACTTGGAGCTGGGAGCCGTGGCCACGCTGCTGTGGGGAGCACGAGAGGCGAGGGGGCTGCTCCGGCCGTGTGACGCCAATGAAACATGACTCAAGTAAGCTGACTCTGCTCCGGCCCCGGCAGCCGTGCTGCTGGAGAGTGGGGCACTTGTGCAGCCTCAGCAGCACATTTCATGCAAGAGTGGCATATCCTGGGGTTTCTTTACGAGTTTTGCTTCTGGTAGGTTGATCCTTGATCCAGGTGTTTGGCACTGGAACACTGAAGCTCATTAGCCTGACAGCAAGCAGAGATCTGGAGGAGTGGGAGGAAGCTGGACTTTTCTGATACAGTTATCAGGTTCAAGAGCTAAACTAAACCTGTTTGTAGTGACAGGGTAAAGAAGGTCCCTTTCTAGGATTTGTGTCAGAGCCTGAATTAGTGTGGTTTGTTTTTTTACTTTGGAATATCTGGCAAGTGTTGGGATGAGACCGTGGTTTCTAGAGAGAGGCAATTCCTGAAGTGCCTCTCAACAAAAGGTTCGTTTGGCCAGTTGGGAGCTGCAACTTCCTTCTGTTCTTGTGACTGTTACAAGTAACTTTGACTTGAAGAAGCCACACCAGAGAAGTGCAGAAAAATATTGCTCTGAAGAGCTTCACTGCTGTTTTAGTGCCTTTTGAACCACCCAGGTAAGCCATAAATCCTGTGTGTTGTCACTTCATACACACGGTAGCTAAGGGAGAAAGGTGATAAAATTTGTGTTTCTTAATGGCAGAAGTATCTTGAAATGCATTGCATCACTTCATTAGCTAATAAAGCTCCTGGGAGGTGACTCAGACCCTTTCTTTGAGGTCCTGCTTGCTGTACCCCAGCTGGGCTGAAACAGGTGACTGAAATCAGAATCTACTTTTTCCATCTTGGTCCTGCGTTCCTCCAGAGCACTTTGTAAGCAATGGCAGAGCTTTAAGTGATAACCCCTTGATAAAGACACTTTCTTGACTATCAAAAACATGAAATGTTATGTCTTATATGACTGACTTCTGGACAGACATATGCCTTTTTAAGGTAGATATTTGCTAAGCAGTCAATGTCCTTTTAAATATTCAGTTAAAATCAGGGTTGGGGAAATAAAAATGCCTTTTCTTGTCATATACCACTGTTTTGGTTTCTGCAGCAATCATTCCTGGAAGTGCTGTTGGGAAGCCTTTCAGGGATTGAAGCTTCTAAACTGGAGTTCAGGCTTCTGATCATGATCACAAGTAGCTGGAACACTGAAGTATTTCCTAAAGAAGGAAGCTGGACTATGGAAAGTTGATTTGTCCATTTATGATGCACTACTTGGTTGAGGCTATGAGCGTTGCAGAGGAGGCTTAGTGTAGGGGTAGCTTGATATAATGCTAAAATTGCACTGCTTTTAAAATAATTTTTGAAGAAGACATTTTGAAGGCATGCAGCATTTTTTCTTAGTGCAAAAAGAAAGAAATTTTTTGGGGATGAACAGCAGGATTTAATGTAATACTCTGATCCAGGTGGATTGGGAGTGTCCTGGCTGGATTCCATGCTCCAGTGGTGTTGTCTTCTAGTTGGTTAAGCTTGTTTGTGATCTCATCTAGCTGGGTGAAAAGTATTATGATTAAAGATAAAACAATCTTTGCTGTGTAGTAACAAAATCTGTATGAAGAAATTGGTCCTATAACAGCAGTGAATCATGTCAGCTTTATGAGATGCAAACTAAAGGCTGCCCTGACCTTTTCTGATGATAAAAAGAATGTCCTTGTGCAGGCTGTGGAGTCAAAATCAAGCTGCTTAGGGGGCTTGGTGCTGACAGTCTGGTGAGAGTTGTACAAGGCCGGGCTGGACGGGGCTTGGAGCAACCTGGTGCAGTGGAAGATGCCCCTGCCCATGGCAGGGGGTGACACTGGATGGTCTTTGAGGTTCCTCCCAATTGAAACCGCTGTATCATTCTGTAACTCCCTGCAATTTGAGTTTCTGGCTGTAGCTTATGGTTATGGAGAGGCAGATGAAGTAGCCAGAATGTGGTTTTGTTTGGTTTAGGTTTTTTTTGACTCAAGACAGCTGGAAATGGTAGGTTTAATAAGCTTGTTGTAATATTAATTAAATTATAAAAGAGACTACATTTACACCCTTTGTGCACTCCTGGAATGTCAGGTGATGGCAAGTTAAACAGTTGTCCTGAGTTTTGCTCTGGGAAATGAGCTGTGCCTGTAGCTGGCTTGTTCAGAAATGCTGCAGTCCGTGAGTTAGTGCTGGTACTGCTACAAGGTGAGCTGAACCCAAGCTGATTCATGGAATAAAGTCCCTCAGTTCAGCCTGGAAGCAGTTTTGCTGCGCTGAATAATCCTTGTCCAACATAAGTACTCATCTGGGTAAATGTGTTCATGCTGCACTAAAATCACACGTTTGGGTTCTCCAGGAGCTCTGAGGATCCAGAAGGGAGCATCTCTTAAACCAGGAAGCTTCAGGATCAGTCCTGCGTGTTCTTTGTGCATGTGGCCTCTGAAATTGGCTCTGTTTAGTCTCCCTGTCCTTTATCTCCCACACAGGCTGGAGTTAACTTTGGTGACCTTCGGCTTGTGCTGGTGCTGTGTGGTCTGTGTGACCTCGGGGCCGAGGCTTCCTTGGGATCCCTGCTGGGACAGCTCCTGCCCTTCCAGGAGCCCTGCAGGGAGTTCAGGGGCTGCCTGGTGGGATGGGCACCAGTGCTGGAAACAAGGCATTGCTGGGTTTGTCAGCAGCTACTCCTGCTGCCCTTGATGAGTGTTTGAGCAATGCTGCTGGGTGTGACAACAGCCAAAGGCTTTCCCATCGGGAATTGAAAATATTGCCATGCATATCAAACTTGTTTTAAAGCTGGTGTTGTAGAAGGAGAAAGCATCTTACTGTGAGCACACAGTGACAGCACTGAGTACTCTGCTCTGGGAGGGAAGGCTGATTCAAACAGAAGTGCCTGCTAGTGAAAGTATATTCTTTTTGTTCTGCTCTTTGAGTAGCTTTTGCATATGAATACTCTAAGTTGAAGCTGAATTCCTGGCTTTTTTCCTATGAGGAGGTAGTAAACAAAAGCCCTCTAAATTCTGAGTTTAGAGAACTGTTTCTGGGCCAAGACAGTTGAATGTGGTAGCAGAATCCATCAAGGGAGATCACTGTCTGCTGCTAAAATCCTTTACAATTGTTTTAGCCAATTTTTGACCCGTCTTAAAAAAGAAGGTGAGTGCCAGTAGCTTTCTTTGGGTCCACTGCCTGTGAGCAGAGGAACACCCACACTCATATCAGGGGAAGGTCTTTCAAGTGAAGACCTGAGCTGACCTATATGTTCATGTCAGCTCTGGATTGTCCCTCTGCAAAGCAGAGAACAGGCAGCTGAAACTCAACTGAGCCACTGCAGTTTTAAGGTTTTGAGGTTTTCAGCAAGTCAAAACAAGTTTGGGGATGTGCAGCGTGGGTAGAGAGCACTTGGGAAGGAATAAGATGCAGCAGCTTTCCTGAAGATTCTGTAAAAGTTTCCCTGTGGTGGGTCACAGTAATTTCAATGTTACATTGAAGATGTGGCAAATGAAGTGCTGCTCCAATCTGCAGGAATCTGTATCCTGAAAGAGCAGTGGGAGAACATGAAATTGCTACTGAACACGCTGCAATTAGTGGGATGACTGGCACAGTGAGTGCTGCAAGGGAGGGCTGTAAACTCTTCACAGGGATGGATGGGCAGGGACTGTTGGGACAGTCTAGAGCTTGCTGAGGGTCATGATAAGGTTGTTTATGGGTAGGAATCAGGGGGAGGCCAACAAGGCAGATACCCTGGTGGGAGTCTCTTCTAGACCACCCAGCCCAGGATGAAGAGGCACCAAAATCCTCCTTAGGCAGCTGGGAGAAGTCTCACCATGGCTAGGCCTTGTTCTCGTAGGGGTCCTCAACTTCCCACATGTCTTCTGGAAATAAACCCAGCAGGGAGGTGATGAGTCCAGGAGGTTCTTGGAATGTGTGTTCCTATTGATAAGAACAGCTCTTGAGAGAAGGATCTGGAAGGATCTGAGTGGGAATAGTTGGCAGCATCTGGGGTAACGCTCAGCAGCACAGAGATGGAGGCTCAGGGAGTGCTTGGGAGACGCTGGGATAGGAGCTGTGGGTGTGGGGTGTGACTGTGGAGGCAGGAATGTGGAGGCAGGAATGCTGTGGTGCTTGAGCAACGTGGCAAGTGACCCTTCAGAGGCAAGATTGGTTTGAGGAGCTGAACTGAGCTGCCTCAGCCATGGCAGCACAGCCGACCATCAGCTCTGAGCTGTGCTGATCTCTCTGGCTGTGATGGGCAGCTCAGGCACTGCCATTGCAGGCAAGAATGGGCAGCTGCTGGGCTGGCATTTGCAGTGGGCACCCACCTTGCTAAGTTGGAAGGGGTGGAGTGGCTTCTCAAGCAGTGCTGCAGGGTCTGACCCAAGCTCCTTGTGCAGCCCTGGTCCTGCTGGCCACACTGTTCCTGATACAAGCCAGGAGCTGTTGGCCTTTGTGGCCACCTGGTCAGGCTTAGTTGCTCCTTCCAGCTTGTGGGCAGTCAGGCCCTAACTCTGGGGCGGTGCCTGCTTCAGAGATCCCAAAGGGCTTGGAACCCCGGGGAACTTCTCTGGGCAGTGGCAGCGGAGAGATGCAGGCTTTGCTGCTGTGATACCAAACGCTAATTAAACAACTGAATGCTTTGGGATCAACCCTAATTTTTCCAAATGTGCTTGACTGGCTGGTTCTATTACACGTAATGGATGTAGTGAGCTTCATAATGGCCACGGTGGCTGATTCACCTTCTGCCAAACAGCCAAGGGAGAAATCTGTGGTAGTGCTGAACTCTCTTGTTATGGTGCCTGGGTTGGCAGCAGGAGGTAGTTGGGAACTTGGCTGCTGCAGACTGAAGTGCTACAGGCAGTAAAAATCTGCCACTGGAGAACCTCTCCAGGGCAGTGCTGTTTGCAGCAGTTCTGTCCCAGCTTGCAGTGATGCTGAATGTCTGCTGGGAACGGGCTCAGGTACTCTGGAGTTGCATTTGCCACTGCTGAGCACGTTGGACGCTGCAGCCTGGCAGGAAGCTGACCCGTCAGGTCCTTCCACTTTCCAGCCTTTAACACTCCTCAGGGAGTCACCCCATACCTGTGGGTTGGAGGCTTCCTCCATGAGTGATTTATTACTGCAAATGCTGGCCAGAGAGAACCTTGCATCACAGGGAGTCCTTCTGGATATTTCTAGCTCCCAGGTAACTGGGAGATCCTGCCATGTACACCTTGGCTCCAGCAGAATGGCTCTTTTCCTACCCTTGCCCTGGCTGTCTATCTGTTAAGCTGTGCAAAAGCACTTTGCCAGGTAACGTTGCTCCCCTGGCTGCCTTAAGGCTTGAAAAACGGTTTCAGTGATTGTAAGAAATGAGTTGTCTGACTTCACACAAGCTCCAGTACACACGGATTTAACATCCGTGACTTCTTGGCTGTAAAACCTTCAGTTGGAAGGCAAATGGTTAGAAAAAGCTTGTGATATTTTACTATGTAAACCAGCTGTGTCAGATAAGCACTAAATGTAGCTTTCCTTTTTTTTTTTTTTTCAGTCAGGTCAATTCAGTGAAGATATGATTCCTACTGTGGGCTTCAACATGAGGAAAGTTACAAAGGGTAATGTTACAATAAAGGTATGTTGCCATTGTTGACTGTTTCCTGTAGCTTCTAGTTTAAAATTTACATGTTCGCTCTGTTTTGCTTCCAGCCTTGGGACAAATATAGAAAACTGAAGAGGCTCAGCTGAATCTGTGGAGTAGTTTAAGAAGACATTTATGTTTATTTATGGAGTTTCTGAAATGAGAATCTGTTTGTGATTCCCAGGTTCATGGACTAGTTAAAGCACTGTTGTGATAATGCTGTCTGGCTTAGATCTGAGTGTTCGAGGCCCAGAGATGCAGCTTTCCTGCTCATCAGTTTGCTTAAGGGAAGGTTTACATCAAAAGCAAGCCTTTAAGTGAATACATTTTATATTCCTGTGTACCTCAGTGTGTAACCTTCATACACAGGAGCCTTCTTGCATCTGATGCAAGGTGCTCCAGTTTGCATCTCCTGCTGTTGGGCCCTGAGCAGCTGTGCAAGGGATTATTCCTGTTGTAACACGGGTGAGGTCCAGCAGCTGCTTAAGGAGAAAGGAAAAACTGTGATTTCTTGTCTTATCTTTGCCTGACATGTTTAAACACAGTGCATGGCTAAATTGTCTTTCTCCCCTTGCCTTAAGATTTGGGATATAGGAGGGCAGCCCCGATTCCGAAGCATGTGGGAGCGATATTGCAGAGGAGTTAATGCTATTGTGTAAGTGTCCTTCCTTCAGCTCTGCTTCCTTCACATGTGCTCCTCCTCTCTGGGAGCCTTCCTAACACTGCATGCCTGACTCTGTAGTTCTCCTTGTGATTCTGAACCTGTACTGCAACCACAGTGACCTTTTTCACCCTAAGTTCAGGGCTCAGGATGGGTTATTTCTTACCAATGTCTGATCTGGAGTACTAACTCCTCCCTGTCTGAACTGGGTGGCAGTGCTGTCTAACTCAAAGCATCTTTCTTCTACTCTGCTCTTAGAGATTTTTTTTTAAAAGAACCAAATTCTTTGCTCAGAAGTCCTAGCTTTGTTTAAAGCCTTGTTGAATGTTCTCAAACCTGGCAGTGTAAAGGAAAGAGTGACGTTTCTGCAGGAGCCCAGTGTTGCTGACCTAACCTGAAATTCTCTTTAAAGCTACATGGTAGATGCTGCAGATCGTGACAAAATAGAAGCCTCTCGAAATGAGCTGCACAATCTTCTAGATAAGCCCCAGTTACAAGGAATCCCTGTAAGTAACATCACCTCCAACAGCATTAAATGTCTCTGAGGAATGTGCATCACTTGAGCAATTCTGAAGTCTGCCTTGAACTCTTAATTGTAAGGCCCAACCTTACTGGGCAGTATAAGCATGAACAATACCTGTCCCCAGTGCCTAAAATCCAACTGTTGACCTTCAGCGATCACACTTCATTCAGTACTTACAAAACATAATAAATACAATTGAAACGGTGGCTTAGAGGATTCCACAGTATGAGTTTGTGCTCTTGACTAAAGGTTAACCACAGTGTAGAAGTGTAGAGTAAGTTTGGGAATCTCAGATGAGTGTGCTGCAAATGTTCTCAGATTTATCAGCTGATGTATTCTTGTGCTTGCTCTTTGCACAGAACAGTTTATTTCTGTTTATTTCTTACCCCCTCTTTCCGTGGGACTAAGTCTTGAGCTGGTTAAACAGTGAATATCTCATTCCATTAGATTTAACAGGCAGATGCAGACTGCTCATGAAACTCTTGATGTTTGTTGGTTTTCTGGTTTTGGTTGGGGTTTTTGTCTGTTCGGGTTTTTTTAAACAAAGCTACAACCATTTCCTTCTCTGGATTTCAGGTTCTAGTCCTTGGAAATAAGAGAGATCTTCCTAATGCTTTGGATGAGAAACAGCTAATTGAAAAGATGTAAGTCTAACCCTTCCTAAGACACATTTCTCTTACTCAATAAATTCATGTACATAGGGTTATTATTAGATCAGGAAGCTTGCATTCATGAGTGGAAAATCCAGCAACAGGAGGTAACTGAGCTTTGTACAGAGCAAGTTGTGTGGGGAAGGGGAACAGTTCAGGTTGTCAGTAAGAGTCCTTGTGTCAGTGAAATTTGTGCTGAAATGCTCTCTCTTTCCTAGGAACCTTGCTGCTATTCAGGACAGAGAAATCTGCTGCTACTCAATTTCTTGCAAAGAGAAAGATAATATAGGTAACTATTAACCCAAAATGCTGAGAGTTGTGAAGTGCTGTCAGAGGATGGATTTGGAGGGTTGTAACTTGTTAAACACAAGCTTCCTGTCTTCAGGAAACCAGGAACAAATCAAAGACCAGTGTGTGAGTACACTGGTTAAATTCTGCATAACTCCTGATGGCAGTGAGGAAGCCTGACTGGTGTTGAAGTTGTAGGGGTTGCAGTTACCAAGACATGTCAGTCCCTGTGAAGTCTGCTCCTTTCTTCAGTTAGTTTGCAGGAAATAGCTGACTTGTCTATTAGCTTGGCCTAAATGATTTTATACTTCTGTCAGGTGCTCTCACCTCTGCCTCACTTGGTGAGGATAACAAGTACTTACAGCAAGTTTTTCCTCAAGTCATTGCCTTGAAATAATCACCTTCCCTTGCTGTCTTATCAGAGCAGTTTGTGTTGTGGCATCTGCCAGTCCCTGTTCCCTGCAGCCAAACAGTGCCTTTTTCTGGCACAGAACCAAATGCTTTAGAACCTGTGGTGTTCAAAGGCAGAAATCATGTCCTGTGTAGTATCCGGTATTTGCCATAAGTTTTGTAAGTAAACAGAGCCATCTCAGCTGAGTGAAAGCAGAATTTAACGACGTTTTCCATGCTTTTCCTGCTGCCTTCCGTGGCTGCAGTGGGATTAACACTGGTGCATTGCCAGGGCAACAGGAGTTTACTGATGAGGAAACTTGAGGGTGATGCTCCCAGGAGAAGCTCTAGAGGATACCAGGATGGCTTTATATTAGGGATTCACCTTCTTTCTAGGAAAACTAAGCAGTCTGTGGAACAGCTGAGGCTTCCAAGAAGCCCCTGTCACCTTAGCATCAGAGGTTCAGACATAATGGATAGAAGCAGGGACTCCCTTCTGTGGGTGCACACAAGGCTCCCAGCACAGCTGAGCATCACTGAGGCTCTGGGGCAGGATCTGCTGGAGGGGAGCCAGGGCCTTTCCCTTCCTTAGGAGAGCCTCTTCCAGGCAGGGAGCAGCTTGGTGCCTTGTACCACAGGGCTAAACTGGCTTTGCTCTCGTCAGCTGAGGAGCTGCAGACTGGCTGAATAGAGTAGTGCTGATCTAAAGCTAATTATTGGAGCCAGAGTGAAGTGCCAGATGAAGGGATGTCTTTTTCCTAGAAATGGACAGAACTGAGCAACCAGGATATGTGGGGCAGTGCCTGTTGTCACTTCAAGGATGCTGGGCAGTTACAGGATCAAAGCACAGACAGCAGGCATCCTGAAAAATCATTCTGTTCATCTGCCCTGGGCCATCCTCTAGAGAAGGGCTTGGATATTCCTGTCCTGTGTTTGGGGACACTGGAGTACCAAAGCTTTGCCACTTACACCAATGCAGGCACTTGAACGTGGAACTTCTCTTCTCTCTCCCTGTAGATATCACGCTTCAGTGGCTTATTCAGCATTCAAAATCTAGAAGAAGCTGAAGTCTTCCTGGAATCTCCAGTACCAGTTGGCCATAATCTCAATTGTCCACTTCCCTCCATAATGAGATACTACCCAAAAATCCTGTATCAAGAATCTGCCTTTTCACGGTTCATTTCTCATGTGCACTGCTGAAGACTTGTATTCCTATTCTGTCACAAAACAACTAGAGTTGTCATGATAAAGTCAGCACAAATATTTATTTTACAACCATCTGTGGTGGGAGGGTTGTGGGGGGGCTTTTTAAAGAAATATCTCTACCATGTTAACTACGATGGTACACTCTGTTCTGGTTTTTCAGGGCCAGGTTTTTATATGATTTTCAGCAAGTGTTTTATTTCTAGTGTTTAGTGGCTTGAAGATGCTGATGCTTGACAGCATTAAGATTCTGTAAGATGCCACATACAGTAGTTAGAAAACATTTAAGCGTGAGTTGTGGGATACTGATTGATCTCACAAATGCATGTGATGTGTGTATGTAAGCAGAGAAATGGAAACTGTTTGCAGAGGGGAGCACAAGGCATAGATCAGCATCACTAATCTACAGCTGAGACCCTGTCACTTGAAAAAGAAAACTCTCTTGATGAATTAGGAAAGTCATGTGTTTAAAATCATTCTGTTGCTTCTGTTTAATATTTATGTGGGGGATGGGAATGGACTGTTCTGTCAAACTTTCAAAAATCGGAGTATTCCAGCATGAAAACAAATTGCTAGGAACATCAGGCTGTATTCAAATACATTTTTCTATCTCCAGATAGTCGTGGTCTCTCTCTGAAACCAGAACATGCATTCTGAGCAGCTGCATGACACCCAAATTACTGATGCTCTTGTATCGAGGCAGTTGTTGACCTTTAGCACAATCTGTGTGTAATTGTCAGTGTCTCTCCTGCTCCTGGAATGGCTGGGCACAGTTTCACCTGGTGCTATGGAATACCTGGGCTATTGTGACAACTCTAGACCCGCCTGCTTTCTCGATGTAACCATGTGCAAAGCCTGTCAGATGCAATGAAACGTTCTGCTGTGTCAAAGCACAAGAGAGCCAATGAATAGATCCTGTCTCTTGACCAGCTCCTGCAGCTTAGGGAAGTGTGTATAAACTCAAGATTGTAATGTTTCTGTAGCTTTACTTTCCCAATGACTTCAGCATATTTTAAGGGACGGCCTTGTTGAGCCTGGTTTGTTCATCCAGCAGTGGCAGTGTAGCTACTCGTGTGTGCAGATCCGTGGTGCAGCTGCTTGCGTTGCCTCACACTGTGTGTGATTCCTCACCTCCGTGTGGTTTGCATCCCGTGGGAGCCTGGGGCTGGGAATGCTGTTCAGTCCCTCTCAGTTGTGACAAGCCAGTGGTAACTCAGCCTGCCACGGCCTCACTGTCGTGCCCCAGCTCTGGCACTGCTGCACAGACACTACACACTGCCTGCCTTCGGTCTGAGGTTGCATTTTAACCTTTTGTCCCCTTTCAGTTCTCTGAAGCATGGTTTCAATTAATCCATACTCTGGTGCTGTTGAGGAGAGGGTGTATTAACTTGCTGCTGTAGTCCCGAGTTCGCCAGAACTGCTACAGTTACTTTCATTTAGCAAACTTGCTTGTGCCTATAATAAGGAAACTAAATTAGAATGTGTGAATCTTTGTGGGGGACCAGGTCACTGTTTAGTTAACTGGCCTATAGCTAAACTTGATGTGTTTGGTGTTTATCTACTTCACTGCTTTCAGCATTTATGGCATCCAAACACTACCGATTGTTAACCTGTGCATTACTCTCTGCATGTGAACAACTTATACAATTACTGAACTTTGTAAATACGTGGATTTTTTTTTATTTAGGTGGATGCATATGTTGGTTTCCTGCTCTTCAGCTTTATTCAATAAACTTATGTTTTGAGGGTTGTATTGACACTTAACTGCTTGACTTGAGTTGATGTGGCTGAACTCATGGAAAAACACGTTGGGATGTCTGTCTCCTCTGCCAAAGATTACAGTGGGGGAAGAAGGATTGGTAAATACCTGAGCTGATTTACATTCTGTGGTTCAACTGTTCCAGTGAAATGCTCACACAACTACTTTTGAGGCCTGGGGCTTCCTCACCTTACCTGAGCAAGCTCAGATAGTCAGTTTGAGCAGATTTCAGGGCTTTTTTATGTGTGTGAAAAGCAGTGGTCAGTGGAGGGTCTGAAGTAGGGGCAGCCTTCTGCAGCTCTGTTTTCAGGAGAGAAATGCATGTGTCTGCAAGCTTGGTTCTTGTGTCGAGCCTAGAGTAAAACTTTGGTTTTTCTAGCACAAGTGTCAGATCTTGCAGTGCCTGATCCTTAAAGCAGAAGGATTCTTACCTCAGTGGAAAGTGAGGCTTTTGTTGACTGAGGTCTTGAACAAAATCTTTGCTGTGAATTTAATCTGAAGTTTCACTGACTGTTCTTCCCAAAGGTTTTTGTTGTATTAATTTCTCTTAGGACACTGCTTAATTTTAGGACTGTCTGTCAGCATGTTCCAATTAATGGTAACGAAATGGATGTCTTGTTTCAGGCTTGTTTTCATGTTAGCTTTCAGACTTGCTGAGCTGTGTTAGGTTAGTTTTTAGTCCTGAATGCAGGTCTGTGAGCATCCTTCACGTGTAACTCAGCTGGTGGGAAGGACTAGTGAGCTGTTAAAGATCTTGTGCCTATTTCTTTGGGAGTTTCCTGCATGCAAAACCAGCTCCCTGCAGTTCACAGTCAAAGTAAGATGCCTCTAGACACAAATCTGAGACAGTGCACTAAGCCTTGTCAGCCTGGTTGGTGTGATACCAGCACCAAGCATAAATCAGCTGTGGTATGAACTGGCTCACAGCTCTTTGCTTGATGTGGTATTTCAGTAACAGTTTCTGTTTCTATGTGTAAATAGTAGGGAGAGACACAGGGCCCCCTATGATGTGTGTGCTCTAAAAGGTACATTTGCAATACTCCCCCAATGCCCCCAGCTGGGTTTCACAGCTGTTCTGGTGCTGCTCTGCCAGATGCCCTCGGTTACTCCTGGAGCAGAAAGGAGACCTCCGAGGGGCTGTTGGATTCCAGTGCACAGAGTTGCACTTGTTCTGTTTGTGGGCTTGAGTAACTGGCCAGATACCTCTCTTTTGGAATAAAGGAAGTGTAGGAAGTGTTTCCTCCTCAACACCTTTCACCCTTGGGCTGAAAACAATACTCATCTGGCACATTATGTCCAAAGGTAAATCTTTTCTGTCCTAATAAAGGTGTGGAGCCCAGGACAGGCATTAGCAGTGGTGTTTGCTGAACTTGGATGCTGTAGCTGTGTTCTAGAAATGTAATCTCACCATGATTACTTGTCTCAGGCTCTGTAGTGAGCATGGACAGTAAAAAGAGGCTGATTAAATTTCCCATTCTTTTTAAAAAAAGTTGCTTCTAGGGATGCATTTTAGTTACATAAATTACTGCGCTTGACATCAATAGCCATAGTCCTGAAACTCCTCTGATGTAGATCTTGACTGTTGGCATATTAAGAAAAGCAGCTCCTGTGAAAAGGCAGCTACTGAGCCAGAGAGAACTCATGATGGTGAACGCATGGAAGTGAGACAGCAGTCCTACCTCTGTGAGCCCCTGGGGTGTGGGCACTGTGTGCTGTCCTGGCGTTTGAAGTCAGCTCTCAGTCCTTGCTGGTGGCTCTGTTCAGTGCAAGTGGTCCTGGAGCAGCAGTGATGAGATGAGGAATGTCTCTGCTTGCCCCCACAGCTCTGGCTGCGGCAGAGTTTTCCTTGGAGTGTCCATGTCCTCCCAGCTTCAGTGTGGATGGTGGTTCCTAAAGTGCAATTACAGAGCGGGGGAGTTCTCATCACCCAGGGACAGCTGAGGGGCTGGGCAGCTGCACAGAGCAGGTCTGTCCATGCATAAATGTGGAGCTGTTCCATGATCCATGGAACAATAATCCAGTTTCTCAATGATTTATGTTTTCTCTTTGCATCTTGATGGAAACAGGTTGGAAAGATTTTGGGTGCTGGCTTATCAAACTGCATAATCTTCGCTTTCTGGTAGAAGAAAAGGCCAAAGAAAATGCCTTAAGCAGTCTCTCTGTTGAATCTAGGAATGTTGTGCAGGGATCTGTAATAACCTGAGATATGGCTTAGCAGGATTATCAGGCTTTTAACTCCCCTGAGGTTTCATTTGTCATTGCCGTGGCTGTACAATGGCACGTCCTGGTTTGCTTTGTGCAGGAACTGTGCTCCCCCAGCATGCCCAGCACTGCTCCCCTGCCTTGCTCCTGCACTGACCCTGACTAGTGTGGATTCCAAAAAGGGTGGAAAGCAGGATGTTTAAGCTGTGTTTCTAAGGTGACGTGGACAGTGAATTGCGTTAAAGGAGAAGTAATGTGTGAGTGCCTGAGCTTCAGGGCTTTAGTTCCCAAAAAGTGAGTGCAGGACACTTTGTCTCACCAGACCACGACCCTTCAGAGAGTGCTCTGCTGCTTTAGGGCCGCAGATGCTGGATGTTAAAGTGTCTTGGTGAAAGAGGGGTTTTCTCTCACATGTCACTCCAATGGCAAACACAGAATGGCACTCAGAGGGGCTTTGCACATACTCTTTATAAGGAGAAGTGAAATACTTGATGTTTTTTATTTCCCTCCCAGTGGAAGGTGGGTAAGTAGACCTTTGTGCCAGGATTAGTGCCTTTTAATTACGACATGACAGGTTTTATTCTGTTAAAGGCAACATCTATCATTGTGATAATTCTGAAGTGCTTCAATAAAGTGTTGTTGAAAACCATTTTTTTGCATATTCATCTGTAGTAGGACAGCTGCTTTTATTATTGCTAGAAATATCTAAGACCCCTCATCACCTAATTGTGGGAAGCATTTGGGTAGCTTTAACTACATAACTTCATCTGGAGAGTGACTGTAAACCTTGTGCTCAGTTGGGGGGCAGTTTTGAGAGGCCAGGCTGTGAAATTCCCATTTCTGATTATTTTTGCTCTGGTACTGGAAGCATTGCTTGGTCTCATTTATGTTTCTCTCTGAAAAGACCCACTGGGTTGAAGTTCCTGAACCGTATCATTCAACAAACAGAGCAAATACATCAGTAGAGAAAGAAAATGTTGTGGTGTGTGAAGTTTAAAGCTAAACTTGGTCCTCACAGGAGTCTCGAGAGTAAGTAAACTGCTACAGTGCTTTTGTGTAATTGTGTTAACTTGGGGTCTGGACACTTCAGCCTTTGCAACAAGGAGGAATTTTCTTCAATATTTAGAGTACATAATGAATCCCCTTCTTGGTTTGAGTGACATTTAGAAGATCCATGAATTCTGCAGACTGAGGAAGGGAACTGAAAGATTGACCAGGCTAGAGGACTTTGTCCAAAGTCAGCACACAGAAGTCTGGGGGGACTGCTGAGTTGTGATACTTGTTCTGCTTTGGATTTGCTCATTCTACTGTTTCTGTTAGAATAAGTGGAAAACAAAGATCTGATTTCCAAACTACTCTACAATACAGGCTGAAGACAGATCATTATTGTGTGGTTGTCTGTCTATGCATAGTAAGTCCTTTATTTTTTTCCCCTGTGTGGGCACTTTTCATACTCTGTCCCATTTCCTTTTAACAGATGAGGCACTTTGGTACAAGGATGCAACACCAGAGCCAGCAGGGCAGCTCAGTTCAGTGACAAGTGTCCTGTTCACAGCCAGTTACTTGGACGCTGTTGGGGTAGCTCGGAGCTGGGTCTCCTCTTTATCTCCCCCAGCTGTGGTTTCTTTCTGTTCTTTTGCTTATCTTCAAGGGGTTTGCTATTGCCAGAGCTGCCGGCGTGCGTTCACTTCCACACCTACACCGTGCGTTCACTTCCACACCTACAGCTGGCATTTGTCGGCTCCTCTGTTGCCTCGGAGCTGCTCCGCTGTCCCCGAGCCGGTGCCCCCGGGTCCCCCGTGCTGCGGTCGCACCCGGTGCTGTTTGCCACGTTGTCCCGTCCGTTCTGGCGCTGTGCGATGGAAATCCCTGTGTCCATCTCCTCCTCCCCGATGCTGGCCCGGGAGCGTGGCTCGGCCTCCTCCCGCCCCGGTTCCCTGCTGCCCGGGGAAGGTGGCTCCTGCCCTCGCGTCGTTCCCTGCCGTGTTCTGTGGCGCCAGGGTGGGCCGAGGGTCTGCTAGTGCCAGCCGTGGGTGAGCGGGGCTGGGCTGCAGGAGCTGCGGGTCACTCGTGTCACAGAACCCCAGCAGCACTGGGGCCGGAAAACACCCAAAATAACACCGAGTGCAAGCTGTGCCCCATCCCCACCTTGTCCCCAGCCCAGAGCTCTGAGTGCCACCTCCAGCCCTTCCTTGGGCACCTCCAGGGATGGGCACTCCAAACCTCCCTGGGCAGCTCCTTCCAAGGCCTGAGCCCCCTTTCCACGGGGAAATTCCTGTTGATGGCCAGCCGCTGTCACCGGCACTCCCGGGGCCTTTCCCGGCTCTGCAGCCGCTCGGCCCCAGCCCGGAGCGTTCCGAGGGTGGTTGTAAGCGCGGGGCAGGGCCCGGCACCGCGGCAGGGCCCGGCTGTGTCCTGCCCGGCCCCGGCCCCGGCCCCGCCCTGACCCCGCGCCCGGGCGGAGCCGCGGCCGCCAGCCGTGCCACGACAGCCCCGCGCCGCCCCGCCCCTTTAAGGCGGCCGGGCGCTGCCCTTGAGTGACACAGCGCGCGCCCTGTGGCCGGTGGCCGCTGCCCGCCCTCGCCGCCGGCTCCACCAATAGGAGCGCGGCGTGGGCGGGCCTCGCGCCGCTCCGACCCGCGTTTCCCTTCCGCTCTTAAAGGGGCCGCGGTGCGGCGCGGGCGGCGCCGCTGCACTATGCGCGGGCGGCCATGCGATGGCGGTCGGTGGTGCTGGGGCTGCTGCTGCTGCGGCTCGGGCTGCAGGCGCTGCTGGCGCTGCTGCCCGCGCTGGCCCGCGGGCTGTGCCTGCACCCGCGCCTGCCCTGCCCCGGCCCGCGGCCGCCCGCGCTGTCCGGCCCGGCGGCGGGCCCTGCGGGGCGGCAGGCCCGGCTGTGGGGCGCGGCGGCGGGCGGCGATGAGTACGAGCGGCGCTACAGCGGCGCCTTCCCGCCGCAGCTGCGGGCGCGGCTGCGGGACGCGGCCCGGGGCATGTTCGTGTTCGGCTACGACAGCTACATGGAGCACGCCTTCCCCCGCGACGAGCTGGACCCTCTGCACTGCCGCGGCCGCGGGCCCGACCGCCGCGACCCGTGAGTGCGGCCGTGGGCATGGCTGTGCGCCGGGTGGGCACGGGCCGTGGGCATGGCTGTGTGCCGGGTGGGCACGGGCCGTGGGTGGGTCTCCCTGGGGCCAGGCTGGGCCCGGCCTCCTCCCGGTGCTGCCCAGCCTCGGCACAGCTGGTAATGGGCATAAGCTAAAATGCAAAAGTTCCACGTCTCTGTGAATCGTGGGATGGTTGGGTTGGAAGGGAGCTTAAACCCCGTCCAGTGCCACCCCTGCCATGGCAGGGACACCTCCCACTGTCCCAGGCTGCTCCAAGCCCCAATGTCCAGCCTGGCCTTGGGCACTGCCAGGGATCCAGGGGCAGCCACAGCTGCTCTGGGAATTCCACCCCGTGCCAGGCCCTGCCCACCCTCACAGGGAAGGATTTCCTGCTAATACCCAATGCCAACCTACTCCCCTTAAGTTTTAAGCCATTTCCTCTTGTCCTGTCACTCCAGTCCCGTCCCGTCCCCCCCATATTTCTTGTAGTCTCCCTTCAGGTACTGGAATGAACTTTTTTCCATGGTGGGGCAGAGCCATGGAACAGCTGCCCAGGGAGTTGTGGAGCCTCCCCCTTTGGAGACATTCCAAACCCACCTGGACACGTTCCTGTGTCACCTGCTCCAGGTGACCCTGCCTGGGCAGGGGGTTGGACTGGACAATCTGCACAGATCCCTTCCAGCCCTAACGATTCTGTGATTCTGCTCTTCCAGCTCCAACCTGAACATCAATGATGTGCTGGGGAACTACTCCCTGACGCTGATCGACGCACTGGACACACTGGCGGTGAGTGCTTGGGGTGGGGACGCTGCCCTGGTCACCCCAGGGACTGCCCTGGTCACCCTGGGACCTGCCCTGGTCACCCCAGGGATTGCCCTGGCTGGGGGTGCTCCCCAAGGCTTGGCTGGGTGTGTGGTGGCAAACAGCTGGATCACAAGCTAACAGCTGGATCACAAACCAGCAGTGTCACACGGGGGTAGGAGAATGAGAGTAGCTGGAGGTGTGTCAGCAGAGGTTTCCAGAGGAGACAGGAAATTTGGAAGCTCCTCCCCAAAGTTCAGACGAGATCTCTTTTGGGATATGGCATCATTGTGGTGGTCGGGATGGGTGGATTCAGACTGGGACTGCTGTGAGTTGCTGTGAGGTCCATCAGGAGGAGGGCTCCTCGTGTACACAATAACTGAAAGAGCTCTGGTTGTTTCACTTGGCAGAGAGGGCCTGACTGACCCACGGATCTGTGTGAAGAGTGGTGAAAGGAAGGAGGGGAAAACCTGTAAAGCTGCTTCTCCCCTGATAAAACTGGAAGATAACGTGAGGAGCAGCTCAGTTTTGTGTTAGTAGTACCAGAGTATGGGGTCATGAGGAAGAGCCCCCTCCTTGGGCATATGCAGAGACCCCAGGAGGTTTCATTGTTCTCACCTGTGTAGCCAGGGCAGATTTGTGCCTTCTGGAGTGTTGGGGCTCACTGGTGTGCTGGAGCCATGGCAGGTGTGTTTCTCCTCTGGTGCACAAGGTGCTTTGTGCACTTTGGGATATCAAACCCTTCCCATTCTACCCTGGGACTGCAGCAGTGGAGAGGAGCTGCTTGAGCAGGGCAGCTCTGAGCAGAACTGAAAGCAGAAGTGAGGGAAATGTTGAGTTTTACTGAAAGAGAAGTTTGGAATCTGTGATCAGATGTGTGGCTGATAATGGTGCCTTCCTGTCCTCCAGCACCAGTGGGCAGTGCATAACTTCTTTTCTCAAATAGAAAGGTTCTAGGTACTAAAGTCTCTTGTGTTTGAGAAGCTGGTGCATGGGGGAAGCTTGTTCTGCTCCTCATTGCTCAGATCAAACACGTGATGCTTCCCCACTGGCTCTGGGTAATGGGGAGAGTTGGCACTTGGTGCTTTGGTTAAAAATCTCCGTATGGTCCCTGTAAACCAAGCGTTTTCATGAGCTCAGGCAAGCAGGAACCTGTGTTTTCATTCCTCACTGCTGCTCCCTTAAAGCTCAGGCTGAATTTACATCTGTCTCTGGGTGCAGTGGAAATCACTTCCTAGGTTAGACCTGTAGGAAGCAGGCACAAGGGAACCCTTGGATGTGCAGTGTTGGGTCGGGAACCAGAAAGGGTGGACTTGCCTTTGATCAAATAAACATCAAATCAGACTTCGTTGTTCTGCAAGTTGTGTTATGCTTTAAGCTAAACTTAACTCTTGAATCAATAGTTCAGGCAGTTTGAACACTCAGTGTGCTAAATCTGATTCCTGGTCTAAGATGTGAACTTGCCATTCTCTTCCCCAACCCTCTTCTGAAGCAACAATTGTACAAAACAGCTTTGTTTTTCTCTAAAAGGTAATGGGAAACTCCTCAGAATTCCAGAAGGCAGTGAAGTTGGTGATTGACACAGTTTCGTTTGACAAAGACTCAACAGTCCAAGTTTTTGAGGCAACAATCAGGTATGTGGTGCTGAGTTTCTGTCTCTAAAGCAGTAACAAGGTTAAAGACCTTGTGTGTGTAATTCAAAGTGAAATCATTGATTAGGAGGTTTTTGGCAGGCTTTATTCCATAACTGTTCCTCAAGGAAGCTGTTTCGTAATCTTCTATGAAAATACTCCATCCTTTCATATTGGAAACAATTTTAATCAGACCTGTGTGCCCTGGAGCAGTGAGACAGTGGCTGTGCTTGCAGACTCTGCTTTTTGTTGTTGCTCTTGCAGCAGAGACTCAGATCTGTGCACAACAAACAACCCTGGGACAGCTTTTCCCTGGTCTGTTTTTCTTTCGTGGACTCCTGCTCACTTTCACTTTTGTTTTAGATGCAAAACAGACCCATCTGTCTTGGAAATGGGTTTAGATGCTGTCTTATTTTAAAAAGTTTCATTTTCTGAGTGTCTCAGTGTTTATTCCTGCTTCACTTGGCTGGGCTTTCTTTTTTCTGAGTATTAAGTTTATGTAACTCTGTTCTGCCACTCGCAGGGCCAAGGAGCTGTTCACTCCTAAACAGCCTTGCTACAAGAACTCCTGGCTTAGGTAAATTTTGCAGAACCAGGTTTTGGTATACTGTGGCTGACAACAGCATGACTTCCACATGTTTTCGCTCCTGGTGGGGGAAAACCCACCACGGCTCATTTTCTGTAGTGCCCGTAAGGAGCACAAAGTAAGAATTCTGTCAGACATGACACCAGTAAGGTGTTTAGGTAAAGAATGAGGTTCAGAACAGCATGAAAACCTGAATTTTCCTTTTCCCACAGGGTTTTAGGAAGCCTGCTGTCTGCCCACATCATAATCACAGACAGCAAGCAGCCCTTTGGTGACATGACCATTAAGGATTATGACAATGAGCTCTTGCATTTGGCCCACGACCTGGCAGTGAGGCTGCTCCCAGCCTTTGAGAACACCAAAACTGGCATTCCCTATCCTCGGGTGAGTGGACACAGCAGCCCTGGGGGAAATGAGGCTCAAAGCAGTTTTTCACCTGTCCTACAACTTAAATTTTGTGCCCTTTTATGTGCACTTGGGGTATTGAGCCTGCTCTAAGTTATTCTAAAATGACACGGGGGAAACTACCCTAAGTTTTGGTGACATGGGCAATACAGGTTGCTCCTTCTGTCTAGTAAATGTTTTCCCTGGGCTGATTTTTCACTGTGTTTATTGTTCCCTGTGGGTCAGGAGGCATTTGGTTCTGTGCTGTTTGGCTGGAGCATTCCCTGCCCCGTGTCACACAGCAGCAAACAGTACTGGCATTAACAAGAAGTACTGTAAAGGCAAATACCTGAGCAAAATTACTTTATTGGAGACTTGCTACTGAAACAATTGTATTAGAATAAAACTCTTCTGAAATATTTATCATACTGGGCTTGGAATTTATAATTTTCCTGAGTACTGCTCAGTGGGTACTCAATACTTTGGGATTTTTGGATGCTGCAGCCTCTTGTTTTAAGCAGATGCAGTTGGCAAGGAGAAGGCTGTCACTTCTACTGGAACAACCCTAAACTGCAAAACTATAATTAGCTCTTGCCTGGCTACTCTTAATTTCTGGAGACAGCAGCACTGCTTTTCCTCCAGACCTGTCAGGCTGTAGAAACATGAATTTTCACTTCTGTTCAGGGCCTGGTAAAGCAGCTGAGGGTGGTGTGACTTCTCTTCAGCTCTGTGTTCTGTGGGGAAGGGGAAGGGCATCCACTAAGGAAGCTTTTGGTTTCAAGAGCACAAACTGAGGGGCAGCAAAGAAGGAAAAGCCTGAATGTTTAGTGGAAAGCATGAAAAAGTGGAGTGAAGTTTGCAAGGATTAGCAAGTACAAGAGAAAAAATAGGATTTCCCACTTTAAGCATGATGCTATAAAGTTGGAAGAAGAATTTTAGGAATTCTACAGGAAAGCTTTCCAAGCAGCAGTAGGTTGGTTTTCTCTCTCTGTGCACATTCCATGCTGCATATTGTGCAAAACCTGCCAAAGAGGCTTGTTCCTGAGTGTGAGGGTGCAGCTGTGAGCACAGCTGGCTGAGGGCCAGCCTGCCTGTCCCTGTTGGCACTGTCCCTGTTCACAGGTGAACTTGAAGAAGGGGGTTCCTCCAGACAGCCACAATGAAACCTGCACAGCAGGAGCTGGATCCTTGCTGGTGGAGTTTGGGATCCTCAGCAGGCTGCTTGGTGATTCCACGTTCGAATGGGTGGCCAGGAGAGCTGTGAAGGCCCTGTGGAGCCTCAGGAGCAATAACACTGGACTGCTGGGTAATGTCTGGGTGCTGCTGTGTCCACTGGCTCCACGTTCAGGCTGTGCCATCAGCCTGCAGTTCCTTCCTGTGTCCTAAACTTTGTCCTTCTGCTCCATCTGTAGCCGTTCAGTCACTTTCTCCTTGTGTACCCAGGGGCTGTGTTGAACAAATGGCACTTTGGGGTTTTGTAAGAAAAATGGAGTCTCTGAGTGACTCCTTAGGGCACAGGTTTTCAAACAGAGTTTTTCACAAAACTGAAGGCCCTGATCTGTGTCACCATTAATATAACACAGATTGGCAGATGACTAAAAGTACTTAAAATAACTGCACGTGTGTGGGTGTTCCTCAGATGAATCCACCACTGTAACACTTTATCTGATGTTAACCTTTGATCCTTCCTCCTTGGGAATTTCTGAATGTGTAATATTCCCAAGTCTTGACTGGATTGTTTTTCTCTGATGTACTCAGCAACCTCAGACTAAACTTTTTGTTTGTTCTGAAAGGAAATGTTGTGAATATCCAGACTGGTCACTGGGTTGGAAAGCAGAGCGGACTGGGAGCAGGGTCAGATTCGTTCTACGAGTACCTGCTGAAGTCTTACATCCTCTTCGGTGAAAAGGAGGACCTGGAGATGTTCAACACTGCCTATCAGAACATTCAGAACCACTTGAGGAGAGGGTATGTGATTCATGTCAGCATCAATTCCTGGAGCAGGGAATCCTCCAGCAAGATCTGAAGCACTGTTTATAGTGCTTTGTGCCATGCCCCAGAAAATCTGTGTTCTCTTTACTTTAAGAAGCAAAATCTCATTTCCATGGTAGTCTCCTCACTCCTCAGGAACTGATCAGCTGCAGAGAAGCCAGACTGGTTCCTGTGCCATTTATAAATGTTAAGGCTGAGAAAAATCTGGCACTGCAAAGGAAATGTATTAAATTGGCTGCTTTGTTCTTCTGAAGGCCTGATCTTACCTAGCATGACTTTTTGGTAGAGATTCTGCTGGCAGAGCTCTAAGATAGGATGCATCCCTTTATGAATTAACTTCTCTGACAGCATGACTGATGTTTTGGCTCCTTTCAAAATGAGCCCAGCACAGCAAAGCAGACCTTTGCTGGTGGCAGTGCCTGGTGCTCTGGTAAAGCAGAAGCATTTCCATGCTGCTGTTGTTCCCTGGCAGTCGAGAGGCCTGCAATGAAGGAGAAGGTGACCCTCCCCTGTACGTGAACGTGAACATGTACACGGGCCAGCTGATGAACACCTGGATTGACTCTCTGCAGGCCTTTTTCCCTGGACTGCAGGTAAGCTTTGCTGCTGGTAAACGCCAAGTAGAAAGGCTCGTCCTAATCCTGGGCTGGGAATGAGTCTGAGCAGTTCTGAGCTGAGCTCCCACCTGTGGGTTTGCATCTGGCTGCTCTGATAAGAGTTCAGTTCAGCTCTGCATTAACACAACAATGTGGGGAGGCCTGGCCTGCTCCCTGCTAGATCTGAGATACTCAGCTTCCCTCTTTTAACCTCAGATTTGTATTCTGTGCTGTGAGGCTGAGCTCTGCCTCACAGTGCTCCGCTTTTGCTGCAAAGAATGAATACATTAGTACTTTTTTGGGGGGTTATGTGTATTTTATGAGGGGAGAGTTGTGTTAGATGCCACGTTCTCATCTTTGCTGGCTTGCAGCACTAAGTGTGTGTGTGTGTGTCTCTGGCTGCTGCTGTGCCCAGGTGCTGATAGGAGATGTGGAAGATGCCATTTGTCTCCATGCCTTCTATTATGCCATATGGAAACGCTATGGAGCTCTCCCAGAGAGGTACAACTGGCAGCTGCAGGCCCCAGATGTTCCCTTCTATCCGCTGAGGCCGGAGCTGGTGGAGTCCACATATCTTCTTTATCAGGTATTTGACTCCTCTGAGTTACAAACCATGGCTTGGCCAAAATGGTTTTGTTCAGAAAGTCACTTTTTCCCCCCCTGACCTCTGGCCAGGTGAAGTTTGGCAGCCCTGGAGCTGCCTGTTGGCACGTGGAGGTCTCTGGGCAGGCACTGTGGTGTTGTGCAATGTTGTTGCTCTGCTGTTTGCTTCAAAAAAAAGCCTTTTTTATAAGGCAGGCAAAAACAACACTAAACAACCTTTTCTAAAAGCTGCTGGCAGATTTTTGCAAGGCAGAGACTTGTGACTGCTTAACCAAAATTGCTGAAGTAAATATAACAGCTTTCCTTGCAATACTGTCCAGGCACAGATACAATAAACTTAAAATAACTGTCTGCCTACAAGGAAGGTATCAGAGAGTTTGGATTTACTACAGGTTTTAGTAGGGTTTGCACTAAAGCAAATGTGAGAAGCTTGCACAGGCTAATCCAAGTCATGCTGCTATAAAGATAAGTTTGCTGTGATACACAAGACTCTGGTACCAATAGGCCTTTGTTGTGTTATTTTTACAAGATTTCAAAATTGCTGACTCTAACTCTTGTCTGTCTTCCTTATTTAGGCCACAAAGAACCCATTTTACCTTCATGTGGGAATGGATATTCTGCAGAGTTTGGAAAAATATACAAAAGCAAAGTCAGTCTTCAATGTTTTTTTCTTCTCTCAGTGCTATATACCTACATTTTATTATGCAAATATTATATAGAATCCAGTCTGCCACATGTAGGTAAACCAGAAAACCCAACCCTCCTTGAAAGCCACAAGTGGTGATTTACTTACTGAGCACTTCTTTCTTTCCCATCTGAAAATGAAATTATAGTCCAGTGGCAACTTTGTACCTTCACAATTTTGTAACTGCTTTTCAAAATGTGTTGTTGATGATCAGCTGCTAAAAACTGCTGAAAACAGTAGTTGGGATTTTTCCTAGGGATCCTGCAGGACTGTTTCTCACCTCGTGGTGCTTAGCTGAACTGAGGGATGGCCCCTAAGCCAGAAGCTGTTGCATACCAGCTTCCAGTTCAAGACAGCAGCAGTGAATCCTGGCTTCAGTACTGAGTAGCTGAACTTCTCGCAAGACTCAGGGGGAAGACAGTGAATTTTTATTCCTTATTATGAATGGACTCATTTTGTAGACAATGTGTATTGATTGGCCAGGTCAAAGGTTGCAGTTGAGTGGGGTTCAGGCAACCTCAGAGCCCTCAGGACCCCAGAACCGATAAGCAATGAGTGCTTGCACAACACAATTGTTCCCTTTGAGCCTCACCCCTGGCAGTTGGAATGGTCTGGAGCAAAGGAGTATCTGGGGAGCAGTTAGAGAGCAGGACAGCTAGGAATTAACCCCAGACCCATGTTCCATGTTGCAGGTGTGGCTATGCCACGTTGCACCACGTGGTGGAGAAGACGAAAGAGGATCGAATGGAGAGCTTTTTTCTCAGTGAAACCTGTAAATATTTGTACCTGGTACGTGTGTGTTCCTCACTGCCAAGATACTGTGCACAAACGTGCCAGAGTGAGGAGGTGGGAGGTTATTGATTATTAATTTTTAATTGAACTGTGTTGGGTTGGGGGCGGGGCATCATTAATTACAACCTGCTGGGTGCTGGGTTTGTGTTTGGGTGTGATTGAGGCTGTGCTCCTCTGCTCTGAGCTCACTCCGGTCTCTGAGGTGGGGCAGCTGCCCAGCTGTGGTTCCTGAGCCTGGAGAGCTGGAAAGCAGAGGGGACAGGGCTGGAGGAAGCTGCTGCTCAGCTCTGAGCTGATTGCTGCTTGTAGCCCCCCTGCCCCAGCAGCCTCTGCTTGTTCCCCACTGGGCTTTGGCACTCCCAGGAGAAAGCATTTGGGCTGACATTGCCTAAACCCCTGTTCTCAGTCTCCTTTAGTGCAGAAAACCAAATAAATCTATGACTGAGTGAATGGCCAGCCTAGAAGTGCCTCACAGAGCAGCTTAGAAAAATAAGGGCACTTCAAGATGTGCAAGAAGTTTTCCTTCTGCTCTCCTCTTTTAACTGCTCAGATCAATCCCTTGCATTAAGATCATTTATTTCCACTTGCTCCAGCATTATTTAGCACTAAAAGGTATTTTTGTGTGATCCTTCGAAGCGTGAGTACCTGTTTGCAACTCCTTGTTGCTGGGAGATGAAGGATGCTACACACCAACAATGACTGTCTCTCCCATCTCTTGTTCAGTTGTTTGATGAAGAGAACCCAGTGCACAGATCTGGGAATAAGTTCATGTTTACTACTGAGGGCCACGTCGTGTCTGTGGACGAGCGCTTCCGGAGCTCGCTGTGGGAAGACATCCTCCCTGGAGAGGAGGACAGCGCCCAGAAAACCAAACCCACCGAGCTGAAGGCAGCCAACTTCAGCTCCAACGTAAGGAGTGCACAGGTTGCTCCTGCCTCGGGGGTGGGGAAGGGGCAGGCAGGACAAAAAGAGCCGTTTGGAAGGGGTACTGTAGAGTATTTCCTTGAGGGATGTCAAATATCCGAGAAGCTCCCCTGAAAAGCACTTGCAGCAGCAGAAATGGGGTCATGTGAGGAATTGTGGTGAGGGTGAAACCTGTCCCCTTTGAAGTATTTTGCAGCATTTTTTTTGTTCTTTGTTAATTTATTTCCAGTTATTTTTCCCTTCCCCTCTTCTTTGCCCTTAAAACTCTCCAGTGCTGCTGTCGGGGGGAAGGGAGAAGCAGAGGGTCATTTAAACAAAGCTTTGTCTTCCTCAGGGTGGTTTTGGGGGTGTGAAGGGGACCTTTCTTAGCAAGGCCTCAACTGAGCCCAGAGCTGTGGCTCCAGTGCCCATCACCAACCAAAACAGATGTGATTTTAATCACAGAATCACTGAATAGTTTGAGTTGAGAGGACTTTAAAGATCATCTCATTCCACCCCTGTGGGCAGGGACACCTTCCACTAGAGCAGTTACAGAACAATGTTTTTAAACCTCTGCTGGTAGGTTCTGGTGTGGTTCCTTCCTTCCTCCCCCCAAAGCTCCAGAAAAAGAGCATTATTTTAAACATTCACAGTTGTCATAGTGAAGGAAATCTCAGTTGCACAACAAGCTGTGCTGTGTGTTTGGAAGCTGCAGCCTGCACTGAGGAAACACTTGCTGCTCATTTATGGGATTTGTGCTGGAAGTCTGCAAAGAACGAGGGAAACTTGGGGTAAAAAGTGTTATTTGATACAATTTTCTGTACTGGGAGGATCTGAAAGGATTGCAGAGGGGATGGGATTGCCTGGGTTTGGATTTAAGTTTTTAAAAATATTTAAATTTTCTTAACAGTGTAACAGAGTCCCTGATGAGAGGAGGTACCTGCTGCCCCTGAAGAGCAACTACATGAGACAGATCGACAGAATGGTGGGACTGATCTGAGGGACTCTCCAGGGAAACTTTGGAGGAGCCTGGGATTCCTCTGCAGACATTCCTCCCCCTTCAGCTGCTCCCTGCACAGGCTGAGTGCCCCAGGAGTCCCCTGGGCCCGTGGTCAGCCGTGGACACCGAGGAGATGGAGCTCAGTGCTCCGAGCTGGGTAACCTCCTGTGCCCCCCAACACACAGCTCTTGCTTCAGGACTTCCTATGAAAAATGGTGTTGCAAATGAAGGCTGAATATATTTGAGAAGAAAAAGAAGGCAAATTGGCCCGTGCCACTTAGCTACCTCCTTGTGGCTGTGTTACAAATGTCCCTCTAGAGAAGGGTCTGGTGGTTAATTTGAAGTGATCTTGGGGGAGGCTTGGGGAAGGAGGGGGAAAGTGCAATTTTTTACACCAAGTTGAATTATTGAATTTTTCTGACTAGCAATACACAACCTTAAGGTCTACTCAGGTAGGAACCCACTGGGGTTTTGCTGAAACAAAACTGCTCTATCTGCTCTTGGAAAGATAACTGCTGGTGGTGTAAAAGCTGTTGGTGGAGTCTGATATCCCTGACACACAGCTGACAGAACAGGCAGGGTTGTGAGAGCCTGTAGCTGCAGAAACCAGTGATCAAACCAATCCAGGTGCCTTTTTGGAAGGGAATGGGGGGAGGGAAGGGGGAATTGCAGAGCCACTCAGGCAGAAGTTCCCAAAGTTTCCTTGTTTGCCATGTTTTAGTGCCTTTTCGGGAGAGATGCTGCTAAGAACTGGTGTCACAGTACATGAAGAACAGACTATTTCACATTCCTGGCAGGATTCATGTGTTAGTGCCTTAAGTTCTCTTCACTAGCAGGGAAAACTGAGCTTCCTTGGGGAGATGGAAAAGTATTTTTGATGAGCTGGTTGCAAAATACAGTGGAGCCCAAAGTCACTTAAAAAGAGATGATTTCCCATTTTTTTTTTAAAGATACTGGAAGAATATCTGGCTATGAACTTTCAGGAAGAAAGCAGTTAAGGGCTTGAGGGATGACAACAGAGGCTAAAACAACTTTCTTAAATATAACAAGTTGGGGTTTCTTTTCCAGTGGTTCCCCATTGCTTATATACTTCTAACTTTGGACTACAGTTGAAGTATTAAAATGTTATTTTTGGGTTAATGACTTTTAAATTGAGGCTTAAATACCAGGGCAACTTGATCTGCTGTATTTTCACCTTCTTACAACAACATGGGTTTTCATAAACCACGTGTTGCAACTCAAAACATTTCTAATAAATATGAAGTTTGTGCTGGAGAGGTTATTGTTGGAATCTTTTAATGTGCAGATGCATCTCAGGGACTTTGTTGTAGAATCTTCTGTTCCATGATCGTTGAATCTTATATTCGGGCAAAAAAAAAAAAATCATCAATCTTCTTAGTCTTAGTGTGTGTTTGAAGGGGTGAAGGGTTGGAGGGGGGAGAGGGAAATAGGTTAAAATTTCCCAAATTACTGCAGTAGAATGGGTTGCCTTGGTGTTTGAGGCAGCTGGTGATTCCAGCTCCTGTAGAATTGGCTTTGCAAATGTATTATTGGAGTGTCTGAGTCGCCTGTTTCAAAGGAAAACAGGAATTCACGGTGGTGTGATGCAGAGAGGTGCTGGGAGAGGCTCAGGCTGTGCTTCCCAGCCAGTGCAGGGTGAGGAAGGGCAGGAGGATGGACAAAGGCAGGGGGGATTTCTGCCCAGCAAGGAGAGGCACAGGGGTCTGGGCTCTGAGATGCTGCTCCTGGGCCAGCAGCTCTCATCCAGCTCTGCAAGGAGAAGTGGTGGGAGCCCAGCACGGCATCCCTCACTGGCTGTGTGAACTCAGAGTGGCAGTGCTGGGATGGGCAGGATCCCGGGATGGGCAGGACAACAGGATGGGCAGGATTCCTGGATGGACGGGATTCTGGGATGGGCAGGATTCTGGGATGGGCAGGATTCTGGGATGGGCAGGATTCTGGGATGGACAGGATTCTGGGATGCACAGGACACCAGGACAGACACACCCAAAGTGTGGTGGTGGCTTCTTCTGGTCCTGGTTTGTCCCTGACTCCCAGTTTGGCTCCCTGAACGTGTCACACTCACCAACCACTGTGTGTTTGTACCTTCTGAACTCCCGAACCCAGGAGAGGCTCCCAGCCCAGCATCATGCACAGAATCCATTCCAAAGTTTTCCAGAGAGAATTCCACGACTGTGGGGAAGTTGCAGAAGAATTCTGCCATCCTTTTTTCCCTTGTTTTTGCCAGGAATAGTGAAGGGGGGCTGAGAATGGGAGCAGCCCAGGAATTGCAGCCTTCCAGCCAGCCATGGTCAGCTTCCCTTGGGAATTGCTCTGGAATTTCTGTTGCCAGGTGATGTGACAGTCATCTTTCCACAGATATGCTCTTTATCCTCAAGGAAGCTGGTGGTTAAAGACTGTGTTTTTCAGGAGCCAACTTTTCTTCCTCTTTGCTCTAAAACTGCTTGGATACATTTTTACTCTAAGGACAGGGCTCCTGTTACACACTAAAATGAGAGCTTTTGTACAAGCCAATGGCATCAAAATGGAACTGATACCCGTGCTGGAATCACTTGCTGAAATAGACTCTTGTATTTCTTGGTATCATGTGCAATATCAAGTTTTCCTAACTAGAAGTGCCATGTATGCTCAGTTGTTATTTATCCGTGCAGTATTTAACTGAGGACAGGAAACTTGAAGAGGACCAAATGTGCTTTCGTGAAATGTCCTGAATTTTCAACACTTGGCTTGCATTTTGCAGCTCCACATTAAAAAACAGCGTGTTTGACTACTCTGACGTGTGTTTGTTCTTGCAATGCTTGCAGGGGGATCTCCCTGCACCTTCTGTACACTGGGATTTCACCTGGTTACAGCTGGGATGGCTCCTTCCTGCAGGGGAATAAACCCACCCCAAACAACAGGGCTCTTTCTTCTCCCCCGTTCCCCTCTCTCTCCATGAGGAATTGGGGGCAGCTGAGAGCAGGGATTGATGTGGGATAAATGAACTGTGGCAGCACCCAGCCTTGTGAGCAGGTCCTGACCTCCCTGCTGTGATTCCCAATCCTTTGTCCAATCAGTCCATGAAGAACCTGGTTCAGGTGGGAATTCTGCCCCAAGAACCTTGCTGGGCTCTCCCCAGCCCCTGGATGACCACCCTGGGAAGCAGCTCATGCTGGGTTTGAGGACAAGAATGTGGGAATGAGCTGTCTGACCCTCACCTTGATTTATTGGTTCTCTTTTGCTGCTTTTCCCTCCTGGATTTGTTTTCCCTCTGATTGGCATTACCTCTTGTGTTGTTTCCTGCTTTGTAGTCCTGGTTCAGAGACTGCTGGAGCTGACAGGACGTTTGCTGTGTCTCCTGATCAAACTCCATGTTCCAAGGAAATGTCTGTTGAACATCAGTGATGGCAATTTTGCAGTGGTTTTAAAGTTCCTCTGGATTTTTGGATAGTGAGATCTTTGCCTTGCGTTACTTTTGCTGCATTCAGACTCGTAAGTGTCAATTCTAAAGGGGGCTGAAATCCTGATTTTGGGGCAAGCACCCCAGCTCTGATGTTTCCACAGTGGTTGCACATTTACCAGTGGAGTCACTGCCCTGAGCTGCTGTTTGCTGTCATTCCTTATCTTGTCCTGCTGCCTTATCTGCTCCCGGAGCTTTGGTCAGCTCTGAAATGGGACTTAGTGCTTTGACTGCAGCTTTTCCAGCCCGCATTTAACAAATTACCTCCAAAAAGCCGCTCTGCCATTGTCGCTTTCCTGGGAGATTGGAGTGTAGTAAGATCGTCTGTGATACAAGATTCAAAATCCGAAAATGCGCACAAACCCTCAGTTTTTGGGGGTAAAATGCACCGGCCTGAGTCGGTTTCGGAGCAGAACAGAGGTTTGTGCTGCTGTAGCTCCGGTTTGCCTCCACCAGAGCCCTCCCTTGTGCCGCGGCACAGAAGCCTCCAAAAGCGGCCTTACAGCTCGCTGGGAAAATGCGGGATTATCCCTGCCCGGGGAGCTGCCAAGGGTCACCGAGCGGGAAAGGGGGAATCGTACTTCTCATTCCTAGGGATGTTTACCTTTATCCGGGCGCGGAACTGCTTTTAGGGAGGGGTTTTGTGCCACCGATCACCTCTTGAGTGGTTTATTCGCCTGAAAGACCTCAACAAACGTCCCCCGGGAGCTGCTTTGTGCCCTTTCAGCCCCGTTTGTCCCCCCTTGTCCCCCCGCTGATGAGAGGCCACTGGTTTGGAACCGTTTTACTGAAAAGCACCTTTTTCCCCCCAAATATGTGGGATCTCTGCTGCCTTAGGTTCTGCACGGCTCCAGCCTCAGCGGAGCATTCCAGCGGCCAGAGCTGCTCACTCCCGATTTCCAGGGACAGGCACCAGGACTGGAAATCCAAACAGCAACCCCGGGAAGTTATTTTTTATTCAGGTAATGCTGCTAAGGGGCGAAAAGCAGCGGTATGGCCCAGTCCCCAACTGGTGAGGGTGCTCTGACCTCCTGCACCAGCCACAGGTGGGAGCTGCCCTGGCACTGGGTGAACTGGGAAAGCTGGGAGCACCTCCAGTCCAGATCAGGGGTGGATTTACTGGGTCCGGGAAGGAGCACCAGTCTCCATGGGGAGCAACTGGTGTGACTGGGAGTGCCCCAGTGCCCCCCTGCCCTGGGGAGAGCTGAGATTGTGGGGAGAACTCCCTGGAACTGGGAGATTGTGGGGAGAACTCCCTGGAATCTGGAGATTGTGGGGAGAACTCCCTGGAATCTGGAGATTGTGGGGAGAACTCTCTGGAATTTTGAGATCATGGGGAGCACTCCTTGGAATCTGGAGATTGTGGGGAGAACTCCCTGGAACTGGGAGATTGTGAGGAGAATTCCCTGGAATTTTGAGATCATGGGGAGAACTCCCTGGAATCTGGAGGTTGTGGGGAGAATTCCCTTGGCTTTTGGAGATCATAGGGAGACTTCCCTTGGCTTTTCCACACTGGAGGCAGGTGCTCTAAAAACACACACAAAAAAAAAAAAAACCCAGACAAATTAAATGGAAAAAAAAAAAAAGAATATTTCAGTTTATTAATACTTTTGAATAATTGAAATTACTCACTGGGTAAGGCCCAGAGGCTTTCCAATAATGCCAATCTGCATACTGTTAATTATTTATAATGTTCATTTGGGCTAAGTCATTGCTAACACGAACAGCTCTTGGAGAGCTCCGTGAATCATCATCCTCGTGGTGTGACAGCAGCAGCACCAGTGTGGGTCTGTCATGGAGCTGTGTTCTTTTAACCTCACATGGAATACAAAACTCGTGGAAAAACACTGCTTTTCCCTCTCCTCTGCTCCAGAGGAGATGGATTTTTTACAGCAGCCTTCAGGAGGAAAAATTAACTCTAGAAGGAGTATTTAAATAAGCATTTTTAATAGATCAAATATCCCCGTGCTCGCAGACGCTGCTTAATGAGAAAACAAATTATGTGGGAGCTACAGATTCTCTTTTTTTAATATTTGTGTGCAAATGATTCCCTCTCCTTTCCTTTTGCTTCCCTCCCTGCAGCCAAAGGCACAGATTCACCACAGCAGAGCTGGGATCTGGGGGACCTGGTGGAGGCTAGGAAGGATAATGATCCAGAATTTGGTGGCAGAAAAATCAGATTCAATAGAGTTGGGGCTGTTTGGGGTTTTTTTTTTTCCTTTTTTTTTCTTTTTTCCTTTGCTTTATTTTCCTTCTTTTTCCATTTGCATTGTTTTCCTGCTTCTTCTCTCCCTTCTTTCCTCCCTTCCTTTCCCTTTTTCCTCCTTTTTTATCCTTTCTTTCTTTCCCCCCCTTTTTTTTTCCTGGCTGGGAATGTGTGATAAGGAGAAGGAAAGGAGGTCTGAGGTCAGATCTGAGATTCCCTGGAATTCAGGCCGTTTGGGGGTGAATGGAGGTCACGGAGATTTTGGGATGATCCCCTGTGTCCCAGTCCTGGGTTATCCATGGCCTCCTCATCCCGGGAATGTGGAGGTGGAACACAGGGGCGGAGCAAGGATGGCTCTGTGGAAGGGGGTCTGGAAGGTACATTTAAAACCTCAGAAATGCCATTAAAAATGTTTAACTCATTATTTTACTTTTATTCCTGTACTTTGTCAGCTGGACTGGCCACGATCATCAAAATCCCATTTTGGGGGGCAAAACCACGCTCAGCCCATCCTTCCCCTTTCTATCCCAGCTTTCTCTCCAGCTTTGCCCTGGAATGATTTCTCCTCAGTGCAGAGGAATGCTCTGTGATTAATTAGTATTGCTATTAATATAAGATGCAATTGCATTGGATTAATCTGTCTTATTGGTCAGGCTTTAATTAATTAGGTAATAAAAGCAACCCTAAAAAAAACCCCTTTGAACGCTGGTTAATGAAACCCATGGATCTACTTATTAAGAATTAAAACCTTTCTCTCTTTGATACTTCTCTGCTTTATTAAACTCTGCTCCATTGCTTTGTGTGCTTGGTCCCATCAATAACGAGGCTCTTTCTTCTGAATTGCTTGGTGTGAGCCAAGAAATCCCATATTATCTAATTAGGGACAGCTCTGCCTGCACAATAAATACAGCAGCAGCAGCAGCCATTTGTTCCAGGCATTTTGTGGTGGTGTTATTATTAAAAAGCTCCAGTCTCATACACCCCACACCTGTTTGCACATAAAAAACCTTCTCTGCAGGTGAAGAACTGGTTCCACCCTGGGCTGGGAAGCCCGGGGCAGCTGCAGGCCCCAGTGGGACACAGCCTGCCTCCATCCCAAAGTGCTGCAGAAGAACTTTAGGGGAGTTTGCTCCCTTCGGATGCCTTCGGAGCCCCTCCCTGCGTCTGGAGTCTCTGCTCCATCATTATTCTGGTCCCCACAGGCTGTGAGCGGCGGATGCAGCGGTGCTGCCTCCTGTGTTCCAGGAGAGGGGGATAGAACCAAAATCCAGGCTCCTGCTTTGTTTTCTGCCGTGTCCTTCCCTTCCTCCTGCCCAGGGGTTTCACGGGGATTCGCTGTGATGGAAGCTCAGGGAATTCTCTGCAGGAGCAGCTCGGAGGTTTTTAATGTTGTAAGAATCCAGAGGTTCTCTGTGTTTCACCCTCTGTGTCAAAACATTTCTGGCTGTAGCGTGGAAGGAGCTGTAATTCCACGATTTCTGGCTGTGTCCCGAGTGATTTGCTCCAGCTGTTCCCCTGCCTGGCTCCTCCAGCTTTTCCAGCTGATTTAGCCTGTAAATCCACGGTTTTCCAAGGCAGAACCAAAGCCAGGCTTTGCCCATTAGGACAGATGGCAACAGGAGGTGCAGGAAAGTTTTTTTCTAAGAAACAACAAATTTAGAGGAAGCCAAGGAGGCACAAAATGATTCTCAAGATCTAATTATTCCAGGGAATGAAAGCCAGCCAGGCTGCTTGAACTTGCCTGCTCAGGGTTATATTAATATGAAGCATTTAATCATTAGGGAGAGGGAATTAGTTCACCCAGATTGATCTCGAAGCTGAACTGGAAAGTTGGACACAGTAATAATTTCATAAACTTCCTCAGAATAATAATTTTCCTGGACAATTATGCTGGAGGACATTACCTTGAGGGGCTCTGATATCCACGTGTGCTGCACCTGGGAAGAGAGATGGAAAATGGAGCTGCTGGTTTTGAGAGAAAAGAATGGGAAATTTTTGTCTCCCATGCTGAGGCTCGGACCTCGTGGGGAGGTTTCCTGGATTTTCAATGTTTCTGCCTCTTTTTTTCTTTTGTTTTTAATTGAAGGTTTGGTTGGGGAATATTTAAGGCAAGTGTCTTTCTTCTCTCAGTTTTTAATTTCCAGGCAGGAGTTGTGATTTTAGCAGCTCCTCTTCAGTTTCTAATCCCAAATGTGGTTGGGTTCAACTGCCAGAGTTTGTCTGAATGGGAAAAAATCGGGATAATAATTCAAGAAAATTGTTGGAAGTTATTACAATGAAATAATGAGAACCAGGGGACTGTGATTAACAAGTAATTATCAGAAGGTCTTGCAGGTGGTCAGGACCTGCCCTTCCAGATTCTCTTGGCTTTGAGGGACATTTTATAAAGCCTTTTTGGGTGAGATGTTGTAAAACTGCCCCTCGCCACTGCTGCTTGTTCCCATCCATCTGATACAGGTAAACTTGGCTGGACTCTGGTTTTCCCCACCTAAAATTTGGGACTATTACTCTGAGCACGGCAGATTTCAGAGCTTTTTACTGGCTTCAGTGTTTGAAATGGTGGGGAGGAGCTGGTGAAAATGGTTTGGAAAGGTGGTGGTCAGACAAAGGCCGGACTCGATGGTCCTGGGAGTGTTTTCCAGCCCAGTGAAATGAGAAGTGGTGCTGTCCATCAGCCAGACCTGGTGTTTGTGATCCAGGGTGCAGCTCCTCACTGGCAAGGACTGGAATTCAGGGCTGGCCTCAGCTGTGTGCTCTGTGGATCAGGAGAGAGCTCCTGGTCGGAACTGGGAGCCCCCCAGTCTGCCAGGGGCCATGAGGAGCAGAGCCTGTTGCTTACCTGACTTACTGAAGTGGTGTTCAGACTTCCCAAATGCGGAGACGTTCTGTTTGTCCTTGAAGTTCGGTATAAGGTAAAAAAAAAAGTCATTTATAACCGAAAAATGACTCAAAGTTTTAAAAAATGAATGCAGGAGAATGCAAACCAGAGCTGGAGGATAAGGGATGCTGTTGGGATCCCTTCAGGAGAGAGCAGCTGTGCAATCTGCAGCAGCAGCTGCCAAAGGGACCCCAGGTGATGCTCTGGAAGGGTTTTATTGCCACAGCGAGTGAGTTTGGGGAAAAAGGGAGTGCTGAAGTGCCTGGAGACGGAGCCAGGCACCTGTGGCAGAGGAGGCAGCCCCGTGAGAGTTCAGGGGATGTTCTTGTGTGGAGCTTTCTGGAGCAAACAGAGGGAGTCTGTAGCTGGCTATTGCCGGATGACTCAGGGTAAAGACAGTGGGAACAGTAAACAGTTTTAATTTATACAGGTGACATTTAAAATGCAAATCAGACCTTAAGATAATTGCTGGAAATAAGGGAGCCTCTGTTGGTTTAGGGAATATTTCCAGTTTCTATGGAAATTATTTATAATGCAGTGAGATCAATGAAGGAGCTCGTGCCTCACAGGGAGCTGCTCCTCCGTGGAGTCACAGGAATTGTTCACAGGGAATGCCTGGGGACAGGAGCTGGGGGGCAAGGGACTTTCTGGCATAAAAATACTCAAATCTGTTGAAAAGAGAAATTTTTTTTTCCTCTTGATGATGTGGATGGACCAAAGTGAGGTGATGTCAGCACAGATGTGAGTGCCTAAAGCTGCTCCTGGAGCCTCCCACGAGTACCAGGGCTGGAGGGACAGGTCAGGAACGGCTCCCCCAGCCAGAGGGCAGGGTTAGGTGGGGCACTGGGCAGGAATTCTGCCCTGGGAGGGAATCCTGAGCCGTTTTTGTCGTTCAGTGGATTTCTGAGAGCTCTGCCCTGACCTCCTCCAGAGCAATCATTTCAGTGAATGCCACCAGAGCATCTCCTGGGGACCTCAGCATCTTTATCTGATTTATAGGAGATTTCTGCTCTCTTTACAGCCCCCAATCTTGTTTTTTGCTCTGATTCCACCTTCCCCTCCTGGAGCTGGACTTCCAACCAGAGGCTTCGGGGATTTTTTGATGGGAATTATCCGAGTGCTTTTTTTCCCCTGATTAACCTCCCACAAACCCTTTAATTTACCTGCTGTTAATCCCCCTTTGTACTGAGCTTCCAGGTCTGTTATTCTCTGTCCCTGCACACTCTCCCAGCTGGCTGGGAGATGCAATCTCCTCCTTCCCATCCCAGTGGTTTCCGCGGGTGGAAATGTGTGACAACGGGTCTGGGGGTGCTCCCATCCCTGCGGGCATAAAAATAAACGCGTTGGCTGGAGGGAGCGGATACAAATGCGATTCTGGGTTGCAGAAGGAATGCCCGAGGTGATTTTGGGCTGCACTGGGGAAGTGTGAGGGGTGAGGGGCAGCTGTGAGCGCACACGGAGCGGTGCCAGGGCACCTCCTGCATCCGCAGGGGGATACAGGGATTGTCCTGCTGGGATTCCACAAGCGGCTGAGTGATGCCAGCCCCGGGTCTCCCTTCTCTGCCGAGCCCCTGCTCCCAGCTGGCTGCTCTGTGTCCCTGGAATCCCTCTGAGATGGCAGTGCCCAGGGCACAAAGGCACCGAGAGCTGTAGCTCCCTCCCAAGGAGGATGTGCTGGGTGAGCCCAGCAGGGACAGCAGGACCAGCCCGTGTGAATTCCCCATAAAAAACCCCATTCTTTTCCCTATTTATTCCTTTCCCAGGTGCTGTTGTAGAAGGAAACGAGCCGGTCCTTTTCCCTTGTTCCCGTGCTTGTTTTCCTCTCCACGGTCACTGGCACAACCAATTCCCTGGATGTCACCCCCTGCGTGTCCCCCCTGTCCCTCTTCCCCCCTGGAAGCTGCACCCGAGGCCCTGCCTGACCTGATCCCTCCCTCCCAGCTCCTCCATCCCCCCTGCACTCCCTCAAGTTCTCTGCATCTCTGGGGCCAAGCCCCCTCTCGAAGGTGTGAATTGATGCAATTCCTTAGGTTTAATTTGGCTGCCAAATAGTGTGGGCTGGAACCTGGCAAGTGCAAAAGGTTCTTGATATATTATTAATTTTAATGTTATCTTTTAATTCTTTGAATCACCTATCCCGCAGCTACAGCACAGGCTGTTATGACTTCTCTATCTTTAATTGGGCCTTCTTAGGAGGTTTAAATAGGTTTTCATATTCAGGTTAATAACCTGCAGTTGCACTTCACTTGGATGTTTTTATTCAGTGATCAATTGTTGGTGCAGGTTTGAGGACTCAGCAAACCTGTAAGTTATTTATAATAAACCCTGTAACCACCTGATAGCTATTACAGACTCTTTAAAATTAATGCCACCCTCATTCGCTGCTGTTTGTGACAGCCCCAAGTCCTTAACCACGGATAAATAATGCATAAAAAGCAGTGTAAGGAACACAGCGGTGTCTTTATGCACCTTTCCACGGCAGCCTGTGCTGGGGGCTGTGGGCAGAGGTGGAATGGAGGCTCTTCTGCCCCTCAGTGCCAGGGAGGGGCTGCCTGGTGTCCCTGGCACCCACAGGAGATGGAGCAGTGGCCACAGAGCCTCTCTGGCAGCCTCAGCACGGGCACAGCTCACAGGGGCAAGGCTTTTAAACTGATGGGAGCTTTTCTTACAGCAAGGGTGGGCAGGCCCTGGCACAGGGTGCCCAGAGCAGCTGTGGCTGCCCCTGGATCCCTGGCAGTGCCCAAGGCCAGGCTGGATGGAACTTGGAGCAGCCTGGGATGGTGGGAGGTGTCCCTGCCATGGCAGGGGTGGGGCAGCCCCTGGCCCTTCTCTCAGCCCCTCACGGGCTGTGTGTCCGAGTTCCTCCCCACCTGAGCAAAGCCTGGATAAACCTTAATTCCCAGGGCTGGAGTATGGAATGCAGCCGGCCCTGGCTGGATTGGGTGGCCCTGACACAGGTGAGCAGCTCTTGGGAGCACAAAGTGGAGCTGGCTGGGAGCTGCAGATGGGCAGGGGGGTCACAGGCTGAGCCCCCCTGCCCCTGCAGGAGCTGCCAGGGCAGCATTTGGGGCCAGGGGCTCTGACACCTCCCTTGTTTCTCTCAGCTGAGCACACGCACTGCAAAAGTAATTTAATTCAGGCGTGGCAATTAAGGAAACAATTATCTCTCGTGTCTTGGGCTGATCTCTGGGTCATCTTAGCATTATCCCTTTTGATCTCATTATGAATTAAAAATATGTAATAAATTGGCTCTTAATTCTGAGGGAAAGGTCAGGCTTGCTTTCTACAGGAGACAGGGGTGGATTTAATGGGAAGATCTCAAGGACAAGGGAAACATTTGTTCAGGACTGAGGGAATGAGCACCAGCTCCTGCTCCGGGAGTGCTGTACAGGACTTCTGCAGGTGCCCGACCTTTCCATGGGCAAATCCTGCCTCAGGACATTCCCGGGAGGTAAAACCTGCCCCAGGCAGCAGCTGAAGGTTGGTGCTTCCTCAGAAGTTCCTCTTTGGTGATCCAGTATTGGGGCAGCATGGTGGGTCCAAAAGTGGGGACTTGAGACTCAGGGAACCTCAGCACTTCATTCCCTCAGGGATTTTTGGCAGCCTGCTGGAGAAGGAGGGTGAACAGGGGGGTGACAGCTCGTTTGGGGGTCATTGTAAGGTTCCCAACAGCCTTGGCAGGAGCAGGGGGAGCCACTGCACCCATCTGAGCTACGCTGACTTAGCCGTGTTAAATTCGGATTCACGTAGGTTTTGTTTGGGGCTTTTTCACGTATTTATACCGTTATGTCAAAATCAAAGCATCGATTCAAAGGGAGCTCCGTGTGAGCAATAAACATCTGCATAACTCGGGTTTTCTCTCTCAGGTGTGTGATTACAGCAGAGCTGCAGTGCTGGGCAGCAGTGTGAGGGCCGTGGCAGCACCGATGGCATCCCCACCTGGCAGTGGCATCTCTGTGAGTAAAGCAGTGACAAAGATTTGATTCTCCACCTGGGGGATGCAGAGCACAGACTGGGGCTGCCCCTGGATCCCTGGCAGTGCCCAAGGCCAGGCTGGACATTGGGGCTTGGAGCAGCCTGGGACAGTGGGAGGTGTCCCTGCCATGGCAGGGGTGGGGCTGGATGGGCTTTAAGGTCCTTCCCAACCCAAATCATTCTACAATTGGTAGAATGTTCAATCATTTCAGCAATTGTGTTTCTCAGGATGGGATGCAGGGAAGAAAATGTTCTGGGCCAAGCTCTGAGGTTGATAAAATCATCTGCAGGGCTTGGTGGCTGCTGGTCTCCCTTGCTCTGCCTCCCAAACAGAAAGCACATTACAAAGAAAACCACACCAAGAATTACTCTGGTTTATTCCTGCAAATGGAATTAGTTAAATAATAAATCCCATAGATCAAGGTTTTAGTGTAAGCATAAAACCCCTTTGAAGTGTAAAAGGTGCTGCTAAAACGCTGCATTTGTGTAACTGAGGTAAACTTCAATTTGAGAGAAAGAAGATGAGAATTTTTATCTTTTATTGGTTATTCTATCCACTTCTAGTTTTTTATGCTTTCCAGGAGGTAAAAAATAATTCAAAACTGGACTTACTGCAGAATTCTCTATGCAAACATTTTAATATACATTGCCTGGCACTGCAGAGGACAGATAATTATGTAGGCCTATCTTTTCTGCAGAAATTGATGATTTGGGTGCATGTTTTAAAAAGCACAGAGCACACAAAATCCTGGTGGGTGTGAGGAGCATCCATCCCTTGCCAGGCCTGGCTGACGCTGGCTCTCTGTGGCTGAGCTCACTATTGATGGTGCCAAAGGTGTTCAGACAATTCTTTCTGGGACAAACTGCTTTAAGGGAGTTAAAAATTAAACCACAGCATTTTTAAAAGGTTTGCTTTTTACCACCTTTTACATAAAAACTTGATGCATTTCCCCAAAGATGGGGATGAGCCATCATTGTCCTTCAGGAGTGGAAGCAGGTTGGGTCACTGCCACAGCCAGTGGGATCTGCTCTGTGCCAGGTCCACAACCCCCTTCCCAAAAATTCTTTTAAAACCTAATAATAATAATTAATAATTGTAACATAATAACATAATTAATAATAATAACATAATAATGAACAAGCTTATTCAGGAGATGTTTCCCCAAGCTGAAAGCAAGGGAAAGCAGAGATGTATTCCTACAGTGAGCCAGCCTTAGAACAAACCCCTGCAGAGACCCTGGCATTTTTATTTTTCTTTTCTTTTTCTTTTTTTTTTTTTTAATCTAGATTCCTAACAAGCTGGGAAGATGAAAAGCTTTCAACCTTTTTATCTGGAGAAATACTCGGTGGCAGAAACGAACTGGACCAGGCTCACGGACTCATTTAATGTTGTCCACTGATAAATGTATTTATTGGCTGTGCCTGAGGTGGGTGGAACAGCCCTTGCTGCTGCTGCAGAGGGCTCAGGGGGCTCTTCCCAGGCGTTTGGCTCCGTGACCACGCAGGCCAGGCTGCTGATGCCAGGCTGCTGATGCCAGGCTGCTCTGGCACCGGCCGTGCCGTACCCCGTGGCCCCAGGCTGTTCCCCAGCTGAGCTGCTCTGGGGGCTGGGCTGTCGCTGGACATTTGCTGGGATGAAAGGCAGCCAGGTGAGGAGTTTGTGGGGTGCTCCAGAGGGGGAATGTTCTGGTTCCAGGCACTGGAGCTGGATATGGGATCACCCAACACCGAGGGATGCTGCCGAGCATCCTCCTGGTGCAGCCCCTCCGTGCCCAGACCCCATTCCCGGGAACTGCAGGGTGGGAAAAGCCTGCAGGAAAACCAGATCTGATAGAATAGAAACGCTGAGCAGAGAATGCAAACTCTGCAGTGTCCTCCTGGTGTTTGAGGCGGGTCCTTCCCTGCGGCTGGGGAAGGGAGCAGGAACTGGGCATTCCGGGCTGCAATTCCCGGGGGGTTCAGCCACCAGCCAAAGTCTGGATTGCTTTGAAATTACGGAGAAGGGTCTGCCCTGCTGGGCACCCCAGCCCTGTGGCAGCAGGGATCCTGTACTGGAAGTGGGTCAGCTCCAGGAGGCTGCTGGTTTCCAGCTCTGGGACTCTGGCACTGAATTGCTTGGCCTTGGTCACATTTCTGCTCTGGAAATCAGAGAGCACAAATTTGTTACTGTTCTCAATAGGGTAATAAAAGTGGGCTTGCTCAGACCTCCCGGGAGCCCTCTAGGGTCAGGTGGCATTTATGTTAACACAGAAAAATGTATTTATAATTTTAAATAATTTAGATATATTTTAGGCTCATACAGCAAATCACCCTGTTAAAGGTAGGGTTTGTTTTGCGCCAGGAACTTGTTTAGCTTCCATAGAACTTCTGTCTCTCCTTTTGAACAAAATTTATTTTAGTTTGCTGCTTTTTTAACAGACTTGTTGCCTCATCCTCACTTCAAACCACTCCTGACTCCAGCCTGGCGCTCCTCAGGTGAATTTGGTGCTGTGTTTGTGCTGGAAATGTCACTCCCTCCATTTCTGTCCCTTTCCAGTGGAAAAACAGAAACAGTGGCAGTAAGAAGGAGAGCGAGCTCTGCCATTTGGCCACAAACCCCTGGGACTGTTTGGAGGCACAGCCCTGCACCAAGAGGCCACAGGAACACGAGAGCAGCAGTGGGTGATGAATATGAGACCCCTCTGTCCCGCAGAGCTGAGTGACGGAGGGAGGATGCTGCCAGTGATTAGAGCCTCTGCCTCTGCCTGGAGTTCTGTGAGCCAGGGCTCCTGGCTGGGCTCTGCAGGGAAAATGGGAAGTTCAGGGTCCTGGTGCAAATCCTGGACACCAGACCCCAGGAGCTGGGCTGGGAAGCAGCACCTCGGGGAGGGCTTTTTTCACTCCATCTGCTTTCCTTGCTGTGCTTGGCAGAGCAGGGCAGGAGGAGAGATCAGACCCAGCTTGGTGATGGATGAAGTTCTGCCTTGCTGGCGTAATTCCAAAGGTTCCAGGGCATTTTTGGGTGGTCTCCTGGCTCCCACAAATACAATGTGCTGCTGAGTTTCTGCCTGCTCCTCACGGGTCTCAGTCCCTGGTGGGACTGGAGGGCCACGGCACCTTCCAGAGGGTAGCAAATATAGGAGAAGTCCAGGTAATTTCCATTCCAGGTGATCTCTGTCCTCTTCCTAGAATGCTCTGGGGCACATTTAAACAGTGTCCCATCTGCCGCCGGAGGGTTAAGAAAGACTCGGAGACGGGAATGCAGTCAAGAGAATGGATGGAATTATTTAATTAACAAAGGACGGGTTTTTATGTGTTTAGTTCTCTTAGCGTCTACCTAAAGGGCAAGAGATTATTGGACCTCTTGCTACTACCTACCGGAGTGATTGGTCAGTTCTCACATCGTTCATTGTCCTAGTGAAGATCATAACAATTCTAATTATATTTGCAGGTGCAAGATAGCAAACTCGGTTTACAGAAACCTTATCAAGTTTTGCATAGTTCAGCATGAGAAAGACAGAGCTCTCACGAACTACTGCTAAGAGCTGAAGAAATCCTCTGCTGAGGCTTCTTCAGCATCCATAACCCATCTGTCAGGAAAATCCACCAGTGCCAGAGGTTTATGTGTGAAAAGGAGACAGAGGAGTCCTTTGACTTCATTTAAATAAAGGGAGAGGCCACTGGGGCACAGCCCGCGGGGTTTTTGCTCCCGAGGTTTTGGAGGGCACAGCTCCCCTCTTACCCCAAACTCCCTGCCTCACCTTGCCCTCTTCCCTTCCCCATTGCTGAGGTTCCAGGAAGGTGCAGCCTTCCCCAGCTGCCTGCCCCATACCCTGCCCTGAACCTGGCATTTCCCCCAAGGTCAGAAGTTGTGCAGACCCTTGTCTGTTTCAGGAGCCAAAGCTGTCTGGGCTCTGCAAGCAACCTGCTGCCCAAAGGCAGTGCAGACACTCAGAGCCATTCCAAAGGCACTCACCCCCAGGGAATTGTTTGTAAAGACATCAGCACACATTGTTCCTCCCAGTCCCTCCTCTTCTTAGCTCTCCATTTGTCTTTACAAACCCAAGTTATTAACTTCACCCTTTCTGCAGCGCCTGCAGCAGCCCCTGCCCCGTTTCCAGCCTGGTCCCTGCCCCAGCTGTGGCAAGGGTTGCCCATTAACCCCTAGAGCTCCTTGTCCGTGGCTGCTGCCAGCCGAGGGCTCCCATCCTTTCCTTCCAGTTGAAAAGTCCAGCTCTGTGGGGTTTGAGAGGCCTGGAGCCGGGTGTGGTGCCTCCCCCCCTGCCCAGCTGTCCTGAGCACTGCTCCTGTGCTGCTGCTCGGCTCTTCTGAGCAGCAGAGCCCGTGCCAAGGGGGCTTCCTGGTCAGGTAACCCCAAACAGCCTCAAGCAACCCCAATGAGAGACTCAAACCACCTCAGGTAACCCCTGTGACCGCAAGTAACCCCAACCAGGGACAAAAATGACCTCAAGTAACCCCTGGATCAATTAAAAAATACTCAAATGACCCCAAGTAACCCCGATCAGGGACTGAAATTACCTCAAGTAACCCCGATCAGGGACTCAAATGACCTAAAGTAACCCCAAGTAACACCAATCAGAAACTGAAATGACCTCAAGTAACCCCTGTGTCCTCATTTGACCCCTGGACCAATTAACAGAGACTCAAATAACTTCAAATAACCCCTATGACCTCAAGTAACCCCAAACACAGACTCAAATGACCTAAAGTAACCCCAAGCAACACCAATCAGAAACTGAAATGACCTCAAGTAACCCCTGTGTCCTCATTTGACCCCTGAATCAATTAACAGAGGCTCAAATGACCTCAAATAACCCCTGTGACCTCAAGTAACCCCAACCAGGGACAAAAATGACCTCAAGTAACCCCAAATAAGGCCAAATGGCCTCAAGTAACCCCAAACACAGTGTCAAATGACCTAAAGTAACCCCAAATAACCCTGATCAGGGACAGAAATGACCTCAAGTAACCCCTGTGTCCTCATTTGACCCCTGGATCAATTAACAGGGACCCTAATGACTTCAAGTAACCCCGATCGGGGACTCAAATGACCTCAAGTAGCCCCAAATGACCTCAAGTTACCATTTCCCTCCCTCCCTTTGTCAGGAAAATCCAGAAACACGAGAGATTTATGGCCAAAAGGGAGACAGAGCAGTCCTGCAACTTTATTTCAATAAAGGGAGAGGGGCCATGGGGCAGGGGAGACAGTCAGACCCATTGCAAAGGTGTTCACACCCACACCTTCACCCACAGAATCGTTTGTAAGGACATTCATTAGCTTTCCTCCCAGTCCCTCCTCTTCTTAGTTCTCCATTTGTCTTCACAAACCCGAGTTGTTATTAACTTCACCCTTTTTAGCAACCTGCAGCATCTGCAGCAGCCCCTGCCGAGGTCTCCAGCCTGGTCCCTGCCCCAGGTGTGGCAAGGAAATACAGAGAATTCATATTTAGGTTCATGAATACAGAGTAAATGCAGTAAATACAGAGAACAAAGCACACAATGACAGCTCCTATTCGCCCATTCATCACTAGAGGTTCTTGCAGATGATCCGTGGCTGCTGAATGCCGAGGGCTCCCGTCCTTTTCTTCCAGCTGAAAAGTCCAAATCCCTGGGGCTTTGGAGACCTGGACCTGAGCGTGATGGGCCCATCTGTGTCCAGCTGTCCTGGCTGCTGTCTCTGCAGTCCTGGTGGGATGTTCTGGACAGCAAAGTGCCAAGGCAGCGCCTGTGCTCACGGAGCTTCCTGTCAAAGAGATGCCACAAGATGCAGTGCCCTGGACATAGAGTGGTTTAAATGTACATCACTCATCTCCACCTCCCAGCAGGGCACAAACTCACAGGGTAAGGAACCTCAAACTTTCCTTCAAAGGGAGATAACTGAATATCCTCTCTGAGTCTAGCTCTTATTCTTGCCAGAGCTGATGGCAAAAGCTGTACCCGTGGCATCTTAGTTTCTGTCACCAGCTTCAAAGGGTGTTTCTTTATCTCTCCATTCATCCTTTCTACTCTACCTGAATTCTCAGGGTGCCGGGGTTATGGAGGTCCCACTGAATTCCCAAAGCAGCCACAATCCCTTGAAGGATCCCCCTGTAAAATGAGTTCCCCCATCCAAGCCCACTGCCTCCACAATCCCACACTCAGGAATCTTTTGTTAACTGATTAAATGGTTGCTGAAGTGACCAGAAATGCCTCTGGCCACCCTGCCAGCCAGCACACCCCTACCAGGGGATATCTGAGCCCTCTCACCCGAGCCATCTCAGCAAAACACACCCAACATCCCTGGAAAGGACACCCAGCCCGAGGTCACCCCCTGCCCTGCAGTCCCCTCTGTGGTCTGGCTATCAGCTTTAGCCAGGCACCCCCCAGCAGCTCGTTCTCTAAAACAAAAACACCCAAGGCAGCACATCCTGAGGAAGGTCTCTGCCAGTCCTGAGAGCCCCAGTGAATCCCCTCATGGAGTTGGTTTAACATTTGCAGGCTCAAAGCTCCTGGCATCTGCTGTTTACTGCCCTTTGTAACTCAGTTCTCCCCTCTTCCTTCTACTCCACCACTTCTAATTATCTCCAGCTCCTCTGGTGGGAAAGGCAGCACCACTCTCACCATCACCAACCACTTCCTCCCTGCCCCTGGCACTGGCTGAGCCACAGGGAGCAGAGGGAGGATGCCGGAGACCCCTGGCAGAAGTGCTGCTTCCTGCCCTCTCCATGGGCCAGCTGATCACCTACTGTGATCAATTCTCTCTCCTGAGCGCCCTGCCTGGCATTCCCTCACATGGATTATTTCCACCTCTCCTGGTAAATTCCCCACCTCCAGCAGGCGAGTCACTGAGCCCTTGTGAGTGAACGTTTTTCCCTGCAGGTTAACAAACCTCTCCCAGCTTTCCAAACTCACCCACCAGCCCACACACACTCTGAACCTGCCAATATTCCCCACCCCTCCTCGATACACTACAGGCTTTTATGAAGGCACAGTTCTGTGGTTTGTGCTGACCCAATGATGGTGACTTCTCCCCTTCTTGCAATTCCCCTCCCTTTACTACAGTACAGCTGATAACTCCTTTTCCTTCTACTGTCCTTGAAGATCCATCAATAAACACCTTTTCCCCACTCGGCAGAGGGGTCCTGTAAATCTTCCCTAGCTCCAGATCTGTTACCTGGATACAGCCACGGGCCTCCTTTAAGGCTCCTTCCCTGGGGCCAGTTAAACAGGAGGCTGAGTCCTTAATTCTGAATGCTCGTGTTCCATTTCACACTGCAGCAGCCCAGTGCCCACCATCCAGCTAGAGCCTGGTGTCTGATTTTAAGAATCCTGCCATCAATTATCATCAAATTCTGCAGGCAACAGAGCCCCAGGTACCGCTAGAGCAAACAATGGGGCCATCCCCTCGCTTCATGAATATTTTAGCAGCAGAATTCCTTCAGCACAGCCCTGCACCAGAGGATCACACTGCTTATTACCATTCTGGGTATCTTCAGCACAACCTGAGGTTAGCAGAAACAGCCTATGCATTTTCTTTGCTCAGCAAATCCCTTCGCCATTCCTAAGTCTGGGCATGGGATCACCAGGAAAGCAGTATTTCCAAAGAGCATTTCCACATTCATGAGTGATTCACACTGGAATCAGTCCTTGCAACCAGTCCACATACAATTCCCATTCCTTTTCCGGGCCTGGGAGAGCTAAAGCTGGGGCATCAGTCAACATTTCTTTTAATTTTCTTGTAATTTCTATTAATCCTAGAAATTGTCCCATTTCCCCTTCAGCCCTGGGCAACGGCACCTCCAAGATTCCCTGGACTCCCTCTGGGCTAACCCAGCCCAAACCTTTAGTCCAAAATGCACCCCAAACATTCAGCCTTTCTCTCCATCACCCTTCAGACACTCCGAGCCTCCCTTCCAGCCAGAAAACTCAACAATTTCACCGTGGTTTCCCCCACCACCTCCTCCCATTCTCCCAACTGCAGCAAGTCCTTCTCATGCTGCAATAACCTAATTCCTAGGGACGGAACAAATTTGGTTCATATCTTGCCCAAATGATCCCTTCTCCCTCTTGTTCCCACTCAAAGGCAAAATACTGTTTGCTCTGTAAGTGGGCACACCCAGCAAGCATCCCTTAAATCAAGTGGTAGCAGTGTGAGGAGGGAAACTGGCTCAGAGCAGTGCAACGACCCTTCCCCTTCCCCTTCCCCTTCCCTTCCCCTTCCCCTTCCCTTCCCCTTCCCTTCCCTTCCCTTCCCTTCCCTTCCCTTCCCTTCCCTTCCCTTCCCTTCCCTTCCCTTCCCTTCCCTTCCCTTCCCTTCCCTTCCCTTCCCTCCCTTCCCTTCCCTTCCCTTCCCTTCCCTTCCCTTCCCTTCCCTTCCCTTCCCTTCCCTTCCCTTCCCTTCCCTTCCCTTCCCTTCCCTTCCCCACATTCCCCTGGCACTGCCCACACCTCTGGGCTCACTCCAGCCCTCACAGCAATGCCACCTCCCCACCACCACCTCTCCCAGCCATCAAATCCCCTCCCAGCAAGCCACAGTCAGCAGAAACTCGTGCTTTTCAAACCCATCTCACACCTCCAGCACACACTCACGCGTGTCCCCGTGTCACTTTTATAGCATTTATGTATGTCCAAATTAACACACACGTTCACCAGCAGTGCTCGGGTACAACGCTCCTGCTCATCTTTCCCACTAATGAAAAGAACACTTGAACAACTGTGCCCCCTTTGGCATTAAATTCAAAGCAGAGAAGTTCCCGTGTCTGCTAGGAAATGCACTTCTCAGTGCAGCAAGGGCTCCAGGGTGCTGAGCCCTGTGCAGCAGCAGATCCTGACACCCTGAACAATCCCTTCCTAACATTCTGTTTTACAAATGGCACATTGGCTCCCACCCAGCTGCTGTCCTGGTGGCTGCTCCCTTCCCTTTGCTCCTGGAGTTCCCTGCACCTTTTCCCGTTGGGGGTTGTAGAAACTGTGCCCTTATCCTTGCCTGTGGCTTTACCTTCTCCTCATCACTTCTTCCACATCTCTCATACACCTGAGTGCCCTTCTAAGCAACCCCTGCAAGGGCCCACCCTGCCACCTCTCCATCCCCCGCTGCCTGTGGGCTCTCACCCTCCCACAGCCACTGCACAAAATCCCTCCGTGGACCAGGCCAGCCTTTGGTGACACTTTGTCTCTCACACCGTACACCAAAGCTGGTCCCTGTACCTCACACTGCACACCAAAGTTGGTTTTCCCTGCCCGGGAAGCCAGGAATACAAAAGACTTGCAGCTGGCCCTGTATTAGACTGCAGATTTTGAAGATAAGGCCAGTCCTCACTGTTCTTTCCTCGTCTCGTAGCCTCTCGCTGTTATTTGCCTTAACCATATCTCTCCACACTCCCCTTTGACCAGTCCTTTCCCAAACCAACACCACATCGCCCACTGTGGATGTTCACATTCCCCACACTGCCCACCCTGGGTGTCCATGTTCCTCCATCCCACACTGCCCACTCTGGGTTTCCATGTTCCTCCATCCCACACTGCCCGCTCTGGCTGTGGGTTACCAAGACCCTTTCTCGGCACCTCTTATTGTCCCCTCTGGGCGTCCATGTCCTGAACTGCCTCTGGGACAATGAGCAAACCACCTCAACATTCTCCCAAAGGACCCTTCCAAGGTATTTTGGGATCGCCATGCCTGGAGTTGAGGCCCTTTTTTGACTTTCCTCTGCTGCCCACCCTGGGCTCCAGCCGTGTTTTACTCCCCGAAGCTCCACTCACTGGTGAGATTTGCTGAGACCCTCCTTGATGTTCCCTCACTGCCCACTCCAAGTGTCCATGTCCAGTGGTCCTTTCCTAGGGGCTCTTCACGGGTCTGGATTTGTTCTGGGGTGTTTGTGGAGCATCACTCCAGCCTTCTCCACCTGGATTTGGCTGACAAACAGGATGGAAACCCTCTTATCTCTGATACCAATCCAATTTTTAATGCCTAACCCCAAACTTCCCTTCACTGTCTGTCCTCATGTAGCACGACCTGCCCTATATTAAGGCACTAATTAAAACGACTTGTGTAGCAATTTGGCAGAGCAGCGTTGATGGGCATCTATTTAGCGAAGAGCTCCAGTGTTTTATCAACATTAATGAGTGATGGGAGACTCTTTGTGCCCTTTTCACAAAGGTCCTGCTCAAATCACCGCATTACCAGCCTTAATTACAGCAAGTTAATTTGCTGTTCCCTGCCTCGCAGATGTTTAGGCAAACATTCTGTAGATCACGGATTGGTGAGGGAGCCGCTGCAGCTGGCCAAGGGTGAGGGGACAGCAGAGCTGATGAATGGTTTTGCAGGGCCTCGCCAGCCAAATCCATCAGTGATCTGTGACTCCTCGTCCCCAGCTCTGTCATGGCTGTGTGTGCTTCTAGAAAAACACAAATAAAAATAATAACAACAACAATAATAATGATAATGATGAAGAAAATATCCCACCACTGAACAGGATGTGTTCGTTCTTCACCAGTCCTGTGGCACTGATGTGTCCTTGGGGATTCCTGCCAATGCAGAAAGATCTTCCAGCTATTTCTTGGTCCTGTCCAGCTAAATCATTCCCCATCCCAGTTCTGCTGTGTGAGATCCCATACATTTTCCTCTTTTCTTGTCCTCTCTGGGCCCTGGCTAACAGCAAATGGCACTGTGGAAAATCACAGAATCCCTGAATGGATGGGGTTGGAAGGACCCTAAAACCCATCTTGTTCCACCCCCTGCCATGGCAGGGACACCTTCCACTGTCCCAGGCTGCTCCAAGTCCCAATGTCCAGCCTGGCCTCGGGCACTGCCAGGGATCCAGGGGCAGCCACAGCTGCTCTGGGCACCCTGTGCCAGGGCCTGCCCACCCTCACAGGGAACAATTCCTTCCCAATATCCCATCTAACCCTACTCTGTCAGTTTACAGCCATTCCCCCTTGTCCTGGCACTCCAGGCCCTTGTCCAAACTCCTTCTCCATCATTCTTGTGGCTCCCTTCAGGAAAATCTCAAGTCCAGTTCACCTTGGGAGGAAGAGACCCCGCTGAGACATTTCTTGTTGTAAGTTCAGTGATTGTTTGATGAATTCCCTCCCGGGAGGGAGCAGAGCCCTCCTGGCATCACTTCCCTGTGGGGGACGGTGACCCTGCCCCGGGTGCCCCCAGAGCCCCGTTCCCACAGCACAGCCACCCAGCCAGGAGGGATTTTTAGGGTTTGTTTTTCACTGTGCTGGGAGGAAAACGCTCACCTCTCCAGGCCGGGGAGATGCTGTGCCTTGCCGGGGGCAGAGCGGCCACAGCTCCAGAGCAATCCCAGCTCCAGAGCTGCCACACCTCAGGCAAGCCCCAGGGAAAATCCAGCCCTGCCACGAGGAGCCAAAGGCGCCACGTGCTGCCCGTGCCCTGCGCAGCACCTTCCACGGGGAGCCCAGGCGGATGAAAGTCCAGTAATTCACATTTATAGTCACTTTCCACTCCATATTTGCGAGCCCCAAAGGATCTGTACGCTGAATTAATTGGCAATAAAGGGCAGGTGCGTTGCTGCAGGGCCCAGGGCTGCGGCTTGGAGGGGCTTTTCCCCAGGCTCTGGGTGTCACGGGGGGTGTAAAGCTGAGGGCACAAGGACAACCGGCTGCTTTCTCCTGTTTTCCCCCTGTTCTGTAAAGCTGAGGGCACAACGACAACGGGCTGCTTTCTCCTGTTTTCCCCCTGTTCTGGCAAGAAGTCCTCTACATCTTGTAAGTATTCCCAGGGGAGAGGATGAGTGCTGTAGTCAGATTAAGTCAGCATGAGCAGAATCGCATTTTCTGAGGGGTTTGGGGAGGCTGTAGCTCATTATAATTATCCAGAAGACACGGCCAAATTGTTTAAACACCCTGTGAGTGTCAGAGAATGAGCTGTGAACTCAAAACACGAAGACACAAATAGTGAGAGCAGGCTATTCCAGACTTGTTTTCAGAAATGGATGTCCGGATTTTGGAGAGGGGCTTTATAAGGGCTTCATAAACCTTATTTAAAAGTGAATTTTGAAAATGCTTTCAAATAGTTACTGAGAATCCTCTACTGAAAATGACGTTAGTGAAAAATGAGAATCAGGAGAAATCGGAGTTTTCCTGTGCTCTGGGAAGGGTGTGGGGAGGAGGTGGAAGGGATCCTCCCCCCGCAGCCTGACTGGGAAACCACGAAGCACTTACCAAGGTGATAACAAAAACAAAGCAAAAGGGCTTGCAGGCGGTGCAGGCTCTCATCTTCTCCCTTTCATGAAGCGCAGAGACAGCGCGGAGCAGAAAGGTTGCAGGCTTCAGTAAATCCTAATTATCCCTTGATTATGCCCGCAGCAGGGATGAAGTTTTCAAAAGTGCAGTTTCTGCAGTAATTCCACAAATCTGGCTCTGTGGTTTCCCATCCCCGGCCGCCAGGCTCAGGGCTCCAGAGATGTGCCGTGCCTGAAAAACCAGATTGTACCGAAAATCCGCTCCGATTTCTGCCACTCCTTGAGCTGGAGGAAAGCTTTTTTCACCTCCCTTTTCTGCTCTGCCCCAGGCAGGAAACCTGTTCAGTGCAGGCAGTGTCAATAATCCTGTTTATTTAGCCTGGGATGTAAAACTCCTCATGATTTCTGGTTTTCCTTTTTTTTTTTTTTTAACCTCCTCCTTTCTTTAGCCTTCAGGAACCTCAAGAGCCATTTAGAACAAACTCCGACATTTCTGCCAGAGGACTGCAGCTCTGAACTCCTCGTCTCTTTCTCCAGGTACTTGAATTCTCTGGGAATAAGCGCCCATCACCTGTAAAATGGATGTTTCATGGGTTCGACTGCAGTTCCCTCTGTTCTGGGTGGTTCAGCTGCCCCAAGCGCTCCGTGTGCGCAGCAATGTGGATTTTAGGAGGAAGGGGGAGATGAGAGAGTCTCTGTGCTCGGGCAGCCGAGGCGGGGATGGAATTCCCTGAGTTCTCCCTTATTCCCAGGCAAGAGGCACCGAGAGCCAGCCATGCTCGCCCTCCTCAAAGATCAGCTGCTCAGGCACACGGAACATTCTCTGTTTGTATTAAAAAGAGAAAGTTTTTATTAGAGAAAGCAAGTGGTTTATGCGAATTTGAGTCCCCAGGTTGCCCGCAGAGCGCAGCTGACTCTGAGATAATTTCTGGTTGTGCATCCTCCCAGTGCCCACATCCCTCTGCCCGGCTCTGGTAAGGAATGTCCCATAAAAATGATGGCATTTGCGTATTTTTTACAGTAGGAATTGCACAGAGTGGTGGACTGGGCTGGCTCCAGGAGCGCTGGACGCCGTTCCCCATCTCCACTGGTTTCTTGCTTTGTTAGGCACCTTAATTCCACGGGATTTTTGTGGCAGGAGCAAGATCGCGCCCTGTGTGGCAGCACCAGCTCCAGCACTAATGAAAGCAGCGCTCTGTGCAGGGCTCTGGAGGAGGCTGGGTTTATTTACAGTCGGTGAAGATGGAAACAAACTGAAAAACCTCCTGGCACTCTTTCCACAGGATTAAATAAATACATTCACTGCACACTTACATGCAATAAACACGTACAAATACAGTTAACACGGGATAAATACAAATTATCTCTGTCCACTGACTCCTCTGATGTCCGGGGAGTGCAGTCAGCTACTCGAGGAGCGCCAGTGCAAATAACACAAGTATTATTATAATTATTAGAGCAAATAATTACGAGGGCAGCGAGAAGACAAGGGAGAATGGTCCCAAACTGACAGAGGGCAGGGTTAGATGGGATATTGGGAAGAAATGGGCTTGGATGAAGCAACCAGCAGCAGTGCCAGCTCCTGGGCTGCCTGGAGAGGGAGGCACAGCCTCAGGAACAGCAGAGCCTGCGGCGGCAGGAGCCGAGCCCTTGCCCAAATCTCAGGGATGGGATTTGTGTGGCCCAAAGTGCTGTGGGTACTCACCTAGGGCAGCGTGTGCGCAACCCCCTCCCTCTGCCCATCCCCGGCACTCCGCACCATCCAGCCCGATCCTGGCCAGTTTCCTTCCCTCTGCCCGGCTAAACCAGCTGCTGGAATGGTAGGAATCGCCCCCTTTTCCCCACAGTGACCAGTTCTGACCAGTTCGGCCGGTTTAGGGTTGTTTTCTGGAGCTGTGGCAGCAGAGCTCAGCAAGGACCCTCCTCACCCCAGCTCTGCCTCCAGGTCCGCAGCTGCAGCCGGGGAAAATGAGATGAGATTCGTGGGCAGCAAGGTGAGGCAGCTTTGTGAGGGCAACTTAATGGAAAAAAAATCAGTGCTCCATGTGTGGTTATGTCCTGTTGGTCCTTGGATGATAAAAGGATATAGCAGAGCTTTTACATGGAGAAGGAAGAGGAATTGAAAGCAGGTTTGAACAGTAAAGGTGAATTTTTAAAATAAAAAAACGTTGAGATAAAAATATTTTTGCTCAGTAATTAGGAATTTCATTTTTCCTGTAGCTAATGGTGTTTGCGAGGCAGTGCCTTGCTGGGTAATTTTTAATTAAAGGCTAGGACATGGATTCAAGCTCCAAAACTGTCTCCTGTTTATGCCCATCCATTTTCTTGAGTCTTTCTGGAGATAATGAATCCTGCCTCCCTTCCTCACTGTCAAATTTGAGTTCGACCTTTTTGCTTGTAAATAGATTAGAAAAAATTAATCCCGGGCTGTAATAAGGTCTTTCATTATGCTGTGGGGAAGGTTATTCATGCTTTTAAGGCTTGTTCCAACCTAATAGGTGTGAAAGGAAGAGCACTTAAGCTCTCCACTGCTGACAAGGATGTTGCATCTGAGAAATGAAAGTCACGGTGGGTTCATCTCGTCGCTGTTATTTAACATGAATATCAGCACCACATGCATGAACTGGAAGATCCATCTTTAAAGATAAAGGAAGCGGGTTTTCCACTGGTTCAGATGGAATTACAGCTGCGCGTAATGGAGGGTGAGGAAGAGTGGGGAGCTGGGAGAGGAGTTTCCTTCCCAGCCGGTTTCTGGCAGCTGATGGAAGCAGCTGGTGGCTGCCTGTTTGCAGCAGTTCTCAGCTTCTTGTGTCATTTCCCCCAAAATAAATGAAAGGATCTCTCTAATCTCCTCTGATCAGAGTGATTAAAGCTGGAGGTGAGAGACGCTGCTCCGTCCCTCTGCGGAAACCAGCGCTGGATGGGAACGGGAGCGATGGGCACAGGAAAACAGGGAAAGGTCCCAAAGGGCAGCGTGGGCTCGCACCCTGAGCGAGTGAGATCTGCTTTTCATGGAGTGGGAAATGTCTGCGTGCTTGGGAAAAGGGAGAGAGAATCTTTTGGAGAGGACACAGTTCGAGTCTGGCTTCGGGTGCAGAACGGACTGATGGTGTCACCCCTGCTAAAATAATTTATAAAAGCCGATAAAGCCAATTGCTGCCCCAGGACAAGGGGAAAGTGAGAGGGGTGGAAGAATTAATGACAGATGTGAAAAAACCGCAGCCTGGCTGAGCCTGCTTGGTTTGGTCATTGCGGCTTCCACCTGCACTTCTTGTTTCCTTCACAACTGTTCTTTTAAAAAAGATAATCGTCCTAAACTGTCTCCTAGAAGGAGAACGGAAAGGCGCCCTTAACTCAGACGTGATCTTACCACGGGCTAACCCCAAGGGCTCCGTGAAAGCCATCAGTGGCCACTCACCACTCCTTTAACCCCTTTTGTTGGGATCTCCCTGGGGGAAGCTGCAAAGCGTCTTTGGAAAGGTGAAGTCTCTGCTGACTCGGTTGCTCGGTGTGTTTTAAATCCGTGTGAGACGGTGCCTCTGCTGCTCGGGGGATGAGCCTCGTGTGCTTTGCTGGGGATTAAAAACGTCACCGAGTGCCCAGGGAGAGGAAAAAACGAGCCCTGCTTTATCTGGGGTAAAAAATGTATTTACGTCTTAGCTGAGTTGTCTGGGTGTTGCTTAAATTATAATGAGTAAATTGAGGGTGCTTTATTAATATAATTGATGTCACCAACTGGAATTTATAGTTACTGACGCAGTAATAAAAAGTAGACAATAAAACAACAAAAACCAGACAATACTATATAATCTTTGAGATTAGATGGACTTTAATGTCGCTTCCAACCCCAACTGTTCCACGATTCTATAACCTCTGAATGATTTGCTGACGATTTGCAGGCATCCCACCCTCTGCATAACCGGGATGTGCAGCCCTCGGACAGGAACAAGCCCTGCGGAGGTCAGAGCTCCCAGGACAGGCTGCGGCACCGCCCTGTGCTTGCCACAGCTCACACAAACACTTTGGCTCCCAACTGGCCCGGGTTGCTGCTGTGTTTGCCACCCTTGCAGCTACAATGACCCTCAATTAGGCTTCTACCCCAGGGCAAAGCCTGAGGGGCGGCTGAGCCCAGACCTGAGCCCAGCTGGGCTCGACCCAAAGTCCAGCCTGTCCTCTGCTCCTGTTCTCCTCGCTCCACACTGCGGCTGGGTTCTATTTATACCCACATGACTTGATTCATTACGAAATTTCTTCCCTGGCAGGGGTAGGCATCTATCATTAAATCAAAATCTGTCTGGAAACAGAACAGAGACTCCAACTTCAAAGCCTGCCACCGCTTTCCGTGGAGCTCTCCTTGCTGGTTGCCTGGGAGGCTTGTTTGAAATTATGCACGGAGACGGGCAGAGAGGAATGAGTTCCAAAGGCGTCATAATTATGCCCTTGAGTGGGCGAGACTTGGAAACGCTCGGGGTGCAGGAGGCAGCAGGGGGAGAGGCAGCTCCATCCCTGCATCTTCAGCGCCCCCGGGGAGAACCAAAACCCCCAGGACTGCTCCAAACCCTCTGGGGACACTTCCCACCTTCTCTGTCTGCAGACCACCCAACAAGCCCTTGCTCTATATCAGCTTTCCTTATCACCTCTCGCTGATTGGGGAAGGCCGGTGGGTACAGAGATAACAAAACTCTGCTGACAGAGTGCCCTTTACAGCCCTTTGCCAAAAACATCCTTGCTTTGTTACTACAGCCTGGAATCTCAGCCACGCTGTGCTTAAAAATACTATTAAAAGGCCATTTTGCCTTGAAGCATTTTCACTTTTATAGCCTTAAACACCCAGGTCTGTGCGTTTCGGTTCATGTAATCACGACGCAAGGAAATGGAAGGTGATTAAGTCTCAGACAGACAAAGAGTTCTCGGGTGTCTGGGGGAATTCGTGCCTGGGTAAACCCAGCTCAGAACCCCATCGGGCGGGGCTGGGGTCGGGAGGGTTTGTTCCGAACAGGTTTTAAGGAGCACAGGAGCTCTGCTGGGTGCTCCAAGGCTTCCTCTGGGATAACGGGGCTCGGCTGCCAGAAGCTGGTCCTGATGCGCTCTGCATTTCTGGAGGGAGAGTGCTCCTGGCCTGGGGGATTTGTAGGGGAAGTGGTGGTCATTGGAGGTGAACGAGAGACTTCCCGTGGCTCAGAGGCAGCGTTTGCTTCACGGTTCAAGTCCATTCCTCTCCCTGCTGGGAAGCTCTGCACAAAAAACAGCTCCAAGTTGTGTTGTTGGGACATTTATCCTCAGCTCCCTGGCGCGGGGCTGGCGGTGCCAGGGGACCTTGGCAGCTTTGGGTGCTTCCTCTGTGCCTTTGAACTGGCTGTGGGAGCAGCGATGTGAGGGGAGAGGTGTGGGTTTGGGGACTTGGAGGTGTTTTCAAAGAGTCATTAATGCCGTGCATTGTGGATGGGGACCGTGACACCGAGCACTGCCCATTCTCTCCCAGGTAAAAAAGCACCACTGACCACTCCTGCCAGGGGTGTGTGGTGCAGCCCAGCCTGCCAATCCTGCAAACTCCCCGCGGAAGGGAAATGCTGGGAAACCTGTCTGTGATAAATAGATGCTGTAATATTGGCTTTCTGCAAATGTTAAAATAAGTGATGTTAAAAGCTTTTGTAACAGTGGCTTTGTCACAAATAAATGTTACATATATAATAGCTTTATTGATGCTACATACGGTAGCTTTGTTGTGAAGATGTGGTTTTTTTAATACTTTTTTTCATTCAACCAAAAACTTAGCAATAGCTATGCTTATGAACTATTTGCTTGGACTCCTGCTACGGCATATCAGCAATAGATGAGATGATATGCGTGGCCAAAAGGCTTCTCCCCACAGCGATCTTCTGGTTCCGAGAAGATGGGAGACCTACAGTAGCTGTTCCTGGAAAGGGTTTTGAATACGTGTCACCAAAAGGCTTCTCCCCACAGTGATCTGCTAGTTCCAGGAACTACCAGCAAGATGGGAAAACTGCATTCCATCTTTGAACTGCTCCTGGAAAGGGTTTTGAGTATGTGTAATTGTTTATGAATATGTAATAAGTCGATGTGTATGTAAAGGGAGTCCCCAGGATAGCAGGTGTGCTCTTGGCTGAGCGCCAAAGCACCCAGCACTGTGAATTTTGCTTTATTATCTTTGTCCCATATTGTCCTTTATTCAACTTTTCAATCCTAACAGGAGAGTGAACCTCGTTTTTCACATGTCCTTAGGCCAGCAAAGGGGTTGTGGCTTGCTGATACAACACAAACCTTCTCTGTACCTGTGCTTTCCTGTTCACGATCCACCTGCGCCGGCACAGAGGTTAACAAAGGCTCTGGATCATAATGGAGGGCACTGCTGGGTGCCTTCCCCTCGGTGATCTGCTCCCTCTCCCTGTGGAACTGTTCACAGATATCGAGGGCTCACTAATTCAACCAGTGATCCAAAACATAGTTTTTAATGTACACAAGGCCTTAGGTGCATTGTTACCTGCCTGCTGTAACCGTGTGTGTACATGTTTAATTTGGTTGCCACGGAATCACAGAATGTCCTGAGTCCACAATCAGAGTCACAGGGCCCATGGAAACAATTCCAGGGTTTTGCTGGGAGTTTGTGTTGCCAATAAACATTGGGTTTCCTGCAGCAATATGGTGAAAAATGGAATGGCTCTATCGTATTTTGAGAAACTAATACACAGTCAGACACTGTCATCTAATTAATGTCTACCTAATTAGGCTCAAGTGAATGATTTCAGACCATGAAGCCCAGTGGAGGTAGAGCTGATAACAGAGTTGTTTAGAAAATCCAGGGCGTCCGAGTTTGGCTGACTTCATCTCCTCACAGCACAGATCCATGAAATCACTCTCCATAGGCAGGGATAAGGAGTGCCTGGCTCCTTCAAATGATCCCTGCTGATTCATGAGTCAATTCTCAGCTAATACTAAAGTTATAAGATATTTATTCACTCCTGGCTACTTGGGCTGTCCCCAAAGTTCACCTTGGGGGATGGTGCTCTCACTGAAGGCTTTGATAAAAAATTGAAATGCCCTTTTTGTTGTCCTGCAAGTCATTATGTTCACCTGATAAAAATGATTTCAGACCTGACTCCACCCATTAATCAAAAAGGTCAGTACAATAAATAGTTTTTATCTTGCCTGCCAGAAACCTTTCTTCCTCATGGTCTTAGGAGCCGAGTGCAAGAGAAGATGTAGACAAAGAACAGGATCTCAAAGACTGGCTGATCAATGCCATCCAGAGACATGAATTATTGTTGAGAACTTAAGGGAGAAATGGAGTGCTCTGATGCCAGGGAGAGGCAATATTACCAGAGTTTTCAACCTCCAGGCACTAAAAGGGAATGAAGTAGCTTCATTCATCTTAATAAATTTATGTCCAGCATCTGGTTCTGAATGAGATGGATTTTGCTTTTCTGGAGATCTCTAGGAGTGAGAATATATAGATATAAAATATGTATATATCCCCCACACCATTGCCTTCATAAACCTGACACTCCTGACTTTTCCCAGCGTGCCTGGTTGCAAAGCTGGGCTCGAGATGGAGTTCTTGCTCCCGGGCTTTGCACTGATTACCCTGCTCAGCGCTGACTGAAATCCCCCCCAGTCCCAGAGCTACAGCAGGGTTTGGCAGGGATGTGTTCCTGGGACATCTGACACCGCTGGAAACGTGGAATTGGCTTCCCTGGGAATCTGCACCTCCTCCTCCTCCTTCTTCCGTGGGCTTTGTTCTGTGCTTCATTAATGTTTGCTCATCTGCAGTGACCCCCCCAGCTCCATTCCCCCGGAATTCCTGGAAGGCTTCAGCAGTTTGGATATTCAGGATACCCAGCCATGGCGTCCCTGATGGGACATGTGAGCTGGAGGAAGAACGAGCCACTGCAAATGTCAGGAGAAGATAAAATCCCTCGAGTGGCATTTACCTTTGTGATTACTCCCTCTCATCCCCGGCGCAGGGTGTACGTTTCCATTACAGGTCTGTGTGTGACAAAGAGGAGTTAGATTTGTACTGCAAATGAATTTTCCAATGTCCCTGTGCCCTCTCCGGGAGCAGCCGTGCTCTCCCGACTCGGTGTTCCTGGAGCACCTGCAGCCTCTCAGCTCTGCTCAAACGCCTCTCCAAATAACTGCTCTGCACCCTGAATCTCGAGGGACAGCAGCAAAACCTCTCCAAATACCTGCTCTGCACCCCAAATCTTGAGGAACAGCAGCAAAACCTCTCCAAATACCTGCTCTGCATCCCAAATCTTGAGGGACAGCAGCAAAACCTCTCCAAATACCTGCTCTGCACCCCAAATCTTGAGGGACAGCAGCAAAACCGAGGCCACCCACAATATCTGAGGCAGATCCCCACGTTCCTCACCCGGCTGCATGTCCCTTCATCCCCTAGGAGGGTAACAAACCCAGCGCTGTGCTCAGGGCTCCAATGTGGAGTAACTTACTCAGAGCAGACAAGTGCAGGTGTCCTGATGGATGCAGCGCTGCTGTGGCTGTGCCCAGGTTATCTGAGAACAGCTTTCTGCTGGGAATGTAAAACACCAGCTTGCACTGAGCTGTTGAGGAACAGATGGGGTTTTTGCCATGTGATGCAGGCTAGAAAACAGATTTGATTTAGTGCACCATGCCTGTCTGACTTTTAAACTTGCATTAACAGGATTTCAGGAAGGCAGACTCCACATAAAACCCTCAGCGAACAGAGCACCGGGCAGGAGGTTACTGAGCTCTGAAAATTATCAATTAATTCTCCTTTCATTCCAGAGGGGCAGATGGGGATGAATATTTATTTACTTTGACAGCTTTTATTAGAGGGGGAAAGGTCTTCATTATGTGTTTTGATTTCACAGCACAATCAAGGAAATTAGTACAATGTATAAAACAGTAATTAAGGCTGTTAGATTTCTGAACTCACACTGACACGGGAGATCTTCCCCCTGTGCAAAGCTGCTGCTTTTCCTTGCAGTGCTCCTGGCATTCAGGCACCGAGATTATTATGTAATGTCAGTTCATTTCTCTTCAAAATGGATTTTACAGGTTTAACCACTTAGGAGCTGTCTGCAGGTACCCTGGCCTTGCCAGCCCCGGGAAAGGCTCCATGCTCTGCACTAATTACCTGAGTTTTGGGAGCTCTGTCCAGACATGCCAAAATAATGGCCAATTTACAGATGTTTGATGTGGGGAGGCCAGTGGGTTCTTGCATCGAGGGCTGATCCAGCTGGGCTGAGATAAATGGAGGGATTGCCCCTGCCTTTGCCTGAGATGCTCATTTATTGGGTTTTTTGGGGATCCCTGTGGTTCCTGGGCTCGTTTCGCGGACCTGATGTGAGAAATTCCCATGTGGTTACACAGGCACTGCTCAAAGGGCTTCAGATCCTGCTGAATACGTGGTAAATACATTAAGATACACCATCTATATTAATTATCTAAAATATTATGTATATATTTATTAATTAGATAGCTTCCTAACAGGAAAAAGGGTGTTTCAGCAATAATGTTGGCAGCTGGAATCAGACAAAATAGGAAATTATCACCATAAAAAAGAGAGAGTCGAGACCAGATCCTTTATTCTTTTGGGCAGTGTCACATTGGGAATGCACCATATGTGGTTTTTAATGTTGCAGTGAAGTGGGAGAGAAGAGGAAGAGTGGATTGCCCTCGATTTGGCAAATCACAGGGCACCAGCATGACCTGTTTTTACAGCTGAGAACCTTCGGCCTGCAAAGTTCTTGTTTAAAGACTTTATCTCACTGACCAGATGGTGCAATTTGTCTGCCATGGACATTTGGGAATATCTGCTGAATTTTGCATAAGGACAAGTGTTTTAATCATGCAGTGTCTTGCTGTGCTAATCTTATTTGTCTGCAGTGACCAACTCTTCTGTCATCCCTGGCAATCCTGGACCTGTTCTGTGGGGGCTTTTGTACAACCCCTTCCCATCCCTGTTTTTTTTATTTTCTGTCCCTTGGGAATTCCTTTGGGTTTAACTCCTTCTGTTGAGGTGGAATGAAACACTATGGAAAATAAAGCAGATGTGTAGGAGCCTGGCATATTTAAAACCTCTCTCCCAAGTTAATCCTTTCATCAGAAGAAATTCTCTTAGAGACGGAAGCAGCAGAGAAGATGAGGGCAGAGGAGGAACTGGGAAGCTCCTGGATTCAGATGAGGCGGGAGCTGCTGCATGACCAGTGCCCATGCCCAGGAAGGATGCAAAACAGTGAATTCAAATATTTGGAGAAATATAAAAAAGCAGCACTGTGAGAGATAAAAGTCATTGACCTTCTGTAGCGGGTTGAATTTGGTTCCCCGTACGGGACACCAATTCGTGTAGCAGTTTAAGAGTTAACTATGGGCATTAGCCCTCCCCGATGTCCTTGCAGTGAGATAAGCGAGTAGGAGGCAAAGCAAAGCAGGCACACAACTTGAAAGAAAAAGGGAAAAAAAAAATTTAATCAACACCCAGATGGTCAAGAACAGGACAAACTTTCAGAGCTTACCCCCCCGTTTTTCCCTTTCCCCAAAATCAGGATCACAGTCCTAGGAAAGGGGGAAAAAGGGGTCTCCCCTTTCTTACGTGGGTTTCCAAACTGCCACTTTTCGCAGATTTGCTTACAATTAAACATTCTCTGCTACAGTGTAACACATCTCTTTTCATGAGCCCTCACAGCCCTTGTGACTGCTAATACAACAGGCTTTTACATGGGTTTTCTAAGGATGAAACATTTTCCCTTTCGGCTTGAACGCAAGGGTTTCCTCTGCCACCAGGGTTTGAAAGCCTTCCCCTGCTTTCACATATATCCTGGCATTCGGCACTCTCCCCCCTCTTTACAAGCCATTTGATGAAAATGCCCATTCCCCCCATTTAACATGAGCTGAAGAGACGTAACAGTTTGTAATATTAATAGTTCATCCCACAGCAAGGCAGGGAAATGTTTAAGCTTCCCGCGCGAGTCGCACACCCACAGCGCTGCCGCAGCAGCTCCGTCTCACGTGACTCCGCCTTCTCCTTCTCCCTGGCTCTGAAGCCGCCATGTCCAGGGTGTTTCCTCTGCCTCTCTGCAGGGTTTTCCTCTTGCCGCGCTGCACCGTGTAGAGAGAGGGTGTCTCTCCTGTTCGCCGCGAAGTTTACTGGCTGTTCGGAGGCTCTGTCTCGGACGACCTCAGCCCTGGAGCCCGCAGCCATCCCCACAGCTCAGGAGAACAGGTCCCCTCCTATAAATCTGAGTCCATGCTGCGGCAAGGAAATCCCCAAGGGGCAGAAGGCAGGAGCCCTGTCCCCAGCCGTGCAGGCCGGGGGAAGGGGGGCCACCCCTCCGTCTCTGCCGTCCCCGCACCGAGCCGGAACGGAAGCCCGGGGGCCCCCGAACTTTGCCCCCCTCCTCACCGGGAGAAGGAGCGGAGGAGGCAGGAGGCAGGGGCGCCCCATCCCCGGGCCCACAGGCTCCAGGAACGGGGCCGACCCCTCTCCATTTCACTCCCGACCCTGCACCCACCTGAGCCGGGAAACTGCAGCTCCTAAAAAACTCCCGCCCTCCGTGGGGCTTAAATATGTAAAATTTCGAGAAGCGCATTGGGTAAGAGGGCTGTCTGTCAAGTTTTGACTAACCCACGACACCTTCTAAGCATTATCTGAAGGAAAAAAACCTCTTAGTGAAGTGTCTGGGTGCTTTCCCAGCTGTGGGAGGCTGCAGCTGCGTGGCTGGGAATGCAGGATTCATTCTGCTGGAGCTGTGAGCATCCCCTGCCCGCGGTGACACTGCCGGTGCTGTGTGTGGGGACAGCTTTGCCCCGCTCACACAGTGACCCTCGGCCCCCTCCTCCTCCCCTGCCCCTCTCTGTGCCCCCAGAGATAAAGGAAAAGCAGCTTTGCCCCACAGCCCCCTGTGCTGCCCACGCTGACCTGTCTTGCTTTGGGAATGCACATTCCAGTTTTATTTAGGAGGCTCAGGATCGGGTTTGAGCCTCGTGTCAGTTTTAATTGCTGGGATTGCCCGGAGCAATTCCTGTGGATTGATACAGCACAGGAAAATGCCACCCCTTAGAGCAAACCTCCTTGCCCTTGATTACAGTGGGAAGGCTTATTATTCATTATTTCATATTTAGGCTGTGTTTGTGCTCATGCAAGGCAGGGAATCCTCCAGCTCCTGCTGCCACATCCCTGGGCAGCTCCATGCATGCCACGGGCAGTGGGGCTTGTGGAGCACCTGTGAGGGACACAAAACATGGGCTGTGCTGGCACTGGGGTGTTAAAGCAGCTCTCTCTGTGCCAAAGCCATGGAATTTCATGGCTGAGGATGTGCTTAATGCGCTGTTACCACTGGAAACTGTGATGGATTATGTGCAACAACTCTGGTGCACAACTGAACAAGCAGGCAGTTAATTACTGCAATGATAACATGTTGTGGAAAGGAATTGCACTCGTGGCCATTCATTATGATGATGAATTTCCCACAGTTCATTACTGGTCATCTGCACCACTCGCATGACAAATGGCCAGAGTCCCATGCAGGAGGAAATCCCTCCCCTTCCCTTCCCTGTCCATGGAGGAGATGGTGTTGTTAATGTGACAGTGCCTAATTGCTCTGGCGCCCAAGCCCAATATTTATATTCACTTGTGCATGTTACTCCCATCAGAGTGTGCTGTGACACACTGCAGAGCTGGCATCTTTTAGAAACGAGTTGATTCTGGGCTTTCTCTGACCAGTTAAATACATAAACCACTGGTCTGAAATCTGGGGAGGGCTGAGGGAGGGAGAGGTTTGGGCAAACTGCGTGGAGCAAGTGAGATGACAGGGGCTGGGAGGTGGGAGTATTGCCTGGTACGAGATCCTTGACTCTTGCTGAGTGATAAATCTCCCAGCACTGAAGAGCTGGCACGTTTGTTACACGGGGCTGATGGGTGTGAATTATCGGCGAGGCTGTTTGGACACAGAATGTTGTTAACTGGAGGGGAAGGTGGCACGGGGCCAGGAGCACAGGGGGAACCTCGGGGTGCCTTGTGCAGGAGTGCAAAAGCCATTGTGTGTGTTCCTGTTGGCATCCACACCAGCGAAGGCACCACCAAAGCTCTACTGAAAGGGAAGAAATTGAGCTTTTTCCAATAAGGACCCTGATCACAGGCAGAATATCAGAATGCCTCGTTAATTACAAACAGCCTGTAATCAATAGCTCAGTTCCCTGCTGCGCTGAGGTCCTGGCGTTCAAAAAAAGGGCTGCACTGATGTGATATGAAAACCTAAAGGGATAAATATTTCAGAGAGGATATTGAGCTCTGTGGTTCGACCAGTCTGTGAAAAACCAAGGTGAGACCTCCTCAAATGCTTGGCTGACCCTCTGCCCTCCTCATCCTTCGGAGATCCCTGCACCTCCTCTCCACGTGCTGGACGCCTCCCAGGAGCTGGTGCTGGGCCAGTGCTGTGTCTGGGCTGGCTGCTTGTGTTTCCTGTTCTTTGCAGTGACCTCCAGAATGTGCAGCCTTCCCCAGCTCATCCACACACAGAGCCCATTCTCACGGTAATTTATTTTTGGCAGCCAGTGTGCAGAAATTCTGAACCCGAAAGATTAGCTCAAAAACACCCCTAGTGTGAATATTCAGCAACGGAAAATTTTCCCTGTTCTCCTCCAAGCTGAAGAACGTGGGAAGTCACCCGATTTTCTCACTCCTGCACACAACCCCAGGTCTGTCCTCATTTCTAAAGGTCGGCACCTCTAGCCCCGAGCAGGTTATTATCCCAGGGATGTTTTATTCATGCTAATGCTGCCAAATGGAAATTATCTTTTTCATGTTAATGAGGAGTAATTTGAGAAATCGGAAAAATCCTGACCTTTGGAGATGAAAAAAAGTATCAAGAAAGAGAAGAAAACGTGTCCCAAACGAGGGAGCCGCTGTTCCATGGATCAGTGGTTATTCAGTGGTGTGGGCCACTTTTCCAGGGCCCAGGGATCCAGGAGGGGCAGCTCCAGCTGTTCCCAGCACAGGAGGATGCTCTGCTCTGTGCCTGCCCGGAGACGAGCAGCTCCAGGCACTGTCTGGGCTGGAAAAGTGACCGAGGCCACTTTTTCCTGACTCTGCTGGATGTGTTGTGCCAAAGGCACTGAACATGCACTCTGGGATGAGTGTCCTGGTATCTCCTGAGTGTGAGAAGTTGATATTTATCAGTCTGCAGTCAGTCCACGCTCAGGAAGTGGCTCTGGAGTCTGATCTGTGCATGGGGACAGGAGTGCTCAGTGTGAGCCCAGCTACTCTTCCCGCTCCAGGGCTTTGCTCTGTGTCCATTGCCCTTCCCAGGGCCGGCTCTGATCCTTCCCTGTGCAGGGTTTCTCCTTCCCAAACACTGCTGGCTCAGCTTCAGATGAATTATTAACTACAGAGCACGGTGGGCACCGGGAAAATGGATGGTTTTCTTCCCAGGAGGAAGCAGAGCTGCAGCATTCTCAGGCTCCCCTTGGATCGAGGAATGCTGCTGGCATCGGGGTCTCTGCTGCTGGACCTGCTGCTCTGCTGAGCCCTAACTGCTGCAGACACTTGGATTTTTAATAGAAATTTGAAATGGGTCATAGGATTCACAATTAAAGCCCCAGTTTGCCAGAGTGCCTGTGGGAATCAGGACATTCCATGGGCAAAGGAATGGGCGTGGAAGGAACGGAGCCAATGGGTCTCTTGCCCAGTGATGTCAGCAGTGACCAGCTGGGTCCCAGGGAGCACAAGTGTGGGTTTGTGTCTCCCTCGGACCTGGAATGGAGCAAGGATCCACAGAAATCCTCTGGAGATGGAAATGAAGCCTGAAGGTGGCAGCAGAAGACGCAGCTGGAACAGGGCAGGTGCTCACAGCCTGGGGTGCTCCAGGGGATGGTACAAGGTGGGTGAGAAGGGAAGAGCAGGATGGGGAAAACCTCCTATGAGTGCTCTGCGTCAGTGTATCAAAAACATAAAATCTCTCCATGGATATAAAGCACCTGGGAGTGACCCTCTGTGAAGCCAGAGGAGTGAGGAGCTGAATCCAGGGACTTCGGGCACTCCAAGTGCTCCACATCCCGTCTGGGACAGCCTGGCTGCAGGAGGCTCCTCTGCAACCTCTGAGAAACATCGGTGTCCCCTCTTGCTGGATTAACCATCGGTGTCCCCTCTTGCTGGATTAACAGCAGTGGTGACCCTGCCTGGCCCCATGGCCGCTACCCCAAGGCCAGCAGCAGCCGAGCTGTGGCTCAGCAGCCCCTGAGGAGGCTTCTCCTGGGGTTCCTCAGGCAGCAGACAGGAATTGGGCAGTGGGAGTGGCTGCTCAGAGGATGTCACCCCTCAGCCTGGTACCAGCGGGGCTGGGCTGTGCCCTCAGACATGTTATGAGCATCCCCTCTGATGCCTTAGGTTTTAACTTTTCTATTTTTCAAATCCTGTACTGCTTAGAGTGCAACTCTGAAGTTCCTTGTAGCCTGTAATTCCTGCTCTCTCGTGCTGGGCAGACACAACAAAGCCTCTCCAGGCTTTGCCTTCAAGGACACCCAGGCTGTTCTAGGCTCAAAATGTGTAAACCAAAGCCTCTAAAGGGGGAGCAGACTGAGGGGAATTACATCATTGAACTGGGGCTTTAATTGGAGAATTAACCCTGATATGCAAGTGAACCAAACCCATAAAAGTGTAAAGAACTCGTGACCTGGGGTCCATCTCGGGGTCCATCCTGGCAGCAGCCTCTGGCTCCCCAGGGGGTACCTTGAAGGCCCTTCAATAAATCCCGACCTTTATTCCCTTATCCTGTCTGGTCTCTGTTTCTGGGAGGCCTCTTCAGGCATCCCCTCGTGATGAGAGAGCAGAAAACCCCAGCCCCGTGTGGCTGTGCCAGGCTGCAGGGCTGCTGCTCAGGCTCTGTCTGCACTCAGACAAGCACTGATTGGCATCAGGGAGCTCCGGGCTCCCTCGGTTTGCACACAGGGAGCTGAGCTGGCCACGGCCGCCCCTCGGTGCCCCCAGCGCTGCACAAACTGCTCACACCCTGCGTTGGCTCCAACAGAACTTCAGAGATCATTTTTCATCTCCACACTCACTGCCTTGGGACACCTCTGGGGCTGCTCAGACTTCCTGCATGAACACCCCGTGCTGCAGGAATTGCACAGGAGTTTGCTTTCCTGGGAAGAGGGCTGGGTAATGGCTCTGTGCAAAACATGTCTGGGGCTTGAGGAAAAGTGGCTATAAAATCCTTTCTTGCTGCTGCAGCAACTGACATCCACACTCCTCAGTTCCAGGTTTTTAAATTGTTTCAGTAATGATGATGTTTAATGTTTTATTTTAAATTTCTCCTGTCTGTTGCACCGTGTGAACATGTGTTGCTGTTTGCAGTGAAATTCAGTGTAAATCTCTGTGACAGAGCATCACTGCTCTGCTCCTCTCTGCTGAGACCATCCCACCACGGCATGAAGGGCCCAGAGCAGCTCCTTACCTGCCCCAGGTGGGTAAAGCCCAGGTGAGGAGGGCTGTGTCACATACCTGGGTGCTCCCTCTGGTCACTGCTCCAGCCCAGCTTCCCTCGGGTGGTGTTTTCCCTACACATCCCACTAATGGTTAAACAATTCCCTCTTTTCCTGCATTTATTCCATGGGTGGAGCAGCTCTGGAGCCACCTGGAGCAGAGCAGGACCTGGCTCTGCCCTTAGTCCTCACCCCTCCCTGGTGCCAGGACCCACAGGGCTGTTCAAGGCCGCCAGTGAAGGGTTAATTACTGCTCAGACTAATTACTATGGGCAATGTGGATTCTGTTAATATCAAATAGAACGATAGAGGCTTTGCCACAGGAGCACTGCTTATGGCTCTTGTAAAAGGCAGTCTGTCTGCTGCATTAATTCCCCAATGGCACATTAATTCCCTTCCTTTATCATAATTACAGCCCTGTGCTCTGGCATTGTACAACTCATTTGGTCTCTCACACTCCACACCACGGAAAAGTGCTCTGTGACCTGCAGGCTCCATCAAGTGTCTCACAACTCTTTCAGAGTTATAAACACAGAACTCAGTTTATCGTTTTATTTTTCCCCCCAGTTGAAATAGGAAAGGTGAATGGCAAATTAGGAGATTTTCTTTGTCCAGCATCTTTTTTTGGTACCGAGACAGAAATTTAAGATTATGAAATTTCTTGGTCAGAAAAATAACTGTAGGTGCCCAGCCATCATAATATAAATATAAAATCTATCCATATTTTAAAAAAATTATATATAATTTTGTGAGATGTGAGATGTGCATCTCCTCAAGGGGAACAGGAGCACGCAGCACAGAACTCCTGGAGGATTTGGAAAAGACCTCCGAGACCACCAAGTCCAAATTTTGCCCTAATACCTGCCCAAAACCTACAGGTATTTGTGTTCCCTGTGACAATTTCCATCAGGTGTGGTGATACCCGGGTGGAGTAGGGGGGACTGTGCACTTGCAGGTGCATTTTGCTTTCATTAACCCACTTAAAAAGGGGTGGCACAGACAATTTGAAATTCATACCAGTGCATGGCCCCAGAGCTGGCTTCCAGGAGCTCTGGTGTGACTCACTGTGCACTGCCTCAAGAGAAATAGCAAATGCAGCATCATTCATTGCCTCTGCTGTTTTAATTACGTGGGGGGAAAGCCCTCATCTCAAACCTGCTGGAGTGGATGGGATGACTTCACTAGTGGAAGGCAATTTCACTCTGCATTTTAGGGCTTTACATAAGAGCGGCCTAGGGGCTGCCCCTCTCTGAACAGCTGGGGCCCGGCTGAGCACAGGCTCCCCTCGTGCCCCCTCTGGGGAGAGGAGGGGATGAAGAGCTGGTGAATCCGTCCTTTGACTGAGAAGGGTTGGGGGAGTCACTGCCAGGAGAGAGAGCAGGGGGTGACACTTCACCAGGTCACACCAGGCTGGGAGAGGAGAAGGCCCCAGGGAGAGCTCAGAGCCCCTTGCAGGGCCTGAAGGGGCTCCAGGAGAGCTGGAGAGGGACTGGGGACAAGGGATGGAGGGACAGGACACAGGGAATGGCTGTAAGATGAAAGAGCAGGTTTAGATTGGTGTTAGGAAGAAATTCTTTACTCAGGGAGTGGTGGGGCCCTGGCACAGGGTGCCCAGAGCAGCTGTGGCTGCCCCTGGATCCCTGGCAGTGCCCAAGGCCAGGCTGGACATTGGGGCTTGGAGCAGCCTGGGACAGTGGAAGGTGTCCCTGCCATGGCAGGGGTGGCACTGGATGGGCTTTGAGGTCCCTTCCAACCCAAACCCTTCTGGGATTCTGCGATTCTAGAAGTTGTGCTGGTTCCAGATGAATACAGAGGACACGGTGTTTTCCAGATTTTTCAGAAATCTGACCTTTCAGGATCCAGCCAAAGGAATGTTCTGCCTTCGATCTCTTCTTGTCCAGAGTAAGAGGGAATTTCTGCAGTTTTTAATGTGTTTTATTCCTCATACTTATAAAGGAAAAAAAAAAATTGAAGCCTTTTGAACTCCTTGTTTGATGAGTGAGATTCATTTAAAAAATGACTGAGATTAAAACAGAGACAAAACCCTCGTGGGCACAATTCTGAGCCTATTGCAGAGGGGGGTGGGATTTAAAAGCCGTGTGGATGTGGCACTTGGGCACGTGGGCCAGTGGTGGCCTTGGCAGGGTTTGATCTTAAAGGTCTTCTCTAACCTGAATGATTTGATTCCACGGCTTCATGATCTATCGGAGGAGTCCTGCCAGCCGTGCAGGGCTGTGGGAGCTGGGGCTGTGTTTGTCAGCCTGCACTGATGGATGTCTCTGGATTGCCCAGGGACACGTCCTGGCCCCGCGACGCTCCCTGGCGCTGTTCTCACCACGGCCAAGTAGAGAAAGCACACAAACTCCAGGCTCAGGGACAAATGGAAGCACTTTAATGAATTCTCAGAAGAATTTTATATGTTAGTTCACAAAGTGTATTGAGTGGCATAAGGTGATTGGTTTTGCCATCCATCCCCTAAGGGGATTGGTCAAGTTCTAAGACACCATCTCTGAATGGTTTCTAGTTAGAGCCATAACAATTCTGCCAAACAACCCCAGGTGCAAGAAGTTTACAGTACTGGAATCTTGTTCAAAATAATCAGCATGGGAAAGACAGAACTCTCACAAACTGCTGCAGAGAGCTGAAGAGATTCTCTGCTGGAGTTTTTCAGCATCCGTAGCTCCCAGCCAGCAGAGCTGCAATGGCTTTGCAGCCCCGGTTCCTGCGCTGTGCCCCCGAGGAGTTTTGCACTCAGAGCCTCAGCAGGGCTGTGCCAGGGATCCCTTCTGATGCACGAGATCGTTTTTAGCATCCCTCACATGTGAACAGCTCTCCTGCTCCTGCCTCCCAGGCCGAGGGGATCCTGCAGCCTGGCAGGCACAGGGAGAGGCTCAGGGTGACTTCCACGTGAGAGATCCGCTCAGATGGCTGCTGAGGTGGTTTCTGAATTCTGACTTTGTTTTCCACAAGTTTGCTATTCCTCTGCTCTGATTCCTTCCCTTTTCTTGGTAAATACAGATTGACATCTGCAAACTTTCTGCCTATGAAAATTGTGCTTCCATCAGCATCTCCTTCTGCAGGAACTTCGGTAATTTCTGGAAGCTTTTTGTCTTCCCCAAGTCTAATCCTAGACAATAAACAAAGCCAGACAAATTCTTTTTCAGTCTGGAAAGGCACAAATAAGCAACCTGTACTTGTTAAATTAGGCGCTATAAAAATGCTGAGCTTTAAATCATTGTCCCAGTAATTATTGTCATCATTGTCGTTATTAGATGACATAAGATTTTATTGCTGATAATTTGGAGGCTTTGATACATTTATTTGAACTGACTGCTCCTTTGGCTAAGAATAATTGCTTAAATTTCTCTCTTGGGTTTTTGCTTCTATAAAAAGATTGTTGACCTTGAAGCTTTTGCTTTATTTTGGATTCTTGTTCAAATGCAAATACTGAGAAAATACCTGGAGAAAAAATGTAACTCAGCAAGCAGAACATGGAATTTGGGGGCCTTGGAGAGAGAAGTCAGGTTTTGGGTTGCCAGAGACCCCCAGCTTCTCTCTTAATCCTTTTTATGATTGTTGTAAGAGTAGAAAGTGAGGTTTGCTTTTCCATAAGCAGATGTTGATGTGTTTGAGTGCTTTGACTGCTGAAGGTTTGCACTGGGGGGTGATGAATTTGATGGATCTTTTGTGGAGCTGCTGTTGGGAAGAGTCCATGGCCAGGAACCTGCCCCAGCCCAGCTGTTTGCCCAGGAAATGCTGCGTTGGGGGGATGCACCTATTCAGCTGTGGTAAGAACAAAGAATGAGTTAGGAAATAAATTAAGGAGAAAAAAAAGAGCTGGATAAGAGCAGCTAACGGTGCCAGGCAGGGTGACAGACTCTGGAGAGCTCCGAAATGTCATGGTTTCATGCAGTGTGCAAATAAGGATGAAATTGAAAACCAGCTCTTTTAGGAGAGGTAACTCTTAATTTGCATGAAATAATAATCAAATCATTATCAGGCCACCTTAAACAGCCACGCTGAAGGTCACTTAACTGCACCAAGAGAGACACCACACAACAAGGGCTGTCTGGCACCACTTTGGAAAGGGAAGGATAATTACCCGTGGGATTTGTTAATTTTTGTGTCGATTAATCAGGTGTGTGTTTCCAGCTAATAACTGACTTTAGTCTGCAAACACCAGCAGTTGTTTGACTCTCAGGAGGTTTTGTAGGACTGAATGTCTTAGCCTGAAGCTGTGAGAAACTGAGGCAAAGTGTGAATGGGACCTGAAATTTTTCAATCTTTTCAATCAGGTGAGTGAAGATCAGAGAGTCCAATGACAGAGAGACTCCCTGTGGATAAAAGGCCAGATGAGTCAAAGACCTCCCATCCGTAATTTTAAAATTCTCCGTTTTTATGGGAAAGGGAAGAGGGCACCTTTGCTGCAGAGAGCTGAAGTGTTGAGAAGTGAGGAGAGGCTTCCCGAGGGCTGTTCTCAGAGCTGTCAGCGATGACATTCTCACTGAGCTCCCGCTTCCCTGGCCAGGAAAAGGTTGCAGTCTTGGCAGCACACAGAAATAATCATGTCTGGTCAAGTGTGGCACAAAGGAGTTGAACTCCAACAAAGGGGAAAGCCACCTGTTTTTGGATGATTTATAGCAATGGCAGGAGAGGGTCAGGCTCAGCTCCGGAATCAAAGCTGGAATAAGCACCGACCAAATGTTTTCTGTTTGTGTTCACTGATTTAAGCTACAATCCTTTATTAGGCTCAGACAGAAATGGCAGTGCTATCCCAGCAATATGGTCTAAGCAGTACATTTTCATTGTTACTCTTCCTATTCATGCCTCATATGATTTTTCTATTGGGTTAATGGCAAATACTCTTAGGTAATAACAGGGGTGCAGGTTAATTATTCAGTAAGTGCTGCTAAAGACAGCAGTGTTTCTTCTCCTGCTACAAAAAGGCCTCATTTCCCACCATGTCATTAAACATCCTCACTTAAGAGGCCCGAGAATGAATCATTGCCTCTGATTTAGGATCATCAAAAAGCTGCTGCCTTTATTTAATTGACTCATGATTTAATGTTAATGGAATTCACGTATCCCTGCTCTTAGATGTTAAAATGGAGCTTGTCTGGGTCTGAGCCAGGGGAACCCAGCTGGGGCTGGGTATCTCTGTTGGTGGTGATGTCCCACACAAATCCTGGAGTGCCCTGAGAGCAGCACAGTGAGGTGCAGAATAAAGCCCATCCCTGTGCAGGTGTTCATTAAAAATCCCTGCATCCTTTCAGCTGTTCATGTCCAAAATCTGTGTTTGGTCTGGTCAGCTAAAGGAAGAGCCGCTGTGTCAGGGCGCTAAAAGGTTGGACTCGATGACTGAAGTTTGGACTTGATGATCTCGGAGGGGTTTTCCAGCCTTAAGGATTCCATGGCTCTGTGAAATGTGCTTTTCCCGTGCTGCACAAGTCCCTGGTGCCCATCAGTGCCTGGCTGTGTGCCCCGGGAGGGTGGGAGGCCTGGGGATGCTGGAGCACGGGCAGAGCAAAAGCTGTGCTGGGCCAGCTCTGTGGGGACATTGCCCAGGGCCAGGGATGCCACCCTTGGCACGGTGGGGATGGTGGATGGGGAGCCAGGAGCAGTGTTCTGTGGCACAGGGGCAGTGCAGAGCTTGGGAGGAGCTTTGGAGTGAAGAAGATGGAAATTTGGAAGGGAGAGAACTATTTGCAGCTCAGCAAAATGACTCAGTAGAACAAGAACGCAGTGGGAGTTCAAAGCAAGGTGTTCCCCCACCTCCCATGGGTGAATTGTCCCCCTCAGCCCCACCCCTGCTGACAGGGGGCACGAGGGGCTGTTCCATGCCCTCCTTCTCCTTTCTTTCCCCTGGTGTTGGCACAAAATTCAGAGGCTGCAGGAGTGCAGCAGGAATTCTTCCCTTCCAGGGCCAGGCATTCGTAGCACTGTTTAATTAACAGTAACAGTGATAATAGTAATAGTAATAACAATAATGGTAATGGTAATGATAATGATAATAGTTTTTAAAAATCCTCTCAACCTGCCTGTCTTCCACGGCTTAGCTGAGCATTATCCCACAGCCAGACTGGGGGCACTGGGGTTAATGAACTTGCTCTGGGCTGGTGCTCGAGCCAGAAGGGATCTTCAGTCACCATTCCTCACAGCCCTGGTGAGCAGTGAGCAGTGGCATCTCCAGCTCAGCCCCATTCCATCCCCAAACCATCCCATGGCTGGGTCTGGAGTGGATGACATTCCACGGGGTGATGATTTCTGTTTCCTCCCCCGAGTTATTATCAAAGTGCAACATTCGTTCACATTAACATCTCAACCCCCTCTTCTGTTTTGGGGGGCTCTGAAAGCTTGGGTGATACATCAATGACCAAATGTAATTGCTTTCTCTAAAATACGGCTTTCTGAAAGGAAATCTGACTGGGATGCATGTAGTGAAGGATTTAATTTATGTAGAAGCAATGGGTCTGAAAAAGGAGGAGGAGGAAAAGTTGTGATATGGAGGCTGAATTCATCTTCAGTTATGAATAACAGATGATTCACTTGGGAATATTTTTTGCTAGATTTAAATGAAATCTCATCAAAAACATGATAATTAAATGTATTTATAAACCTGCACAGCCCACTCAAGGGGGTTTTAGTAATATTGTCAATACTAGAGGTTAACCATGAAACCAGTCAGAATTTATTGTTGCAAGGAGTTGTACCCAGCTGTGAAGGCAATTCCTTGTAAGAACCCCTGGAAACTGAGGGTTTAACATTCCATATTTCTAAATTGTCTCCCAGAAATTAGGAAGTGCTCCTTGGCTCAGCAAAGTTGTGAAAACTCGATGAAGTTGGCCAACAGATTCAGATGTTGGTCATATTTGCCCTCCTGGCCAGGGAAAATCATCAATCTGGTAACACTTCCCCTGTGAGGGTGGGAAGGGGCTGGGATGGAATTCCCACAGCAGCTGTGGTGCCCCTGGATCCCTGGCAGTGCCCAGGGCCAGATTGGACGTTGGGGCTTGGAGCAGCCTGGGACAGTGGGAGGTGTTCCTGCTCACTGGAAACAGGAGGAGCTTTGAGGCCCTTCCAACCCAAACCATTCCATGACTTCTGTGTTCTGCTCTTACCAGGAAGGAGCTGCTGTGGTGTCCCAAAGGCCAAAGAAGAGAGAACAAAAGATTGACCTCAGCTTGCGACCTCAGGCACTGATCCCAACGTCCTGTCTCAGGTTTTCTATGGAATCTCTTCCCCAGGTGGTACAGGATGTCCCACATCTGCCCCTGCTGTATTTACCAGAAGAGGGGAGTGATGGATATTTCAATGTGGTCCACGAACCTCTGGTTCTGTTCCTTTGGCCTCTCCAGGTCACGTTTGCCTCATCTGCATGCAGGGAGGCACCTCCTCCTTGGTGTAAGGGCTGTAACATTCTCTGCTGATGAAAATACTTTGATAGGGTTGTTTTTTTTTTTTTTTTTTTCCCCCTCACAAATTATCAGGTCATTTAAAAAAATGAGCTCATTTTAATCTAATTCTGCATGTGCAACTGTCTGGAGAGTTATTTTCAGCTCCAGTAGTTGCAGCTTGCAATTATTCTGCTTCCTTTAAGAAAAGAAAAGTAACAGCTCTATATTTTATGCAAATTACTGGCGATCTCTCAGAGCAACTTGTGTTTAGGATAAGTAATAGGAAAAATAAGAGGCCCAATGGATGGTAATGTGGATCTGGAAAAGCAAAGGGGAAGCAGGAAAATATGTAAAGATCACTGAAATATTAACATGTGACCACTTAGGCAGGAATATTTCAACTAAAAGCTATGTAATTCTTATTGAAGTGAAATTAACAGTTCCTAACTAACTGTGGCTTCTGGTGGTGAAAAAGCAACTTTTTAATTTCATTTCCTTAATTGCTGTGGTTCACGTGTGCACTCAGACATTCCTGCACCTCCCACAGAGGTCATGGAGTTGAAGTGGGGTGTCAAGGAGTGCCTCAAGTGCCTCCATCCATTCCCAGCAGGGGTGTGGATGTGGCAATCAGTATTTTCCTCTATTTACATCCACGTTTTGAGCCCTTTTTGAGTACAAGCTGCCAGTTTGTGTGCCTTGTCCACGTGCTGCCAGTACAGGCACGGCTGAAAGTCATGTCCGGTGTCAATGTGCTTTAAATTTGATGCTTATTTTGTGCATTTCCATGGAGCTTGCACTGATTTGAACACAATTCAGCAGCATTTTGTCGGTTTATTTACTGGAAAAAAGCTGGTGACTGTAATATGTCCTTAAGGCTGCCTTACATGTCACAATTGGTGCTGTTTAAAGGGAAAAATCAGCTTTTCTGTCCCTTGTAGAAAAAGGTTCCTCCAATAATTTTTCCCTTGGATCCATGGTTGACCTCTGTGCCTGTTGGTGGCTCTGGCACAGGCTGCCCAGAGAAGCTGTGGCTGCCCCTGGATCCCTGGCAGTGCCCAAGGCCAGGCTGGACATTGGGGCTTGGAGCAGCCTGGGACAGTGGGAGGTGTCCCTGCCATGGCAGGGGTGGGATGGGATGAGATGATCTTTAGGGTCCCTCCCAACCCAAACCACTCTGGGATTGCTGGATTCCATAACAGAAGCCTCATCCACCAAGCAGCAGCGAATCTCCTGCCAGGGGCCAGCTGTCCCCTCCACAGGCTGAGGAATGACCTATGGATGCTGAAAAAGCCTCAGTAGAGAATTTCTTCAGCTCTCTGCAGCAGTTTGTGAGAGTTCTGTCTTTCCCATGCTGATTACTTTGAACAAGATTCCAGTACTGTAAACTCCTTGCACCTGTGGGTTGTTTGGCAGAATTGTTATGGCTCTAACTAGAAACCATTCAGAGATGGTGTCTGAGAACTTGCCCAATCCCCTTAGGGGGTGGATGGCAAAACCAATCACCTTATGCCCCTCAATACACTTTGTGAACTAACATAGAAAAGTCTGCTGAGAATTTATTAAAGTGCTTCCATTTGTCCCTGAGCCTGGAGTTTGTGTGGTTTCTCTACTCGGCCGCGGTGAGAACAGCAACAATGACCCTCCAAACAAGCCCCAGGGCACTGAGATTCCAGAGGAACCTCTGGAGCATCTGACCCAAGCTGTTGGGACATCCTCTTGCAGAAGCAGCTCCTGCCTGCCTTTCCTCCCCCCAGCCCTGGGAACGGGGAGAGAGGGGATGTGAACATGAGGAATTACGAGGCTTGGAAAGAAGTGAATGAGACTGAAAAGACTTGGGAGGTTTGGGGCTGCCACTGGAGGGGCTGAGTGCTGCAAACACAGGCAATAAATACTTCTGGTTGCTCTGATGAGATTTAAGATTTACCGAGGAGGAATTTTTAAAACGTTGTCTGTGGTGGTAAAGCAGAGATTTTTGATAGCAAAGAGGTACTTTGGGAAATTTAATGCCCATTGTCACCAATCTGGCTGTGTTTAGCAGAGGGAGTGGGTTAATCCAGGGAGGATCCCATGTGGGATGGGAAGTCCCAGAGCTGAGGGAGCGATGCAGAGCAGCTCTGGGAAGCAGAAGAGGCAGGGAAAGGCTTCTCCATAGCTTTGCACGGGGTTTTGTGGGTGTGCAGAGCCTGGGTAAAGCAGGGGCCTGCTCCCCTGGACCCCTCCAGTGGCTGGTTGGAATGTGTGTCTCTGAACTTCCTCCCTGCTCCTGGATTCTGGTGTAAAGCAGGAGTTCTGCTGTAAAACTCCATAAAAGCTTGGCTGCTCAGGGCTCTGTGCTCTGAACGCAGCCTTATCGTCATCTCAGCCTGAGAATTATCCCCCCAGCTCAGCCAGAATTCAGTCTGTTTTTCCTGCACCTCATCCCTGTTTTTCCTGCACCCAATCCCCCTGAGTCTGGAGCAGCAGGGCCTGAGAGGAGGCTGGACATCCCAAAAATGGGAGGACACTCCAGGTGTGACCCTGCAGGCACCACTCACTGGAGATCTCCTCATACACTTCGTGTGAGCAGCACTACAAATGAGCTGATGGTTTCTTAATTAGATTTGAGCATTCCGTTGTTAATTAATTTACTGGAATGTTTCAGGATGTTTTCCCCCCACATCCCTCTCCCCAAGGAGCAGCCAGCAGCGGTGCCATGTAGCACAAATTAATCCTTACAACTGCCACATGTCATTCCCCCAGCTGAGGAACAGAAGCCACCATGGAATATTTGTTCCCTACAAAACACAAAGCGACAGAACATCTTCCTTAACAAATGAATTATTAAGTTTAAATAACAATGTCAAAATACCCTTTTGAAAAATTTCTATTTGCTCGCCTAATGGTTGCAAATTTAGTGCTTTAGTATTTAGTTTTCCTGCTGAGGAACTGGTTTTTGGGAGGTCATACAGGACCCCAAAGGTCTGATTTGATTTCTGCAGGTGTGGGAGTTTTCCCCCATGGCAGGGGTTTGGAATGAGATGTTTTTAAGGTCCCTTCCAACCCAAACCGTTCTGGGATTCTGTGATCTAGGAGGGTTTTGTCATCTCTCAGGAGTCACTGCTTAAATGAAATGGAGTCTACAAGTCTCCTGAACATCTCCTCATATGATAAAATCCAATGGGAAAGTGTTCCCAGGAAGGAATTTCCCGGAGTTTCTGAGAGGATTTCTGGAAAGCCACCGTTCATTGCCCTCATTACTCCAACTCCAGCTGAAAATCAGGGCCGTGCACTCCAATGTAGGAGTGGGAAGTGAAATATTTAAAAGCCCTTCCTACTGTGTAAGTTCCTGCTAAATCCCCTGCTTGAAATGAGAAGGCCCTAATGGTCACTGAAACTCCTGCCCTGTTTGATTTTCATGTGCTCTTTTAGGCAGGTGGCAAAATGAAAGGGTTGCCAGGCAGGCAGCTCATACACTCATAAATGAGCAGTTTGTTCTCTTGAGCTCGCCTTCCTTACCAGAAATTCCTGTGATAAGGAGAAATCCACCACCTTTATCTTTTGGGGAGCTGTTCTGCTCCTGTAGGAGGGGGCGATGGTGGTGAGGATGAGGAGAGAGGACCCTTGCAGGAACCCATTTAGTTATGCATGGTTTGAACTGGCCTGTGGCACAGCTGAAGGATTTGTTTGAGGCTTAAAAGGCAAAAGTTAAAGACACTAAAACTTCAGGGGTGATGATTTGGGAGCCTCTGGGGTAAGGTTTGGTCTGGAATCCCAAATGCAGGGGAAGGAGGAAGTTTCATGGGGTCCAGCACTGTGACATGTGAAAGGTTTTAGGTCCGAGTTTCTGAGTTATGGAAACCTGCAATTAACTGTGAACTTCTATTTTAATTTACAAAAACCCCCAAACCAGTATTTTACAGCAGCAAGAACAATCAGAGAAAGGAAAAGCCCAGGTTTGGTTTAGGATGACAGTGGACAAGGAATAAGCAATGTGTGGAATTCTAAACGGAGGAGCCTTGAGGAGAGGCAAGGAAATGCCAGAAAGGAAGAGGCTTAAGGCAAAGGAGATAATTGAACTGCGATGGATATGGGATTTTTTGTGTAGGTATCCAGGCAACTGTTTGCTTTAGCTGTAATGACTGCCATAAATCACAGAGTGAAGGCTCCCACCCCACAGCGAGCCTGGGACAGAGCTGCTGACGCTGCCAGCTAATGGAGCAGGTCCCTCTCATTGTCCCTCACCTGGTGGCACGGTGGCAGCTCATGCAGGGCAGCGTTTAGGGCACCTTGGAGCAGCTGCACTTCCCTGCCATAAACAGAAAAAAGCTGAAGGGACCCTATGACGTCATCAAACAAATTCTGTCCCCTAACCTGTGACCTCCAGGATTTGGGAGGGGTTTCCCTGTCCCAGTGCTTTGGTTTGGGCTCCCATTCCCCCGGAGAGGGTGAGGGATCCGGAGCCTGCTCCACATGGACTGCAGCGGGAGCGGGGCGGGCGAGGCCTGAAGGTGAAGGCTCTGCAAGAGGTGCAGCCACACTCCTGAAGTTGTGTATTTGCTGTTGTTATCAGGCCTTAACTCTCACACCTGGATTGTCCATGGGTTCCTGGATTGCTGTGTGGCTTTGGGGACAAGAGGGGGTGGAAGCACAGGAAGCTCCACATGGACATGAGGCAGAACTTCCCTGTGCAGTGACTGGGCACTGAGCAGGCTGCCCAGGGAAGCTGTGGAGTCTCCTCACTGGGAATATTCCAGAACCCCTGGACACAATCCTGTGCCTTGTGCTCTGGGATGAGCACGGGCTTTGGACCAGGTGGCCCCCTGTGGCCCCTTCCAACCTGGCCCACTCTGGAATTCTGTGAACTTCACTAGGGCTATCAGAATTTTAGGGTTTCAGAGTTTCCTTTTTGGCACCGTACTCTGCCTGAATTTAAAAGACAAACAGCAGGCTCTGTGGCTACTCAGAAAAAATATAATGCTCCTTTTTTTCTCCTTCTGTGTGTGAAAAATGAGTTACCCATTGAAAGAAGAGCCCGTTCCACACCACTACATGTGTTTCATGCATATTCACAAAGAAGCAGTTTTGAAAAATACACTGCTGTGCTCTTGCTGCTGGAGATAGAGGAGAATATTACAAATTCCATTTTTTCCCTACTGCTTCACTTCTGCCGCTGTGTAAACACCGAGTGTTTGTTGTGCTGGTGGGATTAACTGGTGTTTGTTTAAGGTGGGAGAGGTGTTTTTAGAAAACAGATGGATTTGGACTGTTTGTTTCCCCCAGGAACAGGAGGAATGGAGGCTCATTTAGAATTGTTCTCTGTAATTTTTGCTGTTGGCTCTGAGGAAATGCTGAGAGTCTGCATTTACCTCTGTCCTCTCCACCTCCCCTGCCTCAGCTACAACTCCTGCCTGCTGCACGCTGCTTGTGGGGCACTAGGGAATGGTAAATGCTCTGGAAATATGCTCAGACCTCAGACACCTCAGCCAGCTTCGGGGGGATTTTTGATCTTTTATTCCTGGCTTTGGTGGGGAGAATAATGTTACCTCAGCACACAGGGTGGTTGCGCAGATAAATGCAGGGAAGGCGCATGAAGCACAGAGATAACGCCCTGACTGATGCCACAGGAAAAGGTCCAGAGGGAAATTCCTAATTCAGAGCATGGCCAGAACACGAGGAGAGCTCTGGAGTGGGTGCTGAGCTGAAGGGATGCAGCAGGACTTGGCATCTCTGCGCCCAGCTGCCTTTGGTTTCCAGTCTGCAGGGGAGCTGATCTCTGCAGGTGTAACAGCAGCAGCACTGCCCAGGCCAGAGTCCAGGAGGAAAGGGCTCATTTTAGAGTTTAGTGCCCAAAACTCAGTGTTTGACTGACCACAGAGCTCGGAGAAAAAACCTTCAGAGCTCTGTTGCTGACGTGCATCCACTGCCCTTTGGAGTCCCTAGGTGCCCCTTGGAGTTTCTCAGAGGTAAATCCACATGTGATATTAGGAACAAAAAGTCCCTTTGTTGACTCATTTGTAGCAAACTATTGAAAATATCCATGGTTTAAGGACAAATTCCTTTCCAATGGACTAGGAGGGGAAAGCCCCTATTTGCTGTTTATTTTAATTATCAGGACACACAGAGGGTGATGTTGGGACCACCAGTGGCATGAAGAGCCCACAGATCTCAGCCCATCCTCTCCATTTCCAGTACAAACAATGAAGAAAGCAAAGAAATAAAATTCCAGGCTTCAGCAGAGGACACTCCAAGCATCTCCTCCGTTGTACTTTGGTTCTGCTCTGCCAAACGAAACAGCTCCTCCTCCTGCAGAGAGGGGTTGAGGGATGCTGCACATCAGTTCTGGGGGAAAAGAGTGAGAAATCATTAACAGCAGAGTGAGGGAAAGCGCCCAGAACTGCATAACTTTTTCCAGCTTACAGATACAAAAAAAAAGAGCTTCTTGGAGGTTGATGGGGTTTGGATTGTCCCTGGGGATTTATTTGATGTATGATCTGACTGGGAGCAGGCAGGTACAGAGCAACACTGTAGATTCTGAGGGCAGTGGAGCATAGCTCAATAATTCATGAGAAGTTTAACCCTAATGGGAGTTGGGAAGTTGCAGGAGGGGGATGTGCTGGGGTCCCTGTGGGTGCTGGAGGTTTTGTTTCCAAGCCTGGAGCTGTGCTGCTTGGGCCATCAGCCCTGTGGGGCTGGAAGGGCTCTGCAGGACTCTGCTCAACCTTCCCTGCGACCTGGCTGTGACCCAGACCTGCTGCCAGCTGTGGCCACCATCCCTCCCTGTGCCACTGGGCTTGGGGAGCTCCTGCAGACGGCCTGAGGAGGCAGAAATGCTGAGTTAATTCATGTGTGGCACCTTGGCAGCCCCAGGATCCATCATCAGCACTGCCCTGCAATGGCCCTTTGATTTTCCCTGGTTTTGCTGGGATCTGTGCACGGGCTGGGAAGATTTGCTGCCATGTTATTGATTGAAAAATTGTTTATCAAAAGTTGATAACAAGCTGAGTTTATCACCTGGGCTGGAACAAGAGCGGCCACGAAGCCTTGAGGGGTGTCAGTCCAGCTCAGCACCGCCCTTAGACTCAGGCCTACAATTTTCAAGGAAACTTCCTGACTCCTGGATAATCTGGGATAATTTTTCTGTGTTATCACCCAGAAGTGATCAGGAGGGAAGGGTTTGCCTGAGGAGCTGATCTGTGGCTCCTCTGAGCTCCAGCACAGGCCAGCAGCTCCCATTTCAATTGCAGGGAAGTTAAGAATGGATCATCACATCTGTTTAAACTGCAAGGCACAGAAATATTTATGTTACATCTACATCCTGAGAGAGCAGGGAACCAGTCTTGACTGAGATTTCAGGGACTGTTCAGGAGATATGACTGAAAACCAGGTTTAAGGGAAATATTGCCACAGGATTATAGGCCAAGAAATTGAAGGCTTTAGAATTGCTTGGACTTTTTTTCATGAGAGCTTGCTAAGAAAATGGCACAAAGGAGTGCAAAATCCTGTCTTTATTGAGAAGAAAAGGAAAATGTATTTGAAGGTGCAATAAGTATATTCAAACAATTCTGACTTTATGAAATAATCATGTTACACTGCAGTGCCAGCCACCTGCATTTTAGAATTGTGTGTGAGGGTATCAGAGCTGGTGAGAAGTTTAGAACATTTATATTTCTGTGATCAAGCAAGATGATATTTTTAGAAGCAGGAAGGGGAAGGAGTTTGTCCCTGTTTGGCTCAAGGACCATACATTAGACAGATACAATTGTGTTCTTTCATTTAGACATGACAGCAATGCTGCTCCCACACTGCTAAAAGAAACTTTATTTAAATGAAAGAAATAAAATCTAAATGAAGAAATTTTTCCCCAAGATTTTTTTTTTTTCTTGGAGAAAACAATAATTCTAAATCTATTCTGATATTCAGCCAAGTTTCTCTTCCTTCTCTCCCATTTCAGCGGAGCAGGGGACTACAAAGCTCAGAGAGAGGCACTTCTTTGATCACAAATACGAAGATGGTGCATGACAGTAATTAAATTTTTCCTCTCAACTAATTTAATTTGTTAGCCAAAGAAGGGGAAAGGCTTTACTGAAAATGGGAAGAGGCAGCTTCTTCCACCTGACTTTACTTGTACTTGAATAACTACTTCATTAGAACCCAGGCAAGTCCAGTGACAGATCATTAATTTCCAGGGCTGTAATCTGGGAAGCCAAGATTAGTTGAGAGCTGCTCTCCCAAACCCAGCCTAACTACATTAATGCTTATTAAAGCTACGCCTTAAGTCTGCTTTCATGCTGCCTCCGTCATGTTACGGATTAATTGAATGTATTAAGACAGCAAATGCAAAGAGAAGAGATCACTTTGGGTTATATCACAAGGATGTGGTTTCCTGCTGGAGACAAATCCCTCGGGAAGAGGTGATGTCTGCTGAAAAGTGGAGCCATTGCTGACGGGGGTCTGGGCAAAAGCAATTTTATGTTGTGTTCTTTGGCCTCCATCAAGGTGTTTTTATGGCCTTGCATCCAAGTTCCCATCCCTGGAGGGGTTTAAAGCTGTGTGGATGTGGCACTTGGGGACATGGACTCACGGCGGCCTTGGCAGTGCTGGGAAATGGTTGGATTCATGATCTTGGTGGGTTTTGGAGGCCCCACCCTCTGGGTTATTGCCTTTTATCACTGATTCCAACCCGAACTCCTGCAGGATGTGATACCTCACTGAGGTCACAGGAACCTGTGTAAGAATGAACAACTGCATTTAAAACTGGACAAGTGTATTCAAGGCTGTACATAACATTTCTTTTCCTCAGCCATCAGATCACTGGAGCCTTTGCTTTTTCCTTCTGTTGCAGATCCATTATTGCAAGCTGGGAAATTGGTGCTGGCACAACCCTTCTCTGCAGTTACCTGTTGCTAAAACCCTTTTTATTTCAGTTTGAAGCTGTTTTTTCTCTGCCTTTATTGCCTCTGCAAGGATCCACTGCAGCTGCCAATAAAGCCCTCAGTCGGCAGCGTTGAAAGGTTGTTTGCACAGAAGAGAACACTCTGCCCAAACATGCTGTAAAATTAGGACAGATGCATTGTTTCCTGAAACACACAGACATGAAATTTGATGGTAGCACTTCCAGCTTCATTAAGTTCTTTCCAGGGTCTGATAAAAGTGGCATTCATGGAAAATGCTTTTGGAGGAGAAGTCTTGTTGTTTGTTTCGGTGGGAGCAGTGTTAGAGCGGGGTAGCAGGGGCACAGCAAGAAGAAAATAACATTTCATGCACAGGCAGTGGGGGAGGCTCTTTAGAGTGAGGCACAGGAAACAGGGAGCATTTTGCAGGATTTTTACATCTAACAAGCCTTGCCACATATTCACACATTCAAAACGTAAAAAGCTTTGCAGATTTTTGATGTTCATTGATTTAGGCAAAGTTATGAAGGCCAGGAGAGGAAAATGTGAATCACTGGGGATTCAGAGAGCTTCCATTATTTCCACAGTCATGCAAACCATAAACTCATGGAGAATCCAACAGGTTTTGAGGTCTCTCACCAGTGGGAGGGTGGCTTAAGTGCTTTACAAGATTGCTCTCAAAATTGTTATAAGATTATGTGTGATAGAAGCAAATTTGGTGCCCCCGAAGACTGGGGGTAGTAAACATAATTATGTTTAGTGTTCTGCAGCTTCACAAAAGGATTTGTTGATTCCCACAGTGGTTACATTGATTTTATACCTTTCTGAGCACACAAAATAGCAATTAGTCAATGCTGTACATTGCATTTCTGACAGGTATAAAATTATAGTGCCAATTATTTTGCACAAGTTGATGAACAGCAGTAGAGGTTTCTGAACAGTCTCTAAGACAGTGCTGGCAGAGAAATCTGTCACTTCAGTGTTTGAAAGGTGTGACTGTAATTTCCAATAAAATGGAATAAAAATCTCTGTGATGTGTGCATGCTGTACAGTTGTTATTATAATGGTGGCCACTTCTTTGCTGACACATAATAGCATTTGTTAAATCTTAACCACTGCAGAGTAATTTAGTGGTGACTGAGCTCTCTCTGACTTTCCCCTTCCCAGAGGAATAATGTCGAGAGTTCTGAGCTTCCTCTTTAAGGACAAGGAATCTGTATCATCTCAGCACAGAAAATCTTTACCCATTTGTGGCACTTATTTTGCTCTCAGGCAGCTGAAGCAGAACATTTTGCTCCAGTGCAAGTAGAATTTCACACTTCCAAAGAGGTGGGGTTTGCAGAGAGGCTCAGTTCAACTTTAATCTTTATTTAATTTGAATTATTTCATCTCTTTGTCAAATGAGTGAATGACAAGTCCAACAAGCTCTACCACTTGCTTGGGTTGCTGAAAGGCAGCTCAGGAGTTATGCTCCATCCTTCAAGGGAAGGGGGCATTTTCCAAGCAGGAATGCATTGCAGGGGAAGCTGCTGAACTCACACCCCTCACACTGTAAAGTTCCATCGATTACAGCGATTTTGGGAATTGCCAGAGACTGCCCTCCAAGTTTGCTGCTCGGACAGCAGGGTTTGACAGGGACACCGAGTTCTGCAGGGCTGAGCTCTGGCTCTGAGAAAAGCATGTTAAAACGTGACTTCCCAAAGAATGTGGGGAATTGCCTTTATTTCTCCTGAGGAAGTGAGACACAACTGGGTGTGATGGCAGAAGAGCACTGGAGAAAGCTCCCGAGGTCCTTCTGCTGTGGGGTTGTCCCAGTACAGAATTCCCTGCACCGATGTGACCCAGAGCAGGAAGGAAAATCCTGCCACAGCTGTGGGATGCCTTAGCCAGCAGGGAGAAATGTTCCCGTGCTCTTCATTGCTCAGGACCTTGATTTGTGCCCGCTGAATTCCTCTGTCCCTGGCATCCTCATCCAGCTGGGCACGGACTGTCCAGCACAAGGTGGGGCTGGATCTCACGTGGGGCTTTAGGTTGGGGCAATTCCCTCTTTTGAGTTCCATGAGAGGAATGGAGCACATTCCTGCCCTTTTTCCTGCTCCATTTCCTGCCCAGGTTCCACGTGAAAGGCGTCTTGTGGTTGGAGAAATGAATTGGCAAAACTGTTTGTGGTAAAAAACAGAGAACATGCCATTTTCAGGAATCATTTCTCTCCTAAGGTTAAGCTCGGTTTTACCACCACAGTGGTTAAAGGCAGAGAACTTCATTGCCTTTAAAGTGTCTGATTTTGTTACTGAGGCTTTGAGTGCTCAGGATGGAACCACCCCACAAATGGCATCGTTTCCTCTTCGCAACCAAACGGGGCCATTAGAGGCAGGATTTGGGATCACTCCGGAGGTTTCCCTGGTTGGAATTTCTAACCACGATGCCAAACTCTGACAAACTTCATTAGGTTATAATCAATGCACGTGAGCGGCGGAGCAAGAAGGGATGTCTGATTTCTCATTCTCAGCTGTCACAGCTGAGTGTTTGTGAAGGAGAATTTCCCTGGGATGGCAGAGATCCCGAGGAGCAGCAGGGATCCCGCAGCTCATTAAGGCATCATTAACGCTAATGACATTTGGGTGAAGGCAGTTCAACAGCAGCCTCTGAAGGAGCTGGAAATGGGGAAAAATTCCTGCCTGGCCTCTGACAGATCCCATGAGGACTTCCCACTGATTGTCCTCACGGGATGATCCCTCCCAGGGCTGGAGGCAGAGCCAATTTCAGGCTCCCAATTTCCTCCTCCTCCTTTTCGTTCAGGATTGGGATCTTGTTTGCTCCTTCTCTCCAGCCAAGGACCTCATCCAGCTTCTTCCAAAGGTAATTTTTTAGGTCTGAGGTTGTGTCAGCCAACCCAAGTGCCAGGGGTGAAATTATTTAACCCAAACTGAACTACAGCATTTAATTTCTGTGCCCTCAAAATCCATTTTTACAGCCTGAGGTTTACCTGCTTCTAACCTGCAAGCAGCTCTGTGGTGTAGGTCACCCTACAGGGAAAAGTGGAAGAGGTTCTGAAACTTTCTTCTTTCTTGATGGAGTTTTAATAATCTGATAAAAATTTATTAGGTGGGAATTTGGGCTGAAAATATAGATGTCTCCTAAATGAAAGCTTTTTATAAATGTGTTTAAAAACCTCAGCTGCACCCAGCCATCACCTTTTGGTTACAGGGAAAGTTTCTCCTGTGCCAATAAAAGTAAATTATCTTCATTCCTTTCACCTTTACACTCCTTATTTTAGGAACTGTGTTTAGCAGCTTGCTGAATTTGCTGAGTTTTCTTAAAATCATTATTTTATTGTTTGTTTTGCTTTGGGAGCTTTGGGATTTTTGGGAAGAAAACTTTGTGCTTTTGGCCTTGAATGGTTAAATTGGGTCCTGAATGAGGTTGTGCAAGGTCTGGTTGCTTTTAGGGTGGGCTACATTTGACCCCATTTGTCCATTCCCAACTGGGAACCCTGGCGATGGGGCTCCTCCTCTGCTCCAAGGGATGTGATGGGATGAGATGGGATCCATGGGATGGCATGGGATGGGGTGGGATGTTCCTTTCCCACCCCGCTGGAAGCCCTTCCCTGCTTGGGGAAGAGCTTCTGGCATTGCCCTGCTGAGATGGGCATTTTAAATTTAATATAAACCAGTAAAAGATCTATGTGAAAAATAAACCCCTATGAAGGAGATGATAATTTAGAGACAAACAATATTCAGATTTTTGCTGTTGCTCTCCTGCTGCATTGATGATGTGACGCTTGGTCCAATGCAAGCCCCAGCTTTTGTTTTTCAGATCAACTTCTGATTTTAATGAAGTGGAATAAATGGCTTTGAATCGGTTATCACGCTAAGGAGAGAAAGGACATGGAAGTATTGAGTTGATTTGACGGGTCAGGTGAAATATATCACAAATTAGCAGCGCATTTAACTCTAAGGAGAGAGATGATGAGTGAAATTTTCCCTGTGTGATGTTATCAGCTGGAAGGGAATTACACCAGCAGCACTTGGCAGAGGAAGTTGGCAGAAGCTGCAGCCTGAAGTTCTTGTAGGAGCAGAACAGAAAAGCCAGGTGCAGAAAGAGTTTCTTCTGAATTCAAAATGAACCTGCTCAGTCTGGGAGATCTTAGCACACCTGGCTGTGGGACAGTTCGGAGCTGCAGCTGAGCATGGTGAGGGCAAATGTCTGTGATTCCTTTCCTTCTGTGGTGCTCGGGACAGAAATGAAGGAATTTGGGATGTGGAGTGAAGTGCTTTGTTAGCTCAAGCCATTTGCAAGTGCAGCCATCGGGGCCTTGCGTGAAATCTTAGTAGTACTGGATTGTTTTTCTACCTTAACTGCAAGGAAGTTTCTCACTGAGCTTTGTTCCCATTATGTCTTTTGGAAGAATAAAACAAAACCTTGGTGGGGAACCACTCAACGGGGTTCTTCCACCACTTAATGCATTTATTTGTGTGTAACAACCCCTGGCACCACCTGTGCCTTGTCCTTGCAGCAGCAAAGGAAAAGGAGCACTGGCAGGTTGTTCCCTGCCAACCCTGCCAGAAATGCCAAGTGTGACGGGCGCTTTGCTGCTCTTCTCAGCCCCCAGACTGACCCTGGTTATGGGTGCTCTTCAGCCTCGTTAGTTGTAGCATTTATTTAGGAAGTTCTCCTTTATTGCTGAAAAAGCTCTCCTTTGTTGGTTTAGGTGGCCGCTGATCTGTTAAATGTTGTCCTCCTCATCCTCCGTGGAGAGTGCAGAGTCTGGGTGTGCAATTCCCATGAAATATCAGGGTCGATGTGAAGAGAAGCAGACCCAGGGAAAGGCAGGGGGTCTCTGGCTGCAGCCCCACATTCCCAGTGAGGAGGGTCCCGAGTGCCCCGTTCCCTGTGGGGTGGGAGGGCCGGGAGGGGGATGTGTGATGTGGGTGTTTTTGCTGGCTTCCATCACAACTCTGCTTTTACTGCAGCAGATGGAATCCTTCCCTTTTGTTTGCTGGGTCCCAGCAGTTCAATGTAAACAGCCTGATCTTATTTTCTTAACAAAAAACAATTTGAGGCACTTCCCAGAAGTTAGGGATCATGAATAATGAAAGATTTTATTTTTAATTTCCAGAACAAAATAAGAGTATGAAATGGTTAGAAAAACACTTGAATCCAATTAGGAAACAACTCGGTGAAGAAGAAAACCTTGACGCTTACTTTGAGTATTTGATTCCCTACAATATAAATTTAAATGTAAATTGTGCTTTGGAGAAGAATGCTTCCATCAGGGGCTAAAAGCATGTGGTTTATGCTCAGTGTTTTACAACTGGATTATCTCAGACCTGGCTTTATAGTTACTGCCTGTGGGCAGAATTCCACCTTAGCACTTAGAGCACAGGCAGTAATACACTCGTGCATCTATTTTTCTGCAGATTGGTGATAGAATTGTGTGATTAAATAAGAAATTTTATTCTTTCTTTTCCCGTGGTAGATTGCAGTTGGTATATTTAGGTTTGATTTTTGGCCATAAAATTTGTAGCCTGAGAATAAGTGGGAGAAGAAGTTGCAGCTTGAATTGTTACTGGCAGAACTGAAGTGCTGAGATCTCAAATATTTAAGGATTAAAGGTCTCAGGGGGAGCCTTGAACCCTGTTTAGTGCAGGTGATGAGGTGTGTTCATGGCTGTGTTTTATCATCTCAGAACTGGGCTCTGTCCAGCTTGACCCATCTGAAAAATTCAGTGTCCAATGTTCCTCATGGCAGCTGCCTGAGATCCCTCAGGTGATTTAGGTACCAGCAACAGCCCTAAAACTGCTCCAGCTCCTGCCTGGAGAGCAGAGCAAGCTGCAGGTAGCCTGTGTTGTGAGAAATGGCGGAATGACTGCAAGGAGAGGCTGTGAATAATCCCAGAAGCACCTGGCGTAGCTGGAGATGGAGGAAATGTCAAATAAAATGACATTGACTGTTATTCCCAGAATCTAACAAGGTTTTTTTAAAAGTATTTCAAGTGTTTGAATGTGTTTCAGACAAGTTGTTAGTGTAGGGCTTATATCTCTTCAAATGCAGGTCTCTCACAAGCCTGGCTGGGCCTGGGTGTTTTGGCCTTCAGTGGGTTCATGCAAATATTAAAGGCAATAAATGCTCCTGTGCAGCATTTGAAAATAATCTCTTAAAGCAGTGAAAATTTGGAGTTTCAATAGTTTATATTTCATGTTTCTCATGTGAAATCTGAGTAGGCAATGCCAAGGCAGGGCAGGGTGGTGACCTCTGCCATGAACTGAGGAGCACCAGCCCGGGAATCTCCTGACCATGGACATGTCCTGTGGACTCAGAGGAGATGTAGCTCTTCATATTTTCTTCCTTTTTCTTTTTAATCAGTGTTTTAAGCCTCGGTTTTCCTTGTGTTTTCCTTGTGGCTGTTGGACAGAGGCACAGGTGGAGCTAAAAGGGCTGGTTTAGAGCTGTTTTACAGTTCAGGCACTGCCCTGCAAACAGGGATTTGTCCCTTCTTATTTCCAGCGTGTGTTTGTTATGCCCTGGATTGATGTGTCAGGGTTTTTTCTTTTCCCTCAGAAACTTTTCTATCCTGGCATTTGGCAACTTCGCACTTCAGTCTTGTTGTTCTGCTTTGTTCATATTTTTAAAATATGTGCTCTACATCCAGAAAATAAATTCCGAGGTGGAGGGCACCCATGTGGAACAGCCCCGTGTCAGAGGCAGATAAAATATCTCCCACTCACTGACAGCATTAGATTTTTGTCACCCTGTTAATGCTGCTTCCATATCACTCAGGAGGAGAAACACTTTGCTTCTTGATTTATGGGCCCTGACAGGGAAGTGTCCAGGATGATTAATTACAGCCCTAAATGACAGTGCCCTCATTCACACCTCCCTGGCCCGCATGATTGAAATTAATAAATATATCTGTATGGGTGTGGAATTTGCCATTGCCTGTTCAAATATTTACACACTTGACGTGCTGGGAAGGGATTTAGCGGAGGCAAAGCCCTGTAATCAGTACCTGCCTACATTTAATAGCAGTGTGTAGGGAGGGAAAGAAGCAGAAGATTCTGGAACTGATTGGAAGGTTACGAATAATTTTTGGAGAAAATGTTATGACATTTCTTTGGCAGTTTAAGCCATCACTTTCTGCAAGCATTCTGAGGATTTTGTCTTTATAGTTGTCATTTATTTTTGAAAACATTGGCTCTTAAAGTCTATAAATTACCTTGAGAACTGTATTTTCGGGGACTGTCTGGCACATGGAGACTCTCACAAAGCTCTGCCTTGCCAAGAGGAGAGCACAGTCACTGGAGCATCCAGAATTATCTGTTCCTTGTCTAAACACCACCAGACACCTCCATTTACCCTTGTTTGGGTGATGAGATTCACTTGTCCCAGTGAATTTGGATGTGAGAGGGCTCTCAGTGCATGAAGGAGGAACAGAATCGTATTTGGTGACAGCGCTGGGGAATTTGCAGTGACACTCAGGAGCTGCTCACAGCTGGGAAGAAGTGCAGCCCCACCTCAGCACTGATCTTTGGCTCCATTTTTCCACCGCCTCCAGGTAATTCGCGGAGCAGCTCTTGCCCAGGCTGCGTAAAGATTCAAACTCCTGAAAATTTGCAATTTGCACATAAAATTGTTCTTCACCAATGACACCGGGGTCGGTCAGATGCTACCTCTGCCATCCTCCTGACTGCACCAGGCTGGGAAGGTTCAATCAATCAGCCTCTTTGCTCTGGTGATGAAAATACGGCAAAGCTGAAGCGTGGTGATCCCATCAAAGCACGGGAGCCCTGGAATGGAGCCTCCTCAGGGATGTAAGAGGTGCTAAATGGATCCCTTGATTACCTGAACTTGGAGAGTGAAGTTTGCTTCTTCATCAACACTGAAACCTTTGGTTTAGATCCCTTAACGTTGCTCTTTTGGGGCTGCTTCACTTCAAATTCCATCCGTGCATGGAACATCCAGTGCCTGGCTGGTTTCGACTGCTCTGAACCAAACTCAGAGTTTTCCAGCTGGAACTGTAAATCCAAGCCTTCAAAGACTAAATGGAAGTCTTCTGTGCTCAGCCTGGTTTTTCCAGCGTTCACCTGAAACCTGTGCGTGTCCAGCTCCTCCTCCTGGGCCCTCGTGGAAAGGCAGCGCTGCCTTTAGGAGCTTGTTTAAACCACAGGGTTTTTGTGGAGTTTATGGCCAGCTTTCCTTTCAGCTTGAGTTCTCTGCCTCAGCCCCCCGTGTGTGAAGTGGAGATAATTCTGCTGCCTTACCTTGTCAGTTTAATTAATGCTGTGGAGCAGTCAGATAGCGACAAACAGCTGAGAAAAGCCCAAAGGAAATGAAAAATTCTTTCTTCAGAGCAGTGTTTGGACAGGCGGCAGGAGATAAGGCTCAGACACACACTGAAAAATGAGGCAACCCCAAACTATTAAATCCAGGCTGACTTAGGAGGAAGGATTGAACTCGGTGTGATCAGGGAGCAGACACACATGGGGAAGGGCTGGTGACATAATTAAAGATCTGTAAATCAAGGAGATGCAGGTTGGGCTGAGAATGGAAAGACAAAGTTATGCCACGTCACTGATTTCTGTAATTATTGAGGGCCTTAAACGAGATGTTCTGGCTGGTTTTGCCCTGAGCTTGTACTAAAATCACTAGAAGCACAAACACTTTTATTTAAAAAAAATTAACCACTTTAACTTCAATTAGAAAAAAACATTTCCCTGTGAAACTCAATCTATTGTCTTACTATTTCTCTGTGGCTTCTGATAGGAAAATGTCTTATGGATTACAGGGCCAGATGTTCTATAAGAAAAAAAATATATGGTTTCTTCTCAATTTAACCTTTAAAGAGAAAAAGCAATGCAGACAGGCATTAAATCTGAGGTTTTTGATTGGATTTTCTTTTTATTAATACGAAAATATCCCCTGATGTGCCTGAAAATCCACATGCTTCAGGATGAATTAATTCGGCCATGATTTTGTGCCAGTGACACCAGGGAAATGGTGTTCAGTGCTCTGTGGCTTCCAGGAGGATTCCAGCAGCTGGGAGGTGATGGGATGAGTGGCTACCACATGTGCTAATTCCTTCCTTTTATTGGCTGCTGGAGCTTCCAGAAGCAGCTGACAGCTTCATTTAGATGAAGGGGAGGGGGAATTGCAGCATGATTAGGTACAGGTCATCTGAGGGTAAAACTGAACATCTAAATTCATGTAAGGAGGCCTTGGTGTGGTAAAATTCACACCCAGAGCAGTTGTTGTCCTTCATCTGCCTGCTGAAGGGCCCTCCAATGCACAGGGCTCCTCCTGGAGTGGAAAAAAATCCTGAGATTAATTGCAAATTCCATTCACATCACTCCCCAAATGATTTTTAATTTTCCTTGAATGACAAGCAATTATGGCCTTTTTTTCAGGGGCTGCCATGGGGAGATAAAATGTCTCTCAAATTCTTTCAGGTATATCGTTAAACTGTGTTCATAATTGAGGACTACAGGAATAAGTGTGAAGTCTAATTGTGAGTAAAGAATGAAATGAAAGATGCTGTTAAGCATCAGAGCTGTTGTTGAATTATGCAGGTTTAAATTGTGTGTGGCACTTTCCCTCGAGAACTAGGAAAAATAATATGGGATAGGCTGTAAACTCGGGAGGAGTGGAATGAGGTTGTGTGGGGTGATTACATTTGTCTTACGGGTCTTGGAAAAGACAAAATTTGAATAAAATCTCTTGCTGAATCTCCTCTTTCTTCTGGGAGCCTTCCTGCTGCTCTTGCCTGCACCAGCTTTAATTCCAAGCAGAAGCTGGTTGAGCAATGTGTGTGGGACAGCCTAAAGCAATTGGTCATCCCCGTGATCCCCGGGATTTGGGGCTGGAGGGCCCTGTGCCCCAAAAATAACCCTTTTCTAACAGCAGCAAATGTCTGAATCCTCTGTGGTTCTCAGCACTTCTCATTGGCATCCAGACCCGAGAGGTGATAAATGCCAGGAGCCCGATGTGGGATTGCTGTCACAGGAGAAGGAACGCTCTGTTTAGAGCATAGATCTGAAACGCTGGGGAAAAATCCCTATAAATCTGTACCTGTTCATCGGGAAGTGACAGACGGCAGGGAGGGTAATTTAAATACTGGGTACATGCATATGAATGGACTCATTTACATCGTGCTCTGAAGTAATAAATTGTTCCGGCACTCCCAGTGCCGCTGCCTTTGCGCGTTTGCCAGCAGATCTCAGGGAAGGAACGCAGCAGCCTCTGGACTGACTTAGGGAATGAGGGCTTTCATTGGAATGATGAGGAAATCATCCAGGAGGGACTAACAAAGGAGTTAATGGTGGCTCCACCCTATGGTGAAGCTCTTTGGTGAATGGTTCTGGGGTTCACTGAGTGAATTTTCATGTCTTTAGAGTCACTGTGATCAGTGACATCTACCCCGATGTGATTTGTGAACTCTGTGATCAGTGGAGATGTTCTCTTTTGGCAGAAATAGAACCTTGAGGAATCTTGTCAGGCAATGGGTGTTACTCCTCATTTATCCTCGTGTGGGACCATTTGATCAGCAGAGGTTGGATTCCACTGTAAATTCTGACTCTCGGGGACAGCGAGTTGGATCTGTGGTGTCTGCACATGGCTTCTGCTCCTCACAGTGCCCGTTCTGCCCCACTGAGGAGGCTGAACTCCCTCCAAAAATGCTTCACCTTGGCCTGAGCAGAGCACTCTGCTCACAGGCTGTTGGAATCCAAGGCACGCCTCCGGCTGCCCTGGGAGCTCAGGGCACACCTCGCGCTGCCCTGGGGGGTCAGGAGCCCCAGCAAGGGGGTCCCAGCCCCTGGCAAGAAGCCCAGAATGGCACCGGCTTTGACCTCAGCCCATGGGAAAAGTTACCAACACTGCCAGAATCATTGCAAGCCACCAGAGTGTGAAAATGAGTAGTGGTTTAGTATTTTACAAGGTAAAAAGTAGATTTTAGGGTTTTTAATATGAGGACGAAGGGTCTAAGATGGAGGATTTTGGGCATTGCCCTGTTCTTCTTCTTCTTCTCCTTCTCCTCCATCTTCTCTGGTGGTGGTGGCACAAAATGATTGGGAGAATGAAAAAGAGGTAGAAATTCCGTGTCTAGAACAGGTGCAAATGGATTGGTACAGAACAGTAACTAATAAATGCGTTGTGAAGAATGGTTGGATGATAGAAAGGGCACAAAAAGGCCGGGACAGCCCAGGGCTGGGCAGTGCCCGCTCGGACTCGGCTGCATCAGATGTGCGGCCGGAGCTGAGAGCTGGCAGAGAGAAGGAGAAATCAACAACCTGAAACAACATCTGCAGCCGTTTCTCATCTGCTGGGGCTCGGGGTGAAACTTCCCAGAGGTGAAGATAAAGAACCTGGATTTGTGCAGAGTACCCAACTCCCACAACAGCCCAGCTCCAGCACGCAGTGACCCATCCTTCTGCACAGGGGAGCAGAGCAGGGAGCGGGGCCTGGATTTCCTGCAGCCTGCTCTTCTCCTGGCTGTCCAGGGCTGGCATCCCTGCCCCTGCCAGTGATGTGCCTGCAACGAGCCCGACAGGCTGCACCCAAAGCACCCAAACCCTCCTGGCCCAGAGGAGTCCCTGGGCAGGGATTGTCTTCCTGTAATTCCTGGGATATTGGGAAATTTGATAATTTCCCAAGAGCTGGAGGAGAACAGGGGTGTGGGCCACTGCCCCTGTCCTGTGCTTGGGAAGTGCTGCTGGGACAAGCAGGAATTCTGGCTGCTGCCTGGTTTGAAGGGGAAGGGGAGGTATTTTCTGTAACTTCTGGTACATGGTAAATTGTGCTCCAAGGGTGCCCAGAGAGCAACTGAGAGAGGGGAAATTGAGGTTATATACACAAAAGAAATCCTTCCCTGGCACGGTGGGCAGGCCCTGGCCCAGAGTGCTCAGAGCAGCTGTGGCTGCCCCTGGATCCCTGGCAGTGCCCAAGGCCAGGCTGGACATTGGGGCTTGGAGCAGCCTGGGACAGTGGGAGGTGTCCCTGCCATGGCAGGGGTGGGGCTGGATGGGCTTTAAGGTCCTTTCCAACCTAAGCTATTTATGACTCTGAATAGAACTTCTTGCTTTCCCTGTCAGTGCTTTCACGTTTGACAAACAGCTCAGCACCCTAATTCTTATTTTTACAGTTCACTGCTGTTTCATACTGACAGTATCCATCTCTCCCTCCCTTTACACTGAACCTTTCATTGATTTATTGTGATGCTTCTGTAAATCCCTCGTGAAAGAACAAATAATCTCTTGGCATGTGACACACCTTTTAATTATAAATAAATTAAAGAATGGAAAATCCCTCAGAAGCAAAAACAAACCCAAAAAAACCCTGTAGTTACATCTTTTAGAAGAGAAAAAGTAATTGAAAAAAGAGTCTGTAGGATCATAAAGGAGCTTACTCTGGCTTGTTTATTCCCTTCTGTGCCTGGTGTGATGCGTCAGTGAAGCTGAACTCGGCATTTTATGGATTTCCTCCCCTGGATTGTCTGAGACACATGTCCATAAAATCCTGCTGTGTGACAGAAGTCTGAAGAACATCACTCCTGTTGTTCTGGAACTTTCAAATTCCCCAGTTCCTCTGCACAGAGCAGTGTCACCTGTGGTTTGTGCCTTTGGATGGAGGTGGGAACTGGAGCCAGGCCCTTCCAGGGATGGAACTGAGCCAAGCATCAAAGAATATGGAATATCCTGAGCTGGAAGGGACCCAATGAAATCGTGGAAGGTGCAGCTGAAAGAGGTCAATAAAAGTACTATCAGCAATAACTGCCCCTTATTTAGCCCAGAACTGCTATGCAGAGAGCTGGCAACCAAATGTGATTATAAATTCAACTTGCCCATAATTACAAAGTACAGCTCAGTGCTGCTCACGTTGCTCGAATGAGCTTTGCTGCAGGGTAGATGAGGCTCTCCCCCGCCGAGACAACATTTGAGCCTTTTAATTGTCGTTTTAGAAACAAATTCTTTGCTGTTACTCACCAGTACTCCCAGTTATCCTCTGCACGTTCCTGGATGGATGGGAAATCTCCTGGTTCAGTGTGATTGCTGTTAGATCAGCACCTGCCCTCTCTTCAGGGAAATCACAGGGAATTTATCTCGGGTGATTCGATCTTTTCCTGAAAAATCTGCACATTAGGAGAGAGAAAAGAGCCCTGCGTTAGCTGGCTAGCAGGTGCCTCACAAAATAATTCCTAGAACTCCTTTCTTTCCATCAGGAAATTGCTCTCAAGGAAGTTATCAGTGAGGCAAACTGCCCTTGCTGCTTCCATGGGCAAAGGGGCCTCAGCATCTCCCAGGAATTCTGACTGAGGAGGGCAGTGGGAGGGGGTGTGCTGGGCCTGCAGAAGGAATTGGAGCAGAAATGATGGAGAATGTAAGGAATGGGGGCTTCCAGGTGGGAATGGGGCCTTCCAGGTGGAGGTGGCAGGGAATGTGATGGGAGAGGGAGTGCAGGGATGAGTGGCATGAGCAGCACAGGAGGGATCCACGGGGAATTTCAGGGATGTCCCGTCACCAGCCCCTCAGTGCTGGATGAAATCCTGCCCTGCCCAGCTCTGGGAGCAGTTTGATGAGGAATGTGCCCCACACTGGTGCTGAGAGGCTGAATTTCGTAGCCTGGCCCAAGCTGACATTTAGCAAAGCAATTAAAAAGGCTGTAAGTGAGAATGACCCATCCCCTGGAGCTATGGGACGGGATCAGAGAACAACTAGCCAGAATCTCTGCCAGCCGAGCTTTTCCCTTCTGCTGAACAGATATTATCCCATAAACAGCCCGGGGTGAGCACTCCTAGATGTTGGTGGTGCCTTCATTAGGATTTTGGCTGATCTCTAGGCTTTGTTACATCCCTGCCTTTCTGCTGAGGTAAAATGGACAAGTAATTCCTACAAAACCTTGCTCAGGGATTTGATCTCTCTGCTGTTTCTGACTGCACAGGGTCACTCTGTCAGACGTGAGATTCTCCAGCATTTCCCATCTGTAATTTGGAGTCAAACTGAAATTTAGAAACTCGTTTTGTTGCCTTGGATGAGTTTCTCTCTCCTAAACAGCAGGTTTTAATCACAGCCCTGCAGAGAGAGGCACAGTTTTGCTGTGTAAATAAATCCGTGGGAAATCCCAAAAATCCACAAAGTCCTGTCTGTCTGGAGAGCCCAAATCCTGGATCACAAATCCCTCCCGTGCCTCAGTTTCCCCTAAGACATTTACCTACCCCTGTGCTTGGGACATGAAGCTCAGCACGGTTTCCAAACAGTTTGGGACTCATTCAACGAGATAAACGAGTTCCTATAAAAATAACCCTGGTAAAATGAATCAGGCCTGGGAGGTCCACAAAAATCTTTATAGACATACAAGGTAATTAATTAGAAAAAGTCCATTACTGGGGAATTGGTTTAGGATTCAATTTTTAATTTAGCATTAAATTGCTAAGGGACTGTTTTCTTTTACATTTTCTTTGTATCCTTAGCTTACTCCATTATTTTTGGTACTCTGCTATCTTGCCATTGGAGAGCAGCCTTGGACTCCCAATATGGGAACAAATGGGATCCTTCCTTCTGGAATTGTTCTGGGCTTTCATTCCTCCTGCAGCCTTAAATATCTCAGTGAAATACAAAGGGAGAGCTGTGCATTCTCCAAGGTCTTTCAGGAGCTTGCAAAAGACAAAGCTCGATTTTTAAACAAAAAGGGATGGTTTTCCTGCAAATCAGCTGGGATAGCAGGGCATCCCTGAGGTTTCAGGCTGTGCTGGTCCAAAGAAAATGTAACTTGGTAGAGTTTTCTTTTTGTAGTAAGTTCGACTCCCTGGCAGTTAAATCAATGTATAATTAAGATGACCCCTGTTCTCATTAATTGTTTCTGCTCTGGGTTGTTACTAGGGAAGAGCTCACAGGGCCCTGGCTGCTCAGTCAATTTAAGTCACTTCTTGGCACAAGAGAAGATGGCAGAGAGCTGGAGCAAATCTTTTCCCATTTAATTGTGCACCAGAGCACAGAGGGAGAGGCATTTCCAGCCCGAGTGAGTTGGGCTCCATTGCTCCCGGGGGTCCAGCTGGGAACCAAACACTCCAGGCCCTTTTCCTGCAGCTCTCACTGCCTCAGGGCCAGGTCTGCATGGGCAGGGAACAGCATCCAGGGGGATGCAAACACTCCCGAATTGGCTTTTGGAGGAACAGGAGCTGGGAATTTGCCCCTTTGGTGTCAGAGCTCTGTGTGCTTCGGGAGCTGGGGAGGCTGCAGAAAGCAAAGGTGATGCTGCTGCCACCAGGTCTCCTCCCAGCTGAGGGACGAGGCCACGGCTGCTCAGGGATGGGAAATGCTCTGGAAGCTCCGGGAAACTCTGTAACAACGTAAAGAGCCAACAGAATGTTTAAGAGAAGCAAAAGTCCATCTCTGTTTCCTTACGGGGTTTTCTGTTGGAAAATTTAAACAGCTGGACATGATTTAAAAAAAACCCTCAGCAAAACAACCTTGATTATTTGTGCGGGTTTTAACACGATCATGGGCATATTTAGAACAATTAGGGTGGTAAACTTAGCTAAAATACCACTTTTCACTCCCACCAGTTGCTGACTGACCTCAAGTGACATCTCACTGCTGCAGTTTGTGGTTGCATTTTTGCCAGCCACTGATGGCGCAATTGAAGCACCGGACTTTTCTGCTTTGGATGTTTATATTTATATTTACATTTATATTTATATTTATATTTATATTTATATTTATATTTATATTTATATTGGACATTTCCAGTTGCTGCTTTGTGCATTTGCTTCCATTTACTCCTCTGTGACAGAGGGGAAAATCTTTCATTCTCTTTGTGTCTCTCTCCTGGGTGAAAAGGAGGGATAGTAGTGGATAGCGAGCACAAAGATCCCATGTTTCTCCAGTGGTCAGGGGTTAATGTGTTGGTAGTGTCTGATAAACAGGAAAATACTGAGGTTTGGTCTAGGCTTGAAAGTTCTCCCAGTATGGGAGAGCTCTTAACTGGAATTAAGATAATAATGAGGGTGACAGTGATGCTGTGCGTTGCATTTCAATGAATGGAAGCTATGCCACCAAAATAATTGTGTGTGTGGGACTAAAGAGGATTTAATGGCATACCCCAAAATACATATTTTAAGTGTAGACAAACTGTCCCACTTGTAAAGATTTTGTCCCTTTATTTGTGCTCTGGGTGTGTGGCTGGGCAGGTGCTGCCCTGGGACCCCCTCTCAGGGTGCAAAACCCAACCCTGAGATGCCTCAGGCTGAACATTCTGCATTTGTGTGTCCAGAATCATGATTATTTTCGAGCTAGAAACTGCTCTGCTCCTTTATTTCTGCAAGATACTGTAGTTCTGGAGATGCAGCACCATTACCTTTTCCTGTAGATCCCCTTTCTCATCCTGAGGAGCAGTGAGTATGGTCATGAGCTTTCCCCACAATGAGGTGTTCCACGGGATGGAATTGCATGAGTGTCTGGAGAAGCTGATAATGTGCAGAGACAGGGCAAATATTGGGATCTTTGCCCTGGGATGCTGAGAGGGGCACGGGGGCTCCTCCACCTGAGTTTGTGTGGGGCCTTCGGAGAGCTCTGGGAGAAGCAGTAAAAGGGAATTACTCCCTGCTGGGGATTTGGAGTCCCACCTCATGAAATCTCAGATGTAGTAAAAGTTATTGTTTCATTGTGTGAGGCCCAGGCAGTGCTTCGCTGGGGCTGCCTCATGTGGTGCTTGCAGTTTATCCCAAGATTTCCCTTTGGAAACACCTGCTCAAAGCTGCCGGGGGGGCTGTGGGGGCTTTGCAAGTTCTTATGCAACACCAGAACTTAGGGACTTACTCTCCTTTATTTTCCCCCTCTGTATTCTGCATTATTGTCACTAAATGGATCGATGTTTTCCTGGAGAGATTGATGAGTGTGGCTGGGATTTAACTGTAGGTTTCAGTGCACTTGCAGAGTCGTACAAAGGTTTGGTTTGGAAGGGACCTAAAAGATCCCCTAATTCCAACCCCCAATAGACACAGTTACTGTGTTCTGGCTTTTATGACAAACCCCCAGATTCGTGACTCCTCCCCAGGCTCCTCTCCCCTTCCCTGGGGAGGACTCACCAGGTGATAGCTGTACTTTTACTGTGTGCATTGTATTTCCTGATATAAAGCTTATAGAAAAAGCCAAAATCTCCTGCCCAGCTGGCACAATGACTGCACAGGTGCCACTGGGGGTGCTGGCTCTTGGCTCCTCAGCCTGGTGAGTGCCTGGTGAGTGCCTGTGCTCAGCCTGCGGCTGGACACTGCTTGGGCTGAGTTTAGCTGAGCACAGCCCAGCTCGAGGGCAGCAAAGCTGTCTCCTGTTGTAAATGCTGATTTTTAATTCCTGGAGGGCAGCAAAGCTGGGCAGTTCTCCTGTTGTAAATGCTGATTTTTACTTCCTGGAGCACCCACAAAAGGGTGTCTCAGCATCCAAAGTTCTGTGTGGGATCCACTCTGTGAGGGATAAGCAAATGGTCAATGGAGGTGAGCAATTAATTTATTACGTGGGAAACGCCTAACTCAGGAGTACTGATGGGATTTCTCAGGAGAATGAAAGTCATGGAATGATTTTCACACCCTGTGGCAATTCCAGCTCTGAAATCTGCCACTATAGCCTGTTGCAGGTTAAATCTGAAGTGCTGTTTTTGGTGAGTCTTTATTAGCAGGTTGATGTTCTCAATTCCCAAATACCAAAAAAAAACAAAGCCCAAACCTTACCAGCAGAGTTTGTACATAACTCTTATTGGCAGGGCTGGAGTTGGCAGAGCAGTTTTAAATTCAGATGTTTTATTTAATATAAAAGCTATTTCTAAAGCAGCAGCAAAGCCACAAGCAGAACAACCCAGCATTCCTGAGGAATCCTAGCTCTAACTAAAGGCTGAAACTTTGGGAGGGAGGCAGACACAGCTCTGTGTATGTGTAGACAAATCCTTCCCTTCTACCATTGGGAACCAGTTGCTGCTTGTTTGGGGTTGTTGCTATTTCTGTCCCGTTGTTCCATCATTAGTTAACTGACAGAAAATTGCCTGCTCTGTCTTCATCTTTTCATAATTTTAAATGCTTGGATGAAGCTGATTCCAACCCTTTTTATCGAGGCTTTTCCTTCAGTTCTTGAGAAAGACTAAACCCCAGACACTGCTCTGAACCAGCAACTTCATCCTAAATTGCAGTTCTGCGTGGGGATAGAAATAACAGGAACCATCTACCAAAGAGGCAAATCCAAAATTCAGTGTTATTTCCGTACCCTGGATTTATATTTTGTACATAATGTAATTTAGAGTGCAGCTCATTTAAACTGTAGAACACATGTGGGAGCTGCTTAACACTTGATTGGGTTTTGAGATCAACTGAAGGAGTGAAATGGAACAAATAGTGGCATTTTGGGTCAGGAGAGTGGCAGGGTGACGTCGACGACGCTGCTCAAGGATACAGAACCTCAGCATTAATAATACATAACAGGAAGCTCTAGGAATAAATCCCTTTTTGCTGCTCAGTTCAGTGGCTCCTCAGGCTGAGCAGATTAGCTCTGTAAAGGTGTTCTGCAGCAGCGTGGAAATGATTACCTTGGGAGTGCAGTCCATTTACTGGGAGCACTGGGCAGGCCAGGCTGGGCAGCGGTAATAGAGGAGAGCTGGAGGCACAGGACATGTTATCCTGCTGCCACAGCTCCCAAAATGAATACAAATTGCAGAGGAGCCCATTACTGTAATGGAGCCCATCCATGGATCCTGTTGGGCTGGGCAATAACAGCACAAAGTGCCTTATTCCTTGTTCTGCTTCACGCTCCTCTGAGCAATGGAGATGGGCTGGGTTTGCGCTTATTGCTGGGATATTGATACAAGCTGGTCAAACGCTTTCCCTGTGTTTTATTAAAGGAGCCACAGCACGTTTTGGGAGGGGTTTGTGTGAGGGGACCTCTTAATGAATCCCTTCTGAAGAGATAATCAATCATTCCTGAAAAAATCAGTGGCTGGAGCGGTCACGCAGCGCTGTGGGGATGGAGCTGTGATCTCTCCCGGGCACAAATCAATCACCAAGAGTGCTCTTAATAAAGCTGGGTTGTGCCTGGCAGCGTCCCTCAGCCAGGGCTCAGCTCCTCTGCTGGCATCCTGTGGGAGCCACGGAGGGCTCCGGGGAATGGGGCTCCCACGGAATGGGAATCGCGGGGAATGGGGCTCTGGGGAATGGGGCCCTGGGGAATGGGGCTCCCGGGGAATGGGGATCCCGGGGAATGGGGCTCCAAGGGAATGGGGATCCCGGGGAATGGGGCTCTCGGGGAATGGGGCTCCCAGGGAATGGGGCTCCAGGGAATGGGGATCCCAGGGAATGGGGATCTCAGGGAATGGGGCTCTCGGGGAATGAGGCTCCAGGGAATGGGGATCCCGGGGAATGGGGCTCTGTGGAATGGGGCTCTCAGGGAATGGGGCTTCAGGGAATGGGGCTTTCAGGGAATGGGGATCTCAGGGAATGGGGCTCTCAGGGAATGGGGCTCCCAGGGAATGGGGCTCCAGGGGATGGGGCTCTCAGGGAATGGGGCTCCAGGGGATGGGGCTCTCAGGGAATGGGGCTCTCAGGGAATGGGGCTCTCAGGGAATGGGGATCTCAGGGAATGGGAATCACGGGGAATGGGGCTCTGGGGAATGGGGCTCCGGGGAATGGGGCTCTGTGGAATGGGGCTCTCAGGGAATGGGGATCTCAGGGAATGGGGCTCTGTGGAATGGGGCTCTCAGGGAATGGGGCTCCGGGGAATGGGGCTTTCAGGGAATGGGGATCTCAGGGAATGGGGATCTCAGGGAATGGGGCTCCAGGGAATGGGGATCTCAGGGAATGGGGCTCTCGGGGAATGGGGCTCCCGGGGAATGGGGCTCCCAGGGAATGGGCCTCTCAGGGAATGGGGCTCCCAGGGAATGGGGCTCCCAGGGAATGGGGCTCCAAGGGAATGGGGCTCTCAGGGAATGGGGCTCCCAGGGAATGGGGCTCTCAGGGAATGGGGATCTCAGGGAATGGGACTCCCGGGGAATGGGGCTCTCAGGGAATGGGACTCCCAGGGAATGGGGCTTCAGGGAATGGGGATCTCGGGGAATGGGGCTCTCAGGGAATGGGGCTCCCGGGGAATGGGGCTCTCAGGGAATGGGACTCCCAGGGAATGGGGCTCTCAGGGAATGGGACTCCCAGGGAATGGGGCTCTCAGGGAATGGGGATCTCAGGGAATGGGGCTCTCAGGGAATGGGCCTCTCAGGGAATGGGGCTCCCGGGGAATTGGGCTTCAGGGAATGGGGATCTCAGGGAATGGGGCTCTCAGGGAATGGGGCTCTCGGGGAATGGGGCTCTCGGGGAATGGGGCTCCCAGGGAATGGGGCTCCGGGGAATGGGGATCCCAGGGAATGGGGCTCTCAGGGAATGGGGCTCCAAGGGAATGGGGCTCCCCGGGAATGGGGCTCCTGGGACAGGTGATGATGGAAGGATGGATTCTGCTCCTCACAGAAGCCGTGAGGTGCCCACGGGGGTCACGGCAAGGGTTGTCCTGCCCCGTGGTTTGGTGTGGCAGTGCCACCTGCAGGAGCTGGGAGAGCGGGGGAAGAGGAAGAAATGTCCTTCTCCCATCTCTCTGCCTCCTACCACGTCCAGCTCAGTGACTTCCAAAGCTGGATCCATATGGATTCCGGAATTCAGTGATGCTTTGGAAAGAAAGCAAAGAAATCCCCTCCCACAAACCTCCCCTCTTTCCTGTGAGGCTCAGCAGGGGCTGGACTTGCACATCAACCAACCCTTAAAACAGGATGATTGAAAACGTTTGGCAAACCCTTGTTCCAGCGGGATTTTCCACCATTCAAATGAGGCTGGGTGTAAATTGCCCTTAAAGAAACTCTGATCTGGGAGCTGGGGCAGGACCTCATCTCCAGCCCTTTGGTGTCCCAGCATCTGGGATTCCCAGAGGCTGGATCTGATGCTTGGAACCCCTCCTGCTGTTCCCTGGCCCTGGGATAGCCCAGCAGCTGCCACGGCCAGGACTCCAGCTCTGCTTTTGTAAGGGAGTTTGGAAACGTGGAGATGTGTTTACTGTTTCCTGAACTGGTTTAGAAACTGAGATTTTTCTTTTTTTAAAATTTTCCTTGAAATGCTGTAGCTCTCTCCTGGTCTCAGTTCTTGCTTGTGAGCTGCAGCAGTTCCAGGGGAATGTTTTATTGGTGATGCTCAGCAGATTTTCATGGGGGTCCAAAGGCCGCTTTGGGATTTGGGCTCCAAGGCCACGGCTGCATCCCCATAATGTGGTTTGCTTTGCTCCTCTCCTGAGTCCTTCAGGCTCAGCCTTCTCCCTGTTGTGTCCCCGGTGCTTTCCCTTCTCCTACTCTGAGCACCTCATGCCCTGCTCTTCTCCTAAAAGGCAGGGCACAGCTATTCCCACACTGCTTATCTTGGAATTCCAGGTATTATTTAATGACCTTTCTACCAGTCAGACCCACTTTTGGCAAGGTTTGGAGTGTTCAGAGTGAACCAGTGCTATTGACAGGTGGGACAGACTGAGGGGAGGTGTGGGCTGAAATGCCAAACATCCTTACAAATATAACCTTTGAACTCCCTGTGCTAAATTCCTAGCACAGTGTTCTGCACAACCTGCTGATGCCAGGGGCACCGAAAGGCCCTCCTGGAAGGGTTACTCAGGGTAGAGCCAAAGAACATGAACATGTTTTGGAAAGAGCATTGCAAAACACAAAATCTGATTTATGAATCAGCGGAAATGGAAGTGATAGGCTGTATTTTCACTGAGAAATATCATAACTGTCAGAGAACAAAATTGTCTTTTGATTGTAGCAATATGCATTGAAATCACTGGTAGGGAAGTTAATCTCCTCAAGGTTATGAAATATTGTTTTGGCTGAGGAGACACTTCTAAAAGTTGCGTTTTTGTTGGGGTTTTTTCCCCATCTAAATTATTTAGGAGTGAAACAAAAGGACAGAGAGCCAGGTGCCCTGGTGAGCGGTTCCTCCAGGAGCAGCAGGAGAGAGGGCAGGCTGGGTAATGACCCCTCTGCCTGTTCCCTGCAAACCCTTGGATCTGGGAATGTGGGAGTTGGGCACTCCACACAAATGCAGGTTCTTTATCTTCACCTCTGGGAAGTTTCACCCCGAGCCCCAGCAGATGAGAAACGGCTGCAGATGTTGTTTCAGGCTGTTTATTTCTCCTTCTCTCTGCCAGCTCTCAGCTCCGGCCGCACATCTGATGCAGCCGAGTCCGAGCGGGCACTGCCCAGCCCTGGGCTGTCCCGGCCTTTCTGTGCCCTTTCCATCATCCAACCATTCTTCACAACGCATTTATTAGTTACTGTTCTATACCAATTCATTTGCACCTGTTCTAGACACGGAATTTCTACCTCTTTTTCATTCTCCCAATCATTTTGTGCCACCACCACCAGAGAAGATGGGGGAGAAGGAGAAGAAGAAGAACAGGGCAATGCCCAAAATCCTCCATCTTAAACCTTTCGTCCTCATATTAAAAACCCTAAAATCTACTTTTTTACCTTGGAAAGTACTAAACCACTACTCATTTTCACACTCTGGTGGCTTGCAATGATTCTGGCAGTGTTGGTAACTTTTCCCATGGGCTGAGGTCAAAGCTGGTGCCATTCTGGGCTTCTTGCCAGGGGCTGGGACCCCCTTGCTGGGGCTCCTGAGCCCCCAGGTCAGCCCGAGGTGTGCCCTGAGCTCCCAGGGCAGCCAGAGGTGTGCCTTGGATTCCAACACGGGAACTTGTTTGTATCCTGTTACCTCCACACTGGAGAGTCAGGAGAGCAAAACACGCTTTTTGCTTGGTTTTGCGTTGAACAGACTGATCCGTGTAGGTTTTCCTGCAGGACTCCTCTGCAGGGGTTTAAAAGCCTCGGGGATGTGGCACCTGGGGATGTGGTCAGTGGTGGGATTGGCAGTGCTGGGGATGGTTGGAGTTGATGGCCTTGATAATGTGCTGGGGAGCTTATTTTTAATAGAAATAACTTATTTATATGCTTAGTTCGTTTAGCACCCTGTGCTTTAGGAGACTCTCAAACAGCTGAACTCCGAGAAATCCGTGTTCACCTGGCTTTGGAGGGCTTTTCCAGCCTCAGTGGTTATTCCATGCCCAGGAGCAGTTCCCATCAGGACTTGGGGGGAAGTCCTGCAGCCCCCGGTTTTCCGGGGGTTGTTTTTGGGGGCCGGGGCAGAGCCTCCCCGGGCCGGCAGAGCCGAGGATGTCCCAGCCCACACCAGAGGGACAACCACGGGATTTGTCCCTTCCCAGCCCCTGCTGCTGCCTCACCCCGGCCTGGGGCACAGGGAGAGGTTCCAATTTTCCATTCTGTGCATCCCTGGCCAAGTCAGGACGGGCTGATTGATATTCAACGTGGAAATTGGATTTCCGAGTACCTTCAGGAGTGTTGAAGGAGACAGCTGGGCTGATGGGGAGATAATTCTGTGATATCAGTGCATGATGGAGCTAATGAATTAAATCCAACCATCTACGGTTAGATCTGTTTGCTGTGTACAAAAACAAACAGGAAAATGAGGTTTTTATTAAAAATATCATAACTATTTTTTTTCTTTCAGCCAGAATATGCAGCACATCAATACATCACCCATGCAGCTGTAAGGGTGAGGCTGTTACACCACAGACATTTCATCTAAATAAACAAGTTAATATTGAAATACTATTTTTACCAATGGCAGGGTGTTTTTAAACAGTCCATTGGTATCAGATCACATGAACAGTGTCCAATCCAGCCCCAACTTTCACCCCTTTAGGCAGGTGGGGAATTGTCAGCCTTCCCTTCAGGGTCTCTCCTCCCCAGACAGGGATGGGCCATCAGGTCCCCTCTCCTCCTGCATCCCCATCTGCTGGGTGTCAGGAATGCAGGGGGATCCTGGCAGTGCCATGAAACCTCTCACTCTCTGGCTGCATTTCAGAAGTGGGAAATTAAATGTATAAAGGCAACTGAGCCCTCTGTGTGTTCTTGGCGAGGCAGGGAAACTGTCAGGAGGCAGGAGCTGGGCCTGGCAGGATGCAGGGGAGCTGCAATGGGGCTGCCAAGCAGAACCCACACACCTGGGTGAAGCTGCAATGGGGCTGCAAAGGAGAATCCACACACCTGGGTGAAGCTGGAGAACATCAGCAGGGCTGGCTGGGACGAGATTTGTCCAACAACCACTCACTGTTATATTCCCATTCCTGAAACCTCCGCTGGCAGTGAGCACAGTGCTGCTGCAGGGCTGTGAGCACAGCACAGAGGATCCCACAGCAATCCCACAGGGGTTTCAGGGGCTGACACCAGAACCTGAGCTCTCACACTGCCAATACCAGGAATGCTTCCTTTGGAATCAGCAGTGTTGGAGCAACTGAAGGTTGAGAGAGCAAAGCAAGCAATGGAATGATTTTTTTTTTTTTTTTTTTTTTTTTTAACAGGAGGGAATGCAGGGTGAAAGAATTCTTTTGCTCTCAGTAAAATATTGTTTGGTGATAGTATATTTTGCTGGAGTAATCACTGTGGGTGCCTGGTTTTTAGCAGGCATATATATATATATTTTTCCTTAGCATTGATGACAGAACAGTGACCCAAAATATCTGGATGTAAAAAATTATTTTCCTAAATACTTCTGTGAGCTTTTACAGTGTGATCAGACCTATTTGTGTTGTATTTTATAAACAGCTGTGTGGGACACTGTTTCTGTGTTTTTCCTACTGTGAGGAGCAAAATAATTATTTTGCTGTCAAGGACTTATTTCCTGGGCAGATTTTATATTAATGTGACCATACCTACAGACATCCACTGTCCACTCACCACTGGCTCTTTCCAGTGCCTTTGGCCACTGTGTTCAAGGGGGATATTGCAGGAGATTTGGGTGCTTGTCCCATAATGTGCTGGGGAGCTTATTTTTAATAGAAATAACATATTTATGTGCTTAGTTTGTTTATCACTCCGTGTTTTAGGAGACTGTTACCCCTTAGCTTCCTCTTGACCAGCTCAACTCTGAGAAATTCGTGTTCACCTGGGCCCCAGCCAGGTGAGAATTCTTCTGTCTCGCGTTATCCTGCTCAGAACCATCTCCTGATGGCTTTTCCAGGTCTCCATCTTCGTGTGGTTCCATGGAGGAGGCAAATGGGCTTTGCCTGGGGCTGGACACGGGGCTGGGGACAAACCTCAGCGTGGCCTCCAGCAGGACGTGTCCCCCCAAGGTGTTGTCTCCTCAAAGAGCTCTCTCCATCGCTGCCCAGTGCCAAGTGCAGGTGAAAGGAGCCCTCAGAAGGTTCTTTATTCCACTCCAGCAGTGCACTCAGTTTCAGTGAGGGTTGTTTACTGTCGAACAGCAGCAGCAGAGCTTCCTTTCTAATTAACCTGGGGACCAGGAGATTTGCCTTTATCTCTCCCCAGATAGGTGCTGAGACCCCCAGTTCCTCCCTGCCAGGGAAAGGTGTGCAAGTGGGGATGCAAAACAGCCAGAGAAGCCTCTGACTTATTAAAATTCCACCAGAGGCCTTGGTGGAACAAGCTTTTGATCAGATACAATCTATTCTCGAGCTCAGTCTAATATCCCTGGATGGCAGCTTTTTCCTAACTCTCTTTCGGGGCTTCTTTTTCCCTCTCTTATTTTATCAGGCAGTTTTCTCATAAATTTTCTCTTTTCTCCCTGCAGGACCTTAAACATGGAGAGGCTTTGTTACAGTGATGATGTTAAATAGGGAGTTGGGGGAGCAGCAGTGCCAGAAGAGGAATTGTAACCCATCCTGGAGCTCAGCCTGCAGCAGCTCTGCCCCTGACTGGGTATCCTGGAAATGCAAAACCTTTCCACCTCCCAGAGGGCTCCAAACCTTTGCTTTGTACCTGTGCAGCTTTACCACCTCCAGCTGAAGGTCACAGTCTCAAAAGCAGGGTGTGATTTTGCCCAACATTTGAATTTTATCTGGCATCCCTGCCTGGTGGTGTTACCTCAAACTGCTCCTCCTGATCCAAAGGTCCTGGTGGGTCCATGGACAAGGCAGGTGCTTGGCTGCCATGGAAACAGCCTGAAATTAGGGAATCAATTAAAGCTGAAAAAGTGCTATCACTTCAGGAGGCTAAATGCTTTTCTGAATCTTTTCCCTCTCTGTGGCATCTCCATTTTGACTTGCAGGTAATTGAAGTTTTAATTGGTTCCCGTGTTCAGGTTAATGACAGAAGTTCTAAATGAACTGAATTCCCTCGTGTCCCCCACGGTGAGTGTGGGGCAACGGAGAGCTCCAGCTGCTTTGGGAGAAGCTGCTCTGGCACAATCCCCTTCCTGTGTGTCGGAATTCCTGGGAAACTTAGCCTTGAGGGCTGACTTTGGAAATGAACCTGGGAAAAAGGCTCATTACCAGGCAGGCAGAAGGCATCCATGACCTGTCAGTCTGCAGACAGCTTGGGATAAAAGAGGAATTTCCCATTTCTGCCGATTTAAGGAAAGCAAGGACACGCTCAGCAATGGCAGCAACTGGCTGTGAGCAGGCAGCGATGGCTTTCTGCCCTGTCTGGATGTGGAGTGGAGCACAGGGAGCACAGGGAGCCCCACTGGGATCACCCTGAGGTGCTGCTGCTGTGGCTGGAGCGGGGCTGGCGGTGCTGCTGCCCCGGGATGCAGCTCTCAGCTGCAGGGTTTGTGTTCCCTTCCTCACTCCTGCTCCCTCTGGCCCTGCTCTGTCTCACTGCTCACACCTGCACGGTGGGGACCTGCAGCAGCCTGCTGCTAACCCTTTTCCAGTGGGGTAACAAACCCACCGGCAGATATTTTTTCCAGGCAACACCTGACAGAACGAAAGGACACAGCCTTAAGTTGCACCAAGGAAAATATAGGTTGGATATATTAGAAAAAAGTTTTTTACAGAAAGAGCGATAAAATATTGGAATGGTTTACCCGGGGAGGTGGTGGAATCACCATCCCTGGACGTGTTTAAAAAGAGATTGGATGTGGCACTCGGTGCCATGATTTAGTTTAGTTGAGGTGTTCTGCCATGGGTTGGACTCGATGATCTTGAAGGTCTCTTCCAACCTGGTGATTCTGTGATTTTGTGATTCTGTGAGGTTCCTGTTTCAAAGAGCAGTTTTAAATGAATGCAGGAGCTGGAATGTTTGAAGACCCTGCAGGTGCCGAGGGGCAGGTCCAGGTGTAACTGTGGCATTCAAACCTCAGCCAAAAGCTGCTCCTCTTTGGCTTCTTTATTTGGCATTCAGATTGGGATTTTCACCTGTCCAGGGAGATCAAGTCCCACTGACTTTTACACTCCTAATGACTGAAACACCCTTAGAAATCCCATCCTTTGGGGGCTCTAAATGACTCTCTCCTTTTCAGAAGTCCTTGGTGGCTGTGGCTGGGTTTTGCAGCTCCTCACTTCTACCTGGGCCTTTCTAACTCGGCTCCTTTAAAGGTGAGGAGGGTGCTGGGAGCTGTGCTTAGGGCACACCTTTGGGGGGGTTTAAATTACATTTTTAAGACACTTGATAAAAACCTAGAGCATAGAGATGAAGCTTTGCATTGTTCCCCCATCCCTCTTTGTCAAGTTCTCAATTCCCTGTTTGATCTCCAGGATCTAAATAAATCAGCATGTTTACCTGCCTTGCCCAGTGTCTAATTAAATATGGAGATTGCAGATATGCTTGAACTGAACAATGAATACTTGATATATTTTCATTGAGATCTGGGGTTATAATGAAATTATTTATTACTTCCAAATTAGAAGCATTAGAAAAAGTCACAGTGTTTGTGCTTGCTACAAACTGCTTATATTTGCATCTCATTTTTTTTATGCCAACGCCTTCCCCCTTTGGTCAGAGACTGCGCCGAGACGATGATGTTGCCCCTTTTTTGACTGAACCTTTTTCAGGGAGAGCAGTGCCTTAGGGAGAGGCTGAGCTTTAATCTCTCACATTTCTGGTTCCGGTAGCTGAATTCAATCTGAGGCTTGAAATGCCACACTAAAAATAACATTTGGGGCTGCTACAGCTCTTTTCTTGCTTATAGTTCTAACTTTGGCTGACTTCCATAAACTTAATTTAACATCAGTATTTAGTATGATATTTTTTCAGGAGTGATTTCCAGTTGTTCCATAGCTTTAAAAAGTCTGTGGAAGCCATAAATGAGGTTCTTCCCTCCACAGAGTTGCTGAGGTGATTATGGTGAAATGATAAACTTGGTCATAAATCACGATTTATCCTCATGGCAATGAGATCACCAGGGCAGAGGGCTGGGACCAGAGGCTCTTTAAGGTCCCTTCCATCCCAGGTCATTCTGTGATTTTGAGAGGAAAAAAATACATCTGAACACGGATGGGGAAAACCCTTGTGCTGCTCACCTGGAATGGAGAGCCCAGAAGAGCTGAGTGTGAGTAAAGAGCGTGGCTGGGTTGTGGAGCTTTACTGCTTGGAGAAATTCAGGATTGCAGAAGAGGAAGACAAGGCTGTGCTGTGGGAGCAGGAGGAGTCCCTGCCTTGAGGTTCTTCCCATTACTCTGAGGCTTTTTTCCCTCAAAATGAGACCTCGTATGAACTAAATATTACAATTATCAGCATTAGGAAAGACTGCAGTCAGTTCTTCCCTGACTTCCATGTGTTATCTGCAATGTTTACTGGATAGCTGACAAATGAAATTAAGAAAAAGACCTTTTAAATTTAATTAAAACCCATATAAGTTGTGGAATATATTAGTGAAAAACAATCCTTGTCATCTTTGCTTTGGGTTTCCCATGATCCGGCATAAAAATAATGTGTAATGTAAATGTTTATACCTTGGTGGATCTCGTTAAGCCATTTAAAGTTAAGTAATGTTTGCCTGTTTCAAAACTTTAATTAGCATTTAACAAGAAAGCAACAGTCTAGCCAATTAGAGATTTAAGCAGTAACACACACTCACTTCCATTTTCTAGCAATTAATTGATAACTAGTTTACTGTGGGCTAATAATTAAATGAGGAAACATTCCGAGCAAATTGAAAGCATTGATGCAAATGAGTTCTGCATTTCTTAGTTTCAAATTCACTGACCACGGTATCTAATCTGCTGTGAACAGAGGAAGGCTGAATTATCCCAAATCCACACTCAGGCTGCCTAACCAACCCTTAAAGAGACATCAGGCACTTCGGGGAACTGTCATTGCTTTGTTGAGGGAGTCTTGGAGCGCAGCTGGAGTTGGGAATGTGGTTGGAGGGATGGGCAGGCTGGGCTCTGGCTCCAGGGAATGGGATCCTCTCGTGTTTGGGACCAGGGCAGGGGGTGGACACGGTGGTGCTGCTGGGGCTCTGCACTCACCTGCCTCCCCTGGGTCATTCCCAGGGGAAAATTGCAGCTGTGCCTCAGTCCAAGCTGGTTTATTAAAATATGGATACAGATCTAATATCCACCTGAAATGGACAAAGCCTCTCTAACTTGTTAGGGTTGGAAAGTGTCTGTTTATTCCAGCGCTGGGAAGCTGCAGGGATCACTCCCAAACCTACAGCTCCAAGATTACACAGCAATCCAAAGTCTATTTATCCACGAAAGTTCTAAATATTCAAAATACAAATACATATTTATAACATAGACACCTCCCATTCCCTGCTTCGTATGAAAATTAGCTAAAAAGTCATTAAGCATGCGCAGTTCATTCTATGAAATGGGTTGGTGGTTCTGAAAATGAGGAGGGGGCTGTGCTGATGAAGTAAGGCTGCTCTTCCTCACTTTGACCTTCTTGCCTCTCTGGTTTTTAACAACACACCTGACCTTGGAAGAGTCCCAGTTCCCTCCTCTGTTGTTTTTGAATAAGTTGCAGAGAGAAGAATTTGTAACTGTCTTGGCCTTCTTTTGAATTTTTCCTTCTAAGATTATTAATTGCCTATTATAAGCACAGCTAAACAAATACCAAGTAATCAGAGCCTATCCTATACTTAATTTTCTGACTAATCATTAATTCTTTTAATCAACTTTAGCTAAGTTCTGCACCTTTTCTTTATTCCAGCTCACTTCGGCAGAACCAGCTTTTATTTAAAATCTCCATATTTAAGTGTTTAAAATAACCCCATGTTTCAAAGCGGTCTCAGTTCCTGTGAGCAGCAGGCCCGGCTCTCGCTCCTCCACCCATGGCAAGAGGAATGGAATGTTTAACAGAGAGGGATCTGAGTTGGCAAAATCACTTGGTACATTTTGGCCGTGGAAATTGAAGGCATTTTTCTCCGGAATGTGGCGGTGATCACTGGGAATAGCTCCTTACAAACAGGAAATATCCCTGGCTCCCGCACTCGAGGTGCAGCAATCTCCCTGCATGGAGGGAAAGGTCTCATTTTGTCTCGGAGTTCACCCATTTATGAGCTCTTCCTCATCTGGACGGGCAGCGAGGTGAAATTGCCTGAGCTCTATTATGCTTTAAACACGAGCCATCCATCCCAGGAAAACTCTCCTCAGAAGATTGTGCTTCTCAATTCCACTGCTGCCTGTTGCCTGCCTGTGCAGGGAATAAACCCAGGCCATTCCCACTGCTTTTCCAGCGTGATGGAGCTGTGAAACTGGGAGGTGACACCACCACTTTTATGGACTTCCCCCCTGCAAAATCCCCGTTTGTTTATCTCCTCTAAATTAGAAGCTGCTGCTTTTCCAGTGGGAACTCAGTGTATGGGACCTCCTGGCAGTACTTGGAATAATTTACTGCACAAAAATCTCTAATCTGAACAAGTATTGCCCAAAATACTCACTTGTGTTCACATTTTAGTGTATTGTGTTTAATATATGGTGTTTTCCCTCACTAGGCTGGAGTTGATGGAGAAATAAGGATGTCAGCTGTGTCTAATGCCAGGTTTAGGACCCGTATCCTTCTGCTCTCCCTGTGAGCAGAGCTGAGGAGCAGCCCTGGGAGTGCCCATGGGAGGATGATGCCCAGAGGGCCTCCTGTGTGTGACCATCCCCTGATTCCCCCAGGCACCTTCCCCTCAGGATGGGCTCCCCTTTCCTGGCTGTTTCATCCCCAGAGAATCCATCCCCTGCTGTTCTCCCGACTGCTGGGAATAGAGTTCCTCCAAAGGCTGCTGTGGGCATTCCTGGACAAGCTGAGGGATGACCTGTCCCTTCCCAGTGATTTAATTACCAGCATTTACTGGGATCTCCAGTAAGAGTCTCTGGCTCTCCCTGAAATGATTTCTGAGCTGAAAACCAGATAATATTAGAAGTAACTCGGACATTTTGGGATATTTCATGTCACAGAAATATGGTAGAATTACACAAAAAGTATTGATTCCCATTTATCACTGCTTCATAATACTTTTTTATTAAACTTTATTTAATCCTTGCTTTCCAACTCATTCTGTTGTCTCTGGCTGTGCCAGACCTTGATGATTTATTATTTCCTCTTAATAGATATACATTTGGAGTTCCAGAGGGGAGAGCCATATTAGTTCCTTCAATCTTTTCGAGTGCCCAGTGAGGATTGCTTTGGGAAACACTTGCTTAAAAAGCCTTGCTGAAGTTCATTTCCAGTTGGGAGTAACTCCAGTGATGGGTTCAAGGCAACTTGAGCCAGGATTTGAAGAAAAGGTTCCTGTTTGGGAGCCTGGATAAGTGGAGATTTTAGAATATTTTGTTTTCTCCTCCTCCAGAGCGTCACATCCCATAGGATCAGGGGTTATGGGGTTGTTTTACGTGGAAATAAGGACAAAGCAAACCTCATCCTTACAGTTTTCCTCTCCTTCCCAGCAGCTGTTGGGAACACAAATATTATCCTTCTGTATATGCACAGCTATAATTTGAAATTATAAATAGTGCCTAATTTTACTGGTATTTACTCCACAGACATAAATAGAGCTCAAACTAACTGGAAAATAAAAATAAAAGAGCACTTCTATCTCATGGAGATGTCAGTGCTAGCTTGAATTTACTTTGATCTGATTAAGTATTGCATATAATTTTTCATCACACTGTATATTTAACAAAATCAGTCTGTGATTTAATGTTTAGAAGAAAAATAGTGACAAATATAAATGCTATTTATTAAGCAGCAAATAAGCATGGCCTGTCACCAAAAGGGTTGCTTTTTATAGTAAGTGAGTGTCAAACTAATACAAATGGTTGGATATTTCAGGTCAAAATGGTTTTTTGTTTTTAAGGGAAAGATGGAAAATTCCAAAATTTGGCAAAATAATTGTTAGCCATAATGCTCAAGAAGTAATTTATTCAAGAAATAGAGCTCGTTATTTGTGGAGTTTTGAGACATTTCTTGCATTTATTCCCACGTTACAACTTATTTATGATTTATTCAGATTTGTCCCCTCTGTGGAATGAAAGGGTGTTGTGCCACTGCCATGTGCAGTGGGGGCTCCCCCCAAAAACCACCTGTGCTGGATTCATTTATTGATGTGATAGCCCCTGAATGCTTTTTCTCTTTAATTTTAAATGTACTCATTTCTCCTGGAGACATAACTGAGCTTTGTGATAGTCATCACCCAGAGTGCAGCGTTTTCAAACCCAAAACACGTCCTCCAATCATTTCAGGGAGCGACAGAGACAATTTGTTAACGAGCTGATGTCTGGAGTGGCTCCTCATACTGAGTAGCACCCTAGAGCATGGAAATTTTCTTTATTCCTGGCTGTTAATAAGTTATTATTCCCCCATTATCATCACTATTATTTATTAATGGCTGTTCCAGTGCTTCGGTCATGCTCATCATCCCGGTTTCCAGCAGCAATTCCAGGATGTTGATGCTGTCCCACTTTCTCTTGGTGCCAGAGTGACTCTCCTGAAAAGACACCCAGAGGTTACTCTGCTGTGAGCCAGGAGAAGATCCTGGCTTTGATCTTGGGAACTTCTGGGCAGTGGGATTTCCTGGGAGGCACGGCCTGATCTGCTGCTGGGAAGTTGGAGCTGCTCCTTAAATTCCAGGAGGAATTTGGGAATCTGGAAGCTGGGAATCTCCCAGAACTAGCTTTGAGCTCCTGGAGCTGTTGCTGGTCCTGTTGGTAAGAAAGGGCAGAAGGTTTCAGAGGCTCCTGGGCAGAGGAGGACCCTGTGATGCAGAGGGGATGAAGCGTTTTTGTGCTTCTGCACCTCCTTTCTGGTTTTTATCACTCAGGAAGGGTTTCATCAGCTCCTGCCCCTCGCTGTGAGCTGGGTAAGCTGGGTCCTGCTGCAGGTTTCAGGGGAACACTTCAGGAGGGCAGCACCTGGAGCTGGGAGGATGGAGCAGCTTTGCTGCAGCCAGCAGGGCTCGGGGTGCTGCCTGTGGGTCAGATGAAGGGAGTTGCTCTGCTGGCATCACTTCCAGATGATCATTCTGTTATAAATAAAATATTTATTACAATTCCTTGGTGCCTCCAGCCTTTCTCGCCGCTCTCCAGGATTTCTCCTCTGCCTCCAGCAGAGTGCATTGCAGCAGTGCTGTTCAGCTTTCCTAACCCCGCTCTCCCCGGTTTGCTCAGTGCACCGTTGTTGATTTTATTTTTGATGTATTTTTTAGAATTTTCAGTGGATTGCTTTCAGGGCAATGTTCACCAAACACACAGAGAGCCGCGGGGCTGTCCTTCCTGTGAGATGTGCACGGCACCAGCTCCAGCTGAGATGTGATGAGCAGAAGCTGCTGCTGCCTCAGACAGAAGGAGCCTCTTTGATTCCACCTGTGGGAATAATTCCTCACGGTGCATTACCAGGCTGTGCCCAGCTGGGCACAGGGAACAGGGATGGGGGAAAAGGGGCCAGGATGTGGGGGCTGCTCCTGGGAGCCCCTCTGCTTCCAGAGCAGCTGGCAAATCAAAGGGGGTCCCAGATGTGGTGAGTTCCTATTTACATTCATAAAAATTCCCCACTCTTCTGCTGGAAATTCTCTCAGTGGCTCAAAGCTTTTGGTGAAACTCCTGAGCTTCCACAGAACCAGAGTTCCAGGGGTGCTGTCCCCTCCTGCCCAGCCTCGGATGCCATCACTCTGCCTTTCCAACCAGAAATATTTGTTTAAATAGCTTGATTTGTCTCTGCTGACTCACAGCTTAATGGGATTTTAAATCTGTTTGTCTCAGTGCCTCGTTCCAGTCTCTGGGTGTTCCCTGGGACAAACTCCATCATCTCCCATGGCATCCAACCCAAAGGGCAGGTCAAGGTCCACGGGCAAGGACCCAGCCTGCAGGGGGGAACAGGGGCATGGATGGGGGGAAGAGAGCACGGATGGTTCGTGCTCTGCAGGAACCTTTGCCAGGCAGGAAATCTTCTCCCAGGTTTTTTCCACTTGACTGCACTGGTTTTGTATGGAGGGGAAAAAACCCAAGGACTTTTTAATGTTCTGTGTTAGTTTTTTAATAGCTCAGCGCTCGCTGGATCTTTGCAGTGTTCAAGACCTCATGAATTTTTAAAAAAACCCAACTGAAAACACGACCAGAACATGTTTGTAGCTGGGAGGATCTCTGACACCTTTTCTGGGTGTTCTCTGGGCTCTGTGGGGTCACGGCTCCTCCTGCCAGGCTGGAGTGCTCCCTGTAAACCCCTGGGACGTATCCTGGGTGGTTTGAGCTGTCCCAGGAGTGTGGCATCACTGGCTTTGACCTTGCTGATGTGAAAACTCAACGTGGAGTGCTTGGGGCTTGCCAGCAAAGCTGGGATTTGTTGGGGGCTGCTGAGGGATCCCTCTGAGGGACACCCCAGGGCTGCCATCCATAGGCACCCTGCTGGGCCAGCACTGCCGAGCACACAGCAGCCAGGAATGGTTCTTCCCATCAACCAGTCCTGGTTCCAGTTACAATTTTGGTGGTTTCCTACAAGGAAATTTGGGTTCAGAGGAGTTCCTGGTCTGTTCAAAGGGTTTCCTGTTATGTGAGGCCCTGGCACAGGGTGCCCAGAGAAGCTGTGGCTGCCCCTGGATCCCTGGCAGTGCCCAAGGCCAGGCTGGACATTGGGGCTTGGAGCAGCCTGGGGCAGTGGGAGGTGTCCCTGCCATGGCAGGGGTGGCACTGGGTGGGATTTAAGGTTCTGTCCTATGATTCAAGGTTCTCCAAGGTTGTACCTGCACCAGGCAACTCCAAGGCCTCCCCTTTCCCTGAAACAGTTCCCAATATTTCTGCCTTATATTAGCATTCTTCAGTGGAGAACATTTTCTCTTTTTAGCAGTCTTTCTGATATGTTTTTTTTCCATTCCCTTCTGGTCCATTTTGTGAGAAAATTGAAGCACGTTTCAGGACATGTTGTTTCGACAGAAGGGAAATAACCCTTTTCTTCCCTGGTGGAAGCAGCACTGTCCAAATTGGTGAGATTCTTTCCCTCCCAGACATTTCTGTGCTCCTGGAAGGGGAAGCTGGGCAGTCATTCTCTTGCCACATGGAAAATGAGAGTTCTGGTGTTGGATTTTAAAGCAAGAACAGGATGTAGATGCCTACACGCCATGGGAAAACAGTATTGCAAAATCTGCTACAAAAAGCACATTGGGAAAAATTGCCCGTGACAAAGGCCAGGCACTTTTAATCTCATTTTCAGAATTTATAGAAAATCTGTTGTGTGCCTTAACTGGCTTCTTGGAATACATTGTCTTGTGCCAGAGTCAGGGAGAGGAAGCAGGAGGGACTGAGAGGTGCTTTGAAATGTAGCAGTTCAGCTTCTCTTTGGGCCTCTGGATCTTCAGGGATGATCATCTTCCAAGCCAGATTCCTGAGGCGGAAGTTAGAGGGTGCCGGGGCACTGCCCAGGCTCCCTAGGGAGCAGTCACAACCCCAAGGCTGCCAGAGCTCCAGGCGCATTTGGACAATTGGGGTTGTTGGGGTGTCTGTGCGGGGCCAGGAGCTGGACTGGATGATCCTTGTGGGTCCCTTCCATCCCAGGATAGTCTATGATTCCAAACCTTTCCCAGTTCTCCCTCCATCATTAATTTTCTATAGGAAAGAGTAAAATACTGCACCGATTTCAGGTGAGGTGATTTTTTTTCCTAAATATCCCCAAACCTTGTGCCAGACACGGGGCAAACCTTGTCCCAGTGCAGCAGCAAGTCCTGTCTGTGTCCCGGGGTGTGGATGTGCCTTGCTCCTGTCCCTGGGCTGGGTCAGAGGCTCCCCAGGTGTGACACAAAGCTGCTGCTCAGTTGTTCCCTTCAGGGAGCCCTGCACTCCTTGTGTCCCTCATCCTGGGACTGCACAGCCCCTGGAGCCACGTGCCAAGAGCAGCAAGTGGGACTGGAGAGTTCTCATTCTTAAGCAATTTAATCCTACAGGCTAGAAACTCCTTGGGATAGCAAAATCCAGGAAAAATACAGCTTTTATGGCCTCTAAATCAAAGATTCCTGACAAGCTAATAATGGGCTGCTGTGCTCTCGGTGACAAGGATTTTGCAGTGGCAGCGTTAGGAATTGCCTTTGTCATTGCTCCTGGCTGGACATGGACTGGTTTATAGATGGATCCTTCCCAGGGGTGGTGCAGAGCAGGAGGAGCAGGAATGCTGCTTAAATAAATCCAGCCTCCACGCCTGGGCTGGAGTTTGGAGCTGTGGAGCCTTGGGCAGGGTAATTAAGAGGCAGGGCATTGCAGAAGTGTTGAGCAGCAGCTCATTAGCACAAGGGCTTTATCTCTGTAGTGGGATGTGAGTTAAGTTTTCCTCCTTGCCAGGACTAATTGTTGAATATTTCGATAAACATATTTGCTCTGCAGAAGGGAAGGGTCAGGATCAGCTCTTCAGGGAGATGTTGTGTTAGGAAACTGCTTTAACAGGCTGCCTTGTACTTCGGAGGCTTCATAAGGAAAGGTTGGGGATATTTAAGCCTTGATCTCATAAACTGCTTTGTAGTCCTGTTTACAGTGGCATTATTTGTGTGCTGGAAATTATTAGTGTGCTGGAAATTATTTGTGTGCTGAAGTGCTCTGCTGGACTGGGGCAGTGGGACCTCGACAGGGAGAGGCTCCCTTTCCCCTTCCCTTTTAAGTTGTTTTTATCAGGTTCCAAAGAGAGTCTCGGTGAAAAGCTCTTGAATTTTGGCTGGCTGGGAAACAAACAAACATATATTTAGAATACACGGTGCTGTTGAAGAGGGTGAAAGGAGGGGATTCAGAATCTGCGTTTTGGCCCAGCCTCTGTGTGTGGGAAGGGCCACGTGTGGATGGGAAGGAGTGAGAAAGTTCCTCAGCCAGGTGCGTTCTCCAGGCCAACTTTGGAAAGTCTCCCAAGCAAACTCGTTTATCCCACCCCATTGTATTTCTATTTCAGTGTGCACTGGAGGTGACGTCAGGTATACATCAAGCAAATGGCTCAGGAGAAAGAAACTGTCAGATAGCCATAAATTAAAGAGAGTTATGGGCGAGTTTGTGGGTTCTCAACTCTTAATACACCTTGCAGCTTTAGCATAGCAGTTGAGCTCACAGTGAGACAAGAGTTGACAGGGTTATATTTTATTTTAAGAAGTTTATATTTTAAGAAGCCCATTTGCTGCTTTCTTCCTCTCCTACTTCAGTTTTTGTCTTGGAAACAAATGATTATGGAACTTGGGCTTCCTTGTCACTGTCTGAAGTGCCCCCTCAGGTCACTTTTTTTTGGTCTTCCATCTTTTCCTGCACATTTAGGAGCATCTGGTCCAGAAGATGAAGTGTGGGGTTTTGTGAGTGCTGTGTGGGATGCTGGGGCCAGAGCTGGCCTTGCCCTGTCCCAGGTACCTGCAGGGTCCGGCTGTGGAAGGGGAGGGCATGGAACAACTCAGACCTGAGGTTAAATGTGTGTCCCACGGCGTCGTCACAGGATAAATCTAAATATCTAAATGGCTTCACGATGTATTCCAAAATAGGTATCTATAAATATCTTCATTTTTCATATATGCATAGATGGAGGGAGGTGGTTCTGGCCCTCTGCTCCACTCCAAGGTTGGCTGCACCTTTCCATCCTTCCTGAGGAGAAGGGGCAGAGCAGGACAGGGCCTTGTCCCAGGGGATCCCTTCTCTGCTGGGGCCTGGGGTGCAGGGATGGCTCCCAGCCCACCACTGGCTCCCGACAGGCAGGGATTTGGCACTCTGCCCTCATGGCAGGCTCCAGCTTCATTTGCCTGTGCTTTCAGCCACTTCTGACTCATTGGAACATCCTGACAGCAGCAAAAGTGACTACAAAAAGGACAGAACCCAAGGACTGAGTGTGGTTATTTACCCCAGTATGTGCCTGGGGCCCCGGAGAACTTCAGCTTTGCTTGTTTTCCTTCAGCCAGGGCAGCTCCTTGTCCCTGGCATGGGTGGGAGAGGGCAGACCTGGGGTGAGCCCTGTGCTGGGGGGTTGTTAGTGCAGAAACACATAATCACTGGGTGATTATATGCAGGTGCTTTTATTGAGAGCTCTGGGAATCAGGGATTCAGACCCAAGTCATGATTCCCACATGGATTCGGGGTGGATACATTTTATACCCTTTCCTTACATAACTGTTGTATAATCATATGTTAATCATCAACTTGATATTGTTCTATTGTGTGTATTGTTTCCACCCAAGCATGGGTTTAAGCCCCCTCCCCACAACGTCCCTCATGATTGTTGTCCCTTCCCCGTGATTCTTGTTGTAATTAAATAATTATTTTTAACTATATTTCCTAAGCAATCATGGCATTTAACTTCATCACCTACCACACAGGTGGGCACACCAGGTTCAGGTTCACATGATTTTAGCAAAGACAATGCCCACTCCTGTTCCCAAGACCTATCTTAACTACCACGATTTTAGAAACATTTTAACCCTGTGCTATCAGGATGTGCTGGCCCCGAGCACGGGGTGACCCTGGGGGACCCAGTTTAGCAGCTGCTGTGAGCAGGGCTGCCCATGGCTGCTGGCAGATCTGCCAGAACCAGCAAAGCCTCTCTGCTGCTGCCTTTCTGCTCTGCAGAACTCTGCTCCTCGCTGCCAAGAAATGCACACCATTTCTACAGAAATAGTTTTGAGCCATAACAATATCCTGTAGAACAGCAGGCTCTTGGGGGTAGAGGGAAAGCAGCATTTAAAATTTAAAAAAATTGTATTCAAATAAAACAGTTTATTGTTTTTGCATTTGTTTTTAATGCAAAAGGAAAAGGAACACCCAATGAATTCACCTTTCTGTGTATTCCTGCAAATTGGAATGCCTTGTGCCTTGTTTATTTGCAATTCTCCCCACATTTTTGCAGGGCAAATCAGCTCAGATGCAACAAGAACCAGCCTCGTTCCTGCCAAACCCTCAGGGACCCGAGGACAACTAAACTGAGCTGGATCCTGCAGGATAGGCAGGGTTTAGAGGCAGAACTTTGGTCCTGCTGTGCAGCCCAGCCCAGGCTAAGTCAAATGTTGATGTGCTCCAGCTCCAGTTTGGAACAGATCTGATCTGTCCTCACTCACTCAGGGCTGCTCCTGTTTCCCTGCTCCCTTCCCTGCTGTGGGCGATCTGGGAGTGCTGGATCGGGATTTGGGATGGAGGAGCTGCTGCTGCAGGGCTGGGGTGGGTCACTCCCTTCTAGGAGACCTCCAGAGAGGTGCCAGATCCCTGAGCCAGGCTCTGGGGTTTGCTGGAGCTGCTGCTGCAGGGCTGGGGTGGGTCACTCCCTTCTAGGAGACCTCCAGAGTGGTGCCAGATCCCTGAGCCAGGCTCTGGGGCTGCTGGAGCCGAGCTGCCCCATCCAGCACTAGATAAAGGGTCAGGGTAGTGGTGCCTCCTGCCCGGCCCCTTGCACAGCTCCTGCTCCCTTCCAGTCCTGGCCAAAGGCTTCTGGCCATGCAGGGTGTGGGGCTGGCCCTCACAGGCTGACCCAGCCCTGCCCTCAGTCCCCTTCCGCTCACATTTTGTGCTGTACATGATGTGTAAATAATTACCCAGAAATGCAGCTGCTCTGGGTTACGAACGGGAGCTTTAGCAGGTCCCTGATGCCAGCTGGAGCTTCTGAGCAGTGCTCTGGTAAAAGCAAGGAGCAGTGCAGGAGCAGAGGTTCCTCATTTCATTATCAGACTGGCTGGTGACCTTTGCCAAGCCACGAGGGAGGGATGCTGCCAGTTCCCAAATACAGTGCTCCAAAAGTGGGTTTGCAGTCAGGAGTGAGCAGGGAACGTGCTAGAGGCCTGTCAGTGCAGCTGTGGGGTTTCTGCGGAGAAAGCACTGGGTAATGTGTTAATTACCCCATTTTTATCTTGTGTGGCTAATGCCACTCGGAAAAATAAACTCCTGTAAGGGGAAAAGAGCCCGTGGAGAACAGTGTGTGAAACACATCCATTTAATGTATGGCCCAGCACATCCGAGGGCAATGTTCTTGTTTGGTGCTGGGCATGATAATGATGATTACCTGGGTGAGAGAAGCAGGAGCTGCTCCTCCAGCCCGTGTTTGCTGCCAGCCCTGAGCTTGAGGGAGGAGCTGAGCCCTTCCCAGCGTTGCTTTGCTGTTGGGTACAAATAAAAACTGAATTAACAGCAGAGCCTTCCCCAGCAGCTCCCATTTGTGAGGATGTCTTTGGGAGCTCAAAGGTAAATCAGTAATTGTGTGTTGGGAAATGGCAGAGACAAGTTCATTCACATTTGTTATGTAGAGAGACCTCTCCAGGTGCTCCTCTGCTCTGCCATTACTGTAATACATGGTTTATTTTACCAGCTTGTGTATCTCACTGAGAAATGGATCTATCAAGTTATGTAGGCATTGTGGTCCTCTTTCCATTCCTGTAATAGCTGCTGTATTTCAGCCATTTATGTACTGCACTAAACTCTTTTTTTTTGTTGTTGTTGTTCAGAAAATATTTTTGCCTTAAAACACAAGTTGCAGCAGATACAGTTAGAGAAATGCCCCATTCTCTGGGAGCTTTCTTGAGAGTAAAAAGCTCATTTTAGCTCAGATTTTTTGAGAAGTCTCTGAAGGCAATTAAAAAAGCAAACCCTAAGATTCTGTGGAGTTCGGAGTGCCCACAGTGCGGGTTAAAGTGTTTTTTAGCTGTGCCTGGGGTTTTTCTTATCTAGGGGTATGATTGGCTGATTTTCCTGTCTGCTCAGGTCTGATGCTGGTGGGTCTGAAGTACCCAAGGCCCTTGGGGAGGTTCAGCCCTGGTGCCCCTTAGGCTGACCACATTTCTCCCCTTGAATTTTTCCATTTCAAATTCTTCTAGGCCCATCCCAGCACAACTCTGGGACTTGTCTTGCTCCAGTGACAGGCACAGTTGTAGAAAAGTCTTCAGAAATCGAGCTAGAGATGTACAAAACTAAGGTCAAAAGGATTTTGGTGGAAAAGTGGGATGTTTGAGTCCTTTAAAGAGAGCCCTGAGAAAAGATGGTCTGCCCAGACTTCGTTTGTTGTCTGTCTAGACTTTGCAGCCCTCAGGATGTTTTTGTTTCTGCAGCTCTGAATTATGAATGGCCTTTAATTTTTCTACCTCCCAATTCAACAAAAGAACAGGAGGAATAAAACAGAAGGAAGAGTAATCGCAGTGGGAATGGGTGGAATTGTGGCCTTCAGGGAGCGTGGCAATCCAGCGAGGACATTTCTGTTGTCTCCAGGGAGTGATTTCTAAGGAGACAAAGCACGGCTGCAGGCAGTGGCTCCGGGCTGTCCAGCTCCCTCTGGATGCATCCCTTCCCTCCAGGAGCACCCCTACCCTCCAGCACCACCCACCTCGGTGTCCTGGGACGCCTGGAGAGGGTGCCTTGATCCTACAGTCTGTGTCAAACAGCGCCCATCCCAATCCCGAGGAACGTCCCTGGTCACTGCTCTCCCTCCACATGGACACTGAGCTCCTGGAGCAGACAATTCCTTATCCCTGAGCTGTCCATCCCCCAAATCCAGTCTCTCCAGCCTGGAGACAAGGATATCACGTGGGCAGCATCCAGTGCTTTGCACGAGTCCAGGTAGCTGATGTCAGTCCCTCTTCCCTTCTCCACCAATGCTGTGGCTCTGTCCCAGAAGGCCACCAAATTTGTCAGGTCTGATTAACCTCCTGTCTCTTTCTTTAATCTCCCCTGAACAGTTTTGGGACAAAAGATGTGCTCAAGATGAAAGAAAGAGCACCACCACATTAAAGCTCACAGAGCTCGGCAAGAGAAATGGAATCTTTTATCCCAGCCGGAGCATTTCTCCCAGTGGAGAAGTGACAAACTCGTGATCCACCCCAGCACCGTACCTGAGGAGCTGGCCAAGCTGGCTGCAGCCACCCCAAGCCAGTCACCTGCATCAGTTTGGGTTTGCCTGCTCCATGAAATGCAATAAAATGACAATGAAGTGGCTGTTGCAGGAACTTGCAGCAATTCCCAGGGGATCTCTTTAGAGGCTGCAGCTCCATCCCAGGCGAGCAGGGTTGAGCTGACAGAGCCCTTCCCCACCATGCAGCGCTCGTGCCTTGCCCTGCTGCACTTCTGGAATTCTCTCTGTGTGCAGTTGCTGCTGCTTCCTCACCTTTGGGCAAACCCAGAGCTGCTGGGATGCTCCACTCACCACAGCTGTTGCTTTGGGGTTTCCCCTTTCCCAGTAAATCCCTACAGTACCAGTGCTCATCTTTGCCTCATTAGCTGTTCAAAAAGGAAGTGTGATCCTTGGAAAACGGGGAATGTGGAGCTGTTGGTGTCAGAACTGGGCCTGGAAGTGAATCCCAGTGTCCCCCCTCAGGCAGGAGCTGGATCCAGACTCAGCTGCCCAGCAAAGCCCTGGGACTGCAGGAGATGGGCAGAGGTTTGGAACAGTCACCGTGGTAACAGCAGGGACTCAGGATTCAGCTGGAATAAAAGGTGTGTTAAACCCAGGGAAACGGAGCAGTCTCTTCTTACACCAGTATTTAACTAGAGAAATAGATTCCTTCAGGAATGTGTGCAGCTCAGAGCTGCAGCCTTTGGAGCTGAGGGGGTCCAAAAGATTCAAAATCTGTGTATAAATAGTGGGATTTTTCTGTAAATTTAACTGATTTTTTTTTCCTTGAAATCAGGGGGGATGTTCACAAGGCCATGGACAAAATAAGTAGGAAAATTGTGGATATTTCAGATGAAAATCATGGAGATATTTTATCAGGGTGGAAGTGGTGCCCTGAAAACAATTTTGGAAACTTCCTGCTTGCTCTCCATGGAGGGTTTTGGCTGCTGTGCTTAAGAGTGAGTAGATCTGCTTTGCCAGTTCATTCCGAGTTTTAACATGACAATGAAAAATGTTTTGAATGATAACATTCTCTGATGGGGTCTTAACTTCCTTTGTGTTGTTAACCAAAATTAAAATCTGCATTTTTATGCCAGCAAAGTCTCCACAGGTAAAACTTTAATGTACAACATATGGAATATGTATTTGAATAATTCAGTGCAATTGTGATGGAAAAGAAATCATTGGTGCTGGTATTTGAGCCTTAATGAACATTGTGGTGCCTTTAATCACCTTGATCTCGTTGGCATTTCAGAAGAGCTGGGTCTGGAAGAGGTGATTATAATATTTTAATATTAACATCAAATATTCATGAGGCAACAGCAGTAGTTAGTTCTCACATATTACAACTTTGGTATTGTTTTAGTACTTACTGCTTTGCTCTGGAGATGGTGATGGTTGGACTCATGATCTTAAAGGTCTTTTCCAATCTTAATAATTCCATGATTTATGACACCTTCCAAAGCATTGCCCTGATCCCTTCACTCAGTTCTAACAGTCCCAATGACATCTGTGGATGAAGTTAATTTATGTTTGAGTGTGGGGTCGAAGAGCAATCAAACAGATCCTAAACAGTGAACAGTTACTCACGAAATACCCATGGCTAAGTAATAATAAATAAATTAATTAATAACTGGTTGTTTTAATCTTATTCTCAGATAGAAACCAGTTATTCTTTATGGCTCATGAAACAAATGTGGCTCAAAACTCCTCAAACACTTGGTATAAAAATAAATATATTTCACTGATTAAAGAAAAATTATAATCTGATTCTTTTGGACTTTGTGTGCTGTACTACAGGTGTAAGACTAGGAGCTCCTTAGTTTACATTTGTACCTCTCATGTTGTCTCTTGGCTTCTGAGATGATTTTGTTATTCAGAACTGCTCCAATCAGTCCCTGATTTTCCTGTCAGCCTGAAAAGAGCATATTTGAACTTCAAAAAGAAGAGTCGAGGGGGGAAAAAGAAGAAATAGATTCAAAAATAGATTCCTGCAGAGAGTATAATCAGGAGTAATTTTCTTTTTGCAGAAATACTGCAAAACAAACCCTGCTTGTTCTAAAGCAAGGGAAATATTGGAAGATCACTCTCTAGTGGTAGCAGCCAAATAGGTTTTTGAAAGTGTAGTGAGTCCACAGCAATTTTACATCTAATTCTGTGTTTTCCTCACAACAATTTACTGTTTGTTTTCCCCATATTTTCAGTGTCACTTGCAGGGCCTGGTGGAGCAATTTTCCCTTAAACAACAGTGGGGTTGTGGTGCATGTCAGAGCAAAAGGAAGGCTCCAGGGGAAGTTCTGATCTCCAGAGCGAGCTCTGCTCCCTGGGATCAGCTCCTGGCAGGGGCATCTGACACCCCCCGAGAGCCTGTGGGGCAGGAGCTCTGTGAGGGGGGCAGACCCACAGAACAGCAGGGACATGCTCTGAGCCTTTGCTTTGAAGCCGTGGCTCTCAGATTTCATTGTATTAATTCATTCTATTACTTATTAATAAAGTGCTCTTCCGTTGGGAGGTGTTTATTCCATGGGGGTGGATCCTGAGTCTCGCTCCAGAGCTGGCTCTTGTGGGAACATGTGCTTGCTGCCAAATTTGGGGGGGTCAGCACTCCATCCCCTCCAAAGTGACATTCAGGGGGTGCTGATTTAAAGCAGCCAAAGCTCCAAAGATCTTCAGTCAAATGTGATTTTAGCCACATTGGCTGTGCCAGGCTGCCTCCTTGGGAGGTGTTACTGCTGTGTTTGGCCTGTCAGTTCTGCCTGGGTGGATAATGGGAACCAGGGCTGGTCACTGTGAGTGAAACTGGGAAAAGATCTTGTCTGGCACGGCTCAGTCCATACCTAACATTGCTGATGGAAATTTAAAGGAAATCATCAAGGATTCCCAGTGCAATGAGAGATCTGCAGGAAACTCTGGCCACAATTAGGCTGGGATGCCCAAAGAGCTGGAGCTAGAAGAGAAAACCTATTTCCTAAGCACGGAAGGATTTTTTCCAGGTATAAATTCTGAATTTAAACTGTAATATTTAAACCAGGTTAGTCCTGGTGAGGAGCAATTTAGTCTGGGAGGAAATTTATATTGAACTAAAAATGATTGCATTCATCAAACTTGCTCCAGCAGACTTGTTTTTAAAGGCACCAAATATAATTTTGAGAAGTGTTTATCTAATCATATCAACAGGATAAGTGCTTGGGCATTTCTCAAAATACCACTGGGAACTTCAGGAAAAATCTAAACTGTCTGGGGCATGGATAGCTGTGGTTTTTTATGGTCATTAATACTGGGTTTCATACCACAGGAGCTGCTGGCATTGCTGATTTGTCACAATGTCACATTCTTGTTGTACCCAGAATATTTAAGGTTTGTGCCAGTGTCATTGTGGACACCTCAGTTTGCAACCTCATTTCAGATTCCCTTTGTCCACTGCCCGTCAGTGAAACATCTGCTGCTCATATGAAATGAATCAGTCACTTAATCACCCCGGAGCATTGATCTGTCTATAACCTTTTTTAGAATAAAGATTTAATGTCACTCTCGGAGGTTGTAGCAGATACCTCCAGTCTGGTCTTGCTGCAGTTTAGGAAAACTGTTAACACATTCTTATCTTTGGAGAGTTCTTTTCTAAATAAGAACGGTGAGCAAAAAAATCTTTTATTTCCATTGTCTTAACAAGTGTTTAACTTGCTGTTGAATATTTCAATAAAAAGGAGTCACATATTATGTTGAAGACATTGATCTGCTTTTAAGACATAAAACTGAGTAAAGAAAGATGGTTAAACACGCAGAGCAGATCCTGACCCTTTCTAACCAGTGAGGAGGTGAAGTAACAACAATCCCATTTCCCTCATTTCCCTTGGAGCTGCTGAGGTTTGGGATGAGGATGGTGCCCAGCCCTGGAATAAAAGGGTTTTGTGGAAAGCTCCAGTTAATCACTGGGATCTAGGGCACACTTTTCAAGGCTCTGCAGCCTGGGAGAATCACCTGCATTCATCTCTGTCTCAATAAGGTTTGGATGGCAGAATTGCTCTGCTGCCCTGCAATTGAGTTAACTTGACAGCCAGAGTCTCATTGTTATTGGCCAATACCATTAATTTTGATATGACATATTTCTTGCTAATGGGAACATTCATATTATCAGTGTTTTCAAAAGGCAGGGGGAAGGAAAAAAGCTCTCCCACAACACTATCAATATTTCCCGGGCAGGCAGTGCAGGAGGGAACATTCTGCCTTCTGGAGCCTTGCTTTTATTGATTGCTAGAGGTCTTAAAAACATTTTCACCTTTTTTTTCTGCACACTCTTTCCCTTCAGAGGCTGCAAATGCACATGAAGAGGAAAATTAACATAAACATATTTTAAAAAGTGGAAAAGCAAAAGCAATTGTGTTTCTGTGAGGAATCCTGAAATACCAGATCTGTTTGGGCAAAGGGAGCACTGTGCCATAGAAACAGCTCAGTGGGGAAGTGGAGTTTAAAGCACACTGAGGAATGACTGGTGGACAGAGGAGTTACCTGGATTTGTAATGGGTTGGAGTCCTGCTTTTCCTTGATTCTTGTGTGCTGGGAATAACTGGGCTGGTTTCTGTGGGGTGACAGGGGCTACTGTAGGGATGAGCCCAAGTGGGAATTTAACCCCCAGAACTGCAGTGTGGAAATGTGGTTCCATGACAGAGCAAAGCAAACCTCTCCTGCTGCTGCCAGGCAGGGGCTGGGGTGGGCCTGACGTTTATTCAGCTCCCAGGAACATGCAAGCAGGAATTCTCCTTCAGGATGCCCTGGCAGGTTTGTGAGCAGATCTTGTGTCCTTCCCCCTGAAAGCTCTTCCATTAACCTGGACAATGGATTTGTTCTCTGCTCTCATCCCTCCTAAATCACAGTGGAGGTGACCTGGAAAGGCCAGAAGAGGCTGGTGAGCCACAGCAAGGAAAATGGGAATAGAACTGGTGTGTGGGGCTGGGAGGTTCAAAGGAGCAGCTGAGTGAGGTTCTGAGTTGTGTTCTCCATCCTCAAATAGAAGGGAAAGGAAACTTTAATACTGAAAGAAAGCAAATGGACTGAAAAAGGGAAATAAAAAAAGGTTGTGCTAGGAAATACCCCGGGGAGCAAGCCTGTGGTGTTCTCTGGTGGTGGGGAGCACAGAGGCTTGCTCTGGGACCAGGCAATGTGGTCACTGGGATGGGTAAAGAATTGGTGCACCTGCCTCCACATCAACCGAATCTGATTTCCAGCTCTGGATTAGTTCTTCTTGAAATCAGGTAATAACAAAGCAGCAAACTTTGAGTGAGAAGAGTAATAAACAGGCAAAGTGAAGGAGCAAGGTGACTTTGGAGCAGTGTGAGAACAGCTCTTTCTCTGCTTCCTTGAAAGGAAGTGCTGTGTTTTGGTGAATGAAGTTTGTGAAAAGTAGACAGGTTTGAAAGACACCTAGAAATCCTAAAAGGCAAGGAGACTGTTTTTTTAAGTTATTTTTATTATTTTCTCTATTTATAAAATTGGTAGAGACTGATTTCTGGGTTGATAAGATTTCATAATGATATTAGAAAATAGATGAACAGACTTTCTCTGCCCAGTACATTTTAATTTTGCAGGTATTGCTGAAGTTCCAAATTTAGGCTGACTTTAGAGGCCCAGCTTGCCTGAAATAAGCCATGACAGAAAGTTAACACGATCCAGCCAATCTCATACGAAACTCCTCATTGGGGCTGATTTCACCAAGCTGAAGGAGGGAATAATTCAGTCCTGCGGGTGAGTTTGGGCAGAGATTTCAGTGTTCTTTCAGCCTGTTATTTCTACCTCAGGTTTTCAGGTTTGCAATTACTTGATACCAGTGTGAGAGGGGCACATTTATTGCAACTGAACAGCCCCTGACTCTGCTGAGTGCCCGTGCCACAGCCGGGGACGCCGAGCTCCGGCTCCCAATCTCCTTGGAACAGCGTGGGAGCTCTCTGTGCTCTGGGAATGAAAGGCTTTGGCAGGGCCACGTGAAATCAGAGCACTTCATGTCACGCTGGTGGAGAGGATTGTTGTTTTATGAAAGGAAAACCCATTTCTCAGCGGAATTAAAGTTAATGTGTGACACCAGAAAAGCCACGGGGAAGTTCTGAGCTGCAGTTTGCTTTCAGAATAAGATTTTCTAGTAAACATCAGTAGACATCAAAGCTGTAGAACAAAAGGCCCTTCAGATTGACACCTCCCCACGTGTCAGGAAAATCATCAGGCAGGTCTGGAAAATGTTGGAGAAGCCCCCAGGCCTTGCAGTAGATCAGACCCCCCAGGCTGAGGGTCTGTGCCCTGACTGCCTCTGCTCAGGTTGTGCTTTGAGCTAAGGATCTTTAAATGCTTCATCAAATTTTGTCCCACATATAAGATACGGTGTGTCTTGAAGCTCCTTTATAAGACAAGCAAATGCTGAAATACCCAGGGCTGACCTTCAGTAGCTCAGCCACAAATGTATTTAAAATGGCCAGACTCCACTGCAGAAGGGCCAGCACTTTTCCAGCATCATCCGATTATTTCCTAACCTTCGGCAGCCCCTGCACTGCTCTGGCATGAAAACATTTTATATCCTCAGCTTTTGCTAATGCACTGCCTTAGCTGGCCAGGAGAAAACAGAGTGGGCTCCTGTGGAAAACAAACTACCAGATACACGCAGGGCATCCCACGTCGGTGCTTTGTGGGAGTAGGGTTTGGATGTGGGACTGCACTTTGCCCTCACTGCTCCTAGAGGTTAATCTGGCTTTGTTTTAAAGCCTGGCTTTAGGCATTCCAGCACCTCCTCATGCTGGTCCAGCACATGGAATGACAGAGCTCCTGGTACCTGTTCCCTACAAATTTGTGTGTTGTGGAAGCCTTCTAAGCATTATAATTTACTCTTTGATTTTTTTTCTCCAGTGACAGCTTATCTAACTTTGTTTTCATTAAATAACAATTCTGTGAAGTGCTTGGGAATATTATTTTTGAGAGACTGCAGGTTAATTATTGAAAATTTCAAAAAGGAAATATTAAGCTAATTATTAAATTAGAGTTGATTATTAATCCCGGAGAGATAATTACCAAGGCCTGAGGCAATTTGTCTTCTGTTTGAAATAGATTCTCCCTTGATTAAGTTGTATTTGTCACTTAGTCCCATGGCTGTTACTGCAAAGGACTTTATTATCCTGCAAAGTAGAAAACACTTCTCTGAAGTTGACCCAAAATATCTGGGCAACTTTTGAGCTGAATTCTGTGCAAGGGCACACCAGCATTGGGGAATAATCTGTCCTTGCTCCCCTCAAAGGCAAACTGCTTCTGAGTGAGTAGGATTTCTACCACAGCAACAAAAAAGAACAATTTATATATGTAAAAACGCATAAAATGTGATTTTGTTTCAGAAACCCACAGGTAATATTGAGCGTTAAATGCACATCTTGTAGTGTAATCAAATGATTGCAGTGAGACTTAAAATCTGCCCTGGTAAGAGACAAGAGAAGTGATGTTTGCTCTGAGGCAGCATTAATATTCTGTGCCTGAGGAGTGCAGTGGCTGTATACATTTTAACCCTTCAACCCAGGAAATGGGAATCTCAGTACATTAAATGGATTTGACTGCATTATTCAGGATTTTGTGTTGGTCAGACTGTGTCGCACTAAATACGAGGGATCTGGGAATGTTCTGAGTGTTTGTGCTTAGACGTGGGTTTAAATCACTTGTGAAACAGCTTTTCTGCATATTTGAGTGGCAAATCTCAATTTAGTTGCTGTGAAAATGATGGTGAAGCACTTTAGAGCTACGTGGTTCCAGGAGGGCAGAGCCTGTGGGTACCTGGGAGATTTTTCTGTGCTGTGGCAGCCCATGGGTTTTTGAGAAGGACTGCAGAGGACAATGAGGGTATTTTCTCTTTAATATTTCTCTAGCAAGGTGAAAATGTACCCATGTTTTCCCTAAAGATGAGTTTTGCAGTGCATCCAGCACAGAGAGGATGAATGTTCTCTGCTTCCTTTCCTGAAAGAATCAGCTCGACAGAAGAATCGTGATTCTTGTGCTCAGTCACTTTTCATCCTGGAATTCAAAGAGCATTATTCATAATCTCCTTCTGGAAATTCACCAAAAATTGCTTCATTTTCTCCTCAGCTTAATTTATTTTGCTGTACATACAGGAACAGTGAGGATGCTCAATGTCCATTGTGTCCTGTCCCCCCCATCCCTCCCCAAACCTGAGAGGAGAAACATTCCCTCTGGGATCTGTAACAAATGCTGTTTGTTAGCTCAGATTGAGCAAATCCAGGTTTTTCTCTGTGGACAGCATTTGTGAGGAAGTGCTGCAGTGGAGAAATGAGGTGCCAGGAAGGCTTAGATGGACAGGTTAGAGAAAAAATGGAAAAGAATATTTTACTAGAGAAAGCAGAGTGCTGTCTATAAGGATTCTGGCCCGACTTTGCCTTTCTGTGTTGGCAGGGAGCAGCATTCCTGCCAGCAGGACAAGAGGAAACAGCCACCAGCTGTGCCAGGGGAGGCTCAGGTTGGACATCAGCAGGAATTTCTCCATGGAAAGGGTGCTCAGGCCTTGGAACTCTCCAGGGAGGTTTGGCGTCCCCATCCCTGGAGGTGCCCAAGGAAGGGCTGGAGGTGGCACTCAGAGATCTGGGCTGGGGACAAGGCGGGCATCGGGCACAGCCTGGACTCCATGGGCTGGGAGGGCTTTTCCATCCTTAATAATGCTGGGATTCCGTGATTTCTAAATTAAGAAAAAAATCCTAATATAGAGCTTACCTTCCACTCAAGGATATCTGGCACTCAGGGGGGGCTTTTCCATCCTTAATAATTCTGGGATTCTGTGATTTCTAAATTAAGAAACAATCCTAATATAGAGGTTACCTTCCTTCAAGGACATCTGGCACTCAGGGCCATGTGCCCTTGACTCCTTTACGTGTCTGTATTGTGGGAAATTCATCTTGGTTTTCTTTGTGTGATGACAACACAGAACCCCTTTTCCACGAGTTAACAGCCACGGATTAGGGAACCTCCCAGCGGCCATTTGGAGCTCAGTTTACCTGAGCTTTGCATTTACTGCTGTGCTGCTCCTCCACTCCAAGGCAATTCCACACTTGGCATTCCCACAGACAGCCAACAGGCTCGAACTTATTAAACCTCCCCCCAGCTGTGGGAGGGAGGCAAATATTTATTGTCTCATTTCATGGCTAAGGCAACACGAGCTAAGACAACATAATGATAAATGATGAGCAAACCTGCCGTGGTACCTGGCCAAAATACAGCCAAGCCAAGGATCTGGCAAAGCTCCCGCTGAGCCTGAGCTGTGCAGAATCAGAGCTCTGCAAAGGGCTTCTTCTCCTCAAGAGATTCTCCTCAGGTGTTTTAAGTCCTCCCTGCATGGGTCCCAAACCAGATTTGTAGAACAACATAACTATTTTTTTACACTTTACAGACTTTGAAAACCTGTTGGTTTTCGGTTTGTGGTATTTTTTTTTTTACTTTGCTGCTTCATTCTGCTTTAGTAAGGATTTTATATCTTGGATCTTCCCAGATGTAACTACACCTGATACAATCTGAATCAATCCTTAGAACAGCAGTTCTGATGCCCTGCAAGGCTGGGTCTGGGCACAACAGGAGCTGTTTGTCCCTCGTGTGCCAGCAAACACGAGGCACCCATGGGAGCAGCTGGGCCAGGGCTGGGTGGGAGCTGGCATCTTCTCCCTCTCGGAGATGGCAGCGGTGCTATCGTTAATAAAGCTGCCCTGCAAAGCTGCTCTGAAGGGAGAGCAGAGCTTTGTTCATCAGCGTTTATTGCCCCAGGCAGCGCTGTGTCCCCACAGACGTTTTGTGCTTTCCTGGGGAGAGCACAGCGAGCCCAAATTGCTGCTGAGCTCCCGTGGGACAGAGCCGCGGCACTGGGCTGTGCTTCGGCTGCTCTCAGCTGCCAGCTCGTGAAAAATAACAACACAAGCAGCCAGGCTGGGGAAACAAATAGGATATTATAGAGTTTATTCCTGTGTGCTGCTTCCACCCCATTTGTCAGCATTTCATCCCACCTGCTGCTGGAAAGGATTCTGCTGCTCGGAGATGCCTGCGAGGCGTTGTTGGCATCTCGTACTACACGAGAATATCAATATCTGCTTTGAATAACCTCAATGTATTTTAAACAAGACATTTCCAAATGGTTGCTCTGTAGCTGTGCGTGAGCTCTGTGGAGCTCCAATTAAGAGTCTGTCAGCATTTGCAATGTGATCCATTGTGAAAATTTATTCTGGGTAGAAATTTGGCATGTAATAACCCAGACCTGGAATTCTCTTTTCCCCTCTCTTCCCTGTTTCACTGGGTTTCTTCCTTTTCTGTGTTGGAAAACAATATCTGACACTGTAAGTGCTAAATAATGGAGATAAAAAATTGCTCTGCATGAGAGGCCTGAGCAAGGCAAAGGAATGGCTGTTCCAGGGGTGCACAGAGCTCTTTGACATGGTGCAGTGAGGCAGAATGGAAAGGAGGTGTTTGAGTATAAAAAGTTTCTTATGAAGTAACAAATAATGGCTTTAAGCTGAAGGAAGGTAGATTTAGATGGGATATTGGGAAGGAATTGCTCCCTGTAAGGGTGGGCTGGGGACAGGCCCTGGCACAGGGTGCCCAGAGCAGCTGGGGCTGCCCCTGGATCCCTGGCAGTGTCCAAGGCCAGGCTGGGCATTGGGGCTTGGAGCAGCCTGGGACAGTGGGAGGTGTCCCTGCCATGGCAGGGGTGGCACTGGATGGGCTTTGAGGTCCCTCCAAGGCAACCATTGTAGGATTCCATGATTCTAAGTTAGCACACAACAGTTTGAGCAGTGGAGGCGTCTGCAGCTGAAGCAGAGCGTCAGAGGTGATGCATGATTGCTCCTGCAATGATCATGATTGCTCCTGTAGTGATCAGCCTGTGCTGGTGTAAGTGGGACAAGGCACGATGGGAGCTGCACTTGGTGAAGTGCAGCTGGAGTTGGATCCCCAGCCCTGTCGGGTGCTGTGCCAGGCTCTGCTGCTTCCCCTGGGGGAGCTTAGTGCTGGGCTTCATCCCAGCTCTGCACTAAGCCATCATCTGTTGTAAAAAACTTAAAAACTGGAGCTGATCTCACTTGAAGATGTGAACTTTCCCTTCAAGGTGCCCATGTGATGCTCCCCTGGGACTGTCTGGCTGCAGAGGAGGTTGGATGCCGATGCCAGCCTTTTTGGGATGGTTGAATGGCCTCCAATCTGCTTTGTGTGAAGACTCTGCTCCCTTCCAGCTCGTGCTTTGCCAAGTCCATTATCCACCTTGGATGGCAGTTTGCAAACTGCAGCCACCCGTTATCCCAAGATGTTGCTGCTGGATTTTTCCAGGTTCTCATCACTGGTGAGCACTTAGAGAACATCTGCAAACAGCAGGAGGAGCTGGCACAGTGTGTTCCACTGGCAGATGACATCTGTAACGCTGGCACAGGAGAGCTGTGCTGAGCTCCTGGACAGCATCCAGAGAGCGGAATTCGGAGAGATCACCTCTAAAATTCAGCCAGGGTGCCACAAGGAGAAAGGAAATCCTGAAGAGAGCTGGCCTGCAGCAAGGCAGGATAAACATATTTCAAATAAACAAAGGCTTTTTCTCCAGCAGCAGTGAAATGCAAAGGTGTTGGAGAGAGGGAGTGCACATGGAGCTGCTGCAGTTGGGTCTCTTCATGGCCTCCAGCGCATCTGCAGTAAATGTTTGATCTGTGTTGTTAGAGGAGTGCTGTGAATCTTATTATGCACCTCAGAACCAAGCTCGGCTCTGAAATTTGCAGTTAAGAGTCCCTGATATCCTCCACATTCAAAAATTAATTTGATTGCACGCTGTGCTTTTAGATGTGGTAGATCTCTGTGGTTGTGGGAATAATTCTGTGACTGAGAATGGAATGCACATGAAATGGGAAACTCATGTTGAAAAAATACAGTGCACTCCTTTATACCCCAAATTCCTGTTTGCTGCAATCACAGGTGCATGGAGGTCAGCAGATACTGACCTCAGTATGGGACTAGGGCTGGTGATGTCTGGTTTTAACTTCTCATCACTTCAATGATAATTGGAGTTTCTTATCAAAATTGTAACAGCTGTGGAGAGGTGTCACAGTCAGGGTTTTTGTAGGTGTTCTTTAATATATCTAAAATCTCTCCTCTTGTTGCAGCTCCTTCCATTCTGTCCTTGTTTGTGTGCTGCTTTGGAGACCTGAGATACACAAAGGATGCCCAGAGCTTGGTGTGTCACAGTCAGGGTTTTTGTAGGTGTTCTTTAATTTACTGAAATCTCTCCTCTTGTTGCAGCTCCTTCCATTCTGCCCTTGTGTGTGTGCTGCTTTGGAGACCTGAGATACACAAAGGATGCCCAGAGCTTGGTGTGCCTGGGTGGTTCGGAGTGCTGGGATTTTCGGCTGTTGGCTGCCAATGCTCTGCCCCAGCAAAGAGCTCTGTCAGGAAGCTGCCCACATCAGGCAGCTCCTTTTTTCCGAGGCTCTCCAATCCCAGCTGAGCAAAATGCTGAGAGAAACAGCTCTGCCCAAGGACTGGGTGGTCCTCTCAGCTGGACTCTGCACGAGGGGCTGCTGCTGGCGAGACCTTCTGGGTGCTCACTTCCCTGGTCTCAAATTGGCTTTGGGAGTTGTAAAATAATCCCTTTATGTTCTTCTTCCTGACATCCTTGGTGTGGTGTTTTATTCCATGAGGTAAATGGATCAGGAATCTGCTGTCTGCCATGGCTGAAAATCCAGTTTAACTTTTACTCCCCCAAGGTAACTTCATAGGTTTTAGAAACATATTTTATACAAGGGAGCTCTAAATCCCTTGGCTGTTTTCTCTGAGGTTTGTCATGCTGAAAGCTGCCATAGCACCATATCCATATGGTCTATTTGGGGACAGTTCCCATCCTGTGTTTCTGGGAGGAGAAAGGCAGAGGTCTCACATGAGCAGGGCAGGTACAAGGATGGCACAAGATGGCACAACCCAGAGCTGAGCTGCTGCAGGGACTGGCCTGATCTTAGGGGTGCAATTCCTCCTACAGCTCTTTTACTCTGCAGTTCTACTCTTATGAAACCAAAAATCCTCACAAAATAACTTTTAGTCTTTTCTCTGTGGAGAAAATGTGCAACAGCAGGTGGTCACAGAGAGCTGAGTTAAATGTCATGGATTTTGCAGAGAAGACAATGAGATTTTAATGCCGTGTCCTGGTTATTATTTTTATGATTTAGATTTCAGATTGAATAAAGGAAAATTGTGGAGGAAGATAAGGATGCAGACCTCTAAGGATGTGGTAAACATCTAAAAGTATTTATTGTATCTAATGATTTGAAAATTATTTAATGCACTAAAAAGGCAAAGGAAAAACAAGTTAGAGAGAAAGGCAATAGAGCATTTACTACAAAAACCTTTGTGTAATGTATCTACAGGCACAGGTTTCAATAACCTTAAGGTAGAAAAAGAATTTACTGGTGTTTTTAATCCTATGTAACCTTCTGCCTCTGAGCTTGGCACTATTTAAAAAGTCCAAAATTTCATGTGTGACTGTCACAAACATATTTACAGGCATGCTTGGCTTCCTTTTTCCCTGTTTTAGCTCTCAGGGCACTGAGGGAAAGTTTTTGTCCCTTGCACTATTTGTTTAGGGCAAAGTTAGATCTGCAATTTGTTTAGGGCAAACTTAAATACAGGTTGTGTAAGTAGAAGGAAAATGGAAAAACAAATCAACCTCAGCCTCTCCTCACAGCGAGGATGTTCAGAAAAGCAGCACCTCTCAGCCCTTGTGCTCCTCTCACGTCTGGAGCCAGAGGTGCTAAATCGTGTCCTTGTCCCTTGGAAGGCCGGGCAGAGAGATGGCCTGGCAGAAATATGGCCCAAACAGGCTCCTAAATCTCTCATTTGTGTCTCCTGCAGGCATCAGCCTCCTGCTGTAAAATCCTTGTTGTCATCCCTTGCCTGCGCCAGCCCCGCGCGGAGCGGGGCCTGCGAGTGGAGCGAGGCTGGCTGGGCCCTGCGAGGAGAGAGCAGCCATAAATCTCTGCAGGGATGCCTAAATGTAAAAATGCCTTCCCTGCAGCTGGGGAGAGGCGCAGCAGGATTATGTAGGAGCAAATGCGAGGCGTCAGTGGAAGTGACAGCGGGAAGCAGAGGGCCTGACCTGCCGTGGCTGGAAATTCATCACGGCCTGACGGTGCCTTGGCTTTAATTTCTCATCACTGCTCCTCTGGCCTTTGTGGGGAAATGCTGCTCAGCATCACAGGGGGTTTGCTGAGCCCAAATGTGGTGCAGGCTCAGCACAGCAGGGAGGTTGTGCTGCTGGAACTTGGAAATGGGAGCCTGGCACCCATTTGGCTCCAGGGAAATGAGGGCAGGTCCTGCCTGCTCCAGGTGAGCTGCACCTCAGTACCTCTGATTAAGGAGTGAAAACAGAGGATGGAACACTCCAATCTGCTGTCATGCTGGCTGAAATACTCCTCCTGACATCCCCCAGGGAAAAAACACATCCCAGTGCTGCCTTTGAGACTCTTCTGTCGATCAGTAGGAGACTGAGTCCAGAGGTTTATCTGCTGTACCTCCAAGAGCATCAACACAAGTCTCTGCCCCAGCACTGTGTCCATAAGCAGAGCCAGGACTGTGTGCATGGAGATGGATTCTGATCCATGTGTTTATCTGATCTCTTCCTCAGCCAAGGTGAGCCCTGTGGTGGTCACTAAGAGATGTGCAAACATCTTGTCCAGCATCCCAACCCAAACCAGCATCCTTTCCAATAAATGACAGGAAACCAGAGAGGTGGCTGAGCTGCAGCAGCCAGCAGGGCCAGGCTCCAGCTGGGGATCCTGAGGGTGTCCAGGAGCTTGGCTCTCCTTAGCCTGGCTGGCCCCAGGTCAGGTGCCGGCATCTGCAGCACTTGAGTTTTCATCAACTTCTGTTAAGGACTCTTAGCTTAGACAGTTTCTGGGGAGAAGCCATTTGGACATCAGCAATCTGGAAGCAGAAGTTTGCAGTTCTCATCCCTGGAAGATGATGCCAGGAATGCCCAAAGCGAGCTCATTAAATATTTGTGTTGCTGATGGGCCCTCAGGGGCCCATTCTTTATAAGCAGCTGGTGGTTCCCAAAATCAGCTGGAAGACTTGGCTAAGTTTGATTGCTTGGCTTTGAGGATATTTAGATCAGACTGATGCACTTTCATTGCAATCCAGTGCTTTTGATTTCTCTTGGATTCTTATTTATTTCCTCTTATTAATTTATGTTTCAAAAATTGTAACCAGCATCCCTGTGTGCCTGTAGCTGACACAGGCTCTGTGTGTCCCCTACACTGATGTCTGGGTGCAGCTCACCACAAAGAACCCCAGAACCCCAGACTAGTCTGGGTTGGAAGGGACCTTAAGGATCTACTCCCTGCCATGGCCAGGGACACTTCCCACTGTCCCAGGCTGCTCCAAGCCCCAATGTCCAGCCTGGCCTTGGGCACTGCCAGGGATCCAGGGGCAGCCACAGCTGCTCTGGGCATCTGTGCCAGGGCCTCCCACCCTCCCAGGGAACAATTCCTTTATAGAATCCAATCTAAACTTACTCTCTTTCCGTTTAAAGCCAAAAAACCATTTCCTTTTTTTTTCTTTCCTGATGCCATGTTTCAAAGTCTAATCTAAAGCAGCAAAGGTTTTTCATTTGCATTTTGGATGTTTGTGGGAGTGCTTGTTTTCCCAGAACACAATGTCCCACTGGAAGCAGCACAGGTGTCTCCAAGAACAGAGAAACCCACTTTAAGTGCAGTTAGTCCAAGGAGAAGAGGAAACTGTTGCCTCTGCATAATTCCATTATTCACTGTGCTGAATAATACTTCATTATGAGAGGCTGTCCAGCATCCCTGGGGGTGTAATGGTATTATCAGCTTAAAGGAACTATAGGAATAATAGCTTACCTTACATTTATAGAACGCTTTTCATTTGCAAATGCCTTGCAAACATCAGTTCCTCTTCTCCCGACATCTGGAATGCAGATAAAGGTTATTGGATCTATAAAGCAGCGAAGGAAGAAAGAGGGAAATGTTGAGCTTTATTTAATATTAAATATAATGTGCACAATCTCAAATCTGCTGTTACTTCTCAGAGCTATTCATGTCCAAGACGAGGTTTTATGTCACAGTGGAAGGCTGAGATCAATGATGATACAACAGCAGAGTTTCAAAAGTGCCCAGATGTCTGTGCAATCACATGGAATGTCTCCCACCAGTGCACATTTTTCCTTTGAAAAAGGAAATGTAACTATTGCCGCAGTTGTTAAAAATTTATGTATAGCCTTCACATTAGGCCCATTTCATTTGGAATTCCAGAGGCAGACTGTGGTTGCACTCAGCAGAGCAGTACTTGCATGTGTAGCTGTAAATTCAGCTTGACCCAGTGTTTGAGTTCCAAAACTCCTGGGCCCCTCTCTCTCAGGTGTGTTGAGGGTCCCTGGGAAGCTGCTGCTCTGATGCTGTGTCAGAGCTCCTTTCCAAGGAGCAGGGCAGGAACTCCTCAGCAGCACCTTGAATGGAGGAGTGATGTGAAGGGCTCAGGCCTTACACCACCACCATGTCCTATCACCCTGTCTGGCTGCATTTCCCTGGGCAGACACTCCTCGGGAAGGCTGAGGGCTGTGCCAGGTCATGGAGCTCTGGAATTGCAAAGGTCTAATCAATAAAATGTCCTGAGCACTTCCCAAGGGGAGAACAGGACTCAGGTCTGGGGTGTCCAATGCCCAGACATTTCTGAGCAACTCCTCAGTGAAGACAGGAATATTTTAATCAAGTTAAATTTAAGATATTGCAAATTAAAATCGTCACTATTTTATGAGCTGGCTTCCAGGCACTTGGGAATTTCTGTATTATGAGAGAGAGACTTCTCTGATACAGCTATTTATGTGTATGTCTATGTGCATAAATGCATTTTTAAATTTACATATGGTGTGCCCTATCACAAGGTCCTGCAGTGACAGGACAAAGGGCAATGGCCTGAAGCTGATGGAGACATAGATTTCGATTTTGGTGTCATTTCTGTCTCATTGAGAGTTGGTGACTTTTCCTTGTTTAAGCACGGAAGAGGAGGGAACTGGTTGTTGTCTTGCTTTAGGTTTTGTGTGTGCTGACTTGAGTGGCAGCTCAATAAAAACCAGGAATGCTTAGGAGCTAGCAGCAGGTGTGTCTTCCAGGGGCACCATTATATTTTGCAAGTCTCATTACCGTGGCACTAACTGTGCAATTAGCAGCCATTAGTAAATATTACACATTATTCATATCATCCAGCCCCTCCATGCTGGCAGGAATGTTTCCAGGAAAGCTGTTCAGCACCACGGAGAATGCTCAGTTGCCCCTGGGTGGAACAGGGACTTGGTGGTGTCACCAGCCCCGTCTCCAGCAGCCCCCGTGTGTTTTTTCCCCCTGACCCCAGCAGGATTTGCCAGCCCCTTTGGAGGATGGCTTGCATGGATTGGATGCAGCCTTTAGCCAGGGTCAGGCCTGAGGGCTGGCCAGCTCCCTCACATCCTGGCCAGCTCCCTCACATCTTGGCCAGCTCCCTCAGATCCCAGCCAGCTCCGGGGAAAACCAGATTCCTGGTGTGGCACAAAGCTCAGGGCTGCAGAGAACAGCCCAGCACAGCCAGACCCAGCTCTGTTAATGCTAATGGTATCTCACACAGTGTTTGTACAGCTTTGCTGTGCATTTTAACCCACTCTGAGGGCTCCACTCTGTTCCCTTCAGTTGACAGCCAAAGCTTCCAGGAATTCCCTTTGCCAATGCCCTGATAATTGGAATTACCTGAATAATCCGAGCAAGCATTTGTTTTGAAAGCCAATATTTAGATATGGAGCTGCTGGTTTGGATTTTTTTTCCCCTGAGGCCTCGGCTGGGTTTGTTTGTCCCAGAACTCAGCCCAAACCCTCTGTCCTTGTCCTTTGCTGCTGCTAATCCTCAGCCCTGGGACCCTGGGAGCTGGGAATAAACAAACTCACTAAGTGCAAGCAGTGTTTGTAAGGTGTTTCCTTCTTTATTTACCTTCTGCAGGACATTAAATAAACCTGCAGGTCTTCACTGCCAGACACCTGTGTGATTTAAAGGTGTGAGACTGTGACTGCCCGGAGAACAGAAGGCTCCAGGGAGACCTCAGAGCCCCTTCCAGGAGTTAAAGGGGGCTTAGAAAAAAGGAGAGCAAATTTTCTTCACAGGCAGAGTGTGACAGGACAAGGGGGGAGGGTTCTAAGCTAAAAGAGGGTGACAGGGAATGTCAGCAGGTATCAGCATTTGTCCAGAAAAGCACTTAACTCATGAGAAATAAAGACTGGCAGGAAGCTATTTGGGAGCTCAAGTTGAAATCATTATGAGTTAAGAGTGAAATTGTTGCTTGTCAAGATTAATTAGTTAATACAATTCCTAAGAAGACTATTACAGATTCCCTTTTCCTAACATTTTCTCTCTCTGATAGTTACACATTAATTTTAATGACCATAATGAGAGTATAATGCAGAAAAATAGTTTTTCCAGTGTGATCTGCAGATGTGATGAATGCTCAAGGTGCTTTTAGTTTTTGTCCATTTCAGGTGAAGTTTTCCATGTATGTTTGCTGTGAAGGCAGAACTCCTACTTAATTTGCATGTTATTAATTTACCAGTGTTTAATGCACTTTACTTAAACTTCAAAATTTAAATTCAGTTTATTTTTGGAACCTCATTAAGTAGATAATTTTGGCATGGTGTGTTACTTCTGGAACACTTTTCCCAGTGCCTAAATGCCTAATTTCAACATTTTTAAGATTCCTATCCAAAAATACATTTAGTTTCTCCAGCTTCATAAATAAAACCGTGTATCCAAGACTTTCTTTTTCTCAGCACTTTGTAAAGTAAACTTTAAATATTTTCTTTAGTTCTTTATGGGTTATTTTTTTAGTTGCCTGGTGAGAAGATGCAAATGTGGCACATATAAAAGATCTTCCATTTTAATTTAATTGCTGAACATTTTCACTACGGTGCAGCCATTATCAGTTTGGCTTTTATTGCCTTCTCCAGCAACTTCCACCACTGAGTCAGCGAGTCCATAACAACAGCAGGAATTATTTCCCTGCCTGTCCCCAGGGTGTGCTCCTGGATCCGAGCACAGCGTGTTCATGGAGCTGATGGAGAGCTTTAAGCACCACAAAAGGGGGTGTTAGAAAAAGGATTTTTTAATATCTTTTTTTATTATTATTTTAAAGAAAATATAAAATTTTTTTTAGGTGTTCTGAAAGTGGGAGTGAAGAGTTCAGTGTCCCCACAGAATAAAAATCCCTCCAGCTTCACTTAGGGCTCCTGGCTGGGGAAACAGGTGTGAAATGCCTGAATTCTGCACCCAGCTGGGCAGTCCAGGGATTTAAATATCAGATTTAAACATCACAGAATATCCTGAGTTGGAAGGGACCCACAGGGATCCTCCAATTCCCACTGCTGGCCCTGCACAGGACACCCCAAGCACTTGCACCTCAAATCCACTGAGATCAGACACGAACAATTGTCTCCATCAGATGTTTGCTGGAAAATAAATGTGCTCAAAAGTAATGAAAAGAAATTTCATTTTTTTGGAGCAATATTTGGGCTTGGTCCTGATGCTCTTTTCCTCTTAAAGACTGAGCTTTTTTTCAGCCAGTAAGAGAAATTGTGCTGAAACATTGCAGGCAGCTGAGATTGTCTTTCACAAACCAGTGCAGAGAGCCCTGTGTCCCTGTCGTCCACCTCTTTTTACCTAATTAATTAATTAATATATATGATTAATATATTTATTCATAGATTAATACATATTATTAATATAATTAATGATATATAATTATAATATACATATAATATTTAATATATATTATTATTCATATTATATATTATAGGTATTATATATTATATATGATTATTATTTATATTATATATTATAGATATTATGTATAATATATAGTAGATATAATGTATATAATATCTATAATATATATTATAGATATTATATATTATATATGATTATAATTATATATAACTATAAGTCTCTGGTGATTAAAATGTTCTTTGGGTTTTGTTTCCTGTGGTGTTGGAATCCCCAGCTGGAGTTGGGACAGTCTGGAAGGGGTTATTCCAGACAGGGCTGAGTTCGCACAGAGTTTTTCCGTGGCTCCAACAGGTTATGGGTGCTCTTAAATCAAACCCCAGTGACTCGCACAGCCTTGCAAGGGTTCTGTAAATTACAGCAGCACCGGGAGCAAACTCTGACTGTGGGCTTTTATATCTGATTTATTGCCCTCCTCAGGAGAGCACAATGACTTTCACATGCTGAGTCAAACAAGAAACAGCCCAAACTTTGAATTGTTTTGCTCTTTGGCTACTCCAGAAAATCACGGCATGTATTTTGGACCTGTCTGGGGTTCATCTCTCTTATCTGATAGATGTTATCTGGTGAGAAATGATGTTCTGATTCAATAATGACTGAAAATTCTGGGCTGAGCCCACTCTGAGCCCCTGCTCCCTGTAGGGTCGTGTTTTGATTTGCTTTTTTAAGTTGAAGCTGCTCCCACTTGTGATGTCCTGTCCTGGCTCCAGCAGCATCCCCTGTCCCCAGGTGCTTCCCCTGACCTTCCAAATATTTTATGGAATATAAAACACGTTTCTATAAAGCAGAGCTATTTTAGAAGGTTTATTAACATTTTATATAGTGTACAATGTATGAAAGTAATGGTCCAATTATTTATGTGACAAGATGTCCCTGAAAATGTTCATATCTGTGCTGACTGTTTTAACAAAGTATTAAAAAATACCATAACCCTCTGCTGCTAGCGCCTCTCAGGATAACAGCCCTCAGTTACATCCATGCTGCAGTTTCATTTAACATCTGTATCAAATCTATTTTGTTAAGGCTTCAAGAAATAACCTTAATGCAATTAAACAGCAACATTAAATCACAGGGGAATTTCTTTTTACACCTGTCCCAGTGAGAAGTGCAGTAACACAGCAGAGAACGACAGGGACATGCTGCTGATAACACTCCATGTGTAACACCTCTGACAAGTGTATTTATCCAGGGGAAGGAGGAAATTCAGGATCAGGGTCATTTGGAGCATGTGTGGCTCCAATTGGTGGAGTCCCCATCCCTGGGGGTGGCAAAGAAAGGACTGAAGGTGGCACTCAGGGCTCTGGGCTGGTGACAAGGTGGGAACTTGATGGTCTCAGTGATTCTGGGATTGTATTCAGGGTGTTTTCACTAGAAAAGCTACCAGATGATATCAAAGGTCAGCTTTTTGGCGGGCTGCTCACATCACGTTGCAAAAATATCACTATTGGTTTTTTTTAAAAGTCTTTTTTTCCAGCATCTTCAGCAGTTTGGAAGTTGTGTTATAAAGAACATTTTTCCTCAGGCAGTAATGGGTAAGTTTGTTTATTTCATGCACAGTTGGATAAGTACCTTCCACCTGGCCAGAGGAGATAAATGCAGGTGTTTTTGTCTGAAAGTCTGAACATATTAACCATGAGAAAAGCCCATGGAAAACGGAGGAAATAATTTTAAGTTTGTCCTTATAAATGCAGAAAACTGTGAAGGTGCATTTGTTTGACAGTGAGGAGATGAGTAAATAAATGAAATGTAGTGGGTACTGATGGTGGACAATGAAATGATTTTGAAATGCTCTGAAAGGGACTCCTTTAAGCTCCAGCGTTAAAAATAAAGTGAGGAAAACATTTTTTTTTAATACATTGTGGGATAAAAAAAAAAAGAAAGAAGCAATAGCTATTAAGTGCTGGCAGATAGCTGGTGGGCTTGTGTTCAGGAATCAATCTGGGTATCTCAGACAAAAATGAGCTCTGAAGTTATTCTCGTTAATGGATATTGGCAAAATCTGCAGCAGTTTTATATGACTGATAAAGGCACAGTAAATGAAACACCTACAGCTCAATTAGCTATGAAAGGATCTCCTGCACGGGCAGGAGGAATTGGCTCTGAAGAAAGCGATTGCAAAGTTATTGATTGGCCTCCTGCCTCTGGTTTTTGGTGTTGTCCCACTGGGCAGAGGGACCTGGTAGTGCTTCTGCTCCATCTGGGAAGGGCCTGCACCTAAATGAGGGAAAAGGGAGGAAAGTAAGAGAGAATTGCTGCTGTCTGCTGCCCTCCGGGGAGGAGATCGGCATTTCTCTGCCTGTGAGAAAGGATGAAACACTCCCAGAATGGCCGGGGTTGGGAGGGACCTTAAAGCCCATCCAGCCCCACCCCTGCCATGGCAGGGACACCTTCCACTGTCCCAGGCTGCTCCAAGCCCCAATGTCCAGCCTGGCCTTGGGCACTGCCAGGGATCCAGGGGCAGCCACAGCTGCTCTGGGCACCCTGTGCCAGGGCCTGCCCATCCTCACAGGGAGCAATTCCTTCCCAATATCCCATCCATCCCTGCCCTCTGGCACTGGGAAGCCATTCTCAGGAAATCCGAGGATGGGGCTGACAAATGTGGGAGATGGGAAGAGTTTTCTCTGCCTACTCCTGGCCTCCCCATGGTCTGAGAAACGTCTCTCAGAAACAGGAGGGCAGCACAAATTATCCCCACGTCCCGAAGGGGCTCTGCACCCATCCCAAGGACATTTCAGTCTCACAGGCAGGAAGCTGTGGGAGTTGGGTACTCCACACAAATGCTGGTTCTTTATCTTCACCTCTGGGGAGCTTTACCTCGAGCCCCAGCAGATGAGAAACGGCTGCAGATGTTGTTTCAGGCTGTTGATTTCTCCTTCTCTCTGCCAGCTCTCAGCTCCGGCCGCACATCTGATGCAGCCGAGTCCGAGCGGGCACTGCCCAGTCCTGGGCTGTCCCGGCCTTTTTGTGCCCTTTCCATCATCCAGCCATTCTTCACAACGCATTTATTAGTTACTGTTCTATACCAATTCATTTGCACCTGTTCTAGACACGGAATTTCTACCTCTTTTTCATTCTACCAATCATTTTGTGCCACCACCACCAGAGAAGATGGAGGAGAAGGAGAAGAAGAAGAACAGGGCAACACCCAAAATCCTCCATCTTAAACCTTTCATCCTCATATTAAAAACCCTAAAATCTACTTTTTTACCTTGTAAAGTACTAAACCACTACTCATTTTCACACTCTGGTGGCTTGCAATGATTCTGGCAGTGTTGGTAACTTTTCCCATGGGCTGAGGTCAAAGCCGGTGCCATTCTGGGCTTCTTGCCAGGGGCTGGGACCCCCTTGCTGGGGCTCCTGAGCCCCCAGGGCAGCCCGAGGTGTGCCCTGAGCTCCCAGGGCAGCCAGAGGTGTGCCTTGGATTCTAACAGGAAGCCTCTCCGGGGTCTGAGCAGCAGCAGGGGATGCTCATCCCTGCCTGCAGCCCCAGCAGGAAGGTGAAACAGGAATTACAGGCAGGCTCCTGGGGTAACTCGGAGCTCTGTCCTTCCCTGGGTGGGCTGGGCTCCCCCAGGGCTGCCTGGTGCCTGGCACCAAACAGAGAGCAAAGAGCACAGGTCCCGTTCCTACAAAACCTCACTTTGCGCACGGCTAATTAGCCTCATCCTGGATTTACTCTCCTCCACTGCCATTAGTCAGCCTGCCTAGAAAAGAGGAAAATCAAAGTCCACCTCACCGTTCTGGGGCTGTACATAAGCAGTGGAATTAACTGCAGACGGGAGTTTTAGTGTCTGATTCAAATCACTTTTAACATTTAATGAGCTCGCAGCTGTGCCGCCCGTGTGCTTGAGCACTTGTCCCTTCCACAAGTTATTTTTGTCCTCAGAGTCTGGTCAGGGAACAGCTGCAGGAGTGGTGTTTCTGCACTGAAAGCCGGAATTTTAGCATTATTTAACTGAGGATATTGGGGAGACTGACCCACACTTCTGAAGGTTTCAGTATTTAATAAAGAACTACTGAATTTAGGATTGCACAGTGAATTTTTTTTTTTTTTTTTTTCCCCTCTGGAGGCTGTTGTGAAAATCTGATCCCGAAGTAATTTGAGTGGCTGTTGTAAACACCATAATTCCATTTATGGTGGTTAATGTGAGTGTCTGAGGGAAGTCCATAATTCTGGGTATTATGGGAAAGGAGTGCAGGTAAGAAGTATTTAAATGAGACGGGTAGAAGGACAAATGGTAAATTTAATCAGTTAGGAAAAAGTAAAGGCATAAAAGGGAGTTAATATGAAGTCCTGGCTGGTCTAAATGCAGTAAATCTTATTCTGAGGGGAAAAGCTGATCCTCTGAATGAGGGGCATGAACTAAAGCAGCTGAGTAAGAACTAAGTAAGAACCCATTTTCCTGCTTATAAATTGAGTAAATTCTGCAGTGTTTTCTTCATGTGGGAACACAAGAACATCTCTGGGTGCCTGACACACACGCACAAAATTAACAGCAATATCTGTGGCAGCAAATGAGGATTTCTGTGGGGCACACTGGGTTTGAAGCTAAAATGGATTTTTCTGTGGTGATCCAAGGCACTGCTGGTGTTAGAATATTGAAAGGATGCTCCTGTGAGTTGCCAATTAGTTTAAATTTACCTAAGGGGAGAAAATGAGAAGTTTCAATGTTATGGGAAGGGATTTTCCCTCGCTTTGGCTGTGCAGTAATGTGTAAATGGAAGCTGACACTGTGGACAGGACATAAAACATCTCAGCAGGCACCAGGAAGGTTTGGCAGCTGCAGGAGCTGAACCTTGGGTGACTTGGAGCGCTCTGCAAGTTTAAGTTTAACACAATTTTGGAGAAGTGTCACGTTGGCTGTGAGTTTGTGACCTTCACCTGCAGGTTTTGCCTCCATTTCAAACCAAATGCTCTGATTGCTGTGGCTTTACAATAAATCAGCACAAATGCAGTCAGAGCATATCACGGCCATTTAGAGACCTGATAACTCTATAATATATAATAATATTATATATTACAGAATTATCTATATTATATATAAAAGAATAGAATATTTTGAATGTAGTGTTTTGACACTGGAATCTGTATAAATTTCTCTTGTAAATGAGCATCCACCTGGCTGCTTTACATAGCAGTAAATTTTGTTGTTACTGGATTATTGATGATATTCTTCTCTTCATTTCAACCATGACACTGACCATAAAGAAAAGCCCAAATCAATGATTTGAAATTACTCTGCAATTCTTATAGTGCATTTGTTAGGATGTTTCTGAGACCCTTTTTGTGGGCTTTAATGAGATGTCCTAACCACTAATAAAGTGTGTTTTCCCAGAAGATACCACAGCAAAAAAGCAGCTTGATGTGGTAAAAATATCATCTCTGGTGAAGCACTGGAAAGCTTAACATGTTTAAAAGTGTGCAGCAATTCAAAATCAAGTTACAAGTTAATCAGGTAACATCAGCTTTGCTTCATTTCAGTCCTGGAACAAGCACTAAATTGTGGATTTTAAACAAATGCGAGCACACGTCTGCAGCAGGTAATGTCCAACCTGGACATGTGTTCTTTGGCTCCATAAAACTTTCATAATTTCCACCTGGATGTTGTTTTTATTGGAGCTCTCCCAGTTTCAGTTTGCTGGCTCCATAAGGGGGGCTGATTGATTTTTATGCTAATCCTAGGTGAAAAGCAGCTGTTGTAGCCACGGCTTGCACTCAGCTAATCCAGCTCATCAGGGCTGTAAACAGCCAGATAAAGCAGGGCTGGTTAGAGGGGATTTCAGCCTGTAAGGTGCTTATATCCCTGCAATCTGGGGGCTTTCCCTGCTGTTCACCTTGGCAGGGATTTGCACTGGTGTGGCTGGGCTGGGATGGGGCCCTGCTCAACGTCCTGGTGCTGATGAAGGATGGGGAGAAAGGATGGAAGGGCTTCCCCCCAGGCCGTCCCAGTTCTTCCAAAGGAGGAGAATTGCAATGGCATGGGAGGGAAGCAGCCTGTTCTCTGTGTGCCCTGGCTGGCATTGCTGCTGGATCCCTGCTTTTTTGGGGGTGTCCCTCCTGTCCCTCTTTCCCCAGCCAGAGCAGAGCGATGCCGTAACGAGGGAGGGATTTACAGCCCGCTCTAAATTTGATTTGTTCCCACAAACATTATATAAAGAGGAGCTTGTTCTTTTATTAAATACTCCCAGCCTGAGGGCACAGTTTATACAACATCATTACACCTGGTGGGAATGAGTCAATCCTGTTCCCTTTCAAATGATGGATGGCAGGGGGTGTGTGTATCCCGGAGAAAAGAGTTGTGCTGTTCATTCATCCACCAGCTGATGAGCACTAGTGGATTTTTTATGTAGATATATAAATAAATACGTAATTTGGTCATATGCTGATTATCCTGGTCTAGTGGAGCATTCCCTGAGCGTGGAATGAGGTTGGAAATAAATGGTCTTTAAGGTGCCTTCCAATCCAATCCTTCCTGTGATTCCATGATTTTCTCTGTGCCAGACTCATGGATGTATCCCCACACCCCCTCCTCTCCCCTCTCTTAATTACCTCTGCATTCACTCACCACCTCTAAACTGCCACAACACTGAACGCAGAATTAACTTCCTTTAGTGCCTATAACAGAATTAAACCCCAGCTTAAGCAGGGCAGACTTCAGTTAATAATCCTCCCATGAGCAACTATAATTATTTTTGCCAGCACTAATTTCATTTGCATATGTATTGTTAAGTTGCAGATCACAGGGAAGCAAGGGGGGCTTTGGGTGCTTTGCTGAATGGAGCAGCTCTGTCAAAGCATAGAGATTGGGAATAAAGTGCTGATTTAAAGGAGGGGAAAAGCAGCAATGCACTGACATAAAAAGGTAGATTAACAAGTCTCGGTGTTTCTGATCTCTCTGTTTGTGAGAGGATTCCTGGGAGAGGTTGTCATCCCACATCTGTCAGGAGTGACTGAGTTTGACAGTGAAGGTGACAGGGTGGTGGGGCTGAACAACCACAGCTCGGTGTCTGCCTTCAACCCAGCAAAAAGAACTTCAGTCGCAGGTGGAAAATCAGTTTTATTGGACTTGGCCTGGCACTGTGTGTGCCCAGAGTTCTGAGGCGATACAAACACCTGATTGTTGGGCAAAGGACAGGAGCAACATTTCACTTGGGCCAGTGGATGTGCCACAATTTTTTCTTTCACACAAATTTTGAGGAAACTTCAGTCTGTGTCACTTTGCTTTGTTTTGCAGGTTGTTGTGGCCTTGGCTGTCAGAGTGTGGGGGTTTGCTGGCGACAATTCCTGTTCCAAGCCAGAAAAAGCACTCACGTAAGTCAGCTCAGATGGTTCCTCCTTTCCCTCCTTTTTCACAACTTATTTTTGGGTGCTAAAGTTGTCACTACCAGTTGGATGGGACAACACAGGCTTTGCATTTTCCTCGTGCTGTGGTGGGAGAAGCGATTTCCATACTTTTTGCTGGGGTTTGCCTGGAGAACATTCTGTGACAGCTGATGAAGGAAGGGCTTGGGAAGGACCTGGGCTGGCTGATGTGTGTCCACCCTTGCCCCTGTGGGCTGTACAGCAAATAACCAGGCCCTCCTTTTCCCCAGAGCCCTGAGATTCATGGCTGTCTCTTCGGTTCTTGCCGATATTTATTTTTGGCAAACAATCTCAGCACCAGGCTGAGTTTTCTGTGCTCAGGGATGACCTCGAGCAGCTCTGAGGATCAAAAATGTGAGAAAAGAAGCTGCAAATGCAACAGTGCTCACCAAACCTCTGCAGGGCACCCAGGGAGCACTGTGACACTGAGACACTGTAAAAATATTATTAAAATATTATAAAAATAGGGATGTTAAAAAGGGAGAAGTTGCCAAGAACTTGGGAGGAGAAGTGGGGAGCAGCAGTATCTCAAAGCCACAGCTGGGAGTTGCACAAAGCTTTTTCTTGCTCAACAGGCAGAGTGAAATAAATTTATTTTATTAATGGAAATCTCTTTTTCCAATAAGAGAGCTCAGAAGGCAGAGGGCAAGAAAAGGGAATGGCCAGCTTAAGTTCTTAATGCATAGCATTTTAAACTCTTTCCTTTTTACAAATGTTTAATTCATCACTAAATGTTCCTCCATTTAGTGCTGCTGAAACTGAGTCAGAAATAAGAAATCCTCAAAGAGCTTGGTCCATGCAGTCATAAATGTTCCACATGATTTCTGTTTAAATCTTCAGTGCTGGACAACCTGGTACATTTAATATTGAACTCTTGATTTTCCAGGTTGTTTCCTAAACAGCACATTATTTTAAAGAAATATCAGGTGGAGGTGATTTCCACAGGGGTGGGAAAGGCCCTCTTGTCCTGGGAAGAACAATTTTACCTAAGGACCAGAAAAGAGTTGCTGGAAGTGCTGGTCTCATGAGCATGGGAACAGATCTAATGGGTCAGATGAAGTCATGCAATTGTTAGGGTTGGGAAAGCCCTCCAAGGCCATCGAGTCCAAGTGTTATCCCAGCACTGCTGTGGAAGTGGTGGCCCTGCCTGGCCCAGCAGCCAGCAGGACTCATCCTGGGAAATGGGGAAGCTTCCAGCAGTGTCCTCTGGCAGCCTGCAGAGGCTGGCTCTGAATTTCCATGGACTGAGGATTTCAGCTCCTTATTCCCTCTGAGCCCTTCCCTGCCTGGGTGAGCAGCCCAGCCCAGCCTGCTGGGAGCAGGAGGGGAAGGATGGCCACTAAATGTGTCAGAGTGTGAGGAGCCCCGGAGCTGTCGTGGGGACGCAGTGTGTGAGCAACTGCAGCTCCAGCAGCACTGGCTCCTCCCGAGGCGCTGCCTGAGGATGGCATCTGTCAGGGCTGGAAGGGACTGAGGAGCAGGAACGGGCACTGCCTCTGCGTCCTCACATCCCAAATTAGCTGTGCTCTGCACTGCACAGCTTCCCTGCTCTTTTTTTATCCAGCAGTGGCCTCACCTCCTCCAGCACTAACTCTGTGAGGAGGGAAACAAATGGGGCAGGAGCTGGCTCAGGTGCACCAGGACAACTTTAATATTTCTGAGGGTTTTTATACCTTTCTGTGCCAACAAGAAAGAATATAAATGAAAGCTAAGACTTGCAGGTGCTTGAAAGTGGCTTTGACATAGATATTCCAGAGTAGACAGAGCTGGGACATTTGGCAATACAGAAATCTGTCCTGGCTAGGAACAGATGTGGTGCTACAGGCACCTCGTAGAGAGAATCTGGTGTAGGTGGTGAGACCCCACTGCAAATACAGGGGGCAGAAATATTTGCCACGTTCAGGGCAGCTGAGCTGAACTCACATGTGTTTTGTGCCTAAAAAACAATTCCATTTTTTGCTAGGACTCTCTCTCCATCTCCACAGTGGGAGAACAACAAGGGGAGGAGCAGCCCTTGGGAAGGTCCCTTTCCACTACTAGAGGAGGTTCATGTAGCTTGAAATGAAGGGAAAAACCATCGTGGATGCCCTGGTCCAGGCCTGTGTGAGATCCCTGGAGATCTGGGGCCATTCCCTGTGAAACATTGCCTCTCTCAAGACCTGTAGCATTCCCAGCCCAGCTCCTTTCTCTCTCAGCACATCCTGGACATTTTCTGACAGCCTCTTTCCTTCAGTCCTTGTTCCCACTTGGATTTATCCTCAGCTCTGTGGGCAGCAGCTCAGTACAAATATCCAACAATTCCTTCTTTTACCTGCTCTGCTTGGACAGGGAGTGTGAGTGGGATCCCAGCAAGGATGGGAGCTGTTCCTAAACAACCCAGTCTCCTGGTCTGCAGCTGTTTGAAGTGACAGACTTGGTATTTGTGTCACTGTGGGGTGGGTAATGCTCCGAGTGCTTTGGTTCAGCTCTGACAAGACAAATCTGAACATCATTTTTCACTGGACACTTTCTGCACAAATCATCTTCTGTGAATTCCCTGCATGCTCCGGGATGACAAGAACTCTATCACTATCCCCAGGACGTGTTCTGGAAAAAAATTCTTCTACAAATCTCAAACACGACATGAAATGATACAATAGTGGTGAATTCAAACCTCTGTTACCAACTGCTGCTCTCATGAGGCTGATGGAACAAGAATCCTTCAGGTAAAATTTCTTCCTGGAAAGAGCTGTCAGGCATTGGCAGGAGCTGCCCAGTCCCCATCCCTGGAGGTGCCCAAGGAAGGCCTGGACATGGCACTCAGTGCTCTGGGCTGGGGAGAGGGTGGGCATCAGTCAAAGTCTGCGCTTGATGGCCTTGGAGGGCTTTTCCAACCATAATTCCATTAAATATTTGGGTTTATGTGTCACTCCAGTTCTCCCACACTGCGTCTAAGTTTATCCAGTTAATTTGCTCAAAGCAAAATGTTTAATGTGTGGAGAAGGCCTGTTATTTAATTAAACACCTCCCTTCTATATTGTTGCTTGTGAATTTAACAATAAAGCAAGGACCACTTGATTTTTGTCCCAAGAGCTCTCAATGCTCTCTAGAGCTTCTGTCTCTGCAGTCTCCTGTCACTGTGGAAGCAATTAAAGCACAATTAACCTGTTTGTCTGAGGGGTTCAAACACAGACCTGGTGTGGGCCCTGAATGGTGGCGTGGAAGCAGCTGGTGATGTGCAGGGAAAAGGGGAGAGGAGGGTTGGGCAAGGGGAAACAATGCCAATAATATTGTGCAGTAAGATGTCAATGAATTTCAGGTGATGTTTGCCATGTTTGCCATGGCTGGGTTTGGTTCTGGGATGGGTTTCCATCTTCCAGGCAAACATCCAGCAGTTCTGCTGGCCCATCCCTCATGGATGACTGGCTGTACAACTGATGTCCCAGCTTTAATACCCCAGAGCTGCTTGCTAAGTGGGGAATTGTTCTCAGGCTGAGGAATTAATAGCAAAGTTTCCCTGACAGAAAGAGCCAGGCATTCATCCCACAGCAATTGTTCCCAGAACTGGCAAATACAAATTAAGGGACTTCACTGCTGCATTTGTTTTTTCTGTGGAGGTCTTTATTTATGACATTTGCTGTTTAGGTTTGAAATCTCAGCCCTATATAGAGTTACACACAAATTACACATGAAAGCAAAATGTGACTGGAGACAAGAATAAACATTATCACCAAGAGAAATGATTGTTTTCTGAAATATATCCAACCCTACCCCGTTTTCTTATATAAAAACTGATTTTTTACTCCTCAGGACCTTTGTCAGACTAAGTAAAATTATGTTCTGCATTAACTCTTTTATGCTGAGGTTTTTTCCTGTTCTTAGGGGAGGGAAGAGGCTGCACCCTGAACATGTCCAGAGAGCCACACGCATCGAGGGCCAGCGCTGGCGTGTGCAGCACCATCCTCACTGTCTGAAGAGGGCACAGGGAGACTCTCACCATTAATAAAGGGTTCTTTGGAAACCTCTCCAACACAGCTGAAGTGCAAAAATTACTTAAAGTGCTCCCAAACTCCACTTATGGGGCCATAACTCAGCTGAGACCAAGAGCTCCTGGTTTCTCCACAGTAAGTGGGAGTTGTTTGATCCCATCAGTTTTAATGACTTCAGAGTAAAAGGAAAGTTATTTTAAATTAAGAAAAACATTTTCCCCAGTGGGAAACTTCCTGGCAAGGTCTAATTCATGGTTTGAATGAGCTCTCTAGACCAGAGCTCACTGAGGTGTCCACTGGGTGAGGGGAGAGGGGAACAGCTTTGAACTGGAAATAGCTGAGCTTTGGTATCAAATCTGGATTTGCTGTTGCCTTCTGTTGAACTTCTGCGTGTGCCAGGCTTGGAGGGGCAGTGGAAACAGAAACATCATCTGAAACCAGCAAATATTAAAGGCAGCAATGCATTAAAGTAATAACAGATGAACACTGCAGGAGGAGGAGATCCCTGCACTAGGGACTGAGTCGCTTCTGATGAGGTTAAAACTGAACAACTGACAGGAGTTAAACATTGTCATCCCTTGTTCTTCAGTGATTTGTTTCATTTTGGACCTGAAGTAACAATTAAATAAGCTCTTCTAGGTTTTGCAGGAGTCAGTTTTTCAAGCCATTTTAATTAATGTTTATTTGTCTAAAAGTGCCAAAGCCTGGGAAGGATCTAAACCACCTTGCTTATTTCCTTAACTCGAGGTGTAGAGGCAGCAGAGAGAACCTGCCTGCTCTGGTTAGGCTGATCTAACCACCAGGAATCTGAATTTAGCTGACACACAGATGACACCCACACCCAGCTCTTCCCTTCCACAGTGCTTCTTTCCATCTGTTTCTGAGGAGAGGAAAAGCAAATCAGGTGCTGGGTGGGTTTTGTTGATGTTTTGTTCGGGAGAAAGCAGGCTCTGCTTCCTCCAGGTGCAACATTCATCTGCCAAAGCAGACAAAATTTATATTCTTTTTTAACATTTACAATTTAATGTAGGGCTAGAGGTAGAATTTCATCTCTGTAGTGCTGTAAGTGTGGGAGCAGGAGCTGCACAGGGGTTTCAGCATCCCCTGCTGGAAATTCTTTATGGATATCCAGGTTCAGGTACATGTGGATGGTGGCTTGGCCACATCTGGACATGTCACCTCCACCTGCTCAGGCCTGAGGAGCTGCAGTTGGTCATGGGTTTAGCAAAAACACAAAAATAGCCCAAAATACAGGGACCTCCAGGGGCCAGGGTGGCCCTGCAGCACCCAGCTCCCCCTGCCCCCTGCACAACCTCAGCGTGAGGATGGGGAGAGCAAACATGAGGAGAGGCTTGTGAATATCTCCCTGAAATTCCTCTTGCTGATGCCCAAATTCCCAGTTCTGGTGATGCAGCACAGGGAAAATCACAGCCTTTATGCAGCACTGAAGAAAATAAGCAAGACTTTCTATTCCTCAACTGTTAAAGTAAGAGCTGGAAATCCTGGAAATGCTCCATACACTCAGAAAATCCAGGGTTCCATTTCTATATTTTTCTGATGGTTGCTGCACTTTCAGATGCTCTCATTTCACACGTGGAAATTGGTGATGAGCAGATTAAGGGATTTCCTACCACCTGTGGAGTTACTAGAAAGAGCAGGAGCTGGTAATGCTGGAAATACAATTCTAGCTTGGAATTTAGACTTCTTTTATTTGCACACTTCTGAGAAATGAAATATATGTGACTCCTAATGATCTAAGTTATTAGAGAGAAAAAGAAAGCTGTAAGGGATCTGGCCCCAAGACTGTGTCCTATTAATTGTAAATGTAAAATAATTTCTCTGATGACAATGGAAAACTGCACAGTAATTACAGTGGCCCAAGAGAAGAAATTACTGTGGAGTCTCAAGTTATCAAACAGCTCCAACCTTTTTTAATACCACAGAAATGCTCAGACTTCATGCAAGAAAAGCGAAATACCCCAAGGTAGTCTAATTTCATCTCCCAGCAAACAGAAATCTTTTTTCTGTGTGTATGCAAATCCATTTTTATTGCAGCAAAGAGCAATGTGTACTTCTTTTTTTTTTTCTTTTAGCTCATTGGAAACACAGCTGATGTAATTGGACAATTGATGTAATTGCAAACGCAATTGCAGTAATTGCACATGCAAATAAGGGATTATTCTCAGGGCTATAAAACTTCTGGGAGCAGGTACAATGTACTCCTGCATTGCTTGGCACATAATTGTATGGGTATTTTGCACTGAGGTTTTTATGCAGCTCCTGCCTCCTTATTTATTTGGGAACAGCTCCGTTCCCTAAATATGAAATATCCTTTACACAGCAAGCAATAAAAATAATGGGTTCCCCGTAATACTCAGGGCTGGGAATGCATTATTTCTAAACTGTGGTGCCTTTTACTTTATGGAGAGTGAAATAAACACTTACTGCAGATAAAACCTCATTTAAGCTCCACAGCCACCGGGACCATCCGGAATGTTTGCTGGTTCCGATGGCAGTGGAAAGGGAACGTGGCAGGCAATAGTTTATGATGTTTTTTTAAACCTGTTGTTGCTAATGATAACATTTTAAATGTAGTAACTTCTCCTTTCACTCCTTATCTTTCCATTTCCTTGGCATCAGGAGCTGCTCTGTGTTAAAATCCTCGTTTGTGTGTGAGGAAAAGCCACGGGTTTGTGCAGCCCAGGTGTTTTATAGCTCCACTTCCGAGCTGCTGGAATTCAGCACAGAGCTGTGCACACTCAGGTCATTTCTTGGGGTTGGATAATACATCTTTTCCTTGTTTTCCCCTCCTTTTTTACCCCCTGACTGCAGTGGAGGCATCAGCAGAGTGTTCCAACAGCACCAGGCTTTAAGGGAGCTGGTAGAGCCAGACCCAGGTAAAATGGGCCGAGTACATTGAATTTATTACTTTCATTGTCTGCTATTCTAGAGTAGGAGCGCCCACAAGCTCCACATCTGCTATTAAAGGAAACTTGGAATTTATGAGGCAAATAAAACCCCAGGCTGGGGTATCATTGTTGGTAAAAGCCAGCGGCACAACAGGAACGGAACAGAAACCCCAGTGATGCCTCCTGGCACTGGAGAGGGCCAGGCAGGTTTGTGCTATGGACAGGAACATCCAGGCGTGTGGGGCAGAAAGGCAGGAAGGGAGCAGTGCCTGAGGGAGAACAGGGCCACGTTCTCAGCTCTGGGGATCAACAGAGATCAATTTCAGTGCACAGGAAACGCTTTTCTATACAACCACAGAAATATCTCCCCCAATATGTATTTAAAGCTAGAGGGGTCCCTAGCAAGAGCTACAACACTGTATTTCCAACAGTTTCCTGGGCCAAGAAAGGGGCAGGAAAAAGCACTCTCCCATTCATGTAATTTTGGCCCAAGGAATGAATTTTTCAGATTAAGCCATCATTTTTATTGTGATGGTGCTGTGGTTCCCAGAATAGCTCTAGGACTGACCCAGGCATGATGTGAGCCCACTTTTTCCTCTCTGTGAGGCCAATTCCTGTATTTGTCCATATTCCTGCCTCAAACTCTGTGTTCCTCATGACTCTCTGAACATTGGAGTGACTCTCTTGGGAGAACGGTAAAGAAGAGGGAATTGGATTCCCAAAGGCTTGTGCTTCCTCATAAATTTCTCTCTGTGTAGGGTGGTGTCTGTATGAAAATTACAGATTTTTGCTTTGCAGAAGTATTGGTGGCCTGCCACTGCCAGAGTCTGGGTTATTCCGAGTTTTGCCTCAATGCAGTCGGACAGTTCTTGTTCCAAAGCCACGCTCTGCAAACACAGAGGAGCCCAGAGCCCCGAGGTTTGCCCTGCACAGACACAGGGGCGTGATCTGCCGGGCAAATAATCCTGGGAATTACCTGGCTCGGGTGGCCAGCTCCAGCTCTGGACAAGGGAAGGGTTGTGGCACTGCCCTGTCTGCAAGAATTAAATTTGAGAACAGGATTATTTGCAGGTTCTTGCTCTGTTTAAGCTCCCTGAGAAGGCCCTGCCGTGCTTTATTGAACAAACACTTATGTGAGATGGGAGCTTGATCTTCACATGACATTTGTAGCTTGATAGGAAGAACCTCTGGCTTAATCTGTTCCACTGAGAGATGGGGATTTATTTTATTTATCAAATCCAAGTATGATCTTAGGGTTAGTTCTTCAGCTGATGTGCTCCAGTGTAGAATAGTGTCGGATCTGGTGGAAAAATTCTAATGCAAGTAAAGGCTTTATGCTTCCCTCATTCCACCTTCTCTCATGATCTTATTTCTTAATTCCAGTGGAAAGACATTGTGTTTTACCTTGGTTCGTGTTTATTCTCAGGGTAAGAGCTCTCACTGCTCACCCAGGGCTGTCCACGGATGGGGAATGCACTTCCTCTGCACCCAGGGTATCCTCACACCCCTGTGGGGCAGCTGAGCTCCTCTTTCCATAGAATAACTGAATGGCAGAATGGTTTGGGTTGGAAGAGACCTCAAAGATAATCTGGTTCACAGAATCACAGAATCACAGAATCACAGAATCACAGAATCACCAGGTTGGAAGAGACCTTCAAGATCATCGAGTCCAACCCATGTCCGAACACCTCAACTGAACTAAGCCATGGCACTGAGTGCCACATCCAATCTCCTTTTAAACACATCCAGGGATGGTGATTCCACCCCCTCCCCGGGTAAACCATTCCAATATTTTATCACTCTTTCTGTGAAAAACTTTTTTCTAATATCCAACCTATCTTTTCCTTGGCGTGACTTAAGACTGTGTCCTCTTGTTCGTCAGTTGTTGCCTGGAAAAAGAGGCCAACCCCCACCTCACTACAACCACCTTTCAGGGAGTTGTAGAGAGTGATAAGGTCTCCTCTGAGTCTCCTTTTCTCCAGGCTAAACAGCCCCAGCTCCCTCAGATGTTCCTCACAGGGTTTGTGTTCCACCTCTGCCGTGGGCAGGGACACCTTCCCCAGGGCAGGTGACACGGTGAGGGAACAGGAGTCAGTGAGGACAGTCCTGCAGCTCGAGCAGAACCGAAATGATGCAGCTCCAAACCCACAGAGCTGTGTCACACAGAGGATAAAACATGTTTAGCAGTAAGTGCACACTGTTAAAGGGAAGGTGATTCGAGCCCTTTGTGGGACAGAGCTGTTTGTGTGTCACAGCTCCCAGTGGTGCTCCCCTCCTGGGCTGTCCCTCCAGAGGCTGGGCTGAGGCTCCACGGAGGTCTATTTGCAAAACCCCAAACGAAGCCTTGTATTAAAACCAATCCCCCATATGGTGGCAGCCTTTTGAAAGAGATGGGGAAAAACTTCTGCCATTGAATGTTTGTTTTAATGCAGTCTGAAAGAAAAACAGATCATGTGGAATGGCTCTTCTCAGTTCCATGGGGAAAAATGGGCATCTCTGAAGCACTTCCACAGAAACCTGAGAGGGAGAGGCATCCTAATTCCTTGCTAACAAGATTATTTTGATTATTGACCTTGTATCAAGACAGGAGTGGTTTTAATAATTTCCATCGCTTCCCAAGTGCTCAGTCATAGTCTTAGATAAACTTCATTTTTACCTTTGTATAATATTCTTCTATATTTTCATAGAATAAAACTACATTTTAGGCTAAAAAAAAAAAAGGCGAAATTTCAAATGGGCAGTGCAAACATGCAATTTTAATGTACTGAGAGATATGAGGACACAAACCCATAAATATATCACCAAAATCAACCACATGTGTCCTCATGCACAGACATGAAAAATGTCAGCTTCATTAACAAGGTGAAGGCTTTGTGTGATTCCCCCTGGAGAGCTGCCAATGTAACTAAATACAGTCAATAGTATAAATATAGGTCCCAATATAAAAAAATAGAGGTTCCACTTCTGCTATCTGTGTTGTTGTTAATGCCTCAGCAGAGGCTGCACAGTGACTTGGAAGAGTTTGTTCCTCTTCCCTGAGACATTTCTGCTGGCATTCAGCAAATTCCAAAATTAGGCGTTCAGCAGAGTCCTCCTTGTTCCCAGAAGCTTTTCAAGAGCAGCGAGCCCTGTGCTGGCAGCTCCTCTGCTCTCTGCTGCTGCTGGCAGGGAGCTGTGGCCAGGGAAAGCCAATCCGTGCCATGAGGGGAGCAGGGAAAACCTAAATGCCCGAGATTTAAGTGCTGGAAAGCAGGGCCGTGAATGGGAAAGCACGATGGGGAAAGTGGGGCTAATTCCTCTAACTGCCCCTTGGGCTTTGCTCCTTCCTCCTCCAGGGATGCGGCTGCTGAGGAAAAGCTGTTTCCTGGGAAGCTCAGCCATCATGGGAGCCTTTGGGGCTTTCCAGAGGGCCTGGTTGGCAGCAGTGCTCCTGTTGGGGAAGATGGAACAGGAAAGCCTTATAAACACAATTACCTGGCAAAAGATGCTGAGAATATGGAAACTATAAGTGAGATTGAAATGAAAACAAGATTTGAGATACCAAACCCCAGTTACTGAACAACTGGAAAACAATGGTGTGGCTGGCTGAAAGTAATCCCCCTTTGACTGAACAACACCCTCTGCTTGCAGACAGGTCCAAGGGTCAGAGCAGACCCTGCCAGCTTGGCACAAGGGGTCCAAAGAGTCGTTTTTAGAGCTTAAAAATAATGCAGCATGGTAATGCAATGATTCTTATAGGCTGTATGTAACTGCTACAGGATTTGTATCTTGTACCAGATTGCTAAAAGAAAATTAGAATATTCAGCACAGAAGATGATTTATTGTATTGTAAACGGGAACCACAGACCTTTTCTACTTCTTCTCTCACTCTCTCTTGCTCTCTTGCTTTCCTGGCCTGCTTCGAGCTGAGGCTGCAGCTCCAAGCAGGGCCCCTGCACCCACGCCCTCAGCAATAAACCTCATGCTCTAAGACCTGACTGCAGAGATCTCTCGTCTCCATCCATCCCAACTGTCTAAACCGAAACCATCCAACAGATCCTACAGCTCCAGTGGAGGAAAGGCTTCAATGTGAAGTGACTCAGTGCAAGGAACACTTTTTCCCCCCCTTTTCCCTTTATGTGGTGGCTCTTGCCCACCAGAACCACTCGGCTCAGACGAGCAGAGATGTTTGGGAGGCAGGAAAATCCCAACACCATGGCAGTGACACTGCCCCCCTGTCTGTGCTGTGGCATCCAGGCAAAACACCAGGAGAGTTTTTGAGGGCAGGTTTGGAGCCGTGGTGGCTCACAGTGTTTTGTCTTTCTCACTGCTTGGCTGCTGTGCTGCCCTCAAACGACCTGCTCCTGCAAGCTTTCATCCCCCAGTGAAAATACAAAGGAGGCAGACAGGAATGCACCAGTGACCCACAGGTGTGAGGAGCTCTGAGGGGATCTGCAGTACCAGCTCCACCTGCCTGGCACCCTGGTCCTGCAGGAGCTGCTTTCCCAACAGGAGCTGTGAAGGCAGGGCAGGATTTAAAATACAGTTCAGGAAAGAATGGAGAAATCCAGGAAAGATGGAGAAGGACTTTTTACAAAAGCAGGAAAGGGGGAGATGGTTTAGAGCTGAAAGTAGTAGGTTTAGATTGATTGTTAGGGAGAAATCCTTCCCTGTGAGGGTGGGCAGGCCCTGGCACAGGGTGCCCAGAGCAGCTGTGGCTGCCCCTGGATCCCTGGCAGTGTCCAGGGATGGACCAGGCCAGGCTGGACACTAGGGCTTGGAGCAGCCTGGGACAGTGGAAGGTGTCCCTGCCATGGCAGGAGTGGCACTGGATGGGATTTAAGGTCCCTTCCATCCCAAACCATCCTGGGCTTCTATGAATATCCATGGTTGAAAGGAACTCCCAGGGATCCCCAAGTGCAGCTCCTGGCCCTGCACAGGCCAGCAGTGATGGGCCTCCCACCCAGGTAATGATGCTTGCCCTGAACCCCTGTGCCCCTCTTTGTGCTCAACCCAAAGCCCCCTCTGTGCCCAGGGGAAGGGACTTGGTTTCTTGGCCTCTCTCCACCCCTGGCCCATGGAAATGCAGTGTCTGTGCCAACCTGCTTGGAGAGTCACAGCCTGCTTATTGTTTTAGAAATAAAGATATTAGCATGCAGATGACTCTGGGAGGTGTTTCTTCTCATTAGAGGATGGAGATCATTTGATAAAAGATGCAGAGCGCTTCATCTGTAAAAGGGTTCAGCAAATTTGTCTTGTCTGCATGGCTCTCTCACCACGAGAGCTCGGGGAGTGCAGCGGGGAAGGCTCAGGAGACAAATGGTTTATGACACTCGGGTTACCTTTACTGTGCAAGGTGGGCGTGAAATGTTTTATGGGGAGACAAAAAAGATGATGGGCAATTAACTACAAACTCATGCAGCAGGTTTATCATATGCTCAGCTCATCCATCTGTGTCTCAGTCTCCAGCAGACTCATGAGTTTCATCAAGAAAACCATTTTCAAACTGGCAGAGCAAAACAGATCGGTTTTGCCTCCGAGCTCCACCGAGGTTTGCAGTGCTTTTATCATACGTTTATGGTTTACAGATGCAAAATACACATGTAAGGGGAAAGAGGGGGGCAGATGCTTCTCCCCTTGCAGGGGGCACGTTTTGAAATATTTCTCACCCAGGGACCAGTTCTGCAAACGCTCGTGTGCATGTGAATGGCTTTACTCAGATTAATGGAGTGCTTTGGGTTGAGATGCTAAACACGGTGTGTAACTGCATTTCAATTGCAGCCCCTGTCCTGTGATACTGAAAGAATGGCTCAGGGAATTAGGAGAGGAAGGATGAGCTAGTGGTTAACGACTGAATCACTCTGGAAAATGTTGGTGCTCGTTTTGCCTCTGCTGCAGATGGTCTGTGTGACCCTGGGTCAATCATTTGGTCCGGTTGTAACTCAGTTTTGGTCTGTAAAGTTACAGAATCATGGAATGAGTTGGGTTGGGAGGGATCTTAAAGCCCATCCAGTGCCACCCCTGCCATGGCAGGGACACCTCCCACTGTCCCAGGCTGCTCCAAGCCCCAATGTCCAACCTGGCCTTGGGCACTGCCAGGGATCCAGGGGCAGCCCCAGCTGCTCTGGGCACCCTGTGCCAGGGCCTGCCCACCCTCACAGCCAGGAATTCCCTCCCAATATCCCATCTGTCCCTGCCCCTGTCACTGTGATGCCGCTCTCTCTTGTCCTGTCACTCCATGCTCTTGTAAAAAGTCTCTCTCCAGCTCTTGTTGACTCCCTTCAAGTCAGGATAATTGTTGTTTTTTTGGTCTGTTTGTGCCAAATCAGTTAATACTTCACAACTGCCCCTCTCAATATTATGCCAATGAATGTCTTATTGAGACATTTAAGTACTAATCTTACATAAATAATTTTTTCCTTAACTAATTAGCTGGACACAGTCTTGCCAGATTGGTTAAAAAAAGAAACTGATTTTCAGAATCAAAGGTAATTATTTATATCCTCTGAATCTTCAAGGGCCTTTTCTCTTTTCAGCCTCGAAATGTAACTGCTCCACAAAAAGCACACAGCTCTTCCCTGGAGACCGGGCAGGGGAGGGAATCAATAAAGGGGGAGCTCGGGACTAATCAGCTCGAGTGGCACGAAGCCCTGGGATGGATGATGTCTGTGTCTCTCTCTCGCCCTGCATTAGGCGGGGGTGCTGAGCCCAGGTCACCTGGGAATAACCCTAATAAGTCTGATAAAGAATGAAGTGGTGCAGGTCCCTGGGTGTGCCACGGGGTCACTGGGGCACGAACAGCTCCCCGTGTGCTTCCTGCTGCACTCTCCCATGCCATGCTCCACTTTCCTTACAGGAAAACCACTTGAACAAAGCAGTGCCCTAATTTTTTATTAATCTGCCGAATCCGTGTACATTCTTTATTGCTTTAGAAGACTGCTGTTGATGGAGCAGTGCAGCTCTGAGGCTTCAGCGAGGGAGATGCTGCTTTTAAATTCCCTCCCTCGCCGCTGGAGGAAGGGAAATCCTGGAGAAAGATGTTGGCCTTGTGGACTTTGCTGACAGCCCATAAATCGCTGTTTTGCCAGCCCAAAGAGGTGCCATAAAGGGAGCTGATTAGAAGAGATTAGTTCTGCCAAGTGGCCTGAGGGGAGAATTTACAGCTCCCCTCTGCCTGCCCAGGAGCTGCGGGATACAGGGGCTCAGATTCGGGAAAATCCTCCTGCTCCTCTCACCCCAACAGGAGAGCTGCTGTCCTGGGGGAAGGGCAGAGGAAGGAGCAGGAGAGGCTGGGGGTTGTTTTCCCCTCTCTGTGTTGTTTTTGGAAAAGGCTCGTTCCTGATTTTTGTCACAATGTTTGCCCTTGATAGAACCAAACACTGCTGGGATGGGATGGGATGGGATGGGATGGGATGGGATGGGATGGGATGGGATGGGATGGGATGGGATGGGATGGGATGGGATGGGATGGGATGGGATGGGATGGGATGGGATGGGATGGGATCTTAAAGCTGATCCCATTCCACCCTGCCCTGGCAGGGACACCTCCCTCCATGTGAAACATGCCCAGGTGATGGTGACTGATCCCTCAGGACTCTCATGGGATGCCCAGGAGAGTGCGGGGAGGATGTGAAGGCAGAGGAGGAGGAGCACTCCCCAACAACCTCAGGTATCAGTCAGCAACAGGATTTAGCTTAAAACATCCCAGAATCAGTGCTGCAGTTGGTTGTTGGGGTACCCTGGAATCTGGACACCAAAAAGGTTTTGGGAGATTGAAATTCACTTTGGGAATGCTAATGGGGAGTCATCCCTGGATTTCTGCTGGCTCAGAAAAGCTTCACCAGCCTGGTTTTCACGGCTCAAACCCTGGATTCAAACAGGAGCACCCGGGAAGGGTTGTGTGGCCATGCCAGAAAACACCTGGGATAAAAGAATCAGGAATTCTGAAGGAATGAGGGAAGGGAGAGCTTTTACTGCAGAGTCTAGGAAGGAGTGAGGGCTGTCACAAATTTTTCTGTATTGAACGTGCTTTTAGGTCTGGCAGAGTAGAGGGACTTCCATCCCTTGGCTGGGACAGGGAGTGAAGAGCCATTAACTCATGGAGCCATTCCCAGCTCAGGTAGCACAAAATGTGCCTTTCTTCCCTCCCTGCTCCACAGAAAGGCAGGAAAACCTCGTCCTTTGATGGCCAGATTTTAATCATGCCTTGTATGATGCAGCAGGAGCCTGAGTGTTTGTCTGCATTCCTAAATAGTGAAATAAATGTATCTGCTATAATTCCACCTGCATTTTGCATGGGTAAAATGCCTTCCGTCTCAGTTTTTCTCCCTCATTTTCAACAGCAGTTTCCTGTTTTCCAATATAAATGTGGATATTTTATAAGTCCTTATAATGTGATCCTGCAAATCTGTCAGTGTAATGAGTTCTCTGCAGTCTGGAGGTGCCTCTGTGGTTCTGATTCTGATCACGGGATGCTACAGAGAGAAAACCTGCTGGAAAAAGGCACTGTGAGCCTGTGGGAGAGCACCTTTCCCATTTTCCTGCTTCCCTCCAATGATTTTTGTAAATTCTTTGGAAAATCCTGTTTTACATTATTTTAGAAAGGGATACAAGGTGAGGGCATGGAAGTTTAAATGCTTGTCGTTAAAAAACAAAAATCGGAATTTAAATAGAAATATCATTGTGTATCTTATCATTTCAAAAAGCCAGTTTATTTCTACAGTCACTTTGAAATAGTTTGAGAGAGTTTTCCTTTCCTATGTTCCATCTCTAGTCTATCATATCCATGAGAAGGGTTTGCTAACCTGAATTTCACTGTGGTTTATTTATCTGTGGAGGAACAGGTCTGGAGAGAACAAGTGCACCTAGAAGTGTCTGTTTTACTGGATGGGACATTTGCTTCCTCCCAGAGATGGAATATTCTGTCCCCATTTCATTCGCTGAAGAAAATGAGATGCAAAATAAGCAGGGAGAGGGGAGCTGTGCTGATAAAATATGAGATATTTGTTAATGTGTTCAGAGCCTTCAAATGGGGCCCTAAAATTTATCTTAATTCTCCAGTCAGTGTTCCCTCATTCCTATGGAGTAACAGCCTGTGCCAAGGCAGCAACACAGGATAAGGTGGGAAGGGTTCCCCCCATCCAGGCTGGGATGGGATGGGATGGGATGGGATGGGATGGGATGGGATGGGATGGGATGGGATGGGATGGGATGGGATGGGAGGGACCTTAAAGCTGATCCCATCCCACCCTGCCCTGGCAGGGACACCTCCCTCCATGTGAAACGTGCCCAGGTGATGGTGACTGATCCCTCAGGACTCTCATGGGATGCCCAGGAGAGTGAGGGGAGGATGCAGAAATGTGAGGTTTGGATGCAGACTCAGAGGGGCAGGGCTGGGATTGTCCATGAGCAGCCCGTGGCCCCTGCTCTGTGCCACTGGGGTGTTCCTGGCATGGGATGGGGAGTTTGGGTTTTGTCAGGCCTCGTGCCCAGGGGCACCAGTACTAGGCACTGGGGCTGCTTCAGTTGTTCAAAATTCAAAATAATTCAATCAACCCACTGTCAAGCAGGCAGGTGAATGTATTTTAAAGTCATTAATTGGTGGTTAATTGCCATGCAGGTTGCTGTCCTGGACAATAGAATTCCTGGGTATGTTTGGATGTGAGTATTTGTGTCTGGACTGACAATCCTAAGGCAGCTGCACAGCTTCTGCCTGGCGTACAAATCTCAATGAGGTGCTCATCAATTTTTTAAAACATGAGCTGGCACTGGTTCAGTGAAAGAACTGAACTGAATGAAAATCATGAAATTGGGAAGCTTAATTAAAATAACTGCTGATATAAAGTGCTAAGGGATAAGGCCTGTCATGGTAATAATAAAAACAATTAGAAGTCTGTGAAAGAAACTTTCCAACCTGCTGGCCACTGGCTTTTCCATGGTCACTGCAGCTCTGGGAAAATGTCCCTGAGTGTTTGGGCTCTGGTAGCCGTGCTGGAATAACCTTGAAAGAGCCTTCTCCAAGATGTAACAAACCCCTGATGTTCCAAACTCCTCCTGAAGCCAGGAACTGCTCCCCAGGGAAACTGCTGACACCTGAGGAGCTTCTGGATGGAGAACACCAGGATGGAGCTCCAGGGTGTGAGCCTGGGCTCCAGCACAGGTAAAATCCAGTTTTTTCTCCGGGATGGAGCCTCAGCCATAGGGAGGAGCTGTGCTCTGCCTGGGAAACATTGAGAAAAGAGAGTGCAGACATTTTAAAGCCATTTCTGGTTGTTTTTCAAACCTGAGCTGTGCTTTTGTATGTACTTGGATATTTGAAAAGCCTAAATTAGCATTCAGAGAGCTGTTGGCAATTCGGGGGCCAGATTTTGCTCTTATTTCCCTTTGTACAAAGCAGGAATGTGTAAGGAGGAGTTGGCAGCGCACCCAGGACAGATTTGAGCTTGCTTAAACTGAGTTTCTAGAATCGCTTTGCTCTTCTTCAGGCTGTGTGAGCTTCCAAGCTGCACTGGGGGAGTGGTGGCTCCTCCAGGCCCTGCTCTGAGCCCATCCCAGCCCTGCTCCCGGAGCTTTCCGTGGTGAAATCCTCGCTCCTCTCTCCCAGTCCAGCCCCGCACTACTGCCACTGATGCGGTGTTCAGTGCTGCCCTGGGATGGATTCCAGGCATTCCTGTGCCTCCTGCTAGCTTTGCCAGCCGCTGCTGAGGGCACAGCAGCATCCTCTGATGCGCTGCTGCAGGGCAGTGCTGCCAGCGCCGCGCTGTCAGGGCCTCCCAAGAGCTGTTCCTGGGCTGGGCCTGTTCATTCTGTGTTTGGGCTGCAAAACAGAGACTGGCTTTAAAAGCAGAACTAAACTGCTGCGGCAGAAGGGAAATGGTGGAAGTTTCCAGCACCTCCATCCCTGGCAGTGCCCAGGGCCAGGTTGGACACTGGGGCTTGGAGCAGCCTGGGACAGTGGGAAGTGTCCCTGCCATGGGTGTGGGACTGGATGGGCTTTAAGGTCCCTTCCAACCCAAACCATTTCGGGATTCTGTGATTCTATAAAATCACAGATTGCAGGATGTTGAGCTTTTTGGCACCTCCTTTGTGTCTTTTCCTTTCCTGTTTTGCTGCAAAAAGGATGGGGGATCTGTAGCTGTTCCTGGTGCAGGGGCTGCGTGGAAAGGATGGGTTCAAGTTTGGCTCCAGGGAGGCTGTCACTCACTGGCACTTGCACAGACTTGGAATTATTCTGGAAAATGTTTGGGCTCTGAGACCCAAACCCAAGGGACTGAAAGCCTGTGGGACACGGAATGAATTTGGAGCCCCCGGGCTGCCGTGGGCAGCGCCAGCACTCCCCGCCCTGCCTGCAGGGAACTGCCAGAAACGCTCTGTTCCTCAGGTGCCCCATCAGGAATTGGAAACATCCCTCATTTATAAATTAATTTCCGTTGTTCACAAGAAAGGGATTAAATGTTAAATTCATTACCATTAATATTCATCTGAAGCGGCTTTAAAAATACAAGTCTAGAACCAAAGTGGGACTAAGGAAGTTTGTGTTCAGGTCTGGATTATTTCTAATAATGGAAGGGAAAAATAGATACTTCCAGTGAAAATATTTCAAAATTAATTTTGTTTTGGACACTTCCCCTATATCAAAGAGCCCCCAGAAGAATATATTGCTGGATTTGTTTTTTTTCTCTGATGGATTTAACAAGTATTTAACAAATGGAAGCAGTTCTCCATACTGTGATACCTTCTGAAGCCTCCCATAGTAACTCCTGCAGCTCTCAGTAAGGCTTGGCTGTGTTTAACATCATTCACATTTTCAAGACACAAGGTTCTGGGGTAAATATTTTGATTTTCCCTCTACTCTGCAGCTTTTAAAAGATGACAGGAATTAGTCCAGACTCCACCTAAGTGGATAAATAACTTTTATGAGAGAAGAATAATCCATTTAAGTTTGAATTTGTTATTCCTTGGGCTTCGTGCAGCCTGCTCCGCTTTCGTCCCGGGTTTTGTGGGAGGGGGAGACAAGAGCTGCTGCAATATCTGCTATGATTAATGCCCTGGAGGAACCTAATGGTTATGGAATTACTGTGTGTTTGAAGGGTCTGACATGGCAGATAATTTCTCCCTGCTCCCCCTGCCCCAGCAACACAAGATTTAGACTTGCTGATGCTCCCGAGGAGCTGTCCCAGCCCCAGCTGCAGAGCCGAGGCCCAGAGATGGTGCGGATAAGGTAAATAACCTCTCTGGCCACGGGCAGCTTATCTAAATGAAAACCCAGCTCAAACTCCCTCGGAATCTCTGCCATCTCTCCTGCAAAAGCCCATATTTAAAAAGGAAAATGAAATGTTGGAGTTTTCAATTTCAAGTGGGCACAAGTATTTCAGTTCCAAAAAAAAATAAAAATTAGATGGCAGATTGTGAAAAAAAATAAACGCTGCGGTGTCCAAAAATGACAGAGTGCAAAATCCCACATTTTATTCAGAGCAAACAAAACCAATCAAGGCCTTTCAAAGGACATGAATGGAAGGGACCCACCAGGGGCTCTGAGTCCAACTCAGCCTGCACAGAACCAGCTCTGGAGTTCCACCATCGCCTTTGTGGTAGGAAATGTCAGAAATGCCATTCAAGATGTTAATTCCCACTCCCTGTTTTCCCTGGGATGCTCCCCAGTTTCCTTTTCCCTGCAGCAGCAGCAGGGTGCACCAGGTACCCACAGCTCTCATGAGGGAAATAATTAAAGAATGGATTTCTAACCTGAATCAAACTTCTGTTATTTCCAGACTTGTCCAGGGCATAAATTGGAAATCAAACACCCAACAAGTTCCTTCCATCCCTGCTGAAAGGCTCCAGGCTTCATTTAGTCAAGGCTCAGAATTAATTTTCCTATTAAATGAATGCTTTCTTAAAAGGAAGGGGGAAAATGTTTTCACTGATAAGATTGTTCTGTGAACCATTCCTAATGAGCTGCTGTGTCATTCCCTTCTGCCTCCTATTTATCTTGTTTAGATCCCTTCAGTTTGAAGTATTCCAGTCCTTTGCTTCCTGCTAAGAGTTTGTTTTGTTTTACCTGGGAACTTCAAATAATTTTTAAAAGCCATTAGAAAGTGCAATACTTTACTTATTTCTTTATATTGGCATTTTTTTCAGGTGAATGGATATAACGTGTATTACATATATATTAACTTTTTATCTATTTCTCTAAGGTTTATCATCTAAATTTCCTTTTTAATACATGGTTATTTCCCAAGCACATTTTCCTTCTTGCCCTGGAAAAGTGCTTGAACTCCACAAGGATTTTGGAGGCCTGGCAGCTGTAGGACCACTTGTGGGGCTGCCTTCAAGGTGATTTTTATATAAACAAGTGGTTTTTGCCCAGCAGAGGCAGATTTTTACCTGCTGTGCAGGAGGAGCTGTGTGGTGAAGGGTCCCCAGCACCAGCACCACCCAGCAGTGGGGTTTGGCAGCTCTGCATTCCTTTCACAGGGTAAAACACTCTTGTGGATAAAAAAACCACTTGTAACTCCTGAGAAAACGTTTTGGAGGAGAGATGAACACTGAGGGGGAAAAGAAATCCCTCAAGATCAAATCGAGTCATTTTAAAACGCTGCAGGCCAAGACACAGCTTTTATTTTGTGACTGGCTAATTCAAGGTGACTCCCAGGACCCTGAACACCTTCAGACACTGCTGGGATTGGGATTTCTTTTGGACAGGGATATTTTGTGAGCGTTTTGGGGCATTCACATGGCCAGGTTCTGTGGTAGGTGGGGTACTGCTGTTTATCCCTGTTTGTCCAGCCCTGTGCACCCATTTCCCATCTGTGGGAAGGGCTCAGGCTCCTGCTCAGGGCTGCTGGTGTTTATTGGACACCACAGCTTCTCCTGCCTCTCTTTTAATCCCAAATTCTGGGTGAAGCAGCTGTTCCACAGCTCCCACAGGGGCCCATGGGTGCAGGGGGGGATCACCCGTGGGGTCCCTGGGTGCTGAAGCCCAGACTGGCTGGGGGACCACCAACAGCAGCTTTTACCTCACTGAGACTCCCCTCTGCCTCCCTAAGTTTCAGTCAGAGGTTTTCAGCTTCCCGGTGTATTTTAAGGAATTGAGCAAATTAGAAAAACTATTGAAGCAAGAGCTTCCCTCTGCCTCTGTCAGGTAACGCCGCACTCGGAATTTATCTGAGGAAAGAAGAACTTTCACAACCCAGTGATTCCACTTTTTATTCTTTCTACACTGTGAAGTATCATAATATTCTTTAATAGTGTCATACTTATATTTCACGCTCTAATCCACTTTTCTTCTCCATTCCCATTGTATTTTATCCAGCTGGAAGTCTGGAGCGTGCCCACGATCAGCTGCTCCCGGCGCCGCGGGGCTGAGGCAGCGCTCAGCCTTTCATCAGCAATTGCCTCCTTTTTATAAACTGAAACACTGCAAACTTTGTGCTGCAAAGAATTATAATGTCCTGTGCATAATGTACATTTTCCTTACCTTTTCCATTATCTACTGCACGGCAGAGCACATTTGTCACTGGTTTTCTTTCCTTGTGCCTTAATGACAGTCTCAGGTTCGGGAATGTGCTGGGTCTGTCCTTTGTGTCTAATCTGTGCCCTCTATTTCTCTCCCCTCTTGGAGATAAAAGTGCATTTTGCTGCTGTTGCAGTTCCAGATGAATTTGATCAAGATAGAGGAACTGACTCATCACCTTTTCCCGAATCTTTAGGAACTGCTCTGGCACACGTGGTCTGGAGGAGCCGGATCAGCACCGGGCAGTGTCTGCTGGGGCTGCTGACGGGCAGCTAAGAGGCTTTATTGTTGTTTCCACCCACATGAAGTCTCCTTTGGATCCTGGCTCTCTTGATTTTATCTTTTATGAATGGAGAAGGAGGGAAAAAGCGGAGCTGATGGCTGGGAGAAGGACATAAAGTGTAAAGCTTCCTCCAATGTTTTCCGAGTTTAATGGGCTGGGACAGCGGTGGCTCTCTCCAGGGAGCCGTGGTGGGAGCTGCGCTTAATTCTCTGTCCCAGGCAATGCTGGATCCTGCACAGGAGCTGCTGCAGGCACAGCCTTTCTTCTGGCATAATAACAGGGCTCATAACTGCGGCTTCATAACCCCCTCATCACTCAGCCGGGATCGGTGGGAAGTTTCTAAAGGCCACTCAGTCACTCCAGGGCACTGGGAAGGGGATTCAAACAGAAATTTAAATAGGAGTGTTAACCTGAGGAAGTGCTGCTTAGCAAGCAGGACCACTTGGCTGCAAAGCCATCCCTGAGTGCGGGAGCGGGTGCAGAGGTCAGCGTGGATCAGGGAATTGGGACTGGGATTTCTGCAGAGATTGTTTCTGAACGCAGCTCCACAGCAAACAGCTCCTTTTACAGCCTGTAAATAACACATTCCCCTCTCGTTCTCAGCAGCAGCTCCTGCCTGGGGCTCCCTGGGGGTCTCGCTGGCCCTTTCCTGGGGTCACTGCAGAGGCTGGCAATGGGGGAGTTTCCTGCAGGAGCAGCGAGTGCTGGAGCTGCTCTGGGCCAGCACCTCCAGCAAGGAGGAGAACTGAGCCTTACCCAGGCCTGCAGCGATGATTTGCTGCAGAGCAGAGAGGTGTTTGCTTTGGGGAGCGTTCACATGTCCATGGACTGCAAGGAGAGGGTTTTAGAGCCCTTCTTACATTATTTACAGCCAAACATTTCCCCTCCCTTCCCCTCCCTGAGCTCTGGGTCTGTTGCCTGCTCCAAGCAGTGATCCAGGAGAATGTCAGGACATGACCTCCCCATATCTCACAGAGCCATCCAAGAGTTTGGGTTGGAAGGGAAAGTTTTAACTTGTTTGGATTCTGATCTTCCCAAGCTAACTGCTGAGATTAAATCCATATAACTGGAATCAGGCTTTAGTGGGTCCATAATCTGTTTTTTTATCCCATGTCCCATTAGTTCTCCTGCTCCTCACAACGGGTATTTTCCTGTACTGCCATGGCACTGGGTTTGTGTCTTCTTTTTTTACTTTATTCCTTTAAACCTCATCCCTGCTGCTCTAATTTTATAAATGACTGAAATGATTTTTTTTGTGCCCAATGCCGGGGCAGGAGGAGTTTCTGAGCACGATGATATTTTTCTGTGGAGATGCAGATCCCATGTTTTAATTACTGCTCAGGCCAGGTACGCTGATTTGGGGTTTTTCCCAGGAAAACAGCCTTGATTCTGGCAGTGCTGCTCTGTTCCCCACCGTTGCTATGCAGCACCCTCCACCTCAGATGTTTTCTGATTTTATTTTGGGCAAACTCCTTGAAATCCAAAGATTCTCCTTCTGTTTGTTTTGCTTTGCTGGGTCAGGGGTTATTGCTGCAATCTCTGCTATTGCAGGGAAATTAAAATGGGGTTTTTCCCTCCTCCTGCAAAAATCCAGTAAAAGAAAGCGGAGGGGAACTTGGAAAGGGAAAGGGAAAGGAAAAGCTGTTGTGTTATGCAGAAGAATTTCCTTGTTTCTTTTAACTGACTCTTGAGATTAGAATTCTCTGCCTTTATTTTTAGCAGTCAGGCTGGTGGCAGGAACAATTCCTTCCCTTGGCTTTGTCAGTAGGTAAATACCATTTTTATTTTATTTAAAGTGAAATCTGGATGCACAGGAAATGCACCAGTCCTCCGAGGAAAGCATGGAGAGCTGGAAATGCAGGCACAGCTTTCCTGCACTCATAATATTGCCATTAACACTGAATTCCTGAATGCAGGCTTTTATTTAATGGTAACTTTGTGTTTGAACAGATGGGGCTGTGTAATGTAAAGACAATCAATTCTCATACAAAAATGATAAATGAAGAACAGAAAAGCGTTTCATATTTAGAAAAAGTTTTAACATATTTATCTCTGTAACAATGAAGGTTCTTCTAATGAATAATTGCAGATCAAAGCAGGTTTTATCACAAGTGAACTGTTTTCCTCCCTTTCCTCTCCAATAGGTAGAGAGATGTTGCCTTTTAGTTTTGACTTGTCCTTTTCTAACCCATCAAATCCCACTTGTGATTTGTGCTTTTCCTGAAGTAGAAAAGGATTAAATGACATGGTGGAGCTTTAGATGTTGTGCACCAAATCACACTGTCACAAACTGGAATGAAAACTCCCAGGAATGTGAATTTACATGGAGTTGGAGAGAGATCTTTTGGGTTTCAGGGTTTAAATATGATTATGGAAGGGGGTGGAGAGAGGCAGAAAGAAAGAAGAGAATCAGAGGAATGCTGGGATTTAAATTTGGGTTATTTTCTATTTAAATCTGCAGGCAGATTCTCCTGAGGGAGAGCCCAGGCAGCTCTGGCTGAGCCCATATGGAAACACTTCTTTTTCCTCCCCACGGGAATGTGCTCTCCAGCAATTCCCAATATTTATTGCCAGCACTGAGGGAATGAGTACAGGTTAAATCAGGCCATGGTTTCTCAGGCAGCTCCTGCAAAGAGAAGGAGGAGGAGAAGGTCCCAGCCCCAGGAGTGCCCAGGCTGCTCCCAACGTGCTCTGAGGGGACAGGAGGTGACAATCTGGGAATGGGGCAGGAAAAGGTCGGGATCCACCAGAGAAGCTTGGGCTGAGCCCGGTCTCTTGCTGAAACATGAAAGCAAAACATTTGCTTTGCTCAAGCACTCAACAGGGCAGATGTGGTTAACTCCCCCTGAATATTGGTGCCTTCATCCCACTTGCAGGAGGGAAAAGCGTTGGAAGGAAATTCCCTGCCGAGGTCACAACAAATGCGAGCCCTGTGTGCGATGTTCAGGTGCCTCCAGCACAAGGAACAATAAAATGCAGGGGCTGGAAACTCCATTGCCGTTGGTGCCATGGGCAGCTGGAGCTGGGGAAGGTATTCCCACTGAAAGGCTGCACCTGGTGAACCCCAGCTGATCCCAAGTTTTCCTATTAACTTTTGCCTCACCTTTGCAAAAATATTTATTACCTGGGCACACCTGACCTTGCTTTGCACTTGGTGTCTGAAATTTAGAGTTCATACCTGGCTGCATCACAGAACTGTGAGGAAAAGGATGAGGATTGCAGTGGTGGTATAAAATCCTTCGAAACGTGTGGAGCCTCCACTGGCAAGCTAAATCCAAATCAACATCCCAGTGTCTTATTAATCAAACGATTTCAGCTCCCAGCTCTTTCCATGGGGTTGGTTTTGTGGAGGCTGAGAAGACAGAATTGGAAATTACACCTAATTCCCCCCATTTTGTAAAATAAACAAGCAGATCCCTCGGATGTGATGCTGTGTGTCACATCCCGGGTCTCAGCCCGACCTCCTCGGGGTGGGGAGCCTTTGATGTCGTTCCAGATTGTTCCTCTCACACAGCTTTGTCTGGGAGGGGAATTCCTGCCTGACAGCCACTCACACTCCCACATATCCATGCTGTCAAAATATTACATTCTGCCCTAAATTATTTGGTAGCAATGGGAAAAACACCTGCTTGCTGAGAACACTTCTCCCTTTTAATTATCCGCAGGAATTTGGGGGGAGATGCATTATTTAAAATGGTAATGACAGCCCTGTGCAGGAGCAGGTAATTTTTGATTCTTCTTGTTCCACTCCTTGACATTGGTGTGCTTTTTTCTGAGTCCCTTTTCATCGTGTGGGAGCAGCTTCCTGAGGTGAAGGAGGTATATCCTATTATTTATCCATTACATCTCTCTAGCATATGATGCACAGAACCTTTTTGGGCTAACTGTGCAGCAAAGGCTGCGTTTTAATTATAAATACACATCAAATATGCAGGAAGGCAAAATTGACAGGAGCAAAAGGAGAGCTGGAACAGGAGGAATGTCTTGGAACCACTGTGCTGTGGGAATTTTGAAAAATTAGTGTTATAATATTCAGAGGTGCGTTTTAATTTGATTGAAAAATGTGACATTTCGATTGACAGGCTGTGCTATTCTGAAAAGGAATTTTTCTGTGACTGTCTAAACAGTTGCTATTTAATATTTATATTTGTCATGTGTTTTTCTAGATACAGGAGTTCTTCAGATACTTAAATTTATCACATGAAAACCCTCTTAAAATTCTTATATGTAGGTTTTAATAGTATTTGGTGATTTACAGGGTCGGTTGGGGTTTTTTCGATGATTTTTTACAATATGATGGTGTCTGTAAAGTGAAATACATGAACAGGGGCACTCACTCTCCTGCTCTCCTTGCAGATCCAGTCCAAGGGGAGGAGCTGAACTGGCCACGGGCCTTTTTCCATGGCTGTGCTGGGATGTCAGCACAGTGTTCCTGCCAGGATGAGGGTCCTGGGTGGGTGGGAAGGATGGGAATGGGGGGATGCTCAGGATGGAGCTGGGGGGTGTGGGAGTTGGGTACTCTGCACAAATGCAGGTTCTTTATCTTCACCTCTGGGAAGTTTTACCTCAAGCCCGAGCAGATGAGAAACAGCTGCAGATGTTGTTTCAGGCTGTTGATTTCTCCTTATCTCTGCCAGCTCTCAGCTCCGGCCGCACATCTGATGCAGCCGAGTCCGAGCGGGCACTGCCCAGTCCTGGGCTGTCCCGGCCTTTCTGTGCCCTTTCCATCATCCAACCATTCTTCACAACGCATTTATTAGTTACTGTTCTGTGCCAATTCATTTGCACCTGTTCTAGACACGGAATTTCTACCTCTTTTTCATTCTACCAATCATTTTATGCCAACACTAAGAGAGAAGATGGAGGAGAAGAAGAAGAAGAAAAGGGCAACGTCCAAAATCCTCCATCTTAGACCCTTCGTCCTCATATTAGAAATCCTAAAATCTACTTTTTACCTTGTAAAATACTAAACTACTACTCATTTTTAACTTCTCTTGTTTTGCAATACTTCGCGCTGCGTCGGCAATCTTTCCCATGGACTAAAATCAAAGACAGTGCCATTCTGGGCTTTTTGCCAGGGTCCAGGACCCCCGTGCCAGGGCTCCTGACCTCCCAGGGCAGCCCGAGGCGTGCCTTGGGTTCCAACAGGTGCGTGGAATGGGGGAATGGGAGAACGGGGGAATGGGGGGGATGCTCAGGATGGAGCTGGTGGGTGGAATGGGAGAATGGGAGGGATGCTCAGGATGGAGCTGCCTCCTGTCACCCCATGGAGGGTTCCCTGTCCAGCTGAGAGTGCCCACAGCAGGACAAGGAGGTCAGGGTGGCCTTGGGGCTGCCCAGCCAGGGTCAGGCACACGTGGGCTGATGTCCAGGGCTGCCAGCAGCTGCACAGAGCACCGGGACCAGAAGTGGCACGGCCAAAGCCCAGCAGAGAGGGAGCAGCTCTGTCCCTGTGCCACCCCCAGCTCAGCTGCCACAGGCCGGGCCCACAGGGGCACACCGAGGTGCTGGACAGCTTCCCATGCTGGGAGAAATTCCTTGTTTCTCCCAGCCTGAGTGACATTCCATTTCTGCAGGGCTCTCCCTGTCCAGGAGAGTGGCTCCAAGCAGAGGGGTAGGAGCAGCTCCCGCTGGCCAGTGGCGATGGAGATGTTTTTATGACATCTGGTGGCCATAAAACTCCTCTCCTTTGAGTGAAAATGGCACTTCAAAGCCTGTGGAGAAAAGAATTCCTTGTAAGACACATAAATAAATATATATCTGAATATGCAGCTTTCATTTATACACATATATACATTTACTGTATTGGACTTTAACGTTTCCCCCCATCTATTGCTTCAGGTCTTCTGCATATTTATTATCTGCAGGTAAATATGAGCATATTAGTAAAAAAAAAAAAAATCTATAAAATATTAAAGATGTGGACAAAGGAATATTTATTTAGCCAGATTTATTCAGTGCTAATGTGAAATATGTCAGCACAAAGATGACGTTATTTGGCCCCCGTCCAACAACCCTGGAGGTTACACCACCAATTTTCACTGCCAGCATTGGCTGCATTCTGCCCCAAAGCAGGAGCCACGCTGCTCCTGTGCCTTTGGAGTCATTATTTGAGGATTTTCAAACCAGAAGGGGAGTTTGAGGCAGGCTGCAGGCCCTGGGAGGGGATGTGGCAGGCTGGGTTTGGGTTATTCCTGGCCCCAGGAAATGCAGATTTGCTGCTGCCTGATCTGATGCTGTGTAACAGTGCTTTGGATATGGGGACAATTAGCTGTGGTAATTAAAAATGCTTCTAAGCCTTCATCAGGCTGAAATAAATGGAAATATCAGGCCAGTAATTGACTTGAGCTGGATTGGGCCCATTGTTCACCATGGTTATTACAAAATACCTACTCCAAACCTAAAGGCTTTGTAATGCTCATCACAAGGGGTTTGTAGGCAAATGATATTGTTGGTTCTTGCCTGACCTAAATTATTCTGATAGCAAGAAATGCAAAAACCCAAGTTAAATTACTCTTTAGCAGAAATTTCAGGCAATGGACACTTTCCCATGAATATTTCATGGCAAGCTATAAATAATTCTGTTGGATTTGGAAGATCAGAAAGTGACTACTCGGATGATGTAGGGCATTTATGTAAGGCTGATCGCCTCGTGCCTGCTGCAGGAGACAGATCCATTCATGGAATTCAAGTCATGTGTGGGCAAATTGGACATTTTTCCCTAAATTTCTTTGCAACTGCTCCTTGTTTCAATGTTTAAGACTGGAACAGACAAACACAGCCCCGTCATTCACCTCTGATGGTACCTGAGAGCAAACGGAGATGTTTTCATAAAGCTTTTTGTTTCAAGAATGTTTTATTCAGTATTCCAGTACCAGTGCTGAATATATTGTGCTGATGAAACACAAGTTTGGTACATACTGAGGTGTAGGTCCCTCTGAACCTTCACTCACATGTAAAAAATCAACTCCACTTGAAGGAATGATCTTCCTTAGGAATGATTTGGTTGGGTTTTTTCTCTGTAAATGCTGGTGATCTCTTCCTATCAACCAGGGGAAAAAAAGAGAAGAATTAGAATTGTTTCTTCTTTATGTCACAGGACGGATCTTGTGCAAACAAAGAAATAAAAATATTACATCAATTAGGGTGGAAAGGGCCTCTAAGATTAGAGTCCAACCAGCCCTGCCAAGGCCACCACTGCCCCATGTCCCAGGTGCCACATCCACACGGCTTTGAAATCCCTCCAGGAATGGGGACTCAGCACTGGCCTGGGCAGCCTGGACAAGCCTTTGGTGAAGAAACACAGTTTAATCCTTCTGTTCTCCTTCTGGTGTGTATGATTTGTTCCTGGTTAATTTTCCAGGAATCACGACGCTCATCCAGTTCACTTTTCTTTCCCTCTGCTTAAAATCTTGCCCTGGTAAAACAGGGCTCCATTATCCAATTTCCGAGCTGTATTTCATTCCCCTTTATGATCCCTTCTGTAATGCCAGAAACGCTGCTTGTCCATGAGAAATCTGGAGAGCAGCAAAGAACTTTCCTGTCTCTCATCTCTTCAGGAGCAGCCTGGAGCGCGTCAGGCCTCGCATACAGATTCAGTGGGTACGGAAAAACAGGAGAGAGGGGCAGGAAATCAAGAGGAGATTTTATATCAAACAGAAATTCAAATAGCTGGGAAAGCACATGGGGATCCAATAAAACCTTCCAGGAGGAGTTTGGATGGAACCTGAGCTCAGGTGGGAAGGATCCCTCCCCTGGCAGCTGCTCCCAAGGTGACAGGAGGAAAGCAGGAACACTGATGTGCTGGGATCGCCATCCCTGGGATTAAATTCTTTTCCATTCTTTGCTGGTGCCATTCAAGCTTCCCCTCTGCTCCTTTTGCAGCTGGGAGGTAATTGCCTTGCATTGGAGTTTGCCCAAATTCCAGTTTTCCCAGAGTTTTCCTGCTTTATTTAGAGCTTTCCCCAGTGGTTCCTTGCAGATGTGGAGTGCTTAAACACTGATAGTGCTCTCCATCAGCCCTGGGAGATGGTGAATATTCCTGCCCCTGTGTGCCTGAGACACCAGGCTGACAGGCAGGAGTAACTCTGGGACCAAAGCACGGTGGATGTGTTCTGGATCTTCTTCAGGGAGTGCAGAAGGAGTTAAATAAACCAGGCCTGGCAGGACATTCCCAAATCCATAATGCACAAGATTGGCATTCTGTCTGCATACAAATAACTTGGATTAGCAGGATGTGCCATTGCTTTCACCATAAAAATACCCACTCTCACATTATTTTAAGATACTTTCAAAATAGAGTGGAGTTAAAATATTTGTTTTAAACTATCCAGGGATCCCTGCACAGTCTTTTTGATTGCTTTTTATAGCCCTTCTCCACCCTGAGTCATTTAGCAGCTCCCTTTCCCAAAATACCAGTGGCAACTCTCTCTCCAGTCTCTGTGATGGATGTTTGTGTGAATTCATTTCACTCCTCAGAGCGAAGCCTTTCAGCACTGCCTCGCCACTTTGGGACAAATGCAGCCTGAACGGGGGGGTTGAGACAAAATATTGGGGAAATAAGGTTATCCAAGGCAGCTGGGGCTGCCCCTGGATCCCTGGCAGTGCCCAAGGCCAGGCTGGATGGGGCTTGGAGCAGCCTGGGACAGTGGGAGGTGTCCCTGCCATGGCACTGGATGGGCTTCAGGGTCCCCCCCAGCCCAACCCATTTGGGATTCCCTGATCACTCGCTGTGGAAGGTTTTTAATTTACCACATTTCATTTTCCACACCCTTTCTTTTGGACCTTGACATTTAACTATTGATGCAAAAGGCTTTGAGTGGCAGGAGGGACTGAATGAAGCTCTTTCCATGTCACTCATAAAAAGTGGGAGCTTTTTTTTGTTTGGGAGCTGCTCCTCTGAACCTGGCCCTGTTTTCATTTCTGTCTATCATAGCCCAAGGTAACATCACAATCTGTTCTCTTCTTGCTTTTATAAATTGAATATCCAGTTCTCCCCTGGCTTCCCTCAGGAGCATCTGAGTGAAATTGTTTTCCTGTCCTGCAAAACACTTCAGAAACTTTCCCTCCCCAAACTGAGGCTTCTTTATTGCTGCTTTTCCTGCAACCAATAGGTTCCATTTGCTGGGCATTTCAAGGCACTTTGATCTGTATCAACTTTGAATTTTAACTTTCTTTCTTTCTATTTTGGAATGAAAAGAATTTTTCAGCTTTGCGTTCTGCCAGTTCAGGGCTTTTTTTGCATCAGCCCTTTCCCACAAACAACATTGGTTTGTGCATGTTGGATTTTTAAATGAAAATATTGGGTTGAAATTGTCACAGGTGTTTTTTGTACTGAACCTGTCCCTGACAGGTGAGGGCCAGAGTATCTCCATCTGTGGGGATCTTTTAGTTGGAATCTGAAGAATTTCCAGCTAATTTTGACATCTAAAATAGTTTCAAATTCCCTTCACACTCTTATTTTTTCCCTTTTGTCTGTTCCAGTTCTCCTGAATTTCACTTCTGTGCATTTTCTGGATTTCCCTCTTGTCCTGGGTTGTTTTCCATCTCTTTCTCACACACGGAGCTCCAGTAAGAGGTTGGTAAACTCTTTAAACAGCTCAAAGAAATTACCCCTTTTCCCTGCTTTCCATCATCTCTTAAATCTCTACCTTTTGAGCAGTGCAGAATTTTCTGCTCCACCTGTCAGGCTGTGTGTAATTAATGCTGTGCTCCCATTCTCCAGCTCCCACATCCCTTCCTTCCCATCTCTCCATGGCTCTGTTTCCTTTGCCAGTTTGAAGACACCGATTATTCTGCCTAAGAGGCAAAAAGAGTTCAAACTGTTTCTCATGTGACAGCAGCAACATCAGCTGAAGTTTTGCTTGAAAAGTGCTGCAATGTTGCCTGAGAATGGATGGAAACTTTCCCATTCCAGTCCTCTCTGGAAGTGCACCTGGAAGGTGTCCATGGCACGGGGTTGGAGTGAGATGGGCTTTAAGGGCTCTTCCAACCCAAACCACTCTGGGGTTCTGGGATTCTGGGATTTTAGACCCCGATCCCAGAGGGAAATGCTGCCCCAGCCTGATCCCTGGAGGTGGGGACAGTGCCCACTTCCCTGCTGCTCTCCTGCAGGACCCAGCTCACATTCCAAAGTATTTTGGGATTTGGAATTAACTTGCAGGTGCTGAGTGATGAGGGGTAGTAACAAATCTTCTTTTGCAGTATTTATATGAAATTACTGCAGTCCAAGGGGCAGGGAGCTGAAGCTGTGAGTTGGTTTCAGCTTTAGGCTTCTGAAAGAGTTTTTATTTTATTCTATTTTTTTATTTTTAAGAAGTCCACAAAAATGAGTATTTGGTTTTTATTTTTAACATGGGTGTTAAAGACTTAGAGCAGGGAACTCGTTTCTTTACAAATCCCAGAGTCAGCAGCTGCTGTGGCACTCAGGCTGTGCAAACCCCAGAGTCCTTCACTCATCTGCCATCGCTGCCGAGGGCGGGGGGTGTCACTCTGCAGCGGGATGGAAAAGGAAAATCTCTTGGCAGGAGAAGGCTTTTCCTTATGTTTTCTGGTTTTCCAATATGTTCTCCGAGTGTTTCCAAGTGAAACACTTCCTGACACAGCTTCCAGCAAGCAGCAGAAAGGAAGTGTGCGTTCAGTGTATGTGGGCATCTCAGGCCTCGGGGGGAGACAACCCCAGGAACAAAGGCAGAGTTGGGCACTCAGGTAATAAATTCTCACTGATTGTAGAGTGTGGTCATGGCCCCAAACCTGCCAGAGCTCCAGCACTGTTTGGACAACGCCTCAGGGACAGGGTGGGATTGTTGGGGTGTTGGATTCTGATCCCTGTGGGTCCCTTCCCACTCAGGATATTCCCTAATTCGATGAAAGGCTGCTTGCATAACTTGCACCTCACTCCTGAGTTCAATCCGCCTGACTCAGCTGGAGGCAGCAGTTGTCCTGGTGTCTCCACATTCCTGGTTGTCCTGAACATACTGGGAACACTTGGTTACTTAATTTGTTCTAATAATAAACATAATTCTTGCCTATGTGAGCAAAAACCCGTATAAAAGCCCAAGCAAGAGCTGCTCCCTTGGCTGGACTCCACATGGATCAGCTGTGGGGGTGCAGCCAAATCCTGCTCCGTGTCAGCACCCAGGGCTTTGGGCAGGGATGGGAATTCTCTTCCCTGCACACTTTGGTGCTGGTGAATGAGATTTGTGGTTCATGACAGTGGGAGGTGTCCGGGGTGGGCCTCAAAGGCCCTTCCACCCCAAACCATCCTGGGATTCTGTTATAAAGCCGTATTTTGCAAAGAAAAGGTGACTAATTTCCCTGCTGGAAAGAGGGGAAGAGGAGAGCAGAGAAATCTGCCAAATATTTTTGCATTAATTGTTTGCCCTGGTGCTGCTCTCCGGGACAGCCCTGGTTACAGTCCTGAGGCAGGGGCCAGGGCCTGCAGTTCCCAATGCAGGATAATGCAGGGGGCAGGAGCTGCAGGGCTGCACGGGCATTACAGCTGCTCAGAGCAGAGCAAAGCACACAGGGAGATCTTGGAAGGGCACTGGGGAATTTTATTTTCTGCGTGGACAGGAGGGCAAAGGCCTTGAACAGTAAATGCCGGTGGTGAGAGCTCGCAGGACACGAGGTACTGCCCTCCCTCAGTACCTCTGCTCTCTGCTGCATCCCTCGAGTGCCACTGGTAACCCATCGCCCTAAAGTTGTGCCCAGTCCCAGCCCAATGCCAAGCAGAAATCATAAAAGCAGAAACAAACAGGCTGGAGTTTAATGAGGAGGAAAAACCTAATTATCTGAAGATATTTAATTTATAAATACAACATCAAGGTAGCAGACGCTCTGCTTCCATCAATGCAGAGTTTGGTATCAGCTCTTATCTCTGAGCACTGAGTGCCTTTGCCAGGGCTGCCCTTTACTTGCTGGGTTTTGCACCAGTTGTGCTTGAATTCAACATGAAAATAAATTCTAACCTGGATTTTTCAGCTTCTTGTCCTCTTGAAAAGCAACAGAGAGCAAAGCCCCATGCAGGCAGAAGGAGTAAGGCTTGAGTAAGAGTCAAGTGCTGTGTTCTCCCAGAGCCTGGCAGCTGAGCAGTATTGATTAGGGCAAGGTGACCTATTCCAGCACAATACCGTTCTCAGGAGCTCAAATTAAAATAAAATTAGATTAATAGAACCAATTTGCTGCTGCCCAGTGACACTGTCATACAGATTCCCAGGATGGAGAATAAACCACCAGGAGAGCAGCGACAGGAATTTCCAGAGCAGTGCCACCCTCGAGTCCTTCACTGATGGGAGGTTACAAACATGGGGTTCTACAACATTTAAAGAGCTGCCACAGACTCTTTTCCTGAAGCTTCAGTGTGTTCCAGGTGCTCTTTCACTTTTGTTTTCTGCCTCTGTTGCTCTGTTTGCCTTTGCTCAACTTCTGCCCACATAAACATCCTCACACCCAGCAGATGTAAAATCAAAGTCTGTCTAGTAATTCTTTGGAGAGAAAAAACCATTTTGACAAATCAAAGGGTGAGTGGCTTCCCACTGCCAGAGAGTAGGCGTAGATGGGATATTAGGAAAAAATCTTTATCATGAGGGTGGGCAGGCCCTGGCACAGGGTGCCCAGAGCAGCTGTGGCTGCCCCTGGATCCCTGGCAGTGCCCAAGGCCAGGCTGGACATTGGGGCTTGGAGCAGCCTGGGACAGTGGGAGGTGTCCCTGCCATGGCAGGGGTGGATGAGCTTTAAGGTCCCTTCCAACCCAACCCATCTGGGATTCTATTCTATGATAAGAAAGACAAAATGGGAGGTTAATGGTCTGTTGTGATAGATATCCAGCATCTGAGAGAGTAATTTACCAGGTTACACTTTTATTCTGGTTAATCTGAGTAAGATACAGCCCTTGTGGTGCTCTCATGCTTTAGTTGTTAATATAACCCCACTTGGCAAAAAAAGGCACTCTCTATCTTCTTAGAACTCTCTTATTTTTAATCTTATGTAACCTGCTCTCATTTCCCTGTGTTTTTCACCCATTTCCTCCACTCTACCACATTTCACCACCTCCCCTGTTTATGGCCTCTGGAGTGATGTCCACAGCTCATCAAGCAGCAAATGGTGTTCTCTGAAAAAAGGGAACGGAGCTCCTGATGTCTGATTACCCTCAGTGGAGCCCGTCGGACAGGCAGGGAGGGTGACCTGCGGTGCCCAGGGCAGGGCTGGGCCACGCTCAACCTCTCCCACACGGCTGCTTTGGATCAGCAGACACAGAGGGTCGGCCAGGGTGGTGGCAAAGAGAAGAACTGAGGGATGCTGTGCCTGGGTAACCACGGGATTAGCTGGGCACTGCTCATCCATCCCCTCACCTGCAGACTGCTCAAACTGCCCTGGGGTTTAAACCCACACAGCTCTGGGAAATTCGTGTTCACATTCCCCTGGGAGAGCCGGATCAGGGACAATCAACACTGAATTCTAGGGGACAGCCTCAGGACGCTGGGCAGTGCCAGGTGAGGCAGGGAGGAGTTGGGGGTGAGCCCAGGCCTGGCAGCCACGAGGCCGGCTGCTCTCCATCATCCTGCTGGGATGGGGTTGCCATGGGATTGCCATGGGATGGCCATGGGATGGCCATGGAACTGCCATGGGATTGCCATGAGATTGCCATGGGATGGCCATGGAACTGCCATGGGATGGCCATGGAACTGCCATGGGATTGCCATGAGATTGCCATGGGATTGCCATGGGATGGCCATGGAACTGCCATGGAACTGCCATGGGATTGCCATGGGATTGCCATGGGATTGAAATGGGATTGCCATGGGATTGCCATGGGACTGCCATGGGATTGCCATGGGACTGCCATGGGATGGCCATGGGAGTGCCATGGGATTGCCATGGGATTGTGATGGGATTGCCATGGCACTGCAATGGGTTTGCCATGGGATTGCCACAGGACTGTGATGGGATTGCCATGGGATTGCCATGGCACTGCGATCCTCCAGCTCTGTGCCCACGGCCAGCACAGGGGTGAACCTGGCCAAGGGAACATGAATCATGCACGAGCAGGGAAGGAGCTGGGCCAGCTCTCAGCCTCGTTCAGGCAGGGCTTTTAGGCTCAGTTTTTAAGGTCCTGAAGCAGGGAAAGGATCCCTGGAAGCCTCTCATGCTGTGATTGCCTTTCATTTACCTCTGCTCCAGCTCTGCAGAGGCACCAAGTGACACCAGCCCCAAGGCTTCTGACAGTGCTTCACCTTAAAAGTGCAGCTTTCCTCCTGCTTTGAGGTGTTTGTCTATTCCTACCAGTCTGGGAGAGATGCAGACTCCAGGGAGTGATGCTCACACCTGGCACAGTGAGGAGTTGCTGTGATGGGCAGTCACACATCAGGCCTCTCCTGAGCAGATCCTGCTGCTGGCATTTTATTCCCTGGCACATTCGTGTTTTATCTGTTTGCTTGGGAAAGGTGACAGACAAAAGGGAGAGAAAGGGAGACAGAAATTTAAATAAATGCAGGTTATCTAGAAGACGTTATTTCATATTCACTTCAGGCATATCAAGATGTTCCAGAGCTGAGAAGAGTACAAAGAATGATGTGAGTGTTAGGAGCACTGATAAATTAATTGTACACAGCCCTGAACCCAGCTCTTAAGCTGGTTTTTTTTGCTGTAATTCGTGTTCTACAAGCACAGGGAGAGACACGAGAACTGCAGCTGGAGCCTGAAACAGCAGTGAATTCTCCTGTAGCAGCGAGTTTGTTATGTATGGAATCTCCCCAGTGCAGGAATCATCTGTTACGTCGCATTTCACCCCAAAGGAGCTGCGAGCAAAGTACGACGCCGGAATCGCCCCTGCAAAGGCTGCTGAGGACTAAATAACAACGCTGTGATTTAGGGCCTGTGCTGTGCTCGTGGTGGCCAGAGCACAAACGAAGCTGAAGTGCTTTGGGCACAGTAATTACCTCCTTTGTCTCGGCGTGCCGGAGCTGCGAGAGGATTTTGTGTGGCTGGAGTTCATAAATCATTCCCGGGGAGCGCGGAGCTCTGCTCCCTGCACAACATCATTACCAGCCTTACCTGGGCCTGCAGCAGGCCTGGCTGCATGCACAGGGCCTTCAGTAAAATCAGGGTGCTTCCCATGGCTCCAAACTGTTCAGGTTACAATTCCACCTTTTTCCCTTTCCAAGAGTTGTAACACTGACTAGGAGAGGGGAAAAGTGGGGGAGAGAAAGAGTTCTGAAAGTTCGTTCTGATTGTTGTCTTTCTTTCTTTCTTCTGTGTGTTAATAAACTTCTTTATATTCTTTAAGTTTTGTGCCTGCCTTGCTTCCTTCTTAATGCTTATCTCACATCAGGGGGGTAATGTATAATTTGACCCTAAAACCACTACAACACCCTGGAAGGTTGATTTGGACTCTGTAAGCTGGAAGTCTTCAGGGAGATCACAAAGTCCTGTACCCTGAGACAGAAATGAGGGATCTGCTTGGAATCCCCTGGAATTTTGTATTTCTGAGCATGATTTTGTATCCCAGTTCAGCGTGTCTGGGGAGAAGAGGAAAAAATATCAGTGGAGCTCCGTATTGAAGCCTTGATGTCACAGAATCATGGAATGGTTGGGTTGGACCTTAAAGCCCATCTAGTGCCATGGCAGGGACACCTCCCACTGTCCCAGGCTGCTCCAAGCCCCAGTGTCCAGCCTGGCCTTGGGCACTGCCAGGGATCCAGGGGCAGCCACAGCTGCTCTGGGCACCCTGTGCCAGGGCCTGCCCATCCTCCCAGGGAACAATTCCTTCCCAATATCCCATCCAGCCCTGCCTTCTGGCAGTGGGAAACCATTGGAGTGATATTGCAGAATATTGCTCTATTCTATACACAATTTCTATTTAAATGCTGGTTTATTGGACACAGCAAAAACGGGGTTTAAGTGTTAAATTTATCCAGGCCTCTCTGCTATGGATGACTGATTTTTTTTAACAAAAATCGCTCTATTGTATTTTCCTGCCCTCTGCCTCTGTGTCCCTGCTCTCCCACCGTAATTACCCAGTTACTGACTCTGCACATCAGGTGTTTAATGTGGGGGAGGAGGGGGCTGAACAGTTCAATTAATTAAGCCAAGTTGTAGCAGATCATCATCATTTTTCAAGGTGTCAGTTGAGAGATCTCTGGGAGAGATGCAGATGAGCCAGGACCACCTGGGAATTCAGGCTCAGTTTCCATCACAGCATTTCCCAGCCCGTGGAAATACTTGTCAGAGCTTCAAGTTAACCCCACAGCAGCTATAAAAGACATTTGTAGGAGTATCCTAAAAGTCTTAATTTCCATCCCTGTAACACAAAAAACCCCAGTGAGCCCCAGAATTCTTTGCTGTTCTGCAGAGATTATTTTTTGGGGGCTTTGGAAAAGTCAGTTGTAAACTAAAAATTTTAGCAATAATTAAACCATGGGATGCTGCAGTTGGCAACAGGAAAGGAGGGGAAGGCAGGAAAGCAAATATCTCATATTTATCTCACAGAGATAAATGTGAATTCTGTGGGGCTTTTTATCTGTCCAAGTAAGAAAACTCTCTGGGTTTCTGCCCAGCTCGATTAATATGAAGCCATACAAATGTCTGGTTTGTGTCTCTGCTTTATCACACCTGAAACCAGTCTGGACCCCAGTCAGTACTTGCTGGCTTTTAAAAAGCAGCAACAGAGGCATTTCAAGGCTCTGGAACTGGAGAGGTTTGAGGAGGTGGCTGAGTGCTCACACCTCGGAGTGCCCAGAGAGCTGAGGGCCACAGGCGTCCCCTGCCTCGGCACAGCTCGTGTGTGGGAAACCTCTCTGCCTTCGGTGTGTTAGGGACTGGAAAGATCCTGAATTCATCCCAGAATCACATGGGAAGCTCTGTAATCTGCAAGGTTCAGCTCTGCTCCCCTTATGGAACGTTTCTGCACAGCTGTTTTTGACTGCTTTGTAAATAAAATATTATTTTATTGTTCAGGTCTGTCTTTGCACGCCAGGAGCTCCTACAGCCCCCGAGGCAGCCCTTTCTCTGTGGGTTGCACATCTCTATGACACGGTGCTTACTGGGTTTATTGCTTTATCACCACTTACCCTGCAGCTGTTCGTGGCTTTATCACCATTTATTCTGCAGCTGTTGGGTGGCAAATCAGGGGCTGAGAGGTGGGGCTGGGGTCTGCTCACCTGGGAGGAGGGTGAGGCAGCCCAGCGATGCTCAGCTGGAGTTTGGGGTCTCTCTGCAGTGAGGAGGGCTCTGACCAACCCCCTGAGGTCACAAAAAGAGACTTTCCTGGGCCTCTGGAGGCTGCTGGAATGAGCAGAAAGTGTGAGCAGAATGAAGATAACAAGCAGGTAGGTTTATTTGTATGTTTTAAATATATTTTATCTTGGTAGAGTGCATTTTTCCCTCTTTGGAGAGTTCTGTTTTGGTGGTTTTCTGTGTTAACAGAAGAGGCAGGAATGCCTTTGATGTCTTTCTATCAAGTTTTATCTCTGTGCCCTGGCTGACTCAGAGTCTTACCACAGTGACTTTTATTTTAATTAACCAGTGTAGAAAGATTGGTTTCCACATCCTGAGGTGAGCAGGGCTCCCTGGCCAGGGGCTGCTTTAACAGGATCAGAATTTGTTAAACTGCACCCCACTGGGTCTGAGCATCGCTTCTCCTGGCTGGGGCTGTTTATCTGATCCCTGGTACCTGCTGTTCCTGCCTTTTAGGGCGGGGGTTTTTCCTGATATGACACATTTTATCAAAGCCTTTTTAATTAGCGTGTCGTTTTCTGGTTTCTGCATTTCGCCTGCCTGGGTTGGGCTGTGTTTGTGTGTCTGTCTCTGCACCAACCTCCAGGAGCAAACAAGGAGTTCGAGGGGAGGCAGTAAAAGGCCATAATCCTCCAGGTCTGCGGGGATTCTGTGTGTGCCGACAGCAGAAATGCAGGAGTGAAGCAAGGGGGTGACCAATGGAGCCTGGTCACAGAACTTCTTCACTCCCTTCCTCCTCCCCAGAATGTGAAGTTTACCCCAGATCTTAATTTTTGCCATTGTTAAAAACCTTGAGTTTTCACCCTTGGTTTTCAGCCAATTCACTTTTTCCTTTGTGTAACTTTGTCTTACAGTAGAACTGGTTCTTCCCTCTTCCTTATTTATTTACTGGCACAAAATCCAGCTAATTTCCTAGGCTAAATAAGCAATTTTGTTTTAATCTCGTCCTCTGTTCCCACTTCTTGATCATCCATGCAGTCTTTGTATACACTGCAATTCATCTGTCTTGAGCAAAGACGTACAAAATTATACACGAGATTGAAAATTGAGTTCTTTGTGTTTCTGCCTATTGGAAAAATGATGTGTAATAGGCTTTAACTTTTTTAATTGCAAATTCCCGTTTTACGTAAAGCACGCTTGGTTTCCTCTTCTTTTGCTTCTGAGTTCCTGGTATTTAACAGAAATTCTTGTTGTTGCCTCCAAAGAACAACATCTTTCACTGAGCTGCAGATAGGTTTTTGTGTCTCCACACAGAGCACTAAAACTGAGCCACTCTGTGGCTTGGCATTGTGGGGTTTGAATTGGATTACTCGGGTTTGGAGAGGAATATTCTAATTGGATTTGAGGAAAATCTCCTTTCTGCTGATTGCTGCTGCTAACCTGGTGACTGCAGGGCTTGTGCTGGGTGGGGAGAGCTTTGCTGCATTTGGGGTGGGCCTTTTCAGGGATGTGGGAAGTCTGGAAGAGCACAGGAGCTTCTGGGCTGGAATCACGGAATTCTTACAGTTGGAAAAGAGAAATGCGGGATGTTTATAAAAGAGAAGAGCTCTTCCGGTATCCCAAGCAGCTTTGGTTTCTTTCCTCCTGGAAAAGGAGTAAGCCAGCACCTTCCTGAAGCATTTAACAAAGGTTTGGTTCCTCCTGCGTGGTCTCCTGTTCCCTCCCGGCCCAGACCCTGCTCTGCTCTCCAGCCCAAGGCTCAGCTAAGCCAGGCTCAGGCTCCAGGACTGTCCCCTGGAGTGTTACCAACACGTTTTCTGTCTACTCCTTCCCAGCCCAGGGGATAAGAGCTCTCCTGCTCTGTAAACATCTTGCATTTCACTTCTTATTTGCAAACGTTGCTGCTCAGTCGTTCCCTGAGCGCTCAGTGCCACCAGCTCCCTCCTCAGAGGGGTGGAAACCTGGGCACCTTGCATCTGCAAAGGTGTCACCTCAGCCCTGAAAGGGGTTTTCCCCTGATTATTCTCCATGACAGACTTCTGAAGGAGTCCCTTGGCCTGTGACTCAGGATTATCAGCTCTGCCTCAGCCATGTGTTTATTTGCTGCCTGGTAGTTTTCCCCTTCAGTATTCTGTTGTCTAATTGTGGTTCTTAATCTTGCTCATGACCTTAAATCATGCTCTGCCAGCCATCCTTTCTTTCAGTGGCAATCAGGGGTTTTTTTCTCCCTGGAAGGTGCTTGTAGTGGAGTATCAGTGTCCCAATAATGAAGATTTATTGGCTCAAGCCACACAGGGCTGTGTGGCTCTGTGGGGAAGCAACACCCGGGGTTGTAAAAGCCGGGAGAGAAAAGTCAAGGCCTGTAAAACACTTCAGTGATGGGGATGGCAGGCAGTAGAACTTTGAATTTCTGCCTGAACCAAGGTGGCTGAAGGTAAGCCCTTAAATGCAAGGCACTAAGGGCTGAGCTGCTGCTGGGGCCTGGCCGACAGGAGGAGCAGCAAGGAGCACATGAAATGCCTGCTCTGGCTCCTCCAGGGCCCTCCCACAGCAGTCAAACCTGCCAGGACTCCCCATCCTGAATGATTTCATTTCTGTGGGAGTTGGGTACTCCACACAAATGCAGGTTCTTATCTTCACCTCTGGGAAGCTTTACCTCGAGCCCCAGCAGATGAGAAACGCCTGCAGACATTGTTTCAGGTTGTTTATTTCTCCTTATCTCTGCCAGCTCTCAGCTCCGGCCGCACATCTGATGCAGCCGAGTCCGAGCGGGCACTGCCCAGTCCTGGGCTGTCCCGGCCTTTTTGTGCCCTTTCCATGATCCAGCCATTCTTCACAACGCATTTATTAGTTACTGTTCTGTACCAATTCATTTGCACCTGTTCTAGACACGGAATTTCTACCTCTTTTTCATTCTACCAATCATTTTGTGCCACCACCACCAGAGAAGATGGAGGAGAAGAAAAGGGCAACGTCCAAAATCCTCCATCTTAAACCCTTCGTCCTCATATAAAAAACCCTACAATCTACTTTTTTACCTTGTAAAATACTAAACCACTACTCATTTTCACACTCTGGTGGCTTGCAATGATTCTGGCAGTGTTGGTAACTTTTCCCATGGGCTGAGGTCAAAGCTGGTGCCATTCTGGGCTTCTTGCCAGGGGCTGGGACCCCCTTGCTGGGGCTCCTGACCCCCCAGGGCAGCCCGAGGTGTGCCCTGAGCTCCCAGGGCAGCCAGAGGTGTGCCTTGGATTCCGACACATTTCATTGCTGATCAGCTGGCCCATCACCGTGTTAATTAATGTCTATCAGCCTGGCCAAACAGGGTTCCAGGCCTTGTTAAATGTGGGGGGCTCTGCAGGTGGATCCGTTCTGGCCCAGCACAGGGCTCCTGCAGGGTTTGGGGTCGGGACTGCACCTGCACGGGTGTTCTTGTGCTTGTGGTGGCACAGCTGGCTCTGAGGGCCCAGATAATTCCCATGAAGTAGAAAACTTTTGTGTTTAGAGCAGATACTGAACTGGCACACACTGCAGAATGCAGATTTGCTTTGGGAGGAAGTGAAGAGAAAATTGAGAAGTCACTGAAAGCAGAGTCAGGCTGTGATGGGACAAGTTAACAGCAATGGGACTTGTGAGGAGATGGCTAAAATCTCTCTGTGATCATTAAAAGTGAGTGTATAAGTGCTGGAGTTGTAATCCCTATCACTGACATGCCAGATTGCGGCACAAATCACAGCTGTCTTTTGCATATTGGAGAAATAGTTAAGTTTTACTTGAAGAATTAACACTTTCTGTCCTGTTTGATGGGGATTTCAGTTCCTTTGGATAAAAGCCACGTCCACTCTGAACCTTTGCTTTCTGGTGAATGGATCTGTCTGCTCTTCCTTCTGGATTTGCTTGTTCCCACACGCCCCAATTTGTGCACCCAAATTTGTTTTTCTGGCTCCTGGCTTGCTCTGGGCAAATATTCTTGTTCAGTGCATAAATAAGCAGAGATACGGAAACTTCCCTGTGCTGGAGCTGCGGCTGCCCAGCCTGGGGAGGGACAGACTGACAGGGGCACTGACATTTGGGTTAATTTGTCTTCAGGACCTTTGATCAGGGCTCAACTTGTGTTAAATGTGACTTTTTGATGCAGGGAGAGGCTGGGAGAGGGAGCCATGGCTTTGGGAAAGCTGCTGGTTGGAGCACAGGCCTTTCCCCTCAGACCCCTGAGGAGATGATTTGGGGAACTCTGGATTCTCCAGGATTTAAAAGCTTTTTTCCTCTTCATTTACGTATGTTCCAACACCTTTGACTATGGATAAAATCTGTTTTGAGGGGAACTGTCTCTGTGTTCATTATTTTATCATCCAGCTGGAAAGCTGCTCAAAACTTTCAGTCCTCGAAAATCACTAAGTCTTGAGGAATTTCCAGAACAGTCAGTTTTACCTGTTTTCACTTAGCTGCAGAACCTCTGAAAGGAACGTGTTGTTTAAGAAAATACCTAATATTTATAACAATAGGAAATGGTGTTGGGAGGAGCACAGGGATCATGGAGAGCCTGCCTTGACCTGCTGAAGGGCAGAATATGGCACTGGAGTAAAAGAAATCTTAAGTGTTAAGTGCAGCTAAGACAAGGCTTTGTCTGCTTCTAAAACTAAGAAAAGTCAGTTGAACCTATAGCAAATATTGAGGTTTAAATGAAATTGAGTCAGGAGACTTCCCCAAAGAAAGATCAGCTTTTATTTTTGGAAGTATCGTGAATTCTTACTGAAGATGGGGATGAATCACATGGGATTAAATATAATTTGTGTTAGTCCTAAACTAATAAACAAGTGCAGATTTGAGCAAGAACTTGAGTGTTGTAGACCCTGAATACTCCTCTGCCAGCTGGGAAGGTGCTGAGCTCCCTGGCAGCCTCTGCAGCCAGTGCTGCTCTTTGGATCTTCCAGACTTCTGGACATCTCCTCACCTCATGGTTCTCCTTATAAACACTTAGTCAATAACTTTTTTGACTGTGCAGAATGAATCTCCTAAATTACAGGGCTCCAGTAGAGTTTTCAATTAGACATTACACAAAAGCTAACAGCTCGCTCCTGTGATCCTCTGCATCCTCTCTGCTCATAAATCCAGGGATCTGACATGTCCTTGTGCAGACACTCTGCTGTTTCTGAGCAGGAATGATGTAATGGGGTTACTAAAAAGGGCAATACTATAGATTTTCTTTAGCCATTGTGTCATCAGAGGAGTGTAAATCTGACCAGTTTGAGAAATCCAAATCAATTTATTGTGCATTATGAAAATTCCCTGATATATTTTCTGTATTGCAGAACATTGTTGCTTCCAAGTACCCTGCTTTGAAAAACAGAGCTGTTACTTTGAAGAGATTTTCCTAAATCAAAGCATGGCCATAAAAAACCGAAGGTGGCAAAGGATATAATTTCCCCCCCAATTTTGGATCAGACATCTTGTATTTTAAGAAAAGGAGACAGTGGAGAAATGTTTCCCCTGCGGTGATACCCATAAATTCTCCACAAGTTATGTGATACTTGACTAAAATTATTACCTTGGATGACCAAAAAGAATCATTGCAAATCTCAGTGCATCTTGTGTTACGTGGTCAGAACCCTGTGGCAGATTGTGGAGCCTTCAGAAAATGTCATTTTCCACTTTGCAGGGTGGATTGGGATAAAATACACCGTGTGAGGAGTGTGTGGCTCTGCAGGTGTAACAGGGGCGATGTGGGCACAGCCCTGCAGCCCCCAATGAACCCTCCATAATCCAGGTGTGCCTGAGTTCCCTTTGTCTCTGAGTTGTGCTGGCTGGGACAGAGCAGCTGGATCCTGCCTTTCTTCCCCTCTCTCCATGTCCCTTCCCTGCTCAGTGTGGGCTAGGTGAGCAGGGCATTGAGTGGGGATTACCCAAAATTAGGATATTTTGACAATCTGGTCTGGGAAAGGACCTTGAGGTACAGTCAGGAGTGTTTGTGGTGTTTTTGGAGCCTGGACAATTGAGTTTTCCTGGCTTTTTGCATTTCCTGTCCCACAGCTTTGCAGCTGCCCTGGTTCTGTGCAGTTTTCTGGGGCAGTCAGTGGTGACTGAGCTGAGGCACAAAGGATAATTTTTGTGTTTGGCATCCTCAGAAGGCAGAAGAGGAGTCAAAGCCATGGGCTGGCTGGAAGTGTCTGTAAGAGGAGCTGAAGAGCCCAGGACTGGCCAGGATTTTGTAGCTCTTAAGCTCCAGATGACCAAACTGCCCTGGAAATAACAAAGTAATGGAGCCAGCCCAGTGACAGATGTGTGGGGGCTGATCACAAACTCCTGCTTCCTGCCTGAGGTTCCAGCAGCCATTGGGGTTCCTTTTGCACCAGGTTAGAGTTCCAGTCCAGCAAACTCTCAGGTGTGGCAGGAGACTCACACCACCAAAGCCTGGCATTATCCTTTACCCAGGGTAAAGGTTTTATTCTAGACTTAATGCAGGAATTTTGAAAAGGCAGAGTTGTGAATGCTATTTATAATTTTCCAACAATAAAAGTGCAGTTTTGATATATGGAAAACCCTGGCAATAATTTATAGCATCACCAGTGCAACAGTGATGCTATTGCAGTAATACTGAGGCAGCTGAGACCCCTGTTCAGCAGTAGTTAGAACTAATGAGCAAAAGCCTGGATATTTATCCATAAATTCCATGACAGCATTTCCAGCAGTACTTGTCTCGGAGATTCCAAAATGAATATTGATTTTTACTGCCCAGGAGTGTGTTGGTTGTTAGCTGTGGCTCCTTTCACGGGGTGCTGGCAATGTCTCAGAGAGCTGTGTTTGGAAAGGCCCCACTGGGCTCTGGCAGTGGAGCTGGGCTGGTGTTTGTGCCCTGGGCATGTCCCTGCCCCAGGCTGGGCTGGCCTGCATGCAGGGTTTGGCATTTGAGGCTTTATAGGAGCCCTAAAACTTATCTTCAGGTGGTGCACTGAGCCTGGGCCCTGCTGGAGGCCGCTCTGGTGGTTTCCCTGTGGAATGCTGGCCCGGAGTTCAGGGATGTCCCCATTGCAGGTGCTGCGGCCTCCTCCCAGCAGAGGAACGGTGAGCTGTGGCCATGAGGGGCAGTGGATTAAAACAATGCACTTCTGAGTAGAAATTGTGGTGTTTTTATGAGTTGTTCCTGTACCAAGCCCCCATTCCTGGAGGGGTTTGGAAGCTGGCTGGAGGCAGCCTTGGCAATGTTATGTTAATGATTGGATTCCATCTCAAAATGGCTCCCAGCTCAAATGATTCCACGATTCTCTGGAAGCACCGATTTCATGAAGTTCTGCTTCCAGTGAAAATCCTTTAGAAATGAGATTTGTGAATCCCAGTGTGGGGGGGAGTTTATTGCACGCTGGGGAACGGAAGGTTCTGAGGAATAATTGAATTTCACTCCTGGTTTCCCATCTCAGAACCAAAACCATCCAAGAACAGAGTGGTGATTTCTGTTCGGATGGGTGCCCATCTCAGCTCCAAGTTTTCACTTCAATATGTCTGCTTTCTCTTCTGCTATGTCCTGTGCACTGGAAAAACAGGATAGGGAAAGAAATTTCCAAGCTGTCTTCTTAAGTGAAGTCCTGAACCCTTTCTTTAGAAGATTAGCAAAATAAAAAATTCCAGGAGCTGCTAATTGCTCAGCAGATTTTATTGACAATTTTTAAATTTCTCAACTGTTTTGACTACTTGGCTTTTCCATTCCTCTGCTGTTTGAAATGATTTTATAAGGTATCTACTAAGGTGATTATTAAGAGCTAATAGTTATTATGAACTATTCACAATTCAGATTTCAAGGCTTGCAGATGGAATTTGAATTAAGTGATGAAGGATTTCTACCATGTATAATTTCAAGGGGGGGAAAGAAAAAGCCTAGACCCATCGAATGAGATATTAATTGCAAATTATTAACTCAGATTTAATCAAAAAGGATTTTTTTAATATAGGAAGTAGAAAGTATATTAATCTAGTTTTTAAAACTGTCTTATGGAAATGAATACAGAAATATGTTCTCAATGGGAAATTGTAATGTTTCAAGAATACTGTGTTGAGAGAATAATGAATACATTATGAAAGAGTAATTGCATATTTTAAAGGAATTATCCAACTAATCATAAAATTCCTGTTGGAAAGAGTGATTAGGAAAATGTTTAGATTTATTTAAGTACAGAAATTGCAGACTGAGCAAAGGTCAGAATCCCCTGTAATGAGGAATATTTGACTGGTGGGTGACCCTTAGGGTTCCATAAATGACTTTTAAGACTTCCTGTGTTCAAAGATGGAAACTGAAGAATCCATTTCCTTGTGTCTGGCACAGCCTGTGAGCTGAACTTGAAAGGTGAGGGAAGGATGAACTGGCAATTTCCTTGGGAAAATGTCAGTGCCCAGCCTGGGCTGAGCCTGCCTGGGATGTGCTTTGCCCTATTTCCAGTTTAAGATCCTGTTTTCATGTTCAATTACCTCCTCTAAGATGGAGATAATTTCCAGCCCCTGATTGCAGTGAAGGGCCTGGCACAGAGTTCTGTTCCCCTGGCACTGAACCAGGGCTCTCCTGGAGCTCTCATTGCAGATGCTCCAAAACCTTTCATGGAACTGTGCTGGAATTTGGGGAAATTATGTGTGATTTTCTGCCCTAATGGTTTAATTGCCTGCTGGTGGCTGCTGTGATGGGCAGGTAAATAACCTGTAATTTTTGCTTAAATAGCTGTTTTTAAAGGAGGTTCTGTGTGTATTATGTGTGTATTTCACTAGTGCATGGCTCATCTGCATGTGCTCCCTAAAACAGTTGTGTGTCCCTCCCTCGCCCCACGCTATGGGAGTGGAAATGAGGTGTTTAAACATTGGGGTCAGGCCCTCTGAAAGGAAAGGAGGTGAAAAAAAGGGGAGGGGAGAACAGGGGTCACACCCCCCAAAGAGTATGGAGTATTGATTTTTAATTGAATTTTTTTGGTGAACTTTGGCCACTTCTCAGTGGATCACTCAGGAGAGGATCACAAGATGAAATTAAGGAGTATCCATCTACGGTGCTCATAGAATAGATTTTTCTGCACACTTTGTACAATTTGGCCCCAGGACCAAGTTCCACGTGTAGTTCAGAGCTGTCAGAAATCCCAAGAATTGGCTGGGATCGTATTCACCTGGTTCTTATCTACAGCTTTAATGTGGTCCAAACTAGCCTATTTTTTTTAGCACTTTTGGAATGAAGATTCTAATTTAATTTCCTCTTCAAGAAGTTGAGTTGGTGTTCACCAAAACTGCTCTGTGCCTTGCATTAATGCCTGGTAATTGGGATTGATGAGAGGATTTGTTTCTAATCCACTCTGGCTCTCTAATCACAGCCCTGGTGCATAATGAGCCTCGTCAGCTGCCACCGAGGTGCTCCCGATGAAAGACAAAGTAATGGCTGTGGGTAGTGCTGGGATTTCCTCGGGACAAATTAAACCCCCAGGTTTTGAGATGACAACTCCCAATATTAAAGAGGTTTAGCAGAGGACTGTGCAGTGCATTAATGGTGGAATTAGAAAGCATTGTCCCCACACGGCTCAGGCAGCGGTGGCACTTCTCACTGCATTGGCTGCTGGGAACCTCCTGGCTGGGCACTGGGAGAATTCCTGGGTGTGCTCAGGGGCATTCCCAGGCACATGGAAATAATGGGCTCGGGAACGAGGTCGTGGAAGGGAATCTCATCTTGCTTTGCCACTGTCTGTCCCCACAGAGGGTTTTTGTTTTTCATTCTGGCTCCTGTGACCTGCAGGCCTGATCCAGGGTGCTTTGTCACCCTTAGTGTGGGTGACAGGCTGGCTGTGGGGGTGGCTCTGGGGCAACCAGGGATTGTCCTGGGCATTGTCCCCACCGTGGCTGCTGGATGTTGGATCCAAGCCTATGGGACTTTTTTTAAGCCTTTGTATTTGCAGGGTTTTTTGGGCAGCATCGCTTAACACCTTTCTCTCCTGTGGTCTGATGGTTGGAATTTTAGCTTGGATGGTGCTCTGGGCAGCTGTGCCAGTGTCACGTCCCTGCCCATGATAAGGGGGTGGCATGGATGAGCTTTAAGGTCCTTCCAAGCCAACCCATTCCATGATTCTGTCTACACTGGGCCTTGCTAATCCCCAGAATTAAACAAATTCTGTGGCAGGTCTGAGTTTGCTCACGTAGCATCACGTCATGGTTCTCTTTTCATTCCAGGCTGGAATTTGATCTCTCTCTCCCTAAAGTGAATTATTCAGCACTGTTTCCTGAAGCCCAGCAGTGTGTGCTGCTGTGTGCTCAGTGCTCTCATCTGAGAAATGCCGTGGCATTGTGGAATAGGCAAGTTAGGGAGAAATCCTTTGATCAGACAGCTTTGTTGCTGAAAAAAAGAGAGCAGAGTAAGTGCAGAGTAAAATAACTTTTTTTTTTCCTAAAAATTTGCTATCTTTCCAGGTAAATTTAAATAATTCATGGCAGTTTACTGCAGATTTTTATTTAGAACTAATTAGAATCGCTGGTTCCTCACATGTGCTCTACCTCTGAACAGTTTCACCTTCCTCATGAGATATTTTTATATGAGTATTTTTGGCCTGTAATTAATGTGGATTTAAAAAATACTCACTTTAATATTCTCTGGGTAAAGCTTAAAAAAAAAAAATGGGTGGCTTTTGTCCCCACAGACTCAGTGCTCTGAATCAGAAGCAGCATTCATTGGTTAAAGGTTAAAGGCTTTAAAGCTGTTCATGGGAACCTCTGGGACACCTCTGTAGTCCTCAAAGTGTCTATTTCTGTACTCGCCTCTTGTGACACGAATATGTTAAAGCAGGCTGAGTTAATAACCTCCCAAAGCAGCCTCATTTGCTGAGCAGTACATCCTGACACATTTTTATTAGCAAAAGCAGCACTTTGGCCTTGTTTGTTTGCATAGCGTTGTCCTATTTCAAACACGGCTTTGCTCGCGCCGTTGTCGCTTCCATGACAGAGTTACTTCTGCAGCTCTTGGAATCCGGAATTCCGGGGCTGGGGCTGTGGTTGGGGCTGGGGAGGTGCACGAGGGGCTGCTCTGTGTGGCACTGCCATGGCTGTGTCCTGCCCTCCTCACTCAAAGGATGATGGAGCGAGGTGGGAGTTGGGCTCTGCTCCACGTCACCAGCAATGGGACAAAAGGGAACGGCCTCAAACTGTGCCCAGGAAGTTTCAGTGGGACATTAGGAACCATTTCTTCATGGAAAACACTGTCAAACACTGGCACAGCTGCCCAGAGCAATGTGGAGTCCCTGTCTGGCACCTGGGGACAGGGGTCAGTGGTGGCTTTGGCAGTGCTGGGGAATGGTTGGACTTGATGGGCTCAGAGGGCTTTTCCAGCCTCAATGATCCTGTGATTCCAAGACTCTTTGGGGTTTGGTGTTGCTGGTTTTACTCTTAGGTACTGTTTGGGAGTCCAGCTGAAATTCCTAACTTTTCCTGGATTCTGATAAACCCACGTAATGCATTTATTCATTTAATGTATTTATTTAGCTTAGTCTTCTTAGTAGCACAGGATGAGCTCTGGTCTCTAGGTCTTTATTGTCCTTATAAAAGTAATGTTCACTCAGTCAAAAATAGGAGAATCCTGTTGGATAGAATTTGCTTCTCAAATCAGAGAGCAAATGATGAAAAGGGAGCCTGTTCTATCACCCTTTTTCATTGCTGTCCCTGTGCAGCAGGAGGTATTTCCCCACTTTGCTCCCTTTTTAACAATTCCTGGAGTATGAAGCTCAGGCTCAATGCTGGATGTGCTGTCTGGGTGCAGGAGCCTTTGGATTCTTGGATAAAAGTAGAATTCCGTCAACGTGCATTTCCCCCGTGTGAGGCTGGTGCTGCTGAACAACAATAATCCACTTTCATGGCCAGCAGTAGAACAATGAAATTGTTCTATTAAGTTTATTCAAGCGTAAGAACTCCTGCTAATAAATTGGAAAAGGAAAACAAAAAGGCTCTTGTGGAGGATGTCCAGTGGAACCAAGGCCAGCCATGTCTGAGATTCTTATGGTCTGTGAGCTGTGGGGTTTTCAGGATAAACTTTTTAGTTAAACTGCCAAAGTCTGGACTGAAAATGAAAAAGGGTTGACCATCACCCTGGATTTTTATTAAGAGATGGGTGGAAACCTCCCCTGAGCACTAATCACAGGATGGCAGCCCATAATGTACTTGGTGGATTAATCAATTTATCCAATATTTCCTGGAACTTCAAAGAGCCGAGTTAAAGGCCTGAGATGTTTTGTAGTGTTTATGGATTTAGCAGGATCACACTCGGGGAGGTTTTCTGTGACTCACCGAGTGTTATCTCGGTTTGTATCATTTATACCTTAATGACCAACTCACCAGTGTTGTGCAGCTCTAACCTTTGAGAGTGTCCTGGTAAGACAATCTGAGATAACACCTGCTATGATATATCTCCTCCTGTCTGGTTACCAAACACTAATTCAGGGACCTATTAATGTACAGATTTTGCTTCAGGAAACTACAGAAATTTTAGGAGGAAATTATCTACCAGAAAGGCAGGGAAATTCCAGGGGACACCTGTCCTCTCCCTCAACTGGGTGACTAAGGTGGAAGAGTTTTCATCTGGTTATGAAATAAAGCAGCCATCTCCAAAGGGAGAGCATTTAATGGATGTTGGGGTTTGTCATTTTCCCCCCCTTATTTCCTGTTCTCTTGTCTGTACTTGATTGGGAAAAGTGCCTTGAAAAAGTAGAGCTCCATAACTTAGATTGGATTGCTTGTCCTCTAGCAAAGAATGTGCTCTGCAGCTCCCTGGGGCATTAAACAAATAAATAGAGAAGGATTAACACCAGCTTGTGTGGCTACCAAGAAGTTAAAGCATTACTTAAAGCAGTAAAAAGGATGTGAAGATTTAGTGCTGCGGTACAATGCCCTAAATAACAGCAAATTAACTCATAAAACATGTCAGCACTTGGTACTTCAGCCACTCCATCCGTGTGGAGCTGCCCCGGCAGCCAGGCCCCGGGAACGTGGCTGGGAGCTGCTCAGAGGTGCAAAGTGTTTGTAGGAGACTTATGTAAGGCAGAGATGGAGTAACTGTAAAGAACCTATTCCTTTTTAATTTTTTTAGTGACCTTACTTTAAATGGAAGTGTCTGTTCTCCATGAGAAAGATTCCTAAATCAGGACTGGGAGAAGGAAAGAGCAGGAAAACACTTGCTAATGTCAACTTGAGGTTTGTTGTGTAAATCCAGCTCCTTGGCAGGCTGTTAAACACCAAAGTGATGGCTGTGGCTACTCCTACAAGAGCTGTTTAGGGTGTTTGGAAACTTTCACTGTAGTGTAGCTTTTCTAAAGTATTTTCAGGCTTTGGGCAGCAACGTGGCTGCTCTTCCCCTCTCCTGCCTGCCCTGCTGCTGTCTGAGGGCTGCAGTAACCGCAGCAAGTGAATTTATGTGTATTGTCACAGTCTTTAGTGGCTCTCTGTGGCACAGTAGGAGAGGGGATGCTGTTGGCTTTATCTTCTTTTCTGCCCCACCATGATCCATCTCCTTTTGCTCCATTTCCTGTGCTCAGTGTACTCCTTGTGCTGTGCCTTCCAAGCCCTGATTCAGGAGCCTCTGGTGCACAGAGGATCCTACCCCTCCTCCCCAGCATGGACTTTCCTTCCACCTGGAACATGGACTGGAATGTTTGTGGGATATCCTGTGGCTGCCCCTGGATCCCTGGCAGTGCCCAAGGCCAGGCTGGATGGGGTTTGGAGCAGTCTGGGACAGTGGAAGGTGTCCCTGCCCATGGCACTGGATGGGCTTTAAGGTCCCTTCAACCCAAAGCAGTCTGGGATTGTTTGATTTTCTCAGTCTCACACCAGGGCTGAGAAACGTTTTTTATTTCTGTTGTGCTGAGCAATGTGACCCACGGGAGGAGGTGTTTGTGTAGACTCCAGCTGCACCCACAAAAGCTTGGCTTGTCCTTGGGAATGCCAGGTTGGAAGGTGGCTCCTGGCCGGGGTGGCCACATGAGGCAGCCTGGCCTTGGCAAGGACAGGGCGAGCACTCAGCATTTGTGTGTCACAGTTATTCGTGGAACTCCTCTCCAGCTGGGGAGAAAAGGGGGGGAATTATTTGGATGTAATTTCAAATTGTGAGTTCGTTTGATGTCCATCTCGGTGTGAGCCCCGTGCTCTGCAGAAGCAAGTAACAGGTAGGGTGTTTGTGCTTCACCTCAGAGAAGCTGACTCACCCGAGTAATGAGATTATTAATTCCCTACCAACTGGAGGTGATTTTGTTCAGCCAACTGTGGCCACTTATGTGAACTCATTCTCTTGTCTGTGAATGTAAACACTCTCCTGTCGTTAAATAATCCTAAAATATTTTTGTGGTGATGATAAATTTTATTCAGGGCCAAAGGAAAACTTCACAGACACTTTGAGTTCATGATTTTCAGTGGTTTGAGTTTATTTGTGGATGAGTAGAGAAGCTGTGAAGGATCTTCGCTGCATTTCAAGATGGTTTATTTGCTGTTGGAGTATGGAGGAGATGGTCTGGCTGACCTCCTGGTAGACCTTTCATCTCCTGCATGGGGACAAACATGTCCCAGACCATCCCAGCTCAGAGCCCTGAAGATCAAGGCAGTGAAGCTTTCATGGGAGTCTCAAGTTTGCTTAAGGCTTTGTGGCTCCCTTTTTAAAATTCCAGAGCTTTGCTGTTTTTTCTCCATGGGATGTCAGATCCTATTAATGTTGTATCTGAGCATCTTATTAAGAAAGTAATTCCCAGAGCCTGTGTGGCACCACAGCTGTCCTCACAGCACCCTGGTGGGCACTGCTGTGGCACCTGCAGAAACTGCAATAGGAAGGGTTGATGACAAAAGGATTTTGGGGGGCATTTATGCCCCAAAGTTGTGGTTATAAAAATCCCTCTCTGAAGGTGCTTGTGAAGGAATTTGTGAACTCCTTCAGCCTCAGAGGTCCTTGTGTGTCTCCAGCTCTGCTGCTCCCTGCCCTTGTCAGGTCAGTGTGGGCACTGGGACTTGGGCAGCAGGGCTGAGATGCTGCAGTGCCTGCTGAGGGCTGAGCTTCAGGCACAAAGCAGGGGGGGGGTTTTCTTTTCTTTTAACCAAGCCCACAGGTCTGAGCAGGCTCCTGGAGGTGCTGCTGGGACAGGTCCCTGCTCCTGCCTGCCTTGGGGAGCTCCTCCTGGGGGAGCACCAGGCCCAGGGCTCTGCTCAGAAGGATGTGGAGGGGCTTCTCCACTCCCACGGGCAATTTTATTCTAGATAGGAGTGAGCTTCCAGTCTGCATCCGTTCTGTTCCCTGGGGTTTCAACTGAACGGGAAGAAGGATAAATTATTTAAAAATTGAAGAAGTTTATCTATGACATTTAATTAGTGTAAAGGGACTTCTCCTAATCCATGAAATTCCCAGGGCAGCATAAGCATATCCAGCCCTCATCGATGATGGGGTGATCCATCAGCTCGCAGACTCTTTTCTATTACCAGAAGTTTATCCTGAAATCTGGCAAAGGCCATTCATAAATTCATTTGAGAGGAGTGTTGTTTGGAGCTGCTATTATCCCGTGTAATTCCACAGCTCCAAATCAAGCTGTGATAACAGCTCCCTATCTGACAGGCCAAGCTTTCAATCACACTTTATCACCAGTGCAGATGTCTGTAAAGGAACAGGTTTTTCTCAGAAACAATAGAGATAAGCAAAGGTGGCTGAGGAGTAATTTAGAGAGGGAAGAGCCTGGGAGACGTTTCCATTTCAGTATCCAGAGTAAGGAAAAGCACATAAACCCCTCATATTAGAAACGGCTCGGAATAATTCAGTAAGATGATTTTCAGTCCCTGGGTTGTTTGCTCCAGAGCAGAAATAAAGGAATTAATACCGTGTCAGTCCCTTGTGGAGGGACCTGCTGCAAGGGTTGGGGAAGGGGAAATCTCCCTTTTCCATTCTGGAGAAAGGGATGCTCCAAGGGAGAGCAAAATGTGGGTCTCCAAAAGCAAAGAAGGGTTTTATTAACCTGGGCTGACCCCCAAGGGCTGCACTCTGCAGTCATTAACCTGCACTGCCCCTCCTGTCACAGCTGCTCCCTTGGGACTGGCACTGATTTTGCTTCCCATTTTCTCCACGTCTATGGAAGTTTGTGGGTGCTGAAGTTGGCAAAGGAAATAAATTCCCCCTTGCTTTGTTCTGTTAGAAAAGCAACTTTGAGCAAAGTCAAATCTTTAAATACACATGAAACAATTTCTGAGTGCTTTTTTTTCCCCCTTAAATCTCAAATTGGAGTTCGAAATAATGCAGAATTTTTATTGTTCCACATTAATGCTGTTGGTAGGCTGAGCCCTGTGTAAATTTTAATTCTTCTGATGTGCCTGTCTCAGTTAAGATGAAACTGCATCCTGGGCTTCTTCTCATGATCCTGGGGCTCCTCAGTTTGTGGCTGGGGCTGTGTTTTTTGGGGCTTTGGCTTTGTGATGGATCATTCTGCAGGAAGAACCCCCTTCACTGGGTCTGCAGCAGTTGCTGCTGTATTTAAATCTGCTCTCGTGGGACCCCTGGGTTGTACTTGGAGTCCAAAGAGCCACTCAGGAAATTGTCTCTATGGCTGAAAAGTGAATCCAGCCCTATTTTCTGTTTGTTTATTGGAGTCTGAGGACCAGTTTAGCTCCAGCTACAGTATCTGAGAATTACAGTGTGGTAGGATTGCCTCCTTATAGAGGAAGGAAAATATACAACAATTGGAAATGGATGAATCTGTTGGGAAGGGAAGCCCTGGAATTTCTCTAATAGAGCACAGAAAATCCCATGCCTGTGTCAGCAGATGAGGGAACAGGACATTGTCCAGGGCTGAATTGTGGGAGCTGTTGGGTCTGGAGCCATGGGCTTTCCCAGGAATCTGAATTCAGGCCTGGCTTTCAAGTAAAAAGCGGGAAAACTGTCAAATTTTTGAGAGTTGGATGTACGTTGCTCAATACTCCAACACGCCTGGGTCACTGAAACTTCTCTAATGAGAAATGAAGAGTGAAGCAGCCCCTGGAAGTGAAAGAAATGTATTTTATGCCTCAGGGGGGTGAGTCAGTATCCCTTGCTGAAATATGGACACATCCCTTCAGTGCCCATCACTGCAGACCTGGGCTTGTTCCTGAGAAAGGCACCTGCCAATGCACTGCCCAGGCCTTGGGGTTTGTTAATTAGAAAGGCAGAATTTATAAATCACATCCTGTGGAGAATAAAAGCAGAATTGGTTGCAGAGCCCGAATCAAAGCAGCATTGCCAGGTTACCTGCTTTAAAAAAGAGGTGGTTTCATGGCAAATGTGTATTTGCACAGAATCACTTCAAAGTGTTTTTCAGGAGAAATTTAACTTCTGTATAATTTAAACAGGGAGCTTTCCTTGGACTTAAATAGGAATTGAATAATGCCACGGGCACTTCTGTATTCATACATGATTTAAGAGTTATTAAGATGGATTAACACCTTTACAAATGCTGGTAAGAGGTGCCCAAGTCATGAGAGTAATCATCACTGGCACACAGAACTCTGTAATTGATTTCTAATTATTGATCAGAGCAGAGCTCCTTTTATACGGTAGCAACAAATGTTAGAGGATAATTTCTATTTAGAGGATAATTATTGCCCAAACCAGGTGCTGGTGTGTATACAAATATAATCTGTTTAAACTCCTTTGCGCTTTACAGAGTGGAGAACATTTCTGAAGTGCTTGAATGTGGTCTTGTCTTGATCAGAACCAGCAACTGTTCAGAAAAAAATACAGGAAAATGCCCAGCAAAACAGAGCTGGGCTTTAGTAGGACTTTAATGTGCAGTCCCTCATTCTGTGCATTGCTGAACCTCCAGATGCTTTAATGTGGCTAAACAATGATGTCTCCAATGCCATGGGTTTCCATATTGGGTTCATTTTGGGGGTAGATGTTTTGTATTGACCTGACCTGATGGCTGCAATCTCAGTTGCTGATGGGGCTGTTTTGGGGTTGTTTTTTACGCTCACTTGGTGCAGGACTCTGGGCCCAGCAGGGCAGGATCTCTCCTCTCACCACTGCCCAGGCTGTGTTGTCTTCCTGGGCAGAGCCAGTTCCGTCTTCTCTCCATCTCCCCCACTGTCAAAGAGACCTGGGAGAGCAGCAGGATGATTCTGGAATGTTTTTCTCCTGATTTCATGCTCGCTGTCTGGGGGAAAAGAAAAATATATTGTCTTACTGTAGAAAAGGTTGTGATGCTGAGAAATTGCAGAAACGTTTGATCCTTTCCATGAAGAAGGACAGAGCTGGATGGGAGGGCAGAGGAAGGGGGGAAATTCCCATCGCCTGTGCCGAGTGGGAATCGAGCAGAGCTGACTGAGGGGGAGAGAATGGCAAACAGGGTGGGTCGGGGAGCTGCTGGAGCTTAGAACGGAGCTAAGAAAGAAGCGCTGAATGGAGGTGTTGGAGTGGCAGGAGCCCATCTGGAAGTGGCTCGGTGGCGGCGGGGCCGGGGGCATCCCCGCGGGGGCTCCCCGCACCTCCCACGCCGCTGCCGGCTCCTCTTCCAACCGGACCCGGGGGAGGAATTTTCCCGGAGCGTGACTTCCAGCTGGCTGTGGGAGGTGGTGCTGCATTGCCATCTGCTCGGGAGGTGGGAGAGAACAGAAAGGGCTTTTTCCCTGTGCTATTTCAAGAAAGGGAAAAAAGGAATTCATGTGTTTCTGTGTCAGAGTTTGCAGCTTTCAGTAATCACAGCAAAACCCCGTGGAACAGCTGAAGAAGTTCTCATGTAATGGGAAATAATTATTACAGTCAATTCTTTTCAAGGTTGTTGTAGCAGCATTTTCTTTTCTTCAGAGCAATGCTGTGTTATGGATAGAGTTAACAGTTGATTCTGGGCTCCCATACTAAAAATTTATTATTATTGCTATTATTATTGTTGTTAGAACTTTGAATTGGAATTGTTGAGCCACAGCATAAAGGAAATGGGAAGCAATCAGTCAGTGCTGCTCACAGGCAAAGGCAACGATTCCTGCAGTGAAGGGATCCATCCTTCCAGTGTTGGAAAGGGGGGAAGCAGAGAGAGAATCTTCACCAGGAACTGCAGAGACAGGACATGGAGTAAGGGGGAAACTGAAAGAGGGGAAATTTGGGTTGGATATTAGGGATAAATCCTTCCCTGTGAGGGTGGGCAGGCCCTGGCACAGGGTGCCCAGAGCAGCTGTGGCTGCCCCTGGATCCCTGGCAGTGCCCAAGGCCAGGCTGGACATTGGGGCTTGGAGCAGCCCGGGACAGGGGAAGGTGTCCCTGCCATGGCAGGGGTGGGAACAGATGATCTTTAAGATCCCTTCTGGTCCAAACACATTCACAGAAGCTTCATCTTTCCTTCCACGGCCACCAGAGCCAATGGTGACCAATATATTCCACTAACAAATCACACACTGTTTATCTGCTCCTGACTGATCTCTGAAAATCTGGTCATTGAGGCTACCCAAAACTTCATTGAAACCATTTTGGGTTTGTTGCGGCACTTGTTTTTGTGTAGATGGTTTGACACGGCAAAAATGATTTCTACCTCAGTACAACTGGTAATATTTGGAATTATTTTTCATGCTTTTACAAAGTCCTGGTTCAGCAAAACTTTTCTGGAGAAGAGACTAGACCCAGCAGAGGTTTGTCTTAAGCACAGAGTGGTGATGATGAGGTTAATGCACTTCACTGTGTATTTTCTAATCCTAGCATCAATTTGGGTACCCAGATAATGGCTGGGCATGCTTTTCCTGGCAGCACATTTGCAGTGCTCCGTTGTTGTGTTCTCATTCCAAGGTGCCTGTTCCCCTGTGATGCCCATCTCCCCTGGCCCAGCCCTGCTTGCACTGGACTCTCATTTCAAACCCAAATGGCACGTTCATTCCAGCTCCCTGCCCTCGGGGTGGCTGCACAGCTCGGTGCCGGTTGCCCGGGGCTCCCAGCCCGCCGTGAGAGCCGCAGTGACGGAGCGGGGCTGGGAGTGACTCGGGCTGGGTAACGCGAGCTCTGTCCGCCAGCCTGGGGATGAAAGCTCCGCTGCTCGGGCTGTGGGGATCCCTCCGGGGAGGTGCGGGGATCCCTCCGGCAGCACTGCGGTGCCCGGGGCAGGGCTGGCAGCAGGGTTCGTGCGGGGCTGTGTGTCAGTAGGTGTCACCATCCGGTTGCTGTGCGCTGGAGCTCTCCTTCCAGGCGCTCCCAAACCCTGCCCCGGGACAGCATCAGCCCGCCAGAGGCTTCCCGAGACGCAGAAAGGAAAATATACTCCGAGCTCTCCTCGCTGTCCAGTGATGCTCTGCAGGGCTGAGCACCGGGCTCTGCTGCCTGGCACAGGCACCGGTGCCACCAGTCCCTCACAGAGCTGGGGCTCGGCTTAGCAGCAATCGGCTCCCGTTGCCTCCTTCCCCTTGGAGAGCTGAGCGAGCTCCCAGCTGAGCTTCTGGGATAAATCTTTGCCCAGAGCTGCAGCTCCCGTGGCTCAGCCTCCCTTCGCGGCCACGCTGCAGCCTCGGTTCGCTCCCCGGGCCGGCAAACCCGGCTTAGCGCTGGGCTGATGGGCTGGGATTAACGGGAGTGGGAGCTGGAACTGCCTTGCCTGGGGATACTGCAATCCCGTTAGGGCAGCCAAGAGACTTCCAGAAGGGGTGTGGAGGTGTTTCTGAGCAGACACTGTCTGTCTGGGAGAGTGCAGGGCCACCATTATTGCTGTCCTTGCTGCTCTGCCCACTCATCTGCAGCAAATCCGAGCAAATTCCTGCTCCGAGGAAGAGGAGCCCTGAGGAAGAGGACTCAGTACTGCAGAGCCTCAGCTTGGGCTCCTTTGAGCAAGGGAACCCCACGGTCCCGTGATGACCCTGGCAATGCCATAGGCACAGGCTGAGCTCTGCTGGCACCCGAGTGACAGAGAGAGGCTCTTCTGTGTAGCTCTGCAGTGTGTGAGCTGGGGTTTCACAGGTGCTGCAGCTGCTAATGCCCTTAAATCGCCACCCTGATGCTGTGTCTGTGACTCTGCAAATGCCCAGTCGTTGGTAAAAGCTCCAGCTGTGACCCAGGATCCTCACCTGCATGGCAGTTTGGTGGAACTGATTCATTTTCCCTGTGTAAGTGGCTTTGTGCGGAGCGGAGGAGTCATCCAAACTCAGCTCCAGTGCAGCCACTTTCATATCCACCCTAATGCTGTTTCCTCCAGTAGAAGTGGAGATTTAAGCTAAATCAGAAAGGCTCAGATATGCTTATACTTTCTATTGCTTCCCTCCTCTCCCTGTTCCCATTCCCTGTAACTGCTGACATTAGTTGAAACAGCAGGTAATACTTTTTCCACAGACCTGGTGTGCAAATGACACGGGATTTATAAACCTGAAGAGGGCTTGCTGGCCTTCCCAGGCTTGCAAACTCAGAAAAAAATTCACCTCAGCTGCAAAATACCCCTGCCAGAGGGATGTGTATGCAGAGGATGGTGCAGTGCTTGGACAGCCCCCGGTGGTGGCTGCTCCTCTGCCCGGCCCTGGAAGTGGATGAGATCTCACGTTGGGCAGCAGAGCCCACGGCAATGGCCCTCAAGCTTTAAGGTTTATGGTGCCATTCAGTCAATTCAGGATATTTTTGTATCGTCTTTCAGGAAAAAGTCCCAGGCTGGGAATCACTTTTCTGCCTCTTTTATTCCCAGTGCTAAGGTGGATTTGGATGTCAAGAAATTCCAGCCTTGAGGGATTATGCCAAGTACATCCCCTGCGCTTGCCCTCCCTGCCCTCTTGGGGATGCTGCCTCATCCCATCAACCGCAGTCCCACGAAGAATTCGGTTGTCGTGCAGGTAAAATGTGAGGGCAAAAATTGTTAATCATGCAGCAGAGGTGAGGCAGTGCAGGGATTCTCATCATCATTACTAATTTTACAAGATTGGTGAAGGACAAAATAATTACCAAAACATCCTGCTGCAAGAATGGAGCTGGTGCTGGCAACTAATGTGCTTGTAGGCTTTTGTGAGAAATGCAGGATTATCCCCTTCATTTCACCCATTCAGCTCATTTCTAGCTCATTTTGCTTTGCTGTTTCTCTAAAGAATGCCGATTGTGGTTCATGGCTCCATCCCTTCCTGGTTGACACATTGATCCCTCCTCAGGAGGCTCCATAGCCTGTTCCTCAGTAGCTCAATATTATATTTTAACCTCAGCCTAATGATTTCATTTAAAATACTGAGACCTTCTCCTGCTGCATATGTGAAACCTGTGACACTTGGCTGTAGTGCTGCTTTGCCCTGAGCAGCCCAGGGCAAGCTCAGGTGGCTTGGGAATGTGTGCAGGATGAAGTTTGAACGGAATCAGTATTTTTAGGAGGGAACACAACAGTGGGGTATCCTGCTGCATCTGGACTTTTCCACTAAATTCCCTTTCTTAAATACCCTCTGAGGCAGAGGAGAGAAGTGCCCTGTGAGCACAGAGGAGGTGGCAGTGGGGCTGGAGAGGGGTTTGCCAGATTTAAGAGGCTTTGTGTCCCACTGTGGGCTGTGCTGTAATGAGTGTGAAGCCACTGCTGGCAGTCCCTGCCTGAGGAGCAGAGGTGTGTGCCAGGATGTGGCTGTGGATGACAACGTGGTTTTGGTAGCAATCCACCAGTTTTGGCAAACACTTTGTGATTAGATTGTCTGTCACACAATACAACCAAAGTCATGTGCAGCTGAACATGAGCAACTCAAAGCTTTGAAAGCAAGTGTGGGTTAGGATTTGGATTTTCCATTTTTTTCAGTCTCAAATTGTTTTATTTATGCATTTATTTATTTATCCCCTGTTTGGGAATTACAACTGAATCAAACAAGTGCTTTGCTTGTGGGGTTTTTTCCCTTCTCTTTTTCACACAGTGAGAAGTGGGAACTGTGCTGGGTTCTTCCTCTGCTGGGTGATGCCCCCTGGGCTCACCCTCCTTGCAGCAATGGGTTCCACCTTTGAGCAGGACAATCACTAACCTTCAAACCTGTAGTAAATGGAGCTAAGCCTTGGTTATACCCAACTTCACAGGACTGGAGAGAAGTTGCTGGTGTGTTTCCTTCTCCTGAACCCCAGAGTCCCTCAAGGTTCCTCAGCAACTCCTCTGCTCCTCCTTACAACACAGCACTTCTGTGATGTGCTGGTAAATCCGAAGAAAACTGAACAGGGAACCTGCCTTAGAGCCAGAGCCGTTGTGAGCTCTCGTGGCATTTCCTCTTTTCCTCCCTCCTTCAGTGTTTTGGCTGTTGGTGATTTTTGTGCTTCCCTAACCTTGCACAAATGCTGGCGCTGCCTCAGCTCCGTGCTGCTGCGTTGTGATTTCGTCCTGTGCTCCTCCTCTCCACCAGCAATTCGCTGGCACGTGATGATTTGCTTTCCCTGGCACCCCACTTACATTTCACTTCTCTTATCAGTTGATTTACTGCCTCTAGACAGAAGATGAATAGTTTGCACTTTGTACTCTTAAATCAAAATGGAATGGGAAAGACTGGTTTAATCATATTTTATTCCAACCCCACTTATCTGTATCACCTATTGCTTAGCCCTGTCAGGAGTGATATGTCTGCAATTTCCTATCCTCGCTGTTGGCTTGGCACAGGACCAAGGCTCTGCTTATTCATGGCTCCAGCATTGTTTTATCCCAAAACTGGGAGAGGCTCTGAGCAAGTTCCACACGACCCTCATGGCTCAAACAGTGAGGCAGAGCTCAGCTGGGCAAAACCAGCCCAATAATGGTTTATTTTGCCATTGAAACCATGTTTGGAACAGGGCCTGTAAGCTGGAGCTTAGTTCAGCCTGACATTTATATCTGGGCTTCACATTAGACTTATTCCAAGCTGTGCAGCCACATCTCTGTTTTACACAGAGGAGTAGCAGCCAACAGACCTGAAGGAATAAAGTCCACTAAGCATTGGCCTAATGGTCATTTCTCCATGGCCTTATATAACTTGTGGGGTCTGGGGCTAAGTGCATGAAGCGTTTTTGATTTCTGGTTTGGGATTTATTTATCATAAAAGTTAAAAATTAAAGCAACTTGGTTAAAGTATTTTAACTGTATATAACACGTATATTTAATGCACCTTTTTTGATGTAGTGTTTTGTTCTTAAAAAAGAAAGTGTTCGGACTGTTTTTTCAATGGACTTTGAATTTCATGGTTCAAGCTTCGTGGATACACCTCCCTAATGCTTGGCTAATGCATGTGGAAACAGGCAATCCATTCCTTTCATGGTCCAAAATAAATCATTAAAACGATTCCGTGTTGCCTGGCGATGCAAAATGGCTTAAATCTCAAAATACTACAGGGTGAAAAAAATTAGGTTTGAAAATTCAGTCATGGAGTGAGTAAGTTTCTCTCCATCCCCCCTGTATTTGGGTGCATATGGAGCATTCTGAGGAGTCGTCATCCAAAGGGAATCTGCTGGAGGCAGGCGGAGGCAGGATGGGCTTTGCTGCTTTTCTCTTGAGCTGGATGGGAGCTGACGGGGTGTGTAAGGAGTTGCTGACCTTTTCAGGGGGCTCCTTTTCCACCTGAAGCACCTAAAGGTTTCTGCTGGGCTGTGCTGAGCTCTGCTGTTACCACAAAGCAATTAAAGGTATCCTTCAGTTGATAACTGGGTGTAATTTTCGTTTTCCTCCTCGCCCCTTGCCAGAATCCGGAATGATTTATATGGCTGGAGCAGAACTGTGTGTGCTGTGAGCAGTTTATTCAGAATTTCCCATTGCTTCCCCTGGAGCGGGGCTGCATAAATGATACTTTGTGGTTTTAACCTGTTTGCTGCGTTGTTGGCCAGGAATCAAACAATGGAGCAGCTTTTGCCTTCGACTTCCAGGGCTTGGGCTCAGGACATCACTTACAGCTGTGCCCCTTTTAGGGGACCAAGCTCAATGGAATTGTATCTTCCACAGGCTGAAGCTAAAACCCGGAATCCTGGCTGAGCAAGGCTTCTCCAAGTTACGCAGTTCATTGTTTTTTGGTGTTTTTTTGTTGTTTTTTTTTTTAATTTAGTCGTATCTTTACAGCTTTTTCCACAATCTAGTTAAAAATCCCATTTCTCTTTTATGTTACTATGTACAAATTCCTTTTTAGCTGCCAAAGGAAGTTATTGTAGTGCGATGATTATAAATGATCACAGTGCATTATGGAGATAAAATCCAACTTCCAGCTTGGGGAGGCCCAGTGAGACTTTGCCCCCTCAGCCTGGGGGCTGTGAGGAGATGCAGGAGGAGCTGAGGGCTGAGGAGAGGCAGCTGGAGCATGCACAGGCCCTGAGAACCTGATACTGATTGGAACCGAGTGCAAAAACGTGTTTGCAGCCCAGGTCTTATTGCCCCATCAATAACATCCCTTTTCCTTATTTCTTAACGTTCTTGGGCTTTACTCAGCCTGAATTTGTGTTTGGGGCCGGGGGGCTGCCGAGGCTGCCATCCACTGCTCCGCTCAGTGCTGTGCCCACACTCACAGCCAGGCAGGGCAGCCTGAGGTGTTTTCCTCTCCCCAATCACCTAAAAGGGTCTAAAACACACCCAGCCCCCCCCCGGCAGCCTTTGGGGAGAGCCCGTGGGATGTGCAGAGGGCAGGGCTGACCAGCCTGGTGTGCAGGCACAGTTCAGAGGGATGGAGGGGCAGGCCTTGGAGCACCCAGAGCTCTGGCTCTGCTCAGGGGCTGCTTCTGGCAGGGGAAACGGAGGCTGCTGGGTGGAAGGGGCTGTTTGTGCCCCCTGTGCCCAGTCCCTGGGATGGGTAGGAGCAGCCAGGATCCCTGTGGAAGCACCAGCACAGCAGGAGCTGAGGCTGCTGGGCCAGGACAAAACTTAGGACATGGACAGGCATCTCCTGAGTCCTTCCCTCTCCCCATGGAACTGAGCTGCTGCTCTGCCCTTGTGGTTTTGTCTCGCTGGGTTTGTTACTTTGGAGATTGATGTGGCCTCACACCTTACCTGGGTGTGTCAGGGAGATCTTACTGAGTATTTAAAAATGGGGCTCATCCTTTTGGGCCGAGCTTTGCTTGGGCTTCCTTGGTGATAAATGAGGGGGATGCCCCCTGGTGGGGCTGGTGTTCCTCGGGAATATCAGCCTGGTGCTGCTCCAGCAGCGGTGATTGGGGTGGAAAACATCCTCCTGCCCAAAGGCCACAGCTGGGAACTGAGAGTGGTGGCAATCGCAGGTGGCCCTGGGACTTATTCAGCCCAGGGAAGAAATCTTCCTAATTTGCATCAATTCCAGTCACTCTCGCTTTCTTCTTTATCGGGAAAGCAACAGTAGCTGCAGGATCCATGGCTGGTTTGTGCCTGCTGTCTCTGGAAATAATAGAGGACTTATGGAAATCTCAGTTAGGAAAGTGGCAGTTTTGAAGTGAATCCCTTCGGTTCAGTTTCTTGCAGAACACATTTAAAGAACCCTCAGTAATCATTTTCATGCTAAAGCTCAAATTGTCTTGTTAGATTGTTGCTTTTGAGTGGAGCAATGGATTGACATTGATTTTTTTTTCTCCCTTTTACACTGATATTCAAGTTTTTTGTGTCAGTCTGATTTGACAGAAACTGAGATCTGTCTTTATTATTTTTAGGCTACTGACAGCTCAGTGTTTTTGACAGATAGAAGGATATTTTACACCCTTCTGATAGGGATTACCCTGCTTAACATTCTCCCTTCCCTGCCTTTCTCTTGAATGCATTACAAAGTTGCCCAGCTGGATCCTGGTTAAGACATGCAGACCTTTAATACATTTATCTATCAATTACCCCTGTGATTTCTGGGGTTCAGGCACCACACCCCTGACCTTCCCTAGCAGTGGCCACAGCCCCCACTGCTCCTGCTGCTCCTCGCTGCTGCCAGGACCAGGACAGCAAAATTCCTGCCAGTGCTCACTCCCAGGGCCCTGCAGCTGTTATCACTTTCATATCAAAAAGTGAAGGCGAGGATCCCAGGCCCTCAGCACAGATGCATCTCTGGCAGTAAATGTGTCCCAAATGGGGCAAGAGCTTTGCTGCTAGGTTTTAATTTTCTCTGCAGGTAAAAGCCATTTCTGTGCTGCTTTGGAATGAAACCAAAAAGAAATTGTGCCTGAATAAGCTTTCCCTGTCAGAGCACAGCTCTGGCTGACAGAGACCTGAGGGACTGCAGGGAGCTGAAGATACACAGAATTTTTTTTTTCTGTTTTTTTTTGTTTGTTTGTTTTGCTTGTTTGGGTTTTTGTTTGCTTTTGTTTGGTTGGGGTTTTGGGGTTTTTTTTGTAATTCTTTTTCTTTAGAGTTATTAACTTGTGAACTTGCTGTGGTCCCTCAGGCTGACCCAGCCCTGTCTCTGTTCCAGTTCCATGTTCTGTAACCCAGCAGGGGGGTAAAGCAGCCCCAGCTTTGCCCTGGGTTTGGCAGGGTTGGGATGTCCCCTGTCCCACAAAGCCAGGTGCTGAGGTGGGAAGCAGCTTGTCCATGGGAAGTGACCTCTGAGCAGCCTTGATGATGTGGCTGTTTCACAGTGTGAGAGTGGTTTGGTTATCCCAGCACTTTGTACTCCCTGTGAATGAATATTTGCAGTTAAATGGAGATGTGCACTCAGTGTGTGACTGCCCAGTAACACTCAGTACAGTCCCTTTTAATTTAAATATCTTCTGTCGCACTGGCCTGGCTGCATCTCCAGTGGGCTTATTCTGGAAAGCTCAGGTGATTTACTGAAATTACTTTTGCCATCTGTATCACTCTTTTTTCACCATTATAAAGGCTCTGCTACCTCTAATATTTGAGTTTGCTGTTGCCTGTCTCCCTCTCTTTAAGGTGCAGTTACTCCGGACTATTTCAGGTTCCTCAGTGTGAGTTTGGAAGTACAGGGGAAGTGTAAATGTGATTTAAACTGCATTCCTGCGGTGTTCATTGGAAATGGGGATGTCAATTTTTCACTTACCCCAAAACAAGCAAACAAAAGCTTTCAGCTGGATCTTATTCCCATGCTTGATGCAGAGACATTTTGATTTCAATTCTCAGTTTGTCTGGTCTTGCCCAGACACTGAAGTTTCCATTGGAAACACCAGGCTTTCCTACCACTTCATGCACCCTGGTTTATGTATGTATTTATAGCAACTTTAGTTATAAAGGTTTAGATATTGGGGATAAATCCTTCCCTGTGAGGGTGGGCAGGCCCTGGCACAGGGTGCTCAGAGCAGCTGTGGCTGCCCCTGGATCCCTGGCAGTGCCCAAGGCCAGGCTGGACATTGGGGCTTGGAGCAGCCTGGGACAGTGGAAGGTGTCCCTGCCATGGCAGGGGTGGGGCTGGATGGGCTTTAAGGTCTCTCCCAACCCCAGCTACCCTGGGATTCTTTATTTGCTTTGTGTAGGAGTCCTTTAAAGCACCCAACCCTTGTGTCCATCCAGTTCCTCCATTCCTCATGGACAAATTTGCCACAGAAAATGGGCAGTGTCCTCTTTGATTGAATTTTTAATGCTTTTCCTTGGCTTCTATGCAGTGGCTGCACGTCTGTCTCGGAGCGGGGAGAAGGGGATGAGTCTGTTTGCAGGGAGATGCAGACGAGGCCATGGGGTGTTAATTAGAAGAAGGCTATCACTGCAGAGTCCTAGGCTCTCCCTGCCTCCAGCCATGGCAGCTCCGGGATTTCCCAGCCCTTTATCCTCTCTTTCAGTGCTCCACTTAGCTCAGAACAGCTGCGTTCATTGCCCCTACTCCTGCACCTTGATCTTGACCCAGAAAGACAATTACTGAAAATTCCAGGGATCTGTTAACCTCTGCTGCCCCCCGGCAGCCAGGGCAGGCCAGGAGCTGGACCTCAGCCATCTGTCCTGTAGGAAATGCTCAGGGATCAAAAGGGCAGTGCTGCCTGGGGAGCCAGGAGTGACTCAGGGAGTTATTTCTGCACTTGAGGTCTCCTTTCAGCAGGGCCAGTGCCTTGGGAAACATGTCTGGGAATTTGTGTGCTTTTTGTCCCAGCCTTGGTCATGGAATATCTCAGGTATAAATCCAATCCAGCCTTTTAGTGACTGGTTTGACATCTGGGATTGGGGTTAATCCATGCCATAAAATGTTGTCTGTCTGTGCAAGGAGCTGTTCCCTTGTCTGGTGGTCCAGCTCTGCCTCAGTCTGATCCAAATTACATCAAAACCTGTCGGTGTTAGCTCTTCTTTTATGGAAAAGTGCACTGTTTCCTTTTTCATTCTTTTTTTTCCCTTTCTAGACCAGACTGAAAGATGTGTTTGACCACCAGAAGTGAATTATTAAAGAAGGGAGGGAAGTTTCATTCCAAAAGTGGATGGTTCTTAACGCTCCTGGCAAACTGGCAGCGAGTGAGTTTTCCTCAGTCTCACTGGGCCTCTATCCTAATATAGCTAAATAACAAATGAAAGGCAGAATGGAGGGAAAGATACCTTAAGTATTTTATTTTCTGAGGTGGTAATATGGCCTTTCCTTGCCATCCACTTAAGGAAGTTTTGGGACCCCTTTCTGGGTCTGTGTCCTTTACTAATTTCCAATACTCGTTGCATCCGTTCACCAAATTAAAGCCGTTCCCACAGGAAATGGTGCAAATCAGTGCAATAAAGAGCAAAATTTACAAAACCCAGGTACTTTGTGCAAGGCAACAACATATTTAAGTTAGTAAACATAGGTAAAATATTCCTTGGAAGAATAGAGTGATCTAATAGTACCTTGCTTACGGCAACTGTATGGAGTGTAGGGGGAAATAAATAATCTGAACTAAATGTGCCCCTTACTGTGCTTGTGCTGGGAGGCTTTGATAGGCTTTGGATAAAACTCCCAATTCACTGCACTCCAGATGAGTTTTGAGTCTTTCAGGGCTTTCACTTAAAAGACTCATTAAGAAATATCCATTCCAGGCAGGGCTCCAACCAGCTGGAATGTTGGCTACCAACCCTCCCAGAAATAGGATTTAAGGCCTTTCATGTGTTTGCAAACCAACAGTTCCAGATCTGTGGACTTTCCTTCCCTCCTCCTCTTGTCCCACCTTAGGCATAAAAATATCAGATATTTAATCCTAACAAATGCTGATGCATTTTGAATTCTTGTTTCGAACCCCCTTTTCCTGGGAAAGCAGCCTAAGGAATGAATGCCCCCAATTTTGGTGCAGTTCATGGGTGGCACCTGCAGAAAGGCCCAGGCTGGGCTGAATTCCAACCAGGCACTGCACTTCAGCAATAAATACAATTCCCACCTTGTTCAACACCCATCTTGAGTTCAACTCATGTTTATAGACATATAGGATGTTTAAATGTTAAGTGGGATTAATTAAAACTGAAAGTGTTTCTGTCATAGGCAGAGATATAATAAATAAAGGGTTGTGTCTGCTTTCAGTACTGAAACTATCTCACTTCCTTTTGGGGAATCTCCCAGGGGAAAATAGTGTCAAAACCATGACAGTTCTGCACAACCAAATATTTCCACCTGACAGTAATACCCGTGGAATCTAAGACATGTGTTAGAGATGTCATAAATGTACAAGTTTTCTGCATGTGAACTTCAAGTCAGGTTCAGTGTGTGGGCTGAAGTTCTGGTGGTTTCAGTGGCTGTTTTCCAAGGCAGCAGGGGCTGCACAGAGGGTTTTTGTGCCCAGCTTCTGTCCCTGTGGGTTTGCCTCAGTGCTCCCAGCACCACGGAGCGTCTGGAGAGGAGCTGTTGAGGAAGTGTGATCCCAGAAGCTCCATCCTGGCTACAGAAAGGGGTAATTCATATTTAACAGCGTGCAGACAGAGCTGCTGTTCGCTCAGACAATTAAAGAGGCTGAAAACTCCCTGCCAGCTCCAGTCCTTAAAACGCTTCCCTGTGCCAGCTCCGTCCTGCGCTGTGTCAGGCAGGTCTCAGGAGGAAGAGGGGAGGGAAATCTTCTGCCGTTTGTTTTTCCTGTCTTTTAGACCAGAGAGGGTTTTTGTTCCATTTCTGTCAGCCCCTGACAAGTGCTCTTCCCGCAGCCCTTCAGAAGTGCTTTGGAACACCTGGGCACCGTTGCCTTCCCTGGTATTTTCCTTTCAAGTTTGGGTTTAATTGGGGTCCTGTGGACACGGATTCAGTATTCAGCAGAATATCCCGGCCCTGGAGGTGCGCTCAGGACAAGACCCCAGGGCAGGGAGGTGTGCTGGAGACCCCTGCCAGTCACAAAGAATTTCCCTTTAAATCCCTTCATTTTCAGCCGGGTGAGGGCTGTGTGGAACCCGTGCCCTCTGTGGCTCCTGCACTGACAGCAGTTGAGCTCCTCTGCCAGGTAACTCTGCCCCATGGGGCCCTCTCACAGAGAATTTTCTGCTTCAAAGGCTCTGCTGTACCTTTAGAAGTGTAGTTTGCACTAATTTGCAAGAAATATTTGAACTCTCTTCTATGAGTTAAAATTTTTAAGCCAAAAATTGGGCAAGTCTGCTCAGAGTTATCAATAAAATCGTTTCTGATTGATCGCACAGACATGCTCCCAACCAATGCCTGTGTGAGAAGGTGCCTCGGTTTGGGGTGATTTATTCTACTCAATAAAAGCTTTACAAGTAGCTTTAAGGATCAAGCAGCTTTAAAGATCATGTTAGCTGATAACTGTTGTGTTATTGTGTCAGAATTAGGACATAAAATCATTTAATTGCCCTATTCTGTGTGTTCAGCTCCTCAGGATGTTTTCCCTCTCCACCTCAGGAATCAGCACGTCCCCAGGCAGATTATAAGGTATAAAATATAAAATACCCCTGTCAGAGGTGAAGGGCCTCAGGGGCAGGAGAGCATTTTGGATGGGAGGGGGGGAAAGGAAAACACAAAGTAAAATTTGCTGTTTCTCTTTCTTTGAATTTGTTTTCTTCAAAGCCAATTCATTTATTAGGCAGAACCTTTGTGGAGACAGGTAATGAAGAATATTAATGGAAAGTGAGTTTTAAATTCAAACACGAATATAAATGTTGGAAAGTTGAATAAATGAGTGGTTGGAGTTTGGGTTTTGTTATTTTGGGTTTTTTGCTAATGAAGATGCAGCAAACATTGTACTGCAACTTAAACCCGACTCTGTGCAGCAAAACTGAACCCCACTGTGAGATGGGAGAACAAATATTTGCATTTTAACTGCTCATAAACCATGGCTGCCATTTGGTAATGGTAGTTAAATCCACATACTGCCTAGTAAATCATACATTTAATCATTTTTACATGAGGCAGGGAACTCGAGGAGGGAAAAGGATTGCTCATACGCTACTGGTAATCAAATTCATTATTATTATTTCACTCAAATAAGAACTATTTTTTTCTGTCCCACACAACTTCCATGGCTGTCCATATTTATTCCAACTGTCTGTGCTAACAAAAATGACTGTTTTAATCCAGTGCAAACAGATTTGGGGCTTATTTGGTAGCTTTTTTAAAACTTTACAAATAGAATCATGCAATTCCAGGCTGGTTTGGGATGGAAGGACCCTTAAAGCCCATCCAGTGCCACCCCTGCCATGGCAGGGACACCTTCCACTGTCCCAGGCTGCTCCAAGCCACATCCAGCCTGGCCTTGGAGCTTTTGAAATGGGATAGATGCAATTAGACCAAAAAATGAGCCAAGTCTCTTGTTGGTCCTTCAAATGGAGGCTTAAGAGAGGAAATTCAGTCTGTGGAAAAATGATTTAGATTTGGGTTAAGAAAGGGGGAATGGATTGGTAACAAGTCCAGCAGCTGCTCCTTCCTTTGAGGGCTTCCTTTGGTTTGTTTGTTTTGTTTTGTTTTAAGAGCTGCTCCCGTGGGAGCTGAGTGACATTTCAGGGTGATAAAATGGATGCACTTGGTCAGGAAAATTCCAGAGCCTCTGTGCAGGCAGCCTGGCCTCCTGCCCCTGCCCCTGCCCCACCACGGAGCTCACAGGAGGAGCCTCTCGGTTCCTCCTGACAGCTCTGGGGGTTTTGTCTGTCTGATTTTTGACACAGTCAGGATCCGTGTTCCACCAGACTTCCTCATGTCTCAGAGCCTTCTCCAGGGACTGCTCTGGCATCCAGCAAGGTGGATGGTTTATTTTTATGAATAAGCAACCAAAACTTTAGGCAGCGTTTTTCCTTTAGCAGAAAATAACTGCCTCAGTCTTGTGCTGCTCTGGGGAGGGCTGGGAGTCCGAAGCTTCTCATGGATCATCCAATATTTTCAGGAGTTCTTGGGGAAGAGGTAATTTTTGACCTCTCTAGAAGAACGTCCTCGTGTTCAGTCACCTCATCTCCACGTTGTGCTCCTGCAGGGAATTCCCAGGAGAGCCTGAGCCTCCAGGAGCTGGGTCCTGCCATGCGAATTATGGGAATAAAGCCACAATTTGGCACCAGGCTGGTTCCACAAACTGCTTCAGGAATACAAATTCGTTTTTCCACCACGGAAAACAGCCCAGCCGAAAGTGGGTGGAAGGAGAATGATCCTTTCCTGCAGCTGCAGGTGTTCCTTGCTTTGAATATCTCGGGGATACACAAAAACATGGAGGTGCCTGAGCGTCCAGGTGAGAGTGTGCAGGGACTCAGGTCCCTGGGGTTCAGGTGTGTGCCCTGCCCTGGCACCTTTGCGCGCCTGAGATGTTTTGGCAGGCATCCTGCTGTTCCCCAGGCTGCCTCCTGAACATTCCATGGCAGTTTCAAAGGTGGTCAGACGTTCCAGGCCACACACAGAGCCCACGTTCAGATGTATTTTTACCTAGTAAACACATTTGCCTTTGGTCAGTGGAGTTGGCAGTCGTGGCTCACCAGAGTGCCTAAAGGAAAACTCTCAGCAGCAGCAGTGGAAAAGTGATTTTATAGCACAAATCAGCTTGCTGGGACTGAGAGAGCACTTGGATTGTTCTTTTCTCAGTGGAATAGATTGATGTGACATCTGAAATGACAGTCAGGAATAGATTCTGAACTGCCACCTTCATCTCTTAATTAATACAAGTAATTCTTTTGAACAAAATATGGTTATCATCAAGTTCATCCTGTCCCAGTGAGATTAAAGAGTGCTTGAAATTCACTTTTTTTTTGTCCCAGCGGTGGGATAATCCCTGTAATTACCTCATATTATCCACTGATATTCATGTATCATCTCCAGTGATACTGGGATCTTCTGCAGATCGCTTTGAATATTCAAACAAGTCACGCTGAGACACTTCTCATTCAACAGCTGAAGATTCCTCTGGTGGAAGTGGTTACTTTGATAAAAAACGCCTCTCGCTGCTTGTTAAAAACATGAAAATGTTGTTAAATGTTGGGTTTTTAACTCATTATACTCAAAATATTTTAAGTACTGGGATTTCAGTGCGTATAAAAAATTGTACCTATTTGTTGCTCCCATTTTGGATTTAGTGGTGCACACTAAGAAGTCTTTTCACAGTGGGCTTTAACCAGAGGAAGAAGAGAAGGGAATAAAGAGATTTTCATTATTTCAGGGAGACGAGGGAAAGGCTGCTTTGTTTCATGTACGGCCAGGAGATTCTCACCTTTTTAGAGAGAGAAAACAAAAAATGTCATATATGCTATGAATTTCAACAAATACTTCTCTCTGCAACCATCGTGTTCTTCTCACAGTGGGTGTCATGTGAATTCCTCAGGAGGGGCTGGAAGTGTTAAGCCCATTTCATGCTGGTGAAATGTCAACATGTTCAAACTAATAAATCCAATATCTCCAGTCCAGACATGGGAACTGTGGCGGATGAAGAGGTCGAGCTGCTTCCTGAGGATTTGAAGGTGTGTTTTATGTTGGAAGTGCTCTCAGTTTTTTTTCTCCAAGTTCTGTTTCCAGCCTGCTAGGTCTGGGTTTCCCCCAGGCCCGTCAGTCGCTGGGAATGGGGCTGTGGATGTGCTGCTAACCAGATAACAATTCTCAGCTGCTTGTCAGCCCGGCTCCTCCTGCACATCCCTCACCAAAGGCTGGGGGAGCTGGGCTTTGCTCTGGGCTGTAACCTTGCTTTGCTGTCCACGCAGTCAGAACGGATCTTCTGAATTCAGGGAGAAGGATCACGCTCCTGTACCGTGATGGCAGCCCAGGAGAGGCACCCTGGGACAGGAAATTCATTCCTCAGAGGTACTTTTGCACTGTGAAATGGGATTTTGCTGTGATGGATCCTGTATGAAAACCAAATCTCTCTGAAGGCAGAATGGAACGGTACCCAGACGTAGGAGGGTTGTGGGGGCTGTGGGTGGTGCAAGGAGGAACTGGAGCTCTGGGGAGCAGAGTGGGGTGCCCCTGTCCAAGTTCCCAGCTCTGTGGAGTTCCCAGTTCCCAGGAGGAGGCTGCAGACCCAGCACAGATGCACACAGGACTGTTTTCCAAGCCGTGGTGTTTTCCACAGGGCACATGAGGGGATTAACGCTTGAGAATCCTCTTTAGCTGCTCTGGGGATCGCAGCTTTCAGAGGGCTGCTAGAATTTCTCAAAACCTCTGATCAAATGCCAAGGAAAGGAGCTGGGAAGTTGTCAGGCTCTGCTGGCTGTTCCAGAGGGAGGTTTGCAGGGCAGCTCAGGAAGCTCTGAGGGATGGTGTCAGTGCTCCAAGGGAGCTGCCAGGGCCTGCTGCTCTCCTCAGAAAGGTCTGGAAATCTCCTCCTGAGACTGCAGCAGTCAGAGTGGGCTGGGCTGGGCTGGGCTGGGCTGGGCTGGGCCACCCCTGTTTGGGGGCTTGGGAGGACACCAGGCAAACCTCCAGTGCCTCTGGATCGAGCAGGGAGGGAAGAGCGGCTGTACCGGTGCCAGGAGAGATGCCAGTGGTCCCGGGGCTCCCTCCCGTTCTGCAGGGGAGGGAATTGGCCATTTCCAGCTGCTGCAGCAATGTCGGACCAAACCCCACACCCTGACCTGTGTCAGTGGGTAACACACGGGTTTGGGGGGAATTTATCCCACACAGGGGAGGGATGAGGGGATAATCTTGGACAGAGGCTTCATCTGCGCTGCAAATTAGTAAAATTTCAGGCTGGAAATTTGACAGTGAACCTGTCACCCCCAAATGAGTAAAAGGAATTATTAAAATAAATGGGATTTAAGGCTGTCAGCCCAAGAGGCACTCGAGGATCCCCCCACACTGTCCAGCCTTCTCCAGCAGTGTCTTTTCTTCCCCCTTCTTAAGCTGTCATCCAGTTCCACCCATCCCTCAGCACTGAGCAGGGACTGGGGCAGAAATGAGCTTCATCCAAAGGCTCCGGCCCTGCTGTGCCCCTTGAATTCCCAAAGGAAACCACAGTGCAGAGAAGCCCCTGTGAGCACTTCGCACTGCACGTCTGGGATGGACCTGGGGATCACCCATGGATCTGAGGGCTCCTGGGGCATTCTGTCTGCAAGAGTGTCCCTGAGGTGGGGTCAGGAGTAACTCACCCCGCTGGGGACGGGGTGACCCAAATCCTGCAGGGAGGGCAGCTCTGGGGTCAGAGCTCTGTGCTGTGCTGGGCACCTCCCATCAATGGCAGCCACAGATGTCACAGGTTACTATAATTAGGCAAATGTTAAAATAACTCGTTACCCTTCCTGGAATTAGCCTGGCTGCTCTTAAAGGATGGTTAGGTAAGAGTGAAAGTCACAGAAACTCCTCGTCTCTGCAGTCGCGGCTGCAGAGTTCAAAGAGCTCTGTCAGAAATGGGATGCCCAAAATTCTGACCTACCTTTCCTTCCGTTTCACATTTCCAGGGAGTTGTTAAAAATTAAAGATGCCTTTAAGGAGCTTCCCAGAAAACTGTGAAAATGTAGGACATAGTGTACCAGCGGGTTACAGAATGAAGCAACTTTTATGCAATGTATTGTGCTGCAAAGCAATTTGCTTCCAAGTGTCTCAAGTATTTCAATTAAGAAAAATAACGATCAAGGACAAACAACATTTTAGTGGGAGGGGATTGGCTTATTTCTATGGTTACAGTGCTGGAGCTGCAACTGGAATTGAAGTTTTAAGATCCAGGTTACATTCATGTTTCTTAAAATATTGGTGTTAATGACTATTTTTTACATACACAAAAAACATTGGGGTTTTGTTTATTGTGTTTTTTTTTTATGGGTGGACAGCTCAAGCTGTGAATTAATTTTATTGGTTTAAAGTTTGTTTCACTGCTTTAGCATCAAATAAAGGGAAGAATTTTGATTATTCCACACTTCTAACTTAACACATTTAAATTGTGATCCTACACCATTGTTTCGTTGTTTTGTTTTGTTTTTTTCATTGAAGTGAAACCCCAAAGAGCAAAGAAGGATGAAGGAAATGCATTCATTTACCCTCCTCCTGAACCCTTGCATGAGGGCTCTGAGGGTTGTTTGGCTGCGTGGGGGGAAGGATGTTTGTTCCTTTTAAAGCTCCCCCTCTCTGAGCATCGCTGCCCCCACTCGCAGGAGGGTCAGGAACGGGGTGGGTTTGCTTTCCTTTCTGCAGCAGCCAGGCAGCAGAGCCAGAACTCGTCCCCAGGTAAGCCAAAAATGCTGCTTTGGGCTTATTTCAGCAGAGGAATGAGAATTGCTGTGCAAGTGGGTCTTGCAACACCTTGAGGAAGCTGCTGCCTCTCCTAAAATCAGATCTATCTGTTGGAACAGAACAAGGTGAAGCAAATTGGGGTGGATATAAAACACTTGTGGGTTTCTGCAGTCGCCCAGACTGCCAGTCTGCCAGGAAATGGCTTTTCAAAGCCACGGGCTCCTCTTCCCACGTGTTTTCCCGGAGCTGTGCTGGAGTAACCACGATTAATAGAGGGGCATTACCAGTAAATGGTTTTTTCTTGTTAGGGGTTGGGGGTGGACGTGGCTGCAACAGCTGTGCTGGAGAATACCTGAAAAGGTTTTTTAAAGAGATGGAAAAATATAGAAAATAGGTAAAATTCTTGCAGACTAATAAGGAAGGCGTTTTAGCAATGTCCTCACTCCTCACCTCTCCCTGTCTGTAGGATTTACAGCAGGAACCGCATCGGTGCAATGCTGGAAACAATCAGAGCTCCCAGGGTCTTTCTGAGCAGAGGAAATCCCCTGGTTTGGGGGCTGCTCTTGTGCTGAACAAGCAGGGGCAAAGGATGGAGAAGGCAGAGGAGCAGGAGTGTCTCTGTGTGCTGCTCACCCAGCGCCTGCTGGGGGGACGAGCTGGGCTCCAGTCGGGACTCGCTGCCCCTCCTTGGGTGGCCAGGGCACTGCTGAAGGTTTCACCTCAACCAGCAGGAGCAGCCTTTGCCTGGCACAAAGGCAGAAAAGATACAGAACAAAAATTTAAAAAAAAAAATAAAAAGAAAAGAAAAAAGCAAAAGGAAGGATAAAAGAAGAGGGAAGAACAGAGGAGCCCAGATCTTTCCCTCAGGCACTTGTCAGCTCTCAGCAAGGTGGTGATACAAGGACAGCAAAGTCCACTTTCTTCTCCTGCTCTATTAAAAGTTTGAGGGACAACATTTGTTTTTAGGTTTTTTTAGGAGAGGTGTTGAAGTGTGGGGTTGGTGTAGCAGCATTGCCTTGAGGTTTAGATGGCTCTGCTTGGGTTTGGTAATGATTTGTTGAGTTTTTCTGTCTCCTCAAGCCTGAGAAGGTCTCAAGATCTCATTGCTCTTGCCCCACTGTAGCCCAGCCTCAGCAGGAAGAAGCCAGGAGTTGTTTCTGTATTTATGGCATTTCACATTCAGATTCACTTCATTAGAACAGGGCATTGTTTTACTGAGGTGCTGGAACCCATCCATTGTTTTCTACCCCTCTTCCACAATTTAAAATTAAATCATTTTCTTGCAATCACCACGCCTGGTTTGCAGCTTCATGTGCAGCTTTAGGTTGCCATGGAAGCTTCAAGGCAGGCTGAGCTTCCCTGGTCTGGGATTAGGGCGTGTGGCTGAATTAGAACTGGTACTAATCCTGTATTTACCCCAGCACAAGCCACGTGCAGCCGTCAGCTCCAAGGGGAAAAGGGAATGGGGCTGGAAGCCACCCTGGACTGGGAGGGTGGGCCTGGAGAGGTGGGGACAGCTCTGTCATCTCCAGGGCTGGGGGACCCTCGTGACTGATGAAGTTCAGTGTGATGCTCTTTGCTCTGAGGGTGACCATGACCTGATGGAGAATTTTTGGTAGCCAGGGTGTGGGACTTGTTCTGCAGGTTTTCTGTGGGAATTATTCCCAAAAGGGATTTGGAGGAACCTGGTTCCCTCCAAACTGGCGAGCTCTGCTTGTATTTTGACAGTTTGTTTATTGTGGATGCTCAGACTTGTCAGAGAGACTCAGGCAATGCTTCTTCTCTCTTGTCTGGCTACGAAAATTATTTGGATAGGATATTTGGGGGTTGGGGGTTTTTTAGTATTCTAGTCATACTAAAATAAATGAAATTATAACAAACTAGGGGATTAGAAGATGTTCTTTGGACGGTTTAGATAAGAAGTGGCAATTTCTGCCTTGCTGCAGTAGCTGCACTTTGCAGAGCACACTTTCCCTACCCTGGGAAAACAAGAAATGGTGTCATCATCCCTGCACAGTTCTATTACTGAATTGTCAGAACAGAGTCAGATTCCTGCCAGCAGTGATCCAACTCCATTTTCACTTCCCCGTGGCTCAGCGGCGACCTTGACGCTCTTGGGCAGCGCTGGTGCGGAGCTGGCTGGGCAGGCGCAGGTGCCAGGCTGTGGCAGACAATTCCCTGACAAAGTCTGGGATCTGGGGGTGGAATTGGCTGCTGCTCTACCCAGCACAGCTACAGCGGCCTTGGCTGAGCCTCCCAGCTGGGAGTTTGTAATGACCAGCAAGCCCTGGGCCATCTGTTGGTGCAGAGCTGTTGCTGAACACAACTGTTGCTGGTTCATACACGTGGGGTGTTCCTCTCACAAGTGCTTTAAGTGAGACCTATTATCTCATTTTTCAAATGGACTGTCAGACAAAGAAGTTTTTTAATTAGTGGCAGAGGTGGGATCATTATCATGCATAGAACAGTAAAAGGCAGAACTGCCTGAGCAGAGTCCAGCAGAGCAATCCGTACCCACGAGCAGCACTGGGAGCTCCCTGGGGATGTAGGGATGGAGGTTACAGATCTCCCTCTCTCCTCACCCTTGCTGCTCCCTCCGTTAATGCCTGGGCTGCTGCCTGGAGGGCCATTAATGCCTTTCCCAGGGAGCTGTGCTGGAAGGGAGCAGAATGATGGAATCAGTAAGGTGGGAAAAGACCTCTGGGGTCACCAAGTCCAACCCAGCACCACCATGGTCAGCACTAACCCGTGTCCTCAAAGGTCGTATCCACATGGTTTTTAGGGTAACACAGTCTGCAGAGCCTGGCTTTTAAAGTCTTTTTTCTGTTCAACTTCTTGTTCATGAAGTTGTCCCTCCCCACATCCTGGGCACAGAGGGAAATTTGGGGTGGGCGCGTGAGATGTGTTTTTTGCTCTCCCAGTGCAGAGATGTCAGAAATGCACGAGCCAGAGAGGGCCAGGACTCAGTGTCTGTCAGTGTGTGAACAGTTCCTTTGCTGGACGTCTTATTAATCGTGCAGGGCTTTCAAAAGCCATCTTTGGCTGGTGTAATTCAGGTGTGGGACAAGTGCAGGAAGGACAATCGTTTATGGACGTTGTCTCCTCCCAGAAGCAGCCACTAACAAGATAATCCCATGTGTGCCAGCCTGGCTTCCCCTCCTGCTCCCCGTGGTTTTCCTCCACGGTGTGAGGAATTTGTCTCCTGCAGGCAGCAGAGTGCCCCTTGCAAGGGCAGCGTGGGGCTCTGGGTAATGGGAGCAGCTCAATGCCCTGCAAGATCTTTGCCACGTTAACAAGTGATGTTTCCATCTGCTACTATGGCTGCACTTTGCCAGCAGCACTTTGATGGTAAAGCTGGGCTCTGTTCCGTTTTCATCGGGATCTGTAAACCAACAAAGTGAAACAAATCCAGCAGCTCACTGATCAGAGCTGGAGCCCTTTCTGGGTGCTCCTGGCAGTTCCTGACCCTGTTCCCACCGCAGAGAGGAGCTGCATTATCTGGGTGTCAGACGTGGCTGCGCTCTTCAGTTAAAGCTGTCCTTTCAGAGCCATTGCTGCAAGCATCGCTCTCTGCTCCTCACTGCCAGGGACGGCCTTGCAGGGGGAGGTGTCACTGGGGACTGCTGCCTGCACACGGCAATTCAGCAGCAAATTAAACCTTAGAACACTTACACACCTGTTTCTTTGTCAATTCTGTACATTTGGGATGGTGATTTCTTCCCTTCACCGAGGACCTGCAGCAAGAGAATTCCATACTCAAAGCCTATGTTCTGGGTGTTCTGGTTTTCTTTGTCGGGGGTGGCACAGGGAGCTGCAGGTGAGCGCAGGGCCTGGAATCGGCACCTGATGCAGAAGCTTTTGTTGTTTGATGGTTTCTTGGGCTTGTGGAACCAGCTCCAAATCTTTCACGATCATTTAAAAGGGCTGCGCCTCACGAGTGACCACTTCGTTTCTAACACAAATAAAATGCAAGTGTTGCTCAAGTACCATCGATGAATTTGGACCTAATTAGTGCACAAGAGCTTCATACGTTAATGTTTATTTTCCCCTCTAGTGCATGTGCAGAAATACTGATTTGTTTGTGAATCCCTTTAACCCTCAGGTGCAGCAGCAGCTTTCTGTGCCTCAGGGGATGCTCTGAGGTGCTTCAGGCTTTTCTGGAGGACGGGATTCTCTGGAGCTGACAGCCAACAACAGGATCAGCTTCTTTCTCCACCCTCTGCACTGGAAGTGTCTCCCCCATTTCCCATCAGCCGATGGAACTGGAGTGAGACAAGGCAGGTACGTGGGGTTTAAGTGTGCTTTTCATTTTAGGTTCTGGAAAATTCCCTGAGAGCAGCTGCAGCCGTGGCCGTGCTCAGTGGCCAGAGCCCAGCCCCAGTCACTGTGATGTTCTTTTGCCTCCGAGCTACCAGTTATGCAAAGTGAAGCTTTACCTGAGCAGGGATTAAGATTTTCCATGTTTAGCTCAAAGCATTTAATGGAAAGTGATCTATCTGGGGAGAAAGGAGGGGGAGGAAGCAAAATCAAAACCCCCTTAAACACAAGCATCTTATTTTAGTGCTGTGTCTTTCATAAATCCTAAAGGTTGTTTTGTTTCTGCCAACAGTGTTTTGTTTAAAATCAGCTTATGTTTAGAATACAAGAAGGAGGAGGAAGAAGAACCAGATTCAATAATTTTCTTCTGCTTCTGGTAGTTGTTCCTTACTTGATTACTTGCCAAAGTGCCAGAACTGACAAATTATCCAATACCACAAAAGTGACGGCAGTGCTGCAGCCGCTGTAAAGCTGGATTAGTTTATAAAGTGTCCGTGTTGTGCTTCAGAAAATGAATAACGAATATTCAGCAAACCTGTTGCAGGTCCTTTCCCCCTTTCTTTCTCTTTCTTCCTTTTCTTTTGGGCACTAAAAGGAGCAGAAAGTTACACATTTATTTACTTGTCAGCAGAGAGGATATCCTTCAAAAAGAAAAATTATGTGCTACCAAAACCATTTCAGGATGGGGAAGGGGAGATATTGGATTTCCAGCCTGCCTAGTGCTCCTTTGGGGAGCTGCTTTCCTGGGGTAAGGGGGCAAAGGGTTTGGAGGCTGGGGATGTTCAATAGTCATTATTTTCCAGAGGATAACACCAAGGTTTACTCAGTGAATTATTAAGTGTTATATCCTGAATTATAACGAGCAGCTGATTTCATGTAAAGCCTGGGATGTGCCGAGGGTTGCTGCAGGAAAACACAATGCCTCAGAGCCGGCAGCTGAGGTTTGCCAGCGCTTTCTGCTTGTTTTTATTTGTGTTTTCTATGCCATGGCCCGCAGGCCCAGCTGCTGTCCCCTGTGCGGAGCTGTGCAGGTCGGATGTGCCCTCCTGTGCCGCACAGGATGCCCGGGAAGAGCAGCATTCCCGGGGAAGAGCGGCATTCCCGGGGAAGAGCGGCATTCCCGGGGAAGAGCGGCATTCCCGAGGAAAGCAGCATTCCCGGGGAAGAGCGGCATTCCCGGGGAAGAGCGGCATTCCCGGGGAAGAGTGGCATTCCCGGGGAAGAGCGGCATTCCCGAGGAAACCGCGGCCCGTGGGGATAACCCAGCCCTGGGCCGCAGGAGGAGCTTTGGGATGAGCTTTTCTATTTTGCTGACTCGGTGCTTGGGGCAGGCTGGGAGCACTGGGAGAGCCCCGTGGTGCGGGGAGGGAGCAGTATTGACTGCTGCTTTTATTGCAATAAATACCGAAATATCGATGCACGTGGGGAGCACGGCAGGGCTGGGCTGAGGTCTGTGCTGGGGTCAGGGCAAAGCTGCACTTTGCACATGGAGAGAGGCTCTGGAAACCCCTCAGAGCTGCGTTCTGCTCCCAGCAAAGCTCCCTCGTGCTGGCCCAGCACTCTGCAGCTGAATAATAAATGACCGAGTGTCATATTTTGTGGTGTGGATACCAGTAGGAAAGAGCCCAGTGCAGGCCATGGGGAAAGCCCATGGAAAAGCTGCCTTTATCACCCAATCCCAGAATGGGTTGGGATGGAAGCGATATTAAAGATACCTCATTCCACCCCTGCCATGGCAGGGACACCTCCCACTGTCCCAGGCTGCTCCAAGCCCCAATGTCCAGCCTGGCCTTGGGCACTGCCAGGGATCCATGGGCAGCTACAGCTGCTCTGGGCACCCTGTGCCAGGGCCTGCCCACCCTCACAGGGAACAATTCCTTCCCAATATCCCATCCATCCCTGCCCTCTGACAGTGGGAAGCCATTCCCTGTGCCCTGTCGCTCCAGGCCTTGCTCCATGCCCTTGAAGGAGTGAATTGAAGCTGCAGCACCGTGTGCCACTGGAGGCTCACCAAGATCTTTGCCTGCCCCTCCCTGGGTGCTGTTCCCACCTGGGAGTGACACTTTTGCAGTGCCACCAATGTGCCAGCTCACCCCGAGTGCTTTTATGCATGTGCCTACATAACACGGTACCCGAATTAATCCTCAGTGTGCTTGCCTACAAAGGAGCAGCGTGGCAGGGATGTTAATTAATCAGCCCATATCCGCTGGAATGTCCTGGTGTGCAACAAAATTAATTGACCGAGTTACTCCTCGAGCTGAGCCCACACGGTGATGGAGCTATGAGAGCTGCCAGGGCCACCCTGCAGCCTGCCAGCACCTCCAGCACGGGCAGTTCCAGGCTGATTCCTTCTCCAGGAGCTGCAGAACCCAGGCAGGGTCAAAACAGAGCGAACCTCCCAGTCGTTATGCTCAGTCATTTATATTTAGCACCTTTTTGGAGGACAGGGGAAGACGGGCACGGTTTAATTAGGTGTGGTTTATGCTAAAAGCAGAGCTGCTCTGTAGGGCTGGAGTTATTAGAGCTCATTAGGAAGGGTTTGGAGGCTGGTAATGAGCTGATGGAACCTGCAGTGCCACAGAGGCTGCGAGGAATTGCTGGTGCAGGGGAGGTTTGGTGGATGGGAGGAAGGGTTTGACTGGGAGGGCTGCAGTGATGAAAATAGGATGGATAACAGTAAAAAGGACAAGATTATGTCCTTATAAACTTAAAAATGAAAAAATTCTGCCCTAGCTGGAAAATTGCAGTTTTAGATGAGAGACGAAGAGAAGGACTTTAATGTCCTTGTAGATCTTGCCTTATAAACCAGAACTCGGAGCAGCTCTGCCAACCCCAGCATGGAGAATGTGGTTTAACACTCTGGGCACAGCAGTTCAAAGTGAATGTTAATCAGAACAGGTGTGGAAAAAGCCTTTCTGTTCTCCTTGTCAGCATCACAGCCTGGCTTTCCTCAGGATCCAAAAGGGGATGGTTAAAACAGCCCAGCAGGACAAGGATCCCAGGGGTGGTTTGGGTTGGGAGGGACCTTAAAGCCCACCCAGTGCCACCCCTGCCATGGCAGGGACACCTCCCACTGTCCCAGGCTGCTCCAAGCCCCAATGTCCAGCCTGGCCTTGGGCACTGCCAGGGTGTCCTATCAGCCCATGCCCCCAGGAAGACTCTCCAGAGATCAATTTCAGGATGGAACAGCAGAAGTGACTCCAAATCCGCCAGGATGGTAACAAGCACAAATGTCTCCTGGGGGAATGGAGACCAAAATTCCCAGAGGATGAGGAGCTGGAAGCCCCATTCTGTGGGAACAGACTGTGCCAGGTCTGCTGTGCCCTTTGGGGGGTTTCCAGCTCTGCCTGCCTGTCTGCCCCTTTTGTTAACAGCAGAGATGTTTGTAATTAGGAGAGGTGTGCTCTGTTTTCTCAGAGCAGGTGGGACAGAAGTGAATAGAAAATCTCCAGGTGTATCCAGGGACTGTGGCAATGGGAGGAGAGGGTGAAGCATCAATTTTTGGGTTTTTTCAGGGTGCAATGCATTTGCAGCACCAGGGTGGCTGAGTCCCTGAGGAGAACATCAGGCAGGTGAGGGTATTTTGGGGCTGTGTGTGAGCCATCACGGTCCAGGGCTCTGGGAAGAAATCAGGGAGGCACTGGCTGATGATAGCTTGGCAAGTGAGCAGAAATTGTAAAAAGTTCCCTTTTAAATCTGTGCAAGACTGGAGCTGCCCCTCAAAGCAGCCCCGACCCACAAGGAAATCTCCCATTTTCTCCTCACCGTGTAATTTCTCAGCAGGCTGATTGCTCCTCCACAGCGTTTTCATCACGCTGGACGAGAAAGGAGAAAATTACTGACAATTAGCTGAACTCTTCAGGCTTCACTCAAGCAGAATCCCATTGCCTGCACTGGGAACGCTTCCCAGGACTGGATTCCAGCTTTTCCCCCTCTCATCATTTAGGAGAGGGCTGAAGAGAACCCCTGCAGGGCCCAGCACCGTGCTGGAAGAAAAGATCTTTTCCTTCTTGTTATTGGACACACTGAGAAATATTTCTGGAGAATGTGGTGTTTTGATCAGGGAGTCTATCACACCTGTGAATAGGTTTGATTAAAGCAGGATTTACCCTCAGCAATGATCTGGAGAGGCAGATGTGGGAGTAGCATGCTGTGAGTGATTGGGAAGATCATTTCACTGGAGGTTTTCACTTTTCCAGTAGTTTTTTGTGGAGTACCTTTCAATGCACGAGGTGAAGAAGGCACCGAATCAACCAGCGCTGCTTAATTCAACTAAGAAAGTTGTAATGTGAAGGAGAAACAAACACACCTGGATAAGAGCATGGGATTTATTCTGTCACTGTGTAGTCAGAGCCAAATGCTTTGAGAGAACCTGGTTGTAAAGCACTTGGAAAGCATTCATCCAATAAATCTGAGTGACAGCTTCCCACATCCTGATGCCCGATGCATTTGGGATTTCTTGTCCACAGGGATTTCTGCAGGTTAAGTAAATCCTCTGTGATAACTTCTGAAGAGGGAAGTACCTGAACTCCTCAAGGAACAAACGGAGGACCCTGGGCAGGTATCAAATAATAACAATTTCTGAAGTATCTGGAGTCCTGCATCCTGGGAGGGCTGGGAGCGGGGGCCCTGCATGCCCAGAACAGGGCTCATTCCATCCCAGAAGTGTCTGCAAGGCTGTCCCCTCCCTAGGCAATTGGAGCCAGCTCTGTTTGAAGCCCTGACCCTGGTTTTACCCTTGCCCTGGGGAGCAGAGCTGCCCATCTGCTGCAGAGCTGCCAAGGTGAGCGGGGTTTTCTCCGTGCGTGGATCCCGCTGCCCCCTGCCAAGGGCCGGGGCATGAGCCAAGGCAGCTCCTGCTGCTGCAAGCACCCCGGGGAATGGAAGCAGCTGCCCGAGCCCAGCCTCTCCCTGGCACAGGGGGGAGCTTTGGCAGGCTCTGATGGTGCCAGCACCCCCGTGCAGCCCTGGCAGAGGCTCAGGGAGGTGCTGAGGGCACTGAGTGACTGTTCCCACCCCAGTTCTCGGAGCAGCTGTGTTCAGCAAGGCCCCAGTGGGCTCCTGACACGGCTGACTCGTCCCTGTCGCTCTCCACACCTTTTGGAGTCCCCAGGGAAGGTGCAGCTCAGAGGAGCCTGTGAGCTGCCAGCGTGGGTGTCACGGAACCAGAGGGGAGCTGGGGACAGGTGAGTCCTGCCCTGATCCGTTCCTGCGGCTCTGGTGCCCTGCCAGCCCCCGGGGCCAGCACCAGCCGTGTGTGTGGGGCTGGGGCTGCTGCCTGGGGCACAGCTTTGGCTTGGGGAGGGCACCCACAGTCATCTGCTCCCAGGAGTTTGCTCTGGGGTTCAGATGAGACCATTACCTTGTGGGGCAGTGCCCATCCCTGGGGGCTATAAGCCCAGTGGATGTGGCCGTGGGCACGTGGGGCAGCAGGGCCTTGGCACTGGAGATGGAACGTTTGGAATCGATCCTCTTAAAGGTCCTTTCCAGCCAGCCTGATTCCACTGTCCCTGGTGGCTGGGGCACCCTGGGGTGGTGTCCCCACACCGGGCAGGGCTGTCTGGGGGAGCTTGGTGCCATTGCCTGATTAACTCTGGTGCTCTCTGCCCTTGGCCTGGTGCCCTTGTCCCTGTGCCTGCCCTCTACCCCGTCCCTCACCCTCCAGCCACTTCTCCCCAAGACATTTCTCATGGCTCTTGCAGACAAATGAAATTTGTCCTTTCCCCTCCATCTCCCCGCTCTTCCTGGTGCTGGGGCAGGCTGAGCTGGGCTCTTCCCTGAGCTGAGCTCAGCTGGGCCGAGGCCATGGACAGCAAGCACATCCTTCAGACAGTTTTTGTCCTGCAGCAAGGAGCATCCAGCCCTGCCCAGGCAGGCACAGAGCCCTGGTGCAGCTCTGCTGAGGGGCAGCGGCGCTGCTCCGGGAGGTGCCAGGGCAGCTGCACTCCCAGTTTAACCTCGGCTGAGCAATGGGGAACAGTCTGTTACAGTAAATCTGTCACTAAAAAACCCCAGAGCCTGTTCTGCTTTGTCTTCAGACAGAATGAACTGTTTCTGTCACAGGAGACGTTGCATCACCCCTACCAGTTAGAACCTATTTGACTTTTCATTAATTTAAACTTAGAGGAAGAAAAATCTCTTTGCTAAGCAAAGAGGAATTTGCAAACATGGGCATTTACAAACAGCTCCTCTTGCCTGCTCCAGAGCTCTGTGTTTTTTTCCTTCCTTTGTTTTCGAGTAAAAATGACAGGAAGGTCGACGTGACCGTGGCTTAAAAATTGGGCCCGTGAATTTGACAAATGCTGCAGCTTCACATGATTTTGCTTCCATGAGTAATTTTTTTCTTCTACCAAGAGCTCCTCTGGAGGAGGAGGAGGAGGCTGACCCCGGAGCCCTTCCAAAGGCGCTCTGATAACTCCTGGTTTTCCCCTTCAGCAGGGCCATTTGTCTGGGTGCTTGACATTTGTCCTACGTTTTTGTGCCACCTACTCCAGCTGCCTCTGATTGAATCACTGCTGCTGTTATTATTTCTCTGTTCCTTGACTTTTGCCAGTGAGCTGAAAATACTTCCATTCTTGTTTGCTATTGATCAGATAATTCACAGGTCTGAGCTGCTCTGACGTGGCCAGGACTGCAAGTTCATGTGTTGGAAAATAAATACATATAAGGAGTAGTTTACACTTCTGTCCCTGTTCTTACACCATGTTTTAATATTTGCAATACGTTTTGGATGTGTTACAATTGGCAGTAATTCCATTACAAGGCATTTATTGTGTGTTTCCAGGAGGGGAATTGTACCTGGGAAAGCAAAACAACTCAGAATTCTTTTGAAATTACTCAGCTCTGCTTTTATTTTTATTTTTTTCCCCTTAAAAAAAAAAACCCTGTTGTAGATGAAATTCTTGCCTGAAAATTCACCAAGGCTTGGAGTGTTCACTCCTGTCCTCCTGCCCTGCTCAGCAGGGACTCCCCAGGAGCTGCTCCCACTCCCTCTGGAGTCCCTGGGAGCAGCAGGATTTGGGAGCAGTGGGATTTGTGATAAGGGGAGCAGCTGGATTACCTTGACCTTAGAATTTGGGCTGTTGATTAAATCAGGTGTCCATGCAAAGCCATCTCTGAGTTATCTGAGAGATCACAAATAACAGGATAATCCATAACCTATTCCACTTTTCATGCATCTTCAACCAGGACACAAATATTTCTTTTTGCCTCCACCATTATTCCCACTCAGATGACTGCAGGGATACAGAATTGTACAACTATTTGCCTCTCCAATTGTGCTGCATTTTTCCAGCGTGATTTATAGGCCTGCGACGAGGAGACCTTTCCCTAATAACGGATTTTTCCAAATGAATTTGCATCATTTTCACAGATCATACTCCTCACTTCAGTTCCTTTGCCTGCCATTTGCTCTGGCTGTTAAACAGCTTTAAAATTCAAGTGTGATTATTCAGAAATCACTTCATAAAACATTATATGCCAGGAGCCACCGGGCTCTCCCTTCTGTCTCACCCGAGGAAAGAGAAGCTGCTGAGTTTGAATGAGCAGTGGAAAGTTCATTAGGGATAATTGTTGATTAGATAGGGAAGTGAATTATAGAAATGAGATCAGAAACATGTAATTGTCTCCACCGTGGGCAGGATGCTCTGCAGAGGGGAGGATGTGCAGCTCCAGGGTTGTGGAGGCTCTGGGACTGGGGACTCTGGCTAATGCAGCCTGACAAAGATGAGACAAATCGGGAACATTTCCCTCTGTTCGAAGCACAGTCCCTGGGCTCAGGCCCTGGGAGAGAAGGAATCCATGGGAAATTGTGGATTTGAAAGACAAAGAGGTGTTGGTGAGGCTGCAGGGGGTGCTCTGAGGAGGAGCAAAGTGGGGCTTTGGCTGTCACAGAATCCCAGAAGGGTTTGGGTTGGAAGGGACCTTAAGGGTCACCTCATCCCACCCCTGCCATGGCAGGGACACCTCCCACTGTCCCAGGCTGCTCCAAGCCCCAATGTCCAGCCTTGCCTTGGGCACTGCCAGGGATCCAGGGGCAGCCACAGCTTTGCTGGGCACCCTGTGCCAGGGCCTGCCCACCCTCACAGGGAAGGATCCATCCCTAATATCCAATCCTAACCTGCTCTCTTCCCATTTGAATCCATTCCCTGTTGCCCTGACATTCCATGCCCTCTAAAAAGCTCCCCTATGTGGATAAGCAGGTTTAAACCATTCCTCTGACATTTCCTTCTCCAGGCTGAGCTGACACTGTTGGTGTGATGAGCCCTGGGTGAGGGACAGGGGCGGATTCCACACACACATCCCAGATGGGGCTGGCTTGTGGGCAGTGCTTTTATGGACCAGGAGATTGCAGTTACCAGTGTCTGTGTTCCTCAGAATAATGAAATGCTAAAATAACAGCACCAGTCCTGGCTCTCAGTGTCACTAGTATTTGTTTTGCTTTGAGCACAAATAGTGGAGTATAAGATGGCATTTTCTTATTTGAGGGGAGTCAAAGAGTGAGAAACGGATCTGGGAAAGGATTTTTTTTATTTGAAGTTGGATGGTAATGGATGGAAGAAAAAAGAAGGAATCAGAAACAAAAGTTGCAGTTAGGGGAGAAGAAAAAAACCTCATTTTTGTGCCTTTCCATAACTGAGGTACTGAAACGGAGCATTCAGTAAGAAGTGATGAGGTATATTGGCAGCTGGAAAAGAGGCCAGGTCCTCCAGAGCATGGAAATGGGGAAAGGCCAGCCAGTAAAAGAGTGGAAATATTGAAAAACTAAAGGTGTCTGTGGGGGCTGCAGAGTTAACCTTGAGGAGGGAACGTTCTGCTGGAGCTCTGTGCAAGGTTAAACCTGGACATATTTTTCTCCCCCCAAAGTCTGCTCTTTCCAAGCTTCATTAACCATTTTGCTGAACATTACAATCATTTCTCTTCTGCCAGGTTAGATCACATTTTTCAACCTTTTAGGTACAAGACCTTAGAATTATTGATCCAATGAATCATACTGACTTAGGTGCTGGCTGCTGCTGCAAGCTCCTGGAGAAACCAGGATGTTGGCTAAATACTGAACAGATTTCTCTGAAATTCTTCACGTTGGGGGATGTTTTTCCATGTGGAAGAAGCAGCAGCATGGGGACATCACCTCTTGCAGTTCCTAGGGTGCTGTGTGATGTGTAAGGCTCCTAATGATGTCCAAACACCACGTGAAAAACCCAAACAGGGATATTTTCTTTGTTAGGATGAGATCTCTGTACCACTAAGGCATTCTGAGCATGGGGAGGTTATTTTGGTTCACTGGGTGTGCAGTGGGATGGGCAGGAGCAGGTTTGACTTCTTGCAATCCCCAGCCAGAGAGGGTTTATGAGGAAGGAATTGTTCCCTGGGAGGGTGGGCAGGCCCTGGCACAGGGTGCCCAGAGCAGCTGTGGCTGCCCCTGGATCCCTGGCAGTGCCCAAGGCCAGGCTGGACATTGGGGCTTGGAGCAGCCCGGGACAGGGGAAGGTGTCCCTGCCATGGCAGGGGTGGGATGGGATGGGATGGGCTTTAAGGTCCCTTCCAACACAAATCATTCTGTGATTCTAAGAATTTTCTTTCCAGTGTTTCAGGATCTGCAGGACCAGCAGGGATTGCAGCTTTTGGGGAGGGCAGGACCAACCACCTCGTCCTTGGAAGAGCCCCAAAGCCAGGCAAGGCTGGGGGAGCAGGGAATGCTGCCTGCCCTGCCTGTGCTTGAAATGCCACGGGGAATTCCTGCCACGGATAAGAACAGGACATCCCGAGCCTCAGTCTTGTACTTGAACATCAGGTTTTTGTCTTCCAGCTTAAGTACTTCACATTTGCTTTCCTTTAAAAAGCTTCTTAGAACTGCCAGAAAAAATCTCACCTGGCATCCCAAGGGCTTCAGCGTTAGACAGGAATTTTGAGTATCCCCCAAATAACAGAAATGAAATACAGCCTCTTAATTAGATAAAACATTATGATGTTTGTAAATACCAAATCATTATGCCAAAATCTATTGGTAAAAATACCATTACTAATTCTATTTCCTTTTGTGCTTACAGAAGGAAATGCATCATTCATGAGCCTCACACCAAACTGGGATTACAAAGCCACACGTGGATATTTAGTTTACCACAAATTCACACTGGCAACAAACTTAAGGCAACGCATCCTGGCAGGTCTGAGCTGCTCTCTGTAAGGTTCAAGAGAAATGAGCTGTGGGATTTAATTTGTAGAAAAGTGTTTTGGTAGAATTTGATAATCAAGGGTGGACTTGGGGATTTTGGAGGCCTTTTCCATCCTTATAATATCAAACAGAAATTCCCAATTCACTTCTCTGTTTTGTAGGAATAAGGAGATGGAAATAGTTAATAATTTTGAATAAAATCAACTTTCCTTTAGCAAAGCAAGCAACAACAAAAAGCTGTGGTAATTCTCTTGCAGCCTTCCAAAGCAATTATGCTGTAATGACTGCTGAAGAGATTTTCATGTTGTTTCAAACACTGGTTGGAACAACTGGAAGCTACAAATTTTTTCTCATTGTGACTTTATTATCTGAAAGGAAATGACTAATTTGGAGTTGGTTATTATTGCTTTATAGCCCATGAAATATAAGTATCTAAGTAAACATTTCCATCAATTTAAATATATAATACACATAATGTGAAATACATAAGCCCTCGGCTTCTGGGCCAGATTTTACTGTATTATTATTATTATATTTATGCCAGAAAATAAATGTTCTCTCTTCCTAGTCCTGTTTTTCACAGTCACTTCTTCCCTGAGGTCAGATGTGTGGTGAGCAGAGAAGAGCAGCACAGAGAATTGTGGTGTCACGGAGAGCTTGGGTAGGAAGGGATATTAGAGGAGGTCTCATTGCACCTCCCACCTCGGCGTGCTCTGGCCATGAGCTGCCCCTGGAGCAAAGGTCTCCCTGAGGTGAAGCTGCTGCCAGAGAAAGCACTGGGCAGGTGCTCTGCAGGTAGCACATTTTATAAACCTGGCCACCACCAGTGCTGCTTCCTCCTGAAAAACACGTCTGTGAAACTCTAAAAAATCCCTCTAAATCATTTCAAGCCGCCCTGTGTTTAGGAATTGCTGGGTGTTGCCTTTCAGTGAGGCAGCTACCCTGGAGCTGTGATTTGCTGCTCAGTGTGTGAGTGAGCGCTGCCGTGTGAGCGATGAGGGAGGGAGCAGTGTCCTCCCCTTGGAGCGGTTCTTGGATCTAGCACATCCATTCCCAGGGCAGGGATGAGGAGCTCTCCTCCCTGGGTGGATCCTCTGGCCTGTAGTGAGCTCTGGATTTGCAGTGCAGCCTGTTCCCCCTGGAAATGCCAATATAACCCTGCTCCTTAGCGCTCAGCCCAGGCTCCAGCCCGGCCATCCCATGGCATCCCTGATCCCTCCCTGCCTCCCCTGTGGCTGCACTGCCCGGGACCCTCCCCACAGCCACCCCCAGATCCCTTCCTGGCATTCCCCTTCTGCTCCCCTCCGTGCCCGTGCTGCTGGCCCTGAGCTCTGCTCCACAGGAGCTTTTCCAGGCACTTTTGGCTCTCATCCAGACTGTGTGGATTTCCTTCCCTTCCGAGCACAGTAACTCTGTCGCTGGGAGCAGCCATCCATCCCTGTCGATCCAAAGCCCCTTTTTCCCTGGAAAAGCTGGAAGAACATTCTCTCCATCCCATGTCCTGCTCTGCCAGTGCTTCCCCTCGGCTCCCTTTATTCCCTCGTGCACAGGCAAAAGAATTCCCATCACTTCTGTGATCTGCTCTGTTACCCGTGGCATCCCTTTGGGAATCTCTGCGTGCCCTGATGGCTGCAGCTCATCCCTGCTTAGGGAAATGACAACCTCCAGCTCCTGTTCCCTCTTTTTACCCTGTCCTGTCTCCCAGCCTTTGCCATGCTCTGCTTTTCCCTCCTGACCATCCCAGGTTATTTGCTCACCACCTGTCTCCTCTGCTCTATTCCTTACAATGCCAAAAAAAGGGGGATCCTGACTCCTGATTTCTAGGCTGGACCACAAAGAATCAGGATTATGCTCGTTGGCGCCATTCTGATTTATTCTGTTACAATATCTGTTTATAACACATGAGCTTCATTGTGTGTAACGATGGAGATAAATTTTGGCCCCTTATTTTTCACAGCCATTTTCCAGCTGTATATCATCAATTTGCCTCTCATTTAGATACTTGCTCCTACTTCAGGAAAAATAAAAATATCCCAGTTGTGTAGGTAATAAAGCTGGGGAAACAAACTCGGAAGGGCATTTTACAATGGAATTTGATTGTGATAATTTTTCATGTGTTAAAAAAGGAGCACGCTGGCTTTCTCTGGGAACTGTTTGGGTTTATGCTTTGTTGGGATTTTTTTTCCATCCTCAGATTGTAGTCACGTGGAAGATCCTTTTTTTTTTTTTTTTTTTTTCCCCCAAGGGAACAGAGAAGCATCTCTGCATTTATTAGCTGAGTTTGTCGAAAAACTGTATTTTATAATTTAATGAGACTGGAAGTTGCACGGGTAACAACTGAAACAAAAACTTAGGCAGTGTGAATTCAAATTTTGGAAGTGCACCTCCCTGCAAGTCTGTTGTAAATATCTGCAAAAAATACTGCAGGTGAATGGCTTGGCTCTCACTCGTTTTTGTGCCACAGAAATTCCCCAGTTCCTTTGGCAAGTTGGGGTGAGGGATCAGCAAAATCATCGAATCCCAGACTGGTTTGCCTTGGGAGGACCCTAAAGCCCATCGAGTGCCACCCCTGCCATGGGCAGGAACATGTTCCAGGCATCCAGGGGCAGCCCCAGCTTCTCTGGGAAACTCTGCCAGGGCCTCCCCACCCTCCCAGGGAAGGATTTATCCCCAGTATTTAATCTAAATCTGCTCTCTTCCCATTTGAAGCCATTTCCTGGGTCCTGGCCCTCCATCCCTTGGGAATTGTCTCTCTCCAGGTTTCCTGCAGCTCCTTCAGGCCCTGCAAGGCCACAGTGAGGTCACCCCAGAGCTTTTCCTGTCCAGGTGAACAATCCCAGCTCTCGCAGCCTTTCCTCCCAGCAGAGCTGCTCCATCCCTCTGCTCATCCTGCTGCCTCCTCTGGGCTCTCTCCAGCAGCTCCAGCTCCTCCCTGTGCTGGTCCCAGGGCTGGGGCAGCTCTGCAGGTGGGCTCTCACCTGAGCACAGGGGCACAGGGGCAGAACCCCCCTGTCCTGCTGCCCCTCTTCAAACGATCCTGTCAGATATCCCTGGGGAATATCCTGTGGCTCTCCTTTCCCCACCTTCTCTTATCTCTCCTTTCCCAGTCAGTTTACCTGAATTTACCAACAAAATGCTCTGAGTTTTATTTACTGTGTATGATAGCAAGGAAATGGAAGAACTATTCAGATAAGCTGGAAAGGGCCCTGTGCACAAGTGCTGGCAATGATCTGTGTGGTGGCTCTGGGATATTGTTCCTCAGCTGCAGTCCTTGGGAGCTCAGCACAATTGTTCCCACTCAGACAAAAGCAGCCTAATGAAAGTATTTTAATTTGCTGATCATCCATTCAGAGTGAAAGGAAGGGCCCTGCAAGGTGTCCTTGGAGACTGGAAATGAGTGCGGCAGTGGGAATCACAATATTCATATTTATTTACACTTCTCAGCGAGCTTCTGTGTGGGTAATGTTGCTGGAGGTTTCCTCAGCCTCACATTTCCTTCCCTCCACCTCACAGAGCCTTTCCCTGGGCTTTTTGAAGGCCTCCAGGTTTAGTGGTGCTGCTGGTCCCGATGTGCCCAACCAGGAGGCTCCCTAAGCTCCCTGTGTAGCTCAGAGTGAGAAGATCTGCTGGAGAATCATTCCAAGAAGTTGGTTTAGATGCCTGCTCTGCTAGTCTGAAAACCTTTCTGTGAGTGTAGCTTTTTAAAAAAGGATTTGTTTAAAGAGCTGCATTTCTGATGGGAATCCACGTTTCAGGCATTTTTTGCTAAGGCCCCCAAGTGCACAACCCCCAGCAGTTTTGTGCCAGGGCAGCCAAAACCAAGGCAAAAACTCCTTTAGGAACACTGGGGGCAAATCCTCTGCTCCTTCCTGCCATGGGATGAGGATGCCTTGGGTGTGGGAACCACACGAGGGGAGATGAGGAGTGACTGTGTTTGCCTGAAGATAAGGAGAGGGTTGATCCAGCATTGAGGTGGTTTTCAGCTGTACAAATCCATCAGTAATCAGATTTGTATTAGTTAAGAGCAATTAGCTTCACCCACATGCTCATAGCAACAGTAAGGAAAGAAGGTTCAGGGAACAAGACAAAGTATAAGACAAAAAGATTATATTGAATTTCTGTTCCATGTTGTGATTAGAAAGATGAAATATTTTTCACTGCATTTATTTTATTACCAAAATTATATATTTTTAAAAATATCTTTAAAACAAATATATAAACCAATTTCAAGTAAATTCCCACCATCACGTCAAATACTGAAGGTGATGCCAGAAGAACTGACAATAACATCTTTTGCTGGTATAATTTCATACGCGTGTCCAAGTACAGCAGAGCATGTAGAACTCGAAATTAAGACAAGCTGAGTCTTGTTGAGCACTTCATTTCTGTGTCATTCCTCCCCCCAGTGCCCTTCCTGCAGTGCCAGAGCTGCTGAGCTGTTGCACCGAATGGCCGGGCAATATCACTTTACCCGAGGAACACGAGGTACTTACAGGAAGGAAGATATTTTTCTTTTGCTGAAATAGATCCTTAAAAAATATATTCTGAAATAAGTGCAAAGAAAGGACACACAATGCAAGAAAACGTCCATATTGAGGATGTAGATTCTGTTCCTGCTTTGTCCCTGTAATGCCTGAAGTCCTTGTGCTGCTGTTTGTGGTAAATTATGTATCACCTCTTTCCTGACTCTTTTTATTAAACTCCTGTTACCTATTCTCCCTTATCCTACTCATCATCTTCCCTCCTCTTCATAAAATGTTCTAAAAGAGAAAATTACCAAGCTGGAGGGTCAGATGAGAAGAAAATTACGAGCTGTTGGTGCGTGCGCTCAGCCTTCGCTTGTGATTGCATCTGCTGCAGGTGAGGCCAATAATTCTGGGAGCCCTGGAATAGCTGCCACGGAGGGAATTAGTTCTGATGGATGGTAAATACTTTGCCAGTCATTTTGACATTATTTTCAAAATTCTGGGTCAATTAATACTTCTTGAATGGATTGGGAAAAGAGCCACAGAACTCCCGGCGTTGTTTATTTTGTGCATGTCTCTCTCTATATATTGTGGAATATGGAGACCTGGGGTTTGTTCATTTTCTTTAACAAGGAAATTAGATGGGTTCTGCTTCCCAGGGAGAATGCCTGGAGCTGCTGTTGTGCTGCTGGGGCCCGCCTGTGTCTGTGGTGCTCTGAGGGCTGAATTCCAGCCCTGCCTGCACTGAAGCCCCCAGACCCCACAGGGGACAGCTGGGCCAGCACCCCAGAGCCAGCACAGAGAGACCAGAACAGCCATGGGCAGGATGCTCCTGCAGCTGTTTGTAGTGCCGATGAACTCCAGGAGATGGAGAGCAGCAGCTCCCGAGTGTTCTGACAGCCCCTCCGAGGCCACAGCAGCAGAGGGGCCTCGCTCCCTTGCAGCACCAACATTTCATGTCTGAGATACAAAGTGCCTCCTGTCTCTCCCTTTCAGAGAAGCACCAGTGCTGCAGCAGGGTGTCCATCAGGATATCAGAGGGGTAATTAGGGACACAGCCCCGTGGGGTGGGAGCCCTGGCGCTGGAGCTGGTGGGGAGAGGCTGCACATCCCTCAGCAGGAGGAGCCATCCCGTGCTTCCCGAGCACAGAACTCCCACAGCACCCCAGAGACATTTGCTGGATGAGTGTACTGGTGCTGGAGCTGGGCTGAGTTTCAGGCTGCACTCTTTCTCCCCTGGTAAAATAAATGAGAGTTATTTTTTGGGAGCCTGCTGGGTGTTAGTGTGGCAGGCAAACCCTATTGATTGGAAAATAGGTTGGGTAGTGAGTGCTGGGGCTTGATTTGACTCTCAAATATCACAAAATAGGCTGTGGCTTTCCTTAGAGCATCTCAGACTGGAAGAGTTAAGAGTGAATTATGTGCTTTTAAAGGGATGTTAACTTGAGATAATGTAACTTCATTGAGAATCCTTGGAATACCCTTTAAATAGATTTTGTGCTTGGTAGCAGTCTCAACCGTATCTCATTACAAGTGAATTGAAAAGAAAACTCCTGTATCCCCACTGGAATGCCCACTGGAGCGTGGCACAGGAGTACTGCTGTTTGTGCAGCAGTTCCTGCCTGCAGCCTCTTCCTGAGGCAGAGACACCGACGTGGGGATGGCTCAGTCCGAGCCCCGGGATGTTCGTGTGGGATCTCTCTCTTTCCAGGGCTGCAGACACCAAAACCACCCAGAAAAGTTCTTTCCATGGTGAGCCCATTAAACCCCTCCTGTTTGTTGAATCACTGGATTGTTGCATGATTTGGGGTGAAGGGACCCTCAAGCCCCTCCAGCCCCACCCCTGCCATGGCAGGGACACCTCCCACTGTCCCAGGCTGCTCCAAGCCCCAATGTCCAGCCTGGCCTTGGACACTGCCAGGGATCCAGGGGCAGCCACAGCTGCTCTGGGCACCCTGTGCCAGGGCCTGCCCACCCTCCCAGCCAGGAATTCCTTCCCAATATCCCATCTAACCCTGCCCTCTGGCAGTGGGAAGCCATCCCCTGGCTCCTGTCCCTCCATCCCTTGTCCCCAGTCCCTCTCCAGCTCTCCTGGAGCCCCTTCAGGCCCTGGAAGGGGCTCTGGGATCTCCCTGGAGCTTTCTCCTCTCCAAGCTGAGCATACCCACATAATTACGGTTGTTTGCAGGTGGAAGAGCGTTTTTGGGATTTGATGACACCCCTGTGATCCCAACCTCACCATGGACAGCAGGAGCACTCCCTGAGCTTTGTCCTCTCCCTGAGTTGTGCTGTTCGCTGTGGCTGCTCTGCATTTCTGCCTCTATAACACAGCACAGCCCCCCCTCCTCAGAGCCCTGTCTTCACCCTCTTAGCTTTACTATTTGGGGCACTGGAGACTTTGTTTCTTCCTTGGGAGTATCCGGTGCACGAAGGAAAGGTACCAAAAAGAGATGCTATAAAAAGAGTGGAGGAGAAAAGAGAAGAAAAAAAAAAAAAAAGAAAAGAAAATAACTGAGGAAATCTGTTTTTCCTATTGAAACACTGCCCATTTCACAGTCTAATTGAATTCATCGTCTCAGGTAACGTGCTCTGCGCCGCACAGGAAGCGACAGCCGTGCTCTCCCCAGCTCCTGGAGGCCAGGGTTTGTGAGAGCTGTCGCAGCACATCAGTGCGGAGCTGCTGCCCGCGGGGAGCCACCGGTGCTGCCCTGCCTTGTGCCACCCAGCGCTGCTGCTGCTGCTCCGGGGTGATGCTTCTGTGCATGGGGACAGCAGCACAACCTGCCCAGGGCCAGCGCAGAGCCCGGGCAGGGCAGGAGGAGCTGCGTTCCCTGCGGTGGGAAGGATGAGCAGCTCGGTTTGTTGTTCTGTCAGACTGGTCCAGGAGAGGTGTGGTTCTTTCCAGAGAGCCCAGGAAATGTGGGGCTGTTCCCTCAGGGTTCCTGGGCAATGTGTGCCGTTCCTGCTGCTCCCCGCGGGTCATCCCGGCCCTCGTGGCCTCGGTGGAGCTGGGAAGGGGCAGTGTGTGCTCCAGGCAGGGGGGGTCACCTGCTGGGAGCTCTTCTGTGCTGAGAAAAGGGAGAGGAGTCGATTATTCCGTGTGCTCTGGGCCCTGCCAGGGCTGCATCAAACACAGCTGCTCCGGATCAAAGCGTGGCTCCGGGAGGGATCTGTCCCCGAGCTGGAGCCATGGCCTGGGATGACCTCTGCTCTCCTCGGGAAATGGGGGATCCTTCACCTTCCTGGAAACATTCCAGAACTGCCCTCACTGGGACAGATCACAGAGCCACGGGATCGCCTCTGAGATCACCAGCTCCAATTATTCCCCAGCACTGCCAAGGCCACCACTGACCCTGTCCCCAGGTGTCACATCCACACAGCTTTTACATCCCTCCAGGGCTTGGGACTCCTCCATGGCCCTGGGCAGCTGTGCCAGGGCTGGAAAGTCCTTTGGGTGCAGAAATTTTCCCAGTATTCAACCTAAACCTCCCGTGGCACAGCTTGAGGCAGTTTCCTCTTGTCTCTTGTTCCCTAGAAGAAGAGATGGACCCCTGGCTGCCCCCTCCTGTCAGGGATTTGTGAGAGGGAGAGGTCCCCCCAGCCTCTTTTCTCCAGGTTAAACACCCCCTGTCCCCCGTCCCCCCCCCCCCCCCCCGTTAGGTTTTGTTTTGTTTTGTTCTACTCTAGTAGGAATTTAAACAATGCCTCACACACACAAATTTGGGGCTTTTACATATTTCCAGGCTGAAGTTCATCGCTGTTTAGGCTGAACACAGAACAAATAGAGAGAAGTGACTTCATTACTTGCACTCTGGAAGAGACTTGACAGCCATTTAGAAAAATACTTAACATTCACCAATTTCCTTGGTTGCTCGTGTCCCCCAGGAGCAGGCTGGGAACAGATCCATCCATCTCCGTCCCACCCCGCACCCCGGAGGCAGCTGCAGTGCCCGGGATTGGATTCCTGCAATCAATAATCCCCAGGCTCTCCCTGCCAGGATGGGCAGTGTGGTGACCCACGGGTGAGGGCTGGGGCTGTGCCTGGGCTGTGCTTTGTGTCGTCAGACGAAGCCTCCAGAGTGCAAGCGGCTGATACACAGACTTTTAGTTTGCATTTCTTAAATCTTTGCTTGAAAGTTGACCTTGTTCTCAGTGGGAAATCTGGTCTGGTGCTGCATGAACAGAAATAGGAGTGGGTTTAAGCTGTGATTTATTTAGGTCTTTTTGCCTCCTTCAGAGAGAAGTTTACATTTGTTGTTTGTTCATTTCCTGGCTCTTGGTTGGTGGAGGGTCTCGTACAGCCATGGGCTTCCTCCAGCCCTTTGGCCCTGCTCCTCCAGCCAGCAGTGGCTCCAGGGAGCCCCACTCCTGTGGCCCTAAAGAATCCCAGGATGGTTTGGGTTGGAAGGGCCTTAATATATTATATTTTATATATTACAATATTAAATTTACACCTTTTGTGCTGGTGTATCCCATTTTACAGCCCTAACATAACACTGCAAGGTGATTTTGCACCATCATTTGGAGTCCTGGTCATTTTAAACACCTTTGCAGCCATGCAGTTTATAGAAAAAAGAAGAGGTTTTTGCTGCCTTACACTCTCTCCATGCCTGAAAGCCTTGAATTAGCTTCAGGCCCTGGTGCAGCCCTTCTCTCCAGGCTGGATTTAGTGCCTGCTGACAGCTGGTGCCCAGGGCTGCTGTCCCTGCCAGCCTTCCTGCAGCCACGGGGCTCTGGTGACGTGAAGTAAGTGCTGACAGTTTGAATCCCTTCCTGGAAGCTGCTTCCTTGGAATGCGCTCCCAAGCCACCCTTGGATACACTGGAGGTCCCTTACATTTCTGTTTACGCTTCAGGTGATAGTAAAATAAATCATCTGTGGCTGCTGGCAGTGCCAGCAGTGAGGGATGTTCTGCTCTAGGGCTGTGCTGGAGCCTCTTGGTCCCAGCAGAGCAGGAGTGCAGTGAGTCCAGGGCCTGCCACATGAGCTCCTCCTGCTCAGATGGAGTTACCCTGCCTGCCTGGGAGCCGGGGATCCCAGAGGTCTTTTGCAACATAAATCTGTGATTCCATGAGTTCCATCCTCGCCTCCAAGGAAAAGAGGCAATTTCCTCTCCTGGGCAGCTGAACAAGCCTGTGTGTGTCAAACACTGCTTCACACTGGGTTTGAACCTTGCAGATCGGCTCTGCCTGACTTCCAGGAGCATCCCAGTGCTCCCAGTGCACTGCCCTCACCGTGCTGGTGCTGACACCCTGGCTCCTCTTCTGCTGTGCTTTCAACAGATGAAATGAAGGGATTATTAAGATGCAAAAGGCTGGGATTTCTCTGTAGCCCCTGACTGGCTGGTTTGGTGGGCGTTGCTTTATCTGGCAGCAAAATCCTCAGCATCCCAATGCCTTCCTCGGCCATGGAGATATCCCAGGTTTGCTTTGTGGGCACAAACAGAGCGGGCTGCACCCTGCCTTTCTGCTGCGAGCCGGAATAAAGGTTAATTGCCTCGTTTTTATGTTTCCCTTTGTTAATTAAGTGTTGGGCCTTCGGTGCTTTTCACCACAGCCCCTGATAGCTGGAGTTAATCTTCTCAATCACTGCAGGAACTCCAGGACAGATCCCGCACAGAACTCGGGGCTTTTCTTCTCTGGGAGCGTGTCTGAAGCCAGGAGAAGCTGCAACAGTGTGTTTGGAGGTGATGCATTCTCAAAACAGCAGTTTCCATTTTGGTTTCTCTGAGATTTGGTTAAAAGTTCTGGGAACATGAGGTGATTCCAGCTGAGGCTGTCAGTGGTTACATCCCAAGCTGCACAGAAATCGTGTTCTCAGAGATTTTATTATTATGGCCTGTTCTGTTTGCTGCCTTTTCTCTCTGTTTCACATCTTTATTGTATTAAGAAATTTCCCTATTCCACTTTCATGCAACAAAAACTCAACCAGATCTACATCAGTGAAAGAAATTGGGTTTTTTCAGACTCTCCCAGGCAGTCCCTGCTCTGGAGGAGCTGGCTGGGGAAAGCAACAACTATTCTGAGAGCTGGGGGCCTGGGGACAGCAGCAGCCAGCAAAATGTGCGGCCACGAGGGCATCGTCTCCCTCCCCAGCTTCCTAGTGCCCAGACAGTGAGCAATAATTGTCATGACTTCACTGGGGTGGATCACACTGGCTTGTACATTAGCACAGTGAGAACACGCTTTGTTGTGTTAATAAATAACTGTTAAGTTTCAGAAATGAATTCACACGGAAGGATTTATTGTGGTATACAATTAGGGCAAGAAAAATGACAAATTTGTTCCTTAGAGTGCCTTGAAATAATTTCTATCTCATCTGATTAGGAGAAAAGGCTGCTTTGTCTTCTTAAATTATTTTTTCTCTATTTAAATAAATCTGAACTGCTTGCATGCCTGCAAGAATTACAAACGGCTGCTCAGACCTAAATCAAGTGTTCCAGGGTTGCTGCATGAATCTTCCAAGGCAATAAACTTTGGGTACCTTTGACAAGTTTTATGATCCCAGATAGGTGCACTGTGCTAAGGGCCATATTTCACAGCAACGCCTCTGAATAGATCATATCAGTTTTTATATGCTAATAATTTGTTTTGGTAGTTTAATACCAAGAGCTATAATTCATATCGATGGCTTGCCTTAGACTGTGGATAATTTGAGTAACAGTTTGGGAAAAATCACTTTAGAAACACTTTCAGGATTGTACTTTCCTACTGAGCAATTAAGGCAAGAATAAACCAGGCTGGAAATTTATAAAATATAAAATGAGTTGAAGCTCATCAGCTCCTGCTCAGGGTCATTCCCTCTGAAGTTTCCCACTCCCTCAGTCACTGCATTTTCAGTTTGCTGAGTGTCTGGGCTCTTTTACATTTCCTCTTGGGCTGGCAAATCAATCTTGTTATTTAGTCACTCTTTTTGCCTAGAACTAAAATCTAAATGGCTTTTTCCCTAAATCCCCTCCAATTGCTGCTGACATTCGTGGTGTATTGCAAATTTTACCTGTTCTAGTCCATGATGTGTTGTGGGAGCAGCTGAAACTCTATTTTACTGCTGCAAACCAACCAATGCTGGCAGCAGGAGCAGTGTGGGAATGGTGGGGATGCTGTGGCAGTGCTGGAAAGCTGTAAAGCCAATTGGGAACTATTTGGAGGGTGGGCAGGCACTCCCCAAACCCAGTCTCACCTCTCTAGCTTTGTAGCTACTCAAAATTCCTCTTTCTAAACACAAGATGTGCAAATGGAAGGGCTGGAGCCTCCCCCAGCCTGTCTGGGGACAGCAGGGGACCCCTCATCCTCTGCCTGGAGCCAGCAGGATTTGTGGAGACTTTCCTGGAGCTGCTCATGCTTTGGGGTGAATGTTCCAGTCCTGCATTTGGGGCAGGCCATGAAATAGTGTAAATTGGCTGTTATTTGGTTTTCTGCAGCTCGATAATTGAAACTAATAGAAGTAAATAGCTAATATTTCCTGGTGGGATGACCTTGGGAGCAGGAGAGCAGCTCCTTGTGTCTTCCTCCAGGGAAGAAAGTTAGAGGAATTACTGCCAAATAATAATAATAGCAGCAGCAGCACGGGCTGTAATTCTCCACTCTCCTACTCCAGCGACACCTGAACAGCAGTGGGAGGAAAACAAGTCATTTATCAGGGATAATTCCTTGGAACCGCCGGGTGTGTGGAGCAGGGCTGGGGAGAAATGGGCAGAGCAATCTCCTCCTCATCCCAGCCATTAAGAATCTTGTATCTAATTTTCCCATTTTGGCAATTTGTGCTAGCTCAGGCCCAGTGTGGCTGTGGACTAATCTGGGTTGTGAAGGGAGACGTCCCCGTTTCCTTTTTCAGGCGCTCCGAGGTGTGAGATCTGCTGCACCCACCCCCATTTCCTAATGAGGGATCCGACCCCGTCGCTCTCCCCGTTCCCTGTGCCTCTGCTCCCCCAAATCACCCACCCCAGCTCGCATTCTGTGCTATTTCCTCAGGAGAGCGAGCTTCGTGTGATACCCACAGAAATGCTGAGCATTCGGCAGCTATTTTGGTCTCTGTAAAATCAAGGAGATTTCACAGAGAAAATCGTGGAGATTTGACAGAGGGAGAGAAAACTCAGAGATAATGAAACACTAAAACTCTCGGTAAAATGGAATTGGTTAAAGGAAAGGGCTGTCCTAAAGGAAAGCAGGAGAGAACGTGGGCATCAGCAACTGCTTGGCAGCAGCACCTGGCCAGGAAAGCAGCAGGGGGAGAAATCAGGGCATCAGGCACATCATAAACACAGTTGGTGTGAGGGGGGGTTGTTAATGGTGGGCCTTCTGGAAAAACATGGTTTGGACTCCATTCCATACAGAGAGTGATGGAGGAAGAGGAATGGACTGAGGAGCTGGGCAGAAACCCCTCAACACAGGAGACAGAACTGAGTGGGTGAGAGGTACCAGGTGATTTCTGGGTGACAGGAGAGCATTTCTTGCTAAAAGAGGTAATTCTGCCACAAATGAAGTGAGCTTGGTGTGTTTCTGTCTGAAGAAGGGGACTAAGAGCCGAATGTCAGAAGATTGTGCTGGGTTCTGGGGAAGGAAAGCAATGAAATCCTGGGATGGCTGCACCCGGAGGGATGTGGGGGATGTCACTCCCAGCTGTGGCACCACAGAGGCCTGGGAGAGGGAGAAAGGGTGAGCAGGAGCATCCCAACAAACAGAACAGGGAGCTGCTGGCACACAGGAAAGGGGCTGAGTGGGTCTGGAAGCTGCAGAGCTGCAGGTCAACCCCTCACCTGTAGGACAGAACAGTCTGCACCAAGCCATAAACCCCATAAACCTGTGATTAAAACCACTGAAGCGATCTCAGCTGGGATCTGGGCTGAGCAGGGCAGCAGGAATGAGCTTGGCACAGGAGCTGGGCTGCCCTGCTCCTGCCAGCTGGGAGGATTCTTCACAGTCCCCCTGAACTCCCACAGCTTGAGTGACGTGCAGGAGAAATATTAGGGGAAAAATAAGAATAAAGAATTGTAAAATGAGAATAAAGACAAAATAAGAGCAAAGGAAAGGATAAAATAAAATAAGAACATGGGAAGGGAGCCTGGTCCCTCATTATTAATCTACAAGCTGGAGAATATAAATAGCAAATGAAGGTATTTTTGTGGATTTGGTCCTGATACCAAACTTGTGTGAGATGGGCTCTAGGGAGTTCCTCTTGATTAGGGGAAGGATTAATGTAAAAGGTAGGGAAGTAGGGGCAAATCCTGTGTGAACAGCTGCCTTGTGCAGCACAGTAACTAAACGAGACATTTCCAATGTGTTTGTTGCAGTGGTTCAGTCGTGGAACTGCTCAGTGGATGAGGTTTGTGCAGAACCCATGCAAGGGATGGATGTTTCTACAGGGATTGCCTGTGAGTTTGTGATGTGTCTCCAGAGTGGCTGATAAGGGGCTGAGGTGACTGTCACGAGTTTAAAATGCCTTTGGACTTAACAGCTTTGCCACTGGACTCAGCATTTCTCCTACAAGGGGGAGCTGTTAAAGGCCTGGCTCGGCGGGAGTCAGACAGGCCGAGGCTTGGAGGGAAAAGCAGGAGCTGTAAATGCAATTTCTCCTTGAAATCTTTATCCAGGACCAGTCCATCCAAGCAAGCTGTGACCGTGTGGGCCAAGGCTTGGAGTTCCCAAGGCTCTGGGCAGGAGTTTGCATCCCTCATGCTGCAGGATGTGGCTGTGCTGTGCTCACAATTCCAGCTGGGAAGCACAAGAGTTTAAACCATTGTGAGGACAAGGCTGTCTTTGGATGTGAGGGGTTTTATCTTTATTTACAAAGCTCTGAAGGAGGGGATGTTGTTCTCAGGTACCTCTGAGAGCTGTTGCTCCCAGCAGCCTCCCCGTGGTCAGGGCACAAGGAGGGGCTGTGACGGCACCTGTTGGCTCCATGGAGCTGAGAGGGGCTTCCAAAGGAACTGAGGGAATCTGTCCCCACCCATAAATGAACAGCAGCCTTGCAAAGATCCCTTCCCACAGCTGAGCAAATCTCGGGTGAGGTTTATTGTGCCACACCACCTCCCTGAAGGGGGAATGTTCTGCGGGGAGTTTCCTGTGCTCCTGTTCTGGAGGAGCTGTGTCTGCTGGGAACAATAAATCCCCCAGGACCTTCTCGGGCTCCTCCTGCTCTGCTTGAGGCATTTGGTGCTCCCTGAGCTGGGGGCTGCTCCGTGCTGGAGCTGAGGGGTCTGGCTGAAGGTTGGAAAAGCCCTCCCAGCCCATGGAGTCCAAGCTGTGCCCAATGCCCACCTTGTCCCCAGCTCAGAGGTCTGAGTGCCTCCTCCAGCCCTTCCTTGGACACCTCCAGGGATGGGCACTCCAAACCTCCCTGGGCAGCCCCTTCCAAGGCCTGACCTCCCTTTCCATGGAGAAGTTCCTGCTGATGTCCATGCTGAGGCTCTGTGCAGGGGGCTGATCTCTCCTGGGGAGGGCCGAGCCCCTCACCTGTGCTGGGCTGATGAGTGTCCCCAGGGCTCGCTGCTCCCCAGCTGCTCTTCCCAGGATTTCTGTCCTGGTCCATTTCCCAAGCTGAGCAATTGAAATAAATCATTTAGCAGGAGCTGGGAAGTAAATCAGCTGGCACTGAGCACTGTGCTGTTTGTCACCTCCCCTCTGCTTCTCCTGAAGAAACACCAGGTTCTCACCTTCACCAAGTCCTGTCTATTAAAATCTAGAGCTGAGTGATCACATGAAGGAGTCCAGCCCTACAACGATGAAATGAATGTCTGGAAAAGCCAGTTGGTGACCTTTCCCTCTCAGCTTCCCTGGTGATTCACAGGTTTTATTTTTTGCTAAGCACAAAAGCATTTTCACTGGCAAACACTCCTTTGCTGAAGGTGAAAATGAATAAATAAGCCCACAACACCCCGAGGGGAGGGTTAGGTCTTTTCACAGCTCTCACTATTTATAACAGCCCCAGCTGAAGTGTGCTGAGCTGTCTGGAGCAATGCAGGCGATTCCCTGCTCCAGCACCAATTCCCCAGGTAATTCCTGCGTTAACCATTGTTTGGTGAGTCCTGTGTTTTCAGCAGGAAGCTTGGGGAATCTGGGAACTTCACAGCCTGAGACAGCAACGTGATCACTTTAAATGATGGGTCTGCTCCTGGAGGGCATTTGGCACTTGACTCTATTAAAAAATTCATCCAGAATTGATATACTGCATTTTTCATTTCAAAAATTGCAATCAGGTAGCAAAGTCTGAGTATTCAGACGAGAGTAATATCTTTTCAATGTTCATTAATCTGAGTCAGTAATGAACTGCAGGTAAAATGGAGGGATAATTCAGAACAAGTAATTTATTTGGTTATTTTTCTTACCTTCCCTATTATTAAATATCCATGAACAGTTTAATTGACCTTCCTGAATTTTTCGTGCCACGTTCCAAGATTTTGTTGGTAGATGGTTTGCAGGGTGTTGAGGGGTCAGTGTCAGCTCCTGACCGTGCACAGTGGGCAGTGGTGGCAGGGTCCCTGTGTCCAGAGCCGTGCTGGTCACTCACAGCTCTGCCCACGGCCTGGGGGGCTCCCTGGGCTTTATCCTTCATCTTCCTCCCTCAGGTCATGCCTGATGGGGAGAGCAGTTCATTGGTTTGTCTTTACTGTTACCTTGACTTTATTTTCAGTTTCTAAGCTCTCTCCTCAGTCTCTGGTTTAAGGCTCAGTTCCCCAACTTTGCTTCATCCACTGGGGATGTTTCCCAGACCTCTGATCTCCTTCCTTGTCCTCCTTTGATTCCCTTCATTTGGTTCACAAGTTCACTAGCACCGAGTGTATAAAGCAGATCATATTTCTCCAGTTAGGACTTAGTGGGACTGGAGCCAGCAGAAGGATTATTTCCTGAATTTTGATGGTCACAATTCCATTTGCTGTTGCAGAGTAATGGTCTCTCATCCTCAGCTCCCTTCCCCACCCTGGAATGCCACCATTGATTATTTCTGCCCAGGTGCGGGGTCTGCTTTGTCTCTCTTGAACAACAGGCGTTTTTCAAAGGTGATTTCTGCAATTGCAAGACCTTTCTGGATTTTAATCCCGCACTCTCGTGTGCTCGCAGCCCTTCCCTGCACAGTGCCAGCAGCCAATTTAACCAGCACATCCCTCCTCCGTCATGCAAGCCATTAATGAAGGAATTCATAATGCTGAGTTCAAGGCAGGTCTCTCAGCAACTTGATTCATCTCTTCATTTTCAGCAGAGCTGTTTCTAGAAAGGAATGGTCTCCCAGCAGCTCTGTGAGCTGTGGAGATGTCACCACAGGCCAGGGTGGTGCAGAAGGCTAAAGCCAAGCTCAGAATGTTCAGTGTCCCGTGGCAGGAAGTGCAGTTGGGATGGTGCAGTCCAGCAGTGCTGTTTGCAGCTGCCCATGCTTTTGGTGCCTTGTTGCTTTTATGGAAAGTTTGTTTTTCTGGGAGTGAATGCCTTGTGAGCTGGGATGTAAGGCAATATCCTTTCCTTCTCTGGAGAGAGACTACTAACAAGAGCATGGAGTGCCAGGACAAGATACAAGGGCTTCATAGTGACAGAAGGAGGTTTGGATTAGAGATCGGGAAGGAATTGTTCCCTGTGAGGGTGGGCAGGCCCTGGCACAGGGTGCCCAGAGCAGCTGTGGCTGCCCCTGGATCCCTGGCAGCGCCCAAGGCCAGGCTGGACATTGGGGCTTGGAGCAGCCTGGGACAGTGGAAGGTGTCCCTGCCATGGCAGGGGAACAGGATGAGCTTTAAGGTCCTTCCAACCCCAAGCGTTTATGATTCTATAGATGTGGTTCCTTTTTCCCTGTCTTTCCCTCTCCAGCCTTCCCCAATAATAGTTAAAACTCTGATATTGATTCAGACAGTCCTTTAAGTATGCAAAGATAAAGTTCATCAGCATAACCAATTTGCAAACATCTAAATTAGCCAGGCACTCTCCCCGTTGCCTTCGTAGGAGATTATAAACTTCCCTCTTTGTTCCAGCGTTATTGTGCCGACCATCTGCTCTCAGTTAGCCTTTTCATGAAGATTGAAGCAAGGAAAGCTTATTAAACACTCAACTTCCTTGGTTAATGGCTTTCCCACTCCTTTTGCAGTTTCCTTTATTACTGATGCACTTATGGAATGATCTCCTGTTAATTGCCCCCCCGCTTTGTCCCTGACCTCCCCGCCCGGCTCTGGGGAGGAAGCACTCGCCGAAGGCTTTAAATGCTGGAGCTGGGGCTGTGCCTGAAATTCCTGCCAGGAAATCCTTGGAGAGCACAGAACCAGCTTCCACCCTGCAGTGGCACTCGTGGGTCAGGGCTCCCACGTGGCAGAGCAGGGGTGGCAGGGTCCTGGCCCTGCTCCCAGTTGGGATCGATAGGTGAGAGAAGGCAAAGGAAAGGAAAGGAAAGGAACTTGGGGAGACTAGCAATTCTTTCAATATGCAATTTGTTCCAATTTCATTAACCTTCTTCCCAGGTTCTCCTCTCCTGACTCACCCTGTTCTTGGTGCATCATCTACATTATTTCTTAGTTCTTTAGAGTTCTCTGGGGATTCCCCCCTCCTGATCCCCAGTCCACAAGTAATTGTTCTCCTCCCTGATCCCTTTAAAACAGCTGCTGCAGCAAGTTTCACCTTTGGATGTGTGTGACCTCGAAGGCACAAGAAAAATCCTTCTCAATTACACTGAACAGCTTCTAAACAGATTTCCAAATGATTCCAGCCCCTTGTACACACACCAGGGCTTGAAAAACCCAGCAGTCCTGGTCCCCGAGCTATAGATCAAGAGAGGCTTCTGGGCTGAATCCGCTCATGGCACAGCAATTTAGATAATAAGATGGGGAACATAACATAACAGTTCAGCCTTGCAACTTCATTTTTTTTGCTCTCACACCAGAGACTGAGGCAATGAAGAGAGCTCTGATTTGCAAAGCTGAATAAAACAAAAGCACAGAGGAACCTGGCTGGGCGTGCTGACCTTCTTTTCAGTTTTCAAGCAACTGGAAACTGAATCTTGCTCAGAACTGGCCATTATCCTTGTTTTCTCATGCAGAGCCATTAACCTCTCACTTACAGCAGCCAGCAAACTGTTATTTGCTGGTATAAAAAAAAAACCCTGGCCTTCCTCATTTTCTCCTGAGACATCTGAAAATGGGTAAGCTTTGGCAGATCCTAATAGTTCCAACCTGCACAGGATACTGGGAGAAAATAAAAATGCACACTGGGGGTTGCATAATGCAAAATGGCTGAAATGCAGCAGAAGTTTGGAATCTGTCTAAATCCTTGGCAGCTGAAAACAGGAGTGTTGCTTGCAGGGTGCTGCCTTTTTTGGGGGTGGCTTGTTGGTCTCATCCCAGCCCTCAGGTAGTGATGTTTGGAGGCAGCTCTGGGCAGTGCTCAGGTAAAAACGGGGTTGTCATTACTTCCACTAAATTAAATGGAAATAATTTTTGCTTGCAAGCATCTCCCTTGTGTGGGGCAGTTCCTCACTGCATGTGATGCTTACATTGTGTGCAGCACCTTCAGACAGGATGGGGTTTTGGGGCTGTCCTGTGCAGAGCCAGGAGCTGGACTCAGTCCCTGTGGGTCTGTCCTGCAGCAGGGCAGGGGAGGAGTCCCCATCCCTGGAGGGGTTTGAAAGCCCCGTGGATGTGGCACTTGGGGACAGGGGCAGTGGTGGCCTTGGCAGCGCTGGGGCAGGGTTGGACTCGATGCCTCCAAGGGCTTTTCCAACCTAAAACTCCTGCTGTGTCTCCTCCCTGCTCTCCAGTGCCCTGTTCCAGGGAGAACAATCCCAATATTCAGATCCGAGCTCTGCGAAGAAGGACAGCAGGAAAGGAGGAACTGGGGACCAAAGGCAACATTCTTAGCTGCAGCTCCCACAAGAAATCTTCCCTTCCAGCTCTGCCCACGGCTCCAGCCACTTGTAGCTTTTTCTTTCCCAGGCTCTTCCTTTGTCGCTCTTTGGTGGAGGAGAAGAAATGCAAAGCTTGGTCTGGAATCCCTAATGGTGAGGCAGGTGCCTGCGGCCGAGTGCTCCTGATCGATGCTGTGGAGATGACTGGATTTGCCAGACTGTTTCAGAGGGAGAGATTTGGGTAAGAACTGCAGCCAGTGCGCTGCAAACTTCTGCCCAGGGGGAGCAGCATTTAGGAGGCCCTGAGAAAGAGGAATCCACGGAGAAATCAGGTGGTGTTTTTTCAGCGAGTCTCTTTTTTGACAGAGAATTGAAAACTGAGCCAATTAAAATGCCAAGGACTTTTCAAAACATAGACTTAACAGAGAAAATATGACTCTAGCAGTAGATGATGTAAGCAAATAAAAAATCCTGTTCACTGGCATTAACTGAAAGTGGTTATAAATGAGCAGGGTTTTTTCCTTCTTATCCATGGCTTCAAGCAGCCACTCAATAAAAATGTAACTTCCAACTCAGTGATAAAGGGTTTAAGGTCTGTGTGTGGTGGAGGAAGGGGCAGCTCGGATGCTCCAATACCTCGTGGTATTTTCTCATATATAAACTGAAGAGCCAAAAGACAGATGGTGGTCTAAAGGTCAGCACGATAAAATAGCAGGATTTACTGATTCCCCTCAGCGTTTATGATCCGAGGAAGATCTCTTGTTTCAATTGATAAAAGTTCCAAAAAGCTGCATTAAACTTTGAGGGAAGAGGAGGCCACTGCGGGGTCAGGCATGGTGCGATCCATCCGCCGCTTCCTCCGAGCTCGGAGAAATAATTAACCCAAGTCTGGGAGGTTTTTTTTGTGGGAACTCATTCAGGGTCAGGAGGAAAATGAGTTTCTCTCCTCCCCACAGTGTGTCACTGGGGATATTTGCAGGCAGTGCAGCTTTCCACCTCCAGCCCAGCACCGTGGAAATGCCACCGTGGGCGCCCCGGCGCCCGGGCTGTGACGAGACACGTCCTGTGCCAGACAAATGTTGTGGAGCCCTCACAGCTGAAACGCTTCTGAGTTGTCATTTGCCCTTCTCACCCTAGAAAAATAAAGACTTTTGAGTTATTTTAGTTACTGAATTGGAAACTGTTAAATTGTGCTGAGGCATTGCTTGAAGCAGGAGGGAAAAAAATGGTTGGGAAAGTGGTTTGCTCAGTAATCACCCGAGCTGGAACTGCCTGTTCTCTGCAGCCGCCGTGGCCACCAGCCATCGAGAGGTTTTTCCTCCTGAAGGTCAATAAAAAAACCCTCACCTTTTTTCCAATTTTTAGTTTTATGTGATATTAGAAAAGCTGAATCATGCTTTAGTTCCAAAAAATCTTATTTAACATCTTTTGACAGGCGCTTAAGGCCTCCTTCCACCCCGTTGCTACAGGCCCTGGGTTTTTATCACATTTCTGCTGCCTCTGTTAAAGTCTTGTTCTCCAGGTGCAGGGGCTGCACGGAGAAGCAGAATGAGGTTTGTTTTCTTGTTTCCCTCGCTGCCAATGTTTTTACAGAGCTGTTGAACTACACTTGCTGGGTTTTACCTTGACACTTTCATTTGGAGGCAATCTAATCTGTTCTGACTGGAAATTTGAAAGTGGAAGTCCCAGTGCACGGCAGAAACAAGGCATAAATTTCATCATTCGTGACCCATTATCAGGTTTTTTTTTAAATCTGCCACTTTAGAAACCGTGTGTTGTTCCACTCCAGGTGTTTTAACAGCTCATTTTCCTTTGGCTGACATTGCTGTGTCACGGTTCATGTCTTTTCTGACATGAAGCTATCAGGTTCCTCCATTTACTCTTCCATTTTATCCCTGCTTACAAATGAGGTTTAGAGAAGCTAAAACCTCTCTGTGTCTGAGGTCTCTCATTTGAGCGGTGTTGCCCTTTGCATTTTATAGTTGTTGCTGTACAGCTTCACTTGAGGGACTGAACATCCTGTAAAATACTCTGAAGAATTACTGCTTTAAATAAATACTAGAAAGCCAAAGCTGTCTTAAATGCATCAATGAGCCTTTCACAGATTTATAAATTCCTGAGAAATGAAAATATTTCAAAATTTCCCGGTGTTCCTGTTATCTCCCAGTGCTTTTTGCCAGATTGGCTTCAAAGCTAGATAGAATTTGGCCTGTGTGTGGTTTTTTTGGTGTTCCTGGTGTTTCCTGGTGTGTTCCCTGCCCTTTCCACCCTCTGCTAAAGGCAGGGCAGGAGCCAGGTGCCCAAAGGCCAGGCTGGCATCTCTGCTGGTGCCTTCTCCAAGCAGCACAGAAACTGGAGGTGTCACTGTCTGCATTAATATCCCCTCATCCTTGTGTGCAATCATCTGGTGTTTTTCACAAAACTCACATACATTTTATTTTAAAATGTGGCAGGAGCATGTTTTTCTCTCTCCGCGCCCATAAATAGCGCGGGGGGGCTGGAGCTGTGCCCCCTCTGTGACTGATGCACCGTGCCACGGCTGCGGAGGAAATGCGGCACTTTGTCACTTCAGCCGCTCTCAGCCTGAGTCACCCAGGGCCAGGCTCCCCTCCACGAGGGAGGTGTTGGGCAGCCCAGCCCACGGCAGCAACTGGGACCACTGGGGGGAAAGGCTGACGTCACCGGAGAGAGCCCTGCTCCGGGAAATATTCCAACATTGCCTTTCTCTGAACCGTGCCCAGTGCCGGGGAAGGGCAGGCACATGGGACAGAGAGGTGGCTGTGAGTGGTCACCCCAGCTTGACATGGATAGCACTCAGCAGAGCTGAACTGGGCCCAGCAGAGCTGAACTGGGCACACCACAGCTGAACTGGGCCCATCATAGCTGAACGGGGCCCACCACAGCTGAACTGGGCCCAGCAGAGCTGGACTGGGTCCAGCAGAGCTGAACTGGGCCCAGCAGAACTGAACTGGGCCCACCACAGCTGAACTGGGCTCACCAGAGCTGAACTGGGTCCATCACAGCTGATCTGGGTCCCAGCCCCAGTCCCTGCAGTTCACCAGCCCTGGAGAGCTGGAGGAGCTCAGTTCCAGAGGAGGGTTCACAACCCCAGCTTGGGTTCCTTCCCTCCGAGATCCCCACAATTGTTTGTGTTGTTAAAGGCCTTGTGGGAATAACTGGATTTTTCCTTTCTGTGCTCCAGAGAAGTGGTTTAGGAGACAAACAGAGAATTTGCACCTCGTGTGGTTCTGGAAAACTTTATTCCCTTCATGTCACCGCAGATACAGAGGATCGAGGGCACACAGCAGGTTGGGGTAATTTGATAGCAAAGGTGTTTTAGGAATGTACAATACTTCATAATGTGTTCTCCCAGGAAACAAGTGACAGGATGAGAGGACAAAGCCTCCAGCTGGGCCAGGGGAGGCTCAGGATGAACATCAGCAGGAATTTCCCCATGGAAAGGGAGGTCAGGCCTTGGAACTGCCCAGGGAGGGTTGGACTGCCCATCCCTCGAGGTGCCCAAGGATGTGGCACTCCGAGCTCTGGGCTGGGGACAAGGTGGGCATCGGGCACAGCTGGGACTCTGTGGGCTGGGAGGGCTTTCAGAGATTCCATGATGTGTGCTGTGGTTTTCCTCTTACAGGACAAGTTCTCAAGTTCTCCATGGGATACAGGTGCAGTACCAAGTCCCAGTGTGGGAAAGAACTTGGCCAGGCTGCTGCCATGGGGGGATTTCCCCTAAAACCCCAAGGTGAGACATTCCTTGGTCCTTCTGAGCTCCTCACCAGTGCCAGAGAGGCCAGGCCCCCATTTCCATGCTGCACCTCCAACTGCACCACGAGTTACACTGTCGTTAAAGTCAAATCATTTTATTTTGAATTATGAATATTATAGACGTTGTCTCTTTTCCTGTTTCTTTTTTTCTTTTCATTTCTGTGAATAATCTGCTGACAGTGTTTGATGATCCTGTTTGCCTGCAGCTGGCTGTGCTCTCAGTGCTGGTAGGTTTTCCCTGGGAATTAGATATCACTGAGATATACAAGTGCTGCTCCAGCCAGTCCTGCCTCTGACAAAGGAACAGGAATGTAATGGAGTTTTTCAGTGTTCTATTATAACTCTACCATATATTACTTATACAGTACCTACCTGGGGGTAATATATTTATTTTATTCCCTGGCAATTCGAAATTGCCTGGGGAAGAAAAAAAGACCTTTGTTTAAAGCAAAAATGATAAAAAATTGTTATTTCATCCCAGAATCAACAAAGTAACCAATTTGACCTCACGTTAGATATTTCATTTTAGTTGCTAAGTAATTTACTGTTTTTTAACACAGAAAAACATTTGAAATGAAATATTTGACATGAAGTATTTTGATGAGAAAGAAAAGTTACTTAAGCACTAAAAAATTAAGACAACTTGTGGCAATTGATGGACAGTTGTGCAGGATTTGTCAGCCTGCAATGGGGTTTTTTCCAAAAGGAGAAGTTTTTTAACAAACTTTTCCCCAGCTCAAGGTCAGCCCAGCCACACACATATACCATGCTGAGCATTCAGTCAGACCTGCAGAGATTTATGGGCTTAAGAGAGGAAATTTATCCTCAGTGCCTGCACTCCCTAAAATGTAGTAAATAGTAACCCCTGAGGGAGAGCTGCTGGGTGAAGCTCCAGAGGTGGAGACGTGATTTCCATCCCACCACCACCCCCAGCCACAGTTGTTCTTTATTTCATTTGTCATCAAAACATTGCTGTGTTTCCTTGGGGTTTTTTATGATCACAGAATCCCAGAATGATTTAGATCTTAAATTCTACCCAGTGCCACCCCTGCCATGGGCAGGGACACCCCTGCCATGGGCAGGGACACCTTCCACTGTCCCAGGCAGTGCCCAGGCTGCGTCCAGCCTGGCCTTAGACACTGCCAGGGATCCAGGGGCAGCCACAGCTGCTCTGGGCTCTTTGGCTCTGTCTCCAGGTGGATTTAGACCCTTTTTTCTCCCTTTTCAGCTGAGCCCTGTCCCCACCACGATGCAAATGAACACATTTGTGTGACCTCATCCGTCAGGAGAGCGCTGATGTCGCCTCTCAGCTGCCCCAAATTAAAACAATCCATTTTTGTGGCTGTGAATCCTCACCCAACGTGCCAGGGAGGGCAGCTGGGGGGGAGGGATGTCCAACCCCCTGAATGGGATGTTTTGAAAGAGCCATCATTAAAATTGCAGCAAGTTGTGCTTCGCTGGGAGCTGGGACATGGTGGCACCCTTAAAAGGAATTATTTCTCAGTGCTTGGGTATTTTAATCCTTTCTTTACATTTCCTTTTAAAACTGTATTTATAATTTAAAGCCCACCTCTGTGTGCCTTAATCCGAGACTCTCATTTAATTTTATTTTATATCTGTGATATAAATCTTTGATCCTTATTTTAGCTTTGTCTGGAATGCAACCACTAAGGAACATGCTAAAGATGTCTCTGATTTTCTGTCAGGATCAGGATTTTCACAAAATTCAGTGCAAGGTAATGCTTCTTCAGTCTAGTTCTCACATTTTAAGAATAAAAGTCAATGAAATGCCACTACAGATATATTTTTTTGGTGCTGTAAATTGCATTTTGATGAATCTTCACTCCTGAACCAGCCCTCCTTCAGCACTGCCAGGAAGCCTCTCTTGTTGCTTCTAGCAAGAATTGTCATGGTGATGCATTCTGTTGACCACATTTTAGAAACACAGATTGTTTCTAATTTTGTTTCTCCAATTTACTCTGGGTACTGCACCATCTCTGTTTCTGTCCTCGCTCTCTGTTCTTTGGAAGATTTTTATCACGACAAACCATGAAAATCCACCCAGGAGGATCTGCCCTCCCCCCTTCACATGTGCCAAACGTGTGGCTGGGGAAGGCTCTGCACAGCCACCCATGTGAGGAGCAGTGAGGAGCTGGGAAAGGGGCTCAGGCTGGAGAAAAGGAGGCTCAGGGGGGACCTTGTGGCTCTGCACAAGTCCCTGACAGGAGGGGGCAGCCGGGGGGGGGTCGGGCTCTGCTCCCAGGGAACAGGGACAGGAGGAGAGGGAACGGCCTCAGCCTGGGCCAGGGGAGGCTCAGGGTGGACATCAGCAGGAATTTCTCCATGGAAAGGGTGCTCAGGCCTTGGAAAGAGCTGCCCAGGGAGGTTTGGAGCCCCCATCCCTGGAGGTGCCCAAGGAAGGGCTGGAGGTGGCACTCAGTGCTCTGGGCTGGGGACAAGGTGGGCATCGGGCACAGCTGGGCCTCCATGGGCTGGGAGGGCTTTTCCAACCTCAGCAATTCTGGGATTGCAGAGGGTCCCTGTGTGCTCCCCTTGCACGACGGTGACCCTGCAGCCACTACAGAAGATGTACTTGAGACGGTGAATTGCTCTCTCAATGCAGAAGGAGAAAGGGACAGACCAACAGGGCGGGGAGTGCAGGGCCCCTGGGCCTTCCAGGGCTGGTTGTGCCTCTTGGGGAGAGGCCAGGCCATGCCCTCAGGAGCTCTCAGCCCTCAGAAAGGCTGGCAAGCTTTTAAGTGAGCTGAGAGCTCCACGAAGAAATTAAATTTGGCAGTGAAAGTGCAGTACTTAGGTTCCTCTCAAGTAGTCTTGAGATATAAAAGCGTTTCTGTGGGAGTTCTTGGCTGAGTGAGAAGGCTGAGAGCGGAGTCCAGCAGCCTGTGGAGTGCTGCTGCTTTATTTGTTGCATTCTTGTGTTGATGGCTCCAAGAGGAAGGGGTGGCCTGAATTTGTGTCCGGGCATTTCTTGTGCATCCACGCACAGAGCAGGGGTTCTCCTGAGGGGCTGGGAAGGGAGCCTGGAGCTGCCAACAAAGCCCTGAATGCAGAGGGAAACTGGGTGCTAAATCACCAGGACTTCTCTTGGTGCTTCTGGCTTCCTCCTCCACAGCCCCAGACCTCTGGGATGGAGCATTTCCCATCCTGTCCTGATGGCTGGGATGGATGGGCACTGTGTCATGGAATCCTGGAATGGCTGGGGTTGGGAGGGACCTCAGAGACCAATTGACTGCACCCCCTGCCTCGGGCAGGGCCACCAGGCCAGGTTTTTAAGGAATGGGTAAATCAGATCATCCGGGCTCCAGGAAAGAGCTGCCCCAGGTCCCTGGGGATGGGGAGCAGGGAACAAGGGGAAATTTGGGCAGCTTCCCATGGGTTAGGATGTGCTTCTCACATCCCTGTCTTCACGTGGCTGCTAAGGAATGTGCTGTGTCCAGCCACAGACAGACACAGCGGAACACCTGCGACAGCATTTGTGGATGTTGCTGAGAAAAACAGCTTTATTTCTGCACAGGGAATGTTATTTCTGCATAGGGAGTGTTATTTCTGCTCTCCCTAATCTCCAAAGGCAAAGCTGTCTGAGTTTTTCAAATAATAAACCCAAGCATATTTTGCATATTATATACCCAAGAATATTATGTTTTCTTCTGTTGTTCAAGCAATAACAAATTGAATTTGAGGAATGCTGTTCGTTTTGGCACAGTTTCAGAGAGAACATTCCAAAGGAAAGGAAATCCTTCAAGGAGAAGTGGAAGAGGGTGAAAGCTGCTGGGTCCTTCTCCCCATTTCCACGAGCAGAGGTGTCCTTGCTCAGGGATCTGCAGGGGACAAACCCCAGGGAGTCGGGAAGGCTGAGCTCCACCTGCACGATGGGTAATGCCAGGCTGTATGGAAACATGAACATTTTCATTGTGAATAGAAAAATTGAAGGGAAATCTAAGAATGTGTGGGAGCAAAGGCTTGAAAGACATCTCAGTGGAAACTCAGCTCATCCCCAGGCTGAGGAAGAAGCACGGAGCATGAGGAACAATGTCCCAGGTTATGGAGGAAATATTGATTTATGAGAGGCGGCAATTGCCTATAGTTTATACAAATGTCACCAAGGTTTTTAAAAGTTAGGAGGACGTTTTGGCACCAGCTTATCAGAAATATAAATTATTCCATCATTTATGTACAGCCTTGTTTGCCAGCAAAGAGGAGTCTGGAGGAGCTCCGTGTCCCCCTGAGCTCCTGGAGCAGTGACACGAGGTTCTGTGGTTTTATTGCAGGAACGATAAATTGCAGGAGTCATCTCTATGGGGATCTACCGATTCTGAGGCTGCATTCCCTGTTTCCTCCATCCCAGTGAGGGCTGTGCCTTCATGCACGCCCCGGAGGAGCAACACAAGCTCTGCGAAGCCCCCGAGGTGTCAGCAGCGGGCGGGGTGGGAGCAGGAGCAGCGCGGGGTCTGCCCTGCTCAGCCGTGCCAGCGCTGCCAGCATTCCCTGCTGGCTGAGGAGGGAGCCAGGAGTGCTGGAGAGCTGCATTTCCAGAGAGGAGAGGAGAGGAGGCAGCCCTGGTGCTCCGCTGTCATGGCAACGAGGCCGGGAACGCCGGGGATCAGCTGCATCCGAGCATCCCGGCCCTCGCGTTCTGCTGGGATGTGCTGCCGCTCACTGGGATGGCCTCGGCTGGGAGCGGGGCTGGGAGCCAGCGCTGCCCACCACGGAAGGACGCTGCTGGCAGCAGAGCTTTGGGACCGGAGCTGGTGGCCGGGCTCCGTTCATCAAAGAGGGTTTGTGTCGCACTGTCGGACACGAAAGGAACACGCAGACTCCAGCAGCAGGTCAGGACCACACAAGCAGGCAAGGGCCAAAAGGGAGCAAGAGCCCAAAAAGCCCCTGCCCTTCTTTATTCTCTGACTTTTATATCTTTCTTTAGACAACCATACATTGGTAGATGAGGTTAACACCTCTGCAATTCTACAGCATAGGAACATAGTCTGTCATCTTTCCCCGCCTTAAGAGAAAGGAATGAAAAACAATCCAGAAGTTCAAAAACAATCTTTAGGCCGGTTACAAAACAAGGACTATGTTTATAGAAAATGCATGAGAAATTCTGCTACAGAAAGTAAAAACATAGAACACTGCAAAAACCAGGGCGACGGATTTGTGGTCAGCCACAAGCTCCCACCGCCCTTCGTGGCCATCATCAAGCGTTCAAAGCCACCTGACCCCGGGCTTGCTCATGCCGGCTGCTCCTGTCCTGAGGCTCTTCCTTGGATGCTCCTGCAGCTGTGCCCGGCTGTGCCCCAGCCCCGGGCACCCCTCACCATCCCGGCTGGCATCGGGGGCAGCACCGGGAATTGCCAGAGCTGCTGGGGGTGGAGGGGCGTCACTGGGACCAGTCCCGGCTGCCACAGAGGAAAACCTGATCCATCCCTGGGCTGCTCAGGGTGGGCCAGCCCGGAAATCCCTGAAAATGGAGAATTAATTGGCAATTTCGTCCCTTGGGAGTGCTGGGGTTTGCACCTCAGTGCTCTTTTCTCCGCACTCTGCTGGTGAACTCTCCTAGATAGGCACTACCATTGGGTACTCCTTTAAAACCTGGTTTGGGAACAGTTTTTGTGATTAAAATAATTCTGAAGGACAATTTTTTATGTATGGCATTGGTCAACTTGTGGATGTGACAGCTTTTTTAGCAAGAATGACTTTTAAATTGAAAATATTGAAATGTTTGAGAAGTTTAATAATGGCCGTAGATTTCCACACCTGGTTTTTCCTTTGATCTCACATTCTGTCCTTAGAAAAGGGTTTAACATATTTTATTTTCTCTTTAAATATAAGGTTTTTTGATGAAGAGAGCATCTTAAATACATACCAGTGGTGAGGTGTGAGACTTCTGTGGCTGAATGTGACCACCCACACCCCGAAATCCCCACCCTGGTTTCAGTTCCATCTTCATTCAGTGTGAGAGTACACTTGGATTTATGTGTCACCCTTGAAAAAATGGGTTTATAGTGAGCACAAACAGAAATTCATCTGGAATTGATCCTTTCATCCAGAGCAGTCAAATCTTGTTCTCCTCTTTGCCTATTTTCACACCTTCCTCAGCTCAGAATTGAGGGAACCAATCTAAGCCAACCCAAATTGCCTCAGAACAAATGGCTTTTGTTGTCTCCAAGTCCTTTAAACCCAATTTCTAAAGCTGTTTTTTAATTTAGTTTGAAGCTATTTTCCAAAAAGAAGGGATGTTTTAGGAAACTCCTGCAGATATTGACAAAGGAAGATTTTCACATAGTTGGATTTTACATCTGGATTGGATTTTATTGGATAACCACTATTTTTCCTGGAAAACATCCCTGCCTTGTGCCTGGTCCTTGTTTCCTGGTTTGGATTTTCTCACCTGTTGAGAAAGGACTTGATGAAAAAATGTCAATATTTTAATTGTCAGAAGAATCTGAAGTTTGTTGGGAGATATTTAGCACTTGCTGGGATGGTTTTTTATTTGCTGGATGCTTCTATTGCTCTGTAAAGAAATTTCTGTCGGAGAGTTAACTCTGCAGAAGTGTGAAGAGCTAATTCACACGGTGATAAAATAGTTATGGAAATGAAATGGGGAGGGCTCATTTATCTGAAAGATTACTCGGGAATAGCATCAATCACCAGGATTGGATAATGAAGCCCTACTGGAAAAGCAATGCTGTGGCCCCTCATACCTGAACACAGAGAAGGGGATTTACCAGCTTCCTGTGGGGATTTTATATCTGCTATAAATAGATGGCACCAATATTATTTTGCAGTTAGCTTTGCCTTTGTGCAGCATGGGCAAATGATTGGGTTTGCTGGCAAACCTCGGTGCTCTGGAAAGGTCAGGACAACAACAGAAAACCTCCAGAAATTTTGCAGTTAATTAAAAATAATATAAAGTTAAGTAATGTTTTAAGATTGAACATAATACGTGTAATATGCAATAAATAAATTAGTAACTCAGAGATGTAAATAGCACAGAATGCCAGGATGGTTTGGGTGGGAAGGGACCTTAAAGATCCTCACGTCCCTCTACACTTCCACACCTCACTGAGCAAAAATTGGATGGCAAAGGGCTGGAGCCTGACCCTGATTCAGCTTTAGCCCATCCATCTTTGGCTACAAACCAAAGCAAAACTTTCTTCACGTTTCTCATGACAAGGGCACAAGCCCTGAGCTGGCAGTGGGGACCAGCACAGCTTTTTTTGAGATGGGGAAAGGCTCCAGCCGTGGGGCTGTGCTGCCTCCATCCCTCCAGAGCACAGGAATGAATCCTCTGGCAGGGAAATGCAGTGAGGCAGCAGCCAGAGCTGTGGCGGCTGCAGAGCCTGAAAACCACAAAACTCAATAGAACTCCCCTCCTCCTCAGAGCATGGAAAAAACACTCAAGGGGAGATTTGGATTGGAGACTGGGAAGAAATCCTTCCCTGTGAGGGTGGGCAGGCCCTGGCACAGGGTGCCCAGAGCAGCTGTGGCTGCCCCTGGATCCCTGGCAGTGCCCAAGGCCAGGCTGGACATTGGGGCTTGGAGCAGCCTGGGACAGTGGGAGGTGTCCCTGCCATGGCAGGGAGGAACTGGATGGGCTTTAGGGTCCCTCCCAGTCCAAACCATTCTGGGATTCTGAGAAGTCTTTGTCTATCAGGTACACAAACATCAAGGGATGGGCAATAAATCACACCAGACCTGTAAAGAGTAGATGGGATGTACAGGACAGAGCCAGCTGATGCACACAGTGTTTATTCAGTCAGTCATTAAACATCTGCCCCAGAGCAGCTCTGCAATACATCCTTCCTGCAGGCTCACACACAACATTAGCTCACATTGCCTCTGTCTATTATTTTTAAGCAAAACCCCCCTTTAATTTCATATTGTTGTAGGAAAATAATTGGTTTAATTAGTTACACCTTTCCAGCTCTAGAGAGAGGGAGATGTGTGATTTTTCATTTCATGCCACGCCATGCTCTCAGGACAGTCTGAGTGCTGAGGAGAGACTCCTCAGAGATTGTTCTTTTGATTTTAATGCAAAACTCTGTGCTCACGTCACTGAGGAGCAAGTCTCCATAGCAAGGAGCTGTGCTGGCTCAGATCCCCTCTGCAGACGGCTTCAGGTGGAAAACAAGGCAGATGATCTAAATTGGAGGTAATAGGTAGGAATGTGGGATGCAAGAAGATTGCAGATGCACCCTGAACCTGCAGGATTAATGAGTTTGTGCAGCTGCAAAATTCTGCCTGGGAGAGCTGCTAAAACCTCAGGCAATGAAAAGCACAGGCACTTGACCTTTAGGACCCCCTATTAGGTTGTAGCATGGCCAAGAAGAGGGTTAAAAATGTTTATTTCTATGCTGGGGGAATTTTGGCTGAGATCTGAGAGACTTTCCTGGGAGGCCTGTGACAGCCTTTTCCCTTCTCCACTCTGCACAGACCCCTTTCTGAGCTGTTCAGTTCTAGGCAGCCATACATTCTTCCTCAGTCTCTTCTTTTGAAGGTAGCTGAAGTTTAATATTTAAACTTTCAGGTGTCTTGCAAAATGCAGACTTTCCTTTTTAAAGCAGGGGAATCCCAGAATCCCAGAGCGTGGGTGGCCATCAAGCAAACCAAGGCAGTGTCCTGATTAAATCCCAAATCCCCCGAGTGCCCCTGCCCAGCCCCGGGCTCTGGTGCCTCCTCCCCTGGCTGGGAGCCTCCTCCTGCTCCCTGTGAGGTGGGAAATTCTCCTTCTCATGTTTCTCCACGCAGGCCTTATTGATACCTGGCTGTTTGCAGTGCCATAATTCATGGCACACGGAGCACTCTGCTGGAAAGCCAAACACACAAACGCCGGCACGCCGGGCCCCGCTTCAGATGTTTTGCAAATACAGATGAGGTAAGAAAAGCCATAAAAGCTTCTGAGGCCTCTTAATTTCTCCCCTTTGAATCATCTGTCATAAAACCTCGCTGGAGATGGGATGTGCTCACTCAGAGGTAGAGCTAATGTGCTCTTTGATGCTGTTGTTTGCGAAATCTCTGCCTTATTAGCAATAAATTCCGGGGCTGTGGTTGGCCTGGAGGAACGGAGACTTTTGCCAGGCTGTACATTGCAGGTGGCACTTGATAAATGCTGCCCTCGGCTTTGGGAAATGCAGGAACACGCTGGAAGTGGTTGGGTGCTGAGCTCGAGGAGAGGAATCACCAAAAACTCGCATTTTGGGAGACAGAGTCTATCAAAACAAGGCAGGGAATGCGCTGCTGGCGTGCGGCTCCTGCCAAGTGTAAGCTGAAACCAAACTGGCAGAAACACCAGGGATTAAATTTTTTTCAAAAAAAGCTCCACTCTTTGGGTGTAAAAACCTTGAAAATCTGTTTTTCTTGCTGTTTCCTGTTCGTGGGACCTGCCAGGCTGCTCCTAAACGTGTGTGACCCTTTTCCAGCCATGGGCGAGGTGTGATCCCGAGCTCACGTTTGGCTGCGCAGTGCAAACAGGGCCACAAGATTTCCTCCCACACAAATCTCTCTGGCTTTTGCTGTTCCCGAGCTTTTCCCAGCAGGATTTAACAACTGTGCAACGTCCCTGAAGCTACAGGGATTGAGATCCTAAATGTGGTGAAAGTCTTTCAGGGAGGGATGGAAGGGCCGGGTGTCCCAGCAGTCTGACACAGCTCAGGACAAGTAAGTGAAGAATTTTCCTCACTTGTTGCCACCCAGGCAGTTTTTGGCAGCTCTCAGCATCCCCTCACGGTGGGGGAAGGTGAGAGGGTGTCCTGCCCCAGCAGTGGATGTTTCTCCTTGTGCAAAATCTGGGAGAATTTACGTTAGAACATCGTGCCTGACGTTAAAGGGACACTCAGTCTACACTAACTGCGTTCCTGGAGGTCTCATTTGGGAAGAAAAAGTATAAATTGGCTGATAAATAGTGATTCACTCTCAAAAAAAAGAAAAATCATACTTTTCTTAATTCAACTCTTGGAATTTTTGGTTGATATCTGAGCTCCATGGTCTGATCCATCTCCGATTCATCCTTTCTTGTCTAGCTGGTTTTATTAATTGCAACATCCTCAGCTGTTGTTCTGTTTAGGCAATACAGAACAATTCAGCCTGAAGAAAATTAATTTTCCTGTTTCACGTGGTTTTGTGTTTCTTTTTTTGTTTGTTTGTTTGTTTGTTTCTTGTAGTTTTTAAATGAATTCTAGAAAACAGCAATGAAAATATGGGAGGGAAGTCTGAGGTAAACATTGATTTTTACAGTGCAATAATTTATGGTACCAACTTAATAAGTGGTGTGACACGAGCAGCTCACCCCCCATTTATCATGCATTGATAGTTTGATTCCAGAACTTTTAACACCACTGCTCGCTGTGACATAATAAAGGACCTGCCAACATTCCCATTAAAACCATGAGATTTTAGGAGTTCTGCTTCAGCTATAAATATCAGTATTTGGAATCTGTGAATTATTTTGCAGAGTAACAACCTCGGAATGACTTGTTCCAGCAACTATGAAGAAATAAGACTTTGACATTTTTGAACTTCAGGAGGACATCTCCCCCTTCCCAGCAGAAAAGGCTCAGGGATGCTTTTCATTATGTCCACCAGCAGAAGTTTACCAAGTCGGAGACAGCTCCTGAGCTAAAATAAATCACTTTAATTCCACAGATGGCAAGGAGGAGACAGCAATTTACATTAAAAGGTTCTGATGAGAGCTGTCTGGAGCTGGAGCTGGCTGGCATAATGGCTCCAGGCTAATCACACACCTCCAGGAGCCGTGCTGTGGTTCTGGGCAGCGAAGGGAAGGGACAGAAATAGCAGCTGACTCCCAGCTCTGCTCTCCATGGCCCAGCTCAAGGACTTCCCAGACATTCTGGTCAGCGAGGTCACATGGGAGCCTGCTGACTGCCAGTCTCTCTGCAGATCAGGATGTCAAGTCCAATTATTTCTGCCTCTCCCATCCCTTTCTGCTGCTCTAAGGAGCACTGTGGAGCAGAAGAGCCCCCCTGACACGTGGGGCTGGCTGCCCTCACTGTGCCGTGCCTGGGCAGCCTGGCTGGCACACACAGCCCTGCTCCAAAGGTTCTGGGGGATGGCCACGTGCTCCACACCTGCTTTTCCAGGGAAACCCACTCCAGGTAAGGTGTGTGGGTAATGCTGAGCACAGGGCTGGGTTAGAGCCCTGGGAGTGCTCCACCTTGTGCAGGATCTCACTGGGACAGAGTCCTGTGAGCTCGGTGCTTGTTTCTCATGGAATCACGGACTTGCTAAGGCTGGAAAAGGCCCCTGAGATCAAGTCCAGCTGTTGATCATCAATCCAGCTGTTGGGCAGCTGTGGCCATCCTGGTACCTGTGGGTTTTGGTGGGGAAGTGTGGGGAGGCAGAGGGGTTGTTCTCACCCGATGCTTTCCCATTAAAACAGTTTGTTTCCATGGAAATTCCTATGGGAGAAGATGCACTTGTTCCCAGAGCCAGCCCAGAGTAAGGAGGTGCCCCCAGGTCCCTCCAAGGTGGGGCTGTGCTGCTCCATTGGCTCCTGACACTGCGGCTGTGGGCTCTGCATGTGGCACAAACACTCCTCAGAAAGGGGGCGTCCCTGGAAATCCACACTGCTTCAGAGGGAAGTCTAAAAGGTTTTTCAGCTCTTCAGCCCAAAACCCATGTCCTCCCTTCCATTCCTTCTGGAAAATCCAGAAATGCCTCTTGTGACTGAGGGCTCAAACAGCTCCACCTTCCCAGTTTGTTGGTTCAGGAACCCCTCAAAAAGGATACATGGAAAACAGAAACTTGTGGGTGATGGCATAACAATGAAAAATAAGTGAAGTGGTGAGCTAAATTCTATTTATGCCCAGAGTTTCTAAAGAGTTGTAATAAAAAGGGTGTGTGATTGTTTGTCTTAGCTTAGGCTGTAGGGATTTAATGTACATTCTATAAGTCATGAAACAATTTTGTTGGGGCATTTGATCTCCATGTTGATACTTTATTACCACAGATCACTTGGAAATGGGAAAGAGACCTGTGAAATTGGAAAACAAATTACAGTTTGTTTTTTTTCAGTAACTAGCTCATTTTAAACCCCATTTTTAGCAAGAAATAATGACTTGCTTTATTTAGAGACTATTTAAAATGCTCTCGAGGTATCTATTGAATATCTTGACATCACAGATAAATCAGGAGCAGACTCAAAATTAGCCCTGCACTGTTCTATATTACAGTATGTTCTATATTACCCAGTACAATGCACCTCAGAGATGGCACAAGAGACAAGGGCCTGTTCTCAAAGCTGTTTCTAACATATGATCACCCTTACCCCTGAAAACCTGCCAGCATTTGTCTCTGAGGCTCAGAGTTGGGCATTTGTGTGGGGGGAGGGTCTCCAGCAGGCTGAAGGTGCTGGGGTTTGTGGTGTTTTCTGGTTTGGTGTCGTCAGTGCATTATTTATATATCCAAAAGTAGCCAGGGGAGAGGTGGATGCTCATCTGAATTTTAGGGTAATTGAACTGACCTAACTCCTGTCTAAAATAATCAGGATAAAACCTGCACTATTCCAAGATGGAAAACTGGGCACCAGGGTCTGGATGTCAGAGCTGCTCCAGGTGATGCTCCTGTGACCTTGGGCTGGCAGAGGGTCAGGATTTGCTTTGTGAGGCCAGAATCGTTGAGCTGCTCCCTTGGTTAATTAAAATATGCACCATTAACAGTTGACTTTGTGCCTTCCCAGGCTAGGCGGGTCCTTACTGGGATGAACAGGGTTCTTATTGGGATGAACGGGGTCCTTACTGGGATGAAAGGGATCCTTACTGGGATGAACGAGGTCCTTACTGGGATGAAAGGGAGCCTTTCCACCACAACCAGCGTCTGCTTCAACTCTCACTGCTCCCGTTTTCCTGCCCGTGATCCCTCGTCTCCTGCAGGCCCTGGTGAGGTTGCTCAGCCCAGAGCAGTGCACAGCCTTTGGGATGGCAGGGATGTGCAGGGCGTGGGTTCCCTCCCCATGAGCACAGCGATGAGCGCTCACCGAGGCTCTCCCAGGCCAGTGTTGGTCCAAGAGCTGCGTCTTGGCCTCCCGAGCAGCTCGGTTCAGGCTGGGCTGAGGCAGCTGCCCTCGGTGAGCAGGCCTGCAGGGATAATTCCAGCAGCTGACTCTGGGAGCAATTCTTGAGTGCTCCTTGTGTTTGCTGCTGGAGAGCATCGGTGGTGGTGTGTTAAGCACAGACGGGAGCAGCCGGGCTGGCCCTGCTGGGCTGGCAAACACCAGGCTCTCCTGCCAGCATTCACCACCAGCACCATGGAATATTTCCTCTCCTTTGGCCTTGGACCTTGTTACTCAGGAGAACATGTAATAATAAAGGAGCATTTTGAGTGATTTAGTTAGAAATCCATCAGACTGTCAGACAGTCTGGTGGCATCAATAATTCCCTATTAAGCCCTCTACACCCATTATGGTTTGTGCTTTTCCTTTTTTTTTTTTCGAAGTTAGTTTCCAGGCAACCAGTAAGAACTGAATTGTATTAAGCTATTAATTCAGCCTTGCACGCCAGCTCCAGCTTCTGCAGCCCAGTTCTTCCTCTCCTGTATAAGTTTCCTCCTAAAACCCCTCTCACTGGTTTAACCTTCAGTGGTGCCCAGCCCAGAGAACTGGTGTTGAAATGGCAGGGTCTGGGCTGGCTTTGGGTTTCAACTCTGGCTGGTGGGGGGTGGTTCTGAGCAGAGTTCTGAGGAAGGCTGGCATTGGTCACCATAAAATACACTGTGATCCCTTGGTGTGTTCTTCATCACCACGTCAGAGATGGCCTCAGTAAGGCCTGAATTAAGAAGATTCTTGTGATTTGAGGGTGGGCAGGCCCTGGCACAGGGTGCCCAGAGCAGCTGTGGCTGCCCCTGGATCCCTGGCAGTGTCCCAGGCCAGGTCAGACACTGGGGCTTGGAGCAGCCTGGGACAGTGGGAGGTGTCCCTGCCATGGCAGGGGTGGGATGGGATGAGCAGAAGCAGAGTCTCATTTCTGTAATTTGCAATTTGAACACAGGCAGATGCTATGTCAGAGATCCCTGCCTTCCAGGGGAACACGTGTGTTTAAGAACGTGACTTACTAATTAATCCTTGTATGGGCAGTGCCTGTGCAGCAGTAGTGGAACAGTACAGGAGCAGCAGTAATGAGATGGAACCACCCCAAGCATGACATGAAAATCCTTGCAGAAGCTAAAAAGGAGTAATTTGGGTGTTGTGCTGCAGAGTTAATGAATGTAGTGCTGGAGGAAGGAACTGCACTGGCAGCTTGGGAATGAACTTCCCTGCTCATTCCCTGGTGCTCCAGGGCAGGGAGGCTGAGCCTGCCAGTTTTCCTTCCAGGCTCAGCTGAGAGGAAGCTGTAGAAGTGGGATGGAGATCTGGGCTGCAGTTGCAGTTGTGGCTGATAATTACAATTATGAGCTATGAAATCCAACCTGGACTGAGCTGTGCTGTATCTCAACGGGCAGAAAGGTCCTTCACCATTCCCCAACCCATGAGCTTTGTCTCAGGCTTTGTACTGGGGTCAGTGAGTTGTGGAAGTCACTGGAGGAGTTGTGCTGGGGATTTCTGGTGGGGCTACAACTGGAAAAATCAATCTCAAGTAAAAGAATTTGTCTTTATCCACTGCCAAAAATTAACAAAGAAATTTAATAAATAAATATAATACTCCAAAGAACTCAAAGCGAAGCACCAAGATAAAGCCATTTCAGATCAAGCTGCCACAGCTTTTTTAAAATAGTTGACTTGGGATAGAATTTTAAAAAGTGGTTTAAAAAAAATTACTAAAAAAATAAACTACAGTTTTGAGCTCTTTCCAATTTCTGTCATTAGAGATCTCTGATATAAGTCTGAATCACAGAGGTGACAAATCCAGGCCCCAAAAGGAAACCAAATCTTCATCAAACTTCACTGGAGAAACAAAATTATTAAAGGTCTGCTGATTATCAGCAGAGCACGTAATAAATGCTCTTCCCTGCAGCAGCCATATGAACCTGGGTAGTTAAAAAGGGGTTTTATGCCACACTGGTTGCTCAGATTTTTTGGGACAATTACAATCACCAGTGTTTTCCCCTTACATTTATCACTGGGACAGCGAGCTGTTGCCATCCTCAGGGGCTGTGGTTCTATCAGCAGATCCAAAAAACCCCCGTGGTCAAGATGCTGAATCTAATCCCATTCTCCATTTCTGGGCCATATTTTATTAAACATTTTCATCACTTTCAACTGTGCATTCATACCTCACCAGATTTATATCTGTAATTAGGGGATCGTTATTTACCAGCTGGTAAAAAGACACCTTTCAGCAACATAATTCAAATGTCAGGAGTTACTGCCAGTTCCAGATTAATAGTACAGTTATTTCTTTGGCTACAGGTTAGGAACGTGGCTGCTGTCAGAAACCTTTGGCAACGGTTCACAAATACTGGGAAACAAATACTGGGAAACAACTATTTGTGTTTTTCCAGCTGAAGGAAATCAGTTGTATGTGAAAGAAGGTGATCCTTCTCCAAGACCTAAGTTGGGTAATGAGTTGTTTTTATTTAACAAAGTCTCTAACAGATGGTGTTGCTAAATTTTGAATATTAGGGCTGCTTTTGCAAGAGGCCTCCACACAGGCTGATGTAGCACAGAGGAGGTTTTGCATTTCAGCTTGAGCTCAGGGCTGACCCTGTGGTCACTCCTGGGGTCGGAGCCACCCCCGGGTGACCCCCCCTGTGTCTGCAGCTGCTGTCACCCAAAGCACTGCCTCTGGAGGGGACCCTGGAAATGACCCTGGGAAGATGGGGGTGCTTGAAAAAAAGTTATTTATTGTGTGTGCTCTGTAGGAGGAATCACAGAGTGACAGAGGGTTGGGTTGGGTTGGGTTGGGTTGGGTTGGGTTGGGTTGGGTTGGGTTGGGTTGGGTTGGGTTGGGGTGGGTTGGGTTGGGTTGGGTTAGGTTGGGTTGGGTTGGGTTGAGCTGGGTTGGGTTGGGTTGGGCTGGGTTGGGCTGGGTTGGGTTGGGCTGGGCTGGGTTGGGCTGGGCTGGGTTGGGTTGGATTGGGTTGGGCTGGGTTGGGTTGGGCTGGGCTGGGCTGGGCTGGGCTGGGCTGGGCTGGGTTGGGTTGGGTTGGGTTGGGATGGATTGGGTTGAGAGGGACCTTAAAGGCTGCCATGGCAGGGACACCTCCCACTGTCCCAGGCTGCTCCAAGCCCCAATGTCCAGCCTGGCCTGGGACACTTCCAGGGATCCAGGGGCAGCCACAGCTGCTCTGGGAAATCCATTCCAGGGTCTCCCCACCCTCACAGTGGCTGAGCTTTGTGGATCAGAGCCGTTTCGGGGTTATCTGAGATTACTTTGCAGTTGGTTTCTGGAAGGTCTGTGCTCAACACAACCTTTATGGTCAATTCTCTAATCCCACCAAAAAACCCCATTAAACTGAGAAGCTGTGTTTTCCATAAATCCACATTTCCTGGGCAATAAGAAGCAGACAGTGGCGCTGCCAGCCGAGTCTAACCATGATCCTCCTTGTTCCCTAGGGCTGAAATCCTGGAAACAACCAATCTCTCGCCAAATCCATCGGCGTCACCCCAGCACGGCCACTTTACAGATGTCACCCTTTGGTCACTGCCCATGCCTGGGGTGCTCCAGCAGGAAGGTTTGGGCTGATGATGGTGAGACACTTCCCACACTTCTTCAAACCCAATTTCTACCCTTTCTTTGGTTGGTACCACTGCTCAGACTCTTTGTTGTGCTTCTATAAACACTCTGATCCTTTTGAAATGGGGGTCAGACATTTGCTTGGTTTCATTCCTGCAAAGCTTTCCCAGTATCAGAGGTTGTCCCTGGCTGTTCAGTCCTTCCATGCACTCAGAACTCACAGAAGGACAAAACCTTCATCATTAAAATTGTTTTCTCCGTAAGCAACACAAGATGGTGGGACTCTTCCAACGTGGGAATGCAGCTGATGGAAATGAAGGGTGACTGTGCACATGTAATTCAAGGGAGTAGCTTTGGGGAAACATCAGCCAGGGGAAGAAGGAAAAGAAATTTGAATTCAATTGGATTTTAGTAACTTCAGCTTGGGTTTGAATCATATTTACATGCTTTTCCCTCTCTCCTCTGTTTGCAAGTTTTATTGCTATGGTTCTCGTGTCTTGGAGCGATGTGAATTAGTGGGTTTGTTATTGCTGAGAGGGAGGGGAACTGCAGCAGCAAGAAATGAGATCGTTCCCTGGAGTCCTACACAGGAAAAGTGTGGAAAACCTGGAGCTGAACCCAGATCCCAGGAGACACCGAATGGCCCCAAAACGTATGGTGTGGTGGGCCAGGAGCTGCCAACAGGAAGCTCAAGCCAAGGTTTAAAACTCAATTAGCATGAAGGATGTGATGGAAATGGGGACATTTAGGGCAAAATCCTCCCTGCCTCGCACGGAGACCCAGGAGCTTTGCAGCTTTCCTGTTTTTGCCTCCAGCGGTGCCCAAATGTGAGAATTTTGTGCAGTTTCAGAGCGAGGATGAAAGTGAGAAATCATTTAACAGCCAGAGCTCCAACAGGAGCATCAGCAGGAGCTGGATTGATGGAAATGCCCCAAATTGAGGGTGGTTTCAGGGTGATTGTTTTTATTGTTGGTTGCAAGCTTTGGGTGAAAGCTTTTCTGAGTGAGTATTTTGGGACAAGGCGAAGACTTCTTGCAGGGTGAACCAAATATGAAATTACAGTTCTTTAACAAGAACTGCACCCGTAAATGAAAAATATGATGTGGCATGGTAAAAATAAGACCATTGTCCTGAAGTCTTTGTCTATGTCCTTTAAAGTGTACTTTGGGGATTAATCATCAAACGGCTGTGTCACAGCAATTCGGCTCAAGTGGGTTTTTGCTTATATTGCAGCCTTAGATTACACACTCATTGTCAATTAAATCATTTTAAATAATGCAGCTGTTTAACTTGCCTGGTTTGGCTCTTGGCTGGCCAGGGTTTGCTGGGTAATCTTTGTTTCTTCACCATCCTCTTTCTCCAGCACAGCCACGTTCTCTGGAGGCCTCTCCTCTACAAGAGAGAGGTGCAGATCCTTCCTCTCTTTATAAATACATGGAATCCAGCCCGTTTCCATCTTCAGTCCCACACTCCCACTTGCATTTGGGGTCTGGAGCACTCCCAACACACAGCAAAATGACCAGGAAAAGGCACTGACTAAAGAAGGACTTGGGAGCCAACGTGGAGCCCTTGAGCGCCAAGGACAGCGGTGGAGCTGGAGCAGGTCTGCTTCCCCCAGGGAATGTACTGATGCTCATTTTCCCCTTCTCCTGAGTTTTAAGACTGTGTTCACAGAATCATAGAATGATCACAGTTGAAAAAGACCTCCAAGATCATCAAGTCCAACCTTAGGTGTTCCTTAGATATGAATGATGCCACACTTTTATTGATATAGAAATGGAAAATGAACTCCAAAACACTCTGATCTAGAGAATTCCAGCCTAGTTCAGGTGGGAATTAAGCAGGAGGAGTTTCAAGTAATTCATGTTTGAAACACCTTCATAACTTTTGCTTCATAAGAACAGAAAGGGACATAAAGTGATGGTAAAAATTCCCATTTTGGAAGGGGAAATTCTCCTTCCTGGCAGTGAGGATAAAGGAAATTTGCTGTGTTTGAAAAGGATTGTCAGTGGTTACTTTGATTTCAAATGTCAACTCGGCACATCTTCATCCTGCCCACTCTCAAGCATTGCTTTGATGGGAAACTGGTGATTTATGGGACTGAATTAGAATTCCCGTTTAGAATTAATGTCTTGGTTAGAAACACTAAAACCTCCTGCAAACTCCTGTGGTTCTCCAAAGCCAAGGCTGGGCAGGCTCTGCCCTCTGGAAGTGCAGGGAGCTGGGAGCTGCCTCTGGTGGCCTGGGGCTGCCTTATGTAACCCCTGCTGCTGGAGTTTTGGAGTGTAAATGGAAAAGTTAAGGAGAAAACAAGGAACACAAGAGGGTTTTTTCCTCCGTAAGTGCTCTCATGGGTTTGCCTGTCTTTTACTTGTTCCTCTCTTCTCCAAAATTCCATTTATTTCTCTTTTTTTCCCCTCCAAGGGCACGAAAAGGAAAATTGCTAATGAGTCAAACCACCAGAAAAGTTAAGGGATGTGTTGAGGACATGGGTTTTTTTCCATGGTTGTGGCAGAGCTGGAGCCCACACGGAGTGTCCAGCCAGCACTGCCCTGCATTCATCAGCCATCCCCCTAATTAAATTAACTGTCTGCAATTAACACACAGTCCAGCATCACTCTTTTAATGCATCTTCTGGTTCCCCAAACTGAATTGTTTTTAATAAAAACCTTATAAAAAGCAAATTTATTCTTGTCTACTCACACCAACCCTGAGCCACCATTGGTGTGTCTTAAATATTCAGTTTGATTTAGGCAGAGTTGGACCCTGAGCTAATGGAGACCCAGAGTGGGAATATAAGACACCTTCTAAACTTAGAGATAGTGCAGAGCACCATCAAGGTGGGTAATTAAAGAGGAAGGAGAGAAACTCTCCAAGTTTAATACAAAAATAAATGATGGGTTTAGCACTGCTGCATGAACATTGCATTTCCCAGTAGTAAAAGCTTGTTTGTATCTGGGTCAAGAGAAAAAAAAGTTGCTAAAATTAAGAAACACTTCTAAGTTTGGGGTTATTAGAAGTGAGAAAGGTTCAGTGAGAAATTCTGGATTGTCAGTGGTGCAAATGAGGTTTTCCTGACCGGCTGGTGAGTTTGTGTTTGACTTTTTTCTTAAATACTTGCAAGAAAATTAAGGGCAGCGCTCTGGTTCTGCAAATATCGACATCAGGTTTTCCTCTTTGATTAGCAGGACCAATATTTGCTGAACTGAGCCTGTGACTCCCAGGGGAATGCACAGAGATGGGCCAGGGATCCTTCACTGCAGTGAGGGTTCCAACTGGGGAGAGCAGGAGGGGGAAAAATTTTTGAATTGGAGACTTTTTCTATTAAAATACACCAGTGTTTGAGGGAGAGATGTGCATTTCACCCAGAGATCTCCTGATTGTGGCCTTCTGGCTGACATGGGTCTTGTTTCTCCTCCTGTCTGCCTTTGCTTTGGTGCTCTCAAGGGCTCTTGTTGCTTTTGCTGTTCCAGTCTGGTGCTGTGCCCCTCACTGGCATTGCTCAGCTTTCTATTTGGAATTTGATATCCATGGAAATATGTGAAAATCCTTCCAATTTTTGCAAACCCTTATTTAAATGATAGGTAATTAATCATCCACTGTGGCAAAGCTCAGCATCCCTTCCTAAAGGTGTTGCATGTGCCTCTGAGGGACATTCCCTACTTAAAATCCCAGATCCCTGAGGAAACACTGCAGCTGAATTTGGGGGTTGGATTTGGTTGGCCTGTGAGCTGTAAATTCCTCATTACCATATCCATAGATGGCATGAGTCACAGGCCTGGCTTTTCCAAGAAATTCCATGTTTCCTACCTGATGGAAAGCAGGGAGAACAATTGAGAGCGATTTTCAAAAGCACCTACATGGACCAGTTCCCTTGGTTTGGAATGGTTCTGTGTGATTTATTAGTCAGAAATTCCATCATATTTTGTACCATCCTTCACAAATCTCAGCTCCAATTTCTTCCCTTCTCAGAGCTGTCTTGTGAATAACAAACCCCACATTGTTCTTGTGTGAGTTCTTCTGAATTTATTTCATGTCATCTTCTTACAGGAAAGGAAAAAAAAGAAAAAACCCAGCTCCTCTCACTTAGCCCCCTTTGGGACAGCAGCCACAGATGAAGAGCAAGCAATCAACATGTCAGGATAAAATTAGATTGCCATGGAGTACAAGGTTTGATCCAATATCTGTATCAGATTTGGGTTTCAGCTCTGCATATCACAATAAAACAATCCTTGCTGAAGGTGCTCGGCACAAAGCAGCTCCTTTCACATCTGGGGAAAGCTGGGAAAAGGGCAGGCTGAAATTTCCTGTTTGACACTCTTGCCTCAATATTTAATTGTTATAAACGAGGAATGGCTGCAGGAGGCCCCTCTTGCTGTGTTCTCAGGGTGGGCCCAGCTCTGGCTTCAGGGCAGAGATGGAGCCAGGCCAGGGCCTGCAGCAGCATCAGGAGCTGGGGGAGCATTTCCTGCACAAATCCCCCCAAATCCCCCTTTCCCGTGCCCTGCTTTTCGCTGGGGGCTCATTTTAAAGCAAGGAAAATGGATTTATTTTGGATAACTGAGATGGGAGATGGGTCTGGCAGCCTAACACGATCCACCATCATCCAGCCCGGAGCAGAGCCAGCCCAAAGCAAACCTCAGGGCTGTGTCCAGCTGGAGGCCGGGTCCTGAACCAGGACCTTCACTGTGCAGCCCAGCCCCTGTGTGGTGACACGGCCACAGCCCTCAGGGACAGCTCCAGGAGGGCCAGGGGCTGCATTACAGCTTGCACAGAAAACAGCAACATCCTGACATAGGTTTTCAACAAAATGCTAAGTAATAATTCCAAGAAATTATCATATTTGTTTCCATTTAATTGAAAAAAATAAGGAAAATATTTAAAACATTCATTCAAATATGTTTGGTTTGGGTCAGACAAAGTGCTTTGGTTCCCTTGAAGGACCTAACAGAAGCCAAGTGCCAACAAGTTGGAAAATGAGAGCTCTGTGCAGACACAGCCACCCCTGTCCATGCTGTGTTTCATAAAAGCCCTTTTCTAACTCTTTGTGCCTCTTCCACCAGGTTTGTGGTTAACAATAATTGCCTCCCAAAGGGAGTCATGAGCATGGCTGAGGTTTGGATGGAGTTTTTGGGAGGGTATTGAGGCAGTTCCCCTCTTTAACCCTCGGGCATTGCGATTTGTGCTGCGGCGAATCCTGAGCCATTGGAACGCCCCGCTAAGGGCAGTCCTCGATTTGGACTAATTGAGGATAAAATCCATTTTCTCTGGGTGTAAAAACATTGATACACACACACAGAGCCTGTTTGTAGCCCTTATGGCCCACTTAATCCCCTGTGTAAGGAATTTAACGTGGTTCTGCTTGTCCCCAGCGCCAGGATCCGTGTGAGGAGACGGCCAGGATGTCCTCTGTCCTCGTGCTCTTTAATTCTCCAGACTGGCTCCCCCTGCTCTGCCAACAGATTTCGAATTAATGCTCCAATCTTTGAAATTAATGAGTTTTCATCGACCTCAGTGGAAGTGGATCAGCTTTGAGACTGCCTGCCCACCCCACCAGTGCTTCACTAAAAGTAGTTCACCTACTTTCAGACAATTCCTGCACCTGGGAGCACCTCCTCTGAAGCCCAGTCCTTTGGAACTCATTAAAGCCTCCATCAGTGCCCTGCTGCTCCCGACAAACAGGGTTAAATAATGACAGTTTTGATTTTGTCCTGCAGTAGCTCCAGGTTATTTTGAGTTCCTTTCTCTACTCCTTTAGCTCAAGCAACAGTCTAGAAAGCTCTTATTAGCCCAGGATTTCCTGAGAGAGGAAATTCAACACCTGCATTTCCCAAAGCCCTAAGAGGGGTTTGAAAAATCTGATTTCAATCATTACAATAACGAGGCATCTCAAACAAGACAACATTATTAGAGCAGCTCACAGGTAATGGAGATGTTCCCAGTCCCTGTACATTGTTTTTTCTTTCTGTGGAAAACACAGTGAGTCCTGGAGAGTCAAAAATTGCTGGGTAGTCCCTGAGCTCAGCCCTGTGCTCCCAGAGCACACAGAGTGGTTGGATGGAACGAGACCCATCGAGGAACCAGCTTGTGCCCCAGCAGGCTGGGGGTGATGCAGCAGGGCACAGCCTGATCCAGTGCTGGCTCCCCAGAGATGAGCACCAGGATCTACAGGCCCAGAAGGTGGGTACTGAGAGAGGTGAAGCCAGGGAAAGATTCATCTCATGGAGTGTAATCGGGCATGGGAGAAAGTCATGGTTAAGTACCAGAAAATGGGGAAAAGCCGTGATTGTCTGATATTCGGTCTATCAAAGCAAGTGAATAAAGGTAAAAATCTATACCCTAAACCCACATCAACAGAAAGGAGCTGTTAGCATTGCCTGGGGAGACTGGGCTGTCGATGTATTTTGCCTGAGTTTGCTGCTGTTGTACACAGGGGTAAAACCTTGCACAGACCAGGCTTGCTACAAAATGAATGAGGGAGGACATCGAGGGAGTAAATAAAAGAGATGAGGAGAAGATCTGCACTTGTACAAAATGTGCACAGCCATGAAGAGTCCTTAAAGAAAAAAAAGTGAAAACTTCATTTACAAAGAGCTCTCCTGACTTCTGTCATAAAATGTTCCAAAACAATCTCATGACTCAATTCCTGCAGCCATTGAAGTAGGAAGAATTACATAAGGTCCTTGCTGTTAGCTTTATTTCATGCTTAACTCATATTCCCAATGATTCATTATCAAGGTTTGTCAGGACTAATTAAGCAGAGTGCCAGCTGTGATAGGATTGGGTACCATAGCACCTTCCTGGGTGGGGACTCCACCAGGATGGCTGCTCCTGGAGAATCAGGGAATAGCAGCCAGTGCTTTGGGGCTAACTGGGCTGGGCTGGTCCAAAGGGGAATGTCTTCAGTGCCTAAGTTCCTCCTTAGCAGGAACTGGAGTTTTCTGTAACTCCATTACAGCAAACAACAAAATCTATGAAGTTCCCAGGATGATTTTATTTCTCTGGTAAAAGTGACCTCTCTTCAGTTCAACAAAAATCATTAAATTCCCAAAAGGACACAGTCTGAAAGTCAGGAAGGTGTGAGTGTGAAAAGGTGTGGTTATGGAAGGTGTCCTGTGGAAGGTGTCCCTGCCCTGGCAGCGGGTTTGGAACTGGATGGGCTTTAGGGGCCCTTCCATCCCAAACCAGTCTGGGATTCGATGGTTCTGTGACTTCATGTCCAAGCGTTTAATGCTAACATGAAATGAGCAGTGGGCTCATAAACTCTGGAAGCATTTTCCAAACCAAACCTTTCTGACCTGTATTTGATACAGGCAAAGTCATCCCTCAGAGAATCCCTGTGCTGTTGTGCACACCGTGCTATTAAAAAAAAAGAGTAATTAATTAATTTCTGGGCAGCAATGGCAAATAGCAGGGACTCCTTTAGAGGGATGTGAGCCAGGTGGGTCCATTGGCACTGCGGTGACTGCAGCTCTGCCCATCCCAGCAGGATCCTCTTTGGCAGTGCCCAGGCTGCAGCACGGGATATGGGGGAGTGGAACTGGCCCAGGAACAACCCCGGCTTGGTGCTGCCCATGCTGGGCTCTGCAGGATGGATGGACCTTCCCAAGGAGGCATGGGGGCTATTTCAGGGAAACCTCATCCAGAGGCGGGCAGGAGGAGGATGCCTGAAGCTTCACAAGGGTGTGTTGTGTGTCCATCTCCTCTGCAGTGCCATGCCCTGCTCAGGGGCTGGGACAGGTGTCACCAGTTAAAGGTATTTTTCAGGAACATTTTCTGTCTGAATTCTTTGGGGGAAAAAGTCCATCAAATATTTTTAAAGTGTTTTATTTAAAACCTGGCAAAGCTGGGAAGGACAGGAAAGGGGCGCTCGTGGCTGGGAGGGAAAAGCCTCTCAAGAGGATCCTGAGTGATTCCAGCAGCTTTAATGCCACTTTGTCCCTCAGAAAACTCCAGGCAGCACAGCCAGAAGGGGAGGAGGAGACCTGCCTGCGCTGGCTGGGCCCGTTTATTGTCTGACATTACAACACTATTATTATTTGGAGAAAGCTGTCTTATTTAATTATCCTGAATGTGCAATTCCATCATTTCCAATTCAGCATTGGAGGAAGATGTTCCAAGCATTAAGAGAACCAAAATATTCTTAGTAAATAAGTAACTGAGAGAATTATAAGTGTTTGGAAAGAAGAAGTTATTGTTCCCTGTGAGTGGCAGCGAGTTTAATGATTTGGCTGGAGTGCCCATCTAATAGAGCTGCCTGCTTGAAAGATTTGTGATCTCCAAGGAACGGTTTGAAAGTGTCTCCTGTGCAATTGATTGATCCATTCCTCTCCAATGCTTGGATGGCTCTCAGAGCCCGGGACAGGGATTGATGGGGCTGCAGGGGCTGGGAGCTCTCTGTGGGCTGGTGGGAAACGCTGTGAGTCTCCTGTCCCCGAGGCAGAGGGGACTGGAGTGACCTGAGCTCCTGCTCAGAAAGGGGGAATTGCTGAGAGCTCACCCAAAACTTCCTCTTGGGAAGAGCAAGGGCCTTCCTTCCCTGCCATTTGGATCTTTCCCTGGTGGTACCTGACCCCTGCACTGGGACTCTTTTGTCTAACCACATGCTACACAGAGCCACAAAATCATTGAGATCTAGGTTCAGATCATCAATCCAGTGGTAAACCTGGCACTGCCAAGCCCAGATTGGACGTTTTGGTTTCCAAAATACAGCAAGTCTGGCTTTAAAACTGGTATTTACAAAATTTTTTGTTTGATTCTGAATTCGTTTTTGGTCATTTCTGAAATGGTCTTGTTGAGGGAGACAGCTATGGTTTGAAAACCGAAACAAATTAATGAAGAACCCAGGACTTGTTGACAATGTTCTCCCCTGGTTATGCTGCAGGTTCTGTGTAGGTCTGGTGGTATTTTACATAAATAACCAGCACTGGAATTACAAAATCCACCATCTCTGCACTTGCAAAAGCTTAGAGTGTGGGGTTTTTTTGTTATTATCAGAAACTCCTTTTCCAGGGTGCTGAGCTCCCCATGCACAGGATACGACAGAACAGAGAGTAATTTACAATAAAGATCAGAGCAGTGGCACCTTCTGCCCCAGCTGCTCCTTTAGCAGGGAGCCTGCTCCCATGGACAGACAGCTCTTGGAAGGTTCATCCATCCCTCGGCAGCCTGGCCTGGTCCCAGTGCCACCAGCCCGGCCTCAGCCCACGGCCAAGGGCTCCTCCTCCTCTTCCCAGAGCCTTCTGCTTCTCAAAGCAGCAGCAGCAGCCAGGCCACAGAAGGCAGCAGCCGGGAGGTGCCTGGAAATGGAAAATAACTCTGTGTGTGATGTTGTGGGCCTTTGAGAGCATCAAAGGAAGGGAAATGTTTCTCTCCATGGCATGGCTGAGGTTGGCTTTCAGAGCTGCTTTGGTCTTCCACGGGGTCACACCAGGGTTGCAACAGAGAATTAGGCCCAGAGACTTCATTTAGCACAACGTGTTCATTGCAGTTTTTTTTCTTGGAAACAATCCATAATGTCTTGTAGATTTAATAACTTCATATATTTTATAAATTACAATCTATTTATAATTTTAATATATTTTAATATTTTATAATTCAATAAGCTACAAATACAAAAATAATGTTTCTCTTACATAAATGAGGATCTAGCAAGGTATCTAAGCGACCATATCCTTGAAGGGAATTTGCTGTCCCCTGTCCTCCCTGGAAACCAGAGCCTCACTGACACCTTCTCTTTGTAAACAGCAGCAACAAAGCCCCGAGTTAAGGATCTGAGCTTTTTGCTGGCCTCTGCTCCAAAAATCCATTATTTTCTGAACACCAGATAAGCAGGAGCTCTGGCTGCTTTCCCGAGCCTGACTTCACCCAACAAATTAATTGCTTGTACCACGTCCATTACAGTTGTCCAAGCTGACCTCTGCCTGCACGGCAGCCTCTGCCACATCGCCAATATTTGAAAGATTGTTTTATTCCTCCTTCCTGCTGCTCCATCACTCTTTGGGCTGCTTCCACTGGTCGGCCGTAACAGGATTTTGTGTTTGCTCTACCAGCTGCCCAGATAAAAGCAATGTTTAATTATACAGCAGCTCTGACAGGAGATCCTCCTGCGATGGAGATCACGCCACACCCCGAAGGATGCCAGCGATGAGGCCGCTTCCTTTCTAGCAAAGGCTTTGCTTATCCATAGCAATTTGGCTGAATCCATGATCTTATTTGACAGGCACGTTAAGAAATGGTTGTGAATATTCTCTTGGACATGTTTGACCAGTGTTTACTTCTAAACAAATTCTATTGCTAAAAAGATCAGGCCTGGGCTGGGTTTGTTTGTTGGGTTTGGTTTATTTTTCTGGTGAATTTTTGGTTTGTTCTGTGGTTTTGGGGGTTTTGTTTGGTGAAGGAAACCTCCACAGGGGAAATGGAGCATGTCCCCAGCCCTGCAAAGCCTCAGGCAATGGGAGGGTGCTGTGGGCAGAGAGACACAGGCGGGACCTTGGTTCTGGGTGCCTGGGCCTACCTGGAGTGGGAGCAGAGCATCAAATGCCAGTGCTGAGCTCCCTGCAGTGCCATTCTTTGGGTGAGAAAAGCAGAATTACTGCACTCTTGTCTCAGGAGGTCTCCAGCCCATGCAGGTGTGAGGACAGAGCTCCCAAGGCCAAGGGTAAAGGATGTGTTGGGTCTCTTGTGCTGGGAGCCAGGTTTGGCACACAAGTGACTCACTGTGAAGTGAAACACAAACGTCACACTGCAATGACTTTCTCCATTTCCATGTGCCTCTGTCAATATTCCCATTACAGACACAAAATGCTGCTTTACTGCACGATGTCCCCTCCTCAGCTGTTTGGGATTATGGCTGCAGCTTTCCTGGGACCGAGTGCAGCCTGAGTGGAAACGCTGCTGGCTCTGGGAGCAGGAGCTCAGGTTGGAGTGGACATGGCTCAGTTTTCCTCAGGAGCTGCTGGCTGAGCGCTCCGAGTGTGGCTGTTGTGCTGGGCCGGGAGGGAGGGAGGGAGAGGAGGAGTTCTTCAGCTGCAGTGGGACAGGGGATGTGGCTCAGCACGGGTGTGACACCCTCACTGCTGGGTTTAGTCAGTGCTGCCTCACCCCAGGTATTCAGCAATCCCCGTGAAATCACAGAATGACAGAATCATTTTGGTTGGAAAAGGCCTTTCAGATCATCGAGTCTGATATTTCTCTCAAGGAAAACAGCAGCGAGAGATGCACAGGCTGTTATTATATTTAGTTTCCTGTTGGAGAGGGCCAGATTGGGTGTAGGTAGCTCAGAGCACAGAGTGGATGGAGCTCAGGTACAATGAGAGGGAGAGCATTGCCAATTTGAAGAGTTCAACTCAAAAGGCAGGAAATTGGAAACTGATAAACAGGATTTTCCAGGAGATGTCCAGTGGTCCTTGTTAGCACAGCAGCCAAGTCCTCAGCAAGAGTGGGAGAGGGACTGGGCACTTTTATGGATATCAGGAGTATCCAGAGTAATGATTACTGTATCAATTTTTGTAATGTAATTAGAATAATCTTTCATGCTTTGGGGCTTAAACCAATAAAACCAGGAAGAGATTAAAGATATCTGCATACTGCAAAACTCTGTCCTCTTCCTCTGATACGTCTGCTGCTAATCCAAGACAAGATGCTGGGCTGGGCTGGACCCTGGGTCTGCCTTGATCAGCTGTGGCAGTCCTTAGGAAATCTGGAGACTGGTTCTTTAGGTAAACCAAGGTGTGAGGAAGAGCAGGATGGAGCAGAGAGCAGATGGGTTTTCTGTGACTTTGAGAGGACAGAAGTTTATGTGATTATATGTGAGTAACTGCAGATTGGCCCAAAGACTGAATTCCTGGTTTGAACACAAACCAGGAAGCTTTCAAAATCATGAGGTGACTTCCTGCAAAACAATGACATTTATTAGAAGTGATTTATCTCCACATCCTCTCTGAACTGGAGCACTTAAGGCAAACTTGAGGCTCCAAACACAAGAGTCAGAATCTTTAATAATAATGAACAGAGCTAAGATTCTGACTGAGGAGCTTTAAGTGGGCAAGAGGTAAATAAGCATAAAGAGCTCTCCCTGAGTGTGCACATTGAGATGGAAAAGGGGATGGAGCTGGTGTAACAAGGGAGAACTGGGAAGGAAATCCCACTGTGCAGCAGATGAAGTGGTGTGAGGAGTTGGGATGTGTGTGCAAGGGATGGGGATGGGGGCTGGTTCAGCTCCACCCTGCTGGCAGAGACTGGGAGAGGAGTGGGAGTCTGGGAGCACTGTGGAAAATCTCCAAGGAACTGGGTGGTCCTTGAGGTCCCTTCCAACCCAACCCATTCTGTGGCTGCCAATGTAAAGGGAATCACCTTTTAAAGATGTGTGGGTGATTTGAGGGTGGTGAGGCCCTGGCACAGATTCCCAGAGCAGCTGTGGCTGCCCCTGGATCTCTGGCAGCGCCCCAGGCCAGGCTGGACATTGGGGCTTGGAGCAGCCTGGGACAGTGGGAGGTGTCCCTGCCATGGCAGGGGCGGCATGAAACAATCATTAGGGTCCTTTTCAATGCAAACCACTCAGTGATTCTGTGACTGGGCAGGACACACAGGGTGCTGCTGGTCCAGAGTGTGTTAGGGGCCAAATGATGAACAGCAGCTACAGCTGGTCTGGTATTTATGAAGGAAGAATTAAAGGTTGTTTCTAAAAAATGTGTTTGGTGTGGTGGGAGCATCTGAGAGACGCATCCTGCGTTATTGTGGAATTGGGAATGTGACAGGGTATGGACTGGCCACTCAGAGGGGAATGGCAACAGGTGCTGTCCCTTTGGGTGCTGCAGTTTCGGGGTGAAGGGAACAAAACCAGGATGTTCCAGCATCCTCGAGATCTGGGTGTGCAGAAGAAAAATGGGTCTGGAGATCTTAAAATAGAACGCGATCAGCTGCATTACTTCGGGTTTGGGAGTACGGGGTTACATCCAAACTCCTCCTCCTCCTCACCGGCACCTCGGCGGGCGGAGGATCTCGTTCCCATGCCACAATCCGGATTGCTGCTCTGGATGCCCTGGGCTGGCTGGATGCTCCCGCTGTCCCCGGCCGTCCCCGAGCCTCGCGGTGGCACTGCCGGGCTCCGCTCCCCGCCGGGCGAGCGAGGCGGAGGAGGAGGAGGAGGAGGAGGAGGAGGAGGAGGAGGAGGAGGAGGAGGATGCTGCCGCTGCTGCTTCTCCAGTGGGGCTGGGCGAGCATCCCCCACGAGCCTTTGGCGGGCGCTCCGGAGCCGCCCCGAGCCCCCCGTCCTCAGCGCCGGCGGGTCCGGATGCACCTGTAAACCCCCACCCCGGGGGCGGGCGCAGGGGCCGGGACCAGCCGGTTCCATCCCCGTCCCCGTGCCCGTGCCCATCCCCATCCCTGTCTCCATCCCCATCCCCGTGCCCGTACCCATCCCCATCCCCATCTCCATCCCCATCCCCAACCCCGTGCCCACGGCAGCCGGCCCGGGGGCGCGGCGGGCGCTGCGCAGCGGCGGAGCGGGGCGGGCGGAGCGGGGTGGAGCGGGGGGCGGGCGGCCTCGGCCCTTTAAAGCGGCAGCGGCGCCCGGCGCTCCCCAGTGCCGGTGCCGGGAGCGCGGCGGCCGGGGCAGGGCAAGGCAGGGCAGGGCAGCGGCCGAACCCGCAGCCCTCCCCCGGCCATCCCATCCCGGCCGGCCCGGCCCCCGGGGAGCGCGGGGCAGCGCCCGGGGGCGGCGGCGGCATCACCATGGGCCGGCCGGGCAGGGTGCTGCGGCTGCTGGCGCTGCTGGAGCTGCCCTGCTGCCTGCTGGAGCTGCTGCTCGGGGAGGCGGCCCGCGGGCAGGAGATGTACGCGCCCCACTCCATCCGGCTGGAGGGGGACATCACCCTGGGCGGCCTCTTCCCCGTGCACGCCAAGGGCTCCCCGTGCGGGGACATCAAGAAGGAGAACGGCATCCACAGGCTGGAGGCGATGCTCTACGCCCTGGACCAGATCAACAGCGACCCGGACCTGCTGCCCAACGTCACGCTGGGCGCCCGCATCCTGGACACCTGCTCCCGGGACACCTACGCGCTGGAGCAGTCCCTCACCTTCGTCCAGGCGCTCATCCAGAAGGACACCTCCGACGTGAGGTGCACCAACGGCGAGCCGCCCGTCTTCGTCAAGCCGGAGAAAGTAGTTGGAGTGATCGGGGCGTCGGGAAGTTCCGTGTCCATTATGGTGGCCAACATCCTCCGGCTGTTCCAGGTAGGGCCGTGCCGCGGGGCTGCGCCGCTCCGGCTCCCCTCGTGCGTCTCCAGGTGCTCCATCCACCTCCCTCCGGAGCAGCTGCCTCCCTTCCCCGCCGCCCTCCCCGTCTCCCTTCTCCACGGTGCGTGGCGCTTTCTGGATTTATCGCCCCATTTGCACGAAGCAATGCCTGAGGGAAAGGAGAGGGAAAAAAAAAAAAAAGGAAGAGAAGAGGTGCTGGTTGCGCTGGGTTTGCGTTAGAGAGAGCCGTGGCTCGGTGGGGATGGATGCGGGCGCACGGCATCGCAGCGGGGCACGGCTGGGATGGCTCCGCGCACGGAATCCCGGCGGTGCGGGCAGAGCTGGCGGGCCGCGGCTGCCCCGGCCCGGGGGTCGCGGGGGGTCGGGAGAGGGTCAGGAGGGGCTTTCTCCGGCGGAGCCGGGGCTGTGCGGGGCAGCCCCAGCACGCAGCGCCTGCCCGGGTCGGGTCCCGGCTCCCTCCCGCGCCCGGCCGGCCGGAGCGGGGGTGACCGGGGGCGGCTGCGGCCCGGGAGAGCCGCTCCGCGCCGCCCCAGGCTCCGGCGGCCCCGGGAGGAGCCGAGGGATGAGCAGAGCCGGAGGATTAAAGAAGCGTGTGTCTCTGTGTGTGTGTGTGTGCGGGGGAGATGCGCTGCAGCGCCTGCCCGTTCTCCCCCTCCTCGCCTCCCCCCGTTCGCGTTGCGATCGCGCCCCTCTCGCCCCCGGCGCTGAACCTCGGGGGGTGTCGGGGCACGGAGATTGGGCACCCCCGCTGCGTCCTCCTGCCCCGGCTCCGTGCGAGGGCATCTGTCCGGGTCTGAACAGCGTCTGATGCCCCGGGCCGTGGGGGTGTCCCCGGGGGCGGGATGTCCCCCCGGGGCATGGGGGTGTCCCCGGGGGCGGGATGTCCCCCCGGGCGCTGCTGCAGCCGCCGGGCCCCGCAGCGAGCGCCGGGTGCCCCTCGGCTGCGATCGCGGGTGCGGTGACAGTGACAGAAGCGCCACCAGATGCATCGTGAGCAGCGGAGTTCCTCGCTCCCTGTCCTACGCCTTCGCATGCGGAAGGTGGTGGAGGGATTTTTTTTTTTTTTTTTTTTTTTTTGTGCAGCGGGCGGAGAGATCCCCCGCTTTTACCAGCTGGAAACTTGTAAGGTTTTCACGGCAGATCCACTCGGTGCTGTCAGCAGCCGCCGAGCCTCCTCATTCCCATCTGGCTGCTGGTGCCATCTCCGGCCGCTGCATCCGAGGCGAGCGGGGCGATGCCGCCCTCGCTCCTCGCTGCCCTCTGCTCTGCCCGGCCGGGCTCTGCCCTGGCCATCTACCCGAAAGAGCACCAAGGAGCCGCTTCTTTTCTTCGCTCGCCTCCCCTCTTGGCAGATTCAAACGCGTCGCTGCCGGATTCAGCGCTGTGCCGAATCCCCCACAATTTCCGTGGCTCCACCGTGCCGCTCCTGGTTTGGCAGCGCCGGCCCCGCTCCGTGCCCGGCGCCCTCCTGCTCCGGCTCCCCGGGCTGCGAACCAGATGAGCTCATGCTCTGCGTGAGCCCGGCAGCTCGGAGGGACGGGAGCGGTGCTGGAGTTGTGCTCAAGTGCTGGTTTAGCGGCTGCTCGGGGCTCCCCCAGCCAGCAGGGTGCTGGGCTGAGGCAGCTCTTCCACTCCAGCTCTCATCCCACAGCAAGTCCTGGCCACTCCCTGTCCACGTCCAGTTCAGAAAGGGAAACCGAGGCAGCAGGAGCCCTTTGGATGATGCCACAATACCTGCGAGGTCTTTGGTGATATGTTACGTAATGGAATTTGCAGAAAATAAGATATTTGGACAGTTTCTCCATGTAGAGATATTTGTATAAACTAAATCTTTTAATATATTGTGACTAAGCATCTGTTCAAAACTGCAATTTAACCAAATCATCCAGAAAGCAGGAACTGGCCCATACTGAGGGATTTTACTGAATATGTATTTTGCAGCTTGGATGAGCCGCCTTGAAGCAGATCTTCCATGCTGTAAAGCTGTTCCCTACTGTCCTCCTTCAAAACACAGTTCAGAACATGTTCAGCCAAAGAGAAGTAGAAAGGAACTATTTTAGCAGGAGAAGTGGACCTGTTCAACAACCAAGTGCCATTGTGTGTGAGTGGATGAGAAGCTCTAAGTTAGTGGAAGGAAGAAAACCAAGTACCAATCACAAAAAATCTTGTTAACCTCAGTACTCTCTGAAATTCCTGAGTGTGGCAGCCAGCTTCTTTCTCAGGGCTCACTCTGGGTTTTACTGCCCGGGGTGAGGGGTGGGAGGATGGCTCTTGAACGCTTATTTGCATGCCCAAACTGGCTTTTCCCTCACATCTGGTAGATAAAAACTCTCTCCATCTGTGGAGGCCCCTGCAAAGAGATCTTACTGGAGTCTCTGCTTCTCTGACAATATCTTGGAAGAGAAGTATGTGTGCTGTGCCTTAATGTAGGGAGAAAATCTGTGTGTATGTATATTTATAGATGTATAATATCCCATCCAGAGCACAGCGGGGCTTCCTCAGCCAGCTCCTGGTGCTTCAGGCACTTCCTCCCCAGGAGGGGCAAGATCCAGGCTGTTCATCTTCCTCTCTGCCTGGGAGGTTCTGGTATCTCTGCCTGCAGCTCACCCATCCCCAGTGCAGCACAGAGGGCTGGGAGCATCCTCAGCTAAAGCCAACAGGTGGATCAGCAGGGAGAGGCAGTGCTGGGGTGCTCTGGCTGGAATTCATCCATGTAATTACTGCTGGAAGTCTTGGAGGAGCTTTCCTGGGGTGAAAAAATGATGGGAGAGGTCTCCATGACACTTGGGGCTTTTGCTGTGTGATCAGAGTCCCTCCCCTGGCTCTGCACCTCTCTCCTCACTTATCCCTGGGTTGCTCCTTGGATAAAAGAGGATGGGAATAGTTGGGGTGGGAGGGTTCCTCGAGGAGCGTGGGGAAGGCACAGAGTCCTGCTGGAGCCCAGGGGAGCTGTAACCCCGCCTCTGCCTTTCTCCAGCTGAAAGGTTTGTGCTGATGGAGCCCTGCTGAGGCTTTGGGGTGGTCACTGCTCCTGCTGGGTCACACAGGACATGTGGACACGGGGGCACAGGAATTGCCAGTGGGGACAGGATACCTTCTCAGGCCCTGGGCAGGAGGGTTCCAGAATGAACTGAGGAGGGATGGAAGTGCCCTGGGCAAGTGCAGGGTCTGAGGGAGGGGAGGCTGCACCCCCAGGTTCAGTGTCTGCCACTGCCAGGCACTTTGTGGGACCTTCTGGAGGTACTCGAGTTAAACTGATGAGCGAGGAGCATCAGCAGTGCCTGGTCAGGAGCAGGGCAGAGCCCGCCCTGGGCAGGGGGGAGCAGGGCTGGCTGGCTGAGTGCACAGGAGCTTCTCCAGCTTGGTCATGGCTTCCCTTGGAAGGGGTGGAGGCGGGAGGTGCCCCAGGCTGGATTCTTTATTCTCCATCTCTGTTCTTTCCCTTCATCCCATCCAGCAGGATGAGTGCCCTGGCAGGAGGGGCAGTGACAGCCCTCTGTGGCTGCACCCTCAGGCTGTGTCCCGTCCCCATCCAGCTGGGAAGGGCAGGGATCCGGGGAGCAGGGCAGGGATACAGGGAGCAGGGCAGGTGTGTGCCCAGCCCGGGCCCATCTGGGCTGCAGCACTCCCGTCACGGCTCCAGGAGGGATCAGCCTCGGCTGGGGGAGCTCGGAGATGGCCCTGCACCAATATTCGAGTGTGTCCGAGGCAGGACTTTGTAAAAACACAATTCTGTCAGTGCGCACCAGTAAATAGCAGCCCGGTCATAAATTAAACATCTCTCCTAAAAATAACACCGAAATAATTTGGAAAGCTGCGTCCAAATGCACCAGGGACTTGAGGCAGGATGTTTTTAGGCTGCTGGTTTTGCTTTGGGAGAAATGCTGTTCCTTTGCAGGGTCGTAGCTTTCCTTACAAATGGAACTCCGTGACAAAACCATTGCCAGGTTGTTTCATATTTTCTGGGAGTAGACCCATGCCATATGGGGAATATCAGCACCCTGATTTCTTTTTTAGTGCTGGAAACCTAATTTTTGTGCTCCCTTAGGACTGCAGACTTCTCATGACAAGCTTTAATAATAAACAAATTACTGCTTCAGGTTTGTGTCCTCGGTGGATGCAATTTGAAAGAATCAATCAGCAATAATTTTGTTCCTGTCTAAATCCCGGTGGGATTTTATCAGGGGTGGCTCTTGTTGCCCAAAGGGGGCTGTTCCTGAGCCCCTCCAGGGAACTTTGCAGCAAAGTGGGCTGAAGGAGTCAGTGAGACTGGGAGTGTAAATTGGAACATCCCTGATCTCCCTGGGGGTGTTGGCTGCCTTTCCTTCCTGCCGAAGGAGGACGATGACAGTTGCAGTCCTGCCTTCTGCTCCAGACACAGTAATCACAAAAATGAGATTATTTGGAAAGGAAGGGAGCTTAAAAGTGCAGCTCTGAGTTGGATGCTGCTCTTTTCTTGGAAAATGCACACGCTTTTGCCAGGCTCTCCGGGGGAGGCTGTTGGGCTGGGACTGCTGGGGATGAGGATGGGATGGGGATGGGGCTGAGCTGCTCCAGGGAAGGAGGGGAGCTCCTGCCGGGAATGGCCCTCAGGCACAAGGAAGGGCTGCGGGGGAATGGCTGTACGGAACCAGGTGTGATCCCATGGTTCCAACAGATCCTTTGGGAGTGCTTGGTTTCTAGTGAATTCCACGCTGTTGATCTGATCCGTTTCTAGAAACTCCTTTAATTCCCAGAAAGAGGTCTGCAAACTGGTTGTTCCTCCTTCTCTTAGTTCAGGTTTCCCGCAGGAATGAGGGATATATGCCCGTCCCTTGGGATATCATTTCCATTCCAAAGACTCCTGTTGAGCCGCTCCTGCTGACCTTGCCCTCATGATTCGCTGAGGAAGTTTAACTGATGGGAGTACCTGGGCTCTCACAGAGGTTGCAAAGAAAACTGCCACACTTTAGCAGTATTTTGCTCTGGATGCAAATTTTTTGTGAACTCCTGACCTGATTCCTGCATTTTCCTCTCCTCACTTTAAACAAGGCAATAGTTTTTAGGCAATGGAGTAATGATTCATTTCAGAGAAGACATTTCAGGAGAACTCCACATTTTTCAGTTTCTCCATAGAGAATGGAACAAAAAGCTGAATATGGGGAACAGCAAACGTTAATTCTTTGCCTCTTCTTTAAAAAAAAGGGGGGGGTTTTGTGTTCCTTAACGAGCTTTCATTTCAGCAGCCTCTCAATATTTGTCCTTGTTAGTGAGGCCGTAATGCGCGTGAGCACCCTGAGCCACGCAGGTCTGACGTGCTGGGCCTCAGCTGCGAGGCTGCACCGAAGAGAGGTGGAATCCGATTTTCCCTGTATAAATAAAAGGCCAGGAAAAGCCTCACTTCAAGAATTTCACATGGGGAGTCACTAATGAGAGGCTGCAGGTGCTGTGAATGTATTTTTCTGGAACGCTGTGTTTTGGAGGTAAAATTCATTTTCTTGACAAGGCAAAATTCAATTTTAGCAATAATCTTGGCTCTTAATCTGTTTTCAAGTGTCTCTCTTGAGGCAGAAGGGACTGCAAAGGGTCATTTGGAAGGAGACTGGTTCTGCCAGGAGAGGGATGCTCATCCATGGAGAGGGACAGGGAGGGATGCTAGGCAGAGGATTCAGGGATAACTGGGGCTGGCACAAGGGCTGCAGGAACAGGGAGAGCAGATATTCAGCAAGTTCGCTTGTGCAGTTCCCAATTTACTCTTTGAAACAAAATAAGGTGACCTCTCTGGAATGACAAATGGAGGGATCATTTCAAGGCATTAATTTTTATGAAAGAATTATTGATCTGCTTTGGAATCTCATAACAGTAATACTACAAAACTACATGTACTCTATTCCATATTTTATTCTATTAAATGAGTTTTGCTCGGAGGCATTAAAACCATCCAGCACAATACTCTGTTTCATAAGATCAGATGTTGTTATTTCTATTTATAGTAATATTCAAATTAATCTCAATGAGTGACAATGCTGACTGTCCCAGACGTTGGACTATGATGAATTTTATCATAATGTTGGGAGATACGAAGCATGTAATTAAGGCTGTTTGGAGAGCATGGAATCCAATATAGTCAGGTCATTAGTGTGGTGGAGAGGGTACCCAAGCAGAGAGAAGTCTAAAGGGGAACAAGGATTTCCAAAGCTTTGCTCGTTACTGATGATTCACGAGGTCCTACCAGGCCCTTCTGCTGAAGGCAGTGCAGTTGTTCTGAACCGTCACCAATTTAATGGGAATAAAGCCTGCTCCTGTTCTGGACCAGGAAAAGGTGGTGGCCCTGCCCCACCTCAGGCCACAGGTCCCTCCTGGGCAGTCCTCTCGTGCTTCCCCTGGCTGGAGTGAGCCCAGCCCTCAGAGCTTGCAGAGCTCTCCAGCGCCGGGGGCTGCACCAGGAGCAGAGACTCTGCTGGTGTCAGGCTGGGCTGGAGCTCTTTGATGTCCCCGTGTCCCCAGGGCCGCCATGGGGTGTGTGTGACCTGTATTTTGGCAGCTATGGGGATGCTGGGTGGGATGCAGGGGGTGCCCAGCTCCATGGGCTGTGTTTTGGGGCAAAGCCTTTGCAGCAGAGCTGGTGTGAGGTGTGTCCTGCACCCCGGGCACACCAGACCTTCCCACAGGGATCTCGCTCCTTCTGCGGGGACAAAGTGCCCCTGGCTGACAGAGAGCCCAGCAGTGCTGCCCAAGGTCCCTGTGGCTGAGGCCGTGGTGCTGAGGACACTTTTGCTGTGTCATTTGGGATCTGGAGAGCATTAGGATGCTGTGGGAGTGCTGGGCATTCTCGTATCCCTCGGCTGACGGTGATGCTGGTCGGTGCCTCCCTTCCCAGTCCTTCTAAATGAGCTTGGCAAGCGTTCCCAAAGCCCTGGGACGTGCTCCTGATTGGAGATCAGCTCTCTGTGCCTTGGGATCAGTGAAGCACCTGCGCTCCCTGGCCTCTGACTGACACGGAAGAGGAGGAAGCTTGGAGACCTCTCTTTCCCAAGGCCCTGCGCTGCTTGGGGTGGTGCAGGTCCAGTGATTTCACATTCAAGGCACATCCAACAGCTCTGTTTTGCTCTGGGTTTTTGGGAAAAGGGTTGCCTGAGCTGTAGGGGTGGAGTGGAAGGTTTGGAGCAGTCACAGGTCAGAAGATTTCATCCTGATGATGGTTCTGCTTAATGCCTCTGAGCATGGTTATGTATGTGGGCGTTTTTATATATAAATACATAAACAAAAATATTACTGTCGGTATATACTTATGTTGTAAATGTGGTCACTGTGCAGCCATGGCCACGGTCAGTGTGCAGCCACGGCAGTGGTCAGTGTGCAGCCAGGGCAGTGGTCAGTGTGCAGCCATGGCCACGGTCACTGTGCAGCCAGGGCAGTGGTCAGTGTGCAGCCAGGGCAGTGGTCACTGTGCAGCCACGGTCACTGTGCAGCCGGAGCTGGGGCGGTGCCAGCAGGGCTGGGGGTGACAGAAGCCCCAGGGAGGGCACAGCCCAGGCTGCTGGCACGCTGCTGTAGCCCGGGGGCAGTGCCCTGCTGGAGCTCTGTGCTGCTGCCAGTTCTCAGGCCGGATCACCTGGAGCTGGCTCTGTGTGATCCCGGAGCTCCCCTGCTGCTGCAGCTCTCCCTCAGAACCTGCTCTCGCACTTTTACAGCTGCTGGAGTTTTTCACTCGCAGGTAAAACAGCTGCTGGCAAAGCCAAAACCTCGGGCTGGAGCTGTCCTGAGAAATGACTCCGATCCAGGCTCCCCTCAGGCAGGCTGACACAAACCCGGCTCTCAGCTCCCTCTGTCAGAGCTGTCCTGTTCCCGTGGCTGCCAGAGGGATGCTCCAACAGCCCAGCACTGCTCCAGAGCCCTGGGGTCTGGCCAGGGCGTTCAGGGCTGCTGCAGCCCCCCAGGAGCTGGGGATGTGGGGCAGGTGATGATAAGGTGGCAGTGGGGGCTTTCAGGGCCAGCTGCCCCAGCCGTCCTTCTGTCCCTAAGCCCAGTTCCAGTTCCAGCAGGGCTGCTGTGGCAGTGACTGCTGGTCCCTGCAGGTGGCTTTGTAGCAGCCAGTTACTGCTGTCCTGCACAAAGGCCCCAGTCCCAGCTTTCCCTGGATGAGTGTCCCATGGAAACAGGGCAGGAGTGTAAAGGTTGTTGGTACATGATGGAAACACGCACCTGTCTCAGCACAATTCTCCAGCGTTTCCTTTGGATGCTGCAGCAGTGGCTGGGGTTGGTGGGAAGGCAGTGAGCTGGACCCGGAGCTGGCTCATTCCCTGGGACAGTTTCAGGCATCTTTAGGCCTGGTACCATCCCCTTGGCCTCCTTGGACACTGCCAGGGATCCAGGGGCAGCCACAGCTTCTCTGGGAACCTGTGCCAGGGCCTCCCCACCCTCACTGAGAACAATTCCCTCCCGCTGGATGGCACCGTGAAGCCAGGCTGGTCCTAGCAGATGCCTACGCTCTCCTGTAAACTTTTCTGAGGAATGATCCACAGCCTTCAGAAAAGACCTTTTTTTCCTCTTAATACTCAGCTTTTATCCTCTTTGCTGGAAGTTTTCCTGGTTTGTTCTGGCTCTGTTTTCACAGCAGGCTTCGAGGCTTGAGTGCAACACCAAATGCAACAGAGATGTTCCTACAACAAGACTTTTGCTCTCCCCTTGATACTCAAAGCTAGATCCAAAAAGAAGAGGTTTGGAGGTGAAGGTGCACTGAGGTGGTGCTTGTGGAGCTCCAGCTCTGCGTGAGCCAGGCTCAAGGAAATGCACCACATTTCCAGTGCTCTGGGTACCAGTGGTTATTTTAAATTCTGTCTCATCCCAGTGGTGCATTTCCAGTCTGGACTACTTGTGTATAAAACCAATCCAACAAAAATCCCACAAGAAGTTTGCTCCCACAGTAGCCCTTCTTTAAAGAACCAAAGATTTTCCAAATTAAGAAAATAATAAAATTCCAGTTCTCTCTGTGCAGTGTCTCCGATGACAAGGACAGAGGGATCTATGTTCCTGCGCTGTCTCAGGTGGAAATGCCCAGCTTTGGTTCCTTGCAAGTTTGTTTTCTCTGCTGCCATTTTAGGACTTGTGTAGAGCAAAGCAAGCCCATACACCACAGATCTCCTAATAAATTTCTTATTTCATAAATATTTTAATACTGGTAATTATGCATTCAGCAGCATGGAGATTTGTTTCGTGTCATTAAACTCAGCCTCATAATTCCATGCATGTGGTATTTCTGCACCCAGACCAGGCTGAGTGCCAGTGCCTTGTAGGGCACTGGTGACACAGGAGCAATCTGCCCCTTTGCAGGATTGTCCTCGGGAGGCTCAGGGAAGGAGCAGGGGGCCAACAGGAGCTCTTCCTCTCTGCCAGTGCAGGATTGGAGTCTCAGAAGTGCAGCAGGTTCTGTTTGCAGTCACAGCCATCCCTGGGGTCCCTGGTGTGAGAGCTCAGATCAGATGCAGGTGGGGGTGCAGCACTGGGGGGCTCTGGGACCCTTCTCTGCACCCCATGGCACCCCCTGTTTATGGGGCCATCAACATGGCACCAATCTACTTTCAGAATAAATTTATAGATATGTGCTGTGGTCCATCAGAACTTTTTAAATGCACATTTATTTTGGCTTATCTTGAGAGAAGGCCAGAACAGTTAACATAAGTTCATTGGTGAGGAAAGCTTGGCTTGACTGACTCCAGGTGCCAGAGCAGAGCCCTTTTTCCCCATGGATGTGGCCTGGTGTCCTGGGACAGCATTTGCTGGTTTAGAAATATGTCTTGATACCCACAGCTTGGTGCTGAAATAATAAGATCCAGGTAAATCTAATGGATGGCTGCAATTTGCCATGGGGATTTAATGACAGCTCCTAAGAGCCCAGACAGCATCTCCCCCAGCAGAGACAGGACTGAGTGCCCAGAGTTGTTCCCCATGTTGATCCCATCAAAACCAAGTCCTAATGGATAGGATCAAGGCCAAATCCCAATTTAAAAATGGCAGGAATAACTACAAAAATAAAGACAAACTGTCAGCTCTGATTCGGCAGGAAGTTGTTATTTTTGAGGAATAAAATCCAGCACTAATAGAGATGGGTTAGTGATTTTTAAAGCAGGTAATTTTGTGGCAGGGCTTGAATGCACAGAAATTATATTGACAATAAAAATTAATTAAACTACTTTTTGTGGGTTTGTAGTTTTTCTATCTGACAGCAGTGCAGAGAATCTCCGAGTAACTGGATGATCCTTAAGGTCCCTTCCAACTCACCCTGTTCTATGGATGGTGATGCAAAGGAAATTATCTTTTTGAGATGTGTCTGCTACAGCGGAGGATTTTCAAATGAGGAAACGATGTTTTGATTCCCCAGCAAGCCTTGGAAAACTGGAATGGACAATTGGCAGGGGCTGCCCAGGGAGGTTTGGAGTGCCCATCCCTGGAGGTGCCCAAGGAATTCCTGGAGGTGGCACTCAGAGCTCTGGGCTGGGGACAGGGTGGGGATGGTGCACAGCTTGGACTCCATGGGCTGGGAGGGCTTTTCCAGCCTCAGGGATCCTGGGATTCTGTGAACTGGGAGCTCACTGCCTGTTCCAGTGCCTGACAACATCTCCTGCAGCAGAACGCTGGCATCCCAGTGGAGGGATTTTGGAATTCACGGGATTTTGGAATTCACAGGATTTTGGAAGCTGACACAAAAAGATGCATCTTCCATCTGCCTGCAGTGCCCAGGGTGGCACAGCCCTGAGGGAGTGACAGCTCCTGTGCTCTTGTTTGGCTAAACTGGAAATGAGCAGTGGCCGGGTGGAGGAGGAGGCCCAGGGCAGCTGCACAGGTCCTGTAACACACCCGGATCCCCAACGCCTCAGTGTGAGACAGGAGCAGAGCAGAGGTACTGGAGTCCCTGGAAAAGCCACTTTCCTTCTTCAGGAATACTTTAGTGACATGGTAAACTGTGAAGATCATTAAATCCATGAAGAAATGAAATAAATCCCAAATACAGTTTTTCCCACCTGTGAAAAATGCATTTTGCTGGGGAATCCAGTTAAAAAAAGCCTCCCACCCCTGTGCTGTCTTCTCAGGAAGAATCTGGTTGCATTTCAGAAGAGAATGAAATAACTCTGAGCACAACAACACCGAGGAATGGGGCTGAGAACTTGTCTGTGAAATGTCCTGCTTGAGCCCAGCCAAGCTTGTGCTGCTCCATCTGGCAGTGAAACACTGGTGGTGCCTCCTCAGCCGTGCCTCCCATGGCTCTGCTCGGAGAAATGTGGGCATGGAAACACAGCCCAGGGCTGTTCTGGGTGTGCCCCTCTGCTGGAGCCCTGAAGGTCAGGTTTAAATGTGTAACGGCTCTTTCCTGGTTGTCAGAACCCAGGAGCTGAGCCTGGCTCCAAACTCTGCTCGGCACCACACACAGAACTGGAGTGGGGCCGTTCCTTGGAATCATGGAATCACTGAGGTTGGAAAAGACCTCCAGGATCAAGTGCAGCCTTTGGGGTGGATCTGAGGTTCCTCTGACCCTGAACAGGGCACTTTGTGTGTCAGCAAGGACAGGCTGCAGGAGGAGCTGAGATGTTTCTAAAGCAGGAAGAAGTCGTAACAGCTTATTACAAATACCAGCAGTTCCTCGGGGCAGAGTCACTGATTTGTGGCACCTCTGTGCAGCAGGTGATGGGGCAGACTGTAGGCAATGCTTTATTGATAAATATTGCCTCATTCTGCCTTTTGCTGTTTTCTCATGATGAATTTTTTAGCAATGAATGTGTGTGCTGTGTGTGCTTCTCCCTCTTCCCAGAGCAGCTGTGGCTGCCCCTGGATCCCTGGCAGTGCCCAAGGCCAGGCTGGACATTGGGGCTTGGAGCAGCCTGGGACAGTGGAAGGTGTCCCTGCCATGGCAGGGGTGGCACTGGGTGGGCATTAATTCCTTCCAACCCAAACAATTCCAGAACCCAGTGGCTGCACTGCAGAGCTCCCTCCTGCCTTGCAGGGAGCCTGGAAAGGAAGTGTCCAAGTGCTGGGTGAATTCCCTGGGATGCTGAGCCCAGGGAAGGGGCAGGTTCAGGGAAGTGACAGCCTGTCACTGCACAGAACAAAACACTCTCAGGAGCTGCAGCGATTTTAAAAATAGAAAGCAGGGAGCAAATGGCCTGACAGGGAGAGGCAGCACTCGCAGAGATGGAACTGGCCCTAATGGGCTCAGGCTGTGCTGGGGATGGAGGGCTGCGAGCTGCAGGTGGGAGCACAGGGACTGCTCCCTCCTGGCCCCCTTAGCAAAGTTATTTTTATTCTTAATTTGGACAGAGAACTTCCCCAGACTTGTCTGGGTGCCACGAGGGGCTGCTTGTATTGGTGCCCGGCCGGGTGCTGCTTCTCCTGTGGGGTGCTGGGGAACCAACTGCAAACCCAGGGCTGCTCTGGGACCTGCCTTATTTTGCAAAATCTTGTGTCCTAGGAAGTCTGTCGGGCCTGCATTAGATAATCCCTGATTTCCAAAAGCAATACCTGACTTGACTCCTGTCTGCAGCAGGTGGAGTGCTTGGTGTAAGCCCAGGGAAGCAGAGAGGTGATTTTTATCTGATTTTTATCCTACTCCTTGCTCTCAGTCCTGTGAGCTTCCCAAATGAATCCCAGCAGCCCCACGGACCCTGCAGGTACCCAGGGACAGCCCAGTGGCCTCCCAGTGCTGAGGAATCCTCCGTGGGTGCCAGCCCAGGGATGTGCAGCAGATCCAGAGGAGCAGGGTCTGGCTATGCCTGTGCTCAGCTGTGGGAGAGCTCCTGCAGCCTCTCAGACTTGGCAGGTTCATGGGCAGAACAGCAAAACAAGGTAAAAAAAAATTTTTTTTTTTGCTTTCCAGGTTATTTTTTCCCCCCTCATCTTTCTCCCAGTGCTCACATAAATCAAGGAAAATGTGGTACAACTGGAATGTGTTTTCCTTAACAGTTGGCAAAGTGGTGTCTGTGCTGTTGAACCTGAATCCTTCGGCAGATGCCAAACCCACAAAGCCCTTCCCGTTTTATTTTAAAGCCATGCTGCTCATCCTCATTTCGGGCGTCACAGACACAAGAGATATATTTGGAAGACATTGGGGTTTTTTGATCCATAAAATACACCCTGTCACAGAAATGGGTGTAACTCAGCAGAATTTGGGTGTCACGTGTAAATCCTTCACCATGAGGACTATGCTAAGGATTTGTGTTGGGAAAGATGACCAGGAAGGGTCTGACCTCAACCAGGGCTTCTACCTGCCAATATAACAGTACAAATACACAAATTATTGTAGTGACAGTGCATGAAGAGCTGGGTTTTGCCTGGCGTGGGTCTGTCAGCACAATGGCAGGGCCATTACCTCGGGGTTTGGATCATGTTCTTTCAGAGACAGAGTCTACCTGGAAATAACCAGCTCCACATTTTCCTCCAGAGCTTCGGAAAGAGAAATTCTGTTAGGCTTCTGGCAGTGTTAATAACTTTTCACAGGGATTATCTCTGGCTGCCAGCATTGCTGAGTTTCCAGTCCCCTCCCCTGGCTGGGGACTCCCAGGGGATGGGGAGAACGTGCCCAGTGTCCTGGCAATGAAATGTTCTGGGGTTTGGTGAGGTGGATGTGCTGGTGTTGCCAACAGCATCAAGGGAACAGGACCCGGGAATACTCGAGGTGAAACGTGGTTTGTGCCCTGGCAGAGCAGAATCTCCGTGCTGGGCCCGGCCCTGGGCAGGAGCCGAAGGAGGCTGAGCAGAGCTGTGAGAATGCCACGGCTGCCGAGGATTAGAGCCTTTCCCTGGCACTACAAAGGGGATCAATGAGATCTTTAATGTCTGCCTGACAAACCTGATCCCGCCGTGGCAGCAGGAAAGCCCTGCTCATGCAGCTTCACAGAGCCTTGTGCTGAAGCCTCTGAGGCCCAGCTCACTGATGTCAGCGTGAACTGCTGAGCCAAAACCCAGCCCAGCAGGATTTTGGGCATTGCTGGGATGGATCCTGAGAGCAGACAAATATATCCCAGTGTTATCGGGTTTTCTTTGTGTTAGAATGAATTTCTCAGGTTAATGAGTTGATTTTTTCCCCCCACTTGGCACTTTATCATTCTGCCTCTCCAAATGGGGTGTTAAATTCACACCTTGTTGACAGGAACATGATTCTGGGGATGGAGATCACGGCCTGGCGGGTGGCTGTGACCAGCAGCACCTCTGAGGTCCTGGGAGACAGCAGCCAAAAGCCACAAATAGAGAGATCCAGGAAAAGGGACGAGTGGGACCATGTGCTTGATTTAAGAGGTGATCCCACTCTTTGGACTTTATGAACTGGCATTTTTTGTAAAAAAGCCCCCTACCCTGATAGAAAAAAATACTTAAAAATACGAATTTCTTAAAACCTTGCAGACGTAGACCTGCCTCAAACCCCAAAACACAAACCCATGGTTGAACAGTCATTTTAATAAGAGTGGAGGTTCTCATGGTAACTCCTGGCTACAGGAGCTGGGATATTAAAAGTCACACAAATGCAATGACTACAGCAGTAAAATGTGCTCTGAGGTGCTCAGGACATTTCCCATGCCTTTCTCCAGTCAAGGAAAGAACCTAAGCTTATGAACCATATAATTTAGAGGCGATTTTAAAATTTCCATTCATTTTGGTGCTTTGAGAAGTGAAGTGAGACACGTTAAAAGTAAAGAGGTTTCCTGCTCTCTGATGTGAAAATACTCGTTGATACAAAAAGCTGATGAATAAAACCTTAAGTGGTAAAAAGTGATACTTGTGTGCTGCATGAAGTAAAATGAGGAAAGATAATTCCCTGTGCAGGAAACGTCAGCACAATCTCATCTGGGGCCTGTGCCCCCATCCCGTGGGTGGTTTGGCACTTCCCAACCCTCTCTTGTGTTTATTCCCTAACCCAGGGCCTTGGCTGGTTATTTTGACATCCCAAGTGCTTGATCCTTTTCCCAGAGTTTGCCATTCTCTCCATGCATGAATTCCTCCCTGGCATTGTGGTGATAAGGTATTGATGAGAAAACCTGGGAGATTAGGGCTGGAGCTGAGCGAGGGGAGGAGCAGCCTCAGCTAATGTGTGCTGCTGGTCCTTGTTCCTCAGTTGTCTGCTCTTAATGAACGTCCTTAAAGGGACAGTTAGGGATAGGTGATGATGGACTTGTTTGAAAAGCAGGGAGGTGCCGGGAGGCTCTGGAATGCAGCAGGAGCAGAGCAGCAGTGCCAGGTCTGGATAGGGATCTGCACCCCAGGATGGCCCAGGTGGCACCGGCTCTCCCCCTTGGGGTGAAACCCAGCCTGAGCCCAGCCTGGGAGCCCTTCCCAGATTTGCCATGTTACTGCCTCTGTAATTGCCCTAATGAGACACTGCAGTTCAGTTGTCTCGTCTCTCCCACCCGTTACTTTTTCTTTAGCTTTTCTCAAAGTTGATTTTTTTCCCATGTGCCGTTCTCACACGTGGTTCTTTACATTAACAATTGGGAGACGACAGTTCTTCTGTGTCTTTTTTAAAATGTTCCCAGGGGAATTGTGCTTCAACCAGGGAAATTGTATGTTTCATTATCAAAAAGGTTTCAGGCTTTATCAGAGTCTTTTTGTTATAGTTGTCATGGAGGTTTTTATTATTATTGTTAAATTGAATAATGGGGAGGAACCTGTTCTTAAGCCTTCGCACAAGAACTAAAATTTAAATCCAGATAAATCTGCTCTGTTTGTAAAAGTGACTTTTTAAGGTTAACTGCATTTAGTTCCAATCACTGGAAGTGCAGCTTTGTTACTTTATCTGCATTAGATAGTGAGGGGTTTTGCAGCTGTAATAAGGGAAGATTGAACTTGACTTTTAAATGCAGATGGAATGTCTGGGAGTTATTTTTCAGGGCCTGATTTCTTGGCAATCACAAGAAACCCTCCATGAGGCCTCGCAGGGCTGCTACAGGAGCCCAGCAGGGCTGGAGCCTTTTGGAAGTGACAGGGAAAGAGATCTCGGAACCATGGAATGGGTTGGGTTGGGAGGGGCCATAAATCCCATCCAGTGCCACCCCTGCCGTGGCAGGGACACCTCCCACTGTCCCAGGCTGCTCCAAACCCCAATGTCCAGCCTGGCCTTGGACACTGCAGCTTCTCTGGGCTGCTTCAAACAGGGCTGGAGGTGGATTTTGTTTGTAGTAAGTACCAAATGCTCCCATTTGGGTGCGACTGAGGTGCTCCCAGCAGGAGCAGGCTGGGCATGTCCCTGTATCCCAGCCCTCAGCAAGGACAGGCTGAACCCATGGCACTGGCACTGCTCATTCCCAGAGCTCCATGGTTTGACCCAGGGAACTGTGGGCTCCTTCCTCTGGCTCCACCTGGCTGCTCCAGGCAGCAGGGCCAGAGCATCCTCAGCTGCATCCCGGGGCATCCTCAGCTGCATCCCGGCCTGCTCCAGGCAGCGGGGCCAGAGCATCCTCAGCTGCATCCTGTGTTCCCAGGGAGCAGCACCCCCAGGCCAGGCTCTGCATCCCTGGAGCTCCAGCCCTGCCCTGGGGACAGGGTGCTGATTGCTACTCTGCATTAAGCCAGCGTTAGCAGAGCCATCAAAGATCCCTGGGATCCAGCAGCTCCCGGATCCTTGGGGCTGGGATGAAACCCGAATGAGCAATAAGGAGATGAAAAACGTGGCTGTGAGCAAGCTCCTGCAGCTGGGAGTCACCGCAGCAAGAGCAGCGGAGTGGAACCTCTTTGAAATGTGGGTCAGAGCCAGCAAAGGGGTTTGAAAGAGTTTTGTCTAAAGGAGAAAAATAAAGGAGAGGAGTAGTTTGAAAATGTCAATAAAATAATAATTCATCTCAGCATATTCAGGCTGCCAGACTTCAGGGAGCTCCCAGTTCAGAGAAAGCATGAAATGTAAATATTTTATATAATGTTGACTGTGACCATCAGCCTCATTATGTCTCTGAAATTCATCATTTTTGCCTTTGGATGCTGAAATTGGTTGACAATCAGGAGGACAAGGAGTCCCCCTGGATTGTTGTGGTGCGGTGCTGTGGGAACTTTCCCTCTAATTACAGCAGGAAGGCAAATTGCAGGAGGCTTTTTAAAATAACAAGCGAAGATAGTGACCTTTTTTACAAAGGCTTTGATGAAAGTTGTGAAAAACGGAATTCATTAGAATATTTCTAATTTTCTGACATTCAAATAAGGGAGACTTTCTCAAAGTGCATCTTCTTAAACATTTATTGTTAAATGTCGTCGTTTAACAAAGGTCCCTGGACTCTTTGCATGTCAATGAACCCCACAATTGAATTTAGAAATACAAACTCTACAGAAGGAAAGAATTTCTTTCTGTGTCTACACTGCTGTCCTACAATTCATTACTGTGGTGTAAATGCCTGACTGAGTTCAGTCTAAAGGTGCATAAATGCATTTAAATGAATTTAAAATTGGGACTATTAAAATAACAGTGCAAATCCCCTAAGGGCATTTTGGGACAAAATTAAATTCAGGGCACACATAAAATATATTAGAAAGTAAATATATATATGTATAAATGAATGATTGTATGCGATTGCAACATTATCAGGTTTGGGGTTTTATTGAAATTCATAAGGAAGCACAAAAATAATTCTTAAAGCATTTTCCTGGAGCACAGGGAAGGTAAACAGCAGCATCTGAGGGTTTGTTCTGAGGAGAACAGGCACCGTTCTGGTTTGGTGCCAGCTGGGTTGGGGTTTGTGGGTTGTGGTTTGGGGGGCTTAGTTTGGCTGGAAAGCTCCAATCCAACCCCATTGTTCAAGGCTTTAGGGACACGATGTGTTTAGGGACACAATGGGCCCATCCCTGCGCTGAAGAATTCCCGTGTAAGCCGGGAAAACAAAAGGATTCGGGCAAGATGCGTTATCTGCCTCCTGCAGATGGAACTCCAAGAGGAGAGCAGATTAAGGGAATTGCCTCCTACGGCTCAGACAAGCTGGGAGGGAACTTCCAGAGGGGGAATCCCTGGGAGAGCCACACATCCTTCCCCAGCTGGATGTGGGGACACTTTCTTCTCCTCCTGCCTTGTTACCAAGGCTCGATATCTTTGCCCTGTTTGCCTTGGCATGCTCCCAGCATCTCTGGAGCAGAAGTTTTCTCCTTGGAGGAGCAGTGGGTTGTGACAGCAGCTCCTGCTCGTTCTCCCAGCATGGAGGGATGCCTGCTGCCAGGTCTGTGTGTTGGGATAACGAGTAATGGCACTTCCTGAGCACCTATTGCTGTCTACTGACAGAACTGGGCTTCAGACTGAAGGGTTCAAAATACCAGTGTAGGAGGAAATGAGTGCTGCTCCCTTCAGAAAAGACAAGGAAGGAAGGAAGGAGAACATGGAATGTCCCCAGGCAGCCATCCAGCGTGTCCTGGGAGGGAGCAGGGAAAGGCAGCTGGGGAATGGAGCTGAGTGGGGGACTCAGGACAGGGGTTGGGTCATTAGGGGGCTAATGAGGGAGGGGATAAATGAGAGAGGAGGGGGTGGGCAGGGGGGAGTGGTAAGAGGGGAAAAGCTACTCAGGGGAAGGAAGGTCCATGGTGCAGGCAAGAATGATTCCAGCTGGTCTGGGGTGGTGGTTGTTGCTGGTGCTAGATGGATTTTCAGCTGTTGTAATGCCTGTGCTTTCAGAATTTGTTCTTTGAATTGAATCTCAGTGTGTTATTTCAAGAAAAAAAACCCTTTAGCTTTCCTCTCCAGGGGTACTGCCAGTGCTTTTACATGGTTCAAAGTGCCCAAGGAATGTTTCTTTCCTGCTGTGAGGTGTCTGAGGCCTGACGTTGTCCCCAATAATTCCCATCTTCACCCTCCAGCTCCTCAGACCCCACAAATCAGTTAAACAGCCCCTTGGATTGGCAGAAGGAATTTTTAGTCATCTCCTGCTCACTGATGTGTGGCTTTGCCAGGACCTTGCTCTGGGTCTCGGCAGCTGAGTGGAACTTTTGCCATTAATGAATCTAAATTTGTAGGAGCAACAGAAATCCAGGTGCTGCTTATTTTATTAGTGGAGTATGAAGTGTATCAGATACACATTGGGAAAGGTTTTCACTTCAGAAGAGGGAAAGGAGCACTTCAGAGTTCATGCTATGAATTTTCTACAGGGAATGACTCTAAATGCACCTTTTGTAATGCATGACTTTGTTTATTTTAAAAAAGGGCTGCATTATTAAATTTGGTTTTGTCTGTGCAAACAAACGTGAATTATTTTGCCAGCTCAAGTGTTTTCTCAGTAACCCATAAATAAGAAAGTGACTTGAAAGTACAATTGATCAGAAATGAGGCACTGAGTATTTTCCTACAAGGAGGGCATTGAGTTGGGACTTCTGTCAGGTCATGGATTCCTCCCTCATCCACAGAATGCCCTTCTCCTTCAAATCTGCATTTCATGACAGTATCTTTGTTTTCTGTGAATGATGCGATAATTCAGACAAATCTGTACTGGTTGAGAGCAAATAGCAATGGATTGTTGTGACACAGAGTGAGTTTTTGTTCTGAGGGAAGAGGTCAGTGGGGCTGAGGGCCAGCTGGTGACTCCTCCCAGGTGGAGAAGGGGCTGTTCGGGGTGTGCTGTGCTGGGCAGGTCACGAACCTTTCCAAGCGCATTAAAAACGAGCTGAGGTGGTCCTGGAGAGGAATCTGGGATGCTCTTGTCCTCTTTTCCCTTTCAGCCCTCCTGAGGGTTTGGGTTGATGCCCCCAGTGAGGATGCTGGGCCGGTGCTGTGCTGCTCCCACCTCTCCAGGGGAAGGGGCTGGGCTGGATGCTCAGCTCAGCTGCTGCTTGCCCGGGCTGGGACATCGGATGGATGGATGGACGGACGGACGGACGGACGGATGGACTTGTGCTCCAGCACAGCCCAGCAGCGGCAGGGGAAGGCAGGGATGTGCCTCCTTTGGGCCCTTCTGTCCTCAGAGTGAGCTGGATCCAGGTTTTGTTGAAAACCACTCGGTTTGCTGGAGCAGTGCTGTTGGGTTGCTGTTTCCCAGAATTTATTCCTTCAAAGCACGGTGTGCGGGGAGCGGGCTGTGCCAGCCTGGCCTGGTTGGGCTGGCAGGGCCTGGCAGCTCCCGTAGTGCCCGGGCCCGCGGGGTGCCCTGGCTCCAAGCTCCTCTGCCAGCCGGGCTTTTGGCTGGGCTGCCCTAAGGATTCAGCTCCAAGGAATGCCTCAGCCCCACTGCCCTCAGCGGGGAATTACCCAAGCATTGCTGCGGTTCCGTTCCGCCCAGCAAGGGCAGCGTTCCAGGTGGGGCTGGCGCTGCCAGGGCCTGCTGCCCCCTCCTGCTCTGTGCCCCCCTGCCATCGTCTGAGGGGCCGGGGGCTGGCATTGGGAGCATCCAGGCAGTTCTGGCAGGATCAGGTGTGCAGCCCTGAGGAGATTACGAGGTGTTGGCTGTGGAACTGAGTTTGGGCAATGTGCCGGCCTCGCTCCTGTCGGCACAGCCCTGCCAATTCCCTGGGCTGGCACAGGTGCACCCAAAGGGACGGGATCTGTGTGCCCTACATAGGCACCCCCAGCGCAAATAATGAGGAGTAAACAACAAGATCAGCCTGCATTACAGCAAGTTCTGGTTTTGTCCTATTTTTTTCCCTGCTTGGGGAATATTAATGTGCAAATCAAAGGAATATACTTAAAAGTGTTTGGAATAACCAGCCTTGTTAGGGAAAGAGGAGGGAAGGGTTTGTCATTATGAAATACAAAGGATCGGGGTGATCCTGACACAGGGAAGGGGAAAATAAGGAAGAAGAGATTCCAGTGACCTCTCCTTTCCTAAAGGAAGGAGCAAACCCTTTGGATGGCTGCACAGTAGGAAAATGTGCCTTTGAGTTGCCACTGAAAGATGTGGTTACCTGTCTCAGCTAGGTTTTAAATGGTGTGAAAGTGGAATAATTATCAAGGTAACAGGGGATTCTTAAAGTGAATCACTGTCCAGGGGTTGTTCTGCTGTGTGGGAAGGTCTCCCAGGCTGCAAGGACCTGTAGCATCTGATTTATGACTCCTCCTGCTCTGAGGGAGAAGAAAGTTAAAAATGCAATTTCAGTGTTCCCAGCTTGGTTTTTCTCTCAGGTTTCTGTGATTCTGTGATGCCTGTGACAGTTGCCGTGCTGGGATGTGATGAGCTCACTCCCTACACCCCTCGGGTTTCTATTTCTGTGCTCAGAGATGCTCCCTCCCTTTCCCACGTCTGTGCCGCTTTCCCCCCGCCCCATCTCCCCACCAGTCCAGTGCAAGGAGGAGGAATTCCCAAGATGTTGCCTCTTAAAGATGTCTGTTCATCCACTTTCCAGGAGATCTGGCTGAATGTTTTCTAGAGACTTCAGCATTTCTGCCTTCACAATTTTCTCTGTGCATGGAGAAGCTCAACTGTAAGATCTTTCTAATCTCTCAGGTTTCAAAGCTAATGGCACCAGGCTAAAATTACCCCATTAAATATCAATTAACATAAATCATCACAAGATGCTGCTCAGATTAAATATGCTCCTACTGGGTCTTTCTGTCTGGAAATATAACTGAGTGAAGAAATGTTAAAATGAACTGACTGGGATGCTCCAAGGGTTTTTTTTGGGTCTTGGCTGAATTTGTGACTGTTTGCATTAAAATAAAATAACCCCCCACTGTTGCATGTTCTTGGGCATGGCCATGTCCTGTTCTAGGGCATGGGCTCAGACTAAAACACAATTTACAGGTAATAATTAATCCCAGGTCAGACAATTAAACCGCATTGGCTCTTTATGTGGGAGAACTGACTGAGGTTTGGTTGAGTTTAGTTCACTCTGGAAGTGGATTAATCCTGATTCAGCCTTATCCTGAATGAGTGTTTATATAAAAGGCTGAATTGGGGTAGTTTCATTTCATAATTGACAGAATTAGGATTTGAATTTTTGCCATGTGGGCAAATCCTGGACGGTTTTGGTGATTCCAGGACCACAGCAGAAGAGTTGCTGTTACGTGTGTGTGTTTAATTCTGCAAAACAACTTCTACTGTCTTAAGAGGTGAAAGAAACTCATGTTAGGAGGTGAAGGAGAGCAGTGGAGGGAGAAATTAATCTTTTTTTTTTCCTTCACTGGTGGCTGTTTCACCCATGTCTGGCAGCAGAAGCAATGATGAATACATGTCGTATTTTCCAGCTAATTTCTGGGTCACTTCTCCCATGGCTGCTGGAAATGACTAAGCAGTATTTAATCTGGTTTTACAGATATGCAAAGCAGGGATGCTGCTCTCCATGAAGCAGGGCCGGGCACACATCCCAGCTTTGCTGGGCTGCTCCTTCTCCACGTGTGTGACCCCAGGGAGCCCAGGGCAGCTGCTGGAGGCTTGGGAAGCTCGGGGGAAGCAGCTGTGCTGGAACCTTGAGTCACATCCTACACACCCCACATCGAGGGGTGGTGGAGACCAGGGCAGGTCTGGGTCATAATCTTGTCAAAATTTATTGCCACAGTCATGGAATCCTAGAACGGTTTGGGTTGGAAAGGACCTTAAAGCCCATCCAGTGCCACCCCTGCCATGTCCAGGGACACCTCCCACTGTCCCAGGCTGCTCCAAGCCCCAATGTCCAGCCTGGCCTCGGACACTGCCAGGGATCCAGGGGCAGCCATAGCTTCTCTGGCACCCTGTGCCAGGGCCTGCCCACCCTCCCAGGAAACAATTCCTTCCCAACATCCCATCTAACCCTGCCCTCTGTATCAGTGTGTGCTCAGGGAATTTGGAATGCCCTGACTGTGCCATGGGCTCCTGATACAGGCCTGGGCTGGCAGCCGAGGCCCTGCTGAGGCACTCTGTGCCTTTTTGGGGTGCTTTGTGCTCGGATAACAATCACCACACACAGCTGCAGTGCTGGGGGAGCCTCAGCCACATCTGCCCCCTTGGCAGCAGCTCAGCCAGGCGTGTCCATGGGCCCTGACCCGGCTGGGCCCTGACCCGGCTGGGCCCTGACCCGGCTGGGCTCTGACCCTGGGCTCTGACCCGGCTGGGCCCTGACGCTGGGCTCTGACCCTGGGCTCTGACCAGGCCGAGCTGCGCAAAGGCTGGCTGAGCACTGGCCACTGTTCTCTGTGACCCAGTCCTGAGTAGTCAGTGCCAGCGGGAAGGGGCTGTGAGCCCCTTGCAGTCCCTGTAAACACGGCTGGGCTGGGACAGCAGCAGGCCACAAGAGGGACGTGCTGCCCTTCACACCCTGCCAGGAGCCTCTGCAGCTCCTGGGGTACCTCAGCTAAAAGGCACTCCTGAGACCAATGTTAGTCAGTGATTGCAGAACAACAGCAAATTAATAAATAAAAGGGAGGCACACACAGTTTTTATTGTCCATGCATTAATAATGCAGCAGCCTGTGATGTTCAGGTGGCTCCAGTGACAGTAGCACAGACTTGGCACTGAGCAGGATGCAGACTCAGACTTCAGATTGCAAAAAGGAGGGGACTGGACCTCCGTGGCTGGAATTTTCCTCTGCCTGACTGAGTATTACGGTCTTTGTCTTTGCATTAGTAGCTTACTGTGACTCTGCACCAAAGCTGCCTTGGGCAAGTCTGTCTGGGAGTAAGAGGTCAGATGTTCCTCAGTTCAGATCTGTATCTCTGCCTGGGATTGAGCAGCCCTGGAACAGGTACCAAGGGGGAGATGCTTGTAGGGTTGGATTTCTCCTTGCCTGAAGTCAGTGAGTTGATATCTGAAGGTCTGATGTAAACGCAGGTGAAACCAGGAAATGTCAGACTCCTCTGCTGGGCTTGGGCTCGTTCCCTGCCTGTCTGTTCCAGTAACAGAGCAGGGATAGTGGGAACTGATCTCTGCGAGCTGGAGAGTTGCACTTTTTGTGATAAACACCCGTTCTCTGGGGTTCTGAGGCATAGGAGGGTTTGGGTTGGAGTTAAAGCCCATCCAGTGCCACCCCTGCCATGGCAGGGACACCTCCCACTGTCCCAGGCTGCTCCAAGCCCCAGTGTCCAGCCTGGCCTTGGACACTTCAAGGATGGGGCAGCCACAGCTGCTCTGGGCACCCTGTGCCAGTGCTAGTCCATTGTAAGACACATCTAATAATTGCAGGTGACTGGAAAAGAAAATACAGGGGGAAAAAAAGACAAACCAGGTGAACAAGGACACATTGGAGCATGATTCACTTCTCCAAGAGCTTTGGTCAGAGGCCAGGGCTCATCCTGCTTTGAGCAGGTTCAATGAGAGAGAGCTGCTTTCATCTCTATTAAGTGGTTGGTTAAGTCATGGACCAGTCATTACAGGATCTGTTATTTTCTGGAGGTGATAATTCAGAAAAGTGAACTGAACCCCTGCTCCCCACTGGGTCCTGTGTCGGGCTCAGGTGGATCCAGGCTGGAGCTGGGAGGTTTGGGAGCAGCTTGCTGTGCAGCTTTAGGGATCTGGGCTGTGTGTTTGCACATTTTCTGCTGTGCACATTGGTTCAGATAACCTCAGTTGTCACCCGGGTGCTTTTGGGATGGATGTTTTTGAAGGTGGGCAGTGCAGGTGTTGGCAGGTCCAGGCAGGCAGGAGGCTCCTGGTGTGATCACACCAGTGCTCCAGGGAGCTCCACCTGCCCACGGGGAGCAGTGGGGATGGAGCATTTCTCCTGCTGTTGTCCTGGAAAACAATTTTGCTTTATTTTTCCAAGGCAGAACTCACCACTCAGCTTCTGTTCAGGTCGTTTCACACTCAAACTCCTTTTATTTCAGAGAAGCTGTAACTTTTATGAACTTCTGTGGGTGATGTAGAATATTATCACAGCTCAGTTATTTTCTCTCCTCAGTAAGGTGGGAAACCAGAGTTCAGCTGGCTTGGTGATGCATCCCTGCTATTTTGTGATTGCTTTTTTTTCCAAATCCCATGAGATCTGTGTTAAAAGACTTGTTTGGTGAAATCTGCTGCATCACAGGCTTGATGCTGCTCAACAGGTCAGGCTGGATCAGTGGAATATCTCCTGAAACTCTGTTCCTTCCCCCCTCAATCTCTCCAGTGGTGTTTTCCATGCCCTGACATTTGTGTGGGGGTGAATCCGTCGCTGGCTGTTGCTGCGCTTGTTTTGTGTGTGGGGTGGGTTTCTGGCGTCTGATGCGATGTCACGGAGGCACAACTGGGGGCCTTTTGCATCCCAGTCTTCTATCACATCTGAGTACTTGATTTCACAGCCACGTAAGATTAAGGCTGTCTCAGTAATACCCTTTAATTCTGCCTTATGATCGAGCTCATGCTCTGCTGTGATACAGATGCTGACTAATTTGCAATATTGTCTGAAGGAAACATGAGGCAGAACAGGATCTGCAGGCATTCAGGAGAGTGTACACACTGATTTTATTTTGGTTCCCTCTTTCACAGTGCTGGAGATGACTTAAGAAAAAAAAAGAAACGAGGACATGTATTTTGCTTGCTGTAAATGTAAATATAAATCCTCATCAGCAACTGTGTAATCCAGCAATGATCTCTCTTAAATTGAAACAAATAATAAATTTTGTGAATAGAGCCGAGGATTGATGGTGTCATCCTTGCAGGCAGTTTAGATGTAAAGAGTTTTATATTGACTATGCAAATCAACGTTGAAATAACACCAGAAGGGAGCCAAAGATAAAAGAGCTGTTAAACCTTCCTGTGAATTCTTGCAAATCAGCTCCTGAGCCTGCAGCAGTTCCTCGTGCTCTCCACCTTGGAGGCCTGGCTCTGCACGGCGCTTTTCCCTCTGCTCGGGCAGGTGGAAAGGCTCTGGAGCAGCCAGAGCAGCTCCATGAGGATGGAATATAGGTCAGTGCTGTCCTTAATGCAGTGCTTATTTATCCAGAACGTCCTGAAAGGCCTCCCCCGCTCCCAGAACACACCCTGATCTCTGTGTGCAGCTGTGCTCAGTCTGCCAGCAGCTGAGCAGCCCCTGGTCCTGCCTGCGGATGAGGGATCCTCTCTTATCAGCAGCCTGAGCAGACCCTGGCCCTGCCACAGCCCTGCCTGCGGATGAGGGAGCCTCTCTTATCAGCAGCCACCCCACGCTCCTACGCTCAGGGAAGCGCACGTGGCTCCACTTCAGCTCCGTTTTCCCTGCCTCTGAGTCCCAGAGAACACCCCAGGCCCGGCTGGCTCTCCGATAAAAGGATTTACTCATCCCTGTGTGTGTGCAAGAAAAGGACCTGCGGGTCCTGGTTGCTGGCAAGTGGAACAGGAGCAGTGCCCTGGCAGCCAGGGGGACATCCCTGTCCTGGGGGGATTAGGAACAGCGTCCAGGGAGGGGACTCTGCTCTGCACTTGGGGTGGCCTCACCCTCACTCCTGGGGGCAGTTTGGGCATCACAATAGAAAAAAGACCTGGAGCCATTGGAGAGTGGCCACAGGAAGCCACGGAGATGGGGAAGGGTCTGGGGGGCCAGATGAGGAGTGGCTGAGGGCACCTGGCTGGAGAGAGGAGACTGAGGGGAGACTCATCAGGGGCTGCAGCGCCGATCTCTGGGACAGGGACAGGACCCAGGGAAAGGCTGGAGCTGTTCCAGGGGAGTTTGGGATGCATATCAGGCAAAGGCTCTTCCCCCAGAGGGTGCTGGGCACTGCCCAGGCTCCCCAGGGAATGGGCACAGCCCCGAGGCTGCCAGAGCTCCAGGAGCGTTTGGACAGCGCTGCCAGGGATGCCCAGGGTGGGATTTGGGGTGTCTGGGCAGGGCCAGGAGCTGGACTGGATGAGCCCTGTGGGTCCCTTCCCACTCAGGATACTCCATGATTCCAAGAGTAACTGGTGCAGGCTTTGCCTTGCAGATCTGTGGTTGACTTGGGATCCAACTGTGCCTGCTGCATCTGCTAATGTGGCTCAGCATAAAAAACCCACTCAGTTTTGTTTAAGATCTTGCTTTTGGTTCAAAACCAAATGATACAGCATGAAATGCACGTGTGGGTTGGTCCCCTGATGATCCTTCAAGTAAATTAATCTGAAAAATAAGGAAAAAAAAACTTGAAAAGACCCTTAAACCATCTACATCCTAAAACACATTATAATGAGTCTTTCTCAAACACAAACAACAGAAACCCAACTCCACCCTCTGCTCTTTTTTCGAGAAAAGCAACATCAAAGCAGAGGAGAAAATGTCACCGCAATTACCGATGGCAGTGTGGTGGCTGGGGGAAGTTGTGCTCCTGGAGGAGTTTGGCTTTGGGAACAGGGGCCTGCTGAGGTTTGTGTGGCTCCTTGAAGGGGTTGCTGTGTCCCTAAACTACTGAGTCCTGAGATGAGTTTGAGCAGGAAAGGGATGGATTTGGAGCAAGGATTAGCCCTTCCCGTCCTTGATGGGCCCCGCTGTACCTGACCTGGAATTCCTGCCAGGAGCATCCTCCCCGACCGACAAAGGGAAAGAGCTGTTATTTTGGGCAGGGCTGGAAATGAAATCCAAGGGAACGCTGCAAATTGCAGAGCTCCCGAGTGTCAGGATCTGGGTTACTGCGCTCTCCAGTAGTGGGGTGGGGGTTTAATTGCCACGGACACTTTCTGACTGCTGTGTGCTACATCAGGGGATGTCTTGTGGGTTCTCAGCGTGGTGTTTGGGGTGGAGTCTGGAGTATTGAGTAGCAGACCCCCAGGGCAATGGAGGAGTCCCCATCCCTGGAGGGATTTAGGAGCCATGTGGATGTGGTGCTTGGGGACAGGGGTTGGTGGTGGCTTTGGCAATGCTGGGGTAATAATTGTACTTGGTGGTCTTGAAGGGCTTTTCCAACCTCAACGATTCCATGGTTCTGTAATACTGTGAGGCTGGAGTGAGAGATGTCTTTGGCCCAGGTGTACCAGGAGGGTGTCTCAAGCTCAGGTGAGGGGAAGCTCAGTGCCAGGAGCGCCTCTGCCTCCACCACAGCCCTGGCCCTCCTTGGTAAGGAAGCAGGGAAAGGGATTTAGCATCCCCTGTGCTGGAGCAGCCTCTGGGTGTGATGCCTGAGGTCGTTTCTGAAGAGCCCAGTTCTTGTGGAATTACTGAGGGAGCACTGGTGGGGAGGCAGAACTCAAACCCCCCAGGCTGGGCATGCCCACGGGCACAAGGGTTGGTGACAAACCCGTGCTGGACCAGGTCAGTTGTGAGGTGCCACTGACCTCCCCAGGCCCGGCTCTGCCCCCTGTCACCGCTGGCATTCACGATGGGAGAAATCCTGGAGCAGTTGGCAGGATTATTTGTAGAGTTAGCTGCTGTTCAGAGTAAATAACTTCTGAAATCTGGCCCGATGTTATCAAAGAGGATATTTCAAAGTGGTATTTATAGATTCCAAGTATTATCTGAGCAAACGTGTCGTCTGCACCCCGCTCGCACCGCGAGCCTCTGCCACTGCCGGCAGGAAAAGTACCAGGCAGAAAATTCCCAGGTAAATGAGGATCTGCTAATGGAAGTGTGAGTTTTCAATAGGCCTCTCTGTGTGTTGGAAACGTGCGGCTAATGCTGGGATTGAAGTGACCCCCAAGGAGAAAAAGCTGGTGTTAATGGGACAGAAATTACACTGTGAAACCTTTTTCTTGCCACATTTCTGCAGTGCCCAGCAGCAGGATTTCCCTCATTTCAGTGCTCATGGCCCTGCCCTCCTCTTCCTCGTGTGGAGAGCTCTTAACTGAAGCACAAGTGCCAGCCAGCACAGGGGTGGGTCACTCTCCCCAGAGCGAATAAATCAGGTGTTAGATCTCTGTTCCTCAGATCTTTTCACTGAAGAAGCCTGATTAATCAGCCCAGCAGAATGACTGAAAGGCAATTTCCCAGGCCGAATAACTGAATTTCTGTGGCACAGGCCTCCAGAGGAAAACACTGCCAAACCTGGTGACTTTAAGTGAGACTGTCACGCCGAGCACGGTGATATTTTAGCCTTAGTCCCTCTCCTGCCTGCGGAATAGAGATGCTCGTGCATCCTCATCCATCAGCTGACAGCTTCCTGCTTACGGAAATGGTGATGATTTGACATCAGACCACTTAAATTTCCTTAGTGGCTGGGCTGGAAACCTCTTGCATTTTTCACCACTCTCCTGAATCTTTCTCGCTTTTTTTCCCCTCGACAAGACTGATACTGAGTCTCACTGCACCGAGCTAGACAGCACATCAGAGAAGATGCTCTAGGTGCTTCCTAAATGGGGTGTGGGGGGGTATGCAAGAAAAGAGGGGAGTTGTGAGTGGAAGTCGCTGTAATCACTGAATAACTCAGGACGAAGGTCTGGAGGTCTCTGTTCCAGAGGCCAGACCAGATTGCTCAGGGATTTATCCATTTCAGTCCCAGAAACTTCCAAGGATGGTGTCTGGAGGAAAGGTTTTCCTTAATGTCTCTATAGCTTTGCCCATGAATTTCCACCCAGCCAGCATTTCTGGGGCACACTGTGGTATGAAGCTGCTCCCTTTGGGACTGTGAGAGCTGAGGGAAGGGTTATTTTTGGACTGAGGTGGATTTTTGAATCAAGCCTTTTGCATTAGGCAGTTTCTTTGCTGTGCCTCACTGTGTGCCAGCACCCAGGGGATAGAAGGGGTGCAGGGCCACCAGACCACCCTGAGAGGGCTGGGAAAGGCAGGCTGGCAATTAAACACTTACTAGCAAAGGGCTGAACTGAGGGGAACGCTGGATGGCTGTGGGAAGCATAAAAGTTAATGGAAAGTAATTTGGCAACTTCATCTGCAGGTTGGCAGGAATCCAAGTGGATCATAATTGGATTTCAGCTGCTTTTGTGTACTCAGTCATTGAGATACCCTGCAGAAAGTCACCCCTGGCTCACACGGAGGGAGCAGCTCATGTGTGGGGCTGGGGGGTTTGTGGGGCCAACGCTTGGAGCAGTTATCAGGGGAATACGTGGAAGCTGGATGGAATTTATGGTGGTGGGTGGGTATAAATCTCACTTTGCAGGGATGTTTGGTTCCCTGTTGTTGTTGTGGCAGCTGGGGCTGCGTCTCCTCCCCCTGAGCTCTGTTTTGAGCACGGTTTGTCAGAGCCCTGAGCCGGTTCCGGAGGCGGCAGCTCCCTCTGAGTGCCGTCCCCACCAAGATAATGACACCAGCCTGACCCAGCACTCACCATTCCTACACATAGCACAGACTTAATCAAACTCCAGCCTCTTCCCAGCCTTGGGAATGCACTGAACTCTTTCACAGTGTAATTAAATTCTGAGGGTACAATTGTTTTGCCCTTTCTTCAGGCTCGTGTCGGCATCCTTGCTCCAGAGCTTGGTGCTGTGTCACATGGCTCTGCCTTCCTGGTGCTGTTCCGTTCTCACCAGGGGTGGAAATTGCCTGGGTCAGGATGTGCTGAGGATGGGAACCTCACCTGGGCTGCTCAGCTACACCTCACTGTGCTGTCCAGCCCTTGTGTTGGTGTTCTTCTCTTACCTGTTCAGAAACACCAGCGTGGGGCACAGTGAAGAAAAATACTAATTTTAGATATCATTTTGTCTTCAAAAGTGTTTTTCTAGTACTGTTGTAATTAAGGCTCTTCCCATGTAGTTTCAAGAGTTTCATTACCATGTGTGGGCAGTTTACAGCTGGATTTATTTTCCTTGTGTAATTGTTCTTTCGAGTGAGTCCTGTGTATGTGGCCCCTGAAGAATCCAGTTAAATAAATAAGTGTATGGAGATCCCTGGTCAGCTCCTAATGTAGGTTTTCTAAGTCAGGTTTAATTTAGATATTGGGAACAAATTCCTGAGTGAGGGTGGGCAGGCCCTGGCATCTGGGGATGCCCAGAGAAGCTGTGGCTGTCCCTGGATCCATGGAAGTGTCCAAGGCCAGGTTGGACTCTGGGGCTTGGAGCAGTTCCTCAGACACATTCCACACATTGCTGGAGCCACCTAGCACAGAACTGCAGACAAATGGCTAAGAGAGGCTGTGGTGCTCCTAATTGTTTATTATATGTTTTATGGAGCCCTCTGCCTGCCCAATCTAATGTCATTGGCAAGATAAGAAGGAAGGAAATATTAAGAAATAGGCTCTCCCCGCTCCTAATGTGCCTCTTCGTGCTTTATGTGCCTCTCTCTCACTCCTGATTTCCTTGGCATCAAATTGCCCTTCACCGTGGTGAGTGATGCTGGGTACTGAGGGAAATGTGGCTGTGGAGAGGGGAAAATAAAGTGTCAGGAGTGAAATAGTGCCCTTATTGTAATGTATTATCTAATTAGTGGAACTGGCTGCAAACTTCCCTGTCTCAGCTGCACGGCTCTCAAACGAGCCTGCCCTCAGCTCTTATCTCAGCAGTGGAGTTATTTAATACAAATACAGCAGGACTGGCAGGCTGGGAGTGACTCAGGCTCCGCTTGGGATGCGCAGCACAGCCCTGGCTGGGGCTGAGCTCTGTCGGCCGTGCCACCGCCCCGGAGAGTGGCAAAGGCTCTGGTGCCACTGCTGAACTTGGGAGGGGAGGAGTGTGCACAGTCCAGAGACTAATTAGTGCAGCTGGGTTAATTAATAATTAATAAGGGGCAGTGCTGCTGTTGGTGCAGTAGCAGGGGGTGTAAATGCCTCACAGCACTCCTGAGGGAGGCTGTGTTTGCCCCGCCAGCCAGCACCGTGCCTGGGCAGCTCAGCACAGAGCAGCTACTTTATTCACCAGGATTCCACCTGCTGAAGCAAGGCAGAGGGAGAGTGGCATTGCCTTTCTCAGTGGTCTGAAGATTAAACCTTTCTCTAAGACCTGAGGCAGCTCTTGCAGAATGCAGGGCAGTGAAAAGCTCCCCGTAAGGAGCTTAGGCTGTAATACCAGACGGAGGCGATAAGGGAAGCAGTGATCAAAGCACTACCACTCTTTCAGGCCTGTATTTACCAAGCTCCTCTGGCACCAGGCGCCGTTTTCCCTGTATTTTGTATTTCTGTGGAATGACAAAAAAAAAGCAGGATACAGCCTTTAATTGTGAAGTTTTGATGCCCCCCACACCTATCAGTTAAACTTGAAATTTTAGGGAGGTGTTTGTTTGTCCCACAAAGCCAGGGCTCCGGGAACGTTTTCCCTGCCATTTAATGCAGCTACAACAGCTGTGGTGACATCCCTAACACAGCAAGGAGGGGCCAGTGTGGCTCCCAGCACTCCTCGGGCTTGGAGCCAAAATAAACAATCCTGTAAACTTCTTAAATCCATTTCTCCAGGCAATAGAGGGAGCATAATCATTCAGATTTAAACTGTTTCCTTCTCTTTTGCAGTCATTAGTTGCAGTAGTACATTCCCAAGGTTAAGTGTAGAGGAAAAGAAATAAATTTAGTTATCAAAACTCCTGCAGTGTGAGTGCACTTATTTTTGCATCTTTTATAGATAAATCTTGGAATGGCTTTCATTAAGAGAACACTGATCATCCATGTAGGTTATCATTGTTCTGTTGGATATAAAGCCCCTGAAAGTTTTGGAGACAGCAATAGAAATCCGATCTTTGATGTGCCAAAAATAAAGATGTGACAATGTTTGACATCAGTGTTTGAGGTGTTGGTCCTGCAGCCCAAGAGCTGCTGGGACTCAGCTCTGGCAGGAGCACAAGCACCCTCGAGTCACAGCAATTTCTGTGAGGAAAAGCAGCCAAGAGCTCTGGTCAAGTGTTTCTGCCAATCTTATTTTTATAGATGGAGAAAAAAAAAATCCTTTATAGTTAAAAATGAGGGGGAAGTCAGGTGGAGCAGGGGACAAAGCAAAACTGCAGCCTCCTGCAGGCAGAGTTTGTGAGGAAGGGTGTTTGCAGTCCTGAAATCAAAAAGAATAAGAAGCCATTCTTCCTTTGAACCGAGGAGCTGCATGAGAGTCAATGAACATCAAAAATCATTGTGCTCTTCCCGGCTGCTGTGGCTCCTGAAGCGCTGCCTGATGAATGGGAGATTATTTTTTGGCCATCCCGAGTTTCTTGCTCTGTGGAATCCATACTGATGATAAAGTGTCACATAACTCTCCCCGCTGTCGAGCCCTTGAGGCAACAGCCATAGATTCATCCCATCGATCATTCTTTGGGATCTGGAGGGCTGGGGAGCTGCTCAGGCAGCCAGCAGGTGGGAGGCTGCACGGCCCCTTCCACCCTCCCTCCCTGGGGATGGGATTCTCATCGCAGGCACTGTCAGACCCCAGAGCTGCTGTTGTTTTGCCAGCCTGGCCCTGTGCCGCTGCCGTGCTTTGAGAGGAGCCACAGTGTGCTTGGAACCAGCACAGCCCCAGCAGTGCAGTATTTCATGTGTGAGAGGTGGCTGCTGTGCCCGTCCCCAGCTGGTGCTGCTCACTGCAGCTCTGCACATCCACTGCCATCCCCCCTCACTGCAGCTCTGCACATCCACTGCCATCCCCCCTCACTGCAGCTCTGCACATCCACTGCCATCCCCCCTCACTGCAGCTCTGCACATCCACTGCCATCCCCCCTCACTGCAGCTCTGCACATCCACTGCCATCCCCCCTCAGTGCAGCTCTGCACATCCACTGCCATCCTCCCTCACTGCAGCTCTGCACATCCACTGCCATCCCCCCTCACTGCAGCTCTGCACATCCACTGCCATCCCCCCTCAGTGCAGCTCTGCACATCCACTGCCATCCCCCCTCACTGCAGCTCTGCACATCCACTGCCATCCTCCCTCACTGCAGCTCTGCACATCCACTGCCATCCTCCCTCCCTGGGGAAGGAGAGGGCGGCTCTGGAGCCAGGCAGCTTTTGTTGGCTTTGTGGTCCCTGTTTAGCCCGAGTGCTTTGGATGGAGCAGAGAAATGTTCACAGCTGTAGTGCTGGTGACTGCATGTCTCTGTGGCAAACCAGCACAGCCAGAGAGGCTTTTAAAGCCCAGGCTTTTGCTGTAATCTCTGATACGATCCCAGGAGTCGTTCAAGGCTCCTTGGCTGCCCTCTGAGGAGCAGATGTGTTTACTGGAGTCTCAGCTCAAGGAGTTCAAGCTCTCTGCACGAGTTTCCCTCTGAATCCTGTGGTGTTTGATGTGTGTGTGGAAGGTGGGCGTTGGAAGTTGTTCTCTCAGTCTGAGGGGAGCTGCGCTGTCTCAGTTTGGGGGAAGCAATCTGTCCCTGAGTGTCTCCTCTCCTGCACTGGAGTTCTTTAGTGTTGGCAAGGCACTCCGAGGTGCCTCTGCTGAAGAGACTATTAGATCTAAAATGCATTATTGCTCACTTCTGTAACCGACACAAATCCAAAGTGCTGCTTTGGCAGGAAGAGCACTTGGAAATATTAGATTTATTGAGAATTGTGTCCTCCCAGTCAGTGAGTTGTAGCAATGAAGTCTGTTTGCATTATCCTTCCTGCAGGCTGAGTGCTAAATGGGGCTGTGCTGCCTGGAAAAGCAATTCCCTGGTGACAGGAGACTGACTGGGTGTCCTGTGCTGTGGGGCAGCTCTGAGGAAAGGTTCAGTTGTTGCTGATGATAAACCAAATTCAGGAGCTCTGTCCAGCACTGGAGTCTCTTCCTGTCCCTCCTCTTTCTGCCTTTTGCCTGCTTGCTGTGTCTCCAGTCAGCCTCACTGGATAAATCTGATTCTTCCAAAGGGGAATTACTGTCTCTGCTCAGGGTGGGCAGCCAGGGACTGGTGGTTGGGTCCTGCCAGCTGGGTTTGGATCCTGGGCACAACTTTACCGCATGGAGCAATTTCACTGTGGTGCTCTCAGGATTTTGTGTGCAGGATTTAAGGCGAGCCACTTTAATTTCAGTCAGGAAGTTTATAATTTCCATGCTGTGCTGGAGTTACATCTGAGAGCCATGGTATCAGGTGCACAAAGTACTCATGTATTGCATTCGTCAGGTTTCAGAGCAGACATCATTCAGACTATCCACTTTGGAAAGATAATTTTTGAGAAGAACTTTATTGATTTTGAGTAATGTTACGGAAAAGTGACTTGTCTCTTTCCAGAGTGACTTACACTCTAACTGACTCCAGCACTGGATACTCCCTAATCTCTTCTTTCCCCATGAAATCAGAGACTGGGAGATCAGGAGTGTCGGGGAGCGTGCTCTGGCTGTTTCCCCCAGATGCTGTGCAAATACTAGGCCACATTACTGGTTTAGTTGTTGTCAATTAGGAGACTGGGGAGGGCTGGCTGGTTTCCTGAGGAGCAGGAAGGGCTGGTGTTCGGAGCCTCGCTGCTCCCCTGGCTGTCAGACCGTGCCGTGGAGGCAGAGCTGGTGTGGGAGCTGTGCAGGACAGGGCAGTGATGGCCCAGCGGAGATGACAGGAGCTGTTGTGTAACACGTCCTGAGCTCCGCCGTGTCACAAGTCCATGTGTCAGCTCTGCTTATTCTCAGGCCTCCTGGTTTCCACAGGGAATTAATATGCACAGGGCTTCGGGTTGCCTGAAATATTCCTCCTCTGAACTCCTGGGTGGGAGCCTTGGCTCTTTGCTGGACCTGGGCTTGGGAACGTCTGCTTTGCTTCCTGCAAGATTTCAGTGCGTGCAGCCGGGTGTTTGTGGGAGCACAAACCTGGGGCAGGCTGCATTTTGGGCAGGACTGCTGACAAACACAGGCGGTCCTGGCAGGTTTCACCCATGGCAGTGTGGGGCAGGGCTGTAAAGCTGCCCTGGTGCTCCCTCAGCCCCCCTGGCTCCTGTTCCAACGCTGCTGCTGCTCCTTCATGCCCAGCTGTGTTGGTTCCTCTGGAAGCCTGGGCCAGCAGTGGCTGCAGCTGGAAGTGTCCCCTGGCTCTGCTGGGGACATGGGCAGCACCCATGGGCAGAGCCCAGGGGCATGAGGCAGGGCTGTGGGCAAAACCCTCCTGTGAAACTGCAGGAATTACTCCAAGCTGTGTCCAAGGGGGGAAGGGGGAAGAATATCTTCTGAGACAGTCATTGCAGCCTCCCCCTGCCGAGGCTGTCAGGGGCTTTCACGTCAGGCCCTCTCATGTTCCAGCTGCGTTGCTGTCCTGTATTTTTGTCTGTGCCTTGTCTCACAGCAAACTCCTCAACACCCGGAGCCATGCACTGCCCCGGACTGTAGGGACCTCACTGCTGGAGGCTGCTCAGGCTTTGGAACTGCCCAGGGAGGTTTGGAGTCCCCATCCCTGGAGTGCCCAAGGAAGGGCTGGACATGGCACTCAGTGCTCTGGGGACAAGGTGGGCATCGGGCACAGCTTGGAATCCATGGGCTGGGAGGGCTTTTCCATATGAAGTGACCCCGTGACTGTGTTTTGGGATGGCAAAACCCATGGTCACCCTGGTTGACCAGGGGCAGACAGGGCTGGAGCAGGACTTGCCTGGCTCAGTCTCCAGGACTTTGGGGTGCCCCCTTGAAGACTGTGGGATTTCACCTGTTTATTGGCTTCAGTGAGGGCAGAGCAGACCTGATCTGCTCACATATATTTGATTTACTGATGTCCTTTCCAGGTCTGGTAGAGACCTCCCACCTTGAAGCTCATCTTGCTCTGGCTCTCAGGATTTTTTGCAGTTCCTTGTGCTAAAGTTGTGCTGAAAGAATAAAATTAGATTTATTTCATATTTAATTGGAATTTCACTGCTCTTGTCCACCTGATAATGAATTAGTTTTCAGCACAGGGAAAAACTAAAACTGGACAAGATTCTCTTGCAGAAGGCAGTTATTGCTGGGGGTAATTACAGGCTGTATATCCAGCTAATGGGAGCTGGGGCTGTGTTGGGAAGTTCAAGGCTTGAGGGAAGTGTTTTGCACACTTAGGGAAAGAGCCCTGAGATAATTTCTGGACTTCGAGGCTCCCGGGGTTTTAGCCAGAAAATCGTGGTCAGTGCCTGGAGGCGTTGAGGGAGGGTGGCACTGTGTCCCAGGAGGGGTTGGGAGGGTGGCACTGTGTCCCACCAGACACTGTGGGAGGGCAGGGGAATGTTCTGGGCTTGGGGAGGAGCAGGGCCCCGCTCTCAGCCAGGAGGGTGGTGGAGAAGGGCTCTGCTCAGTTGGCTCTGGGAGCTGCAGGGTCTGGAGCAGAGGCAGACGTGGCAATCCCTGTTGAGGACTGGTGGTGACACCCTGTGACCCTTGGGCACAGGCAGCTGTGCTGTGCCAACACTGAATGCCAGGGGTTGAATATTCCAGCAGCATCTGGAATAAAACCTGGTCATGTTAATGTGAGTTACAAGTGGCCCTGCATGGCAGTGCCAGCGTGTCTCTGTTAGAAATGACCTGATTGTCTCACAGCTTGTGGGGGCTGCATTCACCTCCTTTCCCTGCTGGCTGCTGTCCCCGGGGGCACAGGGACATCCTGGCCAGCACATGGAATTCATGTGCTCTACTTGTGTTAAGTGGATAGAACCAAGCTGAATGTAAAACGTGTCCAGATGAGATGTGAGGCACTTTTAAGCCATTTTTATCGCTGAGTGTGGGTATCTGTGTGTTGGCACTGCTGCATGGGCTGTAAGTCCACTCCCAGCAGCAGAGGGTGGTAACTTCATGTGGTAGTGATAACTAAATTATTTCTAAGTCTTTTGGTTCAGTGAGATTCTTCAGGCTTAGCTGGTAGCTTTTCATCATCTTTTCTGAATTTTAGATACTCTGTAGTCACAAAACAAGGAAACAAGTAATTATGATCAAGTCAGGGGGTTGGTTTTGTTTATCCTTGTGTGAATTATATCAGGCAAATCTCTCTCGGGAAGCAGCTGACCAGCAATAACCCACAGTAGGATAAAATCTCTTGGGATTATTTGAACAGAGTAGAGAAAATGAAGAGTTGGGAAGTGCTTTCCTCCTGTGGCTAATGCTGTGTCCTTTCAGGTGCTCACTTGTAGGGTCAGTCTGGAGCTGGATGAGATGCTGTGTGTGGTGACCTGGGGTCCTGGGGCTTCCCCACGGGGAAATTTTGTGGGATCTTATGGCTGCATGTTGTCCCTGGAATGTGTGACAGGCACAGAGTGTCACTGAGGGCAGCACAGAGCCACTGACACCGGCAGAAGGGGAATTTCTGCCCCTGTCTTGCCTTCCTCATCCATCTGAGCAATAGAAAAATAAGTGTCAGGACAGGTCAGGCTGCATCTAATTAAATCCCACGTGCTCTGTCAGCCTCAGGAGGCGGATCCCAAGTTTTCAGTGTGTCAGACCTGGCAAAGGGATGGGATGAGCCGTGGTAGGCACAGGGCTGGGGTGCTGAGATCACTCCATCGAAGGCAACGTCTTCAGCTTGAAAAATTGACACCAATCGTGCCCTATGACTCATCAATTTAAATCAATTTCCAGAGGAACATCTACAAGAATTAAAGGATTATAAAAATGAATGAGTAATTTTTCTTCAACCTTTTGTTGGTGTGACTGGAAAAGGGGGATGATTTACTCCCTGGCAATCTGTAATTCTGCAGGTTAATAGGCTGGGTGAAATCCTTCATATTTATGACAAGGGATTACAGGACTCTGCAGTGAATTAGCACAAACCCCAAATGAATCTATGGCAGCACAGATGAGGATTTATAAGGATCTGATCAAGGAATTTTCTGCCAAGATTTGCAATGACGCACTTGAGTTTGTGCCTGTTTCCCTAAACTTCTGTTTAAAATAATGCTGATGTAAATGAATTGACAGTTGTTATATTCATGGGAAGGGTGTGGAAATACTGATACTGAGAATGGTGCAACACCTTTGAGTAAATTAATAAGACCAGTGTATTAATTAAGGGCAGCTTTAACTGTTGTTATCTGTTAGGCAGACTCAAAGAAGAGACAGAAGTTTGTGGAAGAGGGAGGTGTCACCATGAGTTAATTATGCACCATGGCAGAGGGAGAACGTCTTCCAAGGATGAGGGATCATAAAGGCAGGCTTTGATTTGTGATTAAACACATAAAGGAGTTTGGGGAAATTAGCAGGTGTCTAAGAAGGGAAATAAACAATGATCAAAATGCAGAGGGGAGCAAAACCAGATTGCTCCAGGGGGCTCCACAGACTTGATGTGCTGCCTGTCCCCAGAGTGGGTGAGAAACAACCAGAGGTCGAAAAAAGATGGAGAGGGGAGTGAATGGGGTTGGATGGAGGCTGAGCAGGAGCAGCCTCGCTGGGGCAGAAGGCACAGAGCAGTCCTGTAAAAGTGATCAGCTGCAGTAAGAGAGAGGAGAAAATGTCCATGAGTTATTGGTTTGAAAAGGCAAAACACTGGATGAGTTTATCTGTGTGCAGGTGACCTGGATTTGCTGGGAAGGGGGCAATAACCCCAATGGTCCCACCAGCTTCCCTGCAGCCTTGTTCTGCCTGGGATTGTCTGGGACAAGACCAAGGGGGGCCTGCAAGCCTTTGCAATGGGTTGAGGGGGGTTCCCTGCTGGAAGGGATCTGCTGCTGGAACGGGATTGGAGAAAGTATCCACAGACACTTGGACATCCAGACATATCCAATCTGGAACTGTTTGATTTGGGAAGGACCTTAAAGGGGAAGCCCATCCAGTGCCACCCCTGCCATGGCAGGGACACCTTCCACTGTCCCAGGCTGCTCCAAGCCCTGTCCAGCCTGGATTTGGGCACTGCCAGGGATCCAGGGGCAGCCACAGCTGTTCTGGGCACCCTGTGCCAGGCCCCAGCCAGGAATTCCTTTCCAGTAACCTGATGTCTCTTCAGAAATGTGGCTGTGGTTCCTGTGCACATTGCCTGTAAAGGGTAATTAAATTCTCCAGCTGTAGAACATGGGGGATGGAGAGTCTCTTCATAAAATAACAATGGTTCTGGAAAGCAATTAGTGAATTTGCTGATGTCTTAAACTGCAGAAGCACAATTTAAGATTTTTTACGAGTTGTAGGAAAAAGGAAAACAGATTAAGTTGTACACTGCTCATATTTAATTTGGGACCCTTTAGCTTTAGTTACAATGCACTCAGCTTTTTTTGTAGCTTCATTGCCATCTTTGTCATCGGGGGACAAAGATGAGGAGAATGCAGAAAGCTTTCAGTGAGGGGAGGAGCACAACCAATGGTACATGCCTGACTCAGTTTTGCTTAGAAATTGTCATAATTTTCCAGGATGAGGCAATATCCTGAACAGAATTTGCTGTGTCTCACACACACTTTGTGAGGATAAAGGGAGGAGGTGGTGACATCTGCTTGGGGTTTAAACTCAGAGGAATAAATACAGGGAGCATTTAAATACAGGGAAAATTTAGGTTGGATAGAGGGAGGGATTTCTTCCCTGAGAGGTGGGGGAGGCCCTGGCACAGGCTCTAAGTGTATTCTCACCAAACTGAAAGGAGCGAGGAGCAGAGAAGGCACCTGGGTCATCCCTGTGGTGAGAAGCTGCAGCCACTTGGGTTGTAAAGAAAAGCTTTTCCAAACTTCAGCAGGGTTTGGCAGCTCTGGAGTGATCGGATCTGGCACCCACAGAGGCATTTGGAGGTGGGGAAGGAGTTCCTTTGGCTAAAGCAGAGCAGGAGCGGGTGCACCCTGTCCAGCACAGGCCTGCACAGGTGCTGTGGGCTGGGCTCTGCTCTTTTGATGCCTTCTCCAGCCACCTAGAAACAGAGACCAGACAAGAGTAAGGGAATAAAGGTCGGTGTTTATTTGAAGGGCCCTCAAGGTACCCCTGGGGAGCCAGAGGCTGCCTCCAAAAATGGACCCCAAGATGGACCCCAGGTCACGAGTTCTTCACACCTTTATAGCTTTGGTTCATTTGCATACCATGGTTACTTCTCCAATTAAAGCCCCAGTTTAATGATGTAATTCCCCTCAGCTTGCCCCCCCTTTAGAGGCTTTGGGTTACACATTTTGGGCCCAGAAGAGCCTGGGTGTCCTTGAAGGCAAAGCCTGGAGAGGCTTTGTTGTGTCTGCCCAGCACGAGAGAGCAGAAATTACAGGCTACAAGGAACTTCAGAGTTACACTCTAAGCAGTACAGGATTTGAAACTATAAAAGTTAAAACCTAAGGCATCACTCTGTGTCCCTCGTTACCCAAATAAAGATGTACAGGCAGATCCTCGGGCCAGGCCAGCCTTGGAACTGGTCCTGTGTGGCACTCAGAGGGGCACTGCAAACTCTGAGGCACTGCTAACTGGGCAGGACCTGTTGCTGCCCCAGGAGCTGCTGCTGCAGATTCCAGAGCTGTGGTAGGGCTCCCTGCAGGGATGGATATTGATGGAAAACTCTGCTGAATTAGACCGAGTGTGAACACTCATCTTTTTGCAGGAAAAAAACCATCCCATTCAAGCTTCATGTTACTGCTTTTTATGGAGAAAGAAGTCCATAAATGTAGATGTATTCCTGGAGCAAGCAGTATCTTTTGGATTTGCTTCGATGCCAGGTGGTGCCTGGAGAGGAGCTGAGTCCTGAGGGGACAAAGCCACATCCCTGCAGTGCCCAGCTGAGCCCTGGGTCACAGCCCCACTGGCACAGCCCGGGGACATCACAGCTATCCCTGGCATGGCTGGGAGCATGGAGCAGCCCAGAGAGCCCTGGGTTTGTGACAGGGGGATGCTGAGCGGGGCAGGGAGGGCTCTGCACAGGGACAATTCCAGCTGAGCCTGGGTGTCAGCATGGTTTCCTTCTGCTGTCACCAACCTGCAGCAGCCCCTCCTGAAGCTGCACACTGCCCTTCCTCGCACTAGTGGTGGGGCTTTTTCCCGTTCAGTGTTAGTTTGCCTTTTCAGGATTTGCTGAACAAGAGCTCAGCTTGGGGGTTTTGTAAGGAAACTCAGATTTCTGCTGAAGCTGTGGCTGCCTCTGGATCCCTGGAAGTGCCCAAGGCTGGGTTGGACATTGGGGCTTGGAGCAGCCTGGGACAGTGGGAGGTGTCCCTGCCATGGCAGGGGTGGAATGGGATGAACTTTAGGGTCCCTTCCAACTCAAACCAGTGTGGGATTTCACAACAGCAGGCTCGGGGTCAGAGGGACACCCACAGTGTCACCGAAACTGCGGGAAAACCAAAAACCCTCCAACAACATTTTTAATGTTAGAGAGTCAAGGCATTACTTTATTATCTGGCCAGGATGTTGTTCTGGCCAGGATGTACCACAGACATCATCTCATCCACACATAGCCCGAATGTGCAGAGAGAATCATTCCAAACCTTTCCTAGATTTTTCAGATCTTTTATACAGTCAAAACTCATCGAGATTAATTGAGTCAGTGTTCATTGGTCCTAAGTTGTGTAGTTCTTAGTATTTGGTCTCCTATTGGATCCGGATTTCTTTGCTTCTGGTGTTAATTAGATGGTCATTGCTTGATTTTCTTATCAGTCTTTTCCGGAGGAGATGTCTCCAGCTCTGGCAGAGGCAGAGTCTGGGGTAGATGCTGTTCTGTTGATGTTCCCTCACTGGCCTTTATCTGTTTGGGGCTACTCCCAGTCTGTTGAAATGCTGAGCCCATCAGGCCTCACCTAGAGAAACAATGCCCTGGAAAGAAGCTTCAGTTCCCTTCCCCCGGGGCAAAGGTGGACAAACCTGGCTAAAGTTATATATAAAATTTTTTTAAACTGGTGTGTTTTCCAACAAGAGCACCAAGTTACTCCCTCCTGTAAAACCCAGGTGCTTCCTGCCACACTCAGCAACAAAACAAGTTCATTGCTGGTCTCCTGTCAGTTGTTCAGTTTTTGTGACCTGGTTTGCTTGTCAGCATCTCCAGCCTGCAGCGTTACAGGCCCTTCCAAGGGTTTTAGCTTAAATGTAGTGTAAGGCATTTCATGACCTTTGGACTCTCCCAAATTGATAGAGCATCACTTTATAGCCTACTGAATGTTCCTTGAGGCTTTAGGATGATGCAGAGTGCAGTTAATGCTTTCACCAGGTTTGGGAGAGATGCGGGCTCCTTATCAGCAAAGAAACCCTCGAGGAATAAAGATGGGCCATTGTAGCAGAATCCTCAGTTTAGCAAGAGACAGAAAGCAGTTTTCGTGTACATCCATGGTGTGAATTGCAATCCATTATAAGAATGGGAGGTAATAAAACACCAATGGTAATCACTGTGTGTAAATTCCCTGCCTTAATTTTGTGCATAATGGGCAATACAAGGCAGTACCAATTATCCCGTATTCTCCATTTGCAGAGGTAGCACTAAAGATAATGTTCCTCATTGCAAATTCTGTTATCTCGAAAAAGAAACAGTTAATTAACCCCATAAAGCCATTAGTAGATCACTCTTAGTATTTAAGAGACATCTGGGTTCTGAGCGAGAGCCTTCTGCTAGCAAAGCCGGTGAGATGAGCTCCAGGTTGCTCCGAAAACGTGGATTCATGAGGGCAAATGGTAAATAAGAAATAAATAATGTGTTAATGATCAGCATTAGGTGGGAAGGGAGCTCTGGGAAGGTGCAGCTGCGACCAAGAATCTCAAAAAGTGGATCTCATTTGAAAATGAAAATCTCATTTCACTGGTGCAGCACTGGATCTCTGCTGTGGAATAGGGAATTCCCATGCAAGTTGGTGCCCCTTTGGAATAAATAACACACTCCTCTGTCAGGAAACCATCTGGGAGTCACCATGGAGGGTACCAGCACTGAATGCTGGGTGTTTCTCAGCAGTGTGGAGGGGAAGGCTCCTTGTGCTTAATCACTCCCTGCAAGAAGCGTTTTATATGCAGTGTAACTTTAATGTTGCATAAATGGATGCTTCATCTCAAGGGTTAATTCACATCAGGCAGCCAGAGAGGATTTCAGAGTTATTTCTTTTTGCTGAGGAATAAAACTGCCCAGAAAAGGTCTGTCAGAGCAGGGAAAGGCAAACTCTGAAATTCCGCTGGGCAATGCTGATTATATGAGAAAACAGAAGCAGACGCTGCCTGTTTCTTGTGGGCTGCACTCACAGCTCTCTCAAAGAGCAATTTAAGGATCCCGGGGTGGGCCTGGGCTCTCTGTGCTGCTGCTCTGGTGCAACAGCCCAGGGCTCCCAGGGAGGTGCCCCTGGATTCTCACTGGATGCCCCAGTGAGCTCAGTTTCCCCAAAGGAACTGGTGGATCGACCCCCAGGGTTGGACTGGATGATCTTGGAGATCTTTTCCCACTGAAATGAGTCTGTGAGAGCAGCCCCAGCCTGGCTCCCCACAGCCCTCAGCCTGTGCTATGATCCCATCAAGTTTCTCTCCATGGGCAGTGAGGCTTTGAGATGTCAATTTGAACTGATTTTTCTTTTCTTTTTATTTTCTAAAGCTGCCATCAGCTATTTATAAATGATTACAGAGATGCTGGAGGAAATTAATCTGCTAACCAGATAAAGAGAGTAATATGTGCCTCATTTACTCTGCTCTTTCCTGGCTTTCTCCAAAATCAATTGGACTCTGCCTACTGATGCCTGCTTAATTCCCAGACATTTCTGAGTGGATCAGATATGTCACTCAGAAGTTATTACAGTCCATCCAAAAAAAAGATGCAATTTCTCAAGGTTAGATGATCACTAAGGCTTGACTTGACTGAAACTTTCTGTAGCAGAAATGTTTTTCTAAGGGATTTGAAAAGTTACTGGGTTTAGTGCATTGTGGGAAAAGATGTTGGATTTCTGTAGAATAGAGATCTCAAATCTGTAAATGAATCTCCCATCTTGTGTGTAATGCCTGCTCTCCCAGGAATTCCAAATCTGTAGGTTTTTAGGGTAACACACAGAACAGGTTCAGGGGGTTTCCGTTTCTCGACTACATCTCTTTAAATTTTTGAGGTTTTGCACTTAATTCTGCTGTGCCTTCTCGTGGGCCCTCCTTGTGCCCTCCCAGGCTCTGCATCTGCCACTGAGCCCTTGTCCCTGGGTCACTGCTGCTTTATTGCTTCCCCCTATCTTTGGAATTTAATTCAGTTCAATGTCAGTCACTTCTCCTTGGGGAGGAGTCTGGACTTGGTGTGTTCAGCCCCGACCTCTCCATGTGGATTTGATCTTCATTTCCATGAACAGCCTGCCAGGCTTTATTTATTTGTTTGTTTGATTGATTGATTATTTATTTATTTATTTATCTCTCACCTTTCCTTCGGCTGTTTCCCTTCAAGGTCCTTCTCAGTGTAGCTCCTTTCCACTTTCTCTTTTCCTGCCCTGCCCCAGGTTTGAGTGTCCCCTCCAGTTTTCCTGGATTGGGCCAGGCTTGGTCAGATTGAAGGAGACGCAAGTCAAGATCTTCAGGTTCATCAGACCATGATCCCAAATGACTGGTAACTGTCCAAAGTCACAAAAAATGTAAAAATCACGGGTTCACAGGGAGTGGCTCTGGCCTGAGGGACATGGGGGTGCCAAAGCAGAGAGAGGCAGCAATGAGGACGAGGGAATAATCCCGGGTCAGCACAAATCCTTGTCCTGTATCCGCCCCTTTTCCCTGCGCAGGCACATCCCAGGCAGCTGGAACAGGACATGCAGATCCCACCCATCTGCTCAAGGATGTTATAAAACACTTCCTCCTACACAGGGAGAGGGAAAAAGGTGATCAAGGGCTGATGGAGGGAGGAGCAGCCGAGTGTGGGCAGTGAAAGGGTTCTCGGGCAGGGCGGTGCCCTGGATCTGTCCCACCCATGGATGCGGCACCGGGAGGGAGAAGTTCTCCCCTGGGTCCTCTGGGATCCTCTCAGGACTCACCCTGACAGGAGCTGTGGCTTTTATTGATGCCCTCAGAGTCTCTGGTGTCACACGGGCTGGCTGAGCTGGAGATACCATCACATTTTTATCAGCAATAATAACGTTTATTTGTTGAAAAGCTGCCTGCTGTAGCCAGACTGGAGATTTCTGCCACTGCGTTTTGTGGGGGAGGATTTTCACTTTGTTTGGGCTTTAATCTATTAACTTTGTCTTTGGGATGCTGGCCTGTGTATTCCATCCAATTTATGTTGAAAGAGCCCTTCAAAAATTAAAATAATACTTAAAAAGGAGAATCACAAGCAGTAGGAAAAACAAAAAAAGAATATTACCAGAAAAGAGTAACCATCTGGATATTTCTGCTCTACCACCTGTGTGTGATTTATGTGGCCTGCTCAGTAGAAAAAGGCCCTGTTTGTGTCTTTTCCCACTTCAAGATGATGGAAAAAAACCTGTTTACATCCAATGTTTACTTTCCTGCAGAAAGTTTAGAAATAAGTGACTATTTTAGTATTGAGTAACATGCTCTGTTACAGTCACAAAGCAGAAATATCCACGCAGGGAATGACTGAGTTGTGCTGAGCACCTGTTGGAGTGTCTCTGATGAGAAAAGCATTTGGAAAGGCACTGGAGGGACATTTTTCCCTCTTTTTTTTTTTGCTAAGGAAGGAAACCAATGTGTCAAATTTTATGGTCCAAGTTTGGGGAGAGGGATCCCACGTGGGGACAGAGGTCTTGGGAGCTGCTCTGCAGGGAATTGTGCTGGTCCATAGAGGGGTTTTAGGTGGAGCAGGTGATGGCAGCTGGGGTCTGGCCCTGCCACAGCAGAGCCCGGAGTGGGGACAGGCCATCAAGTCACTCCAGCCCATTCCAAATGGGAATTAATGGAAATCATTGGCTTCAACAGAGATATAATGTGTTCAGTTTACATCTGTCTTAATGGGAATTGATGGTCCTCATTTTGGATTTAATGGAATTCCTGCAGTCTTATTGCAATGTAATAGAAAATAATATTCAGTAATTGCAAATCAATTCAGGTAATTCCTATTAATAATTAACACTCCTATCTCAGAATTGTCTAACATCTATAATTTAGTGCACGGGGAAGAAGTGCATCTGACAGGGAGGAGAGGCTCAGCTTTGGGTTTCAGATGTTCAGTTTGCTGAGAAAAGAGCAAATTTGGGAGCGGGGGTGGGAGGGAGCAGCTCTGTGCTGCAGTTACTGGCTCCAAGGTGTTTTCCTGGCTGCTCCTGGAGCTGCATCCACCTTGTGCCCCGTGGCATTAATAAAATCAGGTGTGTTTGGATGGGATGTGCACTGAGGTGCTGGATCGAGGAAATCCCACTCAGGTGCTGAAACTGGGCAGGGCCTGCATGAAGCGAATTCATCGTGGCTCTGGATGAGGGGTGGGCGAAGGTGCCCAGCCCCTTCCCAGTGCTCTGGAGCCCAGCAGCAGGAAGAGAGCGAGGACTTCTCCCCGGGTGTGCTTTTCCTGGCTATGGAAGGGCGATGTTCCCCACCATGGTGGGAGGCTGGCTCTGGCTCCCTGCGTGGCACAGGCCTCACCTCCCGTGTCTGCAGCTCCAGGGAAGGTCCCTCCGGACAGACAAATTCAACCCCACTGAGCCCATCCCAGCCCCAGGCTCGCTCCTGCCTCTCCTGGCAGCTGCCCTGGGTGTGAAAAGCCATTTGCTTTCCCCAGAGAGGCAGCAGTGCCAGCTTTGCTGCCATCTCCCTGTGCCCAGGACACGGCCTCGCCACCTCTGCCAGGTACTGTCAGGAAGGGCAGCTCTTACTTACTTACCAAAGTAGGGTTTGATTCAGACTTGTGGAGGAAAAGCCTCTCTGGCCTGTCTGGCTTTCCTCCTCTCTGAGGCCTACTGTTGTGCTTGATTCCTGCTCTGAAAACAGCATGTTATAAAAAGAACAGAATTCTTCCATTTCCCACCACCAGTTCATTCTTTCCAGCTCATATTGATGGGGCAGAGGATGCTTGTGATGGTCCAGGTGAAAAAGCCAGCTCTGTTTGGAGCATTACACAAAGCCCTGGGACCTGGTTCTGTCGGAGGAGAGAGCCCAGCAATTCATGGATCTGGCTCTTAATTTCCCAATTCATGAACAATGGTGTTCCCAAAGAGAATGGCAGCACAAAATGCATTTCAGCTGATAAGTAATGGCACTGTATTGCAAGTATTTTAAATGAGAAGCCTTTTTGTTCAGGAGCTTTGTACATTAGCACAGTTTAACAGCACAAGCACCCACTTTCCTTTCATTTTCCAACTACCAATTCAAAATAATTAAAAAATAATTCCCCTGAACGCAACTTTTCTCTGTTTTTACAATGAGATTATTAAGCAGTGTCACTTCAACAGTAGCTCCCTTCTTCATTATTCATTCAGGTTCACAGAAATCCTCCCTTCTTTTTAATTACTCTTTGACATTTGCTCTAGAGAATTTTATAGCTACCAGTCCTTGGTTGTGTTTTTTCCCCCATTTCCTCCATTAAACTGAAAGACTGAATTGCTGCTGTCAGGAACTTTCAGTATTCTTGACTTTTAGAACGGCAAAATCTCTGTTGTTGCTCTTGAGCTGGAGAGGGAGGCTCAAATCCTGTGTAGCCAAGGCGGGGAAACTCTTGGTTCTTCTGAGGGTGAAGTCGGTGTCCATCCTCTGGGCTGCTCTGTCAAAGGAAGAATCTTGGCATGCCAGGATGATTTGGGTTGGGAGGGACCTCAAAGATCACCAGTGCCATCCCTGCCATGGCAGGGGCACCTTCCACTGTCCCAGGCTGCTCCAAGCCCCAATGTCCAGCCTGGCCTTGGACACTGCCAGGGATCCAGGGGCAGCCACAGCCTCTCTGTGCTATTTAGATATTGAGGTGCTTCTTTGGTACCTGAAGACCACTGAAGTTTTGCTTCGTATTTTTAAAGCACTTAAGATTTAAATTTAAAGGAATTTACCAAGAGCTTTCTGGTGAGCTTGCTGGTGTCAGGGAAGGATTTATGAATTCCAAGTTAAATGTTCCTTCTGCATCCCCAGACAGGTATTTCACATGCACCTTTTCCTGTTTCAAACAGCAAATGGCATTAATTTCATCTTGAGAGCTCAATTCCAGCAGGTACTACTTAGCAGAGTTGGTTGTTTTCAAATAAATAAGGTGCATTATCTGTTTGATCAGCAGGAGGAAGGATGTGATTTTAATCAATGAGATAATTTGAGGCTTCTTGCCCCAGCTGATGGGGATAATTTTGTCAGTCTGAAACGTGTGCCCTGTTTGGAATTGTTTCACCACTTGTTTCGTTCCAAGGCACCCAGACATTACAGAGAACATTTTTGCATGTGTGTGCTTAATATAGTCTGTGTAAGACAGCCTCAAAGTAGGGCAGCATCAAACACTGGGGAGGGTGTGATGAGCCTGCTCCAGACTAGCAGCCCTATAATATCCCTAAAAGCTTATCTGAAACCATAAAATAAACCATTCTGAGGAGAAAACTGACATTCCCTGAAAAACAGAGGGGAGAAAAAGAGAATAATTGAAATGAAAGCGTAACGTCTGCTTTGAAATGTTCGCCACAGTGACAGGGAGAGGAAACTTCAGAGGGAGATGATTCAGGAGGAAGTTTCAAAGTCTCTGGTAGATGGTGAAGTTATAAACCCCTTCTCTTGAGGATGCTGCTGAGCTACCAGCCCTGACTGCTTCTGTTGTGCACTGTGGCTGTGTGTGGTTACACACGAGGTTTGCATCCACACCGATATTTTCAGTAATAGATGTGGGCAGTGAGCTGATCTGGGCTCTATCTGCTGTTCTTCATGCATCACATATTCATGTTGGAAATTTCAGAGCGCTGGAGATGATTTCTGAGCCCACACATCCCTGCACTGCCTTTCATCTCAGGTCATCCCCGGGAGTGTTCCCAGGACAGGTACAGGGAGCTTTGGGATGGGGTTTAGTGGCCAGTCCGAGGTGGCACTTGATGATTTTGGAGGTCTTTCCCCACACTGCTGATCCCTGTGATCCCTTCCACCAGCAGTGCGTGTGGGTGAGGCACCAGGCTCAATTTCTCTCCTAAAATGTGTTTACCAGTGGTAGAGAGAACAGCCAGAGCCAGGATCCAACGCTCTGCAGTGCAATGGGGGCAGCTCTGCTTCTTCCCATCAGGGAACTGCTGCTTCAGGAGGGTTAAATCACCCACAAAAGCAAACAGAAACAACTAAAATGGGGTTGTTCGTAGAGCTTGGGAAGCCTCAGCTGAGGAAGGCCCTCTCCAGGGACTGATTTTGCTGCCTGTGTGACCCAGGGGCTGCGCAGGAGCCCTGTGGTGACAGTGACGAGCTGCTGCTTCTCCATTCAGGCTGTGCCCTCTCCCTCTCCAGCCTGGAGTGGAGGAGCTGGATCTTCACCTGGTCAGACCCTGGAGTCCCAGCTCTCCGCATGGCATCAGTATCTGGATGCAGCCAGGAATTTTAAAGGAATAGGAATTTTCACAAGGAACGCTGTGAGTGCAGCCCTGGTGAGCTGCTGTGGCCGTGGGACTGGGGCAGGACCATCATGTGCTGTCATCTTTAAAGCAAATTAATGCCTTAGGCACAGAGTACAGTAGGCAGCAACTGATTTAATTTCAAGTAAGCTGTTTTTACAGGGGTTTGGAGTACACATTTTCTAGCAAAATGCAGCTGAGATGAAAAGTGCCATTTTTGATACTGTTCTTTCTGAAGTGGGTTCAGGTAAAGAAAAACCTTCATTATCATGCGAGTTGTAATAACATTTCCTCTTCAGGCTAGGCTGAGCAGCAGTGAATAATAATCCTGCGGGGTGGGAATGCTCATCCCTGGGTAGGGAAAATCAGTTACATTCTTATTTATAGTAACATTTTATGTTCAGGCTGCAAAGTGCAGCGAGGGGTCAGTGAGCCCAAATGAGCTCATTAACGAGAACGCACTGACCTGGTTTTTGTGGAATCACAGAATCATTGAGGTTGGAAAAGACCTCCAAGATCAAGTCCAACCTTTGTGCTGGTGCAAGAAGAGAGGCAGGAACAGCAGCATCTGCCCTGCTCTGGGCTGGTGAACAGGAGAGCTGAAGAGGGACTTGGGAGGGGACAAGGGATGGACACAGGGAATGGCTTCCCACTGCCAGAGGGCAGGGCTGGATGGGATTTTGGGAAGGAATTGTTCCCTGTGCGGGTGGGCAGGCCCTGGCACAGGGTGCCCAGAGCAGCTGTGGCTGCCCCTGGATCCCTGGCAGTGCCAAAGGCCAGGCTGGACATTGGGGCTTGGAGCAGCCTGGGACAGTGGAAGGTGTCCCTGCCATGGCAGGGGTGGCACTGGGTGATCCTTCATGTCCCTGCCATCCCAAACCAGTCTGGGATTCCTTGAACAGGGCTCAGCAGGGCACCAGCTCTCTCCAGCCATGGCAGGCACATCTCACAGCCCTCATGGGGTGCTGGCATCCGGGGGCACCAGGAGGAGGTGACGACACAAGCAGGGGTTAACAAATAAAAGTGTCAGTTCAGAACCTCCCACTTTTCTCCAGGAAAAGTCAGTTAACACCATCAGAGGAGCTGTTATTAGATTCAGTCCCAGTCCCTGTGACTGTGATAGTCCTACTGGGAGCATGCAGGGGGAGGGAATAAATAAATAGCTAATTTTTTACCCACTTAGCTGGCAGCCCTGGCAATGCCTGCCCAGCGAGACACAGGAGATTGAAATATATGAACCTGTGGCAGAGCTTCTTTAATATTCCCAGAGCCCAGCTCAGGAGCTCTGCTGCTCCTGGGGTGACAGATCCATCATAGGCAGCAAAATGCAATTTAAATACTCTCATGGCAGGAAAGTTATACGCTCTGAAACTTCAGTGTTTGTGAGTTACCTTTTCTTAATCACATTTTTAAAGCTGTGAAGAATATCTGCATTATTGTCTGGAAGCTGAAGGACTGAGAAAGGCCTGAGGATGCACAGCAGAGGGAGGCTTGGGGGAGATGCCTCACAGGGAGTCATTCCATGCCAATATCCCACCCAGCCCTGGGGAGCCATTCATTGCAGCCCTCCATTTGCAGCCACTGCCCCTCTTCAGGGATGAATCCACAAAAGCATCAATGCAAAATACCGTGACTTTCTCACCCGTGGGTATTGATTGCTGTGGGATTGCAGCAGGATTAGAGTGTCCATGGAGCTCAGGGATGCACAGCCCAGGGCCCTTCTCTAGCAAGGAAAAATGCCCTCCCTGTAATCTCCAGCAGGAATTGTTTCCTTCCTTCCTTCCCTCTCATCTGCCAGATCTCCTCTGAGCTGCCTGTGGCCTGCATCCCCAAGCATGTAACCTTTTATTTTCACTTTTAAAATTCAAATTAGTCATTTTTGAGCATCTCCAAGCCGGCTGATGACTCACCAGCTCTGCACTGCTCCGAGCTGTCGCACAGAGCTGCTCTTGTTGAGGCCTGATTTGGGAGATGCATTCTTTCCCACGTAATTATCATGTTGGAGAGATTTCCCCCTTTCTCTGGGAAATGTCATGCTTCTCCAAACTAATCCACTCTTAGTTGAGAACTGTTTAAAACCCCATCAAAATGGGGACAAATCCAACGACCAAAAACCTGGGGCGTGTTCTGGTTTGGAAATGCAGAAGCCTTGGAGCGATTTATCATCTTCTTTATGGGAAAAAAGTTACTGAGGAGAATGAAATGAGGAGAGGCTGCAAATTGGAGATGTTTTGGTCAGGTATTTCCCTATCCATATGTCCCATTTTTCATGACTGGGATGTTTTCTTGGTGCTCTGGGTAAGATTCACCCCGGAGTTAAAGCTTCCCTTCGGGAGCCTTTCCACATCGCTATTTTTTCCCTTTGCAAGTGTAACTATTGATTTTGGACTGAATAATATTTTTAAAAAGGCTTCTAGGGGCGTAATAAACCAGGAAGGAGCTTTGCTGTGATATATCAACCTGTAATCTGTAAATCAATGAAAAACTTTATTTAACGGTCTCAGAACTAAATGAATTCAATGTAATTAGTGCTGCAAGCTGTAAAAGATATTTATGAGGATTAAATTTTAATATGTATTTCCTGAAGGCACCATAAAGCTGCTTCTCCCTTAAACAAAGGTGGCATCCCCTGTTTGTTTGTCCCCCAGCTCCGGGAGGGAGGAGCAGAGTGGGGACAGATCTGCCAGGATTTCTGTGATCCCAGCTTCCCTCTCCACCCCAGCATTGTGGTGGATGGTTTCTGCTACTGATATTCTCAGCAAGAGATCCTGAGCTTTCAGGGAAATATATTTTAATATATTTTAATATATATATATATATATTTTTTTTAATACATATATTTTAATATAATGCATCTCCTGGAGTTTTTCCCATCTCCACGGCACCAGGGAAGCGCCTTCCCTTTGCTGCTGGCCTCAGTGCACACCTCCCACTATCCCAGCTTGTTCCAAGCCCCATCCAGCCTTGCCTCGACCAGGATCAGACCTTGGCACCTGTCTGGGCACAGGGAGGGAAGGGGTCCCCTCAAAGTTGTTCATTTTCCCTGCTTTGTTGGCTCTCCTGCCTGGATTGCTGCTTCTGTTTGACCCTGCTTGTTTGGGGTTTGTGGGAGTTGGTTCAAAACACTTTTTCGATGTTGGGAAATACTCTGATGAATTCCATCAGTGCTTTGAGAACTGTAAATGAGGAGTGTTGCTCAACAACAGAATTATTTTATTGTCCGAGTTTCAGAGGAAAAGCTTCATTAGTGAAAAAAAAAATAGACGACAAAAATTGATGCAGTTCAAATTTTACTGTAAAATTTGTCTAGAAAAATATCCCAGCATTTCAGATGAGCTTTTCTTCCTGGGTGTATGTGCTGCAGAGCAGTGAGGAGGGGAGGGAGGGGGCACCATAATTAGGGTTTACTTAGAATAATTAGGGTTGGAAAACACCTCCAAGAACATCAGGTCCAACCTTTGACAGATACTGCCGTGTCCCCTGAACCACCTCACAGTGTGTCTGCTCATTGTTTGAAGCTTCCAGGGCTGCTGCCTCCACCACCTCCCTGGGCAGCCTGTGCCAGTGCTGGGCCACTCTTCCAGGGAAGAAATTCCTCCTGACGTCCAGCCTGAGCTCCCACAACCAGACCTGGGACAAGCATTACTTGCTTCTCTTTTTATTTTACCTTTTCATCCTGGTGTGCTTTGAAAACATCCCCGCTGGTGCTGCCTCTTCCCTGGCTGTGAAGGCTCAGCGCTTCCCAGGCTGCACACCTTGCCCAGCCCTGGCAGAGCTCCTTCCACTTCAGGGTTTCAGTTCCACGTTTGAAGTGCTGTCGGAAGGACTCAGGTGGGGGAAGATGTGCAATCCTTGGCATTTCTCAGAGATCTCCGAGCTGAATCTCTCATCTCCGTTCTTCACCTTGGGTTGCTTTTGGGCTTTCTTTGAGTTTAGCAATTAAATATATATCAAAAGCCTCTTGGTACTCTGACATCTCTCAGAGCTGGTGTGCTCGAGCATTGCTGTTTTCCCTGGAGGCTGCTGGGTTCAGGCCTGGCTTTGGGAAGCAGCTCAGTGCTCGGCGTGTCCCGTGCTGGGGGTTCTGCAGGAGCCCGGGGGCTCCGTGAGCATCAGCCCTGCACCCCTGGGGAGGGACGGGGACTGCAGCGGGACAGGCACAGCCCTGCTCCTGGAATCTGTGCTGGGCTCGACCTGGAGAAAAGGAGCTCAGAGGGGACCTTGTGGCTCTGCACAAGTCCCTGACAGGAGGGGGCAGCCGGGGGGGGTCGGGCTCTGCTCCCAGGGAACAGGGACAGGAGGAGAGGGAACGGTTTCAGCCTGGGCCAGGGAGGTTTAAGTTGAATATTAGGAACAATTTCTTCCTGGAAGGGGCTGTCCAGCTCTGGCACAGCTGCCCAGGGCAGGGGTGGAGTCGCCATCCCTGGAAGTGTTCAGTACCTGTGGTTGTGGCACTTGCTGTCATGGTTTAGTGGTGCACACAGCAGTGGTGCTGGGTTGACAGGGATCTTGGAGATCTTTTACATCCTTATCGATTCTGTGACTTTATTTACAGACCAAGAAACTGCTTGCTAGTCTCTGATCTTCCCCCAGGAGTAGCAGGACAGTGGCAACCTGGGCTGTGTGTGTTGTTTGAAAATTGCATTTCTACTCCTGCTTAGCTTTCCCCCAGCCACAACAGACAGTGGTAGCTGCTGGTTTTCTACAGCACACCAGGGGCAGAGTGAGCAGATCCCTGATCTTTGTGTCTGTGGCTTTGAGTCAGTCAGGTAGCTGAGCACATGTTTAATTTGGGGTGATTGTGTCACAGACTCCCAGAACGGTTTGGCTTGAAAGGGACCTTAGAGATCACCTTGTTCCGTGGGCAGGGACACCTTCCCCTGGACATGGCCTTCAGTGGGATTTCTGTGGTCCAGCCCTGGTTCCTCAAGGTGCTTCAGGTGCCGGAGGACTCTGGGCATTAGCTGTGTTTCTGGTACTTCAGTGGTAGCAGGGAATTTTGAAGGAACAATTCAGCCACCATATGGACAGAATAAATTTGCTAACATAAATTTTATGTATTGGAATTATTTTAAAACTTGTGCTTAATCTAAACCTGGGCTGGCAGTGACTGAATGTGAAGCTGGTGCCTGGTGCAGTTTATGGGGAGCCTCACACCTGGCTGGGTTTGGGGGTAGACTGTGGCGTGAGACTGCAATAAAAGAGGTTTATTGGCTTATGAAACTTATGGAGCGGGGAGAATCGGTACCAAACAGAGATTTTTGGCAAGCCACCTTGCAAACTTTGTGTTCCTTTGTTTGCACAGGAGCAAGTGATGTGTTTGCAAACGCAGCAGATTTGTGACCCTGCAGGGAGAGTTTAAGGGACAGAGAGTCCCGAGTCCCCAGGGGTGCTGAGGAGGAAAATGCTGCTTAACTTGGGCAGTTCGTGTATTTCCCATGAGCCAGGACATGGTGGGAAGCTGTAGATCACGGGCACGATGCGGAACAAAGCCGTGGTGTTTGTGGGCAGCAAAAGCTGACTTGCACTTTCTTTATATTGAACCCATAAACCTTCATGATGAGCCTCAGCCCACCTCTTCCAGTGCCATTTCCCGAGCCTGGCACATTCCAGCGAGCCCTGAGCCTGCTCTGGGGTGTCCCAGCCCCTGTGACTGGGCTTCCCCTGGGCCTGCGGTGGGAAGATCTCACACCCTTGGCCAAGGGGTTTGTGGTGGATCAGACGTGCCCTCAGTGCCCCCTGAGGGTGCCCTTTGCTGGGTCCAGAGGTGCAGCCTCCCCTTCTCTTCCCCCCGTGCTCCCTGTCCCAGTGTCCCCATGCCAGCGGGGCCCCTGCCCTTTTTTGGGACACAGAGAGCCTGGGCTGCAGCCTGCAGAACGGGACAGCCTGCCTGAAACCTCCCTTCGGTCTGGCTGGCTGTGAATAACCCAGCTTTGATGGTCTTTCTGTCAAAGACATGTTTTGTTTTAAGTGGTGGTTTTGTTTAAAAAATGCAGTTTAGCGATAAGTAAATCGCTCTCATTTTCTCCTAATGATAGAGTACAGTAATATTGTTAAATTTGCTTTTCCGTTTATGCACCATCATTTTGAAATCAGATCTGAAAACATCTTTTACCTTCAAACCTCTATTTTGCTTTCCCTTTGATTCCTGGTTGTTATTATCCGTATCATTTAATTACACGTAAGGCACTTTGCGACAGAACTCCTGTGCAGGAGGGGTTTTACAGCAGCTCTGGCTTGGGCACTACCCGAATTGTGATTTTCTCTTCTCAGAGCTTAATTCAGCATTTAAATGCACGAGGGCTCGTTCTCACTCCTGCACAATTACCTGCTGCCTGCAGATGCAGCTTTTATGGGATTCGATAGGATCCGTCTCCTTGTGCCTGGGGCATGCGGGGCTGCCCATTCCCTGTGCTCTGCTGGCACCGCCGGCTCCCACAGTGCCCACGGTCCTGCCCACTCTGGGCACTGCCAGGCTCGTTCCAGCTGCCACATTTCCCTTTGTTTGCTGATCAAACTCCTGTTCCTGGCTAGGACAGATGGCAAATGGGCGGCTCTGGAAGACGAGCGAGAGCTGGAATAAATTCCCAGCGTGTTCTTGGCCGGGAGGTTTTGCTCTGTCCTGGAAGGGGGGCTCACCCCCAGGCTCCTGCCAGGGCTGAGGGGCTGGCATCTGCCCAGTGCCACTTGCCAGTTGTCACAGGGCGCTCCTGAGGGCACGGGGTCAGTGCCAGTGTGGGAGCCCAAGGCGAGCTGGGCTGGGCTGGGCTGGGCTGGGCTGGGCTGGGCTGGCTTCCCCAGCCGCTGCCCCGGGGTCCTGTGGCCACTCCAAGCCTGGGATAAATGCTGACTGACTTAATGAGATCGCTCCAGTGGCTGTAAAGGGCTTGTCAGCGGCTGCGAGGGTGGGCAGGTGTGGGTGGATGCTGGAGGGAATGAGGGTCTGTCTGACCTCCTGGTGCTGCAGGACATTCCTCTGGGAGCTGCAGCTCCTGAATCCATCCCGGCAGCGCAGGGACCGGGTGTGGGTGTGAGCAGGGGAATCTCCCTGCATCCTTTGACTGCTGCTCATTTTCCCTCTCACTTTAGTCTCCAGCTTTCTCTGTGGTCCTTTGAAAGAGAGCAAATGCCCTTTAGCGCTGCCAGCCACCACGACCCCTCAGCTGTGACAAGGGTGCATCCACAGCCGTGTTCTGGCAGAGCTGCCACCAGGGCTCGGTGCTGCAGGGCCATCCCGGAGGGGCACAGCTCTGGGGAATCCTGCAGCGTGCTGATTGCCTGGGAAATCTCACCCTGCCGGGCTCCTGCTCGGCCTGGATGTCCCAGCTGGCACCAACCCGCTCCGAATCAAAGCCCCCGAGGATGCTCCACGTGAAGGTGGAGCACTCCATCCTCCTCAGCATCCGAGGTGCAGCCTGAAACCATCTGCAGATTAACTCAGTCTCTGTTTCATCTGTAGGGAAGTTACGGAATTGTTCTTTATGCGGAGTTGAAAACTCAGCAGCACTCGAAGCATCGTAGGCTCAGGTTGGCTCTTCGGTAATAGGTTTGCATTTAAAAGTGGGAAGGATGAGGAGTTTGATTGATATTTATTGCAGCACACAGGAAGGCAGATCAATGCTGCAGCACACCCTTGCTATGCCCAGGAGCCAGCCTGGAAGTCTGGCTTGAATTACTGATGGAGCTTCCCAGGAATGATCGGCAATAATCGGGGAGATGAAAAGAAAACAGAGAGAGAACAGAGGTAGCTCAGTAAATCCGAGCTGGATCTGCTGAGTAGGCAGTGCTGAGCGTGGAGCTGAAGTCTGTGACTGATGCCTCTGATAATTAAATATTCTTGGATCTCTGTGAGTGTTGCCATTGATAATTAAATATTCTTGGGTGTTTGTGCATAAGTGTCGTGCCAGCAGCTTCAGAGGTGGTTAAAGATGTGTAAGTCCAAGAGCTCCTCAGCATCCCTGGGAAGAGTCCAGGAAGGCTGGAGGCAAGCAGGAGGGGCTGAGGCTTGGGCTGAGCATCCCCACAGGAGGTGATGCCCTGAGCTCCTGCTCCTCCCCATGGCACCGGGGACACTTGACGGGAGCCACTGCCTCAGCCCTGCACTTCAGGGATGCTGCAAATAGGGGAGGGTCCCTGTGACACCCACAGGAGCTGTGCCAGGGGTGGGGGACCCACCTGCTGGGTGGCACCTGGGCCTTCTGGCAATGGATGTGCTGAAGGAGGAAACAACAGAGACAGAGAGAGATGGTGGCAGCAGAGGATGGGAGAGCAGATGGGATTTTGTTTGTAGGGGAGGGAGGATGTGCCATGGACTGGGAATGAGGAAAATGGGAACTGCCCAGGAGCACTTGGTGGTTGTGCCCAGAGTCCCCCAGAGAGTCCGAGTGCTCCATCCTCCAGCAGAGCTGGGAACGCTCCCTGGTGAAGAGGGCAGGAGGGTCTGGCAGCTCCCTCCTTCCCCATCAGTGCAGAAGGTGCAGGAGACATTGTTTAAAGCATCTGCTTCAGTATTTCTGAAGCTGTTGCTGGATTCCTTCCAGATGAATCTAAATTGGAAGGTGTTGCAAGTGCCAGATGGAGCAGGGATATGTAAGAGAGAAGTATGAAAGGCTTGGAAACACAGGCAGTGTCTTTGAAGAGAGCCAGGAAAAGAAAAGCTTAACAGGCCTTGAGGGGCAGGAACCAAAGACCTGGTCCTTGGTGGGAGAGAGGGACATGAAAGGAGCCGTGACAAAGGCTGCAGGCAGCTGCAAGGCAGGTCAGAACAATTTCAGCACTGGTTTTGGTCTGGATGTGGCTGGTTTATTGTTCTTGAGCACTTCTGTTCAATTTTAGCCTATTAGCCCTGCTGCAGCTTTGATGAGCAAGAAGAGGGAGAAACAAATCCACTTTTCTGCCTCAGCCCTGGCCTGGGAAGCTCCACTCCTCATCCTCTCCTCTTCCTGCTCCTCCCTGCTTGTTCCAAATCATGGAATCCTTGTGGCTGGAAAAGCCCTCTAGGATCGAGTCCAGCCATTACCCCACCACTAACCACGTCCCCAGGTGCCACATCCACGTGAGTTTTGAACACTTCCAGGGGTGGTGATTCCACCACTTCCCTGGGCAGCTGTGCCAGGGCTCAACAACCTTTTTGTGAAGAAATTTTTCCTAATGCCCAATCTGAGCATCCCCTGGCACAGCTGGAGGCTGTTTCCTGTTGTCCCACTGACCAGGCAGTTCAGGGAGCACCATCCAGGGTTCCACCCGCTGCTCCTCTGCTCAGCTGTGTCTGTTGGGAGCCTGGGCTTTGGATGTAATTCCTTGGGAGAAGGATCTCGTGGTGTTGGATGACAGGAGAATTCCATCTTCTGTGAAAACCATCCCTGACCTTTATCTGAGTGATGATAAATTGGACTTGTGGATGCACATCTGATTTAGGTACTTGAGTGCACATCACAACAGAACCGGCTTCTAATTCGATGTTCATCCTGCGGGAAAATCATTAATGGTAATTATCTCAAGGAACAACTTCTGTGAGCCTCTTCCAATTTTCAGTCAGTGTCCCTTCTGGAAAAGTAAATCTTCTGAAATATCGTGAGAATGATTTTCACCCCCAAAAACCGTTATTTGTTAAATTCTTCTTTGTTGGCATTACCACAGAAACGATGGTGCTGCATTTCAGTTTTACTTTCTGTTTCTGTGTGTCCAGCATTTGCGTGGGGATTTGTCAGCACCACCACCAAAGGAATAAATGTGTCATTATTCAGACAATAATTGTAAACCGTGACATCGGGGCTGCGTTTGCAGAATGTCAGGAGCTGCTCCGTGTCCCTGCAGTGCAGCCCCTGGGCTTTGGCCACGGGCACGCAGAGCCCTCCCCATGCCCAGGTTTAACTCACCCGCAGGGCCGATCCCGGGTGAATTGAGGATGGTCTGACCAGCAGGTGGAAGCAGAGAAAAAAACCTCTCAGAGGCTCCTGTGCTTGCACGCTGCTCCCAGGGAAGCTGGTGTTTAACACTGCAGCCCGTGGCAAATCCTGTGGTGTTTCCTGAGCTTTGCACCGGGTCCAGCACAGCCTCATGTGTGTGGTTTTTAACGTGATTTTTAAATCTTCCTCTGTCATTCATCATCACCAGAGGGCTTTTTGCTTCGTTTGGTTTTTCCCTACTTCTGTACATCATAAGCACCAGGAAAAAATATTTGTGCTTAGCCCCTGTGTTTGTGTTGTTGTTTATGATGTTGTGCTGCTGTTTCCCTGGAGCATAAAATCTTTGAGAAGCATCAGGCCTGGGGTCACTGCAGGTGTTCAGTGTTCAGTCAGGTCTAAGGGCAGAACAAGGTGGCAGGGTCAAGGCCAGGTTTGGTTGTTTCAGGAGCCTGGGGTGTCACTGAAAGCTGGTTTTGAGTAGGCATTTGACTATAAACTAAAACACAACCACCTCAGCATGAGGAAGAACTTCTCTCCACAGTGGGGCAGAGCCCTGGAGCAGCTGCCCAGGGAATCACAGATTTCCCTCTCTGGAGACATCCCAAACCCACCTGGACACACCCCTGTGTCCCCTGCTCCAGATGACCCTGCCTGGGCAGGGGGTTGGACTGGGTGGTCTCCAGAGGTCCCTTCCAACCCCAAATATTCTGGGATTCTGGGATTTGTCTACTGGAAAGTGCTGTTGCCTTGTCCTGCCCCCACTGCTCCTTTGAATGAAGAAAGATGAGTGTTTGCCATGGTGTGAGGGCTTGCAGAGGTTGTGGTCACTGGGCCTGAGGTGGACTTTGGGTTGTGGCCATGGTGTCTGGTCAGTCAGAGCTGGGAGTTCATCTCCATAACCATCCCATGCATTTGTTTTCTTTGCTGAGAGTTGAACTCTTGCTGCTCTGACTGGGCTGTGAGACCCTTGGTGATGTCTCCCAGGGCTGTGAACGTGATCAGCTCTGTGCCCCTCTAGGTACTGCTGAATTAAATCATGGTGGACATCAAGCACTGATCATCTTCAGGAGCAGAAGGGATGTTTCACCCTTGCTCTGAATCAGTATCACTCAGTCATGTATCTAAATGTATATCATGGTTCTTTTTCCTCAGGAAAAGGTTTAATTTCTTTGGCATTGCAGAGTTTTTAGCTTTATCGTTTCCAAGTATTGGCAGTGTTTGCAGAGGGGTAAAAAAGCATTGCAAAAGTAGATAAATACAAAAATGTAATGCTTTATGCATAATAAAAGTGCATTTAAGCTCTAACATGTCATATAATCATTCAGCCATGTCACAGCCTGATGAATTCCTGAGCTCAGACACTTCAAAGGAGAGTATCAGTGTGGAATCTGGAATAAAGATCCCAAACCAGGAGCCAGCTCATTGGTTTAATGGCTCTTTCTGTCTCTCTCAGTGTTCAATGCTCCATGCTTGGGAGTTCAGGAGATCACAAACTTCCCTGAGCTCGGGCTGTGGTGAAGGAAGCTCCATGTGGATTTTATAGCAGAATATTTATACCAGGCTTATTTTATTTTAAAATATTTGCAGATTTCTGTTATTTTCTACAGGGGAAAAATTAACCTTGTTAGTGTCAGCCGAGGCGTGGTGGAGCTCTCTAGCAGTTGTTCTCACTCCCTTATTAGGGAGATCTTCATATCAGTCCCGGGTTTATGGATTGTAATGGAGCTGCTGTAACAGCAGTAATTGGGGAAATTAGTTTGGACGGTGGCATTAATATTCATGCATCCCTACAACAGCTCCCTGCTAATTAGTGTCTCTTCCTGCTCGATTGTGGCAGCAGAATGGGATGGGATAAATCTCTGGGGTTAACTGGTGCTCAGAGTGGCCACAAGTGTGAGCTGCAGGATGCTGGGGATGCATCATTTCCGGGAGGAGCAGGGCTGGGGCATCGCATCCCATCGCATCCCATCGCATCCCATCGCATCCCATCGCATCTCATCGCATCCCATCGCATCCCATCGCATCCCATCGCATCCCATCGCATCCCATCGCATCCCATCGCATCCCATCGCATCCCATCGCATCCCATCGCATCCCATCGCATCCCATCGCATCCCATCGCATCCCATCGCATCCCATCCCATCCCATCCCATCCCCTCCCATCCCCTCCCATCCCAGTTCCGTGGAGCACCAGAGCCCGTGGGGCTGGGAAGGCTGGGAGGTTTGCCCGTGGGGGAGCAGGAGTCACGTTGTGGGCTGTAATTATTGCGCAGGAAGCAGGAGAGCGGCCGGGATCTGTCGGGAATACTCCTCCGCACTGGCCTAGATATGGGAGAGGTGGTCGGAGAGAGTTTTCTCCCTCTCTCATTTCCATAGTCCTGCAGGGTACCAGTGGGACAATCCTGCCTGATTTAATGAGCTTTGCTGGGATATTTTTTTCTCTTCTCATTGAGGGCTGTGAAATGAACGTGGTGAGGTTGGTGCCTTCAGCGTGGGGACAGCAGAGAGGGGACACTTGTCCCTCCCTCGGGGTGTTGTTGCTGTGTCCTGCTGGGTTTGTGATGGATCTGTAGCTGTGGAGCTCTGACACGGAGGGTTTGGGGGCAGGTTGTTTGTACACCAAGCCTGTGGGGTTCAGAGGGTCCCCCTGGAGGCAGCCGTGCACCAGTGTCTCACTGAGCCCCAGAGCCCCTGGCTGTGCCCCCTTGGCAGGAGCTGGGCTGTTTCCCTGGGAACGGGCTGGTCCTGCTGTCCCCTGGCACAGCTCGGAATGTGCTCCAGGGGTCACCTCCGCAGTGCTGAGGGCTGGGGTGCTGTGAGGGACACCTGCAGGAGGCTGGAGGGATGGAGAGGAACTTGTCAAGAGAGCTGCACTGCTCTTGCTGTCTCATTCAACAAAAATCCTGTTGAGAGGGATGGTAAAAGAGCAAACACAGATAATTCCCTTAACAGCCTTCTCTGTTTCTCTCACTTGGGAAATGTGGAAGGTGGTGGAGTGGGGAAGGAAGGGGATCTAAAGACCATTTGTGTCTTTGGTGCTGTGCTGTGCCAGGTGCCTTTCTTGGGGGGATGGAGGGATTTGCCATTTCCCTGTGGCTGGAAGCCCTGGGCCAGCAGGGCCCCTCTCCCCTGGCCCGGGGGCTGTGCCAGCCTCGCTCTCCAGTGTGCAGGTGATTAGAAAAATGCAGCAGCATTGCAGTGACTGCTCCCCCAGCCTGGATGTCTGCACTAATTAATCCAGGCTCTCCATAGGATTGCTCTCAGTTACAGAGGGCTCCTTCCTTTCTGTGTCCCTCTCTCCCATCCCGCCTGGCACATGGAGCCGCAGCTGGAGCTGGAGTGGGGCAGGGACCAGCCCCCAGGGATGTGTGAGCACCCACGGGTGCTGGGACCCTACAGCAGCACAGACAATCCTTTTAAATTCCTTTCCACCGCCCCTCGTTTTCCTTTCCCTTTCCTTGGCAGGAAGGGAAGCAATGTGCTTCGCTCAGCCTCTTTCACAAACAAAGGAATAAATAAAATAAAGCCATAAATGATTCCAGCATGTCTCTTGAAAGCTTAGAAGGAAGAAGTAAGGAGAAAATGCTATTAGTTCTATTTTTAAAGAGTTGAGAGCTCTGGGATGCCATGGTGATAGAATTGGTGTAAGCACCGGGATAGATACAAATCTCCTGCATGTCTGGGATAATGCAGATGGACCGGGACGCTATGGAAGTGGAAAGGATTTCTGTTTATCGCGTTTCCCTGTCAGCTTTCTGTTATTAAACATGGTGATTTCCAAGCTGTCAGAATGGATGTTAAAATCTCCTGGCATTTCTGCCTATGGAAAAGTCTGCAGGAAGACAAATCCACAAGTGCTGTGGCTGCACGTGTGTTGCCGGGGCCGAGTGGGGGGCACGGGCAGTGGGGCAGCTGTGCAGCCCGGGGTCTGTGGCACCCGTGCCACTCCAGGAAAGGTCCTGCCTGTGCCCACAGGTGTCACCTCCTCCCCGAGGATGTCTGGAGTCGGTGCTGCGATCGTGGTGAGGGGCTCACACGCGTTCTGCAGCTCCAGAAAAGCCCCGTGAGCGGCCGGGTGAGGGATGTTTGGGGGGTCGGTGAGGGTCTGGAGCCCAACGAGGTGGCAGCACCCTGGGCAGTGGGGGAGTGGCTGCCCCCACACTGCCACGGTCCCTCCCCGGCCAGGGACAGGGATGCTCCTGCTCTTTAGTGCCGCCAGCAAGGCTCCGCTGGCTCAGGACGCTCCCAGAGCTCTGGTATTTAGGAGCGGGGAAGAGAAAGAGGCTTGAGTCACTCGTCTGTGACCATATAATGACTCTGTATACAAATTAGATGGATTCACACGGTGCTTATCTAAATGAGGTTGCCGTTTTACAATGCTAATTTTCCTGTTGGTTGCTTGTGATACCAGAACACGGCGTTTCAAAAAGCCATCCCTGTGCTCCTGGAGCCGGCGTGCTGCAGAGCCTGGGCAAACTGCAGGGTTAGCACAACCTGCCGAGCTCCATCCTCCGAGCCGAGGCAGGGCAGAGCTGCCACCGCAGTAATTAGCAGCCAGTCTGCACATCTTGATGAAGAATGCACAGGGGGCTTGTTCCTCTGCGCCGTGCTTTTGCCCTCCAGAGGAATAAATAACTGGAGGGAAGGGAATTGAAAAAAGATGTAATGAAGGAGAAGGAAAGAAACCGCGTGTGCTGGTTTCTAAAGCTGGCAGCGAGGGCTCTGACAGACCCTTGTGAGATAGGAGGGTAAGGCGGTGGCATTTCCAAAGCCACCAGCGTGCCCATGAAATGCTGTTGTGCCACGGAGCGGGAGGTGCAAAACGTGCGCTGAGCGTTCGGAGAAATATCTGGGGTTTGTTTGTCACTCGGCTCCGATTGCGGCTGATGGCAGCGAAATGAGACAGCCCCGGCTCGCCGGGGAAAGCTCACTCTGGCATTTAGCGTTCCGGGAGCTGCTGCTTTCCTTCAAATTCTCACAATATTTTCAAGTGGAGAGTAAAGACCCCTTCTCCCTCCCGCTTCCCCCCGCGCTCTCCTCTCCCCCCTCTCCCGGGTTTGTGAGCGGGGCTGGAAGGGCCAATCTGCTCTCGCAGGGAGCTGCAGCCCTGCGGTGGCTCCGGGCTCCTGTGGGCAGGCTGCTGGGGCTTGGCTGATTCCCGTCAGCGAGCCCGATGTGCTGGGATGGCCCTGCAGGTCAGGGACTAATGGGGGACATCACATCCCATCACCGCATCCCAGCGAGCTCCCTTCCCACGGCCCTTCCGGCGCTGCTTCATTTGTTCGGGAAGAGCCGAGGCGGACCTGTTACAGTCAGTTGTTCAAAATGATCTGACACCCGACATTCTGCATAAACTTCCTCTCAGAAATAGCTATTCAGTGAGAAGTAAAAAAAAAAAAGCGGTGATTTAGGGTCTAAACTGCGCATGCATAAACATGAGGTGATCTCCAGAGCCATGGTGCTCATTCTAATGTGATAAATACAGATGCAGGAGTGTTTGCAGAGCCATTCATTGCCGTGTTAATTTTGTGCATCAGCTCTTCCAGCTGTGGGATGTTGTGGAGCTCCATTGAGGCCCGTGGCAGTTTGCACCAGCTGAGGATGTGATGCTCCACGTACAGTTCCCTTCATGAAAGGAAAGCACACGATCTCACATCGTCCCTCCTTGCCTGCAGCTGCTGCTGGGCTCTGCCTCCATGGCTGCCTGGCTTCGTGTGGCTCATGAAGGTGAACAGGTTGTTCTGCTGCTCTGGCTCTGTGCACGAGCCCCTTGCAGGATCAATCCCTCAGCAGTTCTGAGCACTCCCAGCATTAGCAGCCTTTGCACAGAGCAGGGATCTTGAAATATTTAGTGCCTTCCAGAAATGGGTCCTGGACCTTTTATCTTCAGGGCTTTCCAGGGTCAGAGCAATCACTTTCATCTTCCCAAAGCTCCCTGCCCTGTGCAGGGAACAGCTGGAGAACCTGATGGAGCTCCAGACAGAGCTGCCAGCGAAATCCTCGGCACTGGGAGCCAGACATGGGAAAGAAGGTTAGGGAAAGCCAGGGCACTGAGGCAGACATGGGGAGGAAGGTTAGGGAAAGCCAGGGCACTGAGGCAGACATGGGAAAGAAGGTTAGGGAAAGCCAGGCTGCCAGGGAGCCCTTTAGTTTGATCTCTTGGAGCTGGAAGCCAACTCATAGGTGCTGCTGAGAGGCCCATGCAGTGCCACAGACCTGCTTGCTCTGTTTGTTGGGGACAAAGCTGTTCCAGATTTTGATGGGAGGCTCCTCCAGGTACCATTCACATTTCCAGAGCACCTGGATTTTATTTTTTTTCTGCTAAAGGAATTGCAGGGAGAAATCATCAAGTTTGGTTTGAACGTGTTTTAGAACCTGAGTGCACGTGGCTTTATTTGCTCTTTATTTTCTACTCTTTTGGCTTCAAGCTATAAATGAGGCCAGCTCTGTGCACCATGACAGGTAGAACAGGTCAGGTCTGCAGCAATAGTTCTGCTCTCAGGATAGAAAACAAACCACACCTGGTTCACTTCAGGTGTGCACTAGGCCCAGATGTTTTCTTTGATGAACAGTGACTTGAACGTCCCCTTTACTGAACACTGACAGCAATTTACACCACATTTGACACGTGGAACTTCCAAAAGACACTTGGTGGAGAATTGTGAACCTCTTTTAATGACTGAAAATTGAGTTAATGATGAAATAGCATTGCAAAAGTAAGAGCAAAGCAGGTGAGGATGGGAAAGGTAGGTTCAGTCAGTGGAACTGGTTGTTGGAGTGGTTTAGGATCGGTTTTATCATTGGCACGGGTTGTGGGCTGGGGTCGGTGCTGTCGGTGAAATCAGCTCTAGATGCTTTTAAGGAAGACCCAGATCAGGCTGGGCAGCTTTTCCTGCAGGTTTCCTGTTGCTCAGGATTCACGGGGCTCCTCTCCTGGCTCTGGGCTGGCTCCAGGCAAGGGAAGGAGCTGCTCTGGTGCGGTTTTCATCAGGGTGCTGAAAGACTGAGCTGTTAGAGACCTTTGAAAAACCAAAAATATTTCTATATCTGGCTGTTCCTGCATGAGTCTAATAACATGGCCCTTAGAAAGTAATTTGGATTAATTAGAATGTCCGGGCACTTTTGCGATAAAGACATGCAGAGTAATTATCCAGTGTCCAGAATAATCTATTGAGCTTGTGAAATTTAAGTCTGAAAATTATTCTCCCCTAAGTATTCGTCTTTCTGGCTGTATTTCTGTTATTAAATTTGTTTTCCCACAAGTTAGATAAGGAGAAATGTAATTATTTAGCTGGCAAGCTTAATGTGAGGTGAAGAAAACCAGTGAAGGTAAAAGTGTGATTGCCTTGTGTTTTTTTCCTGTAATAATGCAGAAATATTTAGATATCTGTAGAATTACATGGTGGTGATGCACTTTGTAAAAGGCCAGAGATGAAATACAAGGAAATAAAAGGTATAGATATTCACTGGAACTTCATTATACCCGATAACTCTTGGATATGTAGTGGAAGAAATGTCAAATGCAGATTTCTCCCATAATTACAATCCATTCCCCCTCACATCTCTCCTGACTGCATTTTCTCACTCTCCTTTATACCAGAGTCTGTGTCCTGAAGGACCTTGTTCTGTTTCTGATGCTCAGAGGACACAACAGGCCTTTTTACTTGTGATAATGTTTATTTTGGATTAAAGAAAATATGAAATCAAAGGCAGTCTAAATATAATCCCTCAGTGTCCCTGGTGAAACCACCCCCACGCCCGGGTCAGCCGTGCCTCCCACGCGTTCTGAAGGAATATTAAATGCCTGGGATTCAAAGGAGGAAATTTTTGACCTTGCAGATGATGAAGGGGAAGGGGAACAATTCGTCCTCTCTGAGCCCCTCCCGGCATTCGCTGCTTCTCCCTCAGTGCAAGGGAGACCTGGAGAGGCTGGAGCGTGTCCAGGGCAGGGAACAGAGCTGGGAAGGGGCTGGAGAACTCCTGAGGGAGCTCGGAAAGGGGCTCAGCCTGGAGAAAAGGAGGCTCAGGGGGGACCTTGTGGCTCTGCACAAGTCCCTGACAGGAGGGGGCAGCTGGGGGGGGGTCGGGCTCTGCTCCCAGGGAACAGGGACAGGAGGAGAGGGAACGGCCTCAGGGAGGTTTGGATTGGATATTGGGAACAATTTCTCCATGGAAAGGGCTGTCCAGCCCTGGCACAGCTGCCCAGGGCAGTGCAGTCCCCATCCCTGGAGGGATTTAAAAGCCCTGTGGATGTGGCACCTGGGGACACGGGGCAGTGGTGGCCTCGGCAGTGCTGAGGGAGAGGTTGAACTTGGTCTTGGAGTGTTTTTCCAGCCCCAACAATGTTTCTCTGGTGGAGTCATCCTTGCTGCAGCAGGTGGTAACTTTGACTAGAGAGACACAGACAGCATGCCAGGGGTGAAGTTGGAGAAGTGAACTCCGATATCCTGGAGTGTGGCTGCAGCGGCAATGAGCACCTGAGCTAAAGGCTGTTCTTACCTGGAGCAAATCATTGTTTATTTGAGAACAGGACTGTGTCCTGTGTTTGCTGAAATTCCATATAGGAATTTGCTGTTGAGCACATGGATTGTGAGGGTTATGAGGTAAAAACACCCAGCTGGGCCCTTGCCCACACAGTGGTTTACCACTGTGTCCACATCCAGGACAGAGCTCTGTTCTGGATGTGCTGCCTCCGAAACTCAGTGCAGCTTAGATGGTTTGAAATGCTGTTCTGGGTTTCATAGTGTAAAAGAAGATGATTTGTGTTGGTAGAAAAAGGAAAATAAGAATGGATGATGTAGCCTTTATCCTCGAGTTCATTTAGGCTGTGCCACGTCTCTGGAATCAGTTTACACTGGGAAGTCACACTCGCCTGTCCACGCAGACACAGGATAATCAGCTCAGTGCATTGTCCCACCCTGACTGATGGCAGTATCAGACACCTGCGTGATGTTCAGGCTGTGAATCAATAGCTGTGACAGGTTTCTGGCCCCCCTTGTCCCCACACGTGGCTCAGTGCAGGTCCCACCCTCCCTGCCAGCCTGTGCAGCGTCATGGGCCCGTCAGGAGGCCTTGGGCTCAGGGGGAATTTATCTCCTTGACGTCACTGGGATGCTGGCAGCAGTGATGCTGTTCCCATAAGGGCAGGCTGAGGAGGTTTGTGGCTCTGCTCATAAATTTGGATTAATTTTATAGCTCCGGGTTCGTCATCTCCAGCTGGAGTTATGTAACCACATTTCACCCCGAGCTTCGGCCGCCGGGTGCGGAGAGAGCTCAGGGTGGAAGGGAGAGGTGGGACAACCTGTTGAGGCTCGTAGGTGAGAGTGACCAGGGCTGCAGGGAGGTCAGACAGCAGCGTACATGTATTCTTTATAATTCACAGCTTTCCTCTTGCCTCAAGCTTTTAATAAAGTGCCAATCCAAACCAAGACAGTTTAAGCTCAAGCAGAACCGTTCAGTCAACCACAGTGTGTGAGCACATTAAAAACCCAGGGGTTTTTATTATTTGACACATTTTTAAATTCAGAAATACTTCTAATATTGCACAGAGGGAAATGAGCTCCAGAAACCCTGTTTAAAACATCATTTACTGCTTGAAATGCAGCTGGTACCCTTGGGGGTGTTAGAGGATCCAGGGAGGGGAGCTGGAGGAGATCACATTATCTGAGCCTCTCCCTTAACTTGAGACCACTCAGAGACATTTTAATGAGAACAGACTCCTACTTTTGCAGTATCTGTTCAGTGGAAGTCGTTCACAGGAACTCAGTTTTGCTCATTGTAGTATTGAGCTGCCTGCCCAAAGTTTGACTTTACACTCAAATTAGAAATGACCACTTCATGTAGCTAAATCTGTATTGCCAGATTTTGGATGTGTTACTCTGTCAGGGCAGGAAGGCCAGAGGCTTTATTCTCCTTGGCTGTCAGACTCTTGGCTATATTAAAAATTGAGGAATAAATATTCAAATCACAGCCTTATTTTCCACGACATAAACATGGATGCCCTCCTAGAAATGCAATTATGAGATATGCTCAGACCCGAGCTTGACAGCTCTCATTTAGCCCAATAACTCGGCTCAGAGGGATGATTGTTTCCCCTTGTACCACACTGCAATTTGTTTCCGCTGGGCTGGGTTTGCGTGTCTGTGTTTGTGGATTACTTTCACTGTGTTCTGCCACCGAGAACATTTTCTGTCTCAGCCTGGCTGCTGAATAAGTCGTTGCTGGTGTTGTCTTTATCGGGCTACTTTCAAAATCAATGAGATTTATACTTGCAGATTAAAAACCTTTTAAAATACGCATAGACAATATAAGGTTCAATTATCTGTTTGGGATGAATGGAGCAATGTGTACACATAAATAAAACATAAAAGCTGCTTCACTCTGTTTATATTCTGCTTCTGATTTATTTTCAGAAGAATTAGAATTGGCGAGTCCATATTTGGATGTGGGCGCTCCAGTCGCTGCAGTAACGTTTGTGCTGCTGTGTGTGCTTGGTGTCCATACATCGCTTCTCTGCCTCCTCACAGAGACTGCTTCTCAGGTTTTGGGAATGCGGGCAGGGATATGGGAATGGCGCATGTGGAAGGAGATGAAAACAAATCTACCCAGTGCTACCAGTCCCGTAACTGAGCGTATGGACCCTGACTCTCTGTTCAGCACTTTGGATGGTGACAGGACCCTGCTGAGAATGCCCTGATTGGTGTAACTCTGAGCACCAGAGGAATGGGAATATTTTTTGGCATCCAGAAGACCTTGCAGGGTGTGTTCAGGCTGTGGGAGAAGCAGATGTGCCCTTCATGTCCCTCCATCGTGCATGGAACGGTCACAGAATCCCAGACGGGCTTGGGTTGGGAAGGGACCTTAAAGCCCAGCCAGTGCCACCCCTGCCATGGCAGGGACACCTCCCACTGTCCCAGGCTGCTCCAAGCCCCAATGTCCAGCCTGGCCTTGGGCACTGCCAGGGATCCAGGGGCAGCCACAGCTGCTCTGGGCACCCTGTGCCAGGGCCTCACCATCTAAATCTGCCACCTCTCAGCTTAAAGCTGTTCCCCTCGTCCTGCCAAGGACATGGGGATGGAGGGAGCAGCACAAGGATGAGACTGTCCATGTGTGAAAATCCTGATGTCAGCCCTTCCAAAATGGGACCACAACATCCTTTCCATTCCTAAGCCCTGAGGGTGTTGGACAACCATTAATCTCGGTCCTAGCAGTGGGCTGCAAATACAGCTGCATTTTTGCATTTTTGGCCCAGGTTCTTTGGTTTTCTGTCGCGTTTGGTGGCCAGACCTTGATTTGTCCCCTTCTAAATCCCACTGTCTGTTCTGCCTGCTGGAGGTGGTGCTTGTGCTTCCTCAGGCTGTGGTAGGAGGCCACAACCCCAGGGGTAGCTTTGGGCTCAGCACAAGCTCAGAGAACACAGAACGTGTCTCTCTTGTTCATTCTCTCCTTCACACAACGTCTCTGTGATCTGTGACCTTGTGGGGTGTCGTGGGAGCAGAGCGACAGAATTTCCCCGTGTGTTATTTGTAGGCTGGGTCAGAGTCCCAGCAGGAGGCTGAGCAGAGCCTTGCTGCCTGAGCAGCATCTGGCCCCAAAAGCAGGCCCATGAGAGGGCTGCAGGGTCCCCGTGCTCTCATCACCTTACACCAGTTCAGCTCACAGCTGGCTTGAAGGATTGGCTCCTAATAGCCAAGATCCCTTGAAGCTTTGTTAGGATTTCAGTTTGCCTCTAGCAAAGTGCCATCTATTAGTTTAATATCACTCTCCAGCTCTCAGTCTATCAGGGCTGGAGTTAAAATATGAAGAGCTGTGCATTCTTGCATTGCAGTGGATGGGCCATCAGCACTGATGTTCTAACTGATGTATCCTAGGAGGAATATTCTACTTAGTGCTGTAAAATCCAAAGTGCTGTGCTGGTCATAGCTCATCCCCGGGATGTGCAAACCAGGAAAGCTTTATTGCCATGCTGCTTTATGGGCAAGCCAGCTAAAATTCTTAACAAGCTGCATATTTCACTTTAAAATACTACATGGGGAAGTGTCACACTTGTACCCATGCCTTTGCCTTCGGTATCAATAATCCCTCTGGTGCAGGAGATGAGTGTCCCTCTTTTGGGGGTGGGAGAGGTTCTCTGTGCCTGGATGTGTTTATTGTGGCACCCAGGGAAAATTGTGGCTCCTGTGTGTGTGTGTCAGTGTTTGTGCCTTGTCCTGCCTGCTCAGGGCTGAGCAGGGGCACCTCTGCCTTGCCAGGGGCTGGGGGAGGTGGTGACTTCCAGGAGCCTCCCCTCCAAGAAGAGTGGTTGTTGGTCAAGGGCTTAGAAATAGTAATTAACAATTATAAATTAGATTTTTGCTCCAATATTACCGAATCACACTGCAGATAAACCAAGATAAATTAAAATGGGGTAATATAAATACCAGTTAATTTTACTTCTGAAAGTGCTCACTCAGGATCTTGATGATTACATAAACACAGCTTTATTTGCAAAGAGGAATTTGCACACACGAATTAGGCAAGTGTGTATCTAAAACTCTTTTTCCATGTCAGGAGAAATCCAAATACTGCTTTCTGGACATACTTTTCGAGGAGTGTTTTTAAGCAGAGTGAGTCCCAGGGTATGGCAATTTACTGGAGCAATTAGCAATTCAGATGGTGAGGGCTGGGCTTGCAAACACAAATAATACCTGCACACAAGAGGAGCCTATTTCTGCAGTGCTGTGGGTGTGCTGGAGCGCAGCAGGGAGGGAATGGTGAGGAACACGCTGCCTTTGGTGCTCAGAGAACAGATTTTCATCTCCTAAAGCAGTGTTCCCTATGCAGGGAGCTCCGTGTCCGAGCTGCAGCACTGGTGGGGAGCTGGATTTCGTTGTTCTCTGAGGGCAGGGAGAGAGCAGCTGAGCTCCTCGTGGGCCTCACCTATTTCTGAGCCCATGGGCTGCCTGGACAGGGGCTTGGAGCCTGCCCTGCCTCCTCCCAGGTGCTCTATTTCTGTCTCAGCCGTGCCCTGGGAGCTCTGCTGCCTGGCACAGCCTGGTCCACAGCTCTCAGTGAATTCTTTTTAAGTATCAGGAACGTTTTGAACTGGTTCACAGGCCCAGCTCAAAGCAGCTGGGCTCTAAAGAATGCTTTTTGCCAATGGAAAAGAATCCCAGGCTGGTTTGGGTTGGAGGGGACCTTAAAGCTCATCCACTGCCACCCCTGCCATGGCAGGGACACCTCCCACTGTCCCAGGCTGCTCCAAGCCCCAATGTCCACCCTGGCCTTGGGCACTGCCAGGGATGGAAAGTAAAGCATTCCAGTAAATAATGTACTCCGGAGGAAGTATAAATGAATAATGTACTTCTAAGGAAGTATAAATGGCCAAGTCCTAGCCCTCAATATGTGAACTTGTTGAGACAGGGGTTATGTCCTTGTTTATTCAAGGACAGTTTTATCCACAGCTTTTGAAGAGGTTAAGGTGTTTCTTTTTGTGCTGTGACTAATTTTCATTACAATTTTGGGTCCCGATTTCAAGTCATGTGTCCAAGGTTCTTTCAGCATTTAAAAGCTAAGAAATCACCCCCTGTTTTTCTATTAAAAAAACAATCTATGCCATAAGCTCATCACTGTCACAAGCAGACCTTGGTCCAGGCACAGGTCATCAAATGAAATACAGGATATCTCATATTTATGGACACATCTCACTTTACTGGGTGTTTATGATTTTTTGTCCTGCTTTCTGAGCTGATGAAGTGCTCCCATGAGCCATGTGGACAGTACTAATTGCTGTAATTATTGTTCCCTTAATTGCTACAATTATTTTTTTTTCAGGAGTGCTTTCTCACTCCAGAAAAGGAAGCAGGAGAGACCTTGCAGATGTGGAAAAGACTCCCAGCTTGCCAATATCACTCAGGATGTCTTTCCACCTTAGTGCCATGACAGTTGTGGTGGGGATGAGGACTGATTTATGTGCCTGGAAATGGGCTCTTTCCAGGTTTGAAATCAATTAAAAAGAAATGTGTTCAGTTAGAAAGGCAGTTGTTTGAGAAACCCAAAGTAGCTTTGGATGTGTTTGTTTCAGGAATGGATTCCATCCTTTATAATGATGGTAATGAGGAGTTGGGAATTTCAGAAGGTGTTGCTGAGCAGCACCATGGCTGCCCAATCCTGATGCTGGTCCAGGAGTGGGAGATGGAGCTCACCCAGCCTGGGAGGACGGGTGGAATGAGCCAGTGCAGGTATAAGCAAAGTTCATGGGCGTGAATCATTTCTGGGTTTATTTTCTCAGTGTTCCTTTTGTCACTCCTGAGGATGTTTCTGGTTAATTAAATGCACTTTGTCTCCTGCAGACTCAGCTTCTCCTTTGCACTTGGTGCTGTTCGTGTCTGTGTTCCTGTGCCCTGTGGAACACCGAGCCAGTTCCCCGCCAGGTGATTGTGCTGCTCCCTCAGGCATCATCAGGAGTTCCCTGTGGGGTGGCAGGGGAGGGGTGATGGGGGCAAGCAGGGCCCGGTGTGAACACCAGGGGCTTCAGTGCTTGGTGAACAGAGAGGAGCTGAGGGGAGCTGTAGGTGAGTGAATGGTGTGAAAATGTCCTTCTCCAGGTGTGCTGCCTCTGTTTGCTGCTCAGACTTTGCTCGTGCTGTGACTTCTGAACTCAGCAGCAGGTTTGTCCTCTCTGAACACGTTCAGCACAGCTGCACAGAAATATCTTCTGTTGCTTCTAAAACGGATTTACGTGAAAACTTCCTTAATTGTTCTTCCTCATTTTCTCATCGGCAACGTTTGATTCTTGAGTGTGAAAACCACCTCAAAGTGCTTTGTCCTAAATCCTGGTAAGGAGAGATCATCCAGGTGCTTTAGAAGGGTTTGTTGTCATCGTTACCCACGGCTGCTGGGAATGCTGTTCCCAGGTCTTTTAAGAGCCCTGGAGCACAACTTGCAGTAATGTTTGTTTCCATGTGCACCTTCCAGGGCAGAGAGAGGGCAGTGCTGCTTGATGGGCACCTTGGGAGAGTCCTCCCAGAGCTGCCCATGGGCAGGGTTTGGCTGCTGGGAGCACTGGGCAGGAGGGGAGCAGGAGGCAGAGATGTCCTTGGTGCTGGGGGCTGTGGGCACCACCCCAGGGCTGGCAGCTCCTGAGGAAATGGAGAACTCAAGTTCCAGGCACTGGAAAACAGCAGGAAGAGTCGTTCCTGTTAGCTCTGCAAGCTTTTAGCCATGCTCTGATCTTATTTAGTGTGTTTGGTACAATTTCCATAGAATCACAGCCTGGTTTGGGGTCCAAGGGACCTTAAAGGTCTGTTCAACCCCCTGCCAGGGGCAGGGACACCTTCCCCTGGATGTCTGGATTTCTAAAACTTCCTGCCAGATTTCCTTCCTGCTCAGAAGGCAAAGTGAGAATGAGAAGAGTCTGGAGGAGTTTTGCCCAGAGAAAACAGCCAGGGAGAAACTTCAGACAACTTGAGCTCAAGACAATGGAACCAATTCTCTGCAGCTCAGGATGCTGGAGCTGTTTGTTCTGCAATTTGAGAAGTGGATGGGGAACAAAGAGGAGCTGTGCTAACTGATGATTAAATCCTGACAGGATAAATTCCTACATGAATAAAACCCGAGCCCTGAACAGATCCCAGGCTGTTACTCATCCATCAGTTCACACCAAAGAGTTTTGCAGCCAGTGCAGTCTTTAGGCACCTCATTTTTGTGAAGTTGGGTCATTGGGAGGGATTTGCAGTTTGTGTAGCCCGACACTGCCCTGCCCGATGTGATGGGTTCAAGAGGCTCTGCCAGGGCAGGGTGAGGTTTTCCTATTGTCAGGAAACCATATCAATAAAACTTAATAGGGAATTGAAGTGAAAATGCAGCAAACTGTGAACTTAATATTGCCCTGGTAGGAGCTCATTAGTATCTCAATAGGTGCACTCCTGCATTATCTTAATTGCACTGGGTCCTCAGGGAAATTGCCTTTTCTGAAGTCTCCTGGCTGCTGTCACTTGGTGAGGTGGGTTCAGGTGCACCATTTCCTTAACCTTTTAATAAGTGGCTGAGGAGGTGGAGCTGAGCTCAATCCCACTGGAGGCAGCAATAATTGTTTGTGTTTTGGGTGCCTGGCCTGGGGTGACTCTCGGGCAGAGGTCAGGGGTGGGCAGGCAGGCCAGGGTTTGGCAGCTCCTGCAGCCTCAGGGAGGTTGGTTTGTGCTCTGGCACTGGGGTTTGTGTGCTCCAGGCCAAGACACTTGGCCTTGGTGAGGAACTCACCACATTCTGTAATTTTTCTTGGAGAAGGGGTGTGTTGAGCAGGGAGAGGAGGAGGATATGGGATGGGATAATAATAAATGAGTTTGAAATGAGAAATTGGAACAGCAGGTTTGTATTTCAGTGGGGGTTTGCTCTGAAATGAGCTGTTCCCAACGTGCTGCTGGAGGATGTTGGGTGTTGGAAGGAGAGGCTGAGGAGACTCCTTGCTCCCTAGTGTGTTTGTGCTGCTGCTCTCAAACAGGAGCTGCTTTGCAAGCAAGACAACAAGTGGGACCCAGAGACAGCTCTTCATTAGCCAAGAAAACGAAATAAATGAAGAATAATGGTCAATGTTAAAAATGAATTAACATTAATTAATCACTGACTAAGACAATGTTCCCAGCATTAATCATTCCCTCTCGCTGTAATCAGAACATCAGCCAGTCAATCCACACATGTAACTCCTGAGTGTGGTGTTTGCCGTGGTCCTGCAGACACAGGGGCTTGGGGCAGATCTGCTTCCCACGTCAGTGAGATGCTGCCTCACCTGCCAGCACCGGGGTGTCCTTCAGAAAGCTCCAGCTCAGCCCTTGCTGCGCTGCTGGAGGCAGCTGGGGGTGTGTGCTGGGGCAGGGCCAGGAGATCGGGCTCCCTGGGGCTTTATGGATCACAGCCCTTCTGCCAAGATGTTGGAGCCTTTTGGAAAGCACACTGGGATTCTCTGGAGCTTTCTGATGTTTCAGAACAGAAAATAGGATGAATGTGAGGGAAGAGAAATCTTGCTTCTTTCAACTCCAGTTTTGAATTGATGATAAAGAGCAGATTTTACCCAAATGAAAGAAAAAAATCGGTGAAGAGACAGAAAATATTTATCTGGATAATCAAAAACCCCTCAGCAACCTGATTCAAAGCTTTCTGGTTCTCCCTTGGCCTCTGCTGATGCTTCTTGCACAGTGACACCACCTGCAGCATCACTGGAACAGAGAGCAGGGACATTGCCCAGCCTGGGCTGGGGGTCTCCATGACCTGGGGCAATCCATTGTTATTTTCAGGTGCACTTCAGTGCTGGCAGGAGCTGGAGGTGCCTGTGGAGCTCCCTGGTGAGCAGCAGTTAGATTTTAGCTGGTGCACGTGGGAGCCCAGTTTGGACATCTGGGATGCTGCTGGTGCATGGGAAGCTGGGCAGGAGGAGAAAGTCGTTTTTGGGTGTCTGCAGCAGGCTCTGACACACGGGGCAGGGTGCAGCTGAGGTGGCTGCAGCCCCTGGCACACCCACTGAAGGGCTCCTCCCTGTATCCACACAAAATGTGAGGAAAATTCTGCTTGGCACATCTATGGCTTTATGTTGCTTTTAGATGCCCTGTAAGAAGTGTTGGTAAAACCCCCAATATCTGCTTTTTATACTCCAAGTGATTGAAGCAGCCAGCAGTAGTTAATATTTTATGAACAGTGGAGAAAGATTTAAAATCCAAAAAGTCTCCTAAGGAATGTAAGCAATGCAGCAAATTCTGTAGAAGCTTTGGTTGTTGTAAAAGTGCAGAATGTGCTCCTTTTGATTTTTAGTTGAAAAAACAGTTGTTGGCAAGTTGGAATACAAAGAGTTGCCGCAGATAAAAACTGATATTTCAGCCTGGCCTTTATTATAATTGCAAAAAGCAGCACTTGGCTGTGTCAGCACCACTCTGTGGGGTGAGTGCTGGGTGCTTTCAGTGCAGTGGTGGGTGACTGGTCAAGTGTCCACCCAAAGGTCAGCAGGCATTGGCTACAGCAGCAGCTGGAGCAGGGACAAGTTAGAATTTTCCTCCTGTTGCTGGCCAGGATGCCCAGCAGGTTCTGTGCTCTGCAGCAGCTGGGGTGAGGGAGCAGCACCCTGGGAGGGAGCTCCAGGTCAGGCTTAGGGGTGGGACTGATTATCCTTGGGGGTCCCTTCCAGCTCCAGAGATTTTTTGGTTCTGTGAAAGTTTGTTTAGGTTGAATTACAGCTGTTGGGGTAGTTAATAATTTTTCCGTGCAAAGTTCACGTCTCTGTTCTCTCCTCTCGCTGTCCAGCAGCAATTTGGCTTTCAGTGCCTGCTTTTCCTCCACTCTGGGAGTTGTAAATGCCTGTGTAGATATAATGTTAATTCTGGGGAAATTTGCTCTCCCCTGCCCCTGCTCTCTGTGGAACCAAAGGTGCTGAGCCCTTTGCCCTGGGGAAATACAATGTTTATTTTTCTGAGGAAGCAGGAGAGCTGATAAATACTTGTAGAATAATAAATACTCGCAGAGTGCTATGCAGAGACCAGAAGATGCTGGTGCTGAGGTACCAAGTGCTGCCCTCTGCTCAGGCTGCACAGCTCGGATCCTTACATATGGTCATGTTTGTGGGGATTGCAAATCTCTTCTTTCCCTTCCGTGGCGTCTCAAGTGAGAATTATGGCAGGTTCCTTAACTTAAGGAGCAGTCCCAGACTGTTACTCAAACAATTGCGTAATGAGCTTTGGGATTAGCATCCTGTCAGCTCAGTAACTGCTCAGGGCCCTTCATTATGGGGGAAAACAGCCCTGAACACGGTTGTACTCTCTGTTACGAAAGTCACTGTCAGACTCCTTCACACTCTGCTGAGAAAAGGAAAAGCAGGGCCTGCTTTTTGGGGATGGAGCTGAATCATGCCCAGGCTGTGTTTGTGGGACAGAGATGTCCATGCTCAGCAACCTCCACACTGTTCTTCATCAGAAAGAATAAAAAATAAACCTGCTTTTCCTAAAGTCTGGAGCCTTCATCCTCCAAAGGCCGAGGCAGGGTCTCCCTGGCTTTCGGCAGGTGTAGAGTTAACCTCGCTTTACCCAGGATCCCAAATCCTGGTAAAACCAGAACACCAGGGCAAGGGCAGTGATTAAAATGATTTGTGTGCTGTATTTGATTGCCTCAAAGGAAGGAATGATGGATGGGCACAAACGGAGTTGTCTTCAACTGATTCACAATTTTAATTTGGGTAACTTGAAGCCAATGAAGGGATTGTTCCTTTGGCTTGGACATTGCAAAGGAACGTGGTGGAGAAATGCAGCTGGACACAGCAAAGCCAAAGCTCAGCTGAAGCCAAGTGCTTTGGCTGCTGCTGCAAGAAGTGCCATGAGTATGTGAATGTGTGTATTTATCAGAAATTGTTTTTTTCTACAGATCCCACAAATCAGTTATGCCTCAACTGCACCAGAGTTGAGCGATGACAGGCGCTATGATTTCTTCTCACGGGTGGTTCCTCCAGATTCCTTCCAAGCACAAGCAATGGTGGACATTGTGAAAGCTTTGGGATGGAATTATGTATCCACTTTGGCATCTGAAGGGAATTATGGAGAAAAAGGAGTCGAGTCCTTCATGCAAATTTCCAGAGAGGCAGGTAGGCAACGCCCGTCCTCCCTCCAGAAAGCGCTGCGGAAGTGATGAATGTCGTGTTGTACCAAATGTGATCGTGTTTTTCTAGAGCTGCTCTTTGATTCCAGAGTTGCTCCAGTTCTTTGCAATGCTCCGCAATGGCTCCTGGATACTGTCATTCCTAACTGGCTCATGGAGTTTCAGAGAGTGGGAGCCCTCCGTGGTTTTTAGTCATTTCTGGGGAAAATTGAAACCCTCGAGTCATACCGAGCTCCTCCTGTTGCTCTGGCTCAGGTTTCCTTGTGTTGGCATGGGGAGGAGCCAGGTTTGGAAAGGCTGAGCTTTTCTGTCTCCACAGCCTGGAACTCTGCTGTGACTGCTGGTTACAGCCACTGACTTGTGTCCCTGTTGGCTCTCAGCTTTTGGGTCCAGCCCGAGTTGTGTTGCTTTGCTTTGGCATTTCTCTGCCCAGCTCAGTGGAGGGAATTCAGAACCTTTCCCTTGAGGGCTCAGGGGTTGCTGGTGCAGGATGTGGAGTCAGCAAGCCCAGTGGTGTGGGATGAGACATGCCAGACCTTGGGTGTGAGTCCTTGGCATGCTGATCTGCAATCCAGATTGATAAGGGTTTGGAAACTGAAGTGTTTGAAGTTGATTCCTGTGCTGGGAAGGAAAAAGAAGCAACTGATGGGATTCGTTATTGGTGGTAAATGTGAGGGCTGTCTCCAGGAGGCTCTGGTGATAGAACCCCTTGTCATGGGGCAAGGACAAGCTCTGCTGTGTTCCCCAAATGGAACTCACAGATCTCCCACCTGGTGCCTGCCTGGCATTGCCTTAAATAAAACCAGCACAGTGCCCAGCTCACAGAACCATGTGAATCCCAGCCAGGGTAGTGCAGGACAGGAGCAGGAGCTGCTCTGGGGCAGCCTCAGGGGTTCCCATGGCCGTGGCTGGTGCAGGGCTCATCCCACAGCATCGGCTCTGCCTGCAGGGAGAGGCCCCAGCTGGGTCCCAAAGTGCCCCAGGGCTGCTGGATCCCTCCTGGCAGCATCTAACAGGGAGCAAGCAGGGAAAGGGCCTGGGCTTAAAGGATGGGGCTTTGGAGAGGGGGATTCGGAATTGTTTCCTTCTGTTGGTGTCACAGAAGGAACCCACATTTGCATAAATTCGTCTGTTCCTACGAATGCATATTTATGTGGTATTAAAGCAAACGGGTTTGGATTTAATGCAGCAGGAAGTGACAAGTGCCAGTGTTCATTAGAATTTAAAACTGACTTTATTTGCAAATACCCACTGTTGCAAAATCATACCCGAAATGTGTTCCCTGTGTCAAGGACAGGCTCTGGCTGGAGAACAGGATCCCATTTTATAGACCGTGTGCAGAATTACATTTATTCTCTGAGCTGTTCGTGTAGTCACCATGTAACTCAACATCCTTGAGCAAAAGCAAAGCGCAACCCCAAAGCAGTGCCCTGCTTCCAGCAGCTCTGCCTACAGGGTGATGTAGGTTCTGCCTGGGGGATTAAGGCACTAACAGGGACGGTGCCTAAACTTCTTCCACAGACCCCGGGACAGGAATAATCCGATCCCTGGCGCTGCTGCTGCTGCTTAGGGCTGTGCTCAGCTTCTTGTGTCACGCAGATAAAGCTCAGGTGAAGTTCTGATAGGATTTAACACCTGCCAACAAGTTCCCCGGGGGTTTAAAACCCTGGGAAGTGCAAGAAGACCCTGCTGTCTGGAGGTTTAATGGAGCAGTGCTGCCTGGAGGTGCAGGTCCTGATCTTCCCTATGGGGCAGTGGCACCTTGTCCCCCAACTTTGGGTTGTGAGCTCATCTCCCAGTGAGCCAAAGCCTGTGGTGTTCATTGGGAGGAGCTGTGCCAGTGCTCCCTAAAACTGCCTGGCAGGAGCCTGGAGACAGAGGGAGTCAGGTTTTGCACAGGGAACAGGGACAGGATGAGAGGAAACAGCCCCAAGGTGCCCCAGGGGAGGCTCAGGTTGGATATTGGGGAAAACTCCGTACAGAAAGTGTTGTCCAGCCCTGGCAGGGGCTGCCCGGGGCAGTGTGGAGTCACCAGCCCCGGAAGGGCTCAGAAGAGGTTTGGATGTGGCACTCGAGGAGCAGAGCTGGGAGAGGTGTGGGAGCAGAGTCCCTGTGTCGGTTCTCCCTGCGTGGCCCCAGGTCTGCCAGAGCCAGAGCAGCCCCAGGGTGGAAGGAATTCAGCCCAAATTTGAGGCGTCCCAGCAGGGAGCAGTGGCTGTCAGCTCCCAGAGAACTGTCTGGCGTCTCACAACCAGTTTCCTTTGGCAGAAAGGAAGGTTTAGTCCGTGGGTACCAACACGTTTCCTGGCTTTGGCCTCGAGTCTGTAGCAAACTAATTATCCTAAAGTCAGTGTTTTATCCAAACTTGTTTCTGATCAGCCAGGATCTTAAGAAATCTGAGGATCAGTAGAAAGTGCTAGCCCTGCTTAGTTTTCAAATATGCTTTGGCATATAAAGACTTTGCTTGATCCTCTGAGTTAATAATTCTTCACAAAGTGACTTTTATTATGAGCACTTCAAGCGAGTTTGAATATGTCATTGTGGCAGGAGATGAAGGTTTGAAACATGCTCTGCAGTCTGTGGGATTAATAAATTAGGGGAATGGTCTAATTATGGGAAATCTAAAGGACAATTTCAGATTATTAATGAAACTACTGAATACTTGAATTTCAAAGATTAATTCATCTTTGATTTTTTTTAAAAGATTAATCTGTACCAGAAGGTTAATTGCTATCTATAAGAAATATATATATTGAAGTCGTTAGCAAAAGACCACTTGAATGCCTCCTAACAGATAAATGAAAGATCTGGAGTGCATTTATTAATGTTCCGCTCTCCCCAGATGGCCCATTTTCACAGCTGACTTTGCTGGCTGCGTTGCTGGTGGGGTTTTGATGCTCTCTGACTCCTGGGCTGCATCTCACGGGCGTGAGGAGGGGGCTGGAGCTGCAGGACGTGTGTCCCTCCTTCCCCTCCCTCCTCTGCCTTCCCCAGCTGCCCATCCTGACCCCAGCACTGAGCGCTGGAGCTCAGCAGGGCTGGCTCAGAGCCGGGTTCTGTGCACAGGGCAGAGCTGTGGCTGCGTGCAGGGCAGGGTGGCCAAAAGGGGGAATCTTCAAGCCAAAGTGCAGCTGAGGACGTTCTCAGCCATTGGTGAGGGCTGGAGAAGGACTCTGGGGGAACTTGCGCCCTTCCCTGTGTGCTACAGACGTGGCACAGGGGTTCCAGTCCTGTACCAGGGTGCTGGTGGGACTGAAGCTCCTGCCGGAGGTTTGAGTGGCAGCAGTGTGGTTGTTAAACCCTGGCACAGAATCACCTCTAAGCCACTTTAACGTGGAAAGCACAACCCTTGCAACAGCCTCCTGATCTTCTTTCCTGCTGCTTTCACTGCAGGCTTCTTGTAGATCCTGCTCTCTGTAATTCCTGCGTCTCCGTGATCCTGCAGATGCCTCTTGCGTAAGGTGGGAACATCTCTGTGCAGGGTGGGAACATCTCTGTGCAGGATGGGAACATCTCTGTGCAGGGTGGGAACATCTCTGTGCAGGGTGGGAACATCTCTGTGCAGGATGCAGGGCGGGAGCTGGGCTTGCTCGCAAACAGAAACTCCAGCCCCAGAGAGGGGCCCTTCTTCACATGGCTCATGGAACAAGATTGTTTAAGGTCCCTTTCAACCCAAACCACTCTGGTTTTCAATTCTTCCTGCTCTCATAAGCGGAAACTTTTCCCAGCAGTGCTCCTGAACAGCGTTTCTCAATATCAACTCGAATTTCTTTATCTTGTTTTTCCCTTTAGCTTTGTACTTGCTACGAACCCCCTGTGTATTCACACAGACAAAAAGCTGTGTGAGACACATTGTCCTTGTGCCAATCAAGTGAAACTGTGCCGGAGGGGTTTGGGTTGGGTATCAGGGAAGGGTTCCTCCCCCAGAGGTGCTGGGCACTGCCCAGACTCCCCAGGGAATGGGCACGGCCCCGAGGCTGCCAGAGCTCCAGGAGCGTTTGGACAGTGCTGCCAGGGATGCCCAGGGTGTGGTTGTTGGGGGTCTGTGCAGGGCCAGGGGCTGGATTTTTATTCCTGTGGGTGCCTTCCAGCTCAGGACATTCCATGATTCTGTGTCACTCCACCGGAATCGGTGAAGCACTGTTTTGCACTGCATCACCATCTGTGCATTCAGGATCATCCTCTCCAAATTCACTGGTTTCTTTGCAAATTAATGGCCTGCAATTGAGTACTCACTACACAAGTTATTTTCTGTGGGTTTGCTATCTGCAGCAGACTGTTTTAAACGCTTTTACCCACCAAAAACTGAAAATGCAACAACTTTTCCTACAGCCTTGATATTTGTTTTCTCCACTGACTTGTGTTTCTCACAAGATCTGGATCTTTTGCTAGGGTTTTTGGGGATCTGAGTCATGTCCTGAGGCTCCCTGACCCCCTCAGTGGTATCAGAGTACTCTGCTCTCACTCAGCCCTTGCTGACAGAAGCTGACACTGATGAAAGCGCAGAGCTGCTCTGTCATCCCTCAGTGATTCACACAGCACTTTTGTAGGCTCCTCTAGGTCTGTTCAGCTGCCTGCTCTGATCCTGAATCTGCATTTTTGTAATAGAACTTAATTTTTATGCTGTCTGTTGGGAATTCCATTAGCACAAATTAGTGCTGGATAACACGAGAGACTGAAATCACTGCTAGGAGGGAGTTGTACCACTGTCTGGGGTTGAGAGGAGACCGCTCTGTCTGCACATCTCAAATGCAGTGCTGATTCCTAGTGCCAAGGAGAAAATCCTGATTTATTTCCTTTTTGTCTTACGCTGTGATGCTAAAGAAACATCTCAGTTTTTCTCGGGACCCATTAAAGCCCTGCTGGATGGGTTTAGAGCGCTCATTATGAGGAGCAGGCACTTTGCTGCACGCCCCAAGGTTAGAAATGAGAAGGGAAGGTGGCAGAGGTGGCGGGCAGAGACTGCTCCGGCTGCGATCATAAGCCCCGGGGTTTGTTCAGTGAGGCTCTGCACAGGATGGGCGCTGCCCTTCATCCACGGCTGCCCCGGGTCGCTGCTGTCCGAGCTCTGCTCCCCGTGGCAGCAAACAGAGCCCAGCCGCGAGCAGCCCCTGCCCGGCCGTCCCTGGGTGCCTCAGCGTCTGGAAGAGGATGAGATGAGGTTTGTGGTCTGGAAGAGGACGGGATGGGGTTCGTGCTGCCCACCCCGAGGGAGCAGCGAGCTCAGTGCCCTGCACGCTCCGGGCAGGAGCCTCTGCAGCCCCTCAGGCAGGGCAGGCACCCGAATCTGCCTGGAAACTCGGGTTGGAAGGGCAGCCTAGGGAAACCAGACTTGTGAGTGTGGGGGGCCATTCATGGAGTGTGAGAGTGTGGAGGACAGGGGAGGTTTCCCAGGGAATTCCTGGTCCTGCAGACCCCTCCTGGGGACCTCGGTGTTGGCAGGAGGGGCTGCAGGGCAGGGCTGTCCCTCTCTCTTTGGTTGTGTGCGGTGATTCTGCGTTGATGGGCACAGCCTTTATTCATGCTCTTGGGAGCCTGTTTTCTGGATCAAATACAGCAAAAACAAATGTATAAACCACTCATAAAATCAAGTCATTTATATCCAAGCACTTCAAGTGTTTTCCATTTTTCTTTCCACTTTTCCCAATACTCAGGCACGTGTCCTTTCAGTGTGCAGTGATGTTAAATAACAACATTATGAAATCTATTGTTCTCCTTCCTATTGTCAAACAACAAATGTTTTGTCATTTCAGAAAAAAAACAAACAGGAAAAATTGCTGCCTGAGGTAGCACTGACTTGTGTGATGTGCTGCAGTCTGGCAGGGTTAATGAGATTTCCTGTTAATTGTAGCTGAGCTGGGAGAAGATGCCCTGGCCTTGATCCAGGTGGTTGGGGTTGCATTGGGAGTTGAGGTATGTCTGAGAGTGGGAAAGCAAAATCTGTCCCTGTGAGCGGTCAGTGCTGCTGTGGCTCTTGTGATAGCTTGTGAGCAGTGATGCTGTGCAGAGGAGGGGATGGGCGAGGTCCTTAAGGTGCTGACTGGACTGTAAAACTCTGTTTGTGCCTGGCCCCGAGGCACCAGCCTGTGTTTTTAGATCATCAAGACTTTGTGGCTGCAATCTTCAGCTCTTCAGCAAGGCCTCTCCCACCCAAGCCATAACAGATGAGTGATGAGATCTCAGCTGCCCTTTGGAAACATCCATTTCTCTCCTGACTACACAGGCAGTGTTGGCACCAAATACAAGCACATCGTTAAAGAGCTTGAATTAAAAAAAAAAAAATCCAATCACTGGTATCTAGCGATAGATGTATTTTCTTATCTCTTGCCATCACTGGGAGATAAGCACCTGGTGTGGATTTACAGGGTCCTTGTGATGCCGCTCAGGAGAGCAGGGAGGCTGATGGGCACTGAGAGTGAGGGGCTGGATGTGCCCCTCTGCCCGTGTGTTCATTCTGTGATGGAAGCTCAGCAGTCCCTCCTTCTCCAGCACACTCATGAAAAATCAATCAAATAGAGCTGCGGAGAAGGAGAACAGGTACATATCCGATGGGATGATTGCCTTTGTGGCTGTGCCGAGGAATGTGAGAGCTGCTCATCCCGACCCGCACAGAAAGCGGAATGTCCTCCGGAATGAGCTCACCCAGCTGCTTCTCGGGGAGTTACTGGAGAGCTGTAACAGGCTGCTGCTCCCTCAGACCGTCAGGCACTTTAATGATAAATATCTGCCTTTTTATGGCGCTTATTGACCATGTGGAGATTGCATCTCAAGGACAGAATAAAATTGAAATGGGCAATTCTTGCTGCTGAACAAATAACTGCCAGCGTCCTTTCAGAGCGTAACGCTGGCTTCAATAAAACAGCGCTGGCGTGGCTGTGTGAATGTTGTGAGGATCAGCTGCAGAGAGGGGATCTGTGAAGTCCTTGTTAATACAAAGCAGGAAAATGCATTGTTGGTCCTCGGTTTGCCCCGGTAAAGTTGGACACCCCCAGGAGTGCTCCTGCTTTTGGCCGCGCACACCCCGCGGGGTGCAGAGGGGAAGGTGTTGGTTTGCCACGGGCTCAGGAGGTTCTTCATTCCCATCCAGGTGTTCCCATTCGTTCTCTGGCAGCATTTCTGCATCTCAAGGGTAATGGTTCCTCCTGGTAGGGACGGGAGCAGTGGTTCTGCAGTGTTCTGCAGCCAAGTGCTGCTGGGGAGGATGGAAACTGCGGAAAAAAGGGGGAGATACCAAGGAAATGGACATGAAGGTTGTTAATGTGCGTTAGGAAGCTTGAGGAGAAGATCCCCTTGAATTGCAGAGGCTGCTGTGTTGGGGAGGAGAAGGGGAAAGGAGAGAGTTTGGGGTTAGAGAACAATAAAAGGAACGAGCCTGTGGAAAGAGCAAGGGAGGAATGAGAGTGAGGAGAGGGAGGGATGGAAAGCTGGAGAACAAAGGTGGATAGAAGTAGCTGGGGCTGCAAAGACTGAGCCATGGCAGGGAAAGAATATCCACGAGTAAAGAAGATTTGCCATAGAGAGCGGGCTGGAAAATCACATTTGTTTCATCCAAAAGAACCTGCTTTCAGGAGCAGAATTGACTTTGATTGTGAAAACCTAAAACTTCTGGAAGATGAGACAGGAATCCTTCCCAGAGTCTCTCTTTTGTGCCGGGGGCAGGGAAACCAGGCTTCCTAGAGGTTTGTCTCTGAGTGCCTTTGCTCCTCAGCTGGCTCTTCCCTGCCTCCCAGCCTGCCCGGAGGGACACGTGGAGCCTGTGAATCCTGAGAACCCCAGCTCCCAGCTCGCCTCCCCCGTGCACGCTGCAGAGCAGCTTGCCAGCTTTCCTGGAGGAATCCGATGGGTTTCATAAAAACCTGCTGCAGAGGAAGCCCCTGCTGTCACTTTGCCTTTCCCCTCAGAAAACAGAAATATTGTGATTACGCTGAGCTCTTCCCTTGGGACGTGTCTGTGGTGCGAAGCAGGATGGATTTGTTGGGGCTTCGCTTGGGACCAGCTCTAAATGTGCCTGTGCATCTGAAGGGGAATAGATAATGGGATGCAGTAAGTTATCCCAGTTTCTGGCACTGAAACCCTGTGTCCCAGGAGGAAATACAAAATACTGCCTCAGCTTGTACCTTCCATACTTCACAGTGGCTCTTCCCTTTGTGCTAAAGCAGAGAACAGCTCTCCTAGCCACGGGGGAGTAGCAGCACATAAATAATTCGGAGATGCCTCTTCCATCACATCCTCCCCTGCCTCCTTCATTCCTCACCCTTCCTCATACAGCTGAGGATGACAAACACCCTGAACCCTCCACGCTCTTGGAAGATGCTTTTCATGCACTCCTAATGATCTTCTGGGCAGCCAGAAGCACTCCCTGCTGTGTCCCCAAAGGTGTCTGAGCCTTCCCTGGGTAGGGAGGAAAGTTCAGTATGAGGAGAAAATCCTGTCTGTTCCCACCTTGCAGAGTCCTGGTGGGTAGGGAATGAGGATCAGTGGAGTTTTTAGCCTTCCCTACGTGTTCTGAGGGAAGTTTTCTGTAAAGGCAGTGTTTGAAATTCTATTTGCTGGGCTCTATCCAAGGAGATACCTGAGCTGGAAACATGAGCTGCACTATGGCGTTTTAAGTGGTTTATTCCCAGAGCCAGGATGCTGGGAAGATGTGCAGGGAGATGTACATGCAGCTTGGATTGCAGGCTGGGCTGCTTCTCTTCCCTTCAGTGTTCCAAGGTTTACGTATTTTCAGTCTCAAAGGAATCTTGTGGTGGAGGCTTTCAGCATTATTTTAACACGTTCCCAGTGTCCCTTGTTTGAAACCAAACCTGAGGGGTTTGGTAGAGGCAGAGCCCTCCCTCTCTCCAGGCAGGGACCTCGTGCAGTGTAATGGGGAATGATGGGGCTTTCAGGAGTCCATATTGACAGCATTTCTGGCTGTTAATACCAAAAGGTGGGTAAAAAAGACAATGATTCAGTTACGATCAGAAAGAGCCTTTGCATGTGTTTCATTGTGTGAGCACCAAGATGGAACAGATGGATTTTGGGCGATGGAAGTGCAGCTCAGGCATTCTGGGCTCCGGTGCCCCAGCGTGTCCTGGTGCTGCTGCTGCTGGGTGCCCTGGGGCTCTGCACCAGCACATCCTGCAGGTGACCCAGCTCTGGGACAGGGCAAAGAGGCTTCCGAGGGAAAACAAAGCAGAAATGTTTTAGAGAGCTGCCTCACAATGGAAGATTGATTGTGGAATGGGCTTTCTCAGGCTGGGAGGGGCTGTCTCAGGCTGTGATCTCAGAAATTCTCTTTAAGCATTGATTAAAGATACCCTGTAATTTAATTCCCTGGGTCTATTTTGTTTCTCCCCTTAATTCACTAATCCACAATGTCTAATCAACCCTTTCCTTGTGCCTCGGTTTCTATCTGTATTTTGTTCCTTTTCCAGCCTAATACTTTTTCCTCAGCTGACTTGGTTCTCTTTCCCTTCTGTTGCCTCCCAAGTGTCCCCTGTGCTGTCCTTTGGTCCCACGCCTGTCCTGCTTGCCTGGAGGACGCAGGGACAAACCCAGTTGTTCTCCAGACATGGCTGTTCTCAGTTATCATTACTTATAAAGACTTGGCTTCCTCCAGACAAAGGCCCTGTTGAGCTGTGCTGGGCAGAGCTTTCCAGGAGAGCTGTGCTCCTGTTAACTTCTGTAGCAGCAGCTCAGGGACTTGAGCTGACTGAGCTTGTAGTGCACTGAGCCCAAATATAGCAGCTTTTCTGCTCAAAAAACTGAAGGATTTCACATAAATGCTCATGTTTTAAGAAGAGCAGGGTGCAGATGTAGAGCAGCAGGGAGCTTTTTTTGACAGCTCTTCATTGACGTTTCATTGCTGTTTATATATTTCTTTTAAAGCCAATTTTATACCCAGGCAAAAGCAAGTCTAGACAGATTGTCTAAAAACTTTTATTGGCTAATTAAGATTATACTGCTGGTATATCACTGCTGGATAGAACGGACTCTGCCCGAGGAGTGGCCTTTATTTCTTGCAGCAGGTGCCTTTTGCCAAGTTTTCTGTTATTCCTTGGGAGGGCTTTTTTCATATCTATTTCAATGTCAAAAGCAAATGCCTCTTGAAATCTCGTGTTTGGACATCTGAGCCCGGATAAGGAACCGGAGCACCTTGATTTTTTTCCAGAGTACCGAGCATTTGTGGCTCCTGTTCAAGTCGATTGGAGCTGCAGCTGCTCTGCACACAGAAATCAATCCAGCCCCGCAGAGCTGTGTCTCAGTGCTGTGGGAGAGGGTGGCCCGGGGCCAGCAGCTCTGGAGCCATCCTGCAGTGACCTGGGGCCATGTGTGGTCAGAGGCAGAGCCCCAGGAGGGGCTCCCAGGGTGATGCTGTTTGCTGTGTGAGGAGCTCACCCACGGCCTGGGCGGGCTGGGTTATCCAAATCCAGCATTTATTTGGAGTTTGGGATGAGGCACTTTGGAGGCTTTGGACACTTGGGTGTCAAAAGTGGTTCTGTTTGCAGCTCATCAGAAAGGTTTGGGCTGGAAGGGACCTTAAAGCCCATCGAGGGACACCTCCCACTGTCCCAGGCTGCTCCAAGCCCTGTCCAGCCTGGCCTTGGGCACTGCCAGGGATCCAGGGGCAGCCACAGCTGCTCTGGGCATCCTGTGCCAGGGCCAGCCCAAACTGTGTGATAAGAACAGTGTCCTGCTTACCCCGAGCCAGGATGAATTTGGGCTTGGATATTCCCATCCTGGAATTTTTGCCTCCCTGGTCCAGTCCATTCCTGATGTTGTTTGTTCTCAGGAAAGCCCAGCTCCTTCAGTGCAGCCAGAACTGACCTCAAACCTCCAATTGCTGTAATCAAAGAACTTTTATTTATTAACATCAGGAGGGAAGGCAGGGAGGCAGCCTCACCAAATTGCAGCCAGAGTCTGTAGTGCCCAATCTGTTCCTTGGAACAAACATTTCCTTTGGAGAAACCTCTGCAGGAGCTCTGAGGAAGCCCAGTCTCTCTCCAGTTCCTTCACCACGCAGCTGCCCTGCAGTGCCCCTGCTCTGTAGGATGCACTAAAAAAGCAATTAGCACTTTTGAGGGATTTGCAAAATGTTCTTAGTCTCGTGCCTCTGGAGGCTGTGGCCAATAGTGCTGCTGTGCACAGGGTTCTTTGATGCAGTGTTTTCCCTCAGACTTTTCCAAGAGCAAATGCAAGAGCCGGGGTTTCAGTGCAATCAATCCAGCAAATTAAAGCCCTGCTTCCTGAGAACTTCCCAACTCATTAAAAGCACCATCTCTTTTTAAAGCCTCACCGTGTTCTCTCCCTGCTGCCCTCCCCTTCCTTCCCCTGTGTTACTGCCTCTGAGATCCTGAGGGAAGGGCAGCAGGAGCTTTGGTGTCCGAGGAAGTCCTTCATTTAACTTGAGAACAGACACATCTGGGCCATCTTAACAATTCCCTCAGATTTCCCCGGTGCCCCTGGATCCCTGGCAGTGTCCCAGGCTAGGTTGGACATTGGGGCTTGGAGGAGCCTGGGACAGTGGGAGGTGCCCCTGCCATGGCAGGGGTGGCACTGGATGGGCTTTAGGGTGCCTCCCAAACCCACCCATTCTGTGATTTCACTGAGAAACAGGGAAAATCGCTGGCACTCCAGGATTTAGAAAAATACCCCCAAAACCCCACTGAAACAAAAGCCAGTTGCTTGCAGGAATGTTTATGGCTGGCACAGGGAACCCCTGGGCAGCAGTTGCCACCTCCTGCATGGGGACAGAGGCCAGCATGGCCTGGCAGCCCCAGGGTGGCACTGACACCTCCCTCCAGAGCCTCAGACCTGGATTTGCCACTTCATTGCTGCTGAGGGGGCAGCCCTGGATGCTGAAGGAGATTCTGTGTAGGTGACCGGGAGCAGAGCATGTCTCTGAGAAATGTAATGACTGAATCCCGAGATTATCATCTTCTGGATGCTTGGTGGAATGTATTTGATTATATTTTATTAATCTCTGATTCCTGAGTGTTCCCAGGCTCTGCAGTGAGCACAGAGCTGCATCCACAGTCACATTCCCAGCTTTCCCCTGATTTCAGCCCCGCGTTGCACATCAGCAGTGAGATAACATCGTGTTTGCAGTCACTGTTTGATTTCCTCAGAAATCTCAACAACCTCCCCAGCATGAAAAGTAAAGCACTTTCTTTTTATCGTTCTTCAGATTCAAGCAGGTCTCAAAGCAAAACCTGTGCAGTTTTGTCAGCTTCAGAAGGCCTTTCTCCGAGCAGAATGCTATTGATTAAACTCTAATGACATCTTTTACTTAGAAAGGAGCCAAGAATCATAAACATCAAAGATAGCAAAGATATAATTTGGATGTCATTAGTGCTTAAGCTGCTTTTCTCTTCAGTAGGTGAATGTGCACAGGTGTATTAGCAGCTGGCTGGGAATGCAGGATTTTGCCTGTATCAACAAATGGAAATATCTGGTACTGAGAGCTGATGTGCAGATCTGTCCTCTGCTCATCCGAGCAGTTGTGTCAGGAATTGATCTCAGCCACGAGGAGCTCTCTCTTTCTCTGCTCTAACCAGCCGATCCATGGATATCGTGTTGCTTGTGATGGCAAATCCATGTGTGAAAAATCCTTCCCAGCTCAGCTCTCGATTCCAGTGTCAGCAATGGGCTGAGTCCAGGGGCTGCACGGTGGGGACTGAACTGTCCGAGGCCAGGGGGCTGCCTAGGGGCCCCCAGCACAGACTGGGGGCTGTCTGGGGCCCTCCCCACAGATTTGGGGCTGCCTGGGTTCCCTCAAAACTGATTTTGGGCTGCCTGGGGTCCCTCCACACAGATTTGGGGCTGCCTGGGCACCACTAGGTTTAAATCCCTGCTCTTCCCTCCTGCTGCCCCAGAGGTCAGGGACTGGATGAGTGGATTGGCCATGGGGCTTCAGAGTCTCTTTCAGAGATTTGTCTCCAGTCTCTGTTTCGAGCAGGAAGCAGGCAATTACCCAGATTCGAAGCCTCCCTGGCTCTCTGCTCCGGCAGGAATGGCACCTGTGGGAAGCAGTGACGTTATCCCATGCACCAGGAGCATCTCTGCTGGGTGGTTTGTGGTGGATGAGGCTCGCTGCTCCTGCAGGAGGCTCTGAGGGGTGTTTGTGTGGGACAGCTGAGGTTCACACATGATGCAGTTCTCAGTCTGGGTGTGGAAAAAGGAAAACATCCTGCTTTTTCATCGGGGTGTTTGCTAGTTTGCACAGACAGCTCCCAGTTTCAAGGTGAGCAGGTATGAGCTGTCTGGAGGTGTGTTTGCCATGGTGCAGTTTCCTTGTGAGCTGGATTACAGGGAAGAGCAGTGCTGAGGAATCAATTGAGCAAAAGTGAGTGACAGCTCCAAATATGCAAAAAAAAAGTCATATAAGGAAAACCAAAGATTTGCAGACAGGATCAGAAAAGTGCAAAATTTGAAATATTCAAGGCAAAGTGTATGACAATGACACGATGAGACAAAGAGTCACATTATTTTAACTAAGAGCCAGATTTAGAACAGCCTGGGAGAACGTTTTCTGGGGAGCTGAGTCTGCCTAAGTGAGAAAAATGAATTATCCTCTCAATTTCTGCTCCTCATTATTCAGTGTATGGACTTGAAAACGGTTTCAGAACAAAGATCAGCCCTGTCATTCCATCAGTATGACTTACTGGGAGTGCTGGACACCAGGGCTGGGCATGGAAAGGTTTCCAGGCTAAATTAATTAGGGGAAAAGCCTGGAGAGCACTTGGCAGAAAGAGCTGCTGGCTGTGGTCAGTGGCACTGTGGCACAGGGGGAAGGGTGCGGCTGTCAGAGGGTCTGTGACAGCTCCCAGGCCTGGGAATAACCTCTGCATTGCATAAAGACAGATCTGTGAGCCTGAACGGTGCCCTGGCTCTCCAAAATTGGGGGTTTTATTGGGAAATTGCAGCACTGACAGGGGGCAGGGAAGGTGGGCTGTGCAGGGAGGGATGCTCAGGGGGGTTTGGGAATTCTGCTCCCTGTGGCACTGCCAGGCCGGGTGTTTGTGTCCAGGCTCAGGTCTGGCTGTGCCCTAGGAGCTGCCCCTCTGGGCTCTGAGTCCTGGGGCCTCCCAGGGAGTTACTTGGAAATGGCTCTTACAAACCTGGCACGGAAATCCAACCCAGTTCCTCTTCCACGAGGTCCGGGGGCATTTCCTCCCCTGTTCAGGGCACTTCTCCAGCTCTTGGAGCCATGTGAGAGGTTTCTAATCCTGTTGTAGGAGAATAGGGAAAGTTTTCTCGGCGAGTCTTTAAACATCCTTATCAAGTGTGAATGTCTCATTGCTTTGGCAGCTGATGTTTAAAGGAGAAAATTAATTCTCCTCTAAAAATGACACACTTGCACTGAGAGAAGCCATTGGATTCTATCCATTCATTCTCAGCTTCCAGCCCCAAATCCAGCTTGTTTAAAGGTCATCAGTTCAGGTGCTATTCATTGCTCATTTCCATGGTGTTTAGATATCGTTCCATTCTCTTTTGCACCGGTGCAAGCCTTTGAGGATTCCTGTTTTCTCCGAAGACAAAACAAGGAAATGCACTGGCAGCAAAATGGAACTTGGTCAGGAGGACACAGGAGCAGCAACCAGACCAAAGCCTGAAACTGGGGTTGTTCATGTTCCCTTTGGTGTTTCCCCAAAGTCCCAGTGGGGAACCTCTCCTGTTCCGTAACTGAATCTTCTCTGTCCATTGATCCAAATATTCAGGCTGGACAGGGCTTGGAGCAACCTGAGACAGTGGAAGGGGTCCCTGCCCATGGTGCGGGGCTGGAACTGGATGAGCTTTAAGGTCCTTTCCAACCCAACCCCTTCCATGGTTCTGTGACGATCCTGTGTCCATCTGTGTCCCCCCTGTCACTGGGAGGGGGATTCCAACATGGGAAATAACCTGAAGGTGTGATTCTTCTTGCTACTTAGTGACTTTTTCCTTTGCTGTGTGATCAGTCCTGGTTTGACCATTGCAGGGGCACTGGGATAAACCCAAATTACCCAAATAGGACCCTGGTGGTGGAGCTGGGGGAGCTGGGCTGCCTGGGGATGTCAGGGTGGCTCTGAATGTCTTGTCACACCATTCATAAAAATGTTTCTTAAGAAGATGAGGAATGGGAAAATTGCTGCAATTAGTGGTGCTTCTCTCCTGCTTTCCTGTGTATGGAGAGGAGCTGTGCTGTGAGGTGGGATGGAATTACTCAGCACTGGACAAACCCCAAGGCTGCTTCTGGAGATGTGTAATCCTCCCCTGGGACACCAGTGTGTTGAGAGAGCACATTGCAGTGAAACTTGATTACAGACAGCAGCTCAAGATTTCTTATAAAATCATTAATCTCATTTTTGTCTAATTTTTCTATTCTTCATTCACCATTACAACCATCCCACATTACTTTCAGGCCGGTGTGGAGGCTGATTAAATTGCAAAGCAGACTTTTAAATGAAAGGATCCATATCTAGCTACACTTGTTATCAGCTCCAAGAAATTAAATCTACCCTCAATGATTTACTCTAAACCCAATCAAATAGGCATTGGGAAGACAAAGGGCATGGTGGCCGTGCAGCTGCAGATGAAAGGGAGCCAGACAAAGCCCAGGCCTGCCAGCACAGCCCCAGCCCTCCCTGCAGCTCCTCCAGCTTTGACAGGGAGCCTGAGCCTGTGAATCCTCGTGTTGACGTTGTGCAGGAAAGCTTCTCAGAGAGCAGAAAGCGTTATTTTCCTGTGAGCTTTTCTTGCTGCCTGTTACATAAGGTGCTCTAACACTTACGTGAGCCGTACAGATTGCTGTTCCCCTGTGCAGGTTGGTGTGGGCACGATTCCCTCAAGGACAGGATTAAAAAAAGCTCTGGCAGCTCACCTTTGCTGTGGCTGATCCCACCAGAGGAGCCCCTGGCTGGGCTGGGGTACAAAGGCAGCCCCAGCTGTGCCTCAGCGTATCCTGGGTGCTCTCAGGAGTGCAGAGCTCTGTCTGTGTAGATTTATTTCTGTTGGTGTATCTGCATTTACAGCAGATGATGTACCCTGAACACCAGCACCTGGACAGCCTGCTCTGGTGGAGGTGTCCCTGCCCACGGCACGGGGTGGCACTGGGTGATCTTAAGGTCTCTTCCAACCCGAACTATTCAGTGATCTTCAGCTTGATCCCTGCTCCTTGAAATTCCCTAAACCTCGTGGATTAATGGCATTACTGTGCCTGGTTTCTGCCTCAGCAGGGATGCAAGGACCGGGGTTATTGTCCCTGCAGGTGGCAGGGGGTGGCAGGGAGGGACAGGCACGGGCTGTGCCATCCTGTGCCACGTCCGGCCCGTGTCACAATTGCCCTTTGGGAGGAGGATGGCAGAGGAGAGGAGTGGTCGCTGCTGTGATCCTGCACTTGCACTTGTAAACACCCCAAACACAATGCTTTTCTGTGGGAATAATCAGCATCATTGAAGCTGGAAAAGCCCATCCCGCAATTAACCCTTGTCCCCAAGCGCCACATCCCCCTGTGGCTGTTAGATCCCTGCAGGGAAGGGGCCTCCCCCTGCCCTGGGCAGCCCAGGGAGGAGCTGTGTGCTGTTCTGCTGCCGTGACCCATTTGTTGGGATTAGGAGATCCTTAGGAAGGAGCTGCTGAGTCAGGATGTGTGTGGCAGCAGGGATGTGCCACTGCTGTGTCAGGATGTGTGTGGCAGCAGGGATGTGCCACTGCTGTGTCAGGATGTGTGTGGCAGCAGGGATGTGCCACTGCTGTGTCAGGATGCCAGCCCCGCGGCCCCGCTCGTGTGCTGCCCACCCGGCTGGCTCAGCCTGGGCCTGGCAGGCTGCCGGGAACAGATCTTACCCTCATGTTTTAAATAATAATTTAAAATGGTTTTTTTAAAAAGGGTGACTCTCCTGACTTCTGCTTGGTTCTGTGTAAAATGACGAGGTGGGTGTTGTTCAGAACGTCCCTGGGCTTGCTCCAGGCCCCGGGGACAGACATGGTCACACATCCAGGCTGGGCAGGGACACCAGCTGTGGAGGGGTCTGGTTCAGCCCAGGGCTTTGGCCGTGGGTTCTGTGCAATATTCCGGGGCTGACCGGGCTCAGAAGTTGTCAGTGAAGTTTTTCACCCCGGTGTTTGAACCTCCTTGAGGACAATGTGAGAGCGATGGACATTTGGGGCAGGTTTAGGGTTCTGAGTGTTTTCGGGTGGCAGCCCTGAGATGTCCTGGCAGAGGCTGCAGAGCAGGCGAGGTCTGGGTGTTACCTGGATGTTGTACACGAGCTGTGCTCAGACCCAGCCGTGCTGGGCACGTCCCTGCCCTGTCGGATGTGCTGCTCCTGGCCCTGCATCCCAGGATCCACCCAGATGGCTGCTTAACTAACAGCTTATTTTGGGATTTAAGTTTCAGCTAGCCCCAATTCACACCTTTATAAAAAGTACATCATTTTCCCCCCAAGTTCATTTTTCAGGCAAAAATGACGTGAATGTGGAGCTTCATCTTATCTCAGTGTGTGTTGATGGGAGAAGTTCAACTTTGCTCTGGCTGCTCTGGAATTCTAAATGAGCCTGATGGAAAACTCAAGGCAGGAGATTTATAGGCTTTTTACAGGAAAGAAAAGGTGGGCCTTGTTCTGAAAACCTTTCAGGTTCTTAGGCTGATCCAGTCAGGGAAAGTCAGGTCACCTCTGGTGCCCAGTTTGTCGCGATGGGCTCTGGCTCTGGAGCAGAGCCAGCCAGATCAGCTGCACTGGCTGAGCCCAGAATTCACATTCATTTCATTGTTGGTTGGGTTTATTAACTTCCAGTTTTTGAGTCAAAGAAAAATACAATAATCTGTTTTCTGGCACAAGAACTTTCAGACCCATAGTTTAATTGTGCTCTGAGTTTGTGATATCTTCAGAAAAGCCTTTCAAGGGCAGTCCTGAATTCTCTCCTTGCATGAGTGATCCACAAGACAGGCTCCTTTCCAGTTCCTTGCTTTTCTGGCTTTTTCTTTTCATGAGATTACGAAGATTTTGAATTAGTAGAGGAAAGAGAAGGGTAGAGGATGGTTTGGCACATGTACAGTCACTGATGGACAAAGACAACTCTGCCATAACAACATCCAATTATGATTTGAATAAAGAAAAGGTAATTAAAACCACACGATTCTAAAACTTTATTTTCACATATGCCTGAAAATTTGTAAACACCTCCTGGAGCCAAGCTGGCACTAAACATGGCAGTGCAGGGAGATCTGAGGAGCGCTCCTGTGGGACATGGAGCTCGTTAACCCAAACCCATCGAGCATTTCAGCACCCAGCAGTGCCATTGACTGCCTCCGGCCTGCTCAGTGGCACGGGCAGGGTTTGGGGTTGTTACTGACACTCTGTAAGGTGCTGCCTGTCCCCAGCAGCCCTCAGGGTGGGCTCTGTTTCCAGAGCCGTGCCCCAGGCAGGACTCGCTCTGTGCTTGCTGCCTGGGGCATTTTTCATGCCAACAGATCAAATACAAAAATTAGGGTGCAGTCACCTTCGCCATCACCGTGAGCTCCCATAAATCGCAAGGGTCTATTTTCCTCCAAAGCAGGGGCAAAAGCCTCCACTCCCTGCTGCAGCCCTGCCCTCAGTGCTGCCCTGGGGCCCCGCTGCTGCTGGAAACAGCTGCTTGAGCTGGCACCTGCATTTGGGGAAAAAACATTGGCAATTTTCAGGTACAGGTGTACCTGAGGAGTGTGTGGCTGGGGGTTCAGGGAAATTTGATGTCTTGGGAAAAGACCTCTGGGCACAGGTTTTTATACCAGTATTTGGAATACGAAATGCAAACCATTCAGCTCTTACCTGTGTTCCTTAACATGCCATTGTTATTTATTCTATACATATATAGATGTATAACTTCATGGTTTTACATAATCTTCTTCTGGCTGGTGTTAATTGAATTAGTCATGCTTTTGGAATGCTAAAAAGATTTGCCTATGGGAATTTCTCTTCAGTTGTGAGTCAACAGTCAATTCTCAGGATTTTGTTTTAGTCAGTGATTCTTTATTAGAATAAACAAGATTACTGGTGGGGGAAATGTTTTCTCTGTTGGTATTAAAAGGAAGGATGGGGAATGCCAAGGTGAGGGAATGGAGATGAACAGGGCTGGATTAAATTGGCAGCACAGTGATGGGGTACACATTTCTTTGGCAAGCAGGGCCTTTTGCCATGTTTGTTTCTGGATGGTTTTATCGCCTTTGGCTGCTCTCCTCCCAGGCAGCAGCGTTGGCTGATGGCAGGTGACACTTTTCTCCTGTTCTCCCCATTCTCTGACTCCGCTCACCTGTGGTTTGGTGTCTGGTGCCATTTTTGCTCCCCCAGTGATGGAATGCATTTATTTATCCAGCCTCAGGATTTGCAGCAGGTCAGGATGGATGCAGAATAGCAGGTTTTAAGCTCCCCAGTAATTTCTTTATTAAGATTCATTTTGCTGTTGTGTTTTACATCTCCAGTTGCATGGCCAGTTTTTAGGGTTTGGTTTGCTCAAGAACATCCTTTTCCTTAATGCCTACATAAACTTCAAAATATCCATGGACTCATGAGCTGAGTGTCAGTAACGGGGACAGAGCAGAGTGCTGGGAGCCAGGAGGGAGCTCCTGGGTCATCATTCCCATCTCGTGTTTGTGACCCCAAGCTTTATCTCCTGTGACATTTTAGTCTCTGCTCTGCTCTGGGACAGTGTGGGCAGAGGAAGGGACAGGTGCCTGGGGCAGGCTTTGGGGGACACCCCACGGCGCATCCCTGGGGACGTCCCCTTCTTTCTGATGGGTCTTGTTTCCAGCAGCTCCTGCTCTGCAGCAGGGCCCTGGGGTCTGCACTGGGCTCTGCCATGGTCCTGCTGCAGCTGAGCTTCTCTCCATCCTAAAGCAGCGATTCCTGGGGCTGCCATGGGAGCTGGGCTCACCTTCCCACCTGCAGGGGGGCCGGGTTTGGTTTGTCCAGACAGGGCTGTGCTGAGCTGCTGTGGGGGATGCTGCTGTGGGGCACAGGGGGATGCTGCTGTGGGGATGCTGCTGTGGGGCACAGGGGGATGCTGCTGTGGGGGATGCTTCTGTGGGGCACAGGGGGATGCTGCTGTGGGGCACGGGATGCTGCTGTGGGGGATGCTGCTGTGGGGCACGGGATGCTGCTGTGGGGGATGCTGCTGTGGGGCACAGGGGATGCTGCTGTGGGGGATGCTGCTGTGGGGCACAGGGGGATGCTGATGTGGGGCACAGGGGGATGCTGCAGTGGGCCTGGGGAACGGGCCAGGAGCTGCAGGGGAGGGCTCGGTGCCAGGCTGGCCCCACATCTGCGGCTGGAACCATCTCCCAGCAGTGCCCTGCTCCCTGCAGGGCTGCAGGACCCCACCTGCCCAGCCTTTGCAGGGCCAGCTCGGCAGGGCCTGCTCCGGCCACAGCCTGGCCTCGGCCGTGTCCTTGCAGCAGGACGGACGCTCGCCCTGTGGCGTGGGGGGAATGGGGCTGGGGGAGGACGCTGCAAAAGGCAGCTGTGGAAATGCCTGACTGGCAAAGAGTGTTCTGGGGCTGCATGTGCAGCTTTTGTGCCTTTTACAATCAGATGTGATTCAGCCAAATAACCCAAAGGGATTTTATTTATGACCTGCCAACTTAAGGCCTGGGCCTGGAAGCAGTGGCTGCATGCAGGTGAGGCTGCTGCTGAATCCCAGGGAAAGGAAAGGGAGACAGCCAGAAAGGAAAACAAGAGGTTTGTCACGTGGCAGGGTTAATTCAGGACAATTAAAGGGTAACAGAGTAATAGGAAAAAGGCTTGAAATTACTTTGATGCATTTGCCATGCTATCTCCCCATGTTGGGTTCTTCTGCTGAATTGATGAACACTGACAGGGAGAGAGGGAGAAGTTCCATCTCCTCCTCCCGGGGGCCAGCGCTGGCTGACCCTGGAGACTGAAGTTCCCTGGTGCCATCTGAGTGTGGAGCAGGGAGATTTATGCCTTGATATGAAATAATCAGACTCTTTTGCATTGCTGGGCCCTTCTGTTGGAAAAAGAAAGGATCTGTGAGATTGTCTGGCAAATTGGACGAGTCTGGGACATTTGTTCCAATTTGATTTTTATAGCTCTGGAGGGACACGATAACCAAGCAAACCATAGACATTTCCATTTATGTTCTCCAAAAATAGTGGGAGGCAGTGTGTGCCGCTGTACTAGAAGGATTATGTAGGTCAGCCTGGTTCTGGACCTGTTATTGAAAGTGACACTGCCAAAGAAAAATCAACAGAAAATACAAGAAGCTTTGAGTAAGAATGTCACAGGTACCCACTTGGTGTTTCATCCCAAAGGATTCCTGAGGCACTGCTCAGCACTGTGCTTTCCTCACCTCTCCTCCAGGCTCTCCACCAAATGATGGTGGTAAAAATCCCAACTGCCATTCCCCTGAAACAAACAGATGTGTAAAAGTAGCCTAAAAATGGATAACTGCCATAATGCTGGTAATTTACGGGAAATTCAGTGTGATTTTTGTAAATTATCTTTCATTTTCCTCGATGGTTGGGCTTGGAAGACCCATGCAGCCTTTGGAAAATGTTCTGCCTTTTCTGAAACCAATCAAGAAGCTGGAGACATGACTGAGCTGTGAGAGGCCCTGGTGCCCTCAGAGCAGGGTCAGGCTGGGATCCGCAGTCCCAGGAGATGGGGTGAGGGCAGGGCAGCTCCACCAGGAAAGGATGGAGCAGCTCATCTCCATGTGAGGCACACTCACTGGTGAAAGGAGCTGCTCGAAGGGAAAGTAGCTAAGAATGTGATTGAAACAATAAAGGAATTGTCAGAAATTCCTGGATTTTTCGCTATAGCATGTTCTGAACCCCGTGAGTGCTGCCATCCCACACTGCCCCTGGGCCTTCTGCAGAGCCTGCTCCTGGAGAGGAAAACTCTGCTCCATCCTGTGCTTGGAATGCTGGGCCTTGGGCTCTAGGGAGCTCTCAGCTGGTGCTGCCTCAGGTGGATTTGGAGACAGGAATAACGCGTGTCTGGAACTGGATTTCAGATGCAAATACCAAGGGCATTTTACACAGTCAGAGAAAGTTCTACCCTTCTGGGGAGCAACCTGCTTCTCTTGGTTCCCATTCCCTGCTAACACCAGGTCTGGGCTTCCGGAAAGGCACAGCCAGAGCCTCCTTGGTATTTGTCATTTCAGACCACTTCTGGATGATTTGCTGTTGTTTGGGGTTTTTTCCAACTTGACAGATGCTCCAGCTGCAATCAGGCAGCACTTCCAGAAGGCAGGAATGTAGATCTTTAATGAAGCAACACAAAAGCCTGATTTCTGTTGGGCATGATCAGATTCTTCTCCTTTTGGGGAATGTGGTATTGGGACAACTACAGTAAATTCCCAATAAACAGCTTTTGTGTTAATGAACAGATTAAATCCCTTTGGATTTACCACATTTGAAAGCTGCCTGTGGCCTCATCATCCTTTGTCCTGATTATTGTGTCTTACGTTTTATTTGGATTTTGGAAAAACAGTTCTTGGAGTGGATGAAAACTTCCCTCAAGTGGCAGGTTGTGAAATGCCATCTGTGCCTTAAGTGTGGCTCTGTGTTACCTGTTCAGGCCTGGTTGTCCTTGCTGCCTGCAGGGCTTGGAAACTCTCCCTCAAGGACTGCACCAGTCATTTACAGGCTCCCAATTTTGAACTTTTAAAAGTTTTACCCTGTGTCATCATTGTGCAGCAGGACTTTAGGGAGAGGTTCCTAACGAGCCCCAGGTTCCTGTGGAGTTGTGTAAGCCTTTTATTGGTGTAAGCCTTTTACTGGTGTAAGCCATTTATTGGTGTGAGCCTTTTACTGGTGTGAGCCTTTATGTGCCTACTGGGGCTGTAAAGCTCAAGTGCTGATGCTGCTGCTCCGTGAGCCGGGGGTGGTCCTGGAGTCCTGCGGGTGCTGAGGGCACGAGGTGACTCCTGGAGGGCACCCAGGATGAAAACCCCACCTGACTGACTTTGTAGGGTGACTGGTAATTATACAATTCATAATGAATGTAATGAGTGCCTGAATGTTTGCAGTTTCCAGCTGGAAATGGTCTGAGCAGTGCCATGCCTGTGACAGAGCCGCTGTGGCCTGGGAGGTGCTCCCGGCACCGTCCCCTCAGGGAGCAGCCCCTGACCCTCCCCTGCCTCCGCTGACCACAGCTCCAAACTCTGAACTGTGCAGCAGATGCACTGACCAGAGCTGCGTTCCTGTAATCCTCAAAATCTTCTCAAAATTCTCTCTTGTGGAGACAGTTCCTGTCAAGGCAACTCAACAACTCTCTGAAGAAGTGAAGGGACGCAGGGATTGGTCATGGCCTTGATTGGGAACGTTTTCTTCTCATGTTCTCCATGTCTGACAGACTTCTCCACAAGCTGGCTGATGTGAAGGTGTCCTCTTGAAAACTGAGTTTGTGTGGAGCCATGGAATCAGTAAGGTGGGAGAAGACCTCCAAGATCACCACGTGCAGCCTCAGCCCGAGCGCTGCCATGCCACCAAACCCTATCGCAGATGATCTCCCGTGGGCTGCTGCTCTGTGATCTCAGTTCCCAGCCCTCGGCGGTGGCCCCAGTGCTGGCTTTGAGGATGAGTTTGAGGATCAGGACGTTTTGAGCTGTAATTCAGTGATTTATAAGTTAGAGAAAATGAGGGGCACAGTTGGTGTCCCGAGCTCCCCAGGGAGCAGGAGCCTCTGCTCTGGGTCAGCATCAGCTCCAGGTGCCACAGAGGGATGGGACCATCCAGACCCCCTCCCCCTGCCCCACTGCAGAGATTTAATTATTGTTAGACACATCCACAGCTTAATGAGCCTTATTCTGGGCACTTCCTTTTCCTTTCTCCATAATGCGGTTTTTTTCCAGATTCCTCTCTTCTGATATCATGTTGTTCACCCTAATTTACCATGGAAGCAGGAGATCCCTGAATTATATTTCCAGCACATCTTCTGTCCAGACAGGGTTTGAACTGGCTGCATCAACCACCACTTTTAGATGATTGGAGAACCTCAATACAAAATTATGGGTATTTTGCTCTTAAAGTTTGAGTTCTGTTTCTGTCAAATAAAGGACAAAAAAGCCAGAGAGAAAATTTGTCTGCAGAAAATACACTGCAGCCAAGATTAAATCCTCCCATGAAATAAGGAGGCACAAGTGGCCATCTGCAGTAAAATCTCCGGGAATTTAACCCATCAAAGCATTCCAGGAGCATGGGGCTGACTCCTGGGAGTCGTTTCCAGCTGTTAGCACGAGGGTAATTTCACTTTAGCTCCTATTCCAGCTGGCAGGCAAAAATCCAGTTACAGCCACTAGAATTTGGAAGTTACTGCCACTGAGTTCAACCTTTTCACCTTTGACAATCTCATGATAAATCGAAGGTGATTCAGGACTGCTCAGGCACTGAGCTGGTCCGGAGCCTGAGCGCTGCAGTAGGTGGGGATTTTGCTTTGTACTTTTTCTAATGAATTTAGCTTTTTTTAAAGAAGCTTTTACATTTTTTTTTCCAAGGAAATTATTTCTGCTGGGTGCAGGAACGTGGCAAACACCGTGGCAGTGAGTTCTGACTTGACAACAGGAAGCAACCACTGGCAGGAAGAATTATCCTTCCTTGCTTGCATTTCCCCAGGAGCAGGAGTGACTTTGTGAGCACCGAGCTCTCCCTTGTGCACCCAGCTTTGCTTTCACCCAGCAGCCAGCAGTTCCTGGAAGCACTTCCAGAAGCTCCTCCACTGGGGTAGAGCAGGGAGCACAGAGAGTGGTGGCAGGGGCTCCATGGGGCTCCTCCCGAAGATTTGCGGGATTTGAGGGTGGTTTTGTTGGACATCCATCACAGGGAGCTCGGGAGCTGCTTCTGGAGCTGCTTGGAATGGGCAGGCAGCAGAGAGCTCTGTGTGAGGGCTCCTTTGTGTGCAGGTGCAGCTCAGTGCGGGGAGCACGGGGGGATGGCTCTGGGAGGTGTTATTTGGGAATTTCATTTCCCAGTCGCTGCTCCCCCAGCAGAGCTGGGCCCTGGGCAGCCCCAGGGAGCCCAGGACTCCTTAAAGCACAGCGGGGATGGAGAGAGCCACGTTCTGCTGCAGTCTGCAGCAGCACTCCACTGCATCCAGCTTGATCCTGGGAGAATTCTTTGGGCATTACTCTTAGAGAAGGCAGCTCTCGTCTGCCGAGGGTTTGGGAGTTGTTGGGAGGAATGGTATAAAAAGCAGCAAATGAAGCAGGAGATCCTAATGAGATATAATCTGTCTCAAAAAGTATTGATCAGGACATGGTTTTGCCTGGCCAGCTTCAGAGCAGAGTTACAGCCTCAGGCAAGTCTTGCTTGTGCATTTGTGCCCCTGGACGTCACTCTCTCCCTCAGTGGGTCTTTTTTCTTCTCTTAGTTTAGTTTTTCCTACCTAGTTTCATTTTTTCTCTCTGGTTTAGCTTTTTTCTCTAGTTATTTTTTCCTCTCTGGTTTAGTTTTTCCTCTCAAGTTTAGTTTCTTCCCCTACCCAGTTTTAGTAAAAATTTCAAGCTGTTCTGAGTGTCTGCTTGGAAAACCAATGCATCAGTGACTCAATCTGCTGTTTTGAAGCAGACACTGCCTCCCCTGCTTTGGAACTCTGGTTATAGGAGTGAATCTCAGACCCATTCTGAAGGCAGAGCTGATTTGGGGAATTTGTTGAGCCCACAGAGCAGTGTGAGGGGTTTGCTCAGGGCAGGTGCAGCCAGGCACATTTCAGCAGTGGCTGCTGCTGGCCAAGGACCTGCAGGCAGTGGGGTTGGAGCTCTGCTAAAACAGATCTTCTGTTCCTCCCACTTCTGAATTCATCCTCAGTTTTGTTCTTGCATCTTCTCTTTTGGCTTGTGCCAAAATAGTCCCTGACATCTGTGAGCACTCAGCTCCGAGCACCCCATCCCCAGCTGCCCCGAGGGCTCTGTTCCCCTTCTCCCCAGTAAATGTTTGCCCCACGGTTATTTGTCTGGTGTGGAAAGGAGATTTTCCTTGGGCTGGAGTTCTGTGCTAGCTCTGAAATGCGTTCTGTGAGGAGATGATGTAATCTGCACAACCTCTGCGCCTGCCTTTAGACATTTAATGTGCAAGTGCAGCTCTCTGCTCTGTTTTAGGTGTTAGTGATGCCTTCAGCTGTGGCAGGGGCAACACAGAACAGTGAACTCCATACTTTGGTAGGTAAAAAGTGTTTCCATTTCTCTTTCAACCATTGGTGAAATGCTTTTATTTCTTTTTAAAGAAGAATCCCTTCATTTTCACATGCTGGAACTCAGATTGCAGCAAACTGTGCATCTATAAGTTGGTGTGTTGGCTGGCTGCTCAATTAGTAGGAATGTTCCATGCTAGTAATTAACAAGGATCTACCCAAAAAAGAGATGTCTCCTTGGCAGTGTAACGTTTCTAGAGAAAAATAAAAAATATTGCATGGAAGGCTAAGGGAACTGCTCCAATTTGCTTCCAAGATCTGTAAATCAGGCAGAGGATTTACATGTTCTGCTGTTTCAGCTGGAATTCGCCTCCTCCATCAGATTATTTTAGTATTTTGTGGATAGTACTAATTAAAATTTATCATCAAAGTAACTTTAGATTTAATGGGACTCTTTTCCCAGTGTAACAGGAATCAAGTTTATGTCTAAAATCTTTACTGAGATGCTCGGAGGGAGCAGGGCTCCTCCATGTCTTTGTGTCTTTGAAAACATAGAAAAACAGGATTCTCCATGCATGGCAGACTGTGTTGTCCTTTGGGAATGCCGGGGGTGCTGAAAACGGTGCTGCAGCAGTGCAGATGTGGGGCAGCCCCGGTGCCTCCCCCACACATCCCCTGGTGGGGTTTGGGACAGCCCTGGGGCTCCAGGGGACAGCAGCTTCCAGCCTGGATTTGGGGTGGTCGGGAATTGCCCTCCCAGCAGCGCTGCACTGCAGACAAGCAGCTCAATGGCTCTGTGGTGTTTTCCAGGGGTTTTAATGAATGCCTGGGTTTCGGTGGAGCAGCTGCTGCTGGAAGGTTTTGTGTTGTCCATTGTGTGTCCCAAGGACTCTCCTTGGAGAGAAACGAACAGCTTGGTGGGGGTTTTTTTTGCGCTTCCTGTGTTCCCAGGATGGAGGAATTTGGGGACCTCCCTTCCCCTGTGCCGTGGGGTTCTTACCCCCACCTGGGAGAGCTCCTTCCCTGCTTGCTCCCTGCCTTTGGGAAGTGGCATTTTCCTGGATCCTGATCTGATGCCAGCCTACTGCTGCCTTCCTTCCGTGCTCTTTTATCCTCAGCCTTGTCTCTCCCCAGGTTTCACTTCACATCCCATCTCCACACAATCATCACCTGGCCTCCAACTTCCCAGTTTCCAGTAGCAGCTCCTTCATTAATATTTGAAGCATCTGATTCTTGCTTGTTATCAGCAATATCCCGGGAGATGGCAAGAGAGACTGTGTAGGAGGGCACTTTAAAAGCTTATCTTTAAAGCCACGATGTTTTGTGATTTAAAAATTAAATATGGATTAACAAATGGAGAACTGACACTGTCTAGGGAATCAAGATGGGAGAGAGGGAGAAGAGCATGACTCAACAAATTGCTTTATCACCACAAAGTGAAGCTATCGGGGCGGATGTGCAGGGACTGCTCAAAGCTTTGACAGTCAGCTCTTGCCTCAGCAGCTGTGCAGTCAACTTAATTAAAAACATTTATTTCCCCAAAATAAGAAGTTTGCAGAACAAGTGAAAGCAAGTGGATTAAACAAGACTCGCTGGAATTTTGTGGATATTCTTTTATCCTTTATTTTTATGCAGGGAACATTGCTTTGCTGTGAGAGAGGCATCTGGAAGGGCAAAAGTCAACTTCATGACTTGTAAATAGAGGTGCTTTTTCAGGAGAGTTCCCCTGTGGATGCAGGGTCTGTTCCATGCCTGGGGTGTGCTGGACACGGCTCTGTGGGGTGAAACATGGACGTGTCCAGAGAAGGGAACGGAGCTGGGAAGGGGCTGGAGAATTCCTGAGGGAGCTGGGGAAGGGGCTCAGCCTGGAGAAAAGGAGGCTCAGGGGGGCCCTTGTGGCTCTGCACAAGTCCCTGACAGGAGGGGGCAGCCGGGGGGGGGGGTCGGGCTCTGCTCCCAGGGAACAGGGACAGGAGGAGAGGGAATGGCCTCAGCCTGGGCCAGGGGAGGCTCAGGGTAGATATTGGGAACAATTTCTCTGTGGAAAGGGTGGTCAGGCACTGGAAGGGGTGGCAGTGCAGTCCCCATGCCTGGAGGGGTTTAAAAGCTGTGTGGAGGTGGCACTTGGGGACACGGGGGAGTGGCGGCCTTGGCAGGGCTGGGGGAATTGTTGGGTTCTGATCCTAGAGGGCTTTTCCTGCCTGAACCATTCCATGATTCTGTGAGCTGACAGAGTTCCCAACCAGCCACGGTTTGCCAGAGCTCTGTGGGTGTCACAACCCCAGATCCGAGCCCTGGAATGAACTGCTCTGTGTGCGAGCTCTGAGAAAGAGAATTTTCCACACTTTCTGTTAAAACAGAGGTGGTAGCAAAGCAGCTCCTTCGCAGTGCAAGTTCTCTGAGTAGGTAGACGTGGAATGCTGGAGAGGAATTTAATCAGAGCTGTCTCTTCACTCACTGTTTTGGAATCAATCTAATCAAGTTCTTTCAATAAGCTGTAATATTGGGAGAAATGATTAATACAAACCTTGGAAACTGAGACCACGCTTTGAAATTAATTTCAAATATTAAAAGTGTTAATCAAAGTGTTAATTTCCTCCACTCACATTTAGTTTTTGCAAAGTAAAGATAACTTCGGTCATCTTTTCCGACCACAAAATGAATTAAAGATAAAGGAAGTGGATGTCTTATGTGAAATAACAGTTAACATCTGTTTTCTTAGAAGTTACATTGATTTAATTACTTTTCATTTATGTAATACTCAGAACATCATTTAAATTCCTCCATACAAGTCAGGCTCTTTTTAAGAGAAAATGTGTTGGCCCTTATCACTCATTCCAGATTGAAAGAGCTGCAGCTTCCAAGGCCAGTCCCTGTGGGATGAGGCCCTCGGAGCAGCGGAGCCTGGCAGGGAGATTTCAGTGGGGGAGCCCCATCCTGCAGCCTAGGGATTCACAGAGCAGGCAGAAATTGCTCTGCATTGCCATCAGTTGCACGTGGAGGTTGGCAGCTCTGGAGTGGAGCTCCTTATCTCCTCAGCTCCCAAGGGATGTGATAAATGCCATGGGATGATGGCTGCACAGCGGGGAAGCTGCAGGTACGAGGGGGGACAGTGTGAAATTTGATCTGCAAATAATATGAGGCAATTCAATTAAGTGTAGACTAAGATGAGGAGTGCCCCACAGTAAGGAAAAGGGGCACATTCAGCATATTAATTTTTCCTTATCCTTTTTCTGGCATCTCTCTTTGGTCTTCTGAATCCCAGATTTCCTGGTGCTGCCTTTCCCTATCAAGATTCTGAAAAAAAAAAAAGTAGTGATAAAACTTCTTTGTGGCATAAAGATTGTTTAAATATTGAGTGATTGATTGATTGATTGATTGATTGATTGATTGATTGATTGATTTGAGGCTGTGACCTAATTTCTGATGCATTAATATTTTGACTCTCCAAAGTTCTTGCTGTAAAGTGAATTTCCTTGGGTTTATTCTTGGTGTAGCACAGTGCAGCTTCTCCTACACTGTCACAGGTCTGGATGCCCCGTTCTTAAACTCAGGACTGCAGCACCAAGGAAAATGGAGGCTTTAAAGGCTGAGGGTGTTTTTGGAAGCTTTTAGGGCAGTGTGGGCTTTGCTGGAGGGATGAGTCCTGCACCAGTCTCCATTCAGTTAAACACTGTGGGCACTCTGAATATTGGCAAATACTTCATAGGTCTCTCAAGTCCAGCATCAAATTAAGAGAATCACTCTGTCTTTAATGGGCTGTTTGTTGAAAAGGCTCTTTGGAAAGCAGTCAGTGAAGAGCTTTGTGCCGAGATCACCCGGGAGTATCCATATTCCATCTCTTTTCTGGGGTTCCCAGGAGAAGTGAACACACGTGGCCAGGGAGTGGGGCTGGGAGAGACCTGAAAGCCCATACAGTTCCACCCCTGCACTGGACCAGGCTGCTCCAAGCCCTGCCCAGCCTGGCCTGGAGTGTGACTGAGCGTCCCCTGGCCGAGCTCCCTCTCTCAGTCCCTGTCCCCAGAGTCCTCAGCTGAGTGTTGGTGTCTGACTGGGACCTACCGTGGTCATTTTCCATGAGATGAGGCATTGCTGGGGCAAATCCTGGACTGCCTTCCCAGAGCCTGCTCCTCACTCCTGTGCCTTTTACAGCCTCCTGTGGCAGAGCTCCATTAAATCGAGTGGCTCGTGCCCAGGCAGTGCAGGAGGTGGGCTTTGCCAGGCTGCAGGAGTGGTTTTATTGAACTATATCGCATTTTTAGTACTCATCTGAGAGAGGGTCATTAAGGCTCGGTCGAGTACATTAAGAACATTACTCCAGTGTGAAGGAGATGGGGATTATGAGAACGGCAAGAAAAGACCAAGGAATTACAGAGCTCTGTTTCTATTTTCCGTTTCCTTGTCCAAGGGCTGGGGACAGAACCTATTTCAATAATTCCCGGCTTTGCTGAATGGGCCCATTTTGAGTCCCAGAAGAACAGTGGTCACTGTCTGAGCTCCCAGCAATGACCTTGGGCGTGAATCTGGAGGGAAAATGTGCTGCAGCAAGGGAGGACTAATCTGAAACCCAGGTGGGACCTAACAAACTGGTTTGGTATCTCAGTCATCCCAGCTGGCACCTGCAGATCTGACCCAGGGACCACTCGGAGGGATGGGGACCCGTGTGTGTCTGGTTATAAAAGTTTACTCTAGGGTTCAGCTCTTCAACCCTATTTTGACCCTTGCTTTGTGGGCCTTGTTCCATGTCCCTGATCTGTTGCAGAGCTTTTGTAAGCCTGGCACTGGGCTCATGAAAGAATTTTGTCATGCTGTAAATGCTGGTCTCTTCCTGGGTGGAAAAACCAGGAAACATGTTTCCTTCCAAAATTATTTATCAAAGATTCCTTCTCCTCTCTCCCTCCCTCCCTTCCCACTGGGATGTCTTATGGTGTCCTTGCTGCTCTCTGGATTTGTCACTCTTGGAAGAAGTGACAAGTCTTTGCTTGCCCTAACAGACACATAACAGGCAGAGCAATGCCATTATCTGGGAGCAGGCTGAAATGCCATGTTACTGCTCCAAGAAAAAACGCGTTGGGAGCATGGGAACACTCCAAACCCGAGTTAGAAAAGCTTCAGCATCAGAGATCATTTTGTGCTTGCAGTTTATAATGATTCATTATCCAGAGGTGGCATCGTTATTGCGGGGGGGGGGAAATGTCCCTGCAGGAACAGCCCAGCACGGAGCAGCTCCCTAAATTACAGAGTGGAGCTCCACAAGGCAGCTCCCACCAACACACCCAGCTCTGGATCCGTGTGCGGAGGAGGCAGGAAACTGCTTCCTGCAAGGAGCCAGAGCAGCTCCAGGGCTTGGCTAGAGCAGCCTGGCACTTGGGGAAGGAAGGAGTGGAGCTGAGCCTGGCTGCCCCTGACCCCAGGAGTGCAGTGCTGGGAGGTGACACCCCAGGGCTCCATGGAGGGGATGGGGATGCTCTGAGCCACAGCTGGAGAGACTCAGCACTGCCTGAGGGTGCCTGGAGCATGTCCAGAGAAGGGAATGGAGCTGGGAAGGGGCTGGAGAATTCCTGAGGGAGCTGGGGAAGGGGCTCAGCCTGGAGAAAAGGAGGCTCAGGGGGGACCTTGTGGCTCTGCACAAGTCCCTGACAGGAGGGGGCAGCTGGGTGGGGTCGGGCTTTGCTCCCAGGGAACAGGGACAGGAGGAGAGGGAACGGCCTCAGGCTGGGCCAGGGGAGGCTCAGCTTGGACATCAGCAGGGATTTCTTCCTGGACAGAGTTGTCCAGCCCTGGCACAGCTGCCCAGGGCAGGGGTGCAGTCCGCATTGCTGAAGGGCTTTAAAAGCTGCGTGGATGTGGCACTGGGGGACATTGGCAGTGGTGGCCTTGGCAGTGCTGGGGAGTGGTTGGACTCGATGCCATTAAAGATCTTTTCCAACAATTCTGTGATTCTGCTTTAATTGTAGCACTTATTTACAGAAAAACAGGGAATGTTTTCCCAGTTTGTTTCTTTCTTTGTCGATTGCCTGGAATCCAAGCTGTTTCACATTGATCCCGTGTCATTTCAGGACTGGCCTCTCCGGGGTTCTCACTCTTGGGGTTGGGACATCAGGTGCCTCTGGTGGTGCTCCAGGCAGCCTGTTTGTCCCCTCGATGCCAGGCTGGGCTGGGGCTCCTCCAGAGTGTTCCAAGGGCATCAGCAGGGCCCTGCCTCCTGTGCTTCTCCTCCAGAATGTCAGTTTATTGCCAGTTTTGAGGATTTCTGCAGCAGCTGCAGGCCTGGCTCGCTCAGCCTGTGCTGTGTTGGAGCCCAGTCCTGCCGGTGCCACGGCTGGGCGGGAGCTTTGCTGGTACCGGGGTATTTTGGGTGCTTTGTTTCTGTCTCTCCCCCAGCCGGAGCTCGCACCGCCCACGGCTGTTCTGAAGCAAATGTGTCTCCGGGAGCGTTCTGACACTGCCTGGGAGGACTCTGCCTGGGCTATTTTTGCTCAGGATGCTGGAGAGCTGTGTTCAGGCTCCGAGCCGGCTCTGCAAGTACAGGGCTGAGGCTTAGTGGGGCCCACGGGGGTGGTACTGGGCTCCCAGCTGGGTCCTGGAGGTGTGCTCCAACCTTGCCAGCTCTGTGGTTCTGTTTTATCGTTGCATTATTTGGGGATTTGTGCTGTTTGAGATCAGAGAAGACACTTTACCCCCCTGGGGTGGGGCGTCCCATGGCCCAGCAGGTGCCCCCAGGATCGGGGTCTCACAGGATCCCAGAGATCTCCAGTTCCACCCTTCACCTTAATCCAGGTGTCTGAATCTGGGGTCTCTCCTTTCTCTTTGCTGTTAGTTAGAAACAGCTCAATGGTGAGATTCAAAGCATCAGTAAGGTTGTTCAGCTGAGGAGCTTCCAGTTCTGGGTCTTTCAAAGAAAACAGGGAATGGTTTATCCATGCAGGGCTTTTCTTCTTGACTCCCTGCAATCCAATCTCCTTTCCATGGGGTAACATTTCATTGTTAGGTGGGTCTCAGAGCCCTTCTGAGCAGGGGTTTCCCCTTTGCAGGGCTCTGCTCCAGGCCAGGTCACGGCAGCAGTCCTGGCATGGAGCTGTAACAACAAAAGTGATTTAAATGTTTGAAGCAGAAGCAGAAGTTCTATTTCCTATTGCTTTTTTCTACATGGTTGCACTGTGGGGCCCCAGTGCACGCTTCGTAGCGGATTTTAGGAAGCCAATAACTCCCAGTCCCTTCTCCAGCCAAGCCTGGGCTGAGCCTGTTCTCACTCATGGTTCTCAGGCACAGGCAGCTCTTGGTCCTACAGCACAGCCTCATTTTCCTTCTATTCTGTCTCACAAACAGAGCTTTCCTACATCTTTCAAAATGGTCTTACACCATTCTTATAATTTAATTTAGTGTTCCCAAAGAGAGTCTTAATTTTTTGTATATTACTGGAGTTTAACTGCCATAATAAAGGACAATTTTGAGGTGATAAAACACACTGGGAATGTCATTAAATATGCAGCAAAGGTCTGACACAATGGAATTAAGCATTAATGAATAACATAGTAGAAATATTAGTCTTCCATATTAGTTTAGGTGTTCTGCTGTTGGGTTATGATGAGGGCTAATGTGAAAAAATGAAACAGTAAACAAGATTAGTGAAAATAAAATTTCCAAGTGATTCAGTAGCTTCTTCATGTGTAGAAAGTTTCTAAGTTAAAGCTGTTGGGTTTCCACAGGGATCCTTTTCCTTGGATAAATTGTTGTCATTCCATGTTTTAATGTAATTTTATTATTGGTGCACTTTCCATTTTTACAATTGAATTACCATACTGTGGAGATGTAATTTAAATTCAAGCCCATCTGCAGATCAGGGCAGTTGTAAACTTCTTTTACTGCCATAAGCAAGGACTTTGTAGCTCTTGGCAAACAGGGGAGTGAGGACTCCTAGGGAGTAGGATATTAATTGTTCTAGTAAAGGAACAACCATCCAATCCAGAGCCTCATTAGGACTTTGATTTAGGACACAAGGGCCCAGCTGGCATTTCTGGATCTCTCTACAAGCCATTTTTTTTAAACTATAAGTTCCTTTTTCTTGAAGATTCTGCATGTTCTGTGCTGATTTGGACTCTCCATGTATTTTTTCCCTTGCAGTGTGGTAGCTCCATGTCCAGGATGTTCCATTTCCCAGACCTGTGTGTGGTGGGAGTGCAGCAGAACTAAACCCACCCAGCTCTCTGTGAATGTGCCTTGATCTGGTTTAACTGGGAGGGCAGAATAAATCACTTTATTCCCATTTCTGCTGCATGGAAGGGCAGGAGCTTTTCTATCCCTCAGCTCATTTCCATAGACTGAAATTCCTTTGGAGTGCCTGGGGCAGAGCTGGTGCTGGGGCAGATCCCTGGGCATCTCCAGGCTCTGCATCTCAGCCTTTCCAGGGAGATGGACTGGAGTTCTTGGATAAATCAATCTTGTGTTGGGAGTGTTCTGGTGGGCTCAGACCAGCCCCTGGTGAACTTCCACCCTGGTGGCACCTTGTCCCATGGTGGGACAGGGGCATATTGGACTTCCAGGTCAGGATTTATTTTGCTCACTTTGTTTTACTGTGAATGGGACTGGAAATTTTGGGAATGGGACTGGAAATTTTCCTGCACTTGATTAACTTCCTGAAAATCTGATTGTTTCTTGTGTGAGGCTGATGGCAGGTCCCAGAACATGGACACTGAGGGTTTGTTCAGGTTTTTAGTTAAACATAAACCAAAGCTTGGGCCTAAACCCCTCCCCGGGACGTGGCTGCTGCTGCAGAGCCACGTGGGAATCACAGATCAATTTCCAGCCTCTGGGCTTTGAGGATTTGGTGGGTTTGTGTCAGTTGTTTGAACAACTCTGTCCCTGCTGAGGAGTTTGGTGCAAGCTGGCAGCCCCAGCTGTATTTCAGGGCCATGAAATGATCTTTTGTCATTTTGGTTCTTTAGGATGTGATTCTGCTTTATCAGGGAAGTCTCCTCAGTTGTGCTATCCAGGATTTCACAGGGGGAGAATCCTGACTTCTTTCAACTCAGTCTTCAGTGATACTGCCACTGGTTTCTTGTCTTTTCTTGTTCAGAATATAGGAGGTTTATCAGCCAGATTCAGTGCAGCTCATAAATTGTATATGCAAGGTATGGCAGGAAATGCCAGAACCCAGCAGTGATATAGAAAATGTACAATGAAATGAAAAAACCTCCTGTGTGCCTTTGAGGTTTATTTGGTTTCTTCCCCAGTTAATTCCTCTCCTTTTCATCCCCCAAACTTCAGTTAAAGTGTTTGACTGATTTATTTCCCCTTGTGTGATGGAGGGCCCTGCTTGGTGGGGCATCATGGGGCCACAGCAGTTCTTTCTGAGGAATCAGAGCTCTCCTGCACTTGGAGACCTTTTATTTTTATTGTTTGCATTACAAAGTCTAGGTACCGTCTGTACTTAACCTGAACTTTTCTCACCCTTCCCAACGAACTTTCCTTAAAATCTTCATTTTGGGGTGTTTTGTGTGCTGGTGTGCAGGGAGGAAGCTCCTGGAATCGCTGCCAGTGGAGGAGCAGCCGAGCTGTGCCAGGGGCTTTGTCTGTTGTTCCCATAAATCTGATAAAGATCCAGGAGGCAGCTCTTGGCAGCTGCTAATTTTAAAGGAACGTATTAATCAAATTAATTGAGAGTTCCTTTTAATAATCATCAGCACCAACATAACTTCGTGACGTGATGTTTTCAGTGTTGCTAAAAGTGATTCCCCCCAAAAGAGGATCTTTGCAGATAAATCAGCTGAAAAAGTGTTAAATTGTCTCTTTTGCTACCTGATAATCCAATTAAGTGGTGATAAGAAAAATAGCTCCTGGAGAATTTCAGGGAACCAGAATAATGCACTTAGTGTTGTAGCAGAATCCAAACAGCACATAATCAGGGGTATCCGTGGCTACTGGAGTCGCACTTTGATTCCCAGATCCATGCATCACCTCCAGCCCCGGCGCTGGGTGTTCGGTGTCCTGGCCAATGTAACAGGGGCTGCTCTGGCTGTGAGAATTCAGGGCTCTGCCTGTGGCAGGCACAGCTCAGGGGCTACCAGGGGTGCCAGGAGCAGCCAGGGGATTGCTGAGGCTCTGTCGTGTCCCCGGCTCCTGTGTGCTCCCCCACCCCACTGGGTTGGTCCCTGCCTGCCCCCGGCTGCAGGAGCCTCCTGCGATGGGGCCTGGCCCCTGTCCAGGGCTCTGACACAAGACTGGGCAAAAATCCTCATGTGCTCATCCTTCAGAGAGTTTGTGCTGTTGGATCTCATTCCCCAGTGGGTGGATGGGCTCCAAGTATCAACCCTTCCTCCCAGCAGCGTGAGCGTGTTGGTCGTTTCACGCTGTGGGATCTGCAGATTCATGGGATCATAAAGTCTTATGATGGTTTGGGTTGGGAGGCACCTTGAGGATCTTCTTGTTCCACACTTCCTGCCATGGCAGGGACACCTTCCACTGTCCCAGGGTGCTCCAAGCCCTGTCCAGCCTGGCCTTGGGCACTGCCAGGGATCCAGGGGCAGCCACAGCTTCTCTGGACATGTCAGAGCAGCCCCAGGGTGTCTTTGGCTCCCAGGCTCTCATCCACTGCCACAGCACTTGGTGCTGCTTAGAGCATTTGTCACTTCTCCAGGCCACCAGGGGTAATGAATTCCTGCAGGAATCCTGTGACAGGATCCCAAATTTGCAGCTTTCATGTTTTTACCACTTAATTCCCTCGGAGGTTTTTCCCTCGGAAGTGCTGTGAATTAACCTGACAGTTTCAATAACTGTGCACATGTTTCCTATTGTAATGGGGTGTGGAGTGAGGATATGAAAGCTGAACTTACTCCGTTGTGCCTTTTGGACAATGAACATCCAGGTCCCTGGGCACTCTGCTTGCTGAGGGGTGGCAAAGGGCACTCTGGTATTTGCCATTTATCCATAATAATATCCATTCCTCCTATGCATTTATCCATAATTCCTTTGACCAGAGGTGGTGCCAAGGCTAGCAGGGTACCAGCTCATCTGCTCCTTTTGGGAAAGCTCTCCCACTCCCTGGATTGAGAGCAGCTCCCCATCCTGAGGGGCTGAGCCCACGGTGTCTGCCCAGGGCACCCTTCCCAGGTGGGCAGCTTAAAACAGAGCTCCGGTGTTCGCCCTTCCCACAGGACAGCAGGGAGAGCAGGAGCTGACCTCCCAAAGGGAGTGGAAAACTCACAAACAGGGTCTGAGACTGCCCTCTCAAATTCCAGACTGTTTCCTTTCCCCACCGTGGCTCCTGTTTCCTTTCAAAAGCCCCTGCAAACCACAGCTCTGGCAGCATAGGCTGCATTAGAGGGTTTTTGCTGGCTGTGGAAGCCTGGCCACAGCTGTGGCTCTGTCCAAGGCTGCTCGGTCCAGCTGTGAGCATTCTCCACAACAATGGGAGCTTGGGCTTCTCCGTGCAGGCTGTGGCTGAGTGACCCTCACGATGGATGTAATTGCTGCGGGGTGGCTGCAGAGCCAGCAGCCTACCAGCCATCCCAGCCCCTTTTCCAGGCACTTCCAATCATGTGGGTCACGTTTACTTCATATTAAATAATTGGGTTTTTTTGGTTTTTTTTTTTTTTTAATTATAGTTTTGCAACAACAGCGTGTCGCCTGGTTGGGGGGGCTGTTCTTTTCCCCTCTGGATTCACAGATTTTTCGATTTAGACAGACTCTTATCTGCAGAGATATCACTGTCCTGGCTGTGGGTGAGAGACCCTGTTGTTTCTGCCTCTCTGCACACCAGGGCTGGTTGTTATCAGAATCACGGGCGGATAGAAGGGGCTGGGTTGGGAGGGACCCATCCAGTGCCACCCCTGCTGTGGGCAGGGACAATGCTCAGGATGCTCAGGCCCAGGGCTGGCTGGGAGCTGTGCTTTTAACTAGCTGGAATCCCTGCCAAGTGGGAAGCTTTGGGAAAGCTGGAGAGCGCTGCTCGTGGGTTTGGGTTCATTCCGTATAATTTTGACTGGGGAAAATAGAAAGAGCATTTAAAACTGTTCAGATTTTTGAACTCACTGGCAGTGAGACTTTCGATCTTCATTTAAAATAAAGTTTATTTTAAAAACGTGGTATTGTTTGCTTTTAAAGGAAAACAAAGGCTGCAGAAAGCCCAGGCTGTGATAATTGCGAAACAAAATGAAATGTTTTATGTGAGTCAGAGGAAAACTTGGGGGCTATTATTCTCCTTTATTCTTTCCCAGCCTTTCCTTTTCACTGTTTTCTTTCTTCCCACTGAAACAATCGTTTTCCCTCTGAGTGTTTGGAGCAGCTGGTCCAGCAGAGCTCCCTTGCCTTCAGGCAGCTGCTGCAGCTCGGCTTCTCTCTGTCAAAATCAGGGAAAACGAGCCTGACCTGCCTTGTGAGGGGCTCAGGGATGTGCACAAGAGCCGGATTTCCCCGTTTCCAAGCAGGAGTTTGGTTTTCCCGGCTGTCCCGTGGTTCTCTCCGGGTGCTGCCGTGGCTTCTTTGCCGTGGGATGGGGAGGATGCTCCAGAGTTGAGCCCCCTCCTCCTCCTCCAGGTTCTTGACCCTCCAACACCTTCTCAGGTGCTTCAATTACCAGGACTTTTAAATCTGGGTTTTAAAGCCTATCTGTGAAACTCTGCCTTTTAATTAACTCATCCCCACTGCTGGTTTTTATTAAGAGCTCTGATACGTTGTTAATTAACACACTGTGCACTATGGTGAGGAGGTTGGTATCAAAGATGCTGTAAAAGATGAAAGTGTTTACTACTGAGAAACAAAATAATTAAGGCAAAAGTTGTGTTTTCATCTGCCAGCAACAACCAGAATGTCAGTGGAGATGGGAATTTTTTTTAATTTTACTTTTTCTAAAACAAACTAAACAACTGTAACACGGGAACTGTGCTAACAATGGGCATTTGTTGGTCTGGCCGTAGGTATCCGTGGCTGTGCTGATGCTCTTTGCTGTGTTCCCTGGGTGTTCATGAGAAGTCCCACTCACACACCTACTTTATCTTGAGGCTCCAGTATTTGGGCCTCTCCATCCTGTTTGGTGGTGGGCACTTGAATGAGTAAATATTTTCTTGCACAATGTGGGTTTTGCCAATACCTCAGCTCTGGCTGTTCCTATTCCAGATAAGTCATTCCAGTGGAAGCATTTCCCCCCAGGAAGCTGCAGAATCAAAGAAAATCTCGGCCCTTCACTGAGATAAAACCTGCCCAATACACTGTCAGCACCTTTTGCCTCTCAGCCTGTTGTTTTGGGGGTTTATTCATCAGTTTAAGCTCGTTCGGGTTGCTGTTGTTTCATTCTTTAATTCCTCTCCTTTTCATCCTTCCACTGCCCATGTCTTTGCTTATTTTGCTTTTCTCCTGTGGGCTGGGCACAGCCCATGCAATCCCTGACCCTCCCCAGCCGTGCAGGCTGTGGGTATCAGAGAAGGAATTGCACAGATCCCTCTGGAAGCTGCCTGGAAGGGCAGTGATCCCCTGGGAGAGTTCCTCCCCTGCCAGGCTCCCCCGTGGGCTGCGCATTCCCCACTGCCCGTCCCGTGCTCTCCCCTGAAATTTCCTTTCCTCTTCTGAAGGTCCCTTTGTCCTTTGCTCTCTGGCACAGGTGGGCTCTGCATCGCCCAGTCCCTGAAGATCCCCCAGGACCGCAAGGACAAGAGCATCGACTTCGATAAAATCATCCGGCAGCTGCTGGAGACGCCCAACGCCAGGGCCATCGTCATCTTCGCCAATGACGAGGACATCAAGTAAGGGTGGCTGGGGGTCCCATCCCCGGGGCTCTGCAGGAAGGGGAGAGCAAACACAGCTCTGAGGGAGGCAGGGAAAGCTCTGCTGGGGGGAGCTGTGGGGGGATGTGGAGTTGGGAATGTGGGGGAAGCACCAGGTACGAGGCTGCTGCTGCCCTGGCTCATGGTGTGCCCAGACCATGCTGGAGGGACAGGAGTGGGGACCAGGATTTGGGAGCTTTTCCTGTCATGGGGTTGCTCGTGTTGGATGGCAGAGCTGACTTTTCCTCTCAGAGGAATTAAGAACACGCCCCCCTCTCCAGGCTCATTCTGCTTTGTGTAATTCATTAATTCAGAGACTGTTTTATGGCAAATGAAAGTTAATGGTGATAAAGTGACTTGGATGCTCAAGGTTAAACCACATGGAATGGGCTCATAAAATAACACAAAGAATATTTTGTATTTCATTACTCACTTGCATATTCTGGGTCCAGAATTTGAAATTAGCTTAAAACTGTGATGGAATCATCAGTTGCTGAGAGGCTCAGTCCCACAAAATGAGACAAAAAGAATTTAGGAAAAAGTTTCAGTAAAGTCAGTGGAAAAACTCTTTAAGTTTTAGTGGAATCAGTAACTCAGTCATGGGATACAGGGTGAATTTAAAGAGAAGTCCCACTGGTGCTGCGTGGATCATGGGATGGTTTGGGCTCGGAAGGACCTTTGAAGATCATCCAGTTCCATCCTTCCCTGGCCCAGGCTGCTCAGAGCCCTGGTGATGCAGAGTGTCCCGAGCCCCTGAGCTCTGCTGGGTTCAGAAATGTGCTGTTCCTGTTCATCACAGAGTCAATCAGCTTGGAAAAGACCTCTGAGCTCATCGAGTGCAGCCCTTCTGCCATTGCCACGCGCCGTTTCCTGAAGCAACTCCGCATTTGAATAAAATCACGTTGCAAACCAAATGTTCCTTTCCACAGGCAAATCCTGGCGGCTGCCAAGAGGGCGGATCAGGTGGGGCATTTCCTGTGGGTGGGCTCGGACACGTGGGGCTCCAAGGTGAGCCCGCTGCTGCAGCAGGAGGACGTGGCCGAGGGAGCCATCACCATCCTGCCCAAGAGAGCCACCATCGAGGGTAAGAGCCTGTCCTGCCCCCTTCCTGCCCCCTTCCTGCCCCCTTCCTGCCCCTGTCCGCCCTGCCGAGTGCTCGGGGATAAACCTGTGCACACAAACGTTGTCAAGCCCATGGAATATGCCTCCACCTCCTGATTCTCCCCTGGATGTCCGTGTTCCTGAGGTGGAAGCTCAAGGCTGGTTGCCCACCTGGGGAGCTGCCAGCAGTTGGTTGTCGGGGGCCTGATTTCAGAGCTGGCAGAGAAAGGCTGGGGGGATGTGACAGGGCTTTATCAGTGAGAAGAGAAGCCCAACTGATCTGAACCTGTCATGTACATACAGGGGAGGGAGAATCTTGGGCAGTTTATGTCTCCTCTCTGAAGCAGGGGAGAAGTTTTCTACTGAAGGAGTAAAACTTTGTTTTTCAATCAGTGTGTTCCATTTAAACTCAGCTTAACTTTCATTTCAGATCAAGCACTGTATTTATCCATATTGCTTGTGTGCTTCAGAAATACCCACACTTGTACGAGTGCATGGGTATGGCTAATTTTGGGAACCTTGTTTTACTTAATCCCTTTGTTTCTCAACTTTCCTTTGTGCTCTGAAGTGTTTGTTGTCTGATCTCGCCTCAGTTTGTTAATCCTCAGTTTGTTGTTGTGTGTAAAGACGCTTCAGCATCCACATGGCTTCCTCTGGGCACCAGCGAGGTTGATCAAAGTCTGTGTTCTCTGGAATATGGAGGGAAAGTTGTTTCCAGGGCAGGCACGAAATAGGGAAACCCAACTCTTCTGCTGGCCCTGGCAGGGCAGGGTGTGCAGACAGTCCTCAAACACATTGCCCACATTGAAAGGGGTTCTGGTGTCTTTGCTGCCTGCAAAACCAAATATTTGCATTTTCCCTGTGCCTGCACTCCCTGCTCATCAGTTATTCCTCTCAGGTAGATCATCTTCATTCTTTTACATTTTTAACCCCCCGAGGCACTCTTGGATGTTATTTCTCCGTAAATACAGAAAGTTGACAGACAATGAAGTGGTTTGTTTCTGAAAAGCAGGATATTTTAATAAGCTTTTCACACTGTCTGTATTTATCCCTGAGGGTTTCTGACACAGAAGCAAAAATTCTGTCAACAGTACACAGAAACCAAAACTTTCCACGTTTGTTTATTTTAAAACATTTTCCTATTACGTTACACATTAAACCCATCGTGGGAAGCATGAGGGGGCTTTGGACACAATGAGTGAGGATGGCAGAGCAGAAGAGTTCAGGTGTAGAAAGTCAGTTAAATAAGAGTTACAAATACCAGTGTATTTGGTGTAGCTGCAAAAAAATTGTGTTTACTGAGCCTGGAAATAACTCCTTATTCAGTGATTGCTGGAGAGCTGCCCGAGGTTGGCTGGCTGCATTTTGCACTCGTGGCCACAGAGGCTGGGGGGTGACTGTGGTGCCTAAATTACATTTTGCCTACAAATCTCTGTAACTGAGGTGTCCTTTAGGAGCAGACACATTTTGGGGTCTGTGTGTTCCGTGGGCAGGAAGAGCCTCAGGCAGGAGTGGGTGCTGTGCCCGGGAGAGGGAGGTGTCCCTGTGCAGAGCAGGGGGCTCCTGGCTGCTCCCTGGCCACTCCCAAGGCTGGTTCCTGCCCTCCCCAGCCCCATCCAGCCGTCCCTAATTGCCATCTGGATGTGCCATCTGCTCCCGCTGTCACAGGGCTGGGTAAGGGAACCGATCACATCCCGGTGCTGCTGGAGCAGTTTTCCAGGTCCCACATGTCCCCTTTCAGACTGATCCCACTTCTGTCTCATCCACCAGGAGAACAGCCAGTGCATGGGTCAGGAATCCTCAGGCACTGGTGTTTCCGTGCTCAGGGAGGCCCTAATCCCTCAGGAGTGCTGCCTTCCCCTCAGGCTGCTGGAGGTTGTTCTGTTTTCCTTTCTGTTGTTTTCATTTCGTTTGGCCACAAGACCCCAAGAAAGGAATTAGACATTTTAATGTCATTCTTCCATCATCCAGAAATGAGCATTTGCTTCATAAAATTCAGCAACGCATTTCTTTCGATGAGGGCATAAAATAAAAGAAATAAGGCACCTTGATTTTCCCTGCCAGTGGAAGGAAGCAAACTGCATGAGCAGGCTGGAGCCCAGTGCCTTGAGCAGATCCCAGCCCAGCTCCCTTCCATGCAGCATCCTGCGGCTCCCAGGCTCCAGGTCAGGGCCACAGTGAAGCACCAGCTCAATTTCCACTGGATTTAGTGAAAATCTGTGTTAGAATCATGAATGATTCTAACAGATAAGGTTGTCCTTATTTTACTCCTCAAAGACATCTCTTCTTTTTTTTCCTTTCCTTTTACCGCTGTCTCAAGTAGTATTTGGAATATGTTGGGAAAAGCTGCCTAAGAAACCTTGCTGGAAGCAGAGAGATCACTGCAGCTCCCGTGCCTTGACCTGAACGTGAACACTGCCTTTTCCCACAGTAAAGGGAATAATGTTTGGTAATCAGTCAGGGAATGATCAGCTGCACTGAACGAGGATGTGCCTGCAAGTTCAGGGTGCAGGGCACACTTTGGATTAGCAGGGCTTTGTCTGTAGAGCTGTTGGTCACACATGTCACAAACTGAAATACTCGTTGTACAGAAAAAAAGAATTTTTCAAGTAATTCTTCACCCGCAGCCTTGACTTCAGTTGAAAATACAGGTGAGAAGTGCAGGTGTGCTGTGGTTTTACACCTGTGTCCATAGGTACAGGCTGATGTTCCTGTTTCTCTGGCAGTGGCAATTTTCCTCTGACTCCAGAGGGGGCCTGAAGTGTTTGGCTTTTTGTAGGATCAGGCCCCAGATCCACAGTTATTTGTCTTGGTACTTGATGTCACTCTTGGGACAGAATTTTCTTTGCCACAGTCCCATGGGGGGGATTTAGGAAATCATTAGATGAACTGAATTCATTCATCTTAAGTCAGTCTTAATATAGCCTGATTGTGTTTGATGTAATTATGCTGAAAGGATGAAGTTGCATTTTATTTGCATAATTGCAGTAGACAGTGAGCCAGAGAAGTGCACATGAAAGAGGAATCACTCCTTGGGAAGTTGGGAACACGCTCCACTGGCAGCTCAGCCAGGTACAGGGAACTTGAAAGGCTTGGAGAGGCTTTCAGAGGAAAAAGGCAGATTGTATTTATTTATTTATTTACTTATTCATTCATTTCTTTATTTCTAGAGCAGCCTGGCAGCAGGATGTTGTGTCCTGGTTCTCAGTGCTCTGAGCTCTTCCAAGGCAGAGCTGTGCTGGGCCCTCCTCACATGAGAGACAAGCCCCATGCTGAGTCCCAGAAATGGTTTTCCTCTTAACCTCGGCTGTGAGGAGGGTGAACAACCATCTGCTCACCTCTTCCTTCCTCTTGCTCCTGCACCTTTTTCCCGTGCAGTATTTATCAGACTGGGCAGTTCCCTGTGGTTCTCAGTCCGTGGTGCTGGGAGCAGTTGTTAGAGGCAGTGTTACTGACTGAGCACTTCCAGAGCTCTGGGTTTTCCTCCAAGGTTTTTCTTTGGAAAGAGTCTTCCTTGCCTTTCTCACGTGTGTTCCTCATGGACACCAGCTCCCAGGGAGGTGGAACCAAGGAGGGGAGCAGCTCTAAGAGAAATACGGAGGATAGTGCATAGATTTGATCTTAATTATTTAGAATGTCTGGCAAAAAACAGTCTTTACTGTCTGAGCTCAGAATTGATGCAACTGAACAGTGGGATTCAAGTAGATTGCAGATTAATGATTCAATTCCAGACGCTGTGGATGTGGCTGAGGCTGGAGTTTGTGAAGCTCTGGGCTTGGAGGTTGAGGGATGGCTCAAATCCAGCACAGGGATGTGCTCAGATATTTTAAAAAATAAAAGCTGCAAGTGCTGCAAACCAGCAAAACTGTCCCTGGAATTTTCAGTTGTTTGTCTCCCAGAGAGATGGTGAACCCTGTTTTGTTTTCATTTCCAGTAAGAGCTGGTCTGCTCCTTTTTTTGTTTGGGCAGTATGAACTCGGGAAAAACCAATGAAAGAGTGGGGATTTAAGCAAAATTGAGAACTAAATTCTCTGTCCCTGTTCAGTGGCTCTGAAGTGTTTTACCTTCACAGCCCCAGTGTGGCAAAGGGAAGGGTTAATTTTGCTCTGTTAGAGACAGAGTTGGATTGTATCCGGGGTTACAAACAGGGTCCCACTGCCCTGCATCCCCCGGGATGTTGCTGAGGAATGAGGTGCCCTCAGGGGAGCAGCAGGCCGGCGTAAATTGCATAATCATACTTGTAAAACACTTCACTTGGGGTATTTTTTGTTTGTTTACAGCCTGGTGCAGGGTCTTTCCAGTTCTCTGTTGTTCTCCAGCTTTTTCTGTGTCCCTGGGGAGTGAGCCATGTGCTTTTGAGAGAGGAACTGGGATGGAAAGATGTGGCTGCAGGGGTCTGCTCCTCCAGGGCTATGGGACTGCAGCCTGGCTGGAGCAGAGCCCAGGAGCACCAAAAGCCAGAGGGGACCCCGGTCCCGAGGAAAAAGGCGTAAGAGGTGCAGCTTGGACCATCAGTCCCTTGGACCATCACTCCCAGATTTGCTTACTCTCCCCATTACCTGCCCTGAATTCCCTCTCATCCCCTGGCTATCCCCCCGTGAGCTGTTTTCCTTCCCACTCAGCTGAAGGGCTCCAGCTCCAGGGTCTGTCCATCCTTCCTTAGCCCCTCCAGGCTGGCTGGGAGCAGTGGGGCCAGGTCAGCGTTGTGCAGGTAAATATTGGCTTGAGTATGTGGGTGGTGCCCAGTGGTGGTGCCCAGTGTCCCGAGAGGAGAGGGATCCATCTGGAAGTGCTGGAACCTGAGGCACACAGGGCCTGTTCCTGCCAGGAGGATTGCACATTCCCTGTGGAACTGCAGTGCTGAGCTTCCCGGGGCTGGAGCAGGAGCTGGAGGCAGCACTGCAGGTCCCTCCCAGCTCACACCTCTGGGGTGCTGCTGGAGCAACCCCCTGGCTGCTGTGTGGGGCTCAGGCACTGCGGTTCACCTGGGCTTGGTGAGACAGTTTGAAGGGGTGGTGGTTTCAGGACATTAAAGAGAATTATCTGCCACTGTTCAGTACAAGGCACAGCCCATAACCAGCACAGCATTAACAAGAAATCCTGTCCCAAATGGGGCTTGAACCAGATGCTGCTGCTGCTTCCAGCACAGAAATGAGGTGGGATGCTCTAATTGGGCCATAAGGAACTGCTGCTGTAAAACAGAGATTTAGGAGCCTTCTCTGGGGCCCCTTGACATGAAATGAGCTGCTCACCCAACCCCCAGCAGATCTGGTGCTGCCAGAATCCAGGATCTCTGCTGGGATCCAGCTGCTGCTCATCATGTGGGATTTGTGTCTCTAGGTCTGTGGTGTGGCTGCTGCTCCCCAGGCTTTGCTGGCGTTTTCCCGTTGCTGTTCCCGTTCAGCTGTGATTCCAGGACACTGGAGATGGTGTGGGTGTTCTGAGAGAGGGAGGTGAGCACATGGAGACACACAGGGAGGGCTGGTGCTGTGGGAAGAGATCATGCCCAGAGGAACACGCAGCTATTGATCACCCTTCAGATGGATCATCACTTTTGAGATACCCTGAACTGCAACTTCTCAAGACCAATTTTCCTCTCGATGATGTGACATGGGAGCTGTCAGTTGGATGTGTTTGGGCAGAGTATTTCCAGCCAGAAAGGAAGGATTGCATTTTTAGGAAGCTGCTGTTTGTGCGTGGCAGCTCCAGGGGACCCCCGGGCCTGTTCTGCAGGAGGCTCTGTAGGGGTGCCCATGCTGGGGCAGAGTTTGCAAGGAGCAAATGTCTGCATCACACACCAAAAGCGCTTTCACTGGGCCCGTGTCATGTGTTTATCGTGGCTGTGTGCTGCCTGAGCTGCTGCTGGTGCCCACCCTGGCTCTCACCATGGCACCCAGAGCATCCCAGGAAAGTTCCCTGCTGGCTCCAGCCCCTCTCTGCTGGGGCTCCACACCCCCAGACACACCAGGAGTGTGTTGCTGGCATCTCTGGGTGAGGCAGACTCAGGCACAAAGGGAAATGTGCTAATTTTAGGCAGTGAGCAGAGGTTTGAAAGGCTTGTCTTGTTTGTTTCCCTGTGCTTTTGTCTTCTAGTCTGTATTGTTAATGCTTCACTGATTATAGGCTTTTGAAAGTAATAGTTTGGGAAATAATGCACATAATAATACACATAATTTCCTTAAAGATGATACAATGAGTGCAGAAGTGCCCACTTCACTCCTGCTGGGTTTGCAGATCTGCTTCAGGAGCGTGTTTTCACTCTGTTGACTTGACTGCATGACAACAAAGGGATTGGAAGGCATTGAGGAAAAGCTCCTCCTTGTAGCCCCCTGTGCTGGCTCCTCGGCAAGGGAAGCAGGAGTCAATAGATCAATGGCCTGGGTGCCCTGCTGAGGCTGGATAAACACAACCCTTTAGTCTCAGCTGTGGGTGCAGGGTGGCGAGGAGCTGGGAGCTGGCCAGGGAAGATGCTCTCTGTGCAGCCGAAGGGAAAGGCCTGGCAAGGGGAGCTCGGGCTCTGTTTCCAGTGCATGGCGTTGTCCATCTGACAGGAATTCCCTTGTCCCTGCTAACACAGCCTTGGTGGAACCTCTCACTGCAGCTTGGCTCTGAGCCCTCCCGTGCACACCCAGCCACAGCTTTCGCACCTGCGGCTTTCTCCCGTTAGCACGCAATTAATGAGGCGATTAATCGTGCCAGGTATCAATAGAGAAGGGCCAGGCAAACTGGTGCAGTATAGAAAAATGCAGGGGAAATGTTCAAGAAACCCCTGTCAGAGGGCTCTGCCAGCTCGGTGGGGCTCAGCAGTGGCTGCTCCTGGGGCGTCCCACCTTCCAAAGGGATTGTGTTAGAGCTGAAGTGTGAGGCCAGTCAGGGCCTCGAGCTGATCATTGCTGCTGGAAGAAGAGCGGTGTAATTACTTGTGGATAATGATGAGGCCTAATGAGAGCCGGTGTTGTGCTGCCACAGTGGTCAGGAGCCTGGGCAGGGACAGCCCCAGCACCTCTGTGCCTCTGAGCAGGGGGATCAGACTCGGCTTCTCCCCACAGTGACACCTCCCCGAGCTCCCCCGGGATCCCTGAAGGGAAACCAGCCTCTCACTGCTATTCCCCTCTCAGGTTTCTTCCCTGGGGTGCTCACAGTGGTTCACCTGTGCAGAGCAGCCCTCAGGCCCCCTTGTCAATCCCAGAATATCCTGAGCTGGAAGGGACCTGCAAGGATCGAGTCCTAAATGTAACGAAGAAATCCTTCTAATCTTTGTTTTTGAGTTTGGCTTTTTGTTTCTCTGTCTAATTACTGCTTCCCATAGCATAAATTTCCAAAGAAAAATACCCCAGATCTGATGGGATGAGTTGGTTTTTTTGGTGGCTTTGGGCAGGTTTATTGTACCAAAGCCAGGAAGAGGTAACCCCCACGTTAGCTGGGGCTGCTCTGCTGCCACAGGGGTGCCTGACCCAGAGCTCTTCAGCTCTCTCACAGCAATTTTCAGTGACATAACACTGCTTTGTCTTTCCCGTTTCTGGTAAAGTTTGCATTGAGCACTTCATTTACACAGGGCCAAGCACAAATGATTTAATACAATACTGCAGTGACTTAATTTTGTGGAATCAAATTGGTTTCTTTATCTAAAAAACCTGAAATCTAAACCACACCTGAACTGTCTTTGACCTCCTTAGAATTTAAATGATATTTTTAGTTATGGCAGTTATTTGAAATGCTGATGTGTCAGTCCCCAAAGAGGGAATACTTGTCTCGAGTATTGCCACTTGAAATTTTGGGAAGCCACACAGATGTTCATCTCCTCATTATGGAAATAATGTATTTGGTTAATGTGTTGGTATGAAGAGAGGGGAATACAAATTATCTTGCAACTTGAGAGCCATTTAAAAGTTTCCTTATATTTAGGCAGCCTCAGGCATCTCCCCCCAGCATCTCTGACACAGCCAGGCCTGGGGTGGCTCTGCCAGGGCACTCCAGGTTCAGCTCACCCTCAGCAGCCAGGGAGGGCTATCCTATGTTGGATATTGATCCTCTTGAAATTCCGTGTTCCACTCCTTGTGGTGGGCTCGAGGCTCTCTGGGTACTGTGGTTGCAGCTGGGTGGGTGCACACGAGGGGAGCTCTGAGCCAGGAACTGGCCACGGGACTTGCCTGGTAGTCCCCAAGGCTGGCCAGGATCCCAGAGGGAATGCTGGGGGTGGGATACCCCTGCAGAAAAAAATAGTGGTGGAGGAGGATGAGGGATGGGTGCTTAGAGGATGCTCTGCTCCTGAAATACTTGCATAAATTGGAAATGGATTTTGCTTTCCCTGGAGGTGCAGGGAGTTCCCAGGAGGAGCCCTTGGGGTGCTGTGGGTGTTTCTGTGCGGGACCCCCTGGCCTTAGGGGCAGCCTGAGGGAGGTTCCAGCACTGCCAGCCCCAGAAATCCCCCCTGTTTTCTCTGCTGTGCCTGTCCCGGTCTGAGCTGGTGTTTGATGTGATTGCTGTGCACAGAGGGAGCTGGGACTGGGCTGAGCAGCCTCAGATGAGCAGAGAGTGGGGAGGAGGGAGAGAACAGCAATTACCTCCCTCTGCTCACCTCCCTGCACACTCTGGCATTGTTCAAGCTGCCTGAGAGCCAAGAAATCAGCTGTCAAATAGCAAGGAGCTTGTATTTTGTAAAAGGACCTAAGGAAAAAAGGGAAGGATGTGATGAGGGGGTTGGGTTCTGTTTCGAGTGAGTTGAGGTTGCTCAGAGAGAAGAGAGGAGAAGAGGAAGCTCTGGGGAGATCTTGGAGCCCCTTCCTTTACCTGAAGGGGGTTGCAAGAAAGCTGGGAAGGGATTTTTCACAGGGGCACGGGGTGACTGGACAAAGGGGAATGGCCTCTGAGGGAGGAGGGGAAGTTAAATGAGATATTGGGGAGAAATTCCCTGGGAGGGTGGGCAGGCCCTGGCACAGGGTGCCCAGAGCAGCTGTGGCTGCCCCTGGATCCCTGGCAGTGCCCAAGGCCAGGCTGGACATTGGGGCTTGGAGCAGCCTGGGACAGTGGGAGGTGTCCCTGCCATGGCAGGGGTGGCACTGGGTGGGCTTTAGGGTCCCTCCCAATTTTCCTGGGCACATTGGTGTCGAGGGGAACGTGCAGTGAGGCTGGCAGTGTCTGCAGGGGTCTGAGCTGAGCCCTGGCTCCTGTGCCAGCCATGCCCTGGCTGCCCTGGGCCCAGCTCTGGCTCTGCAGGACATGGGCACCGCCTGGAGCAGCACTGGACAGAGCTGCTGCTGTCCCCAGCAGTGGGGCTGGCTGTGCTCTGGGGGCTCTGGCTGTGCCTTGGGGGGCAGCTGGCACACACACTGCAGGCTGCACAGCTCTGGGGACACCCTCTGCAGTTCCTGCTGCTCACATGGAAACACTGCAGCCAGGGATGGGGACGGGAGGAAAATGAACTCTGGGTGTGAAGGAAATGTGGGAGTGCTGCAGCCAGGCTGGGCAGAGCAACCTCTTGGATTTTCATTGCATTATCATTCTTTATTATAATTTTAACCTGTTGAGCGTCTCCAGGAGTTGCTGCAGTCGCTTCATCCCAACAGAGAGGGATTTCTGTATTTTCACCCTCATTTAAATTATGCAGGTGGCTGACTGGAGTTTAACTGCTTTCGAGGAGATGCTCGGAGCGTTTTGTCAGTGGCTGCAGCGCAGGGAGCAAAAGCACTCTCGTGTTCTGTATTTAGACCTCCCAATTCTCGGGTTTTGCTGCTCTGCATTATTAAAAGGGAACAGGCCATCTGTGGAGCAGCTTCTGGTAAGAAGAGTGGGAAGCAGGATCTTAGGAAACCGGTGGGAGAAGCATCCAGTCGGTTGGAAGGGACCTCCAGTGCCACCCCTGCCATGGCAAGGACACCTTCCACTGTCCCAGGCTGCTCCAAGCCCCAATGTCCAGCCTGGCCTTGGGCACTGCCAGGGATCCAGGGGCAGCCACAGCTTCTCTGTAATTGGATGAACAGTTTTTGTAAAAGCTTTTAGCTCATCTTCAGGTGCGAGGAAAAGGAGTTTTTCATGGAGAAAGGTCCTGGCAAAACAAATTGCCCGTTTCCAATAGCTGGGCAGTAGGAAAGGGTGAATACCTGGCAGAGGCATTCTGCTCCAGGAGGTATTTTTACCTGTCTGGCCTGGCTCTGGCGATGCTGGTTCCAGCAGGCTCACTCCCTGCTCGCAGGGCTGGGTTGGTGAGTACTGCTCCTCCCTTGGCTGGCACTCTGCTCACTGCTATTCACAGGGAATTATTCATTCCCGCAGCAGGAGCCCTCTGAGGGAGAAGTGCAGTGTTCAGCTGAGCTCAGAGCACTGGATCTGAGCTGTGTGACCAGTCCGGGTGACTTTCTACCTGTGCCAGCCCGGATAGTCCCTCTGGGGCTGAAAATGCACAGTCTCGGTGGTTTTGGGGGGCCTGGGGCTCTCCAGAGCATCTGTGGCAGCTCTGGGGCCTGGATTTGGTCTTTTTGTTGTTCATTAACAGAGGGAGGCTCCCCCTGCTGCAGCTGGGCGAGGATGCTGGGACCATCCAGAAGCCCAAGGCAGCAGGAGAGTCCGGGATGGGGCTGAGCTCCTGGGTGTGCCCAGCCCCTGCTCCGCAGCTGAACCCCCCAGCTGAGGGGGTGCCACTGAAATGGAAACAGAGGGACAAATTCAGGGCTGTTGGCACACACGGGAGCTCTCAGGGAGGGAGAGGTGCCTGCGGGCTGTGAAATGTAGAACAATGAATAATAACACAGTTGTACATTAACCTTTCCCTGACAGGGCTGCCTCAGACAGCTCCTGGGTCACGATCTCACTGCCCTGGCAGCTGTGTCGTTTTATGAAGTGATAACGAGGATGCTTAGCCAATAGCTCGCTGTTTCCCTAATAGCACCTTTACAGACTAAAATCCCGGATTTGCCCTAAGTGGAATTTTCTCTGTGTGTGATTTGTGTCACGCATATAAAAGTCAGAGGCAACACCACCTGAAATACCCTTTGGCACAGTAATAATCAGCAATTATTGAAAAAGAAAACAACTGTAAAGCACTTTTATGGCATGGTGGAAGTTAATAAAATAATTTATATTACGGCCTTTTTACTGAGCAAGAAGGTCAAAAAAATATCTGTAGACTGTCTTAATAACACCCCATAGTGTGTGGTTGGGCAGCATCATGAAATCTGCAGAGAGACTTGCTGCCCTGAAATTGATCCTGTCATTCCACACCTAATGCCTTTATCCCACATTTAATGCCAGTAAATGAAACGCTTTGGGTTAAATGCTAGGGAAATTGGAAAAGTGTTTGAGTAGCTGCTTTCCACTCATTTGGCATCAATAATTATAGCAGGTGATGATTTACTACGTGGAGAAATAACTGGCTGTCAGTAGTGGGGACATCCTTGGGACTAAGTAGAAGAATAAAAATATCATAAACTGATCAAATCACTGCTCAAGTGAAATTGGGTCAATATGTTGGATTTGCTCTCGCCTGGGCTGAGAATGAAAGTACTTGAGGCACATGGGAAATGCAGTGGGTCAATAATTTTGTGGTTTAATTAGGCTTAATGATTTTCCTTACTAAATAACCCCTGAGCCCCTGTAGTCCCTTGTGACACACGAGGGGATGGTGTGTGGCATGTGCCGGTGACAGGGCAAACCAGAGGTGACACAAGTGCCTCTGAGCTGAGCTGTGCTCCTGCTGCTGGCCCCTCGCCTTCCCAAGCCAGCCCTGCTGTTCTGGAGGTGCTGCAAGGAGCTTCCCTTGGCTGCTGCTGGTGTCCCTGCTGCCAGCCCAGCACCGGATCCCCTGATTTAATCTTTATTTTCACAGGCTGTTGCTTGTCCTGGGTGCCCCCTGTCTGTCTCCTGCAGCCCCCTGGGTGTGCTCCTGGCTCTTTCCTGGTGACAAACCCCTGCTGCCAGGCTCCCTGTGTCCCCGAGCTGCCTGTGGCAGAGCCGGAGCCTGGTTTGGCCTCTGGAGCACCTGCAATTCCCAGCAGTGCCAGGGAACTGAGCCCTGCACTTCCAGGCAGAAAACGGGCATCCCAGGGAGGCAGAGATGCAAGATTAAGGTCAGAAATCAATCATTTGGGGGTTTTGGAGTGGGGTAAATACAACCCCGGGTTAGCAGGGCTTATTTCCTGGTGGATAATCGAGAGGCTCTCGGGGGTGCTGTAGCATCCTTCCTGCTGAGAGAGCCCTGGCTGGGAGGAGCTGGGAGAGGGTTCTGAGTGTGGAGGGCTGGGAGTGTTCCCCGGGCAGGCCTGGATCCGTGCAGACACTCCCTGTCCAGACATGTGAATGTGGAACAGAACACCCAGATCAAACCTGTCTCCAGCCAGCTAGGGAGGAGTTATTCCCATCTCCCCCAGGAATTTCTGATTTCAGTCACTTAACACTGCTGATAACTCCTGGCCTGATCCAGGGGGCACCCTGAGAGTGGCAGGAAAACAACCTCGAGTGCTCAGATTTTGGTGGCCACAGAGCCAAGGAACCCTTGTCCCTTGCCTGGATTTTCCTGGCCCCTCCATAGGGTTTGGGATCAGGTCCCTTTCCCCCACTCCCTCCTCCATGCTCCCCTTTTTTCCCCTCTGTCTCATCACTGTGTAGTTTGTGTACATATTTATCCTGTGGTGGAAAATAAATGAACCCTTTAGGTAGCATCATCTTTCTATGTGTAAAAAAAATGATTTAATCAAATCACAGTGATTTGAAGTAATAAGAGATTCATTGTAATTTGGAAAATCTCATAAAAGAACTATTTATCTCTCTTAGAGATATTTGCTGAAAAAGTAATTTGCTAAAGTATGAAATATGGAGAACATTGGGGATCACTAAATCTTGTCACACCAGTGCAGTGCTTGGTCACGAACAGGGGTGAGAAGTGATTATTCCTGCTTTTGCATCGGTTTTTCTTGGGTCATCTAATTCCCAGAGCCTCTGAACTCAAACCCCTTAATTTCAGCACTGTGCATGTGAGTTGTCCTCGTGTATCAGGTCAGGAAGATGGAGCACGGGCTCAGGTCTGTTGTTGGTGCAGAGAGCTTTTGCCTCGTTCACCCTGAGTGTTTGAGTCCGGTTCAGTCCAAAAAAGTGTCTAAAATTAGAGAAGCTTTTGAGATTGCCACCAGCCCAGAGGGACCTGCTGGTGTGTGCAGGACAGCACTGTGGGAAGTGTAGGAATGGTCCTGCCTGGCGAAATAATCCCTGGAAGTGTCCAAGGCCAGGCTGGACATTGGGGCTTGGAGCAGCCTGGGACAGTGGAAGGTGTCCCTGCCATGGCAGGGGTGGGGCTGGGCGGGCTTGGAGGTCCCTTCCAACCCGAAGCACTCCAGGATTCTTGTTCCCAGGTTGAGAAGGAGGGCAGTTGCCAGGCTGGTGCCTCTGGGAGGGGTTCTCCAGGACCTTGGCTGTGTGGGAGCAGCATTCCCAGGGTCTGCACTGCAGGAGGGGTGGCTGCACAGGGCCAACCCCTGGCAATCACCAGGAATTGGTCCATCTCTGCACCCTGTCCCACTGTCACTCACCTGCTTGTCCTGATCAATAGAAAAGAAAGGTAAAAAATGTTCCCTTTTTAATAGGGATCCATATTCCTGCCTGCGAATGCAGGGGGATCATTAAACAAATCAATGGGAATGTTATTATTTGTTATTAAATCTGTAAAGGTTTAGAGTAATTCATATGGAATTCTATTACAGTTTTATCAGAACTCATTGATTTTACGTTATTAAGTTATAGAGCACTTTCCCCAGAGGTCAGTGAGTTTGGCACGTGGGGAAGGTTTATTGGTGCTCTGTCCGAGCCATATGGATATTGCAGGTCTAGAATATCCCCTTTGAAATGCTCTTTTAATTAGGAGATATATTGTAAACAATATACACAGGTTTACAGGAAAAAGTTTGGGTTGTGTGTCCCTAAAACTTGACTGTTTTCTGAATATTCTTCTGACCCATCCATGATCTTTTCCTTAGGAAATTTAATCCTGTCAGTGGTAATCATAGAATCACAGCTTGGTTTGGGCAGAGGAATAGTGCTGGTCCTTCTAGAGACTGCACAGAAACATTCCTAAATCACTAATTTATTATTAATTAACTACAACAGGTGTCCCAGGGGTTTTAAGCAATTATTCCTCAATCTGTGGGAGGCCCAGGTGAAGTCCCTGCCTCAGGATAAATAGAGCAGGGAGAGATGGGGGTCTCTGCCATCCCAGGATGTCTCTTTTCCTGCAGCTCAATCCATTTTATTCTGGGAAGGTTCCACTTCCAGCTGCAGTGCCCACGTGAAGGGCTAGAAAGCCACGTGGAGCTTACAGAGTGCACCCAAGTACTCAGTAAAACTGCAATCCAGCACGGAGGGCTTCTCCCAGCCCACTTTGGTGCTTTGCTTGCATTTTGCTCGCTGTCCTTCAGGCTCTGGCTGCTGCCTGTCCAGCAGGGCATCGCCTCGGTGGGGCAGGGCCTCTGGGGATGGGCACCACCCTCTGTTGTAGGAGGGACTGAGTTTTGATTCTGACAAACTGCATCAGTTGCTGGTGAGGCTGCAGGTAAAATTTTAATTAGCTTTCCACCTGTTCCTGGAAGGCCTCAGTGCTGGTTTTCCTGGTTGGTTTTTGGAGATGCCGTGGGCTGTGCCTTCTGGGCTTGGGATGTGAGTTGTGAACAGCAGACTCAGCCCTGGGAAAACACGTTAGAGCTGGGTCACTGGCACACAGAGCAGAGGGGAGGAGAGGGATTGACCCCAGTCCCAGTCACCTTTCCAATTGTAAAACAGCTGGGTTTGTGCTGTCTGTTCTTATCCCCGGTGGAAGGATTGTTGTGCTAATTTAACCATGCCAGATGCTTTTCCTCAGACTCTGCTCCATCCTGTGCTGTGCCAGCCTGTGCCACTTTACCCACCTATTGCAGGAGGGAGCTCATTGGCTGCAGTGCCCCTCTCAATGGAATGTGCATCTGCAGCCGTTTCTGACTGCAGACAAGACAGGGCCCCTGTGATGGTGCCATAGCAGGGATGGTTTGGGCTCTACGAGCTGATTGCTTCTGTCCTTGCACCATCTTCTGCAGTGCTGGGGCAGCTGTAGCGCCCAGGAGTGGGAAAACATCCCCTGAGATTCCCATCTCCAGTGGGTGTGCACTTGCTCACTTCTGAGCTCCTCTGGGTGCCACCAGCACTCTCAAGTCCTCTTTACCCCTGGTCTGCTTTATCCAGGTTTCAGATTTGGGTAGTTTGAATTCCTACATTCCTTGAATTCCACAGCTTTCTTGGTAAAAGGAAAAACTCCTTTTGTACCTGGACTTGAAGTGGGGCTGCAGTTGTGGAAGGGTCCCTGAGGAGCAGTGGCTCTGGGTGTGGGCAGAGCTCTGCTGTTGCTCACTGCAGAGCCAGGTGACCCCAGCAGCACTAACACACGGGAGGGTGCCAGCCCTGGGACTGACCTGCTCCTTGTGGGGCTGGCACAGCCCCCAAGATCCAGAGGGACGGCGAGGTTTGGGAAGGGACGGTTGGGTTTGGAAAGCCTTGAGAATCAGCAGGGTTTGGGGTGCCAGGAGCCTGTGGTGGGGCTGCAGGGGCAGAACAGCATCGCCTGTTCCTGGCACCTCTGGAGCACAGGGGACAAAGCTCCCCTTGCTGTGTGCCAAGAGCACTTGGCTGTGCCACTCCAGGCCCTGTTCCTTCTGAGCACATGGGTGGATACAGCTTCTGCCAGCTGCACAAGGAAAAAAGACACGAGAAATGACAAAAGACTTGGTGTGTGAGCACACAGACGTGCACTGATTTATTTGTGCTCATGCAAATCTCGTTTGCAGGGGAAAACCCGGAGTACAGTGGGATAGGAGTAGGATATGAATGCTGTGGGGGGAGTGGTGCTGGCTGATGGTTCCAGTGGAAATTTGTATGCACAGAGGTGCTGGTGAGGTGGAGCTGCCTCCTCTGGAGGTCTGGGCAGGCTAATAACTAAATTAGTTATCTTGAGTTCAGCCCAGTATCAGCTGCACCATGTATTCATTTCCATTCCTTATTGGTACATCTCTAATCCATGCTTTTCCCTTATAACTTTTTTTATATTGATCTGTTTTACATTTGCCTTTGCCCAGTTTTATACCTGGTAGTTAGAAACAGAATAATTTTGCTGCAGGATGCAGCTGATGAGAAAACGTGGGTTTTCGCTCTTCCCACGATGACCTCACGTGGACAGAGACGTGCTGGGTACTGAGGGGGGCACAAGGGCACTGTTTGTGTCCAGGCTGCAGCTCCCCAGGGCAGAGCAGCCGGGCCTCAGCCATGCCCTCTCCCCCCGCAGGGTTCGACACCTATTTCACCTCCCGCACGCTGGAGAACAACAGGAGGAACGTGTGGTTTGCAGAGTACTGGGAGGAGAACTTCAACTGCAAGCTGACCATCACCGGCTCCAAGAAGGAGGACACGGACCGTAAATGCACAGGTAATTAACTCATCCTTCCCCCTGCTCCTGCCGTGGGACCCAGCAATATTTTTATTGGTGTGAAGGGCGGCTGGAGGGTGTCTTGTTAGTTTGTTTTAGATGGAGGATGTTTCACTACAATTTAGGAAGGAATTGTTCCCTGTGAGGGTGGGCAGGCCCTGGCACAGGGTGCCCAGAGCAGCTGTGGCTGCCCCTGGATCCCTGGCAGTGTCCAAGGCCAGGTTGGACACTGGGGCTTGGAGCAGCCTGGGACAGTGGGAGGTGTCCCTGCCCATGGCAGGGGTGGCACTGGATGGGCTTTAAGGCCCATTCCCACCTAAACCAATCTGGGATTCCATGATTCCATGCCTAGAACACCCTGAAGAAGCGCTGGGCAGAATGTGCCTCTGTGACATAGAGGCCACAGCCAGTGATGTCACCTGATGGCCACCCCTGGCCTTGCCCCCACAACCCCTTCAGGTTTTCCCAGCCATGGAAATGTGTTATGCTGGATAATTGCCTTGAACTGTGATCAAAGGAAATCAGCTCATGGGAGGATTTGTTTTACTTTGAAAATTGATGAAAACTTCCCAGACTTCATCTCCTCCGCTCTTGGTCCCAGTTCCTGGGGGCAGTGGGAATGCTGTGTGCAGGAACAGCTCAGATTCCACTGGGAATGCAGTGCTGTTAAATTTGGCATTGAGAGCCTCCCCAAAAGGCTAGGATTTGACCAAAAGTTGCTGAAAGGTTTGCAGGATGATGTCTAAAGCATTACCATGAGTGATCTCCAGTGCGAGAGCCGGCGTGGCCTCTGATGGGTTAATGTTATGACTGATCAGCACCATCCTTTCAAACGGGGTTGGTAGCACAGGAAGGGAGGAGGCTGCAGGCCCTGGCTCCCTGAGGGCAGCAGTGCTCCCGTGCTCTGGGAGGTGGGGGAAGAGCTCCCACCGGGAATGTCCGTGGGTGCCAGGGAGCAGCTCAGCACTCCCAGCCACAGGTCCCACTCCAGAGCAGTGTGGAGGGAGTTTGGGTTGAAGCGTTACCTGATGCCCTGTGTGGTGAGCAGGAGAAATGTAAAAGCTCTTCTGCTTTCCCCAGGAAATTCCGTGGGGATTGATGGGTTCTGTTGAGATAAAGGCTTTTGTCTCTAATGAGATGTGGCTGAGGCTGGGCCGGGGGGATTCTGTCACTGCAGTTATTGGATCCTGGAGGGCTTTGTCAGGTGACAGTGCAGAGATTGCACTGCACAGAGGCCTCACCATCATCCTCTGCTCCCTGAAATTACAATATTTACCCTGGCACATCGTTGGTGGCTCTCGAGCTGTGGTTCTCAGCTACTTTCCCAGAAAGAGCTGATGTGGGGAAGCCTTCAGGCTTCACACGTGCTGTGTGCAGTGTCTGTGCCGTGACCGAGGATCCAGGGATGGTGTTTGCAGAGCCCTGGGTGCAGGGACTCGTCTGTGGAGGGCAGATCCGTGGGGCTGGGGCAGTGGGTGTCCCTGTGCCCCCAGGCAGGGGCTGTGTGATGGTGCTGGGGATGGATGATATTTTTCTGCCAGCACTTCCCCAGCTGCCGAATTCCACCCTGTGCAAATAAGAGCTGCCTGTTTGATACCGTGAGCATTCCACAATCTTTAAATTAAATCTCTTGTTAATGATGACTATCACCAGGTTCTCAGCAACACTATTGTGTGAGAGCCTTTGAAAATGTGTTTAATCCTTCAGGAACTGAAGCAGCGTCTGAATTCATCTCGTGCGAGCACCGACAGAGTGGGATTTTGATGTCTGTCTGTGTGAATTATATGCCATAAAAATTGTCCTAGAGATACTGTTTATTCATCCTAACACATCCCCTCTGTTGTGTGATGATAACAATGAGTGCAGAGGAGTCAGTGAAGGAGAGGCACTGAGAACACGGGACGTCTGCTCCTCTCTGTGCAGGGCCGCGTTAACGCCGCCTCTGCGGAGATGAAGAAGTGTGACCAGGAGTTCTCAAACCTGCATTTCACTTCTGTCATCTGAAGGAGATGGAACAAGTGGGATTCTTTCTCTGTGTTCTCACCACTCGGGCTTTGGAGCTCTTTTTCCTGCCTTTGTTGCAGCGTTTTTCTCCTGTGAGGATGTGCCTGAAGCAGGCCCTAGCTGCTCCATCTCTCAGGAATCAGGATGATGAGCACTTGAGGCTCGAGAAGGAAGGGGGGTTTAAATTGTTTGTCATCCCCTTCAAATAGATCCTTTGGAAGCAAAAAATGCTCATGTCAATACTTTGCTTTTGTGTTTCATCCTTCTCCTGACATCCCCAGGTACTCGTTTCAAACCCATGGGACACAAGTGTGTTCTCCTGAAATCACGTTGTGTTCGAGTGTCCCAGGTGTCAGCTGCTTCGGTGCTGAAGCAAATAATGTTGTTGTGTGGCTCCTGCAGATCTCCAAGTTAAAAAAAAGCCAACAAAAAAGCAACTTCTTCGCAGAGATGAGCAGAAATGGTGCAGATGGGGTTTGTTCCTCCTTTCCATGGTTTTGGTCTGACAGCACAGAGGGGCTCGTGGTTTCTCGCTGCACCCAACAACTGAGTTTCAGGTTGGCTCTCCAAGCGTCCCTCCGTGGCACGCCCAGGGTGTCCTGGCAGCTCTGTGCTGGGGTTCTCTCCTGCCCCTTGGCCGGAGGCACCCACAGCTCTGCTCCTGCTGCTTTCATCTGCAGGAACTTAATGCCTTTTGGGAGCTTCCTTCTCTTCCAGAGTAATTAATAATTGAATTTCTGTACTCCCATTATACAGGAGCTATTCCTGAAGCCTGCAGTAGAACGTTCTGCCTGACTTCTTCAGCCCCGCCTCAGAGGGAGAAATATTTCCCACAGTAATGCTGGAATTGGAATTAAAATTGTGCCCATCACTTTTGTTTTATCCCTGCCTGAAAATGGACTTTGGGCCTGATTTGCTGCTCACTGGTTACTCCAGCAGGAGGATGACACAAACTGGAGGGGGCACTGTTCAGCCAGGCCTATTAATTTGGGTATTTGCTTTTTTTTTGAAGTCTGAAGAATGTTCGACCCATGTAAATAACATTTGCTTTGCAGGTTCTTTGCTGCTTCAGATTTGGGTTAAACTTCTAATTGCAATAGAATCTCTTTGCAAGGTAAATCAGCCTGTGTTGTGGTGAAGGACAGCACACTCCCAACTGTATAAATGCACACGTTTTGGGTGAGCAGTTACATTTGTCTCCACACCTGGATTTATTGTGCACAGTTCTTGATGTTTAATACCCAACCCAAGTGGTTGTTTCAGCTCAGGGAAGCATCCTTGTTCTTGGAAGTTCTATAAAGTTTTAAAATCCTTTATTATTTTCATCTTTGGACACTCTTACATTGCTCTTGTTTTTTTTCAGGTGGGTTTTGCTTGGGTTCCTCTGACAGATCTCTTCACTGCTTAAGGATTTTGTCCTGCTGTGCGTGTGCCCAGCTGTGCTTCTGGAACTTGCTGTGGCTTATCAGTGTTGTTTGTGTGTAGCATTTCAATCCCAGATCCACTCCCTTGGCACCCATTCCTGCTGCATTGCTCATTTGGTTACAGAGCTGAGCTGAAACCACTTAAAAGCATTTTCCTTGTCAGGGCTTGAAATCCTGATAAGTTCTGTAATCAATGAGAGGGAGTGAAATAATGAAAAGGATCCTGCCTGGAACTTCACCAGCTGGAAACTCACTTTTTCTGCTCAGTTGTTTGCAGGATTTCAGTGCTTCCAGAGGAGCTGAGATTTAAAACGGAGGGGTTTTGGTAGAGGGTGTCTCAACCGTCATGGAATCATGGAATGGTTTGGGTTGGAAGGGACCTTACAGCCCATCCCATCCCACCCCTGCCATGGCAGGGACACCTTCCCCTGTCCCAGGCTGCTCCAAGCCCCATCCAGCCTGGCCTTGGGCACTGCCAGGGATCCAGGGGCAGCCACAGCTGCTCTGGGCACCCTGTGCCAGGGCCTGCCCACCCTCCCAGGGAACAATTCCTTCCCAATATCCAATTTATCCTGTCAGTTTACAGCCATTCCCCCTTGTCCTGACATGCCAGCCCCTGTGAGAAGTCCCTCTGCAGCTCTCAGCTGGGCTGAGCAGATCAGGCGTCAGTGCTGTGTTTGGTGAGCGCAGGGGGAACCAAAGCAGGAGGAGAGTGTGGATAATTAGAGATTTGCATCGGGGGGATTCCGCAGGACGTTTGAGGCTCTGCAGGCTGGGGAGCAGGGGTGACAGGGACAGGAGCTTCCCGAGGTGCCGTTAATTGCCAGTGAGTTCCTCAGGTCTCTGGAGCGCCCCTTCGGTGGCACCTCTGAAGCGACTCTTTCTTCCCTTGATCTGGCTTTGACTTTCAATTAGAGCCTGGGATTTGCCGCAGAACAAAACACAAGGCTTTAAACACCAGCTGTGCCTCACTTTAAATGCTTTCCTGCTTCAAAGCTGAGCTTTGGGAGCGTACGGAGACTGGAGTTGTCTCTCTAAGGTGGTCCCTGTGGGTTCGGGATTCACGTTGGTGATCAGGGCAGGATTTGTTTCTCTGCATTATGGAGAGTAACGTGCAAGAAGTGTCTGATTCCAGCAGCGGTGGCAGAGGTTTGGCTGTATTTTAATTAATGATGTTCCAGCTCAGGAGGTTTTACAGCGCTGATTAATGGCGCGGTTCTGTCAGCGTGCTCCAAGAGGATCCACTGGCGTTGGGGGCCAGGGGAGAGCTGTCCCCCCGTCCCTGACTGCCCCTGACTGTCCCCGTGTCCCCTGCAGGGCAGGAGCGCATCGGGAAGGACTCGCACTACGAGCAGGAGGGGAAGGTGCAGTTTGTGATCGACGCCGTGTACGCCATGGCCCACGCCCTGCACCACATGAACCGCGACCTGTGCGCCGACAGCGCCGGGCTGTGCCCCGAGATGGAGCACGCGGGGGGCAAGCGGCTGCTCAAGTACATCCGCAGCGTCAACTTCAACGGTGAGACGGGGACCCCCTGTCACCTACTGACACCCTTTTAACCTACTGACCCCTCAGTTACCTAGTGATACCCCTCTGTCACCTGCTGACCCCCCTGTCACCTACTGACATCCCTGTCACCTACTGACATCCCTGTCACCTACTGACACCCCCCTGTCACCTACTGACATCCCTGTCACCTACTGACACCCCCTCTGTCACCTACTGACACCCCGTCACCTACTGACATCCCTCTGTCACCTAGTGACCCCCCTGTCACCTACTGACACCCTTTTAACTTACTGAACCCTCAGTTACCTAGTGACACCCCCTGTCACCTACTGACACCCCCTGTCACCTACTGACACCCCCTGTCACCTACTGACATCCCTCTGTCACCTACTGACATCCCTCTGTCACCTACTGACACCCCCCTGTCACCTACTGACCCCCTTTTAACCTACTGACCCCTCAGTCACCTACTGACCCCCCTACTAACATCCCTGTCACATACTGACACCCACCCTGTCACCTACTGACCCCCCTGTCATCTACTGACCCCCCTCAGTCACCTACTGACCCCCCTGTTACCTACTGACACCCCCCTGTTACCTACTGACACCCCCCTGTCACCTACTGACCCCCTTTTAACCTACTGACCCCCTGTCACCTACTGACCCCCCCATCCCGTACTGACCCCCCCATCACCTACTGACCCCTGTCATGAAGCTGGGGCTGGGGAAGGCAGTTTGGTCTGTGTGTAGATCCCTGCACCCTGGTGTTCTGGGGGATTTGTCCTGAGCTCTGAGGGCGGAGCAGTGGGAGCTGTGTCCAGCTCTGTGTGAGAGGAGAAGCGCTGCCTGTTCTCCTCCTGTCCCCAAGTGTCCCGAGCCCCGGCTTCCTCTCAGTGCGGCACAGCTCTCCTGGGGCCCTGGGATCGTCCTGCTGGCCCCGGGATCATCCTGCTGGCCCTGCTTTGGGGCTGTGTCCTCCTTGCAGAGGTGCTGCCATCGATGCAGCCAGGGCTGGAGTGAGGTTGTGATGAAGAGAGGCTGGATCTGAGTGAGGAGCTCAGTGTGCATTTTGTGATCATCGCTGCCTGGAGAACAAAAGGCCCAAAATATGGAAAACTTTAAACCTTGAGTGCTCACGCAGTGAGATTCCGAAAGTTCTGAAGTGCAATTGTGTTTTTGCCAGTGAAAAGCTGAAGATGCTGTTCACAGGAGCCCCTTGGGTGCTCAAACTGCCATGAACGTGCCCTGAGTGACAAACGCCTTGGCTGGTGACACCTGTGTAACTCCTGTCCTCCTCTTAATAATTCATTTCTCATCTTTTAATGATTAAGAGATCGAGATCCTACAAATTCAGTCAGATTGTGTCTGGGTTTGAGGGCTTCCTGCAGGTGTCAAGTGCCCTGTGTCTGTGTGGGGAGAAGGCAGCTCCTTTGTTGGGAACTGAATTAAATTGTCATGGCTCTGCATGAGCAAGAAGCTGCAGCCTGGAGACTGACACAGGTTCTGAACTGCTTACAGGGCTCAGCAAAATCTGCTAAATTGTAATAGAATGGAAATAAATCCTAAATGATCAAAAACCAGTGAAATAATGACATGTTTTAATGATTGGAAGATCAAGGGTTATTTTCGAAACCCCTGTCTCCTCTCTGTGATGAGGTTTTCATACATCACTTTTTATTAATTTCATTATTTCATCAAAGGAGCCTGGGCTGGGGCTGGAATGCTGCAGTGATGTAAACCAGGACTGACAGACCCTGCAGACAGGTGGCACGGAAAGGGCCCCAGAGCCTCACCTGGCCCATGCAGAGGTTAAGGAGGGCTCGCCCCTGCTGAGCAGAGCCGTGGCTGGAGCCCAGTTAGTGCCACTTCAGAGTCAGGAGAGGGGATGTGTGTGCCTGAGCCATGCCCGAGGTTAGCAGCACTTCCCATTTCCACAGCTGCTCGTCCTCCTGCTGGATCAGGGGTTTCTCCCAGCCTGTCTGTGTCATTTTAGCCCAGAAACAGTGATGGGCCTGGAAACAGCGTCTGCTCCTGCCTGCCCTGTGTCCAGACCCGCATGTGGGGTCCCAGGGACTGCGCCCTTGGGGTCTCTGCAGTGCCCCATCCCACAGTGCTGCTGGATCCAAGGGATCCTGTGTCACTTTAAATGGCTTTTCTGGGGGATTTGGGGTGCTGTTTCCCTGAAGGGGGCTGTAGCTGTGCTCTTGGCTGTGTTCCCCAGGGTTTGTTCCAGCACTGGCTTTGGGGTGGCCGTGCCAGTGGTGTCCATCCTCCATGTGCCTCCTGACCAGCACACCTGCACCTCCCTCCATGTCCTGGAGCTCTGTTGTGACGTGGGCAATCCTCAGGTGTCTGTTGCATTTTGGGAGCCTCCCTGGAGCTCCTGCCATTTCAGGTGTCCCTTTCTTGTCAGCTCTGACAAACCCGAGCTCAACTCACCCTAAGCAGCCCTAAGAGTCGTGATTAGCCAAATCCCATTTAGCACTTGTGCTGCCTTTCCCGGGGAGCCGAGGAATTACAGCCATTGCTTCTGATTCACTCTGAGTGTTTCCACTCAAATGTATTCTGGCTCCATGAATCTGTAATGACAATTAAATATCTGCCTGGTGCTCACAAGGAACCCGCGAGGAGAGATTTCAGTGGGAGATTTTCTGTACCAGCCTTTGAACTGAATTTGTATCTGATCTCAGAGGATTGTAGGAGAGACAGGAAACAATTTACCAGGGCTAGAATGGAGACTATGCTAATTCACTCCTTCAAATCTTTTTTTCACTCCCTGGAATTCAATGAAGAATGGGAATCATGAAGAAAACGATAATCTTAAAGTTCAGTGCTACAACAGGAGAGATTTTTCATTGCTTTAGGGAAAAAAAGTTACGCAGGAGGAGGAAGCTTTGAATATAGATATGCTGGAGGATTGTCATAATCTTCAATCTTGACACAATATTGCTCTACCCTACCGAAGCCTATTTTAATATGTCTGGAAATAAATGTCACCCTGGAAGGCTGCTCCCGGAGCTCTGAGGGAACGAGGCACAGCTTTGAATTCTCCTCCCGGGAAGGTTCCCATCCAGTGCTGTGGTATCTGAAATGCAGATGTCCAGCTGGGAGCTCCCCTGGGGCTGGGGCTGTGTGCCAGGGCAGCTCCCAGCTCTGCCAGGGCGCAGGAGGGGTCGGGGTTCTCTGGCCCTGCACTGCCCCGTGTTTGTCATTGCAGCACAGGGTGAATAGAGGCAATGCAGTGGCAGTGCCACAGAGCCCAGGCAAGGAGGGCACAAGGAATGCTCATCCCAAAGCCTCCTCTGTTCTGTCCCAGCGCGCGGCAATGGCGGGAGTGGAACGTGTTGTGGAGGAGGAGGCTATTTCTGGATGCTAGTCAGAACTCACTAGACCTGGGCTGACTTCTGACAGCAGCATCTCTCAGAAGCAGATGGAACATTTTCTGGAGGGGGTGGGGAAGCAGCGTTTAGAGGCTCCATTCACAGGAGAACTGGAAACTGGAGAGAACTCCTCTCCCTCCGTGGAAAGGGAGATGGGAGGGAGGCTGGAGGGCAGGAAGAAAAGCCTTCTGATATTTCTTGCACTGGGCAGAGCAGAGTGAGGTAAGGCTCATCTAGGATTGCTGTGTTTATTTTCAGGCAGTAGGATCAGGCAGAGATAATGGATCTGTGGGAGAGGGTCAGGTGAGGGCAGTGTCCTGAAGTGCCTGGTTGGGATGGCTGGGGGCATGGATGGCCTTGGCCTGGAACGTGCTCCCAGTGTGAAAGCTCTCACCTGTGACCAAATGAAAGAGATTTGGTAAAGGTTTGGTGTTGGTTGGTTGGATTTTGTCTTGTTTCCTTCCCCCAGGCAGTGCTGGCACTCCAGTGATGTTCAACAAGAACGGGGACGCGCCGGGACGCTACGACATCTTCCAGTACCACAGCAGCAACACCAGCACGCCTGGCTACCGCCTCGTGGGCCAGTGGACAGATGACCTCCAGCTAAACGTGAGTCTTTCCTGGCTCCTTTTTGTTGGCTGTGGGCGCTCAGTGCTTAAAAACTTAGCGAGGGTGTTTGCTATTCCCTCACAGCTCCATGCTGGGGTTTTTGCACATTATCTCCTGCTCTGTCCTGCAACCTTCTCCCTGTACCCAGAGAACCAAAGCTGCTCAGACTAAGAGAGACATGAGGTGAAATGCAAATTTTATTACTTCTGCGTGTCTGCAGTCCCTAGTTGCCAGCTTGGAAAATGAAGCTGTGATCTGTTGTAGTTTGAAACCACTGGGCTTTCATTTGCAGATGCTTTTCAGTTTTTTCTTGTCTTTGGAAAGCTGAAACGAAATGTTTTTGGAGTGAGTCACTTTTCCGGTGGTACTTTCAATCCGTGTGGATGAGGTGGCCTTTCTGGGATGATGCCTAAAGGAAAACAAGCACGTAGGAGCAGGTGCTCAAATACACTTTGATGTTTCCCAGAAAGAAACACCAGGCCTGGTGGGTGGGAAAGCTGGAGACTGTGACCTCGCTGGCTGAGGATCTCTGCTTGGCTTTGGGCACTTTGCTTCAGCCTCGAGTTCCTGCAGAAGTGGTGCCAGTTTTGCCTCATGGTGGCTCCCTGGAGAGTGCTAATAACACCCAAAGACAGTGATTTCAGTTCAGTTTGGCTCTTCAGCCACACAGCCTGAGGAAGATCAAGGGACTCCTGAAGGAAAAAGGGTATTTGTGGAAAAGGTTTCCTCTCTCAGTCAGCTTTCCCACCCCAGAACATCAGGGATTCTGGGTGTGTTGTGGCTCCTTCCGTGCCTCTGCTGCCAGATCTCCTTTGGGAGCAGGGTGCAGGGTGAGAGGAGAGGCTGTGCCACAGCCCAGCCCTGACAGCCCTCCAGAGGTGGCCAGGGCACACAGGGGTGGCACAGGGGGTGGCACAGGGGGTGACCCAGCCCGGGGCTCTCTGTGGACCCGGCATCGCTCGCTGCACTTGGGCACGGCCCCGTGACCTGTGGGGACACCTGAGCTCCCCCAGCCCTTTGGGGACACAAACCTCGGGCTGCCCACAGGGGTGACAACCATCACCTGGGGCGGAACCAAAGGCAGGACACTTTCTATTTTTAATGCTTTCATGGTTTTTGTTAAATCGAGTAAATAATGTGGGTCACCAAGGGTCCAGTCTTGGAGGCTGATCACAAACAATATTTTGCTCTCCTTGAATTTTGGCTCATTTTTATTTTCTGTGTTTGATGTTCTATATAAGGAAACCTATATTAACTTGCAATTTACAGTTCTTTTAGTAAAAAATATTAATATTTTATTAAGCAAATCCTTCTTTATGTAAACTACACATCCTGATTCATTAAAATTTAAAGCAAAATTAATGGAGCTTGATTTGTATTCCTGTTGTTGCGTTAAATGTTTCCATAAAAAGACCTCTTTCCTCACCCTCGTATCCTCACGGCCTCAGGGTCATATCAGTAGCTGAGATTCTCTCACTGACTTCCCTTCTAATCACTCAAGTGTCCTAGTTTCTCACACAAACGAATATAAGATAGTCCCTTTTGTATTGTTGTATTATTTCTTACAATAATAAAGAAAATTGTGAGGTTTAGAGAAGTCAAGGATTCCTGGAAATAACCAAAATAAATACTATTAAATACATCCCAGGGAAAACTACCAGAGGACAGGATTGTGTCTTCAGTAATTATTGTGGCAGTAACTCTTTGGGGGATGTTTCCCCAGTCCTTATTTCATAAATACAACACAAGAGGGGAAAGCAAAGGATGTTTGGTGCAAGTGCTAGTTTGAATTTGGCAGCTGCTGCAGTGGGGCTTTGTTTCCCAAGAGCTTTGTCACTCTGGGTAGCCTCGGTCAGTTGTGTGTGTCTGCACTGCCTGGGTTATGGACAGGAAAAGCTGTTCACACAGCCCTTCAAGGTAAGGACACTCCAGATCCCAGAGGCAGCAGGGAAATAACTGCAGGAGAACAAGAGAGGTGAGTAAATATTTTCTTTATCATCGTCCTCATTCCAGGAAGGAACAGGAATGTTTTGGTGTTTTATTCCTCTGGCAGGGGTGCTGCCGTTCAGTCTGTGGTGGGTGTCTTCTGCAATGGTCATCTTCCCATTCATGGTACTTTTTGGGGTATGGTGGGCACAGGCTGGATTAATCTGGAGAGCTGAACCAGTTTTTTTCATGTAAGATTGCAGAGTAACTTCTGCTGCCGTTTTCTCTCTCTTGCTTGTGTGAGCAGCCAGACTGAGGAGAGCTTTAACAGCTTACCTGCAACTCCTCAAGTCTGCTCTGTTTGTTTTCTTATTGTTGTCCTGGGTTGATAAAGCCGGGTTTCTGAATTAAACCTGGGACTGTCTGTTCTCCTCAATCCGATGGCTCCTCCCCACCTTTGCTGGGTGGTGGTGGCAGAACTTTGGGGCCAAGGCAGCGCCGCTCCCTGCGCTCCGAGCCCAGCTCTGCTCCCCGGCACATCCGTGTGTGAGGAGTCTCCTCTCACTGCTGCCCACTCACCCTACAGTGACCTTTCTGTAGCTCAGGTCAGGTAACGAAATATTTAATGACTTTTCACTGTGGCAGACTTGGGACATAACAATTTGTTTAGATGAGGGCAGTACAATCACCCTGTTTTCTTTTGCCTGCTTGGGAGTGAACGGCCGAACACAGCTTTGCCCATCACCCAGTGCATGGTTTAGTAACAGTTTTGGCTGCATTTCAGGTGTCTATGCAAGGATAAAATGAGCAGATGTCTAATTTTAAAGGGCTTGGCCAGTATTCCATGAAAAGCCATGGCAGTGCTTTGTTCTCCCTGCAGCGAGGGTGTGATGATGAGATGCCCACCCCTCTCCCACGGGAGGCCAGGGAAGGCCACGTCCCACCCCTCTCCTTGGTGAGGGTTCTGCCAAGCTCTGTCAGCTCCTCCTCGCCCCCAGCATGCAGATTTGGGATGCCGTATTTATAGTCCACATCCTCCTGCCGTGTGAAATGCTCTGCCCTGGATTTTAGGATCAGAAACTTGGCCAGCTGCATCCCTTTTGAAATCCAGCGCCGTGGCCCCCAGCACCTGCTGAAAGGCAGAGATACAGTTAATGCAATTAGGGTAGAAATCCTCTGGCCGCAGGGAGAGCTGCATTTGAAGCCAGGACTGGAGCTCTGTGAGGGTGCACTCTGTGCTGCAGGGCAGCTCCATCGTCTCCAGAACTGCTTGGACTGGCTTTAGCTTTGATGTGTTTCAAAAGCCAGGAGTCTGCTGGTGAAAAGGAGCCAATCTGCTGTGGGGAAGAGGAGGAGTGTTGTGCAGCAGCTGGTTTTGGGTTGGTTTGCGTTTCCAATGGGTCATTTCAGTCAGTTGTTTGGTTGGGTTTTTCCTTTGAGGCTTGCGTGGTTCAAGCAGTAGGAAATCGTGAGGATGGCTGAAGGCAGCGTGGCCAGGAAACAGCTCCTGCCTCCATGCCTTGTGCTTCTCTTTGGGTCCTAGACAGGGAATTAACCCCTCCATGCCCTGCTCTGCCCCATCTCCCATGGATGCAGCTCTGGATGTCTCCTTGCTGTTTGTGAGGCCCTGTGCAGCCGCTGGGGCTGCTGGATCAGAGGAGCGGTAGGAATGCGAGGAGCTGGCTCCTAAAAATGCAGCTTCTCTTGCTTTGAGGTGCCTGACACAAACACAAACATATCTCTCCTGGAGGAACTGATGTGCCTGCAGGAGGAAGAAATGGATCGCTCCTAGAGGAAGCACAGGTTCTCCTGGGAAATTTGGTGATATTGCTTCTCTTTCTCAAGGTACACTTAACTCAGCAGGTCCCAGGTTTATGATGTTTTCCCATCCCATTCCCTGTGCAAGCATCCCAGAACTGTCAAAATCAACAAGGAAAGGAAACAATCCCTATGAAATTGTTGAACCTGCTTTTTCCAGATGTTTGCGTTGTGCTGAGGCTGGAGAGACCTGTCCAGGCTCCTGCCTATGGACACGAGCTGCTCCCTGGGATCCAGTGACACTGAGGTGTGGGGTGTTTGGATCCTGCCTGATGGGCTGCAGCTGCTGGCTGGACACCAGAGGGAAGCTCTCCCTGGGGAAGAGATCCTGCACCTGTTCCGTGTGGGGTCACCTCGGCCATCCCTCCACAGCTCCCCCTCAGGCAGAACGATGCCCTCTTCCTTCATCCTCAGCTCCAAGGAGTGAGATGCTTCCATGAAACCTGGTTATTTGCCACTGGGGAGGGAGATCTTCCTGGAGCAAGCTGATGTGGGGTTGTTTTTCAGTCTGATTGTCTAATTAATGCTGAAATGAGGCCATTAGTGTCTGCATAGGGTCCTTCATGTTGTGTCTTAATTGCAGCGGCGTCTCCACCGTGTCAGACGCTCTCTTCCAACGCAGGGCTCTGGCTCCTCATGGTGTCCCTGGGCACTGGGGCCTGCAGCACATGTTCAGCCTGGCTGTAGAAGGTGGATCCCTGCCTGGGGGTGGATAACACCATGTCCTGTCCCTTATTACCCTGCAGAGATTTCGGGCAGCTCGTGCTCCAGATGTGCCTCAGTTCCAAAGCATCAGGCAGGGCCGACTGTGAGCACTAGATAAAACCAAACCATTCCTCCAATTCATTTGTTTGCAAACAGGACAAATACATGTTAAAGATGCCTAAATGAGCTGCATGCAGGGATAAACAAGGAGATCTGCAGTGTTCTCTGGGTATGCCCTGGGACTAGGGATGGCTCAGGGGTGTGGAGCAGAGCAGGGTTTGATGCAGGGCTGTGGTTCCAGGGAGCCCTCGCACGCCCTGCTAGGGCTGCTGCCAATCCCTCCCCTTTCATGGATGTCCCACAGCAAAAAGTGATCTGGGGCTGCAGCCCTGCCAGACAAGTGCTTGGGAGATGAATGGTATTGATAATCATCAATATGGTTCCATGCACACGGCTGTTCATGGCTGCAGCTCCCCTTACCAGCCCCAGCTCGTGCTGTACAGCCCCGGGGCCATGGCGTGGGCTCGTTAATCATTCCCTGCTCCCTGGGCAAGGGGCTGGGAGCTGCTGGCTTCCTTGGGTAGGGTCGAGCCTGCACTTAGCAGAGTGTGAAATACAGCCTTGCTTGAAATGAGTAACATCCCTGCAGCTCAGGGTTTGGGGACTGGGGCAAGCTGGGGGTCAGTGTTGCCCTGGGGGAGGCAGGGGGAGCCTTTGGTGGCAGGGACAGGGACACCACGGTCACTGACATGGAGAAGGCAGCACTTCCACACTGAAATTCTTTTTTCCCCACAAATAGAAGTACACTGAATACCTGTGTAATCCTCTGTGCAATTTATGCAGAATGTGCTCACTTCAACACCTCCTGAATCTGTTTGGGCTCAGACTAATCAATTTACAAGCCATAAACATCTCTGTTAGGGAATTTGGAAATAAATGTTATGAATAGTGAGCTGGTGAAGAGAGTAATTAACTCTCTAACCTGCTGGCAAGAGACCTGGCTGTACCTGCCTTTTTTTGATAAAATATTCGAACTGGAATTGGATTCAAGCCCCTCTTCAGTGATGTTTGTTGCTCAGGACTATTCTGCCAACAGATGGTATTTTTCTAAAATAACATGTTCAAATTGATTGCTGTTCATTGTTTTCTTGGGTTTGTTGCTGGGTTTGGGGTTTTTTCTTTGGAGCAGAATATGTTCAAAGTAGATGGAGTTTCTTTTCTTGGCACTGTTGGGGACACTCTGCATCTTCTGCTGCCCTGGTCCTGTCCCTGCAAGTGTCACATCAGTCACTGGGTGACCCACTCACAGGGATGGGGTGTCTGGATTTATGGGAATTATTTTCCAGCACTAATGCTGCTCAATGCAGAGTCCTTCCAGAAGATTCTGCAGCCTGTTTGCACAGCCCTTGGCATGGCTGGGCCTTCCAGAGCTCAGCCTCTGTTACCCCATCAGCCAAACTGTCTGTGGCCCAGGGAGGAACTGAGAGGTGACTCCATCCATGGGTTCCTAAAACACCTCCCCGTGACAGGTTCTGGCCACCATGGGCACCGTGGCAGCAGCCCCAGTGTGTGCTGCAATAATGGATGTTGTTTATTTTGTTCCCTCATTACATTCTGCACTCTTTCACTGCTCATGTCAGCTGCGACCAGCACAAACACCTTTAATTATCTTAACTTGCAGAATTAACTTGCAGCCAAGTGGAAGGGAATTTTTCAAACCACTGGCCCGCTGAATGACCATATGTTAATTCCTCCCTCCTCCACAAGGGATGCAGCAGGCAGCGGGCCGGAATCAGGCAGGTCCTGCACAAGCTGTGACTGCAGCTGGGCTTGGGGAGTTGTGGGACTGCACGTGGGTTTGGCTGCTGGAAGTGGATTTATCAGAGAAGGGCGCAGCCTCAGTACCCCTGATGGGAGCCACGAGGGTCAGGCAGGGCAGTTTGTGTGCCACGGCAGGAGCTGCAGCACTCACTCAGCCAGCTCAGGTTGTCCATGCCCATGGATGCTGTGTCACAGGAGCAAGGCAACAGTCAAATCTCACCCCTCTCTCTGCAAAGCAGCTCAGGCTTGCAGCTGAAGACGTGAAATGTCATTTCCCCTCTGTTATTGACCTGCTCGGCCCAGGCAGTGACAACACTGGCAGCTGAGGGAGCTCGGCTCCATCAGCTTTGGCCAGGCAGAACATCGCTGTGATTCTGCTGCAGCTCTGGGAACGTCACGGGGGAGAGTGTTTGTGGGGGTATAAATGCTCAGGGAAAGCAGGCTGGGAGTCTGAGATGGATCATGTATGTGGTTAAAGACGGCAGAAATCTGGAGCGTAAGGAGCTCATAAAAGCTATAATGGCAAAAAAATGATGTAGCAGAAGACTTGACTTGAGATTTTGCTTTGTCTTGTGTTGTTCTCTTCTGTGCCCATGAGCCTGCGGGCAGACACACTCTGAGAATGAGTTATGTAAGAAATAGGAGTTAGAAAATAAATCACCCGGTCTTCAAAATAGGTGCTGGTTTTGCGCCTACACATCCCTCTGTAAAGCCTTTTTGCGAGGCTAATGGGGTTTTGTCAGCAAATATATTCAAGAGCAAATGCTTTGCTGGGATATTTTATGGCTAATGAACATGTTTGGTTGCTTTTGGCAGGAGTAACAATGTCAGTTTGTGTGTTATTGAGGGTGCAATATTCTTTATTTAATATCTGAGAAGGGGAAGAGGCTCTTCGGTGACAGATGTGCTTTGTTGTGTTTGCAGAAGTTCACCCAGCTATGGTGAGAAAGCTCTTCAGCTGTGTGCCCGAGCTGTCCTGCTGCCACAGCCCCTCGTGCACCCGAGGGAATGTGGGGTGCAGCAACCTCACCAGCACGGGACAAATGCCTCCCAGCTAACCCAGCAGGGAACTCAGGGTCCCAGTCAGACCCACTGGGTCTTTAGCCCTGCCAAATGTGTCCATCCCTCTTCCCCCTCGTTCCCGCCCAGCGAGGGCCCCCATAGCCCCTGCCCAGCTTCAGCCTCGGGCACCTCTGTCACCGGTGGAGGCTGCTCCCTCTGGGGATCATCTCCAGGGGTGTGGAGATGGCAGCAAAACCTGGGTTTATGTTTGTGCCTCATCCTTGCCCTGGCAAAGGAGGTTGGGTGGAAAACATTCTCTCTGTTCATCCGTGAGTTCCCAGCAAAGGTCTGTGGGATGTGTGGGTGGTGCTGTGGGCAAGGGCAAGGCTCTGCAGAAGAGGGAGAGTCCAAGAAATACCAGCAAAATTAGGATTGGTTTTCTGCCTCTAGATCAAAGACACTTTTGTCGTTTCCCTTGCAAGATGAGTGTGGTTTCTCTCTGGGTGGAGCAGTCAGCAGCGTGGGGGTTTGTGTGGGGTGAGGCCAGGGCATCCCCGAGACCCCCGTGCTGTTCCCTCCTCTGGTGTCTCCTTTCTCACCTCTTTGTGTTTGTCTGCTGTGGGAGAAGGTGTTTGCTGCCTGTCCCTGTCCTGTGCGTGGTGACTGCCTGGCATTCCCTGCAGATGTGGGGCAGTCAGCAGGATTGCAGCTTTGGGACTTCACCTGCCCCAGGTTTTAGTGGCAGATCAGGGGCTGGCACCTTTCAGTTGTGCCAAGAGTCTTGTGACAATTTACAGCAGCCAAAACTTGCTGCTTTGTCTCCATTTCTGTTGATCAAATTTGCATGTAAACTCCTTTAATAAACTGTATTAACAGCTATGGGAACTCTTGGCTTAGAGCTGCTTCTGTAGATCCCAGACATAACCCAGCTGTGTTTTGCAAGATGAAATTGTGGTCCCGTACAGATGCCAGTGCCAAGGGTGGTAGAGTAGAAATGATGACAGATGTATCATACTGTGCCTGTTTGCTTTAGGGAGGAGAAAGAAATCCCACAAAGGGTGATTGAAAGCTCTGCTCGCATCAGGCCTGTGTGAGCAGCCCTCAGATTTTCCAGCATTTAAGCAAAGCAGAAAGGTTCCTGACAGGCCACATGTATTGAGTGGGTCAGAAATAATCACTATTTAAATGTCCCTCAATACTGATTTCTGAAGGAAATCGCCGTGGCTGCTGGCAGGACTGTAATATCAGGTGTATAATGTGGAATTTAATGTGTCTCCAGCTAATTGTTCACATGATGGACAGTAATGGCCCTGAATAAACAGCTGCAAAGGGTCTTTAGTCTGCTCTAAAGCAACTTGAGGGGAAGCCTTTATTTGCTTTGTTTTCCCGTTTTTGGTTTTTCTTCCACTAAACTGAAAATGTACATTTTATGAAAATGCTGCCTAAATGATTCCCATGGAACAACCTTGTTTACTTGTTAATCCCACCTTTAACTGGCGGGGAGATCTGGGATTGACTCTGAGCAGCAGCATCCGAGCAGCTGGTTCCCAGTGCTAGCTGGAATCAGGTATTTCATTCTGGCTTAGCAGTGCCTGCACTTTGGCTGACTAGGGAAGGGTTGTACAGACGTCAGCCTCCCTTTGCAAGACCAGAGCTTGCCCTTTTCCTCCCAAAAACGCAGCTGGAAGGGGTGGTACAGGCTTTTCTCCTCGCCTGTGTAATGTGAGGCTTGGGCTCAGTCCAGCCCGGGAGCTCCTGGTCGCCCTCAGCTGGGTGAATCCCATCTCCCACTGCTAGGTTTCCTTGGAGAGGGATTGCACTGGAGGCCTTACCCTGTGTGTGGGGAGAAAACTCCCTGCCCTGGGAGCGTGTCTTGCCGTCAGCCACTCCTGATTTTCTGTGTGCATCTGCAGTTCTTTTGGGGCCCAACTGACTGAGCACAACCTGAGCAGGATAATTTAATACTATTAGTGTTATTAATATCACTGCAGCAATCTAATTAGGGCCTAAATGAGCTGGGTACTGAATTGCCCTCAGAATTCTGTATTTCTTTCATCTTCCTTCCCTACCCTGCGTTGTTATGCCTTGCACATGAGATGTGATGAGGAAATTGCTGCCCCATTGATGCTGAGGCTTCAGAAAGGGAAAATCAGCGCCAAATAATTTGACTGGAAAATGCTGGTCTTCGAATCAGCTGGGGAATTAGGAGGATAAATAAATGCAGGCATTTCTGAGTTGGCAGGCACTCGAAGAGAAATGCTCTCCAAATTACACACGCGTGCTTGGTTCCCTCTCCTTGCTGCCCTTTCCGCACTGGGAGTTGTGTGTTGGGTCTGGCAGAAGCAGAACTTTTTCACAATCACAAATAGCAGAAAAAATAAGAAGTTATTAGCTCATCAGAGAGATAAAGATAAAGGGCTAATCCTTTCCTCAAACCTTAGGTAAGGTCGACTCATGGCTGTGCCACAAAAAATAGCCCTGAAAAGGAGTTTTCAGGAGAAAAACCAGAACTCCCGGTTTTGCTTCTGGATGTGCCATTGTCATCCAGGCTTGTTCTTGAGGACTTGAACTTCCCAGCTGTGGAGCATTGTGAGTGTGTCAGAAACAAGTGTTGGATTTCAGCTGCTGAGCTGCTCTGCCCTCGTACTGAGCTGGGGTTATGGGCTGTGTTCATCGGTTTGGGGCTTTCCTGTCATCCTGCACAATAAAAAACTCTGTTGTCCAGAGCAGCTGTGGCTGCCCCTGGATCCCTGGCAGTGCCCAAGGCCAGGCTGGACAGGGCTTGGAGCAGCCTGGGACAGTGGGAGGTGTCCCTGCCATGGCAGGGGTGGCACTGGATGGGCTTTAATGTCCAAACCAGTCTGGGATTCTGTGATGATTCAGATTTTCCTTCATTCTAAGCCAGTTCAGGAAAAGAAATTGCCCTGGATTAGCTCTGCTGTCAGAAGATATTTTTGTCCTAACGTATCCATTTAAAGAGAGAAGAACTGTGTGTTATAAATGCACATTTCTAAGCACATGCTCTTTTTTAATTAAAAAAATACTATGCAGGGGCTGCAGGATGAATACTGAAGATGCATGGTCCACCCCCTTCCATTAGTGAGAAGACAACACAAAGCTGTAGGCAGATATAAAAGCATTAAAATAATTAATTTTCCGTTTTATTGTGTGTCAACAGAAATGTATAATAATGAGCATTTTTGCAAAAACTGTGGATTAAGCATTTTTCTCTACATCAGTGGTGTGCTGGAAATGTCCTTGCTTTAATGTAGAACAAATGGCCCTTGGATCTCATTAAGGATGGTGTTCTGAGAGCTCAGAGCAACTCTCAGTGCTGCTGGGGTGTAGAGCAGGTACGGCTGCTAAAGAACAGAGCCAACATTAAGTGAAAGACAATGGAAGGGTAGAAATGAAAGAGGGAAATAAATGAGGGTTAAGAATTGCTTCTTGTGAGAGCCCCAAAGAGGAGCTGCAGTGTGGGAGCAAAGAGCTGCTGGGATTAGTTGGAAGTTTTCAACCATAATAAATTGAATGTGTTAAACAGGATGTGACAGGGACTGCTGGGGGCACCTCCAGTGCTGGGTCCCATTCTGGGCCCTCTCCCTGCAAGGAAAACGTCGGGGGCTGGAGCATGTCCGGAGAAGGGGAGGGAGCTGGGGAAGGAAGGGCAGGGCTGGAGGGTCAGTGCTGTGAGGAGTGACCCAGGGGTGGCATGGGCAGGGCTGGAGTGTCAGTGCTGTGAGGAGTGACCCAGGGGTGGCGTGGGCAGGGCTGGAGGGTCAGTGCTGTGAGGAGTGACCCAGGGAAGGAACGGCTAGAGGGTCAGTGCTGTGAGGAGTGACCCAGGGGTGGCATGGGCAGGGCTGGAGGGTCAGTGCTGTGAGGAGTGACCCAGGGGTGGCGTGGGCAGGGCTGGGCTCAGGGCTGGGCTCAGGGTCCACCCTCAGTAGGTCTGTGACTCCGGGATCGTGCCCATCAGAGCCCGGAGTGGGACAGGGGTGGGACGGGAGTGGGACAGGAGGGGCCTCTCCCCACTCCCTGCAGGGAGGGAAGGGCTGAGAGTGAAATGTGGTTTTCTCCCTCGAGGAGCACCCAGCTGGAGGTCTGACCCCAGTACCACAGCCCCAGTGCAGCACTGGTGTCCCAGCCTGGGGGCACTGGGGTGCAGCCTGGGGCAGGTCTGGCAGCATTCCCGGGATCCCCAGGCTCTCCCTGTCCTGCTCACTCAGGAGCAGCTGTGGGAGCTGGTCCTGTGTCTTCCAGCAGCCGTAAAGAGCCTTCTTTTCCACACAAGTTCCCGCAGCTCTTGGCACTCGTGGGCTCCCTGCCCACGCCAGGGCTTCCCAGGAGCTGTCACAACACTAATGAGAGCCAGAAATTGGAGCTGAGCAGTCCCTGGCTGAGGTTGAGACTGATCCTGGGGGCATTTTCCTCATTAATCAGGATCTGAATCAGCAGGTGGGAAGATGAGGGTCTGGCATTACGGGAATGTCGTCACCATCTTCTGACATTTGGGATTTGTGCTGACAATGAAAATTGCAGGTATTTTTTGGCTGGAAGCCTTTGAGAAGTGATGAGTTTCTGTTATTTTCAAGTAGGCAGTTGTGGTTTGCCTGATCAGTGTGTGTTTGAGGACAAGACTCAGTGGCTGCTGTGCCAGAAGGGCAGAACCTGGACAGGCAGCAGCAGGAGAAACCAGGACAGAATGTATGTGATGACATTTAACTTCTGTTTGTATGGAAGATACATTGGAGGGATTTAAGATGATTAATGCAGCAGAGCAGGAAGATTCTGAGAGGCTTTGCTTTTCCTCTGAAGTAGTTTTCTGTTGAAGCGTCCTCGGAACCCCAAACACTCAGCAGCCTGAGAGGCCTCGTGGGGTCAGGAGGCAGCACGGGGCTGCTGCTCCATCTCACCAGCCGAGGGGCTGGGCTGGGGCTGTGGTGTCGGTCCCCAAGGAGGGGCTGGGCTGGGGCTGTGGTGTCGGTCCCCACAGCAGGGGCAGGGACACAGCTGCTTCCCAAAGCTCGTGTGCTGCTGCTGCAGAAACGATCCTTCTGTTTGAAGGGAGGCTTTGGAGTCTCTGGGAGTTCTCTGTTATCCTGCAGAGGTGTTAAAGCTGCTCTGCTCAGTGCAGGGATTTGTTTGGCACAAGGCAGGGCTGGTGGGGTTTTTGCCTCCATCACCTTGCAGGCTCAGTGCTGCCCTAGGGCTTCCCTGTGATGCCTGCAGCCAGGGAAGCCAAAAGGAGCTATGGTGTGAGGTGAAATACCGTGTCTGGGCCAGGCACTGGAGCAGCTCTGCATCCTCCCTGGCACTCTGGCTTATCATCATTGTTATCTCTTGAAGGGATTTCAGTTGATATTTTGCAGAAGACTCTGCTGAGGATGCGTTATTGACATACTCTTAGCTTAAAACCATTATCATGGTAAATCCCTGGATTTAAAAACTAATTACAAGACATTAATAGCTGAGCCTAAAGAGCTAAGTCATGCAAATATTGCTGTCTGCAAAGTGGAATATACACAAATGTTTGAACTGCTGAGCTAGGAGCTGCAGTCTGGAGGTGGCAATAAATCTGAGCCCAGTCCTCGCCGCTGGCTTCCGTGTGTCCGTGAAATTAATGGCACCATCATTATGAAAGTTGTATCAGGGAACGTGGCTATTTTCTTCCCTGAGTAGGTTAATTACCACTAATGTAATTATTTTTGTACTGATTTTTATTTTAATCAAACATTGCACGAAACAATTAAGTTCAGAACAAATGGCTTATTATGGAAATGTTTGTGGCGGAGGGAAGCAAAGCAGCAATGTTTGAATTACACACAGATATTGAGTTACTTTATTCATTAAAATGAACAATTACGTTAGGCCTTATGAGACAGACTAAGCATTTCTTGTTAATGTTTGTTCTATAGTGAACATAGTGAGAATATATATTGTGAGTGGATCCAATCCCTCTTGCTTGAGCCATTCAGGAGCTGGGGGATGTGTGGGAGCAGGGAGAAAATCCTTCCCAAATCTGCCAGAACTGCAGCAAGGGGGAGGGGCTCCTTGTGTCCCTGGGCACTGACCTGGCCAAGTGTGAAGTTCAAGGTGTGGCACTGTTGGCTTGCTGTGGCTGCAGTGTCTGGCTGCCTCTGGCAGTGCTGTTGGTTCGGGAAGAGTAAATTCCCTTATCCCTGGGCTGAAATGGAAGGTTCTACATAAAAAGCCCAGATTGCAGATGTTGGTGCCCAGCGTTCCCTCACAGGCACTTTGCATCCTGAATTTTCTTCAGAAACAGCAGGACTCTGCAAATCCTTCCAAGGCCAGTGCTAAAGCTGTTGTGGTGTCATCCCCAGAGGCCAGGAAAAGGACTTCCCTTAATTCTGCCTGATCTTCTCTTTATCTCCTTCCACAGAGTATCTGTGCAGGATGAAGTACCTCTAGGCTGTCCCAGGTACCAGCAGTGCCATAGAATATGTTTGAGAATGTGGAAATTCATCCTAGTGCAGCCAGGGGGGAAGCAGGGCTATGATAACACGTTAATCAGTCTGTGGTTCTGAAGGTACTCACGTGTGGGAAATTGGTGAAAATCGTTTCTCTGATGCAGACTGGGTCAAAATCCGTGTGGTTGGGATGATCTCAGTTTGTATTGGTGCCTGCTGCAAAAAGGCATCAGGGTGTGGCTGTGGATAGCAATGAGGAGAGGAAATGCAGGCTGGGGCTGGACGGAGGCCTCGCTCTCAGGTGTAAACCTCAGGTAAGTCACAGCTTCCCTGTCTCACTCTGCCTTGGAACAGGGACACAAAGCAGGGATTCAGAAGAGTAAAAGAAGCAGCAGTGTCAGTCAGCTGCTTTCCCAAGGAATTGCCGTGACATTTTCCCGTGTTTTGTGGTTCAGCAGTCCCAGCCCTGGCTCCCCTCTGTGCCCCTTTCCCTGGCTCTCTGCTGGCATCGCCCTCCGTGCCCCTGCAGCGAGGGAGCCACAGGGACACTCGGGGTTCCTCAGCCCCTCCTGGCTCTCACAGCCCTGGAACTCAGCTCCTTGTTAGCCCTGTGCTGGAGCAGGGATGGAGTCAGGCATGGAAATGGATTTCCTGGCTCCTTGCACTGCCAGTGAGACCAAAGCACCATTTATCAGTGCAATTAAATGACTCTTTGTATTTCCCTTAATCATCAGCACTGCTTTGCCTCCTGCAAGCTGCACACCTTCGCTCAGCAGAGTAGGAGAGAGGAGTTCATGGATTTTCTCTTCCCCAGAATACTGAAGGTTAATGAAGTTTCCCAGGCAGTGGCAGACCTCTAGAATATCTCTTATTGAGGGATTATTTTTACAGCATTCACAGAGAGACTCTTGGTACTCCAGTATTTGAGCAGAGTGTGACTTCAGGGTTTGGTGTTTCCACATACACAAAAGGAAGATGATACAGGATCTATTTTGATTTAAATTAGGAAAGTGCAGCTTAATCCTTCAATGTAAGACTTGCTCATCCAAGTCTTCCTGTCTACATGGATAATTAAGGCAGCTGATTCAAAAAAACTCATCTTAGAATTTCGACTTGTAGGGAAAATCATGGAGCTTGTCAGCATTTAAGTGACCTACAGAAAAATAGCTGAAATGTTGTTTTTAATAACACTTATTCACATCCATCCCAAGTGATCAGGTTTTATGTTTGGAGCAGACACACACACACAGAGCAGTTGCTGGGGCCACTGAGGTGCTGCTGGGCTGGTAACTGGTGCTGGGAATGCCAGGACCTTCCCAAGCTTCCAGTCTGGACTATTTCACTGGGGCTCCAATGCTAATCCTTCCTTGTTCTTGAAAGCTGGTGAGTGGCTTTAGTCAGGCATAGTTTGAAATGATTTGTGAGTCTAATTTTCCACGGTACTTGGGAGCCTTTGTTGCACACCTTGGAGTTTGGGATTCTCCAGACTGCAGAGCAAGTGAGACTTTCCATATAGTGAATATAATAATTTATCATTTGCATTCCCAGAAGCACATGTGGTATTTCAAAAGCTGAATGTGACTTTGAAATTAAATATTATCTAATTATTGCATTTTTCAGCGATGACCATTTTCTTTGTCCTTCATATTTCTTACCTGGCTTGTAGAGCATACCTTCCCCCATTCTCACTGATCCCATGCCCTATAGAAAACACATTTCCTCCTCATTTCAAATCTTCCCCTGGTCAGTAGCAGTTCCAGGAAGGGAGATTCTGTTCTGCCTCAGTAAGAAGCCCCGAGGTTTGTGGAAAGCAGCCTTGCAAATATAAGTCCTGCCTTCCCTCAAGGATTGCAGTGTTCCTATTAATTTTCATGAAAAAACAGGTTTTCACTCTCCTGCTTTATCTGGGTTTGTGTGTCATTCCATCAGGCTTATACACATCTACTTACACTCATCTACAAACAGAAATGAAAAATGGAGGCAGTAAGCACAGTTAGGCACCGGAGCCCCACACAGAGGCACCAGCCAGTGGTTCCAGGAGTTCTCCAGTTGGGTTTTGTGTGTCAGGGTTCCCCTGGGTCCCCCCTTTTCTTTCCCAGCTCGTGTCTGTGGCTGCCAGCCCTAACCCCGAGCCTGTTTGTGCCCCTGTCCCACAGAGCTGCAGTGGGGAGGAGTATTCATGCTGTGCCCCTGTCGGTGCGCAGCCAGACCTAATCCAGCCCTAACCCAGCCCTAACCTAGCCCTAACCCAGCCCTAACCCAGCCCTAACCCACGCCTGTTTGTGTCCCTGTCCCACAGATCGAGGAGATGCAGTGGGGCGGGGGCATGCGCTCCGTGCCCCCCTCGGTGTGCAGCCAGACATAACCCAGCCCTAAATGAGCCCTAAATGAGCCCTAACCCAGCCCTAACCCGCCCCTGTTTGTGTCCCTGTCCCACAGAGCTGCAGTGGGGAGGAGCTGTGAATGCTGTGCCCCTCACGGTGTGCAGCCAGACCTAGCCCAGCTCTAACCCAGCCCTAACTCAGCCCTAACCCTGAGCCTGTTTGTGTCCCTGTCCCACAGATCGAGGAGATGCAGTGGGGCGGGGGCGTGCGCTCCGTGCCCCCCTCGGTGTGCAGCCAGCCGTGCCGGCCGGGCGAGAGGAAGAAGATGGTGAAGGGGATGCCGTGCTGCTGGCACTGCGAGCTGTGCGACGGCTACCAGTACCAGGCCGACGAGGTCACCTGCCTGCTCTGCTCCTACAACGAGCGGCCCAACGAGAACCGCACCGGCTGCCGCTCCATCCCCATCATCAAGCTGGAGTGGCACTCGCCCTGGGCTGTCATCCCCGTCTTCTTGGCCATGCTGGGGATCATCGCCACCATCTTCGTCATGGCCACGTTCATCCGCTACAACGACACGCCGATCGTGCGGGCCTCGGGCCGGGAGCTCAGCTACGTGCTGCTGACCGGCATCTTCCTGTGCTACATCATCACCTTCCTGATGATCGCCAAGCCCGACGTGGCCGTGTGCTCCTTCCGCAGGATCTTCCTGGGGCTGGGCATGTGCATCAGCTACGCGGCCCTGCTGACCAAGACCAACCGCATCTACCGCATCTTCGAGCAGGGCAAGAAGTCGGTGACTGCGCCCAGGCTCATCAGCCCCACCTCCCAGCTGGCCATCACCTCCAGCTTGATATCGGTCCAGCTGCTGGGGGTCTTTATTTGGTTTGCAGTTGACCCACCCAACATCATCATAGATTATGATGAGCAGAAAACTATGAACCCCGATCAGGCCAGAGGAGTTCTCAAATGTGACATTACGGATCTACAAATCATTTGTTCCTTGGGTTATAGCATTCTGCTCATGGTGACGTGCACTGTGTATGCCATCAAGACTCGGGGGGTCCCAGAGAATTTTAATGAAGCCAAACCCATTGGATTCACTATGTACACTACCTGTATAGTATGGCTTGCCTTCATTCCAATATTTTTTGGCACTGCCCAGTCAGCTGAAAAGGTAGGTGAGAGTGCACAGGTACCTCAGGATTCACTGTGGTTGTAACGACGTGCTGGTGTCAGCTTTCTGTGGATTTCCAGCTGAGCTCTCCAGTCAGATCGTTCCTGACTCAGGGGCAATCTATGGCACTGTTTTCCTTCCCCGTTTAGCTCGTGGGCCATTCATTTGATAAACTGGCAAATGATCAATAGCAATCACATTAGCCGTTAGTTTCATTGTTGCATCTATTTCAATTGTTTCTTTTCAGTAGGATAAGTGGGAATTAGCTGTCATATTATCCACAAAGAGGCATCTCCTAACTCAATCGTTTTGAATACAAGATGTAAGCAAGAAACTGTCAAAAAATACTCGAACAGACTCCTGTGCCTCTGGACCTGAGCCCTGAGGGCAGTGTGGAGTCTGACGAGTGCTCTGCTCACAGAACAGCCCCAGGACACATTTACACCATGGTGTAAAGGACCTGTCCCGAGCTCCCGTGGCTGAGCCCAGTGGCTCCATCTGATGCTCCACGATGCAGATTCACTTTTACTTCTCTCTGGAGAAAAGCTGTCATTTCAGAGGGATTTGGCAAATGCTTCCAAACCCAGTATTTAGAGAGCAATGGTGATACTGGGCTGTCCTGAGCTTCTGTCAGTCTGTTTTACACCTCCACCCCACCCCAGCCTGCAGGAAACACCACATCCTTACCTGTGGTGTGCTCCTGAATCCAGGCACCACTCACCTGCCTCAGACGCTGCCCCCAGCCCTTGCATGGATGTGGTAGCATGCTGTTATCCAGATCCTGAACCCACACTTTCCTGTGCAGGAAAGAGCTTTGGCTTCTTGGTCCTTTTTTTCACCTCTATTTTCATGTTCCATTTGTTCTCGAACACAGAGCTGGGGCAGGCTCAGTGCTGTGGATGGAATTATTGCATTTTCTTAATGGGTGTGCCAGTTTGCAATCCCAGCTGGCAGGTCTCACCTTGAGCAGGGCTATCCCTCCCAGGGAGGCAGTGGTTAAACCTCACCTTGAGCAGGGCTATCCCTCCGAGGGAGGCGGTGGTTAAACCTCACCTTGAGCAGGGCTATCCCTCCCAGGGAGGCAGTGGTTAAACCCGGGGGCTGCTGAGCTGAAGCTGCAGGAGCACAACAGGGGCACTGGGCAGGTCCTGATGTGGCTCCAGGGCTCTTCCCTGGGAAAAGGCTGCCCAGAGCTTTGCTCTCTGCAGCTCAGGAGGTTGGAGAGATCTGCAGTTGCTTTGGCCTCAGCTTTGGCCCTCAGGGGACGAGGGGATCACCCAGGACGGCCAGGTAGGAGCAGAGGTTATGGAGAGGTTTCCATGGATCCTCTCACCTCTGCACTGGGCTTTTCAGAGCTGTCGCATCCCTAGAGGGAATTAATTTCAACTGGAAAGGAAACCTGCCAAGGCTTACAAACACTTGAAACGCCTCTGCTCTCGCTGTTCAGGGTGAGATAAGGAGCAGCAGAAGCAGCTCTGACTGCAGTGGGGTCTGTTTGTACCTGGCTCTGACACGGGGGGGGCTGAGCAGCTCTCAGGCTCCCTGCGTGGGAGTGGGGCCTGCAGGGGACTGAGATGAAGTGCTCGGAATTGTTGTCTGCAAAGATTTAACCAGGTGATATCAAACCACAAAGAATTCCAGAGGCTGCTGCCAGCACTCAGAGTTGTTCAGCAGCAAAAGCTTGAGGTGTCTGTGTGCTCCTGGGGCTGAATTAAACCTGGCCTCTGGAAGCACTGGATTCTCACACAGCCCTTGTAGGACAGCAGAAGAGATGATGATGAACTTGGTAACTTGGTCTCACACAGGGAGGGTGCAGCGCAGGAGAAGCAGCCCCTCACTGCAGTGCCCCAGCCCAGGGGCTCTGGGGGTGCTGGGGACAGGGACAGCAGTGGCTGCTCTGTGCTGCTGGGGCTCATCCCCATTCCGTGGGCTGAAAGCTGCTCTGTCCAGTCCAGCAAAGCCCCCAGTGTGACCCCGTGCAGTGGCCCCAGGCCCAGTCCCTGTCCCTGTGTACCTGCAGGCTGTGGGACCAGTACCTGGGGCCAAACCCCAGTGCTGGCCCTGCTCCTGGGGCTTTCCCCCTCCTGCCCTGCACAGAGCTGCAGCTGCAGGAGCTTTGCTGCTTTTCTTTCTTTTCTGTCTCTCCTTTCGTGTGGGGGTGCAGGGATTGTGCTTTTTGGTGCTTGCTACTGATTTCCTGTCAGATATTTCCTCTGGAAAATATTGTGCCTTACCTTAGCCGTGCATGTCTGTGCTGGAATGGAAATTGTACCTGCTGAAAAATCTCATGCAGCACAATCTTTTAAACTGAGGAATGGGGTTATATATAATACTGTGGGTTTCAGTGTATGGATTTATTTTATTTTATCAATAAATACAAGCATAATGTTGTTCGGTAGAAGGCATATTGAAAACACCTGCCTTGTTCAGGGCAGAGAATAACACCTCCAACAACAACAAAAAAAACCCTAGCAATGTGCTGCAGGTAATTCATAAAAGGTGAATAATTGAAGCAGGAGCTGTTGCAGCAGGTGGAGGGAGGTGGGGCGCTGTGAGGAAGGCCAGAAACCCGAGTTTCTCCTGGATGCAGATGAGCCAGGAGGTGTATGGGAGGCGGCACGTGGTAAAAGCAGATTTCAGACCTTTTTACAGCTTGAGTTTACTCAGCCTGTTTCTTTGTCCACCATCAGAAGTGGAGAGGACACGTGGTTGGTTGTGATTTATGGATCAGTCGTGGTCTGTGGGCTTGGTTTGGTAATGCAGCACAGGGATCCCATGGATGTGGGATGTGCTCGTCCTCCCCACGTTCCAGCACTCCCAGAGCTCCCTTGGCTCTCAGAGCTCTGAGAGCTCCATGCCTGGGCATTGTGCAGCTTTGGGGGGCTGTGCTCTCCTGTGTCTGGATATGTGTAAATGCTGTGTAACCTCTGGGGAGCAGGATGGTTCTGGGGGCAGGAATTGTGCTGTCTCTGCTCAAAAATATCCTTCTTTCAGTGTGGATTTGCTAGAAACAGCCACTCAATGGCTTTTAGCTGAAGGACGGGAGATTTAGGCTGGATATATGGAAGGAATTCCACCCTATGAGGGTGGGGAGGCCCTGGCACAGGGTGCCCAGAGAAGCTGAATATTCCCCTAAAATCTCATTTTCTCAGATTGTGTCACTGGGCTGATAGAGAGAGAGATGTCATCATTATATTTTCATGTTTCACAGAGGTTCTGCTGCCTCAGAGCTGTGATTGCTTTTATTTAGTAATTGTGCCAAGATTAAAATAATACATTTCTGGATGTGTTTACAAGCCAGTGAGAACTGTCAGCGTGCTCCTCAATATATCCTGCCAGTGGGATTTTTTTCTTGAATGATTTTCAGGGCTTTTTGCAAGTTGAAAAAGTTCCAATCGTGCCTCCAAGTGAGGAGTGACTGCTGTTCAGCCAGCGTGGTCATCCTGCTTGGGAGCTTTATTCTTCCTGCAATGATGAGAAATAGGGAAAAGTTGAAATAAGGAAAAGAGTTGTGACCTTCCATCAGCTTATTTCTGCATGAATTTTTGGTTGTAAACTCTTGGGGGTTTGGGGGGCTTTTGTAGGTTTTTGTAATACAACCACTGTGGAATTTGAAGCCCCTAATTCCATCAGCTCTTCCACCTTCTTCCTTGTTTCTCTATTTTTTTCTATGTCCCTTTTATTCAAATCAATAAGCAGGGCAAGTCAGGCATATTTGGCAGCAACACTTTTACTTATTGTGTTGAGTGTTCCATAAATACTGTAATTTGAAGGCACATGCAAAATGGGTCCTTGTTCAGATTAAATAATGTCACATTAGCACAGGAGCACTTCAGTCTATGTTCTATTTTTTGGTGAAACTAAGTTACCCTTCAATTCTCTGTAACACAAATACCAATTAGCCAGGTAGGACACACTTTTATTTTCTCCCTTGGGAAGGCTTGAGCTGACAGTTGCTATAGCAACTCTACATATGTGGATTTGGGAGTTATGAGGAATTTAATGCAACATTTGCTGGAGTTTTACACTGTTGGATCGTGGAGAAAATCAGGCTTTGAGGCTCCCAGGGAATGTGACTGAATCTGCCCTGATTTGGGGCTCACACAGGGACAGGGGTGGATTGCAGCTTTTGTTTAAAGGAGGATTCTGATAACAGGAATTTCTCTCATTGATGCACTTTCACTTCACCCATCACTTCATTATCTGCGTGTTCAGGTGTGGAAGTTCCTGATTTTATCCAGTCTTGATTGTGTCCCTGAGAACACCCTGGAATTTAACGATCTGACATTAGAGTTGTCCTGAGTCAAGCCTGAACTGAAGAGCAGCTTCCCCTTATTGCAGTTCATGGATGGAGTCACGAGGGCTGGAGATCTTCCAAGTGCAGGGTATTCAATAAAATCTACCTTTGTAGAGTACTGGAGTTCTGCATTTTAATTGAGGAGAAATTAGGTGTTCTTTGAAATCTAGAACTGAAATAATCAGTGCAATTTTTGGAAGGCTGATAACCTTCACTACAAAAGCGATTCTGGCCTAGGTTTTTATCAGGTTATATAACAACACTGCTGAAAAGTGTATAAAAACCCTTGTGAAAACCTTTGAGTGCCTCTAGAGTTTCAATTCTAATTTCTGTAGAACTAATCAAAAATTTTAAGCACAGCTTCTGGGTAAAGTTCTCGGTGAGATTTACCTTATTACCTTCTGCATTCATTGGGCCTTCCCAGTGGGAAGGGAGGCTGTGACCAGACAAATTAAAAGGCTTTTGAGGTGTCACTGCTGCTAATGGTGTGACCCTGAACAGGAGCTCAGGATTTCTATCTGTGTCATGGAACTGGTGAGTGCTGCAGGAGCCCCGGGTTCTGGAGCTGGTGATCTTTGGCCACGTGCCTGTTTTCCTCTCCCTGCTGCTCTGCGGGGAGGTTTGTTCCCTGGACAGACACTCACAGACCCACCAGCCCCTGGCTGGAGTTGGGTTATGGCCTCTGAGACTCCTGGAGGAGAGAACACCCCAGGAAATAGGGGGTATCGCTGACTGGGTTGGTTCCTGGTGTTCACTGAGCACCTCGGGGAGTCAGGGCTCAGCAGGAGCTCTGCCACAGCTCCCTCTGCCATGAAGGCTGGAAAAGAGAAGGAAAAATAGCAAGGAAAACTTGGTGCCTAAACTTGGGCACCTGGGATTTGTGGGTGTCCCACAGCCTCACACTTGGGTGCAGCAGAGAGAAGGAGGGGATTTGTCACTTGTGTTTGATGGGACTGGGATGGTTGGGAAAGAGGGAATGGCCTCTGTGACAGGACAGGGATGGTTGGGAAGGAGGGAATGGCCTCTGTGATGGGACAGGGATGGTTGGGAAGGAGGGAATGGCCTCTGTGACAGGACTGGGATGGTTGGGAAGGAGGGAATGGCCTCTGTGACGGGACAGGGATGGTACCAAAGTGGGCAGAATTATTCACCCAGGATTTGGCCAGGCTGTGGGAGGTGACACCGCTGCTCTTCAAAGTGGTGTCCTGAAAAAACAAAGACATTTTCGTAATAAATAGCATTACCCAAATTGTATTCACAAGTCAGGGCTCTCCTGGGAAAGGGATTCCTGCCTTTGCTGGGTCCTGTCTGGGGGATCTCCCACCCAAGCAGCTGCCCATGTTCAGACCCATGCTCAGCCAGGCAGCAGGAAGATGCAGGACCCCTGAAAATGCAGGTCTGTGTTGTCTCTATTGTCAGTGCAGGTATTTAAAGGCAGGGAACAGCACACGTGCACGCTCTGAGTGAAATAAGGGCTGATTGGAGTAATGAGATCCTCCTCAGAAGACCGTAAATTAATGGTGATTATGATTCTTGAAAGAACAGAAGCAGAAGGTACACGTAACGTCGCTCTGGTTTATCACATTTGCTGCATTGTAATGCTCCTTTAATGTTAATATGTACTTTTGTAGTAAAATCTAATTGCAAACACAGAGCAGGCAGAGCCCAAGGCCACAATCGTGTTGCACATAATTACCTGGGGGGGGTGGGGCTCCCCAGCGAGCAGCAGAGCCTGGTGGAGCAGGCCCTGTGCTCCGCTCACGCAGCATCCCTGACAGCCAGGGAGAGGGCAGGGCGGGAAGGCAATTAACAACCAATTCATTCGGTGAAATTTGCAATTGTTGGGGCAGGTATCTGTGTCACGGAGCAACAATACCACGTGTGGGTTTGTGTGCTGTCTCACAGGGGAGATGGGTTCATTTAAGCAGAAGTGACTTGGTTCCTGTCCCCATGGTGCTGCTGCGTCACCCAGGGACCCTTTGAAGCCTCTGAGTGGCTGCTTTGATGTCTGATGTTGGCAGTGAGGGATCTCTTTGCTGTGATAATTCCAGCCTTTTCCATTCCCAGCTATGCTGAGGAGACAGAAAAAAAAAAATTATTTGGAAGATGGGAAAATAAATGGAACCGAGAAAGGAGAGGGCACTACAGCAGTGAAAATCACAGAATCACAGACCATCCTGGGCTGGGAGGGACCCACAGGGATCATCCAGTCCCACCCCTGACCATGCACAGACATCCCAAAATCCCAGCCTGGGCATCCCTGGCAGCACTGCCCAAACGCTCCTGGAGCTCTGGCAGCCTCGGGGCCGTGCCCATTCCCTGGGGAGCCTGGGCAGTGCCCAGCACCCTCTGAGGGAAGAACCTTTCCTGATACCCAACCTGAGCCTCCCTCCATGGCACTAGTGCAGCCCCAGGATGCACCCAGCTCCTCCTCAGCCTTCTGATTCTGCATTTTGACCAGCTCACCAAAAGCCCCAAGTCTGGACAATCTCTGTTTGACTAGAGCAGCAGATTTGGGAATATTTGTGATGCTTTTCCACCTGTGAGCCCAGCTGTGGCAGAGGTACTTGCCCATGGCTCTCAGCATCAGCACCTCTGGGCAGGCCACAGCTGCCCCTGTCCTGTGCACACACATGATGTCAAAAAAAGGAAAAGTGAGGAAGGAAGGTCTCTTTTTCCCCTGGAATTTCTGGTGCATACTTAACTGCTTCTGACTAAAAAGCAACACAATTTTTAAAGGAAAAAACGTGTAGGTGTTTAATGCATAGTGTTGACATGTACTTTTTTTGTTCCTCTTTTTTTTTTTTTAGAAAATGTAGAATTGCCAAGAGGGTTTTACATCTGAAAAGCCATCTCTGCACAGGCCCCTGGCAGCCCTATCAACAGTTTTTATCTGCAGCACAAACTGACAGCCCCTCACCGGGAAACAATTGCAGCTCCGTTGAGTCCAGAGCAGTAATTACCGTGTTGATGAAACTTTTCTCTTTGCTTGCGTTTTGGTTTCTCCGAATGTCAAACTCGCTTGGGCTGACAACATAATTTCCCCAGCAGAGCTCTTGCATCGACCATGCCACACTGCTGGGCGGGGCTGGGGGGGGGTTTCCACTTTGCTGAGTTCCTGAGGCAGCAATGGGAAAATCTCAGCCTTGCAAAACCCTGTCATGGGATGGTGTCACAGAGAGGGACTTCCCACAGGCAGGGCCAGGGCATCCTCCTGCTCCAAACCAGTGTGGAATGAAGAGAACATTCAGCTTTGGAGTCAGCTATTCGTGGAATCATGGAATGGTTTGGGTTGGAAAGGACCTTGAAGCCCATCCAGTGCCACCCCAGCCATGGCAAGGACACCTCCCACTGTCCCAGGCTGCTCCAAGCCCCAATGTCCAGCCTGGCCTTGGGCACTGCCAGGGATCCAGGGGCAGCCACAGCTGCTCTGGGCACCCTGTGCCAGGGCCTGCCCATCCTCACAGGGAGCAATTCCTTCCTGATAATCTAATCTAAATCTACCCTCCTTCAACCAAAATTTTCCTCCAAAATCAGTGAAAGATCCCAAGTTGCAGACAGTGGTGAAAGAATCTCCCCTCCACAGAGCAAGGCCTGTGTGGATCATGGAGATGGCTGCAGTTTGTTTGGGAGAGATCCTCTGACACCAAACATCAGCTCCTCTGTACACACCAGAGCCAAGCATGGCTGGGTTTGCAGGGGGAGGGAAGAGCTGCTCTGCCAAGAGCATTTTCAGTCTAGCAAGGGCAATGTCATGCAAAGCAAAAGTGGGATTCTCTGTACGTAAGAGATGGACGCAAAAATATCGACTTGAAGGATTTATTTGTTGTTTTAAATGGTTTAAGCAGGCATGTAATAATAATAAAAGTAGAAACCATCATACTCAGTCATAGAAATTGCCTCGTGTTTTGTCTTTGAGGCATAAGCTTAGCAGAAGGTTAAAGAGAAACAACAATGAATTCTTGTAGACTGAAGCAAAAAATTTGTGTCCCAACTGTACCATGTCAAAAGTGATTTGGGGCATGTTTATATTTCTGCACTTTGAAATAACAGCTTTTTAAACTCTCTGCTTGTTTCATCCAGGAGAATGGGTCAAAAGCAGCCAGTGGGGATCCTTCCCTCCCGCAGCAGAGCTGGGGGTGTAAGGTCTGGGGAGGGTCAGTGCTGGGGAGGGACCACAGCCACCAGGGACACAGCCGTGGGCCCTGACCAGGCCACCCCGACACCGTCTGGCCTGGCTGTGTTGGGAGGGGGGTCCCTGTCCCGGGGTTCCAGCAGGTCCCTGTGTCCCAGGGTCCCTGTGTGCCCAGGTGCCTGTCCCGGGGTGCCAGGGGGTCCCTGTGTGCCCAGGTGCCTGTCCCAGGGTACCAGCAGATCCCTGCATCCCCAGCAGCTTCAGAGACCCGTGGTGGTGTTTATAGAGCAGAAGGAGGCTGGGAACTGGTGTCGGGGGATGGATGTCAATGCCAAATGGAAAGGCTCTCAAAGGGTAGGGGTTCAGCCCGTGAGAGGAGCTGCTCTGATAAAGGGGTGAGGAGACAGAGTGGAAGAGAACAGGGAAGCTGCGGAAGAGGCCAGAGATTGTGTCTGTCCTGGTTTTCCCTGTTTGAGAAGGGTCTCAGTGGGGCAGCGCTGCCCTCGCCATGGGTGGTGTGAAAAAAAAACAAGGAAGACTTTTTCCTTCAGCACTTTGGTGGTTTGACATAGTTTGTCATCGTTTCCACCGTTGCCTTTGCTGTTGGTGACGTGCCCGCTCTGCACTGTCTCAGCAGCAGAAACCAAAGATCTGGACATTTTCTTTCCCAAGCTGGGCAGTGGGGCCGGGAGGGGGTGGGCAGCACCCTGAACCCACAGGGTATTTTACAGGACAGGCTCCTCGCCTGGACGGTTCCCAGCCATGCCCCTGGTGATGGGGCAGCCCGTGGGCCGCAGAGCCTCCGTGACCCCGCTAATTAATTGTCAGGCCTTCCTGAAAGGCTCTTCAGGTTTAGCAGGGCCAGTAGGGATGTCAGGGTTTCACCAAGGATTATTCGAGGCTGGAGTGTCTGTGGTGACAAAACCCTGGAGGGGGAACGAGGTGAAACAAGGGAGGGGTTGCTCACTCAGCAATAACAGCTTTTCTTGCACTGTTAATTGCTCATTAAACACCATCCATTCAGCCCTTAACTGCCTCTGCCACAGCAGGGAAAGCTGAGGTTTAACCCTGCCCAAGCCCCCGAGTCTCATGGTTTCACCAGTGGAAAATAGTGTGTGTATTGTAAATTGAGTAACTCGAGCGTTCACAAGATCTGCGTTGGCCTTACCTCTAGAGACACTTATTTAAGAGGGTGCAGAGGGAGTAGGAGGACAAAACATGTGATGAACAATATGCTCTCATCTTTCTCTTGTTCTCTCTGATTTACATCCCCAGCATCAGAGCAGCCTGTAATGTTTAATGGAGATAATTAAATATCATTTGGAGACAAGATAGCTCTTTTTAGTAGTGGAACAGATCCTGCTTAACAACTGAGCTCGCAGCAGTAATTCACCAGTAAGCTGGAGAGGAGATGCACTGGAAAGCTCAGCACAGACTCTCTTAGGTGGTGGGAAGGAAAAGCAATGGAAATCAATTAGTTTAGCCAAGGTCCTTAAACGTGATTACAGCCGAAGAAAGTCTTGTGAAAACTGGTATTAAGGAGTAGTTAAGATTTATTCTGGTGCCTTAATTGGAGGACCAAGGGAGTCAAGTGATTTGATTCTCCAGAACTTCAAAATCGATGTTGTTTTAGCGGGTTTTATTGACCGGAAGATGAAATCTGATGATGGCTGAAGACGAGCAAGGGAGGTCAGGGCCCGCGGTGTCCCGGTCGGTGCTGGCAGCGTGCGGGCAGCGGCCCCGAGAGCCGGCTCCGGTTCGGCTCGGACCTGAGCGAGGCGTGCCCGAGGCACGGCCCAAGGCCAGACCCGGCTCTGGTTCGGCTCTGGCCCGGACCCGAGCGAGGCGTGCCCAGGGCACAGCCCGAGGCCGGACCCGGCTCCGGCCGCGGTCCCGGTGGATGTGCGGGGGTCGGGGGCCGCTCGTAGCCCAGCCCCTGGCCCCGGGCTCGGGGAGGCGATGCCCAGAAGGGCAGGGACCGGAGCCGGAGCCCTGCGGGAGCGGCGGGGCTCGGGCGGGTCGCGCTCCCGGCAGTGAGTGAATGATGCTCGGGTGCTCGCTGTCCCGGCGCTGGCAGCAGGCAGAGCTTGTCACAAACCCGGTTTGTGTTCGCGGGGATCCCCGTGGCTCCCTCCCGCAGGGATGGGGCAGCTGGAGCCGCTCCCCGTCTCTCTTTGCCGTGCAGCGGCGGCAGCAAATCGCTCTGGGGGAAGTTTCACAGCGCAGCTCTGGAGGCAGCAGTAACCAGGCTCGGGGTTTTATCCTGTTCAAAGGTGTTTAATGAGTTACAGACTCACATTAGTGTCTGCGGGTCGCTAACTTCTGTCAGGCCTTGGGTGAGTTACACATGCGAGCTGATTTGGGCTTAAAATCCGGTTTTTTCTCCCCCCTGTAATATTCCAGATTGCTTTCAGTTTGAGCACCCCAAATGAAGCTGCTGATGGGGAGCTCTGAGTAATTCCGAGTGACCTGCGGTGTTACCTCTGAGGTATGACTGACGTGTGGGAGGTAATTTCAGAGTTCACTTGGCGCTGGCAGTGAGGAATGGGAGCTGCGGTGGGTTGGTGCGGGACAGGGCATCGCTTCGTCACACCGCGCTGCAGAATGGTCTGGATATTGCTGTAAATTGTCACCGCGGCGTCGCATTTGAGATGGAGATTTGCTTTATTCTTAAAATAAAAAGGCAGTGTTAGATAATTAAGAGAGAAGCTCTTCCCTGATGCTCTGGATTAGCGTTGATGCACACGGCTACCTCCCGAAGATACGGGGGATCGTGGAACGACTGGAATTTGGCAGGTCCTGAAATGATAGACTTTTTGTAATTAAATCTCATTTAAATGAGCACCTAAATGATCTTGTATTGTGGGATTACCCATTCCCAGTTTAGCATAACAATAACCGCCCATCTGCGTGTCACAGAGCCCAAGGATTGCGTAAAGCAGCGCCGGGGTTGGAATTATGATGCACTGGGCAGTTGCCATGGCAACGGTGTGTTCTAATTGTGATACATTAGCAGCAACAAGAATTGGCTGGCTCAAGTCACTGAGTTAATTAAATGCAAACTCGCACCGCTCTGAAGGAATAATAGAGAAGATTAACACCTCCCCGTGCCCCCGGTAAAACGGGAGCGGCTGCTGGGGATAATCCCAACCCTTGCCAGTTCCTGCTGTGCCGCTGCCCGGAGCGTTCTCCGTGGGGTGAGGGATGAGGAGGCGCTGGCCGAGGTGTGGAGGGTCGGGGGAGCCCCTCTGGCCCCGGGGGTTGGTGACGGGAGCCCCGCGATGGGCAGGGCAGAGGGGCTGGCACAAACCCGGCAGTGCTACAGGAGCCTCGGAAAGGCGGCAGCACCGAGGAGATGCTGCTGTTCGCTGGCACCGATAAAGGGTGAACTATCGGGGTTCGTCGTTCTTGCGGGGACATCTGAGCTGCTGTCAGCAGCCCTGTGTGGGTCCAGCCTCTGTGGGGCTTGGGCTGCTGCCCACACCCCATGTCTGACCCTTTCTGTTGATTGTTTTGAGGTTTAAATTGCTTTTCTTTAATACAAGGAATTATTTTCCTCGTGCCAGGGTTTAAACTCCTCATGGTGGCTGGTCAGAAACAAAGGCTTTGCTGCCTTATTCAGGAATCTTCCGTTCTTTCAGGCAGCTCTACCACACTCCCTGTTCACTTTCATCCTTCAGAAAATTAAATCATTTTCACAGAATGGTTTGGGTTCGAAGGGACCTTAAATCCAGTCCGGTCCCACTCCCTGCCATGGCAGGGACACCTTCCACTATCCCAGGGTGCTCCAAGCCCCATCCAGCCTGGCCTTGGACACTGCCAGGGATCCAGGGGCAGCCACAGCTTCTCTGGGCATGCTAATAAATAAATTAATAAATAATCCAGTTATAAGAGTAAATGAATTACTGACTGCTCTGGGTACTTGACTGCAGCCTTTAGTCCCCAGGCACATTCCACGCTCCGTACCCAGCACTGTGGTGGCAAAGGACATGGCCGGCCATAACAAGTTTGTTTCTAAGTAGCCAAAGCAATATGTAAATGCTCTGGTTTAAATAATAATTACATTATCATTTCAAAAGTCAGTGAAAAACTGGCTTGCTTCATGTATGTATATTTGTTAGGGCTTTTTATTGCCAGTACTCTACTCCAAAGGTCTTTAAAGAGAAATAATAAGTGTTGGATTATCCTTTCCCTCTCCCCCTCCTGCACTGACACAGGCTTGCACTTCAAATTCCCCTGAAGGTCTCCAAGCGGAATTAGATCTTACTTTGTATGCAAATATATGGAATCTATTCTCAATATGGGCCTGGGTCAAACTTCACTGACATTGAAAGATTCCAGCTGAGTTTTAGGGATTTGTAGTGATGGGGAAAGTGAGGTGACCACAGTCAGTGCTGGGCACAGGCAGGGCTGGGGCCGTCGGTCACTTCTTGGGCATTAGATGGGCAAGGAATTTTTTGTAGGATTGATTTGAGGTTCTGCACACTGGTTGAGCTGGGATTATGCTGGGAAGAAATACTGGGAGTACTGGGTTGTTTCAGTGTAAAGGGCAGCGGTGGAGTCCCCCTCCCTGGCCGTGGCACTCGGGGCTCTGGTCTGGGTGCCAAGGTGGGGAACAGCCAAAGCCTGGACTCGATGGCCTTGGAGGTCTTTTCCAAGGTCGGTGATTCTGTGATTGAACGGCCCCAGGGAAGGGCTGGATGGAGATTCCTTCCCCGTCAGCCTGGAGGAGTCTGCTCTGAGGGAGCCCTAAAGGAGGGCCAGGAGTGCGTCAGTGAAGTACATGCTCCCAGAAATGAACTCCCTGGAGTGGCCAAACCAGGAGGAAATTGTGTGGATCCTCCAGACAACGTCCCCAGCTGGTGACACCAGTGACTGCCGAGGCCCTGTGGCTGGGCAGCTCCTCGCTGCAGGGTTGGGGCACAGCCCCATAGGGATCAGCTGCACAAACCCAAAGAGGGCGGCCAAGGTGTGTGGTCATCGAAGATACTGCACTCAGCTGTGCAGGGGAATCAATTTTGTTCCTCCGGGAAGGCCAGAGGATTTCAGTTTGGATGGGGGAAGGTTTGGGGTGAGTTTTTGTAAGCCCAGTGTGTCGGGAGATGGAGGATGTTCAGTTGCTGAAGCACGTGGAGGCAAAGGGGATTTATTAACTGGAGTGTCTCAGAAAAAGAGCAGTTTGATGTCAGGGAAAGCCTTCCAAGTGGGCCAGGCTGGCTGGATATAAATCAAACATTCATATGGCTGGCTCAGGGGAGGCAGAATTGGAGAGAAAGGACAGAAAAAAGGTGTTGAAGCTTGCTCTGTAAGATGAACTTTCTGTGGGGATCTCTGCTCTTCATTAGGGGCATGGCCTGGGCTGAAATACCTGGGGTGTCATCCTGGCAGGACTGCAAATGGACAGCTCAGGGGAGCCTGAGTGTGATGGGCACTCAATTACAGGTCGATTTGAACCCCAGTCAGGCAGGAGAAACCTGTCCTGGGTCTGCCCTGCACTGCTGGCCTGGATCAGCCCCTCCTGTAAGGCTGGCTTAAGGCTTGACTTGTTCCTTTTGCTGTGTTTTCTCAGTGTTAGCTTACTGTGTGTGATTGGGGAGCTCTAACAATGCTTGCATTTATTCTGCATTGTGGATTCAATTTTGCAAGACCTGAATATCCTAAGTGAGAGGGCTGCTCGCTGTCATAACGTGTGGCTGAGCGATTTACTGGGCAGTAAAACAAAACTGCCATTCCCAGACTGGTTAAAGAGCCCGAGAGGAGAGAGAACCATCAGGGCATTTGTGCCTCTCCTTTCCAGGCTATGAATAATTTTGGCAGCATCTTTCAGCACTGTCAAGGCAAAGCTGCAGCTCCTGGGGGCCGCACTCACAGAGTTCCCATTGCCATGACAACCTCGGGCACATCCAGGAGCTGCTCCAGGAGCTGCTCTGGCTCTGAGCCCGGCCTGGCTGTGACCTGGACCGTGGCCCAGGAGCCCCTTGTGCCACTCCCACCCTGTCACCTCACCTGCCCCCACTGATGGAGTGTCCCGGGGGTGCAGAGCCAACCTGAGAGCCAAAGGGGCTTTCAGAGCTCCTGCTGATGGGTTTCCATCTTGCTGTTCCGTAGAGGATGGTTCCTTACGTTTTGAGATGCTTCCTGCCTTGCCTTTCTCGTGCAGCTTCCAACAGGCTCCTTGCAGAGGATGGCAGAGGAATGTTTGATCCTCCTAACATGTCTCCCTGTAAGTGACAGCAATGGGTTTGGAATATTGGAGTCGATTCCCTCCCATGTCCCCCCTAACCCTGCCCTCTGCAGTAGGAAGCCATTCCCCCTTGTCCTGGCACTACAAGTTCTTCCCCAAGTTTTGGGGTTTTTCACTCCAGGGAAAGGCACCTCCAGTGTGGGAAGACAGAGAAACCTAAGTGTCACTGCAGGTTTTCTGAGGAAACCTAAACATCACTCCCGGTTCTCCAAGGAAACCTAAACCCTACTCCAGGTTCTCCTGTCTTGAGTACTAAATGCCAGCACCTCTTTTGCTCTGACAGAGACTTCTGGGAAGAACATTTAATGCCTTAACCTGGTGACCAGAGAGGTTTACCTGAACACATGATCAGCATGAGGTTAAGCGTCTGAAGTTGCTTTTTAAAAGATACCTTTCTGTTCTTTGGGATTTTCTGATTATTCCTTAGCTCCATGTATCCGGGATGACTGCAAAGTGAAATTGTAGAACGCTGAGTGTTTCTTGGCCTGCCAGGTTCTTCAGAACTGATCTATTATGCATGACCGTTTCTGAAGGCCCTCTCATTTTGAGTTGCCCATTTCCTTGCCCATCTCTGTGTTTACTTACACACACATCCACTTGCACTTTGTTTGTCTCTTTATAACCAGTACCTTCCACTGATACTCCTCGTGCTCATTCCTCCATCTCAGGTAAATGGAATTGTCTTTAAATCGTTTGACCTGAGTTTATTTTCTGTTCTGGGATGCTTTAATAATTTCAGTAAAATGGCGTGAGAGCTGTGCCTGGTGAGCACCTGCTGGGTGAGGAAGGGGTGTGTGTGGGGGGAGGCTGCCTGGGCTCCATCCTTACAAGCAATGTTTGATCCTGGCAGTGTTTCTGGGAAGTTCAGGGCCCAGTCAGGACTTTCTGCTGTGCTGGATGGTCATGGTTGGTCTGATGGAATGATTTCGAAGCTTCCACAGCTCCTCTCTTAAAACTGAGGGTGGGGATTTTGGGATTTGCTGTTGGTGATTGCAGGGCTTGGAGAAACCTGGTCTGGTGGGGCCACCCCAGTGCCACAGTGCCACTGTGCAGTGCCCCCCATCCTGCAGGGACACAGCCCTGGGCTCTCACTTTATTTTCCTCAAAATCTCGAACTAAGGGTTGCGAGGTTGGTTTTTTTCTCCTTCTACATTGAATTATTCAATAGTTGAAGTGAGTAAAATTAAAGATTTCTAGACTGGTGACGTTTGGAATATAAGAAGGATAGCAAAATCTGTTTCATTTGAACTCTAATCTCTGGTCATGTATAAAATGAATAAAATGCAATAAGTGTGGAGAAATATGATTTACAACAGCAGCCAGAGTCTGGCTCTGAATACCCGAAAATGCCAAGATTGCATGTCAGTCAATTTAGCAGTGCAGTGGCGAGGGGGAGAAATGAAATGAAGGCTTTCTCTTTTTTCCTTTCCTTTTTTTTTTTTTTTTTTTGTTTTTTTGGAAGAAGTGACAGGTGAAGAATTATTTCTAGCTCAAAAAAGCCAAGTGCTCAGCCCATGAGAGAGGGAAAAGCCATTATTTTAATAATAGAAGTTGAGGATGTACATTACTTCTGCCGCACTTTGTGTTTGTCTCTTTTAGTGATGTGTAACTTATTTTAGAGCTATGATCACAAACAGGAATGCCAAGCAAAAGATGTTAGACGGTTCTGAGGAGTGATAATGGGATTTCTGGAGCTCTTCCCTCTGGCTGTGCCTGAAATACAGCCAAGCCCTGCTGTGGCTGAAATTTATGATCTCCTGCAGACCCTTTGGTGCCCCAGCAGCAGGGGTGTGGAGGTCTCAGGACACTCCTGGTGTGGGCAGACCTACTCTGGATGCCAGCCCATGGCTGGGATCCTGTGAGGAAACGTCGTCCATTTCAAATTCTGTCCATCCCCTGTGGACATGTCATCAGCAGGGAAGAAGAATCAGGAGAGGGGCATGCAGCTGTTTTGTGTCCCTCTGTTGTCACCACCTCTGCTGGCAGGGACAGGGCAGGGAGGGCTCATCCTCTTCCTGAGCAGGACAGGGATCACAGCCTCTGGATCTGCCTGTGCCCTGGATCCGCGGTGGGACACGGGATCCTCATCCCCAGGCAGGGTCAGCAGTGTGCAGAGCTGTGCTCAGAGTCCAGGGGCACAGAAAAGAGCAGGTGAACCCAAAGGGAGAGAGAACTTCTCCTGTTCCATGGTGGGGATGCACAGACCTCGCTCCAAATCCCCATGTCCTTGCAGGATGGCTTCTTCCTGGCACACCCTAAACTGTGCCCGGGTTCCATTCAAGGACAGTGAAATCCAGCAGCCAGTTCCAGGGAGGCACCAACTCCAAGCACCTTTAACCCTTTGCTGGCCTGAGCCGGGCTGAGCCAGGAAAATTCCAAGTGATTCTAAGCAGTTCCTGAGCACCTTTGTTGTCTCTGTACCTGCTACAGAAAGCCAAGGCAGCTCTTCTGCAGCAGGTGAGGAATCAGCTGAATATTGACTGTTCGAACCGTCTGACTTGTGGGCTTGCCTCTGATGCTGCTTCCATTTCTCTGCCAGCCATCAGATGCTCTTTGAAGGCAACACTTGCTTTTCCATCGCTGCTCTGTCCAATTATCTGGATAATTTAATTTCCTTCTAGATAAGCTGTTAGAGTTTCTCTTGCAGGCTGGAGGGACAAAATTCCTTCTCTTCTGCATCTGCATCAGAACCCTCAGAGCAAGTGCTTCAGCATTTGCTATTTTGAATTATCACACAAGTTACAGCTATAACCCATAAATGTTTATTTTTGGTGCATGCAAATTTCTTGCATAAGGAAGTTCCTAATATAAGGGAACAAGCTGTGTAAGATATTTAGCTGGAATAACCAAGATATTTAAAATACAGACATTCACTTCAACTCTCCTCCACACGTTTGCCTGTGAACCGCAGGCTGAAAAACTTGATGTGCTGGGTGCTCTTGGGACGTGAAAATGAACGGTGGCTCTGACAAGGTGACATCAGGAGGAGCAATTTCACCATGCAGGCACAGGGAATTGGGATTTTGTCCTTTTAGTCCTGTTTACTCCATGCTGGCTGCCTTTGCACGTGGCCTCTGCAGGTGGGAATCTCTGGGAATATGACTGAATTTTCCTTTTGATGGCTGAGCCTTCTGCTGCTAGGAACATGCTGGGACAGGATCCATGACAGCATTCCTGCATCCCAGGATGTGCAACGCTGCCACGGGGCTGGAACATGATCTTGCCCTCAGCAAGTTGGTATTTTAGATGTTTGTATTTGAGGAATTCTCATTTTGTTGATATAAATTGGATATTGGGAAGGAATTGTTCCCTGTGAGGGTGGGCAAGCCCTGGCACAGGGTGCCCAGAGCAGCTGTGGCTGCCCCTGGATCCCTGGCAGTGCCCAAGGCCAGGCTGGATGAGGCTTGGAGCAACTTGGGATAGTGGGAGGTGTTCCTGCCATGGCAGGGGTGGCACTGGATGGGCTTTAAGGTCCCTTCCCACCCAATCCATTCTGGGATTCTGGGATGTGCAGCCCATTCCCTGAGCCTGGCCAGGAGCAGTGGGGCTCTTTGGGCACCCAGGCACTGCCAGGCTGCACAACAACCAGCCACCGAAGGGACATCTTCTGGCGCTAAAATCCCATCCTTTCCTTCAGTGTCACCTTCCCTATGATTGCCAAGCACAGAATTTACAATTAAATGGTGTGGCTGATTCCCTGGCATCCCACAGCCGTCCCACAAGGGCTCTGCCTGCCCTGCAATTCCTGCTGTAATAACTGTAGCCAGCACAACTCCTGTGATTCGTTTATCAGTGTCCCCTGGGCAGCTTCCCTTGTCACTTGTCCAATGCCCTGAGCACCCCTTTTCCTCAGGGCTGCTGTCCCAGCTGGCTCTGGGCTGGTTTCTGAGGGAGTGCCGGCACCGCAGCACAGGGATGTGGCTGTGTTCCGTGGGAAAAGTCCGCACTGAGGGGCACAGGAGGGCAAAGATCCGTGAGTATCTTCATGTAAAATCATCATCAGGGAACAGGCTGGGCTGGGAAGGACCTCAGGGATCCCCTTGTTCCGAGCCCTGGCTGGGACCGGAGCTGGCAGGGCTCCTCCCCATTGCTGTTCCCCTTTCCCTGAGCATTCCCCTGGAGCTGCCTGGGCAAAGCTGCCCTGCCTGAACCCCCATAAATCACCGTGTCTGAGGGAACGGGAGCAGTGTGTGCCTGTACGGAGGGGTTTGGGGTTTTTGGTGGGGGTGCAGCGCTCCTGCAGGAGGGGTGGAGTGCCCTTCCCCACCCGCTGGACACCAAAATGTCTGAGGACACCAAAATGTCTGAGGACACATTTGCATTCAGGTCCTTTCGCTTCCCCTGTTGTTGCAAACACATAACGCAGGGGAAGCTAATTTTAATTTTTATTAAAAAGTGTTTTTCATTCTTATATTTGCACAACATAATGTAGAAAATGAGATAGAATCTTCAGATGACCTGGAAAAGCCTTTTGGGAGATTTATAAACTGTCTGCTTCATCTGTAAGAACATTTGTTTTAATTCCCATGTAAAAGTGAGATAAATTGGTTTGTAATAGCACAAGTCCAAAAATATCTCGAGTTACCACTTTATTTCCATATTGCAACATAACACAATTCAGTGCATAATTAGAAAGCTGAATTAGAAAAGAGGAGCAGTTGCTCCTGATTAGACTGAAGGCAAAGCTTTAGCCTACAAAAAGGATTTCTGACTCCTAAAGGGACTTTTCAAAGCTCTGCAGTGAAGTTGTTATATAAACTGTAAGTTCAGTTCTTCTGGCCCAGCAGCTGGAAATCTCTCCTGGGTTGGCAGAGACAAAGGCCTGATCCTGCAGTGCTTTCCTTCCCAGAGAAATCACTGTTCATGCAGAATCAGCCACTGATGTATTTTGTTCTATAAAAACTGCCAGTTATTAGATGTGTGTATTCCGGACCAGTCCAATTTTCTCTCAAGGTTTTGAAGGTAATTTTTGCGATTTGCATGAATAAAGCAAGAATCTGGAAAACATAAAAATCTAAAATTCAAATGGAAATCACTTATGTAAAAGAAGTGATAAAATCTAGGTGCTTTTGCATGTGAATGATGTCCTCAGGGTTGGGTTTTCTCCAGTGCCTGCTTCAAAGTCAGTGCATTTGCAACGCAGTGTGTGAAGTTAAAATTTGTCAAAATTCAGAGTCTGCTTGGGAGAGAAGGAGATTTGAGTGAGGGTGACCCTTCAGAGTGACTTTGTCCTTCTGTCATAGCAGATGTGGCTTCAAGGCCTCCGGGGGAGTGGCCCTGGGAGACCAACACCACTTGGTTTTAGAAAGCCTTGATTTCCACTGGCAACGCTTCCAAGCATGGAATGGGTTGAGTTGGAAGGACCTTAAAGCCCACCCAGTGCCACCATCCCTGCAGGGACACCTTCCACTGTCCCAGGTTGCTCCAACCTGGCCCTGGACACTTGCAGGGATCCAGGGGCAGCCACAGCTTCTCTGGGCACCCTGTGCCAGGGCCTCCCCACCCTCACAGGGAGCAATTCCTTCCCAATATCCCCTCTAACCCTGCCCTCTGGCAGTTTGAAGCTATTCCCCCTTCCCCTGTCCCTCCAGGCTCTTGTAAACGCTCTCTCCGTGTTTCCTGTAGCTCCTTCAGGCTCTGGAAGGCCACAGTTGTGTCACCCCAGAGCCTTCTCCCCTCTAGGCTGAATAAGCTCCATCCCAGTTCTCATTCATGTCAATTTCGAGCATCTCTCACTAAATTTGCATCTTAATTTCTTAATTTAATCTCAGGTTTGGGAGCTGCCAGGTTCAGCAGCCAGCTGTAAAAGGCACGCATGAGTTATTAGAGTCCCATTGTCAGTTAAATCTGATCCTTTGTACTTTAAGTCATCCATTTGCATTCATCTAAAATCTCCCCGAGAATTTATCAGAAGAAGTGAAATAAGAAATGAAATAGTTTCACGTAAACTGCATTTTTATGTCTGACTGGTAAAACCACAAAGCAGAGATAAAACACATAAAACTGAGGCTCTGCATAATAAGCATATCTATTAGTTTCCCTTATCTTTACGCTGCTCCCATTTGTCATGAGAAGCTTTGTGTGTCACTCATCCCTCCTTGTTCTACAAAGGCTCTTTCCTCCCTTGCCTTTTATCTCCCATCAGCCGTTTGCAAGGTGGGAACTCGGCTGGGGAGGTGATGCAAAGACCCCTTTGATTAAATAATCATTTCACCTTCAACCCCTTCCAGCAGGAAATATGGAAATGAATACCCGAGGTACTGCTGCTCTGCTGGGCGCAGCCTTCGCGGCAGCCCAGGATCAAGGGGAAGTGTTGGATCAAAGGACGCCCCGGGTGAGGCAGCTCCCAGCAAGGCCAGTTCCCCACTGGGAAGCCCATGGAGCCCAGGAGGCCTCTGGCTGCAGCATGCCTGGGGAGGGTCTGGCACTGGTGCAGAATGCCCCGAATTAAATGCACAGCCGGGAGGAACAGAGGTCTGGGGACGTTTGCAGGGGTTTGCTGTGGAGGCTTTGAAAGCTCCCCCAGGGGTGGCTTTAGGACGCCGTGAGGGCAAGTCTGGAGACATTTGTGTTGTTCTCAGAGTTTTTCCATCAGAAGTTCAGACTGATGAGCGCTGAATGGGAGGAGAAGAGGAAATAGTGTTCTGAGGCAACCAGCCTCAGTGTGTGATGATTTTCCCATCTCTCTGGATTTCCTGTATATTTAATTTCTGAAGAGGATCTGCAGAGATGCTGCTGCCTCTTCAGCTCCCTCACACCTGTATTGTGCTGTCTCTGTGCCTTTTAATTGTGCTGAATCTTCTGAAGTCGTGAGAATTGTTCTGGTTTATCTGTTGCATGTGTCCTCTGAAAAGACAGTTTAAAAAAAAAAGGGGTAAAAAAAGCTTTTATACCCCTGTATATTTGCAGAGTACATTTTTTAATCCCTGTGGTTTCTTTGAATACTCATCTCAGTACCCGTTCTCTGACTTGAAAATATTTTTCATGCACAGCTGAATGTCACGAGCACAGAAATCGTTGCATACCCTCTGCAAAGTTATTTCAGTGAATTGTAGAGAATTAAAGTGCAGTAAAAACAAGAAAATCCCACCTTCCTCAATGTTTTTAAGTCCGAAATTTCTACTAACCTGTGTTATTATAGTTTGTCTTCTATAACTTACAGCTCAGCTAAACCTTAATTTCTATCAGAATTATTTCAATCCAAATCTGATCCGCACTCTTTAAATAAATGAACAAAAGCTGTGCTACAACTTGCTGTGGGAATTGTGTTAATGCCACCGAAAGTCTCCAGCACTGAGGCTGTCGGTGGATCAGGCAGGGGATTGGTGTGGAACATCACGGTGGCTGCAGTGCAAAGGTCTCAGCTCACTCATCTTTGTCACTGTTCTCACCGTGGCCGAGTAGAGAAAGCACACAAAGTCCAGGCTCAGGGACAAATGGAAGCACTTTAATGAATTCTCAGAAGACTTTTATATGTTAGTTCACAAAGTGTATTGAGTGGCATAAGGTGATTGGTTTTGCCATCCACCCCCTAAGGGGGTTGGTCAAGTTCTCAGACACCATCTCTGAATGGTTTCTAGTTAGAACCATAACAATTCTGCCAAACAACCCCAGGTGCAAGGAGTTTAAAATACTGGAATCTTGTTTAAAGTAATCCGCATGGGAGAGACAGAACTCTCACAAACTACTGCAGAGAGCTGAAGAAATTCTCTGCTGAGGCTTTTTCAGCATCCATACAGCTTCACTGCAAACTGGTTAAAAATCAATGTAAAATGGGTGTTTGTGTGTGAAGTGCTGCAACCTGGCCAGGCCCGCGGTGTGTGACACATGCAAACTGGTTAAAAATCACTTTACAGTGGGTGTTTGTGTTTGCAGCGCTGCAGCCTCCACAGTGTGTAACCTGTCTCTGTTGTCCCGTAGCTCTACATCCAAACCACCACGCTCACCATCTCCATGAACCTGAGCGCGTCGGTGGCGCTGGGGATGCTCTACATGCCCAAGGTTTACATCATCATCTTCCACCCCGAGCTCAACGTGCAGAAGCGCAAGCGCAGCTTCAAGGCCGTGGTGACGGCGGCCACGATGTCCTCGCGGCTCTCCCACAAGCCCAGCGACCGCCCCAACGGCGAGGCCAAGACCGAGCTCTGCGAGAACGTGGACCCCAACAGTGAGTACGGGGGCTCTGCAGCACCCACCGGCCCGGACCTTCACCCTGCTTGCTCTGCTCCATCACAGGGTTTTCAGCTCTTGTGTGTTGTTTTTAAATTCTCTATTTTTATCTCTGATTTTTGAGCTGTGCTGTTTGGCAGCGGCGGCTCGCTAAGGGTTTGGGAGCTGTGAGTAACTTGTGCTCCCCCTGCTTGCCCTGTGTAGGTGAGGGATCAGCACATCCCTGGGCACAGAACAGCCCGTGTCCAGCTGGCCCTGGCAGGGACAGGTTCCCAGACAAGCACCAAAAACTCTGCTGACCTGAGTTTTCATCCTGATTCTTGCAAAGTTGATTTGCAAAAATCTCACAATCCCTGAAGATTCCCATTTAGGGATTTTATCTGGTCTTAATGCAAATCTTGCCACCGATTTAAAAGGAAAATAGATGGCAAAGACACTTCTAGTTTCCTTAATGTGCACAGCAGAGGATAGCACAGCACGAAATTACAGACTGAGGCCGTCAAATTTGATTTGCATTTGAATCTGGAAGTAGCTGAGGAAGGAGACAGCTGCACGGCTCCGCAGCACACTGCAAAGGTTTGGGCATGTCTGCAGTTTTTGTGAAAAACCAGATCTGAATGTGGAGAAATGCCCTTTCCCTGCCCGTGCTCCGCTCGTCCCTTTGCTGCTGGAATCCCTGCCACTTCTTGTCTGTTCACTGCTGCTGGAATTCCTGCCTCAGAGCAGCAGCTCTGCTGTCAGAGTGGGAACAGGCAGCAAATCCCTGACACAGCACTTTTCCTCCCCTGCTCACCCGTGCAGGATTTTCTCTGATGTCAGATCGTGCAGGTGTACAAAATACACTCCAGCTGGAAAAACTAAATTTGTCTTTGGAAGCTGGACTGGGACGAGACAGGGAGGGAATGGGTCTCACAAATGAAGGACTGTATTAGGCCTCTTCCAGCTGTACTGGACAGAGCCTGAGTGCAGGAGGAAATAAATGGAATTCCTGCACTGGGGTGTTACCCAGTGACACTCAGGGCCCTCTGCCACAGCAAACTTCAGAAAGGGAAGGAAGGAAAAGAGAATCTGAAAGCCAGCTGGGCCAGGGCAGGAGAATGTGTTGTTGGTGGACTTCACCAGTCGCTGTTTGCATCGACTAAGCTGAAATTAGTTTCTCCCCCACAAAATCCAAAATCTAAAAATTTCATCCCAAAACTTGAACAAAGGGAAAACCACGCAAGGTGTGATGCTGCAATGTTCCCTGTGGGAAGCCCATCTTGGGGCCTTCCCCACCCGGGGTCCCCTCCTGGTCTCATTCTCCTGTGCTGCCCCTTACTGCTGGTTTCAGACTTCTGAAAGCAGTGTCCCCTCCCACCAGAGAACAGCCAGATTGTTCTTTGGGAAGGAAGTATTTTTATTAAAAATAAATACTTCCCACCTAACCGCCGTGTTTCTGGTCAAACACCCCATTTTTAGTCCAGGGCTATAGACCAGAATAAGTTTTCAAGAGGCACAAGGGGCAGAGGCCCCTGGCTTACCCAGATGTGCCTTGAGCCTTCACTGAGTGGGATTTTAAAGCACATAAATGTATTTATTAGGAAATGTGCAATCTCTGAGTTTCTGGTTTATAAACCAAGTACTGGGCTTTTACCTTTTCTTTGATGGTTTGTGAAATACCAATTTTTTAAAACATTTTCACTGTTTATATAGAGTTCCATCTGTTCATAGTCTCAGCTGCACCTAGCACTGCTCGTTCATTCCCCAGGTCTGTGTGTTCATAAAAATTATTAGAAAATCAAATGAAATAAACTTCTGCTGTACTTAAAAGGGTTTGGGTACATTAGTCCCAGTGTAACTGCTGCAGTTACTGTCCTATAGCATTGATTAGGTTATTGATCAACCCCCTGACCAGGCAGCATTCATGAATGTGTATAAAGTAATTCCTTGAACACCTGAATTGAGTTTCTTTTTTTAAAGTTTGAATATTCTGTTGAATAGAAGTTGTTTACAGTTCCATTTTTAGGTGGAAAAAACTGAAATTTGTACTAGTGAGCTTAAAAAAAAAGTCACAACATCCAAGCAAAACTCCTGAAACTTAATTTTCAGTGAAATTTTGAGTATGGTGTCCATACATGAAAATGGGTTTGAAGTTTTTACAGCAATTTCACTTTAAAAATATTTTATACTGTGAATAGGGAAATTTCCAGAGTTTTGCCAATCAGAAGATAGGAAACGTGAATTACAAATCACCCTGGATGCATCCTGGAGCAATTTTTTTTTTTAATCTCAAGTACCTTCTTTCAAAAGAAAACCAGAGAATGTGTTTTCAGTATTTCTTTGCGAAACTGCCTCTGCTCCCCTCAGATGGGCCCTGGTGGCCTCTGGCTGTGGGGCAGGGGGTGCCTGGTCCCCCCTGGGCTCTGAGCAGGGCACAGGTTTGGTTGTTGGTCCATGCCAGGCTCCTCTGGAGCGCAGGGAGGCAGGAGCAGGGGAAATTCCTGGGGAGGATCAAAATAAGCAGGGCACAGAGCGAATTCAGGCACTGGCCTGGCTCAGCTCTCAGGGTGTGCAAGTACAGTTGGGGTTTCCAGTTTGATTTTCTATTGTGTCTCACGGGGCTGCTGCTGTTGCTCGCTCAGCTGCTGGATGCTGGAGTTGCCATTTCTGTTGGAAAGCCATGAGTGTTTCGTATCTCCCGAGACCCAGGGAGCACCAGCACGGGATCCATGTACCTCCAAACACTGGAAGTTTGGGGACTGAGCCCATATTTGTGGCCTGTCCTACTCACAGGCCACAGTCAAACCAAAAGCAAAGTGTGGGTGCTTTTACAGAGAAATGGGCTTGAAAAAAATCTCCAAGTTTTAGTCGATCTTTAAAGGAACAGAGAAGCTGTGGCTGCTGGATCCCTGGAAGTGTCCAAGGCCAGGTTGGACAGGGCTTGGAGCAGCCTGGGACAGTGGGAGGTGTCCCTGCCGTGGCAGGGGTGGCACTGGGTGGGCTTTAAGGTCCTTTCCAACCCAAACCTTTCTGTGGTAATGAACTGAGGATGTGCATGTCAGGCTGGAAGTCTGTGCACTCTGTGAGTGGTTTCCCAGGAGCAGGTGATCCTCATCCTGTGGAACCACAGCTCTGGGGCAGTCTGCTGGAATTTAGGCTCAGGAGAAAATGTGCAGAGCACTTGGGAGAGCTGGGAAAAACACTGGGGGTTTGGGGTGAGTCTAAAAGAAGACACTGATTAACATGAGAGGAGAATCACTTGAAATGCAGTGACCTCATCTCCCACCCGTCAGGGGAGCAGGGACTCACTGTGTTACACATTTCCTTGGGATCTCTGGGAAATCAGAAGTTTCACAAGCTGAGCTCCCCAGCCACACCGTGGGAGGGCTTTCATGCTGAATGGGATATATTAAGGCCAAGCTTCCCATTCTATTTAGAAAAATTCTCTTAATCACTCCTGTTTGCCATCTGGCATGTGCCTGCTGTCACTGACTGCACAGCTTTCCCTGCTGGTGCATGTTTGGGATCAGCAGGATTTGGTGCACAGCAGCTCCCATCCCTGGGATCACTTTGTTGTGCTCTTGTGTGTCTTTGGGTGAATTTCACACTGTCTGGGAAGATGCTTCTCATGGAGCCTGAGGTGGAGCAGGCAGTGAGTGCCCTGCTGGGCTGTCTGCTCAAGTTTCTGCTGCAAGAGCAGTGTCAGACTGGGAGAGAAATGTTGGAACCTCCAACCCATACTTAACTTATATTGAGATTTACATGTAATTACTCCTTTTCCCAAGCAGCTCGTTTTAATTCTTGGCTCTGCCCAACAGAGTGACAGGAAATGAGGCAATCAGCAGTGTGGTTGTGCGGTGATGAGGAGGTGATGCCTCCTGAGGGCTGGATCAGCCGTGTTGGCTTTCATGGAGCCACAGAATGGTTGGGCTGGGAGGGGCCTTTGAGCTTCCACTAGCTCAGGTTGCTACAAGCCCCATCCAGCCTGGCCTTGGACGCTTCCTCTTTTAGCAAGGAAGTGGAACTTCCCTGGCAGCTGGTTGAGTTTTCCTAGGGAACCCCCCAGGCACTGCATCCATGTTCCCTGTGCTCCCTGTGGTGCTCTCCCGGGTGCTGCCAGCCCCTCTCCATCCCCAAGGCAGCCAGGGAGGGCACTGCGTGTCCATCCTCACTTCCCTCCAGCCACGGGAGTGGGCACTGACTGCATGGTTCCCATGGGGAATCGGGGTGGTGTCTGTGGATCACCAACACCTCCTGCCTCAGACTGCAGCTGCTCCCGTGCTGTGTCCATCCCTCCTCACCCTCCAGTGCTGTGTCTGCGTCCATCCCTCCTTATCCTCTCGTGCTGTGTCTGTGTGTCCATCCCTCCTCATCCTCCTGTGCTGTGTCTGTGTGTCCACCCCTCCTCACCCTCCCGTGCTGTGTCCATCCTGTGCTGTGTCTGTGTCCATCCCTCATCCTCCTATGCTGTGTCCATCCTGTGCTGTGTCTGTGTCCATCCCTCCTCATCCTTCTATGCTGTGTCCATCCTGTGCTGTGTGTGTGTCCATCCTTCCTCATCCTCCTGTGCTGTGTCCATCCCTCCTCATCCTCCTGTGCTGTGTCTGTGTCCATCCCTCCTCACCCTCCCGTGCTGTGTCCATCCCTCCTCATCCTCCTGTGCTGTGTCCATCCTGCGCTGTGTGTCCATCCCTCCTCATCCTCCTGTGCTGTGTCTGTGTGTCCACCCCTCCTCACCCTCCCGTGCTGTGTCCATCCTGTGCTGTGTCTGTGTGTCCATCTCTCCTCACCCTCCCGTGCTGTGTCCATCCCTCCTCATCCTCCCCTGCTGTGTGTCCATCCCTCCTCATCCTCCCATGCTGTGTCCATCCCTCCTCACCCCTAACATCACTGAGCTCATGGGGTCTCTTCCGCCTTCCTGAGGAAAGCACTAAAATGGCTGTTGATGATGCCAAGGAACCTGTGAGTGACTGTGGCTGAGCAGGGACGAGGGGGTCTGAAACTACAGCCAAAATATCCCCGAGTTGGTTCAGGGGAGAGGAAGGGGAAGTCTGCTCAGCCAGCCCTGCTCCTGTGCGAGCTGCTGCTCCTGTGGTTGGAGGTACCTGGGCTCCCTGAGCTGGTTCCTTTGGTGCTGACCGGAGCTGATTTCCTGTGCTGGTGTCTCTGAGCTTTGCAGTGCCCCAGATGAGCGGCAGGGCAGGCTGTGAGAGCGTTCTGGTGCCCAGACCTATCCTACATACAATGTATTTACTTTCCCTGTAGACTCCATACCAGCAGTAAGAAAGAGTGTTCAAAAGTCTGTTACTTGGTACACTCTTCCACCTACTGTGTAGCTTTTGCCTGCTTTCCAAAAAGGTAAGGAAAACCGAGCTTTTATTATTTTATTCTCAAATTATGATTATGATGACGATGATTATGATGAGTTATTATTATAGACATAGCTATGTGAGGAATGTTCATTAGTGCAGCTGTGCTAAAACAAATATCGAACTTAAAAATTGTTCACAAACCCGTGGCCAAAAGCTGCCATGGGAGGGTTTGCCTGGGAAAGGGGAGACCCCTGATGTGGGAGGTTCCAGTGCCTGTGCTGGAATCCCTGAGCACCAGCTCCGAGTGCTCTCCTGCTTCCCACCACTGGAGGTGGATCCCCATAAAGCCTTTGAGGATGGAGATATTTGTTTAAAAAAGAACAAACAAATGATCAGAAGTTAATTCTGGCCACCAGATCTGACAATTAACAAAGTGTTTTCTGAGTCATCCCCAGCATCTCCACCCAGAGGGTTGCCTGGCAGCAAAGAGATAATGTTTGCCAAAATGTGATCAACCCTTCCTACTCCAAAACTATAAATGGCTCCAAAAAGTTTGGAAAAGCTTCTTTTCCCCATGGGCAGCCCAGTGACCACTGAATCCCGTGGAACCACGAGTGAACAATTTTTGAGGGCTGGCTTTTCCTGGGTGTCGTGGCTGCCTCGTGGTGATCTGGTGATGTGTGAGCTCCTTTGGTATTCGTGACTGCATCGGCCAGGAATTCCCGCTTTCCTAGGGCAGCGAGAGGAATGAGGAAGCCTTTGATATCGGAGAGAAGTGATTACCAGCCATTAATGAGTATTTCTCACAATTCCCCGTGTGCTCGGGGGGCTTCGCCCAGGTACAAAAGGTTGTACCTGACGCGGTTCCTGTGGTGCTGTGCACTGAGGGCTGGAAAAATCACTGTATTCAGCCTTCAGAATGTTTAGCTGGTCGCTAATAGGCGAGAACTTCTATCAGCGAAGGTAGGAATGTTGCTTGAATTGAGTCTCTGAGTCACAGGAAAAAAAATTACCAATATCTCTGGCTGGTGTAAATTGCCCCAGCTCCAGCATCAATTCAGTCCTCGCTGAGTGTTCAAATTGGTTTTTATTGTATTTGAATCAGGGCCATTATGCCAACTCCCAGCTCAGGCAGAAGGGCCGATTGAAGGCTTGAAGCTCTCCATGAACCCCGGAATGACCCGGAGCACCCAAGGGCTGGAGTTGGGAAGAGCCGGGCTGGAGGGAAATGGAACAAAGCAGGCGAGGAGGAGAAGGGGCCACTCAAAGTATTACTGCAAATGAAAAGGGAGAGAGGAAAGGGCAGCTGTGTGAAGATGAAATTTCTAAAGGAAGGAAATGAGAAAGAGAGAGATGGAAGACACCTAAATCTCAGGAGAAATCGGTTTTTTAATAAAACTAATTTTTTTTTAAATGGCACAAGAAATTAAAAATAATTAGGAGCTCACACAGATTCTGGAATTTTTTTTTCTGTGCAGTAATTGAAATAATACAAGGAATTGCTGTCTGCAAAGCAATAACTCTGTCATCCAAGTCCTGTAAAAAGCAATTGGCCACTCAGATTCTTTAAGCAGATTTTAAAATTTGGTCCAGAAAAGCTGTGAAAATGCTACAGCCAGGGATAGGCTTTTCCTGGTCCTGCCGGCACTCCTCTGCTGCAGGTTGTTTTCCATCTCTGCCACAGCGCTCCTGCTCCAGCTGGGCTGGCTGCTGGAGCCCTGGCTGCTGGAGCCCTGGCTGCTGGGGGCCTGGCTGCTGTTTTGATTTGTTCTCCCAGGAATACAAAACAAAAAGCAGCATGAAACAATGCAGTGTATTAAAAACAAACAGGGATAGCAGGAAAACATCAGCCCGGTTGTAAATTGACACTTGTTTTGCTGGTAAGGTGTTTGTAGTAGGAATGAACACGGAGCTGAGCCCTGACATGACTGTATCAATTTCTGCTTGTGATGCACAGAGAAATGTGTTTGTAATGCTTTAAATTGTTTCCTGCGAGTGACAAATAGGACTTCTCTGCTCCTGAGGCTGATGAAAACACAAGGCTTGAAAAACTTTTTGTGGTAGCTGTGTCAGGGAAGAAATTGTCCATCAGGGAGCAAGGCAAAGAAACATCTGGGGCTTCTGCAGAGCTGCAGGGTCACAGCTGGCACTGCAGGAAGGTCTGCAGCACTTTGCACCTCCCTGCCTGGGCTGTGGCTGCCAGGGCTGAGGAGGAGGAGGAGCAGCTCCCTGTCCTGGCCTTGGCCTGGCGCTGGCAGAGCCTTGGCCTCTGCGTTCCTCTGGAATTTGCTTGGGGGATTTTCGCATCTTTGAGTGGAATTTTGGGGTTCATTCGGAGGATTTTGAGTCCCTGAGTGGAAAAAATTTTGGGGTGAATTTGGGGGATTTTTGCATCTGTTTGGTGTCCCAGAGCTGGCCTGGGGCGCTGCTTTGGGCAGGGAGTGCATCTCCAGTGCCTCCTGGGTGGATTTGGACGGGCCAGTGGCTGTCTGCAGGGTTTGGGAAGGCTGGCTGGCCACGGGCACCACAGCAGTGGTGATTCCAGTGGCGCTGGGAGCCAGCCCGAGGCAGGAGCTGCCTCATGGCTGGGCACAGGGGGCTGCTCCCAGAGGGGCTGCGTGGCTCGGTGAGGCACTCCTGGCTCCATCTGCATGCAGGGGAGCTCCTGGCGATGGCCAGGGGCTGGCACAGCCTGCAGCATGTGCAGCACCACGTGTGGAGTCACTGCCTGCCTCCCCTAGAATATAAATGCAATTACTTAATTACTCTGTAATGAAGCTGTTGTGATAGGAGTCATGACATGGTTTCAAACTGATCTGGGGCTGGTGTTGGAAGAGGGAAATAGTTCAGGTACCTCCTAGTGCCAAGGATTTTCCATGCCTGTTTTCCTCCTGCTCACAGCCCTGGGTGCCCCAGGCCATGAGCAGCCCGGTGGCCCTGGGGACAGGCAGCTCTTTGGAGGCCCTGGGTCTCAGTTGTGAGATGCTCTGCAGCTCATCATGCCCCCAGTGTGTGCTAAGGAATAATTATTTGCTAGATTGAGGTGTCATTTTTGTTTTAAATCTGGCCAGTTTCATCCTCAGAAATACTCCGTGTTTAACCTCACTTGAGGGATTTTCTGTTCAGTGGAGGCTGCTAAGAAATGAGAATTCGCACTCAAAATTGATAACTGAAAGACTTTGACAGCTCTTCACTGCATCTGTTTTGATTCTGGAATGGCTGACTGGAAAACTAAACATCACAAATTCCTTCTAATGACGATGTGCTTATTTTAAAAGAATTGCTTGGCAGTGCATTCTGGCCCTGGACACTGCCAGGGATCCAGGGGCAGCCACAGCTGCTCTGGGCACCCTGTGCCAGGGCCTGCCCACCCTCCCAGACAGGAATTCCTTCCCAATATCCCATCCAGCCCTGCCCTCTGGCAGTGGGAAGCCATTCCCTGGGTCCTGTCCCTTCATCCCTTCTCCCCAGTCCCTCTCCAGCTCTCCTGGAGCCCCTTCAGGCCCTGCAAGGGGCTCTGAGCTCTCCCTGGAGCCTTCTCCTCTCCAGGTGAGCAGCCCCAGCTCTCCCAGCCTGGCTCCAGAGCAGAGGAACTCCAGCCCTCGGAGAGAGCCTTCCCTCCTGCCTGAACACTTGGGGATGGTGTTACTTTCTTTTTTTACATCTAAAAATAATAACTTTTGATGGGACATTCATATAGTTGCCTGCTCCCATATTAATTATTTGCAGACTGTCTCACACCTTCCATGACTTACACAATACAAGACTTGTAAATATGCAGGGAAGTGTCAGACTCTTTCCTTTTTTAAAAATTGAAATTCTGAGGGCACTTAAACTGTCACCTTCGAGTTTGATGTGTGAATAAAAACACACTCACAGCTAGAAATGCCTTGGCTATTAAAAGCTGGGTAGTAGATGGATGTCTGTGAGCACAAATTAGGATTAATTAGTGTGTAAGTATTAATCGTTCATTACATTTTTTCTGTCTTCTTATGTGATCTTTTTTCCTGGGAAATTTGGACAAGGAGTGAGCAGATACAGTTATACCTCATGGACCAGTCCCTCTCACTTTTTTGCTTAAACCCTCAGTAGCTCTGAGTTCTCCCTTTGACTAATTTATCACTCCTTACATCCTCTCTAGGAGATTCTGAGAAATTCATAAAGTGTAATATCAGGGAAAAGACACGGCTTTTGGGTCTCTTATCTTCCATATATTTGTAATGGCTCCCTTTCTCCCAGGCAGCGCAAATGTCAGGGCTCACCCCGTGCTGTTCTCAGCTCCCTGCTGGGGGCTCTTACAGCACTCATTCACGTCCTTCTCCCTGTTGGGGACGTGACTCAGGGAAGGAGCTGTAGGATCAGGAAATCAAACTTCACATCCTCCCCTTCATTCCCCTGAAATCACTGGAATTCAGTCTTTAGGGAGCAGCTCACAGCTGCAAAGAGTTCCCAGCAGCAGCAGAACCGGGGGCTGGAAGGGCTGGTTTTGTTCACAAATCTATTGAAAATTTGGCAAGTGAGTTCAAAAAGGAAATTATAATAATGATGGCTGGTTTTGTTCACAAATCTATTGAAAATTTGGCAAGTGAGTTCAAAAAGGAAATTATAATAATGATGGAGTAAAAAGGCCAGGAGAACAAAACCCAAGCAATATTGCAGCAAAATTAATTTCTCAAGGACACAAATCCAGACAGTTTTTGGTGGACATGATTGCAATCTTGGCGAAAACTGCTCAGATTGTGTAAGAACAGCAAAAAAATCTCTGTTGCTGCCTCATTGTGTGTCTTTGGTGATGCTGTCCCAACCTTGATGTGTTTTGTCACCATGTGGGAAACAAACCATAGAAAATCCCAGCAGCTCTGGGAAATGAGGTGCTGATGGGCTGGGGAGGGTGGGACAGAGCCCTGCTCTGTCACTGACAGGAAATCACATTTGAAATGAGGGAAATGTTGGTCTATGTTGTCACAGAGAGCAGACAGAGAATATATTTGTGCAGGGACCTGGGTTTGTTTGGCTTTTGAGGCCCAGGAAGCAGCAGCAAATCAAAGCAATGGCCCATCAGAAATTGGGCTTTCTGGGTGCTCCTGTCTGAGAGGCACTGCTGTCACACCCAGGGCCTCTGGAAAACATCACAGGGGTTCGTTTCTCTTTCCTGGCTTCAGGGAAGGAAATGTGGGATCTCCCAGTGAGGTGTGGGATTCATTAGGGGAGATCATCCTTTTGGTCTTGAAAAGAGGTGTTTCAGCTTCGGGCTGAGATTGTTTGGCTTGGACTGTGTCTGACAGCAGGGAGCCAAGGCAGGGGGCTGTTTCTAGCCATAGAGAAAAATGAAAAAACAAAGAAGGCAATTAGGTCAAATACATGTAAATGCCCATGAAACAGAACACGGAAGAGGCAAGAAAGGCAGCCCAGTCCTGGGATCTGAGGTTTGGCTGACTTTCCCCTCAGTAACCCAGAGCTCTGGCTCTCACCTGGGAGCAGTCTGGCACTGCATCCAGTGAGGTGCCTGTTCTTGCTGTTCAGGGGAAAAAGAAATAAAAAAAAGATAGAGTTGCCATAGTTACAACGCTTGTCACGATGCTTATCATGTCCCTGGGATAAAGAGCCCTGCAATAAATCTGGGGTCTTATTAATATCAGCTGTTAAACATTTCCAGAGTATTTGAAATCAAGACTTTCTGCTAAAAAATTAAATGTTGATTGCAGCAAAATTGGGCTGTTTAACAGTGCAGCTCAGAGTGTAATTTTGTCAGACACTGTGTAACAGAGTTGTACACCAGGAATACATTTTCCAGTGAATTGAGTCTCTTTGCACCTCATGAACATTCTTGATTTTCCTGTTAAGATGTTTGTTACTTGCAAGTCTTTGCCAAGGACTTTGGAGCAGGCCAGCTGGCAGGAAGGGAGAGGAGTTCCTGGGTGTGAGTAAGAAAATATTGCTTGTGTGATTGCTGTGTAACCATGGAAAGGCTGGGAGGATTGGGAGTGTTGAAGAGGAGCTTCAGGGTGACATAATTGTGGCCTCCTGGTGCCTGAAGGGGCTGACAAGAGGATATTTCCAGGGGCTGGAGGGACAGGACAAGGGGAATGACTTCCCACTGCCAGAGAGCAGGGTTAGGTGGGATTTTGGCCAGGAATTCTTCCCTGTGAGGCCTGCAACACCTCCCAGGAAGGCAGGAGAAATAAAGACTGGAGAGATGTGCTGGAACAGGTCACAGCAGTGCTGGGAGGGCAGGGCAGCCCCAGCCAGGCACAGGGGCTGGGGACAAGGCACTGGGGACATTCTGGAACCAGTTCAGCAGCACAGTCAGGAGGCAGAGGTGAATTGTTTTCCAACAGCTCTGACTCCAGGCCTCCTTGGGGATGTTTAAGCCATCACTCAGGTCATAATTTTAATTATGCTTGATGCAAACTGTTTTCACACTTGGCTCTAACAGCTCTCTGCAGAGCCTGGCTTTCCAGGTAAGATAACCAAAGTGCTGTTAATTACTTTGTTTTAAGCAGGTGAAAATAATTTGCTTCCATTTGTTATCTTTCCAGTCCACAGCATTCACACGGAAGCAGTAGAAACGGAGTTGGAATTAGCAGGTTTTCTGTACCGCTGGCTCCAATTAAGGAATATGAGTTGGGTTTGTTTCTTCCCTGCCATAATCTCATAAACATTTGGAAACACATTTCCTAAGATCCTGTGCACTTCTCTAGCTCCACGTGAAGCTGGTGGAGGTGACGCTCTGGGGATGGGTTGGTGTGAGGGTTGTACAGTGACTCCCTTGTCCCCTGGGAACTGGTTCCATCCTCACGTCCTCCTCCACTCGGAGCAGGACTTCTGCCCCCACTCCCTGGCGACATCCCACTGTCAGAGCACAAACACAGCTCTGCCTGTGCCCCTCTGCAGTCCTTCACTGCTGCAGGTGTTGATAAGCCTTCCTGCTGAGCTTCCTCTGATCCTGGTGGGGCAGATACTCTCTGCTTCACCTGACGCAGAAGTTTTTATCTGCTAAGCAGACAAGAAGGAGATGGAGATAGGAAAAGGATGCAGCCAAACGTGCTTGAGATTGATGTTCTTCAGCAGTGCTGTACTTTGCTGATTTTAGCTTTTATTTGGAAGGGTACAACTAATCCTTCTCTATTACAGTCTTATTTCCTGACTCAAAATCTCAATCCCACAGTTCTCTTTCTGGCAAAACCCTGATGATTTTTCAGGCCACAAACAGCCTGGCTCTGTTCTGTGACTCAAAGTCCCATTTATTTTGGTGGTTCAAATGGGGACGTTCGTCTCTGGATTGATCTTCGGAGGTCCCGCTCTGGTAACTCCTCAAAGCCAAGGGGTGGTTGGTGGAGCTGATCCCTCAGCCCAGCCCTGGGGAGCTGGGAGCAGAGTCTGTCACCGCAGGCACTTTGGATCATCTCTCCAGCTTATCAGGAGGAGTAGATTGAGGCTGACAGAGGTATCGGCGCGAGCAGCTCAGAGGCAGGAGATGAATGATGTGCGCTGTTTGTGTACCCAGACCTGTCACTGGCCTGGTAAATGGATCACACGTGCCGAGTGCCGCCTCTCGCCAGGGACAAACAGCAGCACTCTCATAGCCCAGCTTTTAGGGATATCCCAGCATGGCCCCCATCCCTGGTTACAGCTCGTGGGCATTAAAACAGGTACACGTCTGTTTTTCAGAGGAGCAGATTTCCCCCAGCACTGGGTTTTGCCCTTGCCTCCTGCCAGAGGCCATTGGAGTTTGCCAACATTCCTCAGGGATGTGTTTTGCCCGGGAAGGGCAGCTGCCCCCAGGGTCTGAGCTTACTGCCCAGTGCTGGAAAACCATGACAAACCCAAAGTGCTCCCTGTATCCACGAGGGAAATTGTTATAGAAGCATCCTAAGAAGTCATTAACTTTCTGTTTTATACTTCACTGTAAATTTTCAGGGCTGACAGAGCTGAAATCCCCAGGTGCTTTGCCCTTGTCTTGAACAGTTCAGTGGGATTTCAGTGGGTTGCAATCCCTCTCCAGGCTGGAGAGCTGGAGTTAACTGGCAGTTCACCACTGCACTCTCCTGAGCATAGGAAGTGCCTGTTTTGTGCTGTGTTCCATAGGATTTTTTTCTTACTTGTCTTTGTAGACGGCTTGAATTTGCTGTCCATGGAGCAGTGTTAGGGAAGTGTAATGGTTACCCTGTGCCGTGAGGAAAAGCCTTCCAGCACAGCAGCTCTGTCTGTCCCCCCCTGCCAGAGCTCTGTGCGTGAGCCCAAGTCCATTATTCATCTGTACACGAGAGGAAAACATGCCCAGCTTTCCAACAGTGCATTCCTTCTTCTTCCCTCTTTCCAAAGAGGTGCCCTGTGCACAGGGACTGCACAGAATAACCTTCACATCGTTCTGTGGCTTCTGGGGTGATGGGGATGATGATTCCCATCCTTTCTGGGATTCACTGGGGGAAAGGCTGCTTAACCAGAATGAATGGGAATTATTCCAGTGGTAACAAAGTCAGAGCTGTCTGGCTCTGTGCTGCAGTGCAGGCGTGTGTCTGATAGAATTGCTGTCTCTGTGTTGTCTGAGCTCGGGGTTCCTTCTATGGAGAGAGAAGTTCACCAGCAGGTTGGGCTCAGTCCAACACATTTGCAGGACACCAAAGCAAACACTTACTCTATGTACTCAAACCCTCCCACGCTGTCTTAAGCTCTAAGAGGGTCAGATCATTGCCACTTCGACCTGAACTGATGCTATTATTATGCCATTATCTTATCCAAGAACTGCTTTTATTACTCTTCCTCTAGGATACATTCCCAGTTCTCACAGAAAGAGCAAACCTGAGGAATTAAAAACACACACCCCCATAGCTGCTACTGCTTGAAAGCTTTCAAAGCTAAAACAGACTTTTGAAAGAAAAATCTACTTCAAACCCCCATGTGCCCTGGGGAACTGGCGAGGTCGGACTCTTCCTTCCCGTTAAATCCTTCTGGGAGCTTCAAAGCAATGCTCATTAGAGGAACCCAGGATATTGAATATTTGCAATTGTTCCTTGGCCCCAGCGCTGCTCTGTGAGGGGTTCTGGCAGTCCCCTGAGTTCAGGGCTCACTTCGAGGGTGCTGCCACTCACTTGCTGTGCTCTGCAGACTGGGTGTGCTCAGGGGCCGTGTGACAGGCAGGGGAAACAGCCGTGTCTAAAAGGGGTAATAATAACGGAGCTCTAAAGGTAAAATGGAGCCCTGGATAGAATAGGAGGAATTTAGGAGTGGAAGCTGTGTGAAGTCACAGAGAGGAGAGGGCTCTTTGGATGGAGATACACCTGCAGCATCTGCCCAGCCCTGCTCTGAGCACAGTATTTGCATGCATATGCATAAACATCATTATTCTAATGAGCTGGAGTAATGGTTTCCTTATTAATTGCATTCTGAACTCCCCAAGGTGAGCCAGGCGTGTCCAGGCTATCCAGGGTGTACAGAGCAGGATGCTCTGGCTCTCTGTTCTGGTGCTCTCCTGACATTCATCACTCACTGGTGAGCTCTGGGTGCTGGTGTCCCCTCCTGGTCCCCTGGGGAGCAGGGGCTCACAGATGTTACCAGTGCTCTGCAGATGGGGAGCAGAGGCACCACAATGGTGTTGGGGTGGCACTGGACAGCCTGGCTGGACATCTGCTCCCAGCACCCTGCTCACATCAGCTGAGCTGAGTCGACAGAAAACCTGGCCTTGTCCCGTCAAATCAGTGTCTGGGCACATGTGGGGGAGGCTGCTTTGGTTCCATCTTTTGCAGCATTTGACATTTTTGTGGCAGCTCAGTGGATTTCCAACAGCAAGCGCTGTGCTGTGTGTATTTATTATGTGCATGTTGTGTGATATGTGCCTATGCCAGGTCAAAATGTGCCCACATGGCCCCACCTGAGGTGGCAGCCAGCTTTGGGATTTTCAGTGATTCCTAAGGACAATCCATCCAGTTATCGTGCTGGAGAACCTAAAGGGCCATGTCCATCAGGAGGGACGTAGGGATGGTCAGAGAGGGTTTGTCACAGGACAAGAGGAAATGGCCTCGAGTTGCACAAGGGAAGCTTTAGGTTGGATCTTAGAGAAAATTTCTCCATGGAAAGGGCTGTCCAGCCCTGGCACAGCTGCCCAGAGCAGGGGTGGAGTCCCCATCCCTGGAGGAATTTAAAAGCCATGTGGATGTGGCACTTGGGGACATGGGGCAGTGGTGGCCTTGGCGGTGCTGGGGGAAGGGTTGGACTCGATGATGTTGGAGGACTTTTCCAAGTTCAATGATTCTATGATGGTGTCACCTGAGCACATCCAGAGCCTGCCCAGCTCATCACCAGCTGCCACCTGACCGGCTGTGTCCTAGAAAACCTGAAATCAGGAAACAACAGGAATGTTTTTAGCACCTTGCCCTGCCCTGGTGCCGTGTGGGATCTGCTGAGGAATGTCCCACCCCCGGAATGCCGCCGCTGTTCCCAGCTGTCCCCAGTGCCTGGGCGCTGGCTGTGCTGCTGCAGCAGGAGTGACAGCGGAAGATGATATAATTTATGAGGAGAGAAGGCTGCAAAGCAATTAGGGAGGAACACACTTTTCCTAATGTTATATTTGTTATTTGATATGTTCACATCCTGTTATTTAAACAGGATGTTCCATTGCTCATCTGCACCAAAGCCACGGGGTCCAGGCTGGAGGCACCTACCAGCGTGGGCAGTGAAATGGCTTTGTACAATGCAGGCACTGAGAGACCTGATAAGGTGCCAGAACACTGTGGTAGCACAACAGAGAGATGTCAAAATGTGAAAGAACAATCCATTTACATTTAGATACCAAATTTAAAATTATTTTCTGCAAGCTTCATTCCATTTGTTGGGGTTTGGGCAAGCATGTAGAATCATTTAGGCCTGTTGCTTTCATCTCGCTCTCATCTAAATTCCCCAATTTAAAGGCAGCAGAGCATGGGGATAGCTCTGTCTTTCTGGCAGAGATGGAAGAGAAGCCACAGAGCTCCATTTTGATTTTAGATGGACTAGAAGTAGGATTTAATAATCAGCCTCTGCTCTGCCTGGCACAAATGATATGGGTTGCTAAGCCAGAATTAAGGAAATGAAAGAGAGGAGCTAAGAATTATCTGCCACAGTGACTGCAGAGGGAATCAGAGCAGGGGTTCCAGGCTCGGAGCCATCCCCATGTCTGTCCCTGCTTGGAGCTGGGAATGCTGAGATGATGTTTCATACATTTGATAGCTTGAGATGCCTGGGGGCTGCAATAAAATTCATTTCTTGCACTGTAAATCTTTTCTCTTTAAGCATGGAAGAGGTTACAAATGTGCATAAAATTGAAGTGCAAGTGATTACATCTCGCTCTGAGTCAGTATTGACAGCTCTGCCTTGCTCTGGGGTGCTGTGGGAGATCCTTTCTTAGTGACCTGTGCTCAAGATAATGAAAACCAGTCAAGTGATGAAACTTATAAATCCAAAGAGGATTTTTGCTTCTGTGTATTTGTTTTTAATGTGTTGTTGGCACAGAGGTGCAGCTGTTTCCCATCCTGTTACTCACTTCTGGAAGGGGATGGCTGTAGGCTCTCACTGCCCCCCACTGCTGGAAAGGAATGAATTATTGTGCCTGGACTGAACTGGAGACTGTGCAGAGGTCCTGGCTGTGTGTACAGACCGTATCCCTCAGCTATCCCTCAGCTGTCCCTCGTACTCTTCTCCTGTTGGCATTGTCACTCTTCACCGCTAATTAGCGGAAAACTAGCAGAAAAGAGCGCTTGTCTCTAACTGCGATAGGAAACCTCTTTCTAAGGTGCTTAAGGCTCTTTTGAAAGGTCCCCTTTTTTTCTGAGCAAGTTACACGGTGCAGATGCCTCCGGAGCACCTTTATTTGCAAGCAGGCAGGAGCCGGGATGTTTCCTTCCCACACCGAATTTGGTACCCAAGAACAAGTGAGAGCCCCCTTCGTCCCGCGGCCCCTTGGCGTGGTCCCTCACTCGGAGCTGAGGAAGGGGCGCGGATGCAGCGAGCCCGTGTCTCCCTGGGCACCGGGAATGGCCTGGCGCTGCAGATGCTGCTCGTGGCTCGCTGCCAGCACATCTAAATCAGTGGCCAGTCGAGGCTGACATAATTATATGTATATTAATTAACATGTATATGTTGTTTGCAAGAGGCCAATCTGCGTTCACTGTCGGGGAGCCGTCACCCTTTAACAGAACAGCAGCAGAGCGTGTGAGATCTGTATCTGCTTCCCCTGTAAGAAGCAGGGAATGCTCGTGTCTCGTGGATTAAAGCGTGGCGAAGCCTGGTAACGCTGATGTTTCATTAGCGTCCCCCATTTTTATGTAAATTAATTTCTTTGAGGAAAATCAAATCCATACCTGGTGCTAATTGCCAATGATAATGATGAGCTGTGACTCAGGAGAGATTCATTATCGAGGTAGACTGTGTCTCTCCTGAACTCTCCAAGACTGGAATGTGTCTGGAAGTTGCACAGAGGCTGAGCTGCAGATTGCTGGAGTTAGCACAGGAGCAGAGTGGGGAAATGCACCAACAGACATCAGGGAACGTGATCCCCCCCCTGGCCTAACAGCCTTTAAACAAGGAAGGTTGTCTTTCCTCTCCGAAAATAAGCACAGGGCTTTTATTGACCATTTTATCTGAATTATGGATGATGCTTTTGTCAACTACATTATCCTGGTGAGGCAGAGCCTTGCCAAGGATTGTGTCACTGTCTCAGAGCCCACCCAGGTGCACCTTATCCACAGCACTCCTTGGCTCAATCCATATGGCACCAGCAGGTCCTTGTCCTGTTGGAAATGAGAAAGGAGAACTGGGGCTGAACTGGTGAGAAACCTCATCAGCAAAATGATGGGTTTTGCTGAGAGCCCCAGTAGTACCTGGGAGGCACTGGAGGGGTGACATGATCTGAACCCACAGTGGGAGCATCTAAATCTCTGTCATAGGAACGCTGCTGCTCTTTGAAATTGGAGCATCTAATGGGTAAAGCTGAAGTACATCACAAAATAATACATGGAATTACTTTGCAACCTGTTCCATGATGGCATTTTTTTTCCCAGGCTCATTTTACCCTTCTTCAGCGGTTAATAGCGTTCCCCAGTTTATTGGATATTTGTAGTGTAGCCTTGAAGGATAATGAGTTTTATCCTGGCAGATGCTGGACACCTTCGTGTCCAAGAGAAGTTAATGGGAACTGAAGATGATCAGCACTTTGTGGGATCAGTCCTTGATTGAACAGACAGCGCTGACTCCTGTCTGGGGCATGAGGAAACAGCTGAATGAGGGTTTCAGGATAATATTGCAAATGGCTGCAGTTACACATGGGGTTCTTACATGTCCATCTTGGAAATACCTGGGACTAAAATCCTTTCTTTGTCTTTGTCAGTGACACAGTGAACACCATGGGAAATATTGATATTGGGCTGCACTCTGTGGCTATACTCTGGATAGTCTGAATTGCTGGGGGAGGGCAGAGCAAGTGTTTCTGAAAAACCAGCAGTGATCTCTGACTGGTGGCACTGCTGGCTGGGGGACACCCCCAGGGGCACCACAGCCTGGCTGGGGAGCAGAGGGAGCTGTGTGTAGTCTCTGAGGCGAGAGGATGCTCACGGCACAGATCCAGGGGATGTTCAGGGGCTGGCAGAGACCCAGGGGATGCTTGGGAGACACACAGAGCTCTGGGAGGGATGCTCCAGGGGAGGGTAGAGCTCCATGCCCTGTCTGGCCCTGGTTTTGCAGAGGGGCTGAGAGGAGCCCTGGGATGCCCAAACCCAATGAAATTTGAAAAGCAGATTTGCAGAACAAATCCAATTGTTGGTCTCGCCTCTCCCTCCATAGCGTCTCTTAAATCTTCCTGAGAAAGTTTTAAAATTAAGCATACCACGTTAAAAACATCATCCAAAGTGTGAGTGGAGTCTGCCTCAGCTTAGCAGGCTGGAAATATTCAGCAAACTGCTTAAGTGATGCCAAATTCTCACTAAGACTGTGGGATTTAGACTTCAGTGCTTCAGGAGACCGTAATTCCAGGCTCTTTTTTTGGTCTCTGTGGAGTTTAGGTTGGATCTCAGGGAAGAGTTCCTCCCCCAGAGGGTGCTGGGCGCTGCCCAGGGAATGGGCACGGCCCCGAGGCTGCCAGAGCTCCAGGAGCGTTTGAACAGCGCTGCCAGGGATGCCCAGGCTGGGATTTGGGGTGTCTGGGCAGGGCCAGGAGCTGGACTGAATGATCCCTATGGGTCCCTTCCCACTCAGGATATTCCATGATCCTGTGTCCTGGATCTGTCAGTGTTGCCAAAGTACTCCAGAACATTTTGCTTTGTGTTCAGCTGCAAATACTTACAGTTTTTCCTGAAGGGTGCGTGTAGTGGCGCTCATAAAGTTCTGACTGGTTTGATTTCCTTCTGTTTGCAAACGGATTGGATTTGAAGGTCATAGTTAGGGAAGCTAGTACCTTCATCCCCATATTGAAAAATTCTCAAAAGTCATGAAACTTGAATAAGAATCACTTTATCCATGAGAAAAGCCAGGTTTAGCCCAGGAGATTTAAGAAGCTGGAGGAAATGTCACTGTTTTTATAAAAAAAGAAATCTTAATAGGATCTGGTTGTGGTGCCTCGGCAGTGCAGCCACCCAGACTGCGGGAGCCTGACAAAATCAATCTGTGCTAATTTTGTTTATAGCCAAAGCTGGAGCTGGAGCTGGAGCTTGGGCTGGCCTGGGAGCCGCCTGCCCAGAGGGAGCTCGGGGCCGGGAGCCGCCGGCGCGCCCCAATTCCCGGTGCCTCTGGAGCAGCCCCCCTGCGGGGCTCGGCCGCAGCCTCTGACCTCTGTCTGCTTCTCTTGCAGGCCCTGCTGCAAAAAAGAAGTACGTGAGCTACAACAACCTGGTGATCTAGGCCCAGCTGCTGCGGGGCGCGGGCCAGGCCCGCAGCCCACCCGCCTCGCTGAGCTCCCCACACGGGGGTCCCGGGGGCACCGGGGCACGGCGGGGCCGCGGGAGGCGACAGGAGCCCCGTGCTCCAGGCTGCTCCCGGGATCTCCTCCATCGCTCCCGGCTCTGGACGGCGCTGGCCTGGCCGCGGCCTCGGAGCCGCTGCGGCCTCGGGGCCGCCGTGGCCGCGCCACAGGAGCGGCTCCCCGGGCCGGCTGCGCTCGGCTGCTCTGGACTCTAAGGGGCTAATTCTGTCTTTCTATGTACTTCCAGACTGCAAGTTTTTGAACTCTCTGTACAGTTTGTGAGGATTTTTGCATATTGCCATCCATGTTGTTCCGAGGTCACTGTTTGTTTTTTGGATGCACAGTTTCATTGAGGCCCTGTGCTCTTGGCACTTCTCAAACCAAGCGACAACTGAGGATCTGAGACCTGTGTACATGACTTGTATTATTACTCTTGTATCACTGCAATCCATATACCTTATTTTTTTTAACTAAACAAACAAACAAAGAAAAAAGAATTTAAAGACCAAAAACTGTGCTGGCAAAGTTTGTCCCCCCCCCCACTTCACACCTCCAATGGGCTGCAGAGGAAGCAGGAAGGATTTTTGCTGAGTTTTAGTAGAGGTCTTGATCTTTGGAATGCATGCCAGTAATGTATTTTATGGTACATGTTAATAATTTATGTTTGATATTTGTATTTGTGTTCTATTTTGTTCTTTTATTTAAGGTATATGACTATTTTGCAATAATTTCAATGATTCTTATGATATTTGGAGGAAAGAATATGGCTTTTACATGTCTTGAGGTTTTTCTTTGTTGATGCCCCACCATGATTGACCAGTGTGATAAGGACTTACAGAAGCATGTATGTTTTATACTGTTTGTAATAAGTAATTTCGTTAATCTTGCTGCTTATGTGCCAATTTAGTGAAACCAATCTTTGCCGCAACCTCTTCCCTCCCTTTCCATTCTCTCGATCCTGTGGTATTATCCAAGAATGTATCAATAAAGGATTTTGGTTAACTTTTTTTTATTTACTCCAATAAATATATTTTTTCAGTTGTTCCCTCCCCCTTCCCCCTTGTGACTTAAGATTTATTTTATGACATTATCAGACATCCAAAAACAGAGGGGCTTGTGCACAAGAAGCAGGTCTGGAGAAAGTCCTGGAGGAGCTGGCAGCTGATTGCAGGGGGGGAAAGTACTTGAAAGGCACTTTTAAAGATCTGTAACAACCCCAAAAGCCAAGTTGGAGTCCCACAGTGCCAACCTCCTGTCTGTGTTTGATATCTCCAAAGCTGCTGTCAACTGCTGAGACTTCGGATGCCTTTGAAGGACATTACGTTCAACAGCACACCAGAAGGTAATTAAGTGAGCAATTAATCAGAGTCAATCTGCCAGGCACGGGCTGGGTGAGCTGAGGCAGGAAAAGGGAGAAGTTTAGGCAAGAGGTGAGAGGAAACTCATTCCTTTTGCAGCACAGCACCTGCACCACCTTCGGCATAGCAACCACGGCTCCGCTGCTCTGACGGATCCCGGGGAAGGTATTTAGCTTCCCATTTTCTCCAGACAACTTGATCAATTATACTGATGAGGTTAATCAGCATCAAAAGAAGCTGTGACAGCTGCAACAGGGCCACGGCACAGAGATGAGGAGCTGGGTGTCACAGCCTGCTTGACTCTGCACAGGCATGGCTGGGGGATGTTCCTGCACCTAAGAATGAACTGCAGCAGACAACAGATGAAACTCCACCCAGGTAAAGGCTTTGTTAGCAAGGAACTGATCACGAGCCCAGCTAATAATGAAGGCAGAGATGCTGCAGCATTTTCCTTTTCCCATAAACACAGGGACAGAGCCAGCGTTGGGCTAAATAAGTATGTTGCCATCAAGCAAATGTTTCTTGCTCAAAGACTCTTTTTTTTCTGAATGGAAAAAAAATGGTTTGTTAGTTTGGTGTTCACTTTATTTTGGTGAAGGGGGGACTGAGGTGCAAAGAGGGAATGGTGCTGCTGAGAGGGAATGATGGGGAATTGGGGTTTTTTAATTTCTTCTCCCAGCTCGTGTTGCATCAGAGCCCACAGAGAAGAAATCCTGAGCCTTTAATTTTCCTGCTTATTTTATTTTTATAGGGGTTGCGTGCAAACCACAACACCCACATGAAGTGTGTTCTGGTTCATGAGCTGCACTGTTTGATAAAGGTTGGCCACTGATGTTTTCCCCCTCTGGCTGCAGTCAGGGCCAAATTTCCTTTGATCATGCACAGCCTCAACATCCCTGTTCCTCCCTGGCTTGCTCCAGGTTAACCCAAGGCAGCCTTACAGGATTTATCCATCCTAAATGTCTCTCTAGTTTGACCACGGCCTGAAAACGTCAGTAAATTGAGGTGGCAGGAAAAGCCTGGGAATATTTCCATGTATCACAGTGCCACATGGAATCTGCTGGCTGTGATTTGTGTCCCACTGGTGCCATCCCTGTGGGATCAGTGGTGATGCCAGTGCAGGCAAAGGCAGGTGACTGTTCCCCTGCTGCGACCCCTGTGCATTAATGGCTCTCTTTAGCTGTACCTCCAGATGTACAGAAATGTATCTGTGTGTATTTTTATATATAAATATATATAAATATATATAAATATATATATATATATATACACACACACAAATGACCACTCTATGTTACCTGGCAGACTGGGAGCCCCAGGCAAAGTCCCCAGTTTTAGGGAAGCCCTCCTGTTCAATCACGAGGGGCAGAAAGGACCCCCCAACTTCCTAAATTCCTCAGAGAGGAGTTGGGGTGCAGCTGGATCCAACCTCGGCCCCAGACTTTGCTAGCCCTTTGTGTCTAACAGCTTGTACTGTCAGATGTTACTGACTCTAGCACAACCCTTCCCTGCAGGATTAAGGGTGGCAAACCACATATATTTGTATAAAAACTAATTATTTATTAGGATAATGATTAGACAAGAAGATCTTAATCAGAATTCTTTACTACTCAAAGCATTCCTGCAGCAAAGTGCACTCTTTTCAAGCAATATTAAACCAAATTATTAAGTAGAGGTTGATGTTACTCACCCAGACGAAGGAATGTGGGCAAATCTCCAGCTCAGCCTTGAGGGGTGACCTCGAGGAGCATCCCTGCTCCAGGGAGGAATCTCCACACACATTCCAGAGGGTACCTTAGGAGTCCCTGCCATTAAGAAGTGGGGCTGGGCTGTTGCAAGACGAAGGCTGCGCTGTCAGACGTGTCCAGGCTGTGTCAGCTCAGCAGCTTTGCATCACTTTGCATCAGTAGTGGCACTTGTTTGTGCCTTTATTGGGTACTTTAGCAGCTCTGACACATCTTCACTCTGCCTCGGGATATGTAACTTCTGGATTGATAAGTCAGGCTGGTTTCAGCATTATTCACCCCAAAAGCAGTGTGACCCCCCTTCATCCAGCACTGAGCTTTGCAAACAGGGCCTTGGTGGAGTTGTCTTACCCCATTCCAGACATGGCATCCTGCTACAACATATACAAACAGAACTGATAATCACTACATAATCGTGCTGGTTGTATTTTAAAATTACTTATTTTTTAAATATTTAATAATATGAATGCATTAGTAATTTTTTTAATCACCTCCACCCCCTATTTCTATGCATTAGACTCTGAAGCAGGTCCCTGAGCCCAGCAAGGCTCTGGTTTAAGAGATGACGCGAGGTGAAGATGCTGCACTCTGCACTGCGGATCAATTTTTATTTTTATTTCACAAACTACACCACACTATTAAACCCACACAGCTCCTTTCAAACACAAACCCATGAGCCTTTAACTCCATTTAGAGTCTTTTGTTTTAAAATTGGCTGCACTTAGCATCAGTGCAGTGTTACCGTTGTTTCCATAACAGCTTCATCTCATTCCCCACTGAGTACACGCTGGAGTTTCTGCACTGGTTTGGGCCCTGCACACTGGCGTTTCTGCACTGGTTTTGTCCCTGCACACTGGAGTTTCTGCACTGGTTTGGTCCCTGTCACGGGTGTTTTTACACCTGGGCCTTTGCCTTGAGGCTGCACATTTTATGTCCTGTAAATGCCCGCTGTCAGTGCTGGGCTGTTTCCAGTTTGGACAAGGAAAGCTGGAGGATTTTCCCAAAAAGCCCATCCCATGTGTTGGTGGGTGCTGCAAAGCCCAGGCAGCAGGGAGCCCTCAGCTGTGCAGAGCAGGGAGATGAGCTGCAGCATCCTCTCGCCCTCGGGCTCTGCAGTGGGACCCGCAGCACAGGCTGCAGACAGGAAATGTTCCCCTTCTCATTGTGATGAACATGCTGTGAAAAACGCCCCTGTGATCATGTGATCGTGAAAGGAAAAAACTCCGGAAGAATGGGAGTGATTTTTTTTGTTGCCATTTATTATTGATACTGAATTACACCAAATTGTTTTGGTATGTAAATGCCAAGTTTATTGTTCATAAAAATCATTGCAGAGTTAAGCTTTCTGGGCATGTTATATGATAGATAATGACAATTATTTAGCCCGAGTCAGAGCTTAGTCTTAATTTGTGACATTAATTGCCTTTATATATAATTAAATGCACTATAATGCTCCCATACGCAGAATCTGTGCACCCATGAAAGTGCTAATCAAACATATTTATTAATTTCTAAGAGAGCTTTTTGTCAAGGCTTTGATACAGTTGAGTGGTTTTTGGTAAATAACATTTTTTTAAGATGTTTAGCAAAATATTTTGATAATTGCTTTTTGTGCTAGTGGCATAATTAATATTATTTCTAACAGATTAATAAGAGCTGAGGGGTGAGATGCTGCTTCCATCCAGCTTGGCGCTGCTTTGCCTCTGGCTCCCGCGAAGTCAGAATTCCATCACCAGCCCTCAGTGTCCCAGGCCTTTCCCAAAACCACTTCAAAAAGGCAAATTTGGAGTGTGTTGAGGGTGGCTGAATGCAGGTTACAAACCTGGAGTCCCAAGAGGTCTGGGCTGTGCCCTCTGGGCTTGTTTCTGTTCATTGCTCAGCCTCAGCCCACATTGTGGGAGCAAATGGATTTGAACTTCCACCTCCCACATCTGGGGCTGCCAGCTTCAATTCCCCGTTCCATTGTGAGCTTGCCAATCATCAGAGCTTTATTTAATATGTCCTGAGGAGAGGAGAAGGAAGGGTCGTGGGGGCAGGTGGGGGCACGGCTGCCCCTGCAGGGATGTTTGTGTCTCTGGGTAGCGCAGGGGGAGCAGGGTTGGCTCTCTGGCACGTCCCTGGCAGTGTCTGCCCAGAGCCAGCGCAGGCGGGCTCGGACCACCCTGCTTTGCTGTGTGCTGCTCAACATTTGCCTTCAGCCTTCACACAGGGCTCTGGAGTGCCAGCACCCCACAGCTCCCTGTCAGGCTCAGGAAATCCGAGCCCTCGGGGTAGGACAGGGTTAAGGCCTTCACTGCCTTAACAACCTGACACAGGAGTGCATTGATTTTCCAGGATTTGCCTGTTTGTTGGCCTTGATGCAGCCACAATTATTTATTATTAATAAACAATGATTTAAGCAATTGTTTAATGTTGCCAATTTAATTTTATAATTAAGTTATAAATTAAATTAATATTTAATCTTAACAATTATTTTGTATTAATAAAACTTTCTTCTCTGAAACATTGGTCAAGCACTGGAAGTGCTGGCATCCCTATCTCTGGAAGTGTTCAAAAAATGAGATGTGGCATTTTGCAATATGGTTGATGGACATGGTGGTTGAAAGCTGGACTTGATCTTAGAGGTCTTTTCCAACCATAATGATTCTATGATTCAATTCTACTTGTACCATGCATTTTTTTTCAGTAAATTTTATTTTCAGCAACTGCTGTTATTATACCACCCCTGAAGAATATTCCCCTTTTTTTTCCTTAAGAATGATCTCAACTTTATTTTTTCTCCAGTCTTTTGCTGCCTGTAGTACACTTGGCTGTGTATAATGTACAAACCCCAAACCAGATCCTGTGCAGAAAATGGACCTGCAGGGGACAGGATCAGCCCTCCCTTCCAGCCCCCTCACTCAGAATGTTCAGCAGAAAGCTGATGAGCAGCACACATCAGTGCCTTGTTCCTCTTCTGTGCATCAGGACCAAGATGAAAATCCCAATTTAAGAGGTGATCCATGTTAAATGGCTTCTGTGGGCTCTTGTCAACTTCTGTTCATTATTTATTTTATATCTCTTGGTTTGGACCAAATCTTGAGCAGATCTTGGGCAGGTATTGGCAGTTCCAGGTCTGATCCCCACTGACAGATGCATCAAGGGTGAAGCAGAGAGTTTGCTTTCCTTTCATCTTCCCTGATGCTCCTGTTGTCCTCCAGAGTTGGCAAAAATCTTCCTTAATCTCAGGGACAAAGCAGGGAAAAAAGGAAGAATTCCTGTGCTCTTTGTGCCACGGGATTGTGGCTGTGTTTGGCTTGGGACTCTCAGATGTGTAAGAGTCACCATCAAAGCATGAAGTGCCTTTGAACACACACTGGTACCAAAGGGTGGCACTGGGCAGCCCCTGGCCCTTTCCCCCCAGCCAGCCCCTGGCTGTGCCCAGGGAGTGACAAAGCCTCTCCTCTGACTCCCGGCAAGGTTCCAGCAGCCCGCTGACGTGCACAGTCCCAAACCACAATGACAGAACGTCCTTCCTTTCCACCTGCCAAAATAACTTCCAAGCAAGAGGCTTTGTCTGGGTTTATCGCAGGCTTATTGTCCCTGCAGAAGATTTATTAAATCCAGCAATGACAGCAGTTCTTTCTCCCAGTCACAAGCTTTTATCTTGTTGTTAAAAGTTTTAAACAGCATCTCACACAACAATGAACATCACATACATTTCAATGAGCCCCTTCAAGGAAGAACCTCAGCTAATCTGTGATGAATGTAGCTCAATCTAGCGCTCTTTAACTTATAAAAATGACTGTCTCCCACTATATTTCATCATGAGATAAGTGAACCTTGCTCTTAACTTTTCAGTTGGTGTAACCCTGTATCTGTTCTCTCACATGTGCCTTTGGAGCAGATAAATGATAGTGCAAGTGCCTTTCCTAGTGCCTAGAAAGGAGGGTCAGGGACTCAGCAGAGATTGCTGGACGTTCAAGGCCAGGCAGCAGAGCATGACAGAGGAGAGAAGAGGATTTCTGGCTCTTCGTGTCCTCTGGTTGGTGCTTCCATGCTCTGGTTTGGGCTCCCATCAGCACAGGGGTGAGCAGCCAGAATTACCCACAGCCAGGCATTCTTTTCTTTTCCATCACTGCACCAGTGCTGGGCCTTATCTTCTCCTCTGGAAATAAGCAGGACACCGATAGTGAAATGACCCAGAACTGTTGTTTCCTTCCACACACCCCCCAAACGTGTTTGCTCAGCCTCAGGCTGATGCACAAACTGCAGACACCAGAGGGCAAGGACCTTTACACCTTTACTGGGGACTGGCACAGCAATGGGACAAGGAGGAACACCCTGGGCACTGAGCCTTCAGTCTGTCCCCTCCAGTGACACTCGGGGCCCCATCTCCGGCTGCAGTCCCACTCCACCCTGCCACCCTCCCTCCATCCCATCCTCAGCTTTGATCTGTACCTGTGCCATCATTTTGTCTCCTGGGTACAGAAGATTCCCGTAGTTTCTTCTCCAGCTGGAGCAGCAGCTCCACACAGTCTCCTCTCCATTCCCACACGGATTTTTGCTGTTTTCCTGAGAATCCCTCCAGCTGCAGGAGCAGCCACTCGGGTGTTTGTTCTCACCCCCACCCGACAGTGTCTCCACCACCTCTCCCTTCTTAGCACAATTACCACTTCAAAGCCCCTGCACTCCCAACTCCGCAGAGCTGTGTTTATTTACAGTGAAAAACTGCAACTTTCCTTCACACGGGGAAATGTGCCTGGAGGAAGATGTGCCACGAGGAAACACCTGAAGTCCTGCACTTTAAAGGCTGTCAAGGCTCACAGAGAAGGGAGGCAACTTGAAAAGACAGATGATTTTTCCCCAAGTATGATTCTTCAAAGAGCTGGAGCTTGCCTTCTCCACTCTGCCCAGCAAAAGAAAATGTTTATAAAATACCATAAAATAATATAAAATAAATAAATTATATGGGAAGAGGCGTGTATTCATGGCCAAGGAGCACATACCTGCATTTTCCCAGCTTCCTCCACACAACTCAGAGCACTGAAAGCTGTAAATCCTCGGGTGTCCCTTGGGATTAGGGTCTGTCCCCGGGAACAGCAGCTGCCCCGAGCTTGGTTTGTGCCCTGCAGTTTCAGCACAGCACCTCCCCTGCTGGCCCTGGTGAGCCCTGCTCTGTCACAGCCTGGAGTTAACCTGGCATTCCCGGCCTGGCAAGCCCTGGCACAGGCGGGGGAGTTGCAGCTGATGGAGGAGGACAGCATAAGCGGCTGGTAAGGAGCAGCACTCACCTGTGCTGGCACCGATGGACCCTGCAGCAGCTCTGTCACACCCAGCGCCACTCACAGAGGAGCAGGTTCCACTCCCAAAGGAAGCTCAAGCCTTTCAGGATCCTCTGTCCATGCAAATACAGACACAGATGACAGCAGAGTGTGAGGACCAGGAACCCAACAGCTGAGGAAAAGCATTTAATACACAAAATCCCTCAACCTGGTGATTAAGTAAGTAACATAATTTCTGGGAATGAAGTTGTCTTCCTCGGGTTTTTAAGGCAGTTTCCTTCAGCCATGTGGGTTTCTGGGTTTGTTTGCTTTGCTCTCCTTCAATATTTACATGAGGAAGTTTCATTTGCTTTGCTTTACTTAAACACTGAAGCTTTAGCAGCATAAATATTTGTTTTATTTAAAATCTACTTAGCTGAAAGATCAACAACAGAGGAATAAATCAGAAATTACACTGGAATTTAAGAGGAAGATCTGTAATTAGCTCTGCCAAGGTGTTAACCTTTTTAAAATGCTGCCTTTGATGAGTGATGCATGAACATGTATGAATTGTTCAAAAGTCATTTTCTCCATTTCAATCCATTTCTTCCCTCCCCTTTTCTCATTCACTTCAGGTGCACATGACCCCTTTCCATCCCCACTGCTGTGATGGAGGCAGGAATCTGAGGGCAGGGCCATGCAGGTGATCTGAGACCAGGGCAGCCAGGAAATCCCAGCAGCCCAACAGGAGGCCCCAGAAGGATTTCAGTTTTTTGTCCAAAGTCTGCAAAATCTGCAAAGTCTGCCTTCCTTGGCCTCAACATGGGTCCCTTCCAACTCAGTGTATTCTGTGATTCTATGAACTTATTCTACCTTTCCTTTATAATTCCATTAAAGGGTAGAATGTTAATTGGTGTGTGCCCCAGCACTGCACTGTCAGGAATCGGTGCTGAGACTCTTTTCTGTCAAATAAAGGCATTTGGAGGCCAGGCTGAGCTCCCACTGCTCCTTGCAGACTGTCCCCTCTCTGCTGAAATGAGGCAGAAGTCACATTTCTATTCCTGACATCTGCCACAGAATTCAAGCACTGCAATTATTTCTCCTCTAACAGCAGGAGTTACACCCATTATATGCAATTTTGGAGGCTTAGTTCCCACTGCAGGCTCCAGTACATATCCCTGCACAATGTCAGGATGGAATAAAAGCACACCACCTACTCTTTCCAAGATGAAACGATGTGTACCTGAAATACCTTGGCTGTTTTTCCCAACAGAAATGGTTGAATTAACAGTAAAGCTTTCCCCCCTCACCAGGCAGATACAGGATGTTTTTATAAAGATGCTGATTTCACAGCAGCAGTGAAGTGTCGGACCAAGGCCCTGACTGGTGTTTACAGGCTGAGAAAGCCTCAGAAGGAGGGGTTAGTTCTGTACAGACCCAACCTCCATCACCTCCCAGCACGAGGAGGAGCCAAGGGGCTCTGCCCGGGCACCCCTGGGGCTCCACAGGCATCTTTCCAGGCAGAAATGTTATTATGATTCCATCACTGGTTTGATCATGAAGAGACTCTCAATACATTTCATTTTTCACTTTTTGGGTGCTGCACAGGCCCACAGGAGCTCCAACCCCACAGCAGGAATGGAGCCAAGGGCAGCTGTTGGCTGGGCCAAAATTATCCCTGAGAGCAACAGAAGGGATTTCAGACCCTAACAAAGGCAAGAGCACTGGCAACCTTGCTGAGGGAGCAGCTGAAATTCCAGAGGCCTTTGGGATTAAAGGCCAATCCCGTGGCCAGCAGCAGCGCTGCCTCTCCCACCAGCAGCCCCAGCCCCCCTCTTCCCCTTTTCCCAGGGGATGCTCCAGGAGGTGCCGCTGGCCACAGGGAGCTGCAGGTCCCCAGGATGCTTTGTCACCCGCACGGGGGGAGTGCTGCTCACACCCTTCTGCTGAACCCTGTGGGGAAAGGATGTGGGAATTCACCAGAACTGCTCAAATGCACAATTAATGCCAACCTGCAGGAGCTCTTTAAAACACTCCTGGGCCTCCAGCCTCAAATATAAATTAGCAGGTGGGTGTTAATGTATTTTTTCCCTTCTGTCACAATGATGGATTTTTCACTTTATAGATAAGACAGTGCCTGATAGAGCCAAATATTGACAGAGGAGATAAAGAGGACGGTTATGATAATGGGCATAATGAAATGCTGTTTATAAAAGTATAGCTGGGAATACATAACTTTCCCTACTGTGGGATATTGATCCCTTCCAAAGAAATAAAATTAGCTTTCTTCTGCCTGCTGTACCTGTGCCTGTGTTTGATACCTGCAGCAGAAACACCTTTTAAAAACAAAGATCTCAACACCTTTTAAAAACAAAGATCTCAAATTTTGTCACTCAATGATTCAGTGCTGCTTGGCTCCATGTTCAGAAATGGGCAAAATACATAATTTATGGGGGAATTCCACTGCTGAGAGCTCCCTTCCCATCCCTGGGGCTGAACAAACCCCAGTGTCCCTCCTTGCTGGAGCAGAACAGCCACACCAGTGGCTTCCCAAGACTCTGTGCTCAGCCCTCCCACACAACTCCTGTATATAAAATGGTTATATAAAATAAAAAGCATATATGGTTATAAATGGTTATATAAAATACAGAACATAACCAGAACTGCCTAATAACTCCAGAGAAAAAGTCTGCCAGGCTCTGTCAGATGAAACTCCATCATCTCAAACCTCCCTGGAGTTTTCCTGTGTAATCCATCACTAAAATGAAATTATATCAATTACCATAGAAACATCTTGACCAATAGCCTGATTTTTATTTTTCCCCCCCAGGAAGTGAAATATTGTTCCATTCACAGCCCCTCTGCCAGGGTTGGTTTGGGTGAGCTGATGTTCTGCTCGCTCACCCGCTTGGCAAAAGGCACAGTTTTCAATTTTCCTCCCGTTCCCTGTTAGTGCCATTATTTCTGCTGCTGCTCCTTTTTTTCTCTTTATGAATAAACTGCTGAGTAACATGGAACAGTTCAGAGAAAAGTAATGAATGGCTGAAACACACACTGATATATCCACGTAGGGCTCTCCATTTCCATTGGAAATTGTTTGATCTCAGGATCCTACTCACATTTCATAGCAAAGAAATCACATCCAGCAGCAAAGCTAATCCTGGGAGGAGGAGCAGAATATTTCTCCTCAGGCTGAAATCTTTGAAGAAGGCCCTGGGAATGAATCCCTGGGGCCAGAGGGATGAGGTCTGAGCCCCAGGTTCCTCCAGGGAATTCAGAACTGGAATTTTTGGAGAAGTAAAACCACACCAAGACACTTCCTTCACCTTTTTCAGACCATCCTGGGGTCCCTCAGTTAGTGGCAATAAAGTGTCATTGTGCACACACATTCATTTCCATCCTTCATCCCAGCACACGCTCGCCCAGGCTCTCCCATCGAAATTCCCAGAGCTGATCCAGGCAGCACTGGCTGGGACACTCCTCATCTACATCAGCACGTTTTTCATCTCACACAATTGTTCAGATTTATGGTGTGACTGCAAACACAAATCGTCCTCATTCAACAATCCCAGTTCACAGCCATATGTTATGGCAGGAGGCTGAATTTTTATATAGTTGTATTTTTTATGTCCAAAACAGTACAAAACTTCTGTTTTCAATCCAAACAAAGCCTGTTCTGAACCTTTTTTTGCTTAGGCATTGTATTTCAACAGCTTGAAAATTAAAACCTAAAGGAGGAATCATAAGATTCCTGATTTATTATTAATCATGGGGGAAGATAAATGTTTTCAGTCACTTTATGTCTACAAAACACTGCAGATCCCACGAGGGACTTGGATGGCTCAGGCAGCTTCCTGGGCATTTTAATCTTCAATGTAAATTCATTCTCAAAAAAAAAAACCCAAACAAAACCCCAAAAAACCAACAGCCAAACACACAAATAAAAAAAACCTGCACACAAAAAACCCCAAAAAATCAAAACCAAACCAACCAAGAAGCAAAGGAAGCAAAGCCAAGGGATCAGCAGTTGGGAACACCAATGAATCAGCACAGGCACCCTCTTCAGGCATTCACCAGCTGTAAAAATCCCAGTTCTCCAACCTGTCAGATTTATTCCCGTTTTGCCTCTCCTGCCATCTGTGCCTCTGCCATTCCCAGCACACACAGCACTCAGCAATCCAATTGATGGCTCTCTTCTGCTTGGGGCTCTCCAGTCCGTGCTGGAGTTGGGGTCAGAGGTCCACAGTGGTGAGGGTGGGATTCACACCTGAGAGCAGGCAATAGGAAGGCCCCTGCTCTGCCCTATAAAGCAGAGCTGAGCTGCCCCAGGTGGGCTCCATTTCCTCTGAAGTGCCTGGGCTGTGTCTGAGCGCTGCCAGGGGCAGGAACTGGCTCTGGGGAAAAGGACAAGGAGCTGCTGCTTCCTCTGGGAACAGCAATTGGCCGGGAATGGCTCCTGCTCCCCGCGCTGGCACCGGGGCTCCTTTACCACGCTGGGGCTGCTGGCTCCTGGAAAGGACAGAGTTAACTCCCCTTGGGTTAAATTGTCCTATTTTCCATTACTATGTGCCCCGTTTACTGCCCATCCTGCAGCATTAACAGACTGGATTATTTTAATTTCCCCAGAGCTGTTTATTTGTCCATTAGGTGAGACATTATAGTCACTATTGGGCTGATGCTGCACCAAAAATTCCTTTTTACCAAGTAGCACTAAAACTTCTCCACATGAACTGCATGTTCTCAGTGTCAGGCGTGTCTTCCACAATACTCAAAATATTATTAAGTGCATTTATTTTCAAATACACACTAAATGCTGACCTGAAAGGAAACCACGAGACCCGAAAGCCGTTTGCTGACACGAGCAGGAAGCACAGCAAGGATGGGCTTTGCTTCCATCAAATATCCAGCAGTTTGTGAAACTTTAAAATGGAAAAATGAGGGAATACTCCTAAGTGCAGTATGAAAAGGCAAGGTTTGAATTCTGCTCTGTGCCCAGCAGCCGGATTGTGGCTCCAGCAGCACCAGGACGAGCAGCTCCTGTCACCGCGACCTGGCAGCCCAGGCAGGCACAGCCTGCCTCAGAGGCACCTCAGATTGCTTCCCCCACCTCTTGCCAGCCACCAGCTCTCATCAAAATGTGCTTAAATCACTGTAAACCCAGGCTGAACCGCCAGCTCAACCCAAGCACTTGGAACATCCCTATCTTCCTGCCCTAAAGATTCCCTTGGAGACAGTGAGGAACAGCAGAGATCCACCTCCTTCTCTCCATCCCTGCAGAACAGCCAGGGACACCTTCCACGAGACCAGGCTGCTCCAAGCCCTGTCCAGCCCGGCCTTGGACACTCCGGGGATGGGGAGTGCAATAGTTTTAAGACTCTCATAAGGATATTTACATGAAGACTTGCTTTAGCAGCACCATGGAACAGGATTTAATTTGCTCCTTGACATGTGCTGGGCACGGGCCATTGGCTGAAAGCAGTGTCCACGAGATAAATACCTGTGAATGCCGTGTCCAGCTCCAGTGATCCCGGTCCTCCAGGGCTGCTGGATCTTTCTTTATAGATACAAAACAGAAGTTACATCTCTAAGATTGTGCTCCACCGCAGAACAGGCAATTAAAACTGGGCCGCCGTGTTTGATTTTCAATATCTCATTTAAATCTTGTAACAAAGTTCAATTAATGACCTTGGAAAAGTTTTCTAAAATTTAGTGCTTTTTCACTGCAATGCTTTTTATGCCTTTTCCTCCTGCACAGCCTTTCTTCTTCCTTTGAATCCAGGCAATATTAAGGAAATATTATCTTTGTAAATGCAGGTGAAGTTGATGATATTATTGATTTCAGATAGCTGCCAGTTCAAGACAAATTTCCACTTCAGTCTGGAGGCGCAGAACAAAGATTTCCAATGTACTAAATTATTCAGCACAGTCCTTCCTCACTGTGGGGTGAGAAATGTGTGTGGGGAGGAGCAGGGCCGTGGTGCTGAGGGCCTGACCCACCTGAGAGAAAAGAGGGATGTGGAGGAGGAGCAGGTGGGAGCCGAGCACAGCAGAACGGGGAAATCACAGAATAAATGAATTTTACCTCTTATTCAGCCTCAATCCTCTCCCTGCCCCAGCCATTCCCTGCAACCATCCCCAACACCGTCCAGAACAAACACCATTGGCTTTGAGACCTGATCTAGGTTATCTGTTCCTAAAATCTGAAAAGCTAAGTACACAAAAACCTGGTGCTTTTCCTGCCAGCACTCAGAGCCACCTGCTCCATCCTGGGGTGCCCTGAGGTGTCTGAGACCTTAAACTTGCTGCATGTCAGGGTGCCAGTGGTTACACTGGGAATTCTGTTCCCCAAATAATTACAAATCCCCTTTTTGAAGAGATCCATTCCTCACCACTGCAGTGCTGAGACACTTCCCAATCTGAAAGCACTTAATGAGATAATTTGCAGAGAGCTTTAACGAGTTCCAGCCATCTCTTGGCTCGATCCCACCACGACAGCACTGACTCCCTGCAGCCACTTTCACAGGTACAATTTGGTCCTAGAAATTGGGTAGTTTTTTTAAAAGCACTGCAGTCTAAATCATGTCATATTCTCAGTGAAACATTCGGAGAGTAAATGTAGAGTCCTGGAGAGAAAAATGTTACTCACGATTTTCACATAATGGAGCTGCAGCATAAAAACGCCCTGGGCTGAGTAATTGTGAAAGTGGAGCCAAAAATAAAACCCTGAATTTTTTCCCAAAGTGAATTTCAGACTCCCATATCCATGGCAAGAATAAAAGTTTAATTTCCATCAATATAAAAGGATTAGAGCTTAGATTTGCATGGATTGTCACAGTGCTTGGCTCCAACAGCCCAAGTTCCTGGCTCAGGCCCTTGTGGAGGTGGGCCCACACAGTCAGCTGCAACAGCAGGAAATGGCAAAATCTAAAATCCCGTCTTTTTTTCATTTGTTTTGTCCTCTCTGATGTCCATGTTTAGGTAGAAGTTACACATTCATTAAAGGATTTAATTCCTTTTTTTTCCCAGTGGCCATGAAAGAGCTGCATCCAAGAGCAGAGCCATGGCCCAGGAGCTGCCCAGCTGGCACAGTTCTCAGCCCCTCCTGAGCCTGAGGAAAACATAAACCAGAGAAAGCTTTAAGAAATTCTAGCACAAATTATTAAACAGAGAATTAGTGTCACGACTTGAAAGGGCATTTGCCACCAGAGCTGTCCCCACACCACCACAGCCTGCAGGCACAGCCCTCCATGAGCTTCACTGAACATCACCAGCTTGTGCATGTCAGTCACAGAATCCCAGAATATTTCAGTTGGAAAAGCCCTCCCAGCCCATCAAGTCCAAGCTGTGCCCGATGCCCGCCTTGTCCCCAGCCCAGAGCTCTGAGTGCCACCTCCAGCCCTTCCTGGGACACCTCCAGGGATGGGAGCTCCAAACCTCCCCGGGCAGCCCCTGCCAAGGCCTGACCATCACTTCCAAGAAAAAAATCGTTCCAAATGTCCAACCTGACCCTCCCGGGCACAGCTGAGGCCATTTCCTCTCATCCTGTCCCTTGTTGCCTTGGAGAAGAGGCCAACCCCCACCCCTACAAGTTCCCCAGTCTGGCACAGGTGTCTGGCTAAGGAAGCTTTGGTGGCTATTTTTCCTCTTTTTTTTTCCTTTGTTTCCTAAGCAAAAGCAACTCTCACAAACCAGGAAGAGCTTTTGCCATGTTTCAAGCAAGTACAGAGACGCCAAGCTCAAATTGCTCTAATAATTTATTCTGGTCTTGAAATCCCCGGGGTTATTTCACAGAAAATGTATTTTAAGTTGTTTGGCTCCAAAATGACAAGATAACAGACGATACATATTCATTTGCTCCCCCAAGATGGTGATGAGATGTTACAAAATAAAGCAGCAGATCCTCCCTCCCCCAAACAGGCAACTTGTGGCTTTATCTCCCCGATAGCACCCGAATTGTGCTGCCATTTATCTTGAGGGGGTGTTTATGGAAGGGATTGTTTGCAGCTGGAGCTACAAGGCATGAAACAAACTGATAATGGAACTTTCTTTTGAAGCTTATTCTTTTGCTGTGGCATTTTTCTTTTTTCCTTTATGAGCTTCATGACAGGCAAGCAGTAATTTCCTTTCTGTATTTTAGCACAAACAACAGATTAGTGTCACACTGTTTGCTGGGAGCTTTTGCTCACTGTTCGCATGAGCACTTGTTGGTGTTTGGCATATTCCAAATAAATAATGTGGTCATTCATAAAGATAAAAAACAGAAACATCTTCCTGGCACAGCAGAACACGCTGCAGCACAGCTCCTGAACGTGCTGTGGAACCAGAGGCAGAGGTGAATAATGGCCTTTGCAATCTGAATCACAGAACATGCAGGCCAGGACTTTGTCTTCTCTAAGAGACACAACACAGCCCTCGGCTCTGCACACATGGCAATCCAAAGGCGACAAAAACGTAACACAAATTAACTGCATAAATCACAAAGAGTAAATTATTTATTTGTAGAGTATATAGAATACAGAATGTAACCTCATAGAAAAAATTACTTTAATTTTTGCCTTTCTTCACGCAATAATTAATTATTTTTTCATGCTTTTAGTAATATCACTGTGAGAAGCCACAAGGAAACATTGCAGGGCAGTTCCTCCTGTTTCCCTGATGTATTTCTTCCAGGCAAAGTTTTCTATTCTTCCACTCTTCCTCCATCATTGGAAAATCAACCTCCTATTCTGTTTTCTCCAGCGCTTCCAGAGCAAATGCGCCTCACCCACACTTGGGCTCCATCCCTTGCTCACCAGGCTATGCACGGCTTTGCCCGCTCACCATGAACTGATCCTGCTGTGATAAATCTCTCCTTCAGTACCCACTGCCAGAGGATTTCCTGGAGCACAGCCAGGCCCTGAGGCTGCCCCAGCCCTGCCCATGATGGCACAATCTGCCAGAAGCATCTACAGCCAGCTCAGCTGGAATGAACCAGCTGCCAAACGGAACAGCCTTGGCTTAGAACCCCACATTTCAAACAGAATCCTGAAATGCCACGTTCTAGCATTAAGGCAGAAGGGTGACACATCATTTCAGGGGTTTTGTGAGAACGTGGCCAACGCAGCAGCTCTGGAGGCCATGAGAGGAGCTGATGGCACTGGAGTGGTGACAGCCACCGACTGCCGGGGAAGCAGCAGTGACGGCACAGCAGGCACAGGTGAGGGGAAACCAGCCAGCACCAACCAGTAGAGCACAAGAATCCCAGAATCCCAGAGTCACAGAGGTTGGAACAGCTCTCCGAGATCACTGAGTCCAGTCTGTGCCCAATCCCCACCTTGTTACCAGCCCAGAGCACCGAGTGCCATGTCCAGGCACTCCTTGGGCACCTCCAGGGAGATGAGGATGGACAGCAGCCCAGGGAAAGGGCAGGGCTGGGCTGCCCAAGGCTGCAGGAAGGTGGAAAGGATGGCTGCACCCAGCGCAGCAGCCACAGCTGCTGTTCCCACACTTAGAGCTCATGTGGGTAAAAATCCCATCAGGAGAGTCCTGAGGTGGAAGTGCAGGCACAGAGGTGATGCCCTCAGGAGTGCACAGGTTTTAGGGGACCTCTCCCTGCCAGCCCTGTCCCCTGTTTTGGCGAACATTCAGCTCGGAGGGCTCGGAGCCCTCTCTGCACAGCAGCTCAGCAGCTGCTCCCACTCCAAGCAACACTTCCAGCAAATGCCAAAGCATTCAAGTGACAGGAAATTTGAGCAGTTGATTTGGGAAATGGATATTTCATTAGAGGCACGGCTCAGGATAAATGGAAGCTTTCCTGCCGCTGTTCCTGGGAATACCAATGAGCTCCGGATCCAGGTGCCTGGGCAGGGGGGACAGAACTTTCAGGCTGGTAAAGATTAAGCAGCTTTTTGGCCCCAGCCCCTCCCAGGCGGCCGGACTTGGGCCAGGTTCAGTCCAAGCCCACAGTTCTGTGCTACCACTAGAAACTACAATTAAAAAAATTTATTGATCTTCAGAGTGAACTCTTAATAGCATCTGAGATACAGATTACTTGAATCTTGATCAATAGCCAGGATATAACTGCAAGTGTGTTCCCACAGTGGAGCCCGCTGTGCTCCCAGTGCCCCGACACCCGGCTGGCTGTGACTGATATGAATGAAAGGGAAGCAAATGAGCCACCATCTGCACGCAGTTGTTTGATGTATGTGGCTTTATAACGATCGAAACCAGCTCCTTAAAGCAGGGTTTGGGTTTTCTCTGCACACCAATGCGAGACACACACGTAGTTATTTGAAAAAAAAGAGAGTAAAAGTCTACTTTTAAAGACCACCGTGAAAAATTATTTCCAACTTCCACAAACTTCACGTTTTAAAAATCAAGTACTACAAGATTCCTTTTAGCTAAAAAGAAATTAGGAATAAACATTTATTGATTTCTTCTGCATTGAAGTAAACAACTGAAGTAGGTTTTTTTTCAAAAAAAATTTAAATAAAAATCCAAAGTGGGGATCAAAAGGCTCCCCCAACACCTTGGAGCCCAGAGGAGCGGCTGAGCCAGGCAGGGGCTGCAGAGGCAGCTCTGGAGTCCCCGCATCCCGATCCGGCTGCAGCTCCGCACGGACATTGCCATGGCAACGCGGCACCAGTTCCCAGCAAACCCTCCCCGAAACCCGAGCGGGTCCGGGAGCGCTCCCCAAGCACCTCTGAGTTAAAGAGCAGCCAGATGAGCTCCTCCTGTCCTCTGTGTCCTGCCGGGAGCCGCTGCCTTGCCAGCCATTCCCTGCTGCTGCTGCTGCGCGCCTTCACTCCTCACACCGAGCCTCCCCCTTCCCCTCCGATGGAATCCAGGGAATGGATAACCAGGGAATTCCTGCCTGTGACCCCTCCTCACCTGCCCCCACAGCCTCCTGCAAGCTCGGCCGGGCTCTTCCTTCATTAAAGTCTGCCCATTTCCCGAGCAGCAGCATCTCACTCTCCAGTACAGCACGTTTGTCTCTACTATTTATTCATATAAATATTCATATAAATTTTTATATAAAATGTGGTGGCTACCTCAAAGGGACTCAGCCTGCAGCCCTTCACTGAAATCCTACAGCCCTTCATTTAAATCCTGCGAGAGAGGGAAATCCTCGTGTTGCTGACAGTCACAATGAGGGTCACCCTGGATTGTGTTTTCAGCACGATTCATTAGTCTGGCTTTGATCAAAACAGACCCTCTATGCGGAACTTATCTTCTTTGATATGAAAGTATTTTATAACTGTAAGTTATAGACCAAGAAAATCACTACAAAGTGGAAAATTACTATTGGGCAATAAAAGTAATCTGGTTAATTTCTTTCTGATCACTGTATACAAAGATCAGGATATGAGAATTGCATTTTATTGAGTTTATTCCTTCTAGATTCCCACATAAAAGTTGGGTTTATCTTTTAATTGATCGACAGTGCATTTACATATAAATCTGAAAATGTGGGTGTGGGAAGATGGCTTTAAAGGAGCAACAGAGGAGATCCACATTGCAGCAAATTGGGAAAAGGGAAAGACTTAAAAACATTTTTAAGTTACCCTTAAGGAATGCTGGTGGCTCTGCACTGGGGTGTGTTGCCATTTATCCTCTAATTAATCAGACTTTTGTCTTAATTTCTGAGAATTAGTTCTGATAATTTTATGAGAATCCAAAGAATCAGTCAAGAAATATTTCGTGGTAACAAGGAATGCAGCCTCGTGCTGCCTCCTCAGAGTGCCCGTCCCAGAATGAAATAAAATCCAGCAAAAAGGGGACATAGAACAGCTGCCAAGGCTTATAAAGATATTCCATGGCAAGATACAATGCACTGTTATGGCCCAAAGTACGGTGAAATTCAGATTCATTTCGAGCTAGTTAAGTCTGGGAAGGCCATGGAGGTGATTTAAAAATGGTACAAGTTCCGTATCACAGGTAATTGGATTAGGGAAGGGCAGCGGGGCTGGAGGAGGCTGGGAGGGACCCGAGCTCCAGAGGCCAAACCCAGCGGTGCCAGCAGAGCTCCTCGAGTGCCCGGGCAGGGTCCCTGGGCTGGGGGTGGCGAGGGGACCCCCTCGCCTGGCACAGACCCCAAACTGCACGGGCTCGGTGTGAGCGCCTTCCCCGCGCTCCCAGCAACAGCCGGCACCAGCATCCTGCCCAGGGAATGAGGAAAAGCTGTGAAAACCTGGGAATTTGTGCCACTGCTCCGGGTTGGGAGGGGCCTTGGGCCGGCAGGGCATCCCTCCCTCCCTCCTGGCATCCTCTCCAGGCACTCCGAGGCCCCCAGGCTGTCGCAGAGTTGCTGGCAGCAGCAAGTTCAGCAATGAGTGTGAAAAACGCCTTTAAAGTCCGGGGAGGGGGCGGAGCAGCGCTCTTTTGTTATTTTAAGTGCTGCGTTTGAAGCCCCCCGAGGCACCAGGGGACACGGAGTCCTGCCCCTGCAGCACTCCCGCAGTCTGTGTTAACCACCCAAGGACCCTACAGCTGAACCGCGCTCTGCAGAGCTCTGGGGAACACTCTTTTCTTTAGCAGAGGTCATTGGTTTCATTATTTTCATCTCAAAGGTGCTCAATGAACCGACAGCCACACACGCTTTCATTTAACACATTGGAATATTTATAATAACACCGGAACACTTGAAAGGCCTGTGGAGAGCTCGTTTGAGAGCCAGGGGCTCCAGCAGTGATGCCGAAGGTGTTTGCCATCCCCTGTCCCTCCCTGGGGGTCCCCTGCAGGCACCGAGGGAGCCCCCGGCCCTGGCCGCGCGTCCCATGCGCTCCCAGGAGGCTGTTTGGGGTCAGGAGTGGGATGCACTCCCAGGAGGCTGTTTGGGGTCAGGGGCGGGATGCGCTCCCAGGAGGCTGTTTGGGGTCAGGAGTGGGATGCTCTGCCTGCCCCCTCCCGCTCCGAGCGCCTCCCGACACGAGTGTTTTCCTTGGGGAAGGGCCCCCCCCTCCGCCCCTGATGGCCAAGTGCCCCTAACAGACCCCCAAAAAGCAGCTCAGGCCACCCACCCCCTGCTCTGCCCCTGGGGAAGTCACTCCGGGCTTGTTCGGCGGGCACCACGTCCCACCTCGGCAGTCAGGGAAGTTCCCCGAGTTACCAGGTAATGTTGCAAAAATGTTTTATTCATAACTCGTTTCACGCCTGGCGCTTGCTTTTCTTTCGGTACTTATTTAACACACATTTAATTTACCTTATTTGAAAGCACCGACATATTTCCTAATTACCTGGAGTGCTTAAACGGTTTCCACGCTGTTAATAATTCCTTTCTTTTTAGCGGTGAGGGCAGAGCTGCTGCCAAAGCAGCCCGTCCACAGGGCTGGGCATCCCTCCCAGCCCCTCGGGGAGCCAGGACCCCACGGCCAGACAGCCCCCGCTGGGGGCCCGGGGAGGAATGGGGACACCAGTAACAGGGAAGCGGCTGCAGAACCACGGAGAAGGTCTGGATATTTGCTGTGCTGCCGCCTCTCCCACCCGCGACATTCTCCTGCAGATGACTTGGCTTTGCTTGGCTTCTTATGAGGATACAAATAATCCTGTCAGAGCTCTGAGTTCTACTCCATTTACCAGCTTTTCTCTGAGTATTTCTTCAATAAATGTGGGGTAGAGAATTACCTCTGTGGGGTATAAATGACTTTAAATTCAGGCTGTTTCCAGAGGAACTTTTTTTGAAAGAAGAAGGAAGAATATTTGGAATTATTTTCTAGTGCATCTGGTTGTGGCCTTCCCCATAGAGACAGATCTGAGCAGATATAAATATCTATCATTACAATGGCCTCACCTCTTCCCAAGCCCTGCCCAGGAAGGAGAGCAGAACAATCCATGTCTAATTACACACCATATTTTCCCGAATAATTAGCCCCATTTTTCATGGTCGATTTTTCTAGTGCAGCCAAGAAGCTTCAAGCTCACCCTGGTGCACGTTCACACCGAAATGCAGAGAGGGGACACCACAGCCCCCCGTGCCAGGCTCTGGGCTTGGGTCTGCAGCCACACACCTCTATCTGAGCTGGTTACAGCATTCTCTGGATGAGCACAGCAGAGCTGGGACAGCGAAGGGCAGGCACAGGGTGCCCAGAGCAGCTGTGGCTGCCCCTGGATCCCTGGAGGTGTCCAAGGCCAGGCTGGACGCGGCTTGGAGCAGCCTGGGACAGTGGAAGGTGTCCCTGCTCATGGCAGGGGTGGGATTGGGATGGGTTTAAGGTCCCTTCCAACCCAAACCATTCCACAAAATCAACTAAAATGTCTGCACAACCCAAATAATTTCAAGGTATTACTGTGAAAACACAACACACTTTTCTTAAATTTAAATGAGAGGAAAACTGAGGTTGGGAAAAAATAAAAGAAAAAGTGAGACAGCAGCCGTGTTCAGCTGGACACATCAGAGGATACCTTGGCTACTCTGCACATGGACTGCCTTCCTTCCTGAAGGGAAGAGATGCTCAAACACCTTCCAAAGCCCAGACACAAGGTCTGAATGTCACTCACTGCAGACCCTGGGACGTGCTGAGTGCACAGAAAGGAGAAAGAACCCCACGCCCCCACCCTGCCAAGGGGACACTTCGGACCAGGGCACCCAGGATGCTCCTGGTGCCAATCATCCTTTATCAAGGCACTCCCAGCAGTCTCACCCACCCTCTCCAGCTCAGCCTCTGTCCATGGGCACCTCCTGCTCCTTCCTGCAGTGTTTATTCTCACTTAGGCTTGACAAGCTTTGTGCTTGGGCAGAAATGGTTTGGTAATTGGGCTTATAAATGGCAAGGACTCAATGCACTCTTTACTGTCATCTCTCCCAGCAACTCAATAACTGCAGATGACGGACGATCAGATCCACCTAGAGATTGCAAGTGCGGCTTCTGTCATTAGAATCAGCCACAGAGCATTATTTAATAACTGCCTGGTTCCTGCCCTTCAGCCAGGCTCTGCAGAGAGCGGGACTGATTGCCCTTCCCAAAGTGTGTGGCTGACCATCATCCCTGGATCCAGACTGGCTGGGGAGTCTGGAGCAACACAAACATCCCAGAGCGGGCTGGGAATGGGCAGCACCGACCACAGGGCTTCTGCCATGGGAGGGGTCAGCTGGGGCTGAACGGGGCCGTGCAAGGCCCAGTGCCCACGGTGCTGGCACCCAAAGCTGTTTGGAATTTTAGTAATTTCTAGGGGAACAAGGAGGCATCACCCCAGCAAAGAGTCCTGTTGCTTTCAGTGGGAGCAGGGATTCACCAGGCACAGCTCAAACCTGCTGCACGCATTCCTTTCGGCTTTTAATATTTGATGAAGGCTGGGAACACTGAAGGTCACCCGAAAACTTCAGCAGTGGATAATTGTAATGCCCACAGACAGCTCCAAGTGCTTGGAGCCCTCTCCCCGACAGGTATGGATGTTCCTCAGGTTCTATTGATCCCTCAGCTCGGGCTCTTCTGCTCCAGGCTGACATAGGGGTTGTGCCCGAACTGTACAGACACGCTGGGGCTTTGGTAGGAAGGGGTTAAAATAAACCCAGAGTATTTCCTCAATATTAGTGGAAATGGAAATGCAATTTTCAGCAAGACAGAGCTATCATGTAATGCTATAAACACCAGCGCTCACCCCTTCCCTGATGTTATCTGACTTGGTATTTACTGGATCCAAAATAAGAAATACCAGATTGCTGGCAGGAGCTCCGAGTCTCAGCTCAACACAAAGGTTTAATGAACTGCTAAGAGGGGGTAGAGTTCATAAATGGAGACCTAAAGGAAACAGTGGAGGCTTATCACCTCCCAAGGTCAGGGTGCTCTGGCTCTGTCCTGACTTTGAATTCACATCTGCCTTAGCAGCTCCTGATTTACTAAAATTCAGGATGATCCCACCTCTCTGGGTCAGTGCTTTCCAGCCCAGCTCCCAGGGCTGGCTCAGCTTCACTTAACGTGGAGCCAACACACAAAGTGCAGAGCTGGAACCCGGTGGCTTTGGGCTTTGTGGGGAACCAACAGCAGCTCGGGGATGCCCATGGCCAGAGAGGGGACACTTGGCCAGAGAGGGGACACTGCCAGCCTCAGCAGCAGCCAGAGCGTCCCCCCCTGTCCAGGCATCCCACATCAATCATCACCTCTGTCCCTCCAGGCAGCCTCTCTCGGGTGAGAGCTCTCTCATCCCCCTGCAGCCCCACCAGGCACACTCAGGCTCCATTTCCAACCCTCTCTTTGCTGCCTCTGCACAAATCTTAATGCTTTGCTAAGAGTTCTGAAAGCTTCTTGCTTTGGTATCGATCTTCTCTGAGTGTCATTTCCCTGATTTCCAGGTAGATTCCCATCTCTGCCAGACAGCTCTTCCTCTGCCAGAGAGCCTCACAAAGCTGTGCTCTCCCAGGGACTGCTCAGCATCCGCACAAGATATTGAACTTCCACCCTGTGCTTGCTCCTCTCATTAATGAACACCGGGGGGATGAAGTAAGCATGGGAAATATTACAGGTACACCATTTTTTCTAGGTTGTTTGTATAAAAGTGTCATTTTGTGCAAGCTCCAGTGCCTAAAGGGACCCCAAGAGAGCTGGAGAGAGACTCTGGACAAGGGCGTGGAATGCCAGGACAAGGGGGAACGGCTTCCCACCGCCAGAGGCTGGCCCTGCCCATGGCAGGGGGTTGGAACTGGATGGTCTTTAAGGTCCCTTCTGAGCACTTTGTGATCTGTGACTCCCTTTCCAGAGCTCCCATCAGCATCCATCAGCTCAGCCATGGCTGGCTGTACCCGGGCTCTCATTTTGAAGCAAACCTCAGCCAAGAGCTGGAGCGCAGCCCCGTGGGAATGCTGTGCCCAGCACTCGGCAGTTTCTGTTACCAGAGGTTTGAGAGCAGAAGGACGTTCAGGTTGGACACCCAGAGTTTCCTCAGGTGGGGCCTCTTTCCATAGCTGCAATGGTTTCCTTTACAGCCTCAGGGGAAATCCTGCCGGCCTTGCCCAGACAAGGCAATGACACTTCTTGTTTTGTGCCAGGCAGGAAGGGCTGGTTCTGCCCACCTCCCCTGTGCTTGGTGGCACACAGGGAGAGCAGCAGCACCTCCAGCCTCCCCCCGGCACAGCCCAGCTCACAGGGCAGGAGCCCCTCGGAGCTGCCACAGACAGAGGAGGCTGCGGGGGCTGATGTTCCTGCTCTGTTATCATAATTTACACTCTGAATGCCCTGTTCTGCTCTCTGTCTGGAGTGGAGACACCACAGCCTCTTCCCCCACATCCATGGGGAGGGGAGGGTGGGATGGGAGGCACGGCCCCAGCTCAGCCTCGGCTCTGCCTGCGCTCACTAAAACTGAGCAGCCCATCACATCATCCCTGACCCCTCAAACCTCACACCCCTGCTCCGAGTGAAGCCATTCCTCTGCTGGACACTTGGAGAGGGAACAAGAGCTGTCATCATGATTCTTCGGGTAAAGGGGAAAAAAAGATAAGCCAAAGATGCCAATTTATGTGTGGAAAGGTCAGAATTTAAAAATTCTCTCTTCTTACACTGTTACATATCTTAAAATGGAATAAATTTTAAGTGTACCATAAAACTATATTCTTCATCCCATTTGCCATGTAACTGGTGCTCCTTCTCTGCCTGCATAAAGACAAGCCTTTGGCTCTTTTATTAATATCCATGAGCATAATTTAACGGCTGATCCAGCACTGGAGACACACATTTCATATGTAACAGCGAGGCTGATTTGGAAGGAGCCTGGAAGAACTGTAATGAACAGCTTGGCTGCTCAGTCTGCTCCAAATGCCCAGATCAATACAACATCATTTACTTATTGCAACTTATTGGCCAAGTCATTTTTTGTCGTCTTGGTACTTGTGTGTAGCAACCAGAAAAGTGGCAGACAAAAGCACTTAAAATTAATTATGTCCACATGAGTTTAATTCATGTAAAACCCGAAGGTCCATTCCGCAATAGAGACCGAGCAGTTCTCTCTTTACCTCTCTGCAAACACCCTCACACGTGCAATATTAAAATAGCACACGCCAGTCCTAGAGACCATGCCAAAGCTGCAAAGCTGCTTTGTGCACAGGGCCCTGCAAACAGGCAATAAAATAAGATATCTTTATCAACTTTAGCACCAAGCTAAACCTTTAAAAGGAATAAGCATCAGAAAGACAACACTGCATCCAGCACAGGCTGCCAGATATTCCAGAGGCGATTGAAGGTTATAGCCTGGCGCTGTGGAAGATAAAGCTTGGATGGCCTTTATGGATAACACCTTTTATGTGCTCTCTGCCCAGAGCCCGGCTCTCTTTCCAGTTCATTCCAGCTGTGCTCTGTCTCATGTGTTATTCATGCACCTCAGGATTGAAAAAATGAACACGTTGCCCGAGCTGCCACAGCACATTATGGTAACATCGCATTTGAAGGCTCTTATTTTCCCCCTATATCCAATTATTTTTCCTCCTAGGTTCCAGAATCAAAAACACAGGTGAGGAAAACACCTACTTAAAGTTCAAGCAATGGAGCTCTGTGTGTGCCAGAAGTGCTGTGAGCCCCAGATGCCATAAAGACGGGTGGTGCTGAATACGGATCGTGGCCAGGCTCTGCTGCCCTTGCACACCAGCCCTGCTCCACAGCCAATCCTTTCCTTCACTCTGAACATGGAAGGAATTTTAACATGTCTAGGCTGTGGTGTCCTTGGTGCCTGAGGGTTCTGTGCCGTGGTACATTGTGAAATGTCACAATCACACAGATTTCCTTGTGGCCAACTCATCCAAAGTGCCAAGGTTTGCCCACCCTGGCTTTGCTTTCCTCTGCCCCTTCTCCCAGCTTCTCAAGGCTGGAGAGCCCTATCCCACAGCCCTTCCTCCACACCATCCACCGGGGGCCAGCTCCAGCCTCCAGGGCAGCAGCATCCACGAGAACCCCACCTGAGAGCCCAGAGAGATTTAATTAATCCCTTTGGTGCTGCTTCTCCAAATGGCCCCACAGCCAGAGGTTTTGGGGCTCCATCTCCCATTTCACAGGCACATGGAATTTAAAACATGCCCTGGCCCCTCTTTCCTCTGGAGATGGAGATGTTTGCACAGAGAAACGCTCAGATTCCCTACCAGCAGCAATAAATATGATTTTGCATCCCATTTCCTGAGGGAATAACACATCAGTTCGCACTGCCTGAGCCATTTTAAATGTTTCTCCTTGGAAGTGAAATCTAAAGTCCCCACATATTAGACTCCAGTCAGGTTTCACTCCCCACCTATTCTAATCCTACGCCTCATTATTTGCGCAGATAGACAAATAGATGCAACATGTGAATGTTCTCCCCACTGGTGCTTAATGGTATTTTTTCTTCCTTTTTAAAATAAACAAATACATAAATAAAGCAGAGTCTCAGACTGCCTCTGCTGCAGAGGCTCTCAGAGCACAGATCCAGCTCCCCATCTGTTTTCTGACCTTAGTCAACACCGCCAATAAATCAGCCTCCCCCCACTCCCAAAAAACCAAAAAGCCTCTTCCTTCTCTTGTTCACCTCCACCTGATGTTCAGCACAGAGATTCCCACATTTAACTGATTATTTTTCCTCCTTCCACCCAGCTTTGTCCTTTAGCAGACCTCTGCAGCTCCAAACAGGAGCAAACTCTGGTTCTCACCATCTCCGCTGTTTTCCAGACACACAAATCCTCAGCCACCAAAGAATAACTCAAACATTCTCCTCTGCCCCGATGCAACGCAAGGCGGGGAGCTCCTGCTGGCAGCTATTTACACACAGCAGCTCTCAGAGCAGCAGCACAGGAACGTCGGAGCACGAAGCAGAGCTGGAGCCGCAGCCTCTCGGAGCCTCGCGCTCCCTTCCCAGCGCCGTGCGAGGGAGGCGATGTGCAAGTCCCACTCCTCTCCTCCTGACTGAGGATGGAAGGCTAGAGGCTAAAATAAAATGGAAAAATAGCTGCTCCATGAGCTCTGAGGAGCTGGAGACAGTCTAAATGCTGTGCAACACTATTAAGAAAATAAATCCTCAGGAATCAAAGTCCCCAAACAAACAGATTTATTCACGTCTCTAGACCCCCTTCTTTCCTCTCCTTTCCCCTCCTCAGAGTTGAAAAAAAACCCCTAAACCTTTCATGAAAGTCTTTTAAAAATCCATTCTGGGATTGGCTATTCTGCATTTCATGCAATATATATGGACTTGGGAAATTTTACAGAACAAAATGATTACCCTAAATTATTGATCAAAGGAAGCAAATGTATACAGTGGCCTGAAGAACGTATTGGCTGCTCCGAGGGAAGAGAGCCCTCCATGGTGACGGCACTGACAGCATGCATGGATCACGATGAAGGCTCATTCCTAATTACATGATCTTACTGCACATTCAATATGAAAGCCATCTTTTCATTTTTATGCAAAGTTTGAAATACTGCCTCAGAAGTGAGCAAAGGGGCATCAATTTAGGGACAGAAAAAGAAGATGTAAATATGCTCATCCAAGCCAGCAGCCGTTCAGGGCCATCAAAGACTTCTTATCAATTAAACGTCCCACATCTCTCACAGGGCAGGGGAGGGATAAAACAAAAGAAATGGAATAAACCAGCAGAAACAGCAACCAGCTGGGCACACCCCATTCCAGAGATGGCAGTTGGTAAAGCCAAACCTGGGCAGAATTTTTCCAGAGGGTGTTCTTCAGACAGTCTTTGACAAGAGAAAAATCTGCCCCTTCAACTGAGACAGATTCAGCAACACCCTCCCATAAGAGGGAGCCTGCAAGAGCAAAGTATTTCACCAGCCCTGGGGAAAGGCAGGCTCCTGCTCAGCCAGCAGCAGGCTGTGGCTGATAAAACACAAAGAGCTGTGGCAGAGAAGAGACCCCTCAGTGCCTGACAGCCAGGCTGGGCATCGCTTCCCTCTCTGAAAACTTCAACAGCACTAACAGGACTTCTCCACCTTCGTTGATGTCCTTCAAGGACCCCACCAAAACCCTCGCACTGGGGCACATCTTGGCTTTATCAGCAGCAGCTGTTCACTATTCATCAAAACAAATTCAGCTATGAATGAGGAGCATGTGCAACAGGGCCTTAATTAGAGCTGTGCATTCCCGCTAAAATCCTGGTAATTGGTAGCACCAGAGATGCTCATTTCACTGCCAGAAATGAATTCACCCCAGTGAGGTCAGTAGCATCTGATTTGCAGGGGTATTTAAAAGCATGGTGCCCAGGGACATGGTTTGGTGGCAGTGCCAGGTTTATGGTTGGAGTCGATGATCTTGAGGATCTTTTCCAACCTTCTTGATGCTGTTCTATTTCTTTTCAAAGCAGGTATCTGCAAAGGCAGGAATTTTGATCATTTTGTGGCATTTTATTTTTGCTGCTTATTGAAATACGGGATTACCTACAAATCAGGTCTGTTGTGCAGCACAGCCCCAGCTCCCAGCCCTGAAGTGAAAGTACAATGTTTCACTCCTATTACCTGCTTTTTTCTTCACCCTAATAACCCACCCAGAGCCGTGTGTGAGGTGTCAGCAGGAGGTGTCAGAGCACACCAGGAACAGCAGAGCTGGAAGGAAACTGCATTTCTGATGGAAAAAATGCTCCATCTTCCCACTCTCCCACAGATACAGATAATAACCTTCATCCAACCTGAAAACTAAAACCACAGTGTGTGATTTATAGTGGTCAGAGAGTAGAACCAGGAGTGAAATGGCCACCAGCTTGGGAGTTACCCTGGCTAAGGCTGGATTTAGAGGACGAGAAGATGAACAAGTCAATTACAGAATGTCCTGCTCCTCGTCTCCCCAAGTAATTGAAGATTCAGTATCATTTTTAATGAGTTATTTTTAATTGGTCTCATTTGCTGCAGTAAATTAGGTGTAGCACTGTCCCCGGTGTGATGTATGCTTCTGTGCAAACTGGGACCAAAACGTGCAAAACATTCCAGCCACTGCCACGGCAAAACAGCTCCAATCAGATAAATGCAATTAATTTCCAAGCCTGGCCTTGAAATATTATGATACTAATCTATTTCTTTGACTGTTAGTGATGGTCTCCATCAAGGTCAGGAGAAATTGCTCAATTAATAAACGCCTGCTTGTTCCCACAACAACAAAGCTGTCCCTGGAGCACGGTGAGCCCTTTGACATGGGCAGGGAGCAGGGGAGCTGTGTCTCTGCAGGATTGACAGCAAACACCTTCTTGTGGGGCCACAGTTTGGGGTTTGGGGCTGCCCCACGCCCCCTGCAGATGCCCTGTGGGGCTCCGGGCCCAGGGTCAGGTTTGCAGCCCCTCCAGCTCCTGCCCAGTGCCCACCTTGGCAGGGAGCTGTGAGGAGGAGGAGGAGGGTGGCTCAGGACAGGCAGAAGGGGGGATCCTGGCCTAGAGCAATTCAGGGATTTGGTTCTGCTGTCAGAGCCAGCTGCAGGCTCCTCCCAGCAGCAAGTCCCCCTGCAAGAAGAACCCACCATAATTTTTATTCCATGAATCTTACAAGGGACTGGATTTGAAAGGACCTTCAAGACCATTGCAGCCCCAGCCAGATCCTCAGCAAAACCCCAAGAAATCCACGGGAAGTCTTGTATCCCCTTTTAATTCCCAGCCCCACGGATTTTGCCACTTTCTTTCCCTCACAGCTTCAGCTCAGGCCAAACAGCCCTTCCACGTGTGTGTGACACACGGGTGGGTTTTCTTGTGCACCTGAGCGGCTGCACAGCCAGGAAAGGCTGGCAAAATTAGGTTACCGAAGTACAGTTACTGGAGCTGCTTTTATCCCTGGAATTGCTTCCCTCCAGGACTGGCCCAATTTGCAGCCCTTTCATTAGAGGATCACCTGCCCTGCAGAGATGTGGAGCGTCCTTTCAGGAGCCCGGTGGTGTCTGGAGAACGGGATAATCTGCAGAGGGCAGGTGATTGTCAAACAGCCGTGCCACATATTCAGATAATTCAGGAAAATAAACCCAAATCAAGCAGGATTTCAGCTTCAGTCCAAGGCACAATGAGGGCCAAGTGGGGCAGCCTTTCCTCAGGCAGAATTTTACTTTTCTGCTGAAATAAACCATCAATTACCACATGAAAAGCAGAGAATACAGGGGTGGGAGGGTGGCAAGGGCCTCCCAGAGTGCCCTGGCGGGGTCCCAGCAATGCCCCCTTTTCCTGCCTGGGAAGAGCCCCGGGAGGGGATCCCAGTGAGCAGATTTGGGTAACAACCCTCTTCCAGCCCGTGGGAAATGGGCCCTTCCAGAGCCCTGGGCCAAACACAAACCCTTCCACCTCTCCTTGCTGGAGCTGCACCCCCCCACTGCTGTTTGCTCATCAAAACTCATCTCGTTAATTTATTACGCCCTGACAGCACCAATTTAATTCCTTAGAGAACAGCGATGAATATATTGGATAAGTAAGTTTCAATTCCTGTTTTTCCTTTGGGAAGAGAAAAAGGAACTTCAGGGGGATCACAAATCTGTTAATGAGCACTTTCCCAGCGGAGCCAGTGCAGCCCCAGCTGGTGCTGGAGAATTCCCTGCCCCAGAGCAGTCACACCACAGCCCACCACGGGCCAGGCTTCACATCCCAAAACTGTTAGGAACCCAGGGCAGCAGCCAAAGCTCCCTCTCCAGGGATTATTACAAAATGTGTCAGGTACAGTGGGTTTTAATCATCCCCACAACAAACTTGCACTAAATCTGAATTATTACAGCTGGGTGTGCCTGTTCCTGCAAGGCCCTTGGGGCTCTCCCATCCAGCATCTCCTGGGGCCTCTGTGCTGTTTTTCCCCAGATTAATTAAGGTCTGGATTCAAGATTTTTGTCAATGTCTTGGCAAAGGTTTATGGAGGTCCTTAGGGTTAATTTATAATCCCCTCAAGAATAAGTAAATATTTAAACTTCCCCCAGTGGTGTAATTGAATGTTTTAATTCATGCTGGTAGACGGAGTCAGGCAAATGCTTCTATTGTTGGAGTTATTTATTAAATAAATGAAAATAAGAAATCACTCCTGTCACTTTGCCAGAGTGTGTAGGAAAGTGCTGCTCCCGACTGGCCCCACATCGCTCCTGCTGAGCAAAGGGCTGGGTGAGTGTGGGTTATTTGATTTCCATTTTAGCTGAATGTCCAAATAACAACCAACAGCGAGGGAAGGAAAGAGGATGGATGGATGGATGGATGGATGGATGGATGGATGGATGGATGGATGGATGGATGGATGGATGGATGGATGGATGGATGGATGGATGGAGGGATGGATGGATGGATGGAGGGATGGATGGAGGGATGGATGGAGGGATGGATGGAGGGATGGATGGATCCTCACCCTGCCCACGCTGCAGCTGCACAGCCATGACAGCACAGAACCAAAGCAACAGCATCAATGGGATGTGTGATAACACAACTCAGAGACACAAAACCTGCTGGGAATCTGGAGCCTTGTACATCCAGGAGAAGCAATGGGTGTTGTTTAAATATTCATTTTTGTGTTCCAGGCACAGCAGACCACTGTAAATCACAGCTCCCCCCATGGCAGTGGTTGCACTTGGATAAATACTGCTCACACTTTCTTGTGCTTCTGTCTCTGGAACCAGCGTTGCAGAGTTTTGGTGCTGTGGGCAACAGACAGAGATGAATTGAAAATTAGGGCACCTAAATAATTAACCCCACTCCAATTGTCTTGGAGGCAACTTAATAAAGTGCTCTCAGGGCCGTGGCTGATAATGAATAATAAACATTGTCATCGTGTCCACACAGGCTGCAGCAGCAGGGCCAAGTTGCCATTACACAGCAGTGCTGAGCTCTTGGTGCTCCTGGGACAGGGAATGTTGTCCTGAAACCCAGGGTAGGGAATCCCTGTGCACCTGGGACGTGAGAGCAACAAACCTGGGCTGTGTCCTTCTCCCGAGGAAGAGCCGCAGGTTATTAAACCCTTATAACTCATTGCTCTAAAATCCCACTTGGGCCCTCTCCTTTGGAATTATTCAGGAACGACGTGCTTTCCTGTATTTCCCATCTCCACTCCTCAGCAGGTCCCTGGGAGACAGCTGGGGCAGGCTGGCCCCCGGGGCAGGGGTGGGGTGCCACAGTGGGTACATCCCGGTGCATCTGGCTGTGCTGCTGCCCGCCAGGGCACCGGGCAGATGAGCCCAGCAGCTTGGCAATGCCTCATCCTGGCTCTGGAGCATCCGCTCTGCCAGCCCCAGAGGAGGCATTTTCCAGGAAGCTCCACTGTCCTGCAGATTCTCATGTGCTCTGGATTAATTATGCATGGATTTTTGATTGCAAATATGGTATGGAGAGAAGTGTACAAGCTGGGTGAATCCATTTGTCCTAAATAACATCCATCCGCAATTCCTGGATTAGGTTTTTTTGCCTGCAAATTATGGGGATGGAGATACAGAAATTTCCTTTTTGTGTTTGTTTTGGGAATTGTTTTTCATCCTGACAGCCTCTGCAGTGTGGGCTGGGTTGGAGACAGAGTTCACACAGAGTTAGGAAAGCTGGGAACACTGAGGGTGCCACGGCAGGGCTGGAGCCCGGGAACTCAGCTACAGCAGCTGATTCCCTACACATCCAAGCCCTGGATCTGTCTGGTGGGAGCAGCCAGGCCCTGACCACAGCCCGGGCTGTCCCTTGGCAGTGCTGGAATGCCCCATGTCCTCCCTGGCTGGCACAGCCCCCCATCCCGACAGGGACAGAGGTTCCGCTGGGAGCCCGTGGAATTCTCCCACTCCTTGACACTTCAGGGGACATTACTGTTCATTACGTGAAGCTGAGGATGGTGAGAACTGGCAGAAAATCTTTACACAGCAGATTAATAAATGCTGAGGGTTTGTGCAGGGAGGACGGGTGGGAGCAGCTCCCTCCACAGCCCCTTCTGGAGCCATCCCTGCTGCTCCGAGCACTTTCGGCTTCAGAAACAACAAACAGGGCCAGTTGTGAGCCAGGAAATCCCTCAGTGTCTCCTGCGCAGGGAATGTGCTCCAGCCCAGCCCCTGCCCTGCCCAAGGCTCCCCACGCTGCCCTGGCACAGGTGAAGCCCCCGATGTCCCTCCACGTGTTTCCAACGCAGAGATGGCACCTCGGAGCAGGGCCTGGCCCCTGGCATCTCCTGCAGCCACCACCTGAGGTGTCCTTGCCACGGGCCAGGCACAAATCCATCACTGGGCTCACCTGCAGGGACCTGCGGGTGCCCGGAGGATACCGGGAGCCCCACAGCCCTGAAGGCACAGCGGGCTCTGGCCCTGCAGCAGCATCGCTTGTGGAGCTGCCAGGGAGTTACCGAAATGCCAGGCTGGGGGAATCCTTGGTCAGTGTTTAAATGCCAGCCCGGGGGATTCCTTGGTGGCAGAATGACAGCAGAACAGGAGCAGGGCAACCTGGCTGGCTCTGGCATGGGCTGGCTGCTGCCAGGGAAGGCAGGGCACTGCAGCTCCCAGAGAGCGCTCATCCCAAAGCAGTGCTTTGTCTGCTGTGGCTGCGGGAGCTTCCATCTCTTCCCAAGAATCCTGGTGCCCAACCGGTGCCTCAGACAGCTGAGAACTTCCTTATGTCTAAATCAGGACAATTATTTAATTGAGACATTGGGTAGGCGCTGGGAGCGCAGGGAGGAAGTGCAGGGGAGGGGAAGGAGGAATAAATCACTGAGCAGAGTTAACTGTGTGAGCTCATGAACAGCTCAGACAGGAGAGACTGAGCCTGCTGTTCCTTGTACTTCAGGAAAACCTGTTCCTCTTCCTCTGAGCAGCGGTCTCCAGGAGAACGTGGGATCAGGCAGGCACCTGCTGGCTGTGGCCACCAGCCAGGGCCACATGGAAGGTGTCAGGATTTTGCGTTGAAAATGTGACATATTTTCCATTCCCATTTAGTGCATGCCACACACAGGGCATCCCTTGAAGTTATCCCTGTTGAGCTCTTGAATCCCAGGCAGCTGCATGTGAATTGATGCTTCCTGGGTGGGAAATGCTTCTTGTTTAGTTAGGCTGGAGGAAGCAAACCCAGCTGGTGTCTGAACTGATAACCCCACTCCAGGGAAGGGCTCCCAAACACCTCCTAACCCCTGGCAGACCCTTCCTGCAAGTGGCAGACACAGGGGATTTTCCAGGGAACACGGACTGCTATGGACAGGTGTTAAAAAGGGGTGCAGGACACTTTACCAGGCCCCAAAGAGGAAGCACCTCAGAATGTCCCCATTGCCATGTCCCCACAGCCTGCAAGGGGCTGGCTCCTGGGCTGGGGTCCTGGGAATGGGAGAGGCTGGCTGAGGGAGCCGAGGTGGCTCAGGTACAGACACCTACAAAGCACAAAACTCCTGCCCGTGGCTCGCTTGGAGCAGGGAGGGAATCCAGACTCGTGCTCCTCGCAGGGAGCAGCGCGGGTGACTTGCTGTCTCATCTCACAGTGACAGCTAAAGCTTCCTGTGCCACATAATGCATTTCCATTACAGCATTAGGGATCTTTCTGACCCAAATACACATCCTGAGAACAAAAATAACTGTAAGGAATACAGTATTTAATCTGCCTAGATTCAGCCCTCAGAAAGATAAAATCTATGACAAATGTTATCCCTCGCCTTGCCTATTAATCCTAAAGGGACTGGTGATTAAATACCATTTCTGACTCTCCAGTCCCTGGTGTTCCTGTGGCTCCCAGAGTTCCAGGGGCTCCTGTTGTCCATCTGGGGACAGCGATGGGCAGTGCTGGGTTATTACAGTGAGCTTTGCTGCCCGCTGGGCTGCAGAGGTGAGATTGCACTCAGCACATTCCTGGCCCTCTGCCTGAATTAACCATTTCAGCAACGTTCCCTGGCTTGCAGAAGGGTTACAGGGAAAGCACAACCCAAGGCAAAAGAAGGGTATGAACTGCAGAGCTGAGAAAGGATGAGGAGACACAGGTGAAGCGAGATGCAGCTGTGGCAGGAGAAAAGCTGTAACAGATCTGAGGAAAGCCAGAAAACTGCACAGAATCACAGAGAGTTTTGGGGTGGAAGAGCTCAAAGCTGCTGTCACTCAGTGCAGGGCACTGCTGAGCCCCACACAGGCAGGGAGTGCACTCCTCTCCCAGCTTACTCGATTCAGTGATAGCCGCTTCCAGGGGCGGGGGTTAAATCTATCAAATTAATTTTAATTACAATTCAAAGAAAGAAAATCCACTTGAACATTTCTAATCAACAGGCATCTAATGAGGCCTGTTAGTTCCTGTAGTCTGAACACAGTAGGGAATTTTCCAAGATAATTTACTTCATTAATATTCAGCTAGAAGTGGATCATCCAATACTTTCCATGGTGGCATTGAGATAAAATATGTCAAAAGAAAAAATTTCTATTTGACATGGACTTTAAGTTTCATAAGTTTTGTTCTATCTTAGGAAAAAACACTTCAGAGTGAAATAAAACATTACAGCCCAGATCAACCAAAATTATTACTGGGACTCTCTTAACCAGGAGAGTGCCCATGTAGGAATATAGCAGAGCCAACCAGGAAAATCAGAGGAATCCCCTTTTCAGACTTCTGAAGGCTGTTGCTGTGTATAATTCTTGATACAAGAAATGTCAACAGCCCTTGACAAGCTGTCAGCCTTTTTACAGAACAACAGCTTTATTGTAGCAGGTTTCACAGCTTCCAGCTGAGACTCAGTTGGTTTGTTTGCTTACAATGGAAATTAAAAAAACAAACAAACCAAGGTGGGTGAAAGAGCCCCAGAGTGACCAAGGTCCAAGGTTTGTCTGGTGTCCTGAATAATAAAAGGATGAGTAGGAGAGCAGGGAAGGAGGATGAGACCCAGCCCAATGGAACTCCAGAGTTCCGTGCTGCTGTGCCAGCCCTGCCTCCTCCTGTCAGCAAGAGCCTCTCCAGCCACTGAGGGGACATTTGTCCTGTTACTGACCAATGCCCCTGTCCCACGAGGAGCTTGGCTCACTGCCCCTTGCAAACAAAGCACCACAGATGCCAGGATGGAAATGCCACAGGGATGTGTCACGGATTCCTGGGAAACAAGCAGGATTTTCCTCACGGGGACATTCGGGTTTGCATATCCACAGAACACGTGGAGGGTACTGAGAAGTCCAACCTGACAGAAATTTGTCCTCCTGTAAGTGTCAGTCCTGTTTCTCCTTCTTTCTCCACTGCATTGTAAACGTTATCCTCTCCAAAAGTGTTATTCCAAATAGACCATTGGAATACACTCCAAACAGATTCCATCAGAGTACATTCCAAACACACCGGCAGAAGTGAGAGGGAAAAGATGAAATCATGAATATTTGAAGGAGCATTTTCAGAAGAGCTCAGTGGTTGGGGAGGGGAGGCTGCAAAAGGCACCATCAGCTTCTTGGGCTCTTCTCTGTCCTGTGTGCTGCAACCAAAGTTTATTTACCTGTAGGGTGAAATAATTCGGGGTGATTTGGTCACGATAGGTGTAAATGAAGTGTACATACATCAAGCAGATACACACAGAGCATATATACCAAACATAGACACATAAGCTCTCTCCTGTTTCCAGACCTCATCTTAATTTTCCAAGACTGCTCCACTGAAATGCTGTAAAATTCAATTTTGAGCTCATAAGATGCTTGTTAGTGCCTGTCTCTGTGTGACTCAAGGGGATCAAAGTTTGATTTTTTAACAGTGTTTTTTTCCAATTAGGAAACTGAATGTGCTCATAAACACCAACCTCCTTAAGCAGACTCCAAACGGAGACCAGATCCTATTGCTCTCCATCCTATACCAATGACAAGCTTCAACCCCAAAAGGGTGTTTGCATGTAAGGGAGATCAGATATTGGCCAAAATGTAATTGCTTTTATTCCACTGCTGATGTCTGTAAATGTTCCTGTGCTACGGCCACACAGAACAGAATCTGCAGCTCCAGCCACTTATTTCCTCTGGACTTGTTCTGCTCCTCCTCCTGCCCCACCAAACCTCCCTCAGCTCATGGATCAGACTGTGACCGACTGCATTTGGATTCTCTGGAAACTGCCAGCACTCCTGCCCCAGCTTTTTTCAACTGTGACAGTAAAAAAGGCTCCAAGCCCCCCAAAATGAAATCTTTGGGTAGATATTATCCCACCTTAGAGCAGGCAGGGCTCTGACAACACCACCACTACACATACCATTGCTTCCACTACTGAAAATACAAGGGGAAGTAGGACTCAAGTTTCATATTGTTAATGGATTAATTAAATTACATTCTCATTATTCAAAGACACTTAGGTTAATTTAAGAACATGTATTTTACCCAAAACTCACTTAACTGCCATGTAATTTTTTGCTATTTCCTTTTCCATTATTGCTGATTAACAAGATCCTTGGGAATAAATAGAAGTGCTCTCTGTGCTGTAATTAGCCTGTCTGTCCCTCTGATTAGCTGATTCCTATTTTGTGGCAGGGAATTTGGAGATCCTAAGTACTCTGGTCTGACATCATTCCAGCCACAGAGCAAAATGGAAGTTTTCTGGGAAAGAAAGGCCTTGGCTCTGTTTTAATAGATGTTTGGAAAGTCACCAAGGTCCAGCCTAAGCATCCCTGAAACAAATGGATTTCACTGCGCTGAGCTAGGAAAGGAAAGCCCAGAAGGAAGACTGGAGCCAGGGTAAATTCCTCAGCCAAATCAGCAGCAGAGCTGGGATACAGTCAGGCCAAAGCCCTGCCCAGTGGCTTCCACTGCTCCTGCCCCATGGAGCAGAGCATGTCTGGGACACCCCCTCTGTTCCCCCCGCCTCGGGGTGCTCAGCACACGGGGGACACCCCCACGACACGTGTGTGACCCCCAGGGCTGCTGGGGGACAGAGATGGACCAGCTGGAAGGTGCTGACCCGGCCCAGAAGTCAGGGGAGCATGTGGCCATCAGACCTCAGAGGGGTTTATCCCAAGAAGCTTCTGTCCCAAACAGAATGGATTTTGTCAGGACATCAAAAAAGGATAAAGTTTTTTTCTGGGCTTTAGTTGCTTGTGCATTTGTAGAGCTGGGGAGACACAGGGCTTTTAAAAAAATATTAGCATTTTGGAAAGGATTATTTCTCCCAGCTGTCATTAGAGTAAAACTGTTATTTACAAATTTTTAGAGAGTTCTAAACATATCATCCTACGTTTCGAAAGGTTGGAGTTATTTCAATTTATTCATATAAAGGTAGAATGCTCTTTATGGAGGTCAGATCATTTATTCTGCCCCAACTGATTAAATAACACATTGAGACCAAAAAGGTGAAATATCCTTAGGAAGAGACCAAAAACCCAGAAATTTTGGGAAAGACACACGTTATTTTAATTCACCCTGGCCCTTAGTGAATTCACTGCTCATTAATGAGGTAGATGGGTTTTCAGAGTTCTTTTCCATCCAGGGTGCCCAGAGCAGCTGCAGCTGCCCCTGGATCCCTGGCAGTGCCCAAGGCCAGGCCAGACATTGGGACTTGGAGCAGCCTGGGACAGTGGAAGGTGTCCCTGCCCATGGCAGGAGTGGCACTGGATGGGCTTTGGGGTTCTTTCCAGCCCCACCCATGCTGTGATTCCATGATTGTTTCTGTGGGCAGGACAGAGCTGTGCCTGCAGCACCACAAGAGCTCCCAGCCCTGCTCCTCTGCAGAGGCGACGTGTCCTCGGCACAGTGAGTGACTGTCACACTGAACACACCCTCCGGCCTCTCACCAGCCCCCACTGCCCAGAGCCATTCATTTGGACAAATTGGAGAGAGTTCAGAGACAAGCAACAAAATTAAGAGGTGCCTGGGGATGTTGCCTGGAGAAGGAAGGTCAGCAGGAGCAGATTTGGTACCAGAGGTGAGTTGTGGTTTTAAAGAGGTCACTGAGAGGGAGGGGTATATGAGAGAGGGTCAGGCAAAGTGTAAAATAGTGCTGTGAGACAAAAATTATTCAGAGGTCAGGAGGAAAAATTTGGGGTCACGGTGTTTTCATGCCAAATAAGATTTTTCCTGAGACAGAATGACCCCATCCAGTCCCTTTTGTCACCTGGGCATACACGAAATGATTTCCTGAGCAGGGTAAATTGCTTCTTGATAGTAAACTTGCATTAGCAATAGGTAAGAGCCTGAGTGACCTCTGCTCTTCTCCGTCTCCCATTTCCATGACAGAAAGTGCAGGTACTCACAGAGATGTCACAGCAGCTGGGCTGGAAAGTCCGGGGCAATTTCAGCACGAGGGTTTGCATGGTGCTGGGTTGGAGCTGGGGAGGTGCAGCAGGATGGGCACGAGCAGATGGAAGGGGAAGAAAAGAAGGAAAATGTCAATTAAGTCTGAAAGTGAGAGAGAGGTTCTCCTGGTCAAGGAATTTATCTCCCTGTCTGTCTGGGCAAAATACCCCCAGGCTGGGAGAGTTTTGCTGGGTGTGAGCAGGGCCAAGGGAGCCAAAGCAGGAGCCCCATCCCCGGACCAGGCTGCTCTGGCTGCAGTGGAACTCCAGTGGCACCCAGGTTTTTGTGGAAGGATTCCATCTGCAGTGACCCCCAGCTGGGCATTATTCACACCAACACACACAGTGCAGCCATGTCCACACCATCGCTGTCCCTCCACATCCCACTGCCACCTGCCCCAGCCCCTCCTGAAAGCAAACACCACCTGAGGGACAGCAGATTGTGCCATCAGAGAGGGTCAGAAACAAGGTTTAAAATACTCTCCCTGCTCTTTGCTGTGGGAAGGACATGGGGCAGCTTTCCCCCAGCCAGGAGGGGCTGGATTAGAGACCTGATCAGGCAGCAAACAAATGCAGATGTACAGGACTAAACAAAGCCTTGCCTGTGATCTCCATGTCAACAAATTAGACAACTGTGTTGGCAACTTGGCAGGCTCCTCTTGTTTGCGATGGTAAATCAAGTTCACAGTCTTTGCAGCTGCATGCGAATTTCTAATTTTACAATTTTTAATTTTTAAAAATTTTAATTTTGTTTGGACTTTTTTTTTTTTTTTTTTTGCTGGCATCATTCTAGAAAGCTGATTATATGGGGATCTGCCTTTGTGTCCAAAACCTGGTTAGTTATGTCTCTCAGAGAACAAACAGCGACTGCCAACCCTGGGAGGGTTAAATCTGCCAGCCAGCATCTGCTGCACCCTCACAGGAACAGAGAGGGCCCATTCCATGCTCTCCATCCCCTGGGGTAACTGCTGGGGTGTGGGGGGTCCCGGGAGAGGAACAGTCTGGGGTTAATGTGGGAAAGGAACCCCGGGAAGGGCTCCCATCATGGAGCACCTGCACAGGGGCGTCAGGCAGAACTGCCTGAAACTTCCCATTTGCTCCTGTCAGCACAATCCTGTGTATTTGAATTCAAGATAAAAACCTGTGTGCTGCAATGAGGGTGCAGCTCTGCCCTCTGTGCCAAGGCTGGGAGCAGAAGGGAGCAGAAGATCCTTTGGACAAGGGCAGCCAAACCACCCTTCAGTTGCTGGCAGTCTCGAGGGAATGGGGAAGCTGAGCATGATGGATTTTATCATATGATTGATCATGGTGGTTTAAGGAGCAATGCCCACCTTGAGGCGCAGCTGAGGGCAGGGCTTTGTTGAGCAAAAATTCCCAATCACCCTGCTGTGACCTTGCAGGGGTCTTGGAGCACTCAGCAGGAGCCTGACTGGTAAACAGAGCCCTGTGATAGAAACCCGCTGCTGGCCGTGGGTGCCCGATGGAGAGCTGCCAGTTGTTTGTCACAGCGGCTCTGACAGCAGCTCCCAGCAGCGCTCTGGGCCCCTGCAGCTCCTGGGCAGGCGGCACATCAGTCCCTGATAATGTACAGCTGCACCTCTTGGATGAGGCCAAGCTGTATGGGGCACAGGAGCTGTGTTCTCCCAGACCTCAGGGCTGCTGCTGCCCACAGCATAACCATGCCTGTCCCCTCGGAGTGCCTTCCCTCAGCCTCCCACAGCAGCAATTCCATCAGCACGGCCTCCACACCTCCAAATGAATCGCTCAGGCAGGCAACAGCAGCTTCCCACTAACACTTATCCCATCCAACACTCTCCTCATAAAACTTTACGGTACCTTTTTCCTTATGATAATCCAGTATAAACATGATTTTAATGGGCCTAGGAGGAAAACAAGCACAGCAACAAGGCCAACAGGCAATGATTGCAGTCTCCCATCTCATCGCTTTTCCTTTCTTTTCTCTCATTCTCTCTGCTCTGGTTTCAGTGTGCGTTATTTTGGTCATGCTGTCACTGGATTATTATGTGCTCTCCATTTCAGGGCTAGAAAGCCTGAAGGTCTTTTGTGGTTATACTTTAAAGGTGGCTTTGTGGCTTTTTTTTTTTTTCTTGTGAATTTGATTCAGCTTTGCTCTGGGTTACTGCTATGCCTGCTGAACCACTACACAGTTTTGAAAAAGAAACTGTGTCCAAAGGAAATGTTGGAGACAACCACGCAAACAAATTCCCTTGAGATGGGCACATTTTACCCCTAATCTGAATTTGACTCAGTTTGCAGAGCAGAATTCCCTGTGTGCAGCCCCACGGGTTATTTATCAGGGACAATTCCCTGGTGTTTCCCCATCCCCAAAGCCATGACACATCACTGCAGGCTCAGCCTCTTTCGGGCACCCCCGGCCTGCGGGGCCTCACCCTGTTCTCCCTGTCTCCCTCAGCCTCACAGCCCTCCCTGGGTACCAGCTCCCTCGGAGCAGTGCAGGTGCCAGATCACAACAAAAAGCAATATTCACTCCTTTAATTAAATTTACCACCATTATTACTTATTGGCATGAGACAAGCTGGGCCCAGCCATGACTACAGAGATGTAAAATGGGCAGCTGCACAAATATGGAACAAAATAAGGAAATAATTCATAACCTTGCTAAACAAAGACTTCACATGGCTTATTTGCTTTCACAAATGCAAACACATAGAAATACAGTTAAGCAAAGAGATTCTGCCAAGATTTTTTGTGGAAAACTTGTCCCGGCTGGTGCACAGGCTGCTGCAGATGGAAAAACGGGATTTGGGTGGAGATGAGAGTCCAGCAGAAAGCTGAGGATAACCAGTGGATGGTTCTGCCCCTTGCGAGCTAAGATGTAATTGGGAGGGTAAAGTGATATATGTGAGATAAGAGAGGCTCTCTTTTGAATGATTTGTTCAAGGGAGGCCTCCCCTGATGGGCACAGCAGTGAATTCCCACCCTCAGCAAAGGTCCTGCAGGCTGTGAAGGGTGCTCTCCTCCCAGGACTTCCTGGTAAATATACAAACACGTGGAAATTGCTCCATTCCCCCCCTTACTGCAAAAGGAATAACCTGCATTCTAAATGAGATTAAAGCATCACTGCAAATCCCACTAATTCCCTCACAGGAGCCACAGGAGGGGCTGGTCACCTCCTGGGGCCACTCGGTCACAGGCCTGGCACCGCCTTTTCCTCTCCAAACAGTGAAAGCTTGGTCCCAGCTGGACGTGAGGAGGATGTTCAGCCTCTCTGCTGTGCCTCTGTGCCACCTGCTCATGGAAGGGAATGACAGAAGAAGCCTGGCTATGTGGCTGTGCCAGAAAAATAGCCAGGCAAATAGAAATGCACGGGAAGGCAGAAAGCATTTGGGATTTTTATGTGAAAAAGCTTTACCCAGGTAAACCCTTTGCTGCCTAAAATGGAAGGGAGAGAAGGACAGGCCTGGACAGAGGGATCCTTCATCCCCCCTCTTCTCTTAAGCACGACACCACTGGGAAATGCTGCAGCCAATCTGCTACAGGGTTTGGGATGTGCCACTGCCTTTCCCGGGCTCTGAGAGCGGACGCAGATCCACAGCACAAGGAGGCACTTCCCAGTAAAACAGAGGGGACCCTTGCCCTTTGCCTGCCCACAAAGGCACTGGGATGTTAAGTCTAAACAAACAGATCCCCAGCCAGAATTAGCTGTGTAAATTCAGATTATCAGCTCATGTTGCCAGCAACAGATCCTGGCTGGAAACCAGGCTCCGATCTGCTCCCTCAAGAACTGAGCTGACAGCACAGAGCACAATCCCATCCCTTGCTGGCAGGGCAGGGATGCAACAGGGATATGATCTGCAGGATCACAGGGGCTCTCCCACCCAGTTTAACTGATTCAAAGTAATTTGCATTTAAATGATTGCCCTTCAGAGCCCTGGGAACACACGGGTACCAGCGAGCACAGCAGCATCATGCTCCCCAGTCTGTGCTTCAGGAGAAACACTAAATGTAGTTCTGAAGTGTCACTGACAGTCTGTGCCCTGTGTGCAGTGAATCCCTGAGAAACCCTCGCACTGCCTTGTGTCCCCTCACATCGGGGACATGGAGAGAGATTTCAGGGCCACTTTCAGCAGGGCTGACAACAAATTCCTTCTTCTGCCTCACTCCTCACTCAGGAGAGGCCCTAAGGAGTCCAGAGAAGTTAGAAAGGGTGAGAAAGTGCTTCAGAGGGTGGGCAGTGCAGGCAGTGCTTTTTAGTGACCCTGCCTGGTGTTTGGGTACACAGATCCCAATGCGTGACCAGCACATCCCCAGCCCTGTGACCTGCATGTCCCCAGCCCCGTATAAATAAAATTTAAAAATAAATAAATAAATATATGAGAGTTGAGAAAATTGAGAAATTGGGGGTCAGTGCATCAGCCCGGAGATCCCCCAGCTCCAGGGGTTGGATGATTCCTCCAATTACAGCTGCTGTTTCTGCTTGGGGAGGACTGGTTACAGCGCAAAACCAGATTCCCTGCTCACCTGTTTAGCACTTACTAAAAGCAAACAAGAAGTAGGAGAATCCAATAATCTTTTTTCCATGTGGATTAGCAAGTCAGGAGGTTCCAGCAGAATTCAACCGAATTTTTGTGATCAGGTGATTTTCAGTTTTGATTACTGTAACTACAAAACAAGCCAACAGCCTGACATGAATCTAATCCATAGTGTGGAAAAAGGGGACTTTTTTTGTGTATGCAGGAGGGGGATGAAAAGATGCATCTTTTCCATCAAAACAATGCAAAATCTGATTTTTTTCACCCTAAACTTGGTCCAGTGTACAGTAAACCAAACCAAGCTGATCATATCATGTACCAGGTGTTGCTCTGGAGCAGCAGTGACATGATTAATTAAATAGTCACTGGGCCAGAAAAAGGACTGAAAATTATTATGATTTTCTGGCCATTCCAGCACTTCATATTAGAGAGACATGGATGAAATACTAAACCTTTGGAGAAAGGAATAGGCCCCACATCTGCTCCCTGCCCAGGTCAGGCACCTGAACAATCACCTGAGGGCACAGAGCAAGGTCAAGGCGAGGGTTCCCAGCATCCAGGGCCTGCATCCCCCAGAAAATGCCCCCATTCCATCCCCCTGCCCGGGCTCTGCTGCCTCTGTGTGCTCACACTAGCACCAGTCACTGCTCCAGGCACCTGGAATGCACCAGAGCACTGCTGCAGTACTGCAGAAGGACCAAACTAAATCAGAGCCAGGGGTAGTTTTGTACTTTCACTTAATTGTACATTCAGGGAATTTCTCTGGTGATCTGCAAGAAATTGGTATCTGCTCACAGGGGGAGTATCAAATGCAGGATACAGAGCTGCTGTACACATATAAATCACAGAATCATTAAGGGGGAAAACACCTCCAAGAGCATCAGTTCCAGCCTCTGACCAAATACCTCACTGCCCACTAAACCACATCGTGACCATAAACCCCACGAAATCCGAGCTCTTTAATTCCTTCAGCATCAGCACCACAGTTTTAGAATACAGTATCTAAATGTAAATTTAAAATAACCAACAGGTTATTGATTTCAGTGATCTACCAGCAGGTTTTTGCCTTTATGAACCTCACTGAATCATCAGGCATTTGCTCCAAGTGCTGTTTGCTCAGATTTAACAACTGCAGGGAGTTTTGTTAATATCCAGAGTTTTATTCCAGGAGTGGGAGTTTCAGCACAGATCTCCAGAGGGGCTGCCACGTGTGTTGTGTGGGCAGCTGGGGGACACCCAGCCCATGACAGAGCCAGGCCTTGTGCAGGGCACGCTCCCGTCAGGAGCAAAGAACGTTTTTTGAAGTGAGTAGGAAAAATTTCGGGTGGCCTGACCCAGAACCATGGAATGTCCTGAGGTGGAAGGGATCCACAGGGATCATCCAGTCCAGCTCCTGGCCCTGCCCAGACACCCCAACAACCCCAGCCTGGGCATCACTGGCAGCGCTGCCCAAACGCTCCTGGAGCTCTGGCAGCCTCGGGGCCGTGCCCATTCCCTGGGGAGCCTGGGCAGTGCCCAGCACCCTCTGAGGGAAGAACTTTTCCTTAAAATCCAGCCTAAACCCCCTGACCCAGACCCCAGAGAACTCCTCACCCCTGAACAGGCACAAGCCAGCATTCCCACCTGTGCTACCACGGGTACCTTATTCATTGGAGTTCTCTTCAAATGTCACTGTTGTCATTCTCATTTGCATATGCAAATCACCGTGAGCTTTATGCAAGGCGAGGACAAGTCCTAACACCCCTTTAGCTAGACCATATTTCCTGCTATTTCTGGCTCTCCTCGCTTCACTCCTGGCCTGTGTCTGAGAACACAGAGGTAAACAAAAATGAAAAATGATGAGAAGGAAGCGAGCCACCTGCTTTCTGCCTCAGAGGGCTGGGATTCATCCTGAGCAGGAGCCTACAGGGTCTCCAGGCCTTCTAATTGCTCCAGTTGGTTCAGTTTGGTGCCGTGGCCATCTGGCTATTTGGGGGCTGGCAATTAAAACCGGTGAGGAACAGCTGAAATTGTTATTATTCAGTGTACTGAACTTGTTTTTATTAAAGACTAAGAACAGGCACATGAGAAATCTTCAGTGCAGCTCAAACTGTGCTGTGGAGAGCCAGGTATTCCTGCTGATCCCATGGATACCAGTGCAGGCTTTTCCAAAGGCATCTCCATAGCTTGAGGTAAGGATTCGCTACACTCAGGTGAGGAACTATGGCTGGACAAGCCATATCTGAAAGGCCCAGGACAAAGGCAAAAACGGGGGCTGATCTCATCAAGAAAGGCCTGAGGAGAAGCAGTTGCTGGGAGCTGAGAGCTGCCCCAGCCAGCGCAGAGCACAGGGAAGGGCTGCCCAGGGCAGCAGCTCCCAACTCTGCATGCCCAGCTGGGCACTTTTCCAAAGGGGATCCATCCAAGGCAGCACTGGACTGGGGACAGGACTAGGGATGAGACTCCCTTCTCTGGGACACAGAGACAGCACACTGAATGATCTGTGGATCTCTTCTGCCTCTATAAACCAGGAATAAAAGCACTGCTTTTATTTTATTTTTACTATTGCTCTAGGACTGTCCTTTAGAGGGGAAGATGTTCCACATGGTCCCTCCCAGAAAGTCCTTGAGCCCTGTTCAGCACCCCACCGCCCCCTCCTGCCACTTCACCCAGATCGGGGCGAGGCCTTGGGGTCAGCCCAAGCCTCTGTGGAAGATTTTCCAGTTCCAGGCAGAACCCACTTACAATCAAGCGTTGGATTCTGCAGCGTGCAAACCCTTTCCATATTTATGACCGATACTGGGGATTAACTTCATTTATGAATTTAACAATGATTACACTTCATTATCCTGCACACAAACAAATATTATCAGGAACAAGTGAATTACACAGAATGTATTCTTTGGGCCTTTATTTCCATATCCCAAGGAAGGCCCCTTTCCTGGGGTATAACTGATTGCACACCTCGCTGAGCACTCTGGGGTTTGGCAGCTCCACACTGAACAACACAACCACAGAGCCAGGAGAGTATGCTCCAAGCAACCCCCCCAGCACAGGGGGCATTCCTGGGAGGGGCCATTCCACACTGACATCTTCATTTCTGGCAGTGTCACCTATTACTGAGCTGCTCACCTGTGCTGGCTCTGGCTGCAGGTGCAGCTCCCCTCTCTCCAGGTCCCCTCCCGAGCTGGCCCCTGAGGTGCCACTCACACTGGGCTGGGGCCAGCCTGGCTGGAGCTGGTTCTGATCTATGGTGGAGGCCGGAGATCCCATGCTGGTGGGTTTGCTCACACAATGAAGGGGCTGAGTTAGGGCAGGCACCTCTGGCAGTCTCGTCCCTCCCGAGTCAACTCTCCAGCCCTTCACCCCACGGAAGGTGGGCACAAAGCTGATCATTCACACGGCAAGAAACACCCAAAACCCAGGCTAATGGAGCTTGAATCTGACAGGAACTTCCCCAGCAGTTGTGCCCTGAGCAGCACCTTGGAGAAGCCAGAGCCTTTCCCTGTCCCAGAGCCAGCACGGAGTGTCACAGCCAGGGGACACATGGAGCTGCAGCTGCACCCAGGCCTGGCCTGGCACTTCACCTCTGCCTGGGGACAGAGCTCTGCAGCTCCACATTCTGCTGAGAAAGATCTTGTGCCAAACCACCAGTGGTAGAGTGATGGGGGGAAAATAATGAATCTGTTTCAAGTTTAATCTTGTCTGAGGAAGGGGGTAAATAGAAAAAAAGGGAAAGCAATGTTTGACCCAATTTTATCTCCTCTTAAGCCTTGTGGATGTGGCACGTGGGGACTTGGGTTAGTGTGGCCTTGGCAGTGCTGGGGGAATGGCTGAGCTCGATGGTCGTGGAGGGCTTTTGCAACGTGGTTCTATGATTCTAAGATTGTTAATATCACATTATTTATTCCTTCAGTATTTCCAAAGCTGAAATTATTAACATAGCTGAAACCTCTCCAAGAGAGGATTTGCTTTTAATGATTTTCTCTTCCTTGATTTTAAGGTTAAATTCTGAGATTGTATCATGTATTTCTATTTTGAGATGAGCAGAAATGCACTGCTAGTAACTGCATCAACAAACGGGAGAAATCATGGAGCCACAACTCCAGGCAGGGAATTAGGAAATATTGATAACTGCTGATGTAGCAAAAGGTTGAAGTGGTTGGAGGGCAGAGACTGTGATGGTCATCACCACCATACCAGAGCTTTCCATCAGTACAGAGTTATTATTACAGGATAACTGAACTTCTTTCCCCAAAGAATGACTTCTGGCATCTGGGGAGAGTCCATATTTTCTTTTAAATCTCTTCTGAGGTGCTACTAAAGGCTTGTCAAAGCTTGGTCAAGACCCCAAACCTCCCTGGGCAATGTCCAGCCATTACAGGTAGAACAGCTGACTTGAACTTCCTTTGAGGCAGCTAGGAAAGAGCTGGGGATGGGAGAACTCTCCACACACACAGCTGGGAGGACCTGGCAGGGATGGGCTGTGCCATCACTCGAATCCCATCAGTGTCTGTGGTTTGTCAATTTTTCTACAAATACCCAGCAACGGGTGCAAAGCAAACCCAGAGAGATCTGAGACAGCAATAAACAAAGTTCTGGAACAAGTGATGTAGCTGCTGATGAATTAACTCCACGACAGTCTGGAACGACCTCAAAATAATTCATGTGTTGAGAACAACTATAAATCTTGCTAGTGGGGTGTCCTTGGTGAGCAATTAGACGAGTAACTGCTATTTGTTTGGAGATATTTTCTTTTGAAGATGTTCTGCTGGCAGGTAAAGATGGAGTAGGCAAACAAAACCCAAGGAAAACTCCACCAGAGCCCAGTTTGTAACTCAAATTAGAGTGTTATCAATTTTCAATGAGTGTAACAATGTAACAATGTAACAGTGTAACAGTGTAACAATGAGTAATAACAATGAGTGTTATCAATTTTCCTTCTCTTTCCTGAAAATCAAGGATTCTTTTACTATCAGATCTTTAAATCTTGTGCAAAGGTGCAACAGGATTCAGTATTTGCAAAGGTGGCTTTTTCCTTTGGACTATTGCAGGAATGAAGGAGTCCAACAACATTCATTCCATGGCTTCTCATACACAGATGATAGAGCGCTGCTGATGTCTGAACGCCTGACTTATTCGCTAATTTATTATTCATTTACTTCTAGATTATAATGTCTAATTTAGTCTCTAATGTATCAATTTCTCCCCCGATTTAGTCCTTTGTCATCCAATCTGGAATTTAAATATAAATAAGTAAATAAATAGGCACGTTCTGTGTGGCAGGTAAGCAATAAGCCATCATCATTTGGAACAGCAAGAGAAAGATAGAGTACAAAGGAGGAGGGATGGATTTCTTTGCAAAATTCATTGCTCCGCCAGGCATACGAGGAGCATGTCAGAGGCAAACCAGGCTGTAGTTATAGCAACCATATGTTCCGCTGGAATAACACATTCCCAGGGACACGGCAGGCTCCAGCACGGGTAAGAAAATAACAGCTCACATCTCTAGTGAGAGAAAGCAGAGTGTGACCAGATCCTGTGTTGGCTCCAGGGAGTGGTGGAGATTCCAGAGCCTCTGGTGAGAGAAGCCCAGAGCTGGTCAAACAACCAGTGACCAGCACACTGGAGCCAGCAGGGCTCCCTTTGCTTCCTAAACATCCCCCTCACAATTCCCATGGAAATGCACAAACACTTTACTCATTCTCATGTGGACTTCTGATTCAAATAATACCAAGTGCTGCTAATTTTTTTTAGGACCACACTTAGTGTGGGGTTTTTAATAACTCAGTGCTTTTTCCAGATCACTGAGCTGGGCTGCCGCCCTCGGGCTCGTGTGGCAGCAGGTGATCAGTGCTCGGCTTTGGAAGCATCCAGAGAGGGCTTTAAGCAAGGACCTGACCTGAAAATTGGGCCCAAATACAGGAAACAGAGAGAATTCTGTGGGCTGAGAAAGGAGGAGCAGTGCCCAGGCCCTGCTGTCCAGATCCCAAATCCCGCCAAGCCTCCAGGCCTGCCAGGCCAGCACATCCTGTCACATCCAGGCTGAGCCAGCAGGAATGAGCCCTCACAGAGGGAGAATGAGGAAAAAAGAATTCCCAGGAGCGCTCTGAGCAGTCCAGCAGTGCCCTGAGTCCATCTGGGCAGCCCCAGCTCCGGTGGCTCACACGGCCTCGCCGGCACAGCTCCGAGGTGGAGCATCTGCACAGGGAAAGCAGCTGGTGGAGGCATCTGCTTGCAAATTAAAGAGTGTCCAAACACTGATGCCAGAACTTGGGTCGAATCAATAGGCCAGATAAAATGCTAATTGCAATTACATCGGTCACTGCGCCACGCCTGGGACTCTTGGCCTGACTTGGTTGGACTTCAAAAAGCATCGCGGCTGAATGAAAGATTTGCTGTCTGGTGCTCCTTGTGTGCCCTCTGTGACCCTTCATGGTGAGAGGAGATCATTAGTGACCATCACAGAGTGCTCCAGGAGATGGCCCGAAGGTCCCCTGCCACAGTGGTGTGGTCACCTCGCACCTCCAGCAGGGACCCCAGAACCAAGCCCCAGCCCTTGGGCTGGCAGGAGCAGAGCAAGAACACAAAGCTGCTTCTCCAGGGGCACCTGGGAACAGCTCTGCCAGAGCAAACACTCACAGATCACCCCAGTGAAATACGTGGGTTTAGCTCTTTTTAAAAAACATTGCTTATCAATAGCAGCCTGAGGTAGCAGGGAGCCGTGCAGGCCGGAGCCTCTGGCAGCACATTCCTGGATGTCTGGAATTCCTGCTGCTCTCCTGAAGCCCAAGTGGGGACAGGAACGGGCTGGCTGTCAGCTCAGGCAACACAAACACCAGAATTTGTTCGGACAATGTTGCCAAGCTGAGGAGCAGGCACAAAGCCTGCAGGAACGTGGCTTGGGCAGGCCTGGAATGTGGTGGATGTGCCATGGGCTGTCCGGGAGGGGGCTGCTGTGCCTCCCATGTCATTCCAAACTGCTGGAAACGTCAGCTCAAACCTGGGGAAGCTGATGCAGCCCTCAATTCCATGCCCTGCTTCCCACCATATGCAGGGATCTCGGTGGCTTTTCCTTGCTCCACATCCGACCATCAAACTGCTCTGCACTGTGCAAATAAAACCCAACTATCTCATGCCAAGCCCTTCCCGAACAAAAAAAACCTATGGTGAAAAACAGGCAAAAGAACTCATGTTGGCCATCTACATTTGTACCTTACAGCTGAACCCAACTCCACCACGAGAACATTGCTGGCACTTGGGCTCCTGGTGCTGGCCCAGCCCCGCATTTCTGTCCCCAGGCGTGGATTTCTCTCCCTGTCCCACCTGCAGCCCTGAGGCGTGGGGCAGGTGCTGGGTTTGGTTGTCTGTCCCTGCAGCAGCTGCAGCCCTGGGTTAATGATCTGGCACTAAAGCACCCCAGCGCTGATTCACACAAAGGGAGAGGGATGCAGATTATTCTTCTTCCATGTAAATCGTGCACCGTCCATTAGGTTTGTATCAATAAAATCAAAGCACATCAGAGGCACATTAGAGACAGTGAGAACAGGGCAGCTTGTGACACAGAAGGGGGGAAATGCCCTCATTGTGTTCCTGCTTCTGGAAGCCAACACCCTCAGTGTGCATCCTGCTCCTCACCCACAGGGAAGGGCTCTAGTGCCAAACTCTGCCCATCCCACAGGATTCAGCTTCACTCTACCAGCCCATCAAGAAACTCTGGACCTGAAACCCCATCTGAGGAGTGGCTGGGATAGCAATGACAGTGTATCCCACTAGAGCTGGGCTTGCTTTGCTTTCTGGCCCAAGAGAATAAAAATTTAAAATCTCATCAAAAGAGATGAGACTTACAACAATTCAAACAAGTCCAGACTGAGTAAAAAGTAGTGGAACAAAAAATTAATGTGGGCAATTAAATTTATTAAGGAAAGCGGTTTTGCTGTGCTGGAAGAACCGACCTGACAAACAAGATCCAGAATGAGTAGCCAAAGTGGAACAAAGGCTCAGCCAAATTTCAAAGTTGTTAAAATTCAGCCAGGGAAAGTTTCAGTGATCTACAACTGAAAGGAAAATGGATCCAAGTCTAAAAGGAAGAAACAGAAACCAGGGAATGCTGGGGAAAAAATAGCAGGAACACAGCAGAGAATGAGCAAAATCTCCTGTTCCAAACACACAGATCGTGTCTGGAGCTCCAGAACAGCTCCACCTGCATCCCCCACCAGGCACAGCCCAGAGGTCATTCCTATCTCCACAACTGTTTTTCCTTAGAGTGTTCCCCACACATGGACTGAGCACCCCCTGGCCAAGGGGCTTCAGGGGAGCCACTCAGTGAGCATCCACCCAGAGCTCTGGTGCTGAGCTCACGAGTCCCAAAGCTCAGATAAACTCTATTCCAAGAGGCTCCCGGGGATGCAGGGAGGCAGCAGCCTCCTCCCGAGCCGTGCTGCAGAGCAGATGTGATTTCATTCACTGGGCATTGTCAGTCTGGGCACAGGCAGCCAGAGCTGCAGTCACACAGAGACAGCAAATTCCTGCTTCAAAAACCAGCTGGAGGAAGGAAGCGAAGCTGTCACAGCTTCAGGAGTCGCTCTCTGCATTTACTCCTTTTTCCCCAGATGTGAAACATGGAGTTAATGCCAGCCATCCTTCACCTCCCTGGGTTTGGCCATTACAGAGATTTTCTAAAAAAGGCAAAAATTATCTTGCCTGCATCTGTGTTTTCCTGTCCACTACATTACATCCCACTGGGACCAACCTCTGTGGGCTCCTGATCCAATAAAAGCCCGTGCTGGAGCCTGTGCTGGGCTCAGTTTCTGTCCCCATCCCCACGGCACTGCACAGCAATGTGGGCGACGCTGCCCCACCAGAACCTCCCAACCCCATGGAAACATCCCAGCTCGATGTGCTGGGAGCTGCAGGGTGACCCCACAGTGCCCACCTGGATCCCCCCTGTCCAAGGATAGCCCCTGAGCTGGGATCCACCATGGCCAAGCCGGCATCGCCCCAGCTGTGCCAGCACCAGGCCTGGGGGAATGGGGCATGCAGGGCAACTCCCCAGCACAATCTCAAGGAAAAACACAGAAAAGACTTAGGAATGAGTTACACAAAGTTATTCAAGACTTATGACTCGAGAACCTCAGTCAACTCCCTTTATCCAAGAGGCATCTGAGTCCAACATCTCAACACAATAGGAGTTTCTGAGGAGAGGCGGCTTTGAAAACCAAAGTAAAAAGCATAACAAGGCACAGGGGAGCAAGAACTAAACAAACCCAGACTAGAAATAGGCACTCGCTTTTGCCAGGCAGGGATGTACCATGGGAGCCACTTAAAAGGAACTCAGCGTGGTGTGGTTTCTTTGTATCTTTTTATCGATTCCCTTTAAATTTCTGGCCAAAGAGAATTATAGTCCTGAGCCTGCAGTTCAGGAGAATTTTGTAACTTAATCTGCAAGAGGTCAGTTTGGAGGTTTGAAGAAAGTTCCCCAGCCCCAACACCAGCGTAGCGAGCTTGTGAACTGCAGAGGTGCCCTCGCAGAGCTGACCCCGCAGCAAATGTCCCCACAGCACGAGGCCACCAATAGCACGTGGCCACCAGACCAGGTGGCTCCAAGCCCCATCCAGCCTGGCCTTGGACACTTCCAGGGGTGGGGCAGCCACAGCTTCTCTGGGCAACCTCTGCCATGGCCTCACCTCCCTCAGTTCTTCCTAGTATCTGACCTAAATCACCCTCTTTCAGCGTTCCTTGCATTAGGTACTCGTTACACTTGTCCGTTTTCATCCCACATGGGGCCATCTCCATCCTTTGCCAAGTGCTGACAGCGCAGGGACAGGGACAGACACTTCGGGTTTCTCCTGTTGGTTTCATGGAATTATTTCTGCTTTTCTCGCTCATTTTTAGAAAAGAGATAGATTAATTCCCATAAAAATATTTCAGTTATTATTCCCAGGGTATTGTTTTCTTTCCCCTTTCTTTCTTTTTGTACTTTCAGTAGCAGTGAAAAAGGGATGAAGAAAAATAAATGACATTATCAGCCATTTTGAGAACAAAACTGAAAGTTTTCAAAAGTCTCTTTATGCTGTTCATTACTTCCATGACATCAAAGTGGTTTTCTCTTGAGTAAGCAGTTGACTTTTAAACCATGGGACAGATGAAGAAAGCAAATTTCACAGAAAATAATGATAATTTAAAAGTAATTTTTCCAAGTGAAAGCATTTAAAACTGAAATCCATAAAAATAAATCTAAGCACTTCTTGGCTGAACCTCAGATGATTTAAAAGACACAAATGAGGGATGTTCCTACTGCCAGAAAGGGATGGAGGTCACACTGGAAGCTTCCTTCTCTCTTTGTCATTTCTGTATTGGAGCATCTCTCAAAGCACCTGCCAAATTTTAAACGAAGTGCAGGTCTAAAGGTCTGGAATTGGGAAGCACCGTTGGGATGCCCAAGCACGGCTGCCCACAGCCTCTGCCAGGTGCTGCTGAGTGACACTTTGGTGTTTGGTCAGGTTGGGTATCAGGAAAGGCTCTTCCCCCAGAGGGTGCTGGGCACTGCCCAGGCTCCCCAGGGAATGGGCACGGCCCCGAGGCTGCCAGAGCTCCAGGAGCGTTTGGGCAGCGCTGCCAGGGATGCACAGGGTGGGGTTGTTGGGGTGTCTGGGCAGGGCCATGATTCATGTGAGTCCCTTCCAACTTGGGCTATTCCATGGGTCTATGGAATGTTTATAATCCCACCTACTGGCCTGGAGTGCTTTCAGGAAGACAGGAGTGGGAGGGAGGCAGCTCACTGCAGCACAGCTCCTGCCCCATTCCCAGCCCCAGCATTCCATGGAGCCAGCCCTGGCAGCGTACATCTCCTCCCACTGCAGGGTGTCCTTAGGAAATACCAGCACCAACAGCACTGAGAATAAATACCTGTTCTGCTAGATACCAGGTTGCAGTGGAAGCAGCCCACATTGTCTCCCCATCAATCACCCAACCCCACCGCCGGCTCTCGCACTGGATAAACCAATTTATGGTAATGGACAAGTCAATACCATCTTTAAATGGCTCAGTGAGCCAGGGAAACACTGCACCAACTTCCCGGGGTGGTTTGCCCTGCTGGTCTTCAGGCAGCATGGGGAACTGGTTTGAATATGAAATACAAGAGTATTTGTGTCATTCACAATTTGTTCCAGCAGTACAGGGGCTGGCTGTTCCTGCCCATCCATCAGGAGCAGTGTGGGGCTGTGCAGGGATGCTCAGCAGGAGCAGCACCCCACCCCCTCAGCCCACAGGTGCTTTCCTCCAGGAAATCCAAACCTTGCTGTTGATTTACTGTGGTGCAGTCCAAGATGTGGCAAGAAGGTTACCAGAGCAGAAGAGGACGAGGTCCCCACGTGTGGGGCTGGATGTCCCCACAGGGATGGACACAGACAGGCACTGCTGGAGCCTGGCTCCTCCCGCTGGGCCCAGTGGCTGAGGCTGCACTTGCTTCTGCCAAACACAAAAAGAAATCTTGTAGCTTCAGTGTTTCAATCAAATAAAACGTTTCATTCCACATGAGATCCCTTTTTTCCTCTTCATTTTCGGGTCAGTGAACTGTCACCCTGCTCCTGCTATAAAGCACAAGGCAGTATTTAGGAAGAAAAGCACCACTTCAGAGCATCAGGGCCAGAAGTTCCCTGCTGCAAATGTCAGCACCCAGGGTGTAACGTGCTTTAAAAGTTCTTCCCTTCAGTCTTCTGAGTGAAATCCCATTTTTCATGCATTTCATGAATTGCCAAGTTTCATCTACCCCTTCTCCCATGCTGGCAGGGGAAGGACAGCTCTGCAGAGGGCCAGACAGGCCGGAAAGGAGGATGTGCTCTGAGCCCAGCAGGAGCTGGGGCCGTGCCCGGGCTGAGGAGCAGGGCTGCCCCGATGGCCCCGGCTGTGTCCTGGGCAGGAAGGCTCACAGGGCTCCTGGCTTTGTGCCTCAGAGCTGGGCAAACATCCCTGCAGGCTCCAGCTCATCTTCTATCACTCCTGGCACTTGCAGGAGAAGAGAAGAGGTTGTCAGCCCCCTGCCTCTCACCACGATCTCATTGCCCACAGATCAAGTGAGGTGAGGGCATCACCTACATCTGAAACCTAATTCTTTTGTGAGAAGGGCTGCTCTGGGGCCATGGGGATCTGCAGGTGGGTATCCCCACTTCTGCCACAATTATTAAGGCATCTCTTTTTCCAGATCCTGCCCAAAACTCAGCTGGCATCTATTATTGAAATACCAAAGCTTCATCTCTTTTCCTCCAAGTTCAATATCACCCCATGAATGAGTCAGTGAGAACTGCACTTATAAACCCCAAATCCAGCTCCTCCCATCATCCCCGACCAGGCTCCATCCAGAGTGCAGTGATGGAAAAATAAAATTCCTATTGACTTTGGGGGCTTGGGAGCAGACCTATTGATCAGTGACTTCTCCCTGGGAATGCCCTGTTGACTTCAGAAGAGCCAACTGTGCAGAAAAGTTTTATTTCATGTAAAGAAGCCTGACAGGATCAAGCCCGGTAGCCCAAAGACAACACAGAGCACACAGGACGGGGCTGCTCAGGCAGAGCAAAGGCTGCTCCAGGGGAAGGTTTGCTCTCTGCAAACACACCAGGGATGAGCCCGGGGATGGGAGGAGAAGCCTGAGACAACATTGGCTAAGAACTGGTAAATATGAAGTGGCCTTCAGTGGGTTTGGGCTGGGAGCACAGGCATTGCCAAGCAGCTTGGCTGGGGAAAGCTTTGGGAGCAAGGCTGGCAGTGTGTGCTTGGTTGGTTTATTGAGGGATGGAGCCCTCTGAGCGCAGCAGAGCTGCACTGCAGGAAGCGTCACACCTCCACCTCCGACAGCACGCCTGGGACTCAGGGGCTTTAAAACACAGAAGGGAAGAAGGGCAGGTGAGAAGGAAAACGTCTGGGAAACGCTCGTGGCCACGGCTGCCCACATCCCCTCGCAGCAGCCCAGCCAGCATTCCAATACTGATGGCTCCAGCATTCAGCTGTTCCCCTCTCCTGATCCATGGGCAGCAGATGGTACAAATGACACCCCTTTTATTTTCTGGATGAGCTCATATCACCCTGCCAAGATGCTGGGGTGTTTTGCTAGTTGTACATTGTGTTAGCAGTCACAAAAACCAGCTTTGCTTTGAAATGGAGCAAAACTGCAGCCACAGACAAGGGAAAGTGGCAACGAGTTATCAGTTAGAGCAGGTTAAAGTTATTTAAGAGGCTTTAATAACTAGTTTCAGTTTGAGTCCCTGGGTTTGCTTGTGGTTTGCTGAGTTTGTTTGCAGCAGCATATCGGATGCTGCACATCATCACAGCAGCAGTTCTTCCTGGAGCTGATTTCACTGTCATTTTGGAAATTGAATTCTTGTCACAAATTTTCCAAAGATGGTAAATAAATGTCTCCTTGCCCAGACTTCTGGGGAGTTGAAGCCATGGCCTGAGAGAGGCTCAGGACATCTCTGGGTGTCGGTGCTCCCCAGCAGAACCAGGGGCAGTGCTGGCGGGCAGAGGGAGCAGAACTGCCCCGCTCTGCTCTCTCCAACCCTTCTGCTACAGCTCCAGATGGATTTCCCCTCCTTGACAAGAGGTTTGCCCTTTTTACTCAGGCTTAATTTCTCAGCCTCTCCAGGTTGAGTCCTTTTCTGTCCTTCCTCACATACATTGCTTCATACTTCACATCATTGCATTCCAGCTTGGGGTTTTCAGGAACACCTCCCTTTTTCCAATCCTCTTTATTGCAATTCTGACCTCCAGAGTTCCTGTGTTCCCTCTGTGTTCCAGGTCACCTAAAAATTTTACAAGTTCTCCATCATATAAGTTGTGAATTAAAATAGAGAAGGGACTGGAGAGCCAGACAGGTCCCTCTGGGACCCTCACTGGAAAGGCTCTCCCAGATCTTCAGGCAAATACTGACAATTACTACTGAAATAAATTTCTCAAACAGCTCTTTGTGCACTTTCAACCAACCCATGATGGTTGTTCTATTTTGATTTTAGTTGCCTCTTCCAAGTGTTATGGGCTGATTCTTTTCCCGCTGATTTATTTCAGAGCCTTTCCAAGAATTTGTTAGGCCTTTTAGTCAATAATAAACTGGACTGGTTTTTTCCTTTTACATTTAGGATCTGTATTTGCATTTTGATAGTTCTGAGACCTCCTCTGAGCTCCACAAGCTGTTAAAAATGATTGCTCCTTGTTCCAAAATAGTTCTGATTAATTCTTTCTAATTCTAAAGAGAATTTCCTCACATCCTGTGGCCTGACCTATCCAGCACAGCCAAACAAACTTTCATCTGTTTGTTCTCTGTCCTGGTCCCTTATCCTACCCCCTGGTCAAAATTAACCAGGTTATCAGGGCATTTTAAATGCTTCTGTAAACTTGATCTGCATTTCCATTCCTCTCATTTCTGATGTATTTATAAAAGCACTTTTTCTTCCTGCTTTTGCCTCACTTGCTCAACAAAACACACTTTGCTTCAGGCTCTTTGTTTTACCACGACGTGCCTGTGCTCTGCCTTCACCTTCAGTCTTTGTCAAGTGCTTTTTTACCTCTTCAGACTTTCACATCCCAAAGGAGCTCCCGGTTCTGCCCTGCGAGTTTGCTCTGCCCCTGCCACCCCTGTGGATGGAAGATACCACCCACAAGGGGCTGCTCAGCTGCTCTGTTTGTGGGCTCTGGCTCGGCCCCTGCCCCTTCCCATCCCATCATCCCGAGGGATTCATCTCCCTGCATCCGTGGTGATCACCTGCTCCAGAACTCCTTGCCTAAATCGCTGCCCTTTTCCCTTTCCTACAGGAACACCTCTGCCATTGGCATCAGCCTCTCCCAGATTTCCCGGCCAGCTGCAGCTCTCAGAGCATGACACGTCCCTGGCTCCAGAGCTGCCCAGCTCCCTCTGCCACCAGCCTCTGCCCCTGCAGTGCCTAAAGCTCCACGATCCAGCCGTCCAGGCAAGCGTGTCCCACAGCTTTTAGAGTCAGTCCTGCGAGTGTGAAAGGGGGAAAGCGACGAGAAATATCTGAGGGGGAGTCAGGAAAGCTCCAAAGCCTGGCACTGCTTCTTTCCCATAAATCAGTGACGGGAACTTCGCACCCTGCGTAGCTCGGAGTCTCCATCAGGGGGGATAGCAGTGAATTATTCCTCGCCTTCCCCCTCTGCTGGCGTGCTGGGAGCCGCGACTACAATCGATAACAGAGGACTGGAGGCTTTCAGGTACTAATTCTGAGTTACAAGCAGTCAGTTTCTCTCCCAAGTCCTACAAATCCTCCAACGACCCAAAATTAACCTCCCAGACCTGGGGCCCCGGGGCATTTGCTGCTCTTGCCCTCTCACATTTTGATCGCTTCCCCTCCCTCGCTGTCAAAGTCTCAAGTGCTTAATTTTCTGAGATAAAGAACAACGTAAAAGAGATTAAGAAAAAAAAAAAAAAAAAAAGCACCTTGCAATTAAATATTTTAATAGACATTTTGAAGATGGTTTTGAAAGGATTTAAAATTAATATTAACAATGGTATGCATCAAGGGGCTCAGGCTGAACAATATCTATCACTTCGTCTGCTAAAGAATGAAGTGTAAAAATAATACCCTGTAATATTTTGTACCAGCACCCCTTTTGCCTCTCCCGGGGGCAGACATCCTGGAATTGCTGCGTGCAGCAGCTCTGCACCCCCATATTCACAGGTTCGTGACAGCTTTGGTGACTCTCATTGATCCCTCGGCTCTCCAGGTTATCCCTCTCCTGGAACGTGCCCGTCACAGCCCTGGCACCACCACCACCCCCAAGCTCAGCACCCCGGGACATCCTGGTGCAGTGTGGAAATGGGACACCCCCCACGCCACCAGCTCACCCCCACAGCTGAGGCTAAGCACACTCTGGCTAAGAAAACATTATTTCCATTACATTTGGCTTAAACTCACTTATTTATAATTAAGTTACTGATCCGTGCGTTGGTGTAAAACGACTCTACAATGTAAGTGCAGCAATAATCCAGAACTAAATCTTTAAATAACAATTGTCAAGTGAGAAGATATATATAGAATATATCAAAACTAATAGCGTTCATCCATCTTTCAAAACAAGTTAAATGTGCCTGTTTCTTCTGGAAAATCTGTGTTTGCTCATTGAACATTTTATTTTCATTACATTTGAACCTTTCAGCAGAAATAAAATACACAATCAAAGTAGGACGGTTGTTTTGATTGGTTTGCAGGCATTTATATGTTAGAAGAAAAGGAAATGCATTAAGATTCCCGGAGATATTTGTGCTGGTGACCACTGGGAAGAAGCAATATAAACAGGGAAACGTGTAATCAGGGATGACAGCTCCAGCACAGATCTTATTAACCAGAGAGTGTAGAACAGGCTGCTAAAGACAGTCCCAGCACCTGGGACATTCCTAGGGAGTCTGGACAGAGAACTCAAACAGCAGGCAGGGACCAGGCTGCTGAGCCACAGGAGGGGAAACTCAGTGACATCCTGAGGCTGGGACTCACTCCTGCAACGTCCCACACAGTCTGCACCGAGCACAGCTGACCTGGAAATCAAAGTACTCCTCTCTGAGCAGGTCCTGCTTTTCCTCAGAGCAATCAGGAAACAGCCAAAAACCCACCAACCTTGCCCTCACAGCTTGGAAGAGCTGATTCCCAGTGAATTTGGGCACCTCTCTAGTTCTTCACCCATAGACACCCTTAGTGGAAGGGACCCTAAGCAGTCCAACTGAATCCAGCAGTGATAACACAAATCTTGGAAGGAATTAGTTCCTTTAAAACACAGGGAATACATCTGAAGGTGACCATTCCTGGGTACTGTACAACTGCCCATCCACCACTGGGGACCCATCTTGAATAAACAGTTCAGTGACTTACCTGTCTCAGCAACAGCAGAAACTTCTGGTCACCACTGACACCAGGAGACCTGAAAGGGAAACAGCCTTTGTTGTTCAAAAACCACATTAAACACATGGTCCATGAGGAATTCCACAGGAAGCCTAACTGTTCTTTGTCAGTGCTTATTGCACACTGCTTGGCATCAGCTTCAAGCTACTACATTATGCACCCAGCTCTGGGGCTAGACAGGAACACAGAGAATCACAGCCATGAGAATTTGAAGAAGTGTTGCTCCTAAAGCAATTAATTATCTTAAATACTTCCAAGCCTTTGTGAACAGATGTAACCTCATAAAGAACCCATCATCCTCAAGTTCCTCAGCTCACTGTATCTTCACGTTCATTGCTGACACTACTGAATTTCCTTTTGGATCCTTTAAAGACATCTCATTTATCTTTATTGGATTTCCTTTCACTTGGGTTTAAAGTTAAACCGTGCAGGAGAAGTTAAGCTGTAGCAGAGGAGAAGTAATCAGTGCATAAAGTCTGAATCTTAACGAAGGGTGTCCCAACTTGCTGAAAATGCAGAATATTGTGCAAAATGCTGCTCTTAAGGGGCTGCCTCAAACAGGACTCTGTGTGTGTGCTGTCACAGGTGCCAGAGCTGGGAACAACTCGTTGCCCTTCAGGAAGCTGACTCTGGAACACCTGGGAGTTCCTGAGTTCTGCCACACCCCCAGGACTCACACAAACACAAAGTATAAAATCAGGAAAACAGAAGATTGCTTGGTTTTGAAGCACCAGGACTGATCCCTGGCAGACAGGAGCCAGAGGTGAGGCCAAGGCTGGCAGAGCAAACACATGGAATGATACAATGGTTTGAGGCAGAAGGGACACTGAGCATTATCCATTCCCTGCCCTGCCATGGGCAGGGACAGCTTCCACCACCCCAGGTTGCTCCAAGCCCCATTCCCTTGCTGTTGTGTCTTACTTAGCACACGGACACAGGCCTTTGGGTCAGTCTGGGGCTACCGAGCTCGGGAGGAGACTCCAAGGGAAGCCAAATAAAATCAAATATATTAAAAAAGCAAAGCCATTTTTCACCATCACTCTTCCCTTGTGCCTTTCCTCTACTCAGTCCTGCCATGTCCCAGATAATTTTGGACACAATCCTACAATAAGATTCACGTCCCCCTTTGACTCCTCTTGCAGCTCACAATAAGGGCTCCCTGCAGATGCAGCCACAAACACTTCACCAGCCAAGCGCAGAAAGTAGATTTATCAAACTCTCTGAACCCCACGAGAAGTCCTTGCATGAATAACACAAACTGACTGCGCCCAGAGAATTAAGCACATGCAAAATAAACAGATTTGGCGGCGCTAAATCAAGGACTAGCACTGCTCGTGCAGCTCGGCTGCTGGTGCAGCCCCAGATTTGCAGAGCAATGAATCAAACGGCGCCAGGATATCGCCCATGGTTTGCATTTTGATCTGCCAAGGAGCTGCAGCTCCTGACTGCACCCTGCCATTTGTGCTGCTGGAGCAGATCCATCACGGCACCAAGTGGGGAGTGCTGGGCGCTCCCCCCTCCCCTGCTGTAAATCTCCCTGCTGAGTTATGGGACGCTTCACATTTAAGAGAGCCAATTAGAAAATATGGATGCTCAAGGTACACTCGTGTTGTTTACCTAAAATTGATTAAAGGCTGGAGCAAATAACTCCTCCATCATCTGTCCCAAGGGTGCAAATATAGACACTGCCAAATGTTTGGGTTTACTTCTACCACTACATTAAAACAGCTCAGCTCATAAATGGCACTTTGAGGAATACGGGCTCAGCTGCAGGGCTTTGAATCTTCCGTGATATACTGACATTATTTGAAGTTTATCTTTATTGTGCTTCGAGTATGGTATGGTAAAAGGAAAAAAAAACCAGTAAAACTTCCATGAAATGAGTTACAGATGCAGCTGCTTTAACAGAGATTGCAAAATCATGCAGTTATTCCACATACTGCTGCTTAGAGTGTGCTTCACCCTGCACTACAGCACTCCAAGGAACAAAGGAAATGGAGCAAAATCCAAGATGAAAACATCCCCGAAGGAGACATGTTGTCATCCTGTGCCATAACTTCTTTTTGGATGCTCTCCACCATGACTCACATGTTCTAGCAGCTCCTTTGATGCCATTATAGTAATTTTTGAAGTCTCCTAATCTCAGTGGTTCCTGTAAATCAGAATAGCTGGAATAACTTCACTGGAATTACAGGGTAACTGTGCACAACTGACTGCAGTGAGAGCCTGGCTGTGGGTTCCTTTTCCAATTATTTGTCTAATCCACCTGTGATCCGTTTGTGAGCACAAATCCATCCCATACTGCACACACCTGCAATTTCTTATCACTGACACTGGACTTTGTTGCCACAGTTTCAATTTACACTTCAATATCACAAGAAAGAGATGGAGAATGTCTCTTTCCCTGACCAGCATCTCAATGTTCTGGATTACAAAACCATCTGCACAGAACTGAAGAACTCACTTATGTTGCCCTGGTTTCCTGTAGAACTGGGTAAGGAAAAGATATTTTGAATTACTGATCATCCCAAGAAGTGTTAAAAGAAAAAAAATTAAAAAGCATAACTAAAATAAATGTTAACACACTGATGAATCAAAAAGTTCAAATGTCTGGTCTGGGATAAATAGATACATATATAGAGATATATATTTAGATCTATTTCTCTTGGCAGTATTCAATCTTACACCTATCAATGCGATACTAAAGGTTTTCAGAAGAAAATGGCAATTTAAAAAATTCTGAATAAGCCATCAAAAAATCAACCAAAATAATAGTTTTAAAGCCTCCATCTGCTGTATAGCTCATAATTAATGAGTTTCTCAAATCGTGCTGGGATTACATTTATACTTTTATTGAAAAAAATCTTGTCCAAAAATGTCCTCCAGTCCCAAACTGAAATATTAGAACAAGGTCCCAACAAGTTCTCCTCCAATCCTAATTTCTAACATCCTCCTTGAAATTCATTTGAATTTCCTGATTTCCTTAGGAATTTCACTTTCACACATTTAAGTGGCTGAACTGAGGCTCCTTGAACACAACCTTGATCCAAACTGAGGGGCAAGCAGGGGAAACAGCTCCTGCCAGGAATTCTCTGTTTCGGTTTCAAAGCAATATTTTCCTTTTCACCTAACACATTTCAGAATGGCAGTTTTCCATTGAGGCCTTGGCTCGTTAGCCAGGATTTCCTGTGGGATGGGAAGAGCCTGGTGGGATCCCCCCAGACCAAAGCCACAAGCTTCAATGGAATTGTGCTCATTGTGTTTCTGTTTGGTTTGTTCTGCCAGCCAGAGCTCCCCCTGACTGCCCTAAATTCACCTGCTCAGGTGCCATGCCCAGACTCCAGGCTGGGCACAGTTATTGCCCCCTGTTGGGTGGAAATTAAAGAAAGAGCAGTAAGGCTACTTTAAAAATGAAATGCAGCAAGGCCAGGAGGCAAACGCAGGTACAAAGCTCTCGGCCACTCCCGAGTTAATCTGGGGTTTCACAACACCTTTTAAGCTGTCTGGGGGAAATAACTGAGTGGAAATCTGTTTAAAGTCCTGCGCTTTGATTTTATCTAGGAATACAGATAATCAATCTCTGGCCTGAAAGCTGTGGATTACAAAATGTACCAGAGCAAATGGGAATTTTATTGGTTCAGAAATAAACATGAAGGGGCCAGCAGAGAGATGACCTTGTGCTGGATGGATGGCAGCAGGGGAGGAAAGGCTGCCAGCCCTGCTCTTTAATCATCCAGGGCATCTTCCCAAGGAGGAATCCCAGCTTCCAAAATGCAAACCCAGTGCTAGGGGATGAGCAGAGCAGGTACTTCAGCTTTGGACAGCACTCTCAAGCACATGGTGGGATTCTTGGCGTGTCCTGTGCAGGGCCAAGAGCTGGACTCTGGTGACTCTTGTGGGTTCCTCCCAGCTCAGGAGATTCTGAGATCCTGACAGATGAGTGGGGAGCCTGTTTCCCACTGCCCAGCCATGCTCTGGCCCTGCTTTCCTGCCTCCCCCTCCAAGGGTGCTGGTTCCCATCAGCTCCTGCAGCCACGGGCACACAGAGGAGCCACAGCAGAGCCCATCCCACCACGTGCTCACCAACTCCACTGCACATGCACTTCAGCATGTGAGAAACTGTTTGTGAACTTCAGTATTCAAATCTGTCCAACACTAAAAAAGGCTTTTGAAAATCTCTCCCCTCCTCAAAAAATTTCTAAGCCCCATTGGGCTTTTTTGTGAAATAGCTTTTTCCTCCCTTTTCAGTAACACAATACGTTATTCAAGAGCCAGAGAGTTGTCAGTTTTTATGTTATGATAATCTTCTCAAGCATCCAATTCTATTCTGCTTCTTCCCTTCATGCTGTCACTCACATTCCAGCCTGTCACAAAAGAAAATGGCTGAATACATTAATTACAACTTGTTAGACCTCCATATAGTTAATGCTATTGAAAAAATCAAATCACTTGGAAAATAGCTAAAGAGAAACAGTTGCTGGTATTGCAGAATCTTTATGTGTTGCACTTCAAAGCTGGAGCTTTGCAAGACAACAAAGATGATTATTATAGAGAATGAGAAAATCAAATACAACTTGATCCTCTACCCTTGGAATGTTTTCTGAATGCATTACAATATATATTTTCTATCCTGGCAAGAGCAGTTGAGCACTTTTCACATATTACCTTCTTTTATGGACTAATTACAAATACCAGTTTGGAAATTACAGTACAAAAACTTTCTGAAGCTAGGAAGGGATCCAAGCCCCCACTCACACAAACATCCCAGACAACAGTGAAGGGCTGCATTAAAGTGAGTAAAAGATAATTCTGTTGGGTCTGAGAAGACAAACAGTTGCCCTGGGGCTGGTGAAGGGAGGTGTTGACACGATGCCCTCAGTGAGGCTCTGAGCCTGACTCCTGTGGCTCTGCACAGGACAGAGCTGGATTTTTAGCTGAAAAACTCAAACACATACCTAACTATTATGCTTAAAAATTATTCCTTTCTAATCTGAGACCCTAAGATCATTGTACAAACCACAAGCCCTGACACCCCATCAGACTTCCCTGGGAGTCAAAATGAGTTAACCCCAGGTTTTACACGTGGCTCACCCAGAGGCAGCTCTGCAGGAACTCCCACCAGAACATCTGTGAGGACTGTGCCGCTGATGAAAAGTGACTGCACTGAACACAGAGCAGGCAAATCCTTCCCAAATCTAAGATCTGTTATCTTTCTACCTTAGGGACATGTAATTAGTATTATATTAGAATGAATAGCCACTCTCCCATGTATGAAACCGTTGTAGTAGTGGGGAAAGACAATAAAATCTTTCCAGCTCTGAAGAAGTTACCTGAACAGCAAGACAAAAATAAAACCAACTTTGGATGATGCTGATCTTGTCCCTTTGTGTCAGCCCCAGTTCAGATTCATCTCTGGGGTGGCAAAGTGGGAGGGGGCCCTGGGCCTGGGCTCAGGGCAGTTCATGCTGCCTCTCCTTCCTCCTCACCCTCGAGCCCCAAGCTCCTGGTTTTGCTCATGACCCTTATTTTAAAAGGCTGTAATTGACACTGAGATCATCTGCCAGCCCCTTAGGGAAGAAGCTGGATGTGCACTGGGACAGTGAATTGATCAGTATTTGGTCACACTGATTGCACCCATCTAATGTATTTGATAATATTGAACAGTGTAGCCAAAAGCAAGTGAAACTGTTATAATTGTGTTGTTGTTCTATTGAAATAGCTGTTGCACAGTGTGGGAAGGGCTGGGAGAAGCCCAGGTTCCATCAGGATTGCTGTGCCCTGGCTGGTTCACTGCCTCAGACCCATCCTATTGTGCACACTCAGTCACTCCCGGGCTGTGGCTGGGCGAGTGGAACAAATAGTTGTGGTTCTGCACATGGAAAGAAGCTCCACGGGGGGAGAGGACACAGTGATCAGATGTTGAGTGCTGCCTACCCTACAATACCCAGCTCTGACTTTCCTCTGCTGGAGCAGAAGAAGCAGCAGTGATTAAATGTAGGTGTAAAGTCAGAGGAGTGGAGGTAAAGGCAGTGGAGTGAACCAGCCCCACAGAAGGGATGGAGACAAGGTGTAAAGCAAGGTGTAAAGGCTGATTTATGTCATCTTGCCAGATAAAACTCCAGATCATCTGCAATTTGTTACTTACAGTTCAGCCCTGTGAAATCAATTACTGAGATGCAATTTAATTAAGGCAGGTTAATGCTTGATCCAAGGCACTAAACCCATAAGACATAATTTCAGTTTACTAATCACTGTAATGCTAATGGCCATTTGACATCTGCTCGGGCAAATTGGGCCATACGTTTTGATGCCAATTTACTCGGTGATTTCCCCATACCAGAACACCCAGAACAGCTCCAGAGCTCGGGGGAGGCTTGGGCACAACTCACTGAGGGGGCCTTTCCTTGGTTCAGCCTTGCTGCTGCTGCTGTTTCCCGTAGATCTGTCCTGGGATGCAGTTCACCTTTTTACAAGTTTATTTTTTCTCCCCAGAGAGCCGAGTGCTTCCCCTCGCTGTGCCATTGACCTGTCCAGAGACTTTTGGCGAGTTTTTAGCTTCAGTTATGCTGCAAAAGCTTTCAGCTCAGAAGACAGTTGTGCCTTGTTCTTTACAGAATGTTATCAGTGTGAAGGACCTGCTGGATGTGGCAGGAGGCTGGGAAGCCTTTTACTTGATCCAAGGAGCTGCAGCCCAGCCCTCAGCCCATCCCACCTGCAGCCGCTGCAGAAATCCCGGCTGATGCCAGAGGAATCAGCCTTCCCTGGCCCTGAGGAGCACGGAGCAGCTCCAGGGCAGGGTGCAGAGCTCCAGAGAGGCATGAGCAAAGCCCTGAGCCCCAAAAGGCACCACATTCTCTCTTGTGCCTGGGCTGTATTTTACCTGGCGTTCCCCTCTGCCTTCCAGAGGAGCTGTCAGTCCTAGTGCAGCTCAATGCAACCCATAACAACAGGCTGAAAAATGGCTTGAAACACATTTTTATAGTGCCTGCCTTGGTGCTGCCGCCTGACAGGAGTGTCTGGGATATCCACTCATGCAAAGAACCCTCCACGTCCACAAAGGCACTCTGCCAAAGCAGCTCCCAGTGAAGGGCAAGCTCAGAGATGGACTGTGAGGGAAAACTCCCCATAGGAAACACATCTTGGTTGGGAGGCTCGTGGCATTTTGCAAATATCACACACACCCACATTTGGCATGCAACACATGTCCCTGAGTCATATTTCTGATCCAGGTATTTCTGTAATGAGCAGTGTCAGGCAGCCCCAGTGAGAGGGAAAGCTATCAGAGTTCCCTAAAGCCTCTGCGATAACCCAGGCACACTCTGACTGCATCCATCTACCATACGAGCTTAGAACAACACACTAATTATTCATGGGCTATTAGTGCTCCTTCTCCCTGCAGCACAAGACACAGAGAAAGCCTCAGAATCCCATTTTTCTTCACTTGCAAAGAGCAGGAGCAGAATGTAGCAAATTATTCCAAAAAGCACCTCTGAGAAAGAGACAGCACAAGCAAAACCCCATTAACAGACCCCACACCACGTGTTCCCCACAACACATGAGCAGCAAACCCAGCGCCTGCCACTGGCTGTTCAGGAAAGCACAGCGACCTTTTCATTCTTTTTTTTCCCCTAAATGATTTACAGCTGCATCATTCTAAACCTTCCCACTGTGTTTGCTCTTGAGCTTGTACTGAATTCCTCAGTGTCACGTTTCCAGCAGCTTGGCTGAAACACAGCACCCCAAGGATTCACACTCAGGAGATAAAACACAGGAACAGCAAGGGGAAGGGCAGAACATTGCAAGAAGGTGCTGCAGGGATCCCACCACTGCAAACCAGAGCCTGGCACCAAGCCCTGCTGCTGGATTCTCCCAGGTGCTTACTGGGCTTCACACCAGTTTTTGGGTTTAGTCACATAAGTTATTATCGATAGAGTTTACCAGTAGTTGTTTCAAGCATGTTTTAACTTTATCCAGTTAAGCAATGGAACCCAGAGACTGATGTTTTCCCTCTTATTTCAGGTGTTTTTATAGCCCCCAGGCTTCCAAGGAAGCAGGAGCTTTCCAGAGACTGACTGCTCTCCTGGTGGCAAGCAGTAATAAACAGACTAAATTAAATTTCATTAACGGTGATTTTTTTCTAAGATAGCCATTAAAACACACACTTGTCATCTTTGCCAGGTGTTGTCACCAGTGCTGTGCCATCAGCCCATGTCACCTGTGCAGGAGGAGCCAGGGGAGCAGGAGGAGCCAGGGGAGCAGGAGGGACAGAGCAGGAAGGAGAGAGCAGGAAGGAGAGAAGCTCTCCAAGGCACAGCAGCCCAGGAAAGGGAGGCTGAAGTGGGCAAGGAAAAAATCAGACACCACGGAGGAGCTGAAATATCACTCCCTGTGCCTGCTGACACTGCTCCATGCATCAGCTTGATCAAACCCTCCAGACACCTGACAGGTGACACCTCTGCTGGATTTCTTGAAAATCAGTAGCTGTAGAAAGATGCAGCTGGTCCCACCAGCACACAGGAGATTTGCAAGATAAAAGCCAAACACAGATGTACAAGACAAACACTGCCAGACACTCGGAGGCTCTGTGATAAAGTGACAGCAAGAGACAGTGAGGCTGCACAGCTCCTGCAGGCAGCACTCGGTGGGGTGGGACACCCCAGAGCCCCTGACCGGAGCTGAGCCCACACTGCAGCCCCTGCAAAACCTCGCCAAGCACAACTGCTCTGGGCCTGGCAAACACAAACCAAATTACTTCTTTCTATTGAGTTACCCTAAATCACAAGGCCTATCCAGCTAAGAGAAACCAACCCTTATTCAATTGTTCCCAGATTAATTGCTGCCACAGAAGCACCACTTCGTCCAGCTGTACGAGGAGGATCTCATCCAACAAGAAATGAGGATGGATTGAGTAGAAAAAACCCCTTTGGGTTAGAGCATGTTCTCCATCCAGCACTGCAGCTTGGGAAGGAGGTGCTGAGGAAATTAGGGAAAGGAGGCAGTAAAGGCAGGAAGCAGCTCCACAAGCTGTCAGCTGGCTGGGAGCTGTGCTGCAGGGCAGGGGGGCCCGGTTGGTCCCCGAGCAGTGACCAGGGCAGCAGTCAGTATGTCACTGCTGTGACTGCATAGAGGGGACAAGGTCAGCAGGAGGTAGGGTGAGGACACACTGGGACCTTTGCTCTCCAATGAAATACAGAGACAACCTAAAAATGCCTCAGTGGGTGGCTGCTCTGCCAGCAGGGGATGGACACGACATGTTGGGAAATACCAGAGGGAGCCCCTGAGCAATGGGGTACCCTGGTACCCTGTGATCATACCCTGCAGTGAGCTACTTCCTGCTGTTAGCAGGTTTTTATCTGCCCTGCTGGTTATTACCAGGACACTTCTCCTGGATCCTACCCCAGATCAGTTTTCTGCACTCGTAGCCCCAGTGTGCCCAGTCACTCTGTACACTTGTCTCAGTGATAGCACATTACCACCTGGAACTACTCCTGTTGCACAATAAAGTGATGTGCAAGGTGATGTGAATTGCTGGTTTAATAGACTTTCATTGTCTAATGTCCATGTTCATAAAATATTCAAGCCTCTCTTTCCTGTTCTGGTGCTGCAGGGGAACTGATGTGCACACAAGGAGAGCTGCATGCTCACACAGAGCTCCTGATTAACAACACCAAGCTCCCCTGCCCTCAGCCACCCTGGGCCACAAGGGGACCATAACCATGCTGCTCACTCCAAAGGACACTGATCGTGGCCCCTGGTGTTGGGGGGAATATCTGGGAGCTGCAGAGCAGCAGTGAGCGCTGCCCTCAGCTCCCCCAAGTGCCAGTGGAACCCTTGGAGCTTTTATTAGCTCTGAGATGGCAAGGCCTGTTTATTTGTACTCTCTGCTCAGCTCCTCTTAGCAATTAGGCTCCCCCCCAGCAGAAATGTCTTTATCACTTGGCATTTCCCAGCTGAGCACATGCTCATCACGCAGCTCTGATTTGTTTATTCCGCTCCAAACTCGGTATCATTATAGTTCATCCCACAATACACACTCCTGGTTATTTCTAACGAGCAAACCTCAAATACAGCTGCTTGCAGCACAAACCAGGCCTGATCCTCAGGTGCTGCAGGGCCAAACCCACTGGCTACACCCATCTAGATGCACTGCCAGTCCAGCAGACAACCTGCAAGGAATGCTTCATCCCAGGCGTGGCCCAGAGCCCAGCAGAGCCAATGGTGACGTCGCTAATGTATTTAAAGGATGTGTATCCACTGCTTACAGTTTCAGTAGAAGGCTCATGAGAGTAGAAAAGTAATTGGGGAGCTGCCTGGGACAGGATTAATCTTGCTAACACATCTGGGCTTAGACAAGGCAAGATCCAGGGGACAGTCTGATTGCAAATGGAATCCCCAGGTGACCACTGGGCTGGGGCTACAAGGAGTGGGCAAACCCCAGTGAAATGTGGCTCATAGCACTGATGCCTTTGCAGTGACAGGAGGGAGTTGAGGGATATTTTTTTAAAATGCCTTTGGAGTGATTTTAAGTCCTGTATCAAAGTTTCTTTTGTTTATTTCTCCCCATCAATCACTCACAATGGGAGATTTACCTGCTATTATACATGCAGATGTGGGGGACTAAGCTTCAAAAAATGAAACCTGCACAGACTAAACACTTTGATTGGGAGAGTTTGCATCTCTTGTTTTTTTTAATTAGGAATCAAGGCTGTTAATGTGCAATATCCTGTTGCTACCCCTCCACAGAATAATAAAGTCTTCTTGCTCTGACTAAGCAAGAGGAAGCCCCTGCACACTGAAGCTGCTGATCTGAGCGTGCTGCACTCAAACCCGGAGGTTCCTGCTCCCATCCATTTCCCATCACCCGTTATTCAAACTCCCACTGCAATCAATAATCAGTTTCACTGAAGGAGCCAAAGAAAACTAATGGTGCTGATATCATCCATTCATGTCTTTTCTTTAACCTCAGCAGATCACATGGAATTTTACCACCTTCCCACTCCTGTGCCAATGTTCCTGCAGCAGCTTAACGAGGCAGAAGGAACACACAGCACGACAAAACCCCAAGGCTGCTACTCCAGGCCTGCTTTGAGCCCCTGCAAATGATCATGAAGTTATAAGGCACTATTTGCATAGCTTGTGGTCATTTCCAAGGGATGCCCACCCAAGACTTTACTGCTACATCATCTTTGGCCCTCCTCAGAGAGGAGATTGCCAGTTTGTGCCAAATCTGCCACTTCCTGCAAACAAACTGATCAGGACCTCAACTGAAAAAATTCACCCAGCAAAACTACCAGGAGTCATGTAGCAAGAAAAGGGAGATTTGCTTGTATGAACATGAAGAAAAACTCTAATATAAAAATGAAAGAATCCAGAAAGATTATCTTCTCTGTGTAAAGCTGAATTTCTTTTCAGCATCCAGCATGACAAGCAAAGTCATGTCTCCAACACACTCTGACATTATCACCTGCAAACCACTCTGCACTTCAACATAATTCATCACTTAGGATATTGGGTGTTTTTAATTAGCTCTTTTCTGTTTCTAAAGAGAAATTCCTGCCACAAGTAAAAACCTCTGTACTTATTGGCAAGTTAAAGAAAGGTAGAAAATAACTCATTGGGAGGTTTTTCTTTTTCTTTCTTTTTTTTAGTCATTAGATGATTGAGATGATAGAAGAAGGAAGAATCTGACAGATTAAACAGTTCTTGAGGAGACATGTCAGCTTCAATAATTTCAAAGCATTAGAACTGTCAAGCTTTCAAAACAGGAAAGACTGTATCTATAGAAAACAAGGTTCTCCTAATTGGCATGCGTGAAAACCTAAATTGGGGCTAGAACCCTGTGATTAAAGGCTTTTGCTGATCACAGATATTTGCAAGCAGCTCCACCTGCGGAGTGCTTCTCCTGCTCTGGGAGATGGCCAGTTCTGGCTGCTCCTTGGGCTGCACAGACACCCCACCAGCCACAGCTGGACATCAGCCCTCCCCTAGCTGGGCCCTGGCTCTGCTTTACCTGGCACAGAGCTCCCAGCCCCTTACAGCTGTCCTCTTTGTTGTAAGGCACAAGAATCCTGGCAGAAGGGCACCAGCCAAGTTATGTGCAGTTACCCTTATCAGGGCCTGAGGAATGTAAGAAGTGCTAAATTAGGAAAGAAGACGTTGGAAGAAAGAATAACAAGGCAGCAAGAAGGCAGATAAGGAGGGACTGTACCATCCTGGACTAGAACCAATCAGGTCCCCTGAGGGGTGCATGCAGGGTGTGGGGACAATGCTGAGGGTCCAATCGGGTCAGGTGTGATCGTGTGAATGACACCTACAGAAATGCATATGAATGGAGAAATGGAAACAATAAATGGATTCCTGCGTAATCAAACTGATTCGTTGTCCAGGGGTCCCGTACTCCCGCACCTCTTACAACACTGCTCCCTGCATAGCCACAGTTCATAGGACTCAGCCTGAGAAAACCAAGCCTGCACAGCACAGCCTTGGCCATTTCTCTATAAAATGGTTATCAGATAAAAGGGGGCTTAGAAGGGAAATTGGTAACAATGCTCTTAGTCAAAAGGTATTGGGCAAACTACTGCCAAAATTCATTGTTTCCAAGAGCAATACTGGAAATACCAGTGTGGGCTGAAAATGTCCATCTTCTGCTGCCTGAGATAAAAATGCAACATCTGATATTGGAACAGTGGGTAAAAGATCCAGCTGTTTGCCTTGCCCAGTGCAAACAGGCTGTGCTTGCAGCACCCCCACCCCTGGATCCCTGGCTGGCACTGGCAGGCTCCAGGCAGGCACTGCCTGCCCTTCTCCTGAAACAGCTCAGAGCCCCCATCCCCAGGGCAGGGTTTATTCAGCAAACTTCCACCTCAACTCCATCACACCAACTTCATCCACTGCACCTGTGGTCACCCTGCAGGGAGGCCATCAAACCCCAGGGCTGCACACACATTCAAAAATGAGTCAAAGTGACTCAGCTGGCTCCAAAATACAAAGACAGAGCTGAGTAACAAAAATCCCAAGTGGCTTTCTCCAAGATGCCGTCTGTCCCAGGTCAGCAGAGTGATTTCATTTGTCATCTCTGCACTTCCCAGACCTGACTTTCACAGAGAAGTACATTCCACAATGCATGTCAACCTTTATTAATCTGATTTTCTTCTTCCTCTCCAAAGATATTTAATGGTTTAGTAATGATCAATATTCTTGCTCTGATGATAAACAGAGACAAATGAGCCTGTGCAGCCTGGCTGGGATTTGTAATTACCACCTCTGCAGGCATCCAATTCCAGCTGATGGGAGGGTGACAGAGCTGCCTGGTGGCTCTGACAGAGATGCATTTGCAGAGGGCACTTGGCACGCAGCTGTCACAGGCTCATTTCCTCCACCACACCCAGTCCCCTGCTACCAGCACAGTCCAGTGTGGGCACAGGAAACAAAATGCCCTGAACACCCCTCCTAATGAACTGCTGAGGGAATAGCTCAGAGGCCCAGCAGCTGCCACCTCAGCCAGCCACCAAGAGCTTCATTTACCAGAGTGGCTTTTTCTGGGACAATGTGGGATCGACTCCTCAGCATGCAGAGCAGGGGTAGCCATGGCAGAACTGAGCAGTGCTGGTGGTTTGCTCCATTGCTGACCCCTTCCTGGGGCATGGACACACCTAAGCTGGGGCCTGGGGGTCCTGCCTGGCCTGGGAGGGTGACAAACACTGCAGCCCTTGCCCTTGTCATGGCTCAGTTCCCTGCTGCAGACCCATCCCAGGGAAAGGGGTCCCTACCCATGGCAGGGGCTTGGAATGAGATGAGCTTTTAAGGTTCCTTCCAACCCAAGCCATTCCATGATTCTATGAACAGAAAAATATTGAGATGGGGAAGAGGGAAGGACTCAAAATACTTCAGCATCTCAAGGGAAAATAAGCCAGAGCCATGCCTCCAGTGGGTTTTGATGGAATGAGTTGAAAAGCAGTGATTCTTTCTCTGGTTTCCTCTCAGAAAAGAAAGCTGGGAGAGCAAAAGCAGCAGGCTGGCAGTGGGTGCAGAGGTGCAGCAGGTGAGACACCAAGGACAGGGCCCTGCCTTGTCCAGCACCACCCAAACAAAACAAGGCACAGAAAAATCTCATTCCTGAAGCCACTGCGCCCCCATCAGAAATGAAAAATTCCTCTTATTTCCCATTGCTGGGTGATTTCAAGAAAGAACCTTTGCTTGCTGTATACACCAGTGCACATCAATGACTTTTGGTGCTGCAGAGAACAACTGAATTTCCTGTCCTCAGCCGTTTGTGCTTCTCCTTTCAGCAAAATCCAGCAGCCACAGATAATCCAGGTTATTACAGCCCAGTATCGAGGTATCATTCCAGCAGTTAAGGTTGCTTTCAGCTACTGTGTCTTCAATCATTTCAAGTGTTTTAAGCATAATTGTGTTTTCATTATAATGTTAAAACAAAGAGGGGATTCTGATGCCTTTGATCTTGTTTAGGAGTGATCAAAATTCATTGTTATTGTTATAAAGAAGAAAACATCTGTATTAGCAGATTTTCACTAAAATTATTCAGAGTCTTTATGTATGCATACCAGAGCGCCAACTTCAAAGGAATTTCACAAACCTACAGCAGCTAAAGATGCAGACTCAAGATTTTTCTTTCATATTATAAACCAAATAGGACAGATAAAAGCTTTACTAACCTTGGGGTGCTCTTCCTCACAGTGCCAAAGGCTCCCTGACATACATAAGGGAGCCACATCCAGCTCACCAAGAACAAACAAGATGATGCTTTTCTCCCAGATCACATGAAGGAATTTGAAATACATGGTAAGCCCTTGTTTGGAATCTGAGCTTAAAGAACTCAGAATTTTTGAGCAGTCACAGAGAAAACATGTGCAAGCTTGATACTTGCCTAATGTCCAATCTCACCTGGACTGGCCAAGGAAAGGTGAACAGTGGCAGATTTGTCAATGTACTGAAATAAGAGCTGTTATTCCCTGTTGCTATGCAAGGTAAGATCTGAAGTGTAAGTACTGAACCAAAATCCCGCACCGAAGGAGAAGGAGCTGCCTGAGTGAGGAGGGAACCAGGAACAGGACTGTCATACCAATTGCTGCAGTTCTGTGTTACAAAGACACCACAGCGCTCCAGAAAAAAGGCCCATCCTGGGAGCAAATCCCACTCGGTGAGAGCTGTCCCATGGCACCTTGGAAGCATCCTGGTGTCTGTGCTTCAGGGAGCTGCTCCTGGCTCAGTGCAGGACCTCTGCTGTGCTCCACACAAGGCGTTCCAGGAGTGCCACTGGAGCTGCTCCCTGAACAGAGCTGCAGAGCTTCTGCCACCTGCCTGGGAACACTGGCACATCCCAGAGCCCTTCCTGGTGTCCAGGGCTGCCAGAGCACCCGGGCACTACATGGGCTGCCCTGTGGAAGCAACGAGTCCCTGGCAGGACACAACCGCTGCTGACACCAGTGAGAGACTTGCAGAGATTCCAATGGCTCCTATTTCTCATTTGTCACATCAAATCCAGCCTCTGAGCCACACAACCCAGAGTCACAGCACTTCCCTGACCACTGCCACACCAAAGGGCTCCCTGAGAGGTTCTGACACTCTACACACACCCCAACCCCTCCTGTCCACTCCACACACACCCCAACCCCTCCCATCCCCTCCTGCTGAGCCTCGGTGTGAGCTCTCTGTACTTGCTAACACACACGCTGCACCTCAGCTTTGGTATACCAAAACATGCTCAAAAATTCAATGCTTCCAAGTAAATGTGATGCATTTCCTGAGGAAAAATGAAGATATGAATTTTAAGCAATTATTCAATTAACAATTGTTAATTGACAAGAGAAGCTGATTTATGGGCAGCTGTTCGCTCAGGCAACTGCTTTAATTGGACAGTGTGCTCCTGGCTTCTCCCCAGCCCTGGCTGTTTAATTAATGTTAAACAGTTCAATACCCATTTAACCTACCAGCATATGGAGAATTTAACTAACACTGCAGAGGGGGGGAGAAAACCATTCATTTCTAATTGTGCTGTAATAACATAAAGATGACTGAAGTGCAAACCTGTGAGGTGGAACAGATTCAACACCAAAAATACACCCAGGTATTCAAAAACACAACTTCGCTTTCACAAATTGTGCCCAACCTCCTACAATTGTGCCCTTATTCCTACAATTTCCAGAAATAAGAAAGATGGGATATTAAGAGAAAAAACCCCCAACACAAATGGACATTGGAATACGACAAGATCAGGCATCCTGCAAAGCCACCCAGGAACACGGAGCAGAACCAAGGATCAAACACAGACACCTCAGTTATCCAGGCACAACACTACCTGCAGAAAGGATCTCACCTACTGCTGCTGACACAAACAAAGCATTTTGAAGTCCTACTGCAGGGAGTAAAACTTAATTCTGGCTCCATTTTTACAAGGTCAGTAAGTTTAAATATCTTATCACATAAATCCAGGTATAAGTGGAAGTGTTAAGCACTGCAGCAACTCATTCAAGGTCAGACAGTGGGTCCCTGTTGGGCTCTTCCACCTCTTCAATCCATTGGGACATTTTTGAACCCAACTCTTGTTTGAAATTCAAAGCTCACAGAGCAGCATTTAATAATCCCACAACACATTTTGTTTCAACTCAGAACAAAGGTTTCCGAGGTACTTGCATTTGCTGTGAATAAATTCTTAATGGCAAATTTCTTAAGCAAATAGCATCCTAACTAATATTCTTAGTAAGTGAAAATTAAGCCTGACACTCAGCTCAAATACTCTAGTTTTAAATCTCCCCATTGCAAAACCTTCAAAAACGGGAACATTCTGTTTGAATTTACAAATGATTTGTGTCCAATGTATGATTAACTATGAGGGGATTTATTTACTCTGAGTTATGTGTGACAGACTCTAAACTCACAGACTGCCTGGGTCACACGGCCAAGATATAAATAAAGGCAAACTTTGTCTCCTGACAGTGGAGCCAGTGTGAGCCTGAGGTGCTCCTGCAGACACAAAGATAATTTATCAGTGAAAAGGGGAAGGTCTGTAGGTAAGGTTTGTTCCTTCTGGCCACACTCCAAGCCCTCTGGAAAAGCCAGCACAGCCCCGAGGCTGCTCAGCCCAGCAGGTCCTGCTGAGGGACGGAGGTTGCTGACTGCAAGGAACGGGGCGTTGCTTGGCCATCGCACCAGGAGTCACCCTGGCCTACCTGGGCTTTGGCAAGAGACAAACACGAGGTGCCAAGCACAGCACAGCCAGACATGAGCTAAACGCTGCACTCCAGGAGCCCTGGGGCGCCTGGGGAACACTAATAAAGAACAGCAGTATTTCAAATACTCAGAGTTTCAGAGGCAGCAGCACTGCAGCTGCACTCATTTACCCCAGTGCAGGGCCCTCTGCAGAAGCAGGGTCGGAGTGGCCACACGGAGCTTTGGCACAGGATCATGGAGCTCCCGAACAACCTGCACCCAGGGGCTCTGGGCCAGCATTGCCAGCAGCACCAGCCTCGCTGTGCGAGCCCTGCAGAACTGGCAGTGCGTGGCCCGAGCCCTGCAACCCCTGGAAAGCCAGGGCTCCTTCCCAGGCATGGATATAAACTGCAGTGACCAGGCTACTGCCTCTGCAACAACCGAAAGGGAGGCAAGGCTTGCAAGGACAGAGGACATCAACACTGCTGAGATGGAAAAAAAGGCTCACAGTCCCTCAGACCCGAGCCCGAGTGCCTCTGCTCCCCCTTCAGTGGGAGATGCTCCCTTCTCCTGCAGCTGTGCCTGGCATTAACAGAAGCAGAACTAAACAGAGGATGCGACTTCTGAGCGAGTGTCACAAATGGCACAAACAAAACAGATCTGCTGACAAACCTTTGTGGTTAATTTATTCGTTCAAGTGCCGAAAGAACAATAATTTCCAGCTCAAATGGGCAAACAGGGCAGAGCTGAGCAGTAACACAGCACAGAGGGATCATCAAAGCTTTGCTCTTCTGATCTATGATAAACTCAGCCATCAGAAACCTTCCACCTCAGCGCTTTAAAGTGCAACAACACATTAAGCACTAAAACACAGATTACAAGGGAAATACACTGGGTAAGACTTTTTTTCCTCTCTCAAGCACAGAGACATTTTTGCAGATGCACAGAGTGATGCTTTTGTTTGGATTAGAAACACCCCCAGCTCAGGGGGTCCAAAACCAAACCTCCATGAAACAAAATTGTTTTTACTTCAGGGTGAAAGAATGCAAAAAGGTTTGAATTCAGCTTCATTTGAACACCTCCTGCTGAACTGTCCTCTCCAGCAGCTGAAGCAAGAAACTGTATCACCTTAGCAACAGATCCCACAGGCACCAACCTACTGGGGCTCGTTTATGGCACACTGGAAACAGCAGCATCCAGAGATCCCAAACACCAATTCCTGGTCTGGAGGAAGAATCTCTGCAGATGGGAAAACAGGTTAACCTCAGTGAGCCATCCCAGCCTTGCCTACTGTCCTCCCGGAGCCCCTGACTCCCCAACAGCAGGGAATGACGTGCCTGTGTCCCAGGGAAAGGCAGGAGGTGTCACCTCTGAGCACACAGGGACACCCAGGGCACCCACAGCCTTCCTGCCACTGGCAAGCAACTTTGTGCTACCCACAGCCGAGGTTTTGTTATTCCAGCCTGTCCCAGCTTTGGGCAGGATGGATATGAACATCAGCCAGCCTGGGTTCAGTGCCACCTGTAGGTGTAACTGAGGGGCATTGAGGGCCCACGGGGCAGTGTCAAACAGAACAACTCTGATTCGGACCCCTCAGCCAACAAAACACCCCAGACCCAACCATGATGTGAGGCAGGCAGGGTTTGTCTGTCCTACTCACATCTTGATGTAGTGAAAATGGAAGAATTACGTGAGGAAAACGAAGTTATTTTTTTCCTGTATCTATAAAATTTGTGTCACACTTGATGGCTTCTATGAACAAAAAATGTTCATAACATTGTGAGTCTGAGAAGAAATTTCCTTTTAGCTATCTGCAAATGAGGTCAATTTCTTTCTTAGGTGGTTTTTGACAGGTTAATATTCATGCTCAGCTTACGTGAGAGCTGGGGATGTATAGCTTGTCAGGAGCCCTGACATCTCAGGTTTCTCACAGGCCAGACTGAAGCACCTGTGCAGGCACCTTCCTCCTCCCCAGCCTGTCCCCAGCACACTGAATTCCCCAGGAACATGGACACAGAGCCCATCTCCTGTCTGGCCAGGTACAGCTGCACTGCTGATGTGGGAAACGCCTGAATTTGGGTCAGATTAGGGGATTTCTGCCTCTGCACCAGGGGAAGATGAGAGTCAGACACTTGTGAGCAGTGAACACCCACTGCAAGTCTCACCGTGTCCATCAGCAGAGCAGCTCTGACCCACTGGGGAGAAGAACTGGGTCCCCTGCCCTGTGCACATACCAGGGGTTTTATTTTATGTCTACACGCCTCTCCGTGGTCAACACCAAGGTCATGACAGCATTTCTAGTTCTGTTCCTCATGCTCTTCATAGAAGTTCACCTTTCACTTCTGCAGCTCTTCCAACACCATCTAAACTTCTCTTACATTTTATTTCTGTGTTTCCATGAAGTACCCGACAGACAAGTGCACGAACCTGCTGGTGGCAATAATTATGTCTCCTGTAAACACAAAGCTTTCTGGTACTAAAGCCCCTGCAAACATTTGACAGTTTATAAATTCCTGGTGGTCGATTCTCTGAAGCTTTGTCAATACAAACTGAGCAGCCACCTTGGGGTCTTCATATGGTTTATTTGTTTTTCTTTAAACCCTTCATTTTCACCTTTCTCCAGATTATCTCTTCCATCTTAACAGAAACATAATAGAACTTTATAAAATACTTGCTGAATGCTATTTAATATTGCAGATAACAGGCCCAAAGCAAGTTATCCCCTGCTATGCTCTTCAACATAACACTTAATTCTGTGCACAGCAATAAGGCTGTACAGTGTGCACCATCAGTGCACATTAAACTGGAGATTGATAATCAAACTTTTACCACCATTCTCTGATTTATCCAGCTACCTACTGCAAAACTCCTTGAAGAGGTTTCCCTCTGGGAAACCATGGGGATGGGCTGTGGCTGCCCCATCCCTGGAAGTGTTCCAGGCCAGGCTGGAGCAACCTGGGGTAAGTTTAAGGTGTCCCTGTCCCCAATGAGGGGTTGGAACAAAACGAGTTTTAAGTCCCTTCCAACCCAAGCCATCCTGTGATTCCATGAAAATTTCACCTAAATCAGTTCTCATGATTCTCCCTTTCAGTAGAAGCAGCAGCTGCTCTCCAGAGGGTCACAAAAGGTTTTCCAGCCAAGACAACACAGCTGCCAGACACAATCCCAGTTCCAAAACAGGTACAGAGCAGGACTGCAGCTCTTGGGAGCACAGGGAACTCCCTGCCCACAGCTCAGCCTCTGGGCAGGGGTTCTGCTGGAAAATCCTGATTTCCATCAGGCCATAGAAGAGATGATAAACTCCCCTGTGCTGCCCAGCTGAGCCTCCTGTGCCATCCCCGCTTCTGGAGCAGCTCAGGCTCTCTGTGGCTCCGTTGCTGCCCACCAGAACGAGCCCTGTGAGCAGCAGGGCCCAGCAGCAGCCCCAGCCCAGATGTCGTCCTGCACCAACTCTGTCATGGCCAAACTGGGCTCCAGATCCCCTCACAACCAGACAGATTTAGGGCTTTTAAGTACAAAGGCATTTCTTTCAGTTAAGCCACTCATCGTGGGGTTGGAAGTAGCAATGTCCAGCAGCACCAGGAGCAGAGGGCAGCACCCAGAGGCACAAGAACAGACTGTTCTGTCAGAGACACATCCCTGGTGTAACACTTGACCTGCCATGCCTGGATAGGGCAAAAAAACACACATTCATTTCAGATGAAAGCTCCGAAGCTACTCAATGTGTAAGAAATATCACTGGCTCTTCCCTCTCCCATATCTTAGATCAATGTGTTCCTTTCCCTCCTCTGTACTGTCACACACACAAACCAAACTATAAATTTCTTTTGCGGAGGTAATAAGTTATCTCTTTCCAAAGCCAGCCTCTTGCAAACAGTATTTGTTGTTCTACATGCAGGAGACATTAAAAGGTCCCTAAGGCAGCCAGAGACTGGTTTGATGTCCTGGAATGTTATGGATGGGGCCCAGTGGGAGGCTCAGTGCAGACAAGACAAATCAGATGCCAGCCCCCCAATGACCCCCGAAGGTGGCCAGGCCCCGGTGATGCTGACAGGGACATTGGTGTTTGTCAGCTCCAGGCTGCAAACAGGGCAGCAGAGACAGCCCAGCAGTGATGCACTGGGCTGCAGAAGCTTCTCTTCAAGCAGAGTGTGCAAAACCAGGGGAGACCTTCTCTGGTAATTATACAAGAACTTTATCAATCACTTTGCCAGGTGCCTTCTGCTCCTGCTTCATCTAAGGAGACATCCTATTAATTTTTCTTTTTCCTAGTTCGGTACATCTCTTCACTATGGGCTTCCAAGGCCTGTAGTTTTAGGAGTTATAGTCGTCTCCTTGTCAATGGAAGAAGATGATAAAACCAGCTGGATTTCATAAAGTACTTGGAGTATTTAGAAATTAATTGCATGTTGCTTTTTTTATTATTTATTATTAATATTCAAGGGGATCTTTCAAAAGTGTCACATAGTCTGTGTCTTTTACCAAGACACCAGAAATTTAAGCACTTTTCAGTGAGCTGCTGCCTTCCTGATCAAAAGGCATCTCACCACATGGGGAAAAAATCCTATTTACAGTTACAAAACAAGGAGTCAAATTCCAGCTAAGCTCTGCCTCACTGATGGAAATGCAACTACAGCACCTGAGAACAGAGACACTAATTGTCACTTCCCTTAATTACATCTATTTTCTACCCATTCTGGTGGCTTCCATGGCAGAAATCCCCATTTTCTGACAACCATTTGGGGTTATACTGAGGATGTATCGGCCTCAGCACACAGTGGAGGAGCAGGACTGGGATGGACCTGGAAAGAGCTGATCCCAGAGGTGAGGTCCTCCTGGGTTCTTCCCACAGCTATCCCCAGAGTTCCTGCAGAGGGGCAGGGCCCTACAGGGTCTGTGCACGCACTCAGGCCACACTCCCAACACAGCTCACATCTTTCCTGCCCTCCCAGAACACACAGGCACTCCAGGAGAGCAGCTCCAGCCTCCCCCCGCTGCCTTCTCCTCCTGCTGAACAGGCACCAGGCATTAACACTGAATAAATCACATCTTCAGAAAGGGAAAAGGTAAATGGAGCAGCTGTTGCATTTTTAAACATCCCATAATCCCAAATAAATATTTCAGTTAATGAGTGTCTGATAATGAAGAGGAGCAGTTTGTTAGGAAATGTGTCTCTATTTTTAAAGGTTACCATTTATAATTGTTTAGCTTTGTGCTTCCCTCACTTCTCCCAAGCAACTTGTGTTGAAAGACAGGGATTTTCAAACTGTTCCTTTCAACTACAAAACAAATACCTGCTTCACAATACAGCTCCACAATCTTTGGGTGCAGCTTCCCCATCTCCTTCTCACATCACAATTTTCACTGGCCATGAAAACAAGAAACAAAGTCACTCCCCAATTTATCATGCATGTAATCTGTGGTTAAGTCCACACAATCTCATCCTCCCAGCAGTTTTGTTTTGATCTAAAACAAACTCCTCATGCACTTCCCATTCCAGGAAAACGTGAGCTCAGTAATGGGGATGCAGAGCTCGTGATGGAACACAGCCTGGGCACCCGTGGGCAAGGACAGAGCCACCCTTCAGAAGGGACAATGAAGGTTTCAGGAATGTCTACAAAGGGGTACATCTTCCCATGGCTGGGAATTCCCAGCTTGCTGTAAGGAACCCACCTAAGATCAGGACTCAGTGTTACAATTTCTCCTCACTACAAGAAAACACATTGAAGAAAATGATGACTATTATTGTAACACCAGGAAACCCAATAAAAACTCATATATCCTCTGTTACTGTAAACTTTTATATTCTTATTAAATATTCTTCCCGGTTTTATATGACATTATTTGATATTAAAACATAAAGGCCAAGATTGCTGAGTTCTCAGGGATGTCAGAGGCTGGGCAGGCTCTGGGGCACGGCGCTGCTTTGCTCCTCTCCTCTGTTACACTCTGGGGAAAAGGGAGGCACGACCCACCTGAAAGGAAGCAAACACGTGAGGGGGAGCTGAGAAGGTTTTTGTTACTCTCTGCAGGGAATCCAGCAGATCACACTGGCCCTGCTGGTCGGATGTTCTGCCTCTGGTGTCTGTGACTGAACACAGGCCAGGGAGCGCGGCTGTGAGTGCTCTGACGAGCGCTCACTGTGCTGGATCTCCTTCCCTCACAGGGACACAGCCCTTCTTGCCCCACGCTCTGCCTGCCCCAGCTGCGCTGGGGAAAAGTGCAAAGTGCAGGGATGGAGGCTGCACACACACCTCGTGCTCCCTGACTCGCCTGCCTCTCTCCTGCCAGCCAGGATTCCCACCACGTGCTCAGGAGACATTCTTCATTCCTGGAGCATTAATGACTTCTGGGCAGAGAGGCAGAGCATAGAAAGAGCTCAGGGTAAGGCCAGCCAGGGGAGCACCACCACCTTCTAATCCGAGGAGTCAGAGGGGTTGAGCATCTCCATGAGAGACATCCCTGCAGCCTCGCTCGGCGCTGCTCCCTTGGAGGATCCCACATCCCCTGTTGTCAGGGGAGAAACCTTCCCGGTGGTTTAAGGAGGCTGGAATGTAACAGCCCCAGGGACACAGTGCCAGTGGGCATGAACACACACCAGGAAGGAAAAGAAAGGACAAACCCCATCTCATCATGCAGGTCTAACACCCCCAAATGCACGTGGGCAAGTTAAAGTAAATGGATCAATGAGAGGCAAAGTGTGCCACCAACAAAGCAAATTCTTAATTATTCAAACACCATTGGTTTTGCTCCAGTGAAATAAACAGTTCAATAATTAGCTACTGAAAGTCTGCAACAGGTCCAAGTTCTCTCAGTTTGCCTCCAGCCTCAGCTTCCATTTGTGTTTCCATTCGATTACTCCTACTCTGACATACTTAAATCTTTCTACAGATCCATAAACATGCAAAGCCCTTTAGAAGAAAAATACCACATTTGCAAAGACAAGCTGAAGTCAGTTCCACGTCCAAAGAAATTCAGGGGTAGAAAACTCTCCTGAAAACCAACATGCTTGTTTTATAGCAGCTCATTCTAGAATCCATTGCAAAGGACAAGACCAAGACCAAATTCCATCAGTGAAGGTTGCTGGGTGCTCAGTGAGCGTTGTAGCCCTGAGCTGCTGCTGGCACACGAGTGTGGGCACAGAGACCTCAGCATCACTCCTTGCCCAGGATCAGGGAGGGCTGGAAAACCACAGCCATGTAAAAATCATCTCCAAATCAGGTAATTCTCACACAGATTATTGCAGATGGTGGTACAGCCACTCAGTATTTCATGTCCAGTGTAATTCCAAACCAGCCCCAGGATCTTCACTGCTACAAGATCACAGAATCATAGAACTTAAAATAAAGCCAAATCCAGCAACTCAGTGATACAATCATAAGAAAAAACCCAAACATTTTCCATTCACTCAATTTTTTTTCATTTGCAAAGATCCAAATGTTTTTGTGACCAGGCTAAGCAACATTCCAACAGCTCCCATCTCCTCCTCAAGGTCTAAATAACCTCACTTTTTAAACTCAAAGGTAATTTCAGTGTTTGCAGTTCCAATTAACCTCCAGAGAGCTGACAGAGTTAATAACATCTCAGCTGGGCAAAAGGGAAGGCAAAACTAGAAGGTGAATAGCAGAGCTGTTTGTGTCAGCAGCCTCCCTGCAGGGGCTGGGAGGGCTCCCCGAGCCATGCCCTCCCTCGGCGGTGTTCGGTCGCTGTGGGGAGGCAGAGCACAGCTCCCCTGCCCCTCCTGGCACCCACAGCATGTCCCCATCACGGACTGGCCACCACAGCCTTCTGCAGGGCCAGCCTCAGCCAAGGAGCTTGGCACAACAGCACAGGCTGCAGCTCTGCTCCTGCTCTTCCCTCCCCAAGCGCAACAGGAGCGGATTTTCTGCAGGCTCCCCGATATTCCGGGTGCAGTTACCCAGACTGATTTACAGCACTGCTGCACACCTGCCTAAACACTGATAGGGGTTTATTTAAGGCAATGTTTATTCTCCTTGTGGCAGAGATATCCATTTGAAACACATTTAGAACATCAAACACAGCACAGACAACAGAAAACAGAGACAAATCACCAAGGAAGCACCAAAATCATCCCCAACTACTTCCTGCCCCGAAGTTTCAATAGTAGTGATAGAAAAGTATATCAAATTGTAGAGTTATAGATTATTTTGGGTTGGAAGGGATGTTGAAGCTCATCCAGTGTTGCCCCTGCCATGGCAGGGACACCTCCCACTGTCCCAGGCTGCTCCAAGCCCCAATGTCCAACCTGGCCTTGGGCACTGCCAGGGATCCAGGGGCAGCCACAGCTGCTCTGGGCAATCTAAATTCAGTTAAACCAGCAGGTTTTGTTGCTTCAAGAGAGAAAATGGGAAAAAAAATGATACTCAAGTTGGACTTCATGATTTTTCACCTCAAGCACCCTAAAAGATAAATTTAGATTTATTTTTAAAACAATGATGGACGATGCCAAGGTTCATTTAAGCAAAATCCACTGGCAGTGGGATCTGTGCTGTTGCCCTGCCCCAGCCTGTCCACCAGCTCCACCACTGTCAGAGTCAATTGTGGTTACATGAAGTGAAACTAATGCATTCAAACATGCTGCCGTATTACGTTAGCAGACCTGAAGTTTACTGCATCCCATTTCATCACATCTTAAACTGATTTCATACCGTGGAACACAACATGGCAAATTAGCAAACAAAGGATAACCAGCCCATACCTGAAGTGTAGTCAGCCTGCAAATTAAGATCATTGTACATAGAAGGAAACACTTCAATCTCTGCTGACTGCTCCAGAGCGCTCATCTGTGTCCCTGGCCAAGGAATTGCCCCACAATTTGCATTTCTCTTGACTCTCTAAGTATATATTCTATATATATATACACACTAATATATATATTCTTATAGAAGCCCACTAAGGCAAGCAGAATCATTTTCCATGTCACAGACAGGAGGTTAAGTGACAAGGAAAACCTAAAGGTACATCCAAAGTCAAACAAAAACCCTTTGTGAATACCTTTCCTTCCAGCCTCCAGCCAAGCCTTCACCCCCAGGACAATCCTGTATCAAGTCTTCACATTGCAAAAATCACTCACTGCAGCAGCAGAGAATTGGCTCAAAACAGTGCTTTGAGAACAGAAAGGATTCTCCTCAAATTAAAATGATTTCAGTTGAGATCCTCTGACAGACCCAGGAGAAGCTCTTACAGCCCCCAGGAAGTGCAGCCTCTCAGATGAGGCAGGAGAAAGACCCCACCAACTTTTGGCATTTCCCTCACTCTGTGCCAAACTGGGCTTGAAACTAAAAATCCAACTGCTCAGCAGCTTGGAAACAAAAGCAGGGAGAGAGGGAGGAGACAGCTGGGCAAGACCTTGCACTGCTGGAAAGCCATCAGTGAACTCCAAACAAAGCTTCTGCGGGCTGGGGACACACTGGGACAGCTCTGAGGGCTGAGCCTGGGGCACCAAACCCCAGCACACAAGGGCAGATTGAACCCTTGGCTTGATCAGCTCCAGGAGGGAGAACACTGTGTGCTTCAAAGCCAAAAGCAGCTCTAAGATAAGTTCAGTCCAACTGATCCTTTCCCATCTGGACAGGAGCTTTAACCTCAGCCTACAATCAGCATTTTAAAATTCAATTAGAAACCCAGATAAAGCTGTAAGATAAGGACAGACATTCAACACCAGGGTCTCTTCTGAGACCCTGTTTGCCTTATTTCAGCCAACAGTTTGGTCACTGTGGAGTCTGGCCACACAAACAGGGTTTAAATCCTGCAGGCTTTGAAGCCTTTACGTCACACTGAACAAATCAGAGTGGACATTGTGGCAGTTTGCAATTATATGTTGGGGTTTCTCTCCGAGACAATTATATGAGATTCTCTCTTACAGTTCAAGTCATTAACACAACTTCCTTCATCCGTTAACATCACTGACACTGTGGCCTCATCCTCGTGGGCACAGGGAAGCAGAGGAAATCAAAAGGATCCCATTATCTCCAAATGCCTTGCAACAAATCTCACAACTCCTGCTCCTTCCATCAGAGTTTTCCTGTGCTTTGGTTCCAGGCCAAGGCACCAATTAACTGCACACTGCTACTTAAAAGCTTAGGAATAACCAGACTGAAATTAAACCAAACTACCAATCTAGCAAGCATAAAAGCAGAATTATATTGGACACAGCTACATCTCCGCCCAGTGCAGAGGAAGGGGGTTTTTATCTCCTACAGATCAAATCACTTCAAACTCAAGGAAAGTTTGAATGAAAAGAGTGAAGAGGGTTTTTTAATTTGTTTTGATAGTATGGAAGCAATTATTTCAGTTTTATTTGAAAAGCCAGGTAAACCCACAACTCAGAGTTTTCTGTGGAAGACTCCTAAACATTCACAGACACTGCAGTCTAAGGACAGAACTTTTCTGTGTGGAGTGGCCATGACAAGCCATTAAACGAGGTAACAATATCAGGGAACTGTCTGCTGTTTTATTAGCTGTTCTGAGGCAGACATGATGATCTGAGGCTGGAAGATTTATACAGACAGTGCATTTTATTAGATCAACTGCTGGGACCTGGGGCGGGGGGAAAAGCAGGACAAGCTCTCAGACATACAAGCCATGAAGACTGCTGTCCCTGTTCCAGCAGTCAGACTCATAAAATATATTGCCTCTTACTAGAAACCTTCCCTGTGTCATTTCACCCATTGCCAATACAAAATAACTTCAAGTGACTCATGCTTTTTAAAATTTTTCTTCATTTCTGAGGAGCGGTTGTGCCTCAGCTACACGGGAGCCCAGTCCGCAGGAGGCTTCTGGAGCGCCTCAGCCCCTTGAGCAGCTCTCACAGTGCCACTGAGCCAGCAGGAGGAGGCCATCAGCCCAAGGCTGCTCTCAGTCCCGTGACTGCCACAGCCACCAGAAAAACATGCACATCTCTCCCTGATATCAGCACAGTGGCACCCGAGTGCCTCTCTCCCTGCAGCTCCCGAATCTTCTCTTTGTTCCTCCCATGCGAGTCCTGCCAAGACACTTTGCCTCAGCAAGCAGTGCAACAACCTCCCCCTGACAGGGGATGTGTATCTTGCGTCCAAAGTTCACTTAAGCAGCCCCTCTGTGACCTTGATGCAGATTTAATCTGTCATTGTACACTCAGTTTTAGCTCCATTCTTGCCTTTTTGCAGCCTGTCCTAAAAAAGTCAGCTAGATATCTTTTCCTTCACTCGCAGCCTATTGAGTGACCTTGGCAATAGTCTAATCTGTCTTGGCAGATTCAAGATAGAGAAAACAAGCAATGGAGACAGACCTGCTGGGCTCTGCTATTGATCAGCCCCTTGAGTGAAAGCTCATTATGAGCAGCAGGAACGTGTCAGGTACAAGTTCTCCTACAGAGCAGCAGCCAGGGAGATGAGAAACTCTCATAAGAGGAAGGGGTGGTTGGGCTTTGCCTTTTGGCATGGGAAGGCACAGTGTGGGAAAGGCCAAGGGGACGAAGAGCAGACAACACCATGTCCAGTGAGGCTGTGCTTCAGGGACTCCCAGTGAAGTAAACTAATTTTATTTATCAAAAAATAAAAATCAATTTATGTTCAAATTAGCAAGCTTACATTGGCAAACTTTGCAACAAAAAAGGCCAAGCTGTTAAGAAAATATTGATGTTTAGTGGGTATAGATACATACACAGATAGATACACAGGCACAGAGTAATGTGCCATTTCGAGTATTCTTTCTGCTGCTCACGCAGCTCAAAAAGAACATCAACAATACACCAACAGCCAAATGAACTCCCATAGTTTTTCCCTGGCAATCAGTGTGCAGCACATGGTTATTGACATGATTGTTTGAATAGCACTGCCTCGTCTCCAGACAGGTCTGTACTCTTCTGCAGACAATTATTCCGTGCTCTCCCTGAGGCACAGGGAGCTGGGCACTCCTGCTGCCCCTGCTCCTCGGGGAGGGACAGGCAGGAGCCCTGCCTGTGCCTGTGTTTTCTAGGGGAACTCATAACCAGCACCCCTGACAAGGTGCCCCAAACAAACCAACACTGCCTGGCCATGGCAGGGTGGGCACCAAAGCTGCCAGGGCTGTACCTGGGCACCAAAGGATGCAGCTGCCACTGGGAGGGGGCTGTGCCCACACCGAGAGCCAGAGGCAGCTCCTGGGGTCTCTCCAAACCAGAGCCAGAGGGGGTTCAGGGGAGCAGCACCACGGTCTGAGCTCTTGCCTGGCCTCCACCCCTGCAGTCAAACAGCCACACTCGAACCTGCTTTCACTCTGGGGTGGCTGATCCTCCACCCTGCACGGGGCAAACCCACTTCACATCCGTGTCAGATGGTAAGCTGAGCCAGGTGAAGAGGAAGATTTCCACCATCCAGCTCAGGAGAGGAATATCTGAAGGATGTCTAGAGCTCACAGACCTCACACCGAGCAGAAATGGGCAGGGGAGCAGACAATGGAGGAATTGAGAGCAACCAGGAGTAGTCACAGACAAGGAGGGGGAAGTCACAGCACAGGATAAATCCTGCATAAGAGACCTGATTTCCTTCCCATTCCTCAGAGTTAGACACCAAACCCCAGCTCAGTGTTGTGCCTGCACAGCTGCTTCACAGGGGCTGTGGGACCACAGACAGACTCAGGCATCCTTCCTTCAATCATTCATCCAAGAAAAAAAAAGTGCAAAAAAAAAAAACCCTCAAGAAAAAAATTAGGCAATGCAAGGCATCCAAAGGAGGAGAATCATGAAGCACAACTCTGGGGAGAATTATGAGGGAGGTGAGAATCACGTACAGGGTGTGCCAACCACCCACAGATATCAGCCCCACAGAGGGGCGCAGCTCTGGGTGGTTCTGTGCAGCACCCCAGCTCCGGGCACACCACACAGACAGAGAGCTTCACACACTGAGGGAGGGAAGAGGGGACAGCAAACCTCGGGCTGTTCAAGGGGCTGCTGGGATGCAGAAACGCCACCAATCCAAGAGCACATCCATACCTGGGGGTACAAAATGCTTCAGTGACTCACAGCCCCATCGATCCAAGGGAATCGATGATCTCCCACCTCATGGTGGCCATCACCATCACAAAGAACACTTTGCTGCAGGAGGCTCTCACTGTCATTAATCCACCAGGGCTTTGCAGAGCAATGTGAAGTGCTCAGCCTTTATTGCCCATCACCGCCTGACAGTTTAGTGCCTGAAGCCAACCAGTGCAGCCACTCCTGAAAACCACAGACCTTTTACCTCCCCATCAACAGCCAGCTATAAAACAGGGCCCTGTGAGTGTGTTCCAAACACAGCAATAAACAGAGATCACGAAGCACCTGCCAGCGCAGCTCATCCCCCCAGGTCACACTGGCACAGCAATTAACTGGGGACATTTCACACACTAGCAGTGGCTTCAGGCTTTCCGGATGAAAAAAGTGATTCAGAGTTATTCTGTGTGGTTACAGCTTTTGACTGCAGCGTTGGAAAAGGCTGCTCAGGGCAGTGGAGGAGGAGCCACCATCCCTGGGAGCATTAAAAACATGTGGCTGTGGCACTGGGGACACAGCTTAGTGGTGAACATGGGGCGGGTTGATGGTTGGACCCGGTCTTAAAGGTCTTTTCCAACCTTAGCAATTCTGTCATCAGCTTTAGCTGATTTCATTGAGAAATTTTGAGATACCTCTGTTTCCTCAGGAGCACTCTGCATAAGGAAAAAAACAGTGGGGAAAATGATACAGTGTAGGAGGACTGGAAAAAGCAATTGTGATGTGCCTAAAAGCCTCAAAAGCTTTCCTCTGAAGCAAAGTGTTAATATTTTTCATAAAATATTTATAAAGTGGTACATGATATTTATAAAAGAACATCAGCATATTTTTATAGAGAACTTGGAAGTTCTCAATACTGGATTTAGCAGAAAAAGGGAACCTCTCTTTTAGAGTACCTTTGCATAATTTCCTTGACATGTTGGGTTTTTATTAAACTTTATAGGATGATTTCAAGAAGTTGCCCAGTGGTTATAAAGCTATATCTGGTTTGAAAGACCTTTTTCACAGCAGAGAATAGAGGCACATCTCTTTTTATAAAACTCTTAGAGAGGGATCCATACTTTTTTCCTCACAAATTTCATCAGAAGCATTTACAATTTTATACAACAGCTAAAACCTGTGCACCAAATCCCAGAATAACCAGTTCAAAATGGAAGCACTGGCAGGAAAAACCCATGGTCTCAAGAGCCAGCATTAATGTCAATTGCTGTCTATGCTTGTGAAAAAGCTGCTGGGAGACAACTCCACCAGGTGTCCCTGGATCCCTGGAAGTGTCCAGGGCCAGGCTGGACAGGGCTTGGGGCACCCTGGGACAGTGGGAGGTGTCCCTGCCCGGGGGGCACTGGATGGGCTTTAAAGTCTCTTCCAACCAAAACTATTCCACAATTCCCTGGCAATTCTGACCCATGTTGGCACTACTGTAAGTTGTTTAATCAAAAATGTCCTTATTCCTGTTGGATTAGCACAGGGAAAGCAGCCCAGTCCCTCAGTCTTTTCTAGCCTGAAGGAACAGATCCTCTGTCCACAAAAGAAAAGGTCTATTTCCTTTTGCAATTGTGGATTTTCTGCAAAATAACAGAAAAGGTCAGCTTTAAAATTAAAGCAATACTTCTGGTGAGTTACTCCTGGTCAGTGAATAAAGCCATATTTCTGCAGCACATTAGTATTATTGGATTTCTAAATCACATTTCAGAAGCTGACAAAACACGCAAACAAAAGAATCCAATATCAGTAACAACACAAATATTGAATGGATTCAGGTAAAACAGGTCAACACCGCAAGAACATTTTATTTAAACAGAGCACATCTACAAGAATCACTCTGGATACTTATTAACTGCAATCGGTATTAAAACCCCAAACATTAAGTCACTTCCTTCAAGGCTTTCTACTGAGCTTCTATGCTTAAAATTGTCATAAGATCATAAAAAATTAGTGTAAAATATTTCCCCAGTCCATTGCAACGACACAAAGCAGACCCAGCAATGAAGGTGTGCCAGCACAACATGTTCTCTCCCCCAGAAAACCTATGGAGAGGGAGGTATAGGGATCCTACAAAATTCAGTGACTATGTATTGCAGTATTTAACTCTCCTCCCACATACAAAGTTTTTGTCATTAGCAGATACAAACTTCCCTCTTGCAACAGATGCTTTTGCTCTGTTCTCTTCCCAGAGCACAGAACTAATACTTAATTACCACCCCTATTGCCACACAAATCTGCACCCAAACACGGGAAACAATGAAAAGCTGATTTAAATGCTGCATGTGCAATATTTAATAGCAGTTGTAAACTGTAAAGGACCGGGCTGTGTAATGTTTTACTGGCAGTATAAACTCCCTGAGCCTTTCAAGGCAATAGGAACCCTGGGGATTAATGAGAGTGTAACAGTGTGTGCTCCCCACACTGGGCTGCCAGACCACAGCCTCTGCCTCATTTAAACTCACTTCTTTCTGTCATTCTGCAGTGAATCACAGAAAAAAACCCCCCAGATATTATAACATAGCCAACATCTTCGCAGTGATGCCACCTTCTTGCATGGGACCTCCCTCTAAACCACCAGATTTCATTTAGACTCCTGATTCTACAAAGCATTTGCTTTCTTTTGTTTCTAGAAGGCACTTAGCAGCAAACTCTCATTATCATCACTGCAATACCCAAGAAATTCACTGCCACAGTCCTCTACTGCAAAGAATTACATTTGTTGACTCAAAAATTGCTGTCTAGTTTAGTTGCTGAACACATGTGGCTTGTGGAAGGTAGAGATGTTCCAGCAAGGAAATACAATTAGCACAACAAGGATCATCAAGCTGCCAGGACATTCCAATTGGTGTGACAAGGCTGATTTACAAGAAGAGAACAAAGTGATTAGGGGAAGAAAAAACAAATCACCAAACAGATATTGGGAAGAAAATGTTCCCTGTGAGGGTGGGCAGGCCCTGGCACAGGGTGCCCAGAGCAGCTGTGGCTGCCCCTGGATCCCTGGCAGTGCCCAAGGCCAGGCTGGACATTGGGGCTTGGAGCAGCCTGGGACAGTGGGAGGTGTCCCTGCCATGGCAGGGGTGGCACTGGATGAGCTTTAAGGTCCCTCCCAACCCAAACCAGTCTGGGATTCTAAATAAACCAAGCAAAAAGAAAAGGATGAAAAAAAACACGACACAAAAAAAAGCTCCTTACTGAGAGTCAGCAACATTTGAACCCCTCACCTGCACTTCCAAGGGAACTACAACAAATCAGGAAAGGCACAGTCAGTGCCCTCTCTGCAGTCCAGTAATTCAGAGGCATCACAAAATTCTTCTCGGGGCAGGATTTGCACCACCCACCCCTTCCAAAGACAGAGGAAAGCTGGCTAAGTCTAGGAAAGGCTGGCAGTGGAACACCAGACCATGCAGTGATGGGGCTCACGTGGCTGAGGGTGTCACTGCTGTCACCACCACGTGGCTCTTAAAAGACACAAAACTCTGCCTGGAATACGGCAGATGCTACTTTTAACCTTTCAGAAGTGCAGCTCTAAGAAGTGCTTTGTGCTCCGGGAGTGTGAGGTGGTGAAAGAAAAGACCCCTGCTCTCCATCTTCTTGAGTGGAGAAAAGCACTTCTGTGTGTGAAGGACTCTTGTCACCCCACGGGTGTTCCTGAGTGCCTGGGACTGCTAGCCCTGTTCTGACAGGTGACCTGAGAGCTGCTGATATGTCACTAAAGTTACCAAAGCAGATTGTTGTGAGCAATAACAAATGTGCCCCAGTACCCTCCTGGGCAAAGGCTGACCAGGAGAGGAAAGCCTGCAATGAAAAGCCACATTGTAAATGCTAATGCAGCCTTCACAAAGGTGCAGTGGGAATGGCAATAGAAGTGATTTGGGAGGGTTTTGAACAAAGAATTCCAGTTAAACCACACCAGTCTACTCAATTAATACAACTAAAGCCCTATTTGAATCCTGTGTGTTACTCCAGGATAACAGTGACTGGAGACAAGACAAAATGAACAACCAGGCTGAGGACATGGACTCTCCAAGTGCCAGCTGTTTTCTGGAACAGGTCATTCAAAAGCGTTCAGCTTTTAGCCTCCCCCTGCTGTTACTGCTGAGTCTACTTAACCTGAAGCTAACACGTGAGACTGCAGTGCATCCCTCACCTGTCCTAGGCAGTTATTTCATTCTCCAGATGACACTTCCAACAAGAAATGCTGCTTTCACATCAGGTTTTCCTGAGCCCTGTGATCTCCAGCATTGAAGACCCTCAAAGCTCAAGTGGATGTGATCCCAAGCAAACTGGTGTAACCTTAAATTGGGTTTTCCTGCCTGCAAGGGGCCCAGTCAGTCTCCTGAGCTGCACTCCAACCTGTGCCACAGCTCCAAAGCTTCACTTACACAAAAAGTCCGTATTTTGTTTCAGAAAAAGGCTCTCTGCACAGAAAACATTTAACTGGTCACAGGTGATTGTGTTACAGCAAATTTATCTGGTCACAAATAATCAGAGGGTGTCAAAGCTGTAGGTGAGAGACAAGAAGTACCAGGAGGAGGAATGAAAGAAGCAAGAGGGAATCAAAGAGCACTTGGCAGGTATTTCCAAGCCATCCCTGTAAGCAGCCCCTCTGCACAAGCACACACGTGGCCAAACAGGGCCAGCAAATTCCTCAAGTCCCACTGCCCATGAGCTCATGTTGGCAGGGAAATGATTAAATAGAGGGCAGTGATTATTTCTCCATCTCACAGCAGTGCTGGAGGCACTTAATTTGATACAGTCCCAGTTAATAAACAGAAAACAGATGAGATAATTTATCTCTATTTACTAGAAATTCCACAGGGAAAAGAAAACCCTGTCAAATCTGTTTGTGTCTATAATATTGCATGGAAGTCTCTGGTAACTACTTTGCACACTGATCCTGAGGCAGAAGAAAATTCATTCAAATGTTGGCTTCTAAAAGCAACACAAACCACTCCCTTTTCCTTCTGCCTTATTTCCCTCATTAGAGATCATAAAACAGCACCAAGATCCTTCAATATTCTGTGCATAGGGACCCAGGTGAAGGGGGCTTATCTGTAGACTCCATCTTTAGATGAATAATTTCAAGCTTTTCCACCCCAAAAATGCAGAGAACAGGCTGGTTTACAGCACACAACAGGCCTGGAACAAAAGCTTAGCACAGCTGACAGGACTGGCTACATCATCTTAAAAACACAACACATTTTATAACCCTCCTAACACTTGGGAGCCATTAATTCAAAGTAATTTTTGAAGGGGATACTCCTGCCCAGCACTCACACAATGGTAACTCTCAAACATCCCCTGTCAAACTAAAACCAAAAAAATCACAGCCTTTGAAGTGTCCCCCATGCCTGGAGGTGCCATTCTGCTGAGCAGGCAGGGCATTGTTCAGCCCAGTTTGGGGTAAGCTACACTTACCCCACGTGTGGCTTTCAGGCACATATGGCTAATTCTGTGCTTCCAAGTGCTTGAAGACAGCGAGATAATTTTGACTGTGCATTATTCATCCTGCTGACATGCTGTATTCCTCCCACCACCCCACATCCCTCGCTGCCACCAAATTGCAGGCTGGCTCTAGAGCAAAGCACTCCTCCCACCCTGTCTGCGTGTAGCCAGGCACACCCAGGGCCCCCTGGCAGGGGCTGCAAGGCACCAAATAACACCCCCAGGTTCGTGTGAATAAGTGAATAACTGAAAATGAAACCTTTGACTCAGCTTTAGAGGAGAGAGTTTAAAATAGCATCCAAATGAGAATGAGTTTGATCAACGCCTTCCACCCATCCAGGCCTGAGTGGTTCTCGCTGAGCAAAAGGGGTCTTTGCCCACCAGGGCAGGACAAACCCCTGCCCTTCCCTGGAGCAAGCCAGGCAGCTCCAGGGAGCCCAGGCAGCCTCTCCAAAGGGCTGCAGCTCCCACCCTACTGCTGAGGAAGGAGCTCCTCTCCAGAGGGGCTGAGGCTGAGCCTCTCCCACCCTCCCTGGATCAGCATCAGCTCTGGACAACCAGCACACTGAATTACAAGGATCAGCAAGTTCTGTGCTGCCCCTGCTCAGAGGGGCTCTCCCTGCAGGGGCTGATGTGGCCCTGATGGTTTCCAAGCAGGTCTCACACCAGGCCACTCTTGGGTGCATCCCTAAACCACCACAATTGAGCAAAAATTCATTCTGGGAAGGATTTGGGGAAACAGCTAACAGTAGCATCCCTCCAAAACAAGAAGTTCTCACCAGGTATGACAGAACCATAAAGTATTTTGGCATTAGTAAGTGTTACAACGATGCATCATCAATGCAAAAACCACCAAACTAAGGAAAATGGAATGCGAATTCTTCATCAGGGCAGTTCACTTTTCAAGTCTACCACAAACACCGTTAGTCTTCATTTCTACAATTCAGCTTAACCTTTTGGAAATGTTACTGATAATAAACTTAAGGGAATAATAAAGAAACATTCCTTTCCTTGAAGTTTCTATGCCTGACTTCTCCAGCTTCTCCCTCTCACCTTCCCATTATTTTGAACATTACTGCTCAGCCCCTCTCAGTGTCTCAGCTCCCAGTTCTCAGCCATGGCTCTCATGTTTCTTCTCCTTGCTCACACATGTTGGGACTCTTTAAATTCCTGAAACATTCCCCAGGACAGCTTAGGGAACAGAGCCCTTACCTGCTCACCCAAAGCCAGCCGCATGTTCTGCCACAGCCCCAGGAAACAGCACCAAAATCAAACCAGTCCCTGGTGGAGCTTTCAGTCTCTGGCAGCCCCAGCTCCTCACACTCCCCCAGCTCAGAAGGGGCGTCCCTTGTGTGGAAGTTGTCATCACCCTGGGACACCACCCCAAAAGGCAGTTTTGGGGTCAGTCAGACACAGCAGTGTCCTGTCACAGCAGCTCCCAGGACAGGGATCAGGGACTGCTGGCAGGAACTCCCCTGCAGGAACTGCCATCTTCTTGTTTACACAGTTCATCAGTTTGGTCTTCCCTCAGTGCAAAAGGTTTAAAATAGGTGCTGAACCCCGAAATCCTGAGATGGAAGACTCTTTGCTCTGTCAAAACTCAGTTTATATCTCTGATCAAAGCCCATTTGAAAGAACCTTGCAATACAGTTCAAGCATTTTCTGTTGGGTTTCTTCCTGCTGTGAAAGCCTCCATCTGAGAAACTGCTCCTTCCAAACCCCATGTGCATGGCAGTTGCATTTGATTCATTATGCTTAATAAGGAAATTGATGTAACATCATTAAACAGTGCAATTAACTGTCCAAATGACACAATTACACATGTACCCTAAGTACACGAAGAGCCTGGTAATTGCCTGAACATTAATTCAAATTATTCAAGAAAATTATATTTAAAAATACAGATGCTTAGTACAGGAAAATAATGACAGGAATCCCAAAGCAAAGGAAAGAGAACAAGCTGCACACATTGGCCAGGCACCTGTGCAGGCTCAGCCAGTTACAGACGCGGCCAGGAGCCACTGTCACACCTCCAGCATCAGAACTCTCCTGTGCAGCAAAAGCTCATCCCTGAGCAGGGACAAGGAAACAGGATCCCTTCCCCAGCAGCAAGAAGTTTATTTTCAGGAAGCAGACTGCACAGATTAAATTTTAAAGCCACTGCTCGCTAAATCTTTTAGTATTTCTACAAGGGCACACACCTGTGCTATCCCCCCTGTGGGACAGAAAATAAACCCCAGTTATTATTTATATAAACCTGGATCACATTTTCTGCCTCTATTTGATGGCTGAGGCCTCCCAAAGAATGGCTGTATTTAAGGCGAAATTATGCTTCAATAAACAGTGTCTATGGGAGGATCACATCAACTCAGAAATAAAACACAAGCCTTTGTTCTTCTACATGAACCACAGAGAATCCAGAAAAACCTGTTCCAATTTTTCATCAGTCCAAAATCATATGAAATATCACTGCCTCGAGCCAGGCTCACCTGTCTCAGGAAAGAATTCAGCTGAATCTTCAGCAAAACAAGTAACTCTGAAAGTGGCTGCAGCTGCAGCAAGTGCCCATCCCTTGCCTGCTGGAGAAGCAGCAGTTGGATGATATTTTCCCAAGCAAATACAAAAAGTAAAACCCCTTACTGGTGCTTTAGGAAGAAATTCTGTAGTCCTTTATAATTTTTTTACTCTTTTTTTCTTGCAGCTTGTGGGGCAACACTTCAAGTGTTGAAAGTGTTCATAACTTGTTGCTTCAGTGCTGCAGATGCTTCACTGTTAATGATTCGGGCTTGCAGCACATTAAATGCTACACAAATCGTGCAGGGGGCCATAAAAGCTGAGTAACCTTGCAGTTTGACTCAGATAGTTTGAGATGCACAAGGATTTCTGCATCAGACCCATAAAAACCTGATCTGGCTTTCACAGGGGTACCCAACACAGAGTTCCAGGCCAAACTATCGGCAGCCAACCCTGGTACCACATCCTTCACCTGCTGGGTAATGGCCAAACTCCTCCTCCCCCCAGCTTAAAATGCAATTTTCAGCTGCATCATTGCCTGGACCACCAGAGCTTCAGCTCCTCTAGGGCCCCACAATTCACTACTGCTGAACAGCCAATTTTCCTGCAATAATGTAGGGATTAAGGAACCTATGTTTAACACTGTCTTGGTTTGAAAGACAGGTGTCAGACAAGAAAGGCAGGAGCCTCCCCTGAAATGGAAAATGCAACCCCCTTCCCTCCGAATTATTATAAATTTGAAAATAAGGGGCTTTCAGGCAAAGATATGAGGTATAGGAATAACAGTTTTTTACTAATAAATATATATGTATAACAACACAAACAAACAGCAATAGCTGTGGCAGTCACAGCAAACAGCAGCACAAACCCAGTGCAGCCACACTCGGCCTCGGGCGCTTTCCCCTGGGTGCAGTTCCTCAGGGGCAGCTCCCGCTGAGCAGGGCGGGTGCGATGGTTCCCCCGCGGCTGCAGGGGGCGCTCCGGAGCGAGCTCGGGAGCACCGGGAATGGCAGAGCGGGGTCCCGGGAAGGAATGTATGAGAAAACCTCACAAACCCCCAGGCGTCCTGCCGGATCCTCAGGAACAGCAGGCTGGAACGGCAGGGGCGAGCGCAGATCTCGGGTGGCAGTGAGAGGTATCAAACTGCGGAGCTGTGGCAGGGAAACCCGGCAGGTCTCTCAGTCGGCAGAGCGTAGGAGCTCCGTTTCCAGACGGGGCAAGGAGAAGATCAGGCTTAGGAATCCCGGGGTTTTGCCCACAGAAAGCAAAACAGCCAAAGAAGCAGGAACCCGCAGTGTGACCGAGACGTCCACCAAAGGCAGGCAACTCCCAGACTAAACCCTGAGCACCCAGGCAGCCCCCCCGGGTGTCCCAACCCCCAAGTGACAAAAGGGTGGCCAGTCCCACCCCGCCTCTGTGGCCAGGTCTTTTGTTTCTTTTAAGTATCCAGTGGTTTGTCCCCTAGCAACTAGTATGGGTAAAATTCTTTAAGAGAAAAAAAAAAAAAAAAGAAAAACAGGCTAAAATCCTAAACCCCAACATTATCCACCCCGAATTTTTCTCATACTAACATGTTACATCACACTTAACTTTTTTTAACTACATACACACATGCATTACTATAATTATATACATATGTACATACAGATATGATACAAGTACAATGCCATGGGTAGTTTACCTTAAAACAAGGTCCCCTTGTGGTACACATCGGGTTTCTTCATCCTTCTGCATCACCCACCAGGTGCAACCTGGTCCCTGAGCGAAGACCACCCCACGGATAGGTTGATTTTTGCTCGGGGCAGAATTGACTCAAACAGTTTTTTCAAGCATACCTCTCATGTGCACCACTGGAACCTTATTCTCATTTGTTGTTTGTAGCAGTTCAGATTGAGCAGGGCCTGCTCGATTGGTAGATCTTCGGGTGTTAACTAACCAGGTGGCTTTTGCTAGATGCTGTTCTCAGTTTTTGAAAGTTCTCCCACCCAATGCTTTCAAGGTGGTTTTAAGCAATTCATTACACCTCTTAACCTTCCCAGCCGCTGGTGCATGGTAAGGGATGTGGTACACTCACTTAATGCCATGTTCCCTAGCCCAGGTGTTTATAAGGCTGTTTTTGAAATGAGTTTCATTGTTAGATTTAATTCTCTTAGGGGTACTATGTCTTCACAGGACTTGCTTTTCAAGGCCTAGGATGGTGTTCCGGGCTGTAGCATGAGGCACAGGGTGGGTCTCTAGTTATTTAGTGGTGGTCTTTACTATTGTGAGCACATAACGCTTGCCTTGGCGTGTTTGAGGCAGTGTGATGTAGTTGATCTGTTAGGCTTCTCTATACTTGTATTTGGACTACTGCCCACTATACTATAGGGGTTTTACTTGCTTGGCTTGCTTGATTGCAGCGCATGTTTTACAATTATGGATTACTTGGGAGATATTGTCCATGGTTAGATCCACTCTTTGGTCTCGTGCCCACTTATAGGTGGCATTTCTGCCCTGATGACCTGAGGCATCATGGGCCTATCGAGCTAGGAACAACTCTCCCTTGTGTTTTTAATTTAAGTTTATCTGGGACACTTTTATTTTTGCAGCCTGATTTACTTGTTTGTTGTTTTGATGTTTTTCATTAGCCCGGCTCTTGGGAACATGAGCATTTACATGGCGGACTCTCACGGGTAGGTTCTCTACCCGAGTGGCAATGCCTTTTTACTCATTAGTAGCCTAGATTGGTTTTCTTTTATGTTGCCAGTTAGCCTTTTTTTACTTTTTTAACTAACCCCATAGAGCATTGGCTATCATTTATGAGTTAGTGTAGAGGTAGAGCTTTGGCCACTTTTCTCTTTTAGCTATGTCCAGAGCTAATTGGACAGCTTTGAGTTTAGCAAACTGGCTTGATTCACTTTCTCCCTCTGTAGCTTGTGCAACTTGCTGTGTGGGACTTTATACTGCAGCTTTCCATTTTCGGCTAGCCCTTATAATTCGGCAGGAACTATTAGTGAAGAGGGCATATTGTATTTCACTCTCCGGCAGCTCATTATATGGCGGGGCTTCTTTTGCACGAGTTATTTGCTCGTTTTCTTCTTCAGAAGATAACCTAAAAGTTTCACCTTTTGGCCAGTTTGTAATTATTTTCAAGATCTCAGGGTGATTTGGGTTTCTAATTCGGGCGCGCTGAGTGATGAGGGCAATTCATTTGCTCTAAGTTGCATTAGTAGCATGATGGGTGGAAGGAACCTTTCCCTTGAACATTCACCCCAGCACTGGTAGTCGGGGTGCCAGGAGGAGTTGTGCTTCTGTGCCAATTACTTCTGAGGCAGCTTGGACTCCTTCGTAGGCGGCCAAGATTTTCTTTTCGGTTGGGGTGTAATTGGCTTTGGACCTCCTGTAGCTCCGGCTCCAGAATTCCAGTGGTCGGCCACGAGTCTCACCAGGCACCTTCTGCCAAAGGCTCCAGGACAGACCATTGTTCCTGGCTGCAGAGTAGAGCACGTTCTTCACCTTGGGTCCTGTCCTGACTGGACCAAGGGCTACTGCGTGAGCGATTTCCTGCTTGATCTGGGTGAAGGCTTGCTGCTGTTCAGGGCCTCAGTGGAAATCGTTCTTCTTGCGGGTAACCAGGTAGAGAGGACTCACGATCTGGCTGTATTCAGGAATGTGCATTCTTTAGAAACCTATGGCGCCTAGGAAAGCTTGTGTTTCCTTCTTGTTAGTTGGTGGAGACATAGCAGTGATCTTATTGATAACCTCAGTGGGAATTTGACGCCGTCCATCCTGCCATTTCACTCCCAGGAACTGGATTTCTCGAGCAGGTCCCTTGACTTTGCTCTTTTTAATGGCAAAACTGGCTTCCAGGAGAATCTGGATGATTTTCTCCCCTTTCCTGAACACTTTTGCTGCGGTGTTCCCCCACACAATGATGTCATTAATGTACTGCAGATGTTCTGGAGCCTCACCCTTTTCCAGTGCAGTCTGGATCAGTCCATGGCAGATGGTGGGACTGTGCTTTCACCCCTGGGGCAGTCTGTTCCAGGTGTATTGCACACCCCTCCAGGTGAAGGCAAACTGAGGCTTGCTCTTTGGTGCCAAAGGAATGGAGAAGAATGCATTAGCAATGTTAGTAGTGGCATACCACTTTGCTGCCTTGGACTCCAGCTCATACTGGAGCTCCAACATGTCCGGCACAGCAGCACTTAACGGTGGAGTTACTTTATTTAAGGCACGATAGTCTACAGCCAATCTCCATTCCCCGTCAGATTTGCGCACAGGCCAGATGGGGCTGTTGAAGGGTGAGTGGGTCTTGCTGACCACCCTTTGGCTCTCCAGCTCGCGGATTATTTTGTGGATGGGGATTACAGCATCTCGATTTGTTCGATATTGCCGGCGATGCACAGTTGAGGTGGCAATTGGCACTTGTTGCTCTTCCACTTTTAGAAGCCCAACTGCAGAGGGATTCTCAGATAGTTCAGGCAGGGTGCTCAGTTGCTTAATGCCCTCTGCCTTCACAGCAGCTATTCTAAATGCCCACTTGAGTTCTTTTGGGTTTTTATAATAGCTATTCCGGAGGAAATTTATGCCCAGAATACACGGGGCCTCTGGGCCAGTCACGATCGGATGCTTTTGCCACTCCTTCCCAGTCAGGCTCACCTCAGCTTTTAACAGTGTCAAATCCTGTGATCCCCCAGTCACCCCAGCAATAGAAACAGGTTTTGCCTTCACATGTCCCGATGGCATTAAAGTACATTGTGTACCAGTATTAACTAAGGCTTTATATTTTTGTGGTTTTGACGTGCCAGGCCATTGGATTTACACTGTTTAAAAAACCTGATTTTTTCATGCCTCTTTTTGGCCAGAGGCAGGGCCTCTTTAGTATTGGTTATTATTTCCTCCCTGGGCATACATGCTTGAGGTTCCTTCAAGGGGATCTGACATATTATCTTCCCTTCTGTAATACCTGGCAGCTTGGTTACGGGAGGCTGAGGTTACTTTTACCCTAGCAGAACCCCCTCGGTTAGCATTTTTCTCCTTGAGTTTACGCACCCGTGCTGCCAGGACAGAAGTGGGTTTTTTATCTCACTTGCTTATGTTTTTTTCATGGTCGCACAGGAAAAACCACAGCTCATCTCGTGATGGGTACCCTTTCTCTCTAGCTGGGGGAGGTCGGGCTCTGATTTGGGGCCGTGTGACTCGCACTGGTGCCACATTGATCTTCTTTAACTCCTCCTTAAACTCCTCCCTTACCCCCCTGATTTCCTCTTTGAGCTCCTTAACCACAGCAGAGACTTGAGCTTTCAGCGGGCCACTGACCATACTGTCATAATTTTTGAGCTTGTTGACAACAGAACTCACTGTTTCTTGGTTGTCCTTGGCATTAATGGTTGCAATGAAGGTGGTGTATTGCTGCGGCCTTAGCTTTGCCAGGTTCCACAACATCTGCCCTGTGCACCTGAACCTGTTGGGGTCATTATCATGCTGTCCATCCCTCCCAAAGAGTACTTTTAATACTGCCACCTCTCTTAGTTGCTGGATCCCTTCCTTAAGTGTCTTTCATTGCATTTTGTGGTGATACTCCTGCATTTTCTTTTTGTTGACAAACCTCTCCCTCACACTCGTTATAAGCCGCTCCCACAGAGAAAGGGGCCCTGGCTCCCTCACAAATATCTGATTCACACCTGGGTTTTGGGTCAAAGATCCTAAATACCTTGCCTCACCATTATTTAGTTGCACACCTGTACTCATAAGGTCTTAAACTTGAAGTAACCAGGTTGTAAAAGCCTCACGTCCCCTTTGCACGATGTCTTTTCGCATATTACGGAGACTTTCATACGACAGGGACTTAGTGATGATTTTAGGCTCTGGCTCCCCTGCTGGTTGTGAGGGCCCTGGTTCCCCATCATTATTAACTGGGCGCACTGATTTGGCCTTGTATTTTCTTTTTTGCACGGGGGCACCTGCTGCTGGCTGGGATTGCCCTTGTGGTTTAGCTGGAGCCTGGACAGTTGTAACATTCGCAGGTTTTATTGCTTTACTATTAGACTCTCCCTCACTGGGGCAGGGAGAGGGTTTTTCATTAGCTGGGGAGGTGTATTCCCTCAGCAGCACTTGAAACATTTTACGTATTTCCTTTACTAGTGCCCCCACTGAATTTGGGTGGTTTATTTCTGAGGTGGGCTGTCGGGCAGTATCAGGCTGTGGGTTAGGATTTTTAGTCTCTGGGGCAGGGTCTTTAGTCTCTGGGGCCCTGTCAGGCTCTGGGACAGGATCTCTAGTCTTTGGGGCCCTGTCAGGTTTTGCAACAGGATTTTTAGTTTTTGGGGCCCTGTTAGGTTTTGCGACAGGATCTTTAGTTTTTGCGGCAGGGTCTCTTATTTCTGGGACAGGATCTCTAGTGTTTGGGGCCCTGTCAGGTTTTGTGGCAGCATCCCTAGCCCCTGATGTAGGTATCAGGGTGGTTATCCAAGTTAATCTCCTCTTATCTCTGAGCGCTAAGTAGAATAGGCACACCAGCAACACCACCCACTGTACAATATCATTAGCATTTAGGGAAGATCTGAATCCTTTGAAAACTGGTGGAGTGGACCCAAAGAGATGGGTTAAGGGTTGGGAGAAAGTTTCCCCCGGTGTCATCTCCTCACAGTAGGTCTCATTATTAAAGTAACCCCAAAAGCATACAGTTAGCGTGTGATAGCCCTGTATCCATGTGCTCACATTCCGGAGGAAGTTAAAAACCCACGAATTCCTCACCTTATCAACCCATAATGCAAACTGGATAACAGCAACAGTGGCCTTAGTCAGAGGACCCATGTTTAGAAAAGGAGCTGCAAAAGGGAGAAATACAGCCACGACCACAAGCCACCCGAACCAGGGCAAACTGGACCACATAGTGCTGCCTAGCAAGGTTTCTATATTCAGCACACAGAACTGAGTTATCCAAGAACTGTTATTCCTTTTCCAGCCCTTTCTCTCAATGCCCTCAGGCCCCACGTTGGGCGCCAAGATCTGTCTTGGTTTGAAAGACAGGTGTCAGACAAGAAAGGCAGGAGCCTCCCCTGAAATGGAAAATGCAACCCCCTTCCCTCCGAATTATTATAAATTTGAAAATAAGGGGCTTTCAGGCAAAGATATGAGGGATAGGAATAACAGTTCTTTACTAATAAATATATATGTATAACAACACAAACAAACAGCAATAGCTGTGGCAGTCACAGCAAACAGCAGCCCAAACCCAGTGCGGCCACACTCGGCCTCGGGCCCTTTCCCCTGGCTGCAGTTCCTCAGGGGCAGCTCCCGCTGAGCAGGGCGGGTGCGATGGTTCCCCCACGGCTGCAGGGGGCGCTCCGCAGCGAGCTCGGGCAGCACCGGGAATGGCGGAGCGGGGTCCCGGGCAGGGATGGATGAGAAAAACCTCACAAACCCCCAGGCGTCCTGCCGGATCCTCAGGAACAGCAGGCTGGAATGGCAGGGGCGAGCGCAGATCTCAGGTGGCAGTGAGAGGTATCAAACTGCGGAGCTGTGGCAGGGAAACCCGGCAGGTCTCTCAGTCGGCAGAGCGTAGGAGCTCCGTTTCCAGACGGGGCAAGGAGAAGATCAGGCTTAGGAATCCCGGGGTTTTGCCCACAGAAAGCAAAACAGCCAAAGAAGCAGGAACCCGCAGTGTGACCGAGACGTCCACTAAAGGCAGGCAATCCCCAGACTAAACCCTGAGCACCCAGGCAGCCCCCCCGGGTGTCCCAACCCCCAGGTGACAAAAGGGTGGCCAGTCCCACCCCGCCTCTGTGGCCAGGTCTTTTGTTTCTTTTAAGTATCCAGCGATTTGTCCCCTAGCAACTAGTATGGGTAAAATTCTTTAAGAGAAAAAAAAAAAAAAGAAAAACAGGCTAAAATCCTAAACCCCAACAAACACACAGCGGAAAAGTTGTGTATAAGGTGCTTCCACAAAAAAGACATTCAGACATGTCGCTCTAATAAGTGTTATGAAAATATGAAATCCTCAAAATACTCATCAAAATGATTCTTAAATTAATTAATAGTGCTTGAAAATAAATCCACTTTTTCAAAAAATGGACTGTGTTACACACATATAAATCAGGTTGCCACTAAGAAAAATAATTTGCTTCTGAAGTGACATTTGTCAACTAAATGAATAAGTACTTTGACATTTATAGAAACTGTGACACTGCTAAAGCTGTACAGTACTGCTTAATGTTATTTTCCTTTTATATAAAGAGAGTCGCAATTTGAGCATAAAAATTGCTCTTATTAGGCAGAGAATGTCAAGTCTCATTGCTAAATTTACTGGAGTGATTCAGCATGAAAACAAGCATTGCCCTTTTGGCTTTCAGCAGCTCTGTTAAAGTGCCCATTCATTACCCACATTAACTTTACTGCAGTGGCGTTACCGAGGCCAACCAAGGGGGATTTTATCCGAGTCAGAAAATCCCGGATTCCTTCTAGCACTGACACAGACTCACACAAATGCGGTGCCCAGGCAGCCCAGAAAGGCCCTGACAAGTGCTAGGAAAGCAATCACAGGCTCAGGCACACTCCTGCACGACATCCATAGCACTCCCAAAGTCCAGGGACCCCGGGCAAGGCAGGGGGGTGTCCTGAAGCCACAGAGCTGAGGCAGAGCCAGCTAGGGGACTGGGAGCAAAGGGATCAGTGCAGGGTGGTCTGGGAGTGCCCAAGAGCTGGGGCAGATTTAGCACTGATGAAGAATGGATGACAAATGACATTTCCCACCCAAGAGAAACCGACAGATTCATCCAGCCTTGGATCACTAAATACTCCAGGACAGTGTTTATCCCCGGATCCCTCCCATCACAGCACAGATTTCAGTCCTGGAGGACAACGTGCAACAGCTCCTCAACACCTCTCACAAACCCAAAGGGCTTCCCTCAATGTTTAAACCCTTCAGAAGCTCACACACCAACCAAGGCCCCTTTGGAGACCAAAATCAAAGCGATCTGTTTCTCCAGATGCTCTACTGGTTGCTCCAGCTGTAATGGCACACTTATAAGAAACTGTAATAAAAAAGACAAAATGTTCGTGCAATGCAGCAGGAACAGAGCCAAACAGCCATTAATATTGTTCTCCCAAAGAAAAATGGCTTGCTGAATAGCCTGAAAGGACACCTGACATGCATCTTTCCCTGCTTTCACAAAATATAGCCATACATAAAGCTGATATGATTACTTGCTAAATCTAATAAGTTTCTTTTTCTTTGATGGTTGTTTGCTCCTTAATGTGCTTTAAATGCATAATAAAAATATAATGAAAAACATACATTTATTCTATGTGGCAGCTACTGCATATTCCATAAAAAAATAATCTTATAAAGTTTAATTCTACAGTGTTTCTTAAATCTATTTCTACTTATTCACTATATGCTGAAGGTATCTGCAAAGGAATTTAATACTGAACATAACCCTTTTCTTCACTGATATTAATGCCAAATTTTCTTTTTACAGTCATTGTCTTGTCCCTTCTGTAAGCCTAGAAAAGGAAAAGCAAATGGATTTAAGGTTTCCAAAGAGTCTCATTAAAATGTAAAGTCCAAATATCCACATAATTTTTTCCCTGATTGCCTTTAGGGCTGTTGTGGGATTTTTCCTGTCTGGGCATTTGTCTTCCATAACATTTTAATTTCCTTGAGAAAACTCTGGACTGAGCTTATCTCCTTGCCACTGGTGATATCGGAGCATCTGTTTTGCATTAAGGGAATGCAAATTTGAGCACAGCTGAATTAAAGACCACTTACTTTTCAGACAGCATTTGTCAGGAGAAACACCAGAAAATAAAAGCTATTGACAGGAAACCCTGTGCAGGTCTTTGGAATAAGGCAGTCCAGAAAAACCTCATGGGACAGTGTCCCTTGTTTCCCATTGCAGAAGAATTTACTGCCAAAAATCAGATTTGCAGCCAATAGTCAATCAATCTATTTTAAAACACTCCTACATTACACACACTTGGCTTTCATGCCCTGCCAATCACTTAAAGCAAAAAGCCCAGCTGCAAAACTCTTCACGATGTCAGCTCACACAAGATCTTTCCTGGACCTCAGGAGGTGATGGGCACCGAGGACCTTCCCCATCCCAGCCCTTTTCCCACTGCCAGGCTCAGCCTGAAGTCCAGCACAGTCCCCAGCTCCTGGGTGGGACAGGGGAAGCTGCTCCCCCATTGTGGTCACTTCAGCTGCACTTGACCTAGATTTTAATCTAGTTACTCATCTTTTTAACTCAAGCTGTGTGGAAAATACCTCATCTGTGGTGCCAGAAATTCTGTGCCCCCATTAATTAGGACATCATCCCACTCCCAAAAGCCAGAAGGACAATGCTTTCCAGTGAAGTTCTAGTCCTTCCACAGACAAAAGGCTCTGCATTCCCACAGTCCCCCTAGCAGTCCTCCACTGCATCTATCCCAGTTTCCATGGGCACACCTGCCCAGAACAGTCCTGGTAACTCAGCAGGAGCTTGGCAGAGCTCCTGGAGCAGAAGGACTGTCCTGGGCCTGAGGCAGAGATATCCAACCCACCGAGATGCCCTGGGGTCACTTGGGTGCTGGCAAGGACCAGACCCTACAAGGCAGAATTCCCTCCTGTCCCCCAGTGGATGGGCCCGGGTGCCCTGACCCATAGCCCTAGTGCAGGTAACCCTGGCCAGGGGCAGCCAGACCCGGGTGAAACACGGGCAGGGCTCTCCTGGCACAGCCAGGGTTTTCCAGGAACATCAGGTGAGCCACCAGCACCCACACAGCAGCTGGGCTGAGGGGAAAGAGGCCTCTCCTCTTTCCCTAAAAGGATCCTCGTGGTAGAACTCACCCTGTGGAGCTCAGTTCTGAGACTGCCAAGAAAATTCTGGGAAGTGGGAAGCTGCTTCCACTGAGGGATGGGAGTTACAAAGCAAAGGAAGAAAGATGGGAAAATATTCCCTGCAGATGTCAAACAAAGCCCAAACCCTCAGAACAAGTTTGTATAATTTTTCATCCACAGGCTCACAGTATTTTGTAATATTTCAGCACCAGTACAGCTAATTGGGGTTTTGGTTGAGGATCCAATAACAAAACATTCCTTTTCCAAGAATGTCCCTTGCCAGAGCTGGTGATGTCAGACTTCACAAATGCAATACAGTGGCAGGGCTGAGCCCTGCCAGGCTTCAGGAATGTTTATTTGGTGTCAGAATCCCAGAGGAGGAAGGATGAGCAGCAGATGAAACAGGGTGGCACATCTGAAACAAGAAAATACCTGACTTGAAAGCAGCTGGACTGCACCAGCCTGGTGGCACCTGCAGCTTCCACCCTGGGCAGGAGCAGCCACCACCACGAGTTAACCTTCCCATTCCCTCAGACAGGGCAAACATCCTCAATAGCATCAGCAGCAACTCCCAGATGCTGACGCTAAACCAAAACAAAGCTGATTTCTCCAGTCCTCATCTGAGTATGAGAGAGGGTGACAGAAGAGGTAAAAGCCCAGGGACCACCAAAGGCACAACAAAGTCACTCAGGAGCTTTGGGACACAGAAGGGACTCTTGCCCTACAAAGCTCCCATCTTTAGGACCACTACAGCAACTTCTGACCTTACTAGAGCTGCAGGCTTGGTAAGCACTAGCAAGGGCCAGAACATCTCCTTCTGAAATTACACTTTTGATCCCTCTCCAAAGGTCTGCACAGAGCTGCTCTGCAAACATCTCACCCACTGGCCCTGGGGCTCCCATGCCTTCCCCTGCATCACACCCAGAGGTACCACCAGAGCTGTGGTAAAATACAGCATCCTCCAGCTCCCCCAGAACCCAGTATTCTCTCTGTCACCATAAAAATGCCTTTAACACACTCGGGCAGGAGGCTTTACTGCTTAGGACAGATGGCAGAACTAAACATGCTTTAAAATGCTTTGAACTGGGAATAACCTTCCTCTCTCTGGCCACCAGAAAGGAGTGCTGCCCCTACAAACTGCAAATCTGGTCCTAAGGAGAGCTTCAGGGATCCCCTCTGGAATCACCCTCAGGGCTTAAAGCTTTTCATGAGCCATGACTTGATTTCACTTTCTTGCACCTGTTGCTCGATACTCTCACCACGCTGCTTCTGCCACGGGCTTTCTCTCCATCTTTACACTTAAATACAAAATGCAAGACCCACTTGCTCATCAGAGCAATATTGACATGTTGAGTTTGCTCAAACAACAAGGATCAATAGCACACAGAACTCAAGACACCTGCCAAGACATGGAAAAATATAATAAAGATTAAGGTGACAGCAGGTTTTAATTACGTGAGAGGAGAGGAGAAGGTGTGTTCTGCAAGGTCTTCGCAATTTGAGACTATAATCAAAATGTCATCAGCCTGCCTTCCGTATTTTCAATCTCTTAGGAAAATGACTAAAATGGTATAACATTTTCAGATTAATTTTGATGCCTCCATCAGAAAGCCTGACATTTGGCTAATGTCAGACATCACCTACGCTGTCATTTGATTTCTCTCTTCCCCCTTGGGTGTCACTTCACTAATGACCTAGAAGTGGTAATGAAACACAGTGAACAGACTAAAGACAGAACTTTGGAAAATGAAGCAATATCTGCTTTGACATTCACATGCTGCTCATGGAAACATTCACAATAGTGTGTTATTTGCCAAGCCACGTGGCACAGGTATTTAAAAACCATGTGTAAGCATTCTCATTTGTCAAATTTGATAATGAACTAATTTGCTTCAATATTTCAAGAATTCACATCAGAACACAAAATATCTGTGAGGAACACCACAAAGTCTCTCAGGTTTCACAGCTACATCACTGTCTCCACTGTAGGAGCAGTTTTGCCCTCCCTTTCACATGAAACATGGTGTAAATCATGACCTTTCTGTGCTCAGCCTACTCACTCCTGGTGTATAATTATTCCCTTTCCTTCCTTTAAATCTCCTGGGAGTCTGAGATCAAATAACACGCCAAAAAAAAAAAAAGACATTTTCTCTGTCACCTTCCATGGAAAATGTTGTGACGCCAATCACACATCACGACACACAAGGAAGGGCTAACTTAGCAAAAACGCCATAGAAACGCAAGAGTAAGGAATTATTTAGGCCCCTTGTAAGGAAGCACCATAAAATATGCAAGTGGCATCATGAAATCAGAGAAGCAAAGCTGAAAGGGAGCTCAGGAGATCAGAGAGGCAGCATTGCCCCAGGTGCTCTGGGAGCAGCACAGGGATTTCGGCTCAGCCCTGCTCCCCACAGTGCTGCAGCATCCCCAGGGATTCCTGGGCAGGGAATCCCATCCCAGGGAGCCTGAGGAAAGCCCCCAGCACTGGAGCCACGTGGGGCAGATGCTGAACACGGCAGGAGGACCCTCAGGACGCCCCAAACCCAGCACTCCTTCCCTACAGAGTGACCACTGGGACCTGGAGCCCTCCTTGAGCTCCGCACCCAAACAATTCCTGCTGGGCACAGAGGCACAGCACCCAGCAGGAAACAGAGAGCACTTAGACACACTTCCCCTCGCTCCTCAGCCGCGACAGAGGTCACAAGGGGGATGCTTTTTATCCTCCGAGTAGTCTCCACCTTAGGGAGTTGATTTGCTCACATCAGCTCAAGGCAGCACTAACCCCGCTGCCAGCCACCCTTCCTCCCTGCAGGGAACATCCAGGATGTGCCACAGCTCCTTCAGCAGCTCTCAGCCACCCTTCCTCCCTGCAGGGAACATCCAGGATGTGCCACAGCTCCTTCAGCAGCTCTCAGCCACCCTTCCTCCCTGCAGGGAACATCCAGGATGTGCCACAGCTCCTTCAGCAGCTCTCAGCCACCCTTCCTCCCTGCAGGGAACATCCAGGATGTGCCACAGCTCCTTCAGCAGCTCTCAGCCACCCTTCCTCCCTGCAGGGAACATCCAGGATGTGCCACAGCTCCTTCAGCAGCTCTCAGCCACCCTTCCTCCCTGCAGGGAACATCCAGGATGTGCCACAGCTCCTTCAGCAGCTCCCAGCCACCCTTCCTTCCTGCAGGGAATATCCAGGATGTGCCACAGTTCCTTCAGCGCCCTGCCTGTTCAACTGCAGTGTTTTCCCAGGAGGCTGGAATAATGCAGCAGAGCACTGAGATATTCCACACTGCATTACAAGCAGCAGCTACATCGTCACTGCCACTGAAAACAGAGCCCTTCCCAACCACTCTTTATCAGCATTCTTTAAATTCACCAAACTTCTTCCCATCAGTAAAGAAGATTATTGCACTACAATTTTAAAGCAAAATGTGGCTGTCTTATAACAAAATGATCTTAAGTATTTTCCAATTACTTCTCCCTGGGGCCTTTCAAGCACTGGGAATGAGAGCTCTGGTATCTAAGACTCTCTCCCAGTCCTTGATCTTTTTCTGAGGCTCTTCTACAGGCCAGGATAACAGCAGGAAAAAATTTGCTGCTTGCCAAGGTCTTCATTCACATCACACAGCAACTTGCCTTTGTCCTCTCATTTTCTAGGTGGAAGCAAAGATTAAACCTCCAAATGATTGATTCCTTCTTACAGAATTTAACCTGGAGAGAGAGTTGCTTTCCTTGTTTCTCTGGGTGTTACAAGAAACCCCAAGTTGCCCTTAGTTTCCAAAACTCCTCCAGGGAATTCCTACAGCCAATTTAGGAAGTTCTCTCACTGCTGTGGCTCTTACAGATATGAATTTCTTACTCTGCACGATGGCACTGTTTGGAAAGTGTGCATGACCCAGGGTGAAACTCACGGGTGGGACAAACTCTGTGCCAGTGCATCACCACATCCATCCTTTGGCCACCACCCTGTACAGGGTAAGGAGGCACCCAAGCCCTCCCCAGCTGCTCAGCACACACTGGGGTTCATCCCCAGGGGGACTGAGTGCCCAGCACCCACAGCCCCCAACCCCGCATCCCCCAAACCCCCGCAGCCCCCACCTGGCTCCTCCAGCTCAGGCTGAACTCCCCCAGAGCTGGGGGCTTTGGCCACCCCGGCACACGGATGGGCGAGGCCCAGGGACCACCCTGAGCTCCAGTCCCTGCCAGGAAGGCAGGAACAGCAGGAGCTGGGCCGGGGTTTTACCCACCCTGGGCTGCCCAGCACAGCTGAGGACAATGGGACTGAGCTGGTCCAGCTGCAGGGAGAGGCAGGTGCAGCAGGGAGAGCCAGCACAAGGCACTGGGGTAATTTAAACCCGGTGGTTTGTTGGGATGACAGACCTTGGCTGAAACTGGGAGCCATAGCTTAAAAAAAAAAAGCCATTTTTCTTGTGAGCCTGAAAAATTAAAAAAAACCCCAAATGCTGCAAGAACTCCAATTTGCTAATGGATAACACATAATTCCTCTGCACAGAACAATTTGAAGCTGTGTTATCCAAAGTCAAAAGGTTATCAAAGCCAAGAGTTGTTACAGCACTGAGCAATCTAAAGATTAGGAACTCCTAATTAGTACAAAAGCCATGAAAGTATTTGTAGAAGAGCAGTAGTTCTGTTCTCTGCTGGGGAAGAAGCATTTGCTCTCGGATCCATGCCCAGTGTAACCCTCGGGGGCAGAGCTGTGTGTGGCTCGGGGCTCACACAGGGAGCTCGGTGCTGAACAGACTCTTCATTTTCGGGGCCAGGTCATTTTTTCCCAGTTCTGAGCCTGCCAGTAGGTGTTAATTGGTGACAACTGTGACAGCAACTGCTCCAGTGCAGAAAATGTCTTCCAGGGATTGCAGGAATGATCTCCTTCATTTCTCTTCATGTGCTGCTGAGGAGCAGATGGATGGCGGTGCCTGGTCAGCGCTGACAGGGAGCAGATGGAGCACGGTGACCTGCAGGTGAGGTGGGATGTCTTTTATCCCCTATTGACTCAAGAAAGAATAGTCCTGCAGAAAGGATAGCGCTGTTATTGCTGCCCAGGTTTATTTCAAACCCCCGTTCCCCTCCCTTTGGAAGAGACTGGGCAATGATCACCAGCAGTACAGTGGCAAGGCAATAAATAAATCAATCAATAAATCCTGAGCTGTCTGCAGCAAATGAAGTCATTTCGCCGTATTTCAGAGCCTGGTACCTGTGAGCGTGTCAGGATGTGCTGCCAACAGCTCTATTTGTGCTGAGGACCTGCCCAGTTACTGGGCTCCAGAGTTTTGTGGAAGATAAACATTTGCATGCAAAAAGCCTCTTCTCATCAAAACCTGATCCTGCTCTTGCAAAGGATCTGCCACCAGCTGCAGTTGAACATGAACTGCTTATTTCCCATCTGGGTCTGAATTACAAGGAGTAGAAATGGTGACTGAAATAACTGGATAATTTATTGAAATAATTAAAATTGGAAATAATTTAATGACTAACATGTCTTTTCCTTTCACACTCAGGTCTCATTGGAAAATCACATACAGGGAGGAGAACATTCCTATTGTTTTCTAACCACACATCTGCACACCATGAGGGTTAAAATGCCCCTAGAGCTGGAGGTTTGGATGGTTAAATGTGAGATGTATTTATTCATTTCTTTGACACACAAGAATGAAACAAATAAACTGTTGCTACTGAGAGAGCCCTGGACCATCCAAGCATTCCACAAAGAGACATGAACAGAGATGAGCAGTACAGGTGACAGGAGAACCTGGATTTGACAGCTCTTACTCCTCATGCTCCCACCAGGTTGTATATAAATATTGCATGGACATCATTAGCAGAAGCAGATTCCTGGTTCTCAGACACATAGATCTGCTTTTTCTAGCAGAATCCCCAACATTATCGCTCCTGTAATTGCAATGGAGTGGGGATTTGATTTTTAATATCAAGGTGAAAGCACCTTATATTTTAAGAATTAAATTTGCCGTTCAATGTTGTAGTTGAAGCAAACAGAAAATCTCCCAGGGAAGGGATAATGGCTCCATGCTCCTGCATGAAATGTCTGCATGCATGATGCATAAAGGCCATCACTTCACTTGAGTCTCTTGGAGACTCATCTCTCCAGAACAAGCTTTCAGGCTGTTTTTCCCTGGCCAGACGTGCACTTCCCAGCCCTCAGGGTCACAGTCTCTGCTTATAAAGTCATTAACACAGAAAGAGTAAGTCCTTCAAGAGAGGAGAGTTACATAACTGAGTATCTATAATTATATTGAGCTGTGACACCAATAATCAGGCTCCATGGAACACAGGCTGAGACTTTGAACTGGGCAAGGAAAGCGGGGCTCAGGGTATAGGTGGGACTCCAGACTGCTCCCTGCAGCTCTGGGTGAAACGGGGCTCAAGTCAGAAACAGCCAATGGTTGTTTTTATCTCAGCAGTATTTCACGGATCTTTGGATATAAATACTCTGCCCGAATCTCACTGTCATCAGTAGGAGCTTCTCCACGCACTTCAGGGGTCTTTGAATGAAACTCCTGGTGCTCAGACCCACAAGCAGCTCGGCATGTCCCACACTGACGTCTCAGTCCCTCCAGTTCCAGCAGAAAAGTCACACAGGTTGCCCCTCTCACCTGCTCAGTTTCCTGTACAATCACAGCTCAGGTGTCTATAGTAGAGCTTAACATGGGGACCATTTCCCTGCTGCTTCCATTAATTAATACATCAGCCCGTGGACAGCTCCAGGCAGGGCTCCAGCCCAGCCCTGTGCTCCCCAAAGCCCTGGCTGACACTCCCTGCTCTGCACTTTGCAGTCACAGCCTCAGCAAACAGCTCCTGTAAGATTTGGAGCTCTTTATGATCCTAATCTTTAGCTAAACCTGTGAGAGGCAGAGGAGAGCTGGTGTGCTGGACAAAGGCAGAACAACAAGAGTATTTGGGAAGACATTAGGGAAACGGGCTGGGAGTATTTTGGTTTTCCACTTTGGCAGAACCTGCTGCAGTGGTGTTTGCAAGGGGAGAGGTGTGAGGAGTCAAATACCACCTAAGCACTGAGAGCTGTGGCTGCTAATTCCTGCCATGGGGCTGGAGAAAATCCCCTGTCTTTGCCATACTCAGCTGCAGAAAATTGCTGCTCATCTGGCTGCGGGTGTGTGGCAGGCACAGCACCCTGGGGACAGTTTGGGGCGAGGCTGGGCCATGCAGCAGCACGTTCGTGAGGAAATCGGCCACGTGCTGATGCTCCAGCTCTCCCAGCAGCATCATGTAGTGCAGATAATGTCAAACCCCAAAGAGGAGGTGTCCCTGGGTCATGAAGAGGGTCCTTTGGAGGAAGGTATTGAAATATTCCTGGATAAAAACCTCCCAAATTCCAGCAAACAACAACGGATTCCAGGGCAGTAGTGGATGTGCTGCAGATTCACATTGGCCCAAGAGAGTTTATGATCGACAAGGTCGAATGCAGCTGGTACATTTTAAACAGAAAGGGAGATAAAACGTAATGACAACTTCAAGCTTTATTTGAATTCAAACACAGAAGGAACCAGCCGCTACTGAATTTCAACAGGATTCGAGTGACTGCAGCCTTTAGAGTCCTTTGAAAGCCTTGTGAGTAACTATCCCCCAAAGTGTGCTCACACACAAGTGACTTGCTTAAGTAAATACCTTTAAATCAGCCCTGCTCAGCAGGCACGGGTCTGGTGGCAGAACACTTCAGAACACAGCTAAGTGTGCAGATACACAGTGTTGTCGTTAGAAGCAGGACAGCATTATCACATGGACATTCTCTTTAAGCCTTCCAAGATGTTCCTCTTCCATATTCCTCATACTTGTACCAGCTCAGGGCATAGGTGCTATTTTACGACCCTCATAGAAGGTGGATAAGGACAAGTGTAAGAGAAAAAAAGGATTAAAATTTACAAAACAAACCCAAATGTATCTCATGGGTCTCTTCCCCTCGAATTAGAAAGCACAGTTCATTCTTGGGATGTAAGAGAACCTTTGGGAAGCAGTTCTCTGGCCTTGTGCCCTCCCTGAGCTGTGCCCCATCCACATTTGCCAGCAGATCCGTGCCCCTGCCCCAGAGCACTGGATCCAACCTGAGCCCAAATATAACCACAGTCTTTTGGTAACCACTAGGACTTCAGCAGAATTAAGCAAAGTTTAATCCTTTAGGTGATACCACTAGGAACTGGGATAAGTTATATTTTGCTGCTGCTGTGGTCCTCCCTCTGAGTTCAGACTTTCATTCTCCAGGTATTGCCGGTGTGGTTTGCAGGAACAAGAGTGGAAATACCTCCCTGGAGAGGCCCCTGGCAAAATCCCCTGAAGCAGAACGAGGCGTCTCAGCACTGACAACACAAAGGCAAAGAATATGCTGTTCTCTAAAGCAGAGCTGTGGAGATTCACAAGCTACAAGATGTAAAAGGACACGAGGAAGATGACTTTTATATTGGCTCAGAGGCAGCAGCAGCACAGGCGCCCCGATTGAAGCAGCTCTTGCCCTCAGCACATTCCGTGAATGGCCTCGAGCACATTAAAAACGAGCCAGGGAGGGAAAACAGCCAGAAAAGCCAAATTCATTCGGTTTGCTGTCTGTAGGGATAGAGCATCACTGCTTGAGGTACTAACAGCAATCTGAACAATTCCGGAGATGATGGGGATGGTGTCACTGAAAGCCATCCGCTGTCAGCCCCAGCTGGCTCTGCTGTCCATCCACATGATGGAAAACGCCTTTGGAAGCAGAGGGGTCACTCTGGTGTCCATGGGACAGTGTCTGCTGGAGCAGCCAGGTGCTGCTGGATTTGTTTGCTGCTTTTCATGGCTGTTAATCCTTCAGGCAAGATAAGGCGATTTACATCCACCTTAACTGTGCCTTCTGTGAACCACCTGCAATAAAAGTAGGTATAAAGAGAAACTTTGCAGCTCTAAGAAACTTTGCCAGCCTTTTCTTCATTATTTTCATTTTCTGCCTGTTCCACTTACATGATTCCTATTCTGTCCTTCTCACACCCAAGCTTCCTTTCTTCCCCCTCCCATCCCTTCCTAGACAACTCTCTCCCTCTTATCCTCCACCTCCTTTAACGTTGTGACTGGCAGCACAGAGCAATAGGCAAGTTCCCCTCAGAGACTTGAGAGAGTTTTGACACAACTTTGTGTTCTTCTACCTTTGTGTTATCCAGGAAAGCTGTTTGCATCCCCTGACCTGGGAGGCTCAGCTTGCAGCTTGCAGCATCCAAGCCTTGTCAAATACCTGAGTTTTGAGCACCTCACACCAATGGGGAGAAATCAATTTATATCAACATTCCTGATTCTGGGGCTCTGTGAGCAGAGGGTGAACGGGGTTGGGGGCTGTCCTCTACTGCCACTCATCAGGTTACCAAATCTATTCAGGTTTGCTCAGATGATGAGGCCTTGTCAAGGTTTTGAAGGCTTGTAACACTTATCTGGAATTTCCAGATGTCCCACAGAAGCCTGGAACAGTATTTGTGATCGGGCTGTGTGTCATCTGGAAGCCCAGCCACATTCCCTGTGAGTCAGGCAGATATCTGGGCAGGTCTGAACTTGGGCTCCACAAGAGGTGCTGAACAAAACAATCATAATTCATTTCTCTTTTCTTTTCAAAGGACCAAAAGTAAACAAAGGGCTTAGTTCAACTCTGGGAGGCAAATCAGTCCAGTGGCTTTAGGGGAGAGCAGATCTGGAATTAAAATGGCATTTTTAAAGTGCCCTGGACCAGCTGTTATTTTGTTTCAGCTCCAAAAGCTTCTGCAGGGCATTATCTGTGAAGTCCCCCTGGGATGCTGTGAGTGAGAGATACTGTACAAACACTGACATTCATTATCCCGCTGCTGAGAACGTGCGTCGGTGGCTCGGAACTTCAGATGTCTCCTGTTAACATTATGGCTTTTAAAAGAGGATTTGCATTTAAAAACAAGCGGGTTTGCTTTCAGTCCTGAGAAGTACAGAAGAATAACCGGGCTAAAAGGTGGTCCCTGCTGTGTCAGCCAGAGCAGCTCAGGGCAGTCTCCGAGCTCCTGCCCACACTTTGCCCCTGGACAGGGGAAGTTTATGGAACCCAGCCTGTCCATCACTGCCTGCAGCGCTGACTTCCAGCCAAAGTGCTGGCCCAGGCTTTTCCACCGAGCGATGAGCTTTTAGTCATTAATACTGTATTCACCCTGGGTTCCATCATTAGCCCTGCAGCTTCACGGGGTTTAAAAATGCATGTCACTCAGCACTGGATGCACTCTTCAGGGGTGCAGCAACAGGCAGATCTGAAATATCCTTTACAGCATCCTCGGCTGCATTAGAGACCGATACTCTTCCCGCAGATCCAGGCTATTTTCCTGACTCTAGGATGCCCTGAAGTGCGGTTTCTGCCTGTTCGGGCAGTGGCTGCTGGCCCGAACGCTCTCGCACAGTGCCACCCGGTGGGGCGTGCGAGCCGCGGCCGGGACATGTCGCTGTTCTACCGCGGCCGAGTAGAGAAACCACACAAAGTCCAGGCTCAGGGACAAATGGAAGCACTTTAATGAATTCTCAGAAGACTTTTCTATGTTAGTTCACAAAGTGCATTGAGTGGCATAAGGTGATTGGTTTTTGCCATCTACCCCCTAAGGGGATTGGTCAAATTCTAAGACACCATCTCTGAATGGTTTCTAGTTAAAGCCATAACAATTCTGCCAAACAACCCGCAGGTGCAAGAAGTTTACAGTACTGGAATCTTGTTTAAAGTAATGGGAAAGACAGAACTCTCACAAACTACTGCAGAGAGCTGAAGCAATTCTCTGCTGAGGCTTTTTCAGCATTGTCTTGGTTTGAAAGACAGGTGTCAGACAAGAAAGACAGGAGCCTCCCCTGAAATGGAAAATGCAACCCCCTTCCCTCCGAATTATTATAAATTTGAAAATAAGGGGCTTTCAGGCAAAGATATGAGGGATAGGAATAACAGTTCTTTACTAATAAATATATATATGTATACCAACACAAACAAACAACAATAGCTGTGGCAGTCACAGCAAACAGCAGCACAAACCCAGTGCGGCCACACTCGGCCTCGGGCGCTTTCCCCTGGCTGCAGTTCCTCAGGGGCAGCTCCCGCTGAGCAGGGCGGGTGCGATGGTTCCCCCACGGCTGCAGGGGGCGCTCCGCAGCGAGCTCGGGCAGCACCGGGAATGGCGGAGCGGGGTGCCGGGCAGGAATGGATGAGAAAACCTCACAAACCCCCGGGCGTCCGGCCGGATCCTCAGGAACAGCAGGCTGGAACGGCAGGGGCGAGCGCAGATCTCGGGTGGCAGTGAGAGGTATCAAACTGCGGAGCTGTGGCAGGGAAACCCGGCAGGTCTCAGTCGGCAGAGCGTAGGAGCTCCGTTTCCAGACGGGACAAGGAGAAGAGCAGGCTTAGGAACCCCGGGGTTTTGCCCGCAGAAAGCAAAACAGCCAAAGAAGTAGGAACCCGCAGTGTGACCGAGACGTCCACACCGAAGGCAGCCAGCTTCCAGACTAAACGCTGAGCACCCAGGCAGCCCCCCGCCCCGGGTGTCCCAACCCCCAGGTGACAAAAGGGTGGCCAGTCCCACCCCGCCTCTGTGGCCAGGTCTTTTGTTTCTTTTAAGTATCCAGCGGTTTGTCCCCTAGCAACTAGTATGGGTAAAATTCTTTAAGAGAAAAAACAGGCTAAAATCCTAAGCCCCAACAAGCACCCATAGGGACACACACCACTCACATCCTCAGAACACAGGGATTCCAACCCTCCCTTGCAGGCAAGGAGGAAACGGGGAAGCTGCAGGGATTTGGGTTCTGCAGTACTCACTCAGCCTTAGCACACGGTAAAAATAAACACGTTATTGCAAAGGAAGAGCAACGGTAGCACAGGGAATATTGGGAAAATACGGCGCAGCAGTTGTGGGAAAGAGGCAGAAATGGTACACAAGGTACACACGGACATTTACAGCTGTTACAGCTCTCTCCTTAAAACACAACATCTGCTCCCTGCTGACAGGTACACGAACCCAGCCTGCAGGCCTGAGCCTCTCCTCTAAAAAACAACATTTCCTTCTGCATTTCCAGGCTCCAGGATGAGCCCCCAGCACCGCTCAGTGTTGCACATCCCAGCAGACACCGAGCTCCTCACAGCCACTGCCGGCGTTCTCCCGGTGGTGTTCCCGAGGGAAGAGCACAGCCCTTGGCACGCGTGGCACAGTGGCAGCTCCATGTGTCTGTCCCACCCCACACCACGTTATTGTTGCTGTGAAACCTCCCCATCAAACAGGCCTCCATCAAACAATGCTTTTTTTCTGCAATGCTGGGTCACACAACAACAAAAACACTTCAGGGAAGGTTTTCTCCCATTTACTGTTAATTATTTTCTGTAGAAATCACAGAGAGAAGCTTGACCGAAGAATGAGAACATGAGTCTGGAGCAGAGGATGTTGTGCTTCACTTTATGATCCTGTTAGAGGTGTCCTGTGTGTCTCTGCCCAAACACATCAGCATCTGCCTCTAGGCAGGGTGTGCAGAGGAGCAGCACTGCCTGTCCAGCAGGAGCCTGTTCAGCACCGAGGTGCTGGAAGAACACACGTACCTGACCTGGGGCTGCATTTCAGTCCTGCTAAAGACCTTTCAGGTAAACGGAAAAAGCCCAGTTCATGCATTGAACTGCAGCATCTTCTCGATTTTGTGGATTAGTTTATTTTTCTGTTTCTTTTCAGTTGAACTTCAGACTTCTCTGGAGGTGGGTCTGAGCAGTAGTTGATTGATTTCCTCACTTTCCTTGATTGGTACCCTCAGTTTCTTCTGCTACACAAAATAAAAGGGAAATTCCCATCTCAAATGTAGATTTAGAGACGAGACTTTCTTGCATACCCTTCCTAGGAGCTGCCTGCAAAACTGTGCTTCAGTGCTAAAGATCTGTGGGAAGTCCGCATGTTCCAATGGAGGAATAAAAATATTTGCACTCATGCAGTTCAGTTAAAAATTCTGAGTATGTGTGCTAGATGTGTCTGTATATTATAAGAGGAGATAAGTGTTAAGTATAAAAAAACCCAAACCCTAATTGTATGAAGATTTTAAGATATTTCAATTTTTTAAATCCTGCATTTTGTGTCTGTCAAACATTCCTGTGCAAGGAGTGAGGACATGCTCTGAGCAGCCACACAAGGAGGTGAAACACCTCAGCCTTCAGGCTGTAAATCAACCCCTAATTGTGGTTAAGACTAAGGAGGGAGTTTACGTAGAGATTAGTTTAGGTTTAATTCTCTGGGAGTTTTCTCATTGATTTAAAAAGGACTCAGGTCATTGCTCCAGGGTTTCCTCCATGAAACATCCATGATCACAGCTGGATAAAGAATAAAGAATTAATTTAGATAATGCCTAAGAGGAGACATTGAAATGTGAGTAGGGAATAGGAACCAACAGAGTCTGTCCTCAAGCTCCCCATTATTAGCATTTAACATGCAGTGAGAATAAATAAATACAAAATGGAACATATACAAGTCCTGCCTATGAGGGGCTGTAGTCTGACAAAGAGAGCAATAATGAATAAAAGAGCCAAAATCCTTGTTCAGGTGTGCTGGGCCCTTGGCTTAGAGGCATTCCAGAGCCTGGAGCAGGCAGAGACCATCCATGTGGAGCCCTTGCTCTGTGGCAGCAATTCCCAAATGCAGGCCTGGCTGTGGTGCGAGGACGGAGCCTGAAGCCAAGCACAAGCAGGCAGGAGCAGGCTCTCACCTCCCTCCTCACCCCTCAGGAGTCTTACAGCGCTCAGAACCTGCACAGGGAGAGACACAGCTCTTGTCTAGAGTTAATTAATAATGGATAAATTCAGTGGAGGGTTTTACTAAAAGATCAGATTAACTCTGTTCAGGTGTTCCAAACACAGCTACCATCTCCACATGAGTCTGTCTGGCTCTTTATCACCTCTGTGGTGTCTGTAGTTATAAATCTGAGCAATCCATCCCACCTTCGCTGCTGCCTTCCTCCTCCTCCTGCCCGGACATCAGCATTTCTAGGAAGTCAGAGCTTTGGGGACAGCACTGCCTAGCTCTATCCCAGCTTTTACACCTGTACCCTTCTGTAAGGGACAGGCGAACGGAAGATTACGCGATGTGACGGGAAGCAGGGACAGCATGGAATCTCCCTTCCCCCTTCATCCCACTGATAAGCATCACCTTAGGAATGTAGTCCTCCTAACCCCAGTAGTTTTCCACTCACTGCTAACCCTGGCCATCCCACAATCCCCCTTTCCCGACTAGAGGAGCCCCTGGACTATATAGCCCCATGAGACAAGATAATAAACGCCATTTGACCATCCACCACATTGGTGTCTGTGTGTCCTGGACCGAGTGGCACGGGGGAGGCCGTGCTGCCGTGCTGATACCTTTGAACCAGGTCGCCATGCCTTCATAGCAGAGGGCAACATTTCTGGTGCCGTCAACCCGGGAAAAGAAGGAGGAAAAAGGGAGAAGAAAAGCTCGGGCAGCAGGGATCACCTGGACAAACTCAGCGGCCAAGGCAACGAAGTTGCTCTCAGGCGGAGGGGACGCCCTCGAGAGGATCCACGATCACCATGGAAGCGCTAGCTAAAGTCGTGAGTTCACTCTATAAACAATGGGGAATTAGGTGTAAGCTTAAAGATTTTTACCTCGCTGTTGCGAAGCTTTTAGAACTTGGAGCGATTGAACGCCCCGTGGAAATTTTGCACCTGGAGGTGTGGGAGAAATGTACTAATGTTCTGGCGGAATACACAAAATCGTCAGGCAGCGGTAAATGTCTCAAGGCGTGGGGAAAAGTAGAAACGGCTTTACGCCAGGCGATAGAGGAGCAAGAGACCTGGAGTGCCGCGCGTGCATGTTTATTAGCTACCCCTCAGCTAGGGGTGGGGGCAGGGACACAGACAGACCCCGAGGGCGATCCATCGGAGAGCGGGGGTCTGCGGGGACCGGGCGCGTTTCCCTTCTCCCCAAACCTGAATTCAGACGGCCCGGGGCCCCCAGGGAACCTGCCGACCCTCTCCCCAAGCCCGCCGGGTCCACCCCCCCCCACGGAACCTTCCCAAATGTCTGCGGTCTCCTCATCCGTCTCTCCGCCGCCGGCCAGCGAATCCATGCTGGAGGCGCAGCAATATGCGAAGTCTTTTTGGGAGGAGTTGACAGACGAAGCGAGGGAAAACGAGAAAAGAGATAGGGAAGGGGTGAGGGCGGCAGCTCCCCCGCCCTATGCACAAAATGGCGCGGGCGAGCAAAGAGATGGGCGGGGCCAGGGTCTGACCGGCGGGAACGAACAAAGAGTGGGGGTGTTCGCTGCTGCGCAGGCGTGGGAAGGGGGAGCTGCAAACGCGCTTGCGCGGGAGAGCAGCAGAGGGCGCATGCCCAGCCAAGAGCCGTGCTCAATGCTGTTTCCATCTAAGGGAGAGACCTCCCCTTGTGGGAAGCAAGGCCAGCCCAGGGGGCGGGATCGGCGCCACCCCCAGGGGGAGGAGCGGGGCCGGGGCCGCAGGAAAACCCAGACGATCCCGGAAGTCCTATGGCAGAGAGCTTCCGGTCTTGAGTCCGACAGCAGCTCCTCCAGCTCTGAGACATCGGAAACTGACGGAGATGCGAGTTCAGAAGAAGTAGAACAGACGCAATTTAAAGCGAAAACAAATAAAACTATAATTTGTACCGGGAAGCAAACACAATACAAATTTACTGACTGGGGACAAATAAAAATAGCATGTGCAGAGTGGGCCCCCTCGGCGACAGTCCATGCCTTCCCTGTGAGAGTCACTGGGCAAGACGGGAACCAGCAACAGGTTTACAATCCCATTAATCCTAAAGACATACAAACAATAGTCAAAGCGATTTCAGAAAAAGGGATGGACTCTGCCATTGTATCTACTCTCATAGATGGATTATTTTGTAATGATAACCTGCTCCCCTTTGACATTATACGAATAGGTCGCATGATTTTTGATGGGGCTGGTATGATAGTTTTTAAACAGGAATGGAGAGACCAATGCACAAACCTTTTAGCTCAGTCGTCCGGAGCAGGGCAGCCACTACATGGATCAAGCCTCTCTAGACTAACAGGAAGGCACGACGATATAATCACTCCTCAGCAGCAAGCTGCACAATTACGGGCTGAGGAAATCAGAGCCACAACCCGAGCTGCAAGGGAAGCAATAAGAGCCGCTTCCCGTGTGGTTGCCAGACCTTCCCCGTGGTCCACCATAAAACAGACAGAGAGTGAGAGCTTCACGCAGTTTGTAGACCGCCTACAGGCGGCGGTAGATGCATCTACACTGCCTGCGGCGGCAAAAGGCCCGGTCGTGATGGACTGTTTAAGACAACAGTGTAACTCCAGAACCAAGGAAATTCTGCGCTCCGTTCCAATTGGAGCCAGCCTGGCTGATATGATTAAACACGTTGTTAGGGAGGAAACACTGACTCCCTGCCAGGCGGCCGTACGTGATCTAACCAATGCAATGGCATGTTTTAAATGTGGTCAGGCAGGCCACATTGCAACGGGCTGTCCCCAGAAATCACAGCCTCCCTCGGCGGTGCCTCTATCTCAAGCACGCGCGAGAGGACCTTGTTGGGGGTGTGGGAAGAAGGGACATTTTGCTAGGGAATGCAGGTCCCGATCCCAGGGAAACGGAAGAGGGAGGGGGCGTGCCGGCCGCACCCAGCCTCCTCCCGTTGCGAATGCAACGCGGCCCATCTATGCCAACCCCCAGTGGGGTGGGGGGCCCTTATTCCCCATGCCCCCGCAGGAGACAGCCAGTCTTGCACCCACACAAACGGTGCAATTGCAGAGTTTCGCAGCACCGCCAGCAGCACATTGACTTCCACCACAGCCACAAGCCGCGATTGTGCCGCAGGGCCAGCAGGGGGCGCCCCAGGGCAGAACCCCTGGGTGGCCGTGGCCATGAAAATAGGGAAGGAGCCCCTGATAGTGTGGGGGACATGCCACCTCTATGGCAGCCAGGATCCCCACACCATAGGGCTTCAGTTTTGGGCAGACACGGGCTCAGATTGCACGGTCATTCCCCAGGCACATTGGCCACAACACTGGCAATTTAAAGAAGTCCCTCCAGTGAATGGTGTGGGAGGACCGTCCCGGGCGTGGAAAAGCACCCAGTTGGTAGCTATAACACTCCACACAAAAGAGGGACCAGAACAGACAGTGGCAGTCTACCCTTACATTCTACAGAACTCTCCACCTTTGATAGGAAGGGATGACCTTGCTCTGCTGGGAGTTAAAATGACAAATTTATCATGAAGGCCACTGCAATTCATCCACAGCTGCCAATTAAATTGACTTGGAAATCATCAGAAATCATCTACGTGGAGCAGTGGCCTCTGTCAGAGCCTCGAATGGCAGCTTTGTTGGAAATAGTGAACCGTGAGCTACAAAAGGGTCACATAGAACCCTCTGTCAGCCCTTGGAATACCCCTGTATTTGTAATCCCCAAAAAGTCTGGAGAAAGCTACCGCCTCATCCATGACCTGAGGGAGGTGAACAAGACAGCCAAACCCATGGGCCCAGTTCAAACACTGCTACCTATGAACTCAGCCATCCCAGAAGGACAGCCATGCGCAGTGCTGGACATCAAAGACTGTTTCTTTTCAATACCCTTGCACCCTGAGGACAAGGAACGTTTCGCTTTTTCTGTTGTGTCCCCAAATGGCAGCAGACCCAACCTTCACTTTCAGTGGAAAGTGCTGCCACAAGGCTTTGTACATAGCCCGACCATATGCCAGATCACCGTGGACAAGGCACTGACACCAGTCCGACATTCCTACCCTGATGCAACCATCATCCAATACATGGACGACATCCTCATCGCTGCACCATCGGCAAACCAGGTGGATTACTTGGTGTCCACAATTACAGAGACCCTCCAGGCAAACGGCTTCGAGATCGCGAGTGCAAAGATCAAGAAAGGACCCTGCGTGACCTTCCTGGGAGTGGGGATCACAAATTCCTATGTGACACCCCCCAAGGTGAAGGTCCGCCGAGACATCAAGACGCTTCATGACGTGCAGCGCCTCGTGGGATCTCTGCAGTGGCTCCGCAACATCGTCCTGATCCCTCCTGAGGTCATGGACCCCTTATATGACCTCCTGAAAGGAAAGCACCCCTGGGAACCCAAACAATTAACGCCACAAGCAACCAGCTCCTTTGACTTCATCGAGCATCAGATGTCCACTGGCACTTTGGCCAGGTGGAACCCGAGCATGCCGCTTGAATTATACGTCCACTTCACACCGAAGGGAGGAGTGGGTGCACGGGCTCAAGGACCTTCAGATAAGTCCCGACCGATCCAATGGGTGGTCCTTGGAAAACCGGCTCGTGCATTCTCCCCAGGAATCGAATGCATCGCTAACCTCATCATGAAGGGCAGAAAACTCGCCCTGAGACACCTGGGAACTGAGCCGACAAGAATCCACCTCCCCTTCCGCAAGCAGCCAATCATAGAATCAACCACGATACCGGAGTACCTAGCTCTTGCTCTCGCAGGCTTCGGAGGAGAAATCTCCTACGCCACCAGACCACCTTGGACCCAGCTACTGGACATTGTGGACATAGACATGCCACCAAAAGTCACAGACCGCCCACTGCCAGGACCGACAGTCTTCACAGATGCCTCTTCCACAATTTCTACTGCAGCAGTGGTGTGGCAGGTGGGAGAACAGTGGCGCTGCATCAAGAAATGTGATCCTACATTGTCAGTCCAGCAGCTGGAAGCAGCAGCAGTGGTCTTGGCGTGTGGACTCTTCCAGAAGGAACACCTCAACATCGTAACGGACTCTATATTCGTGGCAAGGCTCTGCCTAGCCATGTCAGGACCAGGTGTGTCAACATCTGCAGCAGCCCTAATGCTGGAAGAAGCACTCTCCTTGCGACAGGGCACAGTGTCTGTCATTCACGTCAACAGCCACAATCCAATTAAAGGTTACTTCCAGACCGGCAACGACAAGGCAAATGCCGCAGCAAAGGGAGTGTGGACATTGCAAAAAGCTCGTCAATTGCATGAATCACTCCACATCGGAGCCAAAGCGCTAGCGAAGAGATGCGGGATCTCGACAGCAGACGCAAAACATGTAGTGGCCACCTGCCCTCATTGCCAGAAGTCACCCCTATGGTCCAGTGGGATCAAACCGAGAGGTCTCAAGCCCTCAGAGATCTGGCAGTCAGACTTCACTTTATGCCAGCTGCTGAAGCCTCGAGCATGGCTTGCAGTGACAGTGGACACTTATAGTGGGATAATTGTGGCCACACAACATCCCAAAACTAACTCTAAAGCCACAATTCAGCACTGGCTGACAGCCATGGCATGGCTTGGCATTCCCAAACAAATCAAAACTGACAATGGTTCCAATTTTACCTCCAAACCCGTGCAGGAATTCGCCTCAAAATGGGACATCACCTTGGTACAAGGTATTCCGTATAACAGCACCGGGCAGGCCATTGTTGAGCGAGCAAATCAGACCCTGAAAACCAAGTTAGAAGTACTAGCAAAAGCAGAAGGCTTTGAAAATTCCATTCCCTCAGGGGACCAGGCGCGTATACTGGCAACTGCTTTGCTAGCACTGAATCAGTTCTGCAGGGGCGATGAAACAAACAGTCCTGCTCAAAAACATTGGGCCACCCGAGCCCTAGAGGAAGGCCCAAAGGTTATAATTAAAAATGAGCTAGGCAAATGGGAACGGGGCTGGAGGTTGGTGCTTACGGGGCGAGGGTACGCAGCTGTTAAAAAGGAAGGCAGAATCAGGTGGTGTCCACTGAAATCAATAAAGCCAGACCTTCAAAAGGAGCAGAATGAGGCTAATGAAAACTGTGAGTTTCTGTTTGCAGGACATGCTCGTGGGACGCCCCCGTAATGCCTACACCCCTGTTCCAGAAGAAAGTGACAGACCTCCAAGCCGTCAAGCAGCACCTAAGAATCCTGCATCGGTGAGAACCAAACGTCAGCAGTGTTTTTATATGATTTTGCTGTTGGGGCTTGTTGCCAGAGGACAAGCCAGCCCAAACCATTACTCTCATCAGCCATTCAGGTGGGTCATGCAACACCTGTCAAATGACAAGGTGCTCAGAGAAACCACCACACCAAACACCCCATCTTTTGTGATCCGTGTTACTGATCTATTCCCTGGAAAACCAAAAATAAACCCCTATTCCCCTCGGGTTACACATATGCATCTATCCTATTGGTGCCCAGCCTCAAACCCAGGAAAGAAATACTGCAATTACCCGGGGTGGGGGTATTGTGGATACTGGGGCTGTGAAACCATTGTTACAGATGCCAGACCATCAGGACCTGGGTGGGAGCCTCAGAGACCCGATGAATTTTTACAATTCACCTGGGCACCCACCGGCTGTAAGCAACCTGCTATCTTCCAAGAAAAGTTTTACCGAAACCATCATAAATTCACTAAATCCCAAAGGTGCACTGACTATAACATGACCGTTCTGCAGCCAAATCACCCTAGTTGGGCCACAGGCAGGACATGGACAGTAGTCATTCAAGGGTCAAAGGAGTGGGTGAATGTGCGAAGTATCAAGCTTCAGCCACGAGCATCCTGGGCGGTCGGGCCCAACAAAGTTATTAAAGACGTGCTGAAAGGGAAAAACACAACCCACTCCAAAGCCTTGCCCACTAAGGTCACTGATACCCTGATCGGTCATGCAGATGCTTCCCAGATAAGTTTAACCGGATCTGACCCAGATCCAGTCTTTCGTATGTTAGAAGCCACCTTTTTATCCCTAAATGAATCCAACCCGAACCTAACTAATTCCTGCTGGCTTTGCTATGATGTTAAACCTCCCTTTTATGAAGGAGTTGCTTTAGATATCCCTTTCAGTTACTCCACAGCCGACGCCCCTCACCAGTGCAGGTGGGATACTCCCCGCAGAGGAATCACCCTGAGTCAGGTCACGGGCAAGGGCAGATGTTTTGGCAATGCGACCTTAGCAAAGAAAGGCAACATCTGCACCAAAGTTGTCAAGCCCAACAGAAAGAATAAGTGGGTGGTTCCGTCTGCATCTGGGATGTGGGTTTGTCAGCGATCTGGAGTGAGTCCTTGTGTGTCTCTGGCCAAATTCAATGATTCCACTGACTTCTGTGTTCAAGTTCTAATTGTTCCCAGGGTCATATACCACTCAGACGAAGAGGTGTACAACCTTTTTGAAAAACCCAGCCGACTCCACAAAAGAGAACTGATAACAGGGGTAACAATTGCAATGCTGCTCGGCCTGGGAGCAGCCAGAACGGCCACAGGTATCTCAGCTCTTGCGACCCGACACCAAGGACTGTCTCAGCTACAAATGACCATCGATGAGGACTTGCAGAGGATCGAGAAATCCATCTCCTTTCTAGAGAAATCAGTTTCCTCACTCTCAGAAGTGGTTCTGCAGAACAGGCGAGGACTGGACCTCTTGTTCATGCAACAAGGAGGTTTGTGTGCTGCCTTGAAAGAAGAATGCTGCTTTTACGCCGATCACACAGGAGTTGTCAGAGACTCCATGGCAGAACTTCGAGATAGACTGGCTCAGAGACAGAAAGACAGGGAAGCTCAGCAGAGCTGGTTTGAGTCCTGGTTCAATCAATCACCGTGGCTGACCACACTAATTTCCACATTGATAGGTCCATTGGCAATGTTGCTTTTAGCTTTCACCTTTGGACCGTGCCTGCTGAACAAACTGGTTTCTTTTATCCAGACCCGTTTAGAACGGGCCAACATTCTGGTTTTAGGCCGCCAACAAATGCTGTAAACCAAACTGTAAACACTGTCAATCGCAAGACCTTTTTAACTCGCCTTGCGAAATTTACTCAGGTGTACCAAACCCCTTTTTCCCTTGTTAAGTCACTACCTCGTACCTCACTTCAGTGCCTATACCTATGACTACCTCATTCATTTATAATAAGGGGGGGGAAATGTAAGGGACAGGCGAACGGAAGATTACGCGATGTGACGGGAAGCAGGGACAGCATGGAATCTCCCTTCCCCCTTCATCCCACTGATAAGCATCACCTTAGGAATGTAGTCCTCCTAACCCCAGTAGTTTTCCACTCACTGCTAACCCTGGCCATCCCACAATCCCCCTTTCCCGACTAGAGGAGCCCCTGGACTATATAGCCCCATGAGACAAGATAATAAACGCCATTTGACCATCCACCACATTGGTGTCTGTGTGTCCTGGACCGAGTGGCACGGGGGAGGCCGTGCTGCCGTGCTGATACCTTTGAACCAGGTCGCCATGCCTTCATAGCAGAGGGCAACAAACTTCCCTAAGGAAATGGGATGTTCCAGCTTGCAGCATCAGAGGGGGATTCATGTGACCTGGAAGAAAAGGGATTTATACCAGGAAAACTTCCAGTGCTGATTTAGGTGAGAACATCATAACGCTGTGAAGGGAGTGGGATGGACCAGGGGCCATGGCCTCTTCAACCAGGAGCCTTGGAGAGCTGGAGAGGGACTCTGCCAAGGACATGGAGTTACAGGACAGGCTGGACAGTGACACGAGCTCTTCCTTTGCTGTGCAGGGAGGGCAGTTCTGTTCACTGAGGGTGTTACTGGCCACTTCTCTTCCTGACATGCAAAAGCCCATGTCAAGGATACACAAATTAATAAATAAAGTGACACAAAGATGTGTCATATTATTAACTTGCAGTGAAAGGGCAAAAAAGCCACAAATCTCAGAACGGCTGATGCCACATTATCTTTCCATGTGGCAAATAAAAACCTTGAATTAAATGTGTTTGCTTTTCAAAGAACCATAGAAAAAAGTTTCCAGTGTCAGTATCATCCTCCCTTCATCCCATCCTTTCTTCCTTCCTTCCCTTAAATGTTTCAAGCTCTAAATTTGTTCAGCAACTAGGAAAATATTTGTAAAGCCCATTTAATATTTACAGATGTTAAGTGGTGGAAGAGCAACTTCCTTTTACATTTCCCAGCAGACGCCTCGTGCTGCATCTCTGCTCCTGCCTGTCACTGCGAGTTACATCACTGGGAGCTGGAGCAGGGAGGAATCGTCTGGGAGGCTGCAGGATCTCCACCTGGACAGCTTTTCCCATCACATCAGAGTGAACTGATGGAGAAGCAGAGGATTTCCCTCCTCATGGACAGGTTTCAGGTGTACTTCGGATGGGCCACTGCACTGAGAAGCTTTTCCTTCCCAAAAAATTTATTTTTCACCAAAAAAAATATGCAAAATTAACTTTTAATTCCAGAGACAACTGTTTTTTAAGATCTACAGAGATTTCTCTGCATCCCTGTTAAAATGCACTCTGTTAAATAAAACATAATACAAACAGATTCTTTGGGGTTCATTCTTGTTTTTTTTTTTTTTATTTAAAAGTAGCTTGTCATTAATCATGGATAACCATGAGCTGCTGACTTTTATCAAGACCCTTGATTTATTTTGTTGCTTCCTTTACAGCAAACCGTCTTTATACCTAATTATAGAAAAGGCTTATGCTACAAAATGTGCAGAATAACGATATAAACTTGTGAAATTAATTATGTATGGTCATGTACTGACATTGCCAGCTGACAGATTGAGCCAATTTCTGGGTTTTCATTGCTGTCTATGGCAAGGGCTCCCTATCCTGGTGTTGGATGGTCAGAGCTTCCCTTTTCAAAGCCAAACTTTTCCATACTTCCTCAATCAACATTCCAGTTGATCTGTCATCTCTTGTTTGAACTAAGGAGATGCAGTAGGCTAAGGCCAGGTTTAAAACATTCATAGAGGCTCTTTGGAGGATGAGCCGTGGTGTGGGATGCAGCTGCTCAGGGTCAGGGAGGGAACGCTCTGGCTGCCTGGAAAATGCTCTCTGAGCGCTGCTGGGGCACCAGCGTGGCCCCCAAATGCTTTCCCAAGGAAAAAGGGGAGGTTTAAGGCACCAGCCCAGGCTGCGGCTGTCCCTGCCCTTGGGGCACCGGGGCTGCCTCTGTCACCTGCCAGTGCTGTCACCCATCCTTGCATTTCCAGGCTGCTCTGCTGCCAGCCTGGGCAGATTTCCATTCTCCATATTATTTGATTCTTTCAAAAATTAGGGCAACACGAGCTCACACAAGTTCTCCTCCAGCAAAGGGAATTTGTTCTGACACCTCTGGCATGACAGGGCAGCGCCAAGCCTTAACCTCCCCAGAGAGCTGCCACTTCTCCTTGACCTGGGGTTATTTCCATTGTAATTCATGTCCCACAGATGCTGGCAGATCTCCTGGGAGCTCTTCTGCCTCACACAGAACTGGCTGGAAGCATTTCCAGGTCCTCCAGCCACGCTTCCTGCTCACCTGCAATCCCATCACCTCTCTTTCATTGGGCCATTGTTCTGTGTAACTGAAATTAAGGATGCACGACAAGCAGCCCTGGCATGAATGTTAATCACCTGTTATTCCATCCTCTGAAACTTGCTGAAAATCCCTTCGAGCCCTGGCTGTTTCAAGAACAAGTGAGGATTAGAGAGAAGCTCACTCAGATGATTTTATTTTTGCTGGAGCAAATTCCCTGCTGGCCAGGGAAGGGAGCATCATGTTTTCAGACAGGCTTCCACAGGGACAAAGCTCTGCTATTGCAGCACAAAACCCTAATGAGCTGGGTGGGATTCCTTGCTGGCTGCACGGGCCGTGCAGTGGCTGAGGGTGACACCAGGGTGTCGGTGCTGAGGAACCCAGGGATGGCAGCAAGGGTCCTGCGTGGCCTGGGGTTTGCTCTGCAGCAGGGCAGGATTGTCCAGCTCTTCTGGCACTGGGGTGAGCCAAACCCACCTCTGAACGTTCCTGCTGGCACAGAGCTGCCTTCCAGGGCATGGAGATGCCACCAAGAACCCCCCTCACATCAACAACCTGCTGACTTGGGTGTCAGTGAGAGATCTGCCTTTGTCTGCAGGGGCAGGGATTTCACCCACAGAGGCAGTGGTACAGGTATAGCCATTAAATAAGGTCTTTTCTTTGCTGATGGGGATAGAGTTTGGAGAAATCTGGCCAAGGCCCTGACAAAAATAATCCTGACTCTGTTCCTGGCATCCCCACAGAAGCACTGAACACATCTGTTCTCAACAGAGGCGTGAGAAATGTTTTTGTCTGACATCTCCATGTTCTTGATCAGGGAGTATCGATTCTGCTTTTGAACCAAAAACAAATGAAGAAGGTTCAATACAGAAGCAGAGCTGCTCATTAACTCACTCTGTGTTTAACACAGAGAGGGCACCGTCTCCAACAGAACTGCTTAAAACATCAATGCAGGCAAGTTTTAATGAGAAATTGGAGATAAAGTTTGAAAGCATTTAAAAGTGAGTCTGCTAAGAGATAATGTGTAGCCCAGAATGTTCTTGGGAAACGGAGGAGGAGCCTTCAGCAGCTGCATCTGAGAAATGTATTTGTCCAAAGGGATCTCTGCAGGCTGAGCAGGAGCCTCGTGCTGGACACAGCAATGGCACCACAGAGTCACAGAGGGACAAAGGGAAACCCACACAAAGAGCCAGAAATGGATCCCCAAAATCTTTGGTTGTTTTCACATTTGCTCAGGGGTATTTTGTACCCAGTTCTCATGGATATTTAGCAATTTACTTGGACAATTTTTTGTAAATCAATTTTAACCTAGTTGGGAAATATTTTCATAAACCCTGTTTTGGATTGCAGATGTGAGTGCTCATGCTGGAAGCCTCATTACAAGCATTACCAGTAATATGCCATTAATGTGTCCAACAAAAAGAAATTAATTCTGAAGATGAACTACAAATGAACTTCAGATCAAGAATTGTCTACCAAAATTACTTTGTGATGAACTGAATAGTGAATACTGGCAAATTGTGACAAGAAAATTAGGCAGGATGTATTGAATAAATTTCCTGTAGTTTTGCTGTAGTGGTGGTCAAGGTATTGCTGGGCTGAGTCTACAGCAGGAGCTGAGCTCTGCCTCAGGAATAAACTCTGCTTTCATTTCCTCACCTGGCATTTTCAGTGATGGCAGAACCAGGGAATGGTTAAAGCCCATCCAGTGCCAGCCCTGCCATGGGCAGGGACACCTTCCACTGTCCCAGGCTGCTCCAAGCCCCATCCAGCCTGGGGCAATCAGGTGGGGGTCCCTGGGGCTCCCAGGGAACAGGGACAGGAGGAGAGGGAACGGCCTCAGGCTGGGCCAGGGGAGGCTCAGGGTGGACATCAGCAGGAATTTCCCCATGGAAAGGGTGGTCAGGCCTTGGAACTGCCCAGGGAGGTTTGGAGTGTCCATCCCTGGAGGTGCCCAAGGAATTCCTGGAGGTGGCACTGAGTGCTCTGGGCTGGGGACAAGGTGGGCATCAGGCACAGCTTGGACTCCATGGGCTGGGAGGGCTTTTCCAGCCTCAGTGGCTCTGTGACCCCTGCTCTGGGGGGAAAAGCCACCCCCGGTGCCTGCTCTCGGGGGCTGCTCCCGGCATTACCCTTGCGGCTCTGGGGGCGGCGAGTGCTGCCCGCCCGGAGCTGCCCCTGCCCGGAGCTGCCCCTGCCCGGAGCTGCCCCTCGGTACCGCTTTGGGTCGGTGCTGCGGGGCGGCAGCTGCGCTGCAGGGCTGGCCATGGGGCTGGCCATGGGGCTGGCCATGGGGCTGGCTGTGCTCGCAGCCCGGGCTGGGGGACATCACCACCGGAGCTCCCGTGCCGCATCCCTCGGAGCAGGGAGGTCGGGGGACCCTGCTTCATCCAGAGCTCTCCAGACCACGAGTCTGGGTCAGGAAGATGCCATTTCCATATTCTGAACATTAGCCCCATCTCTGTTTGCTCCGGATTTATAGAACCCCAGTACTGCTGAAATATGAAAACAAACCCAGTGAGAGGCTCTCAACAGCCCCGGGACCAAATCACAGAAGGCAGGACCGCAGTTTAGACCAAACCTGCACTTTTCTGACCATTTCAGCAGAATTATCCAGGGATGAATGAACACTACATCGTGGTTGGACTCACAGATTTACAGCTGATGCCTCCCAGTGATGGAACACAGCAGCGTGTAGCAGTTCTGGGAATTTCTCTGCAACAACTGGAATGAACTGTCCAGGATTTTGCTGAACAATATCTTCTTGTACTGTCTCCTTTCATATGGCATCACACAGACATATCTGTGACCTTCACAGATGTCACATCAATAAAGAAAAAGGTTCAGTTTAAAAAATGAACATAGCAGATCCAGACCTGGAGTAAATCCGTGCGGCTGCAGCAGAGTCAGCAGAGAGAGGCTGATTTACAGACACTGCTCCACGATTACAAATAGTTTAAGTGAATTGTTACTGCTGTGCCAGGTCAGGGATCTAGTGATTAGACAAGAAAAGGCATGTGATTCATTGGAATATGTGAGCTTTCCCAGCATGTGGAAGTGCAGTGCCTGGAAATGGGCAAGAGAGCTAAAAGAACGTTCTTTTTGTATTTTTGAAGAGGCACATGATGATGTGCATTTAATCTTGTCCAATTAAAGGCACTCAAAGACCACCACAGTAACAAACCAATACCTGCCTTGTTCCATGCCCTCTGAAATGCTGTAATACATAAGAATTCACCTTTCTGTATGTAAATTGAAGGCCACCAGCCCTCCTGAAGGGCTCAGCATCCCACTGCAGCCTGGGGGCTGGGCTTGGGCACATTAGGGACATTGTCACCAGCAATTAAACACCAGGGGAATATGACATGGTTAAGAAGGATTTTTTCAATCTTTCTGCTTTTCCTAAAAGAGAATCTGAGCCTGGGTATTCCTGGCTGCAAATATAACTTGGGATTTTTGAACAAACAAGCCTTAGCTCATGTGTGACATTTTCATGTGGTTCTGAGTGCAGCCTGTGCTTGGCTTTCACAGAATCTTTTGGGTTGGAAAAGACCTCTAAGACCATTGAGTCCAACCATCAAATCATTCTTTCACAGAATCATGGAATCCTGGAATGGTTTGGGTTGGAAGGGACCTTAAAGACCATGCAGTTCCAGCCCCCTGCCATGGGCAGAGATACCTTCCACTAGACCAGGCTGTTCTCCGAGGGATTCAATTTCGGGAGCTGCTGCTGCTGTTCTCCTCTGACTATAAAATACTTAAAAGATAATAATTTAATAAGCAGTTTAAGATTAAGGACCATCTTCTTGTTTCTTATCTCTGAGTTTACTTAGCATTAAGATAACCATAATAAATCCATTCCTTATGCTTGAGATGTTTATGGGCTCTAATTGCTGACAGGAGGGAAGGGGGATGGCTGGGAGCAGCGGGATGTGCCGGGGGTGAGCAGCACCGGGGTGAGCTCAGAACATTTCACACCCCTGAGAACTCGGGGCGCATTTCCTGCACACAGCAAGGACTCTTCTCACGGATTTGGGATAGAACAGATACTGATGGCTTGAAAATAATGGAAATATTTATGGCCTGAGACTTCCTCTCTCACTGAGCTGTGCTGAGGTTCTTCAGTGTCCAGCCCTGACCCTGCAGACCTTCCCCAGCCCTCACGGTCAGTGTGTATTTACTTCCCCACAATGGGGAGATGCACAAGGATGGAAATGTCCACAGCAAAATCACCCCCAAACACCTGACCCTGAATGGTAGCTGGGCCACAGCCCATGACATGCATGAGTTCAGTTTTATTCTATTAAATCCCCAGCAGAAGTGATAAACTATCAGATGTAATAATGCAACTGCCCTGAAACAGAGAGGGAAGCTTTATAAAATGCATTTACTGTTGCTGTTCTGTGTGTTACTCTTGGGGGGTCTAAAAGCAGCAGCCAGTGAAGCTTGTGGAGCATCATCAGAGCCCACAGCGAACACAGTGCTCGGGTTTGCCTTCCCACAGCCCCTGTTCCCTTCAAAGAGGGGAATCACCCACAGGTAGTTGGGGAGGTGACCTGGCTCTGCTCTCCTGCCTGCTGTCAGCCTTAGAGGCTTCTTTATTTCTCTTTTTTTTTTTTTTTTTTTTTAATGAAGTTGTTTTCCTTACCTCGATCAAGAGTTCTAAACCTTACACAGCCCCACATCCAAGTTTTAATTAATATCTGCAGAGGACTTTGAAACACTCAGATAAAAGCAAGCTGTAAATGCAACAAATTCTATTTCCAAGAGGCGTCAGGCGAGATAAGAAAAGTTCCAATCCCCGTATTTGCATTTTAAGGCAATTTGAAGAATCTGGGACCTAAGTATATTCTTGGATATTTTTAGACCTGGGCATTTCAGTTTTATTATTCAGGTCAAAACAATTCTCTACACCCTTCACCTCAGAGGCATTTGGTCTCTGCTTTTGGACTCCAGCTTCACAATCTGTTCTATAATTGTGGTAGTTATTTGGGTGGGGGTAGGTGTGAATCCACGTGTATACATGTTTTTAGGTCTAGCGTGACTTTAAAAATAAAGTTTCCGATGCTGCAAACACTTCCACATACCCCGAACCAGACGTAATTAATGCCATGGAGATTACTGAAGGAAAATAAAATGCATTCCTGGGGACGATGGGACCATTCACTTACATCACCAAAGCAAGATTAACTAGAGATGTTTGTCATGTAAATGCTTAGCTGAGAAATTCCCAAGAAAGTAAACTCAGAACAAAAGTTGCTCTTTTTTTCCAGTGTCCATTTTGTTTTCAGTACAGGATTGTTTATGGGATTTTTAGAGTCATTCTGGAATTCTCTGGGGCAGGGGGTGAAGTCAATGGAATGAAATAAACTCGGGTCCTGCAATTCTTGTGTCAAATCTATTTTGGGGTGAAACTCTGAAAATCTGGGAAGGCCTGAGAGCCACACGTGCCAAGGTCCTTGGAGCGGGTGCCAGAGCTTTGGGCGCTCAGTGTCTGCAAACAGGAACATTAACACGGCTGTGATTTATCTGCTGCAGAGTGAGGTTCTCGCTGGGTTGCAGAATGCATCTGGACCAGCCTAATGAGCACATTCTTCACCATTAGAGAGCCTGTGGAGGGCTTCAAATATTTTAGACATGATTCACAGAGCCAAAAGGTCTTGTTTACTGATATGCTATTTATACCTAGCTCAATTAAACCTCTTTGGAAAGAAAAAAATTCAAGGGTGCCAACACTGGCAGTGCTGTTGGAAGTGAGTGTCTCCTCATTAAAAAGGTTAGAAAAACACCATTAATAATTTTGATAGACTCCGTTTATGCCCCAGTCTTTGTCCAAGTGCATGCAGTGTCCTGCACGGTGTAGTTCTGGCAGAGCAGGGATCAGGGGGGGTTTGAGCATGTCCTGGTGGCCACTGCTTGGGGATGAGCTTTGCCACCAGCCCCACCTTCCCCCTCACCTGGCAGCAGCTGAGCTGCCTCAGCACTCGGGCCAAGCTGCACTGGCCTGAGGGGACAACTCGGGGTTCAGGCAGCCGCCCTGAGGCAGGGACAGAGCTGGACCCGCTCCCTCCACGGAGCATCATTCTCACACCAAGGTGTTTCCATCCCTGGAAGTGCTCAAGCCAGGCTGGAGGGAGCTCTGAGCAACCTGCTCCACTGGAAGATGCCCCTGCCCATGGCAGAGGATGGAAGGAGATGGGCTTTAGGGTCCCTCCCAACACAAACCTTTCTGGCGTTCAGTGTTTCTATGGAAAGTCCCTGCTGCTCCAGCTCCTTGGTAACACCTGGTAGAAGAGTACCTGTGAGTTATCAGTGCTCAGGAGCTCCAGAGCCTGCAGGGATGGGGCAGAGAGCAGGCTGGGCGAGGCACGAGGCGTGCAGCAGGGCCCTGAAGGACAGCACAGGGGTGCCAGGAGCAGGCACAGAGCTCCACTGGGCTCCTGCAGGGCCTGGCTTCACAACCAGGAAAGAGGGAAATTGCCAGGAGGTCCCATTCTTGGAGAGAGGGAGATGCCTGTTCAAAGGAGAAAGCCAAAAGATACCATCAGAATCTCAGTTTCTTGGAAATGCAGGGCTTTCAAACCTAATGGTTGAGAGAAATCTGTGCCATGTGGGTAAAGCTCAGTGTCCTGCAAAGTGCTCTTCCCTGAAGCTCCCACAGCAGGATTAAACTCCTCACCCTGACATTCACATCCATGTGTGAGGACTGTTTCTGGGACATGGAGCAGCCAGAGCTCCTTGTTCCATGTCACCAAACCTCATCCGACCCTTGATCATGAGCAAGAAGCCTGAGAGATACGGGGAGTGTTCCTGTGGCAGTGAGCGCTGGGAACACTGCCATAAAATATTGAGACGTAAATCAGTGGAAGCACAGCAGCCTTCACAGAACACTTCAGAGCGAGGTACTCATTAAATAACAAAGGTTTTTTTCCCTTAATACACTATTAACAAATTCCAAACCATCATATCTTTAAAAAATTGTCCTTCAGTCGAGTGGAAAGTGAACTAATGTGGGCTTAGAAAGAGGTTGGGAGTGCAACAAATTACAAATGCTTTCTACTTTATCAGCATTACAGAGTACTATTAATATTAAAAATAGCTTCTAAAAACATACATGGCATACCATAATGGAGATGGCTGGGTTTCAATACATCATCCTGATGACTCTTTCCACAGCAATGAGTTATGCAGACACTCCAAGCTCTGCTTTGCAAATATGGTATGCACGGGCTGCAGGGAACATTAAAAAAAGGCGGTTTTGTCTGTGGATTCAGGATGGGGCTGGGCTGGGATTTCTGACAGGGGCACTCATGGATGAGCTCTGTGTGTGCATCGAGGCTGGGATGGGACCTTCCCTCCCATCACGCACCGTCCCTGCAGAATATCCATTATCCCATCAGGAGCTGGAATTGGCTCTCACACCCATTCTGAATGGTTAAAAATAAAGATGTTAATGGCAAATGCTCTGTGACCGAGCAGCTCCTCTGAAGTGCTTTGTGTGTACAAGTTTCGGTGCTAATTGGCACAAGCATCCTACAAGGGGTGCTGGGTGTCTCTGAATGATGAAGGAGGCAGTTTCCATAGCAAGGGCTGTTTTTATTGACTGCTTGGAGGAAAGAGACACATAAAACCCTAACTGGGGCCAGAAATGAGTTAGAGAAATCCCTGGGTAGCTCTAACTTACACTCGAGTTTGTTTGCTTGCCTTTTTTTTTTGTCCCTGAGGCTGCACAGCCCTTTACTCCTCATAATGCAGCAATTACAAATATGAGGGAGGTCAGTGACCCGTTCCCCAGCCCTCGAGGGCTCGGGTGAAGCTCTGCCTTCCCTCTGTGGGAAAGGCCCCCCTGTCCCCAGCCCCAGTGTCCCCAGACTTCCACTGGTACTGGCATTCCCTCTTCGCTCAGACCTCTGAGGATGTGATCCCACAGGCACACCAGGCCTGCCCCTGTGTGAGTCTGTGCCATCTCTGCAGCTCCTCAGCCCTTCTCCCAGCAGGAATTTTTCAGCTGATTTGCCAGTTTCAGCTGCGTTGCCCAAAGCCCCGAGGTCCCTCAGTACCTGGAGACCCCTACTATGAACAGGACTGACCAGGGGAGCCAGAGTTTGCACCTTTTTACTGGGAATGCACACTTGGGTTTCTCTCTCGTGGCCCCTTTCATGGGCACTACAGCACCAATTCCTGTCCAAGATTCCCTTCAGCTGTGACATTCCCAACTTTTCTTCCCCACTGCTTACAGAATTATATTGTTACTTCCCTGGCAGGTAAGAATATTCCTTACAGAGCATGTGTGGCCTGCTTCAGTGGGTCCCCTGGTCCCACTTTATTTTATTTAGTAACATAGGACTATCCTTAATTTAATCACCATTTACTGGTTCCTTAATTCAACCCAAAAGACCAGAATTCATTGAAAGGCAGAAAATTCATTCTCTGAAGGAATTAGAATAATGGTCAAGCTGTAGTGGTAAGGTTAGCAAAGTCACTTGTTCACTACTTTATCACCTCTGAAAAATAAATGTTCCTGCCTAGAAATGGCAAACTCCACTTCCCTGTGTCTGGGCTGTCAAGCTCCCTTCCTTTGGGCATTCCCTCGTCCCTTGCTCCCAGCTGTGTCTCCTGGGCTAATGAGCTCTCGTTGCCCACTGGGGAAGGAGGCAACTGAATCTGTGTGTGCTGTGCCCATGTCCAGTGACAGGGACCTGGATCTGCACCATCTCCTTCTCAGACACAAACCCCCCCACAGCCCTTATGCAACACAGTTTCTTCTCTTGTTGATGTGATTATAGAGGCAAATAATTCTGCTGTGCTGTGTGAAAACTTTACAATGACAGGTACAAGGAAATTCCTTTGCCCAGATTTACCTCCACATGCTGCTATGGAGCTCAGAGCTGTAAATCTGCTTCATCTGTAGCCAAAAGCCACATTCCAGACCCATGTTGTGATTATGTGTGTGTGTGTCAGGCTGTGATGGATGGACACACACACCACGGGCACAGCCAGCTAGTGCCAGCCTTTCTTTTTCTTTCTTTCTTTCTTTCTTTCTTTCTTTCTTTCTTTCTTTCTTTCTTTCTTTCTTTCTTTCTTTCTTTCTTTCTTTCTCTTTCTTTCTTTCTTTCTTTTTCTTTCTTTCTTTCTTTTCTTTCTTTTCTTTCCTTTCTTTCCTTTCTTTCCTTTCTTTCTTTCTCTTTCTTTCTTTCTTTCTTTCTTTCTTTCTTTCTTTCTTTCTTTCTTTCTTTCTTTCTTTCTTTCTTTCTTTCTTTCTTTCTTTCTTTCTTTCTTTCTTTCTTTCTCTTTCTTTCTTTCTTTCTTTCTTTCTTTCTTTCTTTCTTTCTTTTCTTTCTTTCTTTCTTTCTTTCTTTCTTTCTTTCTTTCTTTCTTTCTTTCTTTCTTTCTTTCTTTCTTTCTTTCTTTCTTTCTTTCTTTCTTTCTTTCTTTCCCTTTCTCTCTTTCTCTCTTTCTCTCTTTCTTTCTCTCTTTCTTTCTCTTTCTTTTCTTTTTCTTTTCTTTTTCTTTCTTTTTCTTTCTTTTTCTTTCTTTTTCTTTCTTTTTCTTCCTTCCTTCCTTCCTTCCTTCCTTCCTTCCTTCCTTCCTTCCTTCCTTCCTTCCTTCCTTCCTTCCTTCCCTCCCTCCCCAATTTTTCCCAGTACTTCATAATTAAGTTCAATATCCAACAGCACCTTCTCCATATTATAACCCAGATCATCACATGAGCCATAAAAGTACCTTTAGACTTCCTCGTCCCCAGCATCAACATCACAGAGCCCTGGTGCTCTCATCCATGACGGATGTGCTGCGGGGATTCCCATTTGCTGTGAGGGCTCCCCTATCCCTGCCCTGTGCCAGCTGCAGATTGGATGTTGGCTGTTGCCTCACATCCAGCAGAACAATCTGCGTAAAATCCAGCACCAACTCTAGCACTCTCATTTTTCCCATTATGTTATGATCAGTTGCTGTATCCAGGAGTATTTCGGCTCCACTCCTGATGCAGACATGGAGGAGCGTTCCTCACCATCATTCCCAGAGTGAGAGATCTCTCTGAGAAGAAACAGGATTGTTTCTGCTTTGAGCAAATGAGAGGAGACTTTTCTTTTTGCACATGGCTGAGCTCTGTGTTCTGGCACTGTTTGTTTTACTGAGCCCATGGAACAGAATTAAAATATTCATATGTGGCTGTTATTTAGGCAGTAACTGGAATGTGTCTCTCACTGGTATGAATTTCCCAGAAGATGTTTCAGAGACCCACTCAAGGAACAGAAATAACTTTATCTTTTAAAATCCTGAAACTTCTGCTCCCTTACTCCCAGGTACAGGTTTCCCTCAGAAATCACCAAGGTGCTCAGTCTGTATCAGTCTTTCCACGTCCCCTGCCCAGCACCTCTTTGCCAGCTCCATTTCCGTTTCCCAGCTAAGCAGTCCCAAACCATCCCTCCTTTTTGTGGGTCGGATTTCCACCCCCTTCCTGCTGCTCTGGGGACACAGCAGAGAGGGCACTTGGGCGTTAGGGTTCAAAGTGACCAGTCTGGGGCAGGTTTGCTGGGACACATTCTGAGGGCAGAGCCCAGAGGTGACCAACAGGGATCTCAAGGGGCAGTTCCCATTTCCCAGAACGTGGCACTGCTGTGCTGCCCTGGTGAGCAGCATCCTTCCCGCAGAGCCCAGTGCAAGCACAGGGAGGGGATCACCCAAAAGTCCCTGAGACTACCTGGGTGGAGAGAAACAACAGTGTCCATGGGCCATCGTGGGTCTGCCACGTCCCCAGTGGGAGCGGAGCCTGACCTTGGGCTTGGTGCGTCCCCAGGGCTACTGAACTGACCAAAAAGAGGAGGGCCCTTGTTGGGAAGTGTCATTTTCAGTTGTGCTTCTCTGCATCCAGACCCTCTGGACAGAGAGGGGTCACAACCCCTCCATCCCAGTGCGGATCCAGAGCAGAGCTCCTCAAGGCAGCACGAGCCAAAGGATGGTGAATTTCCCCAAGACAGGTCGAGAGTTACAGCCCCTTAAATCAAATTAGTGACAGCATCTGAGTGGGAGCCTCGGGGAGATGAATGAGCTGGCAGCTTCTAAAGAGTAACAACGAGGTAATAAACAAGATTAACACAAAACTAATGGAGGGATGGAGATAAATGTGGGGCATGTCCGTGTAATGTCCGGGGGGTTACGTGCCAGACCTGGGCAATGTGTCTGAGGCAGGCACTGGTAACTCACACCTGCACTAAATCACAGCCATAAACCCCATGCAGTGCTCCCAGAGCATGAATGATCTGCTCTGCAATGAATGGGAAAAGAAAGGGAATTCACTGCTCACGGTAAGAAGAGTTGCTAACCTAAGCTGCTCCTTCTTCCAGAGCCAGGTTTGGAAAGACCCTCCAGCTGCCAGAGGATGCAGGCAGGGGCAGAGTTTGGGCTCACATTTTGGGCACATGAGCTGATCTCAGGGTGAAATGCCTTGGTGCCCTTGTCACCGTCTGAGCAAATGCTGGGAAGTCTCCCCTGGGTGGCTGCTGAGCACAGTCCTGTGGCACAGCAAGGCCTTTCATTCCTACGTGCTGCTTCGGCTTGCAAGAACATTTGATAAACTCTAGCTAAACTATAGGGAAATAAAACCTTTCTTTAAAATCCATAGTTGTTTTTTGAACTTGCGAGCAGCCAGTCAAGCTGGATGGATTTAGAAAGGCCCTACAGTGTTTTTCTGTTGAAATACCAGATGATAAACACAATTTTTCTTGTGTCCCTGCAGAAACAAGGCAGCCTGGGGTAACATAAAATGTTCCTTTACTTCCTTCTGACACTGGCCCATTTCTTCTTTTAGGGGATGATTAATATTTATTACTATAGTAAATGGCAATTTAAATATATGGTGCAGCCCTGCGGTGTATCATTAATTTAAGGAAACAGGACACCTCCTATCAAACCACAATGGGTCCTTCTGCAGTGAATAATGGGGGTAATCTTGCAGCCTTTTAAAAGGAGTTCCTGAACCTGTTCCCCTGCAGCAGCAGATTGCTCCAATGGCCCCTGGCATCACACGGGCATTCCCCAGGTCAGGCACCTTTGCTGCACACTGCAAGTGGCAACAAAATAATCAGAAAGTGGGAAAATAGTCACAACCTGAACATGAATATCTGTGTTCTCCTCATAAAGGCTGTGGAGAGAAGTCCTCCATCCTTGTCCGTGGGGTAGGCAGGCAGGAGTGCTCCATCTGTAAAAGGCCACTCGTCATTTCTTCCAAAACAGGGTTTGGAGTTGGGAAAGAGACCTTTGTGGCCAAGTTTCAATTAAGAAGATACTTTGCAGAGGAGGAATCTTTGTTTTTGACTCTTTTTCTCTTTGAGGTTCCTGAGCTGTTTCCAGTCGTGCCTTTTGGGAAGTTAAAAGAGGGCTCTTAGTGTCAAATTGAAAAACAGTTTAATCCATAAAACTACATGCCAGATTCTAAAGAGGAGCATCAGATAAGGTTAGTCCTGCTTTGCTAATGGTTCTATTTTTTAACTACAATGATCTGAAAAATTACTTTTGTTTCTTTTGCATTCTTGCATTTCTAAGATTTCTCCCTGGTAGTAAAGTTCTTTATGTCATAACATTTCAGTCTTCAAAGACAACTCCAAGAGCCTGACACAGACCCACACGGAGGTGTCACAGACACTTGACCATGGTTTTATTTACATGTACTTTCAATGCCCAATAAGGGACCAGGGCGCTGGGTCAGCAGGTCTCTGTCATTTGTAGGCTAAAGAATTTACAGCCCCGGAACAAACCCCTCCTGCTCCAGCAGAGCTGCACTGTGGCTCCAGCACCAGAACTGGGTCCTTTGGTTGTGTCTGTAACAGCTCATTTTTGTCCTACCAACCTCATCATCCCCTCTGCCTCCAGCATCTCCACCACCTTCATCCTCCTACACCAACTTCAGCATCTCCATCACCCTCATCACCTCCACCACCTTCATCATTTCCACCACCTTCCCAGCCATGTGACTGGCCTGTGCCTTCCAGATGCATCTGCTGACCTTTAACAGGCACAGATGTCAGCTAAAGCAGCCCCTCACGCTGAAACATCCCTTCTGGGACATCTTCTCCTTGTGTACATCCATGGCTCTCTCAAGAGGTTTGGCCTCCTCCAGATTCAATCTCCTCCCTTCCTAGATTTGCCTTCCTACCAGGTGGGACAAAGTCACTCCTGGGCAGTGGGAGCAGCAGGACAGAGGATGCCAGCCCAGTGACGGAGATGGGACATGGCAGCCCCGTAACCTCCCCCGCCCTCAGCACTGGGCAAGGCCAATGCCAGCCACAGAGCTTTGCCTATCTCAGAGCTGGATGGTCCCATCGGAGCCTGGCCGTGGTGCCACAGTCCCTGAGCAGCCTCCAGCTGGGTTTGGGCAGCACAGGCTGGCCAGCCCCAGTGGCACCCACATGCCTCAGCACAGGAGGTGGCTGTGCCAGGCAGCCGAGTCCCACAGGTCCAGCTTCCCCTGGGCAGCACGGCAAAGGCAGAAGGAAAGGAGGTCCTTGATTCATTCATTTTCTTCATGAACATTGCATGTCATTTCTCACTTTATAGACAGGCTTGCAGAGTCCCGAGCCTCTGACTGATCCATGATTTCAAGGGCTTTACTCACTACAAATAATCTTTTGATGATGAAACCGACTGCGTAAACTTTGGAAGAAAGAGCCTGCATGAATATAGCCAAATTAGGAAAGCCCTACCATAACAGCTGTGTTCAAAACCACACGTATTGCTGGTTTATTTTTTAATCTACATTACTGAAGCTATTTTTGACTACAAACGGGATGACTCATTTGATCACAACCAGTGAAAAAACGTAGTGCGTGTGTGTATGTGTGTCACCGCAAAATATTTCTTAGAGTTGATGCAGTATTTTCTTTCCTTCCTACTTCAATCCTATATCTCTTTAAATCAACCACAGGCAAAATCAGCACATACAGAAATTTAGGTTATCTTAGTCAATATTTAATAGAAAAGGAGCTGCTTTGATTTAAGTGGCCTTTGTCTGCCTTTTTGTTTCGTTTCTTCCATTTATTTTCCTGTCAGTTCCCTTTGATTGCTCTGCTCCAACTGGGGATCCAGGAGATGAAAATTTCTTCAGAAGTACTTCAACCAAATCTGTAGCTTTACTACTACGTTCACGGAAGGGGGAAAAACACTTAACTGAAAGCAGCTGCAGAGCTGTATTTTCTACTTCATTTATCCCTTTATGTTTGTACAAAAGAGAAAAATTGAAAATTAGCCAAGAATGTAATACCACAGATTGTCTCCCTAGAAAACACAGCAGAGTTTGCAGTAATCCCTTTAACCACAGCACCAGCCTCTCTTTCTTCAGCACACAAACGCTGCTCCCAGAGGGGCGAAAGCCCCATCCCACAAGGTGCTGCTGGGGTGGTCCCTGCTGGCAGCTCAGGGTGTGCTGGCTGCCACCTCACCAGCCCACAGCATCAGAAATATTCATCACTTTGGGCTATTTCTGTTGTCTGTGAGTCAGATTTGTACTTTAATTAATCAAGAAGCCATTCAAGCAGCTCTTTTAAATGGACACTCTTGGTATGGATGTGCCCGGGAAGCCTCAGGGCTCTGTGGGCTCATCAGCTCCTGAGCCCTGCTGCTTCAGTGTCCTGGGGAACAGCAAACCTCACTTCCAGCTGCCAGGTTTCATTCCCTTTCTCTGCAGATTCGTTTTATTTCTTCACAACAAAGCAGGTCAGTGTCAACTCCAGGCAGAAGTTTGGCCCTTTCCTGCGCGTGGGATTCCTGAGGAAATCATTAAATCCTTAAGAATCTCTTTCTGTGCCCCCACTCTGCTTCTCCCCTGCGGCCGGGCTCCAACCTCATCAGCCTGCTTCATGCATGCCTGGTCCCCAAAGCCCCCTCAGTCCCCAGCCAGGCAGTCCCCAGATGCCATTCTGACCAAGAGACACGTATGGCTTGAGGAGCTTTAAATCACAGAATGGTGTTCTCACAGATGACCTCATATATCCTTTCCTCCTCTGTCCTCGGTGACTCCAATAAACTCCTGACCTCATGGACTGATGAGGACGAGCTCAGAGGAGCAGGGGAGTCTGGCTTCATCTCCAGCAGCTCGTTAGAAGCAGCCAGGAGCAGAGCTGGGATCACACACCGCTGCTGGTGCCATCCTGCCAGCAGAAACGGGATTGCCCAGGGACAGGCTGCTGCCTCCAGAGCTCAGCAGACCCCGAGGGCACCTGAGGAAGCCCTGTCTGGTGACACCTCTGCGGGGATAGTTTTGTGCTGATAAAAGCTGCCAGCGAATCAACAGGAAGCTGAAATCCCTGATTCTCATAACTGAGCATCTTTGCCTGTTTGTCGGCAGTGACGGGGAATGACACCTGCAGGGATCAGCTGTGTTTAGTCACAGGATGATTCTGTCTCTTCTTAGCACAGAGCTAAGTATAGCCCAGCCCCATCACCCAGCAGTGATCCCTGCTGCTGGCGTCCCTCCCGCGCTCAGAGCCACCTGGAACCCACCTCTCTAGAGGATTTTTTAGAGCAAAGAGGTCTTGCAGAAGTTAGCCTGCAAAAGTTAGGCTCTGAGAAAATCCTCTACACACCTGCACCTCTCCCTGGCTGCCCCGCTCTGCTCCGCAGCCTGCCGGGATGCTGCAGCACATTTCACCCTTGGGGACAGCATTTACGGCTGTTTATTCCTGTTTACTGACAGGCTGAATCACTCAGAAACCTGGAAACTAAAATAGTCCCCGTCCAGTTTGGCTGCGTTTCCCATCCCAGAGAGCTCCCACCATCAGGGGCTTCCCAAGGAGTTTCTGAACATCGGGAATAACTTGCCCTTGGTGCGCCTTCTCACTGCCTATGTTTCACAGTCACTTGTCATGATTCGTTTGTGTTATCATTAATTACAACCGTTCCAGACGTATTTGTATTGTAAATGGAAGCATCTAGAAGGGGTTTAACTCTAATTCTAATGTTGGTTTTATTGTCTTCCAACATTCAGTAGCCACGGAGCCTCGTTACACCCTGTGTGGAGCTGTTTCCATGCTGCTGGAAAGCCTTGGTTGCCCAGTCCTGCCCAGCACCTGCAGCCTGCGGGGGCACAGCTTTGCAACTGCAGCTTAAAACTGAAACCCACAAACAAAAACCCACCCAAATCTGTCACTTTTACATGTAACGTGTCCCTGCTACGTGGATTTGCCCCTCCACGCTTGTCCCACACGTGATCTCAGCTCCTGGCGCGTGCGGGAGGTGACAGGGACCTGCCCCGGTGCCGCTGCGGTGGGAGGCAGCGTGGCAGTGCCACTGCTCCTGCTGGGTGCTGGCCTGTCACCCCGGGCCTCGTGGCGCCCTGAAATCCCTTGGCAAGTTCTTTCCTAAGTCCCAGGTCGCCACGTGCGTGTGTGCCTTGGGAAAGGGAGATAATGTCACCCCATTGCCATGTCAAACGTTTCCCAGGGCTGCCAAGCCCTTCATGGGTTTGAAAAACAATATCCCTGCGCTGTTTGTTCTCTCTGCTCACTCCCAAAATGCCTCTGGAAGGTCAGGTTCAAACGCCCTCCCTGGAGGGACTTTATCTCTCCAGAATTTCTCTTCTGCCCTTGCTTTTTAACCCAGATTTTTTTTTTTTTGAGGATGTTCAAATACCTCTTCTAAAAATGTTCAGACATTCACTCAGGGGCACATTCCTGCTCTGCGGAGGGGCTGCCAGCCCCCAGTGCCTTTGGCCTCTTTGCTGTACCCAGCCAGTGCGTTCCCTCCTGCAGAGGATGGATCCCTTCTCCCAGGGCCGGATCCCGGGAGCGCTGCCCGCTCCGTCCGGCAGTGCCCGGGGCCGCGGGAGCGCAGCGCTCACCGCCCGCGGCCATGGTATCGCTGTCCCAGGGCATTCTGAGGCTCGAGTGGAGAATTCAGCGACCCAGCTGCCCCTGCAGGGACCCGGGCAGCACACCCCATAGCCGGCAGCAGCAGAAAGTCCTCCCAAGTCAGCAGAAAGTCCTCCCAAGTCAGCAGAAAGCAGAGTTGGGGATGGCAAACACAGCCCTCCATGCTGCGTCCCCATCTCCCTCCAGTGGGGTACCGGCTTCTGCTGCTGTTCACTCACTTCCCTTTCCACAGGGCTGCTGTAAATTCTATTCCTTCATTTGGAAAAGCATATCAAGGTCCAAATGATCCTGGGATATTTGTTTCCCTGTTCCCCTTCTGTGCAGGAATGCTTCAAGGAATCTCAGAAGAAAACTGTACCAACATGGGAGAAATTAAATCTACAAGAGTCTAGGATTTTTTTTTCAGATTATGGTTCTAAGGAGACAGTTCAGCTCTGGGCAGGGGTTGTGCTCCCAGATCACAGATCATAATAGGCAGCTGGATCCTGGTTTCTGTTATTTCAGGGTTTTTCCTGGACTCAATGAAGGCACGGTGAAGAAGGGAGAATGGCTGGGATCAGTGGGAAATGGGGAAGCAGGGCAGTGAGCTGGGAGCATGTGGAGCCCTCCCTCCCTCACCTGCACAAAGAGGCTTTGTGCTGGACCTCCTGGCCACAGCAGGAGCAGGCAGGAATGTTTGTCAGAGCAGGCAGGAATGTTTGCTAAAAGCAGTAAAGACTTCACCAATCCATATTAAAAAAACCCCAAAATACAAAAGGCAATAGGTTGTCACTCAGTGCTCTACATCCATTGAAATAACAAGAAAAACATGGTTTCCGACAGTTTATTCTGCTAAAAACCTTCTGCGTCTGTCTGCTGTGATAAACTGCCCCAGCATACTCCTGTCTGATTCGGAAATCCATTTCCCTGCACTTGGTGTCAGACTGGGATGGGAGAATGGTGGAACAGTGGGACAGAGGGACAGAGGGACTGAAGGAGAGAGGGACTGCAGGACAGAGGGACTGAAGGACAGAGGGACTCCAGGACAGAGGGACAGAGGGACTGAAGGACAGAGGGACTGCAGGACAGAGGGACTGGGGGATTGAAGGACAGAGGGACTGCAGGACAGAGGGACTGAAGGACAGAGGGACTGCAGGACAGAGGGACTGGGGGACTGAAGGACAGAGGGACTGCGGACAGTGCCAGCCCAGACACAACAGGCAGCTTGGCTGCAGAGCTGCCAGCTCGCTCCATCCCAGCCAGGGGCTGCGCAGTGCTTGGGTATCCCCAAATCATCATCCCCATCCCTCGCCTCCGCACCTCTCTCTGGCACCGCTGCTTTGGGGCAGGAACGCTTACAAATACCATTCTTTTCTTTCTTTGCCCTCTTTTTTTAAGCCCTGGGGGCTGTGCTGTCCTAGTACAGAATCCCAGAATGGTTTGGTTATTGAAAAGGATGACCTCCATCCACTTCCATCCTCCCTGGTGTGGGCAGGAACACCTTCCAGCACCCCGGGGCGCTCCAAGCCCCGTCCAGCCTGGCCTTGGACCTTTCCAGGGATGCAGAGGCGGCCCGTGCCAGGGCCTGACGGCCTCCCAGCGGAGGATCCCTGCCCAGGACCCACTCTGCCCGTGCCCTCTCCGCAGCCATGCCCCGGCCCCGGCCCCGGCCCCCTTCTCCCTCAGCCCCGTTCCCGCCGCGGGCACGCGCCGACGTGCGCGGGCTCCCCCCTGCGCCCCGCCCCCCGCGCGCCATTGGTCGGAAAAGTTCCGGGGCGGCGTCGGATTGGCTGAGAGCGGCGCGCGGCCCCCGCGCGCGCCAATGAAATGCGGCGCTCCGGGAGCGCTGAGCGGCGGCGGCGGCGCGGGAGCAGCGGAGCGGGTGGAGGTGAGTGAGGAGGGACGGCGGGAATGATCCCGATCCAGGGACAGCCCGGGGGAATGATCCCGATCCAGGGACAGCCCGGGGGAATGATCCCCATCCAGGGACAGCGGGAATGATCCCGATCCAGGGACAGCCCGGGGGAATGATCCCGATCCAGGGACAGCCCGGGGGAATGATCCTGATCCAGGGACAGCCCGGGGACACCGGGAATGATCCAGGGACAGCGGGAATGATCCTGATCCCGGGACAGCCCGGGGGTCACCGGGAATGATCCTGATCTAGGGACAGCGGGAATGATCCTGATCCAGGAACACCGGGAGCGGGGTACCGGGAGCGATCCCGGTGCCGGGACAGCCCGGGGGACATCGGGAGCGATCTCTGTCCCGGGGCAGCCCGAGGTGGGACAGACTGGGGTCCGGTCGGTGCCCGGGGCCGGGCGCTCCCTGCCCTTCCTTGGGCTGCGCCGAGCGGGAGCCGCGCCCGGAGGTGCCCGGGAGGGGCGGGTGCGCACCGGGCACCGCACGGCTGAGAAACGCCCAAGGTTTATTTTTTTCCCCGATATCCCTCATCTCCTGGTTTCCTTGTCCTCGTAGCCCGCTCGGTACCGGCGGCTGGGCAGGGCTGCGAGCGGGCAAAGCCTCCCGCCCGGGGCTGGGACGGGACAGGCATCCCCGCCCGGGGCCGCGGGGGACAGAGCCCATCCCTCAGGTTCTTCCCTCCTTCCTGCCCTTCCATAGGCACCTGAGCCGTGCGCTGCAGTCCCCAGAGCGGCTCTGGGACTGCCCACCCGCCGTGCCCAGCTCTGTGCCTGCCTTTGTGCTTATTTCAGTGCAAAAATCACCCCACCAAGGCTTTTGCTGGGAAAGCAACCGTTTGTTGTCTGAATTAACTCGTGTACGGCACAGCTGTACTCTGAGGGAGTGAGGGAGTTGCTTGTCCCCTTCTAGACCCTCTGGAAAGTGTTTACTCCAAGAAATCCCGGCTCTTACCACAGTGTCCTGTGAGCCAGCAGGCCCTCCTGGCATGGCACTAGGCTGACTGGAAGGGATTCTAATTGCCAGATAAAAGCGTGTGGAATGGGAGCAGCTGCTCTCATGACCTTCCTCGCTGCACCTTTGTCACCGCGTGGTTTGGGGATGAGTTCAACACCCCATGTCAGCCTGGTGTGGTCCGGTCTCGCCAGACAGTGCCCAGTGCTGTGCCCTGGGACCAGTGGCCAGGGATCTTCCAGGGCACAGGGGCACCTCTGACCCTTCCGCATGGCGGGTGGTTCCCTCTGCCATGAAGTTTCTTGCCAGTGCTGGCCTTGGGGATCCATCCTGCCTGTCAGGATGGGAAGGTCAGCCTGGCTGTTGTCGAGGTGTAGCACCTTCTGTCCCATTAGGTCTGAACTGAACCGCTGCTGGATCCCAAGGAAAACTGTGTACCGGGTTTTACTGCAAACTGGCTGTTCCTTGCAGGATAGCCAGGCAAAGGATGGTGTTTGGCAGCAGGAGCTGCTGTCTGACATGGGTCTGGGTGACTGGGCTGTGCTGTGCTCCTCAGCATCCTCCTGTCCTGCTCTCCCTGAAATACACAGTGCTTTGAGGTGGAGCTGAGGGATACAGGATTCCTCCTTCCCTCCCTCCTCCTTCCCTATCTGCTGACCCAGTTGGCTGCCCACCATGGGGACACTGTCAGTGCTTGCTGACAGGGGCAGGCACCCCCAGTGTGGCCCCGCGGGGTGGCCCTGTCCTTGCAGGAGGTGGTCAGGAATACCTCAGGCATGTCCACAGGGTCCTGAGCCCTCGGGAAGCTCTTGCCAGGCACTGAGTGGAGATGGATCCCACAGGAGTGAAAACTGAGCCTTTTTCATGGGGCTGTGTGCTGGCTGCTGGGCTGTGGTCAGGCTGTGTCTGCTGCAGCAGCTCAATTCCTGCCTTGTCTGGAGCAGGGGGGTCTGAGTGGGGCCGAGCTCCTGCCTGCAGCCCCAGGCTGGGGGTCCCTCAGGGGAGGGAGTGCAGGAGCAGGGCAGGATGTGGACAGCAAGGAGGGCTGAGCAAGTCCCGGCTCTGGGATGTGCCCTGGTGAAACTGTTTCTGCACGGGAGCCATCTCCCAGGAGCTTCTCGAGCATCATCTGCAGGGAACAGAGCAGGGAGAGCTCACAGTGCACCCCAAAAGGCTTGTGAGTGCAGAAACCATCCGAGACTTCCCAAAATGTACGGCTGGACCCTCAGCTCCCATTGGTGGCAGGGCGAAGGACAAGATGTCACCTTTAGTGTCACTTAGATGTGAGGCAGTAGCAGGGCCTCTGCAGTGGAAGGGGGAGTTCTGTGGGGCACCTCTTGGGGCTGCCGTGGGCAGGGGGGATGCTGAGCTCTGCACAGTTCTGCTGCCCAGCTGCCTGTCTCGTCTCACCTGAACACTGCAGCATGAAAAAAAGATGTCCCAGCTAGTTTGTACTTCAAAAGGGATATGAAATGACATAATGAAAACAAGGAAAAAGAGTAATACAGACCCTGGATCAGTGTCTGAATAATCTACGTCCAAACATAAATGGGTGTCTCTGCAGTAGACGGCTGTTTAATTTCCTGAATCCTAAGACGGGCACTTTTTCTGGGCACGGTGTGGAATACTGTCAAATTTTAATTTAGCTTGGCAGTGTCACACAGCCAGTCTGAGCAAGTCGGAGAAGGCAAGTCTGGAACTCATTAGAGCTTGTTGCAAGGCCCCGAAAATTTGATTTTCAATCACTGTTGGGTTTAATTATTGTTGATGTCTTGCCTAGCGTATTCTGGGATTCTTTCTGAGGAAATTAAAGCAGCATGAGTGGGACAGCATTCTGTTTGGCACAGGGCTTGTTTAGATTAAATTCTGAGTGGAAAGTTAAAGCTCAAAGCAGGAAGAAGGCGATGGCTGGCACGGCGCGAGCGCTGGAGCGGGCCCAGCTGGCCAGGCGGGCTCTGGGGCTTGTGTACTGTTCTCACTAAACTCTGTCCCTTCTTGTCAGAACAAAATAACCCACGAAGCTAAAAGCACCCATCAAAGCCAAGGTAAAGTTTACTCAGTTAATACAAATTTTGGTTCTTCAACTTTTTCTTTCTTCGGTTCTTCAGCATGGGACTTGCAAACATCCAAAGCATCCTGTAGGACAGGAGAGAAGTGCTGCTGTTGCAGGGATAAATGGGCTCCAGGGTATGGTCTGGAGGTCTTGGTGCCTCAGGGAGAGACAGGAGCTCCATCTTCCTCAGCAAAGTACCTGGATGCTTGAAGAGCCCTCTGCATGTATCTGCAGATGTGGATGGGAATGCTGGTAGGGACTGGGAGCTTGCATTCCAAAAACTTGGAGCTTTTAAAAACTTGCCATCACAGTTGGAAACTCAGCTGTGTCATTCCTGTTTTCACAAACTGGGTGCCTTGGTCAGGGGGTTCAGGGTGTCTGGGCTGAGCCCCGAGTGGTTCCTGTGGCCTGGCAGGTGCCTGGCTCTGTGGGAAGGATGCTCAGCTCCCAAATGACAGGGGGTTGTGCCCAGAGATTTTCTGTGGGATACATCTGTGAAGTCTCTGTCGTGTCCCAGAGCCCTGTGAGCAGTTTGAGTGGGTGCTGGTGAGGATGTTGAGCAGGGGGCCGTGGAGGCAGTGCCCAAGTCCCTCGAAGGCGCTGCTGCTCTGTTGTGTAAACGCTGTCAGGGCTGTGGAACGCCTTCAGCCCAGCTCTGTGGGGTTGGACCACAGAACTTTGAACAGTTACACCCCTGGGAGTTGTTTGTCCCTTGCAGAGTTTTCATGCCCGTCATTTCTGGTTGTAGTCCCCTCTAGGAGAAGCTCACTTCCCTTATGGAACTGGTACTGTCTGTGCAGAGCCACTCCTTGAGGATGAGGAGCTTGGTCCCAGTGCTGGGGACAGGTCACACATGGCTGGTGGCCTGGGGAGATGGCTGTGACCTGCCCTGAAAGCTGGTTTTTCCTCATGGGACTAAATCCCTGCTCCCAGAGCAGCGTCCCTGTGCTGAAGCCTAGGGGAGGAAGCAGCTGTCACTGGGAAGCAGATGTGGATCTTAATAGAGAAACCTGCTCTGGGCAAGTATTTATAGACATGAAATCATAAAGCAGCACAGGGGTTAAAGACCTTTTTTTGGGACTTGGACTCAGAGCTCAACTGAGTCCAATAAAATGCAATTTACAAATTACAAAATCCCTCTGGTCCTGCAGGGAGGCAGTGTCTGGTGTATTTGTTTAGGCTGGGGTTTTTCTCCTGTTTTTTAAAGAAGGAAATACTGTATTTCAGCCATCCAGGAAAGGCAGTACTCAGATGTCCCATCTTGGAGCTACTGTTCCATTTAGAGATGGGGCTCAGAGAAAGGGAAAGATTTCCAGGCAGCTATTTGCAATTTTTGAAGAGCAGGAGTTTCCTGATGCTGGTACCAGCTGGATTCCCCACACTTTTGCCATCTCACCTACTCCCAGCACTTTGCCTCCGTCACTTGGTTCCATCAGATGAGCACAGGAAAGTAAATTCTCTCCAAAGCATCGTGTCTGGTTGCCTGTGTCTTGCCAGTATTTGGGGTGGCACAGTCCCCCAAGCTTCTGCCTTGGACTCAGGGCATCACCAGCCACAAGGTTGCACTTGCTCATGTGCTCTTTTTGAAGACCTGCAAAACCACCTCACTTTATTTTCCATCCAAAAGGGAAACTTGTGTTGAGATGGTGAAGCTTGGGGCTGCTACAGAGAGGCTGCAGTGCAGGACAGGGTGAAGGAAAGGGAACGGGGGCCCAGGCATGGCCCTGCCCTTGTGCCCACCTTCAGCTTTCTCCTGTTTCCTCGACTCCGAAGATCCTTCTCCTACTGCTGCAATGATACTTAGTCCTTCATCAGTTGTTATATGGAAATCTGATGGAAGCAGCTCCATCAGGGCATCCTGTCAGGGTTCTGAGCCCCCCCCCATTCCCAGTGGCATCCATAACCTTCTTCTCCTGTGGGAGATGGGAGGACACAGCTGGTTCTGGGCAGGTAACTGGAGATCACCCTGAGACCCTTCCCTGAGTGCTCTGGAACTCTGCACGTCTGCTGTTTAATTAAGTTTGGGGGGGTTCTTCCCATTCTAGACACTTCCTCACAGCTTGGTTTGGGTTTATAATGAAGTCCAAGTATCTGAAGCACTGTCTGGCTTGTGAAAAAATCTGATTTTTCGGCATTTGCCCTTCTCTTGTCATTAATTCACACATTGTTAGTGAAGAAAGGAATGCTGCCAGCTATGTGCTCTTGGAAGAGGGAGATATTTGCAGAGGCCCTGGCTGTTGGAGCGCTGTCATCCTGTAGGTTGGGATCTGGCAGCTCCACTGAAATAGTTTCCTCCAGTATCAGTGCCTTTTCCTGGTCTTTATGTTGCTAAAATAAAAGGCAGCAAACTTCTTACACTGCAAAGTTTAATACAATAAGTGCTTCCAGTATTCCAGATTATATCAACTCATTCATTGGTGCCTTAAGTAAATCCAGTAGAGGGAATTTGAGATGAAAGACAGCCTTTTGCATGGGAATTTTTTTTCCTGTGAGTGTGGTAATTGGGATAGCGCTTGCTTGGAATCTGGCAGGGAAACAAATTGCTTGCAGGTCATGATTACAATGGATGTTTTCTATGAAAATGAGAAGAAAATAAATCAAAACATCCCTTTGCTGTTCTCAGAACTGCAGTAGTGAATGTGTGTATTGATTCATGCACTTCTAAGGGCAGTTGCTTGCCTTGCACAGGTTTATTCCCCTTGCAGTTGCTGTCAAGGAGCCTCCCCTGAAATCCAGAACAGGCCCGAGTGTCCCAACCGAGCTGAGCCCTCCTGCAGGAGGTTCAGAGGACGTTTTGGACTGTTCTGTGCCAGGACTGGGAGTTGGTTTCTGAGCACACCTGAGGCTGGACCTCGCCAGACATCAGGTGCAGCCAAGGAGGATGTTGAACTTTAAGGTCCCTTTCAACCCAAACCATTCTATTTGTTGGGCATCAGCAGGGGATGAGGAATTTAGCCAAATGCCCAGTATGTGAACTGGAGCATGCAGCACTCCCCTTACTGGCATAGACACCTCTTCTGTTGGATGTAAACCTTTGCACCCTCCAGTTACTGGAAATCCATACGGAACTTTCAGCTAGCCCCAAATCCATAAGGAATTTTGAGCTAGCCCTCTATTATTATGCAAGCTTAGCTCTATTATAGTCGAATAATGACAACAAATGATCTGCTGTCCATCCCTATCCTGAAACGCGTCAGCAGTTGTGCTGAGCAGACTGGTCCCACCCATGTGAATATTGTGTGGCTTTTCCTGTTCCTTTGTTCAAGGGTCTGTTTCAGAGCTGGTTGTTAATCTTCCAAACTCGTTGCAGCTGGAGGAACCCCCCAAAGGGTTCTGGAGGTCCCTCAGCCTCCCTGGAGCTCTCTCCTGCCACGGCTGTGATTTAGGGGTAGGGTATCTGAGCCGAGGCTGCAGGGAAGGTTTGGATTGAGCCTGTCATGGCCACTGGGGAGCACTGGCTGCGGGGAGAGGTGAAACGAGGACCTCGGCTGTGAAGGGCTGTTGTGAACTTGGAGTAACTTTCTGGAAACCAGCTTTTCCTCTTCCCTCCCTAAAAAGGAGGGGAAAACATACTTGAGGTAGTTACGTGTCTCCAGCACCGTTTTCAGTCTCCAAATAGGGTGTTGTGCAATAAATGCTTTTGGGATCCAGAAGCCTCTGTGGAAGCAGGAGGGCCCCTTTGCCAGTCCCTTCTGGACCTGTGGCTGTGGCACTGTGTCCCCAGAGCCCTTTTGGGGGCTGGAGAGCCGCGGGTGGCTCAGGCAGCAGTGCCAGGAGGGATAACTGCTGTGGGATGCCCTTCACCCTGCCCATGGACCTGCCCCGGTGACCCCCGTGCTCCGCTGGCATCGAGCACAGCAGTGGGAGGGAGCCCAGTCCTGCCCGTGGTGGGGACGGCTGTGCTGGGATGTGTGGTGGGTCCTTGATGGTCCTTGATTGACCACCACACTGGCAAAGCTGAATGAAACTCTGAATGGGATTTCAGGTCCAAGTTCTACAGGTTCTGCTGCCACTGAGGACAGTCCCTGGCACCAAACCCAATTGTCCAACTGGTTTCAGTAGAGCCTTTGGCAAAGGGTCCTTGGCCAAGGTGTGCTGGGCTGGCCAGAAGGTGACAAAGCAAAGAGTCGCCTTTCTGGAGTCTCAGCTGAGCAGCAAACAGAGCAGTGTGCAGCTGGAGCCTGACCTGCTCATAGCTGCTAGCCAGGGTTCCATCTCACCAGACCTGCCTGGGAAGCTCAGTGCTCCTTTCCAGAGGAGTCCTCAAGCTCTAAACCAAGGTGGAGCCATGTTTGGGTTCTTTCCTTGTCACTTGTCACTCTGGGCTCTCTGTTTTCCAGCTGCTCAGCGAATGATGGCCCTGCCTTTGGCTGGTGTAACAGCAAACCGTGGCATTACTGGTGTGTTCCTGAGACTGCTCAGCAATGTTTTTGTGGGTAGAACAGCCTCGATTTCCTATCATTTCACTACCCAAGAATTTCCTCTGCCCTGACTTGCTTTCTCTCTTCTAGCAGCAAGAATGCTGTGAGGCACAGAAAGCCAAAACAGAAATCTTGCAAGGAGTGTCTATCTAGTCCTAGTGAGCAGGATTTGCTTTTCCTCAGCCAGTTTGTTGACACAAGCCTGGTTTGAGGTTTTTGGTGCTTTTTTAAAGCATTACAAATGTCTCCAAACTCTTTATCTTAAGGTGATGCCAAAGTTCAGCTGCAGTTCCCGGATGGGCTTGGGCATAGGTGGAGCCTGGGACAGTTGGAGCATTTGTTTCACATTAAGTTACCAGGTTTGGGGTTTTTGCAGTGTCTTGCGTAATTTTTAAAAAGAAATCTCCTTTTATGCCTATGTGAGGAGCTGCAGCAGAGCATGAGGAGAAGCTCTGTGCCTGGGCAGGACGTGCGGTGACCGGGCACTGGCGCCTGTTGTGTTTGGCCCCTGCTCAGGGATGGGAATGATTGTGGCTCAAATCTCCCTCTGCTTCTGACGGAGTGAGAGATAACGCTCTCCTGCAAAGAATACTTGCCTGGGCTTTCAGAACCTCGAGGAGATGCTGCCTGGAGGGGTCTGAGCTTGCTGGGAACAGCAGTGCCCCATCCCCACACAGAGGGGGCTCAGGTGTCTTTGCCTGGGCTGCTCCTGGTGCCCTGGAGAGGTCTGCCCATGCCACAGCGATGTCCCTGAGGCTCCTTGGGGTCACCAGAGCAGCAGTGGGGATCAGCTGCCATCTCAGCACCTTCCCCTGCTGCTGGACACCTGCACCTCCAAGGGCAGGGAGGCCTGAGCCATCCTGGAGCCGCCCAGTTTGCAACTGTTCCCCCACGTGTTCTCCTGTGGCTCCAGCTCAGGTGAGGAGCCTCCTGCTGCTGACACTGCTGACAGGAGTTCCCCAGCTGATCGCAGAATGGTTTGGATTGGAAGGGACCTTAAAGATCATCTCATTCCACCCCCTGCCGTGGGCCAGGACACCTTCCACTGTCCCAGGTTGCTCCGAGCACCATCCAACCCAGCCTTGGACACTTCCAGGGATGGGGAGGTCAGATTTGGAGCCTCTGGTCTCACAGGTGTGGTCTGGTCCTGGCTAGAGCAGTGCCCAGGGGGGAGGGCTGGTGGCCAGGTCTCCTGCACGCGTCTGGAGCTGTTCGTGCCCAAAGATAATGGCGCAGACTTCTTTAGTCTTGTCTTGAGGAAATAGATTCTCAGCTTTTGGTTATAGCCCCAAGGCCCCCGGGGTTGGGAACAATGGTCAGACCTGTGCATCCAACTGAGCTGGCTGTTTGCGGGAGTTGGGCACACCACACAAATGCTGGTTCTTATCTTCACCTCTGGGACACCTTACCCCAAGCCCGAACAGAAGAGAAGCCTGCAGACATTGTTTCAGGTTGTTTATTTCTCCTTATCTCTGCCAGCTCTCAGCTCCGGCCGCACATCTGATGCAGCCGAGTCCGAGCGGGCACTGCCCAGTCCTGGGCTGTCCCGTCCTTTTTGTGCCCTTTCCATGATCCAACCATTCCTCACAACGTATTTATTATTTACTATTCTATACCAATTCATTTGCACCTATTCTAGACACGTAATTTCTACCTCTTTTTCATTTTACCAATCATTTTATGCCAACACTGAGAGAGAAGATGGAGGAGAAGGAGAAGAAGAAGAAGAACAAGGCAACGCCCAAAATCCTTCATCTTAGACCCTTCATCCTCATATTAGAAATCCTAAAATCTACTTTTTACCTTGTAAAATACTAAACTACTACTCATTTTTAACTTCTCTTGTTTTGCAATACTTCGCGCTGCGTCGGCAATCTTTCCCATGGACTAAAATCAAAGACAGTGCCATTCTGGGCTTTTTGCCAGGGTCCAGGACCCCCGTGCCAGGGCTCTTGACCTCCCAGGGCAGCCAGAGGCGTGCCTTGGGTTCCAACAGCTGTTCACCCCCAGTGACCCCAGCTCTGCCCCTTGGGGCTGCAGGACACTCGCCCTGCCCTTGGCAAGGGACAGCCAGGCCCACGCCATCGCTGGCAGCGTTTGGAGCACAGAGCAGTTAACCTTGATTAGAGCTGGACCTTGGACAGGGAGCAGGAGTTGTGTTTGGACAAGCAGAATAAGTTACCAGGAAAGGGGCTGGTTCCCAGGGAAGCAATGCAGTGGCACACAGGGTTTGTGTGGAGGACCTCTGTGTGGAGGTCCCTGGCTGGTGCCACCCCAAAGGGCTGTGAGTTCCTGCACTGACACTTCCCTGACTCCAGTGTCAGGTTGTCTGGGGAGGTTCCTGTGCTGCCTCATGCTACTGACCACACTTCTCCCTGTGCCTTTCCCCTTGTGTGTAATGAACCTTTTCCAAATGAGTTCATTTAATCCAGATGTTTGTGTTTTAGATAAACCACCACTCACAGTCCCTTGCTGATACTCAGCTCCTGTTTGACTCGCTAAGATCAGAGTCAGCTAAGCCCCAGCAGTCAGTGGGTGCCTGCACATGGCTCCAGAACTGGCAGGGTTTTGAGTGGCCTGTGGGAATCCTTACCTGTCCTGGAGAGCTGGCACGTGGCTGAAGAACCAAAAACATGCTCCGTTTGGATATTAGAGGCAGAGGGAAGTGTTTGGGCATGTTAAGGCCATTTTTAAGATGTATTTTTATGAACTCTGAGGGTAAGAGGTCTTTTCATTGGCTTCAAAATATTGGGACAAACTGCAGGTGAAAATTGAGATGAAAATTACAGGTGAAAGGTGAGGCAGAAATAAAACAGCAGTCCTGGGGCAAAGGGAGCTGAAACGGACCATTTACTACCCCTTGGGCTGGGTTTCTCCAGGATGAGCAGCCTTGTGTGGAGACTGAATAGTTCTGGGCAAGAAAAAAAGGCATGGAAAGGCCTGTCATCTACCTTAAAATCGGCAGACAAGCATCTGGTCATTTCTAGAACATCTGTTTATAAAAACTTTGTACTTGTTAGCAACATCATGTTTTCCAAGTAAGTGAAATATCTTTCCTGAGTTCCATCAAGTCACCTTTTCCTCCTGAAAGCTGCAGAAGGAGTTTGAACGTCAGATGAGAGCTCAGGGTGCCCCAGGTCCATGCAGGAGCTTTGAGGAGCCTGGTGCTGGGACAGGTGGATGTAGGAGGGAGCAGGAGGAAGGAGGGCTGCCAGCATCATCGTTGGGTTTTCCTCTGAGCAGAGATTCAGAGCCTGGAGCTGCTGGACACAGCTTGGGTCAGCCCAAGGTCCCCATGGGGCTGGGGGGCAGCATCTGTTCTTTGGCCTCAGTTCTTTCACTGCTGTTGATCCCTCCCTTTGAAAATAGGCTTTGGCAAGGACAGCCTCTCCCGAGGTGCCAAAGAGCGATTTAAATAGTGCATGAGCTTGTAATGAAGGCCTGTGACAATGCAGGGACACGCAGGGACTGGGGTCAGGTTGCATGAGCAGGTACCGGCCCTCCCCAGCACCTCCACAGCCTCACCCGTGCTCCACTGGGGTCTGAGCTCCCGAGCCTGTCCTGGAGCAGGCAGTTCCATAAGGATGATTCCTCCCGAGTCAGATATTCAGTGAGCCAGACAGGCTCTCAAGGTGTGTGCACAGCTGGATGGTCAGTTCCTAGAACAAGCTCGGGTCTCGAGAGAGATTGAAGACCTTCTAAAAAATCTGATAAATGGTCCCAGAAAGGCCGGGAGTTGCGAGACCCGTGCATGTCACAGCCCCTAATGGGAAATGCTAACTGTGACGCCCAGAGTGGTCAGAATCCTGCCCAGCCCTGACACTTGGCAGTGCTCCCTGTAGCCTGAAGGTGTTGGGGTGTGCTGGAGGGTGAGTTAAGCCATGTGCTTTGATCTCTGACTGCACGGGGTCGGGTGTGCTGAGCTGGGGTGACGCTGCCGTGGTGCTGCCATCGCTCCTGCTGGGCCTGGGACTGCCCGTGTTTTCCTTCAGCTCATTTTTACAGGGAACAAGCATGTCTTTCAGGCAGGAGCCTGACAGCTCCTGTATAAACACCAGGCTGAGATAAATTCAGCGGCTGGTGGTGTCACCTTGCCCTGATGCCTCCTGCAGCACTTTGTTTTTGTCTCCTGCCGTACCCCCTGCGTTCTTCACATTCAGAAAACCATGTTTGATAAATTCATGGGGCAAGCACTAGGTTTATTTTCTGATGTTATTGGCTCCTGGTGTGGATTTTTGCTTGTCTTTCTCCTGCTGGGAGGTTGTTAGGATGTCTCTGCAGCAGTGAACACCCACGGGTGAGTGACTTTCATCTGTTTCCAGCGAGCAGCAAAAAGAGCAGCACAACCACAGCCCCCCATGTCGCTCCATCACCACCTCTCCTCCCCAGAGCATTTCCCCACTGTATTTCCTGTTCCCTGTGGAAACCACCCATGAAGTCCAGTGCCATAGGCATGGAAACATCCCACATTCCCAAAATGCACTTGGGGAAAGACCAAGGAGGTCCAAGGTGCAGTAAAGCAAGTTCAGCATCAGGTTATGGCAGCACATCTCTGTGTCTCCTGCCTGATCTTCTGACTTGCACAGATCCATGGGCAATATATGAATCCTATAAACTGGATCAAAATTGCCTTTAAATGAGACCTGAGGTCTCTGTGGGTGAGGTTAAGGTGGCTGTCCAGTGTGTGGGCAGGTTCACTGGGTTTGATGTGCCAGCCCCTCCATCTTCCCTCACTGTTCCATCTTCCCTCACTTTGAAGTAAAAACCTTCATCCCAAGAATCCTTAAATAAATTCATAGCAGGGCTGCATGGATATGGTCAGATGGTGTTTGGGAGATCTGAAGCTTCATGGGACACAAGGAGTGGCTGAAGAAATCCCTGTCTGGAGGACAGTATACACTCTCAGTGCTGTCTCGGGCAGCCTCTGAGGATAAAGCCTTTCCAGCCCGGTGTCCTGCTCTTTTCCAGATGTCGGGGAGCCAGCCACAGATGGGAAGAGGTGTGCCTTGTCTGCGCTGCAGAGGGCTGTGCATGGGCTTCGAGCCACACTCCTGGAGGTAACGTTGGTCCTGTCCTGCATCCTGACTGAAACATGCTTAGTGACAGAACATCTCGTTATTTGACACTTTATTTCCGGTTTTTCCTATTAAAAACACAAATTTGGGTAAACAGCCCCCAATAGCAGCAGCTGGTGGGAGCAGACCAGACAGTGCCCAGCTTGGGGCAGGGCAGGGGCTGCTCCCTGCCCCAGCAGGACAACAAAGGGGCTTTAAAATGGAATGCAGACATCCAGGCGTCAGTAATTAAAAGAGAATTGGTACCCTCTGAGCCACCTCACAAACACTGGCCTCCTTTCTGCTCCTGGGGAGCCCCCCGGACCACGTGGGCTGTGGTGGTGGTGCAGGGAGGCTGTGCTCCAGCTGTGCTCCCACTTGTGATAACTCAGCTGTGTGAAATCCAAACTTTAAAACACTCATTTGGTGGAAGCACAACTCTTTTTTTTAATTGGCTCCATTAAAGGCTGATTGGACTCATTCTCACTCCAAGATCCTGCTGAAATGCTCGGGGTTGTGTCAGAGTTACTTTGCCCCTTTTGCTATTAGTGTTTGATGGCAGTGCTGGCCACCAGAGTGTCCTTAGACACTTGTCTGGGTGATTTATACCTATTTAAGTCAATTAAGCATCAGTTCCTTCCAGCAGTCACTTTTTTAATGGCACATAAAGCTGCATAATAGGCGAGGCTGGTGCTGGGCTGTTGGAGTCTGGTGAGGAGACCAATCTCCAATTTAGTGATGCTTGAAGAAGTTTCCAAAGTTCAGGGGGAGCAGCAGCTCCCCACAGGTGGGAGGCAGCAGGTTTTGTAGTGCCAGAGGGCAGGGTTAGATGGGATATTGGGGAGAAATTGTTCCCTGTGAGGGTGGGCAGGCCCTGGCACAGGGTGCCCAGAGCAGCTGTGGCTGCCCCTGGATCCCTGGCAGTGTCCAAGGCCAGGCTGGACGGGGTTTGGAGCACCCTGGGATAGTAGAAGGTGTCCCTGCCATGGCAGGGAGTGGGACTGGACGGGCTTTAAGATCCCTTTCAACCCAACCCATTCCATAGTGAGCCTTCTGTCCTTGCTGTAAGCCCGGGCTGTGTCTAACCCTTGGGAGAGACTGATGCCCTGTGACTGAGCCCTTGTGCGACCCCACGGCACAGCTCACACCCAGGGGACGCTCTCTTGTCGGGCACAGGAAGATCTGCAAGTCGTGCAAGTGCAGCCAGGAGGAGCACAGCCTGAGCTCGGAGCTGGAGGATGACCGCAAGATCGGGCGCCTGCTCTCCGACTCCAAGTACTCCACGCTCACAGCCCGGCTCAAGGGCGGGGACGGTGTCCGCATCTACAAAAGGAACCGCATGATCGTCACCAACCCCAACATCTCGGGCAAGGACCCCACCTTCGACACCATCACCTACGAGTGGGCTCCCCCAGGGCTCGCCCAGAAGCTGGTAAGGGGATCCACAGCGGGCTGGGTGCGGGCTGGGGTCGCTTACTCAGGAACAGAACTCGGCCCTGGAATAACGTTATTGGGAAAAGTAGTAAATCATGGTTTGCCTCAGAGAGCAGAAATGTACGGAGCACTCTGTGTTTTGGAAAACTGTGTAAATAAGCAGAGTAGGTAAGAGAGGGGGATGGAATGCCTTTGGGTTTTATAGGTTTGTTTACATTTCTAGGAGAAGTCTTAATGGATTTTACAACTAGAAAGCTCACTCTTTAGTGAAGCTCATCTGCAATAAAAGCACGGCTGAAGAGAGATCCCATCCCTGCTGTCCTGCAGCCCTGTGCAGCCCCTGCCCGCTCCAAGGCTTCAGGCTGGTTGTGAGAACGATTCCTCCAGGCCTTCTCGGGGTGTCTGGGCTGGGCAAGCGGAGGAGCAGGAAGGGTTTTGGCTTCTGGTGAGCAGCACGGGGCTGGGGGGCAGCTAGGTGGTTCTGCCTCAGGGCTCCTCCTCTCCTGCTCGCAGAGAGCATCCCTGTGCTGCTGGGGGAGTCCTTCCCTGGAGCAGTGGGCTGAGGCCCCATTCCCAGGGTCCCCAACACTCCCTTTGATGAAAACCAGCAGCCACCCCTGTTCCAGCAGCCTTGTGGAGACCCTGCCCTCGGGAACAGGAGTGGGAGGGCTCCTTGTGCCAGGGCATGCAAGCGTGGCCGTGAGCTGAGCTCTGTGCCTGAGAGCTGCTGCCTGCAGCTCCTGCCTGCATGAGCAGGAGCTCTGCCCAGTGCTGCTGCCGGCAGAACCATTCTCACATCCAGCTCTGGAGCTGGGCATTTTTTTCCTTACAGTTTAAACATAATCTGCTCCAAAAAAAAATATTTTATAAAGAGAACTCAGGGTAAAAAGGCAAGATGGGGAGTGTGGTCCCATTTTGAGGGCTGGGTCCAAAACCAAGCCCCCAGCCCAGCTCCACCTCCCTCCCATGCCTGGTTTCCATCTGGACCAGCTGTGTGGGAAGGGGTGGAAGTGGTTTTCAGCGTGTGGAAGTGTGAGCCAGCAGAGCATTTCTTGCGGGAAAGCATTTAGCTGGCTTTTCACTGTGCCGAGGTGTAAAACCATTCTGTGTTCCATGGTCAGGAGTGGGCAGCGAGGAGCTTCTGCTCCTCAAATGGAACAAATAGCTGCAAGCTGTTACAAATAGCTGCAAGCTGCTGAAAATGCAACCAGACTGTTTTAAAGAAGAATTGGGGATACAGATGTGAAAGTGCAGCCGCAGCCCCCAGAGCCAGAGTGGTTCATTCGGCTTAAAAAGTCAGTTGCCCTGAGGGCTTCGGACAGGCTGAGTGGGGCTGAGCTGTGTGCTGGGGATGCTCCATCGAGGTGCTCACAGCCTTCCCTTCCCTTCCCTTCCCATCTCTTCCCGTCCCGTCCCTCTGTTGGAGCTGGCCCAGCAGGAATGTTTGTGAGCAGCCTTTGCCTTCCGCAGGTCCCGGGGGGAATCAGGGAGCTGCTGAGGGATGGGGAGAACAATGGTGGCACTGTTCCAGCAGCCTGGGATGTGTCAGGAACCCGGGTTCCATGGGCTGCAGAGTGGTGCTGGTGGTGCCTCGGGCAGGCTCAGCCCCTTGCCCTAAAGGATGCCCAAACTCTGTGGCTCCTGGGCTGATTTCATCTTCCATGGCCCTGAACCCGCCCTCCTGGGGGTGTGTGTTTGGGTGATCCCAAATGCAGCCCTGGGGAGCCCAGTTCTCCCCCTCCTGCAGCCTCCAGCTCCATCCCTGTGCTGCTGGCAAAGGGGCAGCTCCAAGGGTACAAAATATCTCTGTTTAGGTTTTATAAAGAGAACTCAGGCTAAAAAGGGGAGATGGGGAGCGTAGTCCTGTACCAAGAGCTGGATGCAAAACTAAACTCCCAGCCGAGCCCCACCCTCCTGATGGGGGAGGTTCAAAAATTTTATGAAAGCTTTTGATCTCTTTATAGTGCCTGGACAGGCTGGAATATATCTTGGTTCAAGTAAACAACAAGCAGGAGCTTTGGAGACAACCTTGATAAATTTTGGCTTGCAGATCAGCTTGACAAACTTTGAGGAGAAGTGTTGGATGTCAGCCACTCTCGGGATAGTTTCAAAGGGATTTGGGCCAAAAAGCTGTTAGTGCACAACTGCCTCGCTCCAGTGGTTTCCTCCTGAAGGCAGCCTGGAAACTTGGGATGGCTTTTAACCTTGTTTTGCTGAAGTGGATGGTCAATAATAGGAGGAAGTTCAGAGCGTGTTCTCGTTAAGCCGTACCTGCAGAAGTCACGAAGCAGATACTCGGGTCCTTGGGGAGAGTGAAAATAACAGATCATAAAATAGCTCCAAGATCCAGTAGTGAACAGTGAAAACCTAAAATGCTCTTCCTCAAAATTACCTGCACTCAGGCAGCATAGTGAAGCACTGACCATAGCAATAAGTGATAGCAGCAGATGTAGCAACTTTTTCTTCGTGGCAGTTTTTGGTGTCAGGTTGGATTTTTTCCACCCCCTAATCTTTTCTCTGGACACATTTAATGACATCTGCAATTATAACTATAAGCATGCCCTTTATCAGGGAGTGAAATCCCACTGTAATGTCTGAGCAGATAGTGAAACCTGCCCCTAAGCAGGCTTTAAGGAAGCCTTTAAAAAAGCCTTGGGCCTTTGCTTTTCTCACTCTCAGCACAGACGCTTTGTATTGGGAAGGGGGATCCTGGAGGTGGAGCGGAACAGGAGGCTCCAGGTGCCCGTGCTGGCTCCTTCTCTGGTGTAAGTGTTCATTAGTGCTGGCACATCAGTGGATTAAGGATTTCTCCCATTGAGATCCCACCACGTTACTGCTCTGCTGGAGCTGGTGCTGTCCTGGTGTTCCTGGTCACACAGCAGGGAGCTCAGTTGTTTCCTTTCCAGTTGTGGGGCAGTGCCTGTGTGAGCCTGGGAGGAGCTGCCAGGGAATTCTTGTCGCTTTCTCCTGTCATTCCTCTTATTGATTCCTCACATCTGTGAAAGGCATTCATGCACCAGATCACTGCCCCAGCATCCCACAGCTCTCTGACCAGCTGTTCCCAAGTACCACCTTCTCCCACAGGGCAACAACCTTCCCAGGAAACTGGACATCAGCCCCGCCTTTGCACAGGGGCACAATGTACTGAGTGTTGATGTCTCATATCCCAGCGTGCAGTGATTTTTAACTTGCCCCTTGACACATGGGGAAGAAGCCCTGCTTCCATTAAATCATTATCTGTTGCTGTTCCGAATTTCCTGTCAGGAATTCCGCCTGGCAGCGCCATTCTCTGGCTCAGAGTAGCCAAGGTGGAAATGACTTGGAAGTTTTTCCTGACGTGCTGAGTTGTTCAGTGCTGTGCAAGCATGGCAGTGCTGAAAAGCCCAGCCTGAGCCAGCCGATGTGCCACAAACAGTTAAATCTTTTTGCTAAATTTTTTGAGATTGAGTTTTCAAGTGCTGATCCAGTAAGAAGCAAATCTAATGCAGCTGGATGCTGGTCTAACAGGGAATGGCAGGGAGCCAACTGGCTGCCCTGTCACTCTTCACACTACAATAGGAAAAATGCAGGAGTGGGAAACTCCCTTCCCTTATTCCCAGCCAGGAGAAGTTAACTGTGCAGCCCCCATGGCCCACAAGTACTGACCCAGCCTGAGGCTGAGATGGGTTTACTCTGCTGTTGAGGTAGTGGCCAGTTAAATCAGAGACTTTATTTTGGGCAGTCTCTGGGCATTTCCTTTCTGTGTCACAGGGCACTGGTGACCAAACACCTTCCCTCTGCTGTGAAATCAGCAGTCAGGTGGAATTGGTGGCTGTTGGTGTCACAGCCCCAACTGCTATCTGAATTCTTCCTGAATTATGATAATTTTGTTAATTGATAAAGGATGGTCTTTCGCTGTGAACTGCTGTGCCCTCAGCCCCGCGGGGCTCTGGGGTGCTCAGTGTGGCCTTTGACTCGCTCCCCACCGCTCTCCCTGTCCCAGCACAAGGCAATGGAGAGCTGCTAGTGGGTTTTGATATTTATGGGTTTTTAGTCTTTTCAGCAGCCGTGTTATCAAATTTCATGGAAAAGTGTCGTGGTAGTGCCAGCAAGGGAGGGTGTGCTGGGATTTTTGTGCAAAGCAGGTCTGTCTGTGCTGCTTTGCTTTCCTGGGCAGACTGGGTTTTGTTTTTAAAAAAACAAACAAAAAATAACCTAAAACACCACAGAAACACCCAGTCTTTTTTCTGAGGATGAAATGATTTTTAACAGCCTGGCTACCACTGGCATCCAAGCCAGTTCAGCCTTTTATTTCTGAGCCGTGGGTTCCAGCACCTCAGAGGGAGAAGGGAGGGCAAGGGCCCGTTTCTGCGGCTGCTCCATGGCGCAAGTGGAGCATCTCCGTACCGAGCTCTGCGTCGCTGGCACCGCAGCCTGGGTGACTCGTGTCTCCTGTCGCAGGCCATGCAGTACATGGAGCTGATCCCCAAGGAGCTGCAGCCGGTGGCGGGCACGGACGGGGCCTTCCATCGCCGCCGCCGGCTGACGCGGCAGCTCCCGCTCTACGACCAGGACCCGGCCCAGTGCCGCGGCCTTGCCGAGGGCGAGCAGAAGCTGATGGAGGAGTTCGTGAAGAAGTACAAGGCCGAGGCATTGGGAGTCGGGGAGGTGGCGCTGCCGGGCCAGGGCGGCGGCGGGAAGGAGGAGGAGAAGCCCCAGGACAAGAGCATCGAGCCCGGCAGAGCCCCCGAGTCGCCCAACGGGGCCCTGGAGAGCGCGCCTGCGGCCGGGCACTACGTGAGTGCTGGGAGTGGATGGGACGGGGGTGCTGGGGCTGCTCCGGGCTCGGGGAGCAGGTGGGAATAGATTCAGTCTCAACTCGAGGGGCAGATCATACCAGCCAGCGTGATCTGTGCTGCCTTGTCCCCACCCTGCTCCCAGGGGATTCTCCGTGCCTGCTGCAGGTGCTCGGTCACATCATGGTGCTTTGGAGCAGCACTGTGAGAGGGCCTGGAGGGACCCTCTGCTCCAGCCAGCCCTGCTGAGCGCAAGGGTCCATCTGACAGGGCTGGTGAGGGGAGTTCTCCTGTTCTTCATCTCCCTCTCTCTGCAGCAAAGGCCTTGCTGAGCCACCAAGTTAAGGGAATTCTCACTGTAGGAATTGGTTTGGACTCTGGGTTCTTGGCAGCTCTGAAAGGTTGGGTATGACATGTCCCCGGATGATGTGGTTAGTGTGTGTGGTGGTGTCTGGTTGAAAGCTGAACTTGGTGATCCTGGAGGTCTTTTTCAACCTTCACAGTTCTGTGATGCAAGTCAGTATTTCCAGGTGGGCCTCCAGCCCAGAAAGACCAAAAATGACAGGAGGTGAAGGCTCTGTCCAGTTAACACAGAGCTGTGAAATGGAGATAGTGCTCCCAGTGCTACACTCACTCTGGGGAAATGTAAACAGCTGCCCTGTGTCCCTGGGCATACAAATACACTTCCACAGGGAAATGACTGAGATTCCTCAACACCTTTTTAGATTTATATTCCCCCAGTGCTGTCTGGAGTGGCTGCTGAACAGATGCTCATCATAAAATATGGTCAGTGGAAATACCTTGTCCTGGTCCTTATGAGGGTGACTTGCAGTAGAGGATTTAAAGCTGAAAAACCAAATGGTGTCCAAGTGTTTTTAAGAGGAGATTCTTTCCTGCCATTCCTGCACTGAGGTTGTACATGTTGAGAGCAGTTTTCATTTTCAGTCCATATTGGGTAATGTCTCCCCTCTGCCATGGTCTGTTAATGTACTTCTGACTTCGAATCCAGTGACACAATAAAGATTTTCACTATTGCAACAAAACACTGAATTTTAAGATAAAAAATAGCCAAAAAAGGAAAGTTTCCTTTAAACATATCAATAAGTCATCCTAGCAATGAGGGTTTACTTAAACTGCGAGTTTGTCCTTTCAAATAAATAAATACATAACTGTGATGTTATTCTCCTTAGTTTGAAGCATCATTTCTCTCAAGGCACCAGCTGAAAAATGGAGCAGCTTTCACAGCAGTGGCAGATCCACTGGGACAGCCACACTGTGCAGCCCAGGGCATGGCAGACCCGGGAAGGACTAGGGCCACTGGCCCTGCTGACCACAGACCTCACCTTCCCTCCACATCCCTGCTGCAAGTATGTCCCACGAGCTGGGTGTTCTCCACAGAGCACAAAATCCTTACCCACCCCCCTAGAACCAGGAGCACTTTGGTGTTACAAGTGACTGCACTGGAATCAAATCAAATCCTGAGGCAGTTGATCCAAATAAGTCATTGTTCCCAAAAGCTTGAGGCCAGGGAGTGCTCAGGGGAAGGCTGGCGGTGTCTGGGAGCTGGCACTGCAGAACAGGAGCTGGGGAAGAGCGAGATGGGAAAGCTTCAGGGAACAGGACACTGTTTTGGCCAATACCTCTGGTAATTCAACTAATAAAGTCTTCACTCCTCTGCCTGCATGATGGAGATGTAAAAGGAGCACCAAGCTGTAATCCCATCTCAAATTTGAAGAATCACTTCTTTGTAGTGTGTAACTATCAGGATATGGAGGTTATACAATGCTTGGGAAAAGCCCTGTGAATAGTTTTTCCCTGTGAATAATTTCCATAGAAAGAAACAGCAAAATAAGTTGTTTTTTTTAATAGTTCTTGTTGGCAAGAAACTTGAGCTCAGGGCTGGAAACTGCTGTGTTTGTTCTTGCTTTAGATCCTGCAAGATAAGCAGGGCTGGGGCTGCTGGGTCTGTGGCTTCTTGGGGCAGACAGAGCAGAGGCAGCTCCAGGGTCTGGCTCTGGGGCTGACCCCAGATCTGGTGCCTCAGAGAGGTGTTGGGGGCATAGCGAAAAGGCCTCAGTCTGGTGTGGTGGGTGCAGAATTCCTCGATGCCCGTCTGTCCAGGAGAGCTCTGCCAGCTGCTCCGTGCTGTGGTTGTTCAGCCAGACCAGAAACGCCGCAGCTCCTGCTCCGTGCCGAGTTTCCCCCTTCACTGACGTGGGGCTGGGAGCGCTTGGGAATGTGTCTGAAGCCCTCCGTGGTGGAAGGAGCAGTGTCAGCACACAGATCCCCTTTCAGCTGCGCAGAACAGCCAAGCCAGGAAACATTCTGTCTCCTCCTCTCGTCAGCCTGGATTTCCTGGGAAAAGGGGAGATGCCCATCAGTGAGGTGGAACCGTGCCAAGGGCGGTGGGGCGGTTTCTGAAAACCCAGCTGAGGGAGGGAGGAGGCGATGGTGAAGTGTGTGGGATGCTGGAAAGATCAGTGACCAAACAGAGAAAAGCCACCTGGGGGGTGCAGATGCCCTGTGGCCTCTGCTGTGGAACAGGAGGGAAGAGGGGAAGGAAACTCCATCGGTGCAAAGGGCAGTGTCTCAGCACTCCTGTGTGAGCCAGGGCAAGGGGCTGGCAGCAGTGGGAATTGTCCCTTTTCTGTCCCTGCCCCATCCCTGATGTCCTCCTGCAGCTCAGGGGCTGTTATTTTACTTTTCTACTGAGAAATCTTGGGTTTGTGTCTCCTCTTCTTCTCTGGAGCAACCTGGGCAAGTGGAAGGTGTCCCTGCCCATGGAGGGGGTCAGAACTGGGTGATCTTTAAGGTCCTTTCCACCCCAAACCATTCTATGGTTCTATTATTATACTTACTAAGCTGTTGACTTAAATTGGGATGTTTGTAAGTCACCATCTGATCACAGGGACATTCTCAGTCCCTGACCCTGCCACCACCTGGAGCATGCTGGAGGGGGACACTGCTATGCCACCGCTCTGATGGGGCACAGCAGCGTAACCACAACCCATGTGATGCACAGGCTGCTCCCACTGCCTCACCCAAGCTGCTGCGGGTTTGCTGATAGAAATCCAGGCAAGGCTCTGCTGGAAGAGATTCCAGCTGCTACTCAAGAGAGTTTCTTGTAGGGAGTGACAAAGCCCAGGCTCAGAAGCTCTTACCCTGACCTGGACTGTCCAGCCTCAATAGGAACTGGAACAACATCCTGCCAGTCTCTGAGTGGAACTTTAAAGCTGGCTCTTCACTAATCACAGGATCGCTCTGCAGGCACAGATAAAGAGTAAGCCCAGTTGGCCTCAAGTGTAATGTGCACAGATGCCATTAATCTTGAGATTAACCATGTCTAATTCTGGCTCTTTGGCCTGCTAGAAATGGAAAACACTTGCTGAAATCCATGGAGTGACAACTGAGTTAGGCACAGACAGAAAACAATGAAAAAAGACCAAAGTTCCTGATTTTTTTTTTCAAAATTACATCTTTGATGTGCTGCACTCCTGCGCTGTATGAATTCTTAACTTTTTCTTCGAGAACCTTTGGTCTTGGTGAAGGTTTTAGTTTGGGAGGGGTCCCAAAGGCCCCTCAAAAATAAGCTACTCAGCACCATCTTCCCCCTGTGCCCATGGTGCTCACACATACCATCCCAAGGAGCCTTCCCCATGGCTGCAGAGCTCAGGGCCCCGGCGGTGGGCTCAGGCACTGCCCCGCTGCTGCCCAGCCCCGCTGCTGCCCAGCCCCGCTGACCGCTGCCTCTCTCTTGCAGCGCTGCGAGACCTGCAAGCAGCCAGTGCCCGGGGACTGCCCCGTGGTCTACGCCGACCGCGCCGGCTACTCCCGGCAGTGGCACCCGGCCTGCTTCGTGTGCTGCCGCTGCGCCGAGCCCCTCGTCGACCTCATCTACTTCTGGAAGAGCGGGGCCGCCTGGTGCGGGCGCCACTACTGCGAGAGCCTCCGGCCCCGCTGCGCCGGCTGCGACGAGGTAGGGACCGGCCAAGACCTGAGATCCCCCCTGTGCCAGGGTGGGGACTGACCAGAGTCCCTGTGATCCCCCCTGTGCCAGGGTGGGAACCACCCAGTAGCCCTCTGCTCCTGCCAGTGCCAGGCTCAATCAGAGCTTCTGAGCAACCTGGTCTAGTGGAAGGTGTTTCTGCCCAGGGCAGGGGGTTGGAACAAGGTGACCTTCACAGGTCCCTGCCAACCCGAACCATCCTGTGATTATTTTATGTACCCATTCCCAAAGCCTGACCTCCACAGCTGATGGGCTTGGTGGGAGGTATGGTGCCGGTTCTCCCTGCTCCAGCCACCCTCCAGCTTGGTGTGGTGGTGGAAATAAGCAGTTTTCATCTGTCTGTCTGTCCTGTAGATCATCTTCTCGGAGGACTACCAGCAGGTGGAAGGGCTGGCCTGGCACAAGAAGCACTTTGCCTGCCTGGAGTGCGAGACGCTGCTGACGGGCAAACCCTTCGCCCTGGCCAACGCCAGCCTCCTGTGCACCACCTGCAGCCAGAGCAGGGTCTGAGCAGGGGCAGCCGGGGCCGTGCGGGCTCCCCGAGGTCCCACCAGGACTGGGGGCATTTGGAAATACAGGAGAAGGAGAAGGTTAAAAAATTTAAGAGTCTGACTATTCACTTGCAAGCAACTCCATGTCCCCTTGTATCCAGCACAGCCTGAGGAGAGTATTTCCTTGGGGTTCTCTTGGATCTGACAGGGAGCCCTCATGCCCATGGGTGGGAGGTGTGCGGTGTACCTGGCCAGGAGGAACTGGAACAGAGGGTCTGTGCTGTGCTGGTTTTTGTCAAGTCTGTCCAACCTTCTTATGACTAAGATCTTGCAATAGCTTTTTGGAAACAACACATCTCAACAGTAACTTCTGGCATACTAAACCTACGGCTGTGGTCAAAAACAAGGGGTGTTTGTGGTTTTTAAATCCTTAATGGAATTAGGCTAACAGGCTGCTGCCACTGTGCCAAGGCAGTGGGTTTGAGGAATTTGATCAACTTGCTGAAAGCAAATGGTATAAAATTGCAGCTGAGGCTTTGTCCTGTGCAGTGATGCAAAACCAAGGAGTGGGCACACAGGGCACGAGGTTCACCCTGGTGAGAGGGGCAGGGCACGGCTCTGCCTGGGCAGCGACTGGCTCAGCCCATGGAGCTGCTGCCCTGGAACTGGAACATAAAGAATTTTGTGGAAAACAGCTTTACAGCCTCAGCTGTCTTGGGGGGCAGAGTGTGTGTGTGTCCCTGAGATGCTGCAGTATCACTTTTCCCTGCAGTACTTCAGTGACCCTTCCTAGTGCCAGGGAGCTGCACCTTCCCCTCGGGGCCAGCAGCACCTTGCCCAGGGCCCTGCCCTGCTCCTTGCCCCGCAGCTCTCCCGTTGCCTCTCGGGCCTGGTGGCAATGGTCCTATCCCAGGATCTGGCACTGAGTCCCTGTGGATCGTATTTGTTCCCTACATCAAGTGATGCTTCTGGTACTCACTGAAAACATCAGGCAGTCCAGGCTGGCAGGTGCCTGTGCTCAGTCTGTTTTGTTACACTGAGTATCTACACGATTTGCCAGAGAACCAGAATATTTTCTCACCAAGGTGAGTGTCCACGGAGCTCCCAGCTGCTGGGGGCTCTTTCTGCTCAGCAGACTCTGGTTTCTACTCAAGGCTCCATTTGGTGGGTGTTAGCTCGCTGCTGTTGAAATAACTTGGAGATGAGAGCTGGGTGAAGCTGGCCCTGCTGCAGGGCTGGAGCAGGTGAGCTGTGGACAGCTGGGGGAGCGGGACAAACCCATGGCTGTGCTGGGGCCGCTGAGCTGCGTGTGGGGCACAGCCATTCCTGGGTGCCTCCTGTGCCTGGAGCAGCCCTGTGAGTGGTGACGCTCCTGGGGACACTGGGGGCCTGCAGGAGTCAGTGGGAAGGAGCAGAGCGGGGTGAGGTCTCTCCTAGCCCCCGTGGGTGGCACTCATGCTGCATTTGGGGATCCACATGTACGGATGAGCACTTCAGAGGTGGGATATTCCAGTAGAACCCTGTTTTGTGGGTAACCCCTCACCCCTGCTTGGGGAGCTGTGGGGGAAAAGGGGATCCCCTTCCACCCCAGCCAGGGTTAAAAGCCAGCCCAGACTCAGCGGGTGGCAGTGAGGAAGAGGTGGTTCTTTGCTGCAGAAGAATGCGGGTGGGAGCTTGGGCAAATGTCAGAGCAGAGGCACAGGGAAAGGAGGGGCTTGAGGGGAGCCCTGGGCTGGCCCTCTCCTCTTCCCCAGCCCTCACTCCTGAGGGCTGTGAGGGCAGGGCTGGGTCATCCCCACCACCCTCCCTGCCCTGGGGTTGTCTGTGACAGGAGAGGGGTCAAGTTCACTTTATGCACAATGAAAGACTCCAGGGAGACCTTATAGAGACCTTCCAGAAGCTAAAGGGGCTCATAGAGACCTGGAGAGGGACTGTGGACAAGGGACAGCAGCAGCCCACTGCAGCATGTTCTGAGTTTGGATTTTGTGATCTGTAAATTGTAATTCTCACAAGTCCCTGTTCCAGCACACACTTACTTGCTTCAGGCCTTTGGGACTGCTGGCACCTGCTCGAGCCTTGCAGGTATTTCTGCAGCTCATAAAATACTGTCTGCTAAAGAAATTTACTGCAATTAAACAGCTTAACAGAATCCTGTGCCTCTCCAGTGTCGGGAGCAAAAGCGTGAAATTAATGGATCAAACAGCTCAAAACGTGGGAGCCTTTAGTGTTGATATTAGAACAGAAATTCGGGGTAGGCACAAGCTGATCCTCTCCCTAGCAAGGGCAGTATTTTAACTTGGGGGGCTGCAAAGGACAGAGCCCTTCATGTCTTGTCAGTGACCGAGGCAGATGAGCACAGGGAATTTGTGCCTCCTGTGTGAACATCCAGCTCCAATTTAAACTCAAATATTCTGTATAGTTGTTCTAAATACAACTGACAATACATTTAAACGTTCCTAAAGCTTTAAATAAAGTATTTCTGGATACAAAAATCCTTCACCTGCTCCCCCACTGCCAACCCAGCCAGGAGCAAGGGTGGAAGAGAGGGAGGGCAGAGCCTCACCATAGAGAGAAATAACCACTGACTGGGCTGAAGCCACATTTCAGCAGAAGTTTTGCGAGCTAAAGTTTTTCAGAGCTTAACTGCTCTGAATCTGCCAATATTTGCAGCGCTGACTCATTTGTGGTGTCCCCCCCCCTTTTTTTTTTTAAGAAATATTCAAGGCAGAGAAAGGGCCCATCTATCTGTGGTGTGAGAGGCTGAACCCGGGAGAGGCAGAGGCTGCTGGAGGACAGTGGCTGCATGGGGGTCACCTTCATCCCCCCCCCTCAACACCGGGGTCATCCTCACCTGGGGCTGCTGTCCCCTGGGAGCAGAGGAGGAGCTGGCCTCAGCCAGCGAGGTGCCTGTGCTCTGCACCTGAGCACAGGGAGCTTTACCTGCTGAGGCAGGGGGGAAACCACTGAGAAATGAGCGGTGGCTGCAGCGCTGCTGTCACACACCCAGAGAGGGAGGGAGGCCCAGGGGCAGCCCTGCAGTCACTGCTGGCTCCTTGCGTGCCTTTGTAATACTCAGGCCAAAACAAACAATTAAACTTGAAATTCAGTTTCTCAGCTCCTGTGAATAAGAGAAAGCTCCTAGTCCCAGTGAGAGGAGGGCAGTAACTCGCTGTGAAAGAGCTGCCCCCGCAAGGCCAAGGGTCACCAGAGGAAGCTGGCTGGCATCTCACAGCAGGACTCACTGCCACCACTGCCCCACACAAGTCTCTCCAGGCAGTCAGGAGAGAAGGAGGTCTGGAGGCATTTAACAGGTTTCCCTGGTCTATGGAGAAAACACCTGGACACTGAGATTGATTGATTGATTGATTGATTAACACTGGACCCATGTGGAAGAAGCCCTGTCCTCAGGGGTCAGTGGGTAGGAGGAAGGATTTGTGGGGCGCAGACGATGTGGGGAGCCTGGAGCCAGCTCTGCACCCCTGTGCTTCTGGAACTGTGCAGAAAATCTTTAAATGAGAGGGAAAACTACAGTGGTCTGTGTTTCCTTGCAGTGCCTGGTGTTGGGTGTGAGAGCAGAGCCCCAGGGTGGGGCTGAAGGTGGTCGGGCTCTGCTTTGCATCATTCCAGGCAAGAAAAACAATCAGCCTTCTCCTTTACAGTTTGTTTCCGAAAGCAACTCTTTGCTTGGATACTTCTCCAATGAATTGATGCAGACCTGATTTATTGGAATGGATGGGATTCTTGTTATTTACCTTGATGGTAACAAACAGCCATAGAAAAGTTGTTGATCCTGGGTATAACTCAGTAAGAACGTGATCCTGGGGTGGAGGACAATTGCCTTAAACAGAAACTTTTAAGGGGTTTTATTAGGCCGTCAATTCTTAAAAAAAATGTGATTTCAGGTACGTGTAACTAATAAAGCTCAAAATTCAGTGGCTGCAGGCGAGAAAAACATAAACCAAAGGCAGAGTGAGGTGGCTGTATAAACACTACAATAAAACTTGCTTAAAAGCCCCAGAGAGAAAAATTTAGAGGTGAAAAAACAAGTATTCATGAAGTGCTGGTGTGTTTCAGTGGAAATTTCCTGAGACCTGCAGCAGCTGCCACTTTAGGGCAGAGCTAAAGAAAGCCTATATGGCTGTGTGTTCTTCTGTAAAAAGTGAGGTTATATTTATCTAAATCTAATTTGAGCTTTTATTTACTTTTCAACTCCCTTTCTTCGGCCAAATCACAAAAAAAATCACCCTCTCCACAGTGATGGTTTTGTAGATTTTGCCTGATTTCAGGCACAGGGGTGCCTGGGGCACAGGGCTCATCCCACAGTGCTTCCCCCCAGGAATAAGTGATTGATGTTCCTGCATGTCCATGCACAGAGGGGTGTAGTAATAAAGTAAATGGGTGGCAGCCCTGCCCGTGGCAGGGGTTTGGAGCAAGATCCCACCACACCCACTAAACAATATCGTGAATTGTCACACTTCCAGGGACAGCGACTCTGCCATGTCCCTTGGAGCAGGGCTGGGGATGCTGAAGGAGCTGGCAGCGCTGGAAGTTTCTGGAATTCGGGCAGAAGCTCCAGGAAAAGCTCTCTGTGCAGCAGTCTGGTGTGAATTTTTGCTGAGAGCAGCCCAAACAAGAAGAGTACTGTAAATGCCGTTCTCAGGGCGAGGGGCTGGGCTCTGCTCTGCACTCCCCTGGCTGAGAGGGGCAGCCTGGGCAGGCCGTGGGCTCTGCAGGGCCTGTGGGCAGCCCTCAATACCCAGGGGCTCCTTGCCCCAGGCCCTCGTCAGCCCTTGGAAAATCTTCTATTGGAGCCTTGGAATGACCAGGAGCTCCCTGTTCCAACCAAATGCATCTGCTTTGGCTCCTTGGATTTATCCCTTCATCGCTGCCACAGGGGGCCAGTGCTTTGCCAGCCCATTGTGTCTCGGTTGCAAACAGATGGTCAGGGCTGAAAATGGGATGGGGTTCAAAACCAGCCCAAAATGTTTAATGTCAACCTGATGGCCAGATGCCTGTGTGGAAATCTGACCCTCCACCACCTCTGTCCCCGGGGTGGTGGCTGCAGCACGGAGCCAGGGACATAGCACAGGATGGCCAGGCACAGCTGATGCCAGCAGCCCCAGCCCCATCCCTGGTCCCACCTCACTTTCCCAGCAGACAAACCCCACAGCTGAAATCCACGAACCCACCCACTCCCTGCTGGAGCTGTTTAATTGCCCAGCCTCTGATTCACCTCTGCCTGGACTTTGTTCTCAAATCAAGCAAAGTCAAGAACCAAAGGTGACCCCAAAACTTAATCCTGATGGAATCCTTACTCCCCCTTGGAAGAGGATCGGGAGATTAACAGTCACCTTCCTGGCAGCCTCTCCAAGTGACATTTTGATGACTTAAGACACCAAAAAGAGCAGCTTGTGCAGGGAAGGTGAGTGCAACAGTTGAATCAAAATTGGTCAAAACTCAGCTTTAGGGTTTTGCAGGTGCACGTGATAATTTGAAATTCGTCCTGATTTTGAAAATAATTATGACTTTTTTTTCTCCAGACAACAGCACTTTTAGGAAACCCCTTGAATAATCCTGGCTTTCTGCTGGTGAAGGATCCTGGGGTAAAATTCCTGGTGCTGTAATAGACATTCTTCCCGGAATCCTCTGTGCATTGCTGTGGAGTATTAACTACAGTCTCCATCTCTCCAGGATTTGTGCTTGCAACAGCCCCAACTCTCTCCAGGCTGTTATTCAGCCCCCAACACCTGATGCCAAAATTCTTCTCTGCAGACGAAGTGGGTCAGGTTTTCCCTGCTGCTGCTCAGCTGGCTGGAGCAAGAGTCCACAGGGGAAGGTGACCCAGTGAGTTTAATCCAAGGGCACTTTCCTGCTCTTTTAAAGCATGGCTATGTCACACCAGGGACTATTGACTGGGATGTGACAGCTGGAGATGGAATGCAAAATCCCAATGCTGTGCCTTGCCAGGATGTTTAAAGCCAGACCAAGGGGAAAAAAAATATAAGGCAAGGAAGGTTTTCTCTTGAAGATTGTAGAGTAGGCTGCAGCCTCAGGGATCAGTTCCATTTTGAGTGCTCAGGGACATGGGAAATAAAAGTACAAGGTTCTGGAAAAGCAAAGCAAAGCAAACCAGAATTGAGCCACTGATGCCATCAGCTGCATCCTACTCCTTCCAAAGGGGAAAAGGCCTTTCACACTGGCTTGATTTCTGCAGCCCCAAAAATAAGGTTCCTCTTTAAAAGCACCTTTACATCTTGCCTTAAGCAACTGTCTGTGTCCCAGTGTTATGGGCTGGGATGTCAAGCAGCCAGCAGGAGGGGCCGGGCAGTGCCAGGGATCAGGAGAAGGCTGGGGCAGCAGGGCAGGACGTGTGCCTTGGTGGCATGTGGCATTTGCCATGCTTAGCAGAAAGCACTTGTCACTTGTTGAACATTTATGCTTTAAATATTGTGCCTGACAGTCAAGTAAATGCTGGTCTGTTGTAACCCAAGCAGGAGCTGCCCTCTCCTCACTGGTTGCTTTCAGCTGTAAACATTCATTTGTCTACGTTTGCCCCATTAAGGGTAAGGTACTTGTAACTTTCAGTTTGTTGGTACTAAAACAGTCAAGGGGCTTTTCTTGTGACTGATGTGCCTCTACAAGGACATCCTTGGTGGGCCATGGTGGGCAAATGCTGCCCCAGACTGGAACTGGTGTGGCTTCCAAAATCACTGGGAGCTCCTTGGGAACTGATTTCCTGGGGGTCAGATTGTTCTCTTTAATTGCATTTAGTGGTGCTGGAGCTTGACCAGCAGCCCCCTACCACAGCTGGGGTTTGGGCTATGGCAAAGGCACTGGGTGTCCCTCCCATTTGGTGTTGACCCCTCTGGCTACTCAATCTCTTTGAAAATTCCCTGGAAAGTGAGGAAATATCTCAAGTGACACAAATTCATTTTTCAACCTACACATAGTAAGGTTCTGTTACAAAAATGGCTAGCATCACCTGGAGCAAAGCAGGAACAGCAGGAACTGCATTTATTGTGGCTTCAAAGAAACATTACTGCAAGGATGCTGAGCACTGAGACCCTGAGCACTGCCCTGTGTCCATGCCCAGCCCCAGTAAAGCCTGGGGCCTGTCCTGTAAAGCCACTGCTGTCCCAGGGGCTCTCCTGCCTGCTTGCTCCCTGCCTTTCCCTGTGGGGAGTTTCCAGCCAAGGCCTGCATTTAAAGAGGTGTCTCGGAGATGGCGTGTCTGGCAGTGGCCGCTGCTGTTCCGGATGCTGCTGTGACAAGGAAACACCTCCACATCCTCTGGGCAGAGTTAATATTTGGACAGTGTTAAAATATAACCAGCGTTCCTCAGCTCAGCCCTGGCTGTGCCCCAGCCCTCTCCAACCTGCGAGGCACTGCCTGGCTCCCCTCCCGCTGCACGGGGCTCAGGGCTTGACACCAGCACTTGGGATTTAAACAAAACACACTTCAATATCTGCAGCAGGAATGCCTGAGCAGTGGCTGCAGAGCAGCAACGATTAAGGGCTGAGGAGAAAAACAATTAAGCTGGTCAGGAAAAATATTAGGAGAGTGGCTCTGCAAATACTGTGTTTTTTCTCTCTCAGAAATAAAGAAGGAGCCTGAGGTGGAGAGCTATGCTCTGAATATTCATGGGGCTCTGCTGGTCCTCAGGCAGCTCTGGCTTGCAGGAGGGTGAGGAGGCCCTCCAGCTGTTCACCTCTGCAGTTCAGTCTGTCATTCCTCATATTAGCACACTACGGAAAAGGCTGGAAAAGGCAGAATGTGCTGGTCGTGGTGTATCAGTCCTGATAACGTGGCATGAAATCGGGCCGGACTCCCTCATGTCCCAAGGAGAGGAAGCTGGGTGCAAGTCCGGGGAGAAGAGGGGGTTTTCTCACAGCCCCAGAGCACCAGTGGCCCCAGCCATGTCCCCTTTGGCAGCACGCCCTGCGCCGCAGGGCAGGGCCTACGCTGTCCCCCCAGTTTGGGTCCTGTCCCCTCGCTGTCTGCACTCGCCAGGCGCTGTGGTTTGGCACCAAAACGCCTGGAGAGACCCACAGAAAAAGGACCCTGAGCCCAGGACTGTGTCTGTCCCACACAGCCCCTACAGCTGTGGCTCTGTGGCTGCAGGAGTTGCTGGGGAATTACAGGCAGAGGAACAAAATGTTTAATTTCAGTTTGTGGCATAAGCATGTGTGCAGGGGCTGCAGGAAGCACAGAGAGAGCTGTTGGGCTCTTTTCCCCTCAAAAAGGGGGTATAACTCCACACCAAGATGAGCTTTAAGGTCCTTTCCATCCAAAACCATTCAGTGATTCTAGGATCCCTCCTCTCCCCTGCCACAGTGGCACCACCAAAGCTGCTTGTCACAATCCTGTGGTCTTCCAGCTACAGGAAGGTCCATCCCAAAGCCCAGGAACTTTGTGAAAACCCCCCAACATTAGGCAGTCAGTTTATCAAGATTAGTTAATTAAAGGCCACTTGTTACTAATCTGGAGGTTTCCAGAATATGTTTAGTCCCTGTAAAGTCACCAGAAAAGAAAAATTGCTGCAACAAGTTTTCCTTGGATTTGAAAAATGACCTTTCTTGCCCGAGTGAATTCAGGGCTGCACACCCAGAAGGCGGGTGCCTCCCAGCTGAGCGGCCCCGAGTCCCCTCACACTCTCAGGGCTGCTCTGCAAGCGCTGTCAATCCAGGGAAATTTATTTAGGCGGTCTCAAGGGAAGGTCTTGGCAAAACATTAATGGCCTTCTTTTGTAAAAGGGACCTTTATTCCCCGGCCTGTGTCTCGTTCAGCTGGCTGGATCCATGTGCAGGGCCAGTATCCATCTCTGAGCATTTCTGCGGGGCTGCAGAGGAATTCACTGAGGCCGTGGTGGAACATCTGGCTCAGCAATAACACAGCTGCACGTGGTGCCCTCCCAGCCCGGGGGCTGAGCTGCTGCACTCTCAGCTTGTGGGCATTTCGTGTGCTCAGCACCACGGGCACCTCCGAATTCTGCGCTTGTTCCACTGGGAATGAGCTGGTGCAGAGCTGGAAAGGAGGAGAACACACAGAAAACCCCTGTGAAAATGAAAGGCTGACAGTAATCCACATATCCTGGCACTGCATTCGACTGCAGCTGGATGTGGAATCCCAGCTAGTTCTGAAGTATCGAATTCAAAGTGATGTGTGTGAGCCCCAGTCACAGCTCTCCGAAAGAGATCCCAATTCTGGGAAAACAAATTCCAAACTGTTAAGAAAAAACACATCTGAGACACTCCAATTAACTGCAACTCTCACATGGTGTCAGATTTGTCTCAGAGCGTCCCTAGATTTGCCTCCTTAATCCTAGAATGAAATTTCATTTATTTCATATGTTCTTAGTGCCTGAATGATTATTGTACCCGTGCAGTCACTTGTAGGGCCTTCTTCCCTTCCCTTCCCTTCCCTTCCCTTCCCTTCCCTTCCCTTCCCTTCCCTTCCCTTCCCTTCCCTTCCCTTCCCTTCCCTTCCCTTCCCTTCCCTTCCCTTCCCTTCCCTTCCCACATGGGAGAGTAATTTCCTTGTTTTCGATAGAACAGAACAAGTGTGGCCAGCTGATGTCTTCACCATCTGAGTGGTTCCATGTCAAAAATAGATGCAAGAAGTCAAGGGGATTCCAACCCCCACAGAGTCATCAAAGGGATGAGCACAATTCCTGCTGCTGCTTCATGAACCTTGCCTCAAATAGAGATTTTCATTATACTTTTCCACATAAATAGTACAGAAAATTAGAAATAAAAATAATATATAAAATTCTAAATTAAATTATTTAATTCTAAATTAATTCTAAATATGTAAAATTCTCTTCTCGTTATGAATTGGTTCTCAGAGCAGCTTACCCTGGAAAATGTGGGCCCTGTCCTGGTCCAGCCGATGGACATCCAAAACTCAACATTCCTCAGCCATTCTATCCCCAGAAATAGCAGCAACACGAACTGGCGGCACCACGTCTGGTAACAAAATGACTCAGATTCGTTCTTAAATGTAGCAAAATAAATTGGTTTATCTCTGAAGAACCATTAATATGCGAGTTTTGTTTGGTTTGCATTTATGCAATCAGGAAATATCCCTAACCCAGAAATACCCGCTTCATCTGATTTTTCAGAATCAGTCTTTTTATTTCTAATTAGCTCTTGGCATAGAGGTTTTTTATAGCAGGGTTTCAGCCACAAGGAGATGAGTTGGGCTGTGAATTTCCGACTTGGCAAGACCAAAGTTCCAGAGCGGGGAAATGAAGGCAGTTGTCCCAAAGTGACTCAGGGAAACGAGCTGGTTCTGCCACACCATCCTGGGATGGCAGCGTAGGCACAGGGAAGAGCCCCGCTGGTGCCAGGGCAGGACTTTGGTGCAGTTCCAGTGGGAAAGCACCTGTTCCCAGGGGTAAACACCTGAGAGTCAGGATGCTGGTGTCACTGTCACATGTTCCTCAGGACCCGTGTTCCCGTGGGACAGAGCTGCCTCGTCCCCGCTGCCCCGTGGGCACAGAGACACGAGTGGCCAGCTCGGGGGTGGCTGGGGGCAGGTGGCCCTCAAACACACCCCGGTGCCCAGGCAGGACACAGAGGGTGCCCCCCTGCCATGTGCCAGCCGCAGAGCCATGGTGCTCACCTGGCCTCTCCTGTGGAGGGAGGTTCAGAGCTCCTCTCCAAACCCGGCCCATGGTGCCTGTGCTGCATTCCAGCCCCACAGCCCCACTGTGCCCAGGTCTCTCTGGGAGGGGACCCCGCGCCCCATCCTCCCCCCACAGCGGCTCCTCACGGGGTCCCACAGGGTGATGACCCTGGAACCGACTGCCTGGTGGGTGATGTCACCGGAATCACAGAGGGAAAGGCCAAATAAGGCAGCAATTTAGGGAGGATATGTCCTAAAATGGGAGTTGGACTGATGACCAGCAAGCACAGGACACAGGGATGATATTGCCATGTTGAGAGCCCAGAGCCCGAGCAGTCCCAATGCTGGAGAAATCCCTTCAGGACCTGGAAAGAGGAGAGAAAATCAACCTAAGTCAGAGCTCTTTCCTCCCCAAACGTAGGCAGGGCCTGGGGTCAGCGTGGGAAGAATCCCAGTGCTAGGAGAGATGGACACACCAATGCCGTGAGAAATTTTTTTCCTGGGAAGAGACAGTTTTTTGAGGAGTTCCTTCAGCATGATTTTGGCTTTTCAACATAGAGCAACGAACCTGTTCCGGGCAATTGAAGAAATGTGATTTTAAAGGGGCTTGAAGCCAAACTCAGGGAGGAAGCTGGACCGAGCTGAAGAAGGGGGAAGAGGTGCAGAGCCTACACCGGCTCCAGGGCTGGGGCAGGCTCTGCTGGGAGCCACAGGGAAGCTGCTGGGCTTCAGTGCAAGGCTCCATCCCTCCCGGCAGGGAGGAGCTGTTTGGGGTATCCCGGTGTGCTCAGCACCTGGGGAAGGATGGAGCTGCCAAGGATTCCATGGGGGGAGTCCAGCAAAACCCTCTGGGAATCTGCCCACCTCCCCTCTGCCATGCTGCACTCCCCTGATACCTGGAGCAGGAGGGGCTGAGCTGACAGCACAGACATTGCCAGGTTTTCATATTTATTAGATGAAATTGAAATTAGGGGCTGCAGTGTCAAAAGATTGAATTTGATTTATAAACCCCGCCTCAAGACCCAGGTCCAGGGGGGCAGTGAGAGAAGATTTGGGCTCGCCCAGCAGAATTTGCTGGTTTGGGCACAAAGGTGGGATGGGGCCCCACCAAGGGGTTACTCAGCCTCTGGAGGACTGGAATAACAGCCAATTTCACCAGAGCCACAGCTGTGCCCCAGCTGCAGCTGCCTCGGTGGCAGCTGTACCCCTGGCAGCTGTACAGACACACGGGGTGGGTGTGCTCAGGACCACACTGTGGGAATTCCTGGGCAGCAAGTCCATAAGGAGAAATTCAGGAGCTGGCCAAGGCCACAAGCATCTCGAGTCATGGTGCTGGAAAGAGATGACTGGAACTGGCCGCACTCAGGTGCTGTCCCCACGCAGCATCACTGAGAGTCCAACCCAGCCAGGGACCCTCTGCCCCTACCCCCAGGCCCTCACAAGCACTCAGGCTGAGGATGTCAGCATCCCCAAGCCGCTCTCCTCATTCCCATGCAGCACTAATAATAAATACAGAGTGCAGCTATTAATAACAGCAATGGCCAGGGCTCTCTGCAGTGACGACACCGAGCACAGGCTGGCAGGGCCCCGCTCCCTGCGCCCAGCGGAGCCCCAGGAATGCGATAGTTTCCTGTGAAAGAGGTCCTGCTCATTCATCAGGCATCAAGAAGTGTGTGCAAGCCAAGAATGTATTTATTTTTCATCTAAATATAGTTGAAGTTCTATTAAAATCTGCCAGAATGGCTGGACTCCCACCCCACAGCGGGCACCAGGGAGGTGGCACACGGCTCTGGGTGCCAGTCCCTCCTTTCCACGTGTGCCTTCATGCCAGGATGCCCATTCACCTTGGCTGGGTGATGGCTTGGCACAAAGAGGGGCTGTGGGGAGGGGCGATGGCACCGCTGCCTGCAGCCCCCACACCTGTGCCCAGGTGAGACTCGGGTGGCCACAGCCTCTCCCCAGCACGGGAACAGGGGCAGCTTTGAGCCTTTGGCAGAACCAGAGCATGGGGCCCCGAGATGGCTCCTGCAGGGACAGCCCAGGGATGTCTCAGGCAGGGGACACCCAGCCCCAGGCAGGGTCAGGGGCTGCTTGAGGGGTCACTGCTTGGCCTCTGGCAGCAGCGCTGAAGAGGATGAAGTTTATCTCGTGCTTCAAGAATGACTCTGTGAGAGCGAATTGGGTTTGTATTTGTTTCAAAACAACCACTAGCAAGTGCTGGGGCTGGCAGGAATCTGGCCTGATGATTATTTAGGTTATTTGGATAGCTTTGAAAGCTTATCCAAACTATCTGGGCCCTCGCTGTTGGTGGCTCGGCAAAAGAACTCCCCATTTTTCCTCTCTGCCCTGGCGGTGTTGTGTGGTCATCCCCAATGGCAAAGGTACCCTCCAACAGCCTCAAGTCCAGCCTTCCGCAGGGGAGGAGGAGGCTCTGCTTGTGGGATGGCTGCGAGCTGCATTTCACTGTTGGCCTGGTCCCCGTGGGACAGGAGGGGACCCTGGGATTCAGCCTGGCCACTGCTGCTGTCCCTGCCCCTGCCCCTGCCCAGGGCAGAGCACCCCTCACTCCCTTATCCCCCACCACCCCGGACCCCTGGGAGCCTCCTCCAGCTCCCTCTGAGCTCTCTGCTGCTGCTCTCAACACTTCTCCCTCTGCAGGTGCACCAAGCCAGACCTGCAGGTCTGGTGTCCCTGCGGGTTCACTGCCCAGCTGCAGGGCCTCAGGGGGGGCTGCCACTTTAACCCTTCAAACGAGACAAAAGGTTTGAAGGTTTAACCCCCAAACAAGACCAAGGCCTGCAGGCCAGCTCCAGGCCTGTCTGTAAGCACACACACAAGTTCATGCATATCTTATGTATGTGTGGGGAGGAATGACCTCACAGGGGCAGCTTTTGCTGTTTAGGAAAACCTGCCCCCACCTCCTTCATGCTCCAGACTGTCAAAGCTTGGAAGCCAAGGGTTTGCCAAAAAAAGAAGGAGAGAACCACCCCCCAGCTGTCTCCAAAAGATGCTGATTATTCATCAGAAGATCTTCAGCCAAAGACAAAGGGAGGGGTGCAAATCCACAGGTGAGGCAGCCGGGGTTGGCAGGAGCCCCACACGGTGCCGGGGCTGGGCAGGGAGAGGAGGTGTCAGCACTTTCTCCCCACAGAGCTGGAGGATGCTCCTCCAGTGCACAAACTGCCCTCAGCTCTGAGGAGGGGACATTAGAGCCTGCAGTTCAGTGGAAGCCAGAAATTTGCCAAAGAGTTGGTTTTAACAGACCACATGGAAAAATCAAACCATCTCACTTAGGGTTTTTTTTTTGGTTTACTGGCGTTTTTCCTGTGAAACCTTCTCTTTCCTGTGTGTGAAGACGGTATGTTCTAGCTGAGCTCTCGCATCTGCAATCACATAACAGCAGCAACAGAGATTGCAACACTCCAGCGAGGATCAGATGGAGTAGAATCCTAATGTTTATTCAAAATTAACTACTATGATAAAAATAGAGGTAATAAATAATGTCTGCCTGGGCTCTGAAAACGTAAAAGGAACAATAATAACCCCAGTCACCTTCATCTTTCAATACATTTCTAAAAAATTATTTTGCTGGTATTTCACTTGGTAATTGAGATTTCTTGGATAATTAGAATTTCTTTTTTATTTGCAAAAGATCTAAAATCTAAATAAAAAATTTAATCAGAGACTTCTCATCATCTTATTGTGCTTACCCAAGCTCACTAATCACCCCCACGAGGCAACCCCGGGGCAGGGTGGGCAGAAGGACATCCCCCTTACCTGCTCCAGGATGCAGGAGGAGGCAGCGAGTGCTGCTCTGTGACACCAGGGGAATCTTTGGTTCCAAAAGTCAGCGATCTGCAAGAAACAAATCCAACCGCTCAGAGAGACCCTGTTTGTCTAGCACAAACACATTGGTTACACATGTTACCAGCGCATTAAAAGGAGACCTGGGCAATACACAGAATAAATGCAAAGCTCCAAGTCCCAAAAGTTGTCTTTCCATCTCCACATGCTGCAGAAGTGCCCAAAGCAGGGTCCGTGCTGCAGGGAGAGTTGGTGCTGCCGTGGTGCAGGACAGCTCGGTGTCATGGCTTAACCCCAGCTGGCAACTGAGAACCAGCTACTGAGAAAAAATGCACTCCACCCCAACCCAAAACACCAGCCTCTGTAAGGAAAACTAACCCTACCCCAGCCAAAACCAGCACCCACGGGGAGAGGCTGCTGGTCCCAGCTGGCAGGTCGGATTAAAAACTGGCTCTGTTGACTCTGGCCCCCAACAGGATCCACTGGCACCTTCCCCCAGCAGCTGCTTCTCCTGCTGCTAAATCTGAAAGGATTTTTCAAAACCTCTGAAACTGCCTCTAGGCTCTTTCGCAATGCCTGAGTATGTTCAAATGCTCCCTAATTTCCAAGGACAATAGCCAATCCTGCCTAATTTATGTGCATTCCCACATTAGCTTCCTAATAACCTTGTAACAGATGACTCTTGCATAAATGGTCCCGAAATCAGATCTCCACGGGGATCACCGCGATTCCAGAGCCTCCTTTTAACTCCTGGCAGCGGGAGAGGTGTAATGCTCCCTTTCCAAAGGCACAGGGAACCATCCTGCTCTATTATCTGCAGGACGTGGCTGTGGCTGGTGGCCCCCAGGGGTGTGGAAGGTCTCATCTGGCAGAGCTGTGCTGACCTGGGGCAGTGCCTCCCAGACACCCCCAGGGCCCCCACCAGTGTGGTGGGCACGGCTGGACGCTTTCCAGGCTCCTGGGATGGATGGAGATGTGTTTTGACAAATGAAGGCCTTCACACAGAGTAATCGAAGGCACTTTGTGGGGAAATGGGAAGTGCTCGGGAAGCACCCAGCAGGACAGTAATGGCTTTTTGCCGAACCTCACAAGATTTTTCTCATCCCAGTCTGTGATCTCCAGCACTGCAGCCCCCAAATGGAAATGCCAGAGCATTCCAGCACCAGCAGCCAGTGGCTGTCCCCAAAGCCCTGGAGAAGGAGCCCAGGCACTGCCCCATATCACCCCTGGCATTCGGACTCGGACCGGGCAGAGGCTCAGCTCCATCCCTGAGCTCTTGTCTGACCATAAACCATCCCCCACCTCTGAACCCAACTCAGGTCCCCCCACAAGACTGCCCCCACTAAGGACTAAATCTGCCCCTCCAAGCCCCTGTTCCTGCCTGACCCAAGGCAGTAAATCCCCTCCCAGCTTCCCCCCAGAGAGCCCAGCTGAACTCCTGAGCCTTCCAATAAAATCAGGAATAAAAATCACTGACCTGGGCTCCCCCCCGTGCTGCCACCCAGGTTGCCCCCAGCTGCTGGAGCTGCTTCTCCCTGTGACAGGGAGCACAAGCTGCCCTGCCCCGGCCAGCACAGGCGCTGCACCTTTGGGTGCAGAAACACAGAATTTTAAATGGGATCCTAAGCACTGCTCATTGCCAGAGCCCTGTGGATCACGGTGATTCCCTGGGTCTGCGTGTGCAGCTCGGCCGGGGTGGCAGCTCCAGGAGCCAACGATAGCACATTCACCATTAATCTGTCATCCCCCAGCCCCTGCCAAGAAGGATGCAAGGCATTTGCTGGGGAAAACAAATGACTAATGCCAGCCTCGAATCTATCTGTAAATGCGGAATTAGCCGAAGAAGGTATGTGTACATCTAATTAAGGACAATCTCAGTTTCCCCCCAGTGCAGGAAGGCGAATGCCGCTCTGAAGGGGCTGCTGCCCTGCTCTGACAGATGCAGGAGCATCCCGACGGCAGCGGTGCAGCGCGGATTAGCAGCAGTTAACAACTGATTCACTGATGCTCTTCAAGCCATCAATTAGCCCCGGTGGATTCATGCTTTAGAGTGACTGCCACGGCTACGCGATACCATCTCTGTTATTCCAAACTTAATGGAGCCGCATAAACAAAGCGGTTTTAGAACAGTCCCTTCTCTTTTTTTCCTCCCTTAATGATCATTTTTTGGATAAAACAGAGGGTGGTAATAATTCTCCAGGCTGGCCGTGACACTTCCAAGCGCAGCCGGGCGCTGCGGAGCCGGCCGAGGAGCAGCTCCGGTGGCTCCAGCTGCCATCCCGACGGATCCTCCAGCCCGGCCTCAGCACCCCCTGCCCGGGCAGCTCTGTCCAGCCCGGCCTCAGCACCCCCTGCCCGGGCAGCTCTGTCCAGCCCGGCCTCAGCACCTCCTGCCCGGGCAGCTCTGTCCAGCCCGGCCTCAGCACCCCCTGCCTGCTCTGTCCATCCCCATCCCACCACGCCCTCCCTGGGCAGCTCCGTCCATCCCCGTCCCACCACGCCCTTCCCGAGGGGCTCTGGACCAGGTGCTGCTCTTCCTCCCCCGAGATCTCGCCTCATTCCCACCGTGCAGAGAAAAGTTCTCCTGTTCCTCTCACCACAATAACCTGTGGGCTGGTGACAGCAGACTGGGTAAGACATTTTTGCGACCTAGGCAGAGCTTTGACATCCCTGTCCCGCGTCTCTGCGGGACCCAGCAGCATCGGCCGGGAACAGGAGAGAGCACGAGGGGGTTTGAGATGCGGGGTAAGGGGGAACCGGGAGGCACCTGCACACAGCTGCCCAACCGCCGTAACAAGGGCAGCTGAATCCCAAAGCCAGAGGAGGAGGAAGGCACAGGCTGCCCAGCTCCTCCCCGACCTGCCCCGTGGCGCTTCCCGCACCGGGACTGTGTCCCAGCTGTGACACTCCTGGCAGCAGGAGATTATTCCTGCACGGAGCTGCCCGGCGATTTGGGATATCTTGCATTATGCACGCACACACTTCCTGCATCTAAATTCAGTGATGAAATCCTGCTCCTAACGGGACACAATCCAAAGCCATAAAATTGTGCTGCACAATCATTAAAGGAGTCATAAATAATGATTATTTCACAAAGGCAAATGTCTCTGTAGGGCTGGCAAAAGAAAGCAATTTTTTTTCTTTATTAATTATTTCACTTAAAAAGTAAAATAAATTGACCAGCTACCGAACTTGTCAAAAGCTAAATGGGAACTGTCACACAAACAAATGTTCTGCTGATGTCGGAAAAGGAATTTCCTTTAAAAGAGGAAAGATTATCCAGCACTGCTTCTGGATAAGGCTGTGGCAAGAGTTTGCCTCAAACTTACAGAGGAAAAAAGCAACAGGAAGAAGAGACTTCTGACTATTTTACCTGGCACGTAATGAGGAAGAAGCCAGAAAATGAGAACTGCAGTGAGGTGCCCGTCACCGTCCCAAGGAGCTGGGGGGTCCCGTCAGCCTGGGGAGCTGAAGCCAGGGCTGAGCCCGGGTGTGCTGAGCTGCCTGCGAGGGCTGTGCCTGGAACAGGCTCCAGGGCTGCTCACCCCCGTGCCCAGAGGGAGCGGCAGGGGTTTTGCTCCTCTGGAAGAGGAGGGCTGGAAGCCAGGGTAGATCGCAGGCAGATGCTGCTCGCAGCTGCAGGAAGGCTCGGCTGCAGCAGCTCAAGGCATTCCCAGGTGAGCAGAGGGCTCAAACACCCCTAACCCCTCAGCCAGCAGTTGCTGCCGATCCAGCTCATCCCAGCGGCAATTCCAGGCTCAAACACCCCCACCCCTCAGCCAGCAGCTGCTGCCGATCCAGCTCATCCCAGCAGCATCCCAGCAAAGCTCTGGGACAGCCCCAGCTGAGCGGGGCCGGTGCCCAGGCTGTGCCCAGGCTGTGCCCGCAGCAGGGGCCAGCAGCTCACCCCTATTCCAACAAAACACCAGTGACCGAGGAAGCCCCGAAGCAAGACTGTGCCTGCGGAGACCGAAGGGATGCCTCAGGCCACCATCCAGAGTATTGGATTTGCTGTCCCTTCCCAGCCCTGCTTTCCTGCAGCCCAGTCTGTGCTGGAGTGGAGCAACACTGACCCCTTGAGTAGGTGGCAAAGCCCTGCAGGGCCCCAGCTCCCTCCAGGGCCCGCGAGAGCCCCGGACCGGTCGCCACAAGCCCTGGAAGTCAGAAGGCGGCCGGGGACATCACCCCTCATCCTGCGGCATCTGCACAGGGAGCAGTGCTGGCGGATGGACAGATCGACAGCCCCGGCCCGGGCTGGGCTGAGCAGCCAGGCAGGAGAAAGGCTCCAGGAGCTTTCCAAAGCCTCGGGCACTTTGTGTGGAAGCAGGCAGAAAGCTGTAGCTGCAGAGCTCAGAACTGCACACGCACTGTAAGGGACCGCGGAGGTGAGGGGCAGGGCCCTGACTCTGTTGGCCTTTCCCTTAAAGTTTCCAGTTTATTTTCATTCTGCTCGTGGGACGTGGGCTGTTTGTTTCCTTAAGTATCACTCTAAAAATAACCACTGGGAGCAATCAGTCCTCCTGATGTCCAAACTCCTTGATGTTATTCAGCCCATGAAAGTGACCTTCATATTGCAGCAGATTAAAAAAATTCCATCTAGGCAAGAAAAGAGCACACAGAGGAGCCAAAAAATGCCAGCCTGGCCACAGCACCCAGTCTGACGGCGCAGGGAGAGGCTCGGGGTGTCATCCACCTACTGATTTATTGGAGTTTTCTTCTGAGAGCATGGGCAGCAAAATTAATCGCTCCATTATTTCTTCCCACGAAAACAAAAACCCACATGCTTCATTGGAAATGTCACATCCCTCCTGCAGGAGAGGCTGTTCTTGAGCTGTAGGAGCACAGGTTCCCAAAGGATGGTGAGCAAGAAGCTCTGCAGGAACTTCCTGGTGAAAAGTAAATCAGTAAGGTGGATTCAGCATCTCAGTCACGTCCAGACCAAACAGGAACACCATCCTCAAGTGGTGGGGACAGTGTCTCAGGCCTTTGAGAATTAGCTCACAATGGGAGTCTGGTCTGGGTTGGAAGGGATTAAGCCCCACATCCTCTGGGATCACTGGGCTTTGCAATGTGTAACACCTTCAGGTCACAGCCCTGTGCCAGCCCTTTCCTCCCCTTCCACAAGCACCGACTGCCCCAGCCCGTGCGCTGATGCTTGGTGAGAGAGATTTCGGTTCTGGAAACAGTTATTTTTAACATATTGAAAACACAGTTTACGAATAGTTTTAAGAAGTACAATCGCACAAAAATAGTAGAGATTCGTCAGCGCGGCATCCGCGTGGCAGTGCCAGGGGCTCGCTGCTGCCGCTCCTGTTTTGCTAGAAACTCTTGGGAAGTGCTTCTTTTCTATTTTTGTGCTCTGAAATGTGTGAGCAGTAAAAAACTGCAGAGAACGACACTAAAGAGCTCGAAACCGTGAGTGTTTAGGAGTGTTCACACCCTTAAGCGCATGTGAATATCGCGATACAAAGGAAAACAAAGCTGTGACAAAAGGACCTGTTGGATCCTGATAACAGTGTTCCCGAATTTTTCCCTTTCACTGGAAAAAGCCACCAAAAGCCCCCAGTCCAACAGCAAAGGAAAATCTCGATTCTGTGGAATAGGATAATTTGTTACGCTTAACAGCATTAAACAGTGGGATTCGGGTATTAGCACAGGCGGTCCGAAGCTGCCTACGAACAAAGCAAGAGCTGCTCCTGCTCAGAGCCGAGTGCCTGCCCCCAACAAGGGCAATTTCTCGCGTATCCCTCACCCAGGGAGCCGGTCCCTCTGGCATTGCGGCCAGGGGCTGGATTTGGGCGAGCTCAGACCCCTCTCCTGCAAGCCACCCTCGGACGGGATCAACCTGTCCATTATGAACCTGACACCCAAAATCCATTCTACTCTGGAACAAAAACACGGGATTTGTGATATAATAGCTAAAATAAGGCTCTGGGGTTCCCAGGTTCACGTCGTGCTGGCCGGATGAGCACTCCAATGTTGCTGACCCCACGGCCATCAGAGCAGGCAGCTCTCCCAGGCAGTGACCACCCTTATCCAGCAGGACAAGGTGCTGTCACCCTCTCCCTGACCCCTTTGCCCCTGAGACGAGCCCTTTCCTTCACCAGATGTCACCTCCCAGCAGCACTGGCACCCACCCTGCAAACAGCTGAAAAACACCTTTTCATCCAAACACAGCACTAAAAACACACCTGTTGTGACCTTTCTGGATACTTAAAAACCCACACTGAGCTGGCCACAGATGGACAGTTCACTAAAATAATATTTACAGATACAGGAGAAGCACTTTCAGCATGGAATTGGCTGATATTAGCCCTTATCAACATCTCACATGACAGACCTTCAGGCACATCCTGACACTCTCTGCTCCAGCCGTCAGCACTAAAATCTGCCCAGTGACATGGTTGTTTTATCTTTCCATCTCAGTGCATCCCCATCCCATCCAAAGGGACACGGGTCTGGCCACCAGCCTGTCCAGAGCCCCAGGAGAGCCCAGCTGCACTCCTGACTTCTCTGAGGTGCCTTTACCACACAATCACAAACTGGGAATAATTTCTCTCTAATGTCTAACCTAAATTTCCCCTCTTTCAGTTTAAACCCTTTACTCCTTGTCCTATCACTACACTTCCTGATGACTTACCCCAGGAGTACAAATAGTTGGGGTTTGTTCCTTTGGGTGGGTACAAATAATTTTTAATGGCACTTGCCCATATGAAGTGCACAGTCCAGACTATTTCAAGCAGTAAAAGCAGCTCTTTGCCAAAAGCAAGTGCTAATCCTTTATCTGGAGCCATTAAAATACAATTATTAGTCCAAGCAGAACAGCAGTGCTTCAAACCAGGGCCAGAGTTATCTTTTCTTATCATTAAGCCATGAAGGAAAGAAGCAATAAACATAAATATGCATCAGTAGCTGCTTGTTCTAACGAGTAAAAATGACTCTGGCAGAACAGGCACACGTAGCAGAAACTTTCCCCAGAAATGCAGAGCTGCAAGTAACAGCGCAGTGAGTTTAAAACAAATGTGTGCTCTGGCATTTGCAGCTGGAATATCAGGATATTGCCAGGCTCTGGTCCCATGGGAGAGCCAGGCGCTGGTGTGAGAGAGGGGTTCAGTAGGAGCAACCCCAGGAGATACTCCCAAAACACAGAGAAACTGCCCCTGGTGTGCCAGGAGCAGCACGAGTGGCACCTGGCAGGGCAGGTAGGAGATGAGGGGATCCCTGCCAGGGCTCCTGCAGCCTGGAGGGACCCACCCGAGGGGGCACAGGAGCCCAGCAGGATGCTCTGCCCTGGGCAGCTCTGATCCCACACACAGCCAGGTGCACTTTTCCCAAAGGATAAATTCTTGCCTGTTAAAGTCTCTCCTGACGAGCCTCACATTCTCCATCACTGGTCAGTGCCTGGGGCCGGACACCCCCTGCCAACGCCGGAACTTGTGTTAGCTCCTACGGTTTCAGATCCATAAAATTTCTGTACATCCTGCTGCAGGGAGAGGGCACAATAAGAGATGTTTAGAAACAGTGTCTGCAGGATATTTGGGCTCTAAAAGGACCATCCCCACCGGAGCCAGGCGTGTGCTCTCCTCTGCTTCAGCACAAACCCCTGCAGAAGGGACAACAACCTGGAATTATTGCAGTTCCGGGAATTGCTTTCTCCCCTTTTACTGCCTGCACACACACACATCGCGCCCTCTTTCCCAAGGGGCAGGGGCAGCACATTCCCTTGGGGCCACCATCAGCTTTGCATCACCCCAGGCAGGCAGAAGGCTCCGCTGCCCGCTCTTGGGAAAAGCCACCCGTGCCAGGCCAGAGGAAACCACAGCCAACTTCGGCTGCTTCCTTTAGGAGGCAAACCCACCAGATCCAACCTTCCCCGAGGAAAACGGGAGCCAGGCAAAGGAAGAGGCTGCTCTCGGGGCCGAGGTGGTGGCTCAGGAGGACGAGGAGGATGCTCTTCGTCGGGCAGCCCTCACTAGATGGGGCTGTGAGACAGCAGAACGGCACCGGCAGCATCTCCCTCCGCTGCCAAAATCCCGCGCGTCCTGCTCCTACAGCCTTCCGTATTCTATTGATCCAAATCAAAATTCCAGATAAATAATTCCAGTTTGATAAAACATTCAAGGCTGACATATTGATTGCAGCATCCATTTTTTACTCAAAGCTCCTAGGAGCAGATCTGTTCTTCAGTCACCTCTATGAAACATTCCTTTCACCTAAAGATTCTATACAAAAGCTTTTTAAAAATAAAGACAGCTTTACAGAGGTCTACACAGGAGAAGGTTTAAACTCCCAGCCCTTACTCTGCACATGTGCAAAGAGATTTTCTAGACTCCAGCTCCAGCCACCACTGCATTTAAACTGTCTAAAATAAAGCCAGAAGTGCTCACATCTGTCCTTCCTCCTCCTCTGTGTTCTACACCAAGTAGAAAATGCCCAATCATTTGTTTAAGGAGGGATATAACACTGCAGGCAGCACCAGTGCTTTGGGATATTAAGTTCATTCAGGACATTTTAAAGGAAGAGAAGCCACGTCCATGTAGCAGCCACAAAGGAAGGTGAAATTGCTCCAGACCCTGGCCCTTGGTGGTGCCACAGCCCAGCTTCTAAAGGTGCCAACCACCATCCCTTCTCCCTCCTCTGGTCAGGATTTGAGGGCTCAGAGCTCTCGAAATCACACCAGTAATGCAGGTTGACAAAAAAATGTGGCATTTGGCCCCAAGTCCTTCCAATATTTGCTTTTACTATAAAAGGAGCCTTGGCCTGTCGATGGACAGACTCAATTTGGTTCCATGGCAACTGGGAAAGCTGAGGGTTCTGTTTTCAAACACCCTGTTCTGCTTTTGACAGCTCAAATTCCTTTTAAGCCTCACCTCAGGCCCCACGAGCTGTCCCATCCCCAGACCTGAGTGATGCTGCTTTAAGCACTGGACACTCTCAGTGCAAGCCACTGCTCATCTCAGCAGCCTCATCCCCAGGAGCACCTGGAAGAGCCCAGCAGTAACCCCGGCTCTCTGGTCTTCTGCACATCCCAAAACATTCTTCCTGAAGGAATAAAGCCATATCGTGGCAACCCTGGAGAGGAAACCCGAGGGGGGCCCAGGGGAGCTGTGGATGCCCCATCCCTGGAAGTGCTCAGGGCCAGGTGGGATTTTGAGCAATGTGTTCCAACAGGAGGTGTCCCTGCCCATGGCAGGGCATTGGAACTGGATGACCCTTAGGGTCTCTTCCAACCCAAACCATTCTGTGATTTCCATCACCTTTCTCATGATGTGAGCACACCACCAACCCTGAAGGCCCAGGTGAGCACCTTTCCCCTCCTCCTCTCCTGGATTTTCCAAGGTAGATTCCTTGCCATAAGTTTCTGCAGGCAAAACCCCACAGAGCAAACCAGGACCTATTGCAGCAGCTGCCAGGCAGCTCCACCTTCAGCAGGCGCTGGGCTCAAAGGCTCAGAGGATCGCTGCTGCTTTCATTCTAGAGCCATTTAACAGACAGCAAACAATGGCAACACAGTCTTCAAGGCAAGGGCAGGAAGAGGTTGAATCCAAAGCAGCACAGAGCAGCCTGGGAGCTCTGCCTTGGCTCCCGCTGCTGGAACTGGAGACTGGAGCCAAACTGCAAAACGTGTCAGGTGGATTCCCAAAGCAGATACGTGAAACTGCTCAGAGCTCCAAGGTGCTTTGAGACCATCCCCAGCAGCAGGATGGTCACAAATAGCCTTGTTTTACTCAGAGATGGGACGGCAGGGTGGCAGCACATGGAGTAAAAACCCAGGGAGCAAAGGACTCTCAGCATACACCTGGCCCTGGGGCACAGCCCCCCTCAAGCTGCCCCTGGGCTACAGCCAACCTGGAACTCCTAACAGATGTGCAAACAAAGCCATCCCTTCTCCTTGCATCCATCCTCAAAGCATTGACACAGCATCACTGGGAAAAACTGAGCAGAAAATATCAGTCTGGGGTTTTTGATTGCTCAGGTTCAGTGGGGGAAGGGCATTTGCAGCCAAGAGCGTGGCAAACCAGGCATGAGCACACGAAATATTCACGTGTATTTATATTTCTCTGGGAAAATAATGTTGGAAAATGTTGCCCTTCTGCTTATAACCACCATGTCTTGAGGACAAATAATTTTGGCTTTTTCCAGAAAAGAGCTCCAAATCAACAATCACCGTAGGGCTTCAGGCTACTCCTCATCACCGGGGACAGGGTTGGTTGAACTTACCATTCCCTCCCACTGGCACTTCCTCAGGAGGGGCAGGTCAGGGAGGATGTGACCCCTGGACCCCTGAGCTCTCCACCTGCCCTGCCGAGCTGAACCATTGAACCCCAACTCACGGAGTTGGTTTTGCCAGCACAGGGGCACATCAGCATCTCCCCCAGGACAGGTGAGCCCCAGCACAGACCCCAGCTCAGCCTCCGGGCTCTCCCCTGCTCCCTCGCTGCACCCTTTGTTTTTCAGGGAGGTGCAGTTTCCCCTCTCCGTATCTAAGCAGTAAATGATGGAAGAGGTCACTCTTCAAAGTGATGAGGCTTTCTTGCCAAATGCTTTTCTCAGTATAAAAACAGAGGAAAGAATAACATTTGTTCAATCACACAGCTCTTGCAGTGTCTATTTTTCTGGACGCTGGCACTGCTTGCCCTGAAGGCTGATCAGGTTCTTCATGAAATACCAACGAGTCTTGGGCCATGACTTTAGAGAGCACCAGAAATAGTGTGTGAAAGGAGAAAAGCAGCATTGTTTTTCTTCCACATATGGAATCCAGTTCCAATGGGGGATTTACACACACAAACATAATCCCTTTTGATTCTGACATAGCTGGGATCTTGTTGACCCTCTTCTATTTTTTCCTCCCATCTATTATATCATTAACAATTAATTTTCTTGTTCCTTTTCTGGCCATCTTTTTCCTCAGCTTCAGTGTGGCTCAGCCACGGTTTCTCCACCATCCCCCACAGCTGCTCCTTCCCCTCCTGTTGCAGTCAGGGCCATCAGGGCACCGCTGACACCCCAGGTCTCCAGACCCAGAGCAAGGTGGGCACATCTCCACGTCCCTGCAGGCCACATCCAGGTGTCACCTCTTGTCTTGGCCATCCCCAGGAAGCCACAGCCCTTCTGCTGTGGGACACACACTCAGGTCCTGCTTATGCCACCCTGAGCAGTGTAGTGAAGACTCTCACACCACCCTTTGCCTTTTCTGGCACCTCAAGGGGCGTCGGCCCTGCCGTGGCTCAGGCAGGGGTTTGGTGGCAATTCCCAGCTGCCCCAGTCCTCGGCAGGGCTGTGTCCCCATGCTGGGCTGCTGTGGGGCCACCTCCACTGGTACAGCGCTCCAACACGTGTGTCCATCCCATGATGTCCTTCAGGTCTGAGATCAGTCTGCAAAGCCTCTCTCTGCTGCCTGGAAGGCTGTGTAGGTCCAGGTCTGGACTGGACAGCCCAGAAATCTCCTGTCCATTGATCCATGCCCACGGAATGAGGCTCACCTTCATCACGAGGTGTGTCACTGCAGCCACACAGACTGGCTTGGCAGTGCTGAAGGCATAGGTCTTTCGAAAAGCTTTAATTTGTGCACCAAGACTGTCCAGCCACATCTGAGCAGCTGCCACATTGTGGCTGGAGCAAGGGCCCACTGTCACAGCCACTCCTGATTTATATGGCACAGTCAGGGAAAGTTATGAATATTAATTCCTTTAGTTCTGTCATAAATAGCCTCAGTCAGCAACACCCATAAAAATACAAATAGTTCAGTGTTAACTCCTGGAAAGCCCCAGCACAGACCTGGAACAGGCTCACAGATCCCAGCATGGCCAAACCCCATGGGGGTCACAGAGCAGCTTTACCTATGGCAGAAGGACCAGCACCTCCACAAGGCTTGGCTCTTGTGTGTTCACAGGTGGACCAGAACCTGCTGTTTTTTCCAGCCCTCAGCAGCTTGCCTTGCAGATAAAACATTTCTTCTCCTAGAGCACAGCTTGCCATACAGAGCAGTTCTATCCACCCCAGAGACCCCGGGAAGCTCTGAGCCAAAATTACACCTCAGGCACAGATGTGAGTCAGGGAAAGGAGCTGTGTCAGACCTGTGCACAGACACTCCGTGCCCTGATCCCAGAGAGGCACCGATGCAAGGAGAGCACCCCAGGAGAGCCATGCCCACACAGGCATCGCCCCTGGAAGCAGTGGGACAAGGGGGAAGTACAGTGGGAGCTCTCACTGTCCCTGCACCTAGGCAAGCTCCACGGGCAGCCTCCTGTGCTTGACACGCACGGCTGCAGGTGCTCCTTGTGTGAACGTGGACAGTCTGAGCTGAAATCCCCAAAGGCTGTCTGTGAGATAAAGGCAATGGAACAAAACAAAGAGTATTTATTCTGGTTCTCCCTTTTATCCTGAGCAGAGCAATCAATAATTTTATGCACTAAATAAATATTTATTTTAAATGGAATTTCCCTTCTCCGTCTAATGGGCCAGTATGCACCTTCCACTACCCAGATCTTCTTAAGGCACTGCTGAAATCACCTGGTTCCTACAACATTACAAATGGGTTTGTGTGCCCTGTTTGCATTAAAACACCACAAATTAGGTACTGGGCACTGGCTATGCTCCAGTGGACACGAGAGCATCCGCATTCCTACAGAGTTACAGTGCTTCCTCCACAGACTGGATTTATATCTGCATCCAAACTAAATAAATCATGAACCACAGCCCCTAAACCAGCTCACTTATCACACCAAGTGTGAATAATGAAATGTCATAATATTTGCCCAAGACGCGTGGTTTGTTTTGCTTTCAATAAATAAGGTCTAGAAGGGGAAAACCAAATAAAAGCAGAGGTAACGCTTCCTCTCGGTGCTGGCCATTGCTGGGAGTGGGAATGGCCTCTGGGCTGCTGGAGCCAAGGCAGAAAGGGAAAAAGAACCCAGCTTGACCCATAAGACACCACCCTCTGCTCAGCATCCCTGGGCTGGGGCAGCTCCCCAGGGAATGCTGCAAGCCCAGGACAAGCCTTGGCCAGGGCAGCTGGAGAGGCACCGCTCACACCAGCCAGCACCAGGGGCCACAGCTCTGGGTCAGCCCTGGAATGATGGGCAGGGACATGTCTTGAAGCAGCATCCCACTGCCTCCAACAGCCCAGGGGAAGAGGAAGCTGCCAGTGGGGTTTGGGCAGCCTGCTGAGGCTTCTATTCTTCACCAGAGCAGTTTTTCCAGTCGCACATCATCACATGCACTGCTACATGAAACTTCCCTCTAATGGAGAGGGAGGAAGCTCTTTTCATGTTGCTATATTTGCCAGTCCCCCCAGCCCTGGTTCCAGCAGCTGCCAGCATGCTAAGCTGGGATATTAGGTGCCCACAAACTTGTCAGCTTTTGCTTCTGGCTTAAAGTACCCCCCCTGCCACGTTAGGGCTAATGCTGCCCTCAGGGATCCCCGAGCCCAGGCAGCCCACCCATCAGTGCCACAGAAACACAGCCTGGCCATCTGCCTTAGCTCCACAGTTGCTGTTTTGGAAAGGGAACACATTCAGCAGCCACGCTGGAGCCTGAGACCAGCCCCGTATTCAGCTTCTAGACAGGCACTGCCAGAGAGAAAAGAACCACAATAGGTCAGAACAGGAGCAGGATGGGGAAGAGCAGCTGAAACCTCCACATGTAAAGCTCCCAGTGCTAGAAATAGGATCTAGATTCTGTGCTGGGTCATTATGAGACACATCCTGCTCCAGGGCTTGAAAGGCTTTGAATTGCAGGCGTTAGGAGCCTCGTGGCTGTGCCACAGCCGAGTAATGTCAAACCCCTTTGCACGTCTCAGCCACGGGGCAGCACCCGCTGGAGCATCCCCCACGGGGCAGCCCCTTTCCCTCCTCCTGAGCACTCAGGCACCACTCTGTGCTCCTGCCTCACACAGCCCTCACCCGGGGCTGGGTCACACAAATCCCAGCTCTGCTTCCACAGAGGAATTGGACACTGCCATGAGGGAATCTGGTCCTGGAGAGGAGCTTTGGAGCTGGGTTAGACAAGGCCAGGAGAGCAGGCAGCCCCACCCTGAGGGTGCTCGCCCCAGAGCACACACAGACACGCTCACTCTCTTCTTACCTTAAACCTGTGCTACAAAGGCCCTATTTGGGCTCATTTGCTTGCCAGTGAGACAGTTTGAACCACCTGGTTTCCCGCTGCATTCACTGCAGCTGGCTAAGAGCCCTTCCCTGAGCCATGACTGGGTTCCTGCCTGCCGGCAGTGCCCCTGGTACCTGGCCGCTCGTCCTCTGTGCTGAAAGGGAAAGTATCACTCTCCTGCTGCCTGCTCTGGACTTCAGACAGAAACACCACCAGCCCAAGACAGGTTGGGAGCCCTGTTCTAACCAGCAGCACAACTGGTTAACTCTGATTATCTCAGAATACCCCACTGGTTATGTCACAAGTGATAAATCAAGACAAGACTGTCTCTTGATAAGGAAAAGCCAAGTGAGGCTATTTTAAAATGAAAATCCAAAGGAATTCAGAGTGCCGGTGTGAGAGAGAAGAGCTGAGATTAGGAGGTGACAAACACGAGCTGAGAAAGAGACCACTCCAGAACAGTCCAGTGCCTTCAGCAGGGGAGCAGCAGCATCCCGTGAGTTACCCAGAGCTGTTTGCAATCACAGCAGCCCTGGCACTATCCAGGGCAGTGCTGTGAAGCCCCTGGCTTGGCTGGGGCTGGTGAGACCCCACTGCTGGAGACACCCCCAGCCCTGCTCAGCCTCAGCACCATCAGCCAGGCTGGTCCTCCAGCACCCACACACCTCCATCCCCCACACCCAACAGGGACGGGTGCTGGTTCAACGTGTGAAACCCAGCTTTGCCAAAAGGACCTGCTGGAGAGGGAATGGGCTCAACCTGTGCCTGATGGGCTGCATAACAGGAGAAGCAGTGGTCGATGGGTCCTGTGACACCCAGAGCATTTGTGTCATGAAATGGGGTTCCATCTCCTCCCAGCTCACCCTGAGGGACCCACAGTCCAGAGCCAAGGGTGCTGATGGCAGCTGATGCACCCCTGGCATCCTTGTGACTCAGAAGGAAGATGTCCAGAGCAAAAAGAAGCTCACAGCACAAATTAAGGCAAAAGGAAGAACTGTTGGATGAAATGCAGCCTCATGCAGTGTCACAGCTGAGCTCTCCCAGCCTGATCCACACTGAGGGGATAAAGATAAAGCCCAAATAAAGAACTCATTAAAAAGAAAAGAACTTATAAAGAACAAATAAAGAAGTATTTCCACAAGGACAGCCCAGACTCTGCTCCATGTGGCCCCACACTTGCCCCCTTGGGCTCACAACTGCAGAGAGGCAGCACCCACCAGCCCCCAGCCCAGCAGAGCACCCACAGCACCCCACCAGGACCCCCAGTTCCTGCCCCAGTACTTACAGCAGAGACCAGGATGCAGGGGGATTGGTGATTGTGTATCACAGAGACACGAATCTGATATTCATAGAATTTCTCTCTCTTTTAAAGGGCAAGACTCCTGGTATAGAAACAAACTAAGACAACGACTTGAATGATAAATTACTGTTCTTCTGTACTTCCTCTGTGAAATTTAATTTTAATTGATATTAAACATGACAGAGCTTCTGCTCAAACTCATATTTGCCAGCCACGATTTCCTCTGCCTCTGCAGAGGTAATGCCAGCACATCCCTGCCCTCAGCATCCTCTGTGCCATTGGTCTTGGAGGACTGAGGGGTCACCTAAACACAAGAGCCCTGTGCAGGAGCCAGGGTATCAATGCCCACGGCAAGATCTTCACCCAAGGGCTCCGGCACAAACAGCTCCAGCAAGACTGGAGTCCTCTGGGATGCTAAGGGAGAGCAGAACCAGGCAGGAAAAGGGCAAGGTGCTGGCTGGGATTGAGAGGAGTCCTGGCCTGAAATCCCTGTGAGAGAGGTGGAAGAACAGGAACAGAGAGGGGGAATTTGAGGGAGGTGGAGAAGATCCATCCCACTCACTTCGAAGCACACAATCCTCAGGTGTTCTCAAGTTCACCAGCAAAATTGCACCAAACACCCTCACCTGGGGCTTTTGCTCCTCTCGTGCATTTGATCCAACTTGTTTGCTTCAATAATAGATTATTTCTGAGCAAACACCTCAGCAAAAACCACAGAACTGGAGGTGCTGCCCAGCACAAACCTCCCATGACACGATGTCACCACGCACTTTCATGCCAGGGCTCTCTGAAGCCAGCGCAGGGCACAAGCACTTGGTTGCAGATTCATGGGCCAGGTTTGCAGATTTGTACCCAAAACGGCAGCAATTCCTGCCCAGCACCACCAAGCCCAGCCGTGGGCTCTCCTGGCACTGAAGGCAGGCTGCAGCCTCTGACTCCACAGGGAGATGCCCAAGAAACCCCAAGCAGGACCACCCCACACCACTGCAGGGAGAGAGAACAGATCATTAAAACCAAGCCTTAGCCTGTGACAGGTAATTGGAGGAGCTGAAAGATGCTCATGCAAAGGAGGCAGGGAGGCAGATTTGTGCTGTTTTAAAATAAAAGATAAAAGGAGGGCTCTGCTCCCAGCACTGCAGGCAGAGCTGCTCCCTCACTCCCATCCAGCACCACATGGCACTCACCTGGAACACTCCCTCACTTGCTGCCCCTTTGGAAAAGCTGAACTGAGTGAAGGATTAAAACCCCCTAGGTCAGGATTTATGCACAGAGCCATTCCTCCTGCTTTGGCCTGAGACCTAATTCACCAGCATCACTTCACCTGGCTCTCCTCTCTCCCCCTCAGCACACCACATGCTCTCCCAGGACTCCATAGAAACACTCCCGATTTCTCTTTCTTTACTATTCCTTCACTGCAATTCTGGTCTGTTCATTTTCACAGGAGCTTTGTGAGCTTTATTTCTGCTTTATTCTTCTCTGCTCAAGTGAAAGAAATATATTTTGCTGGCTGGGTCCAAGCAGCAGGTTATTTATCTGACTTCTAGAAGGCTTCCAGGTCCACAGCCCCAGTCCTATAACCTGCGCAGGTCTCGACAATCTGTTCCCAAAAGCAGTGTTCCCCGTGACGGCACGTTCAAGGCTGGTCAGGGCAGGGGCAATGGTCAGGGCCTGTTTCTGCAGAGGGAAATGTGGCACCGGCTGTCTTTACAAATGTTCTCACAATGAACTGTTTGGATTTCAGTGAAAAAAAGCCTTCCATGGCATCCGTTTTGGAGCAGATCTGCCCAGCAGAGCACATGGGGGATCGGAGCAGCGCCGAGCAGGTGCCCCCTGGTCCCGCCTCCGCTGCGTGTGTGACTCCACTTTCACACCGTGTCCCATTCACAGCCCCAAAGTACTCGGAAATACATTTATTTATAGCCCCTACAGTGCAGCAGAGCATTCCCCTGCCTCTCCTGGCTGCTGCAGACCTCGGCTCCCTGCCTGTGTGCGCGTTCTCCTCGTCCCGGGGGGACAGCCCGGAGCAGCCCGGCCCAGCCTAAAGGCAGCGAGTGACTCGTGCAGCCAGAAATGCCGCACGGAGGAGAGGGGAGAGCTCCCCGAGCCCCCCAGGGCAGCCCCGAGCCCCCCATGCCGCCCCCGGGACAGCCCCGGGACCCCCAGCCCGGGGAGTGCGGGGCAGCGGCGCCCCTGCCCCGGCTGAGCCTTCCCGGGGGAGCTGTGGAGGAGGAGAAGTCGAGGAGAGAATGCCCGAGGCCGCACTCCCACCCCGGGCAGGAACAGCCCTGAAGCAGCTGCGCCTCCTAAATTCGGGGCTGGCGCCCGGCCAGGGCAGCCGCGCTCTGCGCTCACACCAGAGCCTGTGCCTCGGCCCCGACACGGGGAAAGAGCTGGTCCTGCACAAACACCCTGCCCGAGCCGTGCTGAAGGAGCTGATCCTGCTCAAACACCCTGCCCGAGCCGTGCTGAAGATCTGAGCCGCTGGACAGCGGGGCTACAGAGCTCTGATAGAGGATCCAGCTCTGACCAAGCAGGGCTGGCCTTGGAGCTGCTGCCCAAAATGTGTGGAAGGGTTTTACCCCCGACACCAGTCTGTGCTGTGCTCGGGATCATCCAGCTTCTGTGGGGTAGCAGAGGGAGATGCAGGGATGTGGAACTGGTGCCATCAAAGGGTTTTCCAGAGTTCTTTTGCCCAGAACGGGGGCATTGATGGGCACTCCTCTCCAGAACAGCCTGCCAGATTTACACTCACAGCACCACACTCACGACCCTTTCCAGAGTTTGTCCCCTCTCCACAGGTGCCTCGCATGCCTTTGCAGGATCCTGTGGGTTCACAGACTTTCACACCCAAGCTGCATTCACCTCAGTTTCAGCCGTGGATGTGTCACGCCCAGGGCATCACCACATCAGCTTCCATTGGAGCTGAAATCCCAAGGGAAAAACAAAAGTTTCCAGACTGAGGCACCAACCTGACTCCAGAAAAAAATACTGATAAAAATGAATTGGAGGAGCCTGGTAGCCTTAGACCCACGGTCATGCTCAGCCAGACCCTTGCCATCACAAATTTTCAGGAAACATGAACATGTCCAAGACCCACAACACCTCAGCCCAATGAAGGAACTCAATCCCATTTCTGCTCTGTATTCTATCAACCCCAAGGGCTGGAACCGCTCCATTGCAGTGCTGAAAGCTCCAGGCACGGAGCCACGAGTGTTTGATAAAAGCAGCACTGTCCAGGCATGGATGTTTTTGGAAGGCAGCAGAGCCATTTGCCTTAAAATACCTTCCCTGGCCATGCCAGCCGTGCCCACAGGCTCCCTTCCACCTTCAACGCTTGTGTGGGCACCTCCAGCCTCCTCAGGGAGCTGCCCTTCCCTTCCTCCCCACTCATCCTTGAGGGGACACACATCCCTCCCTCTCTACACCTATTTTGTGAAGTGCTTCTTTCACAAAACCGTTACTTTTAAATAAACCTTCAGATCATGAAAACCAAGAGCTTACATGAGACATTGAGGAGGATTAGCAAAATACAGCCCAAGTTAAATAAATCTTCATTAATGTACTAAGTATCCCTGGAGGAGATATTCCAGCCACTCTGGTTCTGTGGGTCGGTCTTGGATTTCCTCGAGTTTCTGGGGGTGAAAAAGCTGGAACCTAAAGAATCCAGGCCGGCACCACAAGCCTTGTCCTGGGCTCTGAAGGGACCCTGAGGCACGCTGGCCATCCCAGGACAATGTGGGTTCTTTGGGTGATATTTATAGACATGGTTCCTGTCTCCCCAGTCACTGACAGATTCATAAACAATTTCTTTCAGGCTTTTGAGGACTTTTGCCCCAGTTTGGGCGTTTCCCCCACACAAGGGTAAAATCCCCCAGCACAGCTGGGCTGGGGGGCTGCACCCCCACCCCACACCACCCTGCCCTGGCCCAAAGGCCACCAGCCACCCACACACATGCCATCCCCCTGAGGTGACAGCACAGGGGCTGGCCCCAGTAAAGCCCCTTTAAGGGACACTCCAGGGCAGCTTCGGGAGTCAGGACATTAATTTTAGCCTGGAGCAGTGCCAGTGGCGCAGGGCAGCTGCTGCAGGCGGGGCCAGTGCCTTCCCCTGCCCTCCCGGGTCCCCCAGCACAGCCACAGCTCCGCTCTGCTCTGGGGCCGGCAGAGCAGCCATGGCCGAGGAGCACGGAGAGCTGGAGGAGAGGATCATCATCAAGGACCTGCACACCAAGGAGATCGACCTGGTCAACAGAGACCCCAAGCACATCAACGAGGACGTCGTGAAGGTAGGGCTGTCCCACACTGCGCTGTAGAAGCGACACTGGAAACCAGGATTTGGGTTTCGGACCTTGGTCTGCGTTTGGGTCGACTCAGCCGGTGCTACTGGTCTTTGTCCCTGTGCCCCAAGAGGTGCCATCCCCAGGGCTGTGGGGAGGTGACCGCTCCCTGGCCAGGCACCGAGACACTGGCAAGGGGGCATGCCGGGCTCCAGTTAATGCCATACTTCCCATTCCTTGAACGGGCTCTCCAGTTTCATTGTGGCGTGAAAATTTTTGGAGACGCCTTCCTTTGTACCAGCAAGTGGGCAGCCAAAAATAACATAGAAATTAAATATCACTCATTTAAAGGGATATTGGGAAAAGGCTGATAGCCTTCAAAACACAGCAGTCTCCATATGGGATTGTTTGATGTGTGTTGTAGCATTTGTGGAAGATTGTTCCCCCCAGGACAGCCTAGAGGTGCAGCAGCCCCCAGCTCCCTCCCTCTGGTTCTGACCAAGAGGAATTCCCATTCTAACTCTTGGGCTTCCTCTAGACTCCCTTAGAATTGCAAACAAAATTTGTCTCTGTTAGCCAAACGTAATTCCAGCCTAAAGGAGACCCAGAGGAGGCAGAAGGGTTTTGCTAAAACTGTGTTTGTGACTGTCACACCAGAAGGGACAGCGTGCACAGCCCTGCTCCACAGGCTCTGCAACAGGCCACGACCTTGGCAGCACTGCTGAAACACAAACCTGGATTTGGGCATTAAAACACCATTACAGCTACAACCAGTGTGGTCAAATTAAATTCCCTTGGCTGAGCTGTGACAGTGACAGCATCGCTGGGCTCCTTTCTGGCAGGGTGAGACCTGTCCATGACAGTGCCTGACATCTCAGCACCCCGAGCTCATTCCCAGCACCGTGTCCAGCCTCCATGCCACTCCCTGCCAGGGCATCCCACAGCCTGAGGTTTGGCCAGGTGCCAGGCCAGGGGAGCAGCACTCTGCCACGGCAGCAGGGACCAGGAGAGCTCTCAGCCCGCGGCCAGGCAGCGCTTTGGGGCACACACCTGCTCCCCAGCTTGGGAATGCCATCATCTACTCCTGGGGGCAATGCCAGTGCTGTCCCAGCCATCCACAGGCCTCCTACCGGCCCATCCCTGCCTTTTCCCACTCACGAGTCTCCAAAGCCTGAAGGGACCTTCCAAGCTCCCCACTGCTATGGCCACGCTGCTGTTCCATCAGCACTGGAAGGCTTCAGAGCTCCGGCTCCTCAGCATTCCTCCACCCTAAAATAGCCCGGCCAATAGAGCTGGGGCGGGAGGGCAGACGCAGCCCCGGGACGGAGCACAACTCACCCTCTGCTGCTGCTGCTCCCCCTGGTCCCACGGACAGCCAGAGGCACCCTCCACAGCCCCGGGGCACCACAGCCGGGAGTGTTCTGGAGCACGGGGAGCAGAGCCAGCCAGCAGGGGAGCAGGGAGCCACAGAGCTGTATTTGATGAAGGGCTCACCTGGCCATCGATAAACGTCCTGAGCATCACAAAGCAACAGCCAGAACTTGGGACCCTGTTACAGGGGTGGCACTGGCCACAGAGGCTTTGCAGAGCTTCACAAACCTCCTCCAGGTGCAGCAACAGAGCAATGCACAGCTGCACCGGGTGACCTTAAGAGAGCTTTTCTAACCCAAATGATCCCACGATTCTATAAAGGAGCAGTACCTGCACGTGCTGGTCCCTGAGCCTCTCCTGGCACTGCCCAGCATCCAGAATCAGTCTGAGTTTGAACCTCCACTGCTCCTCCAGGTCCTCTTCCAGCGTGATGGCAGCAAAACAAGCAAAGAGCCCGAGCTTCTGCTTTTATATCCTGCTGCTCTCTGCATTAATTGATCCCTGACGAGCTCATCAGGGAGGTGGGTGGTGACCTGGGCTAGGCTCCAGCACACCTGGGCTTTCCAGGGGCTGCTGATGGCACCTCAGGACCAGCTCTCGGGGCTGCTGGCTCCTCACCCATGTCAATGCTTCTCCCAGCACCTCCTGCACACTCCAGGAAATTAAAGATGACACAGAGTGATTTTGTGATCCAAATGCTTCCAAAAGCAGAATGGGTACTGTAATTTAACATAAATATACAGACACGTCAGCTGCCCGAGGGGAGGCTGGGCTGGTTTTCAAGACAAATAGCTCATCTTACATATTCCCTAGAAGTGAGTTACACCCAAGGGGATCTCTGCATGGAGTTTTGGGGAGTGTGTGCCACTTAGAGACACCCCCTGTGCCTGCACAAACGGCAAGGGCAGGGCTGAGCCCCAGCTCCCTTCCCCAAGAGGAACGCGGACAGACAGCACTGAGCACCTCATCCTATGGGTATAAATAAATAATCCGTAAATCCAGAGGGCCGCTGGGTCTTCATTAGCACAAACACCTTCCCACTGAGTGGGCAGCCACATCCCTGAATGCTAAAAAAGGGCAGGAATGGGCTCTGGCCACCTCTGCAGCCAACACTGCCATCCACGCACAGCTCCTGTTGCAAGGGCTCCCGCCTGGCCCTCACACCTGATTCCCCAGATCAGGGATGGGACGGGCACTGTGACCCCCCGGTGCTGGAGCCTCAGCCGTGGGTAGAGCCACCACCGTGCTGCCCACAGGCCCTGGCTGGGCAGTGCCAGGAGCCCTGAGGGTTTCCCACCTCCGCAGGGGCTTGTCCCTGCTGGGGGTGCAGGGATCCAGGGATCCACCCCAGCATAGCCCCAGTCTCCCCAGCCCCCTCCATTTGGGGTCTGCTCTCACCTTGTGCAGCCTCTCTTCCTTGCATCGGGGCCTTTGCTGAGCCCCAAACCTCCCTTATGCCCATCTGCTCTCCCCCCAGGTGGATTTTGAGGATGTGATAGCTGAGCCTGTGGGCACATACAGCTTCGACGGCGTCTGGAAAACCAGCTACACCACCTTCACCGTCAGCAAGTACTGGTGCTACCGCCTGCTGTCTGCCGTCCTGGGCATCCCCCTGTCCATCGTCTGGGGCTTCCTCTTCGCCCTCATCTCCTTCTGCCACATCTGGGCAGTGGTGCCCTGCATCAAGAGCTACCTGATAGAGATCCAGTGTGTCAGCCGGATCTACTCCCTCTGCATCCACACCTTCTGTGACCCCCTCTTTGAGGCGCTCTCCAAGATCTGCAGCAACATCCGAGTTGCTCTCCGGAAGGAGATTTAGGTCCCAACAGCTGCCCCAACAGCGCTCACACAACCCCCTCTGCGCAGGCTCCCTGCCCTCGGGCACGTGGGCACTGCACACACGGACAGCCCTGCCCAGTGAGGGACCTGCACACGGACACCCAGGGTAAGGGTGCCGTGCACCACGGCAGGACCCACAGCAGAGCTGGCGCTCAGGGATGCTCTCTGCAGATGGAGGCAGGCCCTGAGACTGCTCCTTACTCCATCCCAAAGCCAGAAGCTTTAGAAGAGGAGCCCATCATGGCTCAGGGAGCAGCCTAGAGAAACCCTTTGCCCTCCAGGACCCCCGGGAGTTCCTGCAGGAGGGACTGCAGCACCTCCTGGACCACAGCCCTGGGTCACAGCCTGCAGCTGCAGGAGGGGCAGTGAGGCTGCAGAGCTGCTGCTGGCCACCAACTAAACCCTGCCCTCTCCTCCATCCCTTCAGGCTGGGAAGGCACTGACAGAAACTCCCTCACAGGAGTTGTTATTTGTGGCAAACGATTGCTGTGGTGGGAGCTTCTGCATTAAACTGCTGCACAAAACTTTTAGGGATAGAATAGCTAAACCAAATTTTTTTCATGCATACTTGCATTTCAGCCAAGCTGCGAGAGCCACACCAGGCCACGCATAATGTGCTGTGTCTGCTCCAAGAGCGTGAGCTGATCCTGGGCCACCGCCAGCTGCAAACCCGCTCGTGGCACTTTGCTGCTCTATTATGCACTTAATTGTGGAGCATCGCTCAGTTCCGTGGGCAGGGCACGGGGCAGGGCAGAGCGGGTGGGACCCTGTGCATGGCCCTGAGCACTGGGGCTGCGGGAGGGCAGGGGGGACACAGAGCCTGGGGAGCCTTGCTGGAGAGACAAGCTGGGCTCTAAGCAAAGCTTGGGTCTCTTCTGCAGGGACAATCCTCGCTACACGCTTGCTCAGTCGGTGCCGAGTTGGCTCCATGTGCATCCCACACAGCCAGGGGTGTCCCTCCACTGCGTCCTGGGATGGGGCGAGAGAGGCTGCGGGAGGGGCAGGACCGCACCGACCCTCAGGGGGACTCTCATCCAGCTGGGCCCTCCCTCAGCATCCCGGGGTCGCTCTGATGGATGGGGAGAGCAGAGGAAGGAGCCTCTGCCAGAACCCTGCTGCTCCAGCTCCAGGGAAAGAGGAGTGAGGGGCAAGAGGTTCAGAGCTATTTCCTCCCCTCTACTGTCAATTAATTTGCTGGTCCCTCTTCCAAGGAGCTGCACTTTCACTTTGAGGCCCTTGAATGCTCTTTTGGCTCCAGCCTTAAGTGCTTCGCTGAACCAGGGCCCAGGAGGTCTCGTTGTTCAGAGGCTGTTCTCAATTGTGTCCATGTGCGCCTTTCCCTTGGCTTCCAGCAAAGACTTGCAGCCAAAAGCTCCTCTAGTGCCATGCCAAGGATGAGAGGGAGCCAGGTTTTCTACTGGAGCTCTTCCAGGGGCTTGGGATTGCGTACTGCTCTTACTCCATAGCAACGTGGTACCCAAACTCCTGCAACACCAGGGCCCAAGAAGGACGGAGTGATTAAAAAAAAAGGATATTTAGGTATTTATAGGGGGAAAAAATTCTCAAAAAACACTTCACCATGAGCATTTTTTGTGGGAATAAAAATAATTAAAATCAATTGTATGATGGGTTTACACTACTTCTAATTTTTTTCTTGTTGTTCTAGTAGTTCACTGCCTGAACCCAAAAAACCCGAAATGCTGATGTCCTCACCACAGTGCTCTCTGGGCTCCCAACACTTGGGGCACACCTGTCTGCACCTCTGTTTCACTTTCTACCTTCCCAAAAAGCTTTTTGGCAGTGCATTCCCCTGGGACAGTCCTGTTCTCCCTGTCCCCACTCTGCTGCAGCCTGGGGACAGTGCAGGAGCTCAGCTGTGGCACCACTTGGCTGCAGCACCTCCAGGCGTGGGCCATGGCCCTGCCTGAGCCCCAGACCAACACCAGAAATTGCAGCCAGGGCTGGAGGGAAATTCCCACATCTCCCAAACTCCCTCTCTTCTCCAGGCATCCACCAGAGTAACATCTATTGCCATGTTCTCTTTCCTCCCCAGCAGATGGAGAATGCACCAGGCCCTCAGACTCTCAAGAAAAGGAGATCCCTCCTTCCTTGTTTTGTGCAGGAGTTAGTGACTCTCAAGGAGAAGGAAGGTGAACGTGGGAGGAAGATGCTCTATGGTGTCCTGAGGATTTCAACCAGTCAGCAAATATGCTGAGAGCTCACTTGGAGGTCCCACAAAAAAATCAAAGGAATGTCAGGATAGGAAAGGTGCAAATGGACTTGCTGATGACAGTGAAAAAATAAAGGACACATTTAAATGTATTTTTCATGTTCATTCCCAACATGAAAAGCCAAATTGCATCACCCTGTGAGAGCCCCAGCTGTGTTCCCCTGCAGTGCCCATCACAGCTGGCTCCGTGCTGCGGATCCCAGTGCTCAGGCAGCACTGCACCGACAGCGGTGAGCACAGCTGGGTGTGTGCCGTGTTCCAGCCCTGCTTCCCATCCGTCCCCTTCATTCCCTCAGCCCAGCACTCCCCCCGTGCCTCCCTCCCACCTTCCACCAGACACAGTCAGAAAACTTTATTTACAGTATTTGTTAGCAATAAAAATCCATGCCGTGAGCATGCCCTGTGCACTGGAGAGCGAGCGAGAGGCACTGGAACAGTGGGAGACTTGATGGGATCTGCGGTGGCCCCAGAGCCAGGCCTGGCCTCGGGGATGACACGGGACCCCCTGTCAGAGCCCACGGAGCCCAGCCCAGATCCCGCACACCCGAATGTGTGCAAGCTGCTGGGCACACTCGTCCTGGGCATTACTGCCCGGATCCCAGCCCCAGCCGTGCCCACTCCAGGCTCCTGCACGGCCTCGCTGGGGATGAGGGGCAGAGCTGGGCTGGGGACATTGGGGCAACAGGGCTGTCCCCGGCAGGGCTGGTCCCTGCTGCTCCCCATCTCTGTGCCCAGGCAGGGGGAGAAGGGCTGGCACGGTGCAGGGCTGCAGGGCTGCAGGGCTGGCACGGTGCAGGGCTGCAGGGCTGCGGGGCTGCAGGGATGGGGCTGCGGGGATGGGGCTGCCTCTGCCCCACAGGCTGCAAGCGAAGCAGGAGCGCCTGTGCTGGGAGCGCGGTGCCAGGCGCTGGCATCCTGCAGGACCCTGCTGCAGGTGCAGGTGGGGCGGTGCCCAGCCGTGGCCAGGGGTGGCACCCACCGCCCCGGGCCGCAGCAGCCCCTTCCATCCGACGGGGATGCATCGCACCTGCCCCAGCAGTGCCGGGTCATTCGGGACAAGACCTGGCCCTCCTGGTGGCATCCCATAGCCACTGATGTCAGGGTTTGGGGCTCAGGAGCGGGTTCCTGCTGTCTAATCCCAGGCAGCACTGAAACTTGGACCCAGAATTCCTCCCCCACTCCCGTCTCAGTTAAATAAGGCCCTCTGTACATGCTGACAGGCATATATACACCTATTTATAGACCCCCTCCTTGTCCGGGCCCAGCTTTCTGCAGGGAAGCACTGGAGGCAGCACAGCAGAGGCACGAGGTCCTGGCTGGTGATGGCCTCACGTCGTGGACGGCTGCATGAAGCTCCTCTGGCTCGTGCTCCTGCAGCTGAGGACGAAGGAGGAGGAGTTGCTCTTCTTGCCCAGGTCACACGCCGGCTGCGACTTGAGGTAGCGCGTGGAGCAGCAGAGGAAGCGGCGCATGAGGTCGTGGAAGAGGTGCCCGCTGTAGAGCATGTAGATCCAGGGGTTGCAGCAGCTGTTGAGGCTGGCCAGGAGCATGGCGATGATGAACGGGAAGGCTGCGAGACAGAGGCACGGCAGTGTCAGGGCACGGCCACGCCGCGGTGGCCTCTGCCGGGAGCCCCAGCCCTGCCACACCACGGCACCCCCGCCCCGCCAGGGATATGCCCCCTCCCCACCAGGGATGTGCTCCCCTCCCCGCCAGGGATGTGCCCCCCGCCCGCAGCAGCACCACGGGCAATGAGAGCTGGTGCAGGGAGCGGGCGAGCCTCCGTTCCAGCAGGGTTTGCAAAAGCTGCATTTCCCTGCTCCTGCTGTCTGCCCGGCGTTATCCTGGAGCGCCTGGCAGGAGGCAGAGCTGCCCCCAGCACCACCGGCCTTTAAGGTGCCCCAACCCGGGAAAGGGACCGCGGCCCTGGGAGTTGCCATGGCAAAGAGCAGGACTGGCAGCAAGCAGAGTCGGTGGCTCATTTTTCCACAGCGGTGGCTGGTTTGGGGCAGACTCTCAGCTTCCAGCTGCTCGGGCTGTGGGACAGCCACAGTCCCCAGGCCACGGGGCGTCCCCTGCTCCAGGGCTGTCCCCACCGCCAGCCCAGCCCTCTCTGAGCCCTTTGCGCAGTGCTCTCCCAGCACCTTTCTCCTGTCATTTTTCTTTCCCCCAAATTAATTTTCCCCACACAGCGCTCCACCAGGAAAGACAGCAGCCATTCCCACACCAGGAATGGAGTCCGGGAGCCTGGCATCCCCCGGTGCTGGGGGATGGTGGCAGTGTAGGGCCAAGACATCGACTCTCTGGCTGCTGCTCTCTGTCCCCAGAGCAGAAAGTACCCACTGTCCCACCTGGGAGGTTGGATCAGCACCAGATGGTGGGGCTGGCATCCGCCATGGTACCGCGACAAGGGGGGATGTGCCCTCCATGAGGTGGCTGCTGGTGGAGATGGAGCCCTTATCCTGCTCCCTGTGCTCCAGCTCATCTCCTCAGCCCCTCTGCTCCCAGAGGACACGCCAGCAGAGAGGGTGAACATGCCTGGTTTGGCTGTTCTGGTCTGTTCGTGCCTCTGCAAAAATCCACTGGCAGTTTTTAAACCAGTGAAGAAGTGTGATTATAAATGTTAGCTTCCAAATTCACCTTCAGCCAATGGATGCGTAATTCCTGCTCTTGTGATATCTGCTCCAACTACTTTTAATTTCAAGCATATGCTAAAAAATTATTCCATGGGGAACGGTTACAAATCCCAGGCACAAGACCTGAAATACATCCCAGCGCTTCTATTCACTTGGAAACATCCAGCCAGAGCTGACTCAGCTCTTCCCTCTCTGAGGGAGGCAAATTGAGTTTCAGGGAGCTTGCTGCAGGGCAGGGCCGGAGGTTGGGCTGCTGCCCTCCCTGGCTGGAACACCAGAGACCCCCGAGGGGTGCTGCAACCAGCAAGCTCCGTCCCTCGAGGATGTCCCCAGGCACTCCCCGCTCCTGGGCTGTCCGGAGCGGGGGGCAGGGGCGGAGGCTGTGCCCCAGCAGGGCTGTGGGGGCTCTGCTGCGAACACCAAGTGCAGGAGTGGGGTGGGATGAGGGGCTCCCCCATTCCCACACACCGACCGGGGCCATCGCTCACAGCCCACGTGTCAGGCTCCTGCCCCGAGGTGAAGGGAGCGATACAACACCACGGTGCTTCACAGCCCTGCTGCTGTCCTCACGGGTGCCTTGAGCCAGAATCCCGCATGTTCTCCCCGTGAAGGGCGTGCAGCAGGAGCCTCCTTCCAACCCGCGGGCAGTGGAGGGTCCCCAGTGCTTCACCAGCACCTGGATCATAATGCAGCTCCCACCCACCTTACAGGGCTTTGGGGTGTGTGGCACCGAGGGGGAACACAGCATAAGGCTGACAGCCCTGCCCTTCCCGGGCAGCGCCACGGGCTCACTGCAGCCGGGCTCCGAGGAGCTCGGAGCTCACATTTAGGCACCTTCATGTGCCCCATCAGCCACGGGGAAGGGACACGGAGGGGCTGCAGGGCAGGGGCTGCAGGGCAGGGCTGGGGGAGCGGGGCCGTGCAGCTGCCGGGACCGGCCCCATCCTGCTGCCCCCCGGCTCTGCTCAGGGCAGGGCTGCAGCCCCTGCACTGTCCTCGCCTCAGTTCACCGGCCGCGCTCTATGGGAGCGAGGAGAGCAACTGAAGCGGCTCAGTGAGAGCAGGGCGAGCCCGCCCTGGTTCTCCTCTCGCTAGCGAGGGAAGGAGGGCTCTGCCTTGTTCTCTTTACAGCCTCATCTTTCACCCTGCACGTACCGACCGCATCTCGCTGAGGTGGGAGCCCAGCTCCGAGCGGTGCCAGGGTTTCGCCCAGCACAGACCAAGCTCTGTGCATCCCTCTGCTCACGCCCGAGCCCTGCGGCTCGCTGCGCTCTGGGATGTGGCACACAGGATCGGGGGCAGGGCCCCTGCTCAGCCCCCTCAGACTTCACCAGGGCTCGGTCAGGTACCAAGAGACCTTCCCTCACCAGGGACACTCTGAATGACACCCTATGTGAAGAATACACTTTCTAAGGAGGTGGCTGCCCCCTCACCTGCCTTTGGGATCTGCTGGTCACCCCCAGTGCAGCTCATTGGGGTGCAGTCGTGCCCCCATTGCTGCTGACACTCAGGGACCCCTGCCCTCCCTCTCCGCTGCCCTTTCCGTGGCTATGCCCATACAGCTGTGAGGTGAGGAACAGCCACAGCCCCTTCCCAACACGGGGTACACCTCTCCTGCACCCCACCACGCTGCCTGGCCGCAGCGCCCAAGCCTCAGTAAAGGGAAGGGTTCCAGGATCAGGACAAGGCTGTGAGAATGCTGCAGGCAAAGCCCGCGTCCTCTGCAGAGAGATCTGGCTGTGCCGCCCTCCTCGTGCCTCTGGGCAGCCAGCAAGGAGGAGGAGAGCCTGGAGGGAAGGGCTGGGGTCTCCCGACACTTGTACCCACCCCAGGCTTTTCCTCCCCATGCCATGAAAGCCTCTAGCAAGTGCCACGGCAGAGCTCCCGCCCTGCGCCGCAGCCACGGGCTGCCCGGAGACAGGAACGCAGTGGGGACAGGAGCAGGGAGGGTGGAACAGGTCGGCGGGGCTGGAGAGCCCCCCGATACCTTAAGGCAAAGAGGGAAAGAAAAAGGGAAAAGGGAAAAGGAAAAAGGGAAAAGGAAAAAGGAGAAAGGAAAAAGGAAAAAGGAAAAGAGGAAAAGGAAAAGGAAAAGTGCTGCAAGGCCGGTTGTGCAGTGTGAGAAAGGGAAAGGTTCCCCATGCAGCCAGAAGGATTGGGACAGACAAATCCTGTCTACCCCTGCTCCACCAAGGGTCAGCAAAGCAGCAGAGGTTTGGGCGCTGGGAAGGAAGGGGCAGCCCTCAAGACTGCAGGAATAAAATACAGCACGATGGAGAGCCCATCCAGGAACTAGAAGTTTTGATCAGCTTAAATCAGGTGGAAAACCCCTGGAGCACCCAGGGAGGTGCACAAGCCACATTCCACTTCTGAAATAAATGGAGCAGAGAGAAGCAAGAGAGGCAAAGCACACCTGCCTGGCTCCGGCTCTGTCCAGCCATGGGAACAGACGCACAGGGGCTGCAGGACACGGGGTTTTCCACAGCTGTGCAGCTGGGATAGGGCTCGGGAAGGGCAGAGTGGCCAGGCTGAACAGCCGAGCCCTGTGAGATGCCCCTGAGCCACAGTGGCCCTGAATTTGCCGGGGCTGTGGTAGCCCTTGACCTGGGAGAGCTGCGGCTCAGCCAGTGCTGCCTGTGGGGGATTTATCCGTGCTCAGGACTTTCTCCCATCTCCCTCCCACGCGCCCAAAGCCAGCTCGGAGCAGTTTCTGCCCTGGGGCACTGAGAGGAGCCGTCCAAGCACAGCAGGGCGAGGGAGGGGAGGCTGTACCTTCCCGCGGGGCGTTGGCGTCCCACACTGACCACATCTGCACGAAGAAGAAGGGAGTCCAGCACACTATGAACGCCAGCACGATGATAAAGGTCATTTTGACTGTCCGGATCTTGGCTTTAGAGATGAGCCTGGTGCTGCTGACCCTGGTAAACACCATCCCTTTGCGAGAGCCTGAGCCCAGACCCACGCAGGGCCCGTGAGCCGTCTTCAGCTTCACGTTCTGCCAGATTTTGAAGCTGATTAAGCCATAGCAGATGCTCAGCATCAACACAGGGATGATATAGACCATGAGGGTGATCCAGGTAACATAGGCTTTTGGTCCCCATGGCTGGATGAAATCTGCCCAACAGTCATAAACCCCGTTCCCCACATCCCTTAGAGAAAATATGTGGATCTGAGGGATGCTGACCAGCAGGCACAGCAGCCAGGTGAGGAGGACAGAGACCCGGTCAGCTCTCCTGTGCAGGGACCTCAGTGGCTGACAGACGGCCAAGCACCGGTCCAGGGACATCAGCAGGAGCATATAGGTGGAAGCGAACATTCCCACTACCTGCAAGTACTTGATCAAGCGGCAGAGGAAATCTGGCCCATAGAACCTGAAGGTGATGTCCCAAATGAGCTGGGGCAGCACCTGGAAGAAGGCCACGACCAGGTCAGCGATGCTCAGGTGCTTCATGAAGTAGTACATGCGGGAGTGCTTGTGGTGGGTGGTGTGGATGGCCAGCAGCACGCACAGGTTGCCGGTCAGGGCGAGGAACAGGATGAGGCACAGGACTGTCACCTCCACCTTGGCCATGTCCTCGTTCCTCTTCAGGGGGTCGGCGCTGCTGTTCCTGCCGGCGCTCAGGTTCCCCAGCCGGAGGCTGCCGTTCCCCAGGGAGCTGTTGACGGTCCAGGTGCTGCTCCCCGCCAGGTACAGCTTCTCCATGGCCAGCGCCGGCCCGCATCGAGCCTGGGGCAGGGTGAGGGCAGAGAGCGGGCAGAGCCTCCACCGATGCGTTCCTGCGCGGTAGCCGGGCGTCCCCGCCGCTCTCTCCGTGCCTCCTCGGTTCTCAGTATTCTACCGCTCTCCGCGTCCCCCCGTGCCCCTCCCGGCGCTTCCCTCCCCGCCGTGCCGCCCTCTCTGCCCGCCGGTCCCTGTCCCGTGCCCCGGGCGACGGCTCCCCGCGGCTGCTCCGTCTCCTCGCCGGGCACTCGGCGTCTCCGCCGGCTGCTGCCCCGCCACGAGCCCCGGCAGAGGGGCGGGCGAGCGGCGGGGGCGGCGGGCAGAGGCGGGTCCCGGCCCGGCCCCTCGGGGCCCGCCCGCGGCCGCTGGCCCCGCACCCGGACCCGCCTCAGCATCGTCCCCTCGCCTGCCCCGGAGCGCGGCCGCTCCCGCAACCGACCGGCGGCCCCGGTTCACGGCAGCCCCAGTTCCACGGAGCCCCTCTCCCCCCGGGCAGCCCCGGTTCCCCGCAGCCCCTCTCCTCCCGGCCAGCCCCGGTTCCCCGGAGCGGTGCCGCGAGGGGGAGCGGCGGAGCGAGACTGCGGTGGTGGGTGGGGGCCCCCAGCGCACCCCATAGCCCAAAGCGCCTCGGCATCGCGTCTCTGGTTAGACAACGGAGGGTGGAAGCAGGCCCCGGGCTCGCCCCCCAGCACAGCCCTGCCCTGCCGGAGCTGCCGTCGCAGGACGCCCGGGGAAGGGCCCCCGTAGCTGCCAGCACGACCTCGTCCGAAGGAGCAGGCTCAGGCGTCGGGCACTTGGCAGCTAACACACACACTAAGAGCTTCCCTTTTCCTTCAGGAATAATTTCAGAGTATTACTTTTGTAAAAGAAGGAGTGGTAGGTATGTGTGACACTGTTTGTCACCAGCTCATCAGCACAGCTCAAGCGTTGTCCCCATTTTCAAGCCCCCTACCGGGGATGTGGAACCCAAAAGTGCAGGTGGGATGCTCAGAAGAGCATGGAACCCTCCCCATTCACCCCTCAGTCCAGTGATGCTGCAGGCCCCCAGCATCACCACCCTCTGCTCCCCACTTCAACTCATATCTCAAATCCTCCTCAGCCCAGCCTTAGGCCCTGAACAAACATCCCTGCAGCTATTTTTAAAGATTTTTGGGAATCTTTAGCTCCATGCTAGATGTAGAAATATTAAATACTTTGGCAAGTTCTTCCCTCCAGGGTTCACGTTCTTCTTCCTTCAGGCAATAAAACTGCTGTGGGAATCACTGCAGATCGCAGCTCACCACATGCAATGCTTTTTTTTTTATTGTTCTGCTGTTTTTGGGAGAGCTCTGAGGGAGGAGGTGACTGTGAGTGAAATCCTAGCTCCAGTGGAGCAAAGGAAAGGTTTGCCCTTGGCTTCTGCACAGCTCCTTGAGCATCTTGCAGGCACCTGAGGCCCAGGTGGGGCAGCAGCACCCTGAGATGCTGCCAGAGGTGAGGAAGAGCAGCTGCTGCTCCTCTCTGGGCTTGGATGAGGTGTCACTCACAGCTGCACAGAGCCTGCTCCCTTCCAGAACAGACCTGAACTGCTAGGAAAGAGCCCCATGCCCCCTGTGCAGTGGCAGTGAGCACCTCCAGGAGTGGTATGCAACTGTGGAGTGCATTTGCTGTCAGCAACAAGTCACAGGCGCTGGGCTGGGGAAGAGCTCTGCCGGGATTGATGCTGTTTGTCCCCCATGGCAATGCCACACCGCTCCCAGGGCCGCAGCCTCTGCCATGCTCTGCCTTGACTTGGAGCGCAGGAGCAGCTCAGTGAGGATCACACTCCTGGGGCCTGAAATTTGGGGATTGGGTGGGCTCAGGGTAACATCCAGCTCCCAGTGCCCTTCCCTGGGTGATCCTGTCAGGGCCGGGCATTGCCCCCCAACAGCCAGAGATGCTCGTGGCCCTTCGCAGCCCCTCTGTCCTTATTCAGGCAAAGCTGCAGCTGCCCCACAACTAAAACCCAAACACACGTGATTGCAAAGCAAAGAATCCTGTGAGAATCAAAGGTTTTTCTGAGTCATCCCCTGCTTCTTCCAGTTTTAAACATTCAGGGATGCCATAGAGCTGGAAACATTTTTATTTTAAAAATACATGCTTTGGGATAATCAAAAGCACAAACACTAATAAAGCTAAATTTAATTGCATTTCGATTTACTGCTGGAGCTGAAATAGCTGTTTTTCCAATAGCTATCTGGAATCCCAACTTTATGGTCCCCAGGACAGAAGAGGTCTGGCACAACGTCAAGCCCAGGCCATGGCTTTGCAGATGGAGCTGCAGACGCCCATGAGCTCATGCATGGCTGCAGCCCACAGCAGACACTGCAGGCTGGAGAGCCAGGATATGGTACCTGGCTGCTCTTGCATGGGAATTTCTCTTTATCCTAGAATTGTTTCCTAGTCCTCACCTCTTGCACTCAGCCTGCTGTGTCATCCATCACATCATCTGCCTGCACCGTGCTCTGGCCACGGTACTTCTTTTTGTTAGCTGAAAAACAAAAAAACAACCAAAAGCCTAGTGCTCAGATTGATCACAATAAAAAAAAACTGGAAAAAAAACCTGCAGCCCATGGTGAGTCCCAGAATTCCTGCCCCGGCACACAACCTGGCTGTCTGGGCTCTGCACAGAGCTGTGCCATGGCTGGGGAAGGTTTCGGAAACTGAGTCATCAGAACATAACTGGGAGGGGAAAAGGAGCCAGAGAAGCTGACTTGTGTACACAGACAAATGGAGAAGGGAGGATCAATTTGGATGCTGCAGTCTTGAGTTCTGTAAAGCATTCACAGCAGAAAGAGAATTTCTATGAGTTTATGCGTATATCAAGATAATTTCTTCTCCTCTCTTCCCCTGGTTTATCTGGGAACACACTAAACTTACTCAGTGTTAGAGAACCTTTGACATCCTGTCCCTGAAAGGTTCATGGGATTCAAACCATTTCCTTCGAATCCCCAGCTCACTGAAATCCATTGGCCTCTGCTCCCGTGGCCTCCAGCCACACCAGCACCAGAGCCTGAGTCAGGCTCATCCAGCTTTGGGAGGTAAATCGTGGAAAAAGAGCCTGAATTTCCTGGCATTAAGCCAGTACACATTTCCATACCCACCATCACTGGCACTCCAAATGAAACCCCCAGAGCCTCTGAAGACACATCCCAGAGCACACTGGGATGCCACCTCCTGCCCCGGGCTGAGCCTTGGGATACAGCAGCAGTGCTCTGATCAAATCAACAAGCTTAAACCCATTTAAACCAGAGCAGGCTATGGATCCTGCTGATCCAATAATCCAGGCTGATCCTATCACCCAGAAAGTCCCATTCGGCCTGGGGCAGAGCCTCACAGGGTAGATGTCTGTTTTCTGTAGGGAATTCTGTGCCCCTCGTACACAGGCCCTGCACATCCTGTCCCAGCAAATGGGGACAGAGGCTCTCCCCAGGCACCTCCCTAAGGAGCCAGGTCTCTACAGGGCTCCCAAGGACACTGTTTGTGCTAAAATGTTCCTTGCTTCATCCCATTGTGGCCTCAAAGCCCATAAAACCAATGGAGCCTGCATAGACCCTGGGAGTAGTGAGCTGGTTTAATAAAGTTGAAATATGTATCCATATTCCACAGGTTTTTAACAAAGAGGCTTCAAGTTCAAGCTGCTGGGAGACTACACAATAATTTTATTACTTTTGGGGGGGATTACTACATTTGTGGGTAACTTCAAGCTGTTCATTGCAGTGCCCTGAAATCTCACTCACCATCTAGAAGGAAAAGCAAAGCAAAGCTGGTGAGACGCAGAGCCCTGGGGCTGTACCCGTGGCACTGGGATTCACACCTGCAGCAGTGGCAGGGGTTATGGGACCTGCACACCCAAGTGACACATTGAGTGTCACCCCCCGGGAAGCGGGATATTAACTCAGCATTTCCACAGTCAGAGGTATGGACCACCTGGGTAATGCCAGGCGCCCCATGCACAGCGCTGCCTGCAACCCCTGCACACACGCTGATGCTTCTGTCCAGTGATGTGAGGCACTTTTCTATTTGAACAAGATAGAAATAACAAGATCTGTTTGAGATATTGTTAGGTAGAGACAGAAGAGTCAGAACAAAACCAGAATATAGGTTTGCCTGTTTTGATAGGCATTCATATGCAAATTCTACAATTATTTGCATATGTATATAAAGGAAAGTGAATCGAGTTTGCTGCTCATCACTACAACAAAATCTTGGCCAAGTGATATGAAGGAGGCTGCAGTCCTCAGGATAATTCAGTATATGTGTGTAAGCATACGAGCAGATGTGTGTCTGGGAATGCCCACATCGGTGAGGGTGCTTCCACACAGCCCCCGTTTCTCTCCCGAGTACCTGCTGTGAAACTCTCAGTCCAGGCTCCAGGAATGCCTCTGTGGGGCCAAATAATTAACCAGAGCAGTGAGCTTTCACCATGAAAATGAAGTCCAGTTACATTTACACAAACTTTTCTGCCTCACTAATTACTTCCCATTTGCAGTAATGTGTTTACCTTCTCCTTCCTGAAGCTGGTAATTCATCCTCTTCTTTATTCAATTCCAGGTGGTTGATTTGGAGCCAACTCACCATTTGTCCAAATCATTTTGAATTCAAGCCCTCTGGCTCCTCCAATGCCAGGTGGGACAGAACCATGATTTTTCTTTCCTCTGGACAGCAGATCCTGGTGTCGGGTTTGCCCAGCAGGTAACTGTGATTCATCTTCAATTCCTCTGTTTGTGTAAGGTGTTCCAATTCCAGAATACCTGTTCTTCTGTCAAAACAGACTCTCCTTTTTTATTTTTAATGTTTTAACTCCTGCCAGCAAACACAGAAGTGTCCTTCAGAGACCCTGACACCTGCCTGTCCCAGCTGTGGCAGGTCCATCCCCGGGGTGCTCAGCCCATCCTCCATGTCCTGAGCTCGCCCTGCCCAGTCCTGGCTGTGAGGGAACCCCTCCAGTCCCGGCCCAGAGCACCGGCTGTGCTGCTGTTTATGACACACAACACCCAACCAAAGGCAGGGGGAATTGGCCCAGCAGTGCAGTTCTCCTGCAAAATCAGAACTTCTGGGAAAACACCAGAAAACACCACAGCACAGCCATCCCTGGGGCACATGGCCTGCTCCAGGATGAGTGAGGCACAGTGAGAGGCGAGTGAATCCCTCATTTCTTCTGAGACATTAAGAGCAATATCAGAACAGCCCATTGCCCTTGTCAGCATGTAAAGCAGTGCAAATGATCCATTTTAATTTCCCCCACGTGAGCTGGTGCTGGGGCATCCCACCCAGGACTGGGATCCTTTCCAGGGATGCTCACAGGGGCAGGGAGATGGGAGAGCTCCCAGCTCGGGGTATCAGAGTCTGGGGCAATTCCCTTTGCTTTCAAAGGCATTCCTGCCTGGCAAAAACAACCCAGTAGAAACTCCCTGACATCTGCAAAGCCAAACAAAACCAGGTGACCTCCCCCAAACTCCTGTTTAACCCCCAGCTACCCATTTCAGAGGGGTTCATGGGGTGGGAGCCAGCAGGGAGCCCCATGGCCGGCAGGGTGACTCTGCTTCTGCCTCTCCCCCATTCCCAGGATCGCTTTCTCACGGCTCCACTGCTGGGTGGGGGAACGGGACGTTTTTACTTTTTGATTATTTTGTTTCCAGTTTTGCCCTTCTGCCCCGGCCTGAGGGACTGCTCCGTGACTAAATTAATTTCCTCCTGAATGGATCCCCTGCCCAAAGAAGCTTTTCCCGGAGTTTTCCAGTGGCAGCCCAGCACCACCCTGGCTGCCAGTATCAGCCCCCCTGGGAGCTTCTGCCCTACTCCCTGTTCTCCAGGGAGCCGCAGTCATCGGGAATCTGCCCTGGGTTCACTCTGGGAATTGCTGCAGAGAGGCTGGACCCAGAGCAGAGTGGGATGGAGGGTCCCAGGACCCCACACTCCTACACTGCCAAGCCCAGCACAAGGCATCAGCTGTGGGTGATGTGACAATCACTGGTCACCATCAGCCCAAGGAAAAGGCATAAGAGGATGCAGCACCTTCACCATTACTCACCCAGAGAGCGCAGTGGTGGGGTTCCCCCCTCAGTGGGGCCCTGGGCCGGTGGCTCAGCCCCAGCAGGACCTGTCCCAGCACTGCCCTGTGCGTCACCACCGTCAGTGCTGCCCAGGCTCCTCTGGCCCTGACTTCTGCCCCAGCCTGGCTGTTCACAGCCCCCAGCTGCTCCCACTTGCCCCTTGACTCTGTGACGGAGGAGCAGAGCTGCCCAGGGGAGCAGGGGACAGGACAGCGTGGGGAGGACACTGTGTTTCCTTCCCTGTTGTTTTTTCCCTTACGTTGTGAGATTCCTGCGAATCTTGGGTTGGTGAGATGTGCAGCAAGCGTCATTTATGGCACCCGGGGGATCAGCAGCCCCTCCTGGCAAAGGCTGGACCTGGCAGCACCTTGACACCTGCCTGGGGCTGGAGCTGGCCCTGGCACTGGGTCTGGCAGGAGAGACTGGATCCTGCCCAGGCACCCACTCTATCCAGGCGGGAATGAGGCATCAGACCATCAAATCCACATTTTTTCCTAAGCCTCCACATTGCCCACTGTGTCTGCTCCATGCAGGCTCCTCCAGCACCTCAACCACCATGCACACGTCCACACACCCCACTCACGTTTGTCACCTCCACAAATGCCACCGCCCTCCTCCAGCACCGACCCACAGCTCCTTACAAAAGGGAGAGAAACAGCTCCATCTCAGGCAAAGGTCACCAGTTTGGACTTCAAGTGGTGATGACAACAATACCTTTCATAAAAAATGAATCTCCACAGGTTGTCAGCCAAGCAGTTTGATTCATGCCCTTATTTAACTGTTCTCTCCCTTCTCCCACACCACAGAACTGTGGCAGCTCCCATGGCAGCGAGGCTCTTTAGCTCATTTCCAAGGGAAATGTCAGTACCTGCAGCCACACCAGTGCCCCCACACCAGCGACAGAGCATTGCCTCCCCTCACCACAACAGCAGCTGCTTTGCCAGTGCCTGGAAAAAGCCCTTTGATACTAATTTACAATATTATTACAATTCACTGGCTGACTGCAACCAATTTCAATGCCTTACGTGAGCTGCTATGACAAAAAGGCAGCCCTGAAGCAGACATCAGTAATTACTGTCTTTCAAAAGGTTTGGTTTAGTAAAAAAGAACCAACCTGCTTTGCCTCTGCATCTCCCCACCTCATGCACTTATGACAGTTTGTATCTGCCACGGTTCAGCCAGTTCCAAACACAAATATTCCTGGGAACCATGGCTTGAGGAGGATTATTTCTGAATCCCAGATACAGTCTGAAGTCAAGATACAACCACGCCCAATCTTACCCAGATTTTGTGCCTTCTTTGCCAAGTTCCCACTGACAGGGTCTGACCAAAACTTCAGGCTCAGCAAAAGCACCTGAAGTATTTTTCATATTTTGCTTACAAGCTTTATTTTTAAAAGCCTTCCCTGGTGTTCAGGTTTTTTGCATTTCCTTCATTTTTTTGCACTGCTTTATTGCATTAAAGAATTCCACCACCTCCTGGGGAAGATCAGACTTTTCAATGTAACTATTTGTTTGAAAGCTAGACTACTTCATACTCAACAGCCTCCCAACTTCTTTCCAGTTTCAGGACTTCAAACTAAAATAATGACATGTAATACTGAGTAAGTTCACACAGATATATAAAAAAAAGGCTATTTGTGTAGGGCAGAATCTCCCTGCATTCCTCAGTCCCTCCCTCCCCTGGCTGTGCCGGGGAACTGGAGCACCAGTACCTGCCTACCCCCAAACAAGACACTCCTGCAGCTGCTTCCAGGATGCAAGCAGGAAAAGGAACAGGGACCCAGGTGCTGCACCGGCAAGGGAACTCACGGCACAGGAGCCAGGCCAGGCTCCTGCAGGGCTCCGGCACTCTGTGCCCAATCTCAACCATCAGTGGCCCACAGGGCTGTGGGCAAACCCACCAGCCCGGTCATTAAGGCAGCTGGAATGGCAGTGATGTGAAAATACAGCATTTTACTCAGCACCCAGATACTCTGAGAATGAGAAATGGCCAAGAGGTGTTTCCCAGCGCTGAGCTTGGGCATTCCTGCAGCACTAGTTCCTCTTCCGCTTGCCCTGGGGAATCGCTCCATCGTTCTCGGGCACTCGCGGCCGACGCAACTTCCTCTTGTTCCCTGCCAGAGCCACGGAGCTGCTGCTGGGGGAAGAAGGAAAGAAAAGAAGGGTAATAGGGGTTTGCAAGTGCCCTAAACACAGCACACACTGATGCTGTACGGAAGCACTGTGAGCAGGACATGGATGCTGTACATGTACCTGTCACAGGTGATGGGGAATCATGGAACGGTTTGGGTTGGAAGGGACCTTAACAATCATCTCATTCCACCCCCTGCCATGGGCAGGGACACCTTCCACTATCCCAGGTTGCTCCAAGCCCCATCCAGCCTGACCTTGAACACTTCCAAGGTTAGGAAGATAAATATTTCTCTGTCTTCTCATTTGAAGACGGCGACAACACCATGAATCATCCCATAGACCCCGCAGGAACAGGATCATCACAATGCCTCTTCTTCTGTCCCCAGAGACCAGTCTGGAACCCAAGGAGCAGCAGCAACCTCCCACATTCCTTGTCCATAACTGAGGACAACCCCTGGCACTGACAAAACCACGAGGATGCTCTATCAGAAAAGGCAGTCTGAGTGACCATCCGCAGGGGCAGCCACCTGGGAGCAGGACGAGAGGCTGGTCAGTGTTACCCCCAAAGGACAGTGCTTGGGACTTACAGCCTTGCCAGGCACTCTCCTAATTTACAGACAAAGTATTTTCTACTGAAAACTCAACATGTGTTTTCAGTCACAGAGTTAAAAGAAAAAATTCTTAAACTAGCCATATGTAAATGAAGCAGCTGATTTCCACAATTCAGTCTTGGACCTTAAAATTCCACATAGTGTTGACATGAAAGATGCCACTAATCTGTCAACAGCTTTTACTAATTAAACATTCCTTATGAGTGCACTCTGTTTTATGCCATCTGCTAGGCTGAATCCATCCTGCAGGACTATTCGTTTGTCTTAAACTGGGAATTCACAACTGAAAATAACAACGGTAAACTCCGAGATGCCCAAGTCCGCATCTGCTGACTATCACCAGATACACACTAAAGATACTGGCAGGAACAACTCGTGTTTCAGAGCTGCACCAGGGCGGAAATGGATTTCCTGCATCCATGGGAGCCTCAGCCAGGCCCAGGGAGATCGGTGTGAATCCCAGCAGCCAGATCCAGCTGGGACTGAACACGTTCCCAGAGCGCCAAGCCGAGGAACCTCGCGGACCCACGGCCCTCTCCAGCTCCCCCCAGTCACTTCACACAGGTTTTCACATGGGTCACAAAAACATGACCCAGAGATTTGCAGACTTTAACAACCAGGATATGCTCTTCTCATTTCGAACAGCAGTAAATCAGAACAGATGCTCAGTTCCAGGATGTTCGGCTTGTCAGCCTCACCTACAGCTCTGTCAACAGCGGAATTTTCAAATGCAATAGAAGATCAGATTTAATTTTCCATAAAAAAACAGTTTCCTCTTCTATTTTTTTAATTAAAATATATATATACACCTTAGAAGGATGATATTCAATTGGGCACCTGTGGATTCTTGGAGCACACAGGTATCATTTTTCAAGGATCCACATTCACTGACCAAACTGTGCTTCCCAGAATTGTGGGCATTCTCCAAGAATCTGACTTTCCAGAGGCACCTGCTTCTCCAGGATTCCACCAACTGCAAACTACGGACCTAAACTCATCCCAAGGACTTCAGCTCTTGGATATTCTACTCACCTGTCAGAGGATGCTGAACATGTCTCAGACCCTTCCCCATCTGCCAGAATGTCCGAATTAGTGCTGAAGGGGAAAATAAAATGGATGGAAAATATTTTAGCAACACCTACAGCAATGCAGGGCTCAACTTGGCAATGGCAGCAGAACCTGTGGATGAGATCAGCCCCTCCAGCAGCAACAGCAAGGAGAAATAACATCAATCTACAGCACAGTCCAGAAACTTCCATCTCTGTATCACTTCATTTTCAGTTATTCCTGGGGTCTCACTATCATTATTTAACATATATGACAGTTCTATGTTTATGTCTCTTAGGTGGTTACTACAACACCTCTGTATTCCCAGGCACCAGAAAGTTTCTCTGGAGAGGATCTGCAAGATGCTTTGGTGGGTGAAGTGTACCTTCATTTTTTAAAGCCTCTCTTAAATAAATCAACGTGACATACAATTTCTGTAAGACAGCAGGATTTTTTTCACCCTTTGCCATTTTGTCTCCCCTGTGAAGTGAGAGTCCTCAGCTGTTACTGTGGCGATAACTGCAGAACCAACAGGAATTCGGGTGGGCAAACAATGCCAGGTTAGAGCAACCTTCAACACAGGCACATTCAGCCATACAGATAAACAGGAAAAAGATACCAAAAATGGATGGGGAAAGTTTTGAAGGTCAACATTGTTTTTACTCTCAGAATTAGAAGTCCATCAAAAGCTCATTTTCGGTGCACAAACTGGATGCCCAGGGAATGAGTTATCATCATACTTCCAAACCCTACTCCGATGTTCCAGTTACGTTTAAAAAAAGAACTGGGGAGGACACAGGGCTATTTGTGTGCTTTTAGTCCCCTAAAATAGAAAAAGAACAGGTTTGAGGCCTGAACATGATGTACTTCCCTGCCTTGAAAACTGCAGCATTTATCACCCGCCGCGTCTGTCACAGCAAAACAATAAAACTGAAAAAATCTGGCTAAGGCTCAAACCAATAACGCACAATCAGAATTCACATGTGGAATCCATGGTCTATGCCCACCAAACTTTTTTAAAACTAAGTACAAAATGTCCTGCAGCGAGTTCCACCTTTGGCCTACACACAGGGCTGCGAATGGGCCTTTGACGCCACAGCCATTGGTCCCCAGAGAACCCAATTAACTCCTACGCCCTAATTGCAGGGAGAGACTGAGGAGCTGCAGTAGCTCTACAAACAAGGGTTCTGAACTTCCAGCTGGAGATAAAAGCCCTGTGTTTCAGGATCTCTTCCAACATCCCACTGCTCCACGCCAGCCACTCACTGAAGCAGTTCTCTGCATCCCGGCTCTCCCAGACATCGCTTTTGGTCACAAAGCCTGAGCAAGGCTAGATTGGAGCTGAGGTAATTATACACCTTTCTGACACATGCCAGGGGACAAAAGTGTTTGAAAATTAAAAAAAAAAATCCTTAAGTATGCCACAGTTGAAAAACAATTATTAAAAAAAAGTCAACTAAACAAAAGCAATTTTGACCACCAACTGAATTCGTATTTTAAATTAACTCTTTTTTCTCTCCCTGAAGAAAACTCCTCCTTCTTCTTAGCATCAAATGATTAGCCCTTAAACTGAAGATTATGAATTAAATAAGAGAAACAGCTGCCTCATTCTGAAGGTTTTTTTCTATGAATATTTTTTTTTGGCTGCAGAGGCCAAAGAGATCACAGAATTCAGAATTGTTTTGTTCATTTCTCAAGTGTTTTCTGCCTTTTCAATGCCCCAGAGGTATCTACCTACATTGCATCCAGGCACAGCAAAACACCCCTTCAGACTTTAGTCAGACTTCAAATTCAAGACAAACTCCCACAACAGGTTTTCTGTCCTTTTCTTAACTAAAGGTCACTAATCTCTCCCACAATTTTACAGATCATTTCCAGATGAGTCAATTTTTACAGCAAAACGATTGAAGTTCTTCACCTGAACTGCTCAAGATGCAGCCAGCATCCTGTGGCAGGATGATCCTGCACTTATTCATGGCTCCACGTTGGGAAAAACACAGCTCCAGTGACTCAGGCAATTCATCAACTCCCTATTCCTGCAGGATTGGTTTCCCTGATCCCTTACAGTCAACCAAGAGCCAACTCTTCCTTTCTTGACCATCAGTTGGGTTTGACTTCCACCACCCCCCCCTTTTTTCATTTAAGATAAACACACCACCCTAAAATAGAGAGAAAAGAAGCTGACGTAAGTGTGAATGACATGTCTTGTTCTAAACCTGAGAGGAGCAAATGGCTCTTTGAATTGGTTTATTTTAAGGCAGATTAAGTTCCTCCTCGGCCTCGTGTGAGCAGCCAGCGTCCTCCCATCCGTCCATCCCCCTGTGTGTTATGCACCAGGCTCTGGCACGTGCTCTGAGCATGTTTTCCCTCAATGCTGGTACAAAAAATGAGCTCCAGCCCATCTCATTTTACCAGTGTCATTTGGAGGTGAATGCCCAGTCACCAGGAGTGAGGGAAAACAACTGTTGTCTCCCTCTTGCAATCCTGCTTGCACTTTGTCCCACCTGTAATGAACAGGAAGAGCTCACTGCTGGAGCAGCCCAAGCACCATGTCATATCCCAGGTGAACTGTGCAACACGTCTTCCCCAGCTTTGCAGAACCTTCTCTTCAGGCCACATGCCCATGGCTTCATTCTGCTGTCTCTGGAGAGAGAGGCCTGCCAGCCTTGGCTTTGCCCAGGCCCCCACAGAGGGCTCCTGTCTGCACTAAACCTTACACAGGTTCCACCATCTTGCTGTTTTCCTTGAGTCTTTCCAGGCTTCCTTAGTTTTCCACAGCCTCCTCTGCAGCCCAAGAACACACCTTTGAGGCTGTGCCTCGGGAAAAGGGAAAGATCTGCTGCACCCATCTGAACTGCTTCCCTCAGGAGCCTGGCAGCAGTGGGATGTGGCAGCTGAAGCGCCAAGAGCACTCCCGACCATAACTCCTGTCTTCAGGGCTCAGAGATGTCCAGAGCCCACGGGTCCTGACCAGGGACTGACATCCTCCTGGACACAGGCTGTATATAAGAGCTGCCACCACACACATCCGAGGCCACCAGCTGCCCCTACCTGACACGATGTCCCCAGGACTCTCGCCACCAAGCCTCGCAGCTCCTGCCATTTATTACAGCACACAGTTTAGGGAAGAAAAGTATGAATCAACAGCATAGCAGAGAAGTATCATCATCCTTTCACAATGAACCCATATTTGAGGCCAAAATTCACAGATCAAACACTCCTGTCTAAGACTGTGATATACATCCTCTCTGAGCCAAAGCAGCGCAAGATTTATTAAGAAAAAAGGTCCTGAAGAACTAAAAAAGGCAATTATTGCACTGATCAACACATTGTCATACACTTCTCTCATCTGACAGCGATGGCCAGGGCACAGGACAACGCTGCCTTCAAACTCAGACTGAGGCAACTGCCCAGGAAGAGCTCACACAGCATTTCCAAGCACTCCACCCTGCCAGCTTTGCCAAACCCATGTCAGCCAGGCAGAGTTCAGAGTTATTGCCATCTAGTGCACTCCTATTTCTACCTCTTCTTCTGCTGATGAACTAATGCCCATAAGAATATGGGCTTTAGTTCATCAGTTTATGGGCTGTAAAGCACATAAATCCAAGGATAAGTGAGCTGCTAAATGCAGATCCTGGATCCTGATCAGTGGCTCCTAAACTCGCTGCCAAAAAGCCCCACGTATTGCAAATGAAGCCCCTTCCTTGGGCATTAACCCCTCCTGGCAGACACTGCAGCCACTCCGGGTGTTCCAACAGCATGGGGATTTATACAGGCTGGGGATATAGCACTTTCCCACCAGGATTTCAAACTTCTGACTCTGTTTCAGCATCTCAGACAAGGCCCATGTTGTATTTTGTCTGCTGTTGAAGTCTCACTCTAGTCATCAGGAACCGACACTTGTGTCTAACACAGTTTTAAGAAAAAATAATTTGCTTAAAAAACTGCGTATCATCCCCATTACACTAAATACTTATAATGGAATATTTCCTTTACATAGCTCATTAACTGGCTTATCACTGTTCCTCCTAATTTCTTTTCTTATTTTCCTATTGTTTAAGTAGTTGTGTAAAACTTGGCTTCAGTCCCAGAAAGTCAAAGACTACCGCAGGACTATTCATACGGAGCACAGCAGTCCTGTGGAAGCTTTGTGCAACTGTGACTTCAGAGCTTTGAAAAATTACCCTTTCAAAGCCATGGGGCTGTGTTTTGGTGCTTATCTGTAACACACAGTTTGCTCTCCTGGTGGGATCATCAATCTCTGTAGAGCACAAGCATGTCTGGGGCGCTGCTACAACCTCCACGCCTGGCCTGGATCTTTTCTCCAGCAGAAATTCTCATTTTCTCAGTTTAACATCAACCTTTGAATAATATCAGTTCATCAGTGATTAGTGTACAATGGATGAATTTCTAATCTTGACCAACTACTCCCCTATCACGTACTGATACGAGACTGAAAAGGGACAAACCTTATGAAGGAGAAAACAGAAGAATCACTGATTTTTTGCAGCATCTTTTTGCAGAACAAACATCTCAACTCTGACTCACAGATTGTTCTGTTATATTCTATATGCTACTAAACATTCTCATTTTGTTTTAATTCATCGAAACAACAGCCCTTCCCTTCAGAAGTGCCCTTACAGGAACACAGTACGCAGATTGGGAATTCCAAATAAATACATTCCAGTTTTGACATTTCAATATGAAAAACATTTACTCTTGGCAAAGGATACCCTCTCATTATCAGAAAAACACAAGCCTCAGAAAACCATTACTTGATACAGTACCACAATACCACTAAAACCATCAACAACTAAATCATTCTTGTTCAATTTGTACTGGATTTGTTTCACTACAATTAAAAAAATACCAGCCCCATGGTAACCACACAGTGATAAAATACATCTTTCTTTCATGCAGTTTAAATGACTACACCTGCTTGTTACAGCCTTTTGGATAGAGAGACCTGTGGGAGCAGCATGCTGGGAGGACAAGCTGCAGTCCTGGATGGAACTGCACGGTCCAAAGCTGGTCCATGGGCATGGCAGGACCCAAGAGGCCATCAAGGGCCAAACCAGGACCTGGGCACTGTACTGAGCCCAGCAGCTACCAGGAGCACAAACAGTCAAGACAAAGAGCACATTTGACACTTTTCAAGTGTAGACAAAGAGCACATTTGACACTTTTCAAGTAATTGGAGAGGGGGAGATCCCTGTAACCTTTGTTTATTTCCCAGAAAACACAGGGAAACACTCTGAAGTGCTCTTTAGCAAGGTACAGGTTGGCATGAGGAACACTGTGCTCAGACGAGAGGGACCTTCCATCATCCCCAGGCAACACATGTCACTTCAGCTGAGCTTTCCCTGCATTACTGCTGCTGTTCTCATCTCTTTGTGCAGTCGAGACGCTGGGGCTGGATGCAAATGAGGACAAGCTGCAGGCTGCCATGCCTCAAGGCTCCCTGAGCCTCTCCAGCTGCCCCTGCCCTGGGCAGTCAGACCAGAGGGTTACCCAACCTCTGCAGGTCAGTGTGTCCCACTGAGAGCTGGGGAATCTGCCCACCACACACCTGGAAATGAGACACTCCAGCATTGGGTATGACAATGGGCGAGCTCTGCCTGAGTCCAGAGCACCGGGAATGACCAAGAAACGAGCTGGAGAACAGTTCCCTGATCACAGGGAAGGAAAAGCTGTTGTCATCATTTACATCCTGAGAAACTGAGATAAAACTAATCCAGTGATAATCCTAACAGCTTGTTACACAATGAACAGCAGATAACTGATCTGCTGCCTTTATCAATTTTACAGTACCAGTTCAGGCAGAAAGGCAGACACAGCACAGAGGGGAAGGGCCACGGGAGGGGAAGGACTTTATTGGTCTGTAACACAGGCCTGAAGCCAAACAGAAATGCAGTGATATTGGAAAGGGCAACAACCACCCCTCCTGCCTCCACCAGAGCTCTGCCAGCCATTTACTGACAAATTGCTGTTTACTGACAAATATTTACTGTATGCTCCCATTCATTCAAGTAAATGGAAACAGGCAGCAAAGCTTGATCCTGTAAAACAAAGACATTTACTATTTGATGCTCTCTAATCCCCTGAGCCGATCTCCCCAGTCCAATGCCTCCCTAGGCTTTCACTCACAGTTCAGCATTTTCCTCCGTGAAAGGGAACCCTCATGATGACTTTTAAAAGCTCTTTGTGAACCAAAATGACTTAAGGAAAATTGGTTTCTGTTAAAGTATTTCAGTTAGATTGCTCTGTTAATAACCAACAGTGAAGCCAAGCACTACTTTACTCTTAGTATTTGCAGAACAAGGAGGAAGAGGCAGGTACCAGGGGTCTAAGGGGTGGGAATTTATGAAATGTCACTCCTAGCTCAGCTGGTGACCTTCAGCTACTTCCTCTAAATATCTCCCACTTATGAAAACACAGGAAACCTTTTTATTCCTGGTAATGCAGACCTGCATTCTCCTCTCACTTCTGTTATCAACAAGATAGCAAGATTAGCTCTCTTGCTTTTAGACATATAGAAAAACCCAATTATTCTGTATTTGTTTTCAATTACTTTTTCACTTTTCCTCCAGAAAAAAAGGGGCCACAGCTCCTTACAGCAATACTACTCAAAAGACTGGGGCTGTACCAATTTTGGGACCTCTCTACATAAAACTTGCAGCAGATGGGAAGGTGATGCACCAAACACATTCCTGGCTCCCCAGACATTCCACACTCTGTTTCTGTATCAAAAGGAACACTTACACTATCAGTCCCTTATGAAGGCATTACAAACTATTAAGCGAATCCTACATGTGTTTTAGCTCCATTCCTCAAGCTACTGAACACCCAGAAAGACCATGGAGAAGGAACCCGTGAGCACAGCTCAGCACTGTGAAGCAGGAGGCCTGCACTGCTCCATGCTGCTGGCACAGCTTTTCCCTGCTTGCTCTCACCCAGCACAAAGCAGGCAGAAGTGGCTCCCTCACTGACCTGCTTGTTGACCCAGATGACAGAGAGAGTTCAGGAGAGGCTGATCTCTGGATTTCCTTCAGGCAATGAGATTCACTTCTTTGGACATCAGGAATTTCTGATTGGAGTTCCTGAGCTTTTCCAAGGACAACAGCTGTGCGATGCTCTTCCTCAGGTTCTACCAAGAGGAAAGACAGAGATTAGAAGGAATGATAATGCAAAATACTATTGTTTATAATTCTGCAGCCTAAAGATAGATGTTTAAGAAAAAATTAGGTTATAAATATTTAAATATCAACATCTCATTCCTACATACTGGTTTTCCAAAACTTTCACCATTTCAAAGGTTTAATTTCTTTTCGTGTACATTTAAAAAAAGAAACCAACCAACAACTCCCTGAGAACCAGAAACGTTTCACTGTTGAGTTTCAAACACAAGGAGAGAAATAAAGGGTGACAATATGTTACACATTTCATAAGATGGAATTTTATAGCAGAAATTAGCACGCACTTAATGAGACAGTGCTGTTGGCTGCTTGTGCTACTAATTCCCTTCAGCCCCTGCACCAGACAGCTCGAGCTTTAAGTTTTACAGATCAAGTTAACAGGCTTATTTTCAGTTGTGATTTACTACCTTATGCAGCTAAGACAAGGTCAATGCACTGACATTTCCATTTCAACAGGGAAAATAATTTCTAGACAACACAACAGACAAAAATTGGAAACCATTCTGCTGGTTTTGTGTCAAGTGTTTTGTTCAATGAAAAGATGAACAGTTCCCTGAAAAGACACCTTCTGTCCCTCCAAAGAGAAAACAGATATAGGTTAAAAATTCTGGTATGAAAAGACAGACTGCCCTTATGCCATACTCACAAATATTTTCAAGTGAGTTACTTAACTTAAATTGCTCAGGATATGAAGACCTCCCCAGACCCATCTCACTGATAACTCTGATTGTGAGAGTCACAGATGTGTCCTGTCTCCATCTCAGGGCCCAAGCCATGTTCCTGCTCAAACCACTCCGACTTTTCTACCCCTCCACCAATGGTTTGGACAGAAATGGCCAAGCAGAACTTAATTAGAGTGTGGAGGGGCTTCACAATCTTTGGATTCAGCTCAGCTTGCCCTTTCTCTCCTGCTAACAGGCATAATTAAATATCAGGGGCATATTTTTGTCTGCTGAAAACAACCAGCAGATCCCAGTGAGTCAGTTGTCCAACTAATGAAACGCAGCTCTGAAATGAGCAGGGTAAAAATAGCAAAGGCCTGTGCAATAATGCAGCCTAGCACAGCTAATATTTATCGAATCAAATTATTTAGCACCAATATCTATCAAATCCTTACAGCGCTCTCCCCTTAGGCAAAGCATAGCCCCCATGTTCAAAAGTTATAAAGACTGGAAAACAGACATTTTAAGCTTAAAGATGAAAAGCAAGATGATGTAAATCAGGAACAGATGATTAAAATGTCACCACAAACAGTGAGCTTAAATTACATCAACCAATAAGAGAGGGCAATGGGAGAGATAGAAGGGGAAATTAAAATAAACTAACAAACCAACAAAACCCCAAACAAACCAAAGATCTGTTTTAATTCTGCACAATTCCACCACTTCCATGAGAACCCAAAGGAAGTGGGTAAGGAATGCAGACAAAACCTTGGCTCTTCCAGCTGTTACCATCAGGCCATTACTGGCTTCTTCCTTTCCCATACTGTAATTCCCAGTTTAATACAAAGGCAATTGCTGTTAACAAGGAACCCTGAGAGAACAGGCTTTAGGCATCTGTTCCTTCCTTTGTAAATCACCTTTTTGCTTTTTCAATTGTTTATAAACAGTCATCCCAGTGCAGATGTTTTGCATCAAACTCAAAACTGAAATTCCAAGGATTACTGGAAGTTGAGTGAACGAAGTGTAATGGAAATTGTGCAGGTTTGCCAGAACCAAACGAGGTGCTGCCGCATTCTGAACATGATGCAGGATGATACACCTGATCCAAGTTATTTTCTACCTGATCACTCTTATGGAAAAACTAAACTCTATGGTTTTACTTCATCTTCTCAGAGCCTGCAGGGCAGCACACAGAACAGCTCACATAGGAGACAGACACCCCGAAATCCACAGCAGCCCATCCCTCCCTTCCAGAGCTGGAAATTAGGGCTGTGACCCCCACTATCCAGTAACACATTGCCTCTGCTTCTAGTACAGGAGAGGAACGTCTTAAAATCTTTTATCCATAAGATTCCCTAACTTTTATCCTTCACACACAAAGGATTACACACTGCATCAAGGTCTGCAGGAAACAATATGGATAAAATTCACGCTATTACACTTTCTTTTCATTGCTTTTTTTTCTTGAGAGCCCTGCCAGAAGAGCCAGCACCAGAGAGAGCCACAGATCAACTCAGCTCAAGAGCACAGGGATTTGTGAGAGCTGGGGCAAACTACATTGCCATGTTTTCCCAAGCGTACAGACAACAGCACGTCCCATTTTGGCCAGTGGGATCCTCGCCAAAACTCAGGCTCTTAAATAGATTAGAAATCCACAAGTTCTATTAGGCTGAGGAATGTTCTTCTAAATCCCACATTCAAAGACAGATATTCCCTGCCAAAGCAGCCACGAAGCACAGACCAAAGGAGACCAGAGGATCTCACAGGGAAGACACTCGGAGCACACAGGGGTGATGTTTGGTGCTGTGGGGAGGGAGGATAAACAGGGTGGAGGCTGTTCCTTCCTCCTAACAAGTGAGTGACTGCAGCCATGCATTCCCACTTCTCACTGTGCCCAAGTACTCAAACACCAAACAGAGCAAGTCTGAGAGAGGCAACATCCTGCATGAACAGCCTAAAACAAGCCCAAGAATTTCACTGCTTCAGTCTCAGGACAAATAATTCCTGAATCCAATCCCCACAAATACTTCTGTAGCTCCCAATTACCAACCCCTCTCACAGCAACAATCCTGGAAGGCTGAAAGGCAGCAAGCAGCACCCATCTTCACCTTCATTCCAGAGTGGTCATGTGGCCACCCTCAGCACCTCCAGCAAACCTGAACCAGAACCTGATACCCCTTTTCAACCAACTGGGATGTGCCCCAGACAAACCACATCCAGACACAACACACAGAAATCAAACTAATATATTTATTACGGGTCATGCAGATGTTCCATGCTAAAATCAACAGCAGTCAATCATTTTAGGGTCTGTTTGACCTTTATGCTGGTTGGGTTTTTTTTCCCCGTAAAGGTTCTAGAAGAACAAAAACAGATGAAAGACCATTTCTTTGCAAACCCCACACTTCTGGTCCAAGAGGGACCCACTTACTGTGGTCCAAGAGGGGACAATACTAAATGTCACTGACCTGTGGCTGCTGGCAGCTCTTTTACAGCAACTTCCTCTTTGTTTTGTTTTGTACTTTCTACTTTGCTCCCACCTCTTTTCTTCCACCGTTTATTTACTTGATCCACCAAGTACTTGAATTCACTTCTGTGTTTGTTTCCTGAAAGGTAACAGAGCATCACTGACCACCCCCACAGGACTGTGGTACGGCACAAATACTGAAAGGACATGAACAAAAATGGACACAAAACATGGAATTAAAAACATTTGTGTTACAGCAGATGAAAATCAACCCAGCACTGTGATATGTTCCCCATTCTATTAACGATTCAAATCTGTGTCTGTGCTTTTATAGAGCTACCCACAGTTCAGAGCACTGGCACAGATGAACACTTCATGCTCTGTGTCATACCCATTACACTGCTGGGATTCAGATCCTTTAGGTAAGTTAATAATGCAAATACTCTCTGCACTTGCAGTCACTTGGTACATTTTAGGCAATCCTCTGGTGCTCAGCCAAAGCAATGGAATTATTTAACCTCGATACTTCAGATGCTTTACTCAGAGCCTGGGAAAATACCCAGCGCTGTGGCTCACCTAACCCTGGCCAGGCAGGGAGGAAACCCACTGACAGGAGGGGGCAGCTGGGGGGGGTCAGGCTCTGCTCCCAGGGAACAGAGACAGGATGAGAGGAAACAGCCTCAAGCTGTGCCAGGGGAGGGTCAGGTTGGACAGCAGCAAGAAGTTCCTAGAAAGGACTGTCAAGCATTGTGTCACCTCCCTGAGGAGCTCATTCCAATGACTGACCACCCTTTCAGTGAAGAAATTCTTTGATGTATTCTACAATAAAATAACACCAAGTTCTGCCCCACAGAAGGAAACAGATTTGACAACGACTCCATTTCCCTGAGTAGCTGAAAACACCACATAAGGCCAAAAATTCTGTTAATAAAAAGCAAGTTCTGTCCCAGATGTCGTGTCTCAGTCGCTGCACTCTCATTATGGAATTCCTTTGGCGCTGCAGTTTTTCCAGCATTACTATCTTTTGTTGTTCTGGCTCATGGCAGAACTACAAAGCTTTTTGAAAAGAAATGTCCTGGCACACAAGCACTGTTCAGCTGCACTGTAAATCACTGTGGTGCTGAAACGACACCCCAGGCACATCCCACCAAGTGCAGCACTGCAACCTAAACCAGCCCCAGACACAACGGCAAATATTTAGAACACAAGACAGCAGCAGCAGACCTTCAAAGAACACTGCAAATTAAAAGATTTATAAGCAGAAAAGGCAACAGAATAAATTCAGTTTCACAAACATATTTCCATTCCTGTAGATTTTTTAACTCTTTAAATAGAGACCATGAAAATAGCAGAGTGGGCGAGGGTGTCCCAAGTCCTGCGGAGCAGAAGGAAGCGACGGTGGCTGTGACTGCCAGGCACAGCTCCCAGCCAGCACACGCCAGCCAGCTCCCATCCTCACGTTCATCACGCCAAAGTATTAATTGCTATTTCATAAACACCAAAAAAAAAAAGCCAACGGTGCAATGTGCAATTTGCCAAGCGCCTGGGAAAGTGCAAAGAAGCAGAAAAAAAGCATTTTCTCCCAGACAGTTTGTCCTGCCTTTCCCCAAGGCTGTTCACAGCTCCCAGTGTGTTTTTTCATATGGAAAAGCAGAACAAAAGTACATTTTGGCGGGTTTTATTCAGAATTTACACCAGAGTGCATTCATTCACCTGGGAGTTAGGGTCTGGGGTCCAAATGCTGTAAAATAGAAGGGAAAAAAACCACTTCATTGTGTAATAAAGCTTTTTAAAGTGCATCTGTGGTACAGTAAAATAATGGCATTTGAGAAGAGTTCTTTAATCTCAAACTGTTCTTGAATTTTAACACAATAACTCTTTTTTAATGCTTATGATTGCTTCCTTATTGCTTTTATGAGGAAATAATTACCTGACACTAGTTACCATTTACCTCTTTGGTCAGTACTTTTTATTAATTTTAAAAACATATCTCCCCATTAAAATAGTTTTCTACCTTCCCCTTTTTCCTATCTTTTTAGACTTCTAAATTTTCAGTTAAGCTGCTTGAGACTAAGATCTCCAAGTGAGTAAATCAGTTTTGTAGCCATGCCCTTTTAGCAACCTATACTCAATAAAATACCTGTCTTTGACAAATTCAGACAGTATTTAATATATTTTTGTTCTAAATGTGTACAACAGACCAAGAAAATAAATCCAGGAGCAGGAAGGCCAGTCCCCTGGCTGGGGCTCAGGAAGGCCTTCCAGAGCAGTTCTGCTGCACAGGATTCCCAGTGACACCACACGGCTGCACATCCCACAGCCTGGCAGGAGACACCAACACCCTGCTCTGCTGCTTTCATGTCCAGCAAACATGAGAGGACACTAAGAAGGAACAAAGTGCATAAACAGAGATGCCTTTGGAGGTAATCAGTGCACATATTTTAGTTCTATGGAAAAGAACATGAATTTAAAAGCAAAATGAGGTGAAATTTGCATATTACTTACGATATTCAGTGTGGATCTCGTCTATTTCTTCCTCTGTCTGGTCCTTTGTGAAGGTCAAGCTCTACAGAAATCACACAAGTGTTTTTAACATAAATAAAAATATGATAAAGCTGCAGACTTTGAAATTAGAGACTTACAACTGGAAGAAGCAACTATCTTGTTTCCCCCCACCCCAGCTTTCAGCACCTCATCACATTAATTCACATTTACACAACATATGCACAGTGTCCTGCCCTGCTTCCACCAGGCCACCAGGACCAAGCCAGCCCATGTAACACCCAGCACATGTGGGCCATGAAATATTTCCTAACACTGTGCAACAAACAGGCTTCAAAAGTCACCAAAGTATCAAATGTCATGGGAAAAGAACAGGCACTACTGCCGATACGGAAGCATGGAATTTGCTAACTAAATCCTAGAGAATTCTAGGAAGCAAAATACTCCCCACACTGCCATGGAGGGTCAAAATCCTCCAGTATGGCCAAGGGAACATTACTCAAGAATTTTTATTGCAGTCAAAAATTGCTCCTACTTTAATGGTTTGGGCATAGAGCCCAGCAGTGCACCAAGGACTGCCCACGACAAATGTGTGGTGGGAGAAAATCAGGTTCATTACAGGATGCTGTACCTGAATTCTAACAGGCAACCCAGGAGTTCCCACAATAAAGCAATGGGCAGGCACTTTCAGTGCCCGGTCTGCAGTTTCTACTGGCCACCCCTCTGTGAGAACCAAGATCAGACACTTACATTTTCACCGGGTTTATTACACTCAAGCTGAACCCGAATCTTCTCATTCTTTTCCAGCTCTTTAACAACCTCTGCAACTGTTTGGAAATACAAGAAAGGGATCGCTGAAGCAGGAGCTGGGTAATAAAAAGCTGTAACAGCACAGACTGAAAGTACCATGAATTTAAAACACAAACAGCATTAGCCCTCCAAGAGTTAAAAGCTCAGGCTCCAATCCCAGGCAAACGTGCCATCTTTCCAAGTCCTACTTTCCAAGTCCTACTTCTTCCTGCACAAAACAGTGCTTGTGGCACAGTGGCACATCATTCAGAGAGACTTTCCATTTCATACTGGACGTTCCAGTGGAAGATACAGTAATTGCATCTACTTATTTATCTTACTTTATCTACTTATTTTACTTATTTTCTACTTTTATCTACTTATTTTATCTTACTTTGCCCCCAAACCACCTTCCAGGGCAACAGAACCATGTGCAGACCCAAGGCCAAAGCCCACTGAGGAATTACAACCTACTTCAACAATTGTCAGACACATCCAAAGCCTAACAACATAACTGTTTCTTAACATTTAACTAGAGCCACAGCTATGCAGAACCCTGCACAGTTTACTCTGACATTTACTTTTATAAATCTGTTTCTGCATTTCATCATCTCCACAGCATTGCCAGGTAGCTGTGGGCAGTTATTAAAACAAACACTTTCACCAGACAGTGAAGCAGTCAGAAGAAAAGCTTATTAAGCTGTGAAAGAATAAAACCTGTTCCAAACTGGTTTAAGCACACGCCAGGAATTTGGCACCTGTGCTTCCTCAGAAGCTCAGCTATTCGTGCTACATAGTGACCTCAGGCTCCCTGCTACCACCCAAAATGCACGTCTGCATCTTGAGTTTAATAATTCATCCTTTGTGCACAGGTTTTGAATGAAGGAAGAGTTTTGCATTGTTTAGGGGAGAGCAGCTGAAGGACACGCCACACACCCAGGAACTCTTCCTTCACCCTGGATGAATGAGGCAGAGACTCAGGGCCACTTCACCACCAGCACTGAGTGAAGACTCACCCTGAGTACCCCCAGCAGGTTAAAGTGTTCTGCATTGATCTGGATTTACACAAGATCAATTCTTCCAGCTCCAGTTCCCCCAAACAGTCAAACCAGCGTTACTCACACCCTGAGAGGTGACAGCAGGGGAAACGCAGACTGATGGTTTGTGATGGCAGCAAATCCCCTGCACTCTCTCACTTACCTGATTTGGGATTTAGGGAATCACACTGAGCATTGTACATGTGCACAAACTCCTGGTGTCTCTTAATGAGCTGCTGACGGGTCCCAGAGGTAGACAGACCATGTTCCTTGAGCTTCTTCCTCAGATCTCGATCCGACAGCAGGTTATAAACAACTTTGGACATCAGCTTCCTTTTGTGAGCAGAACTGCCAGAGGAAAGAGACTTTATTTAATTAATACTCCTATGAAAATGAAAGTATTTACAATTACTTAAGGGTACTTCACCCACTCAGAGTAACATACACATGAAAGAAACTTAGGTTTATGTCTTATTTGATTCAGGTGGAGAAATATTAAAAGCATTAAAACGTCAAGCCAAAACTTGAATTAGGAGATTTTTCAGCTTTCTGGGAAAATGTCTTTGAGAAAAATAGTCATGTACCTGAATGCAGCAGTTCCCAGCTAAGATAAGGGTGGTTTGGCGATCCAGAGAGAGACATTAAAGGTAAGTAACAGTGCTCTCAGAGGAATAGCATCTAAAGCCAAAATTTGCTGCTTTCCACTGCTGTCAGAAGAACTCAACATTCCTGGCACAGCTGGGGAGAACATCTTAATTACAGGAAACTGCCAGAGAAAATTCATGTTCTAGTACCACTTTTGTCACCTAAAATTAGCAGAACATTTCCTCCTGTCAAATTAGCTCAGGCTTCCCTACACCTCCTGGTGAGATACTCTCAAACTAGGAAAAACAAAGGGGCCAAAACTCATCTACTGCCTCACTCATCTTCTGCAACTGCAATCATTCACAGAAGAACAGCATTTAATTAGACATTTTTCTTTCTGCAGGAGAATAAAGCTCAGCTGCAGTACTCTGGATTAGAGAGCAGTTAACTGCTTTCTACTGTGAAAACAAGAGATTTATTTGAAAGCTATTCAGCACCCTGGACTTACCACATTGAAAATTTCAAGGTCAAAAAAAAAAGTCTTTTGCAAAAATTGTCATTAATTCATTTATTCTCATCCAGCCTGTAGCATGGCTGGTAAAAAGATGGATTACCATAATACACTCTTCAGGGAAATTTTTTTCAGATTCTTTGGGAAAATACAAAAAATTTTACAGAATAATTAAATCTTTGTAAAGTCCTACAGAAGCTTGGTGTGTATTCCAGCTCACCAGAAGCATGAGCCAAAGTGTGCCAACAGCTTTCCAGCAGCCAGCCACAGGAAAACAGCTCACAACAGGTTTAAATCCAATGTTGGTTGGGTTTTCCCCCACTTGAGAAACAGTGTTCTCTGGAAACACACTCACATGTTGGAATTACCACTGTGGAGCTTCTGGGGGCTAAATGAGCAGTTCTGCTGAAACCACTCAGCTGTTAACACAGCCATGGTGCTCCTGTTTGAGAGCACACAGAGCTCACACCCTCCAGAGAAACACCAGGGATGTGCTGCCACGGGAACCAAGCACCACTGCCACAAACCAGACACCACCAAGGGCCAGCACCCACCCAAATTCCCAGTGCCCAAAAGGCAGTGCCTGGTGTGACACCTGCTGAAGGCCTAAGCAGTCTAGAGATTAAATAAGCAGAATTTTAAATCCTGTTAAGGACGTGGGCATGACACCAAGGACAGATCTGGCTTATATTTCTATTTATTAAGAACAGAGAAAGCACTAAAACACTCCAAATGGAAATTAAATGTAACATCGGATTTCAATTTTCATCTACCATTTTTTCATCTTGAAAGTCCTTTAGCTTACAGACTGCACTCTAAGCGTGACTGGGCAGACCAAGAGCTTTAACATAAAATTACTTTCTAATTCAAGGTCCAGGGGAATTGGAAAAATAAGCATTGCAGTACAAATCCTCCCAGTTCCTCAGTCTGATCAGTCAGAAATAACAACAGCCTAAATTTCTGCTGTAAGTAAAACAAACTGAAGCTCCACTTCTGATGTGAATGTGGTGACCACGACCAATGCTGGGGCAGGGGCACAAAGCCAAAGGAATGCATTAATCTTATGAAATCGAGATCTTCAGGAAACTTCAACAGCCCCACAGCAGGGAGACAAAGGTGCAATTTTTATTCTTTAACTTGACAGCTATTGAAGAAAATGTCTCTTGGCACACCTGAACCAAGGGAAGCAATTCATTCACAAAATGAAAAATGGGAACCAGTGTTATCTGAAGGGAATTTTAATGCCAGGGAGCAGAAAGGTGACAAGAATAACGCACAGCCGAAGTTCTCCTCCCTGTGCTGAATTTATTAAAGCATTGGCCACTGTCTTCTTGCCACTAAAAGCCAAAGAGTAATTGTGCTGGCAATCCACAGACTTTCTCAAGAGGGGACAATCCCCACAGTGATTTCAGAGTGCTCTACACAGCAGGGAAGCCAGAAACAAACACAAACCACTACTATTACACCCCAGCAACAAACAGTTCTTAGCTCAGCAGTGCACAAACCAGCCACAGGCATCTGGAAGTTCTCAGAGCTGTTCCTTACCTTCGGAGGCTGTCCTTCTTCTCCTCTCTGGTCAAGCAGCTATCCAGATGTTTGTTTATATATTGCTCTAGAATAGCAACCTCACAAACAGGACATTCCACTGAAAGCAAGGGAGAAGGAATTTTCTAGTGTGGATATAACAGCAAAGAGCAAATGTTTTTGTCTGAGAAACTAATTGTTGACTGAAAATAAAAATGCACAACTCCAGATTTCTTGTTCTATGAGATCTCACATCTGCCCAGAATCTTCCTTTTTAGCTCTTTCCAGAGCACTGAATTCCCTCACTATGTGATATCAGACTGGCTCTGAGAGGGAATAATGTATCTTATAAAATCTAGACTAACACGTACACACTACACAATAACCTCTGGGCTAACAGAAACAGCAGCAGATTTCCCTGGTAATGCTTTCCACTTTTGCAGTATTTAACTCCTAAATAAAGGATAAAACACTACAGCAGAAGCTTTATTCATGTTACCATTGTGTTGTCACTGTATGGCCCTCCCAGGACTGTCAATCCATAAGGTAACAGCCTCACAGGAACCCCACAATCCAGCCACGCTCCCCGCTCACTTCTGAGCACAGGTAACTGGATTCTGTGCTTGGCCTGGGGCTCACGAACACCACAGACACAGACCCACTTTTGTATCATATTTTCAAGAAGCACCTATAAACATTTTCTGCAAAGACAGACTTAACATATTCCTTTTTAGCAGCCAGATTTCGTCACAAAAAAAAGGCTAATTTTGAATGAACAGAATGAGTCTTTACCCTCTTCTGTGTCAGCTTGAGGAAACCAGCTTTGACTTAAACAACAAAACAAAAAACAACCTCTGAAAAACGCTGAGGTGTTGGGGGGATTGAGCGAGTTTTCTGGTAACATTGCTCTGCAATTCCCAACTCCCGCCGTGTCATATTCCAGAGGTTAAAACACCCCAAACAGTTGGGACAGTAACAAAATACACTAATCCTGAGCTCTCTGTGACTGAATTGGAAGTTACATTTGAGTTCTTAGAATAGGAACAAATAACACTAAAACCCCTCACTTCAGGCAAGCAAGTGAAAGTTTTAATTGCTCAAAAATAAATGAGCAGTAAAATTTCATGTGAGTTTCAAATTACCAACACAAGCAGGTCTGATGCATAAAACCATGACAGGTTTCCCACGGCTCCTTTCCTGGCTGTGGTACCTCTCTAAGCAGGATTCACCCAGCTAATGAATACATATGAACTTCACAGTTCCAGACTAATAAATCGTTAAACAAAAGAACAGATAAATTTGAACTAATAAGAACCAGGGGTGTACTCACCCATGGTGCTTTATTTTAATTTAGGCTTTTGGCTGGGTCAATAGGATGGCTGCCAGCACATCAGAACTAAGAGGATTCTGCCATTTAATTGTGGTTGATTAGTATAAACTGGCATTGTCATGCTTCAAAATAAATTCACCTTAAATCTCAAGAATTACGAAAGAATAAAGCATATGACTCTCCCGGAGAGTGCGTGAACAGAAATATTAACAGAACTGTTGCCACGCTCATTTTGAGTTCAGGCTCACCCCTCAAATAACAAACACGTTATAAAATAACCTGCATCCGGTTACTCAAGGACGCAAGGCACAATAAATGCGTCTGTCTAGTCATTAGGGGGAAGGAGAAATTACTTCATTTTTACTAAGTCTGTTGCACAACTATTGTTTTTGAGTGTTGTTACTCAAAGCAAAGGAATCCGTTAAGCGCTGAATTCCATTTAATTCCTTGGCAGCAGCCCAAGCTTCCTCGTGAAGAACACGCTTGGAGCAGAGCTGTCCCACACGAGCAGTGATGTGAAGGGAGCACGGGCCAGTTAAAGGGGAAGGAGCTGAATGTGTCAACATGGATCAGAACCACGTGGAGAAATAGGGAGAGTGCCACACACTGAGGGTCCTCTAATGTGTACAGACACTCACACAGCGGGGAGAGAGCAGGACATAACCAGGAATTAAACACCTCACCTTTCTTGTCACCTTTTACCACAGATGTAGAAGGCTTTTCATGACTTTTGGTGCACCCAGGAATCTCTTGTGATCCCACTTTGTTGTCTTTACCACCAGCCTCTGCAGAAGTGCTGTAAAGGTCATGGTGTTCCTCAGTTTTTAAACTCTTCGGATCAGTCCATGCCAGGCCACCTGCCTTTGTGGAGGTGCAGACTTTGTCCTTTCTTAAGAAGCTGTCAATCCCTAGCACCACTTTTGAATCTGGCTGAGAAACAGGACTCCTGTGGCTCTCGGCAGCTGGAGGCTGGCTGCAGGCCGGAGGGGATGGAACTGGGGGAGCATCCAACACTAACTGGAACAGCTGCTGTCTAGAAGCACCCAGAAGAAAACACAGTTAGCACACTGGACAGTGTTAAGTTTTTCTTGGAGAAATCAGACTGAAAACAGATGGAGCTTTTCACCAATTCCTTCCTCCCTCTCCCCCTTGCTCACATGCAGCACCCGGGAATTGCCCAGCCCTCAGGAACCTGGAGCAGAAGCCAGCCAAGCTTCCCATGCTCTGCAGAACCTAAGCACCATCTCCCAATTCCAAACTAAATAAATTGCATTTTGCAAACACAGTAACATGCCTCTCAAACATCACCTGGAATGCAGTAAAAACCAAGGAGTTTTCCCCCTGAATTGAAGATGACAGGAGACCCTTTTCAGGCTGAAGCACCTCAAACAAAATGTCACCCAGCTGTTACAGAGGCTCCTGGAGCAATCCCTCAGCAGCAGACACTGCCATGCTCCATGGCTCAGCCAGCACATGCTCTGTACTCAAATGCCATGGCTTCACACACTGCTGTAACACAGCTCACTGCAGCTGAGGTGACAAAGCCCAGGGAGAGCAGTGCAGCTGCGGATCCTCAACTTGCAGTTTTTAACTGAGGAACACTTAATAACAGCTGAAATAATTTGGATTCCTGTTTCTGTAAAAGGAGGGGACCATGAGCAATGATCCTATAGAATGTGCACTACCACAGAGCTCTTTGTTACAGCACTCTCCTGAATCCCCAAGAGGACAGATTATCCAAGGAGAACCAGCTTGCTTCACATGAAGGGTGCTGTTTTTGTGCAAAAGGAGGCAGAAGAGAGAAAACTGAACAGACTCTGATTCACATTCTGTAGTAACAGCTGGCTCAATAAAATATGACCTGGTCTAAAACAGAAAGAAACTAGAAAACCAGTACAAAACTCAATCCATCCTAACAATAATTTGATAACAAATGTTGCTTTAATTACATCATTGATCTAAAATAATCCTAGGGGGCTTTTCCTCATATTAAAAAAAAAAAAGACTTAGGAACAGACTTTCTGAAGGGATCTGATCTTGGCACAGAATTAAGGGAAAGAACACTAGGATGAGAACTGGAAAACTTGTTTGCCAACACACACTTTTTTGGGTGTGAAAATACAGAAAATGCTAGTACTGCAGGCAAAAGAGGAGGGAGCAGTCCCATGCTGGCTTCTCCCAGAATGTGGTATTTTGGACTCATGAGCAGCCGGATGATGACATCTCATGGTCCCACGCCCCAGAACCAGGGACAGAAGAGCCAGGGCACAGGGACACTCCTCACACAGCCCTGGGCTCTCCAACAGCACTTTGTCACCTGCCACCCCCTCCCTCAGCACCAGAGCGAATCACTCAAATTTCTCACTAATCACAGAAATTCTGACCGCTGCTGTTGGAGAGACTGGGACAAGCATGTCTAGACTGGAAGACTCATCTATCACTCAGTGAGCCCAGAGAAAGCATGCAGTGATGGAAGGATCCAGCCTCTGCCATCACCAGCCTGTCCAGCTGACCTGGGAGCTGATCCTATGGCAAACCTCAATCCAACGTGATTTTCAAAAAGCTCTGCATTTTGTGTATGGTCTCAACATTACCTCATGATAATGATACTCTCAAGAATTTAACAGACTGCTATGAGCTCTGAGAGGTCTGAGCTGACAGAATTTTACCTTCCTGGCACAAAGCAGTAGCTGCAGCACAGCTGACAACAAACACTCAGTTTATGAGCAGAGCAGCGTCATTCCCTTTGAAGGCTGAGAGATGAATCAGCCAGGTGTCAGCGAGCCCAGATCCACAAGAACAGCCCCTACCCAAACCCTCCTGCAAGACCCATCCTCCTCAGCTGCTGAGTGAGGTTAGGGAAGGGAGTTAAAAACCATTTGTTTAACTAAAGATGGATGGTTTCTTAACATCCTCCCCTCCAGCACCCTCCCTCTGCTTCAACAGCAGCATAAGCAGCTTCCCACATATTTTCCTTCAGATCTGTAACCCCCACAAAAACTAAGTGTCCTTCATCAGGATCCTGGTTCCTATTTCATGGTCCATTTACTTCTCTCTTGCTGAAGCAGCAATGAAGCAAAGTTGCTGGGAATTTAGGGCTTCCACATAAATAAATTCCAAGGAAGAGCCAGAGCTGTGAATCTTCCTAGGAAGAACTCACACAGGACAGCCCCAACTGCACTAAAGGCAATGTATCCCCTAGAAATTCCTCCTGCATTCCTGCTGGAGGTTCAATCAGTGTATCAGCAATGACAGTACCTGCTCTCTCAAGCACCCAGAGTCGATATGTTTATTCCTCTGACTCACTTGTCAAGTAACCCTGATTAGGAAACAGAGATAAACTTGACAGTAAAAACATTTTTCTTCCCTATGCATGAAGAAAAGCAGAGATTCTTTTCAGCAGGGACTACTACTTTTCTACTTATTCAATTGTAACTCTAATTTCTATTGCTAAGTTTTCTAACAAGGTGATGCACAAACTGACAAATTTTATCAAAATAATCTCTTTAGTAGTGGGCAATGAAATAAAGTCTTTACACTTCACACAAAACTTTACACATCATTTTTGAAGATACTGGCCTCACTGCAACTGAAGAACAGTTGGTGCAAATACTGCTCATCTTTCTCTCCTGGCCTGGCCAGAGCCAGGAGTTCTGCCCCAGAGCACAGACAGGCAAGGGAACAGAAAACCGCTCATGGGAACGCCCCCCAAGCTCCTGCCCCAATGGGGTCAGGGTGTGCCCTTCATCAGGGCACTGCAAAGCCTGGTCAGAGCTGTTCCTCTCCCTCCCACACACAGTAAAACACCCATGGCCATAACAAAGCACAGGACACCTCCACTTTCACTGGGAGACAGGAGAGCCCACCCTCTGTACAGGGAGGGAGCTGCATTCCCACACATCACCCCCTGAGTACATCCTGACAGCTCATCCTGCAAACACCTAACGCTGAGCAGAGCATAAATGGGATCAGCACTCGGCTCTGGTTGGAATGACTCCCATTCCCTGCATACGCTGACCTTGGAGCACAGCTTTCACTCTGCTAAGTGCCACCAACATTACCATTTCCTTGCCCTCCAGGCCTGACTTAAGAAATGGGTTTGCACTTTGTGAAATGCTGAGAAGATTTAAGGCCTAATTTTCATAAACATCAAACTACCCGAGGCTCAAAGTCAAGTCAGAACATACTTTATCTTTCAAACATGCTGAGCTCTTCAGCCCCTGGACTTTGGGTTTGGTTTTGGGGACAGCCAAGGGGAAACAAAGCAGATGGAGAAGGAGGGAGGAGACAGAAGATTTGTCCTGTACCAACATCACCAGGGCAAAATACAGCAATGGTGCTATGATTTAATGACACCTGTCCCATGTAACGCTCCCTGGACAAGCAGTGTTCTCCCAGCTCACGGCATGTGCAGCCCCAGGGGAGAGACCCAGCCCCGGGTGCCCAGCCCCTGGACACCACAATGACCATCACCTGCACCGCCCTGAGGAGTCTGTCCCACTACAGCAGCCAGCAGGGAGCCTTTCCCACCCTGCTCTGGTTCCCTCCACCCGGGCCAGACTGGGCTCCACAATCCTACGGATCTAACTTTATGTGAGAAATTGATTGAACTCCAAGTCCCAGAAGGAAAGGTTATTGAACTACTCTCACTGGTAAGATTTATACTGATCCATTAAAGCAGTCCAAAAAAATTAACATTTAAGATTCAATATCATAATGGATCCAAGTCAGCACTACTTGTTCCCTACTAAATTAGGCATTAACAAAAAAATAGTAATCCATTTATCACTAGGAAGTACCAAAATTCAAGCTGAAACAATGGAACTGTAGGATTTAAATTACTCAAATAAATCAACTGAATCTAGCAGAGGTCATATAGAAGATTGGATCTATCTACATTCTATGATCTTCATCAGAGAAAAATTCTCTCATGAAACAAAGCCATCAACTGAACTATGCTTCTTGTCACTTACAAAGCCAAGAGTCTCATTGACTTCCAGCTCCAAGTTAATTTCAGAGAAAAAGATGAAAGGGCATTTGTCTCCTACAGAGACAGGAATACCTACAGAATTCCCAGCAAATCACTGAATTGCTTCTCATCAAAAGAAAGCAGATAATACAAAGAGCTTCACGTATCTACTGTGGTGAGAGTTCACCAAGTCATTATTTATTCTGTTGTTCCTATCCTTTAAAGGGATGTGAAGCTCAAAAATGAATTAAAAACAAACAGAAAAGTAGCTAAGAAAACAAGTTGAAAACACAGCGCTCCATTACCTTTCTTACTCAAGAAAACTCACATTTTTAGTGTCTCAATACCTATATTTTTCCCAGCCAATGACTTCACCAAGAGAATTCTCTTGCAAGTTGACCATTATCACTGGACAAAATCCTTCTATTCAAAATTCCCCCTGCACACACAGGAAGGATCTTTGAAGAAAATCTTTATTACCATTATTTCCCCCACAGAATCCTGGCATATCTGTTGACTTTCTACACATTGGCAGAGACTGTAACTTCCAGAGCTGCTAACCAGAAGCAGAACCAAAATAAGCTTGTAAAACCTCCCCATCACTCGAGTGGGCAGTAACCTTCAGCTAGAGCACTGCAGCATTTTTCCAAAGTGTAAACATTCATCTTTGACAATGGTTCTGTGACACCACAATTTTTTTTGCTCAGTTCTCACACTGCTCCTCTCCATGGACTGAGCCTGGTCCCCCACAGTCACACCTTTCCAGCTGCCAAAACAGAGGGAGGAGTCATAAAACTACATAAATACCTTGCAGAATTAAAGCTCTTCACTAGATCATCTAAAATCCGGTTGTTTTTCAGGTCAGATTCTGAGACTGCCTATTAAAAAAAGAAAGAAAGAAAAAGCAAAAACAAACCTAAACAAACATTCAAATGCAGTGAAAACAGCAAGTGCCCAGAAAATGTTGAAGTGATCAATAACTTGTTTCTTAGCTCGATGCCTCAACTACCCCCACTAAAGTGCTACAGGAATTAAGATGCTTAAAGAGTAAACACTTTTTCCCCAAAAATATCTCATATTAAAATAACTGCCTGAGAACTTAAGTCTGGGATATTACAGGCAATAGATAAAAACAAAGCATAAAGCTAAAGCAACAAAGCCCAGCATGCCCAGGCTCCAACAGTGGTTTATTGTAGCACAGGTCTACCAAACCAAGGATCAGAAGGTGGTGGGAACCTTAAGCAACAATGCGTGAAAACTGATGAAGGGAAATGTTAATCTTCTCATTATGGAAGGAAAATGTGAATTATGAGATGCCTTTGTGCATTCAATTCATTCTTCTCAAACCATATCTGATTTTTATCTCACTGCAACTCTCTGCTCTTCTTTTTAACAAAGCTTTTCTTAGTTTCTCATACCAGTACCTCTAAGTTTTAAGCAGGTGGTAGTAAAACATACTCTATTGCAGTCTCCACTTGTTTGATGTTTAAAAACTGGCAAAGATACAAATAGGTACATTTTCTAGTCTTGAAAAGTCTCACCTGTTTCATGCTTTAGAACACAGACCAAAATTACTTCTATTTTGCCAATATTCCTGAAGCACCACTCACTGTTTTAGGCACTGTTTCTGAGGTCGATAAAGCCCAATCAGCTTAAGGTGAAAAGTTAGATTAAGGCCTAGAAAAAATTGTGTTCCATGCTCTTTAATCAAAGAAAGGCTTTAAGTGAGATCCTAATAACAACCCACCTGCAGAGCAGCCACAGCCTGGCTCCAGTGCTCTGCACATTCAGCCTCCTGGCCCTGGTGCAGAGCAGAGGGCTCCCCTCCCCAGAGGCCACGCGGCACAGCCACCTTTAGCACTGGGAGGTGTGTGGACACCTGCAGACACTCTTTGAGACTAAATGAGGCCTCTTACACACGGAAAATTAAGCGCTTATGTTTCAGCACTGCTGTTTAAATGACGGAGTATTTTAACATTAACAAATTAATGCTAAATGTTTTGTGATAGATTATATACACAGCCCCAAGCCAAAGCCCAGGCCTGATGCTCCATCCACTTTTGCCTGCACTGACAGAGGAGCACCTCTGAAACAGGAGAATTCCAGATGCAAGAGCACCCCACTTTGCCCATGTGACCAGAATTATTTGGCATAGTCCAGAGGGAAAAGCTCCTGAGATTTGCCAAAAAATAAAAAATACACAGAGGGAAAAATACCAAACCAAAACAACCCCACACTTACCACACAGCATGTTGGACATTGCGTTTTGTAGGACAAAAACTTGCGGATGCATAGGGAACAATCTGGAAAAAAGGAAATACGTAATTTTGAAGCAGACATTCTTCCAAATGCAGTTCCACATCCCTGCTTGTGTATTTCTTATCGTACAATATGTGCAAGCTATTCCACAATACACAAATATTGAAAATACACCATTTTTCCATGGAATTGAGATGATCATTGCTGAAAAAAAATCTGTATTTTATGCAAACATGTTTCAACATCAAATACCAGCTCCTCTGTCTAAAGCTGATGTTTGTTTCCTTTTGTTTCCCAGTGCAAGACAAGAAAACCTTCATCGGCCACCACCACTACAGCAGTGCTTGCACTGCTTACTCCCTCACCATGCTGGGTTTTTGACATGACTAATGTTGGATCACTTTCATCTTCCTGCATAGCCCCATACAAGCTCACAATCCCCTCTTTTTCCCAGGCTCTTCTGCCCCTTTCCAAAACAACTTGGTGAAAGAAGAGGCTAAAAAGGAGGGGAGACAGCACTGAAATGCTGAGAGACAGCCTAATGCTATCTCATCATCACAGGATGCCTCAATAAGACTCGGTGGTGAAACACGCCATAAGCTTCATTTTGTCACAGTAAACTTCTGCACTCCTCACACTTTGTCAACTTATCTGTGAGCTTTCACAGCCACTTAAGGATTTAAAAAGTCTCATCATTCTCCAGGAAAAGACATTCCCTCACTAGATCATTATGGGTCAGAGCCTCAGCACTGAACACAGCAGCAGCTCTCAAAACAGATCCATATTTCAGAGGCCCTCTGGGGATGCATCTGAAAAGCAGCAGAAGCATTAATTAATCCCAGAATGGTTTGGGTTGGGAGGGACCTTAAAGCTCACTTCATCCCACCCCCTGCCACGGACAGGGACACCTCCCATTAGATCAGGTTGCTCCAAGCCCCATCCAACCTGGTGTGATGCACCGATTAACACTGAAAACTGCAAACCCATCTAAATGCTCAAAAATCACTACAAATATAATAAAAAGTGACACAGGGTGAGAAACCAACCCATACAGAAGAGAAACAAACTTTAACAGTATGAATACGAATGAAGTGACAGATCCAGGCTGCCAGCCCCTGCCAATGGGCCAGGCCCATGCGTGCAATGATTGCTGCTCAGAGCCAGGGCAGCCACAGCTCCCTCAGGGAGAATAAACCACACAAGCTCTCAGCATTTGTATCTGTGCTCCCCTGCCCACCTTTCAGCTATGTTGGCCTGAGGACCAATTCATCCTCTCAGACCCAAGAATAAAAGAAACTCCTGGGCCACATGTCACTCTGCTCGTATTAGAGAGGACATTCACCTTCAGATGGTTTCATTGTGCAAAAAAAATACCACCAGCACATCTGTTCTGTCACTGATGGCACAGTCCAAACCACTGTGACAGTTAAATACCTACTGTCACATGAGCTACTGAATCCTCCCAGGCACCCAAGGAGGAGCAGAGGAGGAATTTTATGAGGCTACAGGTGCAAACAGATTACAGAGATGTCCAGAAGCCCTGAAATAGATCATTAAGAAAATGAGAATCAGCAAAAAGTTTTGCAAGTAGATGTATTTCATTGTCATCCATTCACAATTACCCATTAAAGGCAAAGGGCTTTTGGCTCCAGTTGTCCAACCTCAAGTCATCTGAGGAGATTACAGAGACAAGAGAGAGGAAAATACTTCAAGAAATTTTGATCTATTGTAGAAAACTTGGACTTTCTGCAGTTTGCAGGGGAAAGTAAATGCGTAATCTATTAAAAAAAAAAGAAGGTAGACAGATTCTTTTCAAAGCTAAGGGCCTCTGAACCCCACTGTGCCCCAGGCAGGCTGTACTGCCAGCAAGTGTAGAGAATTTCCAGTTTTGTGGCTCCCCACACTGGTTTCAATGGTGACAGCTTTGCCAAGCTAAACTAAACTTCACTGCCAAACTACAATGTCCCTCTTCATGGAAGGAAGTGCTACAGTTTCTGAACCAAACAATTACAAGCATTTATTTTAACGTGAGAAAAGGCAATGAACTTCCCCCCTAATCTGGCTTCAGCAAACTGCTTGGGGCCAGGTTCCAGCAGATATCGCCCAGGGCAGACACAGTAGCATGGAAAGTTTGAGCTCATAATGCTCTCCACATAGAGTTTTGCATTTGTACCACCCTCAAGATGGTAAGAAAGATATGTAAATGAAGAATTCCAGAGGCCGCATGTTTGGATAACAGTAGGAATTACAAAAGGGAAGGTTCTGGCTGCTTCCATCTTGCAAAGATTCTCCCAGCTTCCATTGCCAAGAGAATCACAGAACCCTAGAATGGTTTAGGTGGGAAGGGACCTTAAGGCCCATCCAGTGTCACCCCTGCCATGGGCAGGGACACCTTCCACTATCCCAGGTTGCTCAGAGCCTCATCCAACCTGGCCTTGGGCACTGCCAGGGATCCAGGGGCAGCCACAGCTGCTCTGGGCACCCTGACAGGGAACAATTTCTTCTGACTCTCTAATCTAACCCTGTCCTCTGTCAGTGGGAAGCCATTCCCCCTGTGCTGCTGGCACCCCAGGCCTTTGTGAATAGCCTCTCTCCATCTTTCCTGCAGGCTCCCGCCAGGCACTGGAGGGCCACAATTAGGTCACCCTCCAGAACCTCTCTTCGCCACGCTGGACCATCCCAGCTCGCCCGGTCTTTCCTCTCAGTTCACACTCGGAACTTCATCCACTTCAGCGGGACTGGGCAAGTCCCGCAACAGCAACCGATGTCCTCGCAGCCCTCCCGCCGCGGCACTCACAGTTGTGCGAGCACTGCGGGATGATCACGGCGATGCTGAAGTAGTCGAAGCAAATCCCACAGCGCAGCAGCTCATCCACGGCCTGCAAGGAGAGCGGGATCAGCCGGGGCAGGGCGGCACGGGCAGGGGTGCAGCGGCCGTGCCGGCTCAGGCTGCGAGCGCCGTCCCGAGCTCCGGGGCGCCGGGGCCGCGTACGGGCCCCAGCGGGGACCCCAACCCGCCCGCCCGCCGCTCCGGCCCCGCCGCGCCGCACGCACCTTCAGCGGGGCCAGGCCGGGCGGCCAGGGCGGCTCGAGCAGCGGCAGCGGCAGCGCCAGGGCCATGTCGGCGCGGCCCCGCTGAAGCAGCGTGCGGCCCCGCGGCCCCTCGGCCCCGCTCCGGCGGGCGGCGGCTCCGGATCGCGCGCGCTCAGCGTCCCGCGCGCCTCCGCCCGCGCTTCCGGCGGCGCTTCCGGGAGCGGCCGGGAACGGGCCGGGAACTGCCGGGAACGGGCACGGGAACTGCCGGGAACGGGGAACGGGCACGGGGAGCGGGCACAGGGAGCGGGGAACGGGCCGGGAACTGCCGGGAGCGGGCACCGGGAAGGGGCTGGGGGCGGGGCTGGGGCCGCACCGCCTACCCAGGCCCCGCCGCTCGTTCCCGGCCCGTGTGCGGAGCCCCGGCGTTCCCCGCTCCCTCCCGGCGGAGCCGCGGGCCCACGGACAGCCCTGGCCCCCGGAAAGAGCCGCGGGCACGGACCCGGCCGTGCGCCCGCCCTCGGCACGGACCGCTGCGGTGCCTTCTCAGAGAGCGGCGTTGTGCCACAGCTGCAGAACGCTCTGTGCTCGCTTTCTGGTGAAGTCTAACTAAAGAGCGGCTCGGGCAGGTCCATCCACTCATCCTGGGGATGGGTGTTAATGGGGCAGGCCCCAGAGCAGCGTGCAGCTCCGCTCGCTGCTCTCTCTGGATGCCGCAGGATTCACAGCGCTGCCATCGCTGGTGTACCCAGCTCCCGAACGAGATGTGTCCGAGTGCTCCCGTAAGATGGACATGGGTGGCCTCGTCTGTATCTCCCAGATGATATTAATTAAAAACCCATCCAGGACGTGTCGGTGGGATTTGGAAACGCAGTGACCCGCCTCTGTCCCTCTGCAGCTCCCTGCGCTGTGCCCGGGTGTGTGCCTGCCCCTTGCTCGGCGCCTCCTTCCCGGCGCTGCTGGGCTGCCCTGGGCAGCATCCGCACGGCCTGTGCCCGCCTCAGACCGCCGCTCCGAGCTCCGCACGGGGCACAGCGAACCGGGCTGAAACCCGCACGAACGGCAGTGATCAGAGCTGAGCGCTCCCCACGGGCTGCCGGGAGGTTTAATCATTGCCACGGAGTCTGGGGGAAATGATCGCGTTGCCCAGGTCACGCAGGATAAAATTGCAAAGCGACCTGCGGTGTCTGGTGCAGCTGGGATTGCAGAGGGCCGGTGCTGACCCAGCCCTGGGGATCCTCGGGCACACTTCACACTGTTAACAATATTCCTGTTCATTTAACTTGCTGCAGCAGAGGTTTTTACACACACACACGAAATATATTTAACCCTTTTTTAAATATTACTCTACAGAACAGTACTACCTCCCTTTGCTTACTTCATTTCACAGGTGTGTTTTAAGCCCTTCACTTTTGCAGCTGCTGGCGACTCAAGCATGCTGTTACCTGAAAACTGCGTACATATGTGCCTGATTTTTTTTATGAGTTTTTTTTGTCGCAGTGTAATTTGCGTGCTCTTGTTCCTGATCTGAGCTAGTCTGATTTTTGAATCAAGCCAAGCTCCCTCAGCTGACACTCAGTAACTCTCATATATATCTAAATAAAGGGTACTCCACGGCCAACATGATGGAGAAGGCCAGAGGAAACCATCACAATCGTCTCTGCTGGCCTTGGGCACGATGAATCTCTGAATTTATTTATTTGAATGGATCTGATTATTGCCTGCCCCTTGCCAAAAGTGCTGGAATTTACAGAATAGTGTCATTGACACTTAAGTGCCTGTTCTTTTCACCTTAAGGAATCAATTTCTGCTTTCTCTGTGAGCTGCGACCTAATGTATCAAACTCTTGCAATTTTCTGTTCTTTTCGTTCCCTAATGCACACGGCAGATTTTGGTTCACACATTCTGACAGGAGCTTATTGGGTGGGAATTAACTCACCCACCCAGGAATGGGCACCGAGGGTTCATGGGTTCATTTCTGCAGCAACATGTTTATTTTTTGTTTAAGTGGACTGATGAAGAGCGAAGGGCAGTGAATTTGCAGCCAAGCACCATCCACACAGACCACTGCCAAATGAAACACAATTTAAACTATTTCCATGGTAAAAGCACCATACAAAAGAGCCCTGGAAAATCTGTGCTTTCACCTGAATCCTGCACGCTGCAGAAGCTGGGGAGCATCCACCTCCTTCGGCTGCGTGGCAGGATGATCCCTCTAGTGCATGGTGCACGATCTGTGAGCCCTTTCCCGTTGGGATGCAGTGCTGTGGGCTGTCCGACCATGGCAGAGACACTTGGAAGCCCAGCAGCCCTCAGGCTGTGCCGCACTGCCCCAGAGTTTGGCCGGCAAAGCGCTCCCACCTGCCCGGCTGGAGCCCCCTTGAGCACATCCCCGGGAGCAGAGCAGCCCCACGGAGCCCTGCCGAGGGAGGACAGTTCTCCTCCTCTGTAGGAATGATTCCCACTGTTTTATTGGCACTGTGGGCTTCGCTGAAGCAGGAATAAACTGGTTTATCTTGCTGAATGACCAAGTTACAACTCATTATTATACACAGAACACCAAAACAGAGAACATATATCCTCCTCCCAAGCTCCTGAAATACTCATTTAATTTAAAATACCAGGAGGTCCCAACTGCATTTTCATAAACTTGTTGCCCTGTTCTGTTAGCAGAGAAATGCATGGAAAAGCTTAGTAGGAGGTGGAGCAGCCTGACATAAAGCAAATCTCCAAAAGCTACTGATTTTCACTTGTGTTGTTGAGACAAAATACTTAAGTGGAGTTTTACATAATTCCCAGCTGGTTGTGCACAACTCAATAATGTAAAGGGCATTTGTTCCCCCGTGGTGCTCAGTGCCTCGAGCAGAACTGTTGTTTTCCCCTATGCCCCGACACAAATAGCTCATCCTCAGCTGCCCTTAGTACATGGATCTCGAAACTAAAGGCTGACACTCCACCAGGGTCTGCCTTGTATGTCTGTGTCACTGGACATTCTTCATTCTGGATGTACAAACACACCACAGAAAAAAGCCTCTGGGACACCAGCATGTAGATTGGATGAAAAATCAGCAGAAGAACATACTGTACTTCAAAAGAAAATATCAAACCCCAAACCAGAGAACATTTTGAGTTAATTGTTTCTAAGTATTTTCAGAGATTCCTTAATGTTTAAAGCAGTGGAAAGTTTCTCATCATGTCATTCCCAACTGGAAAGGAGAAGAACCTGAAACCACGAGTAAGACTGTTCAGAAATATTAAACATTGACCTTTCTCTGCCCTTGTGTTAAAGTTGGCAACCATTTATTGATTTTTACAGGACTAAATTTAGTCTGATGTTGAGACTTTTGGAACAAAAAGATCCCACATTGTCATGGTTTAATCCCAGTCAACATCCAAGCCCACGCAGCCACTCACTCATTCCCCCACCAGTGGGACTGAGAAGAGAATCAGAAGAGCAAAAGGGAGAAAAGTCATGCGTTGAGATGAAGACAGTTTAATAGGTGAAGCAAAAGCCACACACACCAGCAAAGCAAAGTAATTCATTCCCTACCTTCCATGGGCAGTCAGGTGTTCAGCCATTTCCAGGGCAGCGGAGCTCCGTCACATGAAGCAAATACTTGGGAAGACAAACTCCAATGATCCCCCCACCTTGTGTACTGAGCATGATGTCCTGTGGTTTGGAATATCCCTTGGGTCAGTTGGGATCACCTGTCCTGGCTGTTTCCCCTCCCAGCCTCCCATGCAGTCCCAGCTGCCTTGCCAGTGTGGCAGAACGAGGAGCAGGAAAGGCCTTGGTTCTGTGAGAGCCCTGCACAGCAAGAGCAAAAACATCTCTATTTATAATCACTCTGTTCAGCGCAAATCCCAAACACAGCCCCAAACCAGCCACTGGGAAGAAAACTAACTCTACCCCAGCCAAAACCAGCATGACCAGGCGCAGGCCTGGAGCAGCCAGAGGATGTCCTGGAGTGAGGTATCCTGTGAGGGGGTGTGGGGTCACCTGCAGCATCTGCGATATTCAGAGACAACAGACTGCAGGGGCGGGTTCAGAGGTGCTGGTTTTTCTTTCCTCTCATTAGTTTTTGGCTAAAAGCCTCTGTTTCAGCAATGGTCCCACCACCCCTCTGTTGTTTCCTTGGCAGGCCAAGCACAGCAGCCTCCTGTGCAGCCGGCGATGCTGAGAGCCTCAGTCGCAGCCTTCCAAGCACAAAAGACCACAGGACACACTAACAACCTTTCATTAGTCAAAATGTTCCCAGCCCATGTGCTGAAGCGAATTTATCACCCTAGCAGAGGTTGTGCTGGCAGGAACCTCACACCCAACGTTTGCTGCTTTGGCTGTGCCACAGCTCCACAAGTATCTGGTCATTTCACACAGAAATTACTTGAAAGCACAAATGAAATCCTTTTTGTTTTATTTTGTTTTTTAGTCTACTGCAATTATTTTAGGCCAACATAAACCAGTGAAAAGCATCTTAGAGTTTTACAGAGTAGCATGGAAACTTCCATGAAAATGCTGTGAGAGTTAGCAGCCAAAGGAGCCAGAAATAATATTTAAACTTTCTCCTGGAATGCTTTAAGATGGACATGGTGAGTAAAATCACTCTGGGCATTTCAAGTAAACCAATGGTGACTGAATTGGACCTGACCAGAGGGCAAGATGAAATGACAGTGGCTGCTGGACAGGGAGAGGAGGCAGCAGATGAACTGGCACACCTCTGACCTGGGACAGGGACAGTGTCAAAGAATGAGCCAGCAGTGAATTGCCCTTTGCTGGTTTTGGCCTCCTGCCACAGCAACACTTGTTGACGTTTCAGAGACATTGTTTTGCACATGCAGATACCTCCCATTTGGACACTGATGCTATAAATGTTATAAAAATCATGAGTAATCTCATGAGCTCCGAACTACTCCAGTATAAAAACTCCCACACTGATAATCCATACATACTTAGACACAGTGGGTCTGTAATACCTTCCATTTTCTTTGACTGTCTCCCAGCAGTGTATTCCATTGCCAGCTTTGTGCCTTAGAGTCACTCTTTGGCTGTTTGGTTCTTGGGTAAATCAGGTAAAATCCAAAGGCAAGAGTCAATACATTAATAGAAGTGTTTCTTAGTTGACATTCCAGCTCTCCTGCACAGATTTAGCCTTTTTCAGTTGAAGGACTTGGGAGCAGAGTTTGGATACAAGTTGTTCCCAGTCCCTTGTGCCATATGGCTGCTGATTTGCCACCAAAATGCCCATCATTGAGACTTCACTCCTTTGCTGAAACTTGTTTGGGTTGTTCTGCTGCTGTATTTATCACTTCATTGCTGCCTTCCCCTGTTCCTAAACATTAAGCAGTTCTCAGCCTTTGCAATTTAAGAGTAGCACACCACCTTCGACTCCGTCCCTATGCCAGGGTAAGACATTCCCCAAACATGCCCTGGCTCCAATGAAGGTTCATTTGTCCTCCCTCTTAACTACTGGGAAGTGCAAGAGAGTCTGGAGAGCTCCTCATGGGGCTCTGGCCCCCCTCAAGCACTTCCCAGCTTGGGTTTAATTAAGAACACAACTTTCACCAACAAAGCTTCCATGCTTTGCCATGGATTGTGAACTTGTGCCCCTGGACTTTCTGCCCAGAGGTGCCTGAGGTCAGGGATCCATCCTGCCTCCCACCAGCCCTATCCCTGCTCATTAGTACTCTCCAGCAGTCCCCAGCACTTCCAGCACTGTCTTGCCAAGATGCTGATGAGTCCCAGGAGCCACTGGAGATGTATTTTCCTGGATCATGGGGCCTTGGCAGAATCTCTGGCTGCTCTGTGTCACCTGTGTGTCACCTACAGCTCAGCTCACTCTGCATTTCACTGGTGAGCTGCTGCTCATCAACTAAGCAAGGGTAAAACAGTCAGAACAAGAGAACTATGAAAAGACAATTTCACTCCTGCTCAGCTTAGCCTGTTTATGCCTAGATTTACGTGTCAGAGCAAGACCAAACAGAGGGAGGAGGAGCCATTTGTCACCAGAACACCTGCAGAAAAAGCAGCTCCAGCCCATCCATGGTGCTGCAGCCTGCTCTAGTAGTGCACAGACCACTGCTGATGAGTCTGGGGTGAGATGTGTGTTGGGATTGATGCCAGTGGTGAAAAACAAAACCCCTCGAGTGTTGGCAGCTGAAACACCAGGTAATTACTTAATTGACTCCATAATTTCCACCTTGGAGCAGCAGCCTGCAGCACTCAGGCTAAAAGCAGAAGCCCATTAGTAATTCTGGCAGCAGTTAATGTCCCAGACCATGGAAAGCAGAAATCCAGAGCATGTCCTGGTGCAATGTTTGGAAGCTGAGAGACACCCTGCATCCATCCGTCTGCCAGGAGTGCTCACCTCTGCTGGACCCAGCAACTCCTCCAGCTCTGACCAGAGGCACAGACCCAGAGTGTCCAGAACTGAGAGTTCCATCCAGGGAAACTAGAACGAAAATGAAGACATATCAATAAAAAATTAGCACAGAAGGGAGTTAGCCCCACTCCCCACGGGGTGGTACTGGGCAGACTGGCAGCTGCAGGACTCCTGCTGGGATGTGGGGAGGTTGGAGGCTTGGGGTGGGCAGGGGGCACCAGACCCACCCAAAGTTTCAACTGGGATCAAGAGGCAAACGAGTGAGCAAAGTTATAAAGATGCTGCAGAGTAGCACTGGCAGAACAGGAAAGCTCTGTAGGAATAAAACCACATCTGAGGGCTGCTTTGGCTGTCAGGTCTGTAAAACATTTCCTTGCCCTTCCCCTCAGGCAGACCAGCCCTCACGAACACATTCTCACAGCAAAGGGATGCAGATCTTGGGATCTGTCAGTGTCATCAGCCCTGTCCTGGGGAAGGCATCAGCACCCCAGTGTCAGGCAGGGTGGTCAGGAGGGCACAGCAGCGTCACCAGAGGCTGCCACACTGGGCACACCCATAGCCCAGCACTCAGCTAATTCCGCTGTCAGCACTCTACATCAATAACCTCAGCTTTAAACACAGCTAATTGTCCAGTTAAGCTGACTTTGGCAGGAATAAATCCACCCTGGCACCAGCTGGGCCAGGGACAATGTGTTTGGGCTTTGCTGCTGTCAGCTCACGGCAGCAGTGCAGGATCAGCTAGACCCAAAGCCATGAGCAAACAGCGCCAGAGAAGGGGTGGCTGCACACGAGGCTTGTCCCCAAAAGCCCTATGAACAATGTATAACTTCTTACAGGAAATAATCATTTATATCATTCCCATGGACTTCAGTTGCCACACCAGGGAGGAGGGAAGGCATTAGTCATGCACTAGCAGATGTTTTGACTTACGTAAGAATTAATTTTTTTTCTTTCTTTCTTTTAAGAAAAAGTCTGCATCTCACCCTAGAGCCTTCCTGAGGGTCTCCTCACCCTCAGCCATTGCCACAGCCCCACAAGCCCAGCACTGTCCTAGTCTGTGACACAGCTCTGCCAGCTTCAGCACTTGCCCAGTCATTGCTAAATATATTATTTTTATAAAGGCTGTCTTGAAGGGGGTGAAAAAATGGATGCAACAACAGTTTAGAGACAGAAATTCAGCACAAGTTTTATTGGTGTTTAGCAGCAGCAGATAGGGGGTGGGTAGGGCTGTCAAGGACAGCTATTTCTTGTTAGCTGAGACACATCAAGGAGGGAAAGAAGCTCGTTAGCTTTGAGTGGGGTAGGAAGGCTTGGGCTGGTGACCAGCACTGGTGACAGCCCTTCCCTGGGGGATGTCACAGGGAGCACACAGCTCTCGCCAGGCTGCAGAGCCCCAGCCAGGTCCATATCTGCCTCACTGCATGAGCTGCCTGGAAGAGCAGCCCAAGGATCTGCACCAGCTCCCAGCCAAGCTCACGCTCATCAAAATCTCCGAGTGCCCCAGACAGCTGGGTATCTTAACTTAAAAATTTATCTTTATTAGATAGAACTGGACACATTTGCATGTCCAGAGATGAGTCTCATGCTGGTGGGGCTTGGGTGGAATTAGGAGCTGTCAGAGGGTGCCTGGCCTTTGGATGCTGTCAGGACGGTGTTATTAGATTTAAAGGTCTGGAATAAGCTTTGCTCCAGAGCCGAAGCTTCATTTCCAACACACAAACCTCCACTGATTTTGCAGCATCGAGGATTCCAAGCCCAAGTCTCTTAAAGGTTCCTGGGGAGGGAAGAGGTGTCTCTGTGGAACAGAGCAAGGCTGGTTTACCTGCAATGCTTATGCTGATCTGATGCATGAGTAGTTAAAATCCAGCAAATTACACTTTTATCTCATGGAACACTTAAACCAAAATGCTTCAACAGCTGCATTCAACACCCCACAAGCAAGGAAAGTGATCCCAAAGGGCAGCAGGAATGTGGTGCTGTTTTCCAGCTGAGCTATGATCATAAAAAGGTTTCCAATTGCTCCACAGTATTTACAGAAGATGGATAATGCTGCAGTCTCTCAGGCCTGCTAAAGCCTGCTTTCCAACATTTCTATCGTGAGGCTGGAGGTGTATATTAAGGGGAAATAAAAAAGTTATCAAAAGTTGGGGAAATACTGTTATTTTCATTCTGTGCCTGCAGCTGGCTCAGGCTCAGGATACAGCACAACCTCCCCAAGGGACTGGCTCAGCCCTGGCTGCTCCAGGTCCTGCTTGAGCTCAGAGGTGGGCAGGGGGCTGGGCACAGCCAGGGGCACCAGGAGCACTCCAGATACCCCCCACATCAGCACTGGTCAGCCAAGGGAAGGGCTTTGCTCCAGGGAGATGGGGACATTGCTCTGGCTTGTGCTGGAACAGGGAGGGAAACATTCAAAGAAAAACATTAAAATTGAAACCAAATTGCACCAAAACACAGCACGTCCCACAGCAGCACTGGCTGGTGCCAGTACTGTCCCTCCCACAGCTGATGAGCTATGGGAGGGCCAGGGATAGGGCCAGGGGAACTGACATCTGAAAAACACTCCGCCAGTTTCAAGAATCAATCTCATCTGGCAAGTCTTTTCTCCTCTCCACAGGAAATTAAACGTGTGCTCACAGGGAATGTCTCCAAACACACACACTCCCACATGCGAAAATCTCCGTCACATACTTGGGGCTGTGGTCACTCCTGCTGCCCTGCCCCAGGGGGCTGAGCTGTTGGGCAGCCCCAGACACTGAGGGTGCCATGGGCAGAGGGGATCAGGCAGGAAAAAGGGCACTAAATGGCCCAACATGGGCATGGTCCAGCCACAAGCAATGAGGGTGCAATAAATGTACACCCTCAGCAATTAATATACACCTTCAGCAACAAAGCCAATGCAACAGAGCATCTCTCAAATGTTCACAAGACCAGGGAGCTCCAGGCAAGTCAGAGATGCTGCCCAAAGGGACCTGCAGCCATATCTCAGCTGAAACAGCAGCAGGAGCTGCCAAAACCCTCTAAACTGAGATGCCCGGGGTGAGCCGCTATCCTCAGGTGGCCCCAGCTCTCAGCCACCTCGACTGGGAAGGGATGCTCCTCTCCACACCCTGGGCTCCCTGCTGGCTCCCCAGCGTGGCCCACGGCTGTGCACAGATGCCATTCCCAGGCAGAGCCATTCCCAGGGCAGTCGGACTCAAAGGATGCAGGCTCTGGGCACCCACAGCACAGTGCTCTGTTTTAGTTTTAAACATGGATGGAAAATCTTTACCTCATTTGCTAAAAGCACTTTAATGTCTTTGCACAGGAAAAAAACCCACTAAAATGTATTAGTAATTTGGATTATTTGATTCAGTCAGCAGGACTGAGAGCACTTGCTTCACTTCGAGTCCAGGTTCAAAGCAATAATCACTAAGTTCTGCATCATTTCCTTTACATTTCATTTCTGTGTCATTTCATTCATTCATTATGAGTGTGGCAGGTGCCAGAGTGCCCTTAGGTGCCCCTCGCAGCACACAGAGTGAGTGGCTCTTGGATCCAGCCACGTATTGAACAGCTGGACCCATCCGAGTTAAAGGCAAGTCACCCACAGAGCATTCCTTGGTGGTCAACTACCCCAGCGGTGACTGGAGGAAGCTGAGAGTTCATTTCAGCACCTCAGAGGGTTCTAGTATTGAATGAGGTCTCGGTGAGGCAGAGGCAAGGCCTGGCACTGCCACAACCCAGCACTGTCCTGCTGCAGCCCCGGCGGCATCAGCCCAGGAGCACTCCCAGAGCTAAAAGCAGGTGCTGTGCTATTTCTCCTCACCAGTGGAGAGCAGGGCTGGCCGGGACAGCATCTGCCACCCAGCCCTCATCCTGCCATGTGCCACCTCACAGGGGGGTGGTTCCTCTAGGGCAAAGTTGGTGCTGCACAAGGAAACGCCATTTATCCAGAAGAAGAAAACCTGAGTCACCAAGAAGGAATTTTTGGGAGCTGCTGCTTCCCCAGTGACCCTTGTGTAGAGCCCAAACAGGCCCTGCTGTGGCCCCCAGGAAGCACCACGGCTGCTCCTGCTCAGCCAGAGCCAGTCCCAGCCCCAGCCCTGCTCTGCAGCAGCGCTCTCAGTGAGTTCTCCGTGAAGACAATCACACCGCAGAGCTGCCCTGCTGTGATGAACGCATTTCACCCGGTGACAGGCTGTACTTGGACATGCACAACACAGCTTTACCAGGAGTCTCTTATTCACCCAGCTGCTCAGAGAGGCAAACACAGAGTCATGACTTTACCTCCTCATCTTTTTTTATCACCTGGCTCATGTCCAGTCCCATGGTATCTTCAAGCAAGGGGCCTCAGCAAGACCCACCAAGACCCACCTCAGACACCACCATCACTTCCAAGCTCCCGGAGCCCCTGGAGAGCCTCTGCTCAGAGGGGTCAGCCAGGCTCCTGCAGCCCCTGCTCCGTGCCCTGCACCTCGCAGCAGAACCTCAAATGGGGACAGAGCGACTCGGCGCACCCTGAACCGGCCCAATGCCCACATCTGCTTCCAGGACACAGCCACAGGCTCCTCGAGCCCCAGAGCCCACGGTGCTCCCATGGGCTGGGCAAGGAACAGAGCAGCTGCCCAGCAGTGCTCCGAGGAAGTACTTACACACATTCACCAGTTAAAAGGGATTTTTAACTGTAGAAGGAAATCAACACACGTGTCAGCACGCAGCAGCGTGGAAAGGTAATTTAAATGCAAATACTGCATTCGGCCCATAGAAATTAATAAATACATTCGACTTATTGTTCACACTTAGAGTTAATTATTATTACACCTCAGCCGCGTAACTGGACCCTCTGGAGAGAAACAGTTCAGGGATTAATTTCAGTTCAATCAGGCAGTGACAGCCCCTTCCCCTGGAGTGATGGCAGTGCCTGGCCTGGCGCTGAGAGGGAAGGGAAGGGAATGGAATGGAATGGAAGGCAAGGCAAGGCAAGGCAAGGCAAGGCAAGGCAAGGCAAGGCAAGGCAAGGCCAGGCCAGGCCAGGCCAGGCCCCCCTCCCCGCTCAGCCCGGCCGGGCGCGGGGCGCTGCCGCCCTCTGCTGGCGGCGGGCGGACACGGCGGGGACGCTGCGGGGACGCTCCGGACACCGGGCCCGCCCGCCGCGGGACGCTGCGGGCACCGAGCACACCCGGTGCACACCTTGCACGCCGGGCACAGAGCCCGCAGGGGCCTCACGGGTGTCGCTGGCACAGACCCGGCATCCTCAAGGGCCCGGCCGGGGCCCTGTTCCTCCGCACGCATCCGCTGCCCGGGGACCTGCTGGAGCCACCCCCGGGCTTTCCCCCAGGGCGGTGCCCAGGAGCCTCCCGGCCCAGGATGCTCCTGCGGTGGGGACCTGCCGTGCCAGGACCGAACCCTGCTGCTGTCGGTGCTGAGGAGAGGGCGGTGAGCGGTAGAGGGCGGGCCTGGCAGCCCAGAACTCAACTCGCCCCGCACTGCACTGCACTGCCCTCTCCTGAGGCTGTGCCCATTAACCGTATTTAAGGAGGGGTAATTAAGGACGGGGTGATGCAGGTGAAGCCCCACTTGCAGCTCCGCCAGTCCTCCCCCTGCTCATTGCCCACACAAACCCCTGCTCGAGCATCACCAGCTGCGTCTGCAGCTGCCTCACCTCAAGGCTGGATGACGGATGGAATCGGAGGTCTCTGCCTCTCCGTGCTGCCAGGATGGGAGGCAAGTGAAGCCACGAACCAGCAGCAGAAAAAAACAATGGGAAGAGAGATAACCCAGGGTGAGTGAACGCCCAGCAGAGTTCCTTGCAGCTTAGGTGTGAGGTACTCTGGGGATGTTTGTTTAGAATCAGTTTTTTATCCTCTCAGCAGCCATAAACAGCACCCAGAGCCCGGCTGTAGGGGCAGGACACAGTGTCTACTGCCCAGGGCAGGGTAGGATGCTGTGGGGCACAGGAGGGCTCTACACCTTGACAGCCCATGCTGGCACCTGGGAGAGGCAGAGGCCAAGGGTCTCTCATGTTCCCAGGCTGCAGCAGCACCTGCTTTGGGGTGACACTTCCCCATCCTGCTGCTCCCACACTGGGCAGTGGGACAGTCTCTGCCTCAGAGATTGCTGACCAAGGCTGAACCTTGCTGTCTACAAGAGGTACATCAGCCCCTGGTGAGCCCACCCAAAACTAGCCTGAACAAACCTGACATAAAGCTGCCTGTAACTCCGTGGGGGGACATCTCGGCTAGCACAGGTCCTGCCACCTCACTGGAAATGGGCAAATCCCTTGGAGGTGGTGGGTGGGTCTTTTTATTCACCTACATCCTTCTTTCCTGTGTTTGCACCATATGCCCAGAGCTGGAAGAGCCCATATGTCATCTCCATGGCCCATCCAAACACACACAAAGGCAGCTACTGAGCATCCATGGGATGAGGGGTGGGGAAGAAGCACAGGCAAGAGGCAGCAAATCTTCTGAAACCACAGACAACATTTTTGAGAAAAGTTAAGCAGTTTATTCAACAGGATGAGTCCACACCCAACCAGTGGCTTCATCTACATGGCATCACCAGCACACACGAGGACCCACTCAGACACTCTAGCTGACGGCATCTCACCATACATTACAGAGACAACACCAGAGGAGGAAGAGGAGGAGGAGGATGACCGGTACAGTGGGCAGCAGCCAGCGGTTTCCCACGGCCTCCTGGCATGACCAACCCCATCCCCACCAGCCCTCGCAGCCCAGCCACACAAAGCAAATCAGACTCGGGACATCTACTGCCGCCCCGCGAGAACCACGACACTGCTAGTTAAATAACATACCCGGGGATACAAACACCACCTACCAGGGACTTCAGCCTAGGGAACAAAGTGCACTGTCATCGCCGCCCCAGGACGCCCGCGGTGCTGAGGGTCTGTCCAGGGCAGGGGCCTCGGTGCTGTCACGCAGCCCCTCAGCACCATGGCAGGCCCCGGGGCCGGGCTGCAGAACGGGCTGGACGGGGCAGGGCCGCGGAGCCCAGCCGAGATCCGCGCTCGCTCTGCACAGCAGAGAAACAGCTGCCCCTGCGGCGGCCTGCGGACAGGAGCACACCCACCCTGGGCCCGGCAGCAGCTCAGCCGTGGGCTGTCACAGTGAAGCTCTGTGAACTCTGAAGCCCACACACAGTCTGTGCCCTCAGGGACGTACCGAGGATCGGAGTCAGTCACTCACAAACCATGAGCGGATTCCAGTTATGATGCTCCTACAATGTATGTGGTTCAATTTTGTGCCAAGTTCGCTTACAGAAAAATACATTTCTTCCCTTAAATTTACAGTAGTTAAAACTACAGTTGGAATACCATATTACAAAGGGGGAGTTTATTCTCCAACAAAAAGTCTTGGTTCCCTTTTCACTAAACAGAAAAATGGAAGGACTTTAAAAGCAATCACCCCGAGCACAACACAACTGCCCAGACGAACCCATGTGTGCACAGCTCCCAGGCCTGAACTCCAACCATTTGTTTTGGTGCTCAAAAAGGCACTTAAAGATAAGAAAATAATTGTATTAAAAACCCACAACAAAACAAAAGAAAATGAAAGGCAATAATTTAATGGAAAGACACGGGAACTTGTACCGTATGGTCGAAAGTAAGAAGGGAGGAAATAAAACCCTGAATGAAGACGGGTTTGCTCTCAAGTCAACTCGGAAAGCATATAAAAAACAGAAAACCGGCAAAGTGAAGTTCTCCAGGAACTAAATGGAAACAAAAGTAATAATTACTGGCAATGGATACACAGCACTCGTGCCAAATGGATCCTTCTCTCCCCCAGCACAGGTCCGTGACCAGCCCAGCCCTGCTGCCGCTGGGCCAGGCCAGGCAGTGGCCAGGGCTGCGCCAGGAAAGGGGGGAGATGGAGAAATAAACACCAACATGAACCAATTGTGGTCATTACAAACGCCAAGGACGTTCACAGACAAGCACACACACTGTCTGCCCTGCCAGTGTGACAGGGAGGGACATGGGCAGAGCTGCTCCCCACGGGCTCTGCGAGGGGTGCCGGTGGCTTCGCTTCCCTTCGGGATTACTATTATTATTACTGGGTTTATTTTTACATCAAGCTACCTACTAAGTGCAAAGATTTGTTGAGTGGCATCGGCTTTTATCTAATTTTAGCCTATTTTTGTACAGTTTACAGGTTAACAGTTACTTTCAAGCAGTTAAGCAAGTACAGCAATATTTACAGGGCTGGCAGAGTGGGGTGTGAGGGGACGTGCGATGGGCAGGGGGCAGGCACCAGCCACTCCCGGCCGCCTGCGCTGTCAACTCCGTGCCCGGTGCACGGAGGCGCAGGGGTGGAGGTGCAGATACGGGGGTGCAGCTGTGGAAGTACAAGCATGGAGGTACAGAGGTACAGGTGTGCATGTACAGGCGGTCTTGCACGAGTGTGAGCTCCACCGCTGAGGAGACACGAGCCACTGCAGGACTGACGGGCTCTGCCACCCTGCTCAGTGCCTCCACTGCCTTCTGGAAGCCAGGCTGCTTCTCCTGCAGAGCTGGAGAGATGAGGAAGATGAAGTGGGGGGACAAAGCAAAGCCCCAGGCAGGGTAGGTGGCTGCTGGATGAGGCAGGAGGGCTTGCAGGCATCTTCACCCAGGCACAGACAGAGCAGCAGGATCAGAGATGGCAGGGAGGAAGGATGAATGTTAAGGAGCCATTAGCACATGACCATGGGGACGTACCAAATCAAACCATGGGGCACTGCGTGGAAATCTGTACAAGGAAAAGCTTCAGGAGAAGCACGGAGCATCTTGGATTCAGTGCTTACAGAGGAGTCTGGATTATCAGAGAGGACCATGCAACCCGCAGCCTTCTGCATATTTTTTCTCTGGGTAAAACAAAATGTAGATTCCATTGCATAAACTCAAACGGTTGTATTACACGGTATAGTACACAAAGTGCAAAGTATCACCCATCAGATCAGTTCTGCATCTGACGCAGTCAAATACGGCTCATGCTTCTCATGCAGGACAACCACTCTGACCCGAGACCCCTCCTTGCTGCTCAGGCCTGACTGTTGAGAGACCATTGGGTTGGGTTTTGATTAAAAAAAAAAAAAAAAAGAAAAAGCACAATGGGGAAAGGGAGATGATGACTCTCCAAACTCTGTAAGTTACTCCATGCTTTACCACAGGTTTGGTCACTAGTCCTTGTTCACTCTGAAAACTTGCAGAGAAGCAGCATTCCACGGTCCCGGTGCAGCACAGTGTCCTCCTCCTGCACGAGGGTGATGGCACACACCTCACTCTGTCCCCACTCGTGACACTCACTTCACTCCATCCCACTCATGGCACACACCTTGCTTTGTCCCTGCTGCCCAGGGCATCATGGGCACATGAAGACATCTGAGGATTCAGGATTGGAAAGACTCTAGCTGGCCAGACACATGGTCATTTATGGACTTCCAGCTCTTTTCCACAGCGCAGCAGTGAACAGACCCCACTGTATACCCATCCCTTTTTTTTTTCAACGCCAAGAGGTACAGAAAATAAATTCCAGGATGGCCTTGTATTGCTTGATGCACAGCTGCTGCAGTGTGGGCTTCCACGTGCACAGAGAGCCTTGGAAACCCAGACCAACCCACTGTCTCAAGAGAGGACATTTCAGAGCCAGTTTCTGAGGTAAATCTACTATTTTAAAAAGTCACTGAATTCTGTACACTTTGTTTTTAATATATACTTCTACATTGAGTATGTTCTCCAGTGCCAATACGTAGACCCGCCGTCTCCTCCTGCTGTAGGACCGCAAGCTCGGGAAGTGTTTCTGCATGGATGGGGTGTGTGCACACCTATGTATATACACACACTCGTATGTACAGCACCAGGCCCAGGCCACGCGCGTGTTTCCTTTCACAGCGGCTCCCCGCAGCGGGGCTCTGAGCCCTGCACCTCCAGCGAGGCTTCGCTGCGCCCACCCCGCTCCCACCGTCCGGGTGCCAGCTCTCCTGCCGCAGTCCCCTGGCCCAGCCTACATGGTGCCCGATTTATCTGCTGAGCTGCTGGGGAAGAGCTTCTCGGTGGGGGTGACGGCGGGGCTGCCCACCCCCGAGCTGCTGCTGCTGCTGGAGCGGTGCTGCACCACCGGCCGCACCGGCCGCATGGGCGGCGGCCGCAGCTGCGCCCCGGCCAGCCGGGCCGACAGCGCTGGCTTGAAGGTGGTCATCATCTCGGTGGTGGAGCTGCTGCTGCGCCGCATGGCCGCGTCGGGGTCTCGGATCAGGATGGTGTGCAGGGGGCTGGCCGGCTCCGAGTTGGCAGCGCCCATCGGGGGGTTCTTCATGGGCTCCAGTGTGTCCAGCACCACGTCGGGGGCCTGCTTGGCCGTGTTCTGCCGCTCCAGCTCTCGCAGCTCGTTCAGCGCTGTGCTCATGGTCTTCTCGATGTCCTGTGAACGCCAAAGGAACGTCTGCACTGCGCCACAGCATCGCCTGCTCTCCTGCACCCCACCCCACTGTCCTGGCGTGCATGTCTGCAGAGAGGGTCCCTGACCTAAGAGCCCCCAGGGAAAACAGAAGCTTTGGGAGAAGGTGTGAAGCCCAAACTGGCCGCACAAAGGTACCCAGTGTTCCCCAGGTCAGCAGGAGCTTGATCACCAGCTCCAAAGGGCGTAAATCCTGAGCACCAGGAGTGATGGGGTGAACACCAGCCTGCCCACACAGCTCCCCCTCAGCACTGAGGCTGGCTTTTCCCCACAAAAGAGGCCCTGCAGCCTCCATTGGATGCACGGGGCCGCTGCTGTCCCTGTGCCCACAGGACACTGGCACATGGCAGGGACATGCACAGGGATGTTTATGGAACGAGCGGCACAACAGCAGCTCGCCATGGATATATGAGAGGCAGCAACAAGGCCTGAGGCAGCTGAGGAGAGATTGGCTCCAGCCCCTCACCACCCACCTACCTCCGGCCTCCACAGTCTGTCCACTCTCCACATCTCCACAGGGATCCCCCAGAAGGTGAACACAGTTCAACCAGAAGTGCCCATGCACAGAGAACTAGCTACTCTGCCTACAGCTACAGTGCTGGGGTCTCCTGCACAAATGGAGAGGCCCTAGTTTGGATTTACTTAAATTCATCTTAACCTAATTAAGGCCATTAACTCAGCAAGACCATGGGAGAAGTAATTTAAGGCACCAGAGTCAAGCATTGAAAAGTCACTCTAGTTAATGTTGTCCTGGTGTAGACAAGTCCTTAATTTTCTAACACCTACAAAATAATCGCTGAGCCTCAGGTAACATTCAGCTGAAGGGAAATAATTATCAAGTTAGCTCCAATTCATTCTATTAAGCTGCTCAGATGATGAGTGAAAATATTCTTCCAGAGTGAAGCCTCAGGACTCCCAAGCCCAGCAGCCCCACAGGCTTCAAGGTGAAAATCTACATCAGCTGGGTGAGCATCTTTTACACCAACAACCCAACACAGCTGGGTAACAGCTGTGACAGCAGCACCATAACATGTCTGACGTGAAGGGGCTCTGGGCACTCCCCACTGAGTCCCCCTTCAGCCTCTTGGTCCTTTCCCAGCCCTCTTACCTCAGCAAGGGCTTCTGCTTCCAGGGACTTCTGATCCCCAAGACTGCTGTGCCGGGTGGATCCACAGGTTGATCTCAGCGGGTGGCTGTCAGCCAGGGCCTTCCTGTCCGGGAAATTGATGCTGCCTGCGCTGCCGAACGTCGCCATCCTGCGCTTCTCAGGACTCTCGATCCTGCCCCTGTTGAGGGGGATCTTGTGGGGGCTGCTGGGGCAGGCTGCTGCTCGAGGAGGGGTGTCTATGCCAGACCCCATCCCTCGGGGTGGGCTGTGGGTGTCCCCCCCGCTGCGGCGCCGGGGGATGGCTGCACCATCAGACCTCAATCGCACTCTGCAAAGAATCCAGCACAACAGCGGGTCGGCTTCTGTCAGCCAGACCATGGCTGGCCACATGCTGCAAGGAAATCGCTCAGCCCTGAGTTCAGCTCAAACCAAATTCAAGCCTTCCAGCTTCAGAAGACTCAGGCAAGGGGGAAGTCAAATATTTTAGCTAGTACCAAGAAAGGGACAGCACCAAATCATAAGAGTAGTCTGGATTGCAAGGGACCTCAAAGGTCATTTTGTTTCAACCCCCTGCCACGGGCAGGGACGCCTTCCACTAGAACAGGTTGCTCAGGGCCCCATTTGTACCCTCTGTACATGTTAAATCCCCATTAGCAGTGCACATGAAACCCCCTCCACGCTCATATTATCCTGCAGTGCTTACTAGAGCCTTCCCTCCTATCCTGCCCTACCCTACACACCGACTGTCCACACCTGTGACAGCGACCACCTCCATGATGCCAGGAAAACGAGAGTTACCTGCCCATCACTCCCCCAAAGCCATAGTCCATGAGATGATCTGTTGGCGACTGGATGTCGTTCTTGGAGGAGGCTTTATCATCCAGCAATGGCCCGCTGCTCGCCTCGCTGTCTGCCTTCTGGCTCAGGCTGTCAGAGAACGCATCATCCCTAGGGAGAGGAGACCATATCAGGGACAGGGCTGGGCCCAGATGCCACGTGAATCCAAACATCACCACTCCAGCAGCTCCCAGTTTGTTAACAAGGAGATGGATCAAGGCCACCACTTCACTGGGAGCTTGGAAACAGAGCACATCTGCCCATCTGCCTCCATATCCCCTGTGTACTTGTAATAGAAGCAGCACCTGCAAAGGGCCCTGGGATCTGCCCACAGGCCAGGTGAGCACCGAACTATCCAGGTCAATGCTCACAGGGGCAAGGCCAGTGGTAAGCCTGGGTCACACCACTTTGGCAAGTCCATGAGAGATGGGGTCCAGGTACACTGAGGTACAGTGTTTAGTACTTGTCTTTATCAGCCTGAATGAGAAAAAAAATTGAGCCAACACACAGACAGGGAGAAGTGAACAGGCCCAGATTTCTCACCAAAGTCATTAAAGCTCAGCAAAACTGACTGATTATTTTAGGTGACTGAAGTGGACCTTGTGTAAGTATAGGATTTTAACAACCCTCACCACTTTACTCACATGTCTTGCACCACGATGTACTGGTGGGGAATGAGCCCATCCACCCCATTGTGTCTCCCTTCCCACCAGTCTTCCGATGCCCGATGGTACAGCAGGAGTGAGGCCCCTTTCTTGAATGAGAGCTCCCGAGGAGATCGTCCAATGTAGTCAAACTTGGCTATGGCTTCGATCTGCTCCACCTCTGCACAGGAGAGAGGCACAGCAAGAGAGCAGCTCAGTTCAGCCATCACAAGGGAAGATGAACCCCGGAGAGCCACCTCACCAGAGCAGCAGTGCTGCTGCTGCCCACTGTCCCCAGAGCATCTGACACTGAGCACAGGCCTTCTTGTTTTCAGACTGATCAATTCTTATTGTTGTTCCAGCCTTTCTGGGACCTCTCACACTCACAAACCACCAGCAATTAGGAACAGCTACAAACCAGATGGGGAGCAGCAGGAATCTCCCTCTGTGCACATGGCATCCTCACCCACACTCCCATCTTCTGCCTTTGGTTACAGAACCCCATTATCCTCCAGCCTGAGATTTTGTCAAGCCGTGTCAGATGCTGCAATCAAACCCCACTTACCTTCTCTTCCCTTCCTTATCCTGGAGACAGTTTGGCCTGAATTATTGATGAACAACTAATGCCCCTTTGGGGATCCCCATGGAAATAATGATACCAGCTCCAGCCAGGCAGCTGCTCTGCACCCCACCATCTGCAGCACTCTGCCTCACTGCTTCTCCACTTTTCCTAATGTGAGCTCTACCAAACACCTGTGACTCACAAACTGGGAGCTCAGGGCCTGAAATACAGGAGGGCTGAGGCAGAACTTCACTTTGGAAGGTCATGAGCACAAGGGTCAGTCCTTTAAGCCTCTGGCCAAGGGCATCACAGCAGGAGCTGCTGGGGCACCCAGCACTGAGGAGCCTGTGAAAATGCAAATCTGATTCCAGCTGAGGAATACTGAATCCTAAAGAAACCATTGCAACAACTGCAAAGCAGCAACAGGGTCTCTCTCCTTGCTAACCAGAGCGACCCACACTCTGCCTTGCTTGGGTGGCAGACTGCTGGCACTCCCCAGCTGCCCCTGCCACTGTCGGAGCATTAATGTGGCTTGATTATCTGAGACAGTGGATCATTTCAATCCCCACCTGGACACTGGCAGACAGAAAAGGACAAAGCAAAATGGGGCAAGCCTGCCCAGTTCCTCCAGATCCGCACATTCTGATTGAACACAGAAACTTGCTCTGCCCCATTGCTGACTGTGGGCAACCATCAGTGTGTGAACCAACACCCTGCTTATGGACCAAACCGACATGGAGGAGGGGGACACCAAAGGACACGGGAAATGCTGCATCGGAGCCCTGCCCCATTCCAGCCCCACCTGGGACAGGCCAGGCCACTTCAGCAGATTCATCTTCCCCACCTTAAGCAACCCCCATATGAGGGCAGAGTATCTGGGAACACCACAGGGGGATCAACAGGGAATGTTCTGGAGAAGACAGAGCCAGAAGGGCTCCCACAGCCCTGACACAATGCTGGGCTACCAGCAGGGAGCGTGTGCAGGGCAAGGGGGAGAGGGAACATGTAAATTCACAAAGCTGCTCCTCTGCTGTATACTTGGCATCACAGTTAATCACTCGGAAACCCCAATCTGAGCCATTAACGTGGCCACCCAAGTGTGAAATTGGCTGCACAGCAGCTCCCTTGCCTCCCTCTGCGAGGCCTGTCGGCTCCTGCCTGGAGCTGAGAGCAGGCCCGGAGCTGCCCAGCCCCACATGCCCTTCCCTGTGCCATTACCCGTGCCATTCCCTGTGCCTGGAGCCACCCGGCCCTGCATGCCCTTCCCTGTGCCCGGAGCCGCCTGGCCCTGCATGCCCTTCCCTGTGCCCGGAGCCGCCCGGCCCTGCATGCCCTTCCCTGTGCCCGGAGCTGCCCGGCCCTGCATGCCCTTCCCTGTGCCCAGAGCCGCCCGACCCCGCGTGCCCTTCCCTGTGCCATTCCCTGTGCCTGGAGCCGCCCGGCCGCACATGCCCTTCCCTGTGCCGTTCCTCCTCCTGTGGCCACGCTTGCCAGGTGAGCCCTTCCTCCTCCCCGCAGGGCAGAGGTGCTCTGCCGAGGCAGGACGCAGCTCCCCAGGGCCCTTCCAACACAGCAAGCCCTGCCATGGTTCCCTGCCCCACAGCCGTGCCAGCGGCATTTCCCAAACTCCCCTCAGGACGCAGGAAGCACAGCGCTGCCTCCAGCTCCAGCCCAGCCCAGCCAGCAGCCAGCCCATCCAGCCTCTAAGCCCCTGCCCATGCCCTGCTCACCATCATCGCTGGTGTGTGGCTCCGTCCCGTTGTCATGGTCCACCTCATCAATGGTGCCTGGCTCGCTGTGCGGGCTGTCACTGCAAAGGAACACATCAGGCTGTCACACAACAAAGGACGCTGTTTCCCAATGCACTCAGCACACCTAGTGTGTTGAGGGAGATGCTGCCTAGGGAGGTGGTGGAGTCCCCATCCCTGGAGGTGTACAAGAAACGATTGGATGTGTCTCGGCAACAAGGTGGTGGTTTGGTCAAAGGTTAGGCTTGATCTTGGAGGTCTATTCCAACCTAACTGATTCTGTGATTCTCTGATTTTATGATTTCAAATCACAGCATATCTCCGAACTTGCTCTGAGAACAGCGAACACCTGGCACCACAGTTGCCAGGCCCAGAATGTCACATTCTGTTGGCTCTTGTGTCTTTAGTAGAGTTTGGCAAAACTAACACAAAGTGACACCGAGTTAAATGTCCCATTCCCTAAGTCACAGTGAGCTTTAGCATTTTATCCTCTGCTGCACCAGGAAGGATGGTGGCAGTTGACTAGTATCAGGCGACTAGTATCAGGCACAGTGAGATCTCAGAAATGTAAGAAATTTGTAGAAAATCAGTTCAAGTCTGTTACTGATCCTGGTTTGTTAAACTCAGACCTGAATGCTGGGTTAGAATTCCAGCAACAAAGGGAACTGGAAGGTTTGTGTTAACCTTGGGCTGAGGGATTTCATCCAACCAGCAACTTATGATGGAACTATGGGACTTTACTCAAAATTTCCAGCCTAGCAGGAATTTAGATAGAATTGACCTAAAATTCTGTTTTGCTGAACATGCTTCTGTGGATCTGCAGCTCAAAAAATCTTCAATATTAGTATTTGCACTGGAAAAAGCTTCTTCTGATGTTTTTTACTGAGGTTTCTAATACTGAGCACAAGAAAATGAAGTATCTGGTGAAACTGCTGCTTTTGACTGGTAACACTAAATCAAATGGTTCAGTGTGCAAGAGCCTCTTGGCCTGATGCAGATGTTTGTACCCAGGAACCCTGCAGAGAGCTCACCAGTACTCCTCCCCTCCAGTCATGCACTTCTCATAGACAGGCCCTTCCAACTCTCGGTGGCTGGGGAAGATGCCCTCGTGGTGAATGATGATGGTTTTGATGACCTCATTGACATGGGCCTGGCAGGACACTGGATCCTGCCCATCAGGAATGTGCATCAGCGTGGGCCCGAAGCAGATGGCCAGGTTGTAGGGATCCATCATGTTCTCATCGCTGTACTGTGACAAGCTGCAAACACACGTGTGAGGGAGCTGCTGTGCCGTTCCCGCTCGCTTGGAAAACCTCCCACCACCAACCCCACCGCCCCGGGATGCATCCTCACCGAGCTGCCCCCTTCCCCAGCACACAGCCAAGCTGGGGAGGAAGCAGAGCACAACTCCCCATGGCAACACCAGAAAGGACTCATGCAGCAAAGACGGGGAAGCCCCGGCAAAAGGCACGGCAGGGAGAAGCTTGGTGAAGCAGGAAAACAGACTCACTGGTTAAGGAAAGCAAAGAGGTATCTCATGACCACGATGACAGCCCGAGGCAGAGTGACAATGATCTGCTGGATCTGGTGCACTCTCTCTGCAGGGTTCTCAATTTCTGGAACACATGGACAGAAAGCACATTCTTAAAAACCTTCTCAGGACCAGACAGCTCAGCTCCAGAGGGACTTGTTCCAGACCTAGTGGCCCAGTAAGTGAGGAAAATAAAAGCCTGTCTCCAGAGGTCATCCATGAGTTTGGCACTAAGATGTGGGAAGAGAATGGGGCACACTGCTCCTCCAGAGCGTAATTCATATGATCAGATTCAGCATAAAGAGCAAACAAAGACATTTCCATGGGTTTATTTTTAAAATAGATGTTTATGCATTATTTATTTCATTCCTCAACAACTCCTCTGTTCCTCAAAAGCCTGGGTCAATGTGGCACTGAAACAGAGCACTGCTTGGTTTTCTGGGGCAGATTTTTAAATGAGGTTTTTATTCATGTTGCTCTTCTGGGTTATGCATTGGATCCTTCTGAGCCCTTCCACTTTGGTCTCCTACTGCTCTGAACAGGAATTAGGAATTCCTAGGAAATAGGTTAGCTGAACCAATGCTGAGTCAGTACTTCCAGATTTGCTGCTCTCCACTCCACAGGGCTGCACAGAGCCTGGAGCTGCCATCAGACACCTGCTCCCTCCCACGGGAAGGAGGGTGACTCAGGGCTGTCCTGCCCTGAGCTATCCCTGTGTTCTGCAGAGAGTTAATCCTGTGGCTGCTGTTTCACAGGAAACAGAGGACAAGCACCAGAGCTTTTCTGGAGCAGGCAGATCACACAGAAGTGTTGTTCTGGCTCAAACTATGCCATTTGCTAATCACAATAAAATTCACTGACAACGCGTAGCTGGGCTGCCATTTAATCAAAATTCTGAGTGAAATCCCACCTCAGTACCAAGATGGATAGCTTTGTAGTATTTCATGTGGGGAATTTTTCCATTTGATTTATCCCATTATTGCCTGCTGGATTCTCTACTTCTTCAGTTTGGTTTTATATAAGAGGATGTTTGTTAAAAAACAACCAACTAAATACAAACTGAATAAAACCCTATGACAACAGGTATTTGTTCTGACACCTAGAGGAACAAACTCTCAAAGCCCTTGCCTTTCTCACTGAGCAAAATGTTCCACCTGGGCATAACTCAGGAATTAACGGAGTAACCATCGCCACTGCACACACGAGGACAGCCCCATGTGGCCTCTGCAAAGTGCCTTTTGACCTGTCTATTGCCCATGTGCCTGTGGGAACTTCCAGATAAAGCCCCAGCCCTCCAGGAGCAAAAGGAAAAGTCCTTCACGCTGCTTAGGCTGGAACATCAAGTGCACAGCCTGTGTGGATGTGTGTTAGCGCTCCTCTCATCCCACCCAGTTCTCCTTGAAGAGCTGTCACATGTACTTACTTATAGTAGATATCAAATCTTGAAACCTTTCCTTAGGAAAGAGGGGGTTTTCCAGTCCTCGGAAATACAGCTTCAAGACTCCGGCCACTGAGTTAATGTCTCGTTCATTCTGATCATCAGCAAGGGGATCTTCGCCTGCCCAGAGAAAAGGTTTTATGTCCAGCATCACCATCAAGCTGGACTAACACAACAAGTGGTTTTCGTCATTTGGTGGAACATCCAAATTTCCCAGGCTGTAGAAACCCTCCTCATGTGCAATGGCAATACTGATTTTTCCTGAAAACCAGTTTTACTGGGGGATTTCAAACCTTTCCTGAGGACAAGGATGGTATTGGTTGTCTCTCCTTCACAGTTCCCAGCCCAGCAAATTTGCATTTACAGCACCAGCCTGGAAAGCTGAGGAGGTCTGAACAACAGTGAGTGAGAGCCTGAGAGGACAGGCTTGGCTGGAGGATACAATTACACCCCTGGAAGAGAGCCAGCGGTTCTGGACAGCTTTGTACTGACTTACATCTGTGAAAGACTTTCAGTGCCCCAGAGATCTGGATACTAATTCGTCTTAAATTGGATATGCAAATCCTCCAGCCTTTGACAATCCCAACACTGCCTTATCCATTGGCCCATCCACCTTCACCCTGATCCTTCCAATGCTGCTCAAGGATTAAGGGTCACTATTCCCAGCAGGGCTGTCCCTGTCATAGTTCCCCTCCACTCAGGACAGCAGGGCTGCTTTCCCTTTCTCACCAGCCTGGCACCCTGAGTGTGATTTTCTCAACAGATTCACTGCCACCTCCACAGCCAGCACTGCCACCAGGTACAGGTAGGAATGCTGCACAGCCCTTGGCAAACTGCTGCAGGAAGGATGAACAAGGATCCCCAGCAAACTCTTGTATGACTCTTGTGTTTTTAATACCTGTGGAAAAGACATCTGCACATACCCCTAACTTCTCATACTCCTTCCCGGGTGACTCTTTGCTATTGCCAGAGACACAGCACTGAGAAACCCAGAAGGGATAAAACCTCCTCATGTCTCGTAGCAGAAAGGGATTTACACAGGCTTTACACCATGGCTAATGCAGCCAGCACACACCAACTCCCACCAAGGATCCCTGCTCGGACAGGGCATCCTGCTGTACAGCTACACACCTCTCTCAAACGAGTTCTTGATGTCGTTGACTTCCACCTGGGAGCCAGGGACTCTGAAGATGCCCTGTTGCTGGAGGCCTGGAAGAGAACAAGGCTTTAGGAGAGATTCCTGGAACTGCTGGGCAATACCTGCAGGTAAAAACAGCAGAACCCAGGAGTCGATGCACCAGACAGGCTTAGACCAAGCAGGGACAGCCAGCTGCATCTCACTTCTGCTCGTATTCTCCAACTACGGCTCCAGATGAGGGTGCTGAAAGAGCTCATGGCCTGAGTGAACAATTTAACCAGGGTAAATGCTAATAAAACCTCACTATTTGCCAGTCATCCAATGCTGCATCACAGCCAACACCACTGGAATTCTAACCTAAGCCCATGGAGAATGGACTGCAGGCACCCCTGAGATCTGCTGGATCTCACTGCTCACTCAAGTACTTTATTCCTTGGCAGAAGGTTTCTGTGGATGTACTGAGTCTACTTACCATACAGATTGATGTAGCGGATGCAGCTTTCTACGACAAGTGGAATGGCCTGTCCCGAATCCTTCAGGCAAGGAAAGGAAAAAGAGAAAAAATTACTGGTTTATTGCTAACAAAGCATGGGAAATGCATTAAAGATTGCAAAACCAGAGACTGAAAAATTAGTGCTGTGGAGTTTAGTAAGAGAACAGGCAGGGAAAGGAGGTGTTACAAACATGGAGCCATCAAAGAGCCCTGAGGATACTGTGTGCAGCCAAAAACACACAAGAAAGCTGTCACTAAGGTGTGTGAAACATTGATGCTCCCTGTCTGGCTCAGACAGGGGACTGCTGCAAGGGATCACAGATATTCCACCCCAGAGGCGGAATGCTGAGCTGAAATAAAACTTGTGCTATACCTGGCTGGTGGAATAAGCTTCCAGTAACACAGCTTACAACAATATTTCCACCAAAGGAAACAGCCATTGTCAGCAGGTGCTAAAAAACCCAACAAACACCACTGTGTATGGAACAGAGTGCCCGAGTCTGAACCAGTGATGAGTTCTGGCTTCTCCCCAGGCCCCTTGTGGCAGAAGCTCAACGGGACCATGGGCCGTATCTGACAGCCCAAGTGGACACATTTCTCTTTGGGATTCTGGCTGTTTTTCCAGCAGAGCACAGTGGCATCTCTGGGCAATTCCCTCCGTCTCGCAGATGGGCCTCCAGTAAGTACCTGATTCCTCGTTCGCGCATTCCTCCTTCCTCTGACCACACAAAAAAGCAGCAGAGTGGAAAAAAGAGAACAGATTAAGCAGGGATAAGTTCAGTTAGAGGTAAGCATCTCCTCCGGAGGCCATGAACGCTCAAATGCAATGGCAGCTTGGCAAGGGCCAACACAGGCCTTTGGGATGTCCACCCTCCCTCCCCAACCCCTTCGGCACGCTGCACCCCAGCCTCAGCGACCTGCAGGGACAGCCTCTCGGATTTCCTCCCTCTCTGAACCTGTGGCATTCCCAGGAGCCCGAGGACAAGGCTAGACCTTTCCTGGGGCACAGGCAAGGATCTGAGGGGGCACTGGGTGACCAGGAGACAACTGGGCAGCTGCCAGTGGCCCAGCTGCCTGTGAGGCCATACAGCCCAGGGGCAGTCAGCCGTCCCCTGAGGGGTCTCTGCTAGCACGGGACACTCCTGCTCAGATGGATTTCTAGAGCAGGTAATTCCTCCTTCTCAGTGCTGAACAGGCTGGGATTTAATGAGCATTACTTTTTTAAAAACCAGTTTAAGTCAGGAGTAATCACAAATCCTAACAGGATTACAGGCTTTGCCAGCAGGGCCGGTACTCTCGGTGCTGGCGCTGTGCACAGACACTGCCCTCAGGCTTAGGGCTGAGCCTGAGGGAATAAACCCCAGCCAGACGATGCCTATTAGTCACCTAATTCAACAGTTGCATTACTGCTTCCTACAATGTTTTCACTGAAGCTTTCTCTAGAGCAGGATTAAACACTGCCACTGGAATAGCATCGCTGTCTTTGGAAATCCTTCCCACAGCCACTCCACAGCTAATGGCGGGGTTTGGAGGACTGGCAGTGGGATAGTGGGAGGCATCCTTTAGGACAAATCCCACATCCACAGCTCTTCTTTGCTCCTCAAACCTCCCTTCTGGGCGATTTCCTAGGATGAGCAGTGCCAAATGTCCCTTACATCGGGATGCACTGGGATTAACTGAGTTCATCCAAGTTTACCCCAGCATAACCAAGGGAAATGCTCTGTCTCACGGATGACAGCCCCATGCTGTAGGTTACCAGCGCTGATTTGGAGGAGACCCCTGAGCAGCTGTCTAGGAAGGACTGCTCCGAGGCCGGACGCTGAGCCCAGGCGCTGGCCATGGCTGGCAGCTGGCGTGGGCTGGTCAGTGCACAGGCCACCAGGTCCCCTCCCCTGCAGCATTCCGAGGCCATGGCCTCCCAGACAGGACTGGTGACTCTGCAAGGACAAGGTCACCTGTCCTCCCCAAAGGTTAACGCCTACTCTGGGCTGTGGGAAGGGCCCTTTGGACCTCAGTAAGCCCCAGGCTGCACAGGACACCACTGCCAGCAGCTGGCAGGGCATGAGCCAGCTAGGCTGGTTGTTATCCATGTATTTCTGTGTAAGGATGAGGATCTCCTGTCTGCCCTCCAACATGGCCACCCATACAACAGGATTTCTACCCCAGGCTGACAATCCTTGAAAGTGGGAGACACTTTCTGGGGGCTTATGAGCCATTTTATCCTCCTTCTCAGCCACAAGGACGGATGACCACCACAGCCATGTGGAAAAAGGGAAGGGGGGTGTGTCTGATCCTTCGAGGGCTGGGCTGAGCTTGTGAAATCTTTCTTCTCAGGATGGGTAGAAGTAGCAGGGGAATGAGGACACTCACAGCCAGGACTGCCTCATACTGCACATGGCCACCAGCCATGGGCCCTCACTGCTGCCCTGGTCTGGGACACACAGCTGATGGGACAGGGAACACCAGGAATGCAAGAGGGAAGCTATGGAGAGAAATAATCACTACGGCAGAGCCGTGCTGGCCACGCCAGCTGGGTGCAGATGGGCTGGAGGGACCCCCTGTGGATGGCAAGCAGCCAGGACAGGAAAGCCACCATTCCATTCACAGCGTTCACAGACACTCCTACTGCAAGCCAGCAAGTACCTTAATGAATGTTTCCATATTGCCGTTAAAGAGTTTATGATTATAGATTGAGAGAGGCCTAGGTCTCCTCATTTTCTGTGGCTTAGGGGGAAGACATGGGGGCCTGGGAGAAAATGGAACAAAATAAATCAACAAAACACCAACATAAATGCAATGACAGGGTGAGATCTCACAGGTTAAAACTGAGAATAAGAAATCAAACAGAAAAATCCTTCTGTGAGGATTTGACGTGTAGCTCCACACACCCTGCAGCCACTCACACTGGTGTGTCCCACATGGACACCGCTCCAGCAGAAAACCAAAGGCACTGGTGGTCAGCTGGATTTAACACCTGCCTCCCACCACCACAGCTCAGCACTCCCTCAGCCTGAAAAGGCACCAAACGCAGCTGAGGAGATATATCCAAAGGAAACCTCAGCTGCCCTAGAAAACTCTGGGGTATTCCTTTTTGCTTCTAAACAGATTTAATTCTGCTCACAGAAAGAGGCCAGAATGAGGACAATGGGAACATCTCCACCTTCCCATGTCTAACTTCTGTTTGGAATCCCAGGGATGGGAATGACCCAGCCACTGACCAAGAAGCCAGGGAAGCTTGTGACAGGTTTCAGGGCAGTACTGAGGACACTGGAGGGCTGTTTCCATTAATGCTATTCCCAGTCCAATTCCTTTGGATAATGAAGGACATTCAGTGCCTAGATCTAGAAAAAGGAGAAAAACACCCCAAAATCCCAAACAGATTTCTGCCCTGCCCTCTGCCCCAGGCCCTACTGTCCGTAGGGGAGAGAACACGACTGCAAACACACACAAAACTGGGTGCTGGGAGCCTTCATGCAGGAGTTCTCATGGAATAGACGTGGACACTTTACACAGAGCTTGGTGCAAAGGGGACAGCAGGACTCAGCCACAGGAGAGGGAAAGGGTCTGCAGCTCCCGCTGATATCACCTGCTGGCTCCTTAATCAGATGCCCCTAATTAAGCAACTCCTACAGCTTCCAACCACTCCTTCGAGGGGTAACTGAGGAGCAGAGGTGACTGCTGCCTGCTGGAGCAGCCCTGCCCTGCACACTGCAGGGGCTGTGCCTGCAGCCCCCAGCCAGGCACACACACCCAAGCTGTCGGGGCAGCAATGGCAGCGAGGGGGGGCTGCTCTGACAGCTGATCCGGCAGGGAAGCAGGGCATGGACAGCTCCTCAGAGCACACCGGGGCAGCCACACACTGCACAGCCCCTACTCTCTGCAGGTCCCTCTCTGTCCTGGCAGCACCTCAGTGCCCCACTGGGTGCCCAGCCCTGACGCCACTCGGCCTGGTGCCGGCAGCACAAGGAGCCTCCTTCCTGCCTGGCAAGGCAGCCCAGGCTGCACCATCTGCTTCACCACTTCTAACAGGGAAGGGAGCTTTTTTTGCTGGTATTACGAATTTTATTAAACACAAACAAGGTTGGAACAAGCTCACACACAGAGAGGCTGTGTGTGTTCTAGGGAGCTGTTTGCAGGCTTTTCTGGCCTGTGGCTCACTGTCAGAACACCAGCACACTCCTAGCAAGCCACTGGAGTTCTGTGGAGATGCTTCACAGACTGGACATGGATCAAAGCCTCCTCTCCATCACATTTACCCCAGCTCTACCCCCTGCAGTAGAGGGATGAAATCTGTGATACAGGCATGCTCTGCACTCATAGGCAAAGCAACCAGAGCTGGGAGAGCATTTCAGGAACATATTAAAGTCCTCAGAGGAAGAGGGATGGCAGGGAGTAGGTGGACACCTTGGTGCCACCCTGTCCAAACACAACCCCATCTCAGCTACACTCCAGGGCACTGCACCGCGCTGACAAAGCACATCCAGGCACATCAGAGCCAGCCAGCCAGAAACCACACTGCAGCAGAACCAGGCCTGCGTGTCACCCACCTGACCCAGGCATTCCAGGCCATGCAGCTGGGAAGCAGGATGTGGGGCACGGGAACTGCCAGCCTGTCAGCACAGGGTGCTGGAGGTGGGTAACTGAACCCCACCAAGCTGCACCAGTAGCAAAGCAAACCCCCCTTCCCACAGCCCCCTCCTGCCAGCACCAGCCCTCCCCAGGAGCAAGTAAGGGGAAGAAAGTGCTCACCTGGTTGTTCCGCACTCAGCTCTTTCACCTGTAAGAAACACAAGTTCCCATCATCGCTCCACATCAACCACCACCACAGGACTGCAGAGCACAGCTGCTCACACCCTCACTGCTGGTTCCTACACCCCGAGGTAATGGCTTCTGGCAGAGAGAAGCTGAATTTGGGGAGAAGCGATGCCCACATGGTACCCCCACCACTAAAAGACAGATGAGAAATCCAAGACTCAGCCACAGGAGAGGGAAAGGATCTGCAGCTCCCACTGACATCACCAGTTCCTTTGCCATGCGAAACCCGCCCTGTGTAAACCCAGTGGCACAGCAGGCCCACAGCACAGGCTCCTGGGCACCAGCTAGGACAGGCTGAGTCCCAGCAGGAACAGGGCAGCCCAAGAGGAGCTGGAGCCCAGGGAGGCCACAGAGATCACCCAACTGCCTCACGCAGGGCCATGAACAGCACCTGAATGCAGCAGAGTATTTGGGTCCCCAGCTTTTCCTGGGAGAAAACAGCCCATCTAATCAACATCAGGCAAACTCTATTGTGACTGTCAATATTCCCATTCCCTTTGTGTATTTTTAGTGCTTGGATCTCATATAAATGCCAGCAGATCCCTGCTGATTGGATCTCTTCATTTTTTACAGTATTTGTCAATCCACTGAAAAAAACTGAACTAATTTCACATGCTCTTTGTGCCTGTCTCCCAGGGCTAGGAAAGCTGAGTTATTCTTCCTTTGCTAAAACACATAAAGGAAGCATTTGGCTGCACATGCCTCCATCCTGCTCCCCCTTGGCACCTGCAGAAAACAAGCTGGGACCCAAGTCCTCACTGAAACAGCAAAGAATTCCACACGCGTGATTTGCAAATTCAGACTCCTTCCTAATGAGAATCAGCTCACACTGAAACACAGCACTTGGTATTTCTGGGCTGAATACCTGCTGAAAGCCTACAGAGCAGGATGATCCCATGGCCTGGGAAAAGCTTGGAAAGCTTCATGTGAGGATCTTCCACAGCTGCTTCTGCACAGCTCTGGGGAATGAAATGCCTGACCCTGCATCTCCATCCCGAGCACAGCAGCAGTGTGGCTTTGGGGGGAGAAACCAGCACAGCAGGAAGTGAATCTTCAGCAGATTCCTCACTTCTTGCCCCAGTCCACAGGAGCCTGAGTGCTGTATGCCAGCCCTGCATACAGGCCCTTGAGCCTGCCCTGTGCTCACAGCCTGTGCCTGACTGGGCTCTGTCTTCACTGAGTGGAACACACCATAGGATCTAACTAGTAAGTGGATTTTAAGGTTAAATAAATCTGGCAAAGAAGACATGTTTGGCAAAACAGCCAATAAAAAGCCATTATTTTTTATTGTTTTTACTCTAGGATGAGGATTCCAATTTTTGTATTGTTAAAACAAGGCCATGGACCATTTGTGTGTTTTCACTTAAATACATTCTCTCCTGTTGAATCAGGACACCAACTCATCTCCATCTTCTTTACACCAGAAATAATTCAGTTGGTTTAGATGCTTTAAAAAGCTAAAATCTTCTCCCAGGAGCATGGTGACACCACTATTCCAGCAGTGGTGGGTCCTACCCAGAGCCACTCACTGCCCCTGCTTTGTGTGGAGCCTGTCTGTGTGCACGTGCTCTAAAACAGATCTGTGAAATTATCTGGGAGAATACAAGTCTCCTATGGGAAAACTGGTTTAAAAACAAGGATGTCCTTGCAGTTCTTGTTCAGGACAAGTCAAAATACCTATGGCCAGGGGTCAAGGAGTCTGTTAAACAATCAGCAAGGGTGCTGCAAATCTGTGGCACAGACACACAGCATCAAGGGCAAGAAAACACCATGTCAGGGCTGCAGTAAGTGGGGGAGAAGAGGTAGAGAAGGAAAGAGGCAGAGGGTGGGAGTGAGTGGGAATCCCTGCTGCTGGAGAAGCAACCCAGCACTTTAGCACACAGTATCAGATTCAAAGAGATTTCTCTATGTGCATTCCCAAAGAAAAGTGGGAGGAGTAATATTCCAAGGAAATCACGATTTTGCATGTCACTGGTTAACCGCAGCAGCAGCCAAGCACAGAACCATCAGTCACTCAGGAGAACACACACAGGTGAGGCTGACAGATGACACATGGTTTAAACCCTCTCAGGTGACTGCAGGATCCTCCCTGGACCTGACCCAAACTCACCTTCTCCCAGAGTTTGCTTCAGCAGGTCGTGTTTAGCCTGGAGCTTCGTGATGAGGTTACTGCCATTCAGATACTCCTTGAATTTCTGGAATTAAAAACCAAACACAGTGGGTTAACCAACGCAGCCCCTAATGGACGTTCAGTGTTGCCCGGGGGCTGCCGGGGGCTGCTGGAGTGGGCACAGGAGCTGGGCAGGCTGCACCAGCTGCGCCGTGGGGCTCAGCAGGCTCTAATCACTTCTCCTTGCTCCAGCCACCGGCCTGATGATCTTATTAGCCTGGTCTCCGTGGTGCTGCCCCGCCTGCCTGGGAACGCATGGAGGGACAAAGAGTTCAAAGCTGCCTTTCTTTTGTCAGGCTTCTGGGAATGGCCTAGGAAATCAGAGAAGCTTTGCCTGCACTGCCAGGGCTTTGCCTCTGTGCAAACCAACAAAGCCAAGCAAGAACTCCCAGTGCTTAAGCCCTGCCAAGGCAGGGACTGCCAGGTGCTCCATGCAGCAGGTGACACTGCAGCACAACTGCCCACCCCACAGGGAGGCTGTCGGACACCCAGGAACACTCCAGAGCAAGGCCTTATACAAGGAAGAGGAGAGAGGGAGACAGAGATGGAAAACAGGAGACAGAGAATGGGAAAGATCAAATCTCTGCAATAACCATTAAAATAATCCCAAGCACAACTCCAAAGGAAAATTGCAATTTCCCCCCCTATTTACAATAATATTATTAAGAGAAAGTAGTTCTTCTGTGCATATGTAATACATCACAAGATGCTGTTAACCGTAGCCTATGTCCCACGCTGAAATGAGGGAGACTTCTGGTGAACAAATGGCTATTCCTTGTATTTCAGGTACCAGAACAGAGACCTGAGCTCTGCCTGGGAGTGCACAATGAGAGCTGCAGGGCAGGCACACACACCACAGCCTGGCTTTTGTGCCTTCCATGGCATGTGAGTGGCTTCAGCTCATCTGTGGGCCAAGAGCACATTTAAGCTGTGTAGGCTAGAGAGGGAAGGCTTGGCTGATAGTTCACAGTCCTGAAGGCCTCCCTGAAGAGCCCCCTGGATGGCGGCCCCTGGTGAGGCCATTCGGAGTCTGCACCCTGCTCTGAGCCTCCCCCACTCCACTCAGTAAGTTTTCAATCTCATCTGGCTGCTCCAGTTGCTCCTTCAAAGAGAAAAACAAGGCAGGCACTGGATTGTCAGTCCCTATGTGGTGCCCTGCCACTGAAATGCATTCCAGACCCAAATCTGACAGAGGATGAGTACTTAAGGAGACTGAATTGGTTCCTGCTCTTCACTAATGAGCACTTAACTGGGCCTCAGCCCTGGCAATTAATGCTTTGTGTCCTGTATGGCCTGAGCTGAGACTTACAGTGAAATAGAACATTTCAGTCTCCTGCTGGTTGGCTCTCCTCTTGGCAATGTTGATTTTGCTCATGTAGGTCTCTGATGCAGCTGATTTGACCGACTCAGTGGAGCGGCTGTGCTGGAAGGCATCAGAAACATCAAAATCTTCCACTGTCAGCATGTCCTGCAAGGTCTGCATTGTGGCATCCAGCGTTTTCCGTACCTATCAAAAACAGGGCAGCGTGGGTTTGAGGTAGACCGGGGAAAGGACACATCTTGAGCCAAAACAACCAGCCAACAGGCAGCTCCTGAGCCCTGGGCTAGCACTGGCTGCGCTCTGTGGGCACTTCCAGCTCTGTCACAGGAGGGGCTCCACACCTGAGCACACCAGGAAACCTCCAGTGGAAGAAAGGCTCGGCAGCGCTGCCCACAGACCTGAGCTCTTACCTCTTCATTCTCTATCTTGAGGGTGGCCAATCGAGACTGCAGCTGGTGGTACCGCATCAGCAGCTCGGTCTGCACAGGCTGCTGGGCGCTCACCTGGCACACCTGAGACAGGAGACATTCCATGGCTCGTGCATGGACCAGACACACATTTCCATACCCACACAATTCTCTCCAGCCCCCACAAGCTCCTGGCAGCCTCCAGAGAGGTTGTGTTGCCATGTGTCCCATCAGCAGTGCCCTGGACCTGGGCCAGCACTGAGTGTTTTGCACTCAGCACTCTCCCAATTACAGCAGGTTAATCACAGCTCCCCTGTGCAGATCTGTGGGGCAGAGAGAGCCAGACCACGGGCTCCCTAATTGGGAGAGACACGGAGCAAGAGGCAGTGACTCATTAGGAAAAGAAACATGAACAGCAGTGTGTGAAGGCAGCAGAGAGGGTAAGGAGTCAGGAACAATTTCCCAGTGATGGTTTAGAAGAGGGCCAGGCCAGGCCCCTCTGCAGCCCCACAGGTGAGCACGTTACCTCATCCCCCATGTGTGGCTGGAACTCGAACTTCAGCGGCGGGCAGAAGACCTGGTTGCACATGTCCATGATGGTGTGCTTGTCGCTCCGTGCGTCCAGGTTGTCCACAGCGTTCTCGATGATGTCCAGGCCCTCATGGCGGGACGTTTCCAGGTTGTACTCAGCAGACAGGTACGTCCTGAAGGTCCGAGCAAGGCTGGCGTGGAATCCTAGATCACAGCACTGAGAAACACGAAGGAGGGTCTGGTCACACAAACACTCCCAAACCATTTCCCAAAGTTCTCAAACACAGACGGACACTGAAGCAAGGTGGCAGTGGACATCATGCCCTGCAGTGTGTGCACATCCTGCTCTGCCCCTGGGCAGCTGCCTGCCTCTCACCATGGAGCAGCTCCTCATGCATAACTGATCACTTTCACATCTGTCTTGGGGAAAATGATAAAACTTGGAGTTAATTGCTGCCAAAATATTGTACTTTAGACAAAAAACTGCTTTTAAACTCTGTCCTCACTATAATTGAATTTGGCATGTCAAGTGTCATACCAGCACTGCTGCTCATACCAGCACAGCTTGATCTGCTCCTCAGAAAGCTCCAGAGCTGAGCAAGAAGCAGCTCCCAGCTGCCCAGCTCCAGTCCCCTCCAGGAGCCTGCCCCAGCGCAGGGTTTCACAGGGCACGGGAGAGGGGCACGGACAGCACTGAAGCACCGCTCAAAATCTGGAGGCCAGCAGATGTCGTTCTGCGGGGAAAGGCGAGACAGAGGATGCTGGAAGCAGGAACAGCAACGCCTCAGCCTGAGCCACAGCCCTGGGGCTGGAAAGAGAGCTCAGCAGAACAGAAGGGCCACAGTCCAGCACTAAAGCACAGGATGAGATGTAAGAGAGAGCTGGAGTTCCTGACAGAAGATGTAAAGTTAGATAATTATGGGAGAAACAGAGGAATCCCGGGAGGAACACCTCAAATACCTTCCATGGCTGCGCCACCAAACTAACCACTGCCAGCAAATCTCATCACATGAAAACTGCCACGGGACAATTTCTATTACAGAAGTTAAGACACTTTGCTGCCACACAGTGTAGTCTCACCATGAGTGTTGCCGGGAGTACCAGCACAGCACAAAAGCTACAGGAAAGATGAGACGGATTGCTGGTGCAATCTCAATGATCCAAATGAGCCCAACTTTTCTGCAGAGCTCCCTGTTGGGAGCTGGTAGTTGAAATTCTCTTCTCCAGCTCTGCAGCATCTACAGGCACTACTGAACCAACGCAGAAAGGCACAGAAAGTGATTCTGTATCAGAACATCAGATACTCACAGAATCACTGATGTTAGAAATTAGCTCCAAGATCAAAAGTCCAACCTGCGACCGATCTCCACCTCGTCACCCAGCCCAGAGCACTGAGTGCCATGTCCAGCTATTCCTTGAACACCTCCAGGGATGGGGATTCCACCACCTCCCTAGGCAGCCCATTCCAGTGTCTGACAACCCTTTCCATGAAGAAATTCTTCCTGAAATTCATATTGATAAACTCGAAGTGAAATCCGAAAGCTCAGTTGGTGCCACGAGCAGCTCCAGCCCAAGAAGCTGTCTCATGCTCTGTGCTGATGTGAGGAGACACCGCTCAGCTCAGATCACATCACAGCAGGGCTGTGCTTGCTTCAGTCTCTGCTAAAACCAGCAGCAGAGCTACACTGGGCAGATTCCCACCCACAGGTGCCTGAAAGAGCCCCACTGTCCCTTCTAGTCTTTAAAAGCTCTGAAACCCCATGTGCAATAATGAGGCATTTTGTAAAAACTATCAAATTGTCACAGCCCTCCATTTATCCTGCTTCTATTTAGCTTCTAATCACATTAGTTGAGAGCATGAGCAGTTATGGACTGGCACAGACCTGCCTTAAAAAAAATCAACAAGCAACACAAGAAAGATGAGGGGTGAATTTCCGTTCACTGCTTGGGGCAAAACCTCATCCTCTGTTGCAGGTCTCTCCCATGAGACAGTTTAAGCACGAACACCCGCATGAACCCTCTCCAGGTCGTACAGAAACCCCAGAGCTGGAGCAATGCAGCCGAGGGGATGCCACACAGATGGGGCAGGGACCAGGGCTGGGATCCCTGTGCGAGCACTGGGGGAGGACCAGCACTCCTGCCATGACCAGCACAGCCCTGGAAAGGGACCACGCATTCCCCAGCACCTCCCAGCCCTCACCAGTGTCCTCCCAGCCCCTGGAATCACAGCTACTCGGCTACAAGAAACGGTACCAGGAGGAAATATCTGCCACTGTTCAAGGGTGGGAATTCCCAAAGCATGCTAACCAAGCCACGACAAGGCACAGCACTGAATGCCACAGAACCCAAGGAGAGGGGCTCAGGGCGTTGCCAGCTGCTTTTAGGACAAAATCCCATGTGAAATGTTTCCCTTCTTTTGCTGCTGGATTTGCACTGAAGCCAGTGGTGATTTGCAGCCCCCAGAAATCAGCTGCTCCTGAAAACCAGGGCAGGCACTTCCCACACACACTGCAGCCCTTGAAGGCCCTGGTGATCAGCACCGTGCCGGCTGCTTCACACACAGATGCCCAGAGAAGAAAAGATAGAGCAGGGACTTCCATGCCATTCCCAGAGGAACACACAATGGGGAGGGGAGAAGAAAAAGGAAGAAAAAAAAAAAAGACTTCAAACTGATGCTCCCCACCCCAGAACAAATGGCATTTTCTCACCCCTCTCATCCCTTTGATGGCAAATAAATTAGAACCACAAATAATAATCCCCAGCCCTTCTGCAGCACCTTTCATCTGCCAAGCTCAGAGCTCCCCGAGCATTAATTCATCACGTCTGGTAACACCCTGCGAGGGGTGGAAATATCCCAGTGTTCAGCCTGAGAAACAAACCAGCTCCTGGAGCCCAAACAAGTACGTTTGGCCAAAACACCATGGAAGCAGCCAAATGCCTGGGTGCCTCCCACCGCCCACCCCAGAGCTGCACCGGGGACAGTCCTGGGCTCTGGGGAGAAGCAAATGCACACGGTCTGTGGCTCCAGCAGCTTTGAGTCCCTCTGTTATCTGGGAGGCTGAACCTGCACAAGACAGAGCTCAGCCAGGCCCACGCCTCACCTGAGTAGTGACCCTGAGCGGAACCCTGGAGTAACACCTGAGCACTGGGGTGCCCTGCAAGCCACCCCTTCACTTCCCAGGCAGAGCAGAAATGCCCCAGCCTCCACAGGGCCCAGGACTGCCTGCAAACCAACAGCCCAACTCATTTGCTCTGCTCCCTCTTTTCTGCATTTTTTTCTTTATCCTTTCTTTTAAAAATATTCTGCATTATTTTTAATTACATTCATAATATATAATAATTCTATGCCTATTTTAATCTCTGGCCTCTACTCTCTTGACGTTGCCACAAAATCCAGAGCTGTACTGTGAGGCAAGTAAATCACAGAATCCCAGAATGGTTTGGGTTGGGAGAGACCTGAAAGATTATCCAACTGCCCTGCCATGAACAGGGACACCTTCCACTAGCCCAGGTTGCTCCAAGCCTTATTCAACCAGGCCAGCAAAGCCAACTGAGGATTTTTGGTATAACTATTTCAACTGCAGTTTCTGTTCCCTAACCTGACTCAGCTAATTTTTCCAGGGACCAAGCAATTTGACAGTTACATGAAATTCCTCAGAGTTCCCCTCCTTTCCTGGTTTGTCTCAGATACAGCAAACACTAATCCGCAGGGAAGCAAGCTGCTGTTGCAGGACTCAGAGGAGACTGCACACTTTTTGGCAGATCAGTTTGTATGGACACCGACTGTTCCATTTTCTCTGCTGAATCTAGTGATACCTTTCATGTGACCACTTCAAACTGTCTTGCAGCCATTTCCCACAGAACTCCAGAGGGATGGATAAGGAGCTTTATCTCCACTTCACATACGTGGCCGAAGAGATTAACTTGGTCACACAGTTAATGACAGAATGAGACAAGCCCAGGCGTTTAAGCAGACGCACATGTCACCCAAGGAAGAGGCCCCACGGTGTACTGCCAGTCCAAGGCTAATTTGATCCGTCTCTGTATTCTTCCTTTCCCTTCTGAGACAAAACACCAAGGCCACTGGAGACAGAGGGGCAGACAGCTCTGCACCCCTTCACGGCTCCTCTGATGGGCTTTACAGTTCTCATTAAGCTGCAGCCCTGGGAGGCCTCCCACCCTCCCCGGAGCAGCTGGGCCCTCTGCCCCGCCAGAGCAGGAGGGCAGAGCCCAGCTTTGTTCCCAGCCACTGCTCCACAGAGATCCTCAGGGAGCACGCGATGTCGAGGCTGTGCCTAAGAGAGGACACTGAGGCAGCTGGGATTTGAGGGAACGCTGCTAAATTGGCTGCTGCCGTGTCCTGGCGGTTGGGATTTGCATGAAATTAGCAGCTGCACATGGCAGTCTGTGCTGGAGATGGAGGGTCTGCAAGCCCCTCGCCTCTCCCCTGTCCCAGGAAGCCAGCCCGGTGCATCCCTCACCATCCCCCGGGGCAGGATCCAGGGCAGCACGGCCAGCTGGGCTCTGAGCTGCCCCAAGCTCTGCCCTCCCATGGAGCCCCTTCTCACCCACATTCTCCCCCAGACCTGCTCCCTCCATGGGCTCAGCTGCCCTGCAGAGACCCCCTTCAGCACTGCAGGGATCCGGTAACTTCGAGTCATTTCTTCTGGAGCTGCTGAAGCCCTTCTTGCCTCACCCTTGCAAAATACACTGAATTAGTAAAAAAGCCTGTCCAGATAAACTGCTTTCCCTTTGAGGATACAGGACACCCATGTGCAGCTCACACATCCAATACTTTCGTTTCTTGCCTATAAACAGAATTTATTATCAGGGAAATTTCATTGCTCCACGTTAAAGATGCTTTAGCGAAAGTCCCTGAAGCGATTCCTGGAGTGCGGCAGAAAAGCCATCTGCTGACTCCAGTGGAAGTGTCAGTGAGGAAATAAAAGTTGGGAAGAATAATATAAACAAACAGAGCTAAAATGGAACTCAGCAAATCTCCAGAAAATCAAAATTCAAAAAACTCCATGAAAGTAAGTCATTCTTGCTTAAAAAATAATTAAACAAGAGAAAGAAAGAGAGAATATACACCGCAAAAGCAGAAAGCCTGCAGATAAGTCAAGGTGTTCTCACACCTTGCCATTCAAATGTCTCCACAATCAAGTTATTTGTTTTTTAACACATCTTCAATAATAAAGAGAACAAAAGGGACATAATGAGTATTTTATCATATATCAAAATCTTGAAGTCATCAGGGGTTTTGCATAAGACTTACTTTAATTAATTCTCAGAACTGTAACTCACGTTAGTGGGTTAGGAAAGGAGGTAAACACTCGAGCAGTTTTTTAAATTGTACCTTTAGGTAATGATGGTAACTCGGTGCTTCGAGCTCAGCTATTTATCTGCTCACTGAGGCAACTCCAGCAGGAAGAAACTGCACCGTGCAATCTACACGCTGTGGGATGCTCGTTAAAGGAAGAAACAGAAATCCTTTCTCTGGGTAAATCCCTTTGAATCATCTCAAAGCAGTTTGTAGGAGTCACCAGCGTTCAGTTCCTGTCACTGCCAGGAATCCTGCCTCCAGCAGTTCCTGCCCTGAGGCTATTCCCTGCAAGGAGCACCAGGACAAAGCTCCAAAGGCGCCTTCCCCAGCCAGGACAGCACTTCCACATGTGCTGAACCACCACCAAAGTCACCAAGCAGTAAAAAGAAAAAAACCCTTCTGTTTCAGCACCAACACCAAGGCTGTGTCTGACCTTGGGAAGCATTTCTCTGTCCCAAACACAGACTAACCGATGGGCCAGGAAGAAACCTCAGTCTCACCTGGCTCACCCCAAGGCAAATCCCATTTACAACACATCTTCAGCCCCAGTTAAGAGTACCCTAAAGCCCCCAGAGACAGCCCTTCACCACCACACGGGAGTGCAATTAGGAGCTCAGCCAGGCTGGATGGGCACAGGGAAGGGACTCACGTCGATGAGGTCAGAGACGTCATGGATGTAGTACTTGCTGACGGCTGCGTTGGTGGCTGCCAGGTTCAGCAGGTAGTCGTTCCTGGCTTTTGTACACTTCAGCTTGTTTTCAGAATACTTGGCTTGTCTCTGAAAAAGCAGAATGGAGTGTCAGAGCACAGGATGGTCTTGGCACAGTTTCTCCTGCCACAGAGCCGAAGAGCACCCTGCAGCCTGGGTGTGACAAGGTAATTACTACAACTTGGTATCTGGTATGGAAACAGGGACCCTGCCAGGGTGGAGAAGATCCCATCTGAACATCCCTTGCTGTGCGAGCCAGCCACAATGAGTGCATCCTGCTCAGAGATACTTGGAGCCCCTGAGCACAGCTGCTGCTGGGGGTTTTGGCATCAGTCAAAATCAGAGGGCCAAATTTTCCCCCCAGAAATGCTGACATATGTTTGGACTTGCTCCAGATGTGTGCAGCTGTGTCAGAGTGGAATCTGGCCCAGAGGCCCAAGCTACACAATTTAGAAGAGGACCCAGAATTCAAAACTGTAGGAAAGCAGATGTGCTCCAGACCTGGGACATCTGCTCAGACAGATTCCTGCTCTGAAGGCTGAATCAAAAGATTAACCCTTCCGAGAAGTTCACTGTTAGAAATGTCCCAGGGCAGGGTGAACCAGCAAGCAAACGCATCCTGGCTGGGGAAGCTATCTCCTTTTCTCCAAAATTAGCACACAAATTTGTGTAGATCCTGAGGCCAGGAGGATTTGCTGAGGCCAGAATGGCACGAAGTGTTTTGCTTAGCAAATCCATCTAAATACTGCACTCTCAAGCCCCGTCTACAGAGAAGAACACTGGTATTTTATATATTCACCTATTTTTTTGATACCAGGAGTCAGTGCCTGAGCGAACTCCGAGGCTGCTGTTGTTCATTTATAAAAGCACTTTTTAAAAGAATACATCACAGACAAACCCCAATTTCCCAGAGCAGAGTCTGGTGTCTGGATCAGGATCCATCACCACACCCTGGTGTGCCGCCCTCCTCAGCACAGCCTCTCACACCCCCGCTGGCACAGCCAGGCCCCCGGCAAGCTCTGGCCCAACCTGCTGGTGCACCTCCCACCACCCCTTCCTGTCCTGCACTCCAGAAGCCATTGCCCCCAAGGCCCCTCCAGCTGCCTGTCTCAGCTCTCCCTCCAGAGGGCCAGCCAGGAAGGTGTCACAGTGGCCACGTGGCTCCAGGCTGCACTGCCCATCCCTGTCATGCCATCCTGACTTTGAGTCAAACCTTCTCTAGCAGCTGGTCCTGGCCACTCTCCACAGCCAGGAGCAGGGAAGAGACTTGTGATGGCCTCCTTGGGTTGCCTTTCAGCAGAACAAGCACACGAGACACCCTTCCTAACCCCTCCCCATAGATACAGGAATGGCTTCACGGACAAAGAAAAGGCTGAAGCCAACCCCTGCAGGGAGCCCCAAGCCCAGCCCAGCTCCCTCCTCCTTCCCTCTCACCCACCTTCTCTTTCATCTTCTCAATCTTCTTGACGGAGCTGCGCCGCTGAGGCCGGTCCTCGTGTCGCAGTAGGTTCACACTGATGTCCCCTGACTTGTTGAACTGCTTTTCTTCCTGCTTCTCGGCCTCCTTCAGCTTGCTCTCGGCGCTGATGCTCTCTGCATGGTACATGTGGTAGGTCTTCATCACCTGCAGACACAGGAGGTCATGAGACACCTGCCCACGGCCACTCAGAGCACCAGGGCAGGATGAGCCATCTGCCATGGGCAGGGCAGAGGGGCTGTGGGGGCCACTGTGGCATTACGGAACAAAGCGGGGAGGAAAGCCTGTGAGACTAATCCCAGCCCCAGCCCTATTCCTAGAGACTCCAGGCTGGTCTAAGAGCTGTGATGCCACTCAGTCTCACTGTGGGGACATGCTCCAGCACACACCTGCGGTCAAAGAGCACCGTGTGCCTGCCAACAGGGAAATAAGGAATAACCACAGTGCTCTGCAGTTGGGATAAGGGTCTCCATGATAAGTGGCTGTGAGGAGGCCACAGCCACCCCAAAATCCCTTTTGACCCAACCCCTCCGTTTCTACACTCGGACTTGCTAGGCCATCAAACAGGCCCTGCTCTGCCACCCAGACAGCAGAACCATCCGTAAGTGGAGGAGCTGCAATTCCCAGGCAGAAATGGGGTTTGTCTCCTGTCGCCACCTCATCCTCCCCTTGCAGCTGCCAGCAGGCACAGGCAGTGCCGGGGTAGGTGCAGCAGCACACCTTGTCCTTCACATTCCAGATCCAGGAGGGATGACACTGATCCAGGAACCCTCTGCAGGCAGAACTTCCACCACAACCTTCCCTTTCAGAAAAAAGAGCCCAAAGGGCACACCGGATCATTCTAATGGAGCTGGCAAGAGGGACGCATCTGTTCCTCTCTCTTTATGCCTTTAGTCACACTGTCCCCTCCTATCATCTCCCTTCAGGATGTGGGTGGTTTATTTCACATTGCCTTGACAGGGCCCACAGTGCCCAAGTGCTCGCTGTGGTCAGCCTCAGGAGAGCTGGGCACTGCAGGCTGGGACACGCTGGGACACACTGGGATGGGCTGGGACGGGCTGCGTGAGGCCCAAGGGTTAAAATAGAGCAGGAACCCACAAATGCAGGGATTTTTACACAAGGCTTAATGAAGAAAACACAGTTTCCCTCAGCTGCGGCTGTCAGCAGGACCCAGGAGTGTTTGACTTGGAGCAGGTCAGGCTGAGCCGCATGATCCCTCCTCCTGCCAAGCACAAGCCTCAGCTGAAGCAGGCTCCGAACACCGCATCGGAGCCGCACACACCTGCCACTGCAGGGAGATCTGACTGCAGGCAGAGGCAAGGGACAGCGAGCAAAGGCTCCTGCCTTGGCCCTGGGCTGCTTCATCTCCAAACCCTGCAAAGTCTTAACACAGATTCCAGCCACGTATTTCAAATTGCATTTTCTGCAGTGAATGTCACAGGACACGCACAAACCAGATGATTCCTGGGATTTTAAGAGAAAGACGAGAGGGTTTCATTGAGCCCTCCTCAACTTCATCCTCACCATCTCCACCTTTTTGTGAAACACACAGAGGGAAGTGAAAAAGCAAGGTGCTGCACACATCAGAGCTTCAGGCCGTAAGAGGAAAGGTTTCTGCAGCACTCAGGCCCTGACACAACATGACAGACGCCCAGTGAGTAACAGGGATCCAAACTGCAGGACTTTTGTGAAATGTAAAGGTTATGGGACAGTTACCCAAGCAAGACAGACACCTTAAACAGCTCATTGTGCTCCTCCCCAGCTGCCCTGCCACACAGCTCACTCTTGGAAAGTCAGGGGATATTTCTGTTTAATATCTGCCATAACTTTGGCCGGGGCCAACCTGCACTGCAGCAATCAGCCCCTGATCTGCAATTCCCTCATGCCGCCTCGGTGCCTGCAATCAAATCACGCTGTCCCTGGCTCGCACTGCTGTGACACAAAGACAAACTGCCACAGCTGCATCCCGGGGAGCTTTCCTGCAAATCAGTTAATTAGCTGCAGCGAAGGAGGAAAAATATGTTCCAATGTTCATTAGTTATTTAACAACACGACTAGTGTTTTCCATATTAATTACATGTTCTGGATAAAGGCTGTTGCCAAAATACCAGCCATAAATGGCACAGTTGGCCGTCTCCAGCTACAAGGGCTTTGCTCTCCCCAACAGCTCATCCCCAAGGTTCTGACCCAGCAGAGGAGCCAGAGCAGAAATGGGGTGACCGGGTCAGGTACAGGCTCAGGCCCCCTCAGCCTTCTGCCTTTACTGGCTCCAACTGGTGCCTCTCTGCTGGAATCCATAAGCAAGAACCAAAGGAATGAAGCTGGCTTTAATTCACAGCTGAACTATTTCTGCACAAAACCATCCACAAGCATCTCCACTTCAGAATGAAAGTCACCCACTTCCGTTTTGATTAAAATCAGTGTGGGTTTGGTTCTTTCCATACCGAGTCCACAGGGTGACTTGCATCAGAACAGCAACAAGGCTGAGTTAAAATCAATGTGGTTGCTTTGGCTTAAGTTTGAGACAGTGAATGCCTGAGAAGCCTGTAAAAAATTGTAGTTTCCGCCCAGTGCACAGAATTCCCCTTGGAGAGGCTTAAAAAGCAGCCTTGCCAGGGCACAGATGAGCTGTGGGTAAAGGCCTGGACAAAGGCAAAAAATCAACTTCCCTGTGCTGACAGCAGACAAGTGACATTTCTCAAGAAGCAGCAGCCTGGTGTCCTGTGCGCCAGGTCCTTATCCTGTGTCTGGCTTTGTCAGCACCCACAGCTCTGGTGCTGCTCGTGGGGACCCAATGTGCTGCAAAGAACACACCACCAGCAGCTCAGTCCCAAAGACATCCCCAGCCACCCCCAGCACCTGTGAGCCGGGGGGCAGCTGGGCCCGCTCCTCCTGATGGTTCAAGGACAGAACTCGCTGACTAGCAGGAGCTGCTGGCACCAAGCAGATTTGAGGCAACCCTGATTGCCCCACAGGCCTTTTCTTCATGCTTTTGAAGCCACTGTGTCCCTTCCCTGCTCCTACCTGGCTGGATGACACAACCAGTTTGTTATCTTAGCAGCAAGGCTGCATGCAAACACAAAGCTCTCCAGCTGCTCCAGTTTCACCATTCAAACCAGTGTGTTTCACCATTCAGCTCATTCTGCTCAGCACATGGAGCAAAGCAGTGAATGGGAGAAATCTCAGCTCCTGTGAGGATGAGCAGAATCTCCCTCTGTGCTCCTCCTGGGGCACTGCTCACACTTCAGACCTCAGCACACTGCTGGTCCCCCCACTGACCCCAGCGTGTCCCTTGGGGATGGCCCTGTCCTGTGTCTGGGTTCAGGCCACACTGGCACACAGGTATTCAGGCCAGCCCAGCCCCTGTTAGTCCTTCCTTGTTTTGCATCTGTCATGCTGCTGTTGTAATTAATCTTAATTAGTCACCACCCCTAACACAGCTTGTGACATTCAATCATCAACAATGCACTCCCAAATCTCACAGAGGTTTTTAATCTGATCTGCTGTCCACCCACACTGCAGGTCTCACAACAACCAAATCCTTCAACAGCCAATGCAGGAACAAACCTGTTAAGGGAAGATTTATGGCAGAAATTTCAAATACAATCATTCATGTTCTGTTGTTTAGGCCTGTTTTTCAAAAAGATGAAATAGAATGATTGTTTAGGAATAAACTACTGCAGTATTATCTATGTACCAGTAGCAGATACAACCAAAGAAAGCAAATATATTATCTCAATTTTCCAACAAAAGACAGATTTTATATGGTTCTGTTGCTCCTAAACCACACATAAAATAAATTCTTTAAAAAACAATTGCTACAGGGCAAGAGGCAGAAGCAACACAAAGACTTTTACTACCCTGCTATGAAAACCTGCCTGAAGAGCCATGTCCTGACTAACAGCGCACCATCTCACCAGGAGGCACCGACAGCTCTGCAGCCAAAGTGCTCCTCAGGGCACAAGACAGAGCTGAACACCTACGAGCTAGAAGTTTTCTGCATTCCCCAGCAAAAGGTCACGGGCTCACAGGAGCAGGGAGGTGTCCAACAAACAAGCACAGCCAGCTCAGGGCCACTGGTGCCTGGAAAGCACCAACCGAGTGACTGAGCAGGGCCAAAAGACAACGCAGGGCCAGAGCCCGGAAGGTGAGAGCCTTACAGACACAGGGATCACACTGGATCACGCCCAAACATCCCCCAGCTATGCTCGAGGGAAGCAGCTGGGCAGCGTGACCCAGCCCTGGGCCTCGGACCACTGGGAAATCCTCCACCACTGCCACCCCCCCAGTGAGGAGTGAGACTCTCCCACAGGATGCAGGGAGAAGGAATGGGCCGTGCTGCAGGACAGCCAGGGCAAAGCCTCAGATTTGCTCTCACAAACGCGCCTGTGCTCCCCACGCTGCCAGCCAGGAATGGTGGGATCGGCTCATTGCTCACCGTGTAGAGCTCATTGGTGACTTTCAGGAGCTCTTCATGCATCTGGAGGCCAATCTCCTTGCTCTGCAAGACAAAAGCAAGGAGAGTTGAGACTGCTGTGCTCAAAACATGCAGTTCTGAAATGAAAATACATTTTGGAGGGAAACATGAATACACAGTGCAGCAAAGTCTCATGCAGTTTCAGAACTGCTGCGTATTCCTTTGAGGTTGATGTTTGCCCATGGATCACCCAGCCTGGGTTTCAGAGACCACGAGGAGGAATTTCAGATAATTTAACTTATTTATCCTGCAAAACAGATGAACCTAAAATTACAGGCAATACTGCTTTGCCCTTCCACTGGCAGAATTCTTCTCCAGCCCAGCCACCTCCCCGTTCGGGTCTAACGGGTAATATCCTCCCCCTGTCTGGGACTGGCAGAGACTTTGAGACTGGCAGGATGATCATCATCCAATAGCCATTTGTGGGCACACAGTTCCCTAGACTGGTGTTCTCCAGTCCCACAGCATCACCTGTCAATCTGCCTTGATCTGAAAGACTCATTAAAAACACCTGCTCCTGGACTTGCAATTTCTGCCCACGCTGGTATTTCAGAGCAAAGATTATCAGGGCTCCCCAGCACTGGCATCCCAGGTTTATGTTTCCCTTGGCCATGACCTGCCCTCCCAGCTTCTCCTCAGTATTCTGAGTATTTTCTCCTCAGTATTTTCACTGTTCTGATCCAAGTGAACCAAAGCATCTCTGAAAAAAGGACTTTACAAAATAGCTACACCACAGTTACATAATAAAGTTTCCAGTTTCACAACAGCAGCAGCCAAAGTGCAGCCAGATGAGGAGACACTCACTGCCAGTGAGGAACTCCTGGCATCCTCCTGTCTGCTGAAATCCCATTACCAGCCTGTGTTTTCCCTTTCCTTGCCAGGCAGGATGAGGCAGATGCAGTCACCAGCCTCCTACAGCATGGACACAGCCCTTCATGGAGAGGCCACAGCATGGGGAGCTGCCCAACACTGGAGCTTGGCTGCAGATCAAGCCAACTCCTACTGCAACCCAGAGGCTGGAGGTGCTGGGACGTGCTTGCACTGCTTTCCTGCCTCCCTGTAATTACACCACAAATCTCTCCATGGAATCTTCTTGGCTAGGAAACACTTATTATAGCTTGAAGATGTGCTTAAACTAAGTATAGACACCCCCTCCTCCCTCCCCTAAACCAAACCAAAACAGAACTGAGCAGTTTCTTCCAGATTTCCTCAAATAACTCCAGTGCACATGGGCAAGGAAAACAACATTCCATCAGGCTGGGTGACAAGAGAAGCCCAAGACACAGAAAGGTCCTCTACTTCCAGTCAACAGGACAACCTACATACTTTGAAAGTTTAGTCTAGATTATGAGAAGTTAAAATTGAAGCAAAGCCTGAAGCAAGGAGTCGAAAGTGTGAAAGTCCCACCCAGAAACCACAACATGTCCGCGAGTCAGTGTCAGGGTACCCGGGACAGTCCCATCCTCAGAGGCCTGACTGGAGCACACTGCTCCCACTCCCACGGGTACAAGGTGCCAGGATGATGCCAATGACCAGAAGGTGCTCGGTTGAGGCCCACAGCCACCAGGAACCCTCATCTGGACTGGACCCCAGTCCCTGTCCCCTGCCCACAAACACTGATGGTTCATCATTGCTCTCAAAGATCTCACTGGGGCTTGCAAATTCCCAACAGAGTCATGATAGGTGTGCATCCCCCCAGACAGCCCAAAGATGCTTGAGGACCTTCTCACTCTCCACAACTCCCTGACAGGAGGGGGCAGCCAGGTAGGGGTCAGGTTCTGCTTCCAGGGAACAAGGGACAGGACAAGAGGAAACAGCCTCAGGTTGTGCCAGGGAGGCTTAGGTTGAATATTAGGAAAAATTTCTTTCCCATGCCTGGAGGGATTTAAAAGCTGCATGGATGTGGCACTTGGTGACATGGGCTAGTGGTGGCCTTGGCAATGCTGGGGGAAGGGCTGGACTTGATGGTCTCAGAGGGCTTTTCCAAACTAAACAATTCTGTGATTCCAGTACGAGTTATTTCGGTCAAGGTTGACAAACGGGGGTCTCAGAGCCCAGAGCCTGCAGGAGGCCCTCCAGCCATCCCTGCTGGCACGAGTCACAGGCTGCTCCCAAACCAAGGCTTCCCAAAAGCCAGTGCAGGGGGACAGGACAGGCTGGTGGCAGAAGCCACGGCCCAGGCTCAGCTGCAGCTCCTGCCTCTGCCCCAGATTTCCTGCGTGGCGCAGGGCAAGGCCACAAAGCTGTAATTTTCAAACCCAATTTTAGACTCTGAAATAGAGCAACACAAATGGCTCAGTGTGTTGTTCCATGAGCTACACCTGCACAGGAGACCGCAGGTGGGGACCACAGCTAAAGAGCCATTTGCTTACAGACACTATAACCCAGCACCTGCTGCAGGAAACCAACGGGTCTGCAGCCTCATCGGGAGTCTCCCAGCATCCAAGAGGGCAGTGTCCAGAGTGAGGATGCTGGACCCTCTTTCAAGCACAGGCAAGTGAGCAGCTGAAGGATTTGCCTCTCCTCTGAGCCTGCTGCCTTCCCTTTCTCCAACAGAGAAATTATATCTGTGTGCTTAGGGAGACAACACCAAAACATCATTCCAGTTCCCTGGGACCATCCACAAAACCCAAACTACAATTTAGCTGCTTCCTTTATGCCTCCCATTCCTCCTAAAATCCACAGCTGCTCGCTGAGACAGCAATGGCTTCACGTTAGCAATTTATTAAAATTCCTGCCACTTCTGACAAGTAAGGGGAAGAGCAACATGGAGAACGCTTGTTCTAAAGACGAGCTCCCATCCAGACACTACTTCATTCAACCTCCATCCAGGACAATGCAGCATGGGGTGTAATTAAATTCACTGTCATAGCATATAATTAAATCCCACACTGGGGAATAACCCAGCACCCTTATTTTGGACATAGCAATGCTCTGTCTCAAATGTGTAATTTCCTGTATTCCATACCTGGAAGAAGCATCAAACTTCCTTCCTTCTGCCACAGCAGGTCAGACTGGAGCCAACACCTGCCTGGCAATGGGTCCCTCAGCCTGGGTTTGACTCTACCAGGACATGCTGTGAGATTTCACGGTGACAGAGACTCGCCCCAGCAGCAGAGCGAGCCAGATCTCCGCAGGGACACATCTCAGCATCTCCATTTATTGCTGCCTGTTAGCAACATCAACACGCTCGCCTTGATCATCTCCTCCTGCATCGGGAACGTGACTCGCACTGGAAGCTCCAGGGAAATTTGCCCAATTGAGTTTTCTTCTTCTGCTTTCCTCACAGAATCACAGAATGGTTTGGGTTGGAAGGGCTCCCAGCCGGACAGGAGAAGAGGCATGTTGAAGCCACTGCTGCCGGTCAGGGGGGTGGAACACTTGGGAGGAGAGGAACAAACCGCAGCGCCCCGGTTTAGTGATGGGTGTCCCCACCACTGCCCAGCTCACTCAGGGGAGTGGCAGCTCAGCACCCCAGCTGAGCACCCCACATCTTTCTAGGCAAATTACCACTCACTGAGCAATTGCTCCTTAGTTATGCTCATCCTGTACCCCAGCGAGCCCTCCCTGCTGGTTTGCCGGGATTGTTTACATTTACATAATGAACACAGGAAACACAAAACCTCCTGGTTCCTCGTGTCCCCGCAGCATGTCATGGGCCATTAATAAATTCTAGATGGAAAGAATTAAAAGTGACATTTCTGGAAAAAAATGTTACCCTAATTTACCATCAAAGAGCAATCTCCAGCACGCCCAGCAGCTGAAACACACGGCGGGTGCTTTAACCCTTGCGGAGCCAGGCTCTCTGCCAGCATGGCCCCCCTGGAGGAGTGCTTCGAGCACTTTACCCACCACACTCAAAACCAGACTGGACACAACAGGGAGAGGTCCCTCCTCTGAGCAGCCCCATACGCTGCAAGGTTGGATCTTCAAAATCCGTTTACCAGCATGCTCCGATTCCCACACAGGTGCCCGAGGCTCCCACTGAACACGGCTGTGAAGTGGAACTGCAGCCTCAGATCCCTTCAGACAAGGTGTGCCATAGGCTGAAAGAAATAAATAACCTGAATGTGCCCAAAAGTGGCAGCCTCCCTGTCCACATGAAAGGCAAATGTTGACACAAAGTAAGTCTTTTCCGTGATTTAGCCAAACATTATTTTCGGGGATAGGTAAGTCCAAGGGAGAAATGCAGTGACATCACAGATGACCACAACTGTAAAGGCTCCTTTGGATGCAAAGCAGGTGCTGGCTCTGGCAGGCTGCAGAGCCATGCCAGCTCTCCTGGCAGGAGACACAGGAGGGAGAAAAAAGGAGCAACCATTTCTATCGAATGTAAGTGTTGAGCCTTAGAAGTAGAAATTTAAGTTCAAAAGTGAGGGGGGATGGAAGAAAACCAAACACAAAGAAATAATTCTGCTGAGTGGATAAAATACTTCATCTTGTCCTGGCTGAGGATTGACATATGACAAGAGAACACTCAAAACACTCAATATATGTCCCTGTTTGCAAGCTGACTGAATTTGTCCTGTGTTTCCAAATGAGACACACCATCCACAGACATGGGCAGGGAAAGCAGGATAGTTTAAATATAAATCTCAAAAACAGGGTCAGAGCAAAATGCAAATGGGAGGAAGATTTTGAGACAGAACTCATATTTGAGACAGGACTAACCAACATAAACCAAATGTCTCCATTTCTGGAGGCCAGGAGAACAGGAAAAGGGATGATATCCTGTATCAAATCAGCCAACCTAAACCTGACCTTGCAGTTTAATTTCTAGGTCAGACCTATAAACTAGAGGAAACTGGCCATAAAAATATCACATTGAATTTATTCTCCAGTCAGGCTGAAATTTCAAGATAAGCCCTGATTATGAGCCTTCTCCTGCTGGAGAGGCAGGTGCCCTGTGTCCCACCCCGCTCCCTCACTACAGCCCCCAGCTGCCCCTGATGAAAACAAGGCCACAGAGCCTACCCGCTGCTGGGACTCTTCGTGCTCTTACCACACTCCTCACTTCCAATGGAACAGTCCTGGTCCACCTGACTGCGTGATTCTCAGAAGTCTTTGATGCTCCTTTTTAATTTGGTTGTCATTAATAATTCTGTATCATCAGCAGATTTTGTCATCTTACTATTCAAGCTTTTTCCAACTTATTTATTAAGAACTTCATTGGAACTCTCCTTCCCTTTTTTCCTGTCTTTTAACTAATCATTAATCCAGAAAACAACCCCTCTCTTCAACAGCTCTTCAATAACTTCAGTTAAGGCCCTTTTCCAGTGAAGGCCCTGCACCAGCTAATGACATGAGCTCTGACTCTTGGAAATACCTCCACCAAATTTCTGAGGCATGACTCTTCCCTTCAGGAAGCCACGCTGACTTTATTGTACCTGCCTCATAGTTGTCATCCTGCTCTTGAGCAAGGTTCCACCCAACGAGCCTGTTCTGACCTGTTCTCTGAAGCCCTCCAAGAGTCTTCACAAAAAGTCCTCACGTTTCCACCTCTCATTTTTCTGGCACTGACGCTTTGAGCACCAGGTCACACCTCACACTCTAGACTTGACAGGTCTAGATCTCAGTTTCTTTAAAACTCTAGGATAAATACTACCTGGAAAGACTTTTAGTGATAGTCCCTTGCAAGATTTGCTCTGCAACATTTATGACAACTCTATTTTAGAGTAAAACGCCAGGATGGATGCTCATGAAGCAAGGCTGCCCAAGTTACCTTTTTAAAGAGCCTGATGACATCCTCACTGATCTGCGAGAGCCGGACGATGACATTGTTCATGAAGATGTCGTTCAGGGTGGCGTGATCTCGGCTCTCCCGACGGGTCTGCGTCAGAACCAGGTACCAGCAGTTCACAGGGGAAAGGAGGTGCTGATCTTTCCTAGAGAATGTGGAAACAAAAATCAAAAAGGTCAGCTGAACATGTCAAAAATGCACATTTTCAAACGAATGCTGTAGCACACCGCCTCCCTCCCCTGCACACCGCCACTGGGATTCGTGGCATGATCTCTTCTTCCAGCTGTACCAGCGTTGCCATGCAGGGACGTCCAGTGGCACACAAGCACCCATACCACATCAGACCCCCAGCCAGCCCCTTCCCAAGCTGGGTGCTCTGGAAGATGGCACAGGAGAAGAGACATGCCTCGAAAGGGAGAGAGTTTTGCTCATTCTTTCCGCTCACACTATGAACATGGCTGTCACTGCACTGCAGAAGGGCCCTTTGCCACCCAATACACTGTGCTGGTTTTAGTCCACTAGAAAGTGCTCATTAAAGTGTTCTGCATCCAACATTTCCTCCAAGTGTCTGTGCACAACACAAACACTCTCAGGTATGCTGGAGGGGACAGCATGGAGACTCCAGACACCTCTGCATGCACACAAATGGAACAACCGTGTACAAGAAACTGGGACAAGTCTGTGGACCTGGAACCACCATGAGCCATGGCACCACAGTGATTGCCAGATCCAGGGCTGGGCACAGCCCGCTGCACATGGCTACACAGGGGCAAAGGAGCAATGAAGGGACCATAAATCCTCAGCGTGTCACAGCCTCATCAGAATAATGACACACATGAGCAGCTGGGGTAGGGGTGCAGATGGGCCTGGGAAGGGCAGGTACAGAGCAGTCTGGAAGAAAAAAATGCATTAAGGGAGTCTCTGGACATGGAACCAACAGTGAGGACTCAGCAGGAGTGAGCGCTGAAATGAAGCTGACCTGATTAACACCACCAACACCAGCATTCGTACCCAGGTGTTTTGTAAATGGTGGAGAGCCACTGTCACCTGTGGACACTGCAGAGCAGCAGCTTCCAAATTGTAAGCAATGGAGAGCTCTAATACTGGTCTGAACTAACGGGCGAGGCCAGACATCCCCTGAACCTTTGTGGGCTCTATCTCTGAACCAGAGCTCCTTACTGGCCAATTCCTTCCAATGCCTTGGTGCACGCTGCAGCACCCGACACCACACAACCAACAGGCAACAGTCAGATGTCAGAAGGACAGAGAGGATCTGAACAGCAACTCATCAGCAGCAGAGCTTGGCATAAGACAGCAGTAAAGCCTCACACTGGAGAGACCAAGTAAACAGATTAAATGGGATTTAGTAATATGGAATAAGTAGGATTTAGTAATGTAACAGCAGAAATCACTGCTCTTGCAGCTGAAACGGGAAAAAAATCACCAGGGGTTAGAGGAAGAAACACACCATCAAGAGCCTGGGGCTGGCAAAAGGAAGGGCAACAAGCAGGCAGACCCCAGGCTCTCTGTGAAATGCACTGAACAGCAGCTGCAGTCTTTGGTCACTGAACTGAATGACATGAGTTTCATCTGGAACAAAGTGCATAATTCCAGCTGAGAGACTCTTTCACAGATACCACTGGCAGAAGAAGAAACAGGGACTGACACTGTGGCCCAGGGAGGCAAAGGTAGAGAGCTTGAGCCGAGTTGCTGCAAGGGGAACAGCCAGGACCAGCACCCGGCTCCATGCAGCCAGTGCTGCCGCATGGCCCCAGGGCACAGCTCCTGCTGGGCACAGCCCCTGCTGCCCAGCGAGACCCCGCGCCCCCAGCACTGCTTTCCTCTGTGGCAAGGGACACAACAACCTCCAGCAGCTGCTGACACCCAGCACGAGCACCAAGCATTGCCCCGCAGAGCCCAGCTGGACACCTCTGGCCTGGCACACACAGGTGCACGCGGGGAGCAGGGACCAGCCCCCAGCAGCAATGGGGCAGTGGCCTTCATAGAGCCTCGAGGCCACCAGCCAGCACCCTCACCACAGAGCAAGCAGTCAGCTCCAAACTGAAATTCTAAGTTTGTTTTTCTTTCTTTCAGATATTTTCTGTTTTAGCCAAGCTCACAAGTGTGGTTAAACTGAAAAGAAGATGCTTTTGAAAACACATATTTACATATTCATGGATTTCACAACTGCATCACTGGTTTGATACTCACACAATCCCAGGACCCAGTTCATACTTCCTACTGCAAAGCTTTGTTTCACAATATTTCCACTAAGGATATGCCTGCCTCCAGCACTCTATGGTTAAGCACAGAAAAAACATACTTTATTGCAAATAAACTGCAGTAAATTCCATTTCCAGAAACTGCTTCCAAGCCTGAGCCTGCCAGTGAGCCTGCATGAAATACACAGCACCCGGACAGCTGCAGACGGGGCTACACACAGAAACCAGGGGTATAGACCAGGCCCACCCCTATTTGCAGAGTCAAATCAGTGACTGAATTCAAGTCCCTTCAAAAAATCAAGGGGTTTCACTCCTTCCTGTCCCTGATTCCTATTTTTATTGTACTGCTCAAGAAGTGCACAGTCAGTGTAATTCACGCAGCACGGGTCAGTGATGCTGTGGTGGAAGTCTTGGAAAGAGACATGTCCAGTTACTTCTGTGAGCCCCACAAAGGGATGGGACAGATGAGGTCACTGCTGACATGATGGACTTTACTCCACTTTAGGACTGTGCAGCTACAAACCAACCTTTGGTGCTCACAGCAACCTCTGCCCATCACTTTGCACCAGTTCCCCTGGGAACACCCACTTACTTGAACTGGTGCTCTCTGGAGCTGCGGATCTTGGAGGAGAAGCGCTCAGCCAGCTTCTCCAGGCTCCGGGAGTACTCCAGCTCGATCTCGGCCTTCCTGCGGAAGAACTCCTGCAGGTCCTGCAGCAGCTGCAGGCGTGACTCCGACTGCTGCTCCAGGCATTTGAACTGCTCCACCAGCTGCGTTCGGATTTCTGCAGGCACACGAGAGAGGAGGAAGAACAAAACACATCAGCAACACACTGGCCATGAAGGTTGTCCCTCCTTGTCCCAGAGCAAACAGCACAGCTCTGCTGGAGTTCCCTCCAAGCCCCGGGGTGAATTCAGGGCTTGATAAGGCCAATGGATCTGCATCCCAAGAGAGAGCAGAACAATGCCACTGACCAGCCTCACATTACAAATGATTTTAGAATACTGAGACCAACCTCAGATCTTTCAATTGCCTTTTGAAACCAGAAAACAATACTTCTATCTCTCTGGTACTACCTGAAATCACATACTATTTTCATATAAATGTATTATTTCTTGATAAATGTCAATGTGAATACCTCCAGGACGGCCAGCACTGGCCTTAAGGAAGCTGGCACTGCCATGCACCCTCCTCTCCCCCCATCCCCCTGCACTGCCGGGTTTACCAACAAATCCAACACGGCTTTGGCTCAAAGGCTTAAAAAGTCTTTCACACCCTCCAAATCCCAGCTCAAAAACGCAAAAGGTTTAATCTATTCCAGGTTTATTTGCTTTCCCATACGGACAGACACACTGCAGCCCCCCAGACCTTTCCCAAAGTGGGCTCAGCAGTGCCTGGAGGTGCCTGTGGAGTGTGGGGATGGGCTCCCGGGGCAGTGGGTGTCTCCTGCAGCACCAGTGTCCCCGCTGTGTCCTGCAGGGAACAGGCACGGCAGGAACAACAGACAGAGCTGGTCTCCAGTGCTGACTTTCCCCGGCACTGCCAGAACCCACCACCTGGGCTGCCAATCCCCCACACGACAGGCAGGCAGTGGGGAAGGAAGCGCTGCTCATGGGCACAGCCAGACCCCTTGCCCTGTCTGCAAGAGAAGCAACACAATGCCTGTGGCACAGGATGTGATGGAAATATACCTCCCCAACTCTTCCCAACCTTTCCCAACCCCGGGTAGGGGTTCTGCAGCTCTGTGAAGTGCACCTGGCCAGGACACCAGTGCAGGAGCCACTCACTCTCCTTGGAGAAACAGCTGAGCTCTGCCCGGAGGGACAGGGAGCCCTGCAGGAGGGCATGTGCAGAACTGAAAGGAGAGAAAAAATGAGACTAGGTGGTAGGAAAATCTATTCAAAGTGAGAACAATTGGGCTGAGCTGGCTTCAGGGGGCAGCTGCACGGCAGAGGCATCAGAGGAGCTGGAATGGCAGGGATCAGCTAATGGAACGGGTCCATGTGCTGCCTGCCTGTTCCCAGAGCCCACGGGGAGAGGGGAGAGCAGCCCCCAGCTCCCCACTGCCACACAGCCCCTGGCAGAAGGCAGGGGGGCACACCTGAGTGAGGCAGCTGCTGCATGTGCTCCCCTTGAGACCCTTCAGTTTCCTCCCCTTGTGACAGTGCCCAGAGCAACCACAGCACTAGAGGCCCTTTTAGTCCACCTACAGAAACAGCCTCTTTACTCTTCCTAATAGTTGTATAAACAATCCATGACACACAACACTCCTGTGTCTTTCCCTAAGGATTGTGAGTAGGTCTCTTCTTCTCACTCTGCTCACCTGTCGCTGCTGGACCCCAATATTTGCAGATGAGGCCCAGCCAAAAGCCAGCAGGGAAGTTTGGCAGCAGGAGCACAGCATCACATGTGCCCCCCTCGCCGTGGAGCACCCCCAGGCAGCACAGGGCAGCCCACAGACACCCTGGGGAGCTCCCATCCCTCCCTGGGCCCATGATGGTCCAGTTCACTGCCATAGTAACCGCACCACAACCAGCTCAACTCTCCCTCTTCTGACCCAACACTGTTCTTTCCTTTCCCAATTAGTGCCCAAAACCCTGGAGTACTCTGCCTGGATTTTCTGCTGCAGCAGGAGCTGGACTTTCCCAAAGTGCTGCTGCAGTCAAGCTTAGCCTGTACTGAGAAGGAAGTAACAAAATCCTTCTTTGGCAAGATGCCTAGAGCTCATCCTTGGTTCCTCCTGCAAGTTCAGCATAGTAGGATGATAAACAGTACCTTACTCACAAGAGCCCCAGCAAACTAAAAATGCCTGCACTGCCTGAAATGGCTGCATGGTCACTGGGGCACTCAGTGACACCAACAGAGACAATACAGGGGTGTCATTCCAGTGCGTGGAAGAATCTTCAGTACCTGTGTATTGCATACGTGTACAGGAGGCAAGCTGGCCCCGCCAGTCCCTGCCAGCACCAGGCTGTCCCACAGCCTCACCAATACAGCAAGATCCTGTCCAGACAATCACCACTCCATGCTGGATGTTGAATTAATAAATGATGAAGTAATGATGATGCAAAGCAGTGACTGAAATCATGAAAGATTTACGAACAATTTCAATCTGGTATTTTTCAACATTTCTTCATATAACAACTCTCATGTGAGTCTCAGCTCTGGCAGCCTGGCAGGTTAATTCATCACTGGTTACTTAACAGTGACAGTGGGACTTGGAGGCTGCATGAAGGTCACCTAAAGCCAAAAATCCTCAGAAATAAGAAATGCTAAATGCTCCAAAGTTAATCAGTCACCTTACATGGGACCCTCCTTGGGCACTTTCTTTATGTCCCAAATACACCATGAGAGGATAGCACAACTGTTCAAAAAATGCCTCCAAGGCTCACAGACAGCCATGGCAAGGGACTCAATACACAGCACTTGTCCACCAGCAAAGCCCTTTGCTGTTCCTGCAGACTGCCTGGAGAACCATGTCACCATCCCTGCAGCAGTCCGAGCACTCCAACTCCTTTCTAACCTACATCCATCCCATCTGCAGCCACCAGGACGCTGACATAGGAGCCAGCAGGGCCGAGGCCCCTGGCAGAGGAGGAAGGGTGAGGCACAGCAGGGATGCTCTACACAGCTGCTGCCCCTGCCCAGACAGGGGTTTCTCTGGGACTCTGGGCATCTGCTGCACACAGACAGACAGACATTAGCCCTCACTCACAGCAAGCTGTAGAAACTCCAAAATTAAGGACAATTCCACTCCATAGAGAATGCTGGAGATACCTTTAAATGTTAAATTTTCTGCTAAAGGAATGCAGAAAAGGAAACTAAATTGCAAATGAGGTCTCACAACAACTGGTATCAGAGTGCCTCAGTCTTTATTCTCTCCCTCCCATGTTTGCTGGGGTCCAGCTCTCTCTGTCCCTGGCACACTTTGACCTTTGTCAACAGAATTTCTTTGTTTTTCCTATGCCTGTAATATGTTGATTTGATACTTCTAAGTTTGCTTGCAGGAGTTCAGCCAGGTCAGTGCCAGCCCGGCCTGCAGAGGCAAAGGACAGGCACAGGGAGCTGCCAGCCGTGACCCTAAAGCCACCCAGTGACAAGCCATCACGCCAACAGTGGAGATGGGCACTGACCCCAGGGGCTGCTGCTGCATGCTGAATGGGAAGGGTTTATGTAGAAAACAAAATGAAAAGCTGCTGGCATCATCAATGCAAAGACAGACGTGGTAGCAGAGAGAAGGACATCGCACAGTGCTCCAAGGGTCCCTGGGAGCCAGCGCTCCCAGACACAGCCCCAACAGCCCCTGCAGCCATGCTACATCCATTCTGTCCATTGGAGGGGGATTCACAGGCCTGGGATTCCAACCTTCAACCAAGTGCCAGTTATATTCCACGTTAGGTAATCTCCCTTCACCACCCAACCCCAAAACCTTACCTTTGGCTCATATGAAGGAGTTTCCACGGTGAACAGTCCTGCTATTTAAAATGCAGAATCAGGGGTAGAAAACGTAGGAAATCTGATTTCCTCAGCATTTCTGCAACAGTGACAGGGACGCTGGAGAAAACAAAATTCCTCGGCAAACCAAGGAGAGCAGCAAGGGTCAATGTGGGCTGTGGAACTGCTAATCCAAACGAGAGAGGGAACATCTGTATCAGAACAACTGGGGATTTGGTTTTTGTAACATTTCCAAATCAATCCGCACGTATCATAGCCACAACTGCTCAGGATCCTCAGGCCACGTGAGATGCTGGCAGTGTTCACATTTCCAGGCTGCCAAGGTATGGCAAAATCCCTTCACAAGACGCCAGAAAAGTGCTGTTTTAGTCAATCTGACATCTTGGCCAGTAGATCAGGGTAAGCTTCATTTTTTCCTCTCCTTGGCTGTTAACCTCATCCATTCCCACCAGTGAGGACAATGCTGGCAGCCACGCACAGAGCCCAGGAACACTCACACCCATCCAAATAGCATGCCTCTGACACCAGGGATGAGACTGGGTTTGACAAAGAGCAAAATTATCTGGGACAAGCCCCGGCCAACTTGAGCACTCATATTAGAATCACCACGCTCATGTGGAGAGCTCAGGCCAAAGACCACACGCTCAGCTCCAGGTCATTACAAACATGCTGCTACTCCAACTTGTCCCACTCTCAGCTAGCTGAAGGGTATTTTCCATATGGTCTCAGTTTTTAAACCTAACAGTTAAACTGTAGACATATGCCATGAAATCAACGCAACTTTTACCACTGGTAGTCATTATTATCATTATCATTCACTTATTCTTTGTGCTTCCATACAGTTCACATACCTTACTGGGAAGCAGCACCTCTGACTACCAGGAATTCACAAATACCATGCTGAAATCCCAGCTCCAGCTTCAATGTAGCTGGGATTTCATCATCTGGCAGTAAATGGAGCTGGTGAGACAATCCTTTTCCCGGGCAGTTATTTTCCAAGTCTCCCCCCTTCCAAGTAATGCCTGGCTCCATTACTTTGTACCTCCAGGGCTGATAAGGGCCAAGCTCCCTAAATGGCATCAGGATATGCTGCAGAGTTAATGGATAGGCAACACATGTGAAGTTCAGGATGGGTTATTAAACAAACCCAATTCTACACAGGCAAACACTGGTGAAAAGCAGGCAGTGGAAAATCCTGGATAGTTCAGACTTGCAAAGGTTGGAGCCTAAACCGACACAAGAGAGGCCATGGGAGGCAGGCGTGCTCCAGCACGGGGGAGCATGAAGCTGTGGGGGATTGGTGATGCTCCAGAGCCGTCTGGGAGCCCTGCACAGCCCTGCCCCGCCAGCTGCAGACCGGAGAGAATGAGCACCCTCCTCCTCCTCCTCCTCCTTCAGGAGATAGCAGGTTTGGCACAACACCCCCTCCCCAGTCCCACCAGGCCAGAGCCACGCTCTGGCTACTCAGACAGGGACAGACAAAAGCAGAGGTTTCTCTAGCAACGGGCTGGGATGAAAGCTGCCGGGGAACGAGGCTCCCCGCCGGCAGGGGAGGGGGACAAAGCCCTGCTGCCAAGTCTCCAGCCCGGAGCTCCCACCCACACACCCCCCCAGCTGGGCCGGGGTGGCTGCTCCATGATGCTGAATTATCTGAATTATCCGTCCAGGAGAACAGCGTTGTCACAGATCCTCCTGCTGGGCAGCCTGAGACAGCCGCTCCTCTAACATATGCTTCACCCCACTGATTTGTGACAAGTGAGAAAATGTGCTTGGCAACAAAAGCCATTATTTTCTCCCAACTGGGATTAGACCCAATAGTTCATTGCAAATATAGCACAGCAAGCTGGACTCAGGGAGGATCCAATTCTTATACAAATACAAAATACACTAACAAGGCCATTTGACTCTCTATTGTTTTTATGCCCCCTTCAGAGTATCCATGTGCTGCCTTCCCTAGAAGTCCAGCCCTCTTCATAACAGAAATGCCTCGGATGTATTTTCCAGTGCTTTGTCATCCTGTGTTTCACCAGCACACACCGTTTCCCTCGGGCGAGCTCTCACACGCACACATACAGAGTGAATGCAACCGGAGCCTGGATCCAATACAGAACACCAGCCGGCTGTTCCAGCAGGAAAACCCCTGCTGGGGGCAGGTGCTGCCAGCACAGCCCCGAGAGCAGCCGGGACCTCTGTGCGATCCCAAGGAGCTGGGCTCAGCCCCGCAGGCAAGGGACGTTGGCAGAGCAGAGTTTCGAGAGCCCACGCGTGTCCAAGGGATGCCCACGTGTGTCCATGGGATGCTCCCGCTGCTGGCACCTCTGGCACAGCGCTTCCACACACAGCAAGCACCCAACACCAACACGGGGCTGGGAGCAGCAGCAGAGGGATGCAAGGGTTGGGGCTGCCAGACGACCATCCACCTTCTGAGGGCTGAATCCAGGCAAGACTTTGTCAAGTCCCAGCAGTGACACTACCGAGCTTGAACAGCCAAGGAGCTGCAGGGCCCAGGGCCTGGAGCATCCACAGACAGAGCTGCCAGGGGCGCATCTGTCCCGCAGCACAGGTCCCTGTGGAGCCAGCCAGAGGGGACCTGCAGTGACAGCAAACAGCCCAAAGCAAGCCAACAAGCCTCCCCTCTCCTTCCTTCCGTGTGATTAGCAGCATCACTGCCTAGACAAAGACAAGAGATATGGCTCCTGGTAAAACAAAGAACAAGACAAGCCTTTTATCTGAAACGAGACGTTCTCAGTTTAAAAAAAAAAAAAAAAAAAAAAAAAAAAAAAAAAAGAGAGAGAGAAAGGAAAACACTTCTCTCCAGTACGAAAACAACTCCTGCGGCACTGGCACTTTTCAGGCTTTTTTCATGTGTGTCTTTAAGCCCCAGCCCGCACCCGACCAGCAGCACTTCATGTGCACAGCCTCAGTTTTCCCTTGTACTCACACCAAGCCCCCACACTGCAACTTGCTGGGCTGTGAGGCAACTTCTCCATCTGCAACTACTGAGAAGGGAAGTGGAAGAAATTGTATCTTGAAGGCAGTGACTTTTTCTCTCCTGGGAAACCCCTCCCCTGGAGAGGGCCCAGGTCAGGGCACAGGGTTGTTCTGGGGGTAGCTTCCCCAAGGGGTGATGTGGGACCATGGGGTTTCAAAGCCTCAACTAGCTGCTCAGGAGCTAGGAAAACACCACATTCATTTTGCTGCTAACCAAGACGGTTTTAGGACCCTGCCCAAGCCCCTCTTTGCTCACCCCTCACTCCTGGAAGGTATAACCAGGTTCTGGGGGTTCCTTCAAGTTCAGACTGAGCACCCTGGTGCAGGATGGGCTCCTGCCTCCCCATACCTCCAAGAAAAACATGGCCAAGCCATAAGGAAAAACTCCATTTGCCTAAGGATATTTGCATATACAGTTTGAAACACAGCATTTTCCCTTGGAATTAACTGAAAGAACGCAGCAGAAGTGAAGGGCTGTGCTGGCACCCCTCAGAGCAGGGCACAGGCATACCGGTGGGTGGGTGCCCAAAGACATTCACCCCATCGGGGCCAGATATAACACCTAAACACCCATCATCCCAACAGCTCCATGCATGCCGTCAGTTCCAAGGGGCAGTGACACGCAGCAATGCAGCTGGGTCAAGCTGACCACAGGCCACAGCTTGGGCTCTGCCTCCTGCTCTCTCCAGTTACCTACGGACTTTCTTTCTAACAAGACTCCCCCAAAACCCAACCCACCCACAGCAAAATGAAGAGGCAAGCAACTTGTTTCAGTGTTTTGTGCTGCCCTGACCCAGACAGGCACATGTGGGGCCTACAGAGGCTATCAGGGTGCATGGTTTGGGGTGGGACTGGCCTTCATCAGGCTTTTTCCATTTAAATGTCAATTCCATGGTCATAGCAGTGGCTACAGGAAATATCTCTGTGCATCCCCTGCAAGAGGCCCGAGCAGTTTGTCAGCAGAAATGGGTTGATAATGGCTTTCCAGCCACCTGTGAGGAACATGAATTCTATCTACACTGTGTTCCCGAAACAGCATCCTGGTGCAATCCCATCAGAGCAAGGGCCTCCTGACCCCCTTGGAACTCAGCCAAACACACAGAAGCCGAGGCCTAGGCAGTGCTTAGGCCCTTCCATGAGATTTGCTGGCTCTGGTATCCCAATAGCAACAATCTTTACCCCACCACAACGCCTGGTCAGAAGGGTTCAGCAACACCCTGCTCGCCCTGTGGGAGAAGCTGATGGCTCTGCTCAGGGACAACACACAGCAGCTTCCTGCAAAGCAACACAAGCCAAAGGGTCCACTGCTGTGACACTCCAGCTCTCCCAAACAGAGAGAGTAGAACATCATCAGAGGAAAAAAGACCTGGCAGCCAAGCCAGCCTCTTCCTCCTACACCCCACTCTGAGGGTCTGCAGAAACCAGACTGAGAAGCTGATAACCCGGGCAGACCAGGCTCTCCAGACACAGTACAGTGCTCTGGAGAAACAGCTAGAGCTGAAGGAAGCACCAGGCATTGCTGGTGGTCACCTCACTGTCACTCCCTTTCCAGGGCACAGGGTCCATGGCCGGGGCTCTGGAAGGGAGCAGCCATGTGAGAAGGGGACTGACCAGGAGGTGGGTGCCAGAGAACAGAGCTGTCCTACCTGCTCCACTCCACCAGCACAAGGTACACCCTCCTGCATGGAGGATTCCAGCCCAACACAACATACAGCTACTCCAGACTTTACACAGCATGTAAACATGACCCAACAGAGAACACCTTCCATGGAGCGTGTTTGAGCCGCAGTGGGTCAGACCACCTGATCCCAAGATTCAAGGTGATGCCTCCCTGTGAATACAGGACAAACTCTTCCCCATCATCCCTTTCTTCCTTTTAACTGAAGCACAGACACTCACTCTGCAGCAGCAGCACTTCTTAGGAAATGACTGTAGCATGGGCAACAAGTTAGGCCGGATTTAAAACACAGGCAATTTTTTCCCCTCATTTTTTACAGTGAGATTCAACATGCAATGAAAAAGAGTCATAACGTCTTAAAAACAAAGCAACTGAGTCATTTTTTGCTTTTACACTTTTAGAATGCAGCTTAATAGTAGGCCATTCTTTGTGAGAAAAGCAAATGTAGGAGGAGAATGTCCCTGATAAGAGATGGGTAATGATCTCCTCTGGTTAGAACCACCACAGCTACTTCCGTTCAACTGCTCACCAGCATGTCAGAGGGGGGAATTCCATCCCACTAGAAACTACACATCAGAACTCATGCATCTTTCTGGGTCACAAAGCACCTTCCTAGATGGCAAACACAAGCCTCCTGCCACCAAATAATGAAAGATCAAACATAGCCTCTAAGACAGCACAGGCTCCTGCTATACAAACTGTGCATCAAGAGGCTGGTCTTGCCAGGGTTGTGCAGGTTTCATAATCCAATTCATTGGTGGCTTTTAAATTAGTTGGCAGTGCCACGACAAAAGGCAAAACCACAACCCAGACACAATGCCAACTTCTCTCTGACCTGCACCCTGAAAATTTCATGGCATCAACCTTTTCCCCAGAAAACCTCTCAGATCAAGTTTGTCCTGGCCTAAGCAGACACTATGCTTATGACGGCACCAAACCGGGCTTAAAATTTATGTGATGTCTACAGAGCAGCCCCTCGTTTAATGCAAAGGGCAAAGGAAGACAAGAGCAGCTCCTCACTGTCCAAAAACAAAGATTGCAGCTGATATGGTTACAATGAAGCCTTGAAATGATTAATAATAAGCTTGGCAAGCACAAGAACAAGGTGACAAAGCTCTGCCACCGAGAGGCATAGCAACACCAGATCCCACATGCAGCTCCTCATGCAGTCCCCTTCCCTCTGCCGTCCCTGCACGGGATGGAGGCCACTGCTGCTGGCAGGGTGGTGGCATTTGTCATAAACTTTGATACTCCAAATCCACAGGAGTTACTGATGGGGGATTTCCCTTAAAAGCTGGCTCTGAATGCAGATCTGGAAGTGGCCAGCCTGGCTCATGAGGAGACAGCAAAGAAGTGTTTTGGGTGAAGTAGAGCACCCAGCTCCCTTCCACAGGCAGCACTGCCTGCATGACAGCCCGTGCTCCTGGGATACAAGGAACCAAAAAACCAACCAAAGGAATCCAAACAGTGCTTATTGTTAACTTCAGCTGAGCCTCAAGGCCAAACCACCCACAGATCAAGACTGAGAACAGATATAATGGCGTGTTGCAATTATGTTCAATTTAAGAAGAGAAGCAGCACTTCAAGCCACACATCACATGTGCCAGATGGGAAGAGAGAGCTGGCCAGGAGAGTGCCCAGACCAGGCATCAATGCAAATCACAGCTTCCCTGGCCCTGGGAACACCGACCGCAGCTGGGCAGCTGCCTCTCCAGGTGCTCTCAGCATGGAACCCAATGATGTCCATAGATGCCATGGTCCTTCCTCCCTGAGACTAAGGAGAAGGCAAACCTGCTTGCAGAAGAAGTCCTCACCCAGAGGAGGAATGGCTGGAAACCAGAAGGGGTGGCAGGAGCAGTGTGGCTCACGCTACCTGCCCGCTACACTTTATCACACACAAAAAGCTCCTTTCATAATGTCCACTGACTACAAAAATTAGCAAAGGGAAATTATTTCTTGGGGAAAAAAAAAAATGCTGAACTCCTGAGTCAAAACATCTTTTCCCAGTAAGACAATTTCAGCTGAGATTAATCCATAAGCAGACTGGTTTTCAAGTAAGTGTATTGCAAATTTTTCTGTGGGGCGTCAGCTGCTCTCTCATTGTCTCCATGCCAGCCCCTAATGAATTCAATGCGCTGATGACTACACTGTTTTCTGAAGAACTTGGCAAGATGTTCAGCATTATTAGAGAAGAGAGAAAAAACAGAGCAGAATTAAGCCATTTAATACTCTGTCTTCCAATAACTGAAGAAACATCCTGGTCCCATCAAGATCACTAAGGACACATCTGTCAAAGGCAGGGTGATGGTACAGGAAGAACTGATGGGGAGAACAGCCAAGTCCACATGTCTGAATCCAAACTTCCCATTGGATGTAGTCCCCCTAAAACCAGCACCAGGATTAGTCTGCCCTGTCCCGCCACAGTATCTGAGCTCCCCCAGCCTCAGCCCAGGGCAGCTCCCAGGCTGCCTGGCACTCGGCATGGAAGCTGGTTTGTTTCACTCTGCACGCCACACAGAAACGAGCCAGACTGACCCAAAGTGGTTCTTTTCCCTGCCTCCCTCTGTGAAGAGAGGCATGTGCAGAGCTGAAGCCTGGTAGCAGGTACTGACCCACATCCTTGTCAGATGCTGGAGATGTGGCTATTCCTCACTTTGGAGCTGTGCTTTACCACAGGAGTCATCACTGGGACCAGACAAGCTTTGGGGGCTAAATTCAGGCAGCAGAAGTGTGTATTTTCATGTTTTCTCCTGCCTGGCACAGAGCCCAGCCAGCAGCACAAGTTATATCCAGAGATGACCCTGCTGGCAGTGCCTCACTCTGGATCCCTCCGTGGCCACACAGACACAGCCCCTGCGTGCAAGGCACAGGACATGGCAAGCACAGGGACAGTACAGCTCCACACTGTGCCCTCCTCCAGGGAGCACTGGAAGTTCCAGGGCCACTCCAGCTCTTTGCATCACTCAGTCCTTGCCTGCTTCAGCCTAAGGTTCCTGTCAGCAGAGGGGTGTGTGCCCATCTCACCCTGCCCACACAGGCCTGGCAGTGGCACTGCACAGGGACCCGACACTGGGCGTGGATGAACCCCCAGCCTGGGCTGCAGCATCTCCTGCTGCCTTTCCCACAGCCCTTAGCACCTCCCCGTTTCCTTGGGAACAGAGACTTGTCCACTTGTAATTCACAGCCTGAACTGGTCACATCTGCTGCCACTTTTGTCTGACCGCGAGCAGCACCGAGGGAATAAATCTCATTTACTGCCCCTACACCCTGTTGTCTGGGCTATGAGGCCCTGCACTGAGCGCGCTGATCAGTGGGAAGGAGAATTTACAGGACTGAAAGTGGAGCGAGACCGCAGAAATGCTCATTAACAAAAGATTTTCAGGGAGTTGGGGTTGGTTTTGTCGTTTGGGGTTTGGATTTGGGTTTTTTTGTTTGTTTGTTTTGGGGGTTTTGGTGGTATTTTAAAGAAGCCAAACTTTAAAGAGGTCCATGCCAAACCTCCAGCATTCCAAGATCCCTGGCAATCCTCTGTTGCCTGTGTCTTTTAGGGAATCCCCACCTCCGCCAGTGCCCCGTGCCCCACAGCCAGCATTTCTGCCCAAGCGAGCTCTGTCCCCAGCCACTTCCCAGGCAGGAACAGGAGAGAAGGGGGAAGGCAGAACAGCTGCCTTTGTTGAGCTTGTGCCTCCTCTGTTTTTGTCTGTTAGGAATACAAGGGATGCAAAAAAGCATTAAAAAGGAATAGCCAAACAGATCTCTTGTGATTGTTCATGATTTAAGAAGAGCAAAGGAAGCTTCACAAAAACAGATGGTGGCTTTTTCCCCCAGAGAAAACAGCCCTTCTGACTGCCCTCCTGCACAGCCGGCATGAGCTCCAGATCCTTCATCTGTCCACTCTCCAGCGTGGAAACAGCACATGGGAGGCACCGAGATCGGCTGGAGAAAGTCTTTTACCCACTGAAAGCCCTGAAATGATGTAACCAGAGCTCTGGGCTTGGGGCTATTAAGATGCAAAGGAGAATGTATTCAAACTGGAAAAGAAAGAGCTGAACAAGAATGTGAATCCTGCCCTGAGCCACTGAGATGGAATAAAGGAAAGATCATTAAACGGTTCACTTCAGCACCTCACATTCCTAAATCCAGGCAGGGAAAGATTTCACAGATCATTAAGAGAGCGGAGCTTCGCAGACAGTTCCTAGAGCCAGCCCCATGTATCTGTGCAAGTTCCCCAACCTCTGTACAGCCCTAACAGGATCAAATATTACACACACAAGTCAGATCAGATTACCTAGCAGTGCCTTCTGGCCTGAAAAATCTGTGCATTCACAGATCCACTGAAGCAATTCTCTTCCAGAGTAATGCTTTACATGCATTAAAAATACAGGATAATTCCTTTAAGAACTTTTCATCTCACATCTCAAAGCATCCTATAAATGGTAATCATATAAGCCTCAACATCTTCAAGAAAGAGGGAAGGATTACAAACCTAATTTTACAGATAGGATAAAACAAGTCTTCCCTTGGACATCTCTGCCATTGCTGTTTCCCACTGTGCCTTTCTGCAGTGGAGATGGGCCTGGATTTCATTTCAAGGCCAAACTGCTCCCAGTCTGAGAGGGACACAGAAAACAAGAAAAACTAATTTCAAAGCAGTAGATGCAAAGTGAGGAGTCTGTAGGAATCGTCAAGTCCAACAGCAGCAGTTGCCCAATTTCTTTTATTTGCTTGATCTAATGTTCCTAAAAATATCACGGGCAACTGGCTCCCTGAAGCCTCTACCTGGCACAGCCAGCTTCACACTGTGCCTCCAGACCAAAACCTCCTGAGCATTCCCGGAGCCTGATCACGCTTCATTTGCAGCATGTCCTCATCACCCAGAAATGCTGCTCTTCCATGTCCTCTTGGCTAACTGTCTCCACCGTGCTTTTTCAATTTCAGCACAAAAGACCAGGCCAAAGGCAAGTGCAGATGCTCTGCTCACTGCCTTCATCAGCACTAACCAGGAAAGCCTCAGCTGCTGCTAGGGAATCAACGGTGCTGCTTCCTTCAGAGCCTCTGCCTCAGAGATCAGCAAAACGTCAGCCCAAGGCTGACACTGCTCTTCACTTCTCATCCTTTCCCAGGAAAAGCACAATATTGGAATAGCAAGGTAAAGCGTGACCAATGAAAGTACATCATCTGTCACTGGATCCAGCCAGCCTGGAACTTGCAGAGAGGAAGCATAAAGGTAGGGAGGAATTTCACCTTCTCAAGAACCAGCACAACCCTCCCCCAATGGCTGCAAAGGCAGCCTCAGGCAGCACCAGCAGTCTTGGGGTGTTACAGGGTGAATAAAGACCTGAAGAATCTCACTATTGCAGTGCTGAAGGATCACGTGGATATTCAGAAGGTAATAAACATGCAATAGAGAATCCAACAGCTGTGGGGAGACTGCCTCCAAAGAGCTTTCCATACCAGACAGGATCCAGCCCAGTACTTCACAACCTCCTCATGAATTCATCATTTACTATAGACCTGGAGCAAGTTCCAGACTGCAGACAGCTTAGCTTGAGGCTAATAATATGTTCCACATTGGGATCACTGGGTTGTGCAGCTGCCACCCACAGAGCAGAGATTATCGCCCTCGCTTGCTTCATTTCTTCAGTATGAAGTGATCGTGTTCCTGCCTTCTAAAGGAAGGGAAAATCAGCATAAAGCATATTGTCTGCTCTCACCATCTTCCCCAGCATCCCATTTATTAGTGGGTGCAGAACCAGATGGTTATAGATAAACAATACCAAAGAAAACACAGAAATAGCCTGGTGTAGTACAGAAGTGTCAAATTCCCACCCAGAAATAAGAAAGGGCATTAAAGGTACTTGGGCAGCTCCAGGGGAAGCGAGTCAGCAGGCGAACGCAATCCATGTGCACCAGCGTGCGTGGCTTTTCCTGAAGCACCATCAGGACAGAAAGAGCTCCCGCAGCTACGGCTCTGGCTAAAATCAGCTGTCACTGCAGGTGTCCATCACTTCCAGAAAATAATCCCTCAAATATTTCACTTGATTTCCTTGGTATGCAGAGCCAGAGCTGCTGCAGCACTGTCCCTGCGGGACTCTTTTGCCATGCTTGCCTTGTGTCACACCTGTAAGGAAGACAAGGGCTAGATGTAAACATTCCAGCATTCCTTCTGTCAAGGCACTGTTTTAAAAAAAAGTCCCCTCCTTTTGCTCCCACTCTGATGTGCAGAGTTCTCCAATTCTTTGAATTCACATCCGTTCATACAAGGCAAAAATAAGGGGCTTGCAGCTTGGCTGAGATACCAGCCAGCTTAACAACAGTCACTTAAAATATGAAGTAATGCATTGTCCTGGCATGGTGAGCAAATAGAGACTGTCATTTGTTTATTTATGTGAACTGTTACTGAGAGGCAGACCTAACCCTTGTTCAGATCTCCCCGACAGGGTCAGCTGGCATGTGCCATGGCCTGACCCACCTGAGCCCCCTGACTCACCTCAGCTGCCCACGGGTGTTGGGTGAGGAGGCACCGTGGGATGTCCTGGTGCAGCCTGCGCCTCTTGTGGGATTTGGTAGCCATGCTTGAACCCTAGGCTATGGACACATCTGCCTGTCCCGTACAGCACTGCTGCCACATTCTCCTGCCTTCACCTGAGCGTGTGAGACTGCAGCTTGCATCTACAGTACACCAGGAACTCCCATATTAATCACCTGCAAGGGCTTTATTCCAGCTGCTGGCGGTCAGCAGGAGCACATACACATAAAGGCCACACTGACCAACATCCACCAGCCCATGGGCTGCTGTAGGGACACACTGGCCGAGCTCAGCAAAGAGGCCAGTCCTTTGCATGCCACAGAGCTGGTGTCTGCTCTTTCCTAGATCCTTCCTGAGCACATTGCTAATTGCTCCTGATTTTTGCTCTTCTAAAATAAGCTCAGACCGCAATCTGCATAAATGCTGCAGAAAGAGTAATGAACTGCCCGCCCACCTGAAATTCAGACTCGAGCAAAACACAAAGGAGACAGAAGGATGGAATGAGCCACCGGCAACCCTCACCATGCCACTGCCACCCCATTTGAGGGTAGGGAAAGCAGGGGGGACATGGGGACTGTTCCAAATAAAGCCATGGATTTCTACCTAAACTAAGAACTGAAAACAAAGACTAAATGGAAGCACAAGAAACCCCATCACTGCATCATTCTGGCAAATGGGGACAGCAGAGGGAAGCATGTCAGTGGGCACAGCCCTGCAGGAGTGGGAGAGTGGAAAGGAATCAAAAATTAGACCTGGCAGCCCCTGGTTTCTACCATTCATTTAAAAAATACACAGCTGCAGATGTCCAAGGCATAAAAGGAAGCAATTACATACACAAGCCTCCCCATAAATGAACATCTCATGACTTTATCACCAGATAATCTTCAATAGCAAAAGCACGAGAGCATTATTCTGCCTTTAATCTTTCTGAACTGTCAGCTGTGACCATGCCACTTCCACGCACACCCCCCACCTGCAGCATGCAGGCACCACTCCCCTGCTTCTGTATCTCCCAAAAACACCACACAGACACAGTTAACACAGATTTTGTTTTAATACTCTGTTAAATTAAGGGTTTGTTTATTGCTGTGAACTCTCCCTCCAGAGTGCTGGGAATACAGATGCAAAAGCAACCAGTGCTTGCTCCAGCGCAGGTGAAGTGTCCCTACACCTGCGCAAGCTTCGCCTGCCACTGAAGCACAGCTCTGAGTCACCATTTCTAATTTTTTCTTCATCTAAGGGAGGACCTAAGAAAATCAACCATTTAACTCTAGACTAAGCATCCGGAGAGCACCTTGTAATTAACAGTTCTGGTTCTCTTCTCTCTGACAGCTTCTCAAAACACATGTGGATCCCGGTATATCCCAGAGCCTCTCAGCTCCCTTTTTCCCGGTGGCCCCCCAGCTGCAGCTGCTGCATCAGCTCTGGTATTTATAGCCCCCCTCTGCTGAGTCACTACTGCTCCTGGCTTATTTAGAAGCTGCCTCAACTACATTTGCTTTTGACAGTGTCACGTTTATCACTCTCATGTGTAATTTCAATACTTTGCCCTTCCAAAACTGATACAAAAGAGACATCCTCTGCCTCTCTGTGAGGATGGGTGGGGATGTCCAGAATTTCCTTGCCTTCCACTTTCTTGCCTTGTCTCAACTTCAGGAGTTCAGAGGAACAGAACCTGGCTAAATCTGATAGAAGCACTATGAGCTTGGCAAGAGAGCTGAGATAACAAGGCAGCCAGCTCAGGATGTCTGTTCTGAGGTGAGGGCAGCTGAGCCACTGCTCCCTACACTGAGCTCATGAGCAGCTTCTCCTCAGCCCTCTCTCCTGGGTATCTTTCCATGTGGCCTTAGGATGTTCATCCACACCATGCTAACATTGCCAACACCAACTCCAGCTAACTGGAAAGAGATTAAAGCAAGCAATTAGTTACAAAGAGAGAGGAAATATTTGCCACAGGTTGGTATAAATAAGCTAAAACAGAGGGTTTAGGCAGCAGCAGTGCCTCACACACATCACATTATTGTTACCTGTGAGTCTGTATTCCACATGGAATTTTTTTTACCCCAGCCCTCCCAAAATCTGCTTTTGAAATGCTGAGTTTCTCTGAGCAGGAAACTTGAACTTCCCTTGGCCCTGAGATCATCTTGAGGGGTCAGTACCCTCAGGCAATTTTAGCACATTTTTAGGACAGGGTTTGACATTGGAACAGGCTTATAAAAACACATGGAACTGATGTTCCCTGTGCACTCCCTGCAGTCACTGACAGGCTCTCAACCCCCTCCAACCCAGACCAACCTGCAGTCCCTCCGAGAACCATTTCCCTTCTCTGCTTGACCTACATGACCAGAAAAGCTGCTTCTCCTGATTTGTCAGCCTAAGAGTGAAAAAGAAGAAAAATTACTTTCAAAAGTGTTTCTCTATCACTCCTGCATGTAACAAAGCCCTCACTGACAGCTTGACAAAATCTGGTAAAATGTTTTCCAACTGAATTAAAAAAAAAAGTAAGCACAAAGTTGTTACACAAGAAGCTCACAGTTATCAAAATACGCACTGAAATGACCTTAATAACAAGGACAAGTCAAGCTTAGCAAGAAGAGAACTTAATGGTCTTGATATTTGCTTTGTCTAAGTAGCCTGTGGGCTCAGCTACTTTAAACATCATTTCCCGAGCCTACATAATACATGCGCAATATGTTACACCTTGGGAGCATTCCAAACATGCGTTATCTCTTCTGCTCTAACCCTCCTGTGTTTTGAAGGCATCAGCCACAATCTTACCTCCTTAAAATGGCAGAATGTGCACAAGAGCCTCTCTGAGTGCAGCTGCCCACCATCAGGCTCCTCCTCACACCTCTGCCCGCTCCAGGGGCAGAGTTCCCTTTGTGCTTCCCTCTGGTATCATTTATCCCGGGAAACAGCATCACAAAGGGGCCACTCCCCTTCTCACGGGAACTCAACAGCTCCTTCAGAGGCACCTTTAACCTCTGCCTTTCAGACATCCATCACCACCTGCTTGGATGGACTCTCTGAAGAATGAGTCCCTTGGGCTCCTCCCAAGAGCCAGCCTTGCCTTCCTTTGCTCCATGGGTTATTCTCATTCTCTCCCACACATCGAATTGCCCATTTACGTGATTCTGAACCATGTTTAGCATCATCTCTTCACTCAGCTAGACGTGAACTGGAGCCTAAACTCTCACCTAAGTCAACACTGTAAAATGCCTTCTCTCGTCTCTCGAGCAAGATGAGCAAACCAGGTGTGAGGGAAGACAAAAGGCAGCCTGGAAAGATGGGGATGGGGGCATGCACAGGGACAGGAGTCAGCTTCAGCACGTTTGGGATTCAGCCCAGACCCCCCTGTGCACAGCAGTGTATCTTAGACACACTGGGGACACGTTTCCTCCCTGCTCCAAAACCGTCTCTGCCCATCTTGACACAAACAAGAAAAACTTGCCCATGTGAACAGCTCGCCATCAATGTTCAGTAGCACTTTATGGACTAAAATACTCCCTGGAAACGCACCTACTGCTGCCAAGGGGTAAGCATGGCATAGTTCAAGGAATTCTTGAGGTCCCAGATAGGGGATCTCATGAGTTCAGACCCCAAAGTGAAAGAAAACATTCACAATCTTTGTGTTTCAAAATATTCTTTGCTATTGCACATCCATGCTTACCAAATAATTTATAAATCAAATGAAGTACTGAAGCACTGCTGGTGGAAAACTGTATTTTCCTCTTCTCCTTATGCTGTACACAGACTCTTTTAGATATAAAATTTCAAACAAAGGTGGCAGCATGCTGTCACTGCTCCTCACACGAATTCCTAATTTTATGATTACATCCTGCCATCAGTGCCAGGAATAAACAGAAGTCTCCAATCCTACAATAACTGTGTTCCTCCTTTAACACAAGCCTCTGGTGGAACAAGTCCCACTCTATCACACAGATTCAGAGCGTGTCCTCATTCCAATCTGACAGCTCAAAGCCGAAGCAGTGATGAACTTAGGGGCTCACTTATTTAGCCGAAAATAATGCACGTGGAATGCAGAACAGTGTATTAATGACGTGCAGCAGAATCCACAGAGCCAGCCTGAGCAGCATCCCAGTTTCATATCTCCTGACAACACGTTATTCCAGACTAATAGAACTGACACCCACCCCTCCCTGCACATGAAGTGTGTAACCAACCCCCTGCAAATGTTCCTCAACGGAGATTTCTTCTCAGTTACTAAAATTCTGACAATGTCAGCAAAATAATCCAGGAGCTATATCTGACACATCTCGGTGGTGTTTGTTTTCTGTGCAAGAGCCGTTCCTTCTGTGAGACACTTCCAATCAGGGATGACTTGTGCTCACTACAAGCAGTCAATATTGACTGGAATCACACTGGGCTGTGGAGCTGTTCCTGCCGAGCAGCACCAGCTGATCCAACACTTGTACCAATCTGCACAGGAGCCGTTTCAAGCTCATTTGAAAAACAGAAGAATTTATCTGCCTGAATTGCGAAAACAAGGTTTTAACCACTGAAGCATTACGAACACGAACCCTATATACGCTTGCTGCCCTCCTCCTCCAATATGTGCATGGCCACTGGAGCCCCATCTCCCCTCCACTGCTCAGCCTGTCCTCTGACCTGAACTGAATCCTGCCTTTTCCTGCCCATCTCTAACGATTACTCACTGCACATCTCTGTCTACCAAGGCACTCTTATTTCATCACATCACATTTGGCTTTCAGAGCAGCATCTGTAACCCAGAGCAAAAGAACACAGTCAGTACTTTTAGGCCATGAGTGCCATGTGACACTTGGATTTTCATCTGCATTGCCTGGTTCAAAGTCAGAGAAGACTCTCGATGATCTAGACACAGTAATGCTTCACAGCCCTGCAGAGGTGTGTGACCCTCCAGACACGCCCAAGATCTGACTGTACTGACAAGACCTCCCCTCTGCAAAAGAAACATGCTGGCCCCGGCCTCAAAGAAGATTCCAGTGTTCTTCCTTGTATCTGAGGGCAGACAAGAATCTGTTGTATCCTCAAAGCTTCATGCGCTCCCTGATAATAAAAGCACTTGAGAATTTAACCTTACCCATGCAGGGACAGGCAAGGCACTTTGGAATGGTGAAATGACCTAGCAAATGGTTTTGCCTGTTTTCATGCTGTCCCCCCGTAAGATGATGCTGTTCCTTTCTGAAGGGACACAGAAGTGAGACAAAGAGCGTGAGAGGACTTCTGAGGAAGGGAGCACATTGTGGCCTTTAGCCACAACCATCAAACTGAGTTCCAATAACTGCAATCTGAAGGGAAAAGCTGACAGTGTCTTGACATGGTCAGTTACATAAAATGCACCCTATTTCTTTTGTGCCATATGCCTTTGATGCATTATCATTCCCACTCCTCTTGATTGCTTTTCAAAAGCCATCTAAATTAATGTGAATTGGTAAAGGGTAATTATTCCTATGAATAATCAGTGCATGCTACTAAATGCAATATAGGACAAAATGCTAAGTTTTACCAGCACTGACTGTTCCTATCAGCGATAAAGGGCACCTCCTGCACTGACAGCGGGACAGGGAGGACAGCTGTGTCCTTACTGCAGGGGCACAGAGTTACTCTGCTCAGCAAAGAAGCGCACAGAAGCACAGCTCCTGCTCTTTGTCTGAAGTGCCATCCTGCCAAAGACTGGCTGATCTGCTCTTAGCAAAATCTATAGGAATCTGTATTAATAATGATACAAAAAGAGGAAGAAGATATCACCAAGAAGAAGAAGAAGACAAAAGATACTGCCAACAAGAGGACGCAAACAGAGGGTTGTGCAAGTATTTGTCATTGACTCTCGGGGTGCTGCTTCACTGAGGGCCAGGTAGAGCTTGGTGCCAGCACACTCCGGGTCCCTCCGGCCAGGAGCAGGAAGGGCTGGAATCAGCTCAGGCCCCACCACCGAATGTGGCTCCACAGGCTGTGCCCCAAGGCAAGCACCCCACATTTATCCCCTCCATTAAACGGTACTGAACTGAATGGCTTCACACAGCACGATTTAGGGGGGCCTCCTGCACACTCATGGGATTAAATAGCACACAAGAACAAGGAGAAACGTGTCAGCCTTCTCAGCAATGGCAGAAACTCCAAGTGAGAACTAAGATCCTGCTTAAAATACATGGCAGTTCAGAATTCTCTGCAAATTGCATTTGCTGCCTCCTCAAAGTCACAGCATACGTTCTTGCAACACGATGGGAAAGACATTAGTGAATTATAAGAAACATTTTAAATCCAGTTAGAGACCAGCCCACCATTATTTTATTAGTGTGCTTTTTAAGAAATGTAACCTGCAACAGTACAGTGAGTCTACAAGGGCTATTTCCCCAACTTTTGGGAAAAAAAGACTTGCAGAACGTGGCACTTCCCTTGCTGAACTTCACGAGACTCCTGCTGCGGGTCTCTCCAAGGTCCCTCTGAGCAGCAGCACAACCACAGGGTCCGTCAGCCGCACTCACTGAGAGCACACAGCACTTCCCTGACCACGCCAGTCCCACATTCCAGCTGGAGGATTGCCAGAGAGACCGTTTGCTTCACCTAGGATACAACTGGACTCTCCGAAAAATGTTACGATTTCTCTGAAGCAATTTTCTCCTCAGAGAATCCCGTTTCACAAGCACCAAGGAAAGCACAGGAACAAGTTACCTCTACGCAATATAAAATTTAGTTTCAGTACTGGGGAAAAAGTATCCAATCAGTTACCCAGGGAGGATGTCAGATCTCCCAGCACTGCAGGATTTTATCAACAGACTAGATAAGCATCTGTCAAAGATGTCTGCTCTGCCAGGAAGATATAAAGATACAGAAGAGAGGCGTTAGTTGGGGAAGTTTTTTGGCTAAGCAACCTCTCCTACAGAGCCAAGGGGATGTCACTGCCTTCCTGCCCTCCCCAGAGCAGGGCAGCCAGGCCACGCTGCAGATTTGCAGGGAAAGCCACAGAAATCCTGCCGCCAACACCCAAAAAATCACACTTATTGGTACAAAAAGGGTACAGCTAAAGATATTTTAGTGAAATACACATGGAACGTCTGCCAGGAGCCACGTGCTGCTCTTGGAGGGAGGGACATCTTTATCCCAGCACACAGAGCCACAGCAGCGCTGTCGAGGCTTTATCCTTTGATGGCCTTGTGCTCCCTCCCTGCTTGGGAAAAATCACACAGAATGGCCTTGGGGAACTCATTAAGGAAGACACAGGCTACGGACAGATAGACTTCAAGGCAAAGCACAGGAAGGAAAATATCCGAGACCTTTACAAATAATTGCATATTTCTAACATATTGGAACTTTTAAGATTAAACTCAAGATTCATACTTTTATTGTAAGTTTTAGAATTATTAATAAAATCACAGTCACTTTAGTGAAAAGGTGGAAGGCTACATATTAATATTTCCCTGAAACAATGTCTATATATTATGTGACTACCTCTTACTAAGGATTAATTCCAAACTCAGCAGAATTAATTCAGTGAAAAAATCTCCTTTTAATTTAGGAGCTTTTGATTCAAATGAATGCTGAAACTGAACAAAACAGAGCAGAGAAGTTGTCCAAACTAAGAAATGTGTAAAAAACACACCTAAATTTAGTCATAGATTTCATTAATAACTATAGGCAAACAAACGTTTTTTAAATTCACAGAGTTTATCCTAACAATTTTTCTGTCAATTTTAATGGATTATTTTCTCTCTCCCTCTCCCAAAAAATGTCACAAGATGCCTTTGCTCATAAATTATGTTCAGTAAGTTGCCTCCAGCCAGGATATTTTACTGAGATAAGGAACAGCTGCATTATACAGAGCTATAATTATGTTTCAAGGAAAAGATCATCAACATGGAAGTATAATTTTCTATTTGGATTTAAAACTAGTGAACAAAACCAGTCCCCATGTGAACAGCACTGTACAACCCCAGGTGACTCTCGAGCATCTCCACAGCTGGCTGCACCAGCACACACTGGATGGCGGGGCTGTAAGGAAAACCAAGGGGCTGTTATTTGTCTCCAATGAATTTCAGAAAAATTCTTATGAAAAAACCTCTTAACAGGAACAGGAAAAAGGCACTGCTGAGAATCGGGGAAACCGCAGACTATAACACAAACACCAGTTTCAGCACGTCACCAATTACAAAAAGCCCAATACCAAAAGCCCACATGATGGGGGTACTAAAATTCTGAGCTGAGGTCAAAGAACGTTCAGAGATCTGGAGGTAAAATGGTAATGTCCTACCTCACGCTCCCACTGCCAGACTAGCTCACCCTTACGGAAAATCTTTCGTTACTATGGTGACGAGGAATCGAAAAAAACTTAGATGCATGTAAACACAGGTTCTCATATGCAGATTGCAGTATTCTGTACTGCCAGTTAATCCCAATTTATGAATTTTCAGTTATTCAGCCAGCCAGAGAAAACTGAATGATTATTCAAAAATATAAAAGTTAAAGTTCATTCCTAGATAAATCACAAACAAAAACAGGTCTGAATTTCTCATATCAATTATTCACAGTGACTAACTCACTCACCCCCAGTTACTTGCCAAAATCCAGCCACACTAATCTCAATTACTTATTTTAGGGGGCAACTCTTCCTTGTTTTCCTCATGCTATATTTGTTTGTATACGTACGTCTGCATGTTTCCTCCCCTCTGTGGGCCACACACAGAGTAAACAAGGAACAGAGGCTGTTAGTGAAGGCTTCTGAAATTCACTATATTCAGCTTTGAACTGCTGGCCCAAGGGTGAAATCAGAACTGACTCATAATGTCTCAGTTCTTTTTTAAGCTGCAACTGAACATTCATAGGAAAACGAAGATAGTCTGAAACAGTTTCAGCTACCAGATGTGATGGTTTTTATCTCCAGTGTCCTGACACCAGCCATTCATTTTTCTCCTTTTTTGAGCCTTTTCAAAACCTGTGTTCCAGAACACACAGAAATCAGTCTCGCACCCCAGGCACCTGCCACCTCCTCTTGCCTACGTGAACCTTATCCTGAGAGTGTAGTTTCCAAGGAGGAATCTAGTCCTGCCTCGATTATCAAACAGGTTTCTGGAAGATTAGGAATCTGCCAGCTTCCCTCAGGTGGGGATCCTGCAATCTGGGTTCCCACAGCTGTTGCAGAAGCCAAAGGGCACAGAACGCACAACCGAGTGGTAACCACCACCAGCAGCCCCTTCCAAACAGTCCAGGCTTCCAGCTTCAGCACGTGTGTGTGCATCCCTGTCCTAACACAGCTCCTCTGTAAGCAGGGCAGAGAGCTCACCCACCACCTGCGTGGTGCCAGACACGGCGGGCACTGGTGCTCCATGGAGCTGCACCAGCACCTCCATCACATCACTCACTCCACGTGGGCAGCAAAGCTCCCTGGCTGGGGCCAGGATGCAGCACAAAGTGCTTTATCTCTTTGGTTTATAGAGCATTTCTTATTTCAATCATTAATTCCCTCTGTCCTACAAAGAACACTCGCGCAGCAAAGCACCGCGCGGCTCCAGGCGATGCCGGCACAGGAACCCTTTGGTAACTCAGCAGCAGCAATCAAGGCCTCACATTGTTCTGGCAGCGCTATCAGGCAATCCACGACCAGATGGATGTATTTGTAAATAAGGCAGATCAGTTTTGTCAGGTTGTAATTGATTTTAGAACAAGCAATTCCCACAACGACAAACAACAATTAAAGAGCGCAGAGCCCCACGGTGCAACACCGAGCAGGCAGTGCTGAGGGACAGCAGCAAAGGGGAGCAGGGGCAGTGCCATGGGAGACACTCAGATGGCCTTGTCCATGGCCATGGAGATGGCCTCATCCTGGGATGGGCACAGCAATGCAGGAGAACGGGAAAGCTCAGCAGCTCTGCCAGGGCCATTCCAGAAGTCGAGGATGTCGGGTGCCCATTGAAGGTGCAGCCACAGCTAACACCTTGGCCATTCAGAGCCCGCAGGGACCAGCTGCCCTTCTGCCCTGGCAAGTCATCTGGATGCAGGCTGACAAAGAGCAGTTAAGCTACTGGGAAACTTGAGACTCTTCACACAAAGACTGGGGACAAGGAGTTTTTCCCAACAAACTCTGGACACATTCAGCCTGGTGAAGATCCCAGAAAAGTGAAAGAAGAGGATGCTGAAGGTTTGTTTCTTTCTTCCAAAGGCATACTATGCTGCCACCATGAATTGCTGCAGGCTCAGTAGTTAGCTTGGTGACCATAAATGTCTTTTTCATTGTCATTGTGATGTATACCACAGACAAGGACACTGCAGCAAACTCACAGTGACAACGTGACCAGCCTCCATGTAAATTCTTGGCACACCAACAAGACCCCATGTGCCAGAAACCAGCAGGGTAGCTGGGGTTTGCACCCAGCTCTCACACACAGTCAGGGAAATCCTAGGGACACAACCTGTGACTATTTCCATGACCAATCACCACTAAATTCCCAATGAAAGTTTAATTCTGAAGTTACTTTCTGGCTTTGTGACCTGCAAAATTACTGCCTTCCATCCAGAGCCTTAAGAAAGGTACACCATCTGCTCCAGGCTCTTCTCCCATGCAACACAGATGTCTCCCCACTGCTCTGGACAGGCATTTAAAAGCAGTAGGCAGCTACATCAACAACACAGTCCCAGGGACGCACGAGTGCACACTCTGTGATTAGGAGGAGAGGAAAAGAGTGTGCACTTCTTTTTATCTCTTCTTCCCACTCTCCCTTAGTTTGGAGCTGATCTCTCCCGTGGAACAGATTATTGTTATTTCAACAGTGCATCTCACACTGCCATCCTGAAGAACAATGACTACATGAGTACTCTTTGTAATGGTTTCACTTCCAGGGGTTTATAATGTGACATTTTCACTTACAATATGTTTACTTAGTATTTCTTCAGGAATTTTAGCAAGACTAGGTCAAGAGCGCACAAGCAGGAAAAAACATGCAGGAAAAAGCTGTGAGTCACTCAGAACACGATCCAGCAAGGATGTCAAAAGAAACAAAAAATGCTTTGAAAGAACCTACTGAGAGTCCGATTCCCAGGTTACTTGATCTATTCCAAATTAAAACTCTTTTTTGCCACACTTCCTCAGGCTCTTCCTGAACTATTTGAAAAATCCAATTACAGTGGAGATCCTGATTTCCAGGTTCATTTATTACCAGAGCAGAAGTTCCATTCACTTTAGTGGTAAAAAAGAACAGGGCAACAGGAAATTCCCTACAAAACATTTGATTTATTTAATGGAAAGGAAAATCAAGAATGATTAAAGGAAAAGCTGGCAGAATACAAGAGTTTCTATCTATGCCTGTAAAAGCCAATTCCAAGAGCTCTGACCAGGATGTCGCCCCTGCACTGGGTGCAGCAGAGAATGCACACAGACCCTACACCCTCACAGGGTGGTCATCAGCCATCTGCTACAGAATGACCTCTACAATGAGTCCGGCTTCTCCATCTCTCCCTGCCTGATGCCCAGCCCCATCCAGAGACACAGTTCACGTTCCCCAAGGTGTGACACGACAAATGGTTTTGTTCCCAGAGTGAGGCAAGCTCTCCCAGGCTATCAGGATCTCTGTACAACACCTCAGGAACCAGCATTTCCTCCTGCACGATGGCTGCGAGCTCGGGGTGCAGCCTGCTCTCTCCTGGAGCTGCAGTACATCTCCAGCACGTGAAGTTATGCCCTGTGCTGGGGAAGATCCATCCATTTCTGCCCCACAGACAGAAGAACACTTTGTGCTGCCCCAGGAGCCGACTGCCTCCCCTGCACAGAGGAAGTACAGCTGAGCCAGGAGACCAGCAGGCAGCCAGACTGCAGTGACCGATCCCCCCAGCTCAGCCCAGCACAGGTCAATGGGGGTTCACACCCCTGGGGAGGACACATGGCCACTGCACGGCCCCCAGAGGGCCAGAGGCAGGGACCCCACTGCTGCCCCTGCTCCCAAGGACTGCCCTCCCACCCGAGCCCCCACGCTGCTGCCTCATCCCGCCTGCCTCTTGGAAGTGCTGGGAAAATACAGCCATTAATACTCTTAACTGTTTTGAAGCTATTACATGGGTATTTACAGACATGCCAGTGTAACTTAATCCAGTGGCCTCTCAGAGCATTGCTTCAATGCTGCAGGTGAAACTAACATATCCAGCCAATTGTGTACTGTGCACAGGGAAATTTGTTTTCTGATCTCTCCAGCAATCACATTCCACCCTGAAGCATGCTACTCGCTTGTGCTGGCCTCAGCATGCTTCACTGTACATAATATTGATGGTAAAAGTACTCAGCCCTTTGGAAAGCATGCCCACTTCGGAAGAGAAATAGCCATTAGGCAACACAGCAAAACAAAAACACCCCACAGTTCTCCAGCCTGCACTGGTAGAGTGTGACTGCACTGAGTGGCAATGTGCAAACACGTTCCTGGGGAGCAGGTGTGTGCCCAGTGGCACACACCTTACTGCTGAGGTCCTCCATGTGACAACCAACAAGAATTTTTACCTACAGGAAGGGACATGCCAAAGGAGGAGTTTCCCCTGACTGGTCCTGCTGGAGGGGTGGGTGTGGACAGGTTTCTGCCACTGCAGGATGAAGAGGAAGGTGAAGAACCACCATAACTCTTTCCTAACGCTGCAACATGCACTGCATGGTCCCTCATGTGAACAGGTATTTTGATACATGATCCCAAGGGCATGAAGCACCACAGGCCACAGTCCATGGGAGACATCTCACGCATTCAAGAGGACTTGCTTAAACCCACAGTGACCTGGTTGACAGATGCTGAGCATATTTTCAAATTAAACTCTCTCTCTTTTGGCCAGAGTAGGATTTCCCCACCACTTAAGGGTCATTTAGGGCACACTGTCCTTCCAGAGGAATCAGTACACTCCCCTAAATAACACAGGAGTAAGAACAGGTGCCTACAATAACATTTTCTTAGAAGGCCCAATACATTGTCATCAGCTGGGGGCCTATCTCCTTCCAGTGGAAGTCACTGCTGGTCAGTGGTCCACAGCATCCTTCCAGAGACGCCACTGAACAGACATCCCCATCCAGCTTACAAGGTCCAGAGACCCCACTCCACAGTCACCACAGGTCACCTGCTCAGCACCAGCATCAGTCTGGAGTGACTAATCAGCTTTTGAGGGCAGGCAGGAGCAGTAGATGAGGATTTTAAGAAAAAGCTAAATATACTCCCTGCTGTTGGCAGGATAATCTTGCCAGCAGCATTTCCTCCCGTACTAACGGAGCAGCTAAACACAGCGTTTTTCACACCATTCCCATCTTGTCCTAAGCCACAGCCCACTGACCCACACTGCATTCCACACCAGGGCAACATTCCCAAACTGGACTCGTCTGCACAAGGCCTTCCCTCCTGACCATCACTCTCTGGCAATGCAGCTCCCATCTTCAAGCTCTCCTGCAGCTTCAGTCCTGCTAATGCTGCCAGTACTGCCAAATGGCAGCAGGAGTTTGCGCTCTCCAGCTCAGATACAAGTCTGTATCTTTAACATTTCCAACATTAACAAGCTGTCTTGAATGAAACATCATTTAGGCTTTTCCCAAAAATCTTCAATTGTCTCTGAAGTGTTTGCCAACACAAAAGCTTTAGGCTGCCACACTACCAGTCTGATCTCTTGACCTTACTCTTCCATGAGCTCCATAATCTCAATGATTAAAGTGCCAAGAGAGTCAAACTTCCCTGAAGTAAAAAAAAAGGGAGTGGAGATTTAAAGACAGACTTCTTACTAAACCCAGTCCACTTAGAGCCATCGGGTCACTAGGGCCAGACAGCCAGTGCCACCTATTGTAGCCAGGCTCTGAGCCAGAGCTTTTACACTGATAGTGATGTTCCAAAACACTCACTGTGTGAGCTCCCTCAGATCCCAGCTGCTGGCAGGCCATAAGGTTACACACACAGAAAGTTTCTGGAAAGTATTCACCGTACAGTAGAGCAGAATTCCGGCACCTTGGGCAGGGGAAGCATTTGCAATCCTTACCAATACCCACCTTATTCCCATGAAGCAACTACTGATTTATCAGCACATTTGACAGAGAGAAACTTTGCACACACATGAGGCCAGCAACCTAAAATTATCAAACTGATGATCTTGAGTTCAGAAATCTGTTCCTGAGGTCATCTCTTAAAGTTCCAAACGCACAACATCCCCTCAGGCTCTCACCATGCCACAGAAGCACCTGGAGACCAAAAACAACTATTCAAACAAACAAAGCAGCAAGACCACAAACGACTCTTCAAACAAACAAACAAAGCAGCAACACTACAGCAGCAAGAAGAAAATGGGTCTTTGGGGCTCTGTCATGGTGAAGGGGAAGCCACTACTTCAGCAAGTCCACAACAGAGCCTTCTACTGCAGTCCTGCTGTGTGCAACACTGTTCCACAAAGTTGGACCAACAGATGAAGAAAAGCCATGGAAAACCAGATTCCCTTTTCCCTTAATGGGAATCATTAAAGTCAGTTCTCCATCTCCTGAACTCTGGTCATTTACACGTCTGTATCCTCCTCTCTTCTTAAATATTTACTCTTAAAATACAAGCCCGAGTAAAACAGCACAAAGGTTCACCCCACCACTACAGCTCACTTTGCTGTCTCCATTAATAACTAAAGCAGAAGCCACGTGGATAAAATCCCTGCCCTGGAGTGCTGCAGCCCTGAGCATTCCCAAAAGCAGGAGGATGAACAGAATCCCAAAGAGAGCCAGTCCCCTCTCCTCTGCCCAAGGCAGGGCCTCAGAGATGCTCAATGCAGGAGGCAACCTCCTCTCCTCTCCCAGCTGATACAGACACAGAGACCATTTAACTCCACGGTTCTTGTAGCAGCAAGTTCCTCAGCTGTCCTGTACACCTGCTATTGCTACAAGATGGAGTAATGTTTTCCAGAGCTACTTTGGGAAGCCAGACACATTCCACTGACTGCCATCTCTTGCCACAGACACAACTGTTCCTCCCAAAAGCTGAGGTGAAAAAGTTGGAGGTATTTTTCCCCTCTTCAAAACCATTCTCCAACTCCAAAGGCAAGAAGACCGACCAATACTAATGCAAATTCTTCTCAGAAGCTGCAGGACACAGTGTGGCTGTGTAATTTTCCCAAAATCTGCAGTTTCCAGACTAATACCTGTACCACAACAAGAATCTCCTTGAATATCAGCAGAGCTTCATAGCCAGGAAAGGACATTTCGAAAGCTATAGAAACACTTCTGGGAAGCAGACTGTTTAAGGCAGCTCAACAGCACAAGACATGAAAGCAAAAGTCTCTGACAGCAGCAGCTTTCTCCCAGTGTCCCTGGTCCCCCAATCCCTCCCAGGCCAGAGGTTCTCATACTGGGGAACCCACTCTAGTACACAGACAGACAGACACCACTCCACAGCCACACCAACACCAGCCCAGAGGCACTGATGCTGCTCCCCTCTGGTAAGGCTGTGCCTGCAGAGCTGAATTTGGGGACCCACCTCCACAAGAGGCTGGGAAGCACCAACTTCCACACGGGAATTATGTCACTGCACCTTTTTTACATATCTTTGTTGGTAAAGGGGAATATTTAAATTAAGGAGGAAGATTTAAAACCTCTCCCTCCCTACCATGACCATCCTACCAGCTGACTCCTCACTGCTGAGCACCAACAACCCTGGGAGAAATAGCACAACCCTGGGAGAAACAGCAGGGCTGTATGTCCCCGGCCTGGCAGCCCTGGCCACTGCACTGTGATGGGGCCATTTCTCACATGAACTCTAAAGTCAGGCTGCTGGAAAATCACAGACATTAAACGCTCCCACAGCACTCTGGCAGTAAGGAACACACAGCCCCATCACACCAACTGGGTCCAGTCCAGGGAACACACCACAGCCGCATGAACTCCCTCAGTGATTTTATTTTGATACTCTACTTCCTCTCTTAAAATTGCATGTTGCAATACACTGTTCAGGGGCTGCCTCTGCCCAAACCACTGCAACTGCCTTTCAGAGAGAAAAGGCAGTCTAAAATAAGTTACCTCAGGCCAGTTTGTCAGGAAAAAGTTTACAAATCAGGCTCTTGAAGATGTGAACAGCGTAAAGTGCACCCAATAACCACAGGCCCAGAGCAGAAGCACGAGGCAAGGGCTGGCAGCTCTGAAAGGTCAGCAGTGACAGGTACAACCCATCAGCACCCCACCCCATAGTCACTGCTATGGGACATGACACACAGCACATTAGGTATTACTAAGGAATATTCACCTTTTCAGGAGAAGGATTTGCTGGCAGCTCAGCAAAAGCCTCCTGGGATTAAACCAACAGTCAGGACTAAAGAGCCACCCACGATGTAAGAAAGGGGAGCTTACCTGGTGCCAGTTTTGCTGGAGAGTGGCACGAGGAGCACGCCTGCACATGTCGCTGACCCCTCTGCAGCCCTGAGCCCGAGCCAGGTCAGTGTGTGACCTGTCCCATCGGCCGGCAGGAGCATCGCTACCTCCCAAGGCACCAAGAGCATTTCGGGAGGTGGCTGCTGCTGCTACCCTGCGTGGCAGCTTGACAAACAGCTACTGAAACCGAGCAAGCCCAGGCAGAAGAAAATCTGAGAGCTCGAGGGGGAAGGCTCCCCCCCATCTTCCACAGGCCAGCAAAGGGGAGAGTAAATCCCGCTCCTCACAGGAGCTGAAACTGCACACAGAACTGATAATAACACACCTTACAGAAGCTTATAAATATCTACTAAGCACCTGAAGTGCATTTGGTGCTGCACTCTGATGGCCCTTAAAACTCTTCACCTGGAACCAGGACTAGCTTGCAGGCCTTGAATAAGTGTTGTAAGAGGGTTTTATTGTTAACAGGTGGAGAGGTAGACTGACAAATAATGCCAGCTGCACACCCAGGCACCGGCCAGCTATCAGGAAAGAACACAGCCAGGCTTGCAGGACCAAAATATTTTGTATCTAAATCACCTCAGAGCATGGCAGGACCCCAGCTCCTGCCACCAGATCCCTGCCCTGGGACAAGCCATGACCCCGGACATATTGCTCAGCAGTTCTGAACTCTGGTCATGCAGACAAGCAGGATGGACCATCCCACCAGCAGCTGCACAGAGCTGGTGGTGGTCAGTCGCACACAGGAGCTGCTGACTCAGCTGAACCATCCCAGCCTCTGCCAAAGTGCTCAGGACTTGAACTTTGCAGGAATATCTCTGACAAATTCAATTTCTTTCCATTAGAGACTGACAATTAACCTTTATTAGGAATCACATCTAAACTCCCTCCCTGTTATCCCTGCACATGGCCTGCCCAGTGCCTACTCACAGAGGGCTCTGTAAAACCACACTCACAGAGCCACGGAGGAAATACAGCAGCGAAGAGGGTGGTAACAACCAGCAGCAGCACGGAGCAGTTCTCCCAAAGTCTTGCAGCAGAAACTAGATCAGATTCATCAGGATCTGATCAGCTGCAGACAGCTCCACCAAAGCCAACTGAGCTATGCTGGGTGCCCTTGGGTCACACTTCCCCACATTATGTTAAGCACAATTACGCCGACAGGCATTTTCTATTTCTGTGATTAACACTTAGAAGTTTCTCTCCAGCCCCCACAAAGGGGTGCAACTTTCTCTCTTGCACAGAACCGTTTCATTGAATGAGCTGTCAATTTCAAGCCTTGATGCCCCTCCTAGTTGGGAAGCAAAGCTTCTCACCTGAGCAAACCAGCATCCTAGAAAATTATCTGGCATGGGAATTTTCCCAACACTGTCTGAGCAAAGTGGAAAGATAGGAAGAGGTAGGAAAAGAGAACAGACACAAAAGAAGGGATGTGGCTACTGCAATAGAAGTCAAAGGAAGCTAATGGGCAATGATAAATTAGCCTAAACTTTATGAAAATGGGAAAGAACACATTGGTTTTCTTTGGCCCCAAATCTGCAAACGTTTTTAGTGTTTTTATATGCTAAATCCATCAAAACTCTAGTTTTAGTATCAATTTACCCAGCAGCTAAGAGTCCCAGAAGTCAAGGAATCATCCCTTTGCCACTGTGCAGCCAGATGCACCATTTGGAGAGCCCCACCTCCAGGATCACAAAGGATCCTGTCACCTGCCAGTCACACAACACAAGATGCTACTGCCCCACAGCAGTCTCCCTGCCAACAGCAGCCAGAGGGATCACACAGGGATCCGTGTTTTGCCAGAGTTAAGGCAAAACTGCGGGAAGCAATATAAAATTAAACAGCCAATCAACACAATGCCCAATTTTCTGCAAGATTTCCAATGCTGGACCATAGGCGGTTGTATCTGCATAATTAAAACTGATTCGTTTTGCTGCATTAAAGCCACAAATCAGGCATGTGACCATAATGAGGGAGAGACATTTATTTAGATTTCTGCCCAGATAGACCAATTAAAAGCGTACGTCTGAAAACACGCACTTCAAATTGTGCATCCGAGGATCTGCTGCGTTCTGTATTCCGCAGGCAGCTGTCATGTGGCAGTTGTAAATCTGCAGCCATATCTCCATTGGTGCTTATTTTTAACACCACCACTCCTGTCTGCAAGGCTAAGGCAAATAAGAAAACCTGCCTCCTAAAGTATTCTTAAATATTTTCTTTCTGGTACCATCCAGCAAGCATCTCCTGCCAGCACTGGGGCCAGCTCTCTCCTGTCCCGACAGCTGGAGGGTGCAAAGCAGCAGCAGAAGAGAAGGACAGACCCTGGTAACTGACAGGAGATACTGCACCACGGGAAGGAGCCTGCCAGCGCTGCGTGTGTGCAGGAGAGGTGAGAGAGAGGTCTCCATGCATGGGCAGACAGCAAACACTGTGCAGAGCTGCAGGAGCAGCGCCTGCAGCAGCCATCACGGACTCCCAAAGGCAGAGTGGCACCGACCAGAGCCTCCTGCACCCTGCAGCACTGTCAGCCCTGAGCAACCACCAGCCCCCAGCCCTTTCCGAGACACCCAGGAACGAAGTGTGCATGCAGCAGGGCACTCGCAGACCCGCACACACCTCACACACCCCCACTATCTTTTCCAGGCATTTTCAGGACAACTCCTTCCCACCGTGAGAGGAGCAGACACGGCTCTCCAAGGAAGGAGGGAAAACACAAAGCCATCATGGCCAATAAATCACCCTGTGCATGAAGATAATTCCCCAGTGCAACCCTCCCCCTTCCAATCTCACTCCCCACACAGCGCGTGGGCTCCGCGATTGCCGTACCCGAGGCTGCAGCACCCGAACACAGCAGGTCGGGCAGGGCTCGCCTCCCACACTGCAGCTCCTGACAGGCCATCCCCAAACCACCCCAGCCTTTGCTCTACTTCCCAACAGCTGGAGCTAGAGGCTCCAGCAAAACTTTCCTGAAATCAGTCTAAGGAACTTTTTCCCCCTCCGTGTCATTCCAGGTGTCTTGTCAGCTCCTCTAGTCCGGAGGCTTCATGCACCCGAGGCACTGCTAGAACACCATTGCCTCACCTAGCGCTGGCTGACACCTCACAACAGCAGCACCTGCCCACTTCCAATCCTCTCTGAAATCGTCTCCAAATGCATTTCCAGTGCAGCTTTGCTGGACTTACCTCCCTTCCATCCATGCCGACATATGCCCCGGAGCTCACATGCAGGGTTTTCTACCTTTCTCCCTTCCATTTTCCTCTCCATGCCATGGGGAAGAGCACTGTGCTGTGTTCAGATTCTAGACCCATCCTCCGTAATATGGCATCACTTCTTCCAATTTTCATCTATTATCATCTTCATATTCCAGCATTTCCGTACCAATCCTTTGGTTGTCAGTCCCCGCTGCCACCACTTCCCCTCTTCTTTATCCCTATTTCTCTTCCATTTTAGTCTTTCTCTGGAGCTTTGGGCATCTGTCTTCACCAGGGTAGCAAGGGATTAGATATGAATAGCATAATGACTCAATCCTTGAAGAAAATAAACAGGATATCTGGGATAATGAGGTAGCCTACATCCACTCCTTCAGTCAATCCAGGAGAGACCACACTCTGCACAAAGGGAGCACAAGTGGAGGTGGGTGTTCATGGTCACTGTCACAGCCTCAGAGAAGGTTTAGATGATCACAAACCCTGGCCCACGTTGGCCTGGCACACTCAACACACAACTGAGCACAGAAAAGCTCTGCTCCTTCTGCAGTGCATCCTCAGCCCCCAGCCTTCCTTGGGCCCCTACAAATGTGATAACCAACTGCTGTCCTGCCTGCTCAGCCACGTTTGTTTACACTGCCCCTATTTAGTGAAGGAAGCACAGGCTAACCCTAACCCTGCTCTGCACCAATCCCTCTGCAGACAGATGGTTATCCTCCTCCAACAGTTCAGCAAGGTGGGAAGATCAGAACCACCCTGGTCCCCACAGAGAGGTGACAGTGAGTGATGGCTATCAGGTCACAGCTGTGAGCACTGGAGCCCCTGCATCTCACCATGGTCATCCCACATCCACCCTCATCCTGTAACAGACCCCATGTGCCCAGGGATGGAGCTGCCACCTCCTCAAAGGCAGCAGGTGGGCAGCACACACAGGCACTGGGGTCTGACTCTGCCCACCTCTCCCCAGCTACAGGCACAGTCACACCCTGTCAACATAAAAATCAGCCTTTATTCAGGTGAAAACACAGACCAAGTACCCTATATCAGGAATCAGACATTCCTAGAGGTGTAATTATGCACAGAACAGTATCAAGGAAATGATTACTGACCCATCAGCAAACTGTCTGCATTACAGCTGCCCAAAACGTGATCACTGTGGCGTAATGCAACACCCGCACACACACTCCAACATTAACTGCCTCACATATGGAAACCATGAGGCTACAGAAGCCGGGCCAAGAACGATCATGGCACACGAGTACTCCAGTTACAAACAACAATCAGAAAAAACACTGGAGACATCCACAGCAAAGCTTTTGGAAGAGCTCAGAACCAGTCCTGCCCACAGTGACCCCTCTGCAACCTGAGCGCCCAAGAAGTAGGAATCACCCGGCCCAGGACATCTTTGAGAATAACATGAGACCATGGGAAAGTCTCTGAGAACAAATGCAAATCCCCTCCCATAAAACGAACAATACCACAGCCTAAAAGAATATTTCATCTGCTTAACTGCAGGGTGCAATAACATCAATTTGCCCAAATTACACACAAGCAGAAAGGTAATTGGCACCGAGCAGGGCGTGTTGTGACTGTTCCATCACTCTTCGAGGCCAGCTACAAAAGACTGAAATGCAAGAAAGTAAACAATGGCACGAAACCAACAGCCAGCCCCTTCCCCAGAATCCCTCCCTCTGGCATCACGCTGCCGCAGTTAGGCAGAGACTTTTCCACGCCAAGTCTGTGCAGACCAGCCATCACCCAGCTGAGCCGGGATCTGGAGAAAAATGGAAACTCTTGAGTTTGCAGAAGCACAAGTTTCTCTGCAGAAAAGCTATCTTACACTTTTAATTAACCATGTCCCAGACTTAAATATAATGAAGTGGTGAACACATACCCATCTGAAACAACAGAGCAAAGGGAGAGTGAAGCCAGTTTTCTATAATAGTGGGGGGACTGAAGAAGGCAGTGCAATGAAAACGCATGAAGTAAGCAGCTGAGAGTATCCTCTGTCTGAAGGTGGGAAAAGGAATTGTCATCAGCTAACTGAACTAGCAATTATTGCAATACGGAGCAGATTTATGAAGTTATCTAAAAATATCCATTAATCCAGTTTGCTACCAACATGAAAATCCCTGGGAGTGCAATAGAGAGGTTACACTGGCTCATTTCCCTCTGCCTCCAACCTGCTCAGCCTTTCCCTGGGCTGCAGAGTTGCCATGTGTCACAGGGTACCAACTTACCTCCGAAACAAGAATTAACTTGGAGCCTGCGATTTGATGCTTTGTGGTCTCAATAGACAAAACCTCTAATTTTATTTCTTTCCAACACTCAGGAACGCAGCGTTTGCCGCACACCTCCGCGCCCCGCACCAGCACCGGCACTTGCATAATAATGACTGCAGGCCTGGAGGCGAGGGGCCGGAGCACGAAGACGAACTTCCTTACATAAGGACCGCAGGATCGATGCGCTCCCCACCGGGAAGCCGTGGGCAGCGCTGCCGACACCGCAAAGCCCCGGGGCTCCCTCAGCCCCCGGTGCCGCTCCCCGCCGCCCCGGGCGGGCGCTGCCAGGGTGGGCGCAGGGCGCTGCCCCCGGAGCACAGCCCCGGCTGGCGCCGCTTCGGGGGCTGAACAATCGCTGCCCATCATCGCCGCTCGCACGCCGAGTCCCCGCACGGCGACGGCAGCGGCGCCCGCAGCGCCCGGCGGGCAGGGCCGGGACTCGCCCGCGGTGGGGCCGCGGCTCCCGCAACCGGCACTGCCGCAGCGCGGAGGGGCGGGGGGCGGCGGCGCAGCCCCCGCGGCCGGAGCCGGCCCGTCCCCACCCCGCCCCGCACACAAAGGCGGCCCCGCCGCGCCCCGCACCGGCCCCCGCTCCGCACCTTTGACCTGCGCTTCGTAGTCGGCGATGATCTCTTTGTCCTTCTTGAACTTGCCCTGCGCTGACATCGTGCGGGAGGGCGCGGGCCCCGCCGGCACCGCCGCCCGCCGCGCTCCGCCGCCGCCTCACCCGGCCGCGGCCCCGCCGCCGCCAGCGGCCGCCCTCATTGGCGGCGCCGGGGACACCGCGCACCGCGGGGACACCGCGCAGCGCCCGCCCCGCGGGGAGCACAGCGCAGCCGGGCAAGGCAGGGCAGGGCAGCGCCGAGCCGGGTAGCGCCGAGCCGAGCCGAGCCGAGCCGAGCCGAGCCGAGCCGAGCCGAGCCGAGCCGAGCCGAGCCGAGCCGAGCCGAGCCGAGCCGAGCCGAGCCGAGCCGAGCCGAGCCGAGCCGCTCCCGCCGCCGGCCGAGGCGGGGCCCTGGCGCCGCTCCCGCGCTCAGGTTGCGCGCGGGGCGGGGCGTCCCGGAGCCGCTTCCCCGCCCCGCCCCGCCCGGCTCCGCAGCGCCCGGCCCGGTCCCGGCAGCGCCGCCGTGCTCCGGCCCCCGCCGGTGCCGCTGCTGCGGATCGCCCGCTCCGCGCCCCTCTCCGCCCCCCTCTCCGCGCCGCGCTCCACTCCCCGCTCTCCCCGCACGTCCCTCCCTCCCGGAGCGGCCCCTCCGGTCGCCGCTGGGACTGCGCGGGTGCTCTGGAGCAGATTTGTCACTTCTTGTTAAAATGAAGGAAAAAAGGAGAAAGTGTTCGTTCCAGCAGAAGCAGCATCAGTGCTTAAGGCTCTTTACCAGGGGTTCTAGGTGAGTGGCTGGGACCCAGCCCATGAAACCTCACACATTTGCCAGCAGCGTATGCAGTGGCACATTCGAGCCCTCGGACAGGCAGTGCGCGGACTCAGCTGAGCCCCTGCAGATCCACAATCCACTGAGTGGGTCCTCTGTTCGGCCCCGGCTACGCTCCCATCACTGCTCCACACAATGGGTTCTTTTATGGGTGTCTTGTGAGGAGTGAATTCAGGGAGATTTGATGATTCACAGTTACTCTGCCAACTTAAAAAAATAACCCCAGCCCGTTACACAAATAATTTACCTAGTGCAAGCAGGCGGCACAGAGGAGCATTCTGATCTCAGTGGCTGTGGAAGGGCCTGGGAAGGAAGGAGAGAAAGCGAGCACTTCCAGGAAAGCGCATCCACTGCGGAACGTGAGGCCCAAGCTGAGGGCTGAGCATTGTTACTCCAGCTCCAGGTGGACCAAGGGGCTCATAGCTTCAGGGAAGCACAAACTGTGCTAGATCCCCACGGAGCACAGGGAGAGGCAGAGGACAGGGACCGCACAGGGACAGTGGCTGTGAGCACGGCTCAGGGTTTTGTGGCCGAGCAGGAGCAGCCAGAGAGCATGTGCCAGGCCCCTAGGGTGGGCTGTGCAGCATGGGGGAAGCAGGACAACAGGCTGCTCCAGTTCACAGGGTTTGGGGGGCAAACCCCTCTGGAGGATGAGCAGGCAGGGCCGGCAACTGGCAGGGCCTGAAGGGACAGGGACACACGCCAGCAATCTGGTGGACCTGCCCTGTGGGATCCTCCTTGTGCCAATGTGCTGACCCATGGAGCAGCCAGGGTCCTGACCCGACGGCTGCAGAAGCTGCAGAACCAGGGGGAGTGGGGCAGCCCGGGCATGCCCCGGGAAAACAGCACTGCTCTGCAAACCCTCCATCCAACAACAGAGCACAGGTGAACAGAGGGAGCCAAGTGCAGAGACAAAACAAGAATGTAAAACTTGACAGGTGAGCCAGCACAAAAGAGGCAGGAGGAGCCAAGTGGGGAAAGAGGCCATGAGCAATGCTGGGGTGAGCTGGAAGGGATGGACATTGCCACAGGGGCGTCTTTGCTGGTCTCAGCAAGGATGGTGGGGCAGGAGCAGGGAAACATCAGCAAAGGAGTGTTGACACACCAGCTGAGGAGAGCTGGGGCATCTGGAGAGACAAACAATTCCTGAACTGAGATAAACTGAACTTTTCCTTAAAAGAGTGAGAGAGGGGAAGCCATTGATTTGGGATGGGGAAGCCAGGAAGCTGTGCCCACCCTGTGCCCAAGGCTGTGTGGAATCTCAGCAGGGCAGGCAGCGGGCTGGCCAGCCACTCTCACTGTTTTGGGTTCTGCCACTCACTGATACCCTGAATATTTTATGTCAAAACATCTTTCAAACACAATTTGCCTTGGTCTGGACAGGTCACGGTGCTGAGAATGCTGGGGTGGGGCAATGGAGCCTGCCAGCAGTACAGCACGTTATTGGTTAGGGGGATAGATGGTGCAAATGGCAGACAAGAACCAGTCAAAGTGCTGCATGCAAGGAAGTGGCTAGGAGATGAACTTATTTCCAAAATATTGCCTAGGTTGGGTGAGGAATTTTTGGTGGTGGGCAACATAACAGCTGATGTGGGGAAATGGGAGAGAGATTAAAGCTCTATTAAGCTACTAGCAGCTATGGTAAAGGAAAAGAGAAAAATAACACAAATTTGTACAGAACAGGAACATGACAAGGTTTTTTGCTGAGAAGGATTCTGCCCTGAAAATCTGCTGGGTAACAGCCCTCCAAACATTGATCAGGGCTGGGAGCTGATGCCAGGGCATTCATGTGCAGGCATGAAAACAAGGAAATAGTAGAACATTGTAATTGAAGAAAGGAGAAAATAGGAATGTCTCAGGCACTTTACTGAATCATAATAAATCACCTGTCAGACAAAAGGCTTGAAACCCAAGCCCACTGTGGGGAATCCTCGCAATCCTCCCCCATGAACACACTGCTCCCTGGCACAGTTCAGGCTGAATGTGTGTCTGCTGCATCAAAAGCATGGGTTTGGGGGTGAATCTTGCTGTACATAAACCCACAGTTTCAGGCAGAACTACTCCAGAAGGAAAGAGGAAGAAAAAGGAGCATCCTGCCAACCTGGTGACAGTCCTGCAGCTGTGGGCTTAGTGGGCTCCAAGAATGACACTGCTGGACTCCTGACACAGGACTTGATGAACCACAAACGTGGCTGCATCCCCTGCCAGGGAATCTGGGAAGGGGCTGGGCTGGGATGCCTTGTGTGACCACCCTTAGCTGTACTTGGAGAAGGGCTGGAAAGGCTACACCAAGGAAGAGTCAAGAGGTATCAAAGAATGATCCTTCTGGAATGTCAGGTCTCTGGAGAGGGTGCCACTGGGGTGTGAAAAGATTGGTACACACTGATGGTGTATCATCTCCCAAAACAAGGAAAAGCCAACTTACACAATGACCAGAAAAGTCCAGGGATAACGACGTTGTGTTCCTTCACAGCCAAGAATGCTCTGGAGGGACCTTACAGTTCCGAGCTCCCTCTTCACAAAGAAAAAACAAACCAAACTAAACAAGGAAGGAGAAGCACAGGCCATTTTTTAAAGGATTCATCCTAGTGGTAGTCACTTCTTGCAACATCCACAGGGATTCAGAGAACAAGGACCAGCATTTCCTGATAACCACCTGTGCCATAAGACAGATTTTGATTTTCTTGCCAAATTGCTTCAAACCTGTGAGGCCACCTCTGAGGTCAAAGCTGAGTGTCTGAGGGTGTTAAGCATCTTTTCTCAGAGTGGTCCACAATATAGTGGTGAAAGAAAAATCCCAGTCATTAAATGATCCAACAGCGCCAGGGGTTTCTGCTACTCAGATATCATAAAGAAGCAGCGATGGCTGAAGAAAAATAATCCAATAATGAATTAATGATCTTTAATAAATACCAATGTCTAAGACATTTTGTGGAATTTCTACTTGAAACAGCTTCTTAAAAGGAAGGATTGCATTATAATTCACTTTGTGACACTTTCAACCCAGAATTTTTTAATGAAGAATGGGATGGGATGGGATTTAATCATAATAAACACTTCAAGCTTGAGGTATAGAGAAACCAACAGTAACTATGGCAACGTGGTCACTCCAGTAAGGCTAATGCAGATTATTTCCAGGGCAGTAGCCTTGTGTGTGCTCAGGAAGCAGAGGTAATGTTGGCTTAAAGCAATTCCTAAATTAAGGAAAAAATTTTAAGCAGAAAGCTGTCTTGCACTCTTTGTTTCCAGCTTCCAACTGTGTTTCATGATGTGCTTGAACATAGACACAGCAGCCTCAGCAGAATATTGACATGCTGCTTCCAGAGACACTCATGTGTGTTACCATGAGTTGGGCAGACCCTCTGGTCAGGGATTCACAGACTGGTTTGGGTTGGAAGGGACCTTGAGGCTCAACTCATTCCATCCCCTGCCATGGGCAGGGACACCTTCCACTAGACCAGGTTGCTCCAAGCACTGTCCAGCCTCGCCTTGAATAATTTCAGAGATGGAATATCCATCATACCCACTCTCACACCAGTGAAGCTTTGCAAGAGAAGGCTGGAGGCAGGCTGGAGGCCACACTGAGCCACAGGTGATACAGACACCAAGTTGTTTGTTGAAACCCTTCACAGCACTGCCGCCAGTTACTCATCCCAGAGTAAGGCAGCTTTGACATTTCCCCAACTCTCCCTTGGTTTTTCTGCCTTCCTGAGGTCTCTGAAAGGCAGAATCCCTTGTGCCATACCTTGGGTTGATGGAGTTGGGGAAGGGGAACGACCTTGGCCATTGATGTGTGGCTGAACCCTCTGCAGCCTCTGTGGGAAGTTGCTGTAAATCCCTACTTGGTGATGGCAACTATTCCAGTCCAGGCTCGAGGGTCACCTGGAAGTGTGGGCTTTGCCTCAGCCTCATGAGACCTGCAGTAAACCAGCCAGACTGGGTTTACTGGCAGAGACTGCCCACACAGGAGAGCACTCAGCTGCAGTGGGGACAGCTGGGGAATAAAATCTGTATGAGCTGGGGCAGCAGCACCCAGCCCTGCTGGCTGTCTCCTCTGTGGGAACGGCATGGCTCTGATACAGCACGCTGGACTGCTGGGGAAAGGCTTCTATACACATTTCCCAGTGTAGGAGTAAACTGCGTAACACGGCAGCTGTTGGTGCTGCGCTACATCACCTTTGTTTTTTGAACCTTACATCTTCTTTCCTGCCAGCAAAGTGCTGTTACCTTGTCATATTAATAGAGAACTACTTCTCACTCTGTTCCCTTTTTATCTCTGTAGTGAAGTACAGTTGTAGCTTGGCACTGACAGAGCTGTATCGATGGGTGCTGCCTTTGCACCCAAAATAACTGCAGCCAAAGTCAAGTCCTGATTTACATATGCAGAAATACATGTTGTTTTTCAAGTAAAGCATCCCAGAAGTTTGCTTTTGATTTTTATTTTGTACGGGTTTCCAACAGCTCAGGTGTAAGTAGAAAGGTATCTTCTGAAAATACATGTGTAGTATCCTTGAAGCCATGAATATTCAGAGAAGAAAAAGAGCATTCTAAAATACACACCAATCTCGATCCCTGCCTTTTCCACTGTTACCATCTTAAGCCCTTGTGGTACCAGTAGAATTCAGCATTATGCTGGTCAGTAATTCAAGTCCCTGTAAGAAATGGGAATATTTATGTGTGACTAAATGCATGAAGAATTATGATAAATAACTCAGCAAGGCAACAGCAATTCTTCCCAGTAGCTCTAATTCTCCTGTTAAAGGCACTGGTGTCACAAGCTACCCAGAACCTGTTGTAACTGCGCGAGGCAATGGTCACACTGCACAGTGCTTATCAGTGGTGAAAAGGCCCTTCCAAGCAGTTTCCTGCTGGAGATCTGCTACCTCTGTTTCCTCAGGGAGACTACCCAGACTCTGTGGTCAAAGCTGCGCTTTCATTTCCCTGCTGCAAGCAGCAGCTTCAGCTGGTGCTTGAGCAGCCACTGCTTTTGAGAGTGGGCACTCAGCATCCACACCCAGGCTCTTCAGGAAGGACATCCCCTGCACAGTGCTGGCATTTGTATGTTAATATCCAAGGTGTGCATCTGAAATCCAAGCAGCTGTTTAAGCCTTGCCCATGGGATGGGTTGCAGCCCTTTGCCCTGTACTACGTAAGCCCCCAAAAAAGTGCTTTTGCACGCAGGTCTCCAGGAAAAGCAACAGGAGCTGTTGACTCCGTTGGGCTGTTTCCATAGCTTTGATCTTGTGCTAAACCCAGGGTGGCCCAGATTCCTCTTGGGCCCATCCCTCCTGTGCACACCGTGCTGAAGCTGAAGCTGCCAGAGCCAGATCGTTAATTATACTCCCACTGATTCAGAGGAAAGCTAAATATGTAATATTTCATGCACATCAGTCACCCCCCTTTCTCCATATGTTGTTGTTCCTCTCTGCTTCCATTTTCCCCATTCTCTCCCTCCCCAGGGGTGAGGATTCCCCACCCTGCACTCTTGGGAGCTGCGGCTCCACCATCCAGCATGGTCCCACCATCTCCTCTTCCACCATATGGGAACAGTTCTCTTCAAGGCTGGGTACACACCTCTGCCATTTGGTACAGTTGGATTTGCAGTTTGGTTATGACCTGACCCATGCTTTGCTCACGTAGGATGGTGCTGTTCTCCCCTGGTTACGTGCTCCCAGGAGTTCATCCCAGTGCCAGAAGGAGTCATGTTTTGTGTCATCTCAGACTAACTCCACTGGCCTTTCTTCCCCTCATCGCCATTCCCTGCAGTGCTGAGCTCCCTTAGCCCTGTCTGGAGCAGCCCTGTTGTACCTGGCACACACAGGGGACAGTCAAACACAAAGTGACAGAGCACTTGCTCCAAGGGCCGGGGCTCTGAAGGTGACAGGCCCTCACATGGAGACAGGTCCTTATCAGGCTCTGTTCCACCGAACCCAGGGGTTCTGCATGTGCAGATGTGATCCCAGAGATGCAGGGCCGTGGCCTCCTCAGGGTCCGCCCCACAAGAAACACAAACTGTGGGGAGGGAAAACTGAAATACAGCAGTGCTTTAAAACCAATTTTAACATTCCCAAATCCAGATTACCTCTGTTGCAGTTACTCAGATTTTACATTTCTGGTCTGTGCCACTGGCATACGTTGAACTTTGCTGAAACAGTACTTGCCAAGAACTGTTTGTTTCTTTTTAAAGAATATCAAGGCTTTGGGGATTTTGGTACAGAATATGATTTGTGGGTTAAAATACATGATGTTCACATGCAAAAGAAATAAAGCCAAGAAATCCAGTGTTTATAATCACCCACTGGATTTAAATAAATTGATTTAATTGGTTTCTGAGGGGAAGGAGGAAAGAGCAACACAGGAATTCTTGTCACAGGAAGGCATGATTTCCATCTGAAATCTAACACAATTAATGCAGCAGGATTCAGTTACCAAAGGCAAAAAAAAGAAGGGAAATCAGGAGTCAATTGAGTTGCTGCAAACTTTAATATCTTGCTGTCATCTTTGTTCTTGGTAGAGAGTTGCTGTAGCAACAGACCAAAAAAAGAACTTGCACAAGAGGAGGAGCTTGCTGCTCTTTTAACAACATCTCTTTACCCTCCCTGAATTACTGTTTTTGGCCAGTCAATTGCACCCTGCAGAATCAATGACTATGGACACAAGGCCAGAGCCTGCAGGTACCACACCTGTCACACACACAACAGTGTTCTCAGCTCCTCTCTGCAGGTCACATGCAATTCTCTTCTGTAGAACTGAGCTCATTCTTATCACATGCAAGATACATCTATTTGTTGATCCATTTCCATCACTGGGGGCTCTGCAGCCTGCAGATCAGCACTGTGTGGGACTATGCAGCTATAAATAAGAGACAGCTTTCCCTACCACTGCCTTTCTGGACGATGCCGACGGCACGGTAGCTCAGGAGGGACAGGCCATGGGGTAAAGGTGCCAGCAGCCTCAGGCCCGCTCTGCAGAGCAGAGCCTCTGGAGCTGCCTGCACTTGGTCATGCTGAAGCAAAGGAAATGCTCCACCGTCGGTGGTGGCTGGGCTGTCAGTGTTTTCCAGTACTTGGGTCCCTCCTGTTTGTTGTTCCCAGTTAATTTAGTCACACATGATCTCCAATTCTTCATCTGTAATGTGAAACCCACTAACGGCAATTTTAGGCATTTTGGGATCCAGAACTCCTAAGAGCAGGAGCAGGTTGGAAAGCAGCTGCAGGAGCTTTCCCTGTGTGCCCTGTGGAAGATCCCCTTCCCAGCCCAGCAGGACCAGCACCCCTGCAAGCCTGGCCATCATGGCCCTGGACAGCCCTGCACCAGAAGAGGGTCCCTGCACATCACAGCATGTCCACCTGATGTGGTGCTTGACTGGATTTGCCAGCAGTGCACTGGGGGCGATCCCCCAGTTCCTGCCTGTGCTGCCAGGGCCCAGCATTTCCAGCAGCACCCTGAGCCACGCAGCAGCACTGAGGGGCAGGAGAGTGGGCATGGGGCCCACAGGGACACAAACAGGGGCTGATCGGGGACACCAAGGTCTTGCCCACATCCCCATTTCCACGTCTGTAAGCGGAGTTAGCATTCCTGCTTCCTTCTGGGGGCACTTTCATGTCTGCTGATACAAAGGAACATCCCCTTGTGTGAAGGCTGGATGGCCCTGCAGTCTCGCCTCTGTGAAGGAGCACCACAAACCTGTTGCAGAGACTCAGCCTAGTTTGATTTTTTTTTTTAAGCTTCACTCTGTTGCTCCTCTCTCCAGCATCTCCATCTGTCTTGGTTTCACCTGTTGCCAAGGAGCCCTCACCTCAGCAGACCACACAGGCACCACAGCACTCTACCCTCACCAAAGCCACCCCTGCTGCCATCACCACGTCTCCAGGGCTGCAGCGAGGGCCCTGCCTGCCTGTGGACCTGCTGGAGGAGTGGCTGGAGCCCTCCTTGCATCCTGCTGGGCGTTTTTGCTCAAATTACTCCGGTCTGTTGTACTTGAGGAAAATGATCCAGTACCTGCAGCTGGAGCCAGGGGCAGGGGTGGAGGGGCCCTCCCCACACCCTTTGTTCAGTGGCAGCAGCCCCTGCTCGGTTCTGCATTGCCGGGGGCTTCCAGCAGGACCGGGGAGAGGAGAAAAGGAAAAGCCTGGGAAACTGAGCTTGCAGTGTGTGCTCACACAAAGCGCTATTGTTCGGTGGCTCAGAGATGCAGTTTAGTAGGGCAGGCTGTCCTCCCCGAGCAGCCCCGGGCGGCACACAGGCCCAAGGGAAGCTGCATGTGGGGCCTCTGTCTGAACTGACAGCGATTGATGAGGGAAAAGGGGCCAAATGGAAAACACAGCTTTGAGGGAGAATTCAGCCCTCTCATTAGAGCTGAATACAGCTGGCCAAAGGGGCCTTTTCCTGGAGAAGCCCCAGGCTCCAGCCACATTCACAGCTTCACTGTAAATTCCAGCATGAAAGTGTTATTTCCTGAAAGAGTGGAAAGTTTTGGGGTGTTTTTAAGTGCCCCTTCAGCGGCACAGAGACCCAGTGACCTGGCCTGTGCACCACAGCAGCACCGAGACACTGAGGTTTGATTTTATTATCTGAGGTCTCAGTCACGTAGTAGCAGCCCACTCACAGGGATTTTTTATCTTTTCTTAGGAACTTGGGCTAGGCACACTGAAATGAGTTCAGTGCATTAGTCATGACTGCCCACCCCATGGATTATCTACCACTGGGCACACACAAGAAAACACCAGCACTTCCACATACAAGTTGCTTCCCAGGCTCTTGGCTTCAGCACTAATTTAGCAGACAGGGATTTTCTGATTTCCTCCACCAACTCAACTGAATGCAAAGTAGGTTGGGATAATCACAGCTATGGGAGCTGAAGGGCTGGTGAGGAGGGGAATGGCCTGTGCGTTCAAGGGCTCCAGGGCCTTTGCCAGGAAACTGCTGGGTCTGCTCCACTGCACTACGTGGTTTCTTGAGTTTTCTTTCCTCAGACATTGCTTTCTGCTACGGCCCAAATAACACCCAGCCCCGCTTTGGGAGGTGAAGCCAGCCCTGGGTACAAGGCATAAGTCAGTGCATGTGCTTTTGTACTTTCACATGGCAAAACCAGGAGAAAACGGGTAATTATTATTGCTATTACACCGTGAGGCCACACAGTTAACCCCATTGTGATGGATTGGCTTAATACGCGTAAGAAAAGGAGAGGAGAGAAGAGGGGAGTGGCAATGAATGAAAGGGGAAAAGTGAGGTTGAGGCTGAGGTGAAGGGTAAGTACCCTCTGCCGGCTCCAAAGCTGCTGGCACGGGCCCCATTTGCAGGGGGAAGCCGAGTGACACTGGCACTACAGACACCCTCCTGCCAGGGGTGAACAGGGCTGCACCAGGGCCTGCACACTCCACAGGGCCCCCTTAATGCCCTGTGCAGATCCTTTCTCTTGGCTGCAGCTCCATCCCTGGAGCAAACCCAGACCTGCCTTAACATCTCCGGCACCTTCAGCCCCAGGGTGCAGCGGGAAGCAAGAGCCATCAGCCTGGCCAGGTCATGCACCTGGAACGGGAACACACAACAGAGAAGACTGGGAAGGTTTTCTGAGAACTCCTTAGCACTCCCCCTTCATTCCTGATGACAAACATTCATAGGGAACTGCCTCTGAGACCTCCTGCCCAAAAAAACGAAATGCCTCTGCAATGCCAACCTTGGGCCACGACTGGGCATAATCCCCTGCCAACAGACAGCACAGTCCTGGAGGTACTCCCTCCACCCACCCCTCCACAGCAGTGCCTAAACACAGTTTTTCTTCACAATTAAACAAAATTAAAGTTGCTGTTCAGACCTGGTAAGGCAGCTGCTTTCAAAAACAACCTGCAAGGAGGCTGGAACTCCCCACAGCACTAGTGAAGAAAACACAATTACCAGCAAAGGCCAGGCAATATTAACTATAGCACTTCAGTAACAACAGCTATTGATTGATCATCCCAAACCAAACCTGTGCACATCCTGGGAGAGCCTGACTGTTCCCCTGCCACTCCCCACTGCTGGCTCAGCAGCTGAAAAACTGCATTGGAAAATCCTTGAGGATGGCAGCAAGAGGAGCAGCAGATAGAAAGCACAGGGAGAGCTGGAGCAGCCAGCACCAGCTGTGTGCCCCACGCTGTCACAGGGACTGACTGCATCAGGGTGGGACTGCACAGACAGTGCTTTGGGGCACCACTGCAGTCTGGATCAAAAGCCACTGGAGCCAATAGATCATCTCCCAGGGATTTCAGCTGGCTTTGGGTCAGTTTCAGATGCATTTGGAGGAAGGTCTTTGAGACATGAACACAATCCTACAGCCCAGAAGCACTGAATCTGGCTGAGGAAAAGCCAGGCTCCCTCCTGGCAGGTCCAGCTGCTTGCAGATGTGTAGTCAGGCCTGCCTGATGTGATCACAGCCCTTGCATCACCAGAGCTGCTGTGGGGCTACAGCAAAGCTGCTAAACAAGCACTGGGGCCTGGGAAAGCCCAGGGTCCCTCCTGATGCCCTAACAAAGCTGCTTTTGGGCTGGAGCAGCCAATCCTCCCTCCTCAGCAGAGTCAGGGTTAGTCTGCACCATCAGTGCCAGCTCTGGCCCATAACCTGGGGCACAGCCCTGCATGCAGCACCTGAAGCCAGGGAGATCTGCTGATGGAGGTGTACCTTCCCTGGAGAAGGAAGGCTGTTTACTGGAGCAGCATCAGTCAAACCTTCCTAGAACAGCTGAAGCAGCATAAGCACTTCGCTGACATGAGCTGTGTCAGCACGTCTGGACCTGGCCAAGCTCCTCCTGCATCTGCAGAGGCCTTGGGCCACATCCACAGCAGTGAGGTGCCCCCGTAGCCAAGCCCCAGGCTGCCACCCTCTGGGAGAGTCACCAGGCCCTGCCTCAGCTCCAGGACAGTGATGCTGCAGCTCACAGGGAATCCTGAACCCTCACAGGGCTCAGCCATGGGGCTGCCCTGCGCAGAGTGAGGGCTGGCATCACTCCCTCCAGTTTGCACCACGGGGACAAAACAGCTGCCTGGGGCAGGCAGGGAACATGTATTAAACCACCACAGCAACTCACTGCAGGCACATCTCAGCCCTGGCCATGCCTGCAGGACACAAAGAGACTCCCAGAGTGAGGAAAGGACAGCAATCCACTTTTATGTTTTTAAAGCTTTTTTCTTCCCTCTTTGACCAGCATCACTGTGCTTTGGGTTTGACAGTTTGTGTGCACAGTGAATCTAATTTGATTTTTATCCTTTTTGTCTCCCTCTATTTTGCACACTACATTAGGCTTTTGTTCCAAGGCAGTTAAAGCAGATTTGCTGTGTGCTTTGAGCTGCCTTGCAGTGCTGGCAGAGCCTCAGAGCACAGATGAGTGTCACATAACAGATAATGCTATCGATAAGGGGGAGGCTTGCACAACAGGGAGGCCCAGAAAATGACAATTCTCAACAACAGCAGTGAAACCGATTGTGTGTGAGCAGGTCCCTCCAGCTGAAGAACTGCACCCTGCAATGACAGCACTGTGGTTGCTGGAGCTGCAGCCACTGGGGGGGAATTATCAGGGAGGCTCCAAGAGCTTCAACAGAAATAGCAGCCCTGCTATTGTTCAGCTACACCCTGATGTTTGATTTCTCCTTCCCCTCTTTTGAAGTTCATGCTGTATTGACTGTGCTGCTCTCACAGCCCTGTGAAATGTGGAGGTGGCAGAGCAGCAGCTGTTTGTGGCCCAAGGTCTGCTCCTGCAGCCCCGCAAGGCACCGTGGGTCTGCCCAGCAGAGCTGTGCATCCAACCTCCACTGCTGGAATGAGCCAGCTCCTCCTGGCCACTCAATGAGCTGCACGTGAATCCTTCCCTTTAGACAGGATCAGGAATGTCCCAGTATATTCTAAGTATAGCCACAATTGCTTTCCAGAAAAAAAAACCTGCACTAATTTATGTTGGCACTGATTTGGCACTGGTTTCTCATGTGCCAATCATTATGATACATTTTCTTTTCCTCCCCTAATCACTGCAGTAAGAAAAATCTGGTTTACAGTGACAGTGGACTATCCATTAGCTATTATTTAAATGTATACAGATCCATAGATGCTTAAAAGTACTTGGATTCAAATGCCTTGAGGAGGAAATGAGGACAAAAGATATTTTGTCAAGACAATAAAAAGTACATTGTATGAGACAAGCTACTAGTTTAATAACACTAGAAAATATTTTTTAAATTACTGCAGACTTTTAATACCTGGGAGTTTCAGTCTGAAGGAAAAAGCCCACCCTCTTAACATGAGAACAGTGGTACTGCAAGGAGGGGAAAGCTGAGGCAGAACTGTGGTGATCAGACAGCCAGGGACGGAAGCAAAGCTGAGGCACAGTTTGAGACACACCTGAGCAAACCCTGAGTTGGGCTGAGCTGCTGAGCCAGTTGACAGTCACCACGGCTTCATGCTGGGCTTCAGCAACCCATGCTCACACCACTGCTGCGAGGCTTGCACTGCCTGCTGCCTTCCAGCCCTCCTCTCCATCCTCTTTCTCGCGCTGGCACTGTGGGCAGCACAGCACTCAGCTCTCTAAGCTGCTCTGGCTGTCGCCGAACCTGCCAAAATGGGCTGCATCTTGTAACTCATGCAAGTTAAAGGACCTCTGACATGGGAGGTGCCGGGGTATGTGAGGCACAGACCTGTCAGGAATACACTGCTCCAGAAGGGAAAACTTCATATCCTGAGCGGTCTCCAAAAACACAACTCAGGAATGAAGGCACTGACCTGAAAATACCAAGCAAAAGCTTGAGTCAGTCATCTCCAAAGGCAAAGCAGAAGCACAGCCCACATGTTTGGGGTTTCACCTTCTCCAAGAGCCAGATGGGCCTTTTTATTCATTTCACTGCCAGAAGACAAGGCAGCGACCTTGGCTCCCTGCAGCAGTGACCCTGACTCCCTGCAGTGGCGACTGTGACTGCCTGCAAGAGGATTCCAGAGGCTCCGTGTTCTGTGGCCCTGGGTGTGCAGCTCTGCAGAGCTGTGGCACCTGTCAACTCTCACAGCCTGTCTCCAGTGAGGACATGACCCTGCATTATGGGGCTCTCGTTCCAAAGCACTGGCATTGCAAGGATGCAGCTGGATCCAGCAGCTCCCAGATTTGAGGAGCAGAGCAAAACACATGTGTAAAACAGGAACTCAGCTGAACCGTGCCAGCTGTCCGTGTGCCCAGAATTGGTGCAAAACGCTGTCAGATCTAACTGGCAACCTCAACTGTAATACAAACAACACAGCCTTCTTGCTCCCAGGGACTCACAGCCAGTACTTGTATGAGAGGCAACATGTTGTGGGGGATTTTAATTTGAAATAAAGGCTGGAACGACCTTTCATTTCAGGTTTTAATTAAGCTCCCCTGCCTCAAAGCTACAGAGAAAAATCCTGAAAAATATAATCCAAGAGCATGGTAAAGTCTCAAATGTCAAAGGCAAGCAAAATCCTGAGCTGCTGTTGTTTTAATTCTAACTTAGTTAGTCCAAAGGACACAGCATAGTTTCTGAGGAAGCTCGTGCTTCCCCAATGCTCACAGCCTTTCTGTCTCTGACTGTCTGTCAAAATGCCAGCCAAGTTGTAGATATAAGCCTGCATCTCATCACGAGATGCTGATTTACCTGCATTAAGGATATTATTTTTCCATCCTTTCACTCTCTCAACTCAAAAGCTACTTGCAGAGCTCTCATCAGTCTCTGGCTGAAGGCCTGGATCCCCCATTCTTTACAAACCAGTCCCAAACCTCCTGTTCCCAGGCAGTATGACCTGAGGTCCATGGGATCTCCCAGCAGGATTGCTCATCTCCTCTTTCTGTCTGGAGTTTGGCTAGTTTTTCCCCAGACAGATGTGCAGATAGCCCAGGAATATTTACAGAAAAAGACTAACAGTGGTCTCCAGCATTAAGCTCCTTCCCTTCTGCTGGACTGAGGGAACCAGCGCTGGAGGCTGCAGTCCTGCCCAAGCACCATCCAGGCAGTTACTGTCTCCTGTTTCTGTAGCCTTGGCATCCCTCCCGTGTCCTCTTGCACTCCTGCTCTAGGTTCTTCTAAGAGCTGTTTCATTGCCAGTGTTTGACATCTAGCCCTTGGCTTAAGGGGAGGAAATTGAGCTGACACCAGCACCAGAGCTTGCTGCAGCCTCACAGGGAAGCTGCTGCATGCGCAGGGAGCTGGGCCAGAGCAGAGAGAGCCCCATTTCCTGAGCAAACCAGCAGACCCACAAGGTCACTGTTTCATAATCAGCTTGAGCAAGACCATGGGGGAACAGCATGAAACACTCCTGCAAATGCTTCAAAACTGCTACAAAAACTCATCACCAACACTGCAAGATCTTTGCTCTGACATATTTCGCACTAAACTGAATTCCACTAATCCACAAATGGCTTGCTGTGTGAGTGTGCTTCAGGTTGGAACAGGGGCATGAGTTGTTGCTCCCTGTTCCCTCAACTGTCACTTCTCATCCAAAACAGCTCCAGTGCACAGCGCATCCAAGTCAAAAAAGAAGAACCAGGTCCGCAGAGACAGTGACTGACACCTCCACACTCTCCTATGACATGAAACCACTGGGAAATGGCCAGGTAAGGAAAACCAAGAATTTGGGACAACTGGTGCCTCCTTAACGCTCGCTTCCACCTACTGATCTACCCCACAAAATAATGCACAACTGATTGAACTGAGTGAATACTGTCATCCCCAGGGAGGAGCCACAAACCACATTTTGGTCCCCTGGAGGCTGTGTATCACAGCCCTTAGACACAACACACCTGACACATCACAAGCAGAGCTGGCTGCCAAGGCCCACCACAGGAGCAATGAATGCACAGAGGTCATGGGTTCAACACTGTGGAGGGAGTCCTACACCCTCCAACCCAAAATCTTACAGGTAGGAATTTGGGTGAGTGACCCATGTCAGTGCTAAGTTGGATTCATTCCAACAAAGGGTTATCTTCCCCCGCTATGAAATGAGTTTAAAGATCATCATGTTTCAGAATTCCAAAATTACAAGCCTTGGTTCTCTCACTTCACTGTTTTGCAGCTCAGTCAAATCCCTGTCCCTGCTGAAGGGATTCCCTCCAGCCCAGGGTGAGGCATGCTGGAGGGGCAGCTCTAGAGAGCCTAGCCAGAGGATTGGCATCCACAGCCCAGGAGACTGACGATCCTCTAATTATTGCCATGGCTGAAAAGTATTTCATATGAGCCACATCTGATGATAAAAGTCTGCTCCTAGCAGCCATGTAGTCATGGATATAGAACAAACAAATCACTAAATTGCAGAAAAACAGTGAGAAAATTTAAACCTGGAGTTTGTTCTGGACTCTGCTCTCTGCAGAGTTGCACAACGTTCCCAGTTTTGCTTTAAAATACCTCTGTGATTTAATGCCAAAGAGCTGGGTTTCAAGTGAAGCCTGGATTCCCCATGGCTGACTTCACAGATTGAGTTCAACACTGTGTAACTCAGAAGGCATCTCCTCTCAGCCTCCGAAAAACCCAGTGCTGCAGAATCTGTTAAGGAATCAGTCAGATAGCTGCTCAGACAGAACATTCATCACAACACAGTAATACCCAGAAATTCACGTGTGAACCATAATGTGCAGGGGGTTGTCTCTGGCCCAGAAGAGCATGTAACTGCATGAAGAATTAATACAGATCAGTGGTGCTTCACAAGACCCTGCTGGGGTCCATGGGTTTGGAATGGAAACTTAATTATCAAATCTGAGTTTTCATCTTACTGACATCATCCTTTCAAAATGACTTAGGATGAAGGTGTAGCAGTAAGCAGACACATTATTCAGGATTACTCCTTTTCCTAGCAGAGGAAGGGCTGTCCACTTGCTGCAGTATGAAACTTATGCAATTCCCTATGAGTCCCCGTGTGAGCTATGCAAGCCCTGAGGCCTGAAGGAGATGCTGGGTTTGGCAGGACAAGTAGCAGGAAATGCAATGCTTGCACATTGTTGCTTCTCACCTTGATGCTCCCTGCACAGCACTTCCAGGAGAGAAGGACCTGCAAACAGGCACCTTCCCCATGCCAGCACTGATCTCAGACCTGGCTGATAAAAGGTCCCTCAGCCTGCAGGGCTGGGGAGGGAGAGGAGGGTTTGTGGCAAGACATGTGTGATGAGTCAAGCCACAGGTTCAAGCACAATTGCCAGCACATAGAATAAACACGGCAGAGAGGGAAGGAGAGAGGATGGGAAAAAAGTCACAAATTTTTCTTCCCTGCTCCAGAAGTTTTCCAGCTGGGCCTGTGGGCAGGTCCTATCTGGTGGGCAGCTCCCGAGCCCGTGTTCAGAGGGGCCACGTCCTCCTGCGTGCCCCACAGTGCTCCAGCAGCACCTGTCCCGGGTGCCTGCTCCTGGACACGCTGTCCCCATTCCAGGGAGGACACAACCAAGGTCTGAATCCTTCCTTTAGGTTTTCAGTTGGTTTAAGCCAGTATTTTCAAAGCCATTACCACCGAGCACAAACGGAACACAGCTGCAGAGCCCTTGTGTTGTCACTGCAGCAGTGATAGGAGGGAACAGGAGTCCCACTGCCGCAGACACATTCAAACTCACAACACAAGCAGATTCCAAAATCATTCAGATGTGAGAGGGGTGGTGTTGTTTATAAAAACAAGGAAGATACTACCTTTTTTTATTATTTAATGATTATTTCCCCCATTCTCTATCTTTAAAATGGGGGTGGAGATACTGAACCCTTTTAAGAACATATTCATAATTTTTCAGGAGCCTGGCAGCAGTCCCAAAGCCAGCTAAAGCTCTGCCCAGTTCCTTTTGTCACTGTGTCTAGATGCAAACCAGAAACTCCTTGCAGCAATGCCATTTTGTCTTCTCAGATCCTCATGTCTTTCTTCTTCCTCCTCACATTCCCAAGCCAGGGGGAAGCACAGAAACCATTTTCCACTTCTTCCTCTCTTCCCATTGTCCTTTCATGTGCAGCAGTCAAGTATTCTCTCCACATAATTATTTTAGAAGAAGAGTGAGGCACAGGTGGAAGCATCATCTGAATTATGAAATTGCTTTCACTAGCCTTAATGTACAAATGCCTTGAAAAATTATTTGTAAAGATGACTTTCATCACACAGCAATCTCAGACACAATGGGATGCTGAGTTAACATAGATGGGATGTGACTCTCAAGTAAGTCCTTCTACTGCATGCTATTCTCACCTAGTTCTGTTCTCTCTCTCACACAACTGCAGCACTCAGACCTCTCACTGTCCAGGTGATATTTTCTTTCAAAATGTACCTTTTAAATGAGATTTCAGATTTGCACATGCTTATGCTTCTAGAGTTGAAAATAACCCTGAAAGCCATCAACTCAGTTCACTGGACTGAATTAAGTCCTTAGCACACCCTGGTAAGAGGCACAGATGGATGTAGATAGATCTTGCACTGCACATGCTGGAGCTAGTTTGTGTGTTTGTGTGTACTGTTACACAGCCTCACAGAAGATACCTAAGATTAAGTCACTCCATTTAGGGAAACCCCCTTCCAGACTGACTCACATGGAGACACTTTCCTGTCCACACACTCCCCCACTCCCTCAACCGGCACTCTGTGCAGCTCTCCTGCTTTGAAATCCCAAGCACAGGGATAGGATTCCAAAAGTGCATTTTTGTGCAGAATAGGCTTCAAGGAGGTGATCAAACTGTTTGTTTCACGTGGTAAAAAACAGTGCAGGCTTCCCACTTAAAAGCATGTTTAAAATAGAAATGAACTTTTACTGATCTACTCAGTAGATCAGACTTTTTAAAATAAAACCCAAAACCCCAGGCTCCCCAAAAATGTCTTTTTAAGTGTGCGTGTGCCAGTCTTCTTTCAAATATTCCCCCTAGAAGGATTTCCATTCAGTAACATAATTCAAATCTTCTCTGCAGGACATATTTGAAGAAATTAGCTGACAGTTCAGCTGAGCTATCCGCAGCCATATCCAGCTGCAATGCCCATACAGGATACATGCAGGCTAAGAAAATTCCCAAGAGAGTAATTGGCACAAAGGTCACTCCAATTTCTGCCAAGCTTCTGCTGTTTAAGGAGCTGGGATTTCCCAGTAAATCCAGCAGAGCCTCCCTGCACCATCCAAGCTGCTGTGCACAGGACACAGTGATGTTCGTGCCCAGACACACAGCACCTCACATGTCACTGTCGTCTGTTAAGCACTACAATAATTCTGCTTTTCCTCCCACAGCAATGACTAACGATTAGGTGGAAATAACTGACTAGCCAGGAACAAAGGTCTGAACAGCAGCTCTTGGGTACAGGCAATCTCACTGACAGGTGCTGGTTAGGAATGAAAGAGGTTACAGCACTTGTGTGCCACTGCTTAGAACACAGAACCCTGGTTCTAGAGAAAAGAGTCTGAAACTCATTTTTTCTCGGCTCAAAATATCAGCAATAGCAGGAGTGCTGAGCAGTTAATGCATCCTCTGAATGTGTGGTTTAACCTGACAGATGTTGGGCCAACAGCGAGAGGAGTGACAGATCCTCCAGTCCCCAGAGCAGGGTCACACAGAGGTTAACGGAGGTAAATTAACTGAACTCTTTCGATACTGCAATACACTATGCATCTTGTACATTCCATCCTAGAAAATAATTAAATAGACTTTATAAGAGGGGGAGTTTTTTGGGTGTGGAGGAGAGACTTTATAATTCCATTAGCCTCTGTTCTGGCCCCTAAGTGATACTTGGCAAGTCTGTTAATATGCAAAAGCTTCAATTTGCTCACTGATAAATTAGCTGTCAGGAAAACAAAGCTTCAGATCAAAGGCATTAGTAAAACACAGCTGCAGAATCTGAAGATGCTTAGCAGTGCCCGTGGTAGCTTCCCAAGGCTGTACATTCTTAGCATCAGTGGCCTTTTGGACTCGGTAGGAGCTAATCAGGTGTAACAGAGCCACAATGAGATTATATATTCCCCTCCCCTTCTGAATTGTGTTTCCAGATCTGTTAAAAAAGACTGTAGGGTTTATTGGTTTTCCATTCCTTAAAGCTCATGACAGCTCCACCAGCACTGTGAGCAATCCCAGTTTCCCAGCTGCCAAAGCAGATTCAAGACCATAAAGTTGTATCCCTGGCTGGAAGAGGAAGAAATCCTGAGCTGTGTAACCTCTTCCCTTCCCCACACAGGCCACTGAGGCAGCACAAAGGACTGGACCCCATTAGCCCTGTCTGACTGATCTGCAGTTCACACCACAGGCTGTCTACCCACACTTCATTCAGACCTTGCCAGCACAAGTTGACGTTAAAATCCCATGAAAAACCCTGTATTGTAAACTACTTAATCTTTGCCTGATTTTTTGTTTAATTATGCATGTAGGAATCTTCTCTTTACTAAGTTGTCTCAAAGTAAACTTGAGTGTCAGGTCAGAAGCAGATGCTGTAGGTTAAAAGGTGATCTGAACAATTCCCCACACTAACCCTCACTCCTGTAGTAAATCCCTGGTAACCTTCTGAGCAGCAGTGAGGTACTGCACAAGAGGAAGTAACTCCAGTACCAGAGAGTATGCAGCTGGAATACCACTGAGGAGGAAGTGGTATAGCCTTGCCCACATTCCCCTGAAAGCAGAACCTTCTTCAAGAGGTCACTGGAGGGGAGAGCCTGGCACCCTCACACGCATCTTTCCCTGATAAGCTTTCTATACTACTCACAGCATTTTTACTTTGGAAGGGCAAATTTTTGATTTCCGTTCTCTGTGCACATATTGCAATACAAAACTATATTTTTAAAAGCAGCCTCGGGAACCAGGAAGCAGTTCCTTGGGGCATCAAACATGGCTTCAAGACAACATTCTTGAAGTCACAAACTCTACTCTGTATTTCTGAAAATTTCCTCTCTGAGGCCAGTGGTTACAAGTCCTCTGAGATGGGTTTGGCATTGATGGACATCAAACTTACCTTCTCCAAATTCTTCTAAATTCTTATACTTAATGATTACTGAGCCCATAAACCATAGCCAGAGCAGCTCAGCTCCTTCCTCCGGTCACAGGTTCTGGCAGGACAGCACGCAGGCTGCCTATGGTAGGAAGAAAGGAAAAACTTTCAGGAAGCAGAATTCAATGTTTGACATCAACTTTGAGGAAAAGAAATCTACTAAATTACATTGGAACCACTGATCAAACCCCATCTTATTTCTGAAATTTCTTCCCTAACTGGTATTGTTTCACTTTCCATTCCCAGCAAAACAAGCCTGATCCAATTAAATCCAGTCATATTACCATCTACTATAATTTTCCTCAAGGGAAGCAGGAAGTATCCTTCCTCCTGTCAGAACTGACCTTTAACAGCCACGCACCCAGTGTGGCCATTCAGTGCAACCCATGTGCCAGGCCCATGTCCAGCCCCACTCTCGTTCTCTGCAGCACGTTTCCATGAAGGCAGAGCTGGTGTGACCTCTGATATGAGAGCTCAGACAGCACACCAGAGGAGGGTGCTTTAAGAACGTAGGGAGAGATGTAAAAAGAGCCAAAGGCTACGATTTCTTGAGTCTTTTCTGATTTTGACTCACACTGACTCCAGGATAACCTTGAGGTGAGCCTCAAATATATCTAGTGAAGGCAAGGAGGTTATCTCAGAAATACTCACTCTCTACCTTCATGTGTATTTCAAAAGAACTATGGCTAAATAGGCAGAATATGGAAAGCCAGTCATTCCCACACAAGTGTGTGATTTTCTTCAGATCCACAAGAAAATGTGTTTTTGCTGTCCATGAATTTGGATCTAAAATGTTCTGTCACCACAACCAAGAGCTAATCCTGCCCTGTCCTGCAGTGTAGCATGCTAGTACAAGGGCAGAAAGGCAGCTGGGAAATGTTACATATTTGTGACTTGCCAGAAACTAAAAAGGGCTTGTGTGGTGCTGAGCCAAAGGGAAAAGCCCAAGAAGGACAGACTTGTACTAAATCCAGGTGGGAGCCACAGAGCTACCCCCACAGCACGGACTGGAGGCAGCAGCATGGTGCAGCAGGCTGCTGCTTCAGGGTACAAAAATGTCATTTGCAGTTGTCTGGCAGTTCACAGAAAAACCAGCATGCTGACTGTTCTCAGAGTCCTGATGCTACCTGAAGTCAGGACTGCTGATCTATTCATGTTTTCCCCCTCACGGTCTGACTTGGCAGCATCGCTGTGGTTCCTTCTCAGCCATTCCAAAGCAGCACTTCCAGGATGGCTGAAATGCTTCCTGCTATCCAAGGACATTTCAGGTAATCGACTCTGTTTGCCCTGAGGTTTAACTCATAAAGTCTCCACCAACCACCTCAAACAAATGAGTGAAGGTAACAGTTTCTTTCCATGAAGTAGGTGCAGGATGTCTTGAACGGAGGACACTTGATTTTTCCACCTGGCACTCTGGGCTTTCTGCTGGCAGGACCCCCAACACCCTGACAGCCTCATCCTTCCCATCAGCCTGCAAGACATGATGGCACCTGGAGACAGGAGAACCCAGAGCCCAGGGAAACCGTGAAACACCCAGATCATCCCACTGGACCAAACACTGTGCTGCTGTGGCCTAAAGCCCAGACGGTCTTTGGATGAGGGACATCAGAGAGGCCCTGGCTGCACGTCATTGATGCAGACAGGCTGTCGCTGGCAGAACCAACACATCTGGAGTGACATGTGGCAGCTCACACGGGACTCTGCTATGCTGCTGCCAAGGATTTGGAGTAGTCGTGATGTTTAATTTGGATTGTGATGCATTTCCATCCAAAGTAAAAGTTGAGATGGCCTGAAGCAAAATCCAGACACTGAAAAAGATCAACTGTCTCACTTCAATTGTGTGGATTTCTTAGGATGACATATCCTGGATATGAGATCTTCCTATCCCCCAGCTTTTCCATGATGGCCTTGCATGTTTAGGGATCTCAGCACTCCTTAATGCTTTTAAAACCTGGGCTGCTACAAGGAGTACCACTTGTGTTTTTCTGCTCCTGAAACCCAGGCTCCTCTGTAGGTATGTCCCAGGAAGCACAGGCTTTGCATCTGAGTGCTGAGGGGCTGATTTGGAAGAAAATCTATTTCCTTGCTCCAAGAACTTTAACCCTTGCAAACTCAAGTGCTGGATGGAATTTACACAACACATGCCTGTCACTGCAAGACAAACCAGATCAGTTCACATCAAATTCATTCTGCAGCTCTGAAATTAACTCAAACCAAGTGTTTTTTCCAGGCAAGGCAGGTGCAGGCATAACTTGGCACTTCAGTATTGGAAATTCTATTCTGTAAATACGTTTACACCCTAACAAATTAATTAAACCAATCCAAGAAGTTAATTTCAGTTATCCTGGTAAAAATTAAGCAAGGCCTTGGAACACCTCTCACTCTTTTCACAAAACTCAGAGTTGTAAGGTTATCTGTGTGCACTGAGTTTCTTGCTGACGAGGCTCCCTCAGCAGCGTCCATTTCACAGATCTCACAGGTGACAAAGCTCGGTCCCTGGGCACAGGTGTATGACCAGTACGGCAGGGCTGACCAGTCTGACATTTTCAGCACACCTCTCACATTCTGTAGAATGAGCTGCTCATCCTCTGTGGCCGTATCACGGCTCTTATTGCCCACCCACACTGCACACTGCACACCACCACCACACTGCAGCTCTGCTGCACACCCAGCACGAGTTGCTAATTGTGGTTTATTTGTTGCTATGCAAAATCTGCTGGGGACAGGAAAGGCAGGACAGTCCCCTGTTAACCAAACACCTCCAGCAACAAGGGTTTGACACAGTTCCTCACTTAGATTTGTGAACTCTTTGTCATGTCTTATCACCCACCAGCCTCAGTTCACAACTCTTGTGACTAAGGCCCTGGGCTCACCAGAGCTGCTACCAACACTGACTAATTCTTCCCCATCCAGTAACCGTTAAACAGCTAATTCACTTCCCTCCTAATCTCTCAGTGTCAAAATAACATTCCTTTATTCTTCAGCTGTAGATTCCCAATCTACTATATAAGCTTTCTCACACACATGAAAATAGTAAAACTTAAGAAAAATTAGGTAACGAGATTAGACAGTGGGAAGAAATTCTTTCCTGTAAGGGTGGTGAGGCCACCAGGTTGCCCAGAGAAGTTGTGGCTGCTGCACCCCTGGAAGTGTTCAAGGCCAGGTTGGATGGGGCTTAGAGAAACCTGGTCTGGTCCTAATTACAGGATAAGTTATTGGTTTTAATAAGTTAGTGTATGGCAGATGTTCTTCAGTTGTGTGCCAATATTGTGAGACAAATAATGATGATTCCAGGATAATATTAGGACTCCTTGGTTTGCTGGACAATTGCTATTTCCATCATTCCGCTGACAACCCTGAGGAGCAGAGTTGCGCAGAAACACTCAGCATCCTCTGGGATCCAGTGTGCTATTGATACAGATTCCAAATGGACAGACCTGGAGCACCAGCCCTTCCAGACAAGTGGACAGCAATGCTCCTCCTCAGGTGTGCACTACGCCAGCCATGAAAACGATGCTGCTGGCTCATCAGGAACCACTATTCCCTGTAAACGGGGCTCCCAGACATGCCCAACAGGCACCTGCTCACTTTAACTGAACGCTGCTGATCCTGGGAGCCAGTCGGGTTCCTTGGCTCTAGGAAGGGGTTCGTAATGGACACAAAACACAGCTCTGGTTTGGTCATGAAGGCAGTTTGTTTTATTTTCTCTTCTTTCAAAACACAGGTAGGAGAGCTGCTACAGGACCTGTCATCAACCAGAAACTGTTCTCCAAGTGGTGCCTGGACAGATTCCAAGAGCTGCAGCAGAGGAGCTGATCCCCACTTCTCACCTTCCATTGTGAGGCCAGCTAGGAAGGTCAGAGCTGCTGGTGCTAGGCCAGACACATGGAATTTGTGTGGAATTTAAGTGTCTGGCAAACAACTTCACCAAAAGATGCTGAAAATTCTCCTAGAGAAAGTAGCTCAGTAATCTGAGCTTGTTGTCCCACTTGAACCACAAAGTCTTGTTTTGCTACAGATGTTGTGGCAGGATAAAGTTGAGCAAAATCTGTGACTACCTCTGCTTTAGCTTATTTTTAAATTCTTATTGAAGCCATTTCACAAACTTTCTCCAGCATGTTTATAACCCAAATTACATGGTTTCCATCGTATATTTTCAGACTTGAATCACAAGCCAACCCACACCTTCCCTCATCCTTCTCATCTGAAAGCAAAGCAATGCTTCAGAAGGTTGAATGGCAGGAGCAGCACCTCGGGCCTCCTGTTCAACATTGAATGTGATAGCAGAACCAGAACACACATGGGGAAATGAACACAAACAGTGCTGCTGACAGTACATGCTGCACCTGCAGAGAAAGAAGCTGCAGGGACAAGTTGTGCTTACATTAATCAATCCAGTGCTGGGTGTTAAGACTCCAGGACCTGAAATGAGGAGGGGAAACAGTGCCTATTCAGCTTTATGCAGCTCACACTTGGTCATGGTGACAGGGGCATGGCCATGGCAGATAGTGAGTGGCCTCTCTTTCTATTTCTCCTAAAAAAACATTTAGCCATTTTTCTTTAAAAAATAATTCTAATTCTGGAAACACACCAAAGAAAACAGGCGAACCATCGAGACAACTGAGCAACAAGGAACGAAAAGAGAAACGGCTCCCCTATGGTTTGCCACCCACGGCACAGGGGTTATGGCAGCAGCGGCGGCCGTGTGGGTGCTCGAGGGCCAGAACCCGCAGCCCAGCTCGGGAGCTCACCGCCGAGAGCCGAGGGGCTGCGGGGACACCGACACTCCCGGAGCGCCGGGCTTGGAGCCGGGGAGTGACCGCGGGCCCGCCGGCGCTCCCCGAGGAAAGTGAACGCCCGTGTCACAGGGTGGGAACACGCAGGGAGCCGGCCGAGGGCCCGCCGGGAACCGGACTGACGGCCGAGCTGCGCGGGGCCGAAAGGAGCCGGACGGACACCCGAGCTGCGCGGGGCCGGAGGGAGCCGGACGAAGACCCGAGCTGCGCGGGGCCGAAGGAACCGGACGGAGACCCGAGCTGCGCGGAGCCCCGGCGCCGCCTCCCGCCCGCGCCCAGCAGCGACCCGAGGGCGGCGGGGCGGCGCGCCCGGCGCGGAAGCGGAAGGGGCGGGCGGCGGGGTCGTGTGGGGCTCTGCGGCCGCGGCTCATCCGGGAGCTCAGTCGGTCGTGGGTGGCTGTGGGCGGCCGCCCGCCCTCTCTCCCTCCCCCGGCAGCCTGGCATGGCAGAAGGGGAGGCGGCCGGCGACGCGGGGCTGGGTCCGGCCGCGGCCCCGGCCCCGGAGGGCGCGGAGCTGGCGGCCGTTATCGGCGCCACCGTGCCCACGGGGTTCGAGCAGACGGCGGCCGAGGAGGTGCAGGAGAAGCTGGGCTCGGCATCCAGGATCAGCAGGGATCGGGGCAAGATATACTTCGAGGTCCCGGCCCGGAGCCTACCGCAGGTCCGTGCGGGCTCCCCGCTCCGCCGAGGGGCCGGGGCCGGTTCGGTGTCTCCCAGCCCCTCCGAGCGGGACGCTTCGGTGCCGGAGGCCTCCGGTGCTGACAGCGTTCCGCACCCAGCCACGGCCGGCCTGGGTGCAGAAGCTGTATCCGCCTTTACCGGGGTTTGAAGGGAGATGAAATAGATGAGGACCTTAAATCAGTGCGAAGACGTAAACTGATAATTGCCGTGGGGACTAAAGGTGGAAAACCGTAGTCTCTGAAACCTCGACATAAGATGGCAAAATCCTAACAACAGTAAACACAGTTCCCACGGCACACGGTTAGTAATGTGTCGCCGTGCCTTTTCATCTCTTCTAGGTCCATCGTCTGAGGTCAGTGGATAATTTATTTGTTGTTGTTCAGGAGTTCAAAGACTATCAATTTAATGAAAATAAGGTGAGTTACTCCTGATTTTCCAGTCAGTTCTGGGATTTGGAGTGTTGTTCGGGGTTTTTAATTAGTATTAAAGTATTCTGTTTGCTTAACAAGTTTTTCATTTGTGATATTATTCCAGTTCTCTTTTTCTGGCTTGTAAGTGAAAGTGTGGCCATGTCGTTAAACATAATTTCTACAGTTAAATACTTTGCATTGGCAAAATCTGGCATAAGAGCTGATGCCATGTTTGTAGGTCACAGGCATAGGACAGTGAAGTGTCACTTTGGTCACTTAATACGGCATTGTCTGTTTTACAAGATAAATTATGAAATCCTGTGGGTCTGGTGATTTTCAGTGTAATTCTGTTTAGTTATGGCATAAACAGACAAAAACCTGTAAGCTTTGCTTAAACATGTAGTGGATTAATGTTTAATAAACTACTTTGAGAGACTTAATTTTTAAAAGCATGGAATGACTTCAAAGAACAACTTTTTCTGTCTGTTAAAGGAAGATGCTCTAAAGGATTTGGAAGATTTGGTTAAAAAGCTGCCTTGGACCAATCCATTGAAAGTTTGGGAATTGAACAACAGCTTGAAAAAGAAAAAGACAAAACGCAAAAAACACAATCTGCAGAGTCTGGCAAGCAGAGAGAAGCTCAATGATGGTGGAGAAGAGGGAGGAGGAGACCAAAATAACACTAATGACCAAGAGGACTGTGCCCAAAACCCTGTGGCTGTGGAAACCACTGGTGGCCAGAATACAGAGAAGCCCCAAGGAGTGACATCCAGAAATGGGGTGGAGGAGGAAGAAGATAATGAGCAGTCAGATGTGAAAGTTGAAGTGCAGGCGAGTTCTGAGAGTGTGACCAAGGCTGGTGACAGTCAGACAGGCGAAGGAGAGGTGAAGGTGCTGAGGTTCCGAGTGACGTGCAACAGAGCTGGAGACAAGCACAGCTTCACGTCGAACGAGGCCGCAAGAGACTTCGGTGGAGCTGTGCAAGAGCACTTCCAGTGGAAAGCTGACATGACTAATTTTGATGTGGAGGTACAGTGGTGTGCCTTACCTAAGTTTCTGCTGTACAAATTTTTAGTTCTTATTTCTGATGCTTAGAGAACCCCAAACTGCCTTCTGGAGACTCTGGAACTGAAAACTGGTAATACTGAAATTGGCCTTCTCTGAAGCATTCCTTTCCCTGGCACATTATGTGTGTCCTCTGATTTCAAGCACGTGCCTCGCTTTCAGCTTTAGTAAATCTTTCCTCTCATACTTTGTTTAATACCAGTCTAAGTTACCAGGAAATGCTCCATATGGAAGCTGGTTTTGGGGTGAAGGGGACAGAAGGAGTTAACAATAACTGTCTGGTGTTTATTTCCTGTCAGGAGAGAGCAGAGGCTGGGAAAATACAACCAGCACCCCTGGCCTGTTGGTGGTGAGGAACCACCGTTTTTGAGGGGCAGAAAGACTTGAGTTTTTCTTGCAGGTTTACTAAGGGCTGGCTGCTGCCCTGGAGTGAGATTTCACCTTGCTAGTTAATGTAGTCCCCATCACAAATACAATTTTTATTGCTGCTTTGCAGATGCTTCACTGTGTCTTGCAGGTTACGGGGCTTCTCCCCCAGACTTACAAACCACGTCCTTTAAGAAGCCAGTGCAATGGTTATAGCACTTTGAGAAGTCTTGTGCAACAGATTCAGTGTGAATGAGAGAGTGTGTGAATGCTCTCCTAAATTCTGTCCTATTGAAATGGTGCTTTGCTTTACTCCCAAGAAGAAAAGCTTTTTTATACATCATTCCTGGATTTTAAATTACCATCTAAGATTCCTGTAAGTATTTACCAGGCATTCTGTGGAAAGCTTCTGTTACTCCTGAAATTCACTTCAGGTTTTTTCTTTAGGTTCTTCTGAATATTCACAACAATGAAGTAGTGGTGGGGATTGCATTAACTGAAGAGAGTCTCCACAGACGGAATATCACACACTTCGGACCCACAACACTGCGTTCTACTCTGGCCTATGGCATGCTCAGGTCAGGGCAGTTGTGTTGTATTATGCTCAGTTAACAAGTCATTTTGTTTCAGAAATTAAACCTTTTATCTCCCCCACTGCTTCCTCAGAAACCATTTCTGTTAATTCTTAAAGAAAAATAAATTTTAAAAAACTGGAGTTGCTGACACCACATGCCTTGTAATAACAGCGGGTGTTTCCCAGCCAAGGAAAGTAAACATTTGCTGTATTAGCCAAGTTTCAAAACTTGATAGTTTTGAAATGTGATAGTGTATCACATTCTTGAAAGACTATTACTGCATTGCTAGTTAAAAAATAGTAATTAACTAGTGGAAAAAATAATCACATGAAGTTTTTTGTTAGAAGGGTAGAATCAGAGTGATTAAAATCGTTCACTTTCCCTTCTTTACAGAAATTCAGGTTTTTAAGACATTTCTCACCATATCTTTTCTTCTGTTCCTCAGACTCTGTGATCCCCAGCCCACAGATATCATAGTTGATCCCATGTGTGGTACAGGTGCGATACCAATAGAGGTGATTCTTCCTTGATTTTTTAAAGTTAATTAAACTTGTCTGTATCTGCAGCTGAATAATATGTGTAAGTCTCCTCGGTAATGACTGAATTGTAAGTTCCAATCTCACCAGTTTTTGAACAGATACAAATACACTTTTTGTAAATTACCTCATTTTCCTTCCCTAGTACATAGCAGGAAGAAGCTAAATCCAAAAGTATTTTGAGCTTTAAAGGTGCATAATACAGCTGTCTGTTACAGAATTCTAAATTCCCTGCCATCCACTTGCAGTCATTTTATTGTATTCTGTCATGTTTGAGAGATTATTCTGGGGTTTTTTTCATTCAAGCAATGTTGATGCTAATGTTGCTTATTATCATTCTCCCCCCAGGGAGCTGCAGAATGGCCCTACTGCTACCACATTGCAGGGGATAACAGCCCTCAGGCAGTGAAGAGAGCAGCAAACAACATCTGCTCCTTACTGAGGAAAAATGAGAGTAAGGACAGGTGAGAAGAGCAAGAGAGATTTTCCTTTTCTGCAGTGTTGTATGCACAGAAATCCGCTTTGCATTGATGCATTTGAGTGTCTGGTTCATATTTGCTTGTTTATTTTGTTGCCAACGTTCCAGACCTCCCTAGTGTAAAAACCTTCTGAGTGTTCACGTCTCAGGTAACTGCCTTTGCTCTTGCAGCAGCACTGCTCTGGGCATTCCCTTGGACATCATCCAGTGGGACATCTGCAACCTTCCTCTGCGGACGGGCTCTGTGGACATCGTAGTGACAGACATGCCCTTCGGGAAGAGGTGAGATGTGCTGGAAAGGTGCTGCGCCTCACTGCCGCAGCTGCATGCAGTGTCCTGCTCCAGGGCTGGGCTTCTCCCCAGTTAGGTACTTAAATGGGCCTGGTTGGGAAGGAGTTATCAACCCTACGTTAAAAATTAAGCTTGAAAGTAACAGTAACTGAGGTCCTGAATGAGCAGATTGATGTCTGGAAGACCAATACTGAATTGGTGTCAGTGACCACAATGGGGATCTGAATGTATCTTGCAGGATAGGGTCGAAGAAGAAGAACTGGGATCTCTACCCAGCTTGCCTGATGGAGATGGGCCGGATCTGCACCCCAGGGACAGGCAGGGCTGTGCTGCTTACCCAGGACAAGAAATGCTTTGCCAAGGTCTGTTCTGTGAGAGCAAATCAAACCTATTTACGCTTGAAAATACATTGAGGGAAAAATAGTAAGCCATCATCATTACAAAAGATACTCCACTTATAGAACAATAATTAGTAACACTTAAATGCAGTTTTGGACTTGAAAAGTCCCTTAATGTTGTCATCAGATGGGTTAGAGAATAATAAAAAATAACCTTACTGTCTTAACACCATTCTTTGGCTGGTTTTGGCTTGCAGGCCTTGTCCCGTGTGGGACACATCTGGCGCAGAGCTCAGACCGTGTGGGTGAACGTGGGGGGACTCCACGCTGCAGTGTATCTGCTGAGGCGCACCTGGGAGAGAGCAGAAGAGAGAAGATCCTTCTGGTAAACTGCATGGAAGAAGACAAGAGACACCTCCAGACTTCGTTGAATAGCCATCTGGTAAAGCAGACGCCTGAGGGCATAGGTCTGTCAGTTTCAAAACCAAACAACCTATGCAGAAATTGTTACACAATTAAACCAGGGATCAACTTGAGAGCTACCAGTTCTACTGTGTGTTCTGAAACCTTATTATTGAAATCACCTCTGCTCCCTGCCACCCAAACTGAAATTCGTTAGTGGAATTAGTAATTCTTTCCCTGGCCTGACTCTTCTCTTGTATTTTTCAGTTAAATGTTTATTTCTTCTGCTTACAGTGGAAAACATGTTGAGGCAGCTCTGGGGGTAACAGTAATTTATTTACCAAGCTGTATCTTCAAATGACTAACAGTACTACTAAGACGTTCACCTTAAAGGGTTCAGAGGTAGCATCTGTAATGTAGTTTTCTAATTTATACCATTGCGCAAATGTAAACTAATAATAAACCAGTATATGGTTTTTGTGGTCTGATTAACAAATTCCATTTGGCAAACAGTATGCTGTGCTGCTGATTCTCTTGCCTGTTACCTCACCTTAGTGCTAATTACCAGTAAATGTCTAATCCATATTTTAGTGTTCCATTGCCATGGGTGAGGGGGTAACACACAGCCTTAGAAAACAATTTGTAGTTACTATTTGAGGACAGAGATTCTTTTAGCAGTTATATTTAAAAGTTCATATTTTTGGTGTCTACCATGGGCGCATCAAGGTGGCAATTTGAGTTTCTTGGGTGATTTAACCTCCGCAGTTACACTGCCACAGTATTCACAAAAATATTGTTGCAAATATTTTTTTTTTCTTCTGTGACCATACTATGATTTCTCAAGCCTCTTACTCTGCTCTTCAGAGGCTGAAAACACATTGCCAGTATGCCCTTTTCATTACAGTGTGTTCATGCTAAGTATGCGTAAATATTCAGAGGTGAATTAACAAGTATTAAAGTTTTAGAAGTTTTGCATAAAGAGATGAGTCTTAATTGTGTTCTTTTTCTGGTTCATGTTCAGATTGGAGGATGCAGGAAGGAGATGATGCACAGTGATGTCTGTATAGCTCTGCTCTCTTACAAATGTAAATTTGTGCTCTGAGTTGTACCGTTTGAAGCAGTTGCTGTTAAAGCTTGCAATTCTCTTTTTATGGAAGATTCTCACCGTGAGTTGTACCGTTTGAAGCAGTTGCTGTTAAAGCTTGCAATTCTCTTTTTATGGAAGATTCTCACCAAACACTGAGGGATAGTGGCTTTTTTTCAGTTCAGGCAATCAGCCTCACTGTTTATATATGCCATGTAATCCCATAGTGCTGCTCACAGCTTCTTTACAGTATCAGGATATGAACTACATTCTGTGATGTGAATTTACTATTTTCTTCTCATAGAAGGAACAGGGGGAAGTGACTCCTTTTGTGCAAGGGCTAGCAAACAAGCATGGCCAGCAAACAAGCATGGCCAGCAGTTCTCATACCTCTAGCTGCATTGGGAAAAATGTAACTGACAGGTGATGGTTTCTCTTGCATCATTCTCTTCCAATTTATACACTTCTCCCTCACAGGCTACTAGAGGGACAGAAATTAGGAAAGGATCCCTCCTCTACGTATTGTTGGAGAATGCTGAGTATTCTAAAAGAAAAAGCTGGTGGAAGGTGTTGAGACATACAAGGAAAATGCACTTTTGTTATGCTTTTAGTACTGTAATTTGCAATCACTGTGGAGAAAAATACACTTAAACTGCCTTCACATACTTCATTACTGCCTAGGGTGGAGGAGTTAGATGATATTTAAGGTCCCTTCCAACCCAACCCATTCTGTGTTTGGAGGGATATCTGTTATCACACACTTGAAAAAGCAAAATGGAATGGTTTGGGTTGGAAGGGACCTTGTAGATCATCCAGTCCCACCCGTTGCCATGGGCAGGGACACCTAGTGAATTACAGGTTGTTCCAAGCCCTGTCCAGCCTGGCCTTGGACACTTCCAGGGATCCAGGGGCAGCCACAGCTTCACTGGGCACCCTGTGCCAGGGCCTGCCCACCCTCACAGGGAAGAATTTAGACCCAATATCTAGTTAATTTTCTCAAATTTTAGTGTTTTCATGTGTGTTTGAGAAAGATAATACAGTGTTTGGGAATCCACAGCTCAAGAATAAAGGAATGTTGTTTTGGCACCCAGAGATCGGGAGAGGAGGGAATTGGCAGCTTAACTGTTACCGGTGTTTGTGGCAGCCCTGGTGAGCCCAGTTCCTTAATCACAGGAGCCGTGCACTGAGGCTGCTGGGTGACGATTTGTGTGCCACAGGCCTGTAGCTGTTTCCCGGCTGTTTGTTAGAAAGGTTCGGCGGATCCCAGAGCGGTCCGGGCTCCCCTCAGCGCGGCCCCGCCCCGGCCGGGGACGGAGCAGGGGCAGGCCCGGGACAGCGCCGCCCCCTGGCGCCTGCGCGGCGGGGCCGGGGCGGGCCGGGGCCGCGATGGCGCCGCCGGGGCTGGGGCTGGGGCGGTCCGGCGGGGCCGGGCCTGTCCTGCGCTCTGTCAACACGCGGGAGCTCTCGGAGGTCGTCTTCAACAACCACAGCCCCCGCTGCGTGCTCCCCGTCTGGCTGGACTTCGAGGGCCGGCCGCGCTGTTACCCCGTGCTGCAGCCGCGCACCGGGCGCGTCATGCGCAGCTACCGGGGTGGGTGCGGCGGGACGGGACGGGACGGGGCGTCGCGGGGCCCGGGTGGGTGGGATGGTGGCGGTGGAATTTACCCTTTTGCCTTCCCCCGCCTCCGCTTTCCTTTCTTTTCCCTTTTTCCTTCTTCCACTTTAACCTTTCCTTTCCTTTTCCCTTTTTCTCTCTCAATTTCCTTTGCTCTTCCTCTTTCTTTTCTTTTCCCCCTCTCCTTTTCCCATTTCCTTCTGCCCTTTTCCTTTTCTTTCTTTTTTCCTCTCATTTTCCCCTTCTTCCTTTCTCCTCCCCATTCATACCAGTGACTGGGGCCATGCTAGTGGCCTGTGCACAGGGAACTCAGCTGGAGAGTAGCCTCGTCCCTTGTGAGAAGATGCCTCTCAGAGCACTCATTAAAAAGTGCCATAATTGGTGTATTCCCACCTCATTCCCTGCCAGGGCACCTCTGGCTGTTCCGGGATGCAGGGACCAACGATGGGCTGCTTGTCAACCAGCAGGAGCTGTTCGTGGCAGCCCCCAATGTGACCAAAGCTGACATCACACTGCCAGGTAAGGGACAGGACTGCATGTGCCCTAGGGAATTCTGAACTTGATCTCTTTGGACCTGTTATGATTAGTGAGAAATCAGATCCTCATGAAATTAAACCTGGTCAGACACTGGAAGAGGTGCCTCTTGGCAGGAACCACATCTGTCTGCTCTCTGGAGAGCGCAGCCTGTCATGGGTCACTGCCACGGGCTGTACCCTGTGTTCACATGCTCAGAGCAGCATCGTTGGCATTGGAGCAGCAGCTGAGAGCCCTTGTGACAAGGTTGTGTTGTGTTTGTGTTTAACTGCAGTGTTCACCCTGAAGGAGAGATGTCTGCAGGTTGTGCGCAGTCTGGTCAGCCCAGTGGACTACAGGAAACTGGACATTGTTCAGTCGTTATATGACGAGCTGGAGGATCATCCTGATATTTGGAAGGATCTTCAACGGCTTTCTCTGGAGAGGAGTGAAGCACTGAGGAACAAAATTCTGGAATAACACCAGTACTCACTTCAGACTCCTCAGTAGCAAACCCCTGAGTCTGAGCAGCAAGAGTCACCAGGAAACACCAAGAACTGATGCCTCTGTTTAAAGTTTTGAAACATCAGCTCAGTAACGTTGGTGATAGCAAGTCAAATCCCAAAGACTGAACAGCACCTGGAGGCATGCCAGGTTCTGATGGTTCAGTTCATTTTTTCATTACATGTATTGCGAACTGTAGGGTAAGATCAGGGCAGCTATATGGAAAATATTCATACAAAGTAACTTTCATTGTATTAGAAAGTAAATTACGCCAAGCATTAATTTAGCCCAGACTGAAGGTTGTAAGTGTCATCCGTTTTGTTTGAGTAATTTGGTTTGATGGAATTTCCCTTTCATGTGTAGCCTCAGTGTGCCTGTGGGTCACAGAGCTTGGGGGGTTTGTACATGAGGGTTTCCAGCACTGCCTGAGGTCTGACAAACATTACACTGGTGGAAAGACGGAGGTTATTCTTTCTCTTGCCTTTCCACATACAAAGCCATGTTGTATCCACTCTAGGTCTGACATGTTTTTACTCTCATCATACCTCGAATGCCTTATTTGCCTTTGTCATAGGATTGTTGCCTGGCTGATCTCAACCACACAGACCAGATCCTAGTTTCAGGACACCCTTGTCCCCCACAGCTGCTTCCCTAGCAGCCTGTCCAGGGTTCACAGGAGGTAAATGCTTTAAGTTCTGTCTTTTACCCTTGCAGTGCTGTAGTCTGGGTGATAGTAGGAGGCCTTTTCAGGGAGCATGGGCCTCTCGAGCTGCCTATGCCTTCTCAGGACCAATGGGAGCTGTATTGGCTCACACAGCCAGTTCACAAACAGGGCCGTGCTTAGTGGCAGGCTGGAGCAACAGAGATAACATTTCTTTGCCTGTATTCAGTTCCCCCATGTGTTAGTGGAACGTGCTCTTGGGTGAATGCACTCGGAGAGTTCAAAGCGGCATAGTTTAGTGTTACATGAATTGTCTGACGAGCAAGATGTGGTGGAGCTCAGGTTAGAAGCAGATTGGTAGGAGATTGATTACAGCAGGTTATTTCTGTGAGTGCATTTCCTTCCAGCTGTACATTCTGAGAGCAGCTGTGAAACGGAGAATCTCAGTGTATTTTGTAAGTATGGAATGTCTCCCTATTTGTAAACTTGTTTTTCTTACATATTTGAAGAAATTGATCTTTGACATAAAAAAGGAAATGCGTGCTAGCTTTCTAACTGTAATTCTGTCAGGTATATTCCCCACTGCCTGTGTGTTTGTATCCCTGTGACACTCTGACAATTGTTGTGGTTGATAAGTAAACAGACACTTTGGAGTGTACAACCTGCCCAGCCTGCTGCTGCAGGGCTGTGTTGTGGCTCTCATCAACTATCAGCACAGCTTCAGGCAGTGTCTGGGCGGGAGTGGGGCTACTGGCAAGTTCTGCTCTTACCACCTCTCACAGACCTCTGAGGGGAAAGTGAGCCCCATGCAGGCCTTGGGAGCAGATATGGGTCAGTGCCCTAGGGAGCCTGAGGGTCAGAGGGTGCTTTCTCTGCTCCTGACCATACCTGAGAGGAGGTTCCCTCATGATGTCTGTGAGGCTGTGCACTGCAATTAGCATGGCAGCTCTGCCAGACCCTGGCAGAAAGCTGGCCTGCTTGGCTGCAGCTTTTCCTGTAACGTAATTGGTATTAGGTGCTGGGTTTAACAGTCTGTACACAGCACACGTGTTCTGGGTATTTCTGAGTTGGGTGGGGTCTGTGATTTCTTGTGTTTCTTACAGGAGTGTATTTTTCTGTTCTGGAGTGGTCCTTTGGATCAGAATAAAAGATTGGAGAAACTCCAGCTGGCTCTTAACACATGAACACTGGGAAATGCAGTCTCCTACTAGTTACTCAGATGGGTTAGTGATGGGTGAAAGTTGTCATTCACTTGTGGCAGCTACGTTAGCGCAGGGTGGTTTCGGTAGGTCCCAGCACGGCCTCCTTGTCCATCTCGGGAGCAGCAGTGACAGCAGGCCAGGGCCAGCCCGAGCGAGCATGGAGTGCCGGGAACCTGCTGCACGGGAAGCACAGGGCACAGCCAAACGGGAGAAACCCAGAGAAATAAACGGTTCTGACATCATGCAGCATCCAAGGGCTCGAGGAGAGCACACTGCAGTGGAGAGTCCTGCCCACACTACATTGAAAAGGGAAGGCTGAACAGCAGGAATATACAGGATTGTTCCAGTTTCTAATCAGTTGATTCCAGTTCCCCAATACCTGCATTACCTCAACATTCAGAGCAGAACTGAAGCCACACACACACACTTGGATGTGTTCTTTCCCCTTGTTTCCCCCTGAGGCAAATTGCTAAAATAGTTTCACAAGTTTTTCCGGTACCCAAGGGGAAGAGGTCTTTTCTTCCCACTTTTATGTTCCCACTTTTATCCCACTTTTGCAACATAATTTCAATCTCATCTTACATCACTTTCAGAGATGTTCTCATCATCTTCCCATGAAAGCATTTAGGTGTGTGTCAGAGGGACAGTAAGCAGAGAAAAGGGAGGGGAAAACCCCACAAATGAAACTATTATTGTTGAACTCATAGTACTGATAAAACAGTTCATCCCAAGGCAGTCTTTGAGTTGTCATATTTTAAATACACTTTGGATAGTGCTGTTCATTTTTTCCTGTCCTTTGATCTTATAGTTACAGCAGTGTTGCATTTTTCAGCTTTTCCTTGTCACAGCCTTGCTAAGAAGTTAATTTGAGAGGTTCATGATTTCTGAGGCCAGGAGTGCATAAAACTGCAAAAGTATGAAGGTTTGATACTGAAAACAAGAGCTGTATTGTAACATATATGCAGAGTACAAAGAAACAGTGAATTAAAAGCTGTCAAAACTTACATCACTTCTTGCAATTCATACAAATTTTGACCTAGGGCTAAATATGAACAAGAGCAGAAGGACGGATGGTTACACTTACGTGTTGCTGGCAGTCTCTAGCAGCAGAAGTGTGGCAGGAAGGCTCTCCTTTTTGCCAGAAGTATTTGTAGCATTTACACTGGAAAATTAATTAATTATACATTTTTATCAAAATCAGCTTAAATTAAAAAAAATCAGAAAAAATTGTTGACTTCAAGAACGTATTTTAAACCTAATCCTTGACAAGCAAGACCTGGCCCTGTGACCACTTTTGATGTTCTTTAGTTCTCACTCCCTGCATATCCTACCATACTGTAATGAGTGAGCTCCTGTGTGCTGCAGTGATGGCAAGCCTTGGCCGGAGGATCCCTGCGGGATCACCTGGCAGCATTTTCAGTGCCTTCTCTGCTGGTGCCCGTTCCTTTCTCAGCCATTGTGCGATCTGTGTCTCGCTGCCCAGCGGTACGGCCCCAGCACGCTGGGGAGCGTGGCTGGTGCAGCTGTTGGGGGGATCCATGTTTACATCCCCTCTCTTTGGTCACACGGGTGAAGGAACCACCACAAGAGTGCCCGGGGGCTGCGGCTTTGCCGGGCTCCTGTCCCGATCCGCACACATCCCCCTCGGTCCTCACCGCCGGCCCTGCCAGCGGTGCGCAACACCCGGGAAAACATCTCTCGCTTCCGGCATGTGAAACTCGTAATTTGGCAACCAGGCTGGAGCAACAACCAGTCATGGAAAGGAAAATCTGATTTGCATCTGGGGTCGGAGCCTGACGTCAGCCGGAGCAGGAAGCAGCGCTCCAGAAACTGCCGGGGATCGCTCGCGGTGTTGCGGGCTCTTTCCCCGGCAGAGAGCCCCCGGCCGGGCGGGGACAGGCTGTGAGGGCAGCCCCTCAGAGAAGAGGAAGCTCTGGGACAAAAGAGGAGCCGCCGGAGAGCTCGCTGCCCGTGGCCGCGGTGCCTTCCCCGGGCTCTCCCCATGCGCAGCCGCTGCTGAGGCCCCGGGGGGACAAAGGGCTGTCCGGAGCGGGGCCGCGCAGCGATGGCCCTGCAGCAGCCGCCCGCCCTCAGAGGCGGCTCGGGCCCGGCGCTGTACATCCACAGCATGCCCGCCTGGGTGCTGGAGGACTTCTGCCAGAAGATGGATTGCTTGAGCGATTACGACTGGATGCGATTCGGTGAGGGGGACACGGGGCAGGTGCGGTGGCGGCGGCTCTGGCGCTCCCCGTGCGGGCACAGGGACAGCAGCGCCTTTGGGACGGGCTGGAAGGGCGCGGGGTTCGGGCGGGCTCCGTGCTGTCCCCACGCTGCCCAGCGCTCGGCAGAGCACATCCTGTAAGCAGGGAATTCCCGGGCACCAGTCTGGTTTTGTTTTTCAAACACAGGTGGAATGCCAGACTTCTGTGGTCCCTTGGCTCTTCCCGGGCAGCCAGGCTCCTTCCCCTCACTCCTCGCACTCCTTCGCACTTCCCTCTCCATTCACACTGTGTCTCCTGCCACTTCTCACTGCCTGTTTTCACAACTCAGATCTGCTCAGATGTTCTATTTTTTTCTTTCCTCCGTCTCTTCATGTATCTTCCTTCATACTTTCTGCCCCTGTTTTTCTCAGTCCTAGCTGTGTACAGTCAGTAAGTACATGAGTTATTTATTTTTTCTGCATCCCAGTGCAAACAATTCTAACCGGAATCTTTTCTTAGTGCTTACCTTCCTTTATTTGGCATGACTTCCCTGTGTGCTGAATAACCTCTTACCCCAGTTAAACTTCCTGATGTAGGGTGGAATTCATCTCCACTACCTTCAGATGCATAAAACTGTATTTCTGACGTCCTTCCAAAGCCAGCCATGGTGAGAACTCAGGAATCTTTGTCTCCACACAAAGCCTTTTTCCTTCAGGCACAGCCCCTCTGAGACTTCATCTCTGGGGCTGTCTAGGTGTGTGGGGTGGAGCTGGGGCAACATGAAGGGAGATGAGTTTTTTATGGGTAAGCAAGCTGGGAAGAATACATGGTCAGGAAATGGGACACATTGTGTAGGGTCAGCTTCGGCATAGGGTCTAAAAATAGCTGCATTTCCCTGATAGCTTTATCAGAGTGTTACTAACACCCCGGTGTTCAGTTATTGTTTGGCTCACCACAGCACAGCGATTCAGGAATGCAAGTGGGAGTGCAGCCACTCCACTGACTGCTGTCACCTGTTTTGGGAAATCATCCCAGGAATTTCATCTAACCTTACTTTGGTACAAGGTATTACAGAGAAAGATTACAGGGAAAATATGCTGAAAAGTGTAGGTGGGTCTTCTTTTCAAGTGTCTTTGATAAAACAAGTTTTTTTTCCAGAATAGTTGAAGGAAGAAAAGGGATATCTTACTTTAGGAACAGAATTTTCTTCATGTCCACATAGGTAATTCATTGTGATCTTTCCTTTTAAAGATACACAAATGCAAAAGCAAACTGTGTCTCACACCTTAGCCTGCCCTGCTTGCCCTTGCCTGTTTCTTCTAATTTTTAAACAGAAATATCTGTTCTCTCCCACCAGCCTCCTATGTGATCACTGATCAAACAGAGCTGCGGAAAATCAAGTGCATGGAGAAGACAGGGATCAGCATCACGAGGGAGCTCATGTGGTGGTGGGGAGTGAGGCTGGCAACAGTGCAGCAGCTCCTGGACCTGCTGCAAGGGCTGCAGCTTTACCGAGCAGCTCAGGTCATCCTGGACTGTGAGTAGCTCCCCTTCCTCCCACAGGTCTGTGCCGCTCCTCACAGCACCCAGGCCCCTCCTAGGACATCTCCCTTGCTAGCTGAAGAAGCTTTTTGTTAGGAGTCACATCCTGTGTCAAATTCTAAAATGTCTCCATTTATTGTGATTTTCTGCTCACTCAAGTAAAATTGGTGGTGAGAAGGAAGGGGTGACACAGGCGGACTCATCACCCCATCTTTGTAGTGCCCATCTTGGACCCTTCCAGACGTGCCAGGAAGACAGGCTGTGGCCAAACCAGGGCTGGTGCTTTTATACATCAGACAGGGTTTCAGAACACAGAGGCTGCACAAAGGGTCCCTGCCCTTCAGGCCTGGTCCTGTGGCACTGGATCACATCCTGAGAGTAAATTTTGAGAGATCATGGCAAGAAATGGGCATCCTCTCTCCAGCTCACTGAGCCACTGAACTGCTGTGATAACAGACCTGTGAGACAGTGGGCAAGTTGCAGTATTAGCCTGGATTGTGTAAAGCAACGTGAAGGCTTCATAAGGGGGCTTTCAAAGAGGCTGGAAGTGACAAATCCTGTGGAATGAACACATTTTAGTTATTCTTCTGGATGATAAATACTAATTTTGTCCCAGATCAATTCAAATGCAACAAATTGCAAAATTACAATGAAATTATATTTGAAAAAATCTTATCGTTGAATTTTATATAGCAAAACAATGTAAGCAGCAGAAAGTCTGGATTATTTGGTGGTTCTGCCATGTGGAAGTAGCTAATTTTTTTTCTGAAATTAACCCAATACGGGCATTCCGCTGTGTGCTCACTCATAAGCAGAAGTGATTTCTAGAGGTTTAGACAAATCTTTGAAGTCTTTACCTTCTACTTCTCTTTTTTTTCTTTGTATCTGAATATGCTTACTCAGGTGATCCCTCTTGGGCAGATACAGAGGATATGTTGCTCGTTCAGTTGGGTACTTCAGAAAACTAAGCTGTCCTTACATCGTAATTCAATTCATTCCTATTTAAAGGAATCAGACACAGCACAAAGGGAGATCTTCTGCTGGCACATTACTTCCCAAAGAGTTCTACCTCCCTTTAACAGTTTCTTGCACTCTCTAGTCCTACTTCTGAATGTCCATAATAATGTTTTCTATGTCAGTTCTTCAGCTGCCGTGCTGCCCTGTTTGTCTGACATACAGGAAGTTGCAAAAGTCATGAAAAACCCTGAAAAGTAGGTTGAATAAGGGAAGTGATTATAAGTTCTGAGACTTCTAGGTTAAACTACATGAGGAAAAAGCCAGAATATAGGGACCTGCCTGCATAATGCTGGGACTGTCAGTTTTGACTAAAGGCCTGCAGACTGTTGGATAGCTAGTTTTAAAACTCTGTAAAATTTGGGATTTCATAGCATTCTGACACAGTAACAAAAGTACCTGAGTGTTCTGAGTTTTAATTTTCAGACCTAATGATTCAGATTGTCTTTGGTTTGTTTCTTTCTGTTGCTAAGTACAATATGAGTCTTTCTTACAAATAGTCCTGGATATGAAAGTGTTTCCTGGGAATAAACCTAGAAATGCCACTAAAATCACACAATTGTAAATAGTCCTGAAATGTTTAACTGACTAAACCAAACACAATTCTGTCCATCTTCCCCTCAGACCCACAACAACTGACAGAGAACTCAATGCCTTCCTTAGGCTGGGAGGTGTTTGTGGTTTGAGATCATTACCTGAAGGTTGCTATATAAAAAATGATAAATATCTATTATTGCTAATTTCTTCTTTTAAGAGACTCTGCATCTCTTGAATAGTCATTGCTGGTATTTGTTTGAAGCTATCAGTTCTTGTTAATTTTCAGTAGAAGTTAATGTCATGGGTATGGTCTAAATTTAAATACCCTCTAAATTGCTTGAATGTTCATTTTAATGTTGAGGTTGATTTGAAGCCTGATGTCCTGACTAGGATTATTTTCTGGTCACTGATTAGAGTCAGACTCTTGTTTTCCCTGGTTACCCTCACGTTGCCTTTGCTCTGTTTTGAAGGGACATCAGCCTCTGATGTCACCAGCCCTAAGAAAGAAGAGCCAGAGCCACCCAAACAGATCATATCTGTACCTCCCACAGAAGGCAAAAGGAGAGAGAAAGAAAATGAGATAAGTTTGTTACCATCCCCAGACTCCTCACACCTGGGAGCAGCCCCAGCAGGCAGTAAGTACAGTACTGAACTCCAGATTTGCTCTAACATGAAATGACTGCATAGCCAAGGCTGCTGTATTTGTGGTCAGGATATTACAATGAAGACACTGATCTCCTAGATGGGCACAGTTGAGTGTTGGCCTTTTTCCTAGCACTACTGTCTCCTGCTTATTCCTGACATTAGCACACAACCTCCTGGTTGTTCTTCCTTTAGCCCCCTTGGCCTTGAGACATGCTGGCTGTATCTGTCCTCTGGGATCTCAGGATGATTCCCAGGTCTCTGAATGCCTTGGTTCCATACCATCCTGGCTCCGTACCACGACTACACCAGTGCATGCATTTCCTGCCCAATGTCCCTCTCTTCATGCACAATAAATCTAGACCAGCAGAGAACCAGACAGGGGTCAGCAGCCCCTCTGCTGGGAGAGGAAGGGAGAGAATCCCAGCACATACTGGGGAGAGCACCTGCAACAGCACAGACACAGGGAGCTCCTTGTCCCCAGCCAGGGCTGGAGAGGGCTGTGCAGTCATCCTGCAGACAAGAACCAGGAAGAGAGCTACAGAATTTCACAGTTTGACAGCTTGTCACAGATTATCCCTGGTCAGAAAATTCAAATACCCCAAATCTTCAAAATTCCTAGACCTTTGTAGTTAGTCACAGGTGGTGGTATTACAGTAATAAAATGTATCTTCAGTGCTGTTATTTCAGTTTCAGGTGCTGTTTTTGAAGGAGCCTTGTATTCCCTCCCTGCTCCACCACCTCCCCCAAGAGACCTTTTGAGTTCTCTACAGTCCAATCCTCCTGTTTTATCAAGTGTGAAGGTAAATCCCCTTAGTATTCACCAACTATAACAAGGAAAATTGCCTTTATGATGTTCCGTCTTTTTTCAGTTAAAGTTCATCCCTCTACTGGTACAAAAACCATTGATGTAGTGAAAACATTGGGCTCGATTACAAAGGGTTTGTACTGAATACAGGACTAATGCTTCAGTTAGATTGCTTATGGTTTACATCACTTTTTTTGCCAGTGAAGGACCAGTGAGGCAAAAATTTACAGTATTACATCCTGCATAGCTCAAAAGGGATAACATACCCACAAATAGAAATTGAGTTTGAAGAACTCTCATGTGTAGATTTTACAGAGGACTTATGTTTCTGGTGTGATTGCAGGACAGGACAGTATATACTACTGATCAGTCAGAATCACATATCTCTTTTATTTTCATTTTATACTTAAATTCAATACTAGCCCAGTTTTGAGCAGAAACCACATTTTAAGTCATGTTGTCCAAAGCCTTGTGTAGCTGACAACTGAAAATCTCCCATGATAAAGGTTCCATCACCTCTCTGAGCCTCTGTTCCAGTGCCTAACCATGACACTGGGAAAATTTCTCCTCATGTTCCTAATGATTTCAGCATAAAGTCTCCTGTTCCTTCCTTCCCACAGTTCTCTCATCTTCCATACGGTCTAACTAGATCTGTCCTGCCCTCAGAGTGTTTCCCAGATCTGTGAGCACACCTTAGTCCCATCATGGTTGTTCTTAGCCTGTTTTCTTTGGTTTATTTTGTCTGAGGCTTTAAGCTCTTCCACAATAACGTGGTCCAGGAATACCAGCCTGGAGAGAAGATTGACTCAGAGTGCAGTAGTTTCAGAGTTTCTTGAGAAGAAATTAGTGCTTTGTTTTCTCAAGCTGGGTGCACATTAAGGTTGTGAAAGCTGCATGATTAGGCTATAGTGGGACTGTAATTATGGTTGGTATTAGGATTTACCATACTGGAAGCAACAAGTTATTGTGCAACTGACACCAGATGCTTCAAAAGTAGATATGAAGTTTCTACCAGAGCATAATTACATTATGAGGGACCCCACTTTCTCATCCAACTATTTCTTAACATATAACCCAACCATAAAGATTAATATCTTTTGTAACTCAGACTAACATCAGTTCACATAAATATATGGACTTTTAAACAAAACTAAGTCTGTTTCCTGGGAAAGGTGGAAATGCAAATTGGTAACTGATTTCAAGTTGCTTCTACTATGCGAAAATTTTACACCATCCCAACACATCAATACAGGAATTACCTACACCCTAAGGAGTGATTGCATAGTACCTTTCACAGTTTCATTTAGCAATCACAGTGATTGCCTAAAACATGGAAAGGAAAATATGACACTGAAAGAAGGAAAAAGCATGGATTATCATGAGATAAAGTTGTTTCTTCTACAAATGTGTAGCCTTGCAGCTCTCCTACTCCTCAGCAGGAGACAATGGCTGACCTTCCTAGCGGGAGTCTCCTGTGGACGCAGAGGGAAATTGATAATGCCACAAACAGTTTCAGTGGCAAGAACAGAATCTGTGAAGGTACTTTTGCAGACATCTACAAAGGCCAGAGGAACAACGTGGTGTATGTCATCAAAAGACTCAAAGAGGCAAGTACTGCGCCTTTTTCTAGAAGAGGGTGTGTTATTAGTATCTCTTGCCCATTAGCAGTTGTTGTTTAATATTGTGTCGGCATGGAACCAGAACAGCTACACAAGAGGAGAGGTAAAAATGAAATGACATAAATAAGTAAACCTAGATTCAGAAAACGCCACATGATGGATACTTTACTCGTGTGAGTAGTTCCATTAACTCCGTACATAGGAGTAGCTTGCAGTATAGCTGCCTGCATTGATGATTGGATCAGGGGTGTCTTTACACTAGTTTCTGTTATAGTTCTCAATTAATTGTTACCTTTGACTTAATGTTGCCGTCAGTGGTACTTGCCTGTTTTTCCTACACTAGCTTGTCATCTAGACACTACCAGATCTGTATAAATGCAAAGTCCTAGTAATTACTAATGACATTCTCTTGCATGTTTCCATTTTGCAGCTGGAATGCACAAGCCCAAATTCCACCCAGAGGTTCTTTCATACAGAAGTGCAGATTTGCTTTCGGTGAGTGGTTGGCTTTCAGAGGCAGTGATGCATGTCCTGCTCGTGGCCTGCTGCTGGATGTTCCATCGACACTGGGGTGTCTGCTCCAGGCACTGTTCTGGGCAGGGGACAAGGGGTAGTGTGCTGCCTGTGCGGGAGCCCTGGGCAAGCAACGCGGCACCCGGGGCTACTGCTGGTCCTGGCTGAGCTGGCACAGCCACTCTGCAGCCTTGGAATGGGGAGGACACAGCGCCCACCTTGTATCCCTGCTGCAACGTGATGGGCTCTTGCTCAGTCAGCCTTCTGCCATCTCCTGCCTGGGACCGTGTTGTGCCTCCAGCTGTGCTTCCAGCTGCAGCACACCATTCCAATTGCCTTGAATTTAGGAACTTATTCCAGCTCAGGAATGTATTTTTCTGTGTTGCTCTTATGTCATTTGCAAATCACTGCTGATCTGTGCCTGCAGGTGTTGTCACATAAACATTCTGCAGCTGCTGGGGTTCTCGGTGGAAACTGGATTGCACTGTCTGATGTATCCGTACCTGCCCAATGGCTCCCTGCAAAACAAGCTTCGGTGCCACGTAAGCAATAATCTGGGTCTGCCATCTACTTGTGACTGCAAGTCCTCTCCTGGAATTGCAGGAAAAGCAATTGCATCACTTTGATTTCTGAGAAACAGCCAGAAAAAGAAAGGTGCCCAAGTGCCTTGGCTGCAAGCACCAGAAAGGCAACAGCTCTTTTCCTGGAGTTTGATTGGGACTCAGGCTAAGCCTTTGGTTTCCTGAGCTACCAATGTCTTACAGTGTTTTATTCTATTAATTACCAATTTTTTCCTTTCCTTGCAGGATGATTCTGCTCCTCTGACCTGGGAGATGCGAATTAGCATTTCTATAGGAGTAGTCAGAGCAGTAGAGTATTTGCATAATTTTGGAATTCTTCATGGGAATATCAAGAGGTGAGGATTTTGGCATATCAGTACTTCTTTGGTCACCTGTTAATTCAAGGATTTCTTTAGCAATCATGGCTAAAGTTTATGCAATTTGGAAATCCATTTGCAGTATTTTCTGCTGTCCCTTGTTCTGTAGGGCCTTTACCCTTTTTTGTTTAACCTGTCTCTCTTTCCTAAATGATGGAAGCATATTCTTTTGAAGTAATTTTTGAGCACTTGTTTTTCCCCTTCTTGCTTTCTAACATTCTTAATCCTTTCAGTCCTATGCAGCAGGCCAAATGCTGGACACTTTCAGTGCTTACCTTTTAAAGTATAAAACTAATTCTTTGCCTCAAGATAAAGTAATGATTTGACCAATATTGTTATTTGTCTGTCATTATCACAGCTCAAATGTCTTGTTGGATGAAAACTTTACACCAAAGCTTGGGCATTCTGGCCTGCGATTGCATTCTTCTGATAAAAGATCAGAATATGCCATGATGAAAACCAAAGTCCTACAAGCGTCTCTTACTTACCTGCCAGAAGATTTTGTCAGACATGGGCAGTTAACAGAAAAAGTGGATATATTCAGTTGTGGTGTGGTACGTTGCCTTTTTTCCATGCTCTGTTGTATTTTTTAGTGCTTCTAGACAAGAAATTGAATGTACAAGCAAGTAGCTCATGCTGGCAATTTCGTATTATAGTTGCTGGCTCTATAATGTGTTGAAATCCTGGTTTTAATTATGTTCACACTGCAAATGTATCTCAGTTTGTGGCAAAATGAGGTGAATCTTTCAAACAAGGGAAACAGAAGTGTTTCTTATTGTAAATAAAATATTACTGCTGATGGCTTAAAACAAATTAGATGCTCAAAATTCTTGTAGACTCACAAGAACTGCTACCAACATTGCTTGTTCATTTGTAATTTCAGCTAAAATACTTGATAGTCTATGATGTCACCCATCTCCAGGTGTTTCCATTTAAGTAGGAAGCTACTCTGTTCAGTGTGATTTCTTACCTACGTTTAGCTTTACTTTCTTCTTATTCTTTGTTTCAGCAATATCTATTGTACTATAAAGTCTGGATTTGGCTCTGGAGGTAGATCTAAAGCCTCATAAATGCCCTGATATGGCATTGTTGAGCCATCTGAAGCAAAAATATCAAAATGCATTGAAAGTTCAATATTTCTGTAGTTAAAAACTTACTTTTTAAAGTTACAGTTCATTCTGAACAAATAATTTTATCTTTCAAATACACTTTCTAGGTCTTAGCAGAGATACTGACAGGGATTAAGGCACTGGATGAAGAGAGACAGCCAATTTACCTGGTAAGAAAAAGCAGCAGTAATGAACACCAATATGAATGAATGCGGTTGCCAGCATAAAAAATAATTTTAATTTTATTTAAATACAATTTGATATTTTCTGTCTGCTGTACATGTCCTACAAGGGATGTTTAGGAGCCTAAACATCCCTACAAGGGATGTCATACAAGGGATGTTTAGGAGCCATATCCTGGTCCCATTAATGTCAGTAGTCTACCTGCCATTAGAACAGAAGCACAATAGATATTCCCATTTCACATACCTCACTCATGAGTGCTGGCCTGAATTGTATTAGGAGAAGCTCCAAAATAAATAAATATTTAAGAGACAAGGCCTGGTGCTGAAATGCTGCTGGCATGTTTTCTCTGTGCCAGGAAGAGGTGGTATGAACCACAGTGAGTGGGGAGACCTGGGTGGGTGGGAACCGCAGATGCTCATCATCATGTTCATCAGGTGTTTGTCTTGTGCTCATGCCTGGAACTGATATCCCTGCCAGTTTCCCAAGCCGAGGTTAGAGCTACACAAACCACTTTCACATGCAATCAGAACAGCCAAACAGAATGCATTAAAACCATCTGTAGAAAGCAGCCTCCACCTGCATTTCTTCTGTGGGATGTGCTCCTGATTTCTCATCTGGCTGAAGTCTTGCAGGGGAGAACAACAGTCTTCTCACTATTTGCAAGCAATTCAGAAGTGTTTAGAGGGGTTCAGAAAATCAAAGATCCTGCGTTCTGATTTCTTTAACATGTGTTATAAAGGCCTGTGTAAGAATGCTGCTCTACACAGTGTTGGCACTTTTTCATTCCGATATAAATGAGCACAAGCCAAGAAGAGCTGGCTCTGCTTTAGGGAATTTGACATTGCGCACATGCAGAGAAAGCCACTAGCCTTTTTCTCTCCTATGAAAACAAACATTTCAGTCAGTTGCATGAACTTTATTAAAGCTTTTCAGTCTGTGAACCAGACATTGAGAAGCACTCATGACCAATACACAGCAATACTGATTCTCGGAGATTCAGACAAAAATAAATGTTTGTGTTCATTTTGCCTTCACTAACGCATCTCCCTCCTTTGAACAGAAAGATATGATTACTGATGAAATTCAGACAGCAAAAGAAAGCTCACACTCCAACATAAAAAATTTGGAAAAACTGGCTGCCAAGGAAATCTGCTGCAAATACCTAGACAGAAAAGCCGGGCACTTGCCGGGAGAGGTGGCTGTTGATTTTGCATCAGCCATCTGCCTTTGCCTGAGAAAGAAAAATTCGAACATAGCAGAGGTAATATTTTAAATACATGGCCAAGTCTCCTTGTCATCAAGGTGCAAAGCTACAACGTTCATGTCTTGCTTAATTTTGTGAGTGTTGACATAAGAGAATATGTGTAAGCAGGGGTACAGGAATTATTATGCACTCACAGATTTCGTTGTTAAAAACAGGTACTTGAAATTATGGAAATGGCTGAAAACAAATTAAAAGAGCATTACATCTGTGGAAGCAGCACTTCTGGATTCTCCATGAACACTCCAGAAGAAACTGATGATGAGACAGCCAGTCTGAGCGTGGATGTGCCTTCTGCAGTGGGGAATAAAGAGGAGAGCACCCAGGCAGCAATCCTGACCAGTGGCAGCCCCTGCGCCCCTTTCATGGCAGCTGTGGCTCCCGACACGTATGGCAACTACATGTCACGGGTCCCTTGTGAATCAGATGAGTCCAGTAGTTTCATATGGAATCCTCCAGAAAAATCCACAGAGGAGTTACCTAGCCACAACTGTACCAATTCAGAAAAAGTGGCAGCCTGTGATTACAGGATCAAGCAGGAAAAGCCTACACATGGACTGCAGGAGAGAAACGTGGCGTGCGCCAGAGATGATGGCACCCTGGAGACAGCGGCTGCTGCACAGGGCACCTGTTCCCAGGGAAACACAGACCTGGACTCCTCGTGTACTTCACAAGGTAAAAGCGCCCTGATCGTACAACACTAGGGACAGATTACTCTCCAGAACTGCTTAGGTTCCTCTTCCTGCTTTTAAACACATACCAGTAAATCTTTGCTCCTTGGTTGTGAATTTACTAATAAATCTACAAAACTTCTAGTGGTTTTCTAACAGCTATTTTTCCTAAGCCGGTTTTGTTGTTTGGTTGGTTGGTTGCTTGCATTTTTTTAGATTTAAAATTACCATCTATTCATTAGACAATAGATGGATTTTTTTCCTCAGTATTTGGGCTTTTTTTGTTTTTCAGCCTTAGCCAGAGAGACATCTTGGAAAATACAGATAAATGATCAAAAAAAGAAGCTCATGGAAAATATTTTGCTGTATGAAGAAGAGAGGTTAAACAGTTCTGAACTTTTTGAATCATAAATTGGATGGATTTATTAGCAGTGGCCAGCCCAGAAGAAGAAATAAGGACTGTCTCCTCATTAGAAAGATGGTAAAAGTGTACTTTCCATGTAGCAGATTTGGATCAGGAACATTAGCCCTGACTGAAGGAAACAAAGGTACCCCACGGAGCAGCAGCAGAGAATACCTGTTCTGTAGCAGATTAAAGCACAGTCCCACTCTTGTGCACAGAAATGCCTTTTGCATTTTCATCTGCAATGTGAAAAGGAATGGCAAACGCAAGTGCTAAAATAATTTATGATTCATTTGCAGTGTTTCAGGAAGCATCTGTTCCTCTCATTAAACCACATTCCAGGGAGTTACAGAGCAAACACTGACCAGTGGCCAGGCAGCAATACCCTGTGTTGTTATCCCACTGCGTACAGCAGAAAGGAATCCTCAGAGTCATTGGGGAGGTTTTCCAATTACTCTCTCCTATTCCATATAATCTTACTCCACATACTCAAAATGACTGCATTACCAGAGAGGGGGATTCTTATGCAAGTTCTCAGAATGTTGTATGTGGCTTCATCTCGGTTTGCATTGCACTGACCACAGGTGTAAGTAAATAACTTCAGCCACTTTCCTCTCCTCTCTGAGCTTCTCTCCCACGTACACATGTGACACCATTTAAGTCCAACCTTTCAGTTCACTGTTGGGAGCTCTAAGACCATGTTTAATACTTCAAAGGAGTACTTTTGGGAATTATTTTTTTCTAAGTGTCCTTTACATGGTAATGTTTCTCATTGTGTTTCACATGGTAACCGTTGTATATTTTGGTTTATGGAAAAGATTTTAATTTAAAATAGCTTTATTTCTTTTATGGGTCACTTGAAATTTAATTTGTTGTGTTTATTTTGGCAATGGGTCAAATATAAGCTAGTAAGGGGACTTGTTGATGGTTCCACGCTCACCAGGTGTTCTCAGAGGAATCCTTGTGGGTGTCCCTTGGTTCACCCAGCAGTAGGAGCCTCGGTCTCAGCCCCAGGGATCACGTGCAAAAGGAAAAATAGAAACTTGTATGCTGGTGTATTTATGGTCAAGCGAAACCTGCTTAAGAAAGTATCACTTTTGTTTTTATGATATTTATTATTTGTACTATTGCTAGCATATTCCACTTGTGCGCAGTCTAGGGAAATACAGGTTTATTATAAACCAAAAGAACTGTCGGAGTATGTAGCTCAGCTTACCGACAGGTGAGCTGTATCCTGAGCACAGGGAACAGGGCCTGATGTGCAGAAATGGCTGCAATTCACAGTGCAGTTCAGGGAACAAAAAAAAATTAATTATATGTAATTATTTTAATTGGAATTGTGTAATAGTATATATTCCTAGCTTTACACAAAGGCCTCATACCTCTTTTTGTACAGTACCTAGTTCATTGTATGTATTATTATGAGCAAGTGGACGTATTTTAACTAAAGACCTGAGTACTGGAATTATCTACACATTTCTCAAATTATTCTCTACACTAAAAACTGGTAAAATTCTGTAATTTTAAGTGCCTTGGATACTGTCTATATATTTACCAGTGTCAGTTTTTTTATTTTACCAGAATCAAACCGAGATAAGATTAGTACTGACATAAGAAACATTGTATATTCAGATTGATCAATAACCGCTTAATTCTACAGGAGATGTAATTGAGATACTTTATGGCATTGAAAATGTAATATTCATTGTTTTTCATGGGTATATTCTGGCAGACCCATGGTAACAACCTCATGTCTTCTCCAGAAGGGAATGCACATGGATATGCTGCAGAGCCGAATGGGAAACCCAAGAATTTTAAACTGAGAATTGTAATTTGTACACAGTTCTGTTTCACAAAAGTGCTTTAGAGGTTTTGTTCTCCTGTAGTCACCAAATGGAATTGTTATTCTTTGCCTCGTACCCTGATAGTTTTAAAATATGCTGAGGTGATATAGGTGGGCTTATAGAGTTACCTAAATATTTAACTTAACATACATAAGACACTGTGTGGTCTTACATTAACACTGTTATGTAACTTGGTAATTCAGAAGCCAGTTTATGCATTACCATTTACTAATAGTTTTGTGAATAAAACTCCTGAAAAATTCCTTTCTTTCTAGCCTGCTTTTTCATGATTTATGGCACAGAAAATGTGTCTCATTCCACCTTATTTGGGCAAATCTGCGTTTGCAAGGAAGCAGCTCAAGGTTTCTTTGCTCTTAGTAGTAATTATTAGAACAAACGTGTTTAGTCAGTCTCCATTCACTGTTAAATAGCTCATGTTTTTCTTTTCTGATGTCCCTACAGAAAAATTTAACGTAAAATTAATTAGGAAGGTGAGTGAGGTGCGGGCGAGCCGGGCTGAGGGAGCGGCCGCGGCGCCCTTCCCGCCCTGCCGCTACAGCCAATCAGCGCCGAGGCCGCAGCCGGGGCGGGGCTGCGCCTGAGGGGCTGCGGCGTCAGGGGCTGCGCCCGAGCGGGACCGTAAATAAACGTACGGCTGCCGCTTTCCTGCGCTTCTCACAGAACGCCGGCTAACGTTGCTTTTAAGAACAACTTCAAAGTGTGCGAATGGGTTCACGTCCTTCTTTCTTCCCTTACGATGAGTAAAGTTGTAATAGCAGAAAAGGGACGCTGGCACTGCTTACGTTCTCCCTGGGAATTGCCAAGGCCCAAAAGGAGCCATGGCTTCGTAAAGCCTAGTCTCACGATGTACCATTACAGGAAAAAAAAAAACCCCACCAAAAATCCAAGCTCTTGCAAAGCTAATTCCATGGATGGAAAAATATGACTGTGGCTTGGCTGAAGACAGACTGTAGACTGCCTTTACAGGTCCCTGTGAAAAGATTATTTACTACAGCACACTGTGTTTTAACCAATAGGACTTTATTCTGTTGGTATCTCAGCAAAAAAAAAATCCAAACAACTGAGGTACAGTACAGAAGTGTGACTAAAAAAAATAAACCTTCAAACCATGGTTTGATTTATTGATGTTGGTTAAATAACCAAGTTTGAAATTATTGTAAAGCAGAAGACATATGCACTCCACTACTCCTTTTCATCTTCCAGAAAGCAAAGAGACTTTCACGTGGCCAAGCACATTATTTTCAGAAAGACACAAGTACAATGTCACTGTTACCAGCAGGGCTAGCTAGCACACTACCAGCTAACCCGAGAACTCCACCAGCCTTTTCCCTCACTTGAAGCAAAGTTCTGGCCTTTGAGGGCACAGAGTATTTGTCCCCTTGCATAAAGGAGTTCACACCTCATCGTTTTAACAGCTTCCCCCTGTTCTGTTCAAGTGCTTGAACTCTGACCACAGCACATCCAATCAAATTTGATCCCTGAACCAGAAAAGCAGGGAATTCTTACAGTATCAAGGAGTAGTATCAGGCACAGCACTTGGCTATACTGTTTACTTTAAATTTAAAGGAATGTCAATTAAGGCTGATTATCAACATATTGTAGCCTCCCCGTAATAGTTTTAGAGTGCTCATAAAATTGGATAATTGTTTCCCATGTTCATGTCCAGTTTAGATAAAATCAGTTCTCATCCAGCTAAAGACACATTGCAAATTAGGGACAGTGATCACTTGTTGCAGGTGGAGTATTCCGTTGTGCATCACTGCTCATTCTGCTGCCCTTCTGTCACAGCAGACACTCCTCCTTGGCCCTTGTTCACGTCACTGATACACGCCCACAGTCCATCCACCGACTCCTTCCACAGTGTCACCTCAAAAATAGGAGGAACAGCTTTAAACACATCCTGTTTCCCCTTTTCTTGTAGCTACCACAGCACTGGTTTGGTGATAGTCTGCAGTCATATGAGCAGAGTATGTGAATTGTCAGTACCCCACAAAATCAAGTTCAGCCTGCATTTCTGCCCTCCAGTAAGGACTCAGAATGCAGTGCAAGTAGTTTTCCAAAGGTTAGGGTCTTCCTGCCCTTCCTGCCGACAAGAAAACATGTCCCCACTGCAGCAAAGGAGATTCTATGACAGCCGTGTGTTAAACAAGTGACAACAGCCTGTCTCATTTCAGCTCCTCTGGAAACAGGGCACACAGCAGTAAAAGCCAAGGCAGCAGTACTCACTTTGTTGTCTCCTCCTGACACCGCAAGGATATTGGCGGTGATGGACCAGCTCACGTGCCAGACGACATCATTGAACTTGTGCAGCAGCTTTGGCGACCAGGAGTTTCCAGAGGCATCATCACAGGTCCAGATAAACACTCGGCCATCCTGAAAAAGCACAGAGACCAAATTGTCTGGGCACAGGAAACATAACCCTGATCTGCCCTTGGAGCTACACTTCCAAATCACAGCTCAGATACCACCCCTCAATGTGTCTGCATGGATTTGTGCTCAGCATAGCAAGGGGGCTGTTTCCTTGCTATGTATAAAGGCAAGGCAGGAGTACAGCTCTGATGAAAAAAAATACCAACAATGACTTGCAAATACCAGAGAAGAGCCCCCAAAATACATACATATCAGCTGAAAAAAAAAAAGCATTTACAGATTAGCAGCAAGAACACAACAGTCAATATGAAGGCTGAGGACATCAAAGCTGATTAAGAATGGCAGTTATTAGCAGACAGTATTTTTAGAAGGAAGTTCAGTGAATTTGATCCCGAAACACTAAAATATGACATTAGTTGGAAGGTCTTCCTCCTAGCCAGACCATCCTGCTCATGATTTTCCAAACAGAAGCCAGTCTTTGGTACAGAAGCACACACACATAAACCTTTGTCCGGAAATGCTTCTAACTGGGCTTCTGAGTTTGGGAGGAACAGGAATCAAAGGCTCTTATGCAGAGACCCAGATACAGCAAAGGATTGCCAAGAGGACCTGTTGCAGCAGCTCTATCCTTACAATTCCTTTACTAGAGAAACACAGAAGGAAGCACATGGAAGTGAGCGCACCAAGTGCCTGCCTCTGTCGCTCCAAAGAGCCCTCACCTGTGAGCAGCTAGCAATGGTACTGGTTGGCAAACCTATGGATGGAGCCCAGGCCACATCTCGCACCCAGTCACTGTGAGCCTCCAGCTTCTGCTCTTCTTTCCACTGACCGTCTTCTTCCCTGAAAACACAATTATATGGTCAGAAGGGCAGTGGCAGCATTTCTCATCCCCTGCTTGGGAAGGCTTTGGATTGTAGCTTCAGACTTTGTATTGTTCATCCAGACAATACAAAGCACAAGTGTTCCCCACTTCTCCAAAAATCTCTATGGCTTGAACTGACAAAATCCCTTCCCAGGGGACACAAAGCAGCACAGGCAAAGAGGTTCTGACCTTCAGTTACTGTCAGAAATCTGCTATTGCCCAAGTGACAGAGGCAACCAAAGACCATTAGAAAGCCACCCTTGCAGACAAGATCACACAGGGCTGGTATAAACTGCAAGAATCATGGGAGATATTGTGCATCACTAAGTTTCCATTTTTAAAACACTTCTCTAAAACAGTAATTCAAAGACGGTACAACAGGGATGCTGAAAATATTACTTGAGATACTATCAGGGACACTCAAAGCCTAGAATGTCAGGTTTTATCTGGCAACAGGGCACTTACTTCCAGATCTTGACCAGGTTGTCACAGCCACCAGATGCAAATCTTTTGATGTAGTTCGGCTTTTGACCAGAAGGTTGTTCTATAAGGCTCCCTGGTACAACAGCAGGAGCCCAGCTAACTGCATTACATCCAATCTAGTTAATGAAAAACATTGCTGTTAAAAGTTGCTTTTTAATTAACTAAATAAACAGATAAAGGCTGCTGAGGGGGTGAAGAACACATAGCATACTCTCTATTGGGAGTGAAGAATAAGCCCATCTCAGAAAAACTGAAGTCTTGCACAATGCTGGATGAATATCAGATGAATAAGAAATCCAGATGCAGCCTAGCCTCATTAAGGCACTTACTCATAAAGCCTGAGGTAGCTAAGGGTATTTTCACACAAAATAGTTCATCTTGGATGTGTAAATAGGAGACAGAGACAGAAACTGCAAAGACACAAGGCACATACAGTTGCTAGTATTTAGGAATAGAGAAAGAACCTTTGGTCCTAAGCCAAACTTCCTTCTATTGGGGGCCATTGCCATTAGCTTATTATGTTCTGCTTAAACAAAAATCTCCACAATTTTGGGAAAAACAGGAGTCCTGCAGTTTTTCCAGCTTGTTTATTCAGCTGGTGCAGCTATGCTTAGGACCAAGGCCATTTCTTAACAGGTAACTTTCAGCACTGTGTTTAACAGTAATGCCCAAGAGACAGGCATTGCCAGTGCTGTTTAGTGAACTTCATCTTATTTCCACTTCATTTTAGTAACTATGAAGTATACCTGCCTACTCTGGATGAACTTAAACTATTCTTGCTTCTGGATGTTTCACATAATTTCTTTGCATTTCAGTATTTATTTAGTCAACTCTTGGAGGCATCACCTCAGGGTTATCTGTAGCTCTGGGCTGCTCCAAAGGACCAGACTCACCGTGTGTGCATTGCTGATCTTTTTGACTTCCCACTGCCCGTCACCCGTGTAGCTCAACAAGGAAATGGCCCCATCAGAGCTCCCACAGGCCAGGATCAGTCCATAGTCGTGTGGTGCCCAGCAGACAGAATTCACTGGGAAGGGTGAGACAGACCAGATTACACACAGGGACTACCTAAAACTGACTGACCAATTCATTGACTGGTATCAGTGGCATAGTCACCAAAAGCAAGTGGCTTTGAAAGCTGAGAATGCGTAAATTTTCAGCAAAAACCAGCCAATAGCCTTGTTTGCTGAATGACAGAGAACTGCCTTTATTTTTGGCACCCTATTAGAATGAGAACACCAACCTAGCACTCTTAATGAGGTTAAAAACTCTTGACAATAGCAAGGAGCATTGCTGATTAGAACAAGAGCTGAATGGCCAGCAGAGGATTTAAAGTCCAGATCAGAAACCCAGCAAAACTGGAGACTTCTGATCTGCATTGGGAGGGGAAATCATCTGATCAAAACAGTTTCCTTTTAAAAACAAAATACAGCATGATAAATGTAGTTTTTCTTACTGGAAACAGATAGTATTTTCCTCAAGAATTCAGCTCCCTGCTATCTTTATTTGAAAGCTGACTTATTTGTGTAACACCACCTATGGAAATGCAGTGTGAATCGGTAGAGAGGGTTATCCAGCAATACGACCTTAGGGAAATGTCCTGTTAGTGCTGAACAGATTTACTCTCTTCAGGTTTTATCCTTTTCTGTTTGACAGAGGCTTTCTTACTTAACACCTACAGATTTATTCCAGCCTTACCCAAATCCCCTCATCTCCACAGTCTCCATTCCCAGCTCCACACTCCAACCCTCCATACCTGAAGAATCATGTCCCGTGTACTCATAGGTCTTTTCCCAAGTGCCATTTTCTTCCTTCCAGATAATAACCTTCCTATCATAGGAACAGGAAGCCAAGATATTCCCATACATAGGATGAGCCCAGGCAACCTGCCACACGGGACCTTCATGCCTGCAAGAAACAACATCATTTGGAAAAGCCGAGAAAAAACCCCTTCCAGCTGCAGCTGCCTCACAGCATCAATGTTGTGAATCACTGCTCTGGGAGGGATTAGTGCCCTGACACAAGGAATGGGAAGTGCGAAGATCACACTGTTAGTGCCCTGACACAGGGCTCTCACTGTCACAGGAAACAATTCCAAATGTTTATTCTTGTATCAGTCTATTTTACTTGAAAATCACAGGTGTAATGTACTAAATGAATGACCAATGCCTGCTGTGTTTCCCACTGGGGCTCTGTCCCTGCCCCAGCTCTGGGAAGTTGTTCAGCACAGTCTTGGAGGAGTTCACCCTGGAGTTCTACCTGCACTTTGTGCTGCTCGAGGGCAAAAGGACAAAGCAATAAGAGTTTGCCCTGATTAACCTCTCCTGTTGTGACATCTCACCCCCTCAGGTCTGCAATGAGGATCTGCCCTCCATTCCGGACGTCGAAGATCTTCACGGATCGGTCCGAGGAGCAGGTTGCCAGGCGTGTGCCGTAATAATCCATCTGTGCATCGTGCTGCAAGGAGAGCAGGGAGAGCTGTGCTCAGCACAGCGGGCTCGGCCTGGTAACTGACTCCACTGCAGCACAGCCGCCCCAGGCCCTAATGGCAGGGTCAAAACAACGGTTTTAAACAACCCAGACATGCCACATAAGCAATTTGTTTCCCCAGCTGCTTCTTCAGTCACTATATAAATGTTATACAGAAGGAATCCAGGGAATTCTGACCGAGCAGCAACCCACAGCGTTTTCTTGAGAGGGAATTCAGGCTGCTGACTACAAAGCAGTGACCAGTTATGTATTTTTGTTTCTTAAAATGTGAAGTGGGTGTACAAATTCTGCTCTCAACTATGTTTGAAACTTCATCATCACCGAACCACAGAATCTTTAAGGTTGGAAAAGACCTCCAAGGTCATTGAATTAAACCTTTGACCGATTATAACTTGACACTAGACCAGAGCACTGAGTACCGTGTCCAGTCATTTCCTGAACACCTTCAGGGATGGTGTAGGCAGCCCCTTCCAATGCTTGACAGCCTTTTCTGTGAAGAAATTCTTCCTGAAGAACTAGGCTCACCTAACCAGGCTCCTTCCTTCTACAAATTACTTTGAAACCTTTCTTCCTACCCACACTAATACATCTGCTCCCAGAAAGATCCATGTAAAGGAAAACCAGTTTTTATCAGTCGAAGTTCTGTACTAGCAAACATACACATGTATCTATTACTTCACAGAAACGGGCAGAACCAAGACTGCACATGATAATTAAGATTTTAAATAAATTCCCCTTTCCTCCGAGCCAAGTTTTCCTCTCCACCCAGTATAAAATGGCAAGATCAGGATTTCAGACAGCATTCTACATCCAACACCCCACGAGTGTCCTCTTACACGGGCACCTCCATGCCGCCCTCACTGCTCACAGAGAGCCCCAGAGCAGCTCTGCTACAGCAGCCACCGGACCAGGCGGAGCAGCTCCCCGGCACACTTACGATCATGTCCTCGTGGGACGTGTCCACGGTGTTAATGACCGAGACCTGCGGGGAGAAGGAACAGAAGGAGCTCAGCGCCCCAAAGCGCGGCCGCGGCCCCTGGAGCCCCAGTCCATCTCCGGCCGCCCGGCCGGGGGCAGCAGCTGAGCCCGGTGGCCCCTGCGCCGTGCCCCGGGCTGCCCGGGCCGCGACGGGAGGCCGCACCCGGCTGCCCTCGGGCCCTGCACCGGGACGCCGCCGGTTCCCCGCTCCCCGCTGCTCCGCACCCCCGGCTCCGGTGCCGGGCCGGTCCCCGCTCGCCCCGCTCACCATGGCGGCGGCGGCCCCGCGGCGCTCCCAGCCCGGCCTCTGCCCGCACTCAGACGTGGCACGCCGGTCCGCGCACAACCGCTCCCGCCGCGCCCCGCCCGCCTGCGACGCCGTTCCGCTCGTGCCGGGTTCCGGGGCCGGCCGGTGCCTTCGCTGGGCAGGGAGAGGGCGAGGGGCGGGAGCGGGAGCGGGGCCTGACCCGTCCGGCCGCGGGCAGCCCGAGCCGGGCCCGGCGAGCGGGCAGAGGCACCGGCTGGGCCCGGACTGAACCCTTGGTCCGCAGGGGCCGCCGCCCCGGCCCCCAAAGCCGTCTCGCGCGGCTCCTCCCGCCGCCTGAGGGCCGCCCGGCACGGAACGGAGCGGGCGGCGGCCCCCGGCCCCGCAGAGCCCTCCGCCATGGCCAGCGTCTCCTACCACATCTCCAGCCTGCTGGAGAAGATGACCTCCACCGACAAGGACTTCAGGTGCGGCACCGCGGCACGGGACGGGCCCTGCGGGCGGCAGCCACCCGCAAACGGCGCCTGGGGGCCCTGGGAGGAGGGGGCTGCCCAGAGAGGGGTCCCTTCCCACCGGGGTCCCTCCGTGCCAGGAGCAGGTGTGCAGGAGGCCTGAGACTTGAATCCGTTTTATTTACTGGGTTTCAAGCCGACTGGGTCCTAGCTGAGGGGGCAAGGTAGAGAAGCCGATGGTGATCCCCTCCTTGCCTAGATTGCTGCTTGATGAAAGTGGAAGTGGAGTAAGAGTCTTGACAGCTGAACTTCAAGTTGTTGTTTGTTTTGTGAATGAAGAACATCGTAGCAGAAATTCTAATTTGTTCTTCTTCTAATTTGTTTTGATAATTTGTGAGATAGTCAGTGCATTAAAAGGGTTGAGTAGACCCCCGTGTCCCTGGGTGACGGATGCTGCACATACTGGCTCTGCTTAGGCTGCTTGGAGAACTTTTCTGTGTGGTGGGAGAATGTGCCTCTCTAACAGGACTGAAATGCTTTTATTTCTTTGTTTATGTCGGCAGAAAGTTGACGAAGTTTTAGGGTTAGGCAGGTGGCTCGATGTGGAAGGCAGTCTATAAAATGTAATTAAAACTGACATGTAATAAACTGATAGGTTTCACTCCTGAGCATATTGTTCTCTCAGCACCAACCTGGAAGGTAATGTTTGGGCCAGACTTGGTATTTTGAGGTCGAAGAGAGGGGTTAGTAATAGCTTAAAAGTAGGTTGATTTTTGTAGAAGCTGCTGATGTTCTCAGATGTCAAAATAGGTACTTTATAAAGAAGTCAGTGATGGAGTAGTTGTACAAACAGTTTGTTCAAAGAATTTACAGTTAGCACTCCAAACTAGATGTGCCCAACACCGGGCACATGTCATGTCACAGAGGGTATTGCAGGGCCATTTCCTCCCAGCACATGGCCAAACATGACCAGTTATAGGACCAAGTTTCTCTCACTCCCCCCTCACAGATGGATCTGTTTGTGAGATCCCAGGGTCCTGGGGCAGGATGGCAGCAGGCAACGAGTCCAAAGCTGGATGTGTTGCCGCAGAAGGCTCTGTTCAGCCTGTGGCCATAATTGGTCATGCTCGTTCAACACAGACATTGAACTGCAGAGTGCAGCTGAAGAGCTCTTGCAGAATCAGAAATAAATTGCACGATAACATCTTAGGGCACATTACTGCTGTTTTTTCACTCTGGATTTCAGGCTGGCTATGGAACACCACAGCAGTCCCTTGTTCCAGATGTACCTCACTGCTGCTCAGGAATGGGCTTGCAGATTGAACGATGACCTGTACATGAGAGCTCTTATGTGCTGAATGAGTGACATCAGAGCCTAATTTAAAAAGGAGCTGTCATTTGGTAACAAGAGAGAAGGACTTTGTGGTTCCTGTTAGACATCCATTCTGTGCAGGGCTAACATTAGAAAGCAGCTAATACACGACAGCCACACTGAGGTTTCTTAGAACCCCAGACTCCTATACCAGCACCTTTTGCACTTCCTGCTCCCAGGAAAACAGATTCCAGAATTTCTCAATATCCATTTTGTCCCTGTTAGAAAACTGACTGTCAGTTGGGTCTTTGTTTTTCTTTCTAATCTGGAGTGATAAATATTTGATTGGTTTTGCTCACAGCAATCTAAATAAAGCCTAGAGCACTTCTGAGGTGTAGTTTGCATGGAGTCATGATTTTATTTTTCATTTTTGAAAATGATAGGCCTTGTCCATGTGTGGAGTCATACTATCAGTGCTAGGTTAGCCAGAAAGAGCTAGGTGCATCCTTAGACCCCAGACTGCTTTTTCTAGGCCAGACAATTGGTGAAAAAACTCATCATGATTTTTTTCTGGTATAGTTAACCATCTTCATTTAGTTGCTGAGAAAAAATACACATGCCAAGTGCCACTTTTAGAGTTTTTGTTTACCTGACCCCTGTTAGGTAGTTATATACTTGTAAGATAGTAGTGATTTTCCTTTTTCTTCAGGACAGTGTTGTACGTTACTCTTTGGTAGTGTGTTTTCATACAAGCACCAGTTGCCAAGTTCTGTCCCAGGTGATGCAAAGGTGATGCATTTGTGTCTGTACATCAGCCAATCCACTTTCTACTCTGTGTCCTTTCAGGTTTATGGCCACCAACGACCTGATGATGGAATTGCAGAAAGATTCAATAAAACTAGATGAAGACAGTGAGAAAAAAGTAGTGAAAATGCTTTTGAAATTGCTGGAGGACAAAAATGGGGAAGTACAGAACCTTGCTGTCAAATGGTAAGAGCCTGGGCAGTAACAGCCATGTTCCCTGGCACTAATAAAGCCATCGCAGACTGCAGAGAGTGTGTGAGAGCGGAGCCTGGCCCTTGACACCTGCCTCAAACCTCCTTTGCAAGGGACTTTGCCCTCTCTTGCCAGGCACTGCACTTTCTTTCCTTGTAGACATTCACAAGGGGTGAGCACACAGATACCTTTGTAGCAGCAAGAGATGATTTTGGAAGTACTTCAGTGTTCCTGTTACAAACCTTACTACATGGGAAGCGCATCCTTAAGATTTTATTTCTTCAGGGAGAAGCACAATTTAAAATTTGGTCATCGAGCTCTTGGCCTCTCTCTGGCTTTGAAATCCAGTGCTGAATTTCTCCATGGTTCTGTCTTTGATAGCAATGGTACTAAACATGTACAGCCCTTATGGTGTTTTCATTTCAGGTTCAAATCCTTCTCTTCAAGGGTGTTTTCACTGAACTTTATAATGCACTTGGATTTTTCCCTGCCTTGACTCTGAGTGCAGCCTGTGCTGTTGCTTTGTCTTTGACCATTCCCATCTTTTTTTAATCCAAATGAACAAAAGCAGAAAATTCCTCTATTAGTGAATCCTCTGATAAAGGGATCCTGCTGCTGACATGTTCTTTCCCATCTCTTTCCTCAGCATGGCTAAGTGGGAGTGTTCAGTCTAGAAATGCCATTGAATGGCTCAGTTCACCCCAGGGCTCCAGAAAGGTGGGCCATTTAAAGACAACTTTGGGTTCCTCTATTTTTTCCTGCTGTGGATCCTATTAATATTCTCTTCTTTTCAGCCACATGCTGCTTCTATCCCTGTTCTTTCTCTGTTATCTTTGGTCCTTTCTTTTTAATTCCCACTGTCCTGACTTTTTTTGGCCCTGCTCCTGTCTCTGCCTGCTTTAGGTTGTTTTATTCTGGGTTTTAAAGGAAAACAGTTGGACACTGAGCAGAGGACCAACTTTTTAACTTCTTTGCCTGTTTATCTCTGGTTGTATCTGCAGTAAGACCATACTTAATGCAATCTCTCATCCATCCAGAGTGTGATAATGAGGAGGCCTCAAAATGGAACCAGGAATATGTCCTTTCCATGCTTAAGGAGGTGCTTAGAGCTGAATGTCAGCCTTTCCCAGATAGGTGGCCAGGATCTCTAAGAAGGAGCAATGTGATGGTTTGGAGTTGGATTGGGCAGTTGGATTAGGCCCTTTACGCTGACTGGCTTCTCCTCCCACAGCCTGGGCCCGCTGGTTGGCAAAGTGAAGGAGTACCAGGTGGAGACCATCGTGGATACGCTCTGTACAAACATGCTGTCAGACAAGGAGCAGCTGCGAGATATCTCCAGCATCGGCCTCAAAACAGTAATTTCTGAGCTGCCACCAGCCTCCACAGGTACACAGTCTGTCCCCATTTGTCACTGAGGGACAGGGAATCCCAGCCTTTGGCAAATGGGGGAGAACGTAGAGTTCAGAGCCTAAAAGTTACCAGTTCTTTACTCACCTGCCAGAGGACAATTAGTGAAATCAGGAGGAGAGACGGTAGAGCTGAGATACCAATGTGATGAAAGATGGAATGAAATGAAAACTTGAGCTGTATTTGGAACTGTGTATTCCAAAAATGCATCAGCTTTTCAGGGGATGCCTGAGGCTCCCAGTGATAGGATCTTCCTCTGCAGCCATCTCATGAGTCTGTCCTGATTAGATCTCCCAGTGGTGACTTCTTTTTTCAAAAAGGGAAGGAATGGTTCCTAGCAGCAAAAAGACTCCTTGTTAACTGACAGCAGGGAAAAATATCTCTCTTGCAGGTTCCACCATGACAGCAAATGTGTGCAAAAAGATCACAGCCCAGCTGACAGGAGCCATTGGCAAGCAGGAGGATGTGTCCGTGCAGTTGGAAGCTCTTGACATCCTGTCAGATATGCTGAGCAGGTACCAGAGGATTTCCTTCTGGCAGCTGTGCATGGCAGGGGGCTGCAGGGATGTGTCTGCCTTTGATTTCTTTATTTCCCTAATCCTATTACTGGGACTTAAAAACACAGGATTTGGTTGGCTGCTCCTAGGGAATATCTGAATAGAGCAGGTCCCCAGCAGGGATGAGAGATACCATGTCAAGCCTTTCTGTGCTTCAAAATGGCCGTGCCTCTGGTGATGGATCCCACAGAAGCTTAGCTCACACAAATGTGGAAGGGTGAGGGCAAAGCAGGGAGGTTTATTTTAGTCCTATGAGCCCATCACTTATGCTTTTTTCTTTTCCTGGCTGCCTCTTGTTGCATAAGTCAGAGTGACAGTGTCGTATGTCATCTGCATGCAGGAAATTATTAGCACACCCTTGGGTCATCCAGAAGGACACAGTCAAAAACTCGTCCATGGTGGAGACAAATAACCTCTCCCTGTGTTTTACAGACCAAGTCAGTGTTCAGACCAAAATGACAAACCCACCCTTCTCCTCCCCCTCCCCACAATGCACATGCAGTCTCCATAGCTGAAGGATTTTTAGATTTGTTGCTGCCAAGAGGGCTTTTTTCTGAGCCTTTGGCTTTCACCTTCTGCCTTGTTCTGTTCACTGCAGGTTGGGAGGAACACTCTACTCATTCCATTCCTCCATCCTGACCTGCCTGCTGCCCCAGCTGACGAGCCCCAGGCTGGCAGTACGTAAACGGGCCATCATTGCCTTGGGGCACCTGGTCCTGACCTGCAGCGGAAACATCTTCTCAGAGCTTACAGAGCATCTGCTGGTGGAACTGAAGAGGAACGAGTCTACGTCTACCACCAGGACGTACATTCAGTGTGTGGCTGGCATCAGCAGGCAGGCTGGGCACCGCATAGGTAGAACGAGCAGCTTGAAATGATGCTGGGATATATGTACATGCATTTTAGAGCAGCTCCTCTTAGTGGTCACTGTTCTTAATGTGTTAGTGGCTTGTGCTTGTGATCCCCTCTGTGGTTCTCTGATCTCCACTTGGAAGGGAGGAAGCACCAGAGTATCTCTCTGGCTGCCCTTTGCTAGTGACTTCTCCTCAAGATCTTGCAGCACTTCCCTGGTTTGAATTAACACCTCTATGAACTAGGTCAGTGGATTCACCCCCTTTTAAATGACAGGAGAAGTGCATGGCAGCATATTGTATTACTTGTCTAAAAGACCTGCCAGAGTTGAGATTAGGTCTTAAGAGATCTCTAAACAGAGCTCTTCCTGTGACTGAAATGCCAGCAAGGGGCTGCAGACAGGGAGCAGGGATGGGCTGCTGAAAACCAGCACAGCTGGTTTTGGTGGGCTGCTGGCGCCTTGCCCATGAGGTCCAGGGCAGGAATGCTCTAACAAGCAGGGACAGGAAGGAGGTGGCAGGGGGCTGAGCTGTCAGCTACCCAGATGAGTGTAGGCTGAGATGGTTTTTCACTGCTACTTGTTTTGTCTTTCCCAGGAGAACACCTGGAGAAGATAATTCCTCTGATTGTTCAGTACAGTAACGTGGATGATGATGAGCTGCGAGAGTACTGCTTCCAGGCCTTCGAGTCCTTTGTGAGAAGGTGTGTGCCCCTGGGGAATGCCTCTGCACCATCCGGTGTATCCGTGTCCTCCTGGTGTAAATATCCAGACGTTCAGCATCCTCGAAGGAGGGCCTTCCTGCATGCATTCCTGTTGTGAAGACAGTTCACATATGACACTTCTGCACATGCAGAGTTGGACTGGAATCATGAGCTGCTTTACCTCAGCATGTGAGGCTGTCCTTCTGTATTGGTTTTGCAGGAGTGGGAGTTTTCCTTGTCCATGGAGTGTTCCTTAGCCAGAGGGAACTGCCTCACTCCTGGTGCATGGAGGGAGCTGGAGGCACGCAAGGGGGGTTGGGCAGAAGAGCTGCTGCTCTGCAGCTCTCCTGTTGTTTGGTCAAACATTTCCTGCTTGGAAAAGGAGTAGCAGAGCTGCTGAGGTGTTCTCCCAGGAAGGGAGGATTCAACCAGGGCGTGTATGTGTGAACTGACACACACAGGTAACCAAGGGCAACCATCAAACCACAGCTGAAATGCCAGCAGTAGGTTTATTTCATTACCTTGCTGATAACACCGGGCGACAGACACACGTGGGGACATGGGCTCTGTTTGGCTTAGTTCATCCTGAGAGAAGGGCAAAGGGGCTCGCTGCCTGCCTCACTCTAAAAGGCTTCATGTGTGTTTGTGAGAGTGTGTTACCTCGCCACAGGAATTGTACTTCTGAAAACATGCAGAGGATGAATGTTAGGTGTAATAAATGGAGTTTTCCCACACTGACATCTTTAGCATTCCCAGCTGCAAGGTCACTTTGAGCAAAACTGTTCCCTCCTCCTCTCCAAATTTTCTGGTTTTAACTCATTCCTCCCAACAGGGTGAAGGCAATTGATTTATTTATTTGTCCTTCTAAAAATTATTGCATCCTCGACATAGGAGAATGTGGCCTTGCTTCATGCACAGCAGGAAGGAGCATCTTTGTTTTAACTCATGTTACCAAAGTGTTGACATGGTCTGTGAAGCCCTTTGGGATCCTTTTGAGATTAATATTATTTGGATATTTAAAACAGCTTAGTCTCTGATTACCTCTTAAAATTTTCATTTTTTATAGGTGCCCAAAGGAAATGGATCCTCACATCTCGAGTGTGATGGCACTGTGTTTGAAGTACATTACCTTTGATCCAAACTACAACTATGATAATGAGGAGGAAGAGGAAGAGATGATGGAAACTGAAAATGGGGAGGATGAAGAGCAAGGTGCCTGCTTGTGAGGATGGCCGTGCTCAGCAGAACACGGGGTTAACATTTCTCCCCTTCTTGCTTTCTCCTCCTGGAGAGGGCAGCTCTGAGGATCAAGTGATCCTTTAGCTGCAGGTTTCTCATACTGCTGCACCTTGTTTTCCCTTGTGTTGTGTCTAGAAAGCGACGATGAGTACAGTGACGATGATGACATCAGCTGGAAGGTCCGGAGGGCTGCAGCCAAGTGCCTGGAGGCCATTGTCAGCAGCAGGCACGATCTCCTGCAGGACTTCTATAGAACTCTCTCCCCAGCCTTGATAAGCAGGTTCAAAGAGAGGGAGGAGAATGTCAAAGCTGATATCTTCAATGCTTACATCTCCTTGCTGAAGCAAACACTGCCCACCCAGAGCTGGCTGCACTCTTCCGATGCCTCTGGCAAGGATGATGTTCCGCTGACAATGCTTCAGAACCAGGTGTGTGAGCAGGTGGTGGCTGGGTTAAATCACAAAGCAACGAGAAGTAGGTACCTTGAGAATGTGCCTAGCTGACGGAGCCCTGGGGCAGGCATCTAGAGGGCACCAGATCCAGAGGGCTGGCTGTTTACTGTCTGTCACCTTCCATTCTCAGGGGAAGAGTGCTGGCACAGCGCAGGAGCATTGGGGTACAGCTGGCATTGCCCCTCCACTAGCCACTGGCACGTGTGTGCAGGCTGAGGCAGGGTGGCTTCTGGGTGAAGTGTCTGGCTGGTGCCTTACTGCAGCTGTTGCTCAGGAAACTTGTTGAATAAACTGTGGTAGAAATGTACCAGAGTGAGCCTCTGAGAGCAGCTGGGATGACTGAGGTGTCCCTTTCTCATTTGCTTCTCCAAACTGCAGGTTCCCAACATCATCAAGGCCTTGCACAAGCAGCTCAAAGAAAAGAGCATCAAATCAAGACAGGGTTGTTTCAGCCTCCTGACAGAACTGGCCAGTGTTCTTCCTGGCTGCCTGGCAGATCATATACCTGCACTTATCCCTGGTAAGCTTGTCCATGGTCTGGGGTGAAGGAGCAGGGTTGGCAAAATCCATTCTGAACACGTGCTCCTTGCCTGCATGTTCCAGTTTTATTCCTGTGAATTATTCTGCTCAGTATTAGGACATACACATGAAGCTGTGCTCTGTGCTGTTGTGCTGAACAGCTCCCAGATTAATTCTGGCTTCAGCACTGAAAGCCAGGATAAGAACACCAAGTTCACAGTCCCCTGACAAGATGCTTTTGGGAGGGCCTATTCCAGCCCCCTCTGAAAGGAGCTGGAATTGTGCCGTTATCACACTGAGAGCAGAAATACAAATGCCATTGCCTTTGGCAAAATGCAGTGGCATTTAGAAAAAATCTTTATATTGACTGATTCTTTAATTTGCACCACCTCATTTTTCTCTGAACTCTCTGGCCTGTGGGCTTATGAAGCATCCCGCTGCTGGAAGGCTCAGGTCCCACCTTTGCTTTTGGTGTGACTGTATAGTGAATATGAGAAAAGTCTGCTGTGATTGTCCCTGGCCAGATCCATGAACCCCCTTCTTTGGGAAAAATATGACATCATCGTATTTTCTTCTGCACAGGTATTGTTTTCTCCTTGGCGGATAAATCCAGCTCCTCCAACATGCGGATTGACACGCTGTCCTTCCTCCACGTCCTTCTCTGCAACCACCAGCCAGAGGTATTTCACCCTCATGTCAAAACCCTGCTGCCTTCTATTGTGACCTGTATTGGAGACCCCTTTTATAAGATCACATCAGAAGCTCTGCTGGTGACTCAGCAGCTTGTGAAAGTTATCAGGCCTTTGGACAAACCTTACACCTTTGATGCCAAGCCCTATGTGAAGGACCTTTTCCCTGGTACTCTGAAGCGTCTGAAGGCAGCTGACATCGACCAGGAGGTGAAGGAACGTGCCATCTCCTGCATGGGACAAATCATTTACAACTTGGGAGACCATTTAAGCACTGACCTCCAGCCAACCTTGAAGATATTTCTGGAAAGGTTAAAAAATGAAATCACCAGACTAACAACAGTCAAAGCGTTAACCTTAATTGCCAGTTCTCCACTTAAAATAGATTTGAGACCCATCCTAGGGGAAGGTCTCCCCATTTTAGCTTCCTTCTTGAGAAAGAATCAACGTGCCTTGAAACTGAGCACTCTGAATGCTCTGGACATCCTGGTGAAGAACTACAGCGACAGCCTCAAGCCTGCCATGATTGAGGCTGTGCTAACAGAGCTCCCTGTCTTAATTACCGAGAATGACATGCATGTGTCCCAGGTGACCATCATGTTCCTCACAACTTTGGCCAAGGTTTATCCATCCTGCCTCTGCAAGATCAGCAGCTCCGTCCTTGCTGAAATCTTTCAGCTTGTCCACTCACCTTTGCTTCAAGGAGGGGCCCTGAACGCCATCATCGACTTCTTCCAGGCACTGGTCCTCACAAAGACGGCTGCCATGGGTTACCCAGAGCTGATGAAGCAGCTGACTGCACCCGTTTACTCCTCGGGTTCGGCCGGGGCCTCACTGACGCTGCACAAACAGGCGTATCACTCCATCGCAAAGTGTGTGGCAGCCCTGTCCTCAGCCTGCCCAAAGGAAGCCCCCGCGACAGTGAACCAGTTTGTCCAGGATGTGAAAAGTCCCAAGTCCAGCCCTGCTGTTCAAGTGCTGGCTTTCCTCTTCCTGGCAGAGGTGGGCCGCACCACGAACCTCAGTGGTCAGAGGGAGCTCAGAACCGTCATCCTGGAAGCATTCGCTTCCCCCAGCGAAGAGGTGAAATCTGCTGCCTCCTACGCACTAGGGAATGTCAGCGTTGGCAATCTGAAGGAGTATCTGCCCTTCATGCTGAAGGAGATCGGAAGCCAGCCCAAGAGACAGTACCTGCTGCTGCACTCCCTGAAGGAAGTCATCAGCTCCTCCCCAGCCAACAGCCTCATGCCTTACGTGGAGGATATCTGGGCTCTGCTCTTCAAGCACTGTGAGTGCACAGAGGAGGGGACGCGCAACGTGGTGGCGGAATGCCTGGGGAAGCTGACTTTGGTGAACCCTGCTGAGCTGCTGCCCCGGCTGAGGAAACAGCTGTCAGCAGGTAATGGGCAGGGCAATGGCCAGAGCAGGGAAATGCTGCCTTTTGATGGAAATTCATCTTGTAAAGTGCTTGTGGGTACAACAGGGAACAAAGCCAATTGAGAGGAGAGCAGGTAACAAGATGGATCTCTCTGCAAGGGGGATCAGAGGAGCACTGGTCTGCACAAGAGCAGGAGGGTGCTGGGAACAGGGACTACACAAGGAGATTGTGCAGGAGCAGATTCAAACACAGAGTTGATAAGAAGAATCCTCTACTCCCTTATCTCTGTAATACGTGTAACAGAACCAAGGGCAGAATATGTACTAGAGTTACAGCAGTGATTTTCTCTGTTGATTTTTCACTGTTTTTCTTGCCCTCTTCACTGCAGGCTCCCCACATGCCCGGAGCACCGTGGTTACTGCCATCAAGTTCACGATTACAGACCAGCCTCAGCCCATCGATGCTCTCCTGAAAGGCTGCATAGGTAGGCTGGTATGGACAGGGGTGTGAGCTGGGGACATGAGAGGCTGGCTGTTGTTAGCCACTCAGGGATTTTCCACTCCTGTGTGAACCTCATCTAGTCCAGTTAGCTTTTATCTGTGTTTCTCAGCTTTTGGGATTAAGAGCAACACCATACTGTGAGTCCTTGCTAAATGCACTGATGCCTTGCTCCTGGGCATGTTCCATTGTTTTTTAGAGTGCTTAAGTTCCTTCTGCATCTAAACTCAGAATTCCAGCACCCACAAAAAGGATCTTCGAAAAATATAACCTGCATGAGAAGTGTTTGATGTCCAGGGAGCCCACACATGGATCTGCTCTATAGAACTGGGCCTTCCGTTGATCAGATGGGATCTGAGCAAGAAAAATCCCCCACAACTTCCTTGAATAACAAAGCTTCTGATTTGAGTTTAGGGTGAGGTAGCTAGAGTCACACTATTTGTTTTTATGCCCAAATGCAGGGTAGTTGTGTTTCTTTACTGTATCCCAAATGGAGGGAGAGAAAGCATCTCAAATGGCTCTGACAGACCATGCCACTAGTTATTTGACCATAAATGCTTTCATAACCAGCCTCCTTGAAATACACCTCAATATACTTTTAAAATGCTGCAAAATCATTGCAGCCTATTGGCTGCAGGACTGACTAATGTGTTCTTATCCCACAGGTGACTTCCTACAAACCCTGCAAGATCCAGACCTCAACGTTCGCCGTGTGGCTTTAGCCCTGTTTAATTCTGCTGCTCACAACAAGCCTTCTTTAATCCGGGATTTACTGAACACAGTCCTACCCAGCCTATACAATGAAACCAAAGTCCGAAGGGAGCTCATCCGGGAGGTAACTGGGCTCGGCTCTGTGCCACACTCGCGGCAGCCTGTGAAGCTGAGATGGAACTGTTGCTCTGTCTGCTCTTTGGTGACAGCTGTACTGTTTGTCTTGGTTCAGGTGGAGATGGGGCCATTCAAGCACACAGTGGATGATGGCCTTGATGTGAGGAAAGCTGCTTTCGAGTGCATGTACACCCTGCTGGAAAGCTGCCTGGATCGACTGGACATCTATGACTACCTGAACCATTTGGAGGATGGGCTGAAGGATCACTATGACATTCGGGTAAGCGCCATGCCCTAACGGATGTAATTTTCTCTGGGCTGCAATCAGGCTGTGTATCCCCACAGCCCCAGGCTGGGCAGTGCAGTGTCCCCAGGGCTGTCAGCCCTTTGCAGACACCTGCAGCACGGTGCACACCTGGGCCAGCTGCAGCTCCAGCCCACTGGCTGCCAGGGGTGCATTCCCAGTACCACCAAAGCTCTTACCAGAGCCCCTTGCACAAGTGCAGAGGAACTCCCCATGGTGCGGGCCCAGCTCTGAGCCTGGGGGCCAGAGAGCCAACACCAGTGTACCTCCCCTCCTGTCCAGATGCTGACGTTCATCATGCTGGCGCGGCTCTCAGTACTCTGCCCCAGCGCTGTGCTGCAGCGGCTCGAGCGGCTGATCGAGCCCCTCCGGGCAACCTGCTCCACAAAGGTAAGAGCAGCATCGTGCAAGGGCCTCGGCTGGGTCCTGCCCGAGGCTGCCTCTGCTCCTGGCCTTCTCCCTCAGTGCTGCTGAGCCACCTGCTTCCCTCGCTTCCCAGCTGGAAAATACTCTGCTGGCCTTTGCTGCTGTGCTGGTTCTGTGCCTGTGTGGGCTTTTCTAAATGCCAACTGAAATCAGGGCTTTGGATTTGCAGGTGAAAGCCGGTTCGGTAAAGCAAGAGTTTGAGAAGCAGGATGAGCTGAAGCGCTCGGCCATGCGGGCAGTAGCTGCTCTCCTGAGCATCCCTGAGGTGGAGAAAAGCCCAGCAATGGCTGAGTTTTCATCCCAGATCAGATCCAGTCCTGAAATGGCATCACTTTTTGAGAGCATTCAGAAAGATTCTGCTTCCCTCCCCACCTCGGAGTCAATGGACATGAGCTAAGATGTTTTTCCCCACCACCCTCCTGCCCTCGGGATGCCCCAGCCAGACACCAGCTGGGCAGGGAGGAACAAATGGCATTGAGCTGCTCTCCTGCCACAGCCAAGTCCAAGGGCAACCACAGGAGAAACTGAGGATGCTGTGTGAAATGTGAAGCTGGACGTGGCTGGCTTGATCCAGCTGCACTCACATCAGACACCTCACAGAATTGGAATGAGACCTGAGATCAGGGGAATACAGCCTCATGTAGGGGAGGGGCTGGAAGATGAATATTCCCACTTTTTAGTAAGTTTAAAGGGGTGCACAAAGTAATCGCAGTTGTGGTTCCATGAACAATGGAAACTACTTCCTCAAATAGTCCTTACTGCAGTACAAAGGTTTTTTAATCACTGCACATGCACTTTCTACCCTTAAATTGCCCAAGAATGTATTTATAGTGTTTCACTAAACATGGCTAAAAACTGGAAGCCATGTCTTTATTAACAGGTTCATCCCACAGGCCTTTTGGGAAAGGAGATTTGCACCTGCCAAGCTGCAGAGGCTGCACGGGGTAGGGGGGTTACCTGACACCCCCACCCTCCTCCTGGGGCTTCACAGTTTGGCATTTGAGCAATATGAAGCTTTGTTGCTTGGCTTCCGTATTTATGGTTTTGACTGCAAAATACCTCAACTGTCTTCCCCAAGGGATGATTAGTGACTTCCAGTGAGAAACCCTGCTTTAAGCTTCGCTTTGCACGAACACTGGCTTCTCCCTCCCCTTTGGAGCACCTCGGTGTCACCAGCTACAAGTGTCTACTGGTCCTGTCACAGATCAGCAGCAGGCATCTGCAGGAACCGGGTGGTCAGTGTCACAGGGGTCAGAGGTGGCAGGCAGCAGGCAGGGGTGCAAGCACACAGTCCATAGTAGCTGCTGTGCTCACATCCTCCTTTGTGCAGGAGAAAATGCCTTAAGAGACAAAGGTTCTAACAGCCAACTGGAAGATGAGGCCATCATGACACACTGCTCTAGCCATGAACTGCTCTGTGCTTTCTTTTTTGACAGAGTGGTTGATGTGAATAATATTTATAGTGCTGTGTGAAAGGACGTCTGTTGTCCGGGTGGTGTAGAAAATAAAAATACACTTGTGAAGCTGCGTGCCCCGAGTTCACTGACCATCACCATGACACTGCTCCTTGAGTGCCCCAACAACACAACTGCTGGAGCCCTGCAGCCCAACACAGGCTGTTGCCCCTCCTCTGCCCATGCACAACAGCACCCGAGTTGGACTGACGCTTTATTAAATACACCTGGGCTGTTACTCGTTCTCCTCGCTGCGCAGTCTGGCGTTGGGGTTGGTGATCTTGATGGCGAGCTGTGCGGCTCTCTCCACGATCACCTTCCTGTTCTTGGAGGACACGTTGTGGGCAATCTCTGCACAGTATGACCTGTTGGAGACAGTGTGCTGGGCTGGGCTCTGACAGCACGGAGAGCCAAGGCAAAGCCCTCTGGAGCCATCCCACCATGGGAGAGCAACTGGAGGTGTACTGCCAGCAGTACTCAGACACAGCTGAGCACGGCGGCATCGCTGCAGGGGCACTGAACCACAACTGCCACCCCTCACCAAGCCTGACCCATTTGGCCTGAAGCAGAACAGCTCAGTTTTTCTTGTGAATGACTCAGTCAGAGGTAGCAGTTAATCACTGTAATGTACAGTGAAAACAAGCACTGTAGCAGTGCCCAGGTCTGACCTGGAGCCCCAGTTCTGACCCTGGTTACCACTGACATGGCACAGCCTCGCTTGCCACCGCTGTGTATTTCTGCCAAGGGGATGAGGCTGCCAGCCCCAAGGCCTCTCTGTGCCCCCACCCTCCAGTGGCACTGAGGGAACCGTGACAGCATCTGTGCTCTCAAAAGCAATGACTTCCTTCCCTCACTTCACCCTGACCGTGCCACCTCTCCCAGGTGGGAGTACAGGCCCCACACACTCACTTGTTGCTCATCATCAGCACTTCCAGCTCTTTCACATTGTGGACCAGGAATTTCCTGAAGCCCGTGGGCAGCATGTGTTTTGTCTTCTTACTGCTGCCATAGCCAATGTTTGGCATCAGAATCTGCCCCTTGAAGCGTCGGCGCACTCTGTTGTCAATGCCTCTTGGTTTGCGCCAGTTGCGCTGCAGAAATGCAGAGAACAGTTACAAAACGAGATCACCCTGAACACCCCTGGCCTGCAGGCTGCACATGCTGGCCTCCACAGATTCTCCCTGCCCAGCTGCTGCAGCTTGGCACCATCCTGCTGGCCCTTCCTTCACCACCAATGCCAAAGGCATGCCCAAAGCTCCTGTCCTTGGGAACCTGCAGTAACTCCTCACCTTGATCTTGACATAGCGGTCAGACTGGTGCCGGATGAACTTCTTAGTTCTCTTCTTGATGATCTTGGGTTTCACGAGAGGCCTGAGAGCAGGCATGGTGGCTGCAGAACAGAGTGGGGTGAGCGAGCGGCGCAGCCGAGGTGCGGTACAGCTCCCCGGGCCACGCGTGTCGCAGACTGCCTTCCCTCGCGGGCCACGGCGGGCCGGTGAGGGAATGGGTCTTCATCTGCTGAGGCTCTGCCTCCCGCCTCCGAAGCTGGCAGAGCACTGGGAGCTCTCCAGATGCGATCCTGGGAGGTGCCGCGGTGTCATCCCCGCGGCCCCGCGACCCTCCCACCCGCACCCGCGCACCGTGGACATCAACAGCGACCGAGCCCCCCTGGCGAGAGCTCCGACCCGGCCCGTGAGGGAGCGCTGCCCCGAGAGCGCGGCCAAGGCGGCCCCGCCGCCCGGGAAGGGGCACGGGTGAGGTGAGGCCTCAGCGCCGCCCGTCCGGGATCGCCCCGGCAGGCACAGCACCGGTTCCGGCCCGCGCGGGCCGCTTCCCGCGCCCCGGGGAAAAGATGCGGCGCAGGTAAAGCGAAAGGGATGGGACCTGTCCGTGCCAGAAGCCCCGGGGCTCGGATGGCCCCGGATGGCGCGGCCGGGACTCACCGGTGCTGATGGCGCGTCCACCGCAGGCCCGGCTGAGAGAGGGCGGTGCCCCGCGCGCAAGCGTTTATGGGAACGCGGGCGGTCCTGGCCGGTGCGGGCGGCGGCGGCTGCGCAGACAGAGCGCCAGGCACCGGCGAGCCCGCGCGGAGGCCAGGCCGCCGCTGCCAGGCGGCACCGGGCAGGGTCAGCCCGGCGGGGGCGCTCCGAGGGAGCGGGTCGGTGCTTCCCGCCCGCCGCCACGAACGGCGCGCCTGGTACGGGGCTGACAGGACCCGGCACAATTTCCACCAGCTCCTTCCGCCAGTGCGAACGGGCGGGCAGGCGCCACGCAGCGGCTCGGCGGACCCGCTCAGCGCCCGGCCCCCGCGGCAGCTCCGCCCCGGGCCCATCCCCGCCGGGATCACCGACACCCACGGAACCGGCCCGGGCCCAGCCCCGCCGGGCTCACCGACAGAACCGGCCCGGGCCCAGCCCCGCCGCCGGGATCACCGACACCCACAGAACCGCCCCGGGCCCATCCCCGCCGCCGGGCTCACCAGCACCGACAGAACCGGCCCGGGCCGGGAGCAGCGCAGGCGGGGACTGCCGGCCCTCAGCGGCTGCGGGCACTGCCCGACGGTCAGAACCCAGCTGGGCCCCTCCTCTGCTACCGGAGAGCCCCGGCGCCAGTCCTTGGATGAGGCTGGGAAGGAACCAGAACCCGCAGCGGCACCGGGAAGTGCCAGGGCCGGGCAGCGGGCGCTGAGAGGGGCTCTGCCCCTCAGCCCGTGCCCAGGAGCACGGAGATCGCATCCCGACGCCTCCGGCCCCGCTCCGGGCCCGCGGCAGGCAGCGGTGCGCACTGCATGGCTGCGCCCAGCGAGCCCCGGCCGGGGAGGCGGCGGCGGGCACTGACCTGCACTGCAGGAAGGGACAGGCACTACAAAACAGGGACACGTTTATTAAAAAAATAGAGATGACCCCAGCCATGACATCACACAGATATTTATACCGAGAACTGTGAGGGCACCTGAGGGGAGGTGGCAGGGCCAGGTCACCCCCAGCTCAGCTCAGTCGATGCTCAGCCTCTCCCGGTTCTCCCACAGCCACGTGTGGTACACGTTCAACTTGTGGTCCTGTGGCTGCACCTGAGACACAGGGAAAATGTCGAACATTTACTAAAAGACCTGAGAACATCTCATCGCTCCAACATTGTGACTGTTGGTTTTCTAATGCAGGGGGTCAGTGGGCACAAGTGGGATGCTGAAGGACCCAAAGGGCACCACCCACCTCCTTCCATTCGTTGACACAGAATATTCTGTAGGAGTCATTCCCGTACTTGCCGATGCCATGCAGCTCGATCGGGTACCGCCAGGCCTTGCTCAGGTACTCACCTGCAGGACAGGTCACAGCACTCAGCACCCTGCACACACGGCCCCTGCCCTCACTGCCTGGACACAAGGAGCAACTGGGCAGGGCCCTCTGCCACTGTTACATGTCTTCACTTTGGCGCATTTCAAATGAAAACCACAAGTTTTAGGAGTTTCCTGGTGAATGCAGGCTATGAATCCCCACGGGTTAATCTTAAACACCTTTTCAACAAACCACCCTGGGAGTTTTAATCAGCTTTCTCTCCTCAGAACAAAATATTCCTCTGCAAGTTCTGGGTATAGAAATTATCAGAACCAGAAAAATCCCAGCTGGAAGGGCCTTCTGCAGGTCACCAGAGCAACCCTGAACAGAGCCACCCTGTAACAGTGCTGCAAACACAGTACCAGTGCTGCAGGTGCCTGGGTCTCTGCTACTCAAAGAAGTTTCCTGGTCTCCTGCAGAACACACTGTGGCTCGCATTTCTTTCCCAGTTCAGACTGGGATCAGCAGTTTTGCCTGTGTGACACCAGTGGATCCCAAATGCTGCACAAAATGACCCACCAACCCACAAAACAGAGGAGAAGCCACAGAGCAGCATCTGGACCAAAACTATTTGCCTTTTGCCAGCATAACCAAGATTGTTCCAGATGTCAGGAGAACCCACCCGAGAACCTGATGATGGTTTTGGCTCTGAGCTCGTAGAGGCCGAGAGGTTTGAGCAGCTCTGACATCTCTTTCCAGTCCGCAGCCCTGGCTACCTCAGGAGAAGGATACTTCTTCAGGAACTCCCAGAGCACTGGAATGGCCATTTTCCCTGGTGAAAGAATCCTGTGAGCTGGAGGCTGGGATGGGAGTTCTCCTTCTGCACTATCCATATGCTTTCTCAAGTGAGCTCTTCCAAGGCAAGTTACCAGCTAAGGATTATTGTTTCACAGTGATACAAGTTAATATACATCGATTCTTCCAGTAATGCCATTAAAACTGGCAGCTGTTTCAGCCCTGTAACACCTCCCAACATTTACATACCAACTCAGGCTACTCTACTTACCTGAAGTTTTATTGAGGAAGATGGTGGCAATGAGAAGCTTCCATGGATCATGGAAGAGTGTTTCTTGGATAAGATTGAAAGGAGAACGTGGAGGAGTCCATTTTCTGAGGGCCTTCCTTCTGGGTGCGCTGGGGGCTGCACAGGGGCAACACAGGAACATTTATTAGACAGGAAAGGATGGCTTTACCTATTTAATGAAAAAAAAAATTAAAATTAAGACTTCTGAAGCAGATTTATCTTTATGGAGGCACTGTGTGTAGGGGCAGCCACAGCAGTTCCCACGCAGCCTTTACAGGGCTGCAGGGGACTGTGTCCCACTGGCACAGCTGCAGCCAGTGTCAAACTGCAAGGAATTTTCCACATCATCGCTTGATCCTGAGCCATCCTATCCCATCCCCATAAAAAAAACGTATTTCCCTAAATACAATACCTTCTTTGTTGTATTTACTGGAAAAATATGGGCTCGTTTTCCTTCTCTCCACTTGCGTGCGTGGGACAGACTCTTCTGTAAAGAAATAAAACTTCAGGATTAGGAAGAAGAACCAAGTATTTTCCCGTCATGTTACACACACCATTTCTGCTTTATGCTGTGATGGAAACAGAAGGATTTCTTCTCACATACAGAACACAAATGTGCCTGAAATCTCCTCCAGATTACTGTCTGACACTGTACAGCTTAAGAGCTTGGTACAGTAAGTTTCAGTTTTGAACAAGTCTGCATTAATTTAAATGCTGTTGGATAAAAATGAGACAGATTTGGATGTCAGAACAGCTTGACCTGAAGCAGAACACGTAGCCTCAATAGTCAGGAAAGGCCGAGGCAGAGGACTGGCACCACATTCTGCACTCGCACACAGGCACTTGGTGACATTCTGACTGCTGTGAGGTTTGTCCTGTCCCACGGCTCAGCATCCACCCTGCTGTCACATTTAACATTCTGCTTACCCAGATCTCCCGGATCTGGCACTTTTCCCGTCTCCAGTCCATCGGATTTCTCTCCCGATGTCGCAGCAGGTGTGTCACTGGAGCCTGGCCCCTCCTTTGGCAGGTGGCCCAGCTCCCTCTGTGAGCCAGCCACTGCCCTCAGCCGTGCCCTCGACACTGCTGACAGAGCTTTCCCTGCATCCACAGGGTCAGCACCTGCACCACCCTGGCTGTCAGCTCCACGTGTGTCTGTCTGTCTACAGACCCTCTTCTTCTGAACACACTCGGTCTCCCATGTGTTAGAGTTTCTCCTCTGCCTCTTGCTCTTGGGGTCACCTTGGTTCTTCCTTTGTGAGCCTTTTCCAGGTTTCCTAGTTTGGACACTTTTCCCATCTACCCCCTTTCTTCTGGTTTTCAAACCCTCCTCTGGGCTTGTGCCTTCTGTTACTAAACCTATGCTTTCCACAGTAGATGTAACATCTTCCAGGTGTCCATTCCCAGCCTGAATGTTCTGAATTCCAACCTCGGCACCATTCTGTGCATGGAGCTCCTGCACTTTGCTCTGACAATCCTCCTTTTCCAGGTCAGTCCTCGCAGCTCCCGTGCCATATCTCCTCAACCCCGAGCGTGTGCTCCCTCGAGGAGCTGTGAAATCAAAATCTGCTGCTTTCAGTGTTGTCTCCCCAGCTTTCTGTAGATACTCCGCAAGTGCTCGCTTTGACCTCAGCTTCTTGCCTTCAGGGCTGTGGTAGGAAAGGAAAGTAAATTAGCAATGACTTTCTCATTCTGCTGCTCTTCACTTAAAAATCTTCAATAATACATGTAACAACCTCAAAACAAAGGACAGAAACAGTTTTCGGGCGATGTCTGGGCACGTTTGTGTGGCTCGGCCAAGAAAGGCCACACAGCTCACCTGATGAAGCACACGTCGACCCTCCCTGCCGTCCTGCCCGCCCGCCGTTGGCGGCTGAGGCGCTGCCAGCCGCGGGGCACGGCGCTGGGCCCGGCCGCCATCTCCCGCGTTCCCGTCACGTGACGCGCCGCGGCACCGCCCCCCGCGGGGCTGGCAGCGCCCCCTGGCGTGGCGGCGGACCCGTGCGCCCGCGGCGCAGGCGCGTTGCCCCTGGCACCGGCGGGACCGGGAAAGCGGCGCCCGGCGCGGAGCGGGCCCGGCCGGGACGGAGGGGCGGGGCCGAGCGGTGCTGAGCGGTGCCGAGCTGTGCCGAGCCGTGCCGAGCCGTGCCGAGCCGTGCTGAGGGGCAGTGCCGGGCAGTGCTGAGCGGTGCTGATCGGTGCTGAGCGGTGCTGAGGGGCAGTGCTGAGGGGCAGTGCCGAGCGGTGCCAATCGGTGCTGAGCGGTGCCGGGCAGTGCTGAGGGGCAGTGCCGAGCAGTGCCGAGCGGTGCCGAGCGGTCTGAGCGGTGCCGGGCTTTGCTGAGCGGTGCTGAGCCGTGCTGATCGGTGCCGGGCCCGCGGGATGCGGGCCGCGCTCACCTGGCGCGACAGGGCCGAGCAGTGGTGAGCAGCCCCGGGGACAGCGCGGTGTGGGCCCGCTCCTCTCCGGGCGGCTGCTCGGGGCCGTGCGGGGCTGTCCCAGCGCGGGGCCGGGCCCGGAGACTCCTGTGCCCCAGGAGTTTGTTGGGAATCGCAGCCACGCTCAGCGTGCTGTGAGCAGTGCTGCCCGTGTGACACATCTGACGGGCAGGGAATGTGTTCTGTCTTCTGACACGAGGTTCTTGGTTTGTTTGTTTCCCTCAGTATTTACGACCTCGCGTTCAAGCCGGATGGGACCCAGCTAATAATTGCTGCTGGAAACAGGCTGCTGGTAGGGAAACCTTCCTGTCCTCTCTCCTTTACAGCTGTTTGAGCATGATTTCTTTCACAGTAACTTATGAATATAACCTATACAAAATCCCCTTATCTCTGCCGGTGCAGCCTCACAGCAACATACATATTAATGCAGGCCAATTCTAAAGTGTTTTGAAGCTTTTTAATATTTCTTACCAAGTTTTAAGCTCTATTTCCAAAAGTAATGAGATTTAAGTTATTTGTGTCGTCTCGTCTTCTTGTGCCTAGCCCGAGGTTTGAGATCCATGAACGTGCCCCCAGTCCTGGCACAGAGTGCAGGGGCTGTGCTCGTTCAAGTTTCATTAAAATCTCTGTGACAAGGGGACAGACTCAGTGCATGTCCTGGCCTGGTGGTGAGAGGAAAGACGTGGGAACGTTCAGCTCACGCTGTCTGTGGGTCCTTGGGGCTGCTGCAAGAGCAGCTCAGGACCAGCTGCTCACAGGTCTTGCCAAGCTTTCAGATGGGGCAGGTGTAGGAACTGCAGGAAGGGATGGATGGCGTGGAAGGATGATGGATGAATGGATGTTTGGATTGTAGAGGTAGAGTTCAGCAATGCAGGACACCAGGTGTTGTTTTCAGGGCTAACAGAATCATGTATTCAGTGATGCTCCTTTGCAGTAAGTTACTATGTTTAAACATAGAATGCAGAGAAAGATGCTTTAACAGCAAGATGTAAAATATAAAAATAAAAGATAACCCAATAAGATGTAAAACAAGCTGCCAAACAAGCTGTTGAGAAATGTCTTTTGTGCATGTTATTTTCTAATACTGGCTCTTCTTTCTTTCTAAGAATTATCACGTTACAGAAAGCTGTTTCTATGCTAGAAAACGTTTTGTCTTGTATGAACTATATGCAATTCAAAAAGCAGTCACAAAAGGAAGTGCATAATGTGTTGGCCTTCAGTAATTCTGTATCCCAGCCCTCACACTGGAGGTGTTTAAGGCCGGGTTGGATGGGGCTTGGAGCAACCTGGAATAGTGGAAGGTCTCACTGCCCCATGGCAAGGGAGTGAACTGGGTGAGCTTTAAAGTCCCTTCCCACCCAGCTGTGGTTCTGTGATTCACTGAAAGTTTTTTTTTGTGTAAGTTCTTTTGTTTGTGTGTTTGGATCAGGTTTTTTTTCTCCCCGTTTGAACAGGTGTATGATACTTCTGATGGAACCCTAATTCAGCCTTTGAAAGGACATAAAGACACTGTGTACTGCGTGGCTTACGCCAAAGATGGTAAATGGCACTTTGGGGCACTGTTATCCTGGTTTGTAAAGTGCATCTCTCCCATTTGTGGTTGCCCATTGAAAATGGAGAAATGGGGTTGTTTCAATCACAGCATGTGAGTGCTGGGGGCTTGTTCTTTACCAAGTGCTGGGGTTTGTTGTCCAGTGGAGGGTTTGATCCGTGGTACAGGTGCTACCTGCACAAGTACCTGTAAGGTCACCACTGCATCCAGGAGCTGTGGTCCCACGGCCCCTCCCCTTTGACTTCAGTGCTAGGTTTAGCACTGGGTAAGTGTATATTCATGGGTAATGGGAGGAGAAGGCTCACCTCAGAGATTCCTGTTTCTGCTACTCATCTGCCTCTGAGTATTTTTCCTGTAGTTCCCCTATCCCAGAGCTTGCTGATCTCCTGGTCCTTCATATGTTACCTGCTCACTGCAGTCTGCTTCCAGTTCTCTCATGGTCTATGACTCATTCAGTGGGACTCACTCTGTGGGCTTGGGGGCCTTCCTGGAGCTGCTGCTGTTTGAGTGATGAGAGTTCTGTAACAGTGCACCATTTCACTTGTCACTGTTCCCATCAATGTCCAGCCTAGGGCTGGACAGCACTGGAAGGGCTGGTTACTGGCAAGGCCATGGAAGTGGTGCAGTACAGCCATTGGAACTCCGTGTGGCTGGGGAGGCACATCCAGGCACTCAGTGTCAGCCCCTTTATTACTTGAGCCTTGTCAAGTTCAAGAACTTCTTGCTCTCTCTTTGATTGAGTATTTGGAGTGAAAGTGATTCTTGTATGTGTGGGATTTAAATTATCTCTAATTCTTAGGCAAGCGTTTCGCATCTGGCTCTGCTGATAAAAGTGTGATAATTTGGACTTCAAAGTTAGAAGGAATTCTGAAGTACACGTAAGTGATGCTGTTCAGTTCTGTGCCTCAAAAGCCGATTTTGATTATGCACTGCTGCAATTAAAGAGCATGAGCTGTTCGATTTGGGAGACGGTTCACTAAGGTCAAAGAAAAGGGGTGATAGGAGAGGGAGGAGGAAAAGAACAGCTGAAGTATCTGAATGAGGCAGGAAAGCAATTAAAGGCATAAAAGGCAGTGGGGAATCCAGAGAAATCTGTGAATTTAGAGGGCTGACAGAACTAGGGAAACTCAGAATAGGTCAGAATAAAATGAAACACAATATGACCAGTCTTCTATAATAAACTGTAATTCTGATTCAAAGATCAAATTAAAGATGGATTTGGCACTTATGGTATATTTCAGTCATCTGTCTCTGTTTTCAGTCAGCCTTCTGAAGCAACAACTTCATGTTCTGTTTGCTGACTGCTCATTTATCAGGAGTTGGTTTGTGTTAGCTGGTCACTGCACAGAGCCTGCACAAGCACACTTGTTTAGAATTTGGATACAACCTTCAGTCATATTTCACAAACCACAATTGCTGTACAGCTTTAGCTAATCTTGATGAAATACAGTGAATCCTGTGACTTGGAGACAGTTTTTATAAGGTTTATTACTGATGTACTTTACAGTAATAGCAGATCTACCTGATGTACTATAAACCAATCCAATTATTTTGGCATCTGCTAAAGCTTTCAGCTCACTTGCTGAAAGTCAGAAAAGGGACATTTAAGAATGATTTATTGAAATCTGATTGTAACTTCATTCTAGGCATAATGACGCTATCCAGTGTGTTTCATACAATCCTCTCACTCATCAGTTGGCATCCTGCTCATCCGGGGATTTTGGTATGTCTTCTCCCTTGAACTTTTCCCTTGAGCCAGTGAATTCCATTACAGCTGGATAGCTAAGCTAACCACACATAGGTACAGCTCTGTAACTCCAGAAGAGATGGGACACAAAGCTACCTAAATTCAGTGACATTAGATACTGATTTAAATCACTTAAACTCAGTGGGAAAGAACAGTGTAGTGAGGGGTCACAGGATAAAATGTGCTGCTCTGTTACTGGAATTTTTTGCCAAGACACCCTCTGTTATTTAGATGGAGGTTTTTTCCCATTTGATAATAAATAGTATGTATTTAAATGTCATTCTAGCAGTGGACAAGACTTTGATGCCTCTAAAATCCCAGCTGAGTTCTCTGACAGTATTAGTTTCCAGTCTGAACGCTGGCACGTACTTACTTGTCAGTGGCTTTTTGTTTCCTCTCATCAAGGCTTGTGGTCTCCTGAACAGAAGTCAGTCTCTAAACATAAAACAAGCTGCAAGATTACTTGCTGTAGGTAAGTTTATCTGTGTCATTTAAGTTAGTTTCAATACAAACCATTTCAAGTCAGATGAAAGCTTTAAAAAAAAGGACTTTTCCCTCCTTCTTTTTCAGTAGCAAAGTGTTGGGTTATGCTTGGTCCTGTTTATAACCAGATCCTACTGCAGTCATCAGAGATGTATTCTGGTCTTGAGCAAGTGTCTTAGGTTCTCTCTCCGTCTGGTCATCCATCTTGTACAACAACAGTACAATGAAATTAGAGGAAAAATAATTGCCATTTCTGTTTGTAGTTCATTCCCTGTCCTGTTGGTGTTTTCAGCTGAAGGAGGTATTACCCTTGGGGAGCCTGCAGCAAGGATGCATTAACTGAAGTCATTCATCTGGCTGAAGAAGAGACCAGAATAGGCCCTAAGCCCCCTCTGTCCAACACCAGACAGTTCTGTCTGATCATGTTCTAAATGTGGCTTTTAAAGCATTTTGGTCTGCTCCCAGACTGCCATCCCCAAAATGTATCTGTGACTTAGCACATGTTGCAAATATTGCAAGCTTTAATTTATTTTACTTCTGTGTATATGATAAAATGTTCTCACTGACTGTGTGCTGTTGCTATAAATGTGGATTTAGATGCATAAGCAAACTGTAGGATTACTGGCTACCTCCCAGAACTCCCCCTTAGAAATATACTTTAATCTACCATTCCTGGGTGAGTGTGCTGTATACCATGCTGCCTTCCTGCTGCTGGTTTGTAGTAGCTTACTCTTCAGTATGTATGTGTTTTCTCAGCTGGACAAATGATGGCCAGTACCTTGCTTTGGGGATGTTCAATGGCATTGTCAGCATAAGGAACAAAAATGGTGATGAGAAAGTGAAAATAGAGCGGCCAGGGGGCTCTTCCTCTCCAATATGGTCAATTTCTTGGAATCCTTCCAGGTAAATAATTTCATCCTTTCTTTTTTTCATGCTGAATAGATTATCCTTGGCTCATTGATTGCAGAAAGGCTTGACTTCTATCCCAGCTGGAACACGTTAATGCCATGTGTGTTACCTTTTTTAAGTGATTATATATTGGGGTTTTGGCTTTGCTGCCCATTTTCAGCTGAGTGGAGAACCTGGGAAGTTACCTTTTAGATTGGAGACATGGGATTGTTTAGGTTGGAAAAGCCCTCAGAGTCCATCCAGTCCAGTCATTCCCACAGCCCTGCCAAGGCCACCACTAACGCCTGTCCCCAAGTGCCACATCCCCACAGTTTTTAAATCCCTCCAGGGATGGGGACTCCAGCACCTCCCTGGGTGCTGTGCCAGGGCCAGACAACCCTTTCAGGGAGAAATTTTCCCAGTACCCAACCTGAACCTCCCCTGGCACAGCTTAAGGCCGTTTCCTTTTGTTCTCTCCCTTGCTCACTGGGAGCAGAGCCCGACACCCCCCCCGGCTGCCCCCTCCTGTTAGGGACTTGTGCAGAGCCACAAGGTCCCCCCGAGCCTCCTTTTCTCCAGGCTGAGCCCCTTTCCCAGCTCCCTCAGCTGCTCCTGGTGCTCCTGACCCTTCCCCAGCTCCATTCCCTTCCCTGGACACATTCCAGCCCCTCAATGTCTTTCTAGAAGTGGGGAGCCCAAAACTTACCCCAGGATTTGAGGTTCCACCTCACCAGATCTACAGAAACATTTCTTTTGTGTTTTGTACTCTTTTTGTTTAATTTTTTTAAAAGTATTTAGGGGTAGGTTCTCTTTGGATTGGGGGAGAGAGAAGGGAGCTGCTTTTTCACTTTAGTTCAGAGGGAATATTCTTCCAAATACATGAACAAGCAATTGCTATTGCAGTAGGTGGCAGAATTTTTGGAGTAGAGTAGATGAGGAAGAGGAGGAAGAGGAGGAAGAGGAGGATTCAGTTCACAGCTATTTAGAGGACATCCCAGTACTGGAATCCAGGCTTGGCAGTAGGCAGGATAGTCAGCCAGAGACAGAAGACCACGAGGAAAAGGAGGCCTCTTTCAACTTGTGAGTGAAACTTCATAGAAACATTGGTACCTATATTACCTGGAACAGCACTTCATAGGAAAGACTAAGGGCAGAGTATTATGCAACCTCAGATATTCAAAAGATAGGAAATTGTAGATTAATAGTTACCTGCATGGTCTTAGTTGTTCTGCTAGTAGGTGTTCATCATGACGTGGTGGGCACTACCCCCCAGGTGCATGTGCCATGCACTGACTGAAGGGAGGGTGACTTGGCTTGCCATTAGGTTTTTCTTCTGATTGTTTTATATTCAGTCCCTGGCTAGAGGCATTGTCTGCAGCAGAACATTCAGGTTACCATCTCCTCTTCCCCTAGGCAAGGAGCTGTGGAGACTCTCCTTTGTTGCTCCAAGACGAACAGAACATGTCAGACTGCTGGAATTAAATTTGGGACCTGAAGACTTTCCTCAGCCTACTGTTGGCCTCACACTAACATGTTATTCTGATAATTGCAGCTCACTCTTGCTCAGCTGCGTAGACTGTAATGGTGGCCTTGTACTCCTGTAGCTAAATCAGAATGTGGGCCTAGGTGCTTCACCTGTCAAGGATTTGCTTGCTCCACTGTGTCCACTGCTCACACAGCTCCAGCTGAAGTGATGCTTCAAGCTTTGGGTTATTCCTATAGAGGAGACTGGTTTTGATTTTGTGTCCCCAGGCTGTTTTCCACAGATTTAAATGACACACTCCTGTCCTTTCAGTTTGTGACTTTTAAAGAGTAACATGAAGTGAATTCTGCTAGTCTACTACTTGGTTCTGTTGCTCTGAGAAATTTATTAATTAATTGCTGTAGAATTGCTACTTTTTTTTTTTTGGCAGAGATGAACGCAATGACATTTTGGCTGTGGCAGATTGGGGTCAGAAGCTTTCCTTTTATCACCTGAGTGGCAAGCAGGTATATCTTAGAGAGTTTATTCAATAGTCACAGGGTATTTTTGGTTCTGTTTTGTGTCTCACAGTCAAAACGTTCGTATTATGGTGCTTTATTAGTTACATTAAATGTCTTCTGTTTTCCCAGCCTTTTATGAGTCTGCTGTTTTTTTAACCTTTTCTCCTTCAGCTCTTGTTTCTCACATAGCAGTTCAGCTGCTGTCTCGCAGTTCTTCTATTAAAGCCCCTACAGCCCTGCTGGTCTCTGTGACACGGTTCACTGGTTTGTAGAGAACCTCTTTGTGGTTTTTTTCAGCTGGTTAAAGGGATTTTGTGAGTTGTTGCATTCTGAGCAGAATGGTTTGGGACCAGAGGGGTTCTTGGACGTACTTTAGGACTGCCTTTGGGAATTCTAATATAGCCGGGGGTTCTGGGTATTGAAAAACCATGCATGGAGGAGATGAATGGCACGAGTGATGGCACTTGTTGCCTTCAGAAAAGATGAAATGATCCTTTTGTTAATGTTTTTGATTGTTTTTTTATTTTCCCTTGTAGGTTGGGAAGGAGAGAGTGCTCAATTTTGACCCATGCTGCATCAGCTACTTTACTAAAGGAGAATATCTCCTGCTGGGAGGTTCAGATAGACAGGTTTCTCTCTTCACAAGGGATGGGGTACGCCTGGGCACTGTGGGAGAGCAGAGCAGCTGGGTGTGGACCTGCAAAGTTAAACCAGACTCCAACTATGTGGTGAGTAGGGACATTTTTCTGACATTTTCACAGGGAATTTGTCATCTAAAGTAAGATCATACATTTCAAACTTAGTTGCTAGGACATTCCTACCAAGGCAGTAGAACCTGAGCAGTGTCTAGGGAGGTCCCTAGTACTGCCACTGCAGTTACAAATATCCTGCAGAAGTAAAACCTGAGCTGTAAGAAGGATATAAGGAGCATAACACCTGCTCTCAAGTGGTAAGGCATTTACTGCATTTTGATTAAAAAAGAGGAGGGAAAAATAATTAAAAATACCAGCTAATAGCTTCTGAAATTGACCAAATCTAATTCCATGATGGGAAGAAAATGCATACAGGGCAACTGTCAGCCCAAAATGCTGCACTCTGAGTCCTGTACAAGTGGGAAGAGAATTAAAGCAAATTTTAAAATAAACAAGCAAACACGCCACCTCCACAAAAAATCTAACCAAAACTCCAACCAAATAAACCCAAGGCCCCCACCCCGCATGGTGGCCTCCATGGTCTGTGGGGAGATCAGTTCTCATTCCGCAATGCACTTGAACCACAGTTAAATATAAGTCAGCTGTAATTGGCGTCCATCTATACATTGAGCAGGAAAAGGGACATGGTATTCATATAAACACCACACACTCTGCCAATTCTCACCTGTATGTACCAATTAACTAAAATTATTCTCTTCTTGTGTTCAGGCCGTAGGATGTCAGGATGGAACAATCTCCTTCTACCAGCTGATATTCAGCACTGTCCACGGCCTCTATAAAGATCGCTACGCCTACAGGGACAGCATGACCGATGTTATTGTCCAGCATCTCATCACGGAACAGAAAGGTAATTCCACACTTGCAGGCAGGCCAAAGCCTCATGTGGTTTGTTTTGGCTTTTAATTGATCTCCGTCAGGACGCTTGGAATACACACTGCATGTACCTGACAGGCTGTTGTCACTTTGGCAGTCAAACCGTGGAACACACTTTGCACAAGGAGAGCACAGACTTGGAGTGTGCCAGTTCAGCACTGACAAGGTTAATGAAAGATGTGGGATTGGCAAAGATACTAGGAGGGACAGGGGCTTTTAAAATAAGGTTTTAATCTCTGAAAATGAGAAAAAAATACTATGTGTTACATTTAACTTTTATTTTCCTTACTTGTAACCTCAAGCATTTGTTTCTTTGTTTCTGCTGGCTTTTTATGGCAAGGAATCAAAGTACTGCTCCAGAACATGCTGTTGACAAATCATAGAGGATGGTAAACTATGACAGGGATAGTAGATTATGTAGATGCAGAGCAGCAAATATATCTGAGCAGGAATGTGCTTGAATTTTAGAGGTGCTCTAGAGAGGTTCAGTTTTAGTTTTCTGATTTCTGTATGTTGTTTTTGTGTCAGCTTATACTGTATCATTTTGGTGTTTTTTCTTTCTAGTTAGGATAAAAGGCAGAGAGCTTGTGAAGAAAATTGCAATCTACAAAAACAGATTAGCAATCCAGATGCCAGAGAAAATCCTGATTTACGAGTTGTACTCAGATGACTCTGCAGATATGTACTATCGGGTGAAGGAAAAGATCATCAAGAAATTTGAATGTAACTTGCTGGTGGTGTGTTCAAATCACATTATTTTATGCCAGGTACGTGCCTTAAAAGCTGGAGTAGTCCTGGGCTGTGTTCAGGGTTCAAGGCAGCTGTCCCAGTCAGTGACTGGCAGGATGTGACTGCCCTGTAGGATCTGTTACAGCTTTTGTCTGCTGCAGTAAAACAGGCTCTCTACTGAATTTGATAAATTAGCACAGAATCCATGGGTACTTTCGGGTGGGAGAGAGCTACTAGCAAAAGATTGGGGGCGTTAGTTTTTGTTTGTTCATAGGATTGGAAAATCTTAAAGAATTCACCGATTAAATTGAATATTTGACTTTATGATTTTTAAATGTAAAAGTAGACACACCTGCTAGTATAGATATAAACGTCTCACATCAGACACAGATTTTTGTCTTCACCTCCATGCTGTGTTTTATATTTTGCTGTGTCCTTAGGAGAAGAGACTGCAGTGCCTCTCATTCAGTGGTGTTAAAGAGCGAGAATGGCTGATGGAATCTCTCATTCGTTACATTAAAGTAATTGGAGGGCCTCCCGGAAGAGAAGGCCTCTTAGTTGGTCTAAAGAATGGTCAGGTAATACATCATGTCTGGTATGTGTCTTTTCACTGCAAATAAAATGTGTTCTGTGCTCTTAGAGGGAGCAGCAGGCTCTTTTATAGCTGAGAATTTTATTTGACAATCTCATCTTGGGATTAAAAATTAATTACTTCTGTCTTTCACATTCTGTGACAGTAAAATTCATACAAATCTGTTTAACTGTGCCTAAAAGTCTCTAAGTTGTTAGTATCAACTGACAAAAATTAAGTTCTTGGTGAACTGAGAGCAGGTGTGCCTTTAGTGAGGGTTGGAGGTGTGTACACATCTCCTGATGACCACTTGTGAGGGTGTGGCTGTTCTCCAGGTGTAGGTGCTGACTGTTTCACACGCCAGGTGGCAGCTGGAAGTGTCAGACTGGAGCCCAGAGGTACTGATAGCGAGGAAGTTGAGATCTGTGTGTCTTCTGTATGTTTTATATTCCTATATTAATGAAATTGTGTAACTAGTGGAGAATCCAGGATGCATAGCATCTGATTTATCTGTATAGGCTTGCGACCTAGAGCATGCTGTAGCAGCCAGTCTGCTCAAGAAACCTCAAACTGGAAACATTGCTCTAATTTTACTGCAGTTCGTCTCTAAAAAAGCTTGTAATTTCACACTTCAAACAGCACTGAAGTTTTTACCTGCCATGCTGTTTCCTGTTCTAGGGACAGAAATGTGTGGAGTGACTTTGTTTCAATCTGTCTAGATCCTGAAGATCTTTGTGGATAATGCCCTGGCGATCGTGCTGCTGAAGCAATCCACAGCCGTGCGCTGCCTGGACATGAGCGCGTCGCGCAACAAGCTGGCCGTGGTGGACGAGAACAACACCTGCCTCGTCTATGACATCCATACCAAAGAGTTGTTGTTTCAGGTAAAAATGAACAGCTCTTGGGCTTTTCTTAAAAGGTGGGGCGGGAGGGCAGGAAGGACTTGGGAGCACAGAACATCCCAAAAGTGTTGCTGTACAGATAATCGTTTAACTCATTTAAGATATTAATCCCATCTTGTAGAATTTAACTGTGATCTGATTATCAAAACGACCCTTTCAGAGATGTTGGAGTAGGAATGAGAAGACAGGAAATCTATGTGAGCAACAGCTGAATAAAGAGCACTTAGACATGTGACCTTTTCAGTTTAATTTAGAATTCTTCCCTGGTTCCCTGTGAAGCATTACAGTTAATGAGCATTTTAGTTTTATCATTAGTACGAACAGAATTAAAGCCTAAACATCTTTGTTCATCGGGTATTCATAGGCTATGAAAGGAATCATGATAATGCTCTCTTGGCAGTTTAGCAGTCACTTATTAATGTTGATTAAATGTTTTCAGAACACACTGGATAGCAAGGATGGAGTGCTGCAAAGATAGGGTCTGTAACTTCCTTTGTGTAATGGACTGAGAAATTATCAATTAAATGTTCTAACTAGCAGCATATTGTTGTGGAATTTGGTATTATGTTCTGCAGTGATAGTAGAGATCATTAGTAAATATACATAAAAGGCAAGACAATTACAGCTGTGTATTAAAATGTAAAATACGTCCCTATGAATCTGTTTAGGAATATTCTAGGCTTTAGGATGTTGCATATGTGAATAATCGGTGTATGTACACACCAGGCTGTAATGGGTCAAACAGTCTAGCTGAAGGAGGCATGCTTCTTAGGCAAGATGTGATTGCATCAGTTGTAATCCTGGGTTGTTTTGCTCATTAGGAACCCAATGCTAATAGCGTGGCCTGGAATACCCAGTGTGAGGATATGCTTTGCTTTTCTGGAGGGGGTTACCTTAATATCAAAGCTAGCAACTTCCCTGTCCACCAGCAAAAACTGCAAGGCTTTGTTGTGGGTTACAATGGCTCCAAGATCTTCTGCCTTCATGTTTTCTCTATGTCAGCAGTTGAAGTTCCACAGGTAATCCTTTAATCTCATTAAGTGTTGCTTTATATCTCATAAACATGAGTGTTTAACAAGTGAAGAAGCTTTTCTGAGATTTACTTGCATTTCATTACTAAAATGATTGCAGTTCACACTTTCTTCGTTGTTATTTAAGTTATATTGTGTGATCTATTTTATTTTTGTTTCTTTGGCATTAATTAAGCTAACTTCCTTTTTGCTGTTGGTAATTGTTGTTTCTGATTCTCCCTTCCTACTTGCAAATGCACATAATCTAATATAGTGCAGGCCTTACCTCCTGCGGTATTTTTACTGTGTTCTCTCTATATAACTTTTCCCCAGTTGTAATTTCATTTTTCTTGAATACATCAAATCCTGACTTATTGTTGCTTCGTCTAGATGTGTTTAGGCAATATTTAAATGGTATATTTTAGTCTGAATGTATAGTACATGTGTAGTCTTTATATTCAGAATTTAGGGATTGCCTTCCATAAAATGCTGTTTTCTGTGTCATGAGATGCAATGGAAGTCCCAAGAAACAACGCAAAAAAAGAAAGTAAAAAGATTGTGACTCTGTGCATCCAAGCATGTGCAGGATTTGCCTCTGAGAGTGGATGAAGGAGGCAGGATGCCCTGTGCTTGTACTGACTGATGCACAGCTGTGTTACAGACCCCTCTGTCCCCTGAGGCCCTGGGCAAGTCCTTGATGAGGCTCTGGGTTGCCCAGGGTGGTTGGCAGCCACAGACAGGATCACTCCTGCCTGCCTTTGCCATGCTGTAGGCGCCGAATGCCACAGAATTACTGTGCACTATTGCAGAGGCAGCTTTTCCAAAGCTATGCTTTTGGAGAGAGGGAGTGCCAAAGGGTGTACAATTTTCATATAAATGGATAAAAATAACACAGAAATGGACCTGCATCCTGCTGGGCTTGCAAACCCAGGTTAAGGCACAGGTGTTGCAGTGCTCCCTGTTCCCTCAGAGGGCTCGAGCTGTGGCTGCAGACCCACATCTGTCTGTGTGTGCCTCCCTGCAGCAGCTGGCAGTTCCCCACTTGGGTTTCCTTCAGGGCAGGGGCAGGTCCTCGAAAGCCTGGGTGTCTTTTGGGCCTTTATGGTCACAGTCCTGATAGAGCAGCTTTGTCCTCGAGGTTGGGGCAGAAAGCTTTCTCCCCATGGCACCCTTCCTGTGTGCCTGCATGTTTCCAGGGACGCGTCACGCTCGGCAGTGGTGCCGCTCCTCGTGTTCTCAGCCTTTGAGAACACACTGCCCCTCCTTTGCTCTGCTTCCAGAGTACCAAAAAAGCTCCGTGTATGTCATATTTACTGTGTTCAATTCCCAGAAGTATTCACATTCTTATCTATTTCCTAATACTGCAAGGAACTGAAGATTTCAAAATGGATGAGTTTGGAATGTAATTAACCCAGCTTGTGTAAAGATTTGATAATGATCACCCCAGAATGTTGTCTGTCTGTGTACAAAACTCAGATGTTTATTCTCTGGGCAGCTTGTAATGGTTGTGATTAGAATATATCTTTTTTTTCCCAAATGTTTGTAGAGAATCTTATTAATATATCTCAGTACTATTCTTTCTGATACATGTTTTTTTCTATGACAATCCTCAGTCTGCACCCATGTATCAATATCTGGAACGAAAAATGTTTAAAGAAGCCTATCAAATTGCCTGTTTGGGGGTGACTGATGCTGACTGGAGAGAACTGGCCATGGAAGCCTTGGAAGGGCTGGAGTTTGAAACTGCTAAAAAGGTAAAGCATTTATTTACTTGTTTAGCAGAAAGCTTGGAATTTATATTTATATTTGTATTTATATTTATATTTATATTTATATTTATATTTATATTTATATTTATATTTATATTTATATTTATATTTATATTTATATTTATATTTATATTTATATTTATATTTATATTTATATTTATGTGTGTATAATGCATGTTTTATGACTGGAATGTAAGCGGTGCTCCTGGGTTACTGTCTTGCTTGCCCTTATTGTGTCGTGTTCCGCAAACAAACCAATTGTTTGTTCTATACTCAGGATTTTGAGATGAGGTTTTGAACTGAAGTCTGATGTATCTCTCTGGATAAATGCCATGTTGTAAATCAAAGTGTTGGATAGAAAGAAAATGGTTTCAGCTGGAAAATGCGTTAATGGGTTTAGGGGAGCAGAGCTGGGAAGCCGCTCAGCAGTGCCCACCGGGTGGCAGCAGAGGATGCTCAGCTGGCTTTGGCCCCCACCTTCCCTCCTGCTACAAACTTGCCCTTTCCCCTCTAAATATTTAATATAACCTCAGTACAAATGTGAAGATTTCCTGTTCTTTGTATCTACCCGTTAACGTTCTGTGAAGGCATTGGTGATGAGATAGTGACATTTCAGTCCTTTTCTGTGTGGCGTGCCTTGCTTTGGGGAGTGGTCTAAGAGTGGGCATATACTGAAGGACGGAGTTTTCTCTGGCATAAAATACTTCCCTATTTTCTTTCACCACCTCTTCTCAAATAAGTGAAAGCAAACTGAGTTCAGTGTCATGAATATTGTATGAAAGACAAAACATTCTAAAAATACACTGAGAATGGTCTGTAATGAAGGGCATCTTTTAATAACAGATTTTTTTTTAAAGAAGAAAATTAAATGCTTTATTTTTCTTTTTTTTTCTTAAGTGGAGGCATCAGAATAATTCCAGTCTCATGGATGGCTTTATGCAAATAGATACTTTTAAAAAGAAGTTTTCAGTGCCTCCTTGGAATTTTAAAGTAGTGCCCTCTTTAGAATTAGAGCGGATTAATTCAAACAAAAGCAGCTTCTTGACATTAAAGGCTCTCAGAGCTCCTAGTCCAATCCGATGTAAGCAGAATATTCTGTGCCCTCTTAAGTATTAGTTTGGTTGGAAGTCTTGAATGTGCAGCCCAAAGAGTTAAATTTCTGTTTTGTGATGCATGTCAGGAATAAGTGCTGAGCTGCTGCAAATTGCACGTGACTTTGCCACTTGAGACTTTGGGTTGCACATTTGTCTCCATTTGCAAAGATATTACACAGTCTTACAGTACTTTTATCTTATCGTCTTCTTACTTCCTTTCCTCTCTTTGAGCTCCTTTCATGCTGGATTTTCAGAATGGTTTAAAAACTAGAAGCATATGCAGCAGGCTTTGACAATAAGATCAGTTGTGTGCCCTTTCTTGTAATAGTTTCCTGAAATTTCCTTGTCTGTGTCACACCTCACATCAAAACGGAGAAGCTATGAAATAGCCAGAATAAAAGCATGTAATATTTTAATTGACATTTTGTATTTCTTGGGGGACTGATCCGCACAGCTCCTGTTCCCTGCTGTGCTGCTCATGTCAGGGCCGAGGTTTTTTGGTTGTCCCTTGTCTCCTTCCATGGAACAACTCAGGGCCCACAGTCAGAGTCAGAGCCCTTCAGGTTCAGGACTGCACAAACCCAAACCCAGCTGTCCTTTTTGCATGAAGACAGCTTGATTCATGCACAATAATATTTGGGTTTTTCTGGGTTTTCAAATTAATGCCTTTTTTTTTTTTTTTTTTAATTATTTTCAATAGGCATTTACCAGGGTACGAGACCTTCGATATTTAGAACTGATCAGCAGCATAGAGGTAAGCCAGTGTTCAAGATGGTGTCTTTTCTTAAACTTATTACTGTGCCAAAATCAGTACTTTCTGTTTTGGAAGGATTTTTGTTTAGATAGTGCTTCTGACTGTTGGAGATGTGTTTGAAGTGAAAATTCCTGGTTAGTAGAGGTGACTCAAGTGCTAATCATAGGATTGGAACTTCTTGGACCAGAATGTGGGTGTGGGATGAGAACTTCTGAAACTGTCTTCAGGAAAACTGGAAAAACATTTCAATATTCAATTAATAATTGGTAGAATACTACTGTGCTGACAGAGCTTAGTACAGAACACTTCATAAACATGAGTTCATTAAGCCTTTCCCTACCCCCTGGAGGTAGGTAATTACTATTATCTCCTCCTTGCAGGGACAGAAACAGGCTCAGAGAAATGAAATGACAAACTCAGGGTCTCATGACAAGTCTGTGACAACTGGAAATAGAATTTGGGACTCCATACTTCCATACTGTGTTCTAATCACTCCTTCCTATTCTATTCACACTTCTTGATAGAATTTCACTCAACAATAACTGTCTGTCATGAGCACTTGAAAATACACACATCACCCTTGTCCTTCTGCAGAGATGGCAAGATAATGCTTAAAGATCTGCATGGAGATGGCATAAAGGGAATTCCTCTTCCTTATGTTAATTAGATTTACACCTTCTCTTAAAGAGTACACTCCTTGTCTTCATGTCTGCAGAGCTGCCTGCTGCTGTTAAAATGCCAGCTGGTTGCAGTGAACTTTTCTCTAACACAGGACAAAGGTCTGCATTAAGAGTCTCTTTTTCTGTTGGTTTTCTTTTTTTTTTCTTTTCAAGGGTATAGGTAGGTGAGAGTGTTCTCTCACCAGTAGTAACCTTTCTTTTCCACATATGCTTCTCCAGATCTGCATTTATTGAGGATATTCTGGATTTGTCATGTCATATTCTGTTAAAGAAAGATTCCCTTCATAAATAGGCGTAAACTTACTTTCACACTTCCTGAAAATGCTCCTTCCACAGTGAGTTCTACATCCCTACTTTTTCTCACCTGCAGTGGATTGGATTCCTTTTAAGGCTTGTAGGGGTGTAACTAAGCACACATCTTCCATTAATATGATGGTTTTCTCTCAGTAATGACATTTTTGACAGAGAAACAGTTGCCACCTCTATCTGGCAAGATTCTGTGGAGTCTTCAAAAAACAGTGTAACAAGTTCTGAGATTTCATTTAACCAAGTTTTTGCAGGGAACTTTGAACACCAGCTCAGTGTCAGCCCAGTCAGTAAGTGTGACCAGGGAGTGATAGCTGAGCCCCTTTGGCAGCAGAGGATTGAATTTGGATGCTTTTGGAATGCTTTTCCCCTTGTGTGCAGTTTTCTTTAAATCCAGTTCACAGCTATGTGTGTCCATACGATGTGGGCTAACTGCAGCAATAATTTTATGCCAGGCAGGGTAGTGGAGTGTGTCCAGTACACAGGATAAGGCACACACACTGGAACACACACATGTGCCTGCAAACCTCTGTCCTGGGTGCCTCACAGGCAGGGTACTGCTGCAGTTTGATTCATATGAAGGGTTTCTCCGTGGCTCTGCACTCACATCAAGGGCTTCTGCATAGCTCTGCACTCATGCTGTCCTCATGGGCCCTTCCCAGGCAGCCACAGCAAGCACTTGTGGTTGCCAGGAGAGCCTGTACAGGTGCACTGGAAGTAACTGGTGCTGACCCAAACCCATGAGCTCTTGCACGTGGGCAGAGTGGAGGTGTCACTGGTTTGTATTCAGAGGCAGGCTAACATACCTTCTGAACCTACTTATTGCTGGCAGTTATCCTCCTGTTTGTCATCCCACCTGCACATATTGTTAATTTAGCCAAATTATGTTCTGGTGAGTTTGTAGGGAGAAAATGAGGAGCCCATCAGTAGCCTTTTTTAAAATAGACTGGTGTAATGATAGCATGTGTTCATTTTCCTGTGTGAAATCAAGACAAGTGATTTTCCATCACTTTGGTTTGTATAGTGACATTTAATTTTGCTCTTCGTAATTTTAATTAAGAAGGGATTTAATCCTTTAATTATAGATTCACCAGAAATGTAGGAGAGGCATAATTATGATATCCCGTTACAGGTTTTTAATTATTAACAGTTCAAATCTGAGCCTGAAAATCTAATTCCTCAAAGGCTATTTCTCACCTAAGTCCATCTAGAATATTTTCTACATCTCTCTTCAGTTTTTCTATTCTTCCAGGATCGGAAAAAGCATGGAGAGAACAACAATGACCTGTTCCTAGCAGATGTTTATGCCTACCAGGGGAAATTCCATGAGGCAGCGAAGCTGTACAAAAGGAGCGGCCATGAAAACCTGGCTCTGGAGATGTACTCTGACCTACGCATGTTTGATCATGCAAAGGTAGGATTTGGCACCTCAACATCTAAGTGCAGAAATATTGATTTACCTGTAATTGTTTGCAAAGTATGATCCTGCAAAAGATTTTGAAGAAATGTGGGCTTTGAATTCCAATTTTATTTTCTCAGGTATTTGTTTGGAGTTCATTTGGCTTATAAGGGGAAAAGTGTTTCTGGCCTGGGTGTAACAGTGGCATTTTCCTTCAGAGTCTGCTACCAAGGCAGCAGGTTTTGTTTTGTAGAGTCTCAAATATGGCTGTGGAAATTCAGGGCTTTTCAGTGGATTCTTTTCAGTGGACACCACCAGTGACTCTTGTGATTACGTAGTATTATCTATAGTAATTTTCCTTCTTTCAAAACTAAAACTGTTGAGGCTATGACTCCTTCTTCTTCATTATCTTACTCAAGAGTCCCTTTTTATTTGTTTGTCTTCCAAAGATGACAAGGTAATACCCATGTGTGCTGGTCACCCCAAGACACCATCTTATAATAAAAATATATTTGTGTCAGAGTAAGTCAGTTCTATGTCAATGCATTTTAAAAACTGTGTAATATGCTAACCTAGAATATTTTTGTTTACTACAGATTTTACTACAAAGATTCGGTGTCTTGGCTTTTTTTAAACTCTGTTTCCATGTAGGAATAAATTGAATATAATTCTAAAAAGTGATGTTTCTATATGGTGATAAGAAGCATTACTTGGCTTTTAAGTCTTCTATGGTGTTTTCTTATCAAAATCCCCGAGAATGCATGCACTGTTTAGTCTCTTTCATCACTCATCAGAGCCTTATTCTGCCCAATCCAGGACATTCACCGTGACATGCACAGAAACTCTGTAGCAGAGATTCCCCAAGCCATGCTGCAGAGAGATCTTTTTCTTCCAAGAGCTCAACAGAAACATTTGGGGGCTTTGCTGATGTAAGCCCGACTTCCGCTATTTTTGGCTGATGAGTCTTTGTTAGCTTCAGTGTTTTGGCTCCTCTTGAACATAAATGTAATTCATACAGGAAAATGTTCCCAGAAGTCTTTGTAAGAATCTTTTAATTCTTGGCTGTAGTCATGTCTATATTTAACCAGTAGAGAGCAAGAGGTCTCATGTCTCCTCTACGTCAGAGTGACTCCATTCAGAGAAATTCAAGGTACTTCATAAGGCAGCTTGTGCAGGGAGTGCACAGTACATGGAAGAACATGTAAAACCCCCTTGTTTGCCAGTTATTTATCCAAGGAAAGATGTATGGGGGAGGGGTGTGCTTTTGTGGTGGTGTTTTCACTGATGCTGCCAGAGTTATTCAAAGGGAGCCACAGAACCTGGGTTCTTGTGCATGACTTTGATGAGGTCTGGATGGAAGGTCCAGACTGGAGGCAGAGGTTGGGAATCCTTTGATATCTGGTCACAGGCTCATTATCACAGGACCGGATCGCTAATTACTGGCAACTCACAAAAAAACTCTTTAAACTGTGAGAAGCTGAGCTTAGCTTTTGATTTTGGGCTTATTTTGGTGAGCTAAGCTGGAAAACAAGTCATGACAAAGAGGTTGTTTGACTTTACTCTTCAGTGCAGTTTTCCATATTCAGAGGCTGTCAGGGTACCTGTGCAGCTGCTCCCTGGAGCAGGGCTGTGCTGCAGGACTGCTTGGGGCTCAGTTAGAGGTGGCACAGATGGGGTGCAGCTCTGGCTGTAGTGGAGAACTGCTGAATTGCAGTGGTGAAGCAGATCTGGTGTGTGGGTGCTCCTTGTAGAGGTTTTTGCCCATTTGTTGCTTTGGTTTTGGTTTTTTAAACCTCAATCAGAATTTGCCAGAAACACAGAGGATACACAGTTTTCCCCTCTTTTTCCACCTGACATTTATCCTCTGTTCTGATTTTTCTTTTGATAAAAGCTGTTTAATGGGCAGTAGCCTGTTCTGTTAACAGATAAAATTGCCCTTAATCGATCTTCTGGTGTTGAAGAGGGGTTTTGTATTTTTTTCCTGGCACATGATGTCAACAGATGTGAACCATATGGTGCCAGAGCTTTAGTATTGGCAGAAGAAGCTGAACTAACTATTAGAAATACTTCCAAAATGGTTATCAACACAGAGTCCAGGCTTGGTGTTTGCATTCCTTCCACAAGTCCAAGCAGTGCTTCAGAGCACTCTCACTTTTGAGCAGCTGTGGTTCTGTCCTTGCAAAAGAACTTCATCGATGTATTTTTTAAAATACCTTGTTTTCTGCAAAGACACTTGATAATTATTTCAGCCTTCAGTTGATTTGTGGTAGGGCATCCTGATGCCAACGTGTGATTAAGTGGATGTGCTGTTGTTAACTGAGCGTGTGCTGGGACTGGCTTGTCTTTGAGAATGAATCCATACCTGCTTGGCTTGCAAGAGAAAATGTGAAACTTGGAATTGATCTGTTAGAGTTTTTAGGTTAGTACCATTTTGTTTTGGGAAGGCCTGTTCCTGACAAGCTTGCAGAAATCCTAACTCGTATCCACTGAACCAGGCTTAGCAGAGAGCAAGAGGGGGCATTAGTGCTGCCTCTGAGGCACCTGCATTGTCCTTCTCTGGGGCTGGCCAGAATCTACTGCTATTTTTTTTAACTGAAAACTGTCTAAATGGGAGAGTTGCCATTGTTTCCTCTCAGACCTGGGGCCTTGATGATGAGCTGCTGAAGGCTGGGTCAGTCAATGTTGCTCTCCATGGAGTATTTCTGTCCCTAGGAGGCATCATGATATTAATTACAAAAGCCTTTATGTATTTTAGAGTTAGACTGTAATGACGTTTGTGACCAGAAGGTAATGCAGACTTTTGTATTGCACTGTTGCAGGAGTTCCTGGGATCTGGAGATCCCAAAGACACAAAGATGCTGATAAAAAAACAAGCAGACTGGGCCAAGGATATCAATGAGCCAAAGGCAGCAGTGGAGATGTACCTCTCTGCTGGCGAGCACATGAAGGCCATCGAAATCAGTGGGGACCACGGCTGGGTGGATATGTAGGTTTTTTGTCACCTCAGAGATAATACATAATAAAAGCTTGAATGAGATATTATGAATTCCACATAATTTTAAAATAAGACCATATGTATTTGGTATCTGCCTTTATATCAGCTGGAGTATCTGAAACACATCTATGATTAAAAATGTTTTAAAAGTTGCATATGTTTAGAGGGTAGGGCCATAAATATATTACAAAAACAAATGCATTACAGCAGTGAAGAGTATGCATGGGTTCATCTCAAATATGAGATTGTCTAAAATAGCTCGAGTGCCTTCAGAGTAATCATCACAGCAGTAATTGCACCTGGTAGCCCATTGCTGCTGTTCTCATCTAAAAGGTAGAGAAGTCACCTGGGGCAAAGAGTCTTTAGAAATTTTGTGGCTGCTCCTGTCGCTGGTCATTTCTCATCAATGTCGATGGCACTTTGGGTCATTTGCTGAGCTGCCTTAAGATCTTGGCCAGGCCCTTCCGCCTGCCCTTGCATCTGTTTTGCTGTGTGACACATGGGGTGATATTTATTTAGGAGTCTGCTGCTCCGCTCAGGGTTGGGGAAGTGTATCCTGTGCCACTGGGTCATGTAGGATGTGTTCCCTCCTTCCATCTGCACAGCTCTGCAGGGAGTGAGATACGGAGCTGAATTTGTGAGTAAAGAGGGGAGGGGTTTGAGTTTGCAAAAGGAGAAATGCTATTTGGAATGTTTACTGAAACTGTTTAAAGGGTGTTGCATGGTAGTACTATTACGATGTTTATTAAATGTTAACTGATTAAAGGTGAAGTTATGACAATAATTAAAAGGCAAAGCACCAAGGCAGAATCTGAAACATCTGGCTTCTTTCTGCCGAGTCTAGGTTAATCGAAATTGCTCGGAAACTGGATAAAGCTGAGCGTGAGCCTTTGGCCAAATGCGCATTCTATTTTAAGCAACTTGATAACCCTGGCTATGCTGCAGAAACCTACATGAAGGTTGGTGACCTGAAAGCATTGGTCCAGCTCCACGTGGAGACTCATCGCTGGGAAGAAGTAAGTGTGCCCTTGATTTCTGTTTTGAAAACCTCTGCTTCTCAGTCACTGGCTGCAACAAAAAAGGGAGGCAAATGTCTGGCTCCCCCAGCATCGTCGTGAAGGAGAGGCAGGCAGGGAGGGAGGGAGGGAGGCTTCTGCAGAAGGATTCAGAGTATCTCAGTTAATCGTGTATGCCAGCATGTGTTTGGTGGTGGTGGTGTTATCTGAAAGTGAATCTAAACTGCATTTATAGTGTTACTTCAATTTCTTTTAGAAGATATATTCAGTAAAAATACAAATATTTTTTGTCTCTTGGTGGGAAATCTACTAAATTTCCTGGATAATCACTTTCAAGTCTTCTTGTTTCAACAGTCAGTCTGTTATTATGTTACGCTTCTTTTCTTTTGTTGTTGATTGCTTTTTATTTTAAAACACATAAGTTTCCTACTAGAGAAAATATGGATTACACTCTCTATTCTGTGTATATGTTTTATTATGAATTTTCTTAGAGCTGAAGGATTGATCCCATGGAATGTTCTAAACCCTTGAACTGTTTAAACTTTGCGATATTCTAAGAATTAATTTTTTATTTATGTCAGGCATTTGCTCTGAGTGAAAAGCATCCTGAATTCAAAGATGAAGTCTATGTCCCTTATGCTCAGTGGCTGGCAGAGAATGATCGATTTGAAGAAGCCCAAAAAGGTGAGAATGTCACTGACAGATCACTCCTCGCTCCATATTTACTTCATAGTTCTCCACTACAGAATATGCAGACTCTGCCTTGGCGAATTTCTTATCAGTGGTATTCACAACCAGATGTAATCCATGTTTTCATGCTGGTTTTAAAGTAACTGGAAATCTCCCTTATTTTATAGGAAAATGTGATGGATCTATCAAAAATGATGGCATCTAAATATAGGTCCAGATTTTCTATCTTGTATATCTGAGTGTGGCATATAAGAGATATTTGGCCTATAATACTATCCTAATACTTTTATCTCACAAAAATTCACACATTAGCAGCCATCTTATAAACCTGAGTGAAAAACATAATTTTTCCTTGTATTTAGGTAATACTGGATTTGCACAAGTAAAGTTTTCCTGTTTCTTTAAGGTTTTTGTGGGGTTTATTTGGCTTATAAGATTACATTTGAACTGTCAGCTTTCCATCCTATGGAAAGGCTTCAAAATTCAATCCACAAAGTGTTCCAGAGACAAGGAGCTGTTGAAGTGAGCTCTGTGTGGAGCCAGGAGGGCTTCAGTTCAGTGCCTTGGCTCAGGTGCAGCTCCCTGTGACAGTGGTGCCTGCTGTTCTGAGCCAGCTCAGATCCAAGCCTGGCGCAGAAGGGCCCAGGTAGGGAACAAGCTGGGCCTGATCTGTGTCTGCACAAGACGAGTTTGTGTCTTGGCACCAAGCCTTTGAGCACCTAGTTTGGGGCAGTGGGGTAGTTTGCACTTTCTGAATGCAGGTTATGGGCCCCCTTTGTTCCACAAAGCCCTGTGCTGCGGGGGCTCAGCAAGTGTAGATGCCCAGAACTGGGTGAGCTGGAGGTCCGCATGGGACTGTTCCAGTCTCATGTGAGGTCTGGTTCAAGCTGAGCTGGCTTCACTCAGGGAGCAGCAGTGCTGTGGGGTCAGGTTTTTTCGGGGTTGGTTCCCCCCAGCCCCGTTTCTTTATATGAAGACTGCGTTGGCCAAATGCATGTTTGCCAAGTGAGAATTGAGGGTGTCGGCGCAGCAGAAAAGGAGATGCTGTTAGTAAATGACAGAAGGGTGTAGTCTGTGCTGTACTCTTTTAAAGTATTCAGCACAATACTTTTAAAGTATTCAGACACACCAGAGAACTGACTTCAAACAATGTATTGTAGTTTTGAGTGAAGTTGTGATTTGCAGTATTTGGAGATCACTGTTGTTTGTACAGAGATGTAATCATCACAGCATCTTCCCTCTTTTCTATTTAAAAAAAACCCCAGCAACGAGTATTGTACATATTCCTTCAGCTCAAGAGTTGCTGAGACAGTGTAAAAGTTTCAAAATACCTACAGATTCTTCTCATGTTACACTAGTGTCACTGCTTTCAAGGAAGAAAATACCAGTGTATAATCCCTTTTATCCTGCCCTGGACAGAGTATTTGATATGGGCTGAATAGACTGCTCTCAATTCCAAAACATTAATTTCCCTTAATTGATATAATCACACTGTAAACCCGTCTTTGTTTTGGGCTCTGTAGCGTTTCACAAGGCTGGCAGGCAGAGAGAGGCTGTGAGGGTGCTGGAGCAGCTAACACACAACGCCGTGGTTGAAAGCCGATTTAATGATGCAGCCTATTATTACTGGATGCTTTCCATGCAGTGCTTAGACATAGCCCAAGGTGAGTCACTGAAAGGAAGTTGGTGTTTGTTACCTTATTATGCACGTAGACAAACAAGTCCTGCATTGTGATAGCATTGCTGCAGCTGCTTCACCGCTGAGTGGTTTGGTTTGGGTTTTTTAATGCTGTACATATCCCGGGCTTGTGCTATTTTTGTAGTTCTCTGGTTTTCCCATGTGCTAATTTAAAACAAATAAACAAACCAGCGACATCAGCAGGCGTAAGGCTCCTTCTGAAGTCTGGCTGGGATGATAATCGTGCCTCCTGGGACCATTCGTCCTCCTGCACCTTCCCACCACACCCATTGCCTGGAGGCTTAACATGCTAGTAAATAAAAGATGTTGTAGAATAGGTTAGGGAGGGTACAAATTATTTCTGCCCACAGGTAAAACTTGTTGTTTGCTAGCTGTCATCTTGTCTCCCAAATGTATTTCACTGGGAGAGAGGTGTTAATAGCTAACAGGTGTAGTTTAGTGACAATGAATACAGAAGGTTGGGAATACTGCCTTTTGCCTGGTGCTCTAAGTACCTTTGGTTTTAGTTCAGCTGATCTATCACCCCTCAGATGTTTGAGATGCATGTTTTTCCAAACAGCTTAGTAGTGTATTTGGTATTTGTGAAAATTTTCAAAACTAATTTTATTTATGAACTCTGGCATTCTGGAAGAGGTTTCCAGGGATGCACACCTGCTGGTTTCTACCTGTACCTCAGCTGTAGCCTCTGGCTGTGCCAAACCGTTGCCTCAGCTGTTTTGCTGTGCTTGTTTCAGGCCAGAAGCTTGCTCAGAAGAATAGCAACTCTGTAAATATATGATTTGCTTGGGTAGATGAGGCATACTTGACCTGGTACATAGCTCCTCTGGCAGTGCTAGTGCTAAAATCATAACAGGTTGTTTTCTTCCAGCTGAGTCTCATAGACTGCTCTTTGAGACTGACACCAATGCCTTTGCCTCCCACAGAGAACGAAGGACAGCAGACTGAAATGTTGCAGAAGTTTCATCACTTCCAGCATTTGGCAGAAGTTTACCATGTCTATCACTTTATTCAAAGATACACTGTAAGATACTCAATTTAGAATTGTGTATTTATGCTTCCTGAGCTTTTTTCCTTAGGGAGTCCAGAAATAACTAGGACTTTTCAGGCAATCAAATATTGAATGTACATCAGTGGTACTGTATAGTAACTTTATTTATTTATTTAACTTTATTTTATTTTATTATACAGTCTTCAGCTGTCCCGTACAAGAACTTGCTCAGCTCCTTACAGCTGCAGGTGGAGCAGGGCTGTGCCAATGCCTGACCTCCCTCACACCCATGGCCCTTTTTGTTGGTTACCTTGGTTTGGTCCCATGGTACCTGAGCCTCTGCTCCTGCACAGGCCAGGGTCAGATTTTCCCTTAGTCATTGGAAAACAGGGTTGAACAGAAGAAAGCACTTTAGCCTGGGGATTCCCACGTGTGTCAGTGATATGCAGTCAGAGTGAGGAGCTCCTACTAATTCCAGTAATTAGAGTCATGTTGCCATCACTGCTGGTGCAAAGATCTGTTGTAAAACATTTGAGAACCCTTGCTCTGTGCCCTTGCCCAAAAGAAGACTCTGTGCTGTGGAGTCTTTGCTGTCAGACTATTTTAGATCTCACAGCATGAGAGACCCTGCACTGTGACTGTGCAGACTGCCCTCATTTTTAAATAACCTGTTAAAGGTTCTGTCTTAGCTACGCTGATCTCTCTGCGTCTCTTTTCTGTGTATATCAGGCATGAGCTTTGGTAATAAAGACATGCAAAATCCACTTGCTATGTTCTGTCAACACCTCTTTTCTCAATAGATGAAAGAAACACAGTACTAGAGATGCCTTGTGCTGTGATGCTTACTGATGTAAATTGTTGGTTTTCCAGCTTAGAAATGTGTGTCTATGTTTTTCATACCACAGGAGGAGCCTTTCAGCTTCCACTTGCCTGAAACCCTCTTCAATATTTCCAGGTTTCTGCTTCACAGCTTAACAAAGGAGACTCCTTTGGGGATCTCAAAAGTGTATCCTTCCAATACAGTACAAAATCTAGAAGTTATCATGTGATACATTAAAGGAATAACTGCTGTTGGTCCAAGGCAGGGACCTCCTGCAGGGAATCTTCAGTGTCAGTTGTTGGTTATCATTAATAGGAACTGATTTCTGTCCCTCAGGAATAATCAGCATCTTCAAACTATTGGGTGCTGAGCTGCACTAGTTTGTTGTTTGTTATAGTTTTGGAGAGTTGTGCAAATCAATTAACGTAACTCGGTTAGGGCACCTAGAACACCTGCCCATTCTGGTGTGTCACCTGTGTCAGAGGGGCAACTTGTAGGACACCAGTCACTGCAAAGAGATGTTGGTTCTGAATCCTGACAGTGTTGTTGCGAGGAGACTGAACTGAAGCAGAAGTGGGGAAACCCAGGAGCTTTTGCTTCCCTTGAGGCTGGTGTGGCCATGTGGTCTGTCAGGCCAACATCTGCATGGCTTTGTTAGTGCCTAGGGAATCCCTGGGGAGTGCTTCCTGAATGGTCTGTGTGAGCCCTGGGAAATGCACCTTTCTCTGAGAGACAGCCAGAAGGTCACTGGATGTCATAGGGAGGCCTCGTCTTGGTTTTACTTAATTTCTGGCTTTGGATGGGATGTCAGCTTTCCCTTTCATAACTTCCTCGCTTCTAAATGCAGAATCTTTGTCATAAAGTCTTTGGTAACAGGCCTTGTGGTCAGTAGGTGAAAACATCAGTTACTGGTTCACTCTGGTGAAAGGGAAGGACAGCACTTGGCTACTAACATGGGGCACACTATTTCCAATTACATCAGGTGTATTTACTCTGTGTCAGTGGGTTACTTACACTGTAAAAAATATTTTGTGTTTTGGATTTTTTGTGGCTGGGGGAAAATACATGTACCCCAAAATTAATGAAATATTGTCAATAGAGTCAGAATATTTAACCTTAGAAGCATTTATGTAGGGTCAGTTCCTTACCTTGCTAATAATTGCCCACAGATGTTTTGATAGTCCTTTCACACGTGTAAATTAAGTTCTGTAAATAGATTTCTCTGGATAAAGCCTGTTTGAAGTCCCAGTGTTGGATATGCTTAATTGCACAACTTCTATGATTAGACAGAGTATTGCATGTTTTCCTAAATGCTGTATATATTTTTATTCCTTAATTAAATTATAGCAATACATTATTGGCCCTGGCAAAGCAGAGTAAAGCTCTTGGTGCTTATAAATTGGCTCGTCATGCCTATGACAAGCTGCAGGGACTGCAGATCCCAGAGAGGTTCCAGAAATCCGTTGAGCTGGGCAGCCTGACAATCCGATCCAAGCCATTCCATGACAGTGAAGTAAGTTGTAATGTGTTTCATGTTAATCATTAATATGTGGCCTAATCCTAGAATACGAGTTCCTGTGTGCACAAAACAATCTGAAACATATTATGCATGGCTCTGTGATATAATTATATTTCTGCTGGAAACACAGTCCTTTTATTGTTATTCTTCAAGTCAGACTTCCTTCTGCTCCTGAGAGCAAATTAAAATCAGCCCTCTGTGGGCAGCTTCCATCCTCCTTCTCCTCTCTTGCAGTCACCTTCCTCGCTGCCTGTTAATTCTTCCAAGCCCTTTTCTCCCCAGTTCACATGCTATTGTTCCACAGTCTTTGTCTCTCTCTCCAGCTGGAGGTCACTTTCATTTGTCCCACTCCTAACACTCTTTCCCTCCTCCCTCCATCCCTTCAGTGACCTTCCTTCCGTAAATCTTATTTAACACCTTTTCTTCTTCCACTGAAAGCCACTGAAGTCTGGCTCTCTGCAGTGTTCTATAAAGCCATGTCTCAGGGAGTACTCACTAAAAATAAATTGCATTGTACCAGTGAACATGCACCTGGCCTCCTGAAATAATAGAAACACACCCTTTAAGAACTGCCTAAAATAACTCTGCTCTAGAAAAGAGATGAATTAATTGGAGAACCTAAATTCGACCAAATCTTAGAGCAAAAAACTTTGCTTCAGCAAACTTCTCTTCAGCTTCTTTTGTCCCTGTGTATTTGATGCAGAATTCTGCTTCTGTTACTGCAAAGGCAAGGTGAAAATTTAATTGTTAAAATGGTGAAGACAGCTTTTTTTAATGGGAAAACTTGCTGGTTTGTTAAAAAGGGAAAGCATTTTCAGATGTTGAAGGATCTGTTTTCACAGCAGTGCTTCTCCAGACTGGCGCTGATGTTGTATCAGTGTTGTCAGCCGAAGGGGCCCGTATTTAATTGAAAACAAAGAGTTGGTGATGTACTGGTCTGTGATTACCCTGCTCTCAATCTGTCTTTTCAGGAGCTCGTGCCCCTGTGTTACAGGTGCTCCACCAACAACCCTTTGCTGAATAACCTGGGGAATGTCTGCATTAACTGCAGACAGCCTTTCGTCTTCTCGGCCTCCTCCTATGGTGTGTTGGGACATCAGGTTTGCTCATGCTTTGCAAGTAGATAAATTTTAACAGAGTAGGTTAGTGCTTAATTTCTTCTCTCTGCAGTGTTGTTTGGCCAAACAGATGTTATTTTACTGCTGTTAAATTTGACTAAGTGGGGGTTGTTGGATCTCACTTCAGGGCAGCAGCAGCAGCAGCAGCACAGCATTGTTTTACTGCCAGACACTGAAATGCATCTAGTGTTCTGTGAAGGTGAACACAATCCTTTCAGAAGTTCAGGAGATTGGTTTGCTGTAATTTTTTTTTATTTAACTTGTTTCATGAGAGAAGGTGGGCAGAACACCACTGACGTGGAAGCCAGAGGCTGCTTGTTACTGAAGGAGCAGAGTATCTGCTATGAGGCATTTCCTGAGTTCCTGCTGGTCAAACACTTCCTGCCTTTCCCACCTTTTAGAGGTGCTGCACCTGGTTGAGTTCTATTTGGAAGATGGCATCACAGATGAAGAAGCTGTAGCTCTCATTGATCTTGAAGCTCCAAGAGTGAGTAAAAGAGAGAATAAATGGCAAGAGATGATGACTGACCGTATCCTTTTGATTAGAATTGGTTTCCAGTTCTTCTCATAGGGAAATATTAAACAATTTTGAGTTTATTTTTTCCCCTTAGGTTTAAACCTTTCTTTTTGTCATAAGACTGATGTAAGTACAATTGCATCTTGTTTCTTTCTCGTGTTGGTATAACAACCAAAGTGTGGTTTAACTAAACCTAACATTGTCAAGAAGCTTTTCCATCAGAACAGTTTATTTCTGATCCTGTGCAATATTTATTTTTAACCGTGGAATGCCATGCTTCACCTATTCTGTGTGAGCTGCTTTCTGACAAGGATGGGGGGAATCTGGAGTGCGTTGCTTCCAACAGCAGCTTCCTTTAGAGCCTGCCTTCTCTCAGCCAAGGGAAGCAGCACTTCACAACTCTTCCTGTTGAGATCTGGTTTGGAATGCTTTGGCATCCAGAGCTCCCAGTTGCTGGGGAGGTTTACAGAATATGAGATGTAGAGTAATGCACAAGAACACACAAGCTCTGACTAAAGCTGCCCAAAAATGTAACTTCAATAGATTGCTTCCTTTGCTCTGTCATCTGTGGAAGGGTAAGAGCTGATGTCATGCCTGGCTATGGTCAGTCTTGCTGTTCTACAGCAGATGGAGTGATAAACTTCCCCTGTCACTGGAAATCCCAGCAAGGCCTTCTTGATGCTTTTTATAGTGACCCAGGCACTGTCACAGTTTGAGATACTCTGAAGCAGCAAGGGTACTGGTCCTGCTGGGGTGCTTTCATAGGATTCTGTCAGTGCTGGCTATGGTAAGCAGAGCCCGTTTTACAGGAATTCTTGTCCTTCCTTAAGACGTGCATCCAGATGCTCAGAGTTTGAGGCTTGATGACAGTACAGATATTATTGAGGATGATGATCCCTTTACAGCAAAACTGAGCTTTGAGGTAAGAACTGTACCAGTATCTATCAACAGAAATTAATAGAAAGTTTTACTTGACAGAGCCGCTCTTCTGGTGTGCGTGTGGTACAAAGAGAGCTGCAGAGCAGGGGACTGGGAGAGGGATGGCACTTGAGAGGCAAATGGACTAACCAGTCAACTCCTCCCTTAAGAGCAGCAAACAAAACCCCTCAAACAAGCCAGCAAAATCCACACACAAAAAAACCCAAACAAACAAACACAAACCTCACAAAACAACGAAGAGTTTAAACTAAACGTTGCTGGAATTTTGTTTTCTCACCGTGCACTGGTACAGCAGCAACACACCCATAGAGCAGGCCTTAGTGTGAGGGTTTCATAGAGACCGAGCATGGCTGTTATTTGCAAGGAATGATGTTAAAGAGATAAGAGAAGCTCACTGGAAACAGATATGTCTGGATGCTGCTGTCACTGAAGGTTTTGATAAAGCTGACAGGGAATTTGGTGGGACAAGGCTTGGGCCAGTTCTACATTAGCTTCTTCTAGTGAATTTAACTTGGCTTCTTAAAACAACTTACAAATCCTCAAAGGGCCTTGCAGTTGGTAACAGCGATTCTTTGCAAACCTGCTCTCGTGCAGCAAGGAGGCTCAGAGTTTGTCCCAGTGGTGGTGAGCCGTGCTGTGCTCCGCTCCATGAGCCGGAGGGACGTCCTGATCAAGCGCTGGCCGAGGCCGCTGCGGTGGCAGTACTACCGCTCCCTGCTGCCCGACGCCTCCATCACCATGTGTCCATCCTGCTTCCAGGTAGGGTTTTCATGGAGAGCTTTAAAAAATAAACAAAAAGCCCTATCCAGAACCTGATGGGTGAAACAGTGCTAATCATTGAAACCTCATAGTCTAAAATGTACTGAGCAAATTCCTGAATGAGGCTGAGACAGAGCAGTGAAACCCCAGCTCTGAGCTGTGTGCTAGATAGAGGAACAGCTGCCTTCAAAGACTTGGCCATAGCTGAATTTGAGAAGTTGCCCTGACAGCAAGTCAGAGCCTCTCAAGCAAATCTTGGCTGACCAACAGAAGCTGATTTGTATTTATTTCCTTTTGCTCTGTCTCTCTGACTTGCAGCCTGGTCTAGCAAGGAAAATCAGTCAGTGACTGTTATCTTGTGATTCATTCCTGCTCCTGCCGAACTCAGAAATGACTTTTTGAAATGCTGGAATTCAGTCATGTTTGCATACGCAACTGTCTAATTGTCCATCCTTTTGCAAAAGTAGTTAATGGGTTTGTGCCTTCTCAGCAGCACTGGCAGAGGTCTATGCAGTGCTTGCTGCTCTGTTCCAGGCTGTAGCATCTCAGGTGATTGAAACCAAGAGGACCAATTCTCTGTGGTGGCAGTTCCAGAATATCTGTGCTATTGAGCAGCCATTGAGCTCAGTTTGCATTTTCTTGGAGCAGGGTACAGGCTAACTTGTCTTAAATCTGTTCCTAATTAATAGATGTTTCACACAGAAGACTATGAGCTCCTCATACTTCAGCATAATTGTTGTCCATTCTGTCGGAGGAGAACAGATGAGTCAAACCAATGAAGAAAACCAGTCTTTTACCTCAAAAACAGACTCTCCTGTTGGCTTGGCAAAACACTTCTTAGATCTGTAGAGCTTTTCTAACAACTTAGTTATGTCATCTTGTCCCATTTTGTATGTAAGAGTGGAACCAAGTTGAAGAATTGTAATTATTTTTTTAAATAAAAATGTCTGGTTTTTGTGAATGTGCTCTGCATTTTCCAGGCAAGCAGCTGAAGTGCCACAGAATTTTACAGGAATGTTTCTAGGATCAAGTTCAGCCTCTCAGTAACTGTTTTTACTCCAGATTGTGCTCCTTATAACACACCAGTTACTGACAGATCTTCAAATAAATGAGACTATTTTTCACTATTCATTGTCTCAGAATTTGCTATAATACTGATGCTTCTGATCTTGAATTTCTTTTTCCTTTCTATTCCATTTAGGCAAGAACAGCACTTAGAGTTTAGAGCCCTTCAAATATAATCTGAAGAGTTCCACTACTCTTGGCACTGGGGGCATCTCACAGCCACCCTGGGGCAGGTGGTGGCTGAATCTGTGTGGAGTTTACCTGGTTAAAGTGCAGGATGTCAGACTGTGCATGCCTGAGTTCCGTGGTGCTGCCGTGGAGGGCTGTGCTAAGGGAGTGCTGCTGAGCAGGGTGTCCCCAGCATCGTGTCAGTCCTGAGCCAAGGGCAAGCTGTGTGTGCAGGTGGGAGGGGACAGACCCATTGCTCTCTGCTGCAGCCTCTTGCGCAGGCACGAGACACGGGGGGCATCAGTCCCAGGCACCACCTGAGCCCCCACGCTGGCTCGCTCTCCCTACAGGACTGGGCAGGAAATAGGAGAACAAAAGCCAAGAAACTCCTGTGTTGAGATAAAGACAGTTTAATAGCTGAAGTAGAGCTCTGCATGCAAGCAAAGCAAAGCAAGAAGGGATTTATTCCCTGCTTCCTGGAGAGCAGGGCTCAGCATGAGTAACCGTCACTTGGGAAGGCAAATACCACAAACACAACATCCTTCCTTCTTCCCCCTTTCCCTGAGCTTTTATTTTGGAGCACATCATCTGGAGTGGCACACCCCTTTGGCCAGCTGTCCCAGCTCTGTCCCTCTCTGTTCCCTGCCCTGCTCTGGCCTGTGTCTGAGGGGGACAGAGCAGGGAGAATGGGGACCCCAGTGCTCAGCCCCAGCTGCAGCACTGGTGTATTCCCAGTGTCGGTTTAGACACCAACGCACAGCCCCCCACGCTGCTGTGAGGGAAGTGAACTCTGTGCCAGGAACACCAACCTACCCCCGGGCAGGGGATCTCACGAGGATGGTCACAGGGTCATTCCCAGCAGCAGGAAGATTCATGTAGGTAACCAGCTCGGCTGGAGCTGGGAAGTGATGTCTCTCTTGACTTTAATCCAGTATAAACTGCCCGTGTTGCTATGAGTTCTGTTGTGATGGCAGCCTGTTTGTTCCAGCCTGCCTTTACCCTAAGTGGGAAAGGACATGAGCAACTGGCTGAGGTGGTTGTTGCTGGCGGAGCAGCTCCCACTGGGGCAGCATTTTGCACGTGAAATGGGATGTCTGTCTGCTCGAGTTCCTCTGGAAAAGGAGACCCTGCAATCGCATTGCCAGGTTTCTGAGTCCCTCAGTGGTTCCTGACCAAGTTTGCTTGATTTACCACTTTAAAAACATTCTGTTCTAATTACTGCTTGTCTGCTTTCTGACTCAGCTGTCACTGTTTGCAGTGAAGACTCTGCTATTGACATGGATAAACAATGCTGTTTTGAGATGGGAGCCAGGGTGGAATTCAGCTCCTTCTGGAACTGAGCTGGCTGTGCAGAGCCAGTGGAAATGAAAAATTATAACAAGGAAGAGAAAGGGTTTGCTGTGACACAGAGACAAAATGGACCAAGCAAGGAAGCTTTTTTTTTTCTTTTAAACTACTCTGTGAATACAGTCTAGCTTTGAAAAGTGTTTTGGGCTTTCTGGGCAGAAACACTCCCCATGTCTCATACATGGTGAAGGTGTTCTAGTCCAGGCTGCCCTATGCCATCGAGCCCACCAGCCAACATCATGCTGAGGAGTCCCTGGAGGTACAAGAGGTCCCACCACGGCACATTGGTTGGAAGGTGTTGTGAGCAATTTGCCCCGTTCCTCTATCTCACTGCTGCCTGCCTGTCCTGTTGCTGCATCCAGTGGTGACGCACGCCAGCCCTAAGCTCTGCACAGCAGCTGCTACCTCAGCAGTGGCTTATTGCATCAGCTTAAAGTGTTTTAGGAAATAAACCTTTAATCCCTGTGTTCCCAGGTACAAGTGAAACAGCTGCATTTGCAGTTAGAAAGTGGCACTGCTCTGGCCTTGGCAACAAGTGTGAGAAATTAATTGAGAGAGACTTAGGGTAAGCAGTGTGTGAGGATCTGGTATTTTCATGTTAAGGTGAAGGAAGACCTTTGGGACTGTCCAGAGACTGTGGCCTGCATTGGGCTGCCAGCAAGATCTACCCTAGTCTGTGGTGCCAGCACTTCAGCTCCTTCCACCTTCCCCACTTAGAGGGCAGGTTTCCCAGCTTGGTCTCTGCTGTGAGTACAGTGCTTTGTGCTTTTTTCCATTAAACTTATTGCTAAACTAACCTACAAGGAACATTGGTGAAAACTAGGCCAGGACTAGAGGAAGTTTATAAGGCCAAGAGGACATGAACTTCTGCCCACCTTGCACCCATGAGCTCCAGCAGCTCTGGTACATCCTCCAGTGCTGGATGAAGCCCTTGTGTTCACCTGCTCCTGGCTGTGAGGAACGCTCAGCTCAGCCTTCAGTGCAGCCAAAACAGCAAGGGGAGGTGGGTGCTCAGCTCCCTTCCAGCCTCTGTCACCTGTAAAGGGGCAAAGCAAAGAGTCTCCTTGTGCTCACCTCCTGTACGTTTTGTCCCACTGCCTCTGAAAAATTAAGAAAATGTGTGACTCAGCTGCTTGGTTGGCACAAGGAATGTTTCAAGCACAACTGAGTGCATAGAGTGGTGAGTCAGACAAAGAGGACATGGAAGGCTCCAACAATAGCCTTCCCTGTGGAGTTTGATGATTATGCAAGGTTTGAGGAGACTGAGGTTGTCTGTCAACCAGCATATGAAGCTGAGTGTTGGCTTCAGCTCTGAACCTCCCATCAGCGCCCTGGTCCAGCAGCCTTCTCAGAACTATTGCAGAATGATTCCAGTCCAGGACAGATGGACTAGGTTATTTATTAGGTGTTACCAATGTAGTTGGCATGACCCAAATCAGGTACAAAGACAGGCACAGAGGAGATGGCACAACTGGTAACCTGCCAGTGGCGCCAGTGTTTATGGTAGTGGTCAAACCTCCATAGCCAAATCCTGAGCAGAGAGGTGGCTGGAACATGTGGAAGGTTTGGTCATGCTGCCTTCTGCAGCCTCCCCCAGGGACTGGCAGTTATGTGGGGATGGCTCTCTGGTGGGGACTGGCTGCTCTCAGACCACATTCCCCTTGTGAGAATGGGGCTGGGACACCCCTCTGTCACTGAGGAGCCACACCACACCTGCCCAGCCTGGCCACAATTTGCAGCCCCCAAACCCACAGTCCTGAGATTTGAACCCCCTATGTCTCTCCTTTTAGCGGGGAATGGAAAGGAAGAGCAAGGCTGTGTGGGTGGAGCTGCTGCCTCCTTGGAGCCCCTCCAAAAGAATGGTGTGGTGCAGAGCTACCTCATTATATATGTGACCATGAGCCGTGGTCTCCAACAATGACAGCCCTGGCCAGAAAATGGTGTCACCTTAACACCTTCCCAAGAAAGCCAATTACCCCAGGATGATTATGATTAATAATTCTCTAAACCCTAATCGTGCTGACACCAGTGCCTGGAGCTTACCCTGAGGGACACTTTATAAGAGGTGCCCTGTGGACGTGAGTGTAACTAGTTCCTTGGGGTGGCAGTGAAGGCTGAGAGGTGGCAGGAGCTCCATTTCAGAGGCGATTTCCTTCTTGCACAAAAGAACTCCCAGAGTAAGAGCAAAAAACGCCTCACAAACTGCAACCATGAACGGGACAGAAGGCCAAGACTTCTATGTGCCCATGTCCAACAAGACTGGGGTGGTGCGGAGCCCCTTTGAGTACCCCCAGTATTACCTGGCTGAGCCCTGGAAGTACTCGGCGCTGGCTGCCTACATGTTCATGTTGATTCTGCTCGGCTTCCCCGTCAACTTCCTCACGCTGTATGTCACCATCCAGCACAAGAAGCTCCGGACGCCTCTAAACTACATCCTTCTGAACCTGGCGGTCGCTGACCTCTTCATGGTATTTGGAGGCTTCACAACCACTATGTATACTTCCATGAACGGGTACTTCGTCTTTGGAGTAACAGGGTGCTACATCGAAGGCTTCTTTGCCACACTGGGCGGTAAGTTTTCCAAATATTCTGATGTCTTCTGTCAGGAATTTCCCCAGATTTTGGGAGTGGGAGGGAAAACATGCAGATGATCTTGGAAAAACATGGTACCTGTAATGTCCTTGACCTGCTACTGATGTGGACTGAGGTCATGGCCATGTTTCCACGTAGGAGCTTAAGAAACAGACAAGTGACACTTTTTTTTTAAACTTTATTTTGGGAGCCTCCTGCTCAGTATCCTGAGAACCACAGTGCAGCAATGAAAAGCAGCCAATGCCAGAGTTGTTGGATTTGCACATCTCCTTGGCTCACTTTCTGACTCGAGAGATGACAAATTTTTCCTCCCATTTTGCAGGGCTGTATCTGCCATTGGCTCTGGTGTGGTGCATGGTGGTACAGGCAAGCATGGCTCTCCTCCCCATGCCGGCCTGGTATGGAAACAAACACATTACAGAAATTGTGTGTCTAAAAATGCTCTCCTCAGTTCAGTTCAGCCTTCAGCCACAGCTATTGTTTTACTGGTCTGGTCTTTGTGCCGCAAGTTTCCTGGGAAGCTGTGGGTAGTGAAGGGAAATCCTGGGATGATGGGCACTGGTGCATCTCAGAGTGTGACCACAGGCTTGCAGGTGCAGGTGCTGTCTGGGATGAATGGTGGCATCAGCCATGGACCTCAAAACATAGCAGCAAAGTGGTTCCTGTGGGTCAGCAGTACAGTAAGAAGGGGTCTTCTCACACTGTCCTACCACATCTGGCCTTGACCATTCTTCATTTATCTTTCCAAACCCTTGGTGGAGATTAAGCTGCTGCCAGGGGTTGTTCTCAGGAACATCAGTCTGAGGAGGCCTCATGCTGCCAGCAGGGTGTTTTTGTTTTCCTGTTGCTCAAAGTCCCTGTGTCCCTTTCTGTCCCTCTCCCCGGTGCAGGTGAAATTGGTCTCTGGTCACTGGTGGTCCTGGCTATCGAAAGATACGTAGTGGTCTGCAAGCCCATGAGCAACTTCCGCTTCGGGGAGAACCATGCCATCATGGGTGTTGCCTTCTCCTGGATCATGGCCTTGGCGTGTGCGGCTCCCCCACTTTTTGGCTGGTCCAGGTAGGGAAGGCATTGGACCCAGCGTCGGAGCTATGGGAGCCTGGCTGGTGGCTCATCTGTGGCTTCCAGCCGGTTTCCTCTGCTAGGTCCTGACCTGCTGGGCTCACCTTGCAGGTACATCCCCGAGGGCATGCAATGCTCATGTGGGATCGACTATTACACTCTGAAGCCAGAGGTCAACAATGAATCTTTTGTCATCTACATGTTTGTGGTTCACTTCATGATCCCGCTGATGATCATTTTCTTCTGTTATGGGAACCTGGTTTGCACTGTCAAGGAGGTGGGTACCCGCTGGATGCAGTGACCATAGGGCTACCCCGTCCCAGTGCTGGGAACGTTCCCACACCAGGCTCAAGAATGGTGACAGGGGGGCCCTCCAGGGGCCAGCCTGGCCATCCATGAAGTGGGAAATAGCAAACTCCAGATGTGTAGCTTGACTACCATGAGCCCTGACCCTGTGTCCCTACCAGTGCTGGCTCCATTGCCTTTCCATTCCCTTCTGCCCACAGGCTGCCGCCCAGCAGCAGGAGTCTGCCACAACCCAGAAGGCAGAGAAAGAAGTGACTCGCATGGTCATCATCATGGTCATCTCCTTCCTGATCTGCTGGGTCCCCTATGCCAGCGTCGCGTTCTACATCTTCACCAACCAGGGATCGGACTTCGGGCCCATCTTCATGACCATCCCGGCATTCTTTGCCAAGAGCTCTGCCATCTACAACCCCGTGATCTACATCGTAATGAACAAACAGGTAACTGGCAGGGTGCCAGGCAACTCCTCTTTTGTGTTTCTCTTTATAACAGCTGGCAGAGAGTTACAGCATCTCAAGGTGCCAGTGGTCTGGAGTGGGGGTTGTTTCCAGGAGATCTAGTCCTGGCACACGGGAAGCTGACTGTGCAGCTCATCCTTGGTGTTGCATAACTCTCACAAATGCAAGGCCATCCCACCTGAAGTCATGCAGGTGCTGGGTTGATGGAGGAGGCAGAACTGGAGCAGGCAGGGCTGGCAGTAGATGGGGTGGGCAGCAGACAGTGGGGCAGGAGGCTCCATTGGCATGGTTCCTTCTGCACGGCAGTACTGGGGACTTCCAAGCAGCTCTGCTGGGCTTAAAGACAGCTCTGCAGCCAGAGCTGGATGGTGTCTAGCTGCCTCACCCCGGGCTTCCCTCTCTCCCAGTTCCGTAACTGCATGATCACAACCCTCTGCTGTGGCAAGAATCCACTGGGTGATGAGGACACGTCTGCTGGCAAGACAGAGACCTCCTCCGTCTCTACCAGCCAGGTCTCTCCTGCATAGGCCCCACGGGAGCAGCCAGTCCCTGCGGTGCCGCCCTGGGAGCACAAACTTAGCCCCAGCGCCGCCACCACCTGCCCCTGCTTCACCGTGGCCAAGCCCTGTGGGGTGGGCTCCTCGCTCCTGGCACTAGGAACCCTGGGAACAAGGCTGAAAATGTGTACACATGTTTTGTAATTAAAATGCAACGGCTTAGCTCCTCTGACGTAAATCCATGCATTTCTGTTGACTTGCTGAGAGCTCATGCCCCTTCTCTGAGTGCAGCCTGGGTCAGAGAGCTCTGCTGTGCCTGGGCCATGGCAGAGCTGTCCTTGCCTCCCTCAACCCACCCTGACACCCTAGCCAGGGCATGTTCTGCATCTGCTGCTGCCGGGGCCGGAGCTGGGGCCACTTTCTGGCTCTGTTGCCAGAGATGGATCCTAGCCAGTGCTGCCCAGCCCCTCAGCCCCATCGCACCCTGGCTGCCCAGAGCAGGTTTGGCTGCTGCACAGTGCCCTGGCTCTGCCAGATGCTCCCAGCTCCAGCCCTGTCCCATCTGCCAGAAGTCCTGGGAGGCACCATGGCTCCTCTGGAGAGATGGGACAGATAGCGGTGCACGAGTCCTGCCTGACAGGCGGGGCAGAAAGGGCCCTGCCAGCCCAGCAGACCCGTGTGCGGCCGCAGCATTTGGGGACAGCTCGGTGCTCACTCCTCCAGCACTGGTGCAGCCCCACACGGACGGAGTTTGCACCCTCAGCAGCAGCTCTGCTCCGTGTCCCCCAGCACCCCTTCCCCGCAGTCCCACCTCTCTTCCTTAGGCCTCTTTGGACCCCTAGGGCCAAGCCCCCAACAAACTCCCCCCTGCCCCTCCCCATTTTGGCCGTGGTCAGTTTGGCCTCGGCCCCACAGGAGGTTTGGGGCAGCTCTGGTGCTGTTGAGGCTTGCCGGGCGCAGGGCTGATCTCCCCCCACGCCGCAGCAGGCAGGACCCAGCAGCATATGGCTCAGCGATGCTGACATATGTTCGAAGCACTACAAGATGGCATATTGCAATTGTAGCAGTGTTCTTCATTTTTATTTTTAGTTCAATTATACAAATAAGATGTTTTTCTCACTGTTCAGTGTTATCAACATTTGAAACTATTTTTGTACATTATTATCCTCTCTGATTTCTAATCCTATGCAGCTTTGCAAGGACTAATAGGGAACGTATAGAGCCATGCGAGTTAAACCCTTAATAAAGAGCAATTTGCAAGTACAATTCTCTCTTTTTTTTTTTTTTTTATCGATACTTCTGCATATTCAGTGAAATCTAAAGATTAGAGTTTTATGAATAATTCAGTGTTTAGGCTGATGTCTGATTCGTATACTTCAAATCTGGGAGGTGGTTTTGGAAGGAAGAGGAGGAAGGGTTCAGTGTTTATTTGCTGTCCGTGAAGCTGTGCTCCCCAGGAGTGTGGTGATGCCTGGCACTGTGATTCTCCCGCCTGCACAGGACTGGCCCTGGCACAAGGCCTGGCCCCAAACCCACAGGCTGTCTCCCCACACTGTGCCACCCGACTGCTGCTGGTGGTGCTAGGGGCAAGCAAGGGTTTGGGACCCTCCTGCCAGCTCAGCCAAGTGCCAGAGGCATCACAGAGCTACCAGAGAGGTGATGGATGGATCTGGGATGAGGAAATGTACCCAAACCTTCTGTGGTGCCAGCCCCAGCAGCCCTCCTGTGCCCCCAATGTTTAGAAATGGACTGGAAATGGAGCAAGAAACAGGCTGGTGCTGGTCGGGGCGGGGGAGGGGGTGGAGGAGAGCATGTGGGGCTCCAGGCAATGGATCTACCTCCCAGCTCCTTGCTCCAGACCTTGCACCTCAGTCAGGATCTGGCCTGTGGGCTCAAGAGGTGGGGGCAGCACTTTGCAGGTCTATTGCTGTGGTCTGCTGAGATGGTCATGAGCCTGTCCTGCCATCATGTAATCCTGCTTTACAGCTTCCTCATGTTTCCAATTGACAATGCACATGAAAGCCCTGTGAGCCCTGCATGAAGAGGGCAGTCCCCGCAGTGGAGACATTTGCACTGTTTCTACACCAAAGAGCCATTGGTGATTTACTCAGGTTCTCCTCACAAGCACAGGTGCCTGCATGGAGGGGTCATGGAAGTGACACAGCTGCCTGTGTCCAGGGCTGGGACTGCTCTCCCCTGAACATGGTGGGATTCAATGCGTGGGGGCGAATGGTTGTCCTGTTTGTGATGCCTGGGGATGCTGGGGGAGAGTTGCTCCTGCCTCTGCTGGCTAACCAAGCAGCTCTTCATTTTCCTCCTCTCACATGTGGAATCTTCCCCTGCCCCCCCCGCCCCAACATTATCAGAGTGCCATTTCCCAGTGAGGCCATACTTGGTGAAGGGAGACAGCACATCCCACCAGCACACTGGCAATGGGTCAGTGCAGGCCCCGTGCTTTGGGCTGGTTCCCTATGCATCCCACAGCAAGCGTTGTCAGCAAGCTGCAATCCCAGCATCCCAACACCCACCCAGCAGCAGGTAGACACTTTTCGCCTGCCTGTTCAGGGCAATCACCCTGCAAACCCCCCATCTCTCATCCCTCTCTGAATCCTCTGCTTAGGTGTGCCCCTTCTCTCTAGTCCCTCACAAAGCTTTAGCAAAGGGCCTTCAACTTCCAGACCCCGACTCTCACCAGGGCTTCAACCAGAGCAATTAGCAGCTGCCAACAAGCACCTGCAGCCAGGCTGCTCATCAGATAAATTGGATGGAGGTGAGCTGGGTATGTTAGTAGGGCTTCTGGTGCTGTGGGTAGAGTTGCCTGTGCCTGCTTGGGTTGGTGTGCTGTCATGGAGCCTCAGCTGGGTAAGGGGTCTGCAAATGTTGTGGGGTCTTTCAGAGCTGGGGCTTGGCTCAGGCCGTGGTTGGGCTACAGTGTCTGGGGCTCTTGGGAGGCTGCAGGGATAAGCAGGGTTGTGGCTGCTTGGCTTCTGGGGCTTTGCAGCCCCTGAGGGTGTGAATGCCTTGGGACTGGACTCCAGTCCCAAATGGTGACTCTTCCTACAGCCAAACCCACTGGTGTAGCCCAGCGCTGCCGGGCCTCGCACCCTCCCACTCTGCAGATGGTCAAGGAAGCGCTGCGGGCCCACGATGAGAAGAAGGGTGCCTCAGTCGTTGCCATCAAGCGTTTCATCCTGGCCAAGTACCCCACTGTGGACCCCATCCGCCTCAAGTACCTGCTGAAGCAGGCGCTGAGCAAGGGGCTGAGATGCGGGGACCTGGTGCGGCCCCACAACTCTTCTTCTGTCGGAGCCACTGGCACCTACAAGGTGAGCAAGGGCTGCTGAAGCCATGGGGCTGGGGACTGAGGTGCTGCCTGGCCCTGCTGACACCCCTCTTTCACCTCCAGTTAGCACACAAGAAGCCACTGCACAAGCAGCAGCTGGGCCAGGCAAATCCTGACAGTGGAAAGGCCCCGAAGCCAGCACAGAAAGGGACCACCAAGGCCTCCCGGGCCCCCGTGGCAGGAGCACAACAGCGAGGTAAAGGGCTGCTGGTGCTGTGAGCCTGCTCACACTGCCTGGCCCCACCTGCATTCATCCTCTGCCCTTCCTCCGCAGGTGCCACAAAGCAGCAGCCAACAGCCACAAAGCAGCAGCCAAAGGCGAAGCCCATGAGGGTGAGTGGGGGCCAGCAGTGGGGTTGGGTGGCTTATGGCATGGCAATCCCCTGAGGTACTCTCTTCCCTTCCCTCCAGGCCCAGTCACGAGCAGCAGAGAAGCCCAGGAGCGATAGAGCAAAGCACCCCCAACCTGCTGATCAGCCCCGGGCCCATGGCACAGGGCCTGCAGGGCCCCTGAGAGCTGCTGGCCACTACCGGGCCCCCCAAAAAGGACACTCAGGCCCCAGCGCAGCTCTGGCTGCTGAGAATGCAGGAGGGGGTGAAAATGACAGTTCTGCAGGTGCTGGGGTGAAGGGGCCCCAAAAGGGCCCCAGGGGAAAGAGCAAGGGGAAGGTACCCAAGAAGGCACAGCAGGATGCTCCCAAGGCACAGGCAGGTCAAGACCAGGCAAGGAAGCCCCAGGTGACTCCAGGAGCTGGACAGGGGAAGGCCAGGCTGAAGAAGGCAGCCCCTGCAGCAGGGGATAGAGAGGCTCCATAGGGAGCTTAGCCCTGTTTCAGCTAGCCCTAGGCCCTTGGGGTCTGGGCTGATTTCAGCCCCTAGGACAGGTTTTAACACAGTGTTCACCTCATCCTAATAAAGCTTCTTTACCCGACTCATGGAATGGCGTGACTGTTGTGGGTCCCTGTTCCTGCACTTCTATCTCTCAGTGCCAAAATCCCTCAGCCCTGTCCTCAACCTGCACAGTGTGGGGGTGAGCTGATGCTGCAGGCCTCAGCTGCCCTGCTGCCATGAAGAGGTGCTCTCTCTGTCCCCATGTGTCCCCAGCTGCAGTACCAAGGGGATGCTGGGCTGTGTGGGAGCAGGCTGGCAGTGAGCCCCTGGGCAGGGACCCTGAGACCCATGGGACACAGCATGGTGACACCCCCAGGAACAGAGAAGCTCAGCCTTGGCCAGTTCTGCTGTGGAACCATGGTGCCCACAGCCTGTGTGAGGTGTGCAGCCCTCTGTCCTCCTGGCTGCCCTTGTGCTAATGCCTGGCTGAGCTGGGATTACAGGAACACCAGGGCAGCAGGTCTGGGTGCATGCCATGGGCAAGTGTCTCCCAGCAGAGGTGAAGCAGCCTGTGCTTTAACTATAATAAGGGGGAGATAGAGTTGTTTTAGGGCTCAAAAACCAAGCTTGGGGTGTTACTGTAGCCTCCAGCATAGCTTGTGCTCTTATTACCAGTCTAACACAGTTCCCACCTACAAACTTGTTTTGTGAGCTCCTGTGGGTCAGTGTATCACATTTTCATTTAATAACTTCAATTGCCTGAATTTCTCTTGCTCTGCCCAGAGCAGAGTCCTTCTGAAGGTCGTGCTGATCATTTAAGGGTTACAGTCCTCCTGGGCAGGAGAAAATAAGTGGAAGTAAAACTCTTTCTAAAGAGGATTTTGTTAATCTGCAACCCGCCTTGCCATTGCCCTCCAAGGCTCCTGGCCTTGCTCTGGGGCTTAAGCAAAAGCTGAGCAAACTAACTTCTCTTAAACTTCAGCCTTGACTGTGTTGATCCATCTTTAATGGAGCTGGAACTCATGTCCCCACAGGGGCAGGGTGGGAAACATGGCAGCAGTAACTGAGCAGAGTTCACTGGATTCTCAGATGGGGATGGCCTCACAGAGCACCACTCACCTGTATGGCAATGTCCCCAACAGCACCAGGCAGGGGCTGTGTCCTCCCTCTCACCTGCAGCCACCAGGTATGAAATGCAAAGCTCTCTTGCTTTGAGAGAGGCCAAATAATTTAATGACTACATTTAGCTTTGCAAAGAATCAGCTTCCTAGTGGAGGAAGAAAATCCCTCTGGTGTCTTGAAAGCACAGCTCTTACTAGGGGAGGGGGAAGTTTTAGCAATGCCATGGTTATTAAGGGCCCTGGGCCACAGCTGGTGTTGGGGCAGTGAAGCTGCAGACTCTAGTCTGGCAGTGCAGGGAGGCACCTGACAGAGGTGAGGGTGCCTGGCCTCACCTGCTTCTGTGGGGTTACTGATCTTCATGTACACAGCATTGATCAGTTCAGGTGCTGCTGTCCTCATGCTGGTTGTCCCCTCCTGTGCCTGGTCCGGGAAGGAACTGTGGCACTGGCTGTGGGAGCAGTGTGTGGAGAGCCCTGAGGGTACAAACCTGTCCTCATTAGGCTGCTGACCCACACATGGTGTGTCTTGCATATGCAAAGCTTGTCTGTGCAGGTGTCTCCCACGTGTGTCCTCCCCGTGTGCTCGGCAGGAACTGCACTCCACAGGTTCAGCACCTTGTTTTATTACAAAGATAGGCTTTGCCAGGAGTCTGCCACTTCCACTACACAGCAGGCAAGGGCACTACACCCACAACGCGTGCCAAGGTTTAAAAACATCTTACAAAGGGCTTGGATGTTCAAGGCAACACTACAAACCCTCTGCTAAAGTTGTTCCTTTAAATGGTTGTAGCAACTACTTTTTTTTTTTTTTGGCTTTGGAAAAAAATTAAATAATAAAACAATAGCTCCAATACATGGCCCAGCCACAGCACCTGGAGGCGAACTCTACTTACTCCTGGCTCACCTGTATCCTTTCCCTGTAACAAACAACATGGGTCTAAAGCTCCATGGCCCTTTCCCTGCCTACAGCCAACCTCAACATTCTCTGCTACCTTGGTTCTTCTTGCCCTGGCCTTTCCTGTGCTGGGCCTGCCTACATCTCTGGTAGCTATTCACAGTTTCTAAAAGAAAAAAATATCAAGAAATTTTTGTGAAATCACTTTCAAAATAAAATGTAGCCCAGCTACATTCTTAGAGTTTCTATTCTGAAGCCACATCCTCAGCAAAGACATTGAGACCTCCACAGTGTAAGTACTTTTTCTGTAGTTCTCTTTAAAAAAAACTTTTTCTTCCCCTTTCCCTCCCTTCCCTCCCCACCTTTTAACATATTGGATAAAGTCTATTGTTTGTTTTAAAATAGATATGTACACATACACAACTCTGATGTTCTGGTTTCTGACAGATGTGGCATTACTGGAAATGATGGAATGGAGACCACCTGTCCATGGCAGTGAATCACCCAGGAGTTTTGGTGGACAGTCATCCAGTACCAGACTGTATCCTAGCCAGCTGGATGACCAACGAAGGCTTCCCTGACACCCTCCTGCAGTGAGGTAGTAACTTTGTTCCTGTCCTACAGGGCAGTTCAAACTGTGGTGGCTGTGCTGGGTCAGCCCTACAGGCAGGAGCCTTTGCCCGTGCAGGAATGCTGGCTTGGAACACGTAGCATGGGCTGCACCCAGCCTCTGTGGGGGCCTGTGTGGCACTGCAGAGGAGCAGCCACAGCTTCCCAGGCTGCGGGAGGGAGAACAGGCCACAAGCTGTGTTGGATGCCCCAGTGCAGATGCTGTGGGGTGGCACTGGGGTGTCTAGTCTTGGACAAGCTCCATTTGTCTGCCACTGGGAGCCTCTCACTGACCCCAGCCTGAGCTGGAGCACTCTCTGCCAGTTTGCAGCTCTGAGTGCTGGAGATGCTCTGCTGGCCTGCGTCACTGCCAGGCTGACGGGTTTGGTCCAGTGCCTCTGCCTTTGAGGGCTGAAAGCAGGCTGGCCATGCAGCAAGCCCCACTCTCTTGGCTGCTCTCAGGCACCAGCCACGGGGCTGGGCCCAAAGCAAGCAGAGTAAGCTGCTTTAGGAGACATCTCTGTAGCACTGGCCTTGTGTTTGGTGATGGTGACAGGGAGAGGCAGAGACAACGCTCTCTGGTGTTTGCCCTGCATGTGGCTTGAGGCCACTGGTAGAAGAGGGCTGTCAGCAGGCGCTGGCCCTGCTGGCATGAAGGGTGCTACTGGGGCTGAGGTGGGGCAGGGCCATGGACACGTGTGGAGCCAGTGTGGCGGGGCAGGAGCGAGGGGCAGGGTCCTTTCCTCACCTGCTGGCTGTGGGGCAGAATGTTCACCTCCCCACCGCGTTCCAGCTCACCACACACGAGAGACCAGAACCCAGGAAAGGCGGAGCAGCCCTTCTCATGCTAACAGGCTGTGCTCCCTCCAGCTCCCAAACAGCTGTCTCCATGAGGGATAAAGTGCTTTCACCATGCCTTAGCTGCTTGGGAAGCAACTGCTTTGTCTCAGCCCCGAGTTCCCTGTGTTGCCCAGGTCTCAGATGGAGGAGTGGTTATGTTTACGTATACAGTACAAAAATTAAAAGGCACAAAAATACACAGAATGCAGCAGATAGTGAACAGCTGATCAGCGTCCCTGGTGTTGGAAAAACAAGGATGTTGGAGGGATAGAGTGGGAGCTCAGGCTATAATGGTCTTTGCTGTCTGTGGTCATTACTCCCTGAGGTGACCCTTCTGCTTTGTGTCTGTTGTTCCAGCCTCTGCAGCCTTGACCCAAGGAACCACGCACAGGGATGCACGGAGTGCTGACTAGGGGGAAAGTGGTGAACTGAGCTTGCCACAAGTGTCATGCCTCCATTTCTGGCTGGCAACAGCAAATAAATTATGGGTGCCACAGTGCAGACCAGAGGAGTTTTAGCTCCTCAGAAAGGTGTCTTGTGGCTTCTTGAGAGGTGGGGGAAACTTTTAGCCATGGCCAGGCCCGCCCCCTCCACAAGGCCGGTTTGAGTATGACCAAGGTATGCCTGTGGCTGAAGGCAGGTTCCCTTGTGGCACTGTGCTGCAAGAAAGGTCACTTCCAGGGCTGCAGCCGGCCTAGGCTTCACTGCAGGACTCATAGATGTTGTCCTCCATGAGTGCAATCATTTGGTCAAATTTGTGCTGGAGCTGGGTGCGCTTTGTTGTGGGGTTTGCATCCAGGGCAGCCACGATCTGTGGGAGACACAGGCAGGCAGAGTGCTGAGACAGCGTGGGGTGCCAGCCCAGCTCCCCCCACCAGACCTATGGAGCCCAAACCCCAGCCAGAGCTCCAAAGGGGAGAGCCCACCCTGCCCCACAGCCCCTGCGCTCACACCCTCGGCACCCCTGCTGTCCTAGGGTCCCTGGTCAGGGCTGGCGGTGGAGTGGTATATGACAAAAATGCACTGCTATGATGGAGCTGAGGGCACAGCACCAGCCCACAGGTTACGGGGGGGCAGGAGCCAGCCAGGGCTGCTGCCTTGGATGGGCAAATGCATCAGGTGCAAGTTATTTTGGGGATACATGCTTTGCTCTCCTGAAAGGGTCTACACATCTGGCAGCCCTTTTCAACCCAGCCAAATGCTGTTAAGATCAGCTGGGAATAGCCAGCCTTCTCTTCCAAGAAGTTGCCAACCAAGGGACAGAGAGCAGGTGCATCTGCATCTATTATATCTGTACTGCAATTATGCATATCCGGATAATCCCTGTTCTGTGGGACTGACTGCAGGTGTCCGCCTGTGGGGTTACCACAGCGATGGTTCCTCCCTTCCCAGGCAGGCCAGAGCCCAAGTGCCACAAAACCCACTCACCTGGGAGCGGTATCTCTTGGCATATTTGTATATCTCAGCCATGGCGACACTGGTGTTGAACTCATTTCGGTATTTCTTTATAAAGACAGAAAAAAGAGAGGAGAATATTAGCAGGAGGGAGCATGTGAGTTCCAGCACAGCCAACAGGCACTGACTACAGTAAAAGTAGGTTTTGCCTGACTTTACTGTCACATTGGTACAGCTGGATTTTTAAGGAAGGTGCATTTGCTGGCATCAGGATGGGTCTTGGTCTTTTCAAAGCCAGCTGCCAATACCCATGCTGGGCAGCGCTGTGTGAATCCCTCTGTGCCCAAAGCCATTTCACAGAAGGGGGCAGCACATCAGCTGCGCTGCAGAATATCGACAGAAAAATCCTGCTTGGTGCCCAAAGCTAAAACACCCTGGGGAGAAGGTTTGATTTTGAGGAACCTGTGGTGCGTCAGTGGCAGGACTCTGATCTGGAGTGTGGCTGCCAGCTCCTGTGGCTGGTACCAGGGCTGGCTTCCAGTGGCTGCTTGGGTCTCAGGGCTGTCCCTGGCAGTTGTGCCTGGGAGCCAGATGGCTGGGTGGCTGCAGGACTGCAGAGATCCTTGCCCAAACTTCCTGGCTTTTTGGCACTGAATTCCGCTCTCAACTCCCCGTGGTGCCAGAGCTAGTTAGGCTCAAGCAAACTCATGGGTGTTTACTGCAGTTCTGGCAGTAATTGAAGATGCTTGGAATTAGGTCAGATGAAGTTTGTGTGTGGAAGTTTCAGGCAAAATATCCTTTCTTGTGTGCTCCTTCCAGCATCTAAGTAGTAGCTGATTGAGGCCTATGTGCATTCCCTGCTGTTGCCAGGCTCCAGCAGGACACAACCCCATCCCCATCCAGCCCCTTACCCGCGACTCCTCTGCGAGGTGGGCGTTCATCTCCTGCTCGCTCAGCGGGGGCATGTCGTGGATTTGCTTGTAGTATCTCTGCACTATCTTCCGGTACTCGGGGATCTCCTTGGCGTACAGCAGTTTGTTGGTCGGGGAGTCCTAGGGTTGAGAGTGAGACACTGAAATCAGGCACTGAAATGGCTGAAAACATTATCCTGCGTACCTGACCAAAGCACTGAGAGCAGACAGGGACCTCGGCTACAGCTGGGTGCAGGGAGCAGCTTCGCCTTTGGTCCTAGCTGTCACCGGAGTGCAGTGCAGGACAGCAGCGAGGCACGGAACAGCTCAGGACAGAAGGGCTGAGACAAATCAAGGTTCTGCAGACCGGCACCATGTGCCTGTGGAGCCACAGCACCATCCCGCTGCCCTTCATCCTTGCATGAGCTGAACATCCATCAGCTCAAGGCCAGAGAAGGGAGTGATGGGTGTGTTCTAATCTGAAGCAAGTGCAGGCTAAAAGCACATCCAGGGTCAGGCAGGGTGGCTTGCTGCCAGGTGATGCTCTGCAGGTGAGGTAGCATGCCTGTGCCAGATCAAACACTGGGGCTCTGTGGTGCTGTGTGTGGAAATTGGCAACAAGAGAAGGGCTTCTGCATGTGTTTTCTGGGGTTTCTTGAGCAGCCACATTGATTTAAGCCAAAGAACAAAGCTATCTTACAAGTTGAACTTTGTCAGTTGAAATGTTGCTTTTGGATTTTTCATGTAGCTTTGATTTATTTTGCATTGGCTAATCCGGCCTGCCTGGCCTAAACTGAGTGCACGAAAAGTAATTAATGGAGAATACTGAGTTCTCTTGATTAATGTCAGCTTGGACACAGCAGCCTTAACTTCCCAGCCACACAACTGAGTTGTGCCAATGGAGGCACAACCCTGCTGCCCTTCTTGCAAACAAAGCATGAATAATTTTAACCTCAAGGCAATCCTGCCCTGCTGATATCATTACCTCAGGAATGAACTTGGCTGCCTAGCCTCATGTTGCATCCCCAAGGGGAACCACCCCAGACTTGGGGACACCAAAGGGAGTGAGATCACCATGTCCTGCCCCCACAACACCTGTGTGTGGGACTGCTCCCCAGTGCTCTGACAGGTGGAGAGGGGAGCTGCGGATGAGAGGGAGTGGCGGGTTCTGCCCGTGGGCAGCATAGCTGGCTGTGTCAGGCAGGAATAGGGGAGCCCGGGGTGACTCCAATCTGCTGCTGCAATCTGTAGCTTGGCTAATGCTGCAGGGGAAACAGGAAATGGGCACCAGATCCCACAGCAGTTTATTTTCAAACTCAGTGACAAGGCATTATGAGAATACGGCCAACTTACAGAGAGCACGCTCATAGCATTATTTTTTTTCCCTTGGAAACACAAAGGAAAGCCATGCTGCCTCCTTTCTAAGTTATTTTTTAATTTGTATCTGATTTGTCTCTATTATGAAGAGATGAGCAGTGGTTTATTAACTGCTTGTGCACTGTAGATGTATGGATTGAGTCTGCTCTCACACTTGCAGTAGTGAGAGCAATGTGCTGAAACCAAGGGAAGAATCCAGCCTGGAAAACGCTCAGTGATACACTGCGTGTACATGCAAACTGATTTTTATGCTGAGGATTTATTCTTCCCACATTACTCAACAATTCATTCACTTATGCTATTGTATTCCTGAAAAATGTTTCCATCTGCTGCCTGACTCCAGCTGACCCCTCTTCCCCTCACCTGCCACTTGACAAGGACAAATTGTAGGTGTTTCGTAACACATGCAAAAAAAAGACCAAAACCCAAACAAACAAAAAATCAAGCACTCATTAGCTCTTCCTCCAGTATTAACCTCTCCCACCAAAGGCTTCCTGCAGCACTGGGGCTGGGGGCATAGTGCCCACCCCCTCACCGCCGGGTGTCCCCCAAGTCACACACTGTCACCACCAGCCTCTGGGCTGGGGGGGCAGTGGGGGTGAGTTACCGCATTTCTTAATAAAACTTATTAATGTCAGGAAGTTTCAAATGTCAACACCGTACTCACAGTGGGAGAAAAGAGAATATGCACGTGGGATGTCTTACCGCCGGCCAGCCCTGCGGGACTGTGTGGGGCCTGAGGGAGGTAGATGGGACCTGGCCCATGCAGCCTGGTGTTTGCTTGGAGCAGGCTCAACTCCCCCTCGGTGTGCTGAGCCCACCAGCCCCACACTGGACATGGTCACTGTGGGATGGGCATGCTGCACAGGAGGAGAGCATCAAATGGGGCAGTGTTTGCCAAGTGCCTTCCATGTGCTGATGGGTGACGTCACTGGGATGGCCCTGGACAGCTTCACACCTCCGGGTGAGCCAGGCCTGGTCTCTGATGCCTGGACAGGCAGAGCCTGTGTTCTCAGAGGATTGGCTCACCTCCTGGGCTTCTCTCCTAGGTGAGAGGTTGTGCAGAAATCACCAAGAGCAATGACTGAAGCTAAACCTGGAGCTACATCATTTTCCATCCTGTCACTGGGAGTTTATGTTGTCCTTCAGCTACTTTAGGGGATCATTATGCTGATGGTGTCCCCTAAACCAGCCCTGACTGGGGGAGCTGGGCTCCCTGGTGGGGTCTGTCCATGCCCCATAGTGGTGCCCTGAGCAGAACTGGCCCCCACCTGTGCTCACTGTTCCATGTTATGCTCCTGCCTGAGACAGCAGCAGAAAATACTCATCTGCTCCAGCACCAGCTCAGCTGCGTCAGGAAGCGTTTCAGACATGGTGCTGAGTCAGCAGGCCCTGTCCCAGAGCTGCAGGACAGCTCATGGAGCTGATAGGTAACCCTGAGCACACAGCACAGTGGTTGTTCTTCCCCACCCTCAGATCGCCAGGCTGGGGGCCCTGCCTTGTGCCCACCGTGCCTGTGACTGTGTGTCCCCGCTCCCTGGCTACTGTTTGTGACAGAGGAGGGGTAAATTTCAAGCTCAAACCTGAACAAAGGGGTGGGGAACGGAGGGGAAAATGCACCCCTGGAGACAACCAAAACTCAGCTGCATGAGCCCAAGCACTGGCTCCAGCTGGCCGTGGGAGGGTGGCTGGGCTGGAGGGAGGCCGGGCTGGTGAGCTCTGCCAGTCGCTGCCCACCCAGCCCGGTCCATGCCCGTGACCGCCGGAGCAGGAGCGCCGTGCCTTTGCTGGATGTACCTTGCCCAGCTGCAGGTCAGAGAGTGAGCAGGCATCGATGAAGGCCTGGGCGATCACAGACAGACAGGCGTCGATGTGGTCTGTCTTGTCAATGTCAAAGACGAACTGGGGGTTTTTCAGGATGTTAACCCAAAACCTCAGTGGTAGGCTGCAAAGAGAAGGATCCAGGGACACACACCAGATGAATCTTTGTGTACCAGGGGAAGAGGGGTGGAAATGCAGGAAAGATGATGATAGAAAGGGAGTAGTAGAGAGGAAAGCTGAGGAGATGGGTTCTGCTATTTAATCCCCCCCTGTATAGACCCCTGCCTTGACAGAGGGGCAGGCACACACCTTGACCCTCAAGACACTTTTTCAGGCTGGAGGACACGGCACAGACAGGTGATTGCACATACAGCCTTCTCGAGGCACACACATGCCCCTGCTCCTTCAGCAGCTCCCAGCAGGCCCAGAGAGGCACCAGCAGCTTCGCCTATGTGGGTCTGTTGAATCAGGCTTCCCCACTTGCTGCTGATTGGAGCAACGGTGTCACCTCCTTTTCTCTCTTTCCTGACAGTAACCATCATCTGGTTCTGATAGTGAGCCTGTCCCCACAAAATGCATTTCATGTGTCTTTTTCTCTGCTCTCTCATAATTTTCTCCTTCAGTTTTTTCACTGCTGATTTGGCCACAACACAGCTTCAGTCTATTGCTCACCCTTCCTACCCTCCTCAGCAGCTAAGAAGTGAAAGCCACTGTAAGTCTTTGCTCTACAGGCCAGGGAAGGTAGTAAAGGGTAGGCAGAGCTGTTGCCCAGTGGTTGTATCTGCATGCCTGCTCTCCCAGTAAAATTTGGTTTGAATTTTCACACTTTGGGCTGGAAACAGTTCCTGTCTCTGCAGTCTCCAAAGTGCTGAGCCTCTCCTTGACACTCTCTCCAAGCTCCTTGCTCTCTCAACTTAAATCCTCTCTTTTCTTTCCTGCACCATTTCCCCTTCACTTTGGCTCCTGCACCCCATTCCTGCTGCTCATGTCCCTCAGCACCACTTGGCCTGGTCCCACTGCTGTGGCGCTCACCAGCACACCACTGTCACAGCACCTGCTCCCCGAGTCCCCTGAATACCCTGGACACTCACCTTGGTTACAGATGAAAGTCAGGAAAACTGCCACTAAGGGCTGAAAAGGCAGAAAGCAAATGAAAAGGATCCAAATATGCTAGGTTTAAAATTTCCATGATGTTTCAATACATGACATGGTTTTGGACTCTGTCTCAGATCCCCAGTGCTTGCAGCTAACACTACTGCTGTCTCCCATCATCCTGTTTCTCCTTTCATTATTTGTGTGCCAGTTCCTTCTGCCCTTTGTCTACCCATACCTCCTCTTTCAGCTCACTGCTCCCCTGAGCTTCCTATTTGTTCAAAGCTCTCCAATCCTATGCTTGGCTTCATCTTTCACAGCCCTCTCTGCCACCCTCCCTGTTTTCCAAGTCCCTCTTCTACTTTCAGCAACTTAATGATTAGTCCAGTACACCAGGGTTTTGCAGCTGCTGCTCCCAAGAGACGGAAGGAAGAAAAGAAGGATTTCCTTTTCCAAACCTGTTGGTCTTCCAGATGTGCAGAGTGTCAGGGTCTGTGATCCCTCTCTTCTCTGCCTGCTCCTCTAGGAAGTCAAAGAAATACTTCACAGCCACGGGTGGTTTATCGTCTCGGATACTGAGAATGGCTTTGAACAAGTCATCCAGGAACTTCTGGAGTGTGCCCTGCAGGACAAGGACACGGTGCACCCTGGGGAGAGCAGCAGCACCCAAGCCCAGGAGAACAATGGAGGGGCTGTGACTGCTGCACACAAGGGGAAATGCTTTGTTGCCAGTTGGATAAGTCAGAAGAGAAAGGGGAGAGAGGGAACGGTTTGTTTGTGGATAGTGATACAATGACCTTGCATTTGGGGTTAATTTCTTTTGGCACTGAGATTTTCTTTCTTACTGCTGGGATCTCACATCTGTGCTTGCTCTGTACAGCACAGACAAAGAAGACCAGAGACTGCTGGCCATCCCTGTGATCTTTTCTTCAGTGAGGCACCATGCTGCGATTAAAGATGGGCCAGATCTGACCTCAGATCACACAGACATTTCTCTTGCTCCCACAGCTGAGCATCTCCATCTCCTGTCCCAGCAGCATCTCTTTCTGGGGAGATGGGTTCAGGTCTCAGCTATGCATCACAAGCCCTGAGGCAGCCAGAATCCCTTTTGTCTGCACCAGCCCCCATTCCATCCTGGGGAGATCATGTGGGGCATCACACAGCAGCAAGGATGAGCTGGGAAGTTGGAGGGACCCTGAGGAGCCTGGCAGCCTCACTAAAGATGCTCCAACCATCCAGGACAGGATTTCCACTGCCTTCTGGGAGCAGCCAGCCCTGCAGTGCTCCTTCCCTGGAGCAGGCTTCTCCCTACAGACCACAAACAAACCCACCTGCCAAGCATGGAGGCAGCCCGGCTCCTACCTTGGTGGAGAGTAGCCTTGTCAGGTAGATCTCTGGAAGGACCTTCTTCCTATGGCTCTGTCTGTGGGACTTCTTATGTTCCACTGATTCATCGGTTGGGAGAACCTGGTCCCAGATAGAGCACATGGTCAGAGCACTCTTCCCTGGAAGTGTCATGCTAAACTTTCCTTTCAGCATAGAATTTCAGCCACGTATAAAATTCAATTAAAAAGCAGTTACTGCTTTATAAACACACCCTTATACGGCTTTAAAAAGGTGATTCATAATACTGAGTTCTTCTGACATTTGTTTCTCCTGTGCTCTTTATTGCCTCTCTCACCCTAGATGAAGGAAATTAACCCATCCATCTCCCTTTGCACACTGGCCTGCTTGCCCCCCTGGGCTCTCACACCCCGGTCTGGGCTGCACCTTGGGCTCCCAGAAGCAATGCACATGGCTTCTGCAGAAAACAGCTTTGCTTGGATTTGGAAAAAGCACAGGATGTAGGAATACTGGCTTTTTCAAAACAAAAATGAATATTCCACTGGTCAGGTCAATGAATTACTCTCTATAATGACAAAGCAAGCAACTGGCGTCCATCCTGGCATTGTTTCACATGTGAACAGTTGATTTCCCATCCCTTTTCCTGTGGTGGCCTGTGAACTTACATTGTGCTGGGGTGGCCAGAGGGTCTCCCCCCGAGGTGGACTGCTCCTTGGGATGGGATGGCCGGTCCCGGTTTGGATTCCGCGGCTGTCTGTCAGCCTGGTCACTCCTCCAAAGCTTTCCCATAGGTTCCCGCTCCCTGATCCCACCTTTCCCCTGGCCTGAGCCAGCCATGTTCTGTGTATTTGCCTCTGCACCCTTCGACAGGAAGCATGCAATAAAATGCTCTTGCCGGAATGGCACGCAAATACCCTTTCTGCCTCTTTGCCACTGACTAAATACTGATTAAAAGAAAGTATTATTTTCCCTCCTTGCTCTGCATCTGTGTGTGTGTGTGTGCATGCGTGCTTCTACTTGAGCATGGAAATGCTTGCAGAGAAAAAAACCCCCTTAAACCAGGCTATAAAATATTGCTGTTGTCCATAACACCTTTTTCCATAACAGCTTTTAGCAGCATTTAGCACTTGGTGCTTCCAGCATGGTACGCCAGCAGGAGCCCACGGACCTGCTCAGCCCGGGAAACAGGCAGAGTGCCAGGAGCTCCCAGCAGGTGACGCAGCCAAGGTGTCACGGATGCCACCACTGACACTGTGCCACGCCATGCTCTGACTGCCCCCCGAGCTCTCTGTGGCTGCCAGCAGCTTGATCCGACACAACAATGCACCAGCCCCTCTGCCCTCCCGGTAATTCTTTATCATGTCCCTCAGTTTATCTACAGATAAAGCTTATCTACAGATCACCTTTCTCACCTCTTTGAACCCTGGTGAAGAGAATTAACAAGCCCTGATCCAGCTTGTTCACCATATCTGACACTACAGCCCACAGACATAATTTAAGTTAATATCAGCAGCCCCCACATGCAGCCGTCATCCCTGCAGACAGAAGCGGGATACTTACCAAGTGGAAGTACTTTTCAGTGTCCAAATCCTTCACTGTGAAGAAGAAGAGAGACACAGTGGCTCAGTCAGGGGGCCCAAGCTGAAATCCACCCCACTTGTGATCTCCGTGTCAAGAGGCATTTGAACCCCAAGAACCCCAATACCGAGCTTGTGTTCTCATCACAAGTGACCTAAGTGTTTCTCCTTGGTTTGGGGTTCTTTATTGCATTATGGGGCACGTGGCAGGTACCCTAGGAGGTACTTCAAGGGGGACCTGAGGTCTCCCAAGGGATGTTTTAAGAGAAACTCAAGAGGGCATGAGAGCAGGATGAGCACAGGGGCACTCCTGCACCGTGATCCTGCTGTGGCCTGCTGTGCCCCACGCTCCCAGGATTATTCTGAGCCTCATCATCAGGGCAGCTCAGTCCCAAGCAGCTCCTCACCACGGCAGGCAAAGGACTCCTGGAGAGCCAGGCTCTGTGCAGGCAGCCTGGAAACAGGGTTTGAAATTCCTTGTTAAATGTGGGGTTTTGTCTCCCTTGGTCTATTTTGACTCAGCACAGCCTGAAACCTAGAAATGCATTGGCAAGAGACTGAATGTATGTAATTGGGAGGGAGAGGACTTTTTCAACCAAGTGGTTTCAGATTCTTCCTCTCTCTCACTCTATCAGCACAGATTGGATACCAACCCCCAGTGAGGGTGTGAAGTGGAAGATGCAAACACCTTGAGGGCTGGGAGAGCACCCTGCACCCCATGAGGCAGAGGGAGGAGACTGGATAGAACATGTTTAGAGCCACCACATCCACAGCACTCAGGAACAGGGGCTGGCAGAGTCTTCCAGCATCCCCAGCCAGAGACAACCCTCTGACAGTGACCCTCTGACATTTCCTGCCCTGTGACCAGCAGCAGGGAAGAGGAGCAAGATGTTACCTCTGCTCAGCGTGGTGTCCTTCTTGTCTGTCAAACTCATGGCCAGGGATGCCCCTTCAGGGATCTGTGGAGGAAGGGAAGAATACGCATTGATGATGGGGGCCTTATCAGTGCCTCCTTGGTCCTGGGGAGATCCCAGGAGTTGGGGAATGCTGGTGCAGTCATGGTTCTGCCACAAACATCCCCTGAACCTGCCCTGCCCCTGCCCCCCACTACGTGGAAATGGAATTTTCAATACAATTAAAAGATAGTGTAATTTCCCATCTCAAACCCAATGGGAGCTGAGCAAATACGTGTATCTAAGATACATTTTTGGATGTCGACAGCAGGTAATTTGAAAAGGAAGGAGAGTTTGGCTGTGCAGGTGCTAGTTTGCCATTCCCCAAACAGGAGAAGGAAGTGGTTGCGCCTGGACCCGTGGGGCTGGCGCAGCCTCTGCTGCGGGGGCACCGTGCCAGCGCAGCTCCACAGCACGGCTGCTACCCCGATAACCATATTAATGAGCACTCAGCTCCACTTTTGTTTTCCATGCACAGCTACAGACTAGTGAGGATTATGCTTCCAGGCATACCAGGGAATATGAAAATCGTTAAGTATTTCTGGTTTCATTTAATTTTAAACAGAAAAACAGTCAGGAAAACAATCTGATTCACCATGTTTCCTCATATTTTTGGCTTCGCTTCCTCGATGGTATCCCCAGCCCCTGCTCTCAGTGCAGGCACTGACAGTTGTAGCTGCGATTTCAGCAGGAGTGCAGATCAAGAGCACAGTGATACTAATCAGCCAGGCTGGTGGCCCTTGGGAATAAGAGCTTTTTCCCCTCCTCTTTCTGTTGTCAGTATAACTTGTTTTGCATGAAGAGTGTTAATTAGTTTCTGTGTGTTGCAATATTAACGAGATGTTCGCCAGGGCAGATGTCTATTCCCTGGAAGCTCTCATGGAGCTATGGCAACCTCCCTGCTTGTTCCTGGTGATCCTGTTTATGGAGGGGAGCCGCAGCTCACCCTGGAGGCCAGGCAGGCTCCAAGGGGGCAGAGCTCCCCTGAGGTGTCAGCAACTTTACCTTGTAATGTGCTAATGTGTTGAGTTTCTTCCTGCCGTCCTCCACCACCGAGGTGTCATCGAGGTCCCGCAGGATGTAGCTGTCAGTGCTGGTGGCGAACCACTCTGAACACAGAGAGGGAACAAGTGAGACCCCAGCCAGAAAGAGGCAAGAGCCAGAGGCTCTGGGACCGAATTGCTGCCCTGATGTCTGCCCTCTGTCAGTGCTGCTTCACCCACTGCTCTGACAGGCACCAACAGTGCTGCACAATATTAAATGCTTCACCTGCTTTTATGGACTGGCTGGTCACATGCACCTGGTCCTTACCGAGGTCAACGTCTTCCACCCTTGGCCACTGGGAGTAGGGGACATTCTTGCAGAAGGCCTCCAGAATTTTCTCCTTCACTTGACTGAGTGTGTCCGTGTCCATGGCTCTGACACTCAGGGAATCCATCCCACAGCCTTGGAAGGAGACGTTGAGGTTCTGCAGGCAGAGGCTGAGTTAGGGGTGACCTGCCTGGTTCTGCTGGCTCCCAAGGACACTTGGAAGCTGCAGTGCCTGCACAGCTCTGGCTGGTGTGCCCTGGGCCCCGTGCTGATGGAAATCAGGCTGAACTAATGTGGCCATCGATGCTTTACATCATGAGAGGCACTGATTTACCGCCCCAGGGGCTGAGGGCTCTGTTGACCAAGCTGGGAGGACACAGGGAGCAACACAGCCCCCTCTCATGCTGTCTTGCTAATGGGGCTTTACCACCACGAGGCAGGAGGAAGGGTCAGCCCCCATTACCAGCCATGTCCTCAGTTGCTTGGCTCTGACTGGTGACTAATGGGACCATCAAATCTCATTGCTCAGCCTCTGCTTGATGCAACGGGCCAAGCTCCACTGTGTTTAAACAAGTTCTAAGCCCGCTGCAGGATAGGTCTGCTGCAGTGCTGGAGCCCACAGCCAGCACCAGCTTGAGAGCTCCTGAACAGTGGGACAGGCAGCAGTGAGGGCCTGCAGGCTGCCACAGACACCCACTCAGAGACCAGGGAGGCACAGCTACTGCCTCAGTTTCAGCCAAAAGCTGCAGGGCAATGAGAGCAACTCTTTCTATCAGAAATCCTCTCGTTTTGTCTGGGTGCCTCTTTCTGTCACCAGTTGCGCAGACCCAAATGCTATGAGCATGGCACCTCCCTCTCACACCAGCTCTGGGGAAGCCCCAGCACATGGGTACTCACCCTCGGCTTTGCCTCTATGTTCTCCCTCAGCAGCCACTCCTCATTGAGGGTGTACCTGGCCTTCCCTGTGATGGCATCGATGGAACCCTTGTTAATCTGTTGTTTGATGGCGCAGATCAGCAGGAAGAAGGGCTCTCCAACTGTCTCCTGGGCAAAGGAAAGAAGACCAAGTCAGCAAACCGGACCTTGTGGTGATGGCTCCATCAGCAGTGTGGCAGGGACAGGCTGTGTGTGGACACCGAAGGTGCCTCTGAACAGCAGGGAGCAGCATTAGTCCACCCCAGGTGCTGCAAACACTGGGGGGCCATCACCTCCCAGCTCCCACTTGCATCTCTCTGAGGCTGCTCAGAAGTTTTCAGACTCGTGGCAACATGACAGCGCAGATGGGGAAGAGGACACAACAGCCAACAGCAGCCACAGACCGTTTTTGGGGATGCTGTAACTGTCAGCATCAACACACCCCATCCAAGTTCTGCAGCAAGCACTGGAGCTGTGGAATGCCCTGGACAGGCTGTGCCAGCCTGTGCTATCTCACGGGCAGAGCTGGGGTGCTGCTCAGAAGGCAGGGGCATATGCACGGCTGCGCTGAGCAGGGACGTGCACACATGATGCTTGACAAAATACAAATGTGCATTAATTTACATGTGAATTACACAGGAACAGGGAGAATCTAGCACACTGTGCTACAGAGATGCTTCCTGCAATCTGACAGAGTGCAGACTGTACGACATGCTGCACTCAGCAGGACAAGAAAGGGCTGATGTGCACAAAAATCCAAGTACCGAGATATTTGGGCACCCAGCTTTCTCATGAATGTGTCAGCTGAACGCCTCTTTGCACTGCCTGGTTTGCCACTGAACTCCATGGGAGTGAGCCCATAGCCTGGGCCTGTGGCTCTGGGAACCAGCGTTCATACTTCTCATACCACAGCAGAGCCCTCATCACAGCAAAACAGAGGATCGGGGTCAACAAGCTGTTCCCATGTGACAGCAAGCAAACACACCATTTAACTCCTTACATTCATCAAACGTAACTTCATGGGAGAGAGGTGAACTGTAGCACTGCTGTAGCAAGAACAAAAAATACAACAGGGAGCACCTACTTATGATGTGATTTAGCTATGCAGTTTAATGCCAAACTTCTGATCCACTTCTGCCTGCTGCACTGATGTGCAAGGGAAACATAAGCTATTTTCTTAAGGAACTCTTCAGTGTTAGAGTACATCCCATTCTCCCTAATGTTCACGTTCAATTTCCTTCCAATGAGGCAAGTGCAAATTGTGCACATTTATGTATTCTGAGCATCCCCCCGCACACACAGGCCTGCCATCTGAGAGCCTGCTCAGACAACAGATACCCAACGGTTCTGATATTTCTCAGCTAGGAGCTGCTAAATCCTGTTCAATCTGCTTCTTAATTAAAACTTGGTGATTCTTTTATTCTAATTGCCCTATAATTGCTAAAGCAATTAGTTCGATGTCAATTTGGATGCACTGCATTTGGTGCGGTTGATGATAGGGCGATGCAGCAGGGCTGTCAGTGGGCACATGCCGTCTGTGCCAGCAGGGCACTCATTTCCTTTTCAAGGGTAACTTCATGAACACAGGGAAGCTCCCTGGCTCTGCCACAGGGGTTTCATGATTCCTGCAGTGCCCCTATGAGCAGGCAGCACAAAATGGGCTCAGAGCAGGGCTGCGGGTGCTGGAATGGAGGAAGGCATGGCTTCCAGAATGTAGAGGAAGGTGTGGAGTCAGGAAGTGGAGAAGCTGAGGATTGCAAAGAGTGGGGAATGTGCAGAAGACACAAAGAATTCATTTTGGAGAGAAAGGCAGAAGCAAGACATAACAAGGGGACAACACCGACACGGAGACCTCCTTGGGCTGCAGTACCACTGCCCCCATACTGCAACCACAAGACGCCACTGGCTGGCCCTGCACACGGGGTCAACAGTCTTCAACACTGGCCATGCTACCAACAGGAACCCTGTTCATGTCACAGGAGCAGGGACAAACCTGAGGCTAAACTCAGGGCCGGGCTCTGGAGCCTGCCCATCCCCGCCATGGGCAGCTCCAGCCGCTGGGAGACTGCAGTGCCTCCAAAAACATTAAAAAAGGGCAAGTCCTGCTGATATGGGCGCCCTCATGGGTTGAAATGAGCACAGGCTGCAGGGTCGGGACTGGCTGTGCCCTGGCAGCAGTGGGTGGGCAGAGCAGCAGTTCTGTGGGGTCACTGCGGAGACGCTGCAGGGTGCTCAGGCAGGACTCAGCCCAGGCCAGGCCACAGGGGACACAGCGACAGCGCTCCACTGGAGAGATGCTATTTCTGTTTGGCCTTTTGGCTTTCAGGCTCAGGAACTGTGGGATGTTATGGAAATCTGCAAAAGTGCTAATCAGACAGCGAATTTCAAAGTGGGGAAAGAAGGGCTAGCAAGCAGGGACTAGAGATAAAATGGCAAACTTGTGAAACCTCCAGCATTGTTCGGAAAACTCATCTGGAAAGGAATCAAAACTGTCTTTGGACTTGGCTAGTTAGGAGAAAGGAAGTTTAATCAGAAGAGATCAGTGCTGATTCAGGACAAAAAAATACTTGAAAAAACACAGTCTGGGGCCTTTTTTTTCCTCCTATTGTGAACGTATTTTAATGAGACTTCATTTTCATTTTTGACTGAACTGTTATAGGCTCTTAAAGTTACCCAGGGCACTGAAATAACTGCAGTAATGGAAAGCACAGTTCAGGCTGGCAGGACTTGAACTGTTCCACGCACAAGGAGCGTGGGAGGGCTTCGTTTTTATATGCTTGGGAAAACAAAAAGGTTTAGAGCACAGACTGGATTCACATGTTGCTGCCCTATTAACACAACTCTGACAAGTTATTATAGATGTCCTCCGAGGAACACACTACAGCCATTTCCAAAATGTTTTGGTGAGGTTAGGGTGGGAAAAGCGTGGAAAACAGCTGCTTATCCCAAGTGCCTGCTAATTTTGGGACAATTATCTGTTTGCATTCTGTGAAGAACCAAACCTCCATCCCACATGCAAAACTTGGGTAAGTGTGGACACAGACATAAAAGCTAAATTCCAGAACCCCACTTTTGCTTTAACACCCCAACCCTGTTAGGAACCAGGCACAATGGCACCATGGTAGCTCATGGAGAAGGCTTTCTTTTAAAGCTTTTTCCACCAAAAGCGTAGCACCAAGTATAGACATGGACCACTTCATCTACAATTCTCACTCAGTTCTGCACAGAGTTCTGCATTGATTGTGCAGATGCTGCAAGTTACCTCTGAGCCCCCGTGCCCCACAGCAAGCCCCCTGCCAGCTCATCCCAACCCCTCACGCTGAGCCAGCCCCCAGCAGCGGCGACTCCATCGCCTTCAGGTGCCCTCCACATGTGCAGACCACGAATGCCTGTGGCCAGCAGCTCCTTCCCAGCTGAAGACAGCTCCTTCAAATCATTTTCCCCCAAAACACAAATGGACGGGCTGTTAGGCAGAGCATTAATGCGAAACAAATGTTTTGAGTATGTAGCATTGACTTACAAGGGAAAATACAAGCACTTGGAATTTTTCCACTGTACAACGGCAGGGACTTTCACAGCAGCTGTTTCAAATAGACATTGTGATTAATGGGGATAATTCAGGAATGAAAACCAGGCCCATCATCACATGTCTGACAGCGCAGTACTACAGGCAGGCGGGCAAGCCTTCCCTTTAACCAAGAAATGCCTCTCTGAAGGCAGCAGAGTTTGATCCTGAGGAACGCGAGGCACATGGGAGGCCTTTGGCTATCACTACTATTTAAATCACAGCCCTGAGCTGACACCAGCCTTGTGGAAGGAGGTGCTGTCTGTTCCACCACAGGGGCTCCGTCCTCATTTGTGTGGTGGGGAAGATGCCAGTTCTGCGGATCTGGACCAAGCCCCTGTCCCTTTGCACAGCTGGGCTTGTGTCACCTGGGACAAATTTCCTCTCCAGACACTCCTGTCTGACCAATTCTTTTCCCTCTTCGTACTTCAGGAGCAGCTCAGTGTCTCCTTTGATCCCACCCTCATTGTGGAGCATGTGTGATATCAGAGCCTCTTGGAAATCAACTTCATTGCACTTTAGTTTGGAAATCATTTGCTTTCAGAGATGGGAAACAGGCTGCAGAAATGCTCTGCACTGCCATGGCTTCAGGCTGGGCATGGGAGGCCTAGAGGAGACTGCAAACCCAGCGTGCAGCCTGAGTCCCTGCCAAGAACCTGCTGCAGGCACATGGAAATGCACATTCACAGTGGCCCAACAGCTCTGCAGAGGACCCAGTCACCTCACAGTCCTGCTCCCAGCACACCCTATTATTCTCCTCCCTCTGTGGACCACGACCAGGGGGAAGCCCACTCACAGCAGCACTGCTTGGCCCTGGGGATGGCCACAGCTCCCCCAGCCCCAGACCAGCCTGTGGGAATGGGCAGCTCCCACCTGGGGCCGCTCGTGGAGCTCCTCACCATTAGTGAGCCGTGTAATGTGCTCAAGCCTTCAAGCCCACGTGATAAGGCTCCACTTTCCTCTTTTTCTTTCTTCCCTGAGAAAGCCTTTCTTGCACAATGTCCATTTTTAGCACAAGCTAGAGCTGGATCAGATGCCTCACATGTGGTCTCCCCTCCCCAAAAGGGAAAATCAGCATTTTCTTTTTCTCCAATGGTTAAACTACAGGCACAAAATCCGAAGATTAAAAAAATTTTACTAATTTCCTCTTTTCTATCCTTACAGGCTGGATAGCTGTGCTACATTGGCACAGCCATCCTCATCCACTCCTGTAACTCCTCTTTTATTAGACTGGCTAACTTTGTCGGCTAAAATGAAAGATTATGAACTACAAAACTGCTGGCTTTAGGACAAAAAGTGATCATCTGGGATCAGAAGACATCACAATATGTATGAAGACAATATAAAATTGCTTCTGTGGATGTAGAAAACACTTTGGGAAAAGAGATTTTTTCAAAGGCTTTCTCAAGGCTCTTCCCTGTGGGTATAATGGGGTATCCTCCAATTAACTGCTTTGGAATCAATTAAGTTATTGCTCAATTCTTCTGGGGAATTCCAAACAGAACTGGCAAATGTTGGAGATAAAGCACTGAGCAGATGGACTGCTGCTGGCTCTGAGATGCCAAATGTATTCCTGCTCATTACCATCAGAAGACAATCGGCCTTCTGGGACAGACACCCCACCTCTCCTGCTCAGATTTGTGCAGAACCACGAGGATGCCTCTGCATAAGAGGCCCCACACACCAGTGGGCACCGATAAAGAGCAGCCCCTGCCGCGGTGCCCTCGTCCTGCCCGAGCATTGTGGCTCCTGAGAGAGACACTGCTGGCTGGTCAGCATGGCTGTGCCAGCTGGTCACAGAAACACCACATAACCAGGTGGTTCCCAAAACCTCCAGCCATTCTGGTTATTTTTCAGCTCCTCTATGACTCTTCTCAAGTATAGTGAAAACATTGATCTGTGCTTCAGCCTGCCAAGAAGACTGAGTTCACCAGTGCCCTGGGCAGAAGTGAAGAAGTAACTGAATTTCAGGTTGCTTTCCTACACCTGAATCATTCAATCATTCAACCATTAGTGACCATTTGAGTGGCACTGCCAGCAAGTGTCAGGTCCTCGGCTGTCCCCCACATCCCTCATCCCCGCTACACACAGAGTGACTGGTTCTCTTACTCTGAGGTAGCTATACATGCAGATGGACATCCAATTCGTGAGCATCTTCTCCACCACAGATTCTGTCCTCCTCAGCATCAGCTTGGGGTTTTTGGAAGCCGAAGCATCTATTAGATCCACCAAGAGGTCCTTCATGATGCTGGTGTAATACTCCAGTTTCCCATGCAATGCAATAGTAAGCAGGGAGGCCAGGTTACACCTGAAACACAGAATGGTACAGGACTCAAGCCCCAGTCCAACAAGACTGAACTGCTGACTGGCACTAAAAAACCCAACACACAAAGGCAGTCTTTCAGACAATTTTCATGAACCTTCTTAAGGGTGTTAGAAATTCCAACCCTCTTTCAGTGCTGCAGGACCTCAGGCCAGCTTGCACCCTCTTGCTGGTAAGCCAAATGAGTGAGCACTCTTCAGGGTTTACGGCACTCCATTTCTAACAGGAAAGTGTAGGCAAGCGTAACTTAACTGAAACACACAGTGCCAGACACTGGCTGGATTGCTTTGGGTTAGGAATAAATCAGTCTCCTCCAGCTGCCAAGTCTTTGGTTCTGAAGCTCATACCTGTCTCTTACAGCAAAGTCCTTCTGTTGCTCAAGAGCATGGACAAACACGATGAGGAAGTGCTTGTTGTTGAGTAAGGTGGAGAACAGAGAAATTCCTTCTTCCATGTTGGGTCTGCAGTTCTCAGGAATCTGAAGAAAAATTTAGAAAGCAGACTGAGAAAACCCTGCTTGTTGTTTTCCTCCAGATTTTATCTCTCTTGATGGCAGGGATGCCCCTACTGACCACAGAAATACTAAGCAGAAGAGCCCCTCCTCCCCCTGCCTGATGCAGCCAGCAGCTTTGCTGGCAAGGAGCACACAGCTGGGCCAGTGGCAGTGGCCATTCCATTCTGTTCAGCACTCCTGAGGACACCTGGAGCACTGTGGCCAGTTTGGGGCTCCCCACCACGAGACACACAGTGCAAGTGCAGCTGAGGGCTGACAAAACAATTAGTGGGTGTACAAGGAGAGGTGAAGAGGGCTGGGTTTGGTCAGCTTTCAGAAGTTCAAGAGGGAGACCTTACTGCAGCCTCAGAGTTACAGAGCTGGGAAGGATCCCAGGCCAAGGCCTCTTCAGGAAGAGCAGATTCACAGACCTGCCTTCTTCAGCCGGCCAAAGCTGATCCAGTGCTGGTCTGTGTTAATGTTCAGCAACGCCCAAAAGCTTTTGTTCTGTTAGTGGGTTACTCACCTTCCATTCCCCCACCAGGAGTGGATGTGTTTCCTGGACCTGGGAGCCCACCTGTGAGCTGAGCTGCTGGGCTGGCAGGATGTAGCACTCCTCATAGAGAGAGGAACACTGGAACCAAGCACAGTGTTAGGGGAGGGCACTGCACCCGCCAGGAGACTGCCTGTGTGCTGTGCACCTCAGGGGAATAAGATGGGAAGGCATGGCATTGGGACTAAAGCCACCCATTCCAAACACATGCATGGGGCTGGCTTATGGAGCCTTGGAACACTTTGCAAGAGCCTCCCGAATGAGCAAACACCACAAGGATGGGGGGAGGCAGACGTCTGCAGAGACACAAGGCTGTTAGGGCAGGGAGACTGCAAATAGAGTAATGTGACAGCTAGAGAACTCCCAGAAGAGAAAGCTTTGCAGAAGACTAAATCAAAATAGAGGAGTTCTGGGTGTTTCAACATATGTAACTTTTAAAACAGATGGGAAAAATGTTTAAATCTCTAGCATTCATATACCAGACTGAATCTTAAAGCCTCTAGTGTGCAGAGATATGGAGACTGGGTAACTGAAAAACCTGAGTAATAGCTTCTAATGAAACACTCAGCAGTCATAAATCATCATCTCAGTCCTCAGCACCGGCACACAGCTGCCTCAGGGGTGAAATACAGCCACAGTGAAGGGCACACAGCCACGCAGCGGAGCAGCCGGTGACAGCAATGACGGCACCAGCGCGTCTAGTGCAGCTCTGCTAAAGGACTCTGGGCAGACAGATTGGGACTGGGGGCCCAAGGGACATCTTACTGGGAGCACCACGCACCCAGCCTTGGACAGGGAGAAAGGGAGAGGCAGACACATCCAAAGAGCTCCTGAGGACCAGCCGAGTTGCTGGGAATGCTTGGGGGCATTGTGCATAGGACAAAAAGCCGCTCTCCCTGACTACGTATGGCAGATTCACCCTTCAGCCACCCTTCAGCCTCCGCTGAATGGAGTGGGGTGACACTGGAGCACTTGAGGGGGAGTCCCCAGCACTCTCCTCATGTGGGAGCTCTTTCAGAAGAGGTGTGCAATGGCCCCAAACAGGCAAGTAGGAGCAACTCCTGGGACAGTTGCCTCCAGCTTCTGTCATGTGAGAGCAAGCCCGATCTTATACAACACCCCAGGAGCTGCAGCTCCACTTTGATGATAATTAAGGCTGAAGTATGTGACAAGTAAATATGTAACAGTGGAATGATTTTGTGACACTGTAAAAGCCCTTTAGCAGAGCCCTAAACTGGTTGGGAAGTATCTGGGAGCAATGGGGTGCCCGTGACACGCGCTGTCTCCTTACTTTGGGGAAGAATGTCCTGGTGACAAAGTGCTTGTACTCCAGGAAAGGGATCCCCTGGCTGCGGTTTAGCTCCTTGGTCAGGTCTGTCATGTCTGTCTGCAGCTCTGCAAAACCTTACACAAAGAGACCCGCAGATGGTGAGAGCCCAGTCCTCCAGCAGCTGAGACAGGCTGGCACGGGAAAGCATGGCACATCTCATCTCTGCCTCCCCGAGCTGCTCCCTTGCAGGGGCTGAAGCTGTATTTTCTCTGAGCACCACATTCCCATCACGGTTTAGCCACTGTACACCTTGCCCCAAGCACTGACAGAACATTCTCCACCCCAGGAGCCCAGCCCCAGGGCAGGCTGTCCCCTCGGGACAGGACGCCAGCTGACGTGGTGGGATCATGGACCACGGGATGGTGGGTGCCAACACCGGGAACACTTCTCCCATTGCTCTATGAGGAGTGTGCTGCAGTTTCTGTTGCACCCATGTGGAAAGCACACTGAAGGTTAGCATGACATTCAAGGAACCCTCTGACACAGCCAAGGGCCATTAATCCCAGAGCTGGTGGCACTGGGGATTGGTGCCCAGGCCAGGCAGAAGGACAGTGGCAGAGCCACACTTCCAGCCACTGAGCCTCATTCCCAAACCCTGCCAAAGCTCACAGGCCATGACAGAAATTTTCCTACAAATAATTCTATAAAATTCTACACAGCAGAAGGCGAATTGCTTCAAGCCTGCTAACTTGACATTCCCCTCCCAGCCGTGGCTCCTCGGCATCCAGACAGTGACTTACCTTTACGGATTTCCTCCCGGATCTGCGACTCCATCTCCTCCATCTGGAGCAGGGTTTTCTGCCAGTAGCGCTCGGCTCTGCGGCTCTTCGTGCAGAACACAAAGAGAGCTGGAAAAGAGGAAGGGAATAAGCCTTTTGGACCCGGGCTTAGGAGCAGCTGCCACTGGGATCAGAGCAGTTCTCTCTGACACGGGTGCAGAAAGCTAAACCCAGAGCTGGTTTCACACCTACCACCAGACTGGTATCCGCTCAGGCAGTTGTCGATTATCTGTAAATAAGTAAAACCAGCTGGAATTTAATGATCGTGCTGTAACTGTCATCTTCAATTTAGGTCTGGGCTGTCTGTATTCAGCTTAACTGTGTATTAATATGTTCCAGCTGATTAATGAATACAGAATTGAGGATGTTTACCACCTGTATTACAGTGTTCATGTCTGACAGTCTTCCCATGCCTCCAGAAATATGTTTCTAATGATGGGTGGTGCATCTAACAAATCTAAAAGGGTGCATTAGAGCCTTTATTAAAAATAAATTAAATCCTTGTTATAGACCCCTCATATGCTGTGAACTGGCAGGTTTCTTGCTGCACAGCCATTCTGGGCATGTGATGAGCAGGTGCCCTAGCCCGAGGACAAAGGTGTGCAGCACAGCTTCCAGCCACGTACATACACCAATGTGCCTGCTCCAGACTTGCAGCTAAGGATGCTGGCTCTCTCTTCCCACTCAGTCAGGCACCTGTCACTGCTTGTTCCTGATGACAGGACCTTGGGCTAAGAGCACCTTTGGAATGGTCTGGGACAGTCATGCCTGTGACCAAGACCAGTTTCTCACATGCTTCTTTATTTTGTATTATAGTAACTACTAAGTGTTTGGGGAAAAAGGTAAGTTTATAAATATCACAGGTTCAAGTAACAGAGGTGAGCTGTGGATTCAGCCAGGAAAAGCTCTGTGCTGCAGGGAGCTGTGGTCCTGGTAGTAGCTGCGTGCCATACAGCGAGTATGCACCTGCTGCACCCAGACCAGCTTCAGGTATTGCACAACTGCAGTACTCAGAATAACCTTCACACCTCCCGTGCAATGAGAAAAACCTTGGCAGAGCTTGGAAACACATTGTTCTTTCCCTTACCTACAACAGAGAGGACCAGCAGGATGCTGCAGATAACGATGGAGACAATGATCGCAGTTTCTCCTCCCCCAAGGTGCAGCATGGCAATTGTGTAGTTGAATTTGCCAACTTGGATCTGAGGAAGGAGAAGGAGGGAGGAAAAGCAGGAGCTGAGCAGCACGTTGCCGAGGGGCTGGGTGCAGGGGGGACACAGGGCAGCACTCAGCAGACCCTCACCCGAGGACTCACTGACCGTGCTGGCACAGCCTCCTGGGCTGCGGGGGAGGCCGGGCTGTGCCTTTCACTGCCGCGCCTGGGGACTCTGTGTCTCAGGGGAGCCCAATTCCCTTCCTGTGCCCTGGGGGATGCCGAGGCCACACCCAGCAGGCTGCGATGCTGCAGTGGTGCTCGTCCCAGGGCCAACACAGGGCTTTGGTGGCAGAACTGCAGGCCCCCTCATGGCCCCACTGTACCTGCCCAGAAGAGACAGCCCTTTCCTAGAGAGCCCATGGCACCATACAAGGCTTCCAGTGCTGCTCTTAATAGAAAGAAAATCACTTCCACTAATCATCAACTTTGTTATGGCTCTGAACAGCCTCTGGACCCCTGCTGCACTAGCCTTTCTCCTCCAAAATCAGATCTGCTGCCACGCAGAAGAAGGAGGGTCAAGAAACTAAATAGTCCTTGAAATACAAATAAACTAAGGGAATAAAAATAAATGAGACCATAGACAAGTAATGATCTTGTGGCTAAGGCAGAGAAACGGGTGTCAGAAGGTTCTGGCTCTGCTCCCAGCTTGTACTTCTTGTGACAACAAGCACAAACCACTAGAGCTCAGTCCTTGGGTCTCCTGATCTCCAGAAGGGAAGAGGCCAGCACACATCACAGGCTGGCAAGTTACTGGGTGCTGTTTACAAACAGTTCTTTGGGCCCTTGGGATGAATGGATTCCACAGCATCATCTGATAAGGAAAACTCATGACCACACAAGGCTTTCGCTTCTAGAAATGTGAGTTTCACTTCTCCCAAGGAATGAGAAGTAAGAGAAACTCGAGAAAAAAACTTGAAATGAGGTAGGGAAGAGCTGCAATAATCTTATGGTTTTGATTAATCAAAATTAATCTTTGATTTCCTGTGTCATGGAACTCCTCCAGGAAAGATTCCCACTGGGGTGAAATTCCAGCAGCTCTCAGCCACTGGACCAAAGCCATCCCACAAGCAGGATCTTCCCACCACCTCCACCATCAGACACCATGTCGCACACAGCTCCATCCTGAGGGAAATCCAGCCCTAGCTCTAGGAGCATTGGTGAGGGCATGGCCGCTGCCAGTGGAAGGCTCCAGACACTGAGAGTTTTGGTCTCTACCCTGGCATGTTGTCCAAGAGCCATGGTGCTGGTCAGGGACACGAGCCACAGCACTGCAAGAGCACCTGGGCAGGTTCACTCAGCAGTCTCACAGCCCCATGCCCAGCCTCAGGATCTCCACTTTTTCCCTCTGAAATGCTGCAATGAAGCAGCTCCTCAATGTGTTTTGAGTCTTTTTTCCCCCACCAGCTCAGCCTTTTGCATTTTTCAGACAAAAAATCATCCCACGGCTGCTGTTTAACTCAATGTTTGAACTGTTTGGTCATGAACAAAGATGGGCCTGAAGGTCTTGACAAGCCTCTCTTGTGTATCTGGACAGCTCTACTGAATACCCAGACAAGGCCCCTGCACATGCCTGCCCTGTGTCACCAAAGCCATTTCTGGTGTGTCACACGGCAGCGGCCACTTGTGGAATGGCCGCAGGCGAGGGCCCAAGTCCGGTTGTAGGTTTAGTAAGGGTGCACAGGTATGAATATAAGCAGATTAGCTGCACATTCGTTGCTGGTGCACTCTGAACAGCCTTGTGACTGGTTTATGTCACACCAAGACTAGCAAACTCAAAAATTCCTTTTCTTCCACAAAGGGATTCCCCCATTTCTCAGTTCTTACAAAAAATTTTTTTAAATTACCCTACTTAAAATTCCTGTTAAGATGACTCAAGAAATTATGTTACTTCTGCATTTCCATGTTTCCAGTTTGCAACAGAATTTCACACACCTCAGATGATTGCCAGTAAACTGGATAACCCTGTCAGCGAACTGGTAGTGCACCCTTGTGCCTTTCTCCTGGGCAGCCCCATTGCACAGGTCTCCAGCTTCCTTCAGCCCTCCTTCTCCTCCCTGCCCATGCCTCAGGCTCCCATCCATCTCCTGCCAACACACGGACCCAGAGGGGGCAGCGGGGTCTCCCACAGACGTGGAGGCAGTTTCTCTCCAGATACAAAGAGCCACAGTCACATCCCTGCATGGCAATGGGCTGTGTATGACATGAGGGAAACTGAGGGCAAGCACAGCAGTTCAGTCAAACCCTCTGGAAAACAGGACAGTAACAAAGGGTGGGGAGTTTTGCAGACACAAAGAAGAACAGCAGCCTGAACGCTGAACTCTTTGCAGTGAGAAAGCAGCAGCCTTTGGAAGCCCTGAGTACTGCTCTCACTCTCCCAGTCACACCGCAGGGACCCAGCAGGGACCCAGCTCGGTGAGGGCTGGACTCTCACAGCCACTCATAGCCCTTCTGCTGGTGGGAGCAGAGCCGGTGGCTTAAAGCTGTAAGGAAATCCCCAAACATGTCTCATGAGGAGCAGAAAATCACTGCAGGTGACAAAGCCTCACATGCCTGAGACCTCGCTGTAGCTTACCAGCACTGCCCAGCCTCCCCTGGCACAGCGCAGTTAACTCCCCACAGCTCGGGGCAGCCTTCATCCCGATGCCCTGCATCCTGCTGCCCTGCGACAGCGGCCAGCACGGCGTGTTTTGTCCACCCTTCCACCAGTGCAGCCTTCTGCAGGGTCCCCAGGGAGTGAGCTGGGCAGGTCCTTCACCCGCAGGGTCTGCAGTGAGACCCCTCTGCCCCACACAGAGGCTCCGGACTCACCGTCACGGGAAGCTGCCTTTCCGAGGAGCTCAGTGACTCATTGATGGAGCAGTGGATGACTTTGTCTGAAACAATCTGTATCTCACACGAGATCAGGCCGATTTTCACCTGGTACTCATTGCTCTCCAGACCCAGGCTGTCAGGCTCTTTCTAAAGACAGAAATAAAACCAGGATGTCGGGCTGGAGCATAGCAGTTAGAATTGCAATCGATCTTCCTGCTGTACTTTCCATATTCCCTGCTGTTTTGCAGACCTGGGAAGACTCTCCCTCACCAAGGACATTTTTCCAGCACTCCACAGGAAAGCCAAAACCGGGCCAGTCCCCATTTTCCTGTTTCCCATTCTTCACTCAGCATGGGGCATAGGATGAACAAGCCCCTCATGGAACCTGGAAAAATCTGCTTTTGATCGGGCCTGCTGTGCATGGAAGATAAGGATGTAAGCGCCCATCTGGGAGGGGGGAAGGATGTACAGCGGAGGGGACAGCCAGGGGATGCGCCTGCAAAGCCTGAGAAAGGGGGAGCACATTTCTGGAGCATGTTGCAAACAATTAGGATATCCTGCAGCAAACAATGGCCTTTGAATTACTACTGCTTATTGTCCAGGCCACTCAGCTTTGGCACCCTGACTTCCTTGTGAGCTGAGCTGAATTCAGTAGCCAAAGAGAAGAATGAATGATCTGTTTCTGCAGGAATAAACACCTATTGTCAGGCCCTTCTGCAGCACCTGCCTGGTTTCAGGCCAGGGCATTGTCATTCTTTTCCACGTGTCCAGTATTTTAGCCCCTTGCTGCAACACCCTCCCCAGGCAGCTCTCTGGCATCATGCCTCAGAAGGCATCCCCAGACCAGGCTGCATCTCCTGGGGCAGAGAGATGCAGAAGCTGCAGGCTGAGCCAAAATCTCTTGCTCCTGCCTCTCCAGCTCCCATCCACCCCCTTCTCTGCCCTGTGTCTGTGGACAGTCACTGTGCTGATACTTAGGACATTGGAGCTGCCCAGGGTGGGGACGGCAGCACCCAGAGAGAAGCAGAGCTGTAACAAACGCCCTCTTACGTGTATGACCAGAGTTAAGGGCTCGCCAGGATGGTGTTTGATCCACTTCTCCTTCTTGGCTGTGGAGAACTGGGGGTCAGCGTAGTACCCCAGGCTGAATTTGCTGATGTGCAGGGCCTCCTCGGGGTACATCTCCTCATCCAGAGCCGAGCGGTCATCGCTGTAGAGGCGCCCATTGAGATAGAAATCTACGGGAGCCGGCTTGCTCCCCACAGTGATGTTGGAGGCAGCTGGAGAGGGGCAGGTGATGGCCGTGTCAGTGTGAACCTTGCAGCGCTGAAAGCAGGAGAGTGTGAGCATGTCAGAACCCAGCACCACAAGTGCTCCCAGCCCATCCTGAGGCATGGGCCAAGGCCTCAGCGTCACACCCTGGCCCACCCTCTCAGCACACAGCCCTGCTCCATCACCGGGTCATGCCTGGCTAAGACACCCACCGTGTGCTCTCTGCCGATGCCACGGACAGTCATGGACACATTCTGGACCAGCCCAAAACCTCTTCCTTCCAGGGTGATGATCCTGCCCCCACTTTGAGGAGAAGGGAAGAAAGAGAGGGTGACTGCAGAGGACAGTGCAGCAGTGGGATGTGATGGCTGCATCTTCCTCCTGTAGTTTTCTCAGAGATGTTTCCAAGCTGCCTGAGCAGAAAATGTGACCCAACAGCCAAAGTCTTCTTCCTACTTACAGCAGAGATCCACACAGCTACCACAGTATCAGGGAACAAAGGAAGGAGGAGTAGATGCTGTGGTGGAAAGGGGGGAGCCTCTTCCAGCATCAGTGAGCTGTCCCCCTTACTCCCACTGCCCAGAAGAGCAGCCTCTGCACACCAGGGTATGCAGCAGGCGTCCTGGCCACTGGCCATGTAAGTGGCCTGCAAAGCGATGGCCAGGAGACACCCCCTGCCCTTTCCCCTATGCCTGTCCCTGTCTCTGCCCCTGCCCTGCAGCAACCCACAGAGAACTGTGAGACTTGAAGAGGGAAAAGTCCCTCATCCTGCATCTTCCAGGAACTTCTGATTTAGAACAAAATGTGAAAGTTGCTTTTTTTTGAATCTGCCTGGGGGGAATGCAACACATGGGCCTCTCACTGTGCTGTCAACTAACAAGAATAACAAGCACCCCGATGTGCACAAGGCAGAGCAATGGCTGGAGAACCATCACCACTCAACTGCACCCTAGATCTGCCTTCCCCTTCCCCTGTATCACATTTGACTTGTTTGGAGTACTTGCCAGGGAAAAAGGACTCACAAATCCTGTTATCTGAAAAGCACTCCAAGCACAGTGACTTTGGGCACGAGGCCCCAGGGTTCTCTGAAGCCTGGGGATATCACCAGGAAGTTATGACCCACATTTCTAACTAGGAGCCTGTCACATCTGCAGACTAGTGTACAACTTTTGTATTGGTTTAGATTTTGGTTATAGGGATTATTTTATCAATGTGGTAAGAGAAATCAGATCCAGCTAAACTTTCACACAAGTTATTGACGCCTCATGGTCAACAGCCCAGCAATGTGCTGAAGCAGTCAGACTGCATGAGCCACACCGGAGGCTGGAGAGAGCCTGCAGTTATGGACCCTGTTCTCTGAAATTTGGGACCTGCTGTAAGTACCAAGGAAGCAGACTAAGGTGACTGAGAAATACCCCAGTGGTTTCCTTTGTGACTATGGGCAGGACACTCTTCCCGTGTCTCTTTTTAGACACTGCTCTCACCACTCAGCAGTTGGAAGCCTGCAAGGGGCTGCGCCGGGCTGAGTCATGGCTCTGCCTTTCCCCTAACATTCCCACAGCCTGCAGCCTTGGCATTGTGCTTGGGAATAGAGAGGCAGCTTTGTTCCAAGGAGATCAGTCCACCAGAGCCTGCTCATGCTCCCCCCTGAGTGCACTGCTTTCAGCGATGTCCCGCTGGCACAGCCACTGGCCTCCCAAATTTCCCAGTCAGCCCTGGGTTTTTCAGGCTCCACAGGTGAGGAAGGTGGTATTTTCACCACGGTATCCAAAGGAACAGAAGTCTGAGAACTCCACAGAGATGTGAAACTAAAAGCAACACACTTTAAAAATTAAATACTGTGACCTCGGGGAAGGTTGAAATCCAAAATTACAAATCTCATCCCCCAGCAGTTTTACTGCTAAGAAAAATCCTCATAGAGCCCCCACCTGGGGCTTCCCAAAGCACTCACCAGGTGTGCACAGTATAGTTACCAAGGCTGACATTTTTCCACTCCTAAATGCATCAAAACAAGGTATGGACAGTCCTGGTGTGTGAAACCTCTTCTACTCCCGTGCTGGGGTTACCCTGCAGCACCCCAAGAGCAAGCTGAGGCACCCTCTATACCCACCCAGCCCAGAGCTGAGAAGCCCCTTTCTCCTGGCAGGACCCTCTCCCACCCTCTCCTAGCTGGAACCAACCCTCTCTTTCACAGGCTGTCTCAGCTAGGGCAGGATCTCACCTGATCTGGCTCTTTTTCGGGTTGATGTCTGATATAACCGGGTTCTTCTCATACTTGAAAGTGATGTTGTGGCTGGCACAGGACTTGTTCTCGAACTGCACGCAGATGGGCACAGCCATGGTGAGCTCCGCAGCGGGCATGGTGCAGGTGATGGTGCTGTCGGTGCGGCTGCGGGGGACAGGAAGGGTGAGCTGCGGGGAGCCGCGGCCGAGCCAGAGGCTGGAGCCTGGCCTGAGCACCCCCTGACAGGCAGGTGGCAGCCACAGATGACGAGGAGCTTCCAGCCCCAGGCCAACTCCCTGTGATGCCAGGCCTGCTAACAAGCAGCTCTCAGCACCATCCCGGCAGCTGGGCCGATTCCCCGGACAGGCAGAGGGGGAGGGCAGGCAGGGGGATGCTATTCCAGCATGCACTGGTGCCCCCCACCAAAATCCTCGCTCTGCCTGACTTCTTGGGGGACAATACCAACCTTCCTAATGCTTTGGCTCTCATCACTACTCCAGTGCCAGCCCCCAGCCCTGCTCCCACCTGAGGTCAGTGCACTGCTTGGAGGAGTTGATGAGGACACGGAGCTCCGAGCCAATGTCCAGCCTGCTGCCTCTGATGGTCACTCTTGTTCCTCCTGCCTTCGGGCCGTTTGGAGGAGCTATGGACTGCACCATAGGAAGCTAAAAACAAACAGGAAATATGTTTTCTAGCCTGGTAAATCTGCAGCTGGATATTCTACACTGTACATGGTAATTGATTCAGACCATGTAAGTGTCCAGCACCATGAGGCTCGAACAGCAGCACAGCAGAAGCTTTGGCTGGCAGGGTTTCAGAACAAGAGAAGTGGTACAAACACTAAGGAGTGAGATCATATAAAACCTCTGTGACTCTCTGGGGTCCCTAAATACTGGCTGTAAATGAAACATGGGGCCAAATGGGAGGCCAGGATCCCACCATTCCCTTCAGATTTGCAGCAGGAGGTCCAGAGCCACCGACAGCTCAAGGTCCATCAATAAAAGGAAATTTCTCACTCATTCCCTCCCTCACCATCTCAGCCCTTCCAGATCCATGTCCTCCTAAATGCAAGGATAATATTAAAGCCCCACTGGATGATGGCCTTGAGCTCGGTAAAAATGGCCACCTGGGTTTAGATAATTGAATATCAAACCCCTGGTGAGGAAGCTTCAAATCTGCATCTCTTGAGGCAACAGGAACTGAAGGGGAAGTTACTTTGCCTCTTGCCATTTGCGGCAGAAATTAGCGTGTATGTTATCTGCGTTTGCAGCCCCTGGAAATCTTCCTGAGATCCATGAGCTGGAGGCTTTGATAACTCACGTGGCACTGAGCCCTCTTGTCTGCTCACAGGCACCCCAGGAGAGGCTGCTGGCAATGTCCCTGCTCCATTTGAGCAGGACAGCCAGGGCAGAGCAAATTATGATCTCGAGGCCCTTCCACAGGGCACTGGTGACTCCCTCACAGACAGCACATGCCCTGGGGCAGGAGACCCATGGGGGCTGGCCCTGCTCAGCCCCAGCCCACCCCTTGCTCATGCAGAGCAGACCCATGCAGGCAGGCAGTGCAGTGCAGTGCAGGCTGAGCCTGCTGCTAATGCCTTGCCTGGCAGTCCCTGCCACACAAACCTACATATTAACATTTACCCTTGCCCTTGTCCCACACTCAGATGGCTTCACTCCTCTATAGCCATTTCCTCTTTTGGTTCTGGAGTCACCCATTTCCACCGGATCTGTTTTTCTAATTTGTATTTCCCTGGGTGTCTGCAGGCAGCTGTCTCCTGCCCTTGGCCCCTAACCCACATATTCATAAGTGCAGCTACAGCATCAGCAGAGAGGATTATTCCTGTTCCCCAAAGCCCTTCCCCTTAGCTAGAGCCAGCGGCTGCTGCTCTTGGTGCACTGCCAGCACCAATCACCTCCATCACAGCTTTGGCAAATCCAGCTCATCCATAGCGTGCTATAATGTCCTGAAGAAGCCTCTCCTTCCTCCTCAGCACAATTACAGCTGAATTCTGTCTCTTCTAGAGAGACATATATAATGGGGACTTTGAAAGATATAGCACACAAACAGGACCTTCTTTGGAAGGGCAGTTCTGAAAGTCTTTTAAACTTTTCCAGGCAAACTGTATCAGTGCCCAAGCTCAGGTCTCACCAAGACCAGCCTTGCATGGTGTAGGCTACTCCATTTGCACACCATCAGATGTGAGAGGAGAACCAAGACAACCAGAGTGTTGTCTGGTCTGCAAATGGCATGAAAGCCACTTTCAGTGTGACACACCACCCTCATATAGTGTCCCTCCCCAACACACATGCACAAGGCAGGGCTCTCCCTCATACCTGCTCCAAACTTCGCTAAGACAAACAAGACAGACAAATAGAGACAGACAAATAGAGACAGACAGAGAGACAGCAGCTTTCTGCTGTGCCCCCCAAGCAGGAACGGCTCCTCTCCCATTCCAGGGAGGGGCCTGCTCCTTAAGCCTGTCCAGGAGCTGCCGCCCCAGGGCTGCCATGGACCCCGGCTGAGGTCAGGGACTGCCTTTGTTCAGCATTGGTGCTTTCACAGGTGTTTCCTGAGAGGCTTTTCCTCGCAAGTTAAGAGCTGGTGAAGGAGCCACCCAGCCCTTTTCCACTCTCCAGGCCCCTCTCCCCTCTGCCAGCAGACAGCAGCCAGCAGTGGGGGATGTGCCAGCTCAGCACACATGTCCTGAGAATCCCCAAACCAAGGGACTCTCACTGGCTCATACACGACCAGTGGCACCTTAACCCACTCCCAACTGCTGGATCTCAGGGGCCGCTGGGATGTGAACCTGGACACCTGGAAACTATGGAAATAGGCTCCAGGAACTCCTGCTGAGACTGGCCTGGCAGTGCCATCACCTCACCACTATCTCCCCATGCAGTCAGGCCTGGTTCTTCTGGGGGCTGGGATGTGCCACCCTGTGCTGGCTGCATGCTGTGTACCCCTCCCTGCACTAAACACCCAACCTGTCATTGGCTACAGGCTGGGGGAATCACACTCCGTGATCTGCCCCAAATTCCTTACAATGGCCACCAGGAATCAAAATATTTCCTGGGGCTCCAGGTCTCCTCCCAGGCCAGCAGCTTGCAGTATGGGCTGTCCTGCCCCAGATGAAGCTGCAGTGGAGGCACAAAGGCTCCAAGCATTCCACGTGCCCTCAGCACCCACCCAGCGTGGCTGCCCATGAATACTGTCCAGCCAAGAACGAGGTTCATGTAGGGAACAGAAGAAATGCACGGATTTCTCTCAGGTTTATAGAAAGGAAAGCTATCTTTGTGAGACAGCACAACACAAAGCTGTAAAGAGCTTTTCATTTGTACAATGACATGGGGTTAGCTTCAGTCTAATCCCTGCACATTATTTCATGCAAAAATTAACACAATCTTGGCAGCAAAAATATCAGTTCTAAATAATGTGAGTTCATGGAATGTAACTTACACAGCACAACGGGACTTCACAAGTCTCAAAAAATCTCACAGGTTGTAACAGCACTTCAGCAAAAGAGGTGGAAGAAAACTAAGGCTCCTTTTTATAGCAGATTTGTCAGTAAAGCCAGGACGAGATATACCCCCACAGGACCTGAGTCTGGGAGCACAGCTGTGCCACCAACATCCTGCTGTGGTCCTGCCACAGCCCACACACGTAACCACAGCTGAGGTGACACCCCAGCGGCTCCTCGAGGACACCCACATGTAGGGGCAGCTGTAGATCCTGTTTCTCAGCCAGCTGTGGAAGGTGTGGGGAGCTGCAGACTCACTTTAAGGGGCACAGGAATCACCAAAGAAACATTCAGGAGACAGCCACTCACCACGTAGGAGTATTGCTCCCTGGACCTCCCTTCCCGGCTCATGTTAACCGTCACCACATCCGAAAACTCCTCCTGAGCCTCCCCGGTCTGGCACACGACTCTGCGGATGGATGAGGCAGGTGGCAGCAGTGCCACAGCGCCCTGGGCCTGGCCACAGGGACAGGGAGGGACAGGCACGGGCAGGGGACACGCAGGGGTCATGCTCCCTTCTCCCCAGCTCCCCCAACTCACGTCTCAGAGACGACGTATCTGTTTGGCAGCGGGGTGCAGGGCACGCCGCCCACCCGGATGGCGCCCAGGACGTCGCTGAAGCGGCGGCCCAGGTTCCTCCCGCGGATGGTCAGCAGCGTGCCCCCCTCCAGAGGCCCACGCAGCGGCTCGATCTGTAGCACCACGGGGTAGGTCATAAAGTCAGAGCATCACAGGGTCCCAGAATGGTTTGGGTTGGAAGAGACCTCAAAGATCATCTAGTCCCAATGCCCATGCCACCTCCCACTAGATCAGGTCAGGAGAGAACCAGGAACTTCTGGCCTTCATCCCTGAGCCAATCCTGGTGCCCAAGCACCACCTGAGCCCTGTGAAGCAGGCAGAATCACTCCTCACACTCCTGCTTGCCCAGTGCACCCAATACCACACCCTCCTTTCTCTGGCTTGGCAGAGGAGAAACCATCATACTTCTATGCTGTGTTGGGCAGTGGGGTTTGGTCAAGGATCACTCCAGCTGCAAACACATCTGGGAAGAAACATGCTTTCTTCCACACCCCAGCTTTGAATCCATCTCCAACATTGCTGGTTTCACCTGACAGTTGCTGCCCCTGGCACTGTGAGGGGACAGGGTGTTGGCTGTGGTACCGTGAGAGTGCCATGAGGGGCACCCTCAGAGGAGTGTGAACTTCAGCAGGTGAAACAAACCCCTCCAAGAAGAAAAGGTTCTTTACACTTTGCACAGGTAATAGCATACACAGCCAGTGTAACACTCCTGGTGGCACCAGGCTTGGTGCCCCTTTTGCTGGCTGTGCTGCCCCCCTCCAGAAGGGCTCTGTGAGGGTTTGTCTGCTCCCATAACTCCCAAGGGTTTGGATTTACCAGCCATTATCTGCTAAGGAAATAATGACAGGCTTGGTAACACTGCGAAAATTGTGGTTTCCTTCCATTATTTTCTGGGGAGGTGCTGATAAGGCTTGATGAGTGTGGGAAAGACAGGCTCAGGGGGAGCACCCTTCTCCCACGGTGACAAAAGGGAAGCAGCAGGTGATGGGCATCCTGCAGCTCCTCCTTGCAATGTTACAGCACCCATATCACCACATGCCTCCCTAAGAGCAGAAATCCCACACACTTGTCAACATCAGCTGTTTTGCCTCTCCAGCTTCTCCTTTCCTAGGGATGCCATTTTAAGATCTGCTCTATGTATTTTCTTTGCCACTTGTTAGGATCCAATTTGCTGGCTCCTACCATACCTCTAAGCAGAACACAAAGGCCTCCAATAAACATTCCCTTAACTACAGTTTAAATAAAACTCATTTCAAATGCAGTATGCCCAAAGGCCCCTCTGCCACTCCTAATCTCAGCAGAACTGCAGAGCTCACATGCCTGGAGACAGGGCTCACGATTACATTTCAGCCATGCTCTACTAAATGCTATTCCTGATAAGGATACTTCAACCAACCCTACCTTTCTTGCTTTTACCAACCCCAGGAACTCTGGAACATTTGGATTGTGCTGCTGTTGTTTTTCCCACTAACGTGATGAAGACTGGATCCTGTCACTAGCAAGATATCCTTGGCACCAGGAGACTCAACAGCATAGAAAGACAGTGAATAATTCAGTGCTGGTCTTGACCCCATCCTGTGCCAGGGACAATGCGCAGATCCTCCTCTGCCCCAGGCAGGACAGTGCAGCCAGTCCCAGCCCTTGGCACCACCCGCCACGCCATGCCATGCCACCCGCCATGTCACACCACACCACCCCACCCCACCCCACGCCACGCCACGCCACGCCACGCCACACTGTGAGCGCCCTCCACGTTGCCTTCGGGTCTTACCTTCCGGATCTCGGGAGGTGGGCAGACTTCAGAGACCTGTGGAGGCTCGGTGTGCAGCCTGCAGCTGGAGCTGCTCTCGCTCCAGAGGCAGCGGTGCCCCAGGTCCTCCCTCCCCAAGCACTGGGAGCAGTCAGCACTGCCGGTTGCACAGTTGTACACCTCCACTGAACCACCAGAGAAAACAGACAACATGAGCTCTGGGCCTGAGGCTCTCACAGCTTTACTCAGCCTAAGGCAATCAAACACACACGGCCCCTCCCGCTCCCACCACCTGCCGGCTACATTAATCCCAGTGAAATCTGAAATGCAGCGGATGAGCAGAGCAGTCTGCACATACAGTGAGATGAGGCAGCACTTGGCTACCGTCCTGCAGATCTCCCAGAAGGCCTGGGCGCTTGTTCTCACTGCTACATAGTTTAGCACTTTCTTTTCCTTTTTCTCCCCCTTGAGAAACAAGCAACACCCAAACTTGGAACCATTTGTCAATTTAGGCTACGTATTTCCAACTCTCAGCATCCACACGGGAAGCTGCTTGGCGAAGTTGGCTCCATCCTGCCAGCAAAGCAATCACATTGCTTCCACACTGACAAAAATGGGGTGGTTTGTGCTTTGTACAGTGTTTACAGTTCCTTTCCCTCCCCCTGTGATGACAGACCCCTTCCACTGACTTCTCCCTTCAGATCTGCTCAGCTTCCATATGTTTTTCTTATACTGCCTTCACATCTCCATTAGCTGGTGCCCTGGCTTACATTTCCTCTCCAGCCTCAAGACTTGGGTATCCACAGAGGTAAGAGTGAGAAATGCTCAGGAAACATGGCTTTCACACCCTTTCCCCCAAAGGAGACTTTGCAGGAGTACATAAAACACAGGAACAGTCACACTTGGCACTTCTGCTCACAGGAGCATCTTAAGGCACTTCATGAGCAACTAATGAGTCCCTCAGCCTCAACGCTCTGCTGTGCTAATGAAACATCATCAGCACCAACACTCTGCCTGTGCCATGCTAACAAAACGTCACCAGTACCGAGGGTCTCTCCTATTCTCCACGAAAAAAAAAGCTTATTCCACATCATCTACAGTCCCCCCAGGGAGTTACACTGGGTGGTTTTCCAATCAACAGCAGAGCTTGGACTATCAAAACAGAGTGTACGATAAAAGCTAATAAATATTGAAATAATAAACACTAACATCAATGATTTTATTAAAGACATTACAAAAGATGCCTGCGTTTGTCTGGCAGATCTCTGTCTTGGATGCAAGGCAGTCTCTCTAATGTGACTCACACCAGCCTGAGCGAAGCGAGGAGGATCCAGAGCAGCCTAACAGTCCCGTGGGAACTCCAAATATTCTGGCCAATTCCGATGGATGCAAACATGGCCTATGTAAATGAGCTCCTTCTCCATGCAGGAGGGGAATTCCACCATGCTTTTTCTGCTGTGGTTCCTGCTCCCAGCACCACCCACACAGAACTGAGTCTTCTAGACAACCAAAGCCCAATGTCCCACCCCCCTCCTCAGGGTTACCACTGTATCACAAAATTACACCCTCTTCTTTCTGCAGAGAAACGAGACCTCATGCCTGCCCATGGTGGTATTTCCAGGTATTTTCACTTTGCAAGATAATCCTCCTTCATTCACGGGGATTTACCATGGGGAAACCTTTCTATCCTGGTCACTGGTTGTTGGTGCTCATGTCTTTCTCCCTGTCACAGCCATCCTTCAAAGGGAAGCTCCCTTTGGGCTCTCCTTCTCTGCACCTCAGATAAATCAGCCCCTTCTGCCACAGCTGCTGACACTATCGAGCGGCAGAGGAGCTCGGGAATGCTGCCCCCAGCCAGAGGGGCACCACCAAACCTGTGGCTACACAGAGTGTGGCAGCTGCTGGGCAAACCCGGCCGCAGCCAAGCCATTGGGCTCGTCCTGCCTGGGTACCTTGTCTGAGTCTGACTCATTTCGAGTCTGACTGCTTGCCTTCCTCAGTTTGCTGATGTAGCAAGGGCTTTTTTGGGAATCCAACCATTCTTCCCAGAGACAGAGAACAGGCCGGGGTGAAATGTGCTTACACATTTTATTCCTTCTCAGCAGAGGAAGCAAAAAGAAGGACTCAATTTTCATAGCACGTGGAACCTTGATGCGGTGCTCCTGTGTGAGCTGAGGGAAGAGCCCTGCCCCGTCCCTTCTCTCTCCCAGAGGAATTTCTCTCCAGCCCACATCCCTGCTGTGACTGTGAGCACCAGTGTCACCTACGCCATGCACTGCTGGCAATGAGACCTGAGCTGCCTGCACTTCTGGGCAAGGCTTGACTTTGCCTGGCTGTAACAGGGATGTCATGGGCGCTAGTCTGGGCTCTGGGCTCACGTTCACGGGGGGTGGCTCTGGGTAAATATGCTTTTTGTGTGTGCCTGAGAGAAGGAACCGCACTGTGCCCAGTGGAGCCATGGTCTCTCTTCTGCAGCCATAAACTCTGCCCAGGTTTGAGAGCCATTAAAGCCAACCAGATGAGAGGAGCATAAAAATATTTTCAACTCAGACCTGTCATCATCTCCGGACTGTCAATAAATCTGTCTGGTCTGTCCTTCAGCTGGAGGTTCACTGGGAAGTGATGGCTTTTTTCTGATGTGTGGAGCTGCACACAAAAAACAAATGAAAACTTAGGAAATTTAGTAAAATAGGAGGTTCCGCACACACACTACATGGATTAACCTTCCTCATGAAGCTTCTTTGACCACTGCTCCTCCATACATGAGGGTCTTATTTTTAGCAGAAGAAGTGGGACGGCTGTTTTGTTTTAATCATTTTGCTGAAGTCCCGCTAAAGGGCACCAGGACACAGTGCACATCGTGGTGAGCACAGAGACCTGGATTGCTGCTGTTTTTAGCAGAAATGGACAGGAAAATGGACAGCCTGGCCTGTCTGCACATTCTCCGTGCGGGGCTGTGATACAGGTGACGTGACGGGAAAGTGCTCTTCTCCAGCTTCCACTTGCAATATTGCCACTGGTGAAAGCCCAAATGTTTGCTGCATTTTGCAGGTGCAGTTTGCCCTCTGACAACCACACACTGCTTTCCAGTGAGTATCGCAGCATTTTCTCAGGCCAATTCCTCGTTCATAATAAAAGCTACAGAAACAGCAACCCTGAAAGGTGGCCAAATTTTCTGCCTGAACTGAACTCTTTCCATTTAGAAAGGTAAACAAGCAGCTCTTTCCCAAGCCCCAGGGGAGAAGGGGCCAAAGCCACTGCAGATCCCCACGGAACCGGGAACACAGCACCGGTGACGTGTCCGCACCCTGCCAGCATCAGCATGTGCAGAGAGCCTCTTGCCAGAGGGGTGAACGCAGGAGTGGGGGACGGAGGGAAGAGAGCAAATGGTGTCCCACTGCCAGGTGGGAGGTTGGGGGTGAGACCCTGCCTGCCCTTGGACCTGAAGCTCAGCCTGGGGGAAGCAGGGCTGGCAGCCTCACTCCTCGACTCACCAGCACACGTACACACTCCACGGCAGAGGAGTTCACCCACCGGGCTTCAAATGTCCTGTCTGTCCCAAAGTGGCACTCCAGAGCTGTCTCCTAGGAGAGGGAAGACAAGGGCAGAGTGGCTGCAACAGCTGCTTTGTGCAGTTCTCTGTCTGCTAGTCAGTGGGCAGGGTCCGTGTCCCTCCTTGATTCTGCCACGGGCACCTGCACTCTGTCCAAGTCAAACAGGAGATGATACCTGACACTAAAGGTGCAGACCAGGGAGCTGTGCCTGGCTCATGGCACACACAGACCAGGAGCTGTGCCTGGCTGGGCTCTTGTAACCCCAACAGCAGGGTACGATAGCTCCTGTGGGCCAGGGCGTGTGGAACTCATGCTGCAGTGCAGACTGAGAGCCAATGCTGTCCCAGGCCACCTTGTCCAAACCAGCCCAAACCAGTCTGTGACTTGGGCTCAAAGTCACCTTCCTCCTCCTCCTCCCAACAACTACACAGAGCAAATCTCTAATTCAAATGAGGACCCAGCTGAGAACATATTCAAAGACAGACTTCTGTGCTGTTTTCCTGACAACACAAGGATGATATCCTGCACCAAATTATTGCTGTGCCCACGTCCTGCAGGAAAAAAATCATATCTCCAAGCAGTTGATGCTCTACCACTACTGAGGTCTAACTATCCTTTAAAAACTGGCAGATCTGATAAAAGACATGGAAGGAAGCACCAGACTCCTGGCAGACAGCTGCTGGCTCAGCAAACACACAGGCAGAATCTTGCCCAGTGCGTTACCTGAGCCCAAGGCAGCTCTGGCTCTGCAGGCTCCCCACACCCCTGGCCTCACGTCCCTGCCCGTGCAGTGCCCCTGCTGCAGCAAAGGGGGTCAGGGCACGTTTCTGAGGCTTCCTGCTTCAGCAGCACTCATGAGCTCCTCCAGAGAGGGAAAGAGAAGAAATCCTACCCAGCACCCTGGGACAGTGAGCATAATGTGGTGGAAGGAAGCCAGACTGCCAGAGCCTCTGCAGCTGCCCCTTTCCTGCTGACTCCATTTCCTGTGGGTTCCATGCACGATTGCTTCCTCCTCAGCCACCTCCAGCATCCAGAGAGGAAGAAGGATTTCTCACCCTGTTTTGCTGATTGCAGAGGGCACAGCCTCCTTCCTGGAGGCTGGAGCTGTGCAGGAAAAGGCCACCCCATCCAGGCACCAGGGTCTGCTCTGCTACTGTGCTGAGGGCAAGGAGGTGTGGTGGGAGTGGTGCCTCCACAGTCCCCAGCAGCACCCCCCAGCACCCCAGAATAGCTCCACCAGCACTTCCAAAACTCTCCTCTCCTGAAGAACAAGGAGCCACTTGGCTGCCCAGCATGCTGGAATCGTCAGGAGGGACAAGGCAAACCTGGCCCCACGAGCCCTGTTGTTCTGAGCCAGAATTACTCAGGGCAGCTTTCTACAAACACCAGAGCTTACTCAAGCACTTTCCCAGTGCTCAGCCTCTTTGCCCCAAATTCCTCTGGCTCTTTCTGGCATGCAGCACATCTCCGAAGGCACCATTTGATGTTCACTCCTGCCTTTCACTTTTAGAGCTTGTGTATCAGAAAATTTCACAAAAAAGGCTTCTTCACACCAAACAAGCTCTGCAGTGATGACCTGAAGTTAAACAGTGCTTCCATGCTCTACTCAAAGATTGTGGCTTGGACAGTGCAGGGCTCCCTGCCCACCACTCGGAGCTGTGTCCTTCATTCCTCAGCGTGGGCACTGGGGCCAGGCCGGCATGCACTGTTGGGAGAGCATCACACTGGCACGCTCCATGGTGGAGCAAACACCCACGAGGGAATGGGAAGCTTTATTTCCCCCAAACACCTCTCCAAACCTTCCCAATGCCTTGAGGAACTCATTTACCTTAGAGAAAGTTGCATTGGCCAGTGAGATCATGATGTCCTGAGATACACCCGTGGGCATCGGCTCCAAAGGGGCAGGTACTATTCGAGGACAGTCAATTTTCTTCTGCTAGGTACAAAAACAAGGAAAAAAAGAGGTTAGCTGGGTGCACGCTGAGCGTCCTCAGCAACCAGGGAAGAGGAACCATCAGGGTCCTTGGTAAGATTCATTTCACTGGGAAACAGGTACTGCCAGGTGCACAGTGACCACGTACCTGCACCCCAGCTGCCACTCCGGCAGTGACAGGGCCAGAATGACTCCGCAAGATGGCACTGCCACCTCCAATGGCAGATCTACCAGTGTGACCCTCTCCCACCCCCTGCATTGCTCACTCCAGCCAGCAGAGTCTGTGTTCCAGGGTCTCCATCCTGCACAGCGGCACTGCAGAGTGCACAGGCTGCCTGTGCATGGAGAGAGGGTATGAGGAACCACGGGGGCTTCAGTGAGGGGACTGCAGTAGTAGGGTAGCTGCAGTGAAAGGCTTAAATGAAGCTGGAAAACGATTTTAAAAGGTCATCTGTCTCCCTACTTTTGTTCTCATTTTAAATTGATGTCTCAGACACTGGAGCTGACTCAGAATTCTAGTCTATGTGACAAACCCATCCTGTTCTCTCATGAGATGTAAATCACACTGCGAAACTACAGCAAAAATGAAGCCAGATTCTGCATGGCCCCAGGGTACATCCAGAGTAATGCCTGTGACAGTGGAGCCATTGGGGTAAAAGACAACAAAATACTTGGTCCATTATGCAAAATCATTAGCAGCAGGCAAGATTTCCTCTTGCTTGCATTAAAGGTTATCCTGCTGTGGCTCCACTGATGCCAGTGCTGCTCCAAGGAGAGGCCAAGCCTGCCCTCCCAGTGCTAGAATGCCTGTTCAGACACATCCCTGCAGCCGGACGCATCTCTGGGACCGGACATGCAGCAAGTGGCAGGTTTCTCTCCTGCCCTCCCCAGACCTAGATAAAGGTCAGGGAACTACCTCGAAGTGCCTGTTTGATGGTGGAAAAAATGTTTCACTTCTGTCAGGACACTCATTTAACCAAGCACAGTTGGTGCTGCCTAAACAAGGAGATTAAATAACAGAGATGAACGTGATAAGGGAAGCAAAACAGCAAAGCAAACGACTGGGGAGAGATTTCAGTCCCAAGCCTCTTCCAAGGGAATCAAAAGAGTTAAAATAAAACCAGCACAGCTACAACTGAAATTCCAAGCAAAACCTCCCATGGCCTGGTGAGTCCTTGCATGTCACCACAGCTGGCACAGCTTCCCAGAGAAATACACTTTAGAGGACTGATTAACTTGTCATCTTGCAGCCCCTTCTCCTGCTGTTCACCAGCGACCAGAAATAGAGCTTCCAGCTGACTGTAGCCTTCTCATCTGGGTCAGAGGAAAGGGGCAGAATGTTTAAGATGCTGCGCATGGAGCCGTAGGATGCTGCTTTCCCTGTGGAGCCATGCTCAGGTGCAGCCGCGCCAGCAGTGGTTTGTTTACCAAAAGCTCCGACTGCACGATGAAAGCACCATGTTTCCAGGGCTACAGAGCACCTCTCCTGCAGCTGCTCACAAGATCAGCAGGAGGCACAGAGAGAAAACAAACGTGCCCAAGCAGGTCAGCATCCAGCCCAGCTGTACCTCTGGAGCAGAAGATCCGAGGAGATGAAGTTAGTCCTTTGCTAATCGAGGACTAACCCAGGGCAGTCTCAGGTGACCTCACAGCCCTGACGTCACCCAGTGTCACTGCTGAGACTGACACCCCCAAGTCCCTGGCCCAAGCAGCACAGCAGTGCCCAGCAGCACACCCAGCACGAGCACCCACTGCCCCAACAGACTGGCACATGCCAGACCCCTGCAGAGTCCCCCAGGTCCTGGCACAGGACAGACAGCCAACAGGAGCAACCATCGGGATGGTTTTCAACTTCCCAACACCCACCCAGCCAGCCAGAGAAAACATCAGACACTGAAACCTGTGAAGTGGACAAAGAAGAGGCTGCTTCCCCAAAACACCTGGGTATGCACAGGCAGGCACAGCTGATCCCAACACACTGCCCCGTGCTGCTGGGAGCTGCCACCTGGCAGGGACTTTTCCATCCCTGTTTCCCAGGGATTTACAGGATCCTCGTGGAGCTGCAATGTGGTGGCTTCAGCTTCACCCCCATGCCCTGCACTCAAAGTCACCCCCCTCCTCTCCCTGGAGGAGAGCAGATGCCAGGGCTAGCCCTGGGGTCACAGCCTGAGAGTGAGGGTGGGACATCTCCTCTCGATGATGAGCATGGGGAACACTGGAGACCTGAGTTAAGAGCAGAGCACTGGTGCAAAAGGATATTCAATCTGCAGTGCAAAAGCTTGGCTTGGATCTAGAGCAGATTGATTCCTAAAAGGCCCATTTTATTTAAATTAACTTCAATTTAAATTTCAGTAGTAGGAACACTCTGAGCCTCTGGGCATTAAAGCTGCAGTTTGGAAAGGGGCAATTTTCTCCTCTGGATGAGCACCACCAGTGGTGCTCCAGCACATTATTAACACACAGCAACCTTGAGTCAAAGCTGAGGGAATGGTGGAGTGTGGCTGTTTCTTCTTGTACTCAAACCCAGGCGGCCCAAGATGTGGAGAAAGAGCAGCATTGCTCCAGGTATGAGAAGAGACGGAGAGCCAAGAGATGGAGCCCATGGGAGGCACCAGGAGAGCAGAGTCCTTTAGCCAGCAGCCAGCCTCCTCACATGCACACCTCAGCACAGCACATGCAGCACGGTACAGCTGTACCTGCAGCTTACCTGACCCCACGCTTTCCCCTTCTCAACACCAGCTGAGGACAGTGCCCCAACCCCAGCAGGGCACAAGCCACGGCCAGCGAGTGCTGGCCACTGCTGGAGGAGGCTCAGAGCCTGAGCAGCACTTTAAGGGGCCTCACCTCCATCCGCAGCGCGTCGTCACACTGCGAGTGGTTGGAGACACAGGTGTAGGCAGAGGGGCACCAGTGACACTTCCACCTGGCCGAGAGGCAGCTGGTGCACCTGAAATGGCAAAGGCATGGTGAGAAAAGCAGAGTACAGGTTGCTCAGAGGGGCCACACCTCAGCCCTGCAACCCATCTTCACACTGTTCAGCCTTTAATGGTGCCTAGAAAAATCCAGCAGGTGCTGGATTTCCCTCTCCTCTCCCTGGGAGCTGGCAGGGGATGTGGCCAGAGCCCATCACCCCCAGGCATCCCTGCCGGGCCTCAGGCCACAGCAGACTGGGAGCCACCCTCCCCTGCTTAGCAAAAACTGATTTCCCCCAAAAAAATGCTCTTTCCCCTCATCTGTCTCTCTGAGGAGCCTGACATGTTGGACCTGACGAAGACTCTCCCTGCTGTTTACACAGACATGGAAGCACTGGCAGGCCCTGTGAAGCCATGGAGGGCCCTGTGGTCAGGTCCTGCTGTTACGCTCCTGAGAGGTGGATGAGTTTTGGTGTGTGGCACTAGAGTCCTCCTCAAGCTGATGGGGGTATGTGACTGCTCCCACCCAGGGCTGCAATGAGCAGGAGAGCAGGACCCTCCCTTCCCCAACACTCCACAGATGCCCCCAGAGATTGCTGGGGAGGCCACCTCTGCTGCTGAAGGGTTAAAAAAACCAAGCTTTATATAAAAATATTATTCATGTTTAAAAGAACCCCAACATGTCCAGATGGCTTGAGGACCCTCCTCTGGCATTACATCTCCCACGATCCTGCCAAATCCTGCCCAGGCCCCCAGCTGCCTGCTGGTGGGGGTTGTGCTCCCCCATTAACCCCACACAGGAGGACCCTCGTCCATCCCAGCTTTGTGCTGGCACCCTCCCAGCTTCAAACCACCCCACCTTTGTCACCCCAGTGCCACCCACGCCCTGCCACCACCCTGCCCCGCTGCCTGCACATGGGGGTCACTTACGCTCTCTTCGGGTAAATGTTTCCAATCCTTTTACAATCATAGATGGTGAAATTGGCCCAGATAATGTTTTTGTTGTTGACCCGGAGAGAAGTTTCAACAACCACGTGGTCTGAGAAAATCAAGCCAAAGAATATTGGGTTGCAAGAGCCCCTTGCTCACACTCACACTCAGTAGACGAGAGAGGCCCTTGGGAAAACAAGGGCTAAATCTGATTTGTTTTCTCTAGGGCTTCCTCCAAGCTGCATTTCAGAGCTTGGACCAATCATCCTTTGTCCTCTGACCTTCAGCTCTTCCCTCCTAAATCAGCACTTTACATTTCTCTCACAGAAAAGAACATTATGACTTTCGGCACAAAATTCCAGCATGTTATGCAAGTGTTAATAAGCAGATTTAATTATTGACTTCACATACAGTTGGTGCTAAATTACGTTTTTAAAAATGTGGTAATTAAAACATGTTAGTTACCATGTTTTAAAATCCCGCTCGCTTTCCCCATGCCAACAAACCCACAGAGAGCGGAAATCCCTTTTTTGGCTGCTCAACACACCATACTACCTTCCCTCCCCCCAAAATTGCTTAATTTTTTCTTTGCAATTTTGCCATATAAGCACCAGGGAGAAGAAACAATGCCTCTTTCAGAATACGGACAATAAATCAGTGCACTGGATTCCAGAAATTCATTTGGACATTGCTGTAACCAACAATACAGAGCAGTTAATGATCTCCCATTCTTTGGATAGTTTGGGAGGAAAGCAATGCAGCTTTACAAATGGACCTAGGAAAAGTGGAATTTTCAAAAGGACTAGCTAATTTTCCCCCTACTGAAGTCAGCCATCTTCAACAGCACATTCACTCCAGGTGCATTCAAGTCTGGAATGAAGCGTCAAACTTCTCCGAATACACTGAGAGGGGCTGACTCCATCACTAAGTGGCCAGTTCAGATCTGGTCAGCTCAGCCAGCAGCTCAGCTGACTTCAGCCTTATCCACAGGCACTCAGCTCCTCCAAAGGCAGCTCCGTGGAGTCTCGAGATAGGCATCCCCTTTGGTACCATCAGAGAACAGGGGACACTGGACATCTCTGTCTGGGTTTTGATTGCAAAATGGGGACTAAGAATTCCTGAGCTCCTTTAGGTACCCACTTGCTCTTCCTCCAAAACTTCCCCTAAAAGGCAGCATGTGTTTGAGAAGGAAATTAAACAAAGCAATTGAAAATATCAATATAAAATCTACATTATTTGCCCAGGGCTAAAACATTTTTGGCTTAGTAGAAACTAAATCTAAAGCAGAAGCTTGAAGCAGACAAAAATAAGTACATGAACTAGCATTTAAATTCTGACATTTAAAACAAAAATTGATAGATTTGAAATACTATCAATTCATGTAAATATGGTGGAACTCCTACGCTCCACAGTCATATGCCCTGTAAAACAGAAGCAGCTTCAGGCTTTTCTTCCCTGTATACATTAACTGCGCATACAAATGAAAAAAGAAATAAAGCCTATTAAAAACTACATTCACAAAAGTGGTTAGAAGGAACACAGCTTGTTTGCCTCTACATACCTTGGTCATCAGGAAATGCTGGATATTTCTCATGTGGAAGCAAACTGCAATAAATAAATTGGTTTACATAATCCCCAGCAACTCTGGCTACCGTGTGGATGTTGTTTCCATAGTCACACGAAATATTTGTTCCATTCAGGTTCGGGATAGTTCCATTTATTTGTATTATTAGGGCCTATATTAGACAAAAAAGCCAGCTATTATCACAGAAAATTATATTTAGAAATCGTCAACATTTTAGAAGCTTTTCAGAGGTAGGCAACGCCAAAACAAGCCCACAGACAGGGTCTGTCTTGAAACAAATAATATTTTGATGAAAACCTTTAAAATATAATTAAAATAGTTTAAAATAGCAACAATACAAAACCAGGAAATGAGTTGACTCAGCTATCTGCAGCTGATTTTATGTATTTGAAATTTTGTGACCCTCCCCTGTGTGTTTGGTGCAGCAGCCCCAGGTCTTTTTTGCCTGTGGGCTCGGCTCTAGGTGCTGTTTGCCTATAGACTTGGCATCCAGCCGGCTCAGGCTCCAGGGTGCAGCAGGTCATCCCCAGTGCCCTGAGAGCCTTGGCCTGGCACAGCAGCATGCAGCAGAGCTCAGCATCCTCCTGACCCACATCCAAGGCACAAGGAGCCGTGCTGCTCACGGGAGGAGCACCGACACCCGCCCTGAGAGCAGGCGAGGGCTCTACGGACGCTGCAGGGGATGGATTGGGTATTGGCATCAAACGCACCGGGTTTTCTTTGTCAATATTGATCTCAGGCTCCAGGATGGTCATGGAGGGGCACTGCTGCACTCCTTCACTCACACTCGCCCAGAAGTTGGCCCCTGTGAAGTTGGTGCACTCATGCTGCAGAGAACACCTGAAACGAACAGAGGAACAGCTTGTGGTTGATGAGTTTTAAAACAGCTGATAAAAATGTTGAATTCCTTGTGAGGGAAGATCGTGAGAAAATCTTGTGTCTGTATCTTTCGCCTTCATCCATGCAGCTAAGCCTTAACATTTGCTGCTATTTTTAAAGTGTCTGCTTGCCATGATAAAAGCATGTACTCCCACAGCACCAGTGGAGCACCAGGATTGAGGAAGGCAGGAGAAGGCCAGGCCGAACCCAAACTCAGGAGGAGAGGTTGAAATTTTGTCCAACATCTTCAGTTTCCAAATGTAGAACCTAATTTTGAATATCCCCTTTTGCGTGTGATTGTCTTCTACTGATAGATGAGATCTGCAGGGGCAACAGATGGACTTTCATAGGGTGTGGGTTCTTCCAGTGCCATGGTTTAACACCTGCAAGAGGTTCTCTGCACTGGCAGCTGCCTGTGGAATTACAATGCAGCTATGGTGAAATCTTGGCTCTGAAGAACATCCCAACCCTTTGGGCCAGATGCAATTGTTTTTAACAGCACGTATTTTGTAACGAATGGAAAAAGACTGTTGGTAGTGTGACTGTGGGGAAATACAAAAGGCATCAGAAATTCTTGCCCAGGCTTGAGGGCCAAAGGCCAGGCTGGAGTGCACCGGACACGGCTGGTCCCACCTGGTCTCCATGGTGCACCACCCGCAGTAGGCATCAGCGGCAGCCAGGCACTCAGTGCACGTCGAGTACTGGCTGCAGGCAGCCACCTTCACTCGTGTCATCTGCAAAACAACAGCACACCTGCTTCCAAACGTGTCACAGCCCCACAGGAGCAGCCCCCCAATCACGTGCAGCTGGAGACAAGACACCAGCACCTCGGGCTGCAACACCCCTTACCCTGGAGCAAACTCGCCCACCACGCCACAGGAACAGACCCTGGCACAGCTTGGAAGCAGGAGCTGGGCCACAGCCACCCGGCATGACGACGAGCACGAGAAGCTGCCAGGCTCACTGGGGGCCCCCAGAGCCTGTCTAAGCCAGGGGCCGTGAGCCCCAAGACAGAAAGGATGCCCAAGGGCTCGGGCAACCACAGGGTTTGCAGCTGGCTGAGCTGAGCTGCTCCTTTTCAGCTGGCGCCATGGCAGGAGCCATGTGATGACCAGGTCACAGAGTGTGACGCTGCACCTTCCAGAGGTGTCAGATGGAGACGGCTTCACAGCTTGTCCCTCTCTGTGAAAAGCTCTCACCCAGACCTGCAGAAAGCTCCTTTCCAGAAAGAGCCTAGCACTCTCTGGCTGTTTACACAAAGATCAGAAAGCAGCACCACTCTAGAAACCTTGATTTGTAAAAAAATCAAAGTACCTCTGGGGACTCACTTGGCAGAAGTAGTTGGAAGGGAAAGCATGTGTTGGTTTCTGCCCTCTCCTCCTTTGATCTCTAAACATTTGGGAAGGAAACCTGAGTGGTTTGGAACAGCAGGGACTGAAAATGTGAGGTGCCAAAAGCCCTGAGCTCCCACCAGGCGAGCACATCCCGGGCTGTGGGCTCCTTGGCCAGAGCCCCACTTCACTCATAGCACCTTGCTGTTCCCCAGCCCTGCAGGGCTCAGAAATCCCACCCCAACCCTGTCAAGCTTCTGGGGAGCTTCCCAGGATGCTAGCTCCACCAAAGAAAAATTAACTCATCGGATTTACGGGAAAAGAAGCAGTCAGAGGAGACACCACACAGGGTGTTTGATCGGCTCGAGTGGAAGGCACAGCCCAGCCAGAGGCTGAGATGAGACAGTCGGAGCCATCAGCTAAAGAGGCTCCTGGGAGGGGTCTGTGAAATGATAATGACCAATCTGCAGGGAATTAGATCTAGGAAAATACAAATGCAACATGTAACATTTGTGGTTGTGCATCTGTTTTGACAGATTAAAATGTAATTCAGGACAAACCACCAGTGCCTGAAGCACTCAGCTCTCATCTTCCTTCTCTGTTAACTTGATGGAGATGAGACCATCTGTCTGTACCTGCTGCACCTCTCCAGGTCTCCACAGAGCCCTCCTGCCAAGGGCTGAGAAAAAACCTCCCCAGGGACCACTTCTGACAGGCAGACTTTTTGACTGTAGGATCTCCTGAAAGCCTTCCTAAAGACCATGTACTGTCATCTTGGGGATTCTGTACAGGAACAGCCTCTGCTTATTTCTGCATTCCCATAAGTGCAATCAGTTTCAGTATCTTTCACTCTCGTTTTTACTTGACCACCACAAAGACCTGATAAGCTGGGCTACATGGTGTTATCACCCAGCACAGGAGAATGGACAAGCACCTCCCCAGAAAGCCTGGTGACAGCCAAAGCTCTGAACATCTGAGCTCTGACCATTAATCTTAAAGAAAATCTTATTGTCCCTTTCTGCTCCCATCTCTGAGCTAAATCCAATGTGTGATGTGCTCCAAGAACTGTTTTGTTGAGGACTGAAGATCTCACCTGGTAAGAGGTCATCAGGTAGAGGTAGGTGGAATCAGAGGGGTCAAATTGCATGATGGGATGGACAGGCTCTCCGTAGGCCACTGAAATGGATCTCCTGCTAATAACCTTCATCGTACTGTCCAGGTTAATCTGTAGAGAGAATAAGTCACTCACTGAGACCATTTTCAAACACTAAGGGGAGAAGATTATTTCTCCTTGGTTATAAACAAAAACCAAAGTGGTATACAATGGTGCCCCACATTGTCAAGCACTGTGAATCCCTGCACACTTAGCAGGCTGCACACACAGAGCTTTCCTGGAAAGGCAGCTCTGTGTCAGTGGGCAGGCACCCCAGCCTTGCTCAGTGATGCAGGTCCCTGGTCCCTCTGAGGGGCTACCTCTGGAAAGTGTCTGATTGGAGGCTCTACCCCTGCACAGCCACATCCAGCAGGCAGAGCAGTGTTTGTGTTACCCTCATGCAAGGAGCACCAGCCTTCAGCCCTCATCACATACATATGCGCATTGTGTACAGAGAACGTTGAGTTTCCAAAACTTAATGAAAAACAATGAAAATCTGCAACAGGGCTGTACAGCATGGCATCCCCTGCTCCCTGTACACTTGAAAAATAGGTGTTGTCGCTCCCAGCCAGAAGAAGCTTCCATCCCTGCTGGCTCCAGAAGACCATGGCAGCTGCCACAAGAGTGCCAAGTCCTACCTTGCCTCATGAATCACCAGCTGAAGTGCTGGCAGTGATGGAAGAGGCTGCACAGCATCAGCCTGCCTTTCAGTTCTCTGAATGTCTTGGCATTTGACTTGAAAATTCAGTAAATTAAATGTGGCATTGCTGAGAGGAAATAACAATGGGGCTACACAATTTCTCGTGACAGTCACTTTTCAGCTTAAAACGGAAAGGGAGTGAGGAAAATTCTTGCCTCCTTACTAGCAAGGGAAGGCAATAATTGTAATGACCAAGTGTGCCTCTGCTCTCTAAAGTGTGGATTAATTAATTAACATAGGTTAACTAATTCTTACACTAGAGCAGCACTGACACACCCCAGTATGACAGCACAGGCTCAAAGCAGAGGCTTCTCTCTGCTAAGAATCATATGCAAGCACTGAGAGCTGTGCAGAAAAAACAGGGAACTATCATTGTGTCCATTTTAAAAGCTGGCTAGCCAGAAGCTAAATGATTTCCCTGGGATCACCCAAGATGAACTGATCCCTGACATTCTCCACTGCAGCTCTGCAATCATCCTCTCTCCCTCACTGCTGAGATGTGCCCCACGTGTGGCTGTTTACAGATACCTGTGCCTTGGTCCCTCTGCCTCCTGGGCACGTTCACCCTACACCTTCTTCACACAGGCACTTTCCCTGGATCCCAGGGGGCTGCCGGCTCTGGGGGAGAGCCCCCACAGCAGCACAGAGAGGCAGCAACCACCAGTCCTGGTGCAGCAGGCTAGCAGGTAGGTGGGCTGGAGGACACGCACTGCCCTAGTGCTGGTGGGAGCAGAGCGAGTGAAGTCCTGGGTAACCCCACCACAGCACTTGCCTGCAGCCTTCCAGACCTGGATATGTGGGACTTGTCAGGACAGAACTCTCCTGCCCAGCATTACCCTTGAGAGCACCTTACCCTGGCACATCTTACCCCAGCCATGCTGCCCAAGCACTGCTGTCCCTCTCACGACTGCTAGATGCAGTACTGGCCCTAACCAAATGCCCATCTGCAGAGATGCAGAATTGCATTAATTCCCCATACATGCCCCTGGTAGCCCTAATTGCTGCTGGCAGGAGCTGGGCAAGCACCATTTCTGCCCCTCTGCTGTCTTTTCTCAGGCAACAAATCTGAATGATTTGCTCACGCAAAGCATCTTGCATCCCATGCCAAAGAGCAAGGAGCCCCAAAGGTAGAAGGGCTTCTGGTTATGCAGCTGTGTTGTGGAATTAGATTACAGCTATCTGAGCAAATTATCCCAGCACAGGGTAGCCAGGAGCCTCTCCCTAATGGAGGCACTGCAGATAAGGCTGGTCTCTCCGAGATGATAATGGAGCGGAGCTGTTAATGCCGTGTGAACAGCCTGCGCTGCGTGTGGCATGTGCCCCCCAGCCTGCTGCGCCTGGCCCAATGCCAGCTCCCTCCCACCCTCCCAAATTACCTGCCCCTGTGGGCAAAAATCAAAGCAGGGAGTTCCTTTGTGATTGTTCCCACATTTCTGCCAGGAGCGCTTAGACGCAAGGGAAGAGACTGGATAAGTTTTCTTCTATCCACGTATTTTGATCCAATATCCCACATTATGCACCAGTCCCCCCAGGCCGAGATAAAGCAGGTATCAGCTGTCTCCGCTCCAGGCCTTTTCCCCCTCTTCTCTACGGACTTTTGGTACTGGGAGTTTACCAGACTGCTGTGCCTGCCTGGAATCAAAACTTTCTCTGGCAAACTTCAAGCACTAAGGTTACTGAGAGCTTGGCTTTGCGTCCTGGCTGCGGATCTGGGGCATTGCATCACCCGACTTCACCTCTGGCATGTTATTTAGAACAGACTCCACCATGGGTTCACACCTGCTTTCAGCTCTGCTGTGAAGAAGAATCTCTTTTTGATTCCCCTGTCTACACGGAGTCTTCAAAAGCCAGCAGCTCAGAGGGAGAGTTTATTAGAAGAGTGTTTAATAATTTTAACAACTTCAACAAGTAAAATAATAGCAAAACATTGTAATTAAAATTTTATCATATTGTGTATATAATTGTATTGTTCTAAAATGATATTAATATAATTAATACAAGAGTTTAATAAAAATAATTAATAATTAAATGCTCTACAATAGCATTTTCAGCTTAGGGTTCATCAAAAACATCCTGCTCACATGGCAGCCCTGAGCAGCGATTAACAGCCACCAGCCATCAGGCAGCAAGCATCAGTGTCCAGGTTATGGCAGTACCCAAAGGCTTCCTCACTGCCTGATGGAAGCAGGTGCTCAAACCACGTAGACAACAGATGTCATCCTCTGGGCAGACCAGAGGTGATGGAAGGGGGAGCCCCAACACCCACCCTGTCCCCAAATCTGCTGCCCCATGCTGGTGCTGCTGGGCCCCACTTGCCTTCAGGAGTCCTCCGCTGGCCGTGCCCAGGAACACGACTGTGTAGTTGTTGACACTGGCCACTGCCACCGCAGTCAGGCCGCTGTAGGTGAAGATGGGGGTGGCTGTGACAGGGTTCACGATGGCCAGTGGGTGCTGAAGGTGGGCAGCTCCACAGTCCAGCTGCTCCGGCTGCAGCTGTGGAGAGACACAAATATCACCAGGCTGCACAAACTTCAATACATCCCTTCAGTACATCCCCCCTCAGGAGCAGTGGGGACAGACTTCTCAGAGCCCTGCTCTGCCTTCCTAGAGCCCCTCACTGCTGAGTCATGGAACAGGAAAATGCAACTGGCTCTGGCCAAAAAGCTGAGCCGCAAGGGCTGGCACATGGAGCACAAGGCTGATAGGAGAGCTCCCACATTGCTTCACTGTCAGGTGCCAAGGGGCAAAGGACAAGAAGACAGTGGTTAAGGACTTGTCATTGACCTGTGCCTATGAGCAGGCATTTCACTTGTTTGGCCCAAAGCAAGACAACAGACTTGACTCTCCTGTGCTAAACTAATTAGTGCATTTGCTGCATGACAGCAGCATTTGCAAGTGGAACTGATGTCTTGTATTCCTGCTACCCTGCCAAGACGCACCCAAGATTTATGACCCTCTCACTCCAAATCCTCTGAGAGTCTCATGTAATTTCTGCTCAGACAACTTGGACGGATTCGACAATGCCTGAACATCACAACAGTCTCACTGCCAACAATTCACCTGCTGTCACTCCTGCAGCAGCTTTTCTGAGCTGCAGCGGGTGCAGCCAGAGCCTGCAAATGGTAGGCACATTTCAAGGGCCAATACCACATCACCTACAGTGTCACCCCAGGTTTAGCCTATGGCTGTGACCAAGCTGTCACTCTCCCCAGCAGGGCCAGCATTCCAGCAGTGGCAGGTATCCACTAAATGCATTTTGCTGTTTTACCACATCTCATTCTAGTAAAAAGTAAAATCACAGCCCAAATTCTTAAGTGTGTATGTTTGCCCTGTAACTGGTCCACACAACTTTTTTATACTAAACAGAGGACATGGCAAGCCATTCATGTTTCTGGTTTAACGATTCCTTCCCTTCACAAACAGATATTTAGAAATTCACTTGGGTTTATTTGCTTAAGGATTATTATCTCTAGCTCCTCTTCATTACTCTTTAAGAATATCACCACCTGAAGCTTACAAGGCTCCTTTCTGCAGGGAAACTGAGGTACAGAGGCACCTCTGGCCACCTGGGACCCCAAGGGATGCTCAGTACCTCCTCTCTATGGCAGCTGCACAGGAGCTGGGACCAGCATCACTGCCTGCCAGCCTGCAAGACATGGCCCTTTCTTCTCACAGGTGGCCAAAATCACGGGAAGTGCCTTATCTGCATCGCCTGCCTGCTTATAAATCACGCATTTCAGAGCTCATATCAGTGCGAAGTGTTTTCCACAGTAAACAGGATGTAACTGTTCTAACTCAGGCCAAGCTTTATTCTGGCTGCACACATCCTTCCTCTGAAACACCTTTCTTCAAATGATATCAGATCTTCCAACAAACGGATGGGTAGGAGACATATGGTATTTCCCTATCCCAGGTCCAAAGAAGGGACGACATGCTGTGCTGCTGCTGCCTTTACCCCACAGCACCAAGGGGACAGCTAACTCCATCACGTTACAGTAAACAGGATACAGCCAAGTCACATCCTTCTGCAGGCACCAGGCAGTCACCACAGCTGGGGAATTGCACTGGATTATTTGAATAGAAGGCCATCTCCAAGTGGAAGGGGTTAAATCTCCCTCCTTCTTAAATCAAGCTGCCCTATCCTGAAGTGGGAAAAGCACAGATGTTAACTTTTCTTCCAAAACCAATCTCTTCCTATAATCTGCATTTTAAAACACCCCATGGGCATTTACTGTGTTGCCTCTATTTTTCCTTGACACGCTCTGGGTACTCAGTAACTCTCAGAACTGTGAGCTGATTCTAGATCCAAAACCTTCTGCACACAAAAGGTTTGATTCTGCCCCTCTGTCGCTGACGATAAGGCTCCTTGGGCGCAAGCTGGGGGAAGTGCAGCCAGCACCAGCCGAGCAGCACTGCCGCCCCCCATGCACTGCCAGGACGAGGGGGACATGCTGCTGTGCCCCTGTACGCTGCAATATGAGCTATTACTGCAAAACTGCACAAGTGGTGGAAATGAATTCATATCAAGGGGCCACAGCTAAAAGGATGGTTAGTCAGATTAACCCCTGAGTGAGATTGCAGAAACAAAGTGGGACAGAGATAAAAGATTTCCAGCCACATCAGAGCTCAAGAGTTCAGCTGTCTTCACAGTGTGAGTTCAGTTCTTTATCCCAGGCCTACAAGGAGCATAAAAAGCGATTTCCCAAAATTTCCATTACAGCTCCCCAGCCCTGTGCATGCAGGATGTCCCTTCGGGAAGGAAGTCTGTTGGAAACAGAAGGAGGAAGAGGAGTGGTGAGGCAGCTCTCAGGAAAACCATGAAATGCGCTGATTTCTGCATCCTGTGTTTGTGACCTTAAAAATAGTTCTCAAGCAAAGCTGGAGCTAATTTGTGACTCAGAAGCTGTGGCACAGAGGAAAGCCCTGAGCCCCTGCCCTCCACGAGGCCGTGCTGGCTGCGCTGCAGCAGCTCCAGAGTGAGAAGGGGAGCCCGGCCCCCTTTCAGACTTCGTATCAGAGAGGATTAAAGTGTTGGCTTCCAGCATGCCTGGAGTCCTGGGAAAATGACACAGCCAGCATCGGATAATCCGCTCCAAACTTGTTGATTTGTGGGACTTAGCCATCATGTTCATAGGCTCAAAATTTGGCAGCTGCTCCCACACAACTGACATTTTCAGGCCATTAAAGGCTGTGATAAAAGGGCTCTAGTTTTATCTCTTGCCTTCCTTAACATAAACCATTAGGCTTTTATTAACATTTAGGTATGACTCAGGGAAATTTCTGACTGCAGAGAGAATATCCAGAATAATTTGGATACTGTCTGAAGAGAATAGCAGAACACAGACTCTCACTGAGCTGTAGGGACAGGCTAAAAACCAATGGGGAAATAGTGCATAGGAGAACGGACACAGCCAGTGATGCCAAGCCAGCCTGGCTGCTTTATGCGAAAGGAGAGTACAAGCCCTGCTCTGTGTCGGGCAGAGTCCAGACCAACAACACCCCCCAAGCATCCCCGCAGAGCTCCCCCGCCCCCAGCTGTTTGTACACACAATCACGCGTTTATCTGCTGCAGTGTTGCAGCCAGACCTGTCAAAACCAGGCTTTTTGGGATGCCTGGAGGAAAATGTCATCCTCAGAAGAGGACTCCACTGTTGAGGCACTTGAGATGTGTCCAAGCAGTCTCCGACTACAGTGCTGCTCAAGGGCAGGCATTAGCACAGAGCTCCTCAGACTTGCCATCGTATTTTTTAGGCAACAGGAGGCAAGTCAATGTACGCTTGTGGCCAGTCAAGGCGCTCAGGCTGAGAATCTCTGACAAAGTGAACCTGGACAAATTTTTCTCAAGAATTACCAACAGCACAGGACCCCTGCAGCACAGCAGACATTCTTAAAAAAAAAAAAAAGGAAAAAGCTAAAAATGAGATTTGCACTCTGGTTTCACTATTTGCTTAGACCACAAGTTCTTCAAGCAAGAAGGCTGTGTTTTGCAAGCAAGGTTTTGCTGTGTTTTGCCATGTTTTGCCCATTTGCACAATGCCAGCCCTGGGCTAGGGTACTCTGTGAGCCACTAATGTGACACCAGTAATGGTCTATCCCAACATCCCTCTGCTCCCAGCAGCCACCCAGACTGTGTCCCTGCAGGGAGCTATCACTCTTAGAAAATTCATGCTTCCCTCTCTCTACTCTTGACTCCAAACTTTTCTTTCCTGCCAGCTCCTAAATTTGACTCTTGGCAGCCTCACATGGGACTGGTGGCTGGGGTAAGGAAGGGCACAGGGCACAGAGGACTGCTAGAAGGCAGGGCACAGCAAGCACAGGACTGAGGGCTGGGGAAAGGCACGGCTGGGTCGGGTCAAACCACTGCAACTCAGCAGCCACAGCCATGCTCACTCACCTCCACCACAGCCAGAGACCTCAAACCACCAGAGGTACAAGAGTTTGAATGCTGGAAGAGGCTCTCAGTGTCTCAGATCATCTCAGAGGGTGAAAGCCAAGCTCCATCTGCTGCTCTGGCAGAGGCAGCCCCGGGCAGAGAGCACATACTCCCACTCGGCTGCTGCCTGCCAGAACCCACCTCAGCAGGAGGACACAGAGACTGGGACAGGATTGGAGCACTGCTGGGCTGCAGGCACAGCCAGTCTGCTACAGTGAGGCCAAAGCCTGACAACAGCTTGAACAACCACGGGTCCCTATTGCCATCCAACACCTGTAGCTGCGAGTCCTCAGAGGCTCCAGCCGCAGCTCCAGCAGTGGCACCAAAGTTAGATGCCTGCAGCTGACAGTGACTCCCCTCCAAGCCTCCTCTGCTCCCTCCTCCATCCACAACTGGCCCAGCTTGTGGCCACCATCACTCCATCAGCCCCAACCCCATCATGCTGACCCCAACTGGAAAAGAAAGCTGAAGGCAATGTGGACAGGTGACTGGCAGGACCAGCACAGCCCTCCTCCAAAACACCCTTCCCAGCCCTGGCAGCCCCAGCATGGGTCCGCCTTCCTTGCTCCACACACGTCAGGGGTCTGGCACCCATCAGTGCTTCCCCCAGCAGGGCAATGAAGCAGCAAGTGCAACAGCATGGGGAACTGCTCAAAGCAGAGAAACATGAAAAACAGCACTTTTTAAACTAAAATTGCACATCTTTCATGCCGCCAGGAAGACTGGTCAAGCTTATTATGTTAGCCTTCATCCTGCATTAAATACAATACTTCAGATTATACAGTCAAATCCATCAGGAATGGGCGAGCAGAGGGATTAACAAACAGGCTCCAGAGGGGTTGTCACAGTTGGAACAGCACGTGTTGGAGCAGCAAGAGCTTGTACGTCCTTTAAATTCACCCCTGTTGGAAACTCAGCTCCTCTTCCCGCTCCCTGGGGACAAGGGGCTGAGCAGATCAGCCAAGCGTGCCTCATCTCAAGGACACCCACTCCTGCTCAGAAGCCTGATAGACACCTCCCCCTTCGACACTGCTCAGAGTAAGATGCTTGGTTTATTTAGGCTGTACTTTCTTAGCTGTTCCTTCCTTGGGAGAGCCCCCCCTCCACCAGTCAGCCTGTATTTCTCATTTACTTTAAGCTTTGGCTTCAGTAACCAACCTCAGACTATTCAAACTCTCTCCCACAGGGAAGAGTCCCGGCTGAACCACGAGTTTGGCTCCTCAATCTTTGGTTGTTACTATTTTACTACTGCTAGTACTAACACTTAGCACTTCACATGCTCAAAGTGCTCTGAAGGCATATCTGTGCAAGTCAGGGCTGAAAAAAGCATCCATTAAAGTAACAACTTCTTACCTAACGCAACTGGTCTTTTGCATGTGTCAGTTCAAATCTATTTCATTTAGCAATAGTTTATAGTAAATGTTTTCCTGTATTTTCCTCATTAGTTCTGCTGAATCAATTAAGCCCCAAGATAATGAGCAGAACTTCTTTTACACATCCTAAGTAAAACCTTCCTTTGAGAAGCAACACTGTGCCGCAGTGCTGTCCCCCTCTGTGTACCCCCACACATCGCCTGCTCCAGACCCTCAGCACCAGAGTCCAAAAAACAAAACATGACCACTTGGTCAAGCACACAGCCCGCTGAAGAAGCTTGTCACGGAAAGGTTAATAAAACCCTTTTTGCTCATTAACCAAGCACTCCAAATGCAGAAACAACCAAGCCATACAAACGTAGTCTACAGGAGACACCACTTCCCCCAACCACCAGTGCACCCTTCCTCCCCTCTAACCCCTGCCCTCATTCTGGGGACAGAAGAAATTCAAGTAAAGAGATTAATCAGATGATTATGGAAGTGCAAAGGCTGAACGTGTGAGCTAGGCTCCTCCAGCCTGTAGCCTCACACTCACACCGTCTCCTCTCGCAGGCAGCACCTGAACAAAGCAAAAGGTGTTCTCCATCCTCATCCTAACTCCCACAGACCTGTGTAAGGAGCCAGCGCGCACTCTCTGTGTTGGACAAGCCCCACTGACCCTCAGTGGGTATCAAGGCAAGATCATCACGGGCTTTGCTATCCACCCTGCTCACCAGCACATCACATCTGGCAAGGGCTCATCTGGGCCCTGTTCAATCTGGGCCTTCCTGGGCATGAGCTGTCCCATGCCCCTGCAGCCTCGCTCCGTTGGAACAGCGGCTGCCAGCAGAGCTGCCCTCCAGATGTTAGGAATTAGTACTGCTCCCTCTGCTCAAAAACATAAATAAATTCTACTGGCCTCTCCAAGTGGGAGATGCTGTAAATGCCACCTTCTCCACCTGCTGCAAGGTGTTACAGCCCCACTTGAAAATAATGATGTCAAATCCTTTCTTTACCAACCCAACAGGAATCAAAACCTAAAAAACCAACCAAAACCATCCAACCAAACCAAAAAAAGAAATAGCAAAGCGGATCCCTCCTGCAGACATTGCTGTTGGTCCCCTGTCACGCTGTGCTCTGTGTGCTGGGGACAGTCAAACAGAAACACCTGGGACCTCAATTCAAACCCTGACACTGCCGCTCTTCTGATCAGAGACATCGATCGGGGAACCTGAGCACCCACTCCCCACCATGAAACGAGGACTGCAATGCTGCCCTGGCACAGGAGCTGCACTGTACCCAGGGCTCACCATGCCAAAGGGACCTTGAGTGGATGGGGTTGTAGCAACACTGCCCTGGGGCCAACATCACCAAGTGACAGCCACCCCCCCCGGAGCCATTTTTCTTCCTCCGATCAAGAATGCCAACCCCATCCATCCCATGCCTGATACAGAGGAGCAGTCACAGCCCCATCTATCCCATTCCCAGCACAGAGGGAACAGTCACATGCCCCATCCATCCCTCCTCACTAGTGCAGCTGAGGGGCTCAGCCCCGGCAGCTGACAGCCGCTGGGAGCCGCTGGGAGCCGCTGGCAGCCACGGCCCCCCCGGCACAGGCCATGCGCGAGCCTGGTGCGGAGGCACCGCCGCGCTGCTGCGGGCAGCGTGTGGTGGCACTCGGGCAGTTCACACTTACTACCTCCAGTTCCAGCTTGCCCAGTGTTTGCATTAAATTACCACAGCCAGGGGCTCAGACTTACTATGTTTCCAACCCCTAGCTGGGAGAGGACATCAGAGTGTCGAAACAGTGCAGCTGAACAAACACCTGTGGGGATTTACAAGGCATAGTAAGGTGTTTTTACAGCATCCCTGGGCACTCTTACCCATCTCACGGTGCCTTGTTCTCTTCTCCAGGTGCCCTCAGCCCCAACAATCTTCTCACCCAATCACAGTAAACGAGACTTTGAAGCAGCAGAAAAGAGATGGCAAATCCCTTCATTTCCATCCACCGAGACCCTGCATCAGAGCCTGCATCCACTGTGGCTCCTGGGGCATGGGTTCACATTCACATGGGGAGGTCAAACGCCTGCCCTGGAAAACCCTTGGCTTTAGCCAAAATGACCCTTTTCCTGTTTTCCACCTAACCTGTTATTTAGTTACAGGGAATCTGATGAGCTCCATGGATCAAATCCAGTCTGAGCATCCAAGTACTAGGAATGACTAGGTCTGTACAGCCAGGTGTTAGCAGAGCCCTCCAGAAACAGGCAGCGTGCTCATGAACCCCTGCCCTGCTGAGGGACAGGCACACACTGCCTGCCCAGCCAGCAGCACTGGGCTCCCAGAGCCAGGCAGGCACTGTGCCACAATCAGGAGCCAGTTTCTGTTCCCTAAAGCAGCACAACTTCCCGTTTCCAGGCACAGAAACTTTTGCCACTTTAACCGAATTTCTCTTTAAAATTTGGGACCTGTTTGAGCTTGAGATGCAAAGCAGGGACAAGCCCTGGGGCCCCCAGGAAAGCATTCCCACCACCCACAGGGGCACCGACCCCACTCCTCGGGAGACTCCCCTGCTTGGCACGGCACACAATGGCCATGCCAGCCCCGGCAGTGGGAGAGCCCCCAGGCACTGGCAGCCCACAGAGCTGAGCCTGCCTTCCCAGGAGGATGGTGTTCACACAGCTCCAACAGGCAGCACACAGCTGCCTGTGTGCACCTTGACTGCAGCAGCAGGTTCTATTTCCACATAAATTCCCAAGGAAACCTAACCAACAGCTGACCACAACTCACTAGTACCAGGTGAGAGACAGAACAGGTAGACAGTGCTCTGGGCTCGGTCCGAAGCCAGGGAAAGCTCAGGCTGTGGCTTAAACCTCTCATTGGGGCATCCTGGGTCCCACCAGCCCCTCCATGGGCAGCCTGGCCCTTCACCCCCAGCCCTTGCATGGCAGCTGGAGGGACAGCAACCTCCCACTGTCTGTAACACCACATCCCAGAGCAGAACATGATGGTGACAACAGCCACGGTGCAGCTCTACAGTACCTGGGCAGTGACACCTTGGGGTGGTGCCAGCAACTCTAAACAGCCCACACTGCAAAACACAGAAATTAGGCTTGCTACAAGAACTCCTGCCTCATTTTTAATGAAGAAATTAAGTGTAAATTCCCAGTTTCCTTTCTGTGGCTAATCCTCCAGATTTACTTGAGTAGATGTAGGGTTAGAGCACATTTAGTTTCATGTTTGGAATTTCTAAATTAGTATAAACCATCACTTCAAAGTAACTCAGCTCCTATAAAACCCAGTCCCATGGAGATGCCACAGTATATTTGGACAGTAAGTAGATGCTTTGTCATATTCCCACATGTATATGAGATTTTTTTCTTTGGGAACATTTTCTAACTGGTTTTAAACCACATTTCCATGCCCAGGCGCACATATATACAGAGACTGTTTATATAGTCTACCCAAGGAGTTCATTTTATTTAACAACCCATTTTAGTACAGCTCACTGGTGGGTATCTCATCATTACAACCCCAAACACAGTGTTCAGTGACCATGCAGGATCTGACACAAAGCCACAAGAGCCAGAAACTTGAGAATTAATGCTGAAATGTTTCATTATCCCATGCCACTATGCCTATGGTTTTCAGCAGCGGAAAAAAACTGGACTTTCAGCCTTTTTTGAGTTGTAGACCCCAAAACATTTCCCAAGAGAGATGTAGTTCCCTGGCCAGCAAATATAGGCCACATGAATATGCCTGCTTTCTGTAACTCTCCAGTTTTTAGGAGACCATGGGGCTCATGCAGAAACCACAGAAGACACTGAGTTTGGCGCAGCTGTGAGCATGGCATGGGGTTTCCAGTTCAGCTTTTCCTCAAATGAGCTTGCTCATCACAGCGAAGTGTGCATACAAAGGCCCCTGCCAAAATACCCATGGAGAGATGGGGCAGTGGCAAGAGGACACTGTGGGGGCTTTGCTACGTTGGGACATGGCTGTGATGCAGCCTGACCAAAGGAACAGACAGACAGACCTTTGTCTTCAGTGGCACCGAGGGGGACACTCCTGGGGTGCCCCACATGGCCACTGCTCTCAAGTCAGCCAGAAGCTGGGGATGGGCTCTTGCCTGCTCTGCTTTCATGATGGCTTCAGCACCCCACAGCTGTGCCACGCTCCAGCCAGGCAGCCAGTATAGCCTTCAAACCCACTGGGCCATGATTCTCCTGGGCAAGAATAGCTCAAATATGAACTATAAACCCACGCAGTGTCCCAAGAATTTGATAAGCTCTGTCAGCACACTTCTGCAAATACTGTTGCAGGCAGTTTGCTCCAGAGAGCTCCTACTCCTCTTCCCTTCTGGGGGCTTGAGTCCAAATTCCACACGGGCTTTGAGTGGGCAAAACACCGCAGTGGTTCTGTGCAAGTATTCCAATTTAGCTGCATTTGATACAAAATTCACTATAAAAAACTAATTCTGTTGAGGGGAAGCAATCCTAGAGCTCACCCACTCACTGTTGGTGCAAGAACTCAACCAACCTAAATCCTTCCCTCACACATCCTCCTTCCCCTGAGCTGCCACTGTGAATTCATCTCCTCCATACATGACTTTCCAGCAACACTCATTGAGAAGCACCAGCAGCCCCCACTCCTGACCTAGACCATCCTCCTCTGCACATTTTCTCCTCGTCTCACACAAAGCTGTTAAGCATGTGCTTAATTGCAAGTAAGTGTTTCCATCAAAGAGAGGGGCCGTTTCCAGGCCAAGCTGGCGGCTCCCCTTGCCCAGCCTGGGGAGTGCAGGCCCGCGGGCCAGCTGGCAGATCCACCTGCCTCATCCGCCCTCCACAGCCCCCCATGCAGCCAACCCCACACAGTCACACTGGGAGACAAACAAGTGGCTGCCACCACATCGACCTGCACAGGGGCAAAGCTCCTCATTCTGTGCCAGCCTCCCCCAGACCTCACAGCACAGTACTGGGTGGGGAGAAGCCCTGCCCTACATCAGCTAGCGCTGAGTAGAAATGCCGTGGGGGCTGACAGGGAGGGCTGCTGTGTTGCGTGCCCACTCCCAAAATCCCTCACTGGAAGGTTAGTGCTGGAGCTCCCTCGCTGAGTCAAAGCAAGTGCTGCTGGAGAGGAGCATTCAATTAGACTGGAGAGCACACAAGGGGTCAATGATTTTCCTTTCACACCACATTGCACCTAACAGCCCATGGTCCAGACTTGTAACAACTGACTACTTTGGCTGAACACACGCTTGGAATGAATCAGGCCAGTATCAGAGCTTTTTTTCTTCCTAAAGGAGATTAAAACCCAAGTACCTGGTCCCCAGGAACAACTAATGAGCCACACTTACTAACACCAGAGCTCCTATCAGTGATGCACAGGCAATGGGAAAACTGGAAACCCACAAAGAGGAGAAGTGGAGCTCACAACGGGAAGACAGATAGATACTGATCTGCTCTGCCAGACCAGCTGCTGATTTAATACATTTTACTGCTGCATTTCCAGGTCTGGGACACAAAACGTATTAGAGTATTTCACTGTCTTGAAGGTGGAAATTGATGTTAGGTTTTTGCAGCTCAAAGAAACACACTATTACAACTTTTCTCTTGACAGTGCCACTCTGGGACTTGAAAATAAAACCAGCTTGTTAACTTGTTGGCAATTCTAAAGATTAAGTAAAAGGCAAACAAACCAAAAAACAGAAAGGCTTTCCTGACTAGCAGGATGGCTTCCCAACAGGCTCGGTCAGTGGTTTTAGAGGAATATGCTTCAAATAAGTGGAAAGCGTAGAAATACTAGGCATGAACAAGTATTAATGTTATGCTTCATTTATATCCTGCTGTACTTGACATCAAAGGATCTCAAAGCAGCTTTACAAATGCAATCTGATGCTACATGAGTTGCGTTTCTGAATAACAATAAATCCAGGAGTATGGGAAACTGAGGTACCTCGGGTTAAACGACTGGTTCAAGGCCAGTGACACAGCAGCAATGTCAGCTGGTACTGGAACCCAGTCTCCCCAATCATCTTATATCACCACCAGTCTTACTGCTCTCTCCATATAAAAAAATTTTCTTGCAGCCTGATCTCGCCATGGTAGCAGACACGGAGGGTTCCCACTGACTCCCAATGGATTGGCAGTGCTCAGTTATTCTAGCTCATTCCCCTGACCCTCACATCCCCTCTTGCTCATCCCTTCAAGAACACAGCATCCTTCTCAGCCTTTATGGCATCAGTGACAACAGGCTCCTGGTCACCCTCCTTGCCTACCCAGGTAGTACTTGGAGAGGAAGGCGCTACCAGGGACACACATTACAGGGGAACAGTGTGACAGGCCAGGACCAAAGATGGAGTGAAATCTCATTTGTGCCTAGTGTCCCTTGAGTCACTCATGAATTAGCTGTCTAAACACCTTACTGGATACAGTATCTTACACTTGATGCTTTCAACATCAATAGACTGGTGTTAGTCATGATTATTTTCTTTACTGAATAAAAGTTAGAAAAAACATTATCTCCACAGCAGTCCTGGAGCCCTGGGGAAGCTCAAGAGTAATGGGTGCTTCTGCCACTGCCTTTCAGTTACAGGCTGCTCACTTCCCAAGTGCCTCCAGCAGCCCCAGCCCCGATGCTGCCGCTTGGCCCTTGGCAGAGACAGTCCAATCCCACCCGGGGCTGAGGGGCTGCTCCGCAAGGATGCTGAGCATCAGCCACAGCCAACAAGAACTGCGGGTGCCTTCACATCCTGTAAATAGGATTCCTGACTCCCAGTAAGTCCTCTGAGAGCCATGACCATGCCAAGATGTCAGGACTGAGCTCCCAGTGTTTAATTCACCCAGTCTTTGTGGAATTAACTCCAACTACTAGATTTCCTGGCTGTCAGGCAGCTTGTACTTTGCCACCAGGGAAAAACTGTTCAACTTTGCAAGAGTAGGTCTATGAACCGAGTGCATTAAGACTACATATTTTACCACAGAGTGGAGATGCCACACTAAACACTCCGGTTACCATGGGAAACCTTTCTCTCTTTGCCACTGGCATTGCACAGGGAAGCCCAAGCCCAAATGCTCTATCTCGCCTCTGAAATCAAACAGATGTTTTCACAATCTTTGACGTAGCCGAGCTGTGCACCCGTCCCAGAGGAAGCGAAAAATGCAGCATTAAAGCAGCCCTTTTTTCTCTCCTTTTTCCCAAGCATTGTATATTTTTAGTGAAAAGGGAAACAGGCGACTCTGTCTCGCGCTAACATTTACGGCCACTAGGTAACAAATTGTGACAGTGGCAAACTTCTGCCACGAACGCGGGGAGCCAAGGCAGCCTGTGTGCGGTCCCTGGCAGGGCTCTGCGCCGCGGTATGGGACATGGGGCTGGCGATGCCCACAGAAATCCGGCCGCGCAGGGCACCCACGAGATGGACATGGGGCATCGGCGATCAGGTTAGGGGAACGATGCTGTCCCCGGGCAGGCGGGAGGGCCTCCGGGGAGAGCAGGGAGGGGAGCGGGGTGTGGGACTCAGCCGCCCGCCCGGGGAAAGCGGGTGATGCGCTCCAGCTCGGCAGAGCTGGTGACAGCAGCGGCCGCGGGACGGGCCACGACGGGATGGGGTCCCTGTCCCCCGCCGACCACCGGCTCCCCTCGCCCGGGCAGGTGCCCGCCGCTCGCCATACCTGTATATTCCTCTTCTCGCAGGCCGGGCCGGTGCCCTGCACCACGCTGTCCAGCACGGTAACCATGCCGGAGGCCGGGCTGACGAAACAGGAGTTGCGGGCGGCTCGGATCGTCTCCTCGATCTCGGCGAAGCGGAAGACGCAGAGCGCGGACTGCGGCCGCCCCCGGCCGCCGCCGGCTCCGGCCCGCTCGAAGACGCCGAAGAGCAGCTCCTCGGGGGCCGGGGCCGGGTCGTCAGGAGCAGCGGGGCTGCGCCAAGCTGCCCGCGCCGGGAAGACGGAGACGAGGCGGGTGAAGGCGTCGGCGGCGCCGCCGCAGCGCAGCCCCAGCTGGATGTAGGACTCAGTCAGCTTCTTGGTCTCGCCGCTGCCGTTGAGGGTGGCCTCGGCCGGCTCGCCCAGGCAGATGCGGGCCAGCAGGCTGTGCGCCGGGCTCTCCTTGTCGCCCGCGTTGGCCTCACTGTTGAGCGCCAGGTAGGCGTACGGGCGGCGGGCGGGCGGCGCGGCCCCGTGCTGCAAGAAGGCGCGGACGAAGCTGAGCTTGTGCCGCGCCTTGTCGCCCTGCTTGATCTTGAGGATGTTGTCGTCGGAGGGGTTGATGTCAAAGGTGAAAAGCTTGGCCAGGTCGCCACGGGCGTTGAGGGCGCGGATGGCGATCTCGGGCGTGTTCTCGAAGCGGTGGTCCTCCAGGCTGCGGTTGCGGGGGAAGAAGGGGCTGCCAAAGCCGGTGTAGGTGGCGGCCACCAGCAGCCGCGCCCCGCCGCCGCCGCCGCGGCGCAGCACCAGCCCCACGGTGGAGGCGTTGGGGTGGTTAGCCGCCACATTCAGCATGCTAGGGAAGACAGTGACCGAGTCGCTGCCGCCCGGCGGGAAGCGCACGGCCACTGCCGAGATGTTGGCCATGCTGCGCAGCTGGCAGAGGCCCTGGTAGATGGAGCCGCAGACGACAAGGACGCCCTGCTCCGGGTCGGGCTGCAGGATCTTGTTGTAGTTGTTGGTGAGCACCCTGGGGTGCTCACAGGAAGCCTGCGGCAGCTGTGGTGCGTGGCACAGCGGGCTGTCCAGCACCGGCCCCACCGCCGCCTCCGCCTCCAGCGCCAGCTCGCCCCCCGACAGCTGGAACAGCCGGTTGACGGCCGCCAGGTAAACGCGGGAGCCGGGGCCGTCCAGCGCGAAGTTGTTGGTGAGGGTGGGCGAGAGGAACTTGCGCTGCACCTCCAGGCCGGCGGCTCGCCCGGGCAGTAGCAGCGGCAGCAGCAGCAGCAGCGGCGGCAGCAGGGCGAGGGGCCGCGGCTCAGCGCCTGCCGCCGGAGCCGGGACCGGAGCCGCAGCTGGAGCCGGAGCCATCCCGCCGCCGTGCCGCACAGTGCATGTGCCCGTCGCCGGGCGCGGGAGGGGCGGGCGCGGGGCCGCTTCCTGCGGAGGCAGCGCCCGCCGCCGAGCGACGCCCGCGGGAAGTGGCGGCCGCGGCGGGGGGCGGCGGGGGGCGGCGGGGTGCGCGGCCGCGCCCCCTCCCTGCCCCCGCCCTCCGCCCGCCCCCGCGCCCGCCCCCGCCCCCGCACCGGCACTCACCGCGTCCCGGTGCCGCGGGCCCGGCATGGGCGTGCGGTGAAGTTACCGATGTCCCCCGCGCCGCCGACTGGGTGGCACCGGGCGGCTCTGGACAGAGCGTCCCCCCGCCGCGGGAGGGGCTGCTCCGGGCTGTCCCCCGCCTCTCCTCGGTCTCCTTCGCGTTTTCGAGCAGGACAGGCCGGGGGGAAAGGGGCGGGGGAAGAAGCGCTTCTCCCAGCTGCGGAACAGCACGGCGAGCCGGAACAGCCCCCACGGAGCCCCCTTGCAGCCCCCCGCAGCCCACACGACAGCCCCCCAAGCAGGACCCGCTCTCTCGCTGCCCAGGGACCGGGCGGGGGGCGAGGCGCGGCCCCACCCCTGGAGCAGCTCTGCTCGCACGGCTCGTCCAAAGCGGAGCACAGACCGGCCTGCGCGTCTCCTCTGCCCTCCAACGGGCGCCGCTTTAACTGTGGAGACACGAAAGACCCAAAGAAGTGATTTTCCAAATTACACACTGGGATGATGTGGGAGACAGCCCCTGAACCACCGCCGCATCCCGTGGGATCGCTCCACTTGAGCTGCTTCACGCTGCTGCCTTCTTCCCCGTCTGTGCGTGTGACAACCGACTCCTCGCCGTGAGGGGACGCGTCCGAGACCGAGGAGCACTCCTGGGCAAGGCAGTACGGAGAGCCAGGGTCCATCCCGGGATGGGGGCAGAAGGGGCCACGCATCCTGCAGCAGATACTTTGTTTGCCCATGTAGCTCATGTCCCTGCAGGCTTCATGAAGCAGCCCTGAGCAATTACCCAGCCCAGCGCTGGCCCCCTGCCACAGTATCGGGACACAGCGCACCCCCAGAGGCCACCCAGGAGCTTGGCTTCCTGGGCGACACACACAGGTCCCCATGCAGGAGGGGACATGGGTGTGCTCCACTGCATGTCAAATAGCAGGGTCATGACATACCAGGGTCAGCATCATGTGGATGTTTCAAGCTGAAGCACTGGCAGCGCTAACAGGCAAGAGGAGTGGCTGTGGGATGTGGGCACAGCATCCTTGTCTCCAGCCTGAGTTTCCACCAAGAGCACAGATCTGGCTGGAGCACCCGTGCACTGGAGAGAAGTCAGCACTTGGTCTCTCTGTGCAGCTGCAGCAGTTGTATCAGCGTAGCTGTGGGGGTTGAGCATGGAGGCGTCTCCCCATCCGCAAATAGCTAGCAGCATTTAAAACAAGGGTGGGAAATGGAGGCTGGTGTTTGGTCACAACTGCCTGGAAAAGCTGCACAGGCGAGCCCTGGAGAGTTGTCCTCCCTCTCCCTCTCCCTCTCCCTCTCCCTTTCCCTCTCCCTCTCCCTCTCCCTCTCCCTCTCCCTCTCCCTCTCCCTCTCCCTCTCCCTCTCCCTCTCCCTCTCCCCTAGGCCGTGCCTTTGTGCCCTGCCCGTTCTTGTGGCATGGAACTTTAGTTACACAAAACATGTTAGTGAGGCTGATGGGGATTCTGCATGACTTCTGTTCTGGAGAGAAAAATCCTCTGTTGTTGTCTAATCTCATTTCTACACCTGCCAATTTTCCTTTCCCCTTCCTGTCCTCCTCACCCTCTTCAGAGCACCAATTAATGCACGACTGCCTTGGCCATGCCATGTCCACTGAAAATCTGCATTGAATTAAATGCTGTGCTTTCTTGCTATCTAACTCATTGTCTCTGCTAATCATATCCTTAATTAAGAATTATTAGCTGTTTTTAAATGTGGGACTCCCAGTTGTTAGTGGCTTTTTTTTCTTAAACTACAAGTTAGCAATTTTTAAATGTGATCATGTCTTTAATTGCATAGAAATAAACCCCCATGATCCCAAACCCTTAATCTGCCTATTTTAGGATTTCTTATGGCTGCTTACCCTGATAGCAGAGCATCTTCCATGTGAAATCAGCCTTTTAAGGCGTATCAAATTAGGTTCCAGATTACAGTGAATAAAAAAAATAGGCCAAAGGACATTGAAAAATGTGTGACTTACCCAAAGGTATCCAGTACTGGCTCTTGTCAGAAAAAATTCCCCAGGAGCTCTGACTCCTATTGCCTATGCCAAGCACTTGTCTACACTGATACAATTAAAGACAAAATATTTGTGGTATTGAAGGATTATTTGGCAAAGATTTTATTGCTATTGTTAGGAAACAATTTTCTGGTAAGATGCTTTGAGGGGAATATTTTCCAGAAATTATTTCCCACCCCTATTATCTGGGCTGTTATAAGCTCCAGTGAGTATTTCAGGATAATGCTCCTAATGGAGTAGTAGAGGTTTTTAAATATCTCATACACAGATTTCGCCATTATTTTTTGTCCAGGAAGAGAAAAAGATCAAAATTAAACCACAAGCCTCTTGCCATAGAGCATCACCCCTGACAAAATCCCTTCCCGCTTGACCCCTGTGCAGGTTTGAGGATATCAACCTCTCAGATGGGGCAGGGGGAGAGGGGCTGTGCACACAGGAACTCAAAACTGCTTTAATTATTGATAAATATATTTACACAAGAACACTTTCCCTTTAGGGGAAACATGAGTTACTCATGCAATTACTCAGGTTATATTGACTCAACTCTGTCAAAACCCTGGATTTCATCACTTTAACACAGAGAGTATAAACATCTATTTATTTAGCAGGGGTTATGTGTGAGGTACCCACAGAGTGCCCTGTGGATTTGGGAAGGATGTCCACCCTTACAGCCAGAGGTGGACAGGTTTGCCTTGGCAGCTCTTGGCCCAGCACCAGCAGCCCACGGCAGGGTGGAGCAGAGGTGCTGCCCACCGCACAGGCAGGCAGGACCACCGGTACCTCGATGCCTGGTGGCAGGGACCCCCAGGGACCTGGGAGAAGAGCAACGTGCTTCATGTCTTTGTCTGACACTGAGGGTATTGGGAAGCCCTGATCAGGTAGCACATGCTGGTGCACAAAGCAGCTGCCCCTCCTCTGCCCCACATGGCCCTGCAGAGAAAAACCCAGGGATCAGTCACTACAGAAGGCCTACAGGGTGCCCTGGCACAGGAGCTACCAGCCCACAGCTGCTGTGGGAGAGCCCTGGCAGTGCAATGGATCAGAAGATGCTTCTGCTCTGACCTAGGCAGCCAGTCCCCCTTTTTCTCATTTCCTTTACTTCCTGCCCCTCAGTGTGCAATTTAGGCCATTTCTATATGATTGCAGAGCAGATTGGCAGCCAACCACAAGGTGAATTCACAAACACTTGCAGACATATTTTGAATCTCTTTAGCCGCTTGCTTTCCATCTCAGAAACCTGTACTGGTGGAAAATGGCCACTGGATAGCTGTATTGCATCAGAGCAAGGGTCCAGTCCCGGTCTTCTCCCCATCCTGTGAGAGGCTGTCCAACAGAAGAATGTAACAGGTAGGAGAAAGTGGAGCAGTCCCCTTGGTCTCCACTGTCCCAGCCCAGAGATGGCCAGAACAGGGCTGTCCCTGAAGCAGCATTTCTGAACAAAGAGCCATTCACCAGGGAAACACAAGGCGAGATGAGGAGGAGCCGAGAAGCACTTGGACATGGAGAGATCATTGCCGGAACAAGAGGTGCTCCCTGATCACCACACTTACCAGGTCCTTTCCATCCGTGCCTGTTACCCTGCCCTGATGCAGTCAGTTGTTAGTCTCCCATATCATCAGGCTGGATACATCGGCTAGTGCTCACTCAGGCACTTTAGGGCACTCAGAAATAACAGTGGGCTTGGAAATAGACTGATTAGCAAACCTCAGTGTATTTTTGGATGAGTGTGGACTGAGACCCTATTTTATTGTTATTAATCTGTATTGCAGGCATTGTTCATGAAGGATGCCAGACTGTCATTACTGTTTTCACTAATGATTTAGCACACTGGGAGTCTGCTAGGTGCTTAGCAGAAAGACTAAGGCAAGGTCACTTCCCCAGTGTCCTTTAATCTAAACACATGCTGCGGTGTGGTCCAAGGCTCCGCTGCAGACAGCGGTAACGGGAACCGCAGGGGCACAGCACGCTCTGCTGCCACCATGCTGCTGGCCCCCAGCCCTATCTGAGCAAGGGTGAGTGGGATTTATGGGGACCTGAGCCACATTCTGAGTAAAACCAGCCTTTTTTCCCATGAGCCTCTTTGTTTTCAGAGATGAGCCTTTCCCAGTGTAATATAGAGCCTTGCTCTCCTCTGGATGTGTAATGCAGTCATAACCTTGTCTGCAGCCTGCAGCCAGCTGACGTGTTCACCATGAGGGATTTGCCTCCAGAGAGGAGCTGTGCAGACAGAGATTGTGAGCACAAAAAGGTTTCTTTCTGGGTTAATGACAGATTCAGTGCTGGTGAAAGTTCACACACACAGTAATGCCAGGACTTTCTGGACTGGGAGGTTTATCACAAGGCAATAAAGACATGTATCTTTGGTAGCCTGTGCTGGGTTTGACCTGAGCCCTGCAGGTGGAGAGAAGCTCTTTTGCCACCTGGGCCCTCACTGGATGCAAGAGCATCAGGTTTTCCAGTTTCCCCCAGACCACCTTGGTGACCTGTTGCTTTTATTTTCCTTAAAGGCTTAGGGAGGACTCAGCACTCAGTTATCCCAGCTCCACACTGGTCAGGGCTGGAGATGCGGCTCATGAGTTCAAATGTAGCTCCAGTTCTGATGTGTGGGAACCTCAGCCTGTGCTGAGGTGGTGGCCAGGTGAAGCACAGTCCCTTCCACCCTGGTTACACTGACAGTCTCTCATCCATACCTGTCTCTTGTCAACATGGGCATCATAGGCAGGCACGGGTGCAGGTGCGCACGGCAGAGCAGGGCCCTTCTTGAATGGGTCCAGCCAGCACCAGCCTTAGGGGGTCTCTGTGGGTAACAAGGGTTTTCACACCACTTTGCCGGGGCTGGCCGAGCTCGTTAAGCCCCCCAGAGCTGCGGGCACTGTCCACAGCATTACAGCACAACGGGGCTGTCCACGTCACATCCGTGCTGGGCCCTGCATGTCCTGACTGCCTGCCAGCCATGTAGGATGCAGGACTTGGCTCCCAGCAAAGGAAGCAAATTCAACATAAAGCAGAGCATCCCCTCGTGCGATTTCCAGCAGGGGCCATGCTGATGGCTCAAAACAAAGCTTGGCTGCCTTGGAAGGGAGTCTGACTCCTACCCCGGGGTTCACACATGGAAGCTCCAGCTGACCCATACAGCAAAGCTCTGCAACAACAACCAGCAAGACTGATCCTACCAGCTTTGTTCAAACATCCTCCACCAAAGCCTGGAGGAAGTTTTCCTTATGAAGTCAGGCAGGATCGTGCTGCCTGCTCTGCAATATGCTAACTTCCCCGTGAGCAGTTGCTCAATACGTGTTTAAGTAGACAGGCCACCACTACTCGTTAACCAAAACAAATGGGAAAAGGGGAAAGCTTGCAACATAACAATTGCTTTCAATTAGAGGATATATCTATTGCCAAAATATGTCAGTGGGATTTGACAGACTACATTTTTAACCGTGTACTACAGAAGAACAGGCTGCACTAAAATGCAACCTAAACTAAACAGGGATTTAATCCCCTTCCCTTCCTTCCCACGGCATAATCATCAGGCTGTAAATATATTATTACAGCCCACAGTACCCCTGTTAATTCCAACCAATTTGACTTACCTCAGTGTTGTTCTCTTCCATGTTCACTGAGCTTATTGAGCCTTCAGTGTTGATGCTCATTTTGTGCTTTGAAGTGAAAGGATTAAATGTGGTTAACTGTAAATTTATTGTTTCTTTTGTATGGCTTAATACAGTCCTAAGCATTTTGGTTAACATTTCTTGTTGCTTTAAAAGATACACCATGTTACACTGAGCTGGCTTGTGTGTTTTTGGATGTGTTGTATGCAGACAATGTGATCTCATTCCCAACATTTCTGTGGTGACCCCAACAGTTTTAAAGGCTTCCACATTTCTCAGGTACAGGAAACACATTCATTAATCTTAGCTATAAATCAAAAGGCACACACAAACACATACATGTATAAAAAAGACGTGTGCGCATACACATTTAAAATGTCAGCAGGCCCTGTGCTGAACTTGGTTGCATTTTGAATTTTGTAGCATAGGAGAGTTTTCTGGTGGTTCCAGTTCACCTTGCAAAGGTACTGTCCCTGCAGAATCCACGTTTCTGTGTATTTGTGTTTGAATTCATCACAAATTCAAGCATGTGAAATACGTGATGTTACCAGTGGGATGATGGAAACAGTCACATGAATCCTTATACACTTGAAACCAGTTTTTATCCGGATAACCCAGTGGAATGGGCACCCCAAGTATTTTACCCACCAGTGAATGTGACCCTGAAACTGAGCAGAAGTAGTGGTAAAGCAAAGGGAGTGAAGCAACCTCAGCTGATATATGGGAGAAGAGTGGAAAAGGTAATCAATCAACCTAAGGAGTAAAAATGACCTTTCAACACTCTGTTTTAAAGTACAAACACCACACAGTTAGAGACTGGGGTACTTCTATCACTTGAATGCCAGCTCAGCTGTTCCATCTTTCTACCTAAGCAGTAGTCTTTGTGCTATTTCACATCCATGTATCACATTGTACACAGCTATGCAGTGTATTTCAGGAGTCATGGGTGTCTCTGGTGTCCCTTTCCTCAGCCTATGCTGCTCCAGAAGGGGTAGAAGGACTCATACAAATCACTCTGCAATCTTACTGAGCTCCATGCAAGTGACATTGCTCACACAGGGTGCAGAGCAATATCTCCAGTGAGTTAAATGGCCCCTTAGCCCTGCAAAGGGGAACGGCAGCAACCCTCTGCTTAATGGTGTTTGTCTGGAGAGCAGCAATGAGTTCTAACAAACAACAAGGACTGACGAGCTGCAGGTGCAGGTGACAGCCTGGGTGCTGAGCTCCTTTGCCTCTCGAGCTGAGGTGTGGATCAGCAGGTTTTGTTCACCTAAGGCTGGAAGGAGGCAAATCCTGTGACACACACCATCAGGTCAGATTTGGGCTCTGTCAGCTTTTGCCTCCTCCAAGACCCAAACCTGGGATTCCCACCTCCTGCAATCACCAGCATAACCTCCAGCCAGTGCAGGACTTGGGCCAGTCCCCCTCCCACTCTGTGGGGTCAGCTCCAGCCCAGGGCTATTTAACTCCCCCCTGGTGAATGCCAGCCGGTGGAGGTGACCCCTGGATCTGTCAAGGGTCACAATGGGAAAACATGCATTTTACTAGGTGCCTTTAGGATGGGCCATGAAATATGGGACCTTTCTCCTCACTAACAGCAAGCCCTTTCAGGCCAGGCAGCTAAATACCCAAGATTTGTTCCCACACAGAGAGCCACTGGCACACAGGAATCAGCTGAAAGGCTTGGGTCAGTTCCTGAAGAAGAGGTATGAGCAGCACCAAAGCCATCACAGCCAGCAATCATTAGGCTTTCCCCTGCAACCCACGCAGAGCTGCCCAAGATGGACAGAGCCGCTGAGATTTCTGTAGCCTGGAATTGGACCTCCTAATCTCATCTCCCCCTTGGTTCTCTCTGTCCTCTGGCACAGAGAGCAGCTTGTCGTAAAAGGACAGGCTCCCTTAACCTATTTAATGGTACTTTTTACCTTCAGGGTCCTCACATGTAGTGGGTTTATCTTTTGATCGATGTTCCTCTTCTAAGTGGTGTCTTTTAAGCCTAAAAATAAAACCAGCAACACTTACTATTGGTTTCAATCAAAACTGTCAATCTGTCACCTTGCCCATTGGAGCCTTTTAATACCGTTATTGCCCAGCTCCATGGGGTCCCGCGTGCCCCACAGGTGCCTGGGCAGGTTCAGTATTACAGTCAGTGACAAAGAGAGTCTGGAAGGGTATCTGCTTGCATTCTGGCAGGATTTATTCATGTTCACTGTTGAAGGGTGCAGAGGCAAATAGGAGAACAATGGCGAACTCAGGGTTTTTCCCAGGGCTGGGGGAAAGGTGGGACCAGGGAGCGGGGAACAATGGCAGAGCTCTGGGGGTGTGACCCAAAATGGGACAGATCATCCTAAAGAGCAATGCACCCGGGGGGAGCCCCTCTGGCCACCCCAACACAATATATGTTCACCTGCCACCACAGCTTTGCTTAGCAGTGTTTCGATTTCTTTGTGCAGCATTCACAAAGCAGTCTTGGGGCCAGTCTCCAAGCTCCTGGCACACATGGAGAGGCTTCCTAGCTCACAAATGACTCCACTGAATTTATCGAGCTCTCTGCTAAGCAGTTCTGTAACCACCACTGGCAGGGACATGAGCATGGCCCACCCATGGCAAACAACATCTTTGTTCTAGCTTGTTCCTGAGACTGAAAAAAGGATGTGCATGTGCTTCCCAACAGCTCTGACTGTTCTGGGGCTCTCAGTCAGATGCCCATACAGGTCAGACACCAATTCTGCTTCGCAAAACTCAAACCACAGTGGCAGGCCCTGGCCTTGCTCCTCTCTCACTTGCAGGAAACTTGCAGAGTAAGCACGGCAGGTAGAGTGCAGGATCCGGCCCTGGGGCTGTTCAGATGCAGAAGGTTGAATAAATATTAGTGGTTAAACTAGGAGTTAACCCACCAGTTGAAATAACCAATAAATCCTGTGTTTTTCTCACAGTTGATGCAAATGAGAGTTGATTATAAACATCTCGTGCCTAAATTATACCTTAGAGAATCCAAATGACACAGTTGGCCTTGCCTGAATTATTTCAATGAGAACAAGGCAGACAAATTAGTGTAATTGTCCAACTCCTTTGTCTTGCTGGCTTTTGCCCTGCTTGGAAACTCTTGCAGTTGGATGTTAATGCAAGTTTTGGAATGTAAATACACCTCTGCTCCAGATCTGGCACTATTAGGAAACCTGTTCTCCTTTCATTCTTTTTAAGATAGAAAGGGGTGGGGTTTTTTAAAAATGGGAAGAGCCTGTTCGTGGTCTTTATTTCAAAGGAATATTACACTCCAGCTTGAGAATGACGATTAAGAAACTGGTAGCCAACACTTTTTTTGTTATGCTGGGTCTCAATCAGCTTCAGATCTAACAGCTCTGATCCCATGCAAGGGATGGGGAGTAACAGCATGTAATAATATATCAATTTCCATGAGCCACTTAACGTGTTCTGAGAAACTTTGCATCTGTTTCACCCTATGACCTAATCAGACCCGCTCCTGGCTGGAGCTTTTTTGTTTCAGAATTGGACCAAAAAAGAAAAAAGCGCCAATGTCTACTTCCTCCCTAAGGGGTCGAGTCTTCCTTCCTTTCATGTGCTCATCCTTCACAGACACAGTCTTTGGAGGAAGGGGGGAGGGAAGCATGAGAGAAAGCAACAGAAGAATGAATGGACTTAGGACATACCAAGTAACCGAGGAAGTTGGTCCCATCACAGTTTGGGTGGCAGTACATGTGTATGGCATGTGGTAAAGGCACTGCACATGGGCAGGTGAGCACACCAGCCTGCACATCACAGGCTGCAGCACGAGGGGCACGGGCAGGCACACCCAGGTGTGCTGTGCTGCTGCAGGACCTGATCCGCCCTTCGGGAGGGACTCTGCGGCACTCTCAGGCACCACGCACGCGGATGCTGGATTTCAGCCTTCCTGTTCACACTGGCAAGAGGTGGGCTCTGCTTGCTCAAACAGCAGGTCTGTGTGTGGTGTGGGAGCCAGAATTTGGAAGAAGCAGAAGTCTTTATGGCAGCTCCACCAGCTCATCCTCACATATGTTGTTTACCAGGATTGCAGCATGCTGCTGTGAGGAGCTGCTTGTTGCAAGGCTAGATTAACAATTTGTTGGGCAGAGCTGAGGCATTGGCTGGCTGGCCCAGACCAGGAGGAGATGGATTTCGTTTCTCAGCCCTGATGTTGCCAGGTGCCCTCAGAGCCACAAAGCAGACAGGCTGTACAGTGGCCACACAGGTCCCTGGCTCTGGGCACACCTGGAGAGGAGCAGCAGCCTGCTGATGGGGAGCACTGGAAAAAGGCATTTGGATTGTACCTTTGCCCTCACTGCCCCTCTCTAGGGAGCAGATGTCTCTCTCTCAAGATGTCTAATGATACAACTCTATTGAAGAAAACAAGTAATTCTTTAATTTCAGGAGGTCTTATTGTGAGCTTAAAGCTAAAACAGGCAACCAAACACTCTTCTGATTTGAGAAAGGAAGAGACACCAGAGCATTCATTTTCCAGCATCACAATATGGGACCCTTTCCACTTAGGAAAAATAAATCTCTGTCTCCTTATCTTTTCCTTTGCTGCAGATTCATTGACTAATGAATTCTTACCAGCTGTAACATTCATCTGCACAGTTAAAAATCAACCTTGTAAAATTCTACTTGCCCACAGTGAATAATTCTTTTGGTGGGTGAATAATTTGTCTCCATGGAGGGGCTTATGTTCGGTTTCTGCTTTTGCTGCTTAGGATAGCATGCAGTGGGAATCTACATTTTGTATAATTCTGTACTTTACCTAAGTGTTGAGGGAATTCAGTCAGGAGTGGGTAATTTCATTTTTATTGTCCTTAACAGCAACTGAATAAGTAAATATGAAATTAAGGAAAAATCAAATTATGATCTGAATCTGTGGTTTTTCTCAATATTACCACAATAAAGGATGCAGGAGACAATACGATGGCCAGGATGGGAAACTTCCATGGCAGTTTTTCAGGTGTTTCCTAAAGTTTTCCATTAAGAGTCCCTAGAGGTACAGTATTTGTGTAATTATCTGAAGAAAGAGGTCTTGACTTCTCTTTCCTTCTTTGGTTTTCTTCATCTAATGTCTCCTTAAGGCTCTGCAACCCACATTTTTCTTTACAGAACACAAGAAACAGCATCCCTTGTTTTCACACTTCAGAGAAAAGACAAAAGAGACCTTTCGGCAAAATGTCAGATTGTGTGACTGATAACACTCCCCATCATTACAGACTATGACTTGTGGCCACGTTAGGCTCGGAAGTGAAAACAAAACACATACATTTTATATTGGCCACTTCACTCCATTCTATTAAATTAGGACTAGTCATTAGCTGGTGGAGAGGGAAAATAATTTCCATCAAGAAACCTGAGGGGCGGGGGGACCGGGGAGGGGTGGTTCCCTCTCCTTCCTCCCCCACTTTTCCAGCATTTTCCCTCCAGAGATGTTGGTGTGAAACCAGCTCACATGACAAATTAAAGTGATTCATAACCCAGATGCAGTCCCTGCTGACAAGCCCCATTGAAGAGCAATCATGCAGATTTTATGTACCCGGAGCCCAGGGAAGGGCCTGGGTCATGGCACACACCACACTTCAGAGCAGTCTGACACAACTTGGCTGAATTAATCCACAGCATGTGAAAGCCAAACGGCTGTCACTTGACAGCAGTCAATAATGCGGTTTTAGAAGGGATATTTTCTCCCCTAAATTAAATTTTCAAGACACCACCCTTCATCTTCAGCCCTTATCTTTTTGTCTGGATTTTGTTTGTTTGGGTTTTTTTTTGCTCTCCCGTCAGTCTTTAAACACACAAACAGGGATTACACAGATAAGCCTGCAGTGTGGTTCATTCTGGCAGTGGCTTATCAATCACAGTTAATTAACTGGGGGATCCATAAACTGGACAATTCAGCTGTGATTCTCTTGTCACCACAATAAAGTTAGAAGCAGCTCAGTGCCCATTTCAGAGGTGCAACTGCAGCCCCGGGTAGGCACCACGGCAAGTGGGAGGATGGCGGTGGTGCAGAACAGCAAGTCCCTCCCCATAATGAGCACAGGGGAGAAGCATGGGTGGCCCCCACACTGGCCAGATCCAGGGTCCATCCAGGGGATCCCCTCAGGAGCAAATGTATACAGATCCTTTGACCACCTGCTGCTGAGTAATGGAGACCTGGCTGTCCCACATGGTGACCGGCAGCCACGAGAGCCATGGGAGAGAAAGTGCTGCGTGCCTGGACCCTTAGGGAATGCTTGTGGAAAGACTGAAGCCTGGCCCAGACCATCTAGTTTAAGTTTTATCCAACATGAGATATTGGTGCTTCTCCTCAGACCACAGGAAGGTCTAAAATATGGGGAACACCTTGTCTGGACCTCAATCATCCATGTCGTGCCAACTGCATGCTGGTTGCTCTGAGAAGACCCCTCAGAAAGAGATATTTAGAGGTGTTTCCACTGATGCCTCTGATGAGGGTGAAAAGTTGCAGCAAAAATGCAGAGCAGGAAAATGAGGGATTTCAAAATAATGACCTAGGCTGATTTTGACTCTGAAGTAGACGGAAGGAATGGAGCTGGGATCCGCTCCCATCAGATGGAAATTAATTGGACTATTTCCTGGACAGATTGGCCCCAGCTGGGAAAGAGAAAGAAGGCAAAGAGAGAAGATGGTTCAAGTAGGAAAACAGAAGCTCTGATATACTGGGCATTTTCAAGAAAGTCAGATTAGATATATTATCAAATCAAAAGCATTAGATTCAGCTGGCAGTGTCCTGGGAGCCAAGAGACAAAGCTTGTCAAAGCTGATAGTAGTTCAAGGTGGAAAAGCAACCAGGTTTTGTGATTTTTTTTTTTTTTCTGACCATGACAAAAATTGATTTGCCCCTCATGGGACGGAGGGCATGCACTGGAGGATGGCAGGTGCTCCAACATCTCTCCCACTTCTCCAAGAGACCTTAGGCAATGTCATCAGAGACCTTGTCATTTCACCTCCCCGTGCCTGGCTGGAGGAGGGCTGGCCTCCCAGGCTGCTTGGCAGGAGTCACTGAATATTAATTAATGCATTCTTCACCAGAGGTCCAAGCATGTGTTCAAAACTTACTTGGTGAAAAACTTCAGCCCTTTACAGACCCTCCCCTGAAAGGGCAGGGATGGGTTGTCATGACCTGTATGTTGTGACAGCTACCAGCGTGGTCAGAAATTCTCAGGGGTTCCAGATGCTTCAGGCAAAAACAAACCAAACCTGGGCAAGAGCCCACAAGCTGAATGCCAACAATAAACAAAACAAACCCAATCACTGATTAGTGTTGGCTCTCTCCTCCTCAGGAGGCTGTGGGGGGAACAGTGATTAGGGGAGCACCGGCATATCCTGAACCTCAGCCTGTGTCGGTGACCTGACGAGTTACTGAGACTGCTTGTGCTGAAGGAAACAAAGCAAAGTACAGCAGTCTCCTCTTTGCCAGCCTCCAGGATGGGAGAGCATAGAAGGACATCCTTCAGCATTCCCAGCGGCACAGCAGAGGGAAAGGAAGTGAGTCAGGGCTGGAGCAGGCTAACAGAGAAGCAAACCCAGCATCCTTAAAAACCACAGTATGGTCTCAGACAGGAGGGATGGCCACAGGCAGTGGAAAGAGGAAGCATGGCAAGAAAAGCCAGTCAGTTCCTGCTCTATTCTGCCCCCTCTCCCTGCCCAAATCCTGCACCAGACCTCCCACCTCTGGAAGCAAACGGGGACTTGTATGGTGGGGCCTTGAGTGCTGCTGCCAGTGGGGCAGGCAGTGAGTCTTAGGGCCCCCTGCTGGCCATCAGAACTTTCCTGGTGCTCAGTCTATGCCTGCAGCCTGGATGCAGCCGGTGGCACTGCGGGGAGGCACCTGGGGCACCAGCACTATCCGCCCCACTCCTGCACTGGGTCCCCGAGCAGCTGGTGGCTGATACCGCACTGGGGCCTCAGTGGGGCTGCTGGTTCCCTGACTATGCAGGGGTACCCTGGACTCACCTTGTCCCACCCTGTCCCTGGTCTCAGTGCAGGGAGATGACTCAGCAAGGGGAAACCCCAGTGTGATGCCTCTGGTCTGAGTGGCGTAGCCAGGAGAATTATCACAGTCCTGGCTGGCCTCGGCTGTCTCTGGGCCTGTGACCTCCCTCACTGCCTTCATCTCAGAGGGAGGCAGTGGTCTACCACCAGCTGAGCCTCACCATCACCCTGGTGAGATCTGCAGGGACAGCAGATACCCCATGCACATGCTCCAAGGGAAATCTTAAAAATAGAAGGCAGCAGAGTGTGGACCAACTCTGCCAGGTGCCACAGCCACAATAAAACCAGCATGAGGTGTGAGCCAAGCCAGCTGGGAGGGGCTTCACCCACCCACAGTCCCCTGGGAAGCTGGTTGGCGTGTGAGGGGTCCTTCAGCACCTCGGTACTGAGCTTGGGCTTGGTGCCTGTGTGCCTCTGCTCCGACCTGCGTGGTGTCTGGGCAGGTCCCTGGGATGCAGGCATCCGCTGCCTTGCTGCCTGCTGCCACTTTGGGGCACTGGGCACTGGCGAGCCCTGCACCAGCGCAGGAATTCAGCATCAGGGAAAGAAAATTGAGCATAATTAAATAAAAGCCCTTTGTAACCCAGATAGTAGCAATCCATCTACTCTGCTGCCATTATCATTCCTGCTCGCTGGTACATCCGTGTGTAAAGCATGTTTAGGTAAGCCTAGCAAGGGCAATTATCTCGACCTACAAACTGTGCCTTGCACGTGTTTCTGTATCAGGCATGGAGACCAGGCAAAGCCAGCTTTGCTGCTCCTTTGCACACACTTGGTGCTTATCAGGCGGCAGAGAGAAAAAGCCGAGGCTGTCCCGGGGTATCAGCCCTCCACAGTAGCTGGCTCCGGGTTCCCTGCGGACACCCGCGGCAGGGGCAGCCTCACTGCTGGCACACTTTGCATGAGCCGTCTGTGCCCACAGCCCGCCCGCCTGTGCCCTCACACACCGCAGTCACCAGAGCCACCAATTCCCAGCCCCAGGCTCGAATCTCTGCTACGCGGGCAACCCGCTGTGGGGCTGAACTTTCCCCACAGAAGGACTTGAGTTGTTTGGGGTCACAGGGGACACACCGGTTCACTCGCCTTTTAAGTTCCTTTAATTCCCGCACGGGGCTCCACAAGCAGCTCCCACAACTGCCCCTATGTCTTGGTTTGAAAGACAGGTGTCAGACGAGAAAGGCAGGAGCCTCCCCTGAAATGGAAAATGAAACCCCCTTCCTCTCCGAATTATTATAAATTTGAAAATAAGGGGCTTTCAGGCAAAGATTTGAGGGATAGGAATAACAATTCTTTACTAATAAATATATATGTATAACAACACAAACAAACAGCAATAGCTGTGGCAGTGACAGCAAACAGCAGCACAAACCCAGTGCGGCCTCTCTCGGCCTCAGGCCCTTTCCCGTGGATGCAGTTCCGCTCAAGGCCGGCAGGGGCGCTGGCGGCTCCCGGTGAGCAGGGCGGGTGCGATGGTTCCCCCACGGCTGCAGGGGGCGCTCCGCAGCGAGCTCGGGCAGCACCGGGAATGGCGGCCTGGGGTCCTGGGAAGGGATGGATGAGAAGCCTCACAAGCCCTGGGCGTCTGGCTGGATCCCCAGGAACAGCAGGCTGGGACAGCAGGGGCGAGCGCAGATCTCGGGTGGCAGGCAAGATGCACCAAACTCCGGCGCTGCAGCAGAAAACCCGGCAGGTCACAGCGTAGGGGCTACAGAGTAGCGAAAGCTCCAAGCAGTGGCAGGGACAGAGTGGCAGCGGCTCCAGCTCCCAGCCGGGACAGGGAAAAGTAGGCTTGGAAATCCCGGGGGTTCGCCCGTAGAAAAGCAAACAGCCGAAGAAGCAGAAGCTTGCAGTGCTGACCTAGACGTCCACACCGAAAGCAGGCAGCTCCCAGACTGAACGCTGAGCACCCAGGCAGCCGCGCCGGGTGTCCCAACCCCCCAGGTGACAAAAGGGTGGCTCGTTGGACCCCGCCCCTGTGGCCAGCTCTTTTGTTTTCCTTTAAGCACCCAGCAGTTTGTCCCCTGGCAACTAGTATGGGGAAAATTCTTTAAGAGAAAAACAGGCTAACTCCTAAACCCCAACACCCCAGTAATTAACTACATAGATAACGTCTCGAGAAAGGTGCAGCTCTTGGCAGCTCCTCGGAGCGGGATGTAGCACATGGAAAATGGGCATTTTGCTAATAGGAGAGAACATCTTCAGGCTGAACCTCCGCAGGTTTATCTCGCCCTAGGGGCACAGGCAGTTTGTCCTTGCCAGCTATGCACTACCGTGTGCCTGCCGAGCTGGCCTGTCTGCCATCCTCCGTTACTCCGCAGTGCTGCCGCTGCAGGGGTACCTCCTTCCCTGGCCCATGTTAGGAAATGGGGAATTTATCAATGTAGCCATTGTTCCTGTGCTCTCTCTGTCCTGTTCTCAAAGAACCTCAAAATCTCATATGATTTTTCAATTTCTTTTTCTCTTAGGAAGCTACCCTGCATCCAAGAAAAGGTTCCTTTGTGTCTGAGCTCTGTAGCTGGAGACACCACTCCAGTAGAGTAGGGCTGAGGCTGGTCCTTGGGGAGCCTTGACCAGCACGGTTTCCCCTTTGCTGCTGCGACAAGCCAGCAAGCAGGACAGCCCATTGTCTGGGAGCCAGAGGAGACACCAAGCCTCCAGAGCCGGAACTGCCTGCAAAGACACCATTATGGGAATGGGAACAGGAAAGGCAGCAGCAGGAGGTCAGGCCTGGGTGCCCAGCAGAGCTGTAGTGGATGAAGCAGGGAGGAGCTTCTCAGCCGTGGGGCCCGGCGCAGCTCAGCCCGCCCGCCTGCCCTGCTCGGTCGGTGCTGCTGTGTCCCGGAGCAGCGCTGTGCAGCGGGAGGCAGCCTGGAGACCCAGACCTGCTCGTTCGTACGAACACTTCGCCGAGACTGCCCCGGGCTCCGGGGCATCCTGGGCATACAATCAGCCCTGCCATGCAAAGGTCCCGGGGGTGCCGGGGGTCTCGGGGGTGCCGGGGGTCCCGGGGGTGCCGGGGGTCCCGGCCCCGGGGGCTCCTCCCGCGCTGCCCGGGCCTGGCCGCCAGGGGTCGCCTGAGACCGCGGGCGGCGCGCACTTGCAGCCCCAGGTACCGCCGCCAGGCGGCGCCAGAGCCCAGGGGTCGCGAGTGCCATGAGGGCGCGGCGGGACCCGCTCCGGTCACTTGGATCGGAGCCGTCGGAGCCGTCAGGGCCTCTCCGCTTAACCCCGAGATCAAAAGGGTTCTCATCAGCCGCTACAGATCCCATCCCTGCAACACGCAGCAGCAGCGCCCCTGTGTGATGCATGCGGTTCCGCTCCCTCCCGGCCGCCCCAGCCCCGGCTCCGGCGGAGAACGCGGGTCTTTCCCGCAGTTCAAGAGGGCGGGCTTAGTCTGCATCCAGCTGCAGGCCGGGAGCTGCCCCCGCCTGAATGCGGGAGCCGCCGGCACGCCCTGGCCCGGCTCTGTGCACTCAGGGTAGCGAAGACTCGGCCCCTCCTGGGCCAGTCTGGCCGCTCCAGGCAACAATCAGTTTTTGCCAGCTGGGAAAGGAATGGACGGGACAGATGGAATGCCAGCTGATACCTACCTGACAGTCTGTTTCCAAAGGTGGAGGGAAATGCCGATGTGCCCAATGGAGGAGGAGAGCTGATCTGAAATAAGCGAAAGACCTTTCAAAGAAACATTTTTGGAGGAATGTACCCCAAGTTCCTGAGCAGTGTGGGACAGTACTATTCTACCCGTGCCAAGAATTGTAGCTACTTCAAGATGTGTGAGACAATGAGCAGGAGGGTCGGGGGATGTTGCTTCCTTGAAGATGTTTTCTGCTGAGGAGTGCTCCATCAGTGAAATGTGACCTGCTCCTCATACGATCCCTGTTTTCTTCTCAGGATCCTTTGCCCAGGTAAGCAGGATGTTAATTTGTAAAATATCCCATTTAGTTCTCGGGGTGTGCCTGAGACAAGGATGAGCCATGCTTTCCGGTCACAGCTCCTTCCCAGAGCAAACCAAGCAGCTGCCTCCCCCTCAGTCTGCTCATCTGTGTCAGCACCATCCCCTCCAGGTACATGTTCAGCAGAGCTTCAGAGGAACGGGAGTTGGCTTGGCCTAGAGCTCCTGTTCACACTCAGGGACTGGGGAAGCACATGGGTGCCATGCAGATGTGTCAGCAGTGCCAGCATCAGGTGGAATTGAGGAGCTGACTTACAAAATAGAGCAATGTGGTGTCACATTCATCTGCTTCTCCATGCTGGCCAGACAGGCTCTCAGGAGTCCTCCTCCCTACAGATCACAGCTAGGGTTAGGCATAAAGGTGTTCTTCAGACAATGAACTGGAGCCAGGGGTGTCCTCAGGCTGTCACAACAGAGATCTGACAGATGACCCCAGTCTAAGAATGATGTTGTGTGTGTGGTGGAGGAACTTTTGAATGCCTTCAGACCTCTTGGTTGCAAGGCAAGGAGAGTATCAGCTGTAAACAGGCACGGCTACAGGCACAGCTGCACTGGGGTGGAGGGCTGAAAACACACTGCATCTTCCCACCCTGCTCTGGCCTTTCTCCTCAGGCATTCTTACTTATTTTTTCCCCTTTGGCCAGGGTTGGCACAAGGCTGGTACAAAGGCAAAGAACACATATGAGGTGACTCTCATTCCTAATTCCAGAGGGGATCTGGCTAGGGCACGAGCCACTCAGCAGAGCTGGTTTGACCTGGGATGCTCTATTTCATGCTAACTCAAGCAGCAAAGAACCCTCTGCCCATTTCTAACTCCAGTCAGCAAGGGAGGATCTACTAAGGCTGATAAACTACTCATCAACACTTAAAGGAAAAAGTGGATTAGGTGTTTAAGCAACAACTTGAAGACAGGTATTTTGTGGTAAGAAGCTGGCTGTTTGCCCAAATTTCCACTATTAGCACATCAAAGAGTTGTTGTTTGGTTGGGTAGAATGACTGCTCCAGTGAGAAACATCAGCCAATTCCTCACCTCCACCACTGCAACCCAGCATGGCTGTACCCTTGCCATACCTCTCTTCTTTCCTCAGGACCTGGGTGGAGCTATCAAACCACTTCCAAACACAGACTAACCAAAAAGCTGAGTAACCACCTAAATTATCAGATTAAATCTGTTGACATGGGAGTAGAAGGCCAGTGCTTTCACCTTTGGTCATCATGCCGCCCTGTTGGTCCTGAGCCACAGCCAGTACCTCTCAGGTGACCGCCCCAAAAGAATGAAGAACCATTTACCCTCACAACCATGTCCCATCCTGAGCCAGACAGCTCTAGCAAAAGCTCTAGCACCATGCACTCAATTAATCCATAAACTGCTGGAATTTGCATTCTGGTTGTGAGATTATAGGGGAAAAATCCTGCAAACAGCTGCTTTTGCTTTTTGATCTCTTGGTTTTACAGCACTTGCATCTCTGTGAAAACAGAGAGAAGGACTCAGTACCTTTTACCTTAAGAAGTTTTTTCCATTCCGTTCTTGGTTTTTTGTTCCTGATACCACATGACCAAAAACCAAGAGGAACAAGTATCTTCTCCACACCAGTAAGGAATCTGTAACTTCTAGTTTGTACAAATAATAAAGTATTCAGAAATTCTTCTGTGAAACATGGTAGACAAAATACCTCTGTTTAGAGCAGGGGCTCAACCAACATTCTAGTCTCTTGCCTTTCCTCAGGGAGAGGGAGCCAGCTTTCTGCTAGGGAGTGCTGTCCTGCCAGCTGCAGCCTTCCTCATCCAAGCTGAGCCAGGCCTGGGACTGCTCCATCACAAGCTCCCCAGAACACATGGGTGAGGCTACAATCGCACCTGGCTCTAAATACGCAGCTCACACACAGTGGGCCCTGAAATCCCTTAAGGACAAAGTCCACAGAAGCAAGGGCCCTTCTCATCTGGGGCAGGTCACAAACCAGAGGTGGGAAAATACAGGACCAACTTCTGGTCCTTCCAAGACAGACACTTCTTGGGTAAGTCATCTCATCTGACTGCACCCACCTGCAAACTGAGTCACAGTGTGGCAGGGAGGGAGGCGGAGACACCGTGCTGCACGTGCCTGCAGGGACCCTGCCAGAGGCTGTCCCAGGCACAAGGGGGCTGGAAGGGATCAATGAGGATGAATGCAATGCTGCTGCTCCTCTCTTCCAACTGCAGAGACCAGGCATCAGTTTATTCTCATTGTGGCTGAGTGTAGGATAAAGTCTGACAATCAGAGATGTGGAAAATTTGCTCACATTTTGAGCTCTTAGGGCTCAGCAGTTTTAACACACTCTTCTTTTTCTGACAGCGCCTCCCTCCCGCTGCCCTCTGGAAACATCCAAACTAGACCAGTGTTAATAGCTGAGGTCTTTATTTAAAGTTTTCTATATACAGTAAAAGTGTCACAGATAAATCTGTGACAATCAGACAAGACAAATGCAAATCTCTCTCAACAATTAGCAGCTTAAGATCTATAAACTACAGTGTTACGTTCACAAGTGTCATTTCTGTACTTTTCAACCCGTGCAAGTGAGTTTTTCTGTTTATTTTTTTACACTTTTAAAACACACTTACAGCTAAGTCAATTGCCTACAACTATACCACCTGGCATACACGACACAGACACACAGGGTTTGTAACTCTTTAGCCACTTTCAGAATTCACTTAAAAACTGGCAAAACTACCCAATCTTGAACCCTTTTTAGCTTGGCTTCTTTTGTTATAATAACTTTTTTTTTTTAAACTAAAAAAATGCATATTTTCAAGCTGACAGAAGACAGTGCTTTCCTGTCCCAGTGTAACACACACAAGTCAACAGTTCATCTGATCCCACCTAAGTACACATGGGATTGGAATAAACCAATAGTTAACTGCTGGGAGCATGCTGAGTATCATTGAACTAAACTAATGAGGCTGACAGAAAAAAGAACTTTATGAAATTTTTAAAAGTAAATTTTTTTGCATCAAGATTTTCTTTCTTCTTTATATTGAAGGCAATGGGGGAAACAGATGAACTTCACTTGAACCCTCAAATGTTAATGAGGAAGTGCTGCTCTTGGAACTTACACAGTCCATTATATTTTTCCCTTTTTATGTGCCAAGGCAGTATGTGCTAAACACATCTAAGCAATTTCTGAATCACTTCAACTCCAAATATGAAATGTTTTGGGAAACATTCGGCAACTCAGAGATGGTCACTGAAAGTTATCTACAAAGGAGGCTATTAAAGGTACTCACACACGCACTCACATCCACAGTGGAAACTGTCCTCCACACGGTCTCCAGAAACACTCCATCAGGAAAGCAAACACAACCATGTACAAGGAAAGGGAGCTTTAAAGCTAGAATCACATTTCCAACAACATCATCATTAAGCTATCAGAAATCATCACAGACCTTCAAATTGAAGAGGGAGGAAAACCCCAAAACGTTCTGCTAGTGCAAAAGGCAAAACACATGGCAGTTTGTGTTAGGATATGAGAAGTGGATGCAGCATCATACATGATGTTACTGCAGACAATTTTCTGGAATGGAAGAAACCGTTGAGAGAGAAAGAGACAGACACTTTGTCCGGACCCATATGTATATGGTCTTCACCAAAGAGTTCTGAGATGTCAGTTTCTATTAAGCCTGCACCTTCCAGCAAACTAGCAAATTGTATTTATTGAATATGACAGAGTTGAGACAATAAATAAAATTAGGATTTAAAGAAGAGGGACAAACACTTCTTAAATGCTACAGACAAGTGGCACTGAGTGTCCAGAGCCACTGGCTTTTAATTCCTTCCTGCTTTACCATATAAAAACCTACCTTAAGCAATTCTAGTGTGAACAAAACTGAGAAGAAGAGGTACAAAGGCTGGGTTTCAGAAAAAAAGGCAACAAAGCATTTCAGTTATGTGTCAAATCAGTTCTTACTGTTATTCACACATTTGTTTCTGACAAAACCTGCATAATGGGAAGTGGATAGTTAGCCAAGGAATGTGAGCCACTAGAGAAGAGCCTCACTGGAGCCAGGATCAAGGGAGGGAATGGCCACGCACCTCTGTTCTGGCTGTGACACTACAGAAAGCACAAGCAATTTTGGCTTGAATCAGCTGCAAATGGCAATCTGTGTTTTAATTAGGACAGGAGCAGAATAGTGCACATGGTGACAGAGAGGTGTGCTGGGATCCCTTGGGGAAGGGCACCTGAGTTTCCTGTGACTATGGAAGAAAAGAACCTTTGGAAGAAGAAAGATGGTTGGACGGTGGAGAGCTTGCCTCTGCTGGCAATCAAAAAACACTCAAGGTATTAACCTTGTTTGAGGGAATTTCTCAGAACCTGGAACCTGAATCATAGCACAATGCCCATGTATGTGTGTGTGTATATATATACAATGTACATCTCTCATACATGCCTATGTATGATTTCAACTGGTTTAGGTCACTTGGGCAACATCTGGTTCCTAGAGGGAAGTTGATCCTGGAAGGAAGGAAAACATTAAGACCTAACTAAACACCATAAATGGTTTTGACAGAATCCTGGAGTTCTTTTAGATTTCATGAAGACAAAAGATGAATCTTGGCACTTTTATGGTGAAAGGAACAGCAGTTAAAAACCAGCAGAGAATGAACGCAGATTCCTTGGGGAATTCCTTGAGGGCTGCTTGCCTGTACCAACAGGTCACCAGCAATGGCACATTGTGAGGACTTGGGGTTACATTTGAAGCTGACGTTTCCTTTAGAGATTTGGAAAGGTGTCTGCACCAAGTGCTGGCCCTTGTGGCTGAAAAAGAGGATGGCACACCACAGACACAGAGATACAAATAATCTTACCAGAGCCTGACAGGAGGAAAACTTTGGTTTCACTTTTCAGGGTTTTTTTTTTTTTCAATTAGAGCTATTTTTGAGATAACCCTTCTGTTAAGTGAACTGTTGAGTCAGTATTTCTTTCCTTAAAAGAACCTGTCTTTTCCTTAGGAAGAGATGAACAGACATTCCTTGCTCTTATCCTGAGGCCAGGAATGAGAGATGACATGCAAACAAAAAATATAAGCATACTATCCTTCACATCTGGAAAAAGAAAAAAAAGCCCTGCATGACAAAAAGGTGTGGAGAAGACAGATGTTTTCCATGATGCTGCATCTGCATGCTCAGGAGGACAGATAAATGGCATATGGACAGTACTCGTTCGACAGGCTGACACTAGAAACTACTCTCTGCCCTCCTCAGAACTGCTTCAGGACAAGACGGCTCACAATTATTCACGCATTTCTTCATTTAAAAACATCACTTCTTTATTTGAAAGAAAAAAAAGTAATGACCCTCCCAACCCCTTCCAAAAAAACCCCCAATAATAATAATAATTATAATAATAATAATAATAAAAAATCCTATTAGAAACAATAAGGAAGCACTGAGAGTTTGAGTATTACACTCTTCAAGTATGCTGTTCGGATTTTTTTTAAATCTGTGAATATACATATATTAAAAAAAACCTTAAAAGTGCGACCAAGGGCTTCTGTGTAAAGATAAGTATTTCAAGGACTACTTCAAAATACTGTAGCACAACTGTGCAGTTACTGTGTATGGCATGAGGCTTCCACTCCATACACTCAGCCAAGTTAGCCAGCCTTACAGAAAGTTACCGAAGTCAGGTTAGCGCAAACGGCGAACCCAGATGCTGAGCTGGGAGAGGGATCCACACGTTGTTGTTTTTCTCTTGTTAAGGAAAGAAACCACTCAACGCATACACTTGGACATGGAATGTGAGCAGACTTCACAGTAAAAGTTTAGTGTTACAGGTTTGCTGTGGTACCATCATTCAAGGCTGTGCACTAGATTGAGCTTTGCTCATTTTAAGCTAACCACGTTCTCTTCTTCCTGACAGGTTTAGTACAGTAGTTCAAGCCACAATTTTAAATTGCCCATTGGTATGCTCCAAATTTCTGTATTTTATTCATTTCTTTTGTACACTTTAAAGAATCTTAAGATTTGCATCCAAAGAGAACCATGCTACATAAAAATTATCCAGGATTCTCGCCAAAAGAGTTCTTGAATAAAATCTAAAAAATACTATTGCAATGCATCTTGCAGAGAAAAAACATTATTCTAAATGTAAACAAATTCACTCAGACACTTTAAAACTTCAGCGGAGTAGTTGCTGACTAATCTTTGCCACACTTGCTCACCAAGAGCGCCAGGAGGGAGTGGCACAGCCCATTCCTGCTGCCATCATCTGGGGGGAGACAAGAATCGTTCCAAGTAGCCGGTGATGGCATCCCAGTGCTTCCACAAAAAGGCAATGAAAACCACTATAAATAAAGTGCTGAACGTCCTATTGCGAGTCTTCATCAGGGGCACGACGCAGTTGGCCACAGTGGAGACAAAGACGAGGAGGACAGCCATGACAGCCAGCAGGATGTTGATGAACTTCCCCAGTAGGTTCCTGGCTGTGGCATTCTCCAGCCCCTCCAACTGCACCACTTGCTGCTGCTGCTGCTGCAGCTCCATCTTGGAGATGCGCGTCTGGCATGCTTCCAGTGCCTCCTGTGGGCAAGAACATATCCTGGGTCAGTCAAGTATACAGCTGTTACCTCACCAACTGGGCCAAGCCAGGACCACCATCCCCACACCTCACACTGCTCAGGCACTGAGCTCCTGCCCTGCAGCGGGAGCAGAGGAAGCAGTGCCATTTCCCACGTCCGAGGTGAGCAGCCCCTTGCCAACTGGACACTGCAGCCTGCAATACACCACAGCACCTCATCTGCACCCAGAAGGCTTGATGTGGACATGCCAGGCTGGGCAACCCCACAGCTTCTGCCCAGAAGGGGGGGCTACCCAGCTACCTGGTTACTTCAGCTTTGGTTCCAAGAGGCCACTGAGAGGACAAAGGTGCTGTGCCTAGCCAGAAATCTTCATCCTCCTCTGGGATGTGTATTCCCAGAACCTCAAAGTCCAACACCTTCCTTGTAGTCACTTGTGCTTATCTGACCCCTCTGCACAAAACTAGGCAACCTTGCAGAAAACTACGTCAGCAAAAAACTACCAAAGGCTCAGCTGCGTTCTGCTTGCTTAGTGAGCTGCGAGCTCAGGGAAAGGTGTGAGGGGCACTAGGGCTGGGACTGCACAGCTGCCATTGCAGGAGGAACATCTTCTCCAGACTGCAGCAAGCTGTGGCACTGGCACAGCTCCAGCTGACAATGTGAGGGCTGGGGAAAGACTTCTAGAAGGGTAAGAAGCATGAGATTTACAGAACTGCCTAAAGGTAGAGGCAAAATGAAAAGAGGTGGAAGGAGAAGACTACCCTGCACAAATCCACCTCTCTAAAGCCCCACTGACTCAGGGGGAATTTTGTCAGACCTTTTCACCAGGTTGAGCCCCAGCTGGACCAACCCAACCTGCACTGAAACACTGGTGACATGCAACATGGCGCTAGGGAGGAGAGAGGTTTTCAGGCAACTAACACAGAGACTTCTGCTCTTGAAGATACAAAGTCACAATATTTCCACTAATCTTCCCTCAGAGTCACCTTTTTCAGACACATACACCAGCTGCAAATATGATACAGAAGTCTGCAGCAGTCTTTCCCAGACTGATCACCAAAAGAGGAACCAGGACTGTTCCTCTGCAACATCAGCCCATGCTCTTAAATAGCTTTTCATACAATAAAATTTAACACTTCCTTTTTCCCCAGCAGTGCTGAGGAATAGGCTGTCCCAACTTTCAAGTTGACACTAAAAACATTGAATTCATAAACTGAAGATTAAAAAAAGCTGTTGAGAAATCCCCACTTCAATTCAATCTTCCTGCCATGTGAATTTAGAGAGGAGAACAAAACCTGATGGTTGTAACATGCCCCCAGAGGAGAGCCTCCTGTTTACACTGCCAGGGGCCATTGTACCACTGTCCACAGACACTGATTAAACTTAACTTAAAGGTCATTGTCACCTGTTACATTTCTCATTGCATCATATCTATGGAGGTCAATGAAACACGAGGGCTTCTCCTTGGTTAAGACCCCTGAAAGCACAGGGCAGAATTGCTCAGCTGCCCCCAACAGCAGCAACCAGGAAGAACGTTTGATGCAACAGGAGTTGCAGCTGGATCCACAGGTGTGTGAACAGCACAGCCTGCTTGGTCTCCAGAGGAAATCACCTGTTTCAAACACCTCGGGAAGAAAAAGGGAAGAACTCTTAACCTACAATTCTCTGCTCGCACTACAAATATCTCCCATCAGCAATCAGAACTGATATGTCTGTTAAAACTAGCACAGCAAGTACTTAAAATGGACAAGAGACTTGTTACTGAATAGGCCTTTCTCTCTAAGGGTCAGCAGCTGCTTTGCTTTGTAGAAGGGCTTCCAACTTCAAGTCCTCTGTTTCACAGCTTTTTTTACATACTAAAAGAAACTTTTCTTTTAAAAACACCTTATTTCTTCAAAGCCAACAAATAATTGTTTCCTGACTCAATGCAGTGTGCACACAAAGCCATTTTTCCTTAGATGTATTACAGACCATTGCTGAAAAATTAGTGACACAGAACCACACCCCAGGGCCCATGTACTTGGAACACTACTGTAAAAAAAGTGTTTGGGTCATGGCCCATTGAGTGTCTAATACAAAACGGCACGAAGAGTGGGCTTTGGCTCCTGCTCTGCTACAACTGATTTACAAATTCTGCTCCAGCTGAGCAGCAGGTTCCCTCTGTGAGTGCCACAGCCCTGCTTACAGAGAAGGTTACCTGGAGAGATACTCAAGGGTCAGAGATGGAATAAGGACCTTTTGGAACACAGCAGTTTAGCAATAAAGCTACAAGGATTAAAATCAAATATTGAAGTGCAGGCGTACTTTAAAAGTGAATGAGTTCTGAAGGGAGCAGGCAGAGGGCAGGACTTGGGTCCTTGCTTCTGTCACCCACCTGGATGTCCCGGGCTCGCTCGTAAGACTGATAGGCAATCTTTTCCTCCATGCTGGCCAGCTCCTGTTTTAAATTGAGGATCTCGTTCTGGTGGAGCTCAGTCAGGTCATTTAACTGCTCTTCAAGTCTTTCACATCTAGAAATCACAACACATGGCACAATGGCTTTAATGAGAAGAGGATGGCAAAATGACACCAGTGACAACCAAGCAATGAACACCATGGCCTGTGTACTGAAACCAGCATGGCTGCCTCGGTCAGCACACAGCACACACTAGCACTAATACCCTCTTGCTGGGAATTAGTCCTTTCTACCAGGTCAACTCTGTGATACTGTTCCTAACCTGGAGAAAACATAAAATTACATGGTAACTGTTGAGTGATGCAAGAAATTGAGGACAGAATGAGAACAGAATAAGGTATTCCCCAAGCTTCTGTGCAAACCAGTTCCCTTCTAATACCATAAGCTCTTAAGCATTTTCATCTACATTTGGAACAGTAATGGGCATAAAAATGACATGGAAATGACATGTGACCGATGCCTCAGAGAACATGCTGCTACTGTCTGATCTCTGCATGAAGTCACATGGATCTTTGACTTGTTTTTCCTTTATCTCCCAGGAATGATGCAACTTAACAAGCAAATACCATCATATTATTTGTAAGAAGGACACATGAATCACTAACCTGCAGGCTTATTTTTCAGTTTGCTCCTGGTGAATGGACCAGGAGTAGTCCTGAGGAAGAACTCAAAAAAAACTGAGTTACAACAATTCTGAGAGACACAGTTTTGCTTCTCCCTAAGAGAGTTTTAAATTAACTAAATGATAGCTCTGATGGTAACAAAGGTATGGGCACAGCTATGGTGGCCACTGGGCTTTTCCCACTCTGATTTCCACTGTCTACTCACACTTATCACACAGCCCTTATCATCTGAATCTTGATACTAATAACCAAGAAATTTCTAAGGAATTAACCACAGAGATAATGCCTTGTTTAAATTTTGGTTTTCTTCTGATTCCGCCTGAATTTAATTCCTACAAAAAAACCCACAAGATTAATAAGCACTATTTATCTAGAACGAATTTAATTGCAACTTCTGAAACTGAGATATAAATCCTGCTCCTCATTTCTTTTCAAGATTTTTTTTTTTGGTGTTTCAGAATCTGTAGTCAAAAGCTAGCCTTTATAAACAGTCTTGGGGTTTTGCTTTTAATAGACAAGTATGAACAGAATTTTCATTTATGTTCCCAAGGCAATATTACTTTAAAGTAAGGAGGAGTCAGACACAGCATGACAATTTGCAGCAGTAAAACACATGTGGTCAACCAGCAGTGAGACCACGAAAACTGCCAGCTAACATGGCTCAGCCCAGAAAGGTGCCAGAAGAGCTGTGCAACTGTGCCAGGACACACCAGAGAACTGGTTTCCCAAAACTGACAAGGGAATGGCCATGTGAAGACTGGCTAATGAAGAAGGAGCCCAGATAATTAATATTGCCCTTTGTTCCCACACAGCTTAAAACCAACAACAACTTGCCAACAACCAAAAAATCACAACTAAACCCACTCCAAGCCCAAAGACAGCATCAATTACTTGAAATATATTCAGTTTGTTAATGTATTACAAAATTCTCCAATGGGTTTACTACACAAAAAGAAACATAAGCATTTCTGAAAATAGTATGATTGTGTTTTTTAACCTCCTCTCACATAAACGCCTTTTATAAAGCAGTTGTTGCCAAGCAGCTTAAATCCTGTTCTCTAACAAGAAACAATTGTATTTTAGTAACTTCAAAACTACCTCAATCTACAGGAAACATAAGGAAACCCTGCAAATCCGTATAGTTAAGAGTTTAAACAGAACATGATTAGCAGAAGGGTTGGCTCCAATCTTCCTGGCCTGAAGACTGCAGAACAACCAGCTTGTTCCCAACCCACACTTCACTCCCTGCTCAACCCCAGAACAGATGCAGTTTACATCCAAGAATCACCTGTGCTTCCAGAACTCACTGTGTCAGGCAACCGCTATAACTGGGTTATTTTAAAAAACACACCCTTGTCCCCACTAACCTACCCTGACTTATTTTTGAAATGACACATCCTCCATTCAGCTTCTTTTCACTTCTTGTCCCAATATCTACAATTTAGAAAATTAATTTTTTCCTGCTGCTTTCTATTGGTGTTCAAATTTAAAAAGCAAGGAGGGGTTTATGTAACTTACAGGACCCAAACCCGGGGTTTCCCTGTTGAAAGCTGGTTTGCATTTAAGTGGGAGTATTACAGAAATAAAAGGGATAGGCCACCTGTCAAAAGGGTTAAGATGAAATACATCCTTCTAACTCATGAGTGCCAGGGTCTATTGAACAAACTAAACTTGTCTGTGAATATAGCAGTGCCCTAAATAATCAAATCCCACTTCACATCATGTATGGAAAACTACTCTTTGGAGTTCAAGAACTATTTTTTTACTAATTAAAATGTGACATTTCTCCTTAAAAGAACAAGCTTCAGCCCAGAAACTTCTCTGTGCAGCAAACCAATGCTGCCCATCACAAGTATCACAGATATCATTAGAGCTGTTCCTATGGTCACAGTAAATCGCTGGGGTGCTTTGCTCAAGTATGGGATACAGGAACACTTCATTTCAAATAGCCATGTTGGATTTACACATTTTTTTCTGAGGCTTACTGTGTGGAAATTGGGAAAGTGGTCTGAAAAAGGCTCAGAAACACAAGTATGACTATCTCATTTGTAAAAAATTGTTTAAAGGCATTTTAAAGTAATAGCTGCAAAATACACAGCTTATACAGCATATGGAAGGGAAGATGTAATAAAAAAGATATTTGATCTGCACTCAGTGCTATGGTGAGCAAAGAAACTCTGACCAAACTAATGCTACAAAGACCTCTGCAGTAGACTGTGAATTAAGTTTAGTACCTGTCTTCAGATGTCTCTCAAGATGGACTTTCTTCTTTTTATAGCTATGTCACACAAACCTCAATGTTATCTTTATTTGTCACTAAATACATCTTCATGCTACTGAACACACTGCTTCTAATAGTGGAGTAAACAGTTAAAACAAGTAGTTATTTGAAATATGCTCCAAGTCTTCTACCTAGAGGATACACGGAGGACAGAGCTTGCTCCCAACAGGAAGCACAAGCTGCTTACGACACCCACACACATCCCTGTACTTCCAGCTCTGAGCCTCCCTGGAAGGAGGACAGACAGCTTTACAGGGATGTTTTGATGCTGTCCTGGCTGAGTGAGCACCAACTTGGCCCAACGCGTTGCCTCCGTTGCCCGGCCACACTCCAGAACAGCCTTGCCAACCCACCCAGACCTCAGAGGTTTAGCTCCTTTGATCTGTTTTAAAACACATCATGAGGACAGACTGAAATGTGACAATTAAACTACATCAAAACGCAGACAAATGGAAGCACTAGTGACTAGCCTTTTGGCTGAAGGATTTCTTCTGACAGGAGCATGGGAGACCTAAATGCCCTTTCCAAGGCTGTCAGGCTTGGGAAGAAACCCAAACCCTTAGACTGGCCGCACTCCAAATACGTGAGCTTATGATTTTGTCATGTACAAACAGGTTCCTATAAGGACACGCAAGATGAAAATACTCAGCAGGAACTTTATTTCAGTCTCAATAGCACAGAAAGTCCCTGCTCGTATCAGTAAACAACTGCCACCTTCCAATAATGAGATAAGCAACAAGCCATTTCAGCGCCTGCTCCTAGTGTAGAAGAAAACAATGACAGCCAAGGTGCCGTCAGACTCTTCCTTCCTCAGTGGCTCAGCCCCAGCAGAACAGAGCGATTCTCCAGGGCCAGCACGTGCCAGGCAGCACAGCCCACCCAGGCCTCGCCATGGTGCTGCCAAGCCTGCGCCGGGGTGGGAGAACTGGAGCAACTGGACCAGTGAGTCAGTCCCTGCCTCAGAGACAGTTAGCAAACCAGCAGCCACATGGAGTGACAAGACAAGATTTGGAAGCAGGGAGAGGGGGAGGGAGGAGATGAAGGAGGTCATGGAAAACCTGTGAGGCAAGCCATGGCTGATAAACAGAAGCTGCACAAACACACAGGGGAAAAGAAAGATCAGAATCTGCAAAACAGTAGATGATCTAAGAAAGAGGAAATGGACAAAGACCAGGTGAGAAAAATGTCATGGCATGTGCTTTGTTCCAGGTTCCAGGTAAATGCAAACACTCAGTGTCACCCGACAAGCAAAAGGCTTCTCCAGAAACTTTTTTTTTAAGCTCTAACTCAACTCTGTGTTTGTTTTTGAAAGCTTCCCATAAACAGTGCAGAGTTAGGAGGTATTTACAGCTTTTAAAGCCAGTTATGATTAACCTGAATCTCCAACCTCCCAGCATCAAACCACAACCTCCTTTCCCTTCTTTTAGTCTTTTTCTGAGGAGAGCTGAGGAGCAAGAGAGATTCCAGCTGGGGAACAGGTGCCACCCCTCCCTGCCAAGGCAGCAGCACCCTCTGCCCTTGGACATATCACGTCACCTTCCACTTCTAGGGTGATGTTGGCTTTTATCATCATGACAGTTCAAAATACAGAAGCTATAAAAACAAGAATCTACATTTGATTAACCCATGAGCTCTAGCTGATAATGCAGTTACCCACACAGACAAGGGCACTGAGTGTAGTTTAACTGGTCCTCTTTAAAGGTCACACCTTTAATTAATTTGCATCAACATTCCAAATGACAGGTCTAAATTACTACCTTAAGCTTTTATAAGGCAGATGCAGATTCTCCCTGCTCTTCACTCCAGGCTGCCTTGGTTTGTGCCTGGGGTCTGGGCTGACCTCAGGGGAGTGCTCTGCAAAGGTTAATAACACACGACAGATATGACTTCATGGTGCACTAGTATGGGACCCACGTGAACCTTGCTCAGAGGTGTTGGTCAGTAACCAGCTCGTTTAGCTGACAACACACATCAGTCCCCAAGGTCTGCTATTGTACTTTCAGGCCACTCCTTCAGCTGTGCTGTGCTTGCATATAGCATTCCACCATGAATGGCTGCTGCTGTATGTGTCAAACAACAACCTACACAGCAACAGACAACAGCACCTCTCTGCTGTGGAGCAGAAGATCCAGCTCCACGTCACTTTGGGATGTGACTTGATGACACTGAGGCACCAGGAACCAAAGCTGCTGTGCTGGGTGCTGGTTTCAGTCAAACTGCTGATTGTTGCAAAGCAGGATTAGAAAGTGGTGTTGGTCTGGCTTTGTTTGCCCAAGCTCTGCAAAGCACACAGAAAGCCTGCTGTCTCTACCAGATCCTACCAGGCTAGCCTTTTCCAGAGTTTTTCCAGTGATTTGGCATCAGCATGTCTACAGAGCTGTAGGGCAACCCCATGTTACGCTGCACAAACCAGTGCAGCAAGTGGCACAGGGCACTTCAGCAAGTCTGTCCACACCCCCCAGAAGCTCTGCTGGGTCTTCCAGGTTGTGTTTCACATCCTGGCAAAGTCATGAAGGTCATAAAGAACCTCATGACAGTAGCCTGCTGTCCTTCACCAGAACGAGGGCTTGGGCCTTGCATTTATTATTTAAAGTTTAAGAACCCTGTTGACTTGGACTATACTGTCTTGGATGCCTGCAGAAGGGCAGCTAGAAACTCTTCCCTTTGGAGCCTGGGGTCAAGCCCTTGCTCCCAGCATGTGAAGGGGAGGATGTTAGGTATTCTGCTGGACAGCACAGGGCAGCCTGCCAAGAGCCTCTCCCACCCAGCAAGGAAAGGGAAGTATTCCCTCAGCACCTCTCCATGGGCAGTTTTCCTCAACAAGGGAGGTGGGGGCAGCCTGCCTGGCTGCCTTCCTGCAGCCACTGTCACCTCTCCCCTGTGACTTCATCAAGGATCAGCAGTACTGCAGCAACTGTTCCACCTTTCTGTTCTTTCCAGTGAGGGGAAGGCTGATGGAAACATGGGTTACCTGCTTCCAGAGCCCTATAATCTCCACGACAAGAGTACTGTCAGTATCTGACATTTAATTCAACTTCATTTCCCTGAGTGCTGCCACTGTGGGCTGAGCAGAGAAGGGAAGGGATATCTTAGTTTTGGCACATGGGCAAGACCATGTCTTTTTAGAGAACCTGAAGAAAGCTGGAATGTTTCTTTCTCTGGTAGACATGGATCTGGGTGTTGGAGAAAGCAAAGTCAATTCATGTCCACATTAGTTCCCTGTCATTTGCCTTGACCCAGACCTTTTCAGGATTTTTGCAGGGCAAAGCACTGTCTGATAACAGGAATTGCATCAATGTACTCCTGGGTTTGGGACACCTTATTAGACCTCTTTGGCTTGATGTTTTATCTTGAAGACACTTTGAAATAAACCTTTTTCCTAACTATCTCTTTCTTGTACAGAGAGGGAGGTGAGCAGCAAGACAGCAATATTTATAAAAGGCAAAACTGGGAGGGAAAAGTCCTGAGAAGAGCACAGAACTATCCATTTGAATCAGGCTGCTGGGAACAGCCTGCTGAGCACTATCACCCCAACTCTGGTGCTCTGCAATCACAGCACTGGATTGCAAAACGAAATACCACAGCACATACCTGTACCGCTCCTCCTGCAGGGTCTGCATTATCAACGTGTAATCCCTCTGGTAGCGAACCTTAAGGTCCTCAAATGATTCTTCCAGTCTTGCCTGTGTCTCTCGTATTTCTTGAATCTCATGCAGTATTGCATCAAACCCTGAGCTCTGCATATCCAGAGTGTTTGTTTTGGAGCTGGAAGCTCCCACAGGGCCCCCTGTTGTGCTGTTGGCTCCCACCGAGCCTGATGTGGCACTGGAGCAATCCTCTTCACTGCCATATTTTGGGCTTGACTGAAAGTTCTGAATAACACCTAGAGCCTTGCCTCCTGTTCCATCTTCCTGGCCTTCTTCTAAGGAGTCTTTCAGATTAGCAATGTTGTCTGCACTCCCAAATTTGTTCCTTATGAGGGAGGCAATCTCCCGGGGTTTGGAAACCACAGCTCCTGCTGCTGAATGCGTGGCCTGGGAGAAACTGGAAAGTCCACCTTTTACACTGTCTACCACTCCCTCACTGAAGCCAGTGACTTTTGCTCCAACATCTTTCAAACCCTGATGCATATCCCTGAAGACATCCTTTGGCTGCCGAGGGATCCCATTCTGTTCAATCTCTCGCAGCTTTCGATGGTAATGTTCCAGTTTCTTCTGCAGCTGCAAGATGGTCTGGGCTGATTTTTGATTTTTCTTCTCAAACACTTGCTTAATGCGGGCACTCTGCTGCTTGTCTGCATTGTTGGCCAATTTCAGGTACTCTGCCACGTTGTCATCACGGGCTGTTTGCTCAATTTTGATCTGCTCTGTCAGCTTCAGTATCTTCTGCTGCAGGTGTGTGATGGCCACTTTTGTCCGCTGCGGATCTGGGGTCCCATCAACAGAGTCTGCATTGATGCTGCCATCAGTGCTGGAGGCCACGGCACTGGAGGTCTGCGCCAAGCTGCTGACTTCCAATCGCTCAATCTAAGCATGGAGAGAGAGAGAAACATTAAGTGCTAATCAGCAGCTTTACCAACAGAAAACCTTTCCTTCTTTATGGCAACCAGCTTGGCAAATTGTAATTCTGAAAAAATGCACCTTTTTTCAGCTGCCCAGGGGGCAGTATAAATCAAGAGAGCTTCATGTATTTTACAAACATCTAGTAAAAGTTGAGAAAAAAGCAAAACCCCTCATAGTTGACTCCACTTAATGGCCTCAAGCAATTCAAAACTCAAGCACAAATGTGCAACAGGGCACCCGAGCTTGGCAGACCGAGCACTCAGAGATGTCAGTACAAGGGTAGGGGCTCAACTAGCTAGAGAGTGAAGAGACCGAGAAGGTAACTGAGAGCAGAAGCCACACGGTTCAAGTGTACAGTACAGCACACCCGAGTCATTCCTAGTGCTTCACCTGCTTGAACAGCAGCAACAGCGAAACCTCCCACAAAACAACCGATCTACTACAATCAGTGATTTTGACAGAAAAACGGAGGTGCCTGAGAGGCACCCGAATGCATGTGTCGCCACGGCAAACCCTGCGAGCAGGTGTCTCCGAGCGGGAGGAAAACAGAGAGTTTCAAAGGACAAACCCCACGTACGGCCAAAAAAAAAAAAAGTTAAACGGTGTTTCAGCTCAATCCAACCCGCCAAGTACCCGCCGCGAAGCCGGGAAGGACCGGGCAGGCAGGTACGCCCGCACCGGCCGCTCCTGACCTGGGCATTCCTCCCCGGAGCCCACAGCACGCTCCGAACCCGGCCAGCCCCGGGTCGGGGCCACGGTGGGTCCTCCCCTCGCCGGCCTGGGCCCCCCGCCGTACCTTGTCCCGGCGGGGCAGCAGCGCCCGCTCTCCGTGCATGGCTCCCGCCGGCCGCCCGCTGCCCGTGCATGGCTGCGCGCCCGCCGCGCCTGCCCGCCCGCCCACCGCGGCCCCGGCACGGCCCGGCCCCGCCCGCCCCCTCGCGGCAGGGAGGCCTCTCCGGGCCGGGGAGCCACGCAGCCTCAGCCACACGCGTCCCGCAGGGAATCTCCATTAACGAGTTTTAAGCCGAACGCGTCTTCTGGATCCCGCGGCCCCCGTCCTGGCGCGGAGCTCGTGAGCTGCCGTGACTGCTGCCCGCACGCTCCGCTCCCGCCCCGCGCCAGCTGACCCACACCTACTGCCCAGACACAGAACAACGTCCGCGATTGTGAATATGCGCTTTACAAAACAAAAAATGCTGTTACAGTTACCTGTACCCTCTCTCTCGATTCATCATTCCATGTTTAATGCAAAATCCCGCAGGCAGCAACACTGGCTGGCGCCGGGGATCCACCAGGCTCCTTCCCATAAACCTAAGGTTCTCTGTTTGCTATCCCATCAACAGGAAAACCAGACACCTGGGAAAGTAACTGATTCGTTTTCTAGAGGAGTTCAGCTGCTGGAAACCACAGAATATAATTTCTCGGTCTGTTGTGACTCCTGAAATATCAACTGCTCTCTTAAGAGGGTTTAGTTGTAGAAACCCTGGAGCTCTGGATAGATCAATGGAAAATTTGTGCTAAGAATTAGTATTAATCATCAGGACCACACTATGCATGATATCAGTACTGTACAGAGAACATGCTGTCTCTGAGATGTAGGGACATGCATTTGGAAGTAATAAAAAAATACCTCTTCTTGGAATTTGTAATTTCATTAAGATTTTTCCAGGGCTGTCAGTGATCAGACTTCTCCCTATGGCCTAGACGAACACAAAGACCCTGCCTGTGCAGGGCATGCCTGGCCTGGGAGCATCACCCAGCACCCATGGCACAGCTGGTCCGTGCCTCACCCACAGAGCAGCTCTGCCAAGCAGCCGCCACCCCAAGAGCAGCAGAGCACAGAGTGTCTGTGCAGCACACCAAGACAATCTTATTACTGTTAACTGCCTATGAACCAAGGGCTTTCTCAAAAGAACACTGTCAATCAATTCGTAACAATCTCTACCTCCTCCAGAGCAAGGACATTTTAGTATTAACAGCAGATGAAGAAAACCAGAAAGATCCAGTTTTGATACAAAATTTTAACAAATTAATTTGATATAACTTATTTTTTCTTTTTCATAATTGATTTTTTTCCAGGCAGTGGAAAGGGTGAGTGAGTGTGGGACTGACCTGGTGTCCCAGAACCAAACAACTGCTCATCACCAGTTCTGCAGCCCACAGGCTCCGAGCTGAGATCTGCATAGATCAGTGTCATAGAACTACTGGGGCTTCCACATTACTTTGCAGTAAAGAGTTTTTATCAGCTTAATTTACTCCAGGTTTGGTCTAATTAGTGCATGTGTATGGACAACTACTATAAATTACACTAGTAGTATACTCTTCCTTTCATGACACAAGTTTTGTGAGAGAAAAATTTGGTAGAAACTCTCTTCCCCCTTTTAAAGTCAGTTGACTTCAGCAAATCTGCCCAGGTTATCTCCCTACACCTGTGGTAGAAAATGAACTAGAACAGCAATAACAGAATAAACCATGTTGGGATAATTGCTTTATAATTATCAGCTGTGTGGACATTATTCTGAAATAACAGAAAGGGTTCTTTCCAATTCAAAAGGAAAAGGCTGTGCAAAGTGCAGTTCTGGAACGGAACAGAACAGAGATAATTTAAGTACTTTGTCCATATCGACAAGACTCCGTAAAGGGAAGACTCAGCACAGACTGGGTCCCTGGGAAATGCTGATGACATATTACTGAATTTGAGATGATGGTCAGTCTGACCTGAAAAGATGCTGGCAAAGTAAATACTATAATGATCAATGCTTGGATAAGAATAGGGGTTACAATTCAATAGTCAATATCCCTTGCAATACAATTTTCCACTATATTGACTGTTCAGATTGAGGGGAGCTGCATGCCCTCCCACCAGGAGGTACACTGAGAACTGCTTTGGCACTATGCCACAAACCAGATGAAATCATGTGAGTGCCTTATGCTTTCTCTCTCTCAAGATCTTACCAGATTCTCAGCACTGTTAATGCTCTCAGGCCTTCCCCTCCTGTACAAGCTTTCCAATGTCTCTATTCTGCAGCTCACAGCCCATAAAAAGGCCTCACGATTCTGCTTTTTGGTGCTGCTGAAGATTAAACACAGCAGTTCCTTTAAAGGTATTTTGCCCTTTTAAAACTTCTCCAGTAAAAGCATATACCAGTCATTCACCAAGGAGATGGGACTGCTGCTTTTAAACACTCAAGACAGCTGGCATAAGCAAACAGCAGCTTTCAGAGCAAGCCTGCTGCAAGAGAGCAACTCCTGCTTCCTCCTCCCTTGACTGGAGCTTCACAAGTGTGACTGAAAATTGTTGTGCTACTTACAATAAACACATACAGGGCGAAGTGAGACACGGGAGCTCAGACTGAGACTGCACAGCCCCGGAAGGGAGCTAACAGCAGCTGAGATGCCTGGGTTAATCACCTTCCCAGTGACTGCACACCTGATTGGCATCTAAAACTAACCATGAAAACATTCAGAAGTTGTTTTGCTTCCTTTTCCCACTGTGCTGAAGACAATACAGTCACATAGGCAGAAAATCTGTAAGACTCATAGAAAGTCATAGGTTTTAGACTTCCTGTTTGGAAACACCACCCATTAACAGCATTGTTAGCGCGTGGCAGGTGCAGGGACAGGCACAGGGACTTGGCCAACACCTCCGCACTAGGTGGACAGATGGTCTCCAGCCTCAGGCAGGCAGAGGAGCAGAGACTCAAAATCTCTTGATGACAGTTACAAGACAGTTGGTTTGTTAGTAAGTAAGATCTCTAATTAACATCTTACAGGAAATAAAAGTCACAAGGGAGAAAAAGCCCCCATCATTCTTTGTGCCTGACCACATCTGAGAGTAACAGCCCCCTCTGGCCCCACTTCATTGGATCTACATTGAAACACCTAAGTGCACATTTGAATAAACATACACAGAATCCCTGGCAGGTACAATGAAGAGATACTTAAACATCACAAATTACTATGAGGTACCCTTAACATATTAGATTAAATGCCATCAACAGCCACAAGTCACTGCCCTGCATGCCACCTGCAGCGCATGACTCTTGAAACACATATGTCAAGGTGGCACCAGCCCCACTGTCCCATGAGCAGTCAGTGCCCTGTTCCTCTGGATCCAACACAGTCATTGTATATGGCACAATTTACCACAGGTTCCAAAGGAAACAAAAAAGTGTCACAAACCCCCCTGCCTCACCCACTTGGGTGATGTAATAAGCTCTTTATGACCTACAGCTGATTGAGAGTTAAGATTCTGTTTTTCTAATGCTTTGCTTTTCAAAGGTTGTTCCTGAATCACAGATCAGTTGGGGTTGGAAGGGACCTCTGGAGTTCACCTGGTCCAACCCCCTGCTCAGGCAGGGCCATTAAGAGCCAGTTGCCCAGGACCATGTCCAGAAAGCCTTTGATTATCTCCCAGACCAGAGGTTCCACATCCACATCCTACATTTGTGGATCTGTCTGTAACAGAAAGTTGGATCTGTTTGCTGCAACATTTCCACATATCTGATACCACCAACTCTATGGATCACTATTTATTTCCAGTTGCATATTTATATGATTGCAAATCCTATGTAACAGCATATGTAAGGGAGAATATTTCTGTTTATTCATCTCTCAGTTAAATACAGACAGAAGATCTAAATACTGCTGTACTGAACCATCCCTAGAGGCAATTGCCCACTCACATGTGGTTTCATTTACTAATCCACCTTCCACCTTCCCTCAGCAAGTGCTCAGGGTGCATACATGCTCCTGCTCTACAAAACCTCTTCCTTGGCTTTACTGTCAAGAAAAAGTAAGTGGAAAAACAAGAAACAGGTCCTGTGTGATTCCTTGTGACACACTGCAGTTATCCTGCAAAACTGTACTGACCAATTGAATCTTTGAAGCTGCAGCAGCTTTGCTTTTTAACAGGCTCCAGCTACTCACCCACAGAAACCTATGGTCATCCTTAACAGTAACTGTTCTGAGCTGTCTCTAGCATGCTCCTAAATCTAAATCCAAATCCAAATTTAACCTGGCTAAGGAAAGCACACAAACAGATGGACAGTTCAAGGAAGTCTTGCTGTGTGTTTTTCACAGCACAGCTCATTGTTTAGATTATAACGGGGGTTTCTGAAAGTTATACAGCCTTTGCCTATGGTCAATTAACCCTCAAAATGGTGGGATGATCACCCTAGTTATGGGGAAAAAAACCAGTGAGAAAACAAAATATGAAAAATTACTCTGAAAAATATCCAAGAAAAAATTCCAGTACAATACCTTTGCCTGCCTCAGACAACAGCTTGAGCAGGGAACCAACACTGTAACACCAAGAGGAAATGGCTTTACACCTTACTCATGGTAGTTAAACAGTCATGAGTGATGATTGCTGCAACTCGAGTGCGCTGATGGTACATCTGCCAACCCAGAGCCCCATAGGCCCTGCTCTGCAGAGAGGGGAGAGGGCAGGTCCCTGCCCCGGACAGAAGGGCTGTGGGCAACTGCAAAGGAGCAACATTTCACACATCTCCATGCAGCTGGGCATTCCCCTTATTTTGGGCATACAAGCCAAGCAGCTCCCTGCCTAAGCCTGTACGGGCACAGCCTGGAGACAGACAGGACAGCAGCTCCCTCTGGAGCCAAGGTGAGAGCTCAATGGGAACAAAGTGATAAGGTGCTTGGGGATGTTCTTACTACCTTCCCAAATGTGGTTCACCATCAGGCCCAAGCCACTCTGTACCAGCCAGACAGCAGAAACACCACCAGAGGGAAAGGTGACCTGGGACTGCTTCACTTGGCAAGAGCAGCATCCCCCAAGCAATGGCACGAAGCACACAAAACAAGCCCTCAACCACAATTTGGGATTTGGTAAGGCCAGCTGCAGACTTGCCCATGGCCTTGTCCCTAACTCAATATGAAATGGAGACGTGACTTGATGTGCCACATCAAGTGCCAGAAACAGTTTAGCTTTAAAGCAGCCAGCTGTCTTTTCCTCAGAGCTGTTAGCAGCAGAAATTCTTCCCAAAGCAGACCAGTATTCAGCTGCAGCCCTCACTGGTGTCAGGGGCAATGATGGAAGATCCTGCTGCTGTACCATACTTGGTGTACCACAGGCAGCTTCTGTCGTAACCAACATTACACGTTCCACAGGGGAGCTTCAGCAAATCCTTCTCAGTGCAGGCCAATTGCTGGTCACAGATGCTTCCCCCACAGCATCTTGCTGTCAGCACAGGGGAGCTCAGTGGGCTCCACATGTTCCCCTTCCTTGACTCCACCTACCCAGGGCCCCCGGGCCTCTTGGGAAGCAAATGTTTCACTTACTAACTGGTTAAGAGGTAGCTGAAGCTTACAAAGCTGACCTCCACCTTTCCCACCTGTGGTTCAGACACGTGCATCCCTGATGCCTACCAGCCCAGTGTGGTGAGCTGAGGAAAGGAACACAGCACAAGCTGTTTCCTCAAGCAGAAATGGGACATGCAGGACCAGGCACCAGCTTGGCCCACAAGTACTTATTGACATCCCGGAGACAGAAGGGACAGACACAATGAAGTATAACATCTCCCTTAAGAGGTTGTTTACGGCCCCTTTAATTCCTTTTAAAAACAGAACTGCTGCCAAAGACACCACCTTCTTGACCTCAAACTTCTGAAATCTTGAGAAAAGATATTTTGAGCACAAAAAAAGTATGGCTTGATGGCCCAATTCAGTAATGGTTTCCTAAAGCTACAGACTAGTCAAGCACAAAATCATGAGTGTTGACTTATTAAACAGGGAAATATTGAGGGTGAGGCAAGTTCAAGGGAATGGATACAACAATCTGATTGGAAAAATAGGAAAGAACTGAATTATACACAAGAGCTCGTAGGAGGTGGTAAGGGATGACACAGCAAAAGATACAGCCAAAATAACATCCATGGATGTTTATTTTAGCAGCTTCTGATTTCTAATCAAGGGGGGTGTGCCAATCAGGCCAGAAATTACAACAATAAGGATAGGAAATGAGGTAAAGCTGAGCAAAAGTTAAGTATAGGAATCAGCAGAAAAGAGTGAATTAAGAAACAAGTTCATACAAGCTTGTATGAGAAAGTGACTGTGTAAAATGACGTGTGGCTTTTTGTTTGGTTGTGATTTTTTTTCTCTCATCCTGTTTTCCCCAGTGTTTGAGTCACATCTCATTACCTGAGAGACAAAATTTTTGTTAACACTTCCCAGAGAGTAAAGCACTTTTGGTTTTGGTTTTTTATGCTTCAAGCTGCTATCTGATGAATAAACATTATTATTGCATGATATGTATTAATTTGTAAAGAAAGAGTTTAATTTTATGGTTGCAAGCTAACTTTGACTTGCAAAGTATTGGAGCAAACTGAGTCTGAAGTCTGGAAAAACAAATGCCTCTGCGTGATCCTTCTGCACAGAACAGCCCTGTGCGAGAGCAAAATTTCTCCCTTTTTCGGGGAATGCTTCTCTGCTGAGGTTTAACATGCACATTCCCTCCAAGTGTTTAATCTAAAGGACTTCAGTAACTGTACTTCTACACTTACCTCATTTCTTTATTTTTAGCTGTAGTATTTTTCTGCAGGTACAACAGAGAGTGTGACCATAACCAAAACTCATCCTTGAAGTTTATCCAATCAACAGTTCGTACAATATTAAGTATTTCAAAGCAACAGGATACATGCATCCTGTGAATATATTGCTTTGTCATTCCCATAGAGCATTTCTTGACATATTGTTTCCTTATTTGAAGCCCTTCTAATACACCACACACCTGGTACTAGCTAAGATCACACTTGTCACAGGTATGCAGTATAGCTGCTTCAGACTCCTGCTTTGTTCAAAAGCAGTATGTTTGCGCTAAGTGCTGCAGGTGCTCCTGCATTAGCACCAACTAAATCTCTAAGGTTGCTCCGAGTGGCAAACTCAGCTTGTCAAGAACAAGAAGCACCATGAGCAAGGGCAGCCCCTTCAGCCCATGAACACGCCCTCCTCAGGGCTGCTGGCACGTGGCATGGGTGCCTTCAGAAACCTGGAAGAGAACACTAAGCAATGAGACATCAGAGAGAAAGATACATTCAAGGGATGACAAACACCCAGCAGAGTCAGGCATCAGGGCACCTGTCAAGAAATCCACAGGGAACACTGAATTAAGTAAATACTGAAATCACTATGCTGCTTCCAGTATTATTGCAAAAGCCAAGAATCCTCATTGAGAAAGAACTCCATTTAGAGACAACCCTCAGTGCAGCATCTCCTCAACACGTGGTGGAAAGCTGCTCGGGCTACCCTGACCTGGCCTAGAGAGCATAGAACATGGTATCCTGTGCTCACTACTCCTCTCTTCAGCTCTCAAGAGGTGATGCAGTAGCCTGATGTTAGGTGTGTCAAGATGCAAAGCATGCAGATCTATCAACCTGGGATGTGGAACATCTGTAACCCCCCAAGCTTTCCTACTGCTCTGTACCACCACAGTCTGTACCTCAGCAACAGGCATTTCTCCTGAGCGACACCTGTGTGTCACTTTTATTATGAAGACTAATGAATGCAGTGAGACAAAGTACACATACAGAAGATATTATTTTCCTTTGGGAAAATCTGTGAGGTAATTAAATAAATGCATTAGACAGACATGTTTCAAACACAACAGGAATATTATGCAACCTCTCAACCATGTCTTCTGCAGACTGTAATGGACCCCAGGTAAACCTTCAACTATGGCAAAAAAAAACCAGTTTGGACCCCAGATTTCTTTTTTCTTCAAACACTGGACCACAGTGCACGGGAGAGCTAACTGAAACAATTCAAAGAGAAATAGCTTCTATTTTGTGTTGCAGATCAGAGCATCAAAGACCTTACTGTCTCTCTTCAGTATTTAATAAATGGGGGAGGAGGGGAAGATACCGTTTACTGTTAACTCAGACTGGAAAAGGGCAGTGCTGAGCTACACAGCTCAATAAAACCAAAGAAAAATACTTAATCATTTCTGAAGGTCACTGGCTCTACGGGAAGCAGCACACTTACTCTTTTTTTACCTGGAGAATATGGTTCTGCAGTTTGTTTACTACTTCCTGAAAATACATTTTGCACAGCTAAAAGCAGCAAAACAAGAGGTCACATTAGAAAAGCTATCAATGCAAATACTTCTCTCTGACACTGGGCTGCATCTGCATCTCCCAGCTCTTTCATCACTCACTGTATCATACAAACCAAACCCCAAAACAACAAAACCAGAAAATCCCAAAAAGCAGCACCACATTTGATCTTGTTTAGGGATTGCAACACTCACTCAGACAGGAGCCTATTCATACATCCCAGCTTCAAAAGCAAAGAAAAGCTGTATTAAAAAAAACAACCACTGAAATTCAACAGCAGTGCCCTGAGGAAAAACGCAGTGCTTCCAAGACTGATGCACAAAACGAGGTCAAGTTCTACTGGAGATTTAAATAAAACAGCCAAACATGACAGCTACAACTGTTCCAGTGATGCCCCACAACCTCCTCACCTTCGTAGGCTCGCAGAAGTCCCTTTCACAGCACACGCAGGCACAGCAGCACCACATAAACATCACCGTGCAGCCATGGGCAGCCCTGGCCCCGGCGCTGGGCAGTGCCCGGGCAGCGCCGCGGCCATCGGCCAGACCGAGCGCTGGCTGTGCCGCTGGAGCGCCACTGCAGGACGAGCATGGCTGAGTGCCGGGCTAGGCTGAGCACCGCTCCTCGGTGGGGAGCTCTGCTCCAGGCTCGGAGCACGACCAGGACACGGGATTTAAAGCTACAGGGCTTCCCAGGCGCTGTGCAATGCCTGACGCTATTTTTAAAACCATACCTTCGAGCCAGAAAAATAGTTCAGGATAACAGACAACCAAATCAGGATCAAACCAGATCAGTAGAGGCAAAGACACACAGTTGTTCCTCAGCAACACAACATAACAGACCTGGGAGCAAAGGTCAAGCAGAATTGACACTGGAGATTCAAAGATGCACAGCAGGACATAAATCCACCTATAAACTATAAGCTCTAATTACAGCAGTGCTGAAACACTGCTATTTAATAGTCACTGAACAAAATTTTCAGAATATTAGTGTGATCTCCTGGAAGGCTGAAGCTCCAATTAGAAAGTAATTGTCACAAAAGGACTCCAGTACACAACAGAGCCAGCACAGCACTGTAACCACAGACGACTCTGGGGCAAGAAGAAACCTCAGAACCTCTTATACCCTACCCTCAACTTCTCTGTCAAAGAAAATGTGTTTTACTATCACTTTTAGAAGAGGTAAAGCAAAGGCTCATCACCCTGTTTGACAGCTCGGGCCCACAGCACCTTATGCTACCTAGCCTCACTCCTTCAGACTCATTTGTAAAAAGCCACCCTCACCCCATGGCTACTTCTCTCCCCTTGCTCTTGTCTCACTGATATTCCCTGTTTGTAGCAAATATTATCACTCATCCAGGACAGAGACAAGATGATCCAAAGACAAGCCATATTTAATCTGAGTTTGGGATCTCCAGAACCATTATAATTCAGAGTATACAAGGTGCTCCCAAGGCTGAAATACCAGGAACTGCCAAACCTGACCGGAACAGAGTAGCCTTTTAGGAGTTCCCTGCTGCATGAATCCTGCAGCTTGTCTGCCACCAGCATCACTACAAGGACTGAACTTTCCCTTTTTAATTTACTTCTGTCCCTTTGAGGCAATGACTCTTTGAGGCTCTGACAGACATCACAGTGCTAGGCTTTGGCAGGTTTGCATTTTTCTTGAATAATTTTCTTCACTTGCAGTAATGCACAGGTAATGTGAAGAAATTCTGCACTGAAACATTAATTCATAAAATATAAACTTCAGCAATGTAACAGAGGAGAAACTCCTGACTGACTCAAGTCACACGTAATCTGGAAGAAAATATTCCTATGTGCAAAATTCAGTTTTCCTTAGGAGAAAGGAGAAGTAAGAGCAATTAAAACCCAAAAACGTGTTCTGGTAGGAACCAAAATTAGAGGAAGAACAGCTGAAAATCCATTTTCTCAAATTATATTGGTATATCAGGTGGCATTTCTGAAAAAGCATTATCATGAAATGGCAAGTGCATTGTACAAGCCATTTAGAACAAGAACTGAGCATGAAAACACTCCACAGAGCAGGAGAGGTAATGTCTGATTCATGAAGGAGACAAGCCATGTTGGTGTGGAGATGTTAAATGATAACAGCCCTAAAAGCATTTCTGTGGTCATTTCTGTGATGTCAGAGAACAGGACATAAAGGACAATGGATGAGGGAAAAGGCAAGAGGAAGGTGGATCTCAGAACAGTCTGTGGTGCAATTCTGTGACTGGCTCAACCATTGCCAACAGGTGCCCTGCAGCGTGGAACTGACCAAGGGAGCAGCACCAGCACTGCTGTCAGCAACGCTGCCCCCATCCCACTCTGTCCTGCTCTGCCACAGCAGCGGCTGCCTCAGAGCCTCTGCCGTCAGCGGCTCTGTGCACTGGGAAGAGCCCCGGAAGCAGCACTGTGGTAACCAAGGCCAAGATGTGCAAAGGACGAATGAAAATGAAACTACCACAACTAACCATAATATCATGGATTCCAAACTGCAACATACTGCTGTGAAAATGACTGCAAACCCCAGAAACGACAGGAAATGTAATTCAACTGACATCTGCATTACTATTTCTCTGTGGCTATTTTCAGGGTTAAATGGTAAAATGGTCTCTAAAAATCTATCAGCTTATGGGAGTATTAGATATTGAGATTCTCTGACTCCAAGTGCACTAACAAACAACACAAAATTCAAGCTGTAAAAAAGGTTGTTAAACAGAAGCATTAGTATAAGTCACTGACCTGTACCAAACCAGGATCCCAGCCCACATCTGCCCCATCTTTGTGACCATCCACTCGTCCAGGGCATGCAGCAGAGTCTCATCACAAATGCACTGACCGCATTGCACAACACTGCAGAGAGTGCCTGGCTTTATCCGCTGCACCCCAGAGCGACAGGGAGCAAGAAACAGGCCAAGAGGCATCCACCCTGTTGCAAGAGTCTAGTGAGAAATCTCCACTAAAAACACACTGTCCAGGCTAAATGCAGAAACTGAATAATTTCTATTCTTGTACAAGTTCAGGGCACACACTGGATCTGGGATCACAATCTAACACAACAGCAAGAAATTTAGGGGGAAAAAAAAAGTCACTTTTCAAGGAGCTGTTTCACATTCATTTGGCAGATTTCCCTCTCAGAAAGAAGTATTTATACTGAGAAACCTCCAGATGCCCAAGACATTTTTTCTGTTAACAACAGCAAATCTGACTTAATAAGGATGAGAGGGAAGGATGGTGAAATTGCTCGTGCAGAAAGAATGTCATTAGCCTTATTTAGGAAGCAGTTTATGTTGGGTACAACCCAGTCTGATTCACATGAATTTTACTATTATTCAGATAGATCATTTCACCATATAAAGCAATAAACAAAAATATGAAAATCCATGAAAATATGCACATTAGTCTACTTAATATAATCAGAGAGCATTCAAAAGTTTTATTGCTACAGAGCAGTAAAACCAAATCCAACCTACCAGGCTGAATTTCACCTCCATTAAGAGGACTCTGTCTCACTCATCGAAAAGGAACCCATGCTTTCCTCAATGAGTTCGTATGGCAACAGAGCACTGGTGTCCCATGCTGTTAAAAGCAGACTTCTATACCCATGAAGAAATAAAATCATAAAAAGTGCATCAACAGCTACTCTTCCACGCAAACAAAACTCAAACACCTCTGGCACATTGCAATCCAGCAGCAAGTCTGTGCAGGTCTCACTGTGGCAGGAACTCTGGCAGCTTTGCCACCCTCACCTCCTTTCTCTGACAGCCCCACACAGCAGGAGACAGTGGCCATTGCAGCCGAACGAAGTCTCCTAACTTGAGCCAGCACCAAGAAGGGTAGGGAAGGGATAGGGCACTAAGCACCCTCCCCTGCTACAGTTATTCTCAGTGCTGGGGATGCAGCCAGGGGCAGCTTGTAGCTTGTTTACATTCTAACATATTTCTTTCCTGAAGTTACTCAGTGAAACTGGAAAGAGGACCAATTGAAGGAGTGGGGGAAAATGAGCTTTGATGGAGCTTAAAAACTTACGGAGATTAGAGGCTCATATGACCCCTTTAACAAGATGAGAATGCTTTTCAGGACCCCTTAAAACCAAAAGGTTTTGGGAAAATATACAGCAGGGGCTAAATCCATTTACGTGGAAAAATCTGAATGCTGCCAAATATTAAGTAATGCAAAATATTAAGTGAGAGAGTGAGAAACTAGCAGAAAATTCAAGTTCCAAGTTGTGATTGTTCCCTTACTGCGCTGTTCCCTAAAATGGTGCTCAGACTGTGGAGAAAAGGTGTCTTCCCTGCCTTCTCCCTCACCCACAATATTTCACATGGGGAATGACTCTTGAACACTCAAGGTGCACATCAGACTGATGGGGAAGAGAAGCCAGTGTTAGGGCTCCTCACAGCAACAACTGAACAGTACCCCTAGGTTCAAGGAAACTGGGAAAAGAACACAAAAAGAACTGTTAGATGAAGACAAATCCCTGGCACTGAAACAGCAGAGGAGCCTAAAAGAGGGCTATAATTACCAGAAGGTAACTGGGCCAGCACCATAGCAGGATACCTTTGATTTGGCTCCAAGTTGTCAAGAAGCACAAGGAGCAGAGGGCTCAGGACCGCAGCTGGGCACCACAGGACATGACCGGGCAGAGGGCAGCTGTCCCTGTGCAGCCCCACTGCACAAGCAGCACTAACCTGCTGGACCAAGCACCTGGTGGAATGTGGCATCACTGGCACTGCTGGCGCACCACGTGCCCTTCTCAGCGTTGCAAAGGATCCAGCACCCACAGTGCTGTGGGCATGTTTAAGAGAAAAACTGGATGCACAGTTTGCTAGTTTCTGCGAAATACACTTCATAATTTGTCCTGTCAGTTTAGGACACTGCTGTTACTAAAGCTTCATGGTTCGGACCTCTGAACTCCCTTCTTCCCTTTTGAGAGCACTACTCATACAGACCCCGGAATACAGGTACAACCACTGCTCAGCATGGCAAGTGGGAAGAGCAGGCATGGGCTCATGGCCATGTGCTGGTGCTGCAACCAAATCCCTATCAGAGCTTATCCCGCCACAGCCTCTTGTGCAGCAGAAACTGGATTGCTCCATTTCATGCACAGCTACACAAAATCTGAGAGTACACTAGGAGTGATAGCAGCAGAGCTCTGAATAGAGCAAGTGCAAAGCAGAACCCTCAGTAATCTGTGGCAAAGGAAATGTACAGTCTGTTTATTTAATCCAGTACTGAAACTAGTCATTACTTAAGATCCTGGGTTTGGAATACCTGTTCGGACACAGGTTTTACTCTTGCACAGGTCCTGCTTCCTAGGGATTCAGATGGACGACCAAGAGGCCAACCTGGTGTGTGCACACAGCATTTCACCAAACGGAAAATGAGTTACGAGTATCAGCCCCTTTCCCTCTCTCGTTTTGGGCACAATCAAATTGCAAGGCTCACAAAATCAGGGTCTGCTTTGAACCTTTTCAATCAGATTCTTCAAGGGAAGGATGACAGGTAAGACAGAGGAGAGCTGGGAAGCCAAGCAAATGGTATGAACCAAATTACAAGGAAGTAACGTGCAAGCACTTGGTTATCAGCACATCTAATATCAGATCAGACATTGAGCCATCGTGGAACCAACACGATAGATAGGGAAAAAAAATAAATCAGACTCAAGACTCATGTCCAAATGATTTCACCTCTTCTTCTGCATCAAATGCAGACAAAACCCACCAAAAACACCAGACCAAGCCAGGAGACTCTCACAGGTGACGGGCCCTTCCAGTTCCATACACTGGCACAAATGCAGGGCAAACACACACAAGTGAAACTGCATGTATAAAATAGGTCTTACTAAGAATGGGGCTAGACCGAGCCAAATGCATTATCTTCCAGGTGCACAAAGGCTCCTGTAATACAATTTCTGTCTCTTTATACATTTGGAACTGTTTTGCACTTCCAAGTCTAGCTATAAAGAGCAAAAACTTTAAGTTAGTTACATCAGGGAAGAATTCCCACCTCTGACTGTTCTCAAAGGGGTACCTGAAAAGCTTACAAATCCCGAACACTAATTACAAAAAGCCAGCTGAGAAATCAGCTTCTGTCACTGCATCATTCCCAACATTTTTGAGACTACAATTTCAAACAAAGAATCTCTTCTAAATGTACAAATTAATCAGTCATTTACGTATGAGAGATGCAGCTTCAGCACTCCCCTCCAAGGGAAGGGGAATTACATGTGGCAGAGGATGATGGAGCAGACGTTGCTAAAATGGAGAGCTCCCACTGGAGCAGCGCAGTCCTGGGGCGACGCTGCACAGGGCTGCCCCGTGCCCCACGAGGGCCAGACAGTGACCTGGCCACTCCCAGTGGGCAGGGCTGGGAGGCAATGTATATATGCACAACAACTGAAGGAAGTGTGTACACACAAGTGCATTTATGAGGAGAAGGAAGAAAGTGGAGAAGCAAAGGAACAATTGCTGACTGAAACCTTAAGACAGAAGTGCTTGCTTGGCAGCCAATACATTTTAATCAAGTATTACATCCAGCAGCTTATGCTGAGATGTGTATGTTAGGTTTTCATTTTCTTAACTCTTGATACTCACAGGCATGACAGCTTCTTACATTTATTGCATAATTTTTGTGCTTGACTCAATCTGTGGTTATCCATTATAAATACTTTTTCATATCCAAGCTAAAGATAAAACAGGTATTTATCAGGATTCCTGTAAATGATACAGTATATACATTAATTTTACTCTCTTGCAACTGTAAAACAGTATAATTACTGCAAACTTTGTCACAGTTTTCAAATTAATAACCTATACTCTCTAGTGTGTTTTTTTGGCCAGTTCAACTAAAGATGTGTAAAAATGAAGGAACAAATTATGGAGCACATGAGCTAAAACCAAAGCCCATTGAAATCAGCTAACACGGCCAGAGTTCAACCGCGACTGCACCAAATATCAGTCAACACATTTTCAGAACTTCAGAAAGAAAACATTATTCCTAAAGTCTAAAGAATTTGTAATTCTCCTGATCTGCTTGAAATGTAACAAGCTCAGCTTTCTTCTAACTGAATTAGGAAATCCTCCCTAGATAAATCCCAACCGGATGTATTTTCTACCCGAGTACAGAACACCTTCCCCACAATGCAGCTCCCAAGGACAGCCAGCAGGCAGGATGATGCTCAAGCAGTTTAACTCCTTCACTGAAGCACAGGTTCCCCAGAAACACGGCTCTTCAGGGACTCTTTTGCAGCTATAACTGCAAACCTTATTCTTGATATGGCATTTGAATCCATCAACAAAAAACGTCATCCTCTTTCCCTTTCAGCAGCTCACTCCCACAGAATAATTAGCTTCTGTGACTTTCTCAGTCAGGGAAAATGGGATCCTTAGTGCCCAAGCTGAGACAGACACAGGACTTGTCTTGGAGATGTTTCCCTTCAGTCTGGGAAGCACTGCATCACTCAACAGTTAGCAAAGATTTCCTGTCATATAGCCTTTATAAGAAGGTCCTAGTTTTACAAGTATTGTTTTCCTTGTACTTGAGGCAAAGGGATCTTGGTCACACTGAAAACACAGTGTGATAGAAGTACAGAAGAGGAAAGGAAAATAGGGAAGAGAAAGGGACCTCATCTGTTGTGCTCAGGAAAACTTCTAGACCCACAAACAGGTGTTCTCTCTCAGGAAAAGAAACCTTTCTCCCTAACTTTTTTCAAAAGCCCGACTACTGCTTTCAGGATAAAGATGATTCCCTTAAAACCCAAGGACTTAAAAATCTTATTTGTCAGACAAATGAAAGATACCTTTAGTATAAAATGACACAACACAATGATAGTCTGCAGTGAAGGTTTGAAATGGGCCATATTAGCCACAACTTCTCTTCACAGCTGGTAAAGCACTAAGCCTTCAGCTAAAGTAAGTATCTTGGAAAGTTAACTACTGACAATTATGCTGAAAATATGTTCTGGTCAGCCATTCCAGCCCAGGTTTTGTGTCCATTTTGCAGCTGCTGACAACCTTATAAGCACTTTAGGATGAACTTCCTCTCTCGGCAGGAAGTATTGATGTCTCCACTGTCCCACTGCAGATGAAGAACCATGAAATCAAAGCCTGGCAAGGAGTGGGAAGAAAATAACTCAGTTTCAAAATAATTTTATTGAAATACCTGATTGAATCCTTGCATCTTTTTCTGCAATATGTGATATTAAATATTTAAGACCTCTTAAGTGAACTGGATGTTCCAAAGTTTTTTCCAGATACAGAAATCAGTTATATTTGAATTCATAATTTCACTATATTTCCACAGAACTCCCAGAAAGGGAAAAGTTTAGTAGTGAGATTTATATCCTCTAAATATACCAGTCCATACCAACAAGATGTAAGAGTATCTACACAGCTCATTAGTTTACAAAATTTTGCTTAAGTAAAAAAGTGGAAAAGTTAAAGACTTGCTACCATAAAGCCTTAAAATGAACACAGATTACTGAAAATTCAAAGCCAGAAGATTTGCCTTTATTGACTTTGTATAGCCAGTGAGGACTTAATATCCCAATGGCACTCTTGGATCAATAACCTCAGTGATATGAGGCCTCTTGCACAAAGCTTCCTGCTTAATTCTGTGGTGATTAGCAAGTTCCTGCACAGCTGCAAGACCCCAATCACAGATCCCTGGTCTTGATCCATACTAATCCCAAAACTGAAACCCATCAGACTGCTCCCACACTTACTGCTCAGGACAAGGGATAAAGCCACCTGAACATTCTTCTGGCATATACAAATTATGAAACTGTGTGTGATTATAAATGCTACAACAGCCTAATCGTATGAGGTACCATTTGGGCCAGAAGCACTTTAAGTTAATACATTATTTAACATTTACCTTCTAATTTAAGATCCTAGACTTCAAAGTCACTGCATGGAGCTGGAGTTCCCCTCCTCTGTACACACCCATTGGAATAAAGCCAGTTTTGACTATATTTGCCTTTTGCAGATTTTCCTCAGAGGGTGCTCTGCACAGGACTTGCTTTCTTTTTACTAGTCACAGTTTTTTGCCCCAGTTTTAATCACCAGAAAAAAACCAGCCTTCTCTTTCCCCACACCTGCTTCCAGAAGTACTCAAAATGTTTTCATTAGCACTTAAGCAGGAAGCAGGGTGGGGGCGGGGGGGCAAAAGAGAGAGAGAGAGAGAGAGAAAGGTTAGTTCATAAATCCTGCATCCCACAGCACTCACCATACTGATGGGACTTTTTATAACCAGTTCAGCACAAAACCACTACTGTGACCAAGACCATGGCAGGTTGAGATGATGCACTTTGGGACTGGGGCACCAACAAGGGCAGCCCACAGCCAGAGCAGCTATCACCCAGCAGATGTCCCCAGGGACCACGCTGGAGAGGGAATGGCTGCATGGATGGGCAGGTTACCCTTCAGGAGGTATCAACACCAAGGACATTTTCCAAGGGCATTCTTGTGATCACTGCTGCATCAAGCTAACTCTCCCACAGTAACAATGAGAGGAATCCGGCTGCTGCCTGCCAGATTGCTACTAGACCAGATTTGCATACATGGTTAAATGATGTCTAGTTAGAAAAGGACTTCTCAGTACTTATAACCTAGTCTCTCTAGAAGACACTAAACAGTTTGTCTATTCCAGCTACTCATGTGATGATCCAAAGCCTCACTTTCATCTGTTAGTACTGATTAAGCGCCACTTCCAAACATAGAATGGAACTTTAAATAATTACATCCAAAGGGCATGCAAAACTGCACTAAATCCTGTCCTGTCTCCTTTCCTTTTTTCCAGGTACGGGGAAAAACTGACAAGTCCAAGATGACTGCCCGTACATTGGTCTGGCATGACCAGCCAAGGGCTCACCAATGGCTGCCGCTTCACGGTCATTGGGATCCGCTTCCAGTCACAAGGGAAAGCAAGGGGAAAACGAACTCAAACTTCAGCAGACCTGCAACCTGCAGCAAGGGCTTTAAACACTTTCAGTCTTGTTTTTTTAATAAGCAATGAATTGGTTAATCTGTTAGAAACCTGCATATAAAACATGATCTTCTTCCATCATGACACATAAAATAAAAAATAAAGACACTTAGCACACTATCCAGCATGGCTCTGGCTCATCAGAAACCACAATCAGGGCAAAATGCCCAGTCTGCATAAAGGATTAAGTTTATCAATAAAGCAACCTAAAAACCGAAAAGTGACAAAATAGAACATTTCCAAGTAGGCTTGGTTTGTCATTCCTCCATATTGCTGGTATGAACATCACCACAGTGTTTGATATGTAAGTCTAACTGATACACAATATACACACTCCCAAAAAACCACATTTCTTTTAGTCTTAATGCTCTGTTTTCCCCAATGATAACTTGAGAAGGTACACAGCTGTGGTTGAAATCACTTTAATTTTCTTCAAACAGAATTTCACTTGCCAGTTTTCAGTTTTGTTGCACATCTGTAAATCAAACTGATTATTTCTACTTATCACATAAAGCTTTTTGAGCTACAGAACTTCACCTTCTCACATTTTCATCTTATTAAAATATTAGAAAAACAATAAACCACAAAAAACCAATCAAAGTTCAAACCCACAAAAAACATAATCTCACTCTTCAGCAACTGTCTTGGTGGTTCAGTTTTGCCATTCAGTGACTGAACTTTATTAAAGTGTCAACACAGACCCACACTGACATACGGAGCTGCTGTGCGTAGCAGCAGTACCTGCAAATGTGAGTTGTCCTGGGCACCACATATGCGAGGCAGGATGTAAGATTTAAGATTTTGTTTCTACCTTGCAATGAGCCCAAAGTGTGCAGCAAGCACTGGATATGATGGGTTACTGCAGCTTAGCTGACACAGGCTTGTTAATTCAATTATATACCTGAGGCCTTACACTCACTAAGGTGGCTTGGATATATTGAATTTGACAGCTCTTTTCTCTGCATAAAAGTGAAAGATAATCTTAGAACATGCTTCTTAATTTCTGAAGTAGCTTCATGTCCACAGTCATTTCCATTTGTACTTCCCTGGAAAGCCGTATGCTTTGCTTTCTTTTTGTTTGCTTCTCAATGCTCTTCTGCCATTAAAGTAACAAAAGCCACAGTATAACTGAAAATTTGAGGCTATATTTGGAACTTGCAGAATCTACAAAAACCCTAAAACCAGAAAAGCCAAAGAAACCCACTGATAGCAGTACTGAAATGCAGCAAGCCCATCTATCAGATTTGCATGACATGATTCACGAAGCAAACTCTTACATTATATAGCTACAACTAACAATGCCACAACAGCCTGGCTGCAGAGGAAAGCAGATTTCCCATGAGCCATAACTAAGATGTGAAAACATTCTAGAGAAGGCACCTTTCTTCCAGAACACCAAACCAAGACATGAATGGAAGTTATGAAGAGAGGCAGTGACTACACAGACAAATTCAGGTAAAAAAAAAATACTGTTCATCATGCAAATTTTGAACAAAATCAGAGTTCTGTTTCTGTGGATGCTCTGGGTTCATGATGTGCAAGAGGCTGGCAGTCAGTGCGTGGTACAAAACTATTCACATTTATTCCTTTTAAGAACAAAATATTGAGTGACTTCACTGACTGATTATCTTAGAAGTCACAAGCTCTGACAAATCTTCGCTCAGAGTGATCCTATCCAGAGGCTTACAAAATTACCTTACACCAGACCATCCTATGTGGGCAGAATGCTGTATGTTGATCAAATGCTCTCAAGATATGCTCAAGTGCAACACACCAACAGAAAGCAGGAAACTGTTCCTTCTCGCAAACGATAGAGGCAGTTGACTACCATAGAAATTAGCTCTTGTGTTGGAGTGTTTTCAGATTGTCTTCTGCATCAGTCTTCCCCAAATTAACATCCCCTTCCCTTCCAAATAAATACTGTGATCCTAAACCCAAAATGATGAACCCAAACTGATTGCTGGTGAAGAAATAGCTAAACTAATGTTGTCTTTGGAATAGAGCTCTTGATAAAGCAGGAAGCATGCTGGCTTTTGCATTTCTCTTTGGTTAAAATTCTTTTAACACTACAGACCACTCAGGAAGATACCACTGTCTAATCTGCTCTGTCGGTTGCTCTCCCACGTTACACCCACGGCCAGCACTGTCTGCTGGGGCTGCGTTATGCATTTGGACATGGATGTGTTGCTCCTACCTCTGTCCTTATAGGTCTTCCCCAAAATACTCCTACCTCGTGCTAGCCTTGAGAGCACCTCTACCTTCACTCTTACAGTCAAAAACCATGGGAAATATCCCTAGGTTATCCCTCTTGCACTGCATCCTCATTGAGAGACTTCAGCCTTGACTCAGTTTTTTTAAGACTCGTTTTCATCTGGTTTATAACCATCTCTTAAGATGTTTCACAGTATAGGGAAATCTGACTAGCAATTAAATTGTTCAGGGTATGACCCTTGTTCCAAGAAAATGGATTGCTGCTTGCCTGGGAAATTTTAATGGCTTCTGATGTAGGGTAGCTTCCAATTGATAATATCCCAATAACTTAAATAGCTTGGTTGATGTGAACATCCTGAAGATAAATCACTGTCTTGGGTTGATCCTTCTTGGTGGCCTTGGTGCAAGTAGAATGTCAAATCAATTTTTTTTAAAAAATTACAAATACAAAACCAGCCAAACAAAAAACCTAACCAACCAACCAACAAAACCCCCCAAACAAACAACCACAAACCCTCAGGAAAACAAATGATCCAGAAAAACCAAAACACCCACTATACTGCCTTACCAAAAAAGAAAAAAGAAACCTTCCACAACTCAAAGTTGTTTTCAACAACAAATATATAATTCTTCCTTGCAGATGACCTACAAAAGAGTTTTTTAAATATGTAACACTGTGCTATTTTTTCCATTGACAGCTTATAAAAGAACAAACATAACATGTCCTTTCTGCTACAAAACCTCTTCCCATTAACTCGTATTTCCTTCAACTGCTGGAATATGAATAGTAGAAAATCTGATCCTTTCTGGCTTTGTTGGAGAGGCATTGAAGACCCAGACACTTGCAGCTAAGCTGACGACACAAGAAAGCTGAATTTTTAAAACCAAAGTATTAGTCACTGAAATAGAGTGTGTACCATAAACCACCTGAAACCAGACTGACTAAAAATGTTTTTTCCTTTTAAGTAGATCAGTCAACACATATCCAGGCATCTTAGCCTGACACTGATAATGTCCCCTATAAAAATATAAGAACCCTTCCTTGTAAGCAGCAAAAAACCCAAAAAGCTTATGGTTTTCCTTCTACTCCCGGCTCACCTTTGAATTTTGCCAGCGGCTCTACACACTGGGCTGACTGCTTTGCAGAGCTCCACAAAAGGCTCACAAATAAAAAGAAAATAGTTTGAATGCTTTTAATATTTTCACATTTCTTTGTCCCAACAATGCAGCTCTGTCCTCTGGAAGGAGCGTGCTCAGGCTGAACACGGAGTGTTATTTTCCCCATCCCATCCCTGTGGAGTGGCCCCGACACATGGCGCTGCCCCAGCTCTGCAGGGACACCCACAGCCCACACCCTGCTGCAGCCTGGGACAGGGCCCTGTCCCACCAGCGCCAGACCCCCACAGGAGGCAGAACCTGCATCCAACAGAGCCACAGGCCCAAGTGACAGGAGGGGGAAAACAGGGAGATGAAACCAGCACTGATGACAGCAGCAATCCCAGCAGGGACTGGATTTCCTCTGCCGCTGTACCAAGAGGAGGGAGCTCCTGGGAGGTTCACCACTGTTTTCTTCATGAAACACCTGATTTTTAAGTCGACCAAAATATTTCCACTGAAATAGGCAGGTAGACTTTCAAAGACCAGTATGTTTCTCTCCTGAAGAACATGGAGTTTCCTAGAACTTACTGTCCTGATAAAATGCAGCCTTTAAAAGCTAAAGAGGTCTTAAAAGCTACTAAAACTTCATCTCAGCTATGTTTCTTCTGCTGTTCACATTTCCTGTTGTTCACTGTATTTGTACACGGCACTTTCTGACAAATTCTCCACATTCTGTGCCGTTTGGGACAAATTCCAGAAGACTCTGCAGAGGACTCCCATGAGGAAGCCAGAGCTCTAAGCTCCCTGGAAGAAATCACCATAATTGGAGAAGCATTAACCATACTCCTGGAAAGACATGGACTTCTGGTATAACAAACCTTTTCTAATCACTAAACTGTTCAAACCACAGATTCTTTGCATTCACGGGGAGTCTCCCAACGTGCAATTTTTACCCCCACATCCAGAACAGATCAAGCACTTAAACCAGCATCTCAGCAGCACAAGTGGGTTTCCTTATTTTAATGCTGAGCACAAGCTGGGCCACAAAGATTGCTATTGCTTGCTGTGGAGCAACAGCAGCAGAAAAAACCTAAATCACTCTGATGAGAGGACAGCCAGGAGACACTTGATTTCATTCCCTCATTGTCACAACACACAGCAGCTTGCTGACTGATTTTTTAAAAGCAAACTCCAGCAGCATCAGCAAACAGACGTGCAGAGCCTGGGTGTTCAGTGGTGACCCAGGGCTCTGCCCAGCAAACCAGCCACATCCATAACCCCAGTACAGCTGACATCCAAGAAAGGAGAAAGACCCAGGACATACGGTTCCAGAGGCAGGCAGCGAGTCTTCCATCCTGGGTGTGCGGCGAGGGCAGCATGCAGTGTGAACCCCAGCACCCCTCCACTGGCCAAACACGCTGTACCACAGAGCTGCGCTGGCAGAGCCCAGACCCAGCCCTGCCGGGTTGAGCTCTGCCTGCACAAAGCAAGACCTTGCAACATGATGCTGTAGTGCCCTGGGTGTCTTGGCAGGAGCCCCAAATGCATGTTTGAAAAAGCAACTGCAACCCTGAACAAGCGAGGCATGAATGCACTGCAGCAGAGCCACCAAGGCTGCTAAAAATACTTCATCCCTGACCCTGTCAGGAACACATCTCAAGTGAGAGTCTAGTTTTCTGAAGAATAATAAAACCAAAAAGTAAAACAGCTCTGCTAGCAAGGGTCTTGGAAGTTTATTTTAAAAAACAAGCAAAACCCCAACATACTCTTGAACAGAAAAACACCTCACATTTTATTCCAAGGGGAATACTGTTGCGTTGAAGGACAGTGCACCTCTTCTACAGCTCTGGGCCAAGGTGCAACCTCAAGATCTCTTCCTCTGCAACCTGCCACAGGAGATTGCTGAGGTTCCAGTTACAGGTTAAGGAGTCAACTGTAGGCAAATCCAATCCCTGCCCTGCTGAAGGCGGCACAGACACCCTGTGCACTGTGCAGTCCCATGTGAGATAGATGAAACACCTGTCACCTGGTTGGTATCCTGCAGTGGGTACCCTGTACCAGTCAGGAACCAGAGAAAAACAGAAGGAGCTGTCAGACTGGAAACGGCTAAAAAACACATGGCACCTGCTCCCTCCCTCCAGCAGGACAGACATGAGGCTCTCCCGGGGAGCAGGAGGAAACCACATGCAGAGCCACAAAGCACAAGGTGCTGAACAGATCCCAGGTGAGATCCAGGGAAAACACTTTAAGATGAGGCTTCTATTTTATGCCTGGAGTAAGCACAGCGAACAGACCCTGTACGTTTTGGGAAACTGTTGGGTGGCGATCTAGACAATGTATTCTGGGGAAGAAGTGAGAGAATGTCCTCACAGGGTACTGCCTTGCAGGTAGACAACTGTGTTGACCATCTATTCATAATAGATCCAGCCTTAAAAAGAAAGTTAAAGAGATGTGAATTTATTCACTGAGCATGTTTTCAGACAGATCATGTTCTGTTAATTACTAATCAGCCTGGCTGGCTCTACCATGGTCATTCAAGGAAAACGGAGGTGAACACCAAGTCTAAGAGACACTACACTGTATTTCCCTCACAAGTCTTAGGTCACAAACATGGATAAGGTACATGAGTATACTCTCTGGATCTGCAGTAACTACCTGCTTAGTAGCAATCTGACCTGATTATGACAGTGCTGTTTCAGGGGAGGTCTGCTCTGTCACATGCTGCCCCAAGGGTGGCCCACCAGGATGCACCCCCCAACACCAATCTACCAACCACTCCCACAGCTGAGTTCCACATTTTCACAGCAGCCCTGCTCAACAGCAACATCTGCAAAGGACTTCTTTAAAGACAGGACAATGAAAAAGGTGCAAGAACTGCAGAAATACTTCAAAAAACTGGTAACAACAAGAGATGGGTTTAAAAAGGATAAATCTTGTACTGCTCCTTCTGCCATCCCCCAATGCCAGAACACGAGCTTGGTTTTCTGACTTAACTGCTACCTCACTTGGGCTTACAGTTTTGGAGAAATAAATGCATTTCCAGTTTAGGTAGTGAGCATACCTTTTGTTCTGACACAGTCCCTATCACCTGATCAGTAACTATTACCAGTTTTTAAAGGGAACCTTGTCCTATCTTGTTCAGCAAAAACACAGGTAGTTCCAGGATTCACATGCTCTAAATCCATACTTAAGAGTGTGAACCTCTGCAGAAGTTACCATAGTGGATACCTTGCTGATGATGCATTAGAATTATGTTATTTCTTCCCTTCTCACTGGTTTTAGTTTTTATTCTGCTGAATATTTGGAACGCAAGTCCTTTCTTGTGACTACCTCTTTTTTTTTTCTTTGTTAAAATTTAAAATTTTCACCTGTCTCAATCCAGGTTAACTCAAAGTATGTTCTAAAAAAATTGGTAAAAAATTAATTCAGGAGGCTCTGGTCTAACTCAGGTTGGTACATTTCTAGGGTTTACTGTAATCACACATTGATCTCAAGACACATTCATTCATTCTTAGTCTCAGCTTACCACACAGGCTCTGCTTGATATTTCATCTTGATGACCCCTCAGATGGAACGTAAGGTCCCACCTGTATCATAACGAGGCCACACGGACTGGGCCACCTCCCCAAATGACCATTAAACAGCATTCACAGCTTCAGAGTCCTGCCAGACCACCACCAGCCTGGCTGGGACACCAGTCACTAACTGCCCACCAGGAGAGCACGCTGCCAAAACCCCACCTGCACCCACGACAGCTCCCTGTGCATGTGAGCGCTCTCTGCACAGGCTGCTCCAAAAGGCTTTGTGGCTGTCTGGCAGTGCCATGGACATAACCCAAACTGGGCTAAAGTGAATTTTGTTGCTGTGGCAATTAGCTCATAGAGAAAATATGCTCATATTTTAAAATATTATATTAAAATAATATATTAAAACAGTAAGTCCCCATAAGGACTTCCATTACTTCTAATCAATATCTTAGAAACAAAATGGCAAAGGCAGGGTCTTCTTGGCCGATGGCTGCTCCTTCCCCCCAGGCAGCACCTGTCCGTGCCATCCCAGCTCTGTATCACTATCCTGCTCACAGCTGCTGCCAGAGCCGTTCCCTGACCTTTCAGTAACATTACCCAAGATAAGTGAACAGTTCCAGTAGAGCATGTTTCACTAACCCAGCTTACTGGAACTAGTGTTCGGCAACCAAAGAGCACAGTTGGAGTTACATAGCGAATCCCACTAAAAGCACCATCTCTCTTTTCCAGCTGTGCAATCCTTGGCATTGCTCTCCCAGACGGAATCACACACAAGCACAGCACGAACACAGGCAGCACTCGCTGTCCTGCCTTCTCCTGTCCTGACTGCCCCACAACTCTCTGCATTCCAGAACTTGGCCTCAAAGTAGGCAATAAAACTTTTCTGAACGTACCTAGTTGTTTTCTGCTTCCTGACAGGAGTATTCCCACACATTTTTAATGACAACTGTCATTGATTAGCTGAAAACAGCTGTCATAAGATAACAAAGAGTACACACAGAGGACAACACATAAACCTCACCCAGAAGACAGACCAGAGCAGTGCATGAAAATACCCCCTCATAAGCAACTCAGCCGAATAATTGCTGCGGAGTGTCTCACATTGTTAAAAATAGAACTAATTTCTGCACTGGCAGATGGAGTTTCAGTCAAAATATCCACTGAGCCACTTGAATAATCAAGTGTTCCTTCTCCATGGCATAACAAAGTAGCTAAAGCCATTTAGTGCCCTTTCTAAAAATTGGGATAGAAATACTGTTTGCTAATTTTTCAGCAAAGAAATGAACAACAACAAGGTTTACAGCACTGAGCAGCAAGCCTCTAGCTGAAATGCTGCCAAGTCATCAACACCATTCTCTACATACTGGCTATTTAATCTCTCAGGTAACTGCCTCCTGGAACAGAAAAGTCATTTAATCTAGAAATCATGTTTACTCAGAAGGAAGCAGAACGAACTCTAGACCAGCGATCCTCAGTGACCAGAAAGACAGTTAGATAGAGGAACAGAGAGCAGCTGATGCACAGTGAAGTTTTTAAAAAGTATATGTATGGTTTTTTAACAGCTACATGTAAAATGCAGTCTTTATGATAATACAAACCTTGCATTATTGCCCAAACTGCTCGTATTCCACAAAGTCAAGTTTTTCTTTTCAAATCTTCTTAGCATTTCATAGAATCACAGAATGGTTTGGGTTGAATTGGATCTTGAAGACCATCCAGTCTCAACCCCCTGTCAGGGGCAGCTTCTCTGGGCAACATGTGCCAGGTCCTTACCACCCTCACAGCCAAGAATTTCTTGGCTCCCAAGAAATCTCCCACCTAACCCTGCCCTCTGTCAGACTGAAGTCATTCCCCTTTGTCCTGTCACTTTATGCCCTTGTCCAAAGTCCCTCTCCAGCTCTCTTGGAACCCCTTTAGGCACTGGAAGGCTGCCCTTCAACAAATCTTAATAACCTTAAACAGTTTTTCTCTCTAAACTTGGAAGTTAAATAATGCCAAGTTTCCCTTTACCTTGCTAAAACTATTAATTCTGTAAGTTTAAAAAAATATAAGGTCATATTCCAGATGGATGAATTAACAAAACCATTTTGTAACAAACACTGTGAATGGAACCTGGCCATGCTGGGCCAGGACATGAGCAGGTAAGAGGAGGACGATCATTGAGACATGTCCAAGTATACTAAAAATTTTCCATTAGATGAACTGTGACAGGAATCCAGGCACAACATCTAGAAACTATAGAACAGCCTGAGCAGTCAGGCTGAGTGCACTGCAGCACGTGTGCGTTTGCTAATGCTATAAAGCCCTGGCACTGCAAAGCTGCACAAACTCCACCAAGTGCTCATTCCATGCCACATCAGTCAGAGTTTCTCAGTTTCTGCATGGGGCAGCAGACAAGCAGCTGAGCTGGCACTTGGGTCTCTCTTCTACCCAGCTTCCCCCAGGCTCACTAAGAAGCCTCGCCAGCTCACCAGGAGACGCACATCATCCTCCCAAATCCAAGCAGCCAGGGCCCACGGGAATGAGCCTGATACCAACAGGGAAAGCCAAGTTCCTTGGCCTCTGCTGGAGCACACAGTCCCTGGTAACCCAATCCTGTCCAGCTGTCAGCATGAACCTGACCACAGCCCCATGCACACTTCCACAGCACGGCCAGCTAATGGGCACCCCAAAAAACCCACACAAACATAGGGCAACAGCAGCAAAGCAGCATGTACAGACTGCACAGTACCTAGTGCAGGAGCTTCCTTAGTTAAAAGCAGAACAGCATAAAGTTTACCCCTTCCATTACCCTGTTTTCACCAATATACACGTTTAACCCAGATTCTGAAAGGATACAATTTCAGTATTTAACAACAGTTAAACAATAAACATTTGGCTGACTAAATTCCAGCGGCTCACCAGTGACACCTGCAGCAAGGTCCACTCTCTGCATTTCTGAGCAGCAGTAGCAAGTTCCGTATTTCCCGAATTTTATCAATATTAGGATAACATGAAACATAGCACAGTCCTGACTTTTAAATATCTAACAAAATAATTAAGTCTAGGCTCATGTAAAAGGATCTTCTTTGAATCTTCACAGTTCTCCTGCCTCCATCAATACAGAGGGATGATAAACCCACTGGCACAGGCTGTCAATGAAATGCTAAAGCTGACCTACTGTCCCTCGCAGTTCTCCACAGTTTTTCCCACACAATTAATTGAGACATTCTCATGGTAATTTACATAAGAAAACTCACAGACTATGTAGAAATCAAGCAGTTAGTGAAGAACTAGAAAAGATCAACATATCCCAATAGTTTTGAGAACATTCGTAATGGAAGAACAAGTGCCCCCCCAAACCAGACGCCACTGACAACTACACTCTACATAGGAAGGATTTCTCCCTAAAGCAGATGTTCATATTATGTTCAGTGTGAAAAACAGCTGAACAACAGCTAACGAGTTCTGAAACTAAAAACCTGCAGCAATCAGCTTTCTGGTTTCGCTGACCAACTACAACACAGGCATTTGCTTGGAGAAATCTGTAGCACTGAGGCCACAACAGCTCTGTGGTGCCCAAGTCCTGCCAGTATTCCATGCTGCATTGTAGGGGAACCCAGGGACTCCTCATGTGGGTCTGGAGAAACAGGAGATTCAGCCACATTATGTGCACTGTGACTGAACCGCAGTGGCCAAGGAAAACTCCTTGCCCAGCAGTCTGCAACTCAATTATTTTAAATCTACAACAGCACAATGACTTCTTTGCAAAGTCTTTAGCTTTTTCACTCTCTGCTGGCATGAAAAGCAATATTTTATTCTTCCTCTTTACTTTTCACACAAACTAATAAAATCGTATATTCTTTTTGGTGGGCAGAAAAGAAACTTTAGTCCCATTCCAATACAGCAGTTCCAAACACCAATGGCCTTTGAGCACCAGTTCTGCACCAATATTGTACATGCTTTGCAGTTCAGGCTCCAGTGAGACACTGCCTCCCCATCAACCTGAAACTCTTAATTTCCTCTGCTCCTGTTGCCAAATCAGCATGCTGAAATAATTTATTTCTGATGATAGAAATATTTCTTTTCCCTGTAAGTTTTTGTTCACCACCAACAGGACCCTGGGATGTTTCACACCACAGTGTAAGGCAGTGGGGTTTCAGTGCACTTCCAAGGCAGACGTGCCTGAGCAAGCACAAACCATGCCTGTGCAAAGGCCATCTTGTGCTAACTTAGGCACTACTTCAAATTTCCTTTTCTTTGGGAGAAGTTAGTGATTCTGGAATGGAGACTTTTACACGTTACAGATTTTCTGAACATGACTTCAGTGTTCACAGGCTTCCAAGAGTTAAGTAAGACCACAAAATGTGCAGATAATGCAGAGAAAATATTTTTTTGCAGTCGAATGTTTACCAACAGCACTCCGGGAAAAAAACTCAACACCCCTCTTGTAGCAAAACTTCAGTTTGCATTCTGGTGATCTTGGATTTCATTCTTGCTAACTGTGTGCCCTTTGAACGCCCTATCACAAAACTCAAAAAACAGCACTTACAATATTCTGTTGAAACATTTTATTACTCGTATTTCAAATCTAAATACAATTTTCTGTTTCGTGCATACTAAAATCTTCACAGCAAATCTTTGAAGGACAAGAACCTTGCTTCATTTCCTTAGCAATTCTTCCTGTCTATTTTAAATTGTCTCAAAGCTGACAACTCAAGAAGGGAATGTTTTCTATGCTCAACTCCCTATTCAAATACCAGTCGACCTCAGGGAGATCCAAACTATGTCTCAAGTTAGGAAAAAACAAAACAAACAAACAAAACCAACAAAAACAACCAACCAATCAAACACCCAAAACCAAAAAACCAGCTTGCTCCTTTACTTTTCCTGTCCCTAAGGAAAAGGTTGCTGTAAAGTGAGCAAGTCAGCTCCCTCCACTTTGGGAACACTGAGCAGATATGACTGAAAGAACAGACAAATCCCATCTTTGAACAACCAAAATCCTGTGAATGAAACCTCAACCATCGTCTTCTCTGCTCAAACACAACTGTTTACAATTATCTCTGATAAGAATTATTTTTGGAGGCCATTGTCGCATACTTTGTCACAAGAGGGAGTCCCAAACTGGATATCATGTAAATGTTGAGAACTAATTCCTCTTGCTCCCATTATTTCATTTCCCTTGAACTTCTGAGGCCTTCCTCCAGCATAAGAGCTTTTCCGTCCCTTCTGGGAAGGACCCAGTTTACATGTGCATCTTTATCACTGACTGTCACATCCAGAACAGAAAGACTTGCAAAATGAGAGCAAACTCTTCTCTGCCCCTGAAGAAACACTGGCTGAGGAAAAAGCCAGCTGGTTTGTCACAAGGAATTGAGGGGAAAGAGGCAAATTCTACACAAGCCAAAATCTCTACAAAGGATCCCTAAAGGTAACTAATTCAGAGTAAAGATGCCAACAATTGTAATGCTTCTTTTGATCCCTGATGGGAGGAAATTCCAATTGTTATTGCCATCCAGCCATATGTAAGCATCATAAAGTATGAAGCCATAAAGTATGATGATTTTCTGGAAACTGCCATAAGCTGTAGAATTTCATTATTACAAGGAAAGATGCATTTATGTAAACTGCATTCCCCTATAGCCTGTATTTACAGCCTTTGACATCATAAGTCTATTTGGCAAAGAGCCATTACATGCAATTTGCCAGACCCCCAGCTGGCATGGATAGGGCTGATTCTCTGGATTATTAGTAATGCTTTCTCTACAAAGAGAAGTTCCCAAATCCTATCTCTAACATCTCTGCTGGTGTAGTTCTACAGATCCTTGTAATTACCCATGTGAAAGATGCTTCAAGTCTATTTTACTTCCTCACTGTCACGGCATTCATGGAGCTGTTACACTGGCACAGAACAAGCCCCTCAGGAAACCTGATACTTCAACTTCAATCAGAGGACCAGAAGCCCATTTTCCTTTCGTAAGGTGAATGTAATATCTCTGTAACATTTTTCCACACTTTCCTCTGAGCAAGACGATGCAGTGGAAGCTTCTTTAGAAAGCATCATGCCTAGAGAAGTTCACAGCATTTCTAGTCACTCATTCCACACCAGCATGGTCAGCAATGCTTAGAGAGCTGTTTGCATCTTGCCACCTCTCAGCCTTGTGTAGACAAGCCTTTTGCCCGTACATTGTGCAAAATATCTGCAGGAACAGATTCAAACCCAAGTAGCAATACACTGAGACGCTCCAGTTGGCTTGTCTGTAACAGGGCACTCAAACAGCCAGCACAAGCACATCCAATGCTATCTTTCCCTTAGAAGCAACAGGAAGTTTCTGGATAAGTGCCCTTGCACTGACTGTGAGAAGCTAATCCCCTGCATGACCCAAGGGAGGGCACACACCTGAGTTATGGTAAGGTGTGCCTGGGACAGAATTGCAGCACACAACGAAGGCTGCTGTGAAAGTGAGCAATCTTCTATCAGATGCCCCCAGCAGTAAGTTGCACCACCTCTGTCATGAGAAAAAGGTTAATTTAAAGGTAATCTACTGAGTTAGCAATGTGGTAATGAATACGTCCTTCTACAGAAGGTACCATTAGATCCAACTACCCCATGGCCTTGTTCAGCCATGGGTACAATAGTGCCACTCCAGTTCCACAAGCAGGGCAAATTTGAAGAGCCATAGGGAAACTGTGTGCCTTCTGCTCTGTAAAACACGACAATTGGGTTGAAATGCATCAAATTTCCAAATCCTCCTCTTACTTCTAACTTTTCCCCACTATTAACTGTAGCCAAGCTACACTAGTTATCTGCTGTAAGGACTGTTTTACCGAGAACTCCATGAGAGCTGTTCTTGGTAGCGAACAGACACACTCTATCCTGTTGTATCTGCCCGAGACTACACGCAACTCAAGAGGTAAAAGACTCTGAGGAAGCTGCAGCAACACTGCAGGAAGTTTTTATACCTGTACCAGTGACAAGAAGAAATGCAGCCTGTGCTATCAAGCACAGTCACTCCCTGTCACCTTCACACAGGTGAGCTTCTCTTAGCTCAGCTCTTCCCAGGTTATTTCAACATAGCATACTGAAGTTCCTCTCCCATAAATAAGCTCCATGCACACCAGTGGCAACAGAGAGACAGTTCAGATGCTGATAAATCCAGGCTGTACTTGAGAGCAAAAGAGTTAGGCCTGAAATTATTAATGTCTTAATGTGTTGGTTAAATGAACGGAGTATCAATCACAGTTCACAAAAATTGCTTTTTTTGGCTTTTTCTTTCTTTAAATTGAACTTAATTACTTGGCTCACTGGAATCTTTCCAAGAAAAGGAGTACCTTTAAAAAAAGTGGATGCATGAAACCCATCAAGTATTTTGCCCTTAAGTCGTAACATAAAGGTGCAATAAATGATGACTCAAATTTTTAACAGTTACAGACATTTGAGTTGGCAAACCAACATGGAACTTAAGCAGTAACTCACAAATAATAAACAGTGATTTGGTATACACGAAATAAGAAGTAATAATACTTGAAGATAGGTCTGTGTAAAACTTTCTGAAATTCCTGATACAAACTGGTTATCAAATGCAAACATTTTATTAATTAAGATATGGTTAAGTGCTTATACAGCTCTCTCCAGAATAGTACTTCAGAATTGGATAGCCATTATGTAAATAAGAGAAAAGCATTAACCTCATTCATAGAAGTAACATGGAGACTGGGAAAGCTGAAATGATTTGATGGAAGCCATGCAGTGCAAATAGCTCCATGGAAAGGGAAATCAGCTTGGAGATTAAAGCCTGGATCATGAGGCCATATTTCTCCTTCCTGCATGAAGTCCTACTTCTTCTTTGCTCAAGTTTTATAAGCACTAAGTGGCAGCATTTTTCAGTTTGTAGCTTTCAAATATGCACAGTCCCATTCTATTTGAAGCCTCCACCATTAAATGTGGTTAGAAACTGCAATTTTGACCTTGCAGCTGCATAACACAGGCACATCATTTAATAACGTCCAATTTCACACAAGAAGTGGACTCACCCTGGGAGCAGGTGCTCCATGTCCTAAGAAAGGATTTCCCAACTCCGAAGTCTAAGTCAGCGTCCATAAAAGAACCAAGGTTTTCACACAGGAAATACTAATAAAGCATGTTTTTATACAGTCTGTCAGTCATTGCATTTCAGCTCACAACGGTATCAGCAAAATTGTATATATTTTCTATGCTTTCCTTCCAGCAGATGAAAGGTGCTTTGTAGCACCATTTGCCCCCCTTCCCCCAAGGACTCCAACACACAGGACTTCCCAGTGCCATCTAAAGCGCAGCAAGGAGACAGGGAGATGCAGTCCTCATCCTACATCCAAACTGAAATAAATATAATCCTTCCTAATTGTTTACACAACTACACTTTTTGTTTTGGTAAACACAGACCAAGCTCTCATTTTCTCCTTTGGTTCACCATACTATAAGAGTTGTGCAACTTTTACAGTTAAAACACAGAAGTTAAGAATATGTCAGGGCCAGACAATTGTTTAAAGTAGGTTTGACACAATCAGAGCTAACGCAGTGCAAGACACAATTGTGTCAGACAACACAAAAATGGAGAGAACCAGAAAACCAAATTGAAAACAGTTCTCCTATAGTAAAAAATCAGTGCAAACATTTTTCCAAATCCCCCTGCCCACCTAGATAAACAAGGATTAAAATGGAGTTATCCAAATGAATTAATTTTAAACTATTTTGGCTGCCCTACATAAATAAAGCTTAGATACAAAGTTCATTACTAACTAGATCAAGTCTCTTTTGAGGGGAAGATTAAACTCCAGAGTGTCTGTGGAGACTTCTACTGCTTGCAGACACAGCTTGACACGTAACAAGGCAAACCCTTAAAAGACGCAAGTTTTGTTTTTCCCTGAAAATGGCCACATCAGTTTCTTTAAGATGAGGAGATACTAAAAAAAAATTACAAATAAATTAGAAAGATACCACATTATTGCAAAGCTGTAGCTTTTCCCAAGGCAGTTTGCAGGATGTGAATTCTGACCTATTTTAAATGCTGACAACAGCATTTTAGAATTCTGATGACTGCATTTTAAAACCTTTACAAATACACACACGGGGGGGGGGGGGGATGGACAAGAAGAGCTTAAATGTAAAGTGAAAATTCAGCTTGCCTTTTAAGAGTCCAATACTGTAACTCCTACATCCAGAGTCAAGTCTGCTCACTGGGAATGGTGCGATGTACAAACAGGGCTGTGCCGGCAGCTCTAGAACTGTTTGTACCTGCAGTGTCCTACACAGCCTTGCTTTCATTCACGGATGGATTTTTCCAAATGTTTTTCCAACTACATGCATTGGATTGATTCAGTGACAAACTGCAAGACTACATGGGTAACTATTCTCTCTCTTAAGGCAGCTTCCTGAAAAAAATTCGAACACTTTCAATTATTAAACAGCAAAACTTGTACACGGCAAGTCCTTTGTTCTGAAGCCCCGTGTTGCCAGTGAGGGCTACTGAGACTGCATAGGGCAGGGCATGCTCCCCCGTCCCTGCAGGTGCGTCGCTGGAACGGCTCACACCGCTAAGCACCTTCTGCCCAGGGCAAAGCACGCGTGTGAGCACTCTCACAAGCCCCTCTCGGGCACACCCGTTAGTTCCGCTGCCCCCTCCCGCGTACCCCCGGCCCAGCGTCGAGGCTGCACCGACGCCCATAACCGGCATCGCTGCGGTAGCGGCGGCCCCGGGCGGACCCCGGCCCGAGCCTTTGTGTCCGTGCCGGCGCGAACAACGGCGGAGGCGCTGCTCGCCCGGGCGCGGCTCTGCCGGGACCCGGGGCGCACCCACCTTCGAGAGCTGCCTGCGCAGGCTGAAGCGCTGCACCATGGTCCGCCGCGGGGCCGGGCAGCGCGGGGCGGCAGCCGGCGGCGCTCAGCGGGGGCTGCGCATCCTCGGGCGCCGGGGCCAGCACCGTGTCCTGGCCCAGCGCTGCCCCGAGGCGCCCGGCGCTGGGCTGGGCTGGGCCGGGCCGGACAGGACAGGGCGGGGCGGGGCGCTCCCGCCTGCCACTGCCGGGGGGCGGGCACAGGCACCGCCCCGGCACCGCCCCGGCACCGCCCCGGCACCGCCCCGGCACCGCCCCGGCACCGCCCGGCACCGCCCCGGCCCGGCCCTGCGGGGTCTGGCGAGCGCTGCGCCCGCCCCGGGGCCCCCGCAAAGGACGACCCCGTCCCAGCGCTCCCGCCGAGTCCCAGCGGATGCGGACCCCGCGCAGCTCCCGCTCCCTTCGCACGCTGTGGCACGGGAGTGTCAACTCTGCCCCGGGAATCAGCACAGAAGACCCCGCTGCAATCACTAGAAAATAATTCAAGAAAGTATTTCTGTGTTCCCGCCATAAATATGCAATAAAGATGTGTGGTAAAACTGGTACACTTGCAATTCTTCAAATGCCGTGACAAGAGCGGCTTTGGGATCCTGAAAGTGTTCTTCCTCCCCTCACAGCACTGGTGAGTGATGGACAGAGTACAATCTTGCAGAACAGTGGATTGCAGAGGTCTAACCTCGGTTTGCAGCAATGCTCCGGGGGGCTGCAGAAGTCCACAGGACACACACAGTGCCAGCCTGTGCTGTGCAGACGGGGCCAGCTCTCGACACGTGGGCTCGGGCAGCTGCCAGGATGTTCATAAACGGAGGAGGTAAACTGAAAACCCTAAACACAATGAGGAGCTCAAAAACTCAAGAAATAAGTCTGTTTCTCATGTAGTCCTGTCTCAGCATCTTAGTTTTGGACTTCTTAGGATTTTATTTCCAACTCATTTTGTAATTGCCTCCTGCATGCAAAAGGAAGGCTTCTGCTTTGCACTACACTGAAATGGCCATGGCATTGATATCTCCAGTACATGGCCTTACCTACACAGGAAAATAGTTTCTCAATAACTATCAGCAAAATTACTGGATCAGGAACAGCTCCCATGCCAGAGCATGCCCCCGATGAGTCTTGACTCAGTATCAGTGCTGGATTATCCAGGACTGTGCTGCTCACTAGCACTCTCCTCAGGCCTTGGTTTCACTGGGTAGCAAGTACTGGCAGAGTGGCTAAAAGGGATCCCATAGCATGCTCCAGCTGTGACAAATCCGGGGCCCCAGATAGCACAGTATGTATGGGTATGGTGTGCACCTGGCTATTAGGAGTCAGTTGTGCATTGACTCCATACAAAATCTCTCCCAATGGCATGTATTAGGTAAGAACAGGTCACTTATCATGCATGACTGCATAGTCTTGTAGAAAAATGAAGGTGCCTTAGGTCAGAATATCTGCCTTGTTAAGGAAAATGTTTCTAGCCTATTTTTAAAGTCATCAGGTGATCTGGAGGCTAGAGATAGAGGAGACATTTGCAGTTGGGCCAAGGAAGGTTGTGAGAAGGGTCAGTGTGGTTCTCTAAATAGACCTTGAAGGGAAAGTTACAAGAAGATTAAACAGAGGTGCTTATTTTATAACTGTCATCCAAAAGTAACATCAATAGATGCATTCTTCAGCACCAAAACCCCAGCTGCGAAACAAGAGCAGGATCTGGTAGCATTCTGCCCAGTCGGGGTAACTCAGGGGTACTGAGTGCAGACATGTTCTGTACAGGAGAAGTATTCCCTTCCAGAACTTGGACTCCTTTCCAAAATGCTCTCCTTGTTTTGAAATATATAGGAAGTACAGTTACCAGATCTCAGTTTTGTAATGACTATGTGGAGCTGACAGCACAGAAAACTAAAGGGACTGGGACACCAGAAACACCTCCTTTTACTGGCAGAGGAGACACCAGATGCTCAGGGGACTCTGCATCTAGCAGCTGCATCCTCCTCCTCCCTGAACTGGGTCAGTACTTCCTGTTCTGCAGTTTGGCTATATTCAGAAGCCTCATGCACACCATTCAATTCCTACTGCAGAAAATCCATACCATCCCACCACCTTGAAGAGCCTGTGTGCCAGGAAAGCTCACCTGCCTACTGCTGCGGAGACCAACGGGGCAAATGTGTGTGAGATGAGAATGAGAGTGTAAGAGTGCGTGAGAGATTGTGTGGGAGTGCGAGAGAGTGTGAGAGTACGAGTGTGTCTGCACATGCAGTCAGTCAGTGGTGCAGTGTGGGAGTCCACCAGAGCACTGGAGTAAAACACTGGAGCCTGGGCAGCCAGGACAGACCTGTCACCTTATCTGCTGCATCCAAACCTCCCTGCTCCCATGCTGCCTGACAGCACATACGAATGCCTCTGGGTAATCAGCCTCTCACCCGCTGGGCTTTGTGCCCAAGGTCCCAAGGACTACCTGGCACCTCCCCTGTCCTGCACCTGAGACACAGGGTGCCTCATTTCCTCCACAGACACTCAGCTCTCCTTTCCCCACCAAGCTCCTGTGGCTCAGAGTCTGGGTCAGACAGATACAGATAAGGAATGGAGCCAGCTTGGCTGGGATAGAATCCACATTGGACTGAGATGGGACTGTCAGATTAGCAAAATTGATGATAGCAACATTCTCCTTTGTCTCTGGAGCCAAGGCCTCACACTCAGCATTTCCAAACTGATGCTTAGGATCTTCACAATTAATGAATGGCTCCTGCTCTGAACAGAGACATATGCAGCTCTTTGCCTTAGCCCCCTGTTGCTGGGTTATTGTCACTTTTTTCCCCCCTAATATTACCTTCCTACAGCAATTCATTTCTGTGTAATATCTTAATTGGTAAATTCTTCTGTTTTTATTCAGAATATGATAGAGAAAATCAAGATTTCAGTAAAAGGCACCAAATTTTATTTTCAAATTTAAAATGACCTTGACGTAATGAACTAGTGCCTCTGATTGATATCCTTTCATGAGAACACAAAACACAATTAGAATTAATCTTTGGTACAAAATATCACATTAACTAATTTTCTTTTTTAAAATGCTCAGTAAGAATAAAATTATTTGTTTTAATATCCCTCTCATGGAGATCTTCTACAGCTTTTTGTTTGTATATCAAATTCACAGTTTTTAGCAGTTTTTTTAAAAAATTATCTTTTAGCACCATATAAAGCTAGAAGAAATACGTATGTATGAATTTTATATCAATGCTTGACACATGTAAATGAACAGGATGGCATCTTCCTGATAACTTCACCTGTTACAGAGGGACCTTTTGAGATAACCAACAGAAGAGACATTTTCTTACTGCAGAAGGTTTGGAAGATTAAAATGTCATGTCTTGAAACCTACACACTTTCAGGATCAACCCTTTCAGCTTATTTTATATTTATTTCAAGATAAAACACTTAAAGATGCCTCAGTGTTCTGGATTCATTACAGCGAGCCCCAGGTCTCTGCATACCGCAGGGTGTGGGGTCCTGTAGGAAACAGCGCTGTAGTCAGAAAGTGTTTGAGCACGGCTCCCCCGGGTTATTGAATTCCCGGCTCCCACGGTGCGTCCCGCGTTCCCCGGGTTATTGAATTCCCGGCTCCCACGGTGCGTCCCGCGTTCCCCACCAACCCGAGCGCGCCGCGCCCCCTGCGGGCCGGAGCGCCGCTGTGCGCCCGGGCGCCGCGAGCAGAACCCGCCCGCCTGGGCCGAACCGAGCTACCCCAGTACCGAACCACACCTGGCCCGAACCCCCCGTACCGAACTGGCCCGAACCGCCCCAGTACCGAACCGCCCCAGCACCTCCGCCAGAACACCCCAGCACCTGTTCCCGTCACTGACCCGCGTGGCATTTCACACATCATCTCATTCCACCCCGCTGCTGTGGGCAGGGACATCTTCCACTAGACCAGGTTGCTCCAAGCCCCATCTAACCTGACCATGAACTCTTTCAGGTTTGCGGGATATCAAAGCCCTTCACATTTAAGGATCTCCAGAAACTCACACATTTAAAAGATGCCATCTCCATCTAAGAAAATTCTCATCAAGTTCACAAATGATGTTGATGGAGAGGAAAAGAGAATCTATGTCCCTTATTGCAGCACCTTGGCTGCTGACAGGGGCTGCAGCCACCATCAGCATGACTTGGCCTCCCTCAGTCCCCAACACTGCTAACCCAGGCCTCCACATCCGCTTTAGTTCAGGCAGTATTACTTTGGGTAAGACTCACCTGTTCTGCACACATTCAATGCTGGCAGAAAGTGGGACATGGACACAGCACTGCTCAGAGTAAAAATTACTTCAGTTTTTCCAGGGACCATACTTCTGTTCCTGACCAGCACCAGTTTGCTGCTCGAGTATGGCAGATTTCCACTTCTCATCAGCAAAGTCACAGCCTTCCCATAGTTGTAAAACATTTGAACGTGCCCCAGTAAAATACCCTTCCTTCCTGCACACCATTTGGAAGTGGGAGATCAGATTAGCTCTTTTATTCAGGTCTTCCACCTGCAAACTGCACAAGGCAGATAAAACACACCCAGCGGTGCCACAACCCTGCCTGATCCTAGCACCCTGGCAGAGTGTAACGGTACCAATCAATGTCTCTCCTCTCTGCTGCCCACTTCCTATATGGGCTACTGCAAAGGAAAAGCCCAAGTTTTATTATTTTAACATTAATTTCCAACTAAATTACACTTAGAATTTCTACGTAACTGTTTCAGAAAGCACTCATGAAAACTTTGCAAAGAGGATGACAAATAAGATATATATCACAGTCAAACCTACAATTAGAAATGACTTAAAATGTTTTTGAGATGCCATGGAATTTGATATTAGCGCAGTAACAACCATAGACAGTGTTTATACAGTGAACAACAGGCAAACAAAGCATTAACTTTAGTGACATCCCCACAGTTAAAGACAATGGGGATAAAGATGGCTCAGCCCCTTTCCCAAAGGCTCAAAATCATAATTTTATTGAAACTGACCCCAGTCCTAAGAGAGATTTGGAGATATCTTGGATGGTATTCTACTGTGGAAGATGCAGACCAGTCAAAAACATTGCTGACACATCTGCAGTGGCTCTGCTACCTGTTACAGCATGCACGGATCCCGATCCCCAGAGCTTGCTCTATCATGACTGAACCACGTCAGCACAAGATGTAGCGCTGAGTTTTAACAGCACTGCCTACAGAAGGCTACATTTTTAGCCTTCGAATTGAGCAATCAAGTAACCTCCCAGTGAAGGACTCCAGTTGTTGACAACTTGAGGCAGTAACACCTCCACCCTGCCCAGAACACCACCAACTGTAGGACCTGAGGAACACTGGAAGGGCGAGTTAACCTGAGGATAGGATTATAAACTAAGAAGTATGTGTATAACATTTTAATGCCAATAATACTTTTTTTCTGGACTAATAATGATGAGACCCTTCAGACTTCATTTATACTAAAATTAAATTCTTGGCTCTCCTCATATAGAATGTGTGAGTGTGTATCCTTCACCCACAAACAAGACTTTGAGCCTAATGCCCCTCTCTGCTGCACAAAGGTCACTGTTCCAAGAGAAGGAAAGCAGTGCCTGGTGCAGAATGGGTTTCTGGGTCAATTAAGCAACTGAAGACTAATTTCTGAGCTTGTGAAATAACCCTCAGCCTACTCCTGACCCATCTCAACTTGCAATTAAGCCACCTCAGTGAACTGATGTGGAGGCTGGTGAACCTGCATTGCAAGGGACAGAATTCTCAGTAAGACAAGTCCCTAGCACCACAAGAACCTCTTTAGGTTAGGGTGACCAGAAAGGCTTCTCCCAGGACGCGTTGTCCTGTTATGGTCATCGACCCCAGTTCTGTGTTCGTGGTTGGCTGCTGGCCCTTGCCCTTTGCCACTCTCCCAGAGCTTCCCCATAGGTGCCTGTTCCGTAGTCCCGCCTTTTCCCTGCCCCCAGGTAAAACCCTGAGTTTGCCACTGCTCTAGGTCTTCTGCCCCTGAAGCTTCGGCAGTGTAGAAGTAATAAATGCTCCCGTTGGAACACACGCAAAGACCCTTCCTGCCTCTTTGCCACTGACTTTATACTGAAGCTAGCTGTGCATTCGTGCGTGCACGCATGTGACCCCAGAGAGCCAGACAGAAACAGTAATAATCTGACAGAATCTGATCTTGCTGCAAGAACAGTGCAACTCTATCACCCTGCACAGCACGAACGTCAGGCTGACTTTTCTGCTGGCAGCAGAGAGGCACAGGCACGGGAGCCAGAGCTGCCCCAGCCACAAGGACACAACTCCATTCAGATATGCCGGAAGCCTGGATCTGCAGCTCCAGGGGTGTATAGCATCACTTTTAAGAAAGAGATAAATTCCTTTTGTCCTGAAATGCTCCTTCTACACTGTCCATCAAGGTTCTTGTACACCTGGCTGTCAGGGTACAGGTAGTTTCTGCTTCACCTTCGCAAATGAGTAGAAGTTCTCCCTTCATAGGAACTGTGCAAGTTGGTGCTGATTGAACATGACTCAGCTGCAGATGCTGAAAGTGAAATAATTTCTAGCATTTCCAGTCACATACAGGCAAAACTACAAAATGTTTTACTTCGATCAGTTACAAAAAAAAAATTACCAAGTGCTTACCACCAATGTAAGCTAAACAGGAGAGCCAACACTAGAGTATGGTGCCAAGATTGCTTGTTCTTTGGGGTATGGGTTAAAGCCAAAGTAATCTTTCATAGATCCAGGACATACTGTTCATAGCCACAGCAGACTTTCCACATGGTTTTAATATTATAAAATACTCTATCTTTTGCCTTTTCACAGGTGATTGTCCCAGGTGTGTTGCATGGTGTTTAGGACAGAAGAATTTGCAAAAATAGTTTCTGGCAAATAAGTTACCACTAAAACTATTTATAGTTGGAGAGCAACTGTTCATTCTTTCACAACTGTGCAACATATACTGAAAGGGTGGCACCTTGCTGTCTTGTTTTTGTTATCATTCAGTTTGCAGGCCAGTGTGAGCACTTGGAAAGAGTCACTATAATTAATTAAGAAAAGCAAGCTTATTGCTGGTGGGTTTTTGATACTCATGGGATCAACATCATCTGGAAAATATTGATGCAGCTGAAAACTGAAGACTGTAAACTTAGGCCAAAAGTATATGTAGTAATTTTCTAAAATGTGGACATTAACAGAATATAGATTTAAGTTGATAACCAAAATCCAAAGATATTTGAAATATTTATGAAAACTTATTGTCAAAACTGACAAGTGGATGAGGACATGTGAAGTTCTGTCAGGATACAGCAGGACTGAAGTGAGTGGAGCCTTGAAAAGCTGCTCTATGAGAATCCCACCACAGGACAGTAAATCCTTTCTCTCATCATTCCTGTAGCCCTAAGACAAGCAAATGGCAACCTGGAAATGTCTGGGCCTGTGGAGGCAAAAAGCTGCAAATCCATCAAACGATTTTACATTAAATTACTCCAAGTTGGTCTGTCTTCTCAGTGATGCCAGAAGGTGTCAGCCAAGGGCTTCCACCAAACAGTCCAAACCAACTACCTGTCCAGAACCCGGACTAAACAACCTGACTTCACTACAGCCATGCTCCAACACCAACACTGGTGTCATGCCCAGGCGACAGAAAACTGTACAGGGACCCCAGCGGTAAAAATCCCAATGAATGAGGTTCCACAAGGCCAAGTGCTGGGTCCTGCATGTGGGTCACAGGCATGGATAAAAGTTCATGTGGACACAACTGCTCACCAAAGTATCAGTAATTTCGTATCTCTCAAACATCAATATTATTCTACTTGCCATGTCTTGACACATAAATAATTACCCCACAAAAAGCTCTGTAAGTACATGAGACCTGTGCAGGCTCAATAATTTTCAAACAACCACTACTCTGATTTTCTCAGCTCAGTGGGTAGCCTCTACAAGAAAAGATCTGTGCAAAAATATTTAGACTGTTTGAAATAAAAGACCAAGTGAAGTATCTCAGTAAGATTTTAATTATTACATTTTCAATGCTATGACAATCTCACTTCTCAGCTTCTATACAAAGCCTAACAACATGCAGCAGGATTATTACACATGCAAATATATGCAAATGAGGTATTCAGAAAAATCCGATCTGTTGTTTTGGGATAACATTTTGCCCTTCTATTTTAACAACAAATTGAGAAAACAGAGAATGGAACAATACTGTGAACTAAAAACATTTTTTGTGCAGAGGACTATTAAGAATGTATTCCCCCTTATGCCACAAAGTACTCAATGTCCTTAATTCCCATTGGGAGTGTAGGACCTCAGCAGCACAGAATCAGGCTCATCCAAAACTCATTATTCTGCAGAACCATACAAGCATGAGTTAACACAACATCAACCTATTTACAAGCAAAGTTACAACAGCACCAGAGTTTTCCACCTTTACCCGAAACGGACTACCCCAGCCCTTGCTAAACTCCAACCGCTGCTTCAGGCTTAACCCTCTTCTTCACATAAACCAGTGCTTAAAGCAGAGATCGTATTACGCTTTTGTTGTATCGTAAGAGAACCTCTAAATTCTCTGAACAGCCTGAGCAGGCAGCTCTGCTGCCTCTGTGAGCCTCAGTGCCAACGTAGTAACACTTCAGCCTGGCCCCAGCACCCAGGGTCCAACCTTGCTCCAGGGGCTTTGCAGAACAAACAAGAAATAAAGACTCTTGACTCCAAAACTTTGCAGCACCCACACATAAAACATGGGCAGGGAAAAAAAATACCAATACCTAATCAACCCAACCCGCCCCCTTCAGTTAACAATCCAACATTTTGAGATTACCCTCCTAAGCTTTCTGGCAGTGTGTTTAGTGGGGGAGGTTGTGTGTATGTGTAATGAGGTAACAGACATGAAAAGGAAAGTGTAGGTGTATCTAATCAGGAGACAGCTGGAAACTGACCCTGCCATGTGAAATAAGCAAGCTGGGGAAAGAAGAAGCTCCTGAAAAAGGAAGAGTGAGGCCTAATAAGACATTTGACATGCCAGAAACTCCAGATTAGGAGTGAAAGACAGACGTTGGCTACAGCTGTTTTTTAAAATGCAACATAAACGACAAAATGGTGCCCAGCACATGAAGAAAGATGACTTCCATCCGGTTCATATAGGTGGAACAAAGACACCGGGAAAAAAAGGGGTGAAAAATGGTGATGGGATAGGAGCTTTCAGAAGTTTAAGTAGTCCAACACAGAACAGAGGCAAGACAAAATAATATCAATACCATATCTGTTTAGCACCTTTTCCTTGCACACAGCACTGTGCAAGTGACACAGGCAGAAGGGGACTCTGAGCAGCAGGCTGGAGAACCCAGCTCCGAGAACTTCTCTGCTCTGAGCCCTGCCCTTCCACAGCTGCCCCATGGCGGGGCCTGAGTTTCTTAGCATACCAAGGAATTTAATTACAAAATTTCCTTCTGCACTTTTGCAATTTTCCTCCTGGACATGGTCAGGCTGATAAACTTAAGGGTTTTTTTTCCTTTTCCAAACTGTTCAGACACAGCACCTACTGTTAAAAAGCAAACATAACAGTATCGAGCAGGACCAACCCAACAAGCAAATAAATCACAAGCTTTAAACCAAGCTTAACACAGCATGCATGTAGGCAGTGTCAAGCATAAACTCAGATCACTGTGCAGCCTCACACAGAAGGATGAAGCTCAGGGCTTGACTCCACAAAACATGGAAGATATGGAAATAGTCTGGATGTGTTTAACAGGTCTTAAGCTTCAATAGTAAGCTAGACTGAAGCATGTGGGCTCCTGCTTATCCATGCCTGACAAACAGTTCTGCAACAGGTAACGCTCCTGCCATTCCAGTAAGAAGCACTGACAATTTCACAGCAGTCCACAAAAGCACATAGAATAATGCTCTGATAAAATACAACTGAAGGCTAATTTCTCAGCAATCTAAGTCTGCTGACTTCCTACATCTACTCATAGCAAAACCTTCTGCAGTCACAGTCAAATCTTATAAACAGTAAGGATGCACTGCACCCAAGGGTGTGCAGTGCCTGCCAGCTCCCTGACTGAACCCATCACCCCCCACTTCTATGTCCCAGTGAGCAGGTACAGAGCATGTGAAGCAAACAAAATGTTCATTACTCTTCCTAGGTGTCATAAATCTGAATACTGGGAGAAAAATAAAGAAGGAAAGGAAAGCAGAGCAGGAATTTCTGCCACAAGAGCAGTGCCAGCACAGCGATGGAGGCAACATGAGGGCATGGGCACAGCCCTGTGCAGTTCAACACCTGTTACCTGACAGGGCAGAGGAGCCCCAGAACTGCTAGCACACATCCAACACCAACGGGAACAGGCTGTGTCACGACAGGGGGAGGTACCAGCAAAGCAAACAATGACAGAAGACAGGAATCAGAAAACAAAGTTACATTGCTTGACTACAAATCCTATGTTATGTAGTTCTTGTCATTATTAAATCACAACTTTTCCATTCTATGCATTGCTTCTTTGTTCCTTGTAGCCTGTATAGCCCATATGTTCACAACAGATGGATCAATGCTGCAGCTCAGTGACATTTTTCTAATTATAGATGGATTTATGAAATTCTTAAATAATTTCAAAGGAAATACTCCCTGCTGATGCAAGGTGAGTCAGCATAGCTTCACTGTCAGCAGCAAACACCAAAACCAAGGAAGTGAAATTGGTGTGGTTTTATTAAAAGGAAAAGGTCAAAGATTTATTTAAAAGATACGAACACAAAAAGCTGAAGGAGACAAATACGCAGAGTCTTGAGAAAGTGAGCATGAAACAACAAAAAAAATTAAGTGAAAGTTAGATGTAGAGACAATCCAAACAGGTTCAGTAGAACCCAGGGGTCCAGAGGACTCTCAGCCCTGATGACTGAGAGTTATCTGCCAGATACTTTAAACAAATGATTTCTATTTCTTAAGCTTCATTACGCAATCTAGTCTCAGTGAGGTTAAATAAAATAGGAGAATTTAGGGTTAAAGTTGTGTGAAACAACTTCAGGTATCTCATAACTTAAAGACAGTGTTTAAAGTTTGAATTTACGCCAAACTTGAAGTTTGGTCTAATGATTTCAGATTCTTCCTGGCTCTTTACTGATTCTCATTTGAAGTGTGTTTTAAGTAACTTTCCAATACAAACTGTTGAACGAAGAGTTAGTTTTTGCAATTTAACAATTCATTAATTGAGTTACAAATTCCAGCAGTGTGGCAGCCTGAATGCTAAGCTGGCTTCTCCAAAGAAAACAACGCTGACATCTGACATGACAACTAAGGGTGATTTACCAAATGACTGCATTATGCTTCACTGATTTTACCAAATCACAAACCAACAAGCTCTGCTAATAAGCATATCAGTGATTTAAAATTTATGTGAAGCTGATTTACAAATGCATTACATCTCTATACTGAAAATTCAGTAAAAGCTGCTATATATTACTTAAAGCTGTACAATCATCTGCATTTAACCAGCAAGTTGTCTCCCATTAATTTGTACCTTTGAGTGGCATCAACATACTTTAAACCTAGTATGTACAGACACGTGCCATAGCCAAGACAACATGTCTCAGACTTAATTAGCAGCATTATGTTAATATGGCAAACACACACAGTGCTTTTCATGGAATATCAGACAACATTCTGTCCTTCTCTGTGAAAAAAATCCAACATTTGTATTTTCTGATTTTTATTTTGTGTTTCCTGTGCAAAGTAAGTCAAGGGTAGTTCACGTGCTTTTTACAGCTCCCAACATTATGCAGATTGCATAGCAATATTGCAGCAGTCTTAACCTTTCTGGCTCTTGAAGGAGTGAGGGGATAGAGATCCCTGTTTTTGAAAGGTGGCACTAAGCTACTGAGAGAAAATGGGAGAGAAAATGGGAGAGAAAATGGGAGAGAAAATGGGAGAGAAAATGGGAGAGAAAATGGGAGAGAAAATGGGAGAGAAAATGGGAGAGAAAATGGGGTACACCACCCAGACTTGGTAAAATTTTCCAGGAAAAGAAAGAATCCAGCTGTCCCACCCATCTTTTTTCCCTCTCCTACAGACTACCTCCTAAAAGACAAAAGGTAGTAACAGAAAACAGGCACATGCAACATGGTTTCTATATAAGGGATTGAGACTCACATCTCCCGCTCATTTTAGGTCTCATTCTCCATAGCAGTTATTTCTTTGGCCATGTCACTTTAGACCTACAATGTACATTGTTACTGTCTGTCACAAGATGGTGCAAATATTAAAAAGCAGCTGGAAATTCACTAAGACTACCAAGGGACAAATAAATACACAAACCTGAAGCTATTTTGAGGTCTCTTTCTGAGGACTCTGAATGGCTTGACTAACTGCAAAGTTAACCAGCCCAAGAGAGTGCATGCTTTTCACAACTACTTTATTACTATCTCTGTTGTTTTAACAGTTGGCAAGAAGCAAAAGCTTTGGATATAGCTCCAGGCAGACTCCTTCAATGTTTCTTGCAAGAGGAAACAACAAACTTCTCAAAATATATCCAGCCTTTGTAGACCCCTTTATTATTAAGGGCTGTTTTTCAGGGGACTCTCTGAACCAGTGTACTGAACAAGCTAAAGTTAATTAATTAGAAAGCTAGTCTTTCAAAAAGCAAACAAAAAGCCCTCATCAAACCCCAATGCTTCAACTAAATTGATCTGGGAAAGGAAATGCTTCAACTAAATTGATCTGGGAAAGCAAAGAAATAGTAAGACAAACACTGCATCTTGATATATCCTCATCAGCTGATATGCACAACTTTGCAAGAACATGCCACAGAACAGACACTCATTTCAGTGAATGCTTTTCCCCCACGGGCAGGACAAACTGAAGGAGACAGCAGTGATCCCTCGTCAGCAGAACAGCCAGGCTGATCTAAACCACGTATGGGCAACCCAGCACTGAGGGTTAGACAGCTGTGCAGGCTGCAGCCCGTGTTCCCGGGGCCTTTCACAGCCTAAAAGACCAAGAGCACCATCCAGTCAAACTGGAATTCTTTGCTTTTATAAAATACACAAGAAAATGGAGAGGAATTAAAAAAGCCGTCTAGGTAAATGCAAGGTTTTGTTGCAGGAACTAGCTAACACTTCCGAAGGAGGACTACTCTGGCTACTGCTCAGCCCATCATTTCTTGTTTGACTGTGGTGTGCCATCCAAACAACCTAATGTGTTTCAAAAGTAGCTCTCATTTCACTGATCAAATACATATAAAATCAGCCACCTGCCATGTGAGAAAATGACTAATGCTTGCATCTTTTAAGCTCTTTGCTTCACCACTGAAGAAGCTTTTGAACACAGCACCATTTGAATTTGCTGAAAGAAACCTGCTTTTCAAACGCGATTTCAAAGGGCTTAAGAAAACATACAAGCAGATGATAAAGATCAAAGGTAAATCTGAGTAACTTACTGCTGCCGCCGTGGCCTCCTCTCCACCTACATAGATAGAAGAAGCAATCTCCATCACAGACAAGTTTGTGGGAGCATCTGTAGTGGATGATGATCTGGGCCGACCCGACTGAATATCCTGAGCAGACCTTCTGTTGATCTGCGGGCTTCCTTTCGGAGCATCTCCCTTGCCCCACCTGCTGTGCAGGCTGGTCCCTCTCTTCATTTTAGGTGGCACTCTGATCTGCTGAAGCACCCGGTTCAGAGCTGTAGGGTGGGTGGAGACACCATCAATTTCAGCACAGACGCTTTGGCTTTCCAAATCCAGGTCAGGCTCCAGCTCAGCCTGAGCTTGCTGGACATCATGTGGAGAAACAGACGACCTCCTGCGCTGATGCTGGAACAGGTGCTTCAAGCCTTGACCAATGACATTAATGTTCTCCAAAGCATTATGCGTTATTTTGGATAATTTTTGCTCTGATTCATGTTGTTTTTTGGTCTCTTGATCTTGGGATTTGCCTCCAGGATCAGGGTCATCACACAACTGTTCAGTGCCAGACGGCTCCATTGATGACACCCAACAGGTTTATTTGACTATTCATACATAAATAAGTCCCCTCTCTTTAAAAGGCTTGTGTTTATTTTGAAAATGCCAAGATTGCCAGCCAACTAGGTGTGCAATTGCTTCAAGAGTGACTACACATGCAGCTGTGCCACGGTGATCTCATGCTTATCTAATGTTAAACAAAAGAGTAGTCATTATTATACATCCATGCAGCAAGTAGTGGGTTAAAAATCCAGTGTGCAAAACATGCGGTTAACAAAATAAAATGTATCAGTCCTCGGAGCACCCCTCCACGTGGCATTAGTTGCATCTAGGCTGTTCGCAGAAGCTGAAGCTTGTGTGAGACAAGTCACTCATTGCCTGAGGGGAGAAGCCCAGCACAGAGGGTGCAGGAAAGCAAGGAAGGTAAAAAAGCTGTTCAAAAGGGGGAGAAGCAAGGAGAAACCAGTGGGGTTTTGTTTATTAAGAACAAGCCCATAGTAACATCTAACAGAACATGAGGTTAAACTTCTGAAGAGCATGTTAGGCAGAATTAATTTTGCTCTTTGACAAAGATCTGATCCTAAGACCCTAACTTAACAGTATTTAATACACGCAAAAAACCAGAACGTTTCCAAATAGTGAGAAATAGCTTATTACAGCCAGCATCCACTGATGGCACTGGAAACTAGATGTGAAAATCTGTCTTCAAGCAAGAACAGGCAAGTGAAATGCTTTCAATTGGCATACTCTTGTCCATAGCTCTCAGAGGAAACGAGAATGCCTTTTGAAAAGTAGATTAAGCAACCAGTCTGCAAGGGATCAGCACCAGGTATGGGCAGTTCAGCCTCTGGCACAGCTCTCTTCGAGAGCTCAACCCGAGTCATTTCCTGGGCTCAGGCAAAACTGGGTTATACAACAGTGCAGCTCAGCACTTGTATAGCAACAACTATGGGAGAAGGTCAGCAAAGATATGGAGAAGGAAGGGAGGAAGGAAGGAATGACACAATAACTGAAAGAATTTCACACCAGCACCATGAGATCACATGCTCAGAAGCTGACCACTGTTTTCTGCAGGAGAAAACTTTGATTAGGCTTCTACAAATACAGAAAACAGCTCACAGAGCTCTACCTCAATCTTGGCAGAAAGTGGTCTGTGCTTTAGAAAAGAATTATTTGAAATGGAGCATATTTGGGATTTGAGAGTGTTCATTTTTATGCTAAAACAGCTGCAGAAACATAATGCATTGAGTTTACAGTTGGAGTGCTCTCGATTTTGTGCATCTGAAGCCTGACACAATGGGTCAAACAGATATTTCAAACTGCCTTCCAAATTGCCATCCAAAAATATCAGAAGAGCTGCCTCTCTTTTTTTCAAGTGTCACTGCTATCAGTTGGAGGCAAAAAGAAACTCAGTACTTACAGAAAGCAGAACACTGGAATCATGCAGGATTTTATCTCAGGGCTTTGAAGATGCTATAAGCATTGAGCCTAAATATACTGGCCAGTTTAATCAGTAACACATTAAATGCAAAGTAATAAACTACATCCAAGAAAAATATATTTACCCACATTCATGCAGCAATTGTGTGGCGGAAGAAAAAAGTTGTGCAAACATACTTAACACTTCCTTAAATGAATTCAAGTGCCTTTATGTCTAGCAATATGCTTTGACTTTTGAGCTTGCTCTGTCTTAATCTTTTTTTTTTCCCCTCAGGTAACAGGTTTTCCTGGAAGTTGGACCACAAGTCTCCCCTCAATTTATGTTTTGGGGCAAAAAAATCACAAAACTAAATGCTCATTTTTAACCATCAGACCAAATGGTTCAGTGAACAAAACTCACCATCTAAAAAAATAAGAGTCACAAAATTATTTGGTGTATAAAATACAAACCTGACAGTTGACCCATAACTGCCTTTTTCATTTTAGCTAATTCACTCAGTATTTATTTTTCAGTCAGGACTCACTGAAGAACTGTAGTTCTTACCTAAGATGACTGGTATACTCTCCAGCCAGGATCTCTTTGATCTCCTGCATGCTCTCTATCCACATTACCACTGTTAATGCTGTTGGTCTTAAAGAACACTACTTCAGTCTACCTGGAGTTCCATGCATTATCTGCCAGAAAAAATTAACCTGCTTAAATTAACCCTATGGCAATTTACAAACTACCCTGAAACAAATCAGCCCACAGTGTGCTCACAAACAAGGCACAGACATCCTGTGTATTCCAGGACAGATTTCTGAAATTATATGGCCTCTGAGAGGCTGCTACTGGGAACTTTGCAGTCATCTCCTATTTCTACTTCCATAGGATGAGTCTGTTATGAGCCTGAAATGAGCTTTGCAAATTACACATCTGGTATGAAGATCCTCAAAACTACTTATTTGTTCTGGTATTTACTTTTGGGGAAAAAAAAATACTCATAAGTGTGAAGAATTGTGAACCTTCAGAATTATATAGCACACTTATTTGCATTAGGATTCAACTTTTGTGCTCTCTTTTGTTTTCTCCCCTTACAACCACCTTTATATTGTGTGTGGGAGGAAGCAATACTTTATAGCATGAAGTTCAAAAACATACATTTCTTATTTGTACAAGAATATACTACATCAGGAACAAAATTCACAATTCCATATACAGCCACACTGAGCAGATGTTATAACATTATTACATCCCAGAACATTCTAATATTGTCCTTCATTTGTGCAATTATTTCCCAGGAGCCCTGGGAAACAAAACAGTTCAAAAGGAAAAACTGGCAAAATCAACATTAGATAACAGTGAAAGGATAAACTTGTACTTGCCTCCATCATTTGCCCCTTAGCATGGCTGACCCACAGCAGTCCCTCCACTGAACAGAACTGCAAAAGAAATTGAATATGAGATACAATTCTGAAAAAGGGAGGAAAGATATATATACATATACAACAAATATATATACATAATATATATTATATATAACAACATATATACATAAACAACAAAGTGAGCATGATTCCAACTTCTGTAATTTTTTTTTAAATAATTTTTTTTCCATTGAAATGAAAGTGCCCCTGGAAGCTGTCCTATTTTAAACTCTTTCAAATAACTGAAGGGATACAAATATAACTGAAGTTAAAACTGAATCTTTCAGACTTAATCAAGAAGTTCTTGTGATGGAGCATTTTCTCTTGGGGTTTATGGCCACCACCACATGCTAAAAGCACAGGATGATGCCAGGGCTCCAGCCTGCAAGGTCAGTCTGCACCATACAGATTTTATTTTCTTCTCCTAGTCATTCAATGCTCCCGGGCACAGGTCAAACAGCTGGCTCTTGTTTACCTGGCATTCACCTCACAGAAGGTAAAAGCCTTGAGCACTCGGACACACCTGCACGTGCACAGCTCATTGCACCGGGCAGCTGCTGCCCCCCGCTGACTCCAGCCCCTGGTGCTGTCCCCCGGCAGGACAGCCCCGGCAGGATAGCCCCGGCAGGATACCCCCGGCAGGACAGCCCCGGCAGGACAGCCCCACGCCGCAGCCTCCCCAGCCACAGCCTTCGCACAGAGGGAGCGCAGGCAGCTCAAAGTGTGAATCCCACCTGGGCACACCCCCCGTGCCCGAGGACACTCCCCAGCTCTGCTCTCTTCAAGGAGGGAACAGAGCATTCCAGGGTGTTTGGATGGTCTGTACAGTGTTTCTGCAAACAACCCAAAGGCCAGGTGCTTGCTAGGAGATGACAAGAGGACAACTGAGAGCTGACACGGTGACCGCATTTCTCTAGCCAGACTCATGGACTATTCTGAAACACAGCCAAATCACCCAAATTTTCCAAAGATCATAATCAATTCAACCAGTTTTTGAAAACAGGGAGTACCCTATACTTCGGAGGAACACTACAAGAACTCTGCACAACTGGGGTATTTTGACTATTTTATTACATGCCAAATTCCCACCTCCAAGACAGCAAGAGAGGAAGAAAGGGTTACTCAGATCCACTGAAGTGGGATGCTAGAATATGAAGAAAGTGATGACAGCAAATACTAAGAACTTAGAAAAAATGAATGAACACATTTTTCAAAAAGATCTTCACATAGAAGAAATTCCATTTCTATACTAGCATGAGTGGAGAACGAAGTGTACACAATGTGTAAAGCATTGGTCACACATGAGGTGCCACACACAGAACTTCAGAGTCAGTCTATTGTCTTTTTTTTAAAGTTTTAATGTTATTTTTTATTTATAATAACTGTAACAACTTTTCACAGCAAGGTCTTCAGAGATATGACCTACAGCACTACAGGACCTGCAGATCAACAATTGCTTTTGGCTCAAACTGGTTCACAGCTGCCATAGTTCAGAGTCCATGTCCCAGAGTGACCACAGGTGGGCACCGAGAGGCATTAGCACTAAAATTACCTGTACTGTCCCCCATGTGAATCACAGCCCTCACTGACACATCACCAAAATTCCCACTTTCTTCTGAACTTTGAAAAACTATTGCACGGGGCTAATCAGAATTCCTTCACTTCCTGGTACTTACAAAGCATAGACATGATCTTGGCTTAATTTTTTTTTTTGCCAATTCTTCCCACTCTTTCTCTTTTCTTTATCAAATACTTTGTAACCTGAACATTTCAAAAAATTTGACAAGTATCAGTCTCAAAAGACTTTGGCCCATTAGATTTTAGTTAGACTTTATTCAAGTGAAAGTTTACTCTAAATTAATCAGTTTAATTAATTCCCTTCAAAACCACAGTTCTTTGTAAACAAAGTGAACTCTGAAGCTACCATTGAAACACAGTTCAGAGATAACTTATCTGCAGCTGAAGTACTTGTTACAGATACAAACAGTACGGGACTACAGAAATGGGGAAGAAAAACTATTTTCAAGGAAAGGAAATAGGAAAAATTTCGCCTTTTCATAGAATATTTCAAATACCTTTTATTTATGCCATATTTGAGCACCTTGAACCCTTAACAAGGTGAAGTACAATTACCTAAGTAATCCCCACATTTCTTTGATTCCATAAACAGGTCAATTTAACAGCTCATTATAGAGTTGTCATCACAGTTAGCAGGGATCTTAGGAAGGAGATGCTTCCCACTCATCCTATTTGGTAAAAGAAAAGCATTTTTCAGTTGTTTCAGAACAGGAGCGATTTTTACTAAGAAATAGACTAGCTCAAGTTTGAGAAATCCCAGATTATTTTCAGAAACCCATCCCAAAATGGATTCTGTATCCAGGCAAACAGTTTAGCAAGAAAGACTAAAGAAGCAAGTCACACACTGGAAAACCACCTATTATGGGAACTGGGAACCCTAGCAAGCGATTTATATCCAAAGGAGGATTAAGATACTTTAAAAGCGTCATTGCTCAGCAGCGCAAACAAGGAGAGAAAACTCTGGGTGTTAACAGCTAATCCTATCAGAAAAAAGAACTCATGAGAAGCCAGAATGGGTGTCAAATTCAAGGGGGCTGTCATCTGGAAAACATTTAAAGAGGAAGACACCTGTAACAGACTAAGTAATTTGATTCAAGAAAACAACTGGATAGTAACATGACTACCCAGTATCTAGAGAAATGTGTCTATTCAGCTATTATAATAAAACAATTGTCGGAGTGGAAAACTGGGGCCAGAATGGAAGAAGAAATAATTAAATACAAACACCGTAAGTAAATGGCAGAATACAGGCAGAAAGAAAACAGAAAACAATACTATTTTTAATGGAAAAGATATCTACAGTTTTACATACATAATTCTTCCTCGCCCTCCTCCTCCAAAATTCACCCAAGAAAACATTTTTTTCAATTCTACTGAAGTCCAAAAGAAAAACCAGGAACACAAGATACATAGATACATAAAGACCCTCCCCAGGCCAAGACCAGAAAGGGAGTATGGCTGAAAGAGCTGTTAAAGGAAAAGGCTGGCAGTGTGTTTAGGTATGAACCACATGATTTTTATGATATTCAGGGACAAAAATGGCACTATGTCTGAGCCCATAAAAACATGAAATGTTTCTCCTAAAATCCTCACAAGCCTAAAATAGATCTACACAGTCCAGGCACTTGTTTGTTAGAGGTGAGTATGTTACAAGCAAAAAGCAGTGGGAGCAGATCCCTGAGGTCATTCAAAAGACACTGGGAATTGTCTTCCTCCTCTCTGGAGCAGGGGTGGGGAGGGAAAGAGAATCATTTTTTCCCATGCCTTCCCATACACATTAACAAATGGCAACTTCAAAGGTTTCATCAGCAGAAGATTTTATGCTTTGGCACACCAAAAAGAGTTCACTTTTTCTACCACTGTATCCATTAATGGCTCACACGTGCAAGGCGAGCATGTTCAGACATACCAGAAAGTGATCTTTCAACATCAGCCTCTTCTCAGATCCACATCCTGTTGAAACAGTTCCTTCCTATAACTTTATATTTAATACTGCTGACCAGCAGAACTAATGTACACAATTCATGTTCTCAAAAGCTCAAATATTAATGCTGTAGATAAAACTTCACTCAAGTCACAGATGAGCATACACCAAACATTCTCTTCATGAGTGATAGATCCCTTTCTCCTTTCAATTTCTTCTTAAGAAACATCTTCCTGAGTATACCCACATCAGAATCAAGTACCTTCAATACTACCTGCGGGCAACCTCTACATTACTGATGCCCTATAGGAAGTACTGCTTGCTCACTGCAGTATAACAGAAACCTACTCAAATCACTTTAAAATATTCTTTCCTGGAAAAGGCTACATATAGGCTGTTTTCCATCAAATTAATAAAAACAGTGCTTCAAGAAAGCTAAATGAAGGTTAAAGAAAGATTTAACTAGTCTTCTGATTAGTTGACATTGACAATTACATACATCATACACATTTTCTTGAAATTTTTTTGTGAACATACTTAAAATAAAAGTTGGGAGACAACACTAAAAATGCAGTCTGCAGGGATTTCAGAAGAAAAGCAAACTGGACAAAGAATTATTATAAAGACAGTTTGCTTTACTAGGCTCAAGAGGAAACCTGCAATTCAAAACTGTGTGGTCTGCCACGGGAGGGCTGACAGTTGACGCCTTCCTTTAATTTAGTGGCCTGTTTCAGAAAAGAGACATCCTCACCTACTCTTCTTCAAAAGCAAATTGAAGCTAAGCCAAACAGCAGCATTTCTTCAAAAACACCTCTGCTTTTTGCAAAAGGGAAAAAAGTTGCACCCATATTTACATATTCTACAAACCAGTCAAGTGTATTCTCTGAACTCAGGGCTTCACTGAAGAACACTGAAGGGACATCTCCAGCCACAGTCCAAGCAGGGATGTGAAGTTGTCCTTTCACAATACAAGAAGTACAACAGAAATAGCAATTCAAGGAATTTTCAACCTCTTTTGTCCCCTGGGGCTCACTTTCAGAACCACAGCATGGCATCCCACTTTAGCTTTTGTAGGCACAGGTATTTCCACGTCTGTGATGTGAGCCAACACAAAAAAACTAACTCTTTTAGACTTTTAGACTTAGGGAAGAATCTGACCATAGACCTGGTTATAACAACTTTGGGATAAGGTTAAAGAGAGCAAGTAGACAGACAGGGCACACAATTACTCAAAAACGGTGTTATCAAAAACCTCTTATCTGATGCTATGGCCACAACAGCTGCAGAAACAGGAATTCACATAAGCTTCAGCAAGGACTCATCAGAATACAAGTGATTTCACTTCTGCAGTTCAAATACTGCATTTTACAAACAGAGAAAGTACCTCCCCTAAAGGAAAAGAGTGAAGAACTGTTAAGCAAATATTCAAAACAATGGGTCTTCCACAAATAAAAGAATGGATTTAATTCATTGAAGCATCTCAAATTTTTTTTTTTTGGTCAGTTGCACTCCTACTATTGACTTTTCCTATTAACATTTGCATTATCTGGATCTGATTCTTCAGTCTCTGGAAAAGTGCAACAATACTAGGCCATGGCAAGCATTTTGGCAGGATCTTTTCTGGAGAGGAAGGGGTGGAGGAGAGAGATCAAAGCTGCTCTTATCTCCTCACTGCCTGTCTGCCAAGAGACACTGCCACTTTCTGTGTGTCAAAGCTGACTCAAATGTCAGGAACAAGAGAACCACAAAGTGGAAATACAAGTATTTTCATTCCACTTCCAGGGGAAAACAGAAGGTTATACTAAAGCTATTTCTGGCATTAAAGAGAAACTTCTAAGCATGCTAGTAATACACAAAAAAGAAGAGATGGCCTCTCATTTTAACTCCTAGCAGAATTATCTGTGACAATGCCAACAGAGAAGCTGGCAAGATTTAGCAACTCTGGTTCTAAAAGAAAGGTTTATTCCAGGCTTGGAGTTGTAAGGAGGTTAAAACAAGTTAAATTAGCAAGCTTGTAAAGAAAGATATCATCTACCACCAACCCACGCCTCACTCTACGTGTGATTTTAACATGTGATTTTAGCCCTGAATTTTGGAAAGTATTATATCTACAATGACTTGTGGAAGAAGAAAGTAACTAACCTCACACAGAGTGGTAAAATACTCCCCCGATGACTCAAAACCAGGTCTTTCTACGGTATTGTTTAAAACGTGACACAAATCTGGCAAGACAGAAATTCTGACCAGAAGTCAATAGTCTTTGCTAACGCACTGACAGTTTATGCTGCTCAACCACTGACAGCTTCATCCTGCTCTTCAGAAGAAAACTCTCCCTCCTGATCCTTCTTCAAGACTGCTAGTCTAGGGAGCTTTTACTTAAGTACAACTCTTAAAAAATTACGTCAATATAACAGTAGTGGCCTTAATCTGGGCCTCGTTTGTTTACACGGCCTTTTCTAATCAAGCATTAGCACATTCCTCCCTGCAGGACTACGAACAAGATGTTCAGGTTGCCCATCAAACACTGCTCAAAGTCCTTCAGGCAGCACTTGCAGGAGGCTGGGAGGACTTATCAGTAAAAGACTAGCCCATTGACACCTCCTTACCTGCTCTAAGTGTTAAAAACCTGCTATCAGCTGACAACAGAAACAGGAGACAGGCATAAGGGGTTTTTAACTTGACTCATTACAACCACTTCTCCCAGTCCCAGGTAGGCCCAAGCAGAGCTTGAGACAAGGAACAATATAACTGCATTCATATGTACCCTAATGGGTAAGAACAGCATCAGCCTGGCCTGTGTATCTCAGGGACTCAGTGAGAGCAGAGCCATGGGCATCTGCCCTGCGGCACACACACAGGCTGCCAGGCCTCTTTTCAAGTGCCAAGGAACCAGCCCAGCACAGCCACAACTCCCTATCCCCTCAGAGCAACACCATTTGGAATGGGATCCATGTTAGCTGTCTATCACCTGCTACCACACAGACTTGTGAATTCCCTGCCCTGCTCACTTTTTGGACTTCTGCAACAAAAATACTGATGCTCATCTATGGTCCTTTTCTTCTATTAGATCTTATTATGCATTTTAGAGACACACACACAAATTGCACAAACACAGCACAGCAAAGCAGCCACACTCACAAATATGCTGCTCTTCAATATCCACCTCCATATCCAGCTGCACAGAGACAGTAATTTGGTATAAAGAAATTGGGCTTGACTGCTTTGTTGCCAATGGGAATCAAGTAGTCGTGCATTTAAAACCTCAGCCAGAATCAGAATGTTTCCTCCCACATTAATGGCAGAGTCCACATAAAAAAAATCCACAAATCTTTACCCAAAGCAGCACAAAAAGAGAGCAGTCTAATTTGACATAAAGCTGAATTTCAGCTACCACTGAGAAGGTGCAGGCTTATAATCAGAGCCAAAACCAACACCCAAGTTAATGGCTCCTTACAGAGTCACCCTGCAAATTGGGCTTCCCGCAGAAAACCCGTTTGCTTGCTGCAGAGCAACTTTGTAGCTGGTCAGGCCCCCAGCACAGGTACACGGATGGTTATAGAACAGCAGCTACACAGGTCAGGTCCTCCCCAGGTGCAGAGCTTCCTGTTTCCCTTTGATGAACTTCGTGAGATTCCTGCTGCCTATTCCTCAAGCCTATCCAGGTGCCTCTGAATGGCAACACAATCATCAGGTCCGTCAACTTCCCATCTTACATCACCTACAAAATTCTTCACCTGGCCCTATTAAAATGTTATTAATAAAGAGATTGTACAGTACTGGACCCAGTACTTCTCCCACAAACTGGAATTGCACATGAAGCATTTAAAGGACTTTGGTCAACCAGAAGCAAAACTTTCAGAACAACAAACCAGCTAAGAGAACTCAGAACTAAGTCACGCAGCTAAAGCATGACCAGCATGGGAACTGCTCTGCAGAGCAGCAAGCAGCCACTGATACAGCCTCCCACCCCCCTCCACTCTACAAGTCCCTGCTCCTCTTACCACAGGATGCTCTGCAGCCCAAGCAGTCAAACTTCTAGGTATCCAATGCAAACTAACCAAGTTCTTTAGTTAAGGAAAGGCTCACATATCCGGAATATCTTCCTCCACGAAGCATTTAATATAAATCAGTAGAAAACAGAGCTAGATGCTACCCCAGCTGAAAGCCAACACAGGGAAGGACCACAGCACTATGCACCTTGGAGGGACTGGCTTTCACCAACAGAGCTTTTGCCTTAGTAGCCAGTCAGCCATCAATGGCCTGAATGAGCTAAGTTCAGTATTAACAGATTCTGACCCAAAGTCGCTCTGTGTTCATTTCCCCCATTTTAACTGCTATTCAACCTCAGGATCACAGCAAGGACACTCACTGCTTCTCACAGACAAGTGACACTACCCCTTATGACCATGAACCACTAAAGCCTGTGACAAACTTTTTTCAGCGGGCAGTCATTTACAAACCTGGAGCGCTATGTGTGCAGCACTTCCAGTGATCCCAGAAAAGGCCACAGTCCTTTTGCTCAAAACTACTATAACTGGGAATCATGAAAAACACATTTATTTGCCCTCAGGATAATCACCATGGCAACTGGATTCCAGGAAAATAATAGCCAACAGTTTCAGTACAAAGGCCACTATGGGATTTGTTAAGGACACCATCAGCTCACACAAATCCAAAATACACTGAAATTTGCCAAATTTATGCCTGATGAAACTGTGAGTAGGTATCTGCAAACTACCTGCCATAACCCATCCCACCAGCTGAATCAATGGCAGTACCATTCATCTCAACACTGCAGTATCCTTTAATGTTCTTCAAACTTTTTAGACACCCTGTAGGACAGTTTTAATGCAACATTCTCTAATGTGCACAATTTCACCTTTCAGACCACTTCTTTGCATCAAAAGAAAACTTCATCTTATACTCAATCTCCTTGTCACACCACACTTTAGTATTCACTTTTAGTAATATGAGTTTGAATAATTAAACTGCAACACTTACAGTTTTCATGAAACTGAATGTTTTACATAGGTAGATAACATTATCTTACAGCTAAGGAAATAAAGACTGATACTCTGCTTAGGGATATACACTCAGGGAGACACGGAATCTATGTATTCTTGCAGGTTTTCTGAGAGTTTGCAGGAATTGTTCTATTTTCACAGAACAGCAGCTTTCTTGGGAAAATGTGCACCATTAATTGACAAGATTACAGAGATCATAACTTACTTATATACAACAAAAAAAATGCACCAAATTGGTTTACAGAATCCACATCCCTGGTTGCTACATAAAGCACCACTAAGGTGGCAATGGGCAGCTCAGCAAACCAGTTCACTCCTACAGTTTCCATGAAAGCAGCTTACAGGAAACAAAACCATTTTCTGCCCAATGCTACTTTAGCACACTGCCACAACCAAATAACACCGCCCAGGCAAAGCGAGAAACACATTTAAAGTGTGCTGCACCAACCTCTGCCCACTCCTAACAGAATCTCACCAAGATGCCAATCCTTGGCCCCAGCTCTGCTTGCAGGCAAATGATGGAGCAAATTCCTTCAGCACAGATAAGGGATCCCCTTCCCAGCCACAGCACTTCACTGCCTATCACAGTTCACACTAGCACTGCCAACATGGCCCATTCTGCCTTCCTATTACAGGAACACCATCAGGCTGTTTTAAGCCAGACAGGAAGATAAGTCAGATCTGCGTCCCTCCAGTATCATCTCAGCCTGAATCACTGGAGCTTATCAATAAAAGCTCACGTGTTGTCTGCTAAATACATCCTGTACAGCAATGTGGCATGATGAATGATTCAGTCAGGTAGCTACTTTCAGCACAATTAGTCTTCCTTTTTCAACAAAACCCACTAATGAATGTCTCTTCTGGAAGCCAGAGAGGTGTGTTTGGCTGCCTTTCATTGTTACCCACCATTAACTGACAAGACCACCAATACCCTGGAATGTTGGCATCTACATCACAGAAGGGATAACCTGTCCAAGTAGTTAACAGAAGGAACAGATGTTATCAGTGCACCCTGGCCTCTTATAAACCCATAGAGAGGCAGTTAGCCAACTTCCTCATTTCAGGTTTAGAATATGTATGGCCAGCTAAAAGCCTCCAGGAAAATACAACTGCATGCTGGTGACTTTCTGTGCTTCGTAAACAGCCAAGGCTGTCCATCTCCTGTTACCTGGGTGGGACAAACCTCCACAGCAACAAGGCAAATCCCACGCAGCTCTGCTACTTTTGTACATCACAGGCATTATTGTCTCACGAGACTGCTCCTTTCTGAGAGCAGAGACCACTGTGCCAGCACCTGTGCACAGCAAGGCAAGCAAAATGTCCTTCTTTCCTAGCCTTCATTCCAGATGCCTCCTGATTCAAGGCAAGTACTCTGTAATTTCATGTGAGTGCTTTATCTAACGAAATAGAGCAATCACCATGGCCTCCTAGGTGCATTTCAATGACTACTAAATGTCTGTCACATACTTCGAAGAAGAGAATTTCTGCAGACCATGGTATTTAGGAACTGAATGGGTGAGCACTGAATACAACCAAGATTTTCCCGAGAGAATCTTTTGAGTACTCCCACAGAAGGTTCAACTAAGGTCACCCTCCATACAATACCAGGTGGGTATTCTGGTGCTCCTACAGCCTCACTGTGTACATGTATATTCTACTGCTAAAACCATGCAAAATGGTGCACAACAGCCTAAATCTAGAAAATGTACACCTAGAGCTCTCTTCACCCTAATCAGATGGCCTTTCCTTCCCATGTTGTCTAAGTCATAGCAGGCATACATACCTCAAGAGTGCTCAGGGTAGCTTGTCTCTTTGCATAGATATGCTCACAGTTGTAATCCAAATGTCATCAACAGAGGTCTAACTTTAAAAAAATTTAGAAGTATAAATTCCACAGGAAACAGGAAAGTCAGGGAAGGGAAGAAGATATGATTTATCAGCTTCTACATTTGCAGACATCTGCAGTCAGTACTGTAGGTCATTTTCAGAGTAAATCTTGGCAACAAAACTTCTTTGTAGAGGAGAAAGACCTGCCAAAATTAACAAGCATAATAAGAAACGCCATTAATACCTGATAAACAATAAAACAGCACATATATTCAGAGTCCCCTTCAGAGAAAAGTATTTGAAATACTGGGTTTCTGCTAGCTTTGATGTATTTAAAATCAGAAGCAGCCTCTGAAGTTACCTCATATTCTGACTACTTTAGCCTAATAAATTATCTCAAGGAGGGAAATCCCCTAAGCATTCAAATAATGTTTGATCACATGCATGTATGCAACACTATACCATATCACAGACTGCTCTGATTCAGACAAACCTTCCCAGCTCACCGAATGCCTTGATGTTCACTGGGTATTTTCACACAGGAGTGCTTGTGTGACCACTGTTAGACGAAAGAATTAAGCTGCTGTCCAAAACAAGGACCAACACAGAGCATGATGGAAGCCCCAACACAGTGTGCACATAAGGTACATACTCGGGGGGTTCCTGCATGGCATAAACGTTCAGGAGTGCTGGCAAACTTCTGAACTTCTTTGGTTTGGATTTAAGTTAATAAAACGTAAACTTTTTTGGGGCAGAGACCTTCTGTTCTGTGTTTGCATTTCACATGTTGTGTCAGATCTAGCTTCCAAATCAAAGTTCTAAATGTTATTTTGATAGAAATGTTTTGTACTTTTGGTACATGAGTAGGGTTCCTCTCTATAAATGATGAGGGTCAGCTAGATCTGCATTACCATAAAATGCTTCTGAAAGTATGAAGACATTACATGTTGCAAAAACCCACTTAACTCCACACAATTGCTTGTTTCCTTCTTTCCTTTTTCCTTAACCCGCTTGGCTGGAAGAACAATTCTGAGAATTTGGAGCTTAAATTCAAGCCCAAAGAATCAGCTCATTGTGCTGTGACAATATCCAGGGTCTCAACTGCTTAGGGAAGTTAAGTATTTTAAGTATTTAATCATAGCAGAATAGTCAGTTTCTAGAAGTGCAGACAACGCATGTCTAGCCTGCCACCTTCGCATTCCATTTCATTCAGCCATCATCACTCTTCCCAAAGATGCCAGTTTATCCTCTAGGAAACATTGTGCCAAGTTCACAGATTTGCTGAGGTTGGACGGGACCTCTGGATGTCACCTAGGCCACACAGGACTCATTGCCTACAAACCACTTCAACAAGTCTCGCTGTTGAGATACCGCCCTGTTCCTGGCCCCAGACAGGTAACACAAGTCCCTGTGAGCGCCAGCTCTCACAGAGAGCGCATGGCCTCTGGGCCAAACAGCGTCCAGCGTGCCACACCAAACAGCCTTCATCAGGCCTCAGGGGACAGGAGAGCGAAAACCACTCCCTGTATTTCATGGGTGAGGCGACTCCAGGTCTGTCAAGAGGCAGCCAACCAGCCAGCTCACCTGAGAAACACCTTGCACTCAGTGAATCCAGGTCCCAAAGCCCAGCTCTCACTGGCACAGAGCTACAGAACTGCCTGAGGAAAACGCCACACCAGTAAATGCACTGGGGAAGCCAGCAGAGAAGGAAGACTCCTCCCCCAGAGCTCTAAGCAAAAATTCCTAGAAACCAAGCCCAAGATACTATCACAGCAAGTGTTTTTTGAATGGTTCAAAAACAATTCTCAGTAGACCAGAGGAGACACTAACACAAGGTTTGCCTGACTCCAGGGCAGCCACAGTCGCCGGCTCACAGTAATGCACAGGCCATTCACCCAAGCAGTGGAGGAGCTGACTTGCTGGATAGAACCCATTTCATGCAGAATGCACCTCTCTAAACACACCGAAACAGAATCTGTAGACTCCCAGTAATTTATATTTTGTATCTGAATTAGATACAGGTTTTATTATTTATTATAGGACCTTTAGCTATGATTAAATAAGATGTGAGACAGCCCAAACCATGACACAGAATTGCTTAAAAAACCAAACTCAGCAACTTTTATGTGGTAAATGGACGGGAGAAGGCCAAACTTAATAGAACCTGAAGTTCCAATTTCTTTATAAAGCAAATTCCACACAAAGTAGATCTTTCTCCATCTTCAGTTTGCTTCCATATTTTGGATGGCTTCCAGACCAGCTGGGTGGGTTTATCAGCTGAACTGGACACAGTGGATACAAACCTATAATAAACTTGTTCATTCGGCACCAGAACCCTGTGTGGCTGCAGAGCTGCTAAGCAGCACAAGTCCTGCCAGCTCAGGAGCTCCACTGTCCCCAGACAAGAGAAGGAAGAGAAGGCATCACCCCAGCACCAAGACAGAAACAGACTTTCCAGTGAGTACACCTACTCACCGGGCTTTCCTTGCCTCTAGACACTTCCAGATGGACAAAGAACTTACCCTAAGAGAAGGATCGTCCCATGACCAAACATGGAGTCACCTGCCACACGTAAGCGTGTGTAAGACAGAGTCAGTGGTGAGCATCAGGGACACCAGCACTCACTTTCCGGGCTGAGGAGAACCCAATGGCACTGGCTAAGGTCAAGGCATCACTACTTCAGTGACCACACAGGTAGCCCAGATTGTTACTAAGGGCTCCTTACTTGCAGAAACACCTGATTTTAAGGTTTGTGGATGATAGACACTGTTGCTGACGCAGTGGTAGTTACATTACCCCTCCCTTTCTCCTCCTCCCCTAGGCTTCCACTCAGATCTTTGTACCTTCAGTTCAGAGCTTTACACCTCTACCCACCAAGAAGCCTCATTAAGTTTCCCTATTGATAGTTTTTTAGTGAAAGCGATGCCTCCACCCACCATGCGAGTTTTGCTGGCCACAGCATTTGTCAGTAATGCACACCAGGTACTTCTGTATCGCCAATGAGAGCAGCTGCACACAAGTCACACACAGTGTCAGCTCCAAGTCTCGTGAATTTTGGCACTTATAAAGCTCCGAAGCTGCTGCTTTACACCTTAAGTTTTTTACTTTAAAGGCCTGTCACTGACAATCTGCTTTCAAGCCGGCAAAATCTGAGCTCACCATGAAATAATTCGTGTCTTAACAATCTCATCAAAGACAGCCAAGGCGGGCAGGAATCGGTGAAGCGAACACACGCCTCAGCCACCCCGAAACCAGCGCGGGGGCCGCGGCGGCGCCTGGCGAACGCTCAGCACCGGCCACACGTGCGTGGGGCCGCCCCCGGGAAGGCTGCGGGAGCCGCGGGGGCCGCGCCGATCGCGGGGGCCGCGGGCGCCGCTCGCCACCGCCGGGCCGGACACCGCCCGCTCCGCGCAGCCCGGGCCCTGCGCCACGGACGGCAGCCCGGAACGGGGCGAGCGGGCCGGCGGGGCCGCGGCTCGGCCAGAGGGTCCTAAGCCGGCCGCAGGAGCGGGGGCGGCGGCGAGAGAGCGCGGCCGAGCGGCGGGTCTGGAGGCGGGTGAGGCGCTCGCAGTGGGCGCACCCGGGACCCGTCCGGCGGCGACCCCCCGCCCCGTCCCGCGGCTCCGGGTGCTCTCCCGCCCCGCTCCCGATGCCGCTCCCGCTCCGTTCCCGACCTCGCGGTCCGTCGGTCACTCACCGGCCGAGCGGCGGCCGCTCCATCCCCGCGCGCCGCCACCGCCCGGCCCGGCCGCCTGACGTCGCGCGAGGGGAGGGGCCGGGCGCGCGCGGTGGCGTCACCTGTGGGGGCGGGCCCTGAGGGAGGGCACGCCCGCCCCACGGCGCCTGCGCGCCGAGGCCCCGCCCCCAGCAGTGCTCCGTGGTCACGTGCGGGCTGGGCGGGGCCGTTCCCGGTCCCGGTCCCGTTCCTGATCCCGGTCCCGATCCCGATCCTGATCCCGTTCCGCTCTCCGGGCCTGGCTCCGGTTCCCGCTCCCGTTCCCGTCCCGCTGGGTCCCTGCCCGGCCCTGCCCGGCCCTGCCCGGCCCGGTCCCGCCCGCGGAGGGCGCTCTGGGCGGCTCTCGGTGTCCGTGCTGCGGTGGCAGGGAGCTCCTCGCACCTCCAGACACGGTTTATCTCTGCTCACCTATTCCGTCTCCCGCTGCCCCTTCCCGCCGGGACCGGCCCGGGTGAGCTCACTTGCGTGGCTCCTCGCCTTGAGGCCCCGACACCCCCGCACAGCTGTGCCAGGCCCCCTGAGGCCTGACAAGGGCTCCTCGTGGTGGCAGCTGCACTGAGGGGCTTTGTGTAACAAGATGCTCTAGGAAGGATTCAGTGATTTGGCACCAGGTTACAAACTGGATTTTACCTTCCAGTTTGCCAGACGGAATTCACACTGGAGTTGTGGTGACATCACGGAAACTTCTGGAACAATCAGATTGTGCTGTGCGTGTTTTACCAGAGCTCCCTGATCAGCTGCCTCTGGCTTGCACCCACATTTCTGTGCAGCAGTGTCAGGTGTGTGCTCTGCAGAGACACCGCTCATCTCCATCTCAGATGCGGCGTGGACTGTCCTTCTGTCACAGCACTGTCATCTGGGGTGACTCACTTGGGTATTTTTAGAAGGCTGCACCCTTTCTGGAAGCTGATTTGATGAGAAATTTGCCTTGATCTGTATTTGTCTGATGCAATTAATGCATTTGACTGTAAAGAGCGTGGGATTTACACAACTTGACTTTTATTTCAAATCAGTGCTCATTACTTCTATTTTTTTCACATAAAGCTCAAGAATTAACACCATCCAATGCCTTTCCCACTCAAACCCCTTCCTCACCAACCCCAGCTCTCCACTCTCTTCCCTCCGGCCCCGCCCAAGGTTTCACTCCAGCAGACCTGGCTGCCACACCTCCCTGGTGTGCAGGGAGGCGTAAGCTGCGTGCTGGATTCAAGCACTGCCCCTGGCAGTCACAGCACAGGTGGTATGGGGAGGACATGGATCATGACAGGCCAAGAACACCTAAAGGCAGGACATGGTGGATCTTTGCCTAGTGAAGTGAATCCATACCACACACAGCTCCACTGAAGAGAGGGACTGTGATGGATGGACCTTTTCCTCCTGCTCCAATGCTTCAACAGTCAAATATCCTCATGCCTTCCATAAAAAACTGGTCATCTAAGGCCTGGCTGAGCATTCCATGATTCACAGTTTCTAGGAAATGAGGATAGTTTATTTAAATCTCATGGAAACTTTGTTACTCCCCTGATCTCCTAAACCAACACCTTGCAGAACCAGTAAGTGATCTTTTAAAATTTCTCTTCAAATCATTTTTCACTTCCCTCCTTTCCAAAGCTGAGTAAGCAAGCACTGGGATCTTGGGTCAGCACATGGGAACTGAACATGTAACAGACCGAAAGCAGTGAGGGAACCTGCCCGGCCCAAACTCCCCAGCTGCCTACAGAGCATAAACAAACAACGCACAGGGTGACTTCTACATTCAGATTTATTAATTCAATTTTTTCTTATTTATTAATGAAAAATCCAAGTAATTAACAGATTGTTAGTGTTAGATCTCCAGTTGGCATTAAATTTGGCCTTACACATGTAAGTCTAATAACTACAACATGATTTAGAATATCAGATTCAAAAGCTGACAGGAAGTCTGTGTTTCTAGACAACACACAGAAGTGATGAACCGGGTAGCCAAGAAAGTAATTAGAGTACAATTACCTCTCTCTGCAGGTACTGGTGGTGATATTTTGGCTCAGTTACATACTTTCTAATAGGACTTTCTGCAATGTATTTCTACATATTTGTGTAAGTAAATTTCAAAAATATTTTATATTCACTCATTCAAGGAGGGGAACATTGCAAACTTATAAATAGATATTCAGGGAATAGCTTTTATATCACAGCTTTGCAGCATCTTCCTTGTTTTTCTAGACCAACTGGAGCCAAAGGAGCTCCATAGCTCTGAAGGCCAGACAGCACAATGTTTCGTGCATGCACAATCTAAATCTAGAGACCCACACATATCTACAGACAGGAGCTAATACCTTCTACAGAGATTTTTGCTATCACTGTAACAGAGCTGTGGAGTTTGATGTGATCATATGCCAACTTAAAATCAGTTCACTTCTCACAGAGGAGAAAACATTTTGGGCCTCACCGGTCTTTGTCCAAAACAGTGGCTTGCACCAGTGCCAATCAAGCACAGAAGTTATTTCTTGAAATGTGTGGCACTCAGCACAGCTCATAATACTTACAGAAGAAAGTCCTCACAGAAGACTGGGGCGGTCTCAACAGAACACAGGATGATGTGGTGCTGAAGCACCAGAGCAAATAATTGCTCACATAGAATGAACCTGGAGAGGAGCTCTGTGTGCTTCTATTAATTGATTTTGATTCCTGTGGGGAAAAAACCCACAGCTTGTGGCCTGATGCGATTTACCTTTCTCTGCCTTCCTCAAAACATTACTTACACTGGTGAGTTCTTATGATGCCACCCATGGGTTGTGAGTCAGACCCTTCAGCAAGATGAGAGTCCCCAGCCTTGTAAATATGAACCACTGTGCATCCAGATGTTTGCTTTGGAGTTTTTTTGCTTCTGGCCTTCTATAATTTATGCTCTTTCAATAGGGAGTTGCTGGGAAAGAAGCACATAGCTTTTGTTATGGGTCACAAAGACTTTTAATGTTTTACACGGTGTTACTTTACAGTGTTTGGATGCCAGGCAGTTTTGTGTAAGGTGAGCACAAGCCTGTTTGGCACCACTTGCAGTGAACCCTCTGGCTTCGGTGTGAGACAATGAAGTTTTCAAGTTGTTTAACTCCCAGATTTGTAGAGGGACTCTCCCCAGCATCTCTAAGCTTAGACCACATCCCCTCAGTATGGGTAAGCTCAGCAATGCATGCCCCAGTTAGTCTGCTACCATCCGTCCTTGCTGCCTCCAGTGGCCCAACAGACAAGCTGGAGCAGGGCCCAGAGCAAAACCTGGTGTCACAGGCCCTGTGGGTGCTGGGAGATATAAGACAGCTGCCCTCCAGCTGCCTCAGCCTTGTGCAGGTGCACCCAAGCTTCCAGCATCTTCCTCTTGGCAGTGTTGCTCACAGGCCAGGTGCCAGAGCTTCTCTTCTCATATGCATTCACCAGACAATAGGACTGGATGTAAATGCTGGTCACACTTCCTTGGGTGTTATGCAGCCCAAAATCTCCCTGCTTGAATCCATCCCCTGAAGGGCTAACACAGAGGTAACTAATAAGGAATTTTGTCCGGGGAAGATTCAATTTTTTTCTAGTAAAAACAATTTCTTACTGTCTTGATGGTGAGCCATTGGCACAGGTTGCCCAGAGCAGCTGTGGCTGCCCCATCCCTGAAGTGTTCAAAGCCAGGTTGGACTGGGCTTGGAGCAACATGAGATAGTGGAAGATACCTCTGCCCATGGCAGGGGGTGGGACTGGATGACCTTTCAGATCCCTTCCAACCCAAACCATTCAGTGGTTCCATGAAATTTGATTGTAGAAACACAGAATTTCCTGTAATCCTCTGCTGAAGCATGAACACTTTGCCATCCTTATGGACTTAAATCTGAAGTTCTGGAAGATGTTCTCTCACTCTGTTACCCTCTCATTTCACATTCTTGTTATGCATCAGTGCCACAGCAAATATGCAATGAGGTAATGCATTCTGAAAGACAGGAGAATAATTGTAAAGATGTTCAGGGTAAATAAGTTAGCACTCTCTGACAAATTGTAGTCACATCAGCAGTAGCCCAAGAGCAGGAAGAAACTATCTGTTATTTGAAAATAAATAAAGCAGAACATTACACCTGCTTAAGAACATTGAGAACAATGACAGCTGCTTTGACCTGTCTTTTAGCCCTCACTGGCATAGTCTGACCAAAATGTAGCAGGCAGAACATTGCTTTTGCTCTCATGGCAGGAATAATGCGTGCTGAACTGCAAAGCTCACCATTAAAAAAAAGGGGGAAGGGAAAAAAGGAGTCAACCTGCAGGGCTTTGCTGAAAATAGGCCATCATCTGGGAGGTATAGAGAGCAGTATAGGGGTAAGGAGTGAGATTTTCATAAATACACGTGATGTCAGTGCTTTTGAGTCAAAATGACACCTGTTAATTAGGTAAATCTGAAAAGACTCCTTTTGGTCTCCTATATACTTACAGGAGCCCTTCTTGTTGTCTTTGATATCCCTGTCCAGATTCAACTGCATTTGAGCTTTAGCTTTCCAAACTGCATCCCTGGATGCACAGATAATATTTCTGTATTCCTCCCAGGTTACCTTTCCTCGCTTCCAACCTCCCTAGGAGCTCTTTGTTCATCCACACAGGTCTCCTGGCATTTTTGCTTGACTTCATATTCATTGGGATGGAATACTCTTGAGCCTGAGGAGGTGATCCTTGAATATTAACCAACCTTCTTGGGCTCCCCTTCCCTCCAGGATCAACACAATGGAGTAATTCTTATTTAAACTTCCAAACCACAAAAGGCTAGAATGAGTTTAGGGCCAAGAATCAGCAGGAACTAAAGTGCTTCAATGGGAATCCATTCAGGCTATATCCAGAAGTCCAAGAATAGTACCATTGCTTTGTTTTTGAATTCTCCAGGTACATGTACGAACAACGCACAAAATGCCAATCAGAGATTGTTCTAATGCTGACAGGCAGATAGAGCCAGGCCATGTCACTGCACTAGGGAGCCAGCTACTATGTTTCAGCAGAGTTCAAACCAAGTTCCAGGTACATTTCTGTGTTTCCAACTGAGCTGAGCACTGCATCCCACACCCATCGGTGACACAGGTCAGCCACACACCGCAACGAGAGTGAATGTGCCCAGCTCCAACCCTAGGCTGAGAGGAGAGCTGCAACATGTTCAGGGTTCAGTGCAGAGCAATGAGGTCCTTTCCTGGTACTGTGAGCAGACTTCCTACAAACTACCATCCAGTGCCTGCTTTCCAAAGGTCCTGAAGGCAGCAGATACCTTCAGCTGCAACAAAGATTTTCTCTGGGCACTTTGTCACTTGTGTTCCTCAGGGCTCACAAGGGAGAGCACAGCCTTCCAAAGAGCAGGGAAACCCCACCTCCCTCTGCCAAACACCCTTGGCTCAGACCTCTGTGTCAAAGGAGCAGGAAAGGACAGTCATGCCAAGGTTGGCTCTGAATAGTACCTATGGCTTGAAATGTCCTTAAAAGGTAAAATCATCCAGTTCTACCACAGCAGACACTTGAGCCTGAGGTATCTCAGAGCAATAGCATATTCCCACCTGAGTATTACAGGGGCTGCCATTTGATTTTCTGGCTCCTGTGACTAAATTGCTGTAGTTTTGCTCCCATGATCCAGAAATCCTAGTGAGACTTCAATGAAATTACAGCTCATTATAACTTGAAGGATTCACTTTACTCTCTAGATAATGGTGTAATGCAATAATATAATGAAAAATATACTTCCATTTGCAAAATGCTGTCTCTTGTAACTGCCCCAAAGCCAAATAAGTTAATAAAAGTAATTAATGCAAATAGTAATAAAAATTTAGTCTTTTTCATGTGGCATGTCCAAGAAAGTCACCCTCATACCATTGCTCTTGAGCTAGGTAAATATGATCAACCCCTACTGCAGATGGAGGTGCTGTATTAAAAACATCTTTCTCAAGTGTCCAGGTACAGGGCACCTGAGGCTCAGAGGGCATGGGTCCAGGCCATATGCCATAGGCCATAGGCCATATTATGTCCAGCATAATGCTCAACATCAGCAAGGAACACCTGGACCCCACAGCTGATCTGCACAACTTCTCTGTGTACACCAGTACGTGTCCTTGCTGCGTGACTGGATTGCTGTGGATTCCCAGTGCTGCGCAGAGCACTGGAATGAAACCCTGGACAGCTTTCCTCCTTGGCAAGGCACAGATGCTGCACGGAGTGTGAGCGTAAACCGACTGTACGCAATCTCCTTCTTTGACCCAGCACTGTCGGCACCTCACAGCATCTGGGCTCACTGGGGCCCACCTTAGCGGCCCATGCACCCCACAGCCGCCGATGGGCACCCACAGCAGCGAGTGGCCACACCACGCTGCCGACGGGCACCCACATCTCGCACTGCGCAACCCCAGGGGGCGCCCAGCAGTCAGAGCCGAGGGCAGACCCGTCACACGCGCAGGCCGCGCACAGGGCAGGGGTGGGCACGGGGGCAGCCCCGGCGGAGCCCCGCCCCGCGCGCACGGCCCCGCCGCTGCAGCTCCGTACGGCAGGGGGCAGCAGCGCCCCGGCCAGGAGAGCCGGGACCGGGACCGGGGCCGGGATTGGCACCAGGACCGGGGCCGGGGCCGCGACTGGGGCCGGGACCGGGACCGGGAATGGGACTGGGACTGGGACCGGGGCCGGGACCGGGGCCAGGACTGGGACTGGGACCGGGGCCGGGGCTGGGGCTGGGACTGAGCGGCACCGGCAGCGGTGTTACGGACACGCACACACAGAAACGGGCAGACCGCACATACCGATAGCTCCAGGGACAGGGCACACTCCCATTAGGGCTGAAACACCTGTTTCATATCCAGACCTTCATACTGGCCCTTTACTGCATGCTACTGACCCGTAACCTGCACTTTAACTCGACACAAGTATTATTTTCTGTAGAAAACCTCAAAACTCAAAACTTGTTGATCTCCTGTCTGAGAATCAAGAAAGAAATGGTTTAATCCTTCTGTTGTACAAAATGGGAAGAATGCCTTTTTATAACTTTTTAATCCAGTGGGCAGTTTACAACTATTAAGAAAATAACTAGAGAGACAAGTTGTGAGAGCAATCAGAATCCAACCCTGCCCTTACTCATCAGCTTGTATTGTAGTCATGAATGCTCACAGCAGACACAAAAATGTTTTAGTCAGGGATACATAATTTCACCAGCTTTCTTCAAGCCCTTCCACTTCCACAAAAAAAAAAAAAAAAAAAAAAAAGAAGTAAATATGCCTTGAGCTTCATGATGCTGCAGCTTTACCAAGCAAACATCTCATTTTCTGTAATGAAGTGAGTATATACACCTACTTGGAGTACAAGATTAAAGCAATCATTTACTCTAAGTGCTATGTAATGCAGATATAGGTGAAGATGGTTTATGAAATCAAAGCAGAAAGTACACCAGGAAATAGTGAACACAGAACATGAATTATCTGTATAGCCCAAACCACACAGACATTTGATTTATTGCTTTGTTTTTCAAAAATCACAAAAATTTGTCATGCTTCATACAAGAAGCTTTTCCTCTCACTGACTTGGCAGATGTTAAAAATCTAACATAAAACATTCTTCTGGTCTTATAAGCATGACTTGCCAACAAAGAAGTTTGTTCTACTGGATCAATAGGTAAAAGGCTGAAAGGAAATGTAACCTACCAAAGAATATACTCATTTTGCTGGAACAATGTGTTGTCATTAGGTATAATTGAGCAAATGGTGGTATGATCTCCAAAGCCTCAGTTGATCACATTCCCCTGAGTGCATTATCCAGTTAGGGGAAAAGTGCATTAACTATGCCTTGCTTCATTGTACTGCTGAAGTGGAGAGCAGGTGTGAGAAAACAAGTTTGTAATCTTTGCTTGCTTTGCAAATCAATTCTTAATCACTCTGGCTCTTATTTCCATACAAAATTTAACTTTTTGATAATTATGAGAGCAATTTGGCAGCTCACCTTTTGTGGCTCAGATAAGTAGCAGGTCCAAGAGGCTTTTAATTCCTAATACTGATACATATGGTTTATTCAGGTCTTTCTAAATAGGCAGGTAACACCACCCCTGCCCTTGACAAAATAAGCAAAGATCAACAACACAGTTTGTTGCCATCCTAGAATTACTTGCACTGAGAAGCAGGTCTTACTACATCAGGATGAAAGCAGACTGTCTTGGGGTGATTCTATGATGTGTATCCCCTATCAGGGCTCTATGCCAAAAACTTAATTTTGTGCCTTTAAACTGAGCTTGAGAGGGGAGAGGAAAAAAAAAACTAAATGAACTTTTCAAAGCAAGTTCCCAAGGACACGGTGATAGAGACGGCTCTGCATTCTCCAGCGGCTGCAGGAGCACGGGGGGAGCACCCTGCCTGTCTCTTCAGCCAGTTTTTGGGGTTTTTTTCCTTTTTTTTCCTCCGGCGTGTTTCCTAGGACCTTGGTGAGGTTTTTTATTTCTTTTTTTCTCTTTGGGACTGTTTCAACAACATCAGAACACATCGGGAGGACTTCTCTTCAGGCCCGGAGGGGGCCTAAGGCCACCCCCCACGGCGGCTCCGAGAAGGAGGGACCATACCTACAAGAGGACTCTAATTTCTTCCCAGGTTTTCTAGTTACAGTGAGGGGTTTTGCTATTTAGTATTGTTTTTTTCCTGTGTGTTTGTTAATAAATAGGTTTTATCTCTTTCACTTTCCTTCGAGGGATTCCTTTTCTGAACCTGGTGGGGGGAAGGGTGGTCGTGACTTGCCTTTCTCCCAGAGGATATATTGCTAGATTCTGGCCAAAACTGGCACAATAATAGTGGCGCCCAACGTCAGGGGCTCGAAGGAAAGTGAAGGAACCTGTAGTGATTACATTTTGGGTTGATTTAATTGCTTTGTGTTGGAGTAAAGTGGTTACAATGTTGGTTGAGTTCATGATGTCTCGCTGGCTGGATATACTCGTGTCTTTTTGGTCCCTGTTTGCCTGTGCACAACTTGCTCCGATCATATTGCTGATAAGAAACTTTTACAGAGCAGGGGCACGAATCCGAATTTCTATTTTGCTGTGCTCGGTGATACTGATTTATATGAAGTTAACGGAGGTACAGGCGGCTGTTCAAAGTGTGTATGATAGGTGGTTTCTCCATCCTAACCCCAGTCCTGGTTCCAGTAGCCTGTTTTGGGGGTTTATTAGTAATGGCACTCGGTTTGTTGGAGGAGGAGATGGGGTTTCCCAGCCTTTCATCTCCCCCCCCCCTTTTTAAATTTGATACATTATCTTTTGAGAATGTTCAGTTTCCCCTGGATGTTAAAGAGACCACCCTCCTGGCCACTCCCCTGATATTTAATTTGGTAATCTTCCTCTATATTCTTGGCAGCTTGTCTAGAATGAGGGCTCAGATTTCCAGGGTGATTGATGAGACACCTGACCCAGAGGTGGAAAAGCCTGAGTGGGGTGGAGAATGGGAGGATATGGGCCAGATGCTGAAGGAATTCTCTGACCCAATAGCTTGTAATTTCCCCCCTGAACAAATTCAGAACCCAGCTAAGGTGGGGAAATACCTAAAGGAAAAATTCAATGGCAATTCCAAGGAGGAAAAGGTCATTGCAATATGCTGGGCCTTGGCATATGCTTATCGCACACTGCTAGGTACTGTAGGGCAGCACATAAAGGCAGAAGGGCAGGAAGATAAATCAACAGACACCCCAGGCACGCAAAATGCAGCTAAACCAGAGGGAAAGCCTAAGCCATTGACAGTTGCTCCTGTCACGAGGAAAAAACACACCACCAAAACCGATCGCCCAGTGAAAGATGATGATGATGCAGGGGAAGGAACCTCAAAGCCAGCAACTGACTCAGGCACAGAAACCATTACTGAGTCCATGTCCATAAAGGACCTTCACAGCCTAAGAAAGGACTACACCCGCCGGCCTAATGAATCCATCATAAGTTGGATGGTCCGTATTTGGGATGCTGCAGGTGATGATGTAATGCTGGATGGTGCTGAAGTGAGGCATTTAGGATCCCTGTCACGTGATCCAGCTATTGACCAAAGGATGATAAGGGGGGCTGACTCTGCCAGTCTCTGGAGATGGCTCTTGAGTGGTGTGAAGGAAAGATACCTGTGTGCAGATGATCTCTATATGCAACAAACCCACCGGAAGACCATGGAACAAGGGATCCAATGCCTGAGAGAACTAGGGGTGGTACAGGTTGTCTTCACAGATGACCCGGGACTGAGAAGTCCAGACCAGGCCAGAGTTAGTCCATTCATGTGGCGAAAACTCATACAGCTTGGGCCACAAGAATATAGTTCTGCTTTAGCACTGATGAAACCAGATTACGGTGCTGAGACCGTGCAGGATATGGCAATGAAGCTCCGAGCATATGCAGACTCCGTGCATGGCCCAACACATGCAAAGATTGCAGCTGTGGAAACACGTGTGCAGAAATTGGAAGATATGATAGAGAAGAATTTCCAGGACCTCAGGAAGGAGATTAAAGAGGGCCTTCTCCAGACCTCGGCAGTACAGATCAGGGATTCTGATACCCAACGTGGACGTTCCCTAGAGAGAAGGAACATCCCGCGAAGTGAGCTGTGGAAATTCCTGTGTGACAATGGGGAAGACATGAGGAAGTGGGGTATACAATCCACTTCTGCTCTGGCTGCACAAGTGCGTGAATTGAAGGAGCGCAAGTTTCAGAAAGGAAGGTCTACTAAAAAGGTAGCTGAAGTTACCTGTAGCCAATCTGCCGGAAATGATGGAAAAGATGATGACATGTCCGATCCCCTCGAAGGAACCTCTACAACGCAGGCCCGAGAAAAGAAGGATAACCAGAACTAGAGGGGCCCTGCCTCTAGCCAGGTAGAGGCCAGGGAAAACCGTATTTTTTGGACTGTGTGGATTCGTTGGCCTGGTACATCAGAACCACAAAAATACGATGCTTTGGTTGACACTGGTGCGCAGTGTACAATAATCCCATCGCAGCATGTGGGGGTAGAATCTGTTTCTATTACTGGTGTAACAGGTGGATCACAAAATTTAACCCTAGTGGAAGCTGAGGTAAGCCTAACTGGAAATGAGTGGAAGAAACATTTCATTGTGACTGGCCCAGAGGCCCCGTGCATTTTGGGCATAGATTTCCTCCGAGGCGGGTATTTCAGAGACCCAAAGGGACTCAAGTGGGCTTTTGGAATAGCTGCTGTGGAGGCAGAGGGCATAAAGCAATTGAATACTTTGCCTGGACTATCAGAAAACCCACCTGTAGTAGGCCTCCTGAAGGAGGAGGAACAAAGAGTACCAATTGCTACCTCGATAGTGCATCGCCGACAGTACCGAACAACTCGAGATGCTGTGATTCCCATCCACAAGATGATCCGTGAGCTGGAGAGCCAAGGGGTGGTCAGCAAGACCCACTCACCCTTCAACAGCCCCATCTGGCCTGTGCGCAAGTCTGAAGGAGAATGGAGGCTGACCGTGGACTATCGTGCCTTGAATGAAGTGACTCCACCGTTGAGTGCTGCTGTGCCGGACATGGAGCTCCAGTATGAGCTAGAGTCCAAGGCAGCAAAGTGGTATGCCACTATTGACATTGCTAATGCATTTTTCTCCATTCCTCTGGCACCAGAGTGCAGGCCTCAGTTTGCCTTCACCTGGAGGGGTGTGCAATACACCTGGAATCGACTGCCCCAGGGATGGAAGCACAGTCCTACGATTTGCCATGGACTAATCCAGACTGCACTGGAAAAGGGTGAGGCTCCAGAACATCTGCAGTACATTGATGACATCATTGTGTGGGGGAACACTGCAGCAGAAGTGTTTGAGAAAGGAGAGAAAATCATCCAGATTCTCCTGGAAGCCGGTTTTGCCATCAAGAAGAGCAAAGTCAAGGGACCTGCTCGAGAGATCCAGTTCCTGGGAGTGAAATGGCAAGATGGACGGTGTCAGATTCCTACTGAGATCATCAATAAGATCACAGCAATGTCTCCACCAACCAACAAGAAGGAAACACAAGCTTTCCTAGGTGTCATAGGTTTTTGGAGAATGCATATTCCTGAATACAGCCAGATTGTGGGTCCTCTCTACTTGGTTACCCGCAAAAAGAACAATTTCCATTGGGGCCCTGAACAGCAGCAAGCCTTTGCCCAGATCAAGCAGGAAATCGCTCACGCAGTAGCCCTTGGCCCAGTCAGGACAGGACCCGAGGTGAAAAATGTGCTCTACTCTGCAGCCGGGAACAATGGTCTGTCCTGGAGCCTTTGGCAGAAGGTGCCTGGTGAGACTCGAGGCCGACCACTGGGATTCTGGAGCCGGAGCTACAGAGGGTCTGAAGCCAACTACACTCCCACAGAGAAGGAAATCTTGGCTGCCTATGAAGGAATCCAAGCCGCCTCAGAGGTAGTCGGCACTGAAGCACAACTGCTGCTGGCACCCCGACTACCAGTGCTGGGATGGATGTTTAAAGCAAAGGTTCCCTCTACCCACCATGCCACCAATGCCACATGGAGCAAATGGATTGCCCTCATCACACAGCGCGCCCGTATCGGAAAACTGAATCGCTCTGGGATTTTGGAAATAATCACAAATTGGCCTGAAGGTGAAAACTTTGGTCTCAGTGATGAGGAAGAGCAAGAACAAGTGACACGTGCTGAAGAAGCTCCACCGTACAACCAACTGCCAGCAGAAGACACCCGCTACGCTCTTTTCACCGATGGTTCTTGTCACATTGTAGGGATGAAACGGAAGTGGAAAGCAGCCGTATGGAGTCCCACATGACAGGTCGCAGAAGCTATTGAAGGAGAAGGTGGATCAAGCCAACTTGCTGAACTCAAAGCCGTTCAACTGGCCCTAGACATTGCCGAAAGAGAGAAGTGGCCAAAGCTCTACCTCTATACTGATTCATGGATGGTAGCCAATGCTCTGTGGGGATGGCTAGAAAAGTGGGAAAAGGCTAATTGGCAGCGTAGAGGAAAACCAATCTGGGCCGCTGAAGAGTGGAAAGACATTGCTGCCCGAGTAAAAAAGCTACTTGTGAAAGTCCGCCACGTAGATGCTCATGGTCCCAAGAGTAGGGCTAATGAGGAGCACCGAAACAATGAACAGGTAGATCAGGCTGCAAAGATAGAGGTGTCACAGATAGACTTAGGTTGGACACACAAGGGAGAGTTGTTTCTAGCTCGATGGGCCCATGATGCCTCAGGTCACCAGGGCAGAGATGCCACCTATAAGTGGGCACGAGACCGAGGGGTGGATCTAACCATGGACAGTATCTCCCAGGTGATCCATGATTGTGAGACATGTGCTGCAATCAAGCAGGCTGTCCTGGGTTGCAGTGTATTCTATTACCACCCTCATGAGCCATTGAAACCAGGTGGGGCAGTGTTTCCTTGCCTCCTCCCTCCAGACTATTGTTCTGTTAATGGCCCATTAATGTTCTGCCACATGACTCAGCAGTAACTCCCCCCTGGACTATCTGCTGTTAATGAGCCCATCAACACCTGGCCTCATGACTCATCATCCCATTGTGAGAGTCTCCGCCCAGAGGGAGGAATCAAGCATTCCATCCTAGATAAATCTGGGCTCCTGAACCTCATCGGGGCCCCGGTCTACTGGATTCGTGGAGGACAAGAGCTACCACTGGACCTTCAGCTGGAGACTAGACTTCCCATAGGATCACCACTTCGACTGAACTACCTCATCTGGACTACTACCACCACCCTAATAGGGTGTCAGGTTGTATCCGACTTTGTCTGGGTTTTTTGTTCCTTTTTCCCTTGTATTATTTCACTTATTTTTAATTATTTGTTTTCCCTATTAAATTTTAACCCTGACTTGGGATCTCCCTCTGGTTTGTTTTCAAACCATTACACAGGCCAAGCGAGTGAAACCCCTGTGGTATGGTGGGCAGTGGTCCAAATACAAGTATGGGGAGGCCTGGCAGATTGACTACATCACACTGCCTCAAACACGCCATGGCAAGCGTTATGTGCTCACAATGGTAGAAGCCACCACAGGATGGTTGGAGACCTACCCTGTGCCTCATGCTACAGCCCGTAACACCATTTTGGGTCTTGAAAAGCAAGTCCTGTGGAGACATGGTACCCCTGAGAGAATTGAATCTGACAATGGGACTCATTTCAAGAACAGCCTTATAAACACCTGGGCTAGGGAACATGGCATTGAGTGGGTGTACCATATCCCTTACCATGCACCAGCTGCCGGCAAAGTGGAACGGTGCAATGGATTGTTGAAAACCACCTTGAAGGCGCTGAGTGGGGGAACTTTCAAAAATTGGGAACAGCATCTAGCAAAGGCCACCTGGTTAGTTAACACCCAAGGCTCCACTAATAGAGCTGGTCCAGCCCAATCCGAATCCCTGCCTACAGTAGATGGAGATAAGGTTTCAGTAGTGCATATCAGGGGACTGTTGGGAAAGACTGTTTGGGTTAATTCTGCCTCGAGTGCGGACAAACCAATCCGTGGGGTTGTCTTTGCTCAGGGACCTGGTTGCACATGGTGGGTAATGCAGAGAGATGGAACAACACGCTGTGTACCACAGGGAGATCTGATTGTTGGGTGAAAACCATCTGTAATGTGAAATACCTGTAAACCACTGCTTGCTGAGTGTCACTATCACTGTTTATACATAGCTGTATATATGTATTAATGTGTGTGTGTAGAGTTAAAATAAACTAATTTGGGCATTGAGCCAACGATATGGGATAAGGGGTGGAATGTCTTGGGGTGATTCTATGATGTGTATCCCCTATCACGGCTCTATGCCAAAAACTTAATTTTGTGCCTTTAAACTGAGCTTGAGAGGGGAGAGGAAAAAAAAAACTAAATGAACTTTTCAAAGCAAGTTCCCAAGGACACGGAGATAGAGACAGCTCTGCATTCTCCAGCGGCTGCAGGAGCACGGGGGGAGCACCCTGCCTGTCTCTTCAGCCAGTTTTTGGGGTTTTTTTCCTTTTTTTTCCTCCGGCGTGTTTCCTAGGACCTTGGTGAGGTTTTTTATTTCTTTTTTTCTCTTTGGGACTGTTTCAACAACATCAGAACACATTGGGAGGACTTCTCTTCAGGCCCGGAGGGGGCTTAAGGCCACCCCCCACGGCAGCTCCGAGAAGGAGGGACCATACCTACAAGAGGACTCTAATTTCTTCCCAGGTTTTCTAGTTATAGTGAGGGGTTTTGCTATTTAGTATTGTTTTTTTCCTGTGTGTTTGTTTATAAATAGGTTTTATCTCTTTCACTTTCCTTCGAGGGATTCCTTTCCCGAACCTGGTGGGGGGAAGGGTGGTCGTGACTTGCCTTTCTCCCAGAGGATATATTGCTAGATTCTGGCCAAAACTGGCACACAGACTATCATTTCAGTCTTTGTCATGGGTCTAGCCCTGTGCCAAATCCTGACCCTTCTTGATCCATCTGATCAGTATGCTGAATTAAATCAACTGGGGCTGAGCAGTCCCTACAATTTATGCCAGCAAGAGTTTGGAGCAGTGTGAATAGAAAGAAAGAGGAATGAGACTGTCTTTTCAGTGATTATGTGCAATTAGATCTGATTATGGTTAACAGTGACACAGATGATGTTGGTCTAACACCAGCTGCCCCAATTCTACTCTCAGTACCTCCAGCTGTGTGACTGTGCTCCAACCCTTGCACCAGCAATTCGTTCTAAAACTAGTGAGTCCTTTGAACTAAGAAAAAAAATCTGAAAATTATCACCAACTGCTGCTTAATTACAGGGTCACCAACTGAGTATTTTACTTTTCTCCCCAGTCTTTCTGCTCTCCTAAAAGCAGTTTGTTCACTGTGACAGATGCCCAAAGGAAAAATGCTCCCCTGCTGAAGAACCCTGGTGGAAGGATATATGTCACCTGGCCAAACAACTCAAAATTCCTTCTTTGGTCTTTAGAGGCTAAATTAGGAAGCCAGAGTGTTCTTGTTTTCAAGTCTCATATGAGATGTGAGACTTAATTTAAAGACATCTTGTTCAGTCAGAAGCATCTAAATTGTCATTGATTGTTTTTCCTTAGTTGGCTATGTCTCTTTAAAAACACAAACGTTTGTTATTTGTGCTCTGTCCCCGTTGCTAGATAGGCTACAGGGTTTGTGTTAATGTTACTGGAATAAGAAAAATAGGGGCTTGAACAGATCAAGCCTAAACTCTTACACTCCTGAGCACCAGGAGAATTGCTGCTGAATTGAAATGAAGTTGTTCAGGCACAGTCACTTTAATTAGAAGCATCTGCAAGAACCCTGGAGAAAGCATATCTGGTTGGAAAATTTCCATCAACATTTGGATGCTGAAAATTCAATAACACAGGGACAATATTACTTTATACCAGTTAAAGATAACAGGATGGCTACAGCTCCCCTTTGCTTCATTGGACTCCGAACAGCACAGCAGCACCTTCAGGTAGAACCGTCTGAGTAGTGTTAGCAAACTTCCCTGTCTG